>JAWDJD010000007.1:38927500-41832500 GCA_035047305.1 Bradypodion pumilum | reverse complement strand
GGATTGGGACAGCGGTGGCTCAAGTGGTTAAGACGCTGAACTGGCTGACTGGAAGGTCATAGTTTGATTCCAAGGTCCTGCATGACGGAGTGAGCGCCCGTTTCTGTCCCAGCTCCTGCCAACCTAGCAGTCTGAAAGCAAGAAATTGCAAGTAGATAAATAGGGACCACTTCAGTACTTAGGTTGGGAACCCCTGTTTTAGATCAAAAGCAGGACTGATGGATGTATACATCTGCAAACATATGTCTCGTACAAGCCTGCCTTTCTTGACAAAAGATAATCCCCCCACCCCGGAGCAGATTAAGAGTAATCTATCCCCATTTGCTCAAGAGTTTCACCGCAGACAAAATAAGAGGGCAAATAATTCATTTTATGTTCTTTGTGTCGTCTGCTGTACCCAATGCTAGGGGTGATTTTCAAACCCATTTCCGATTTCCAAATACGCACACACACAAAAATTGATTTGGAGGGTCAGATAACATCTGGAAAGGAAAGAGAGGAAGCCAAATTTCCAGCCCTGAGTCAACCTTGATCCCCGTCAGGGATTGAACTCACAATGTTCTGGCAGACACCATAGTCCTTAGTGCACTCTCTAAGCCAGGGGGCTTCCAATCTAAGGCCTGTGGGCCAGATCTAGCCCATGGCACCATTTCATTTGCCCCCCCCACCCCCTCCAAGGGCATTCGAGAAACAAAATGACTACCCTCTTTGAAGCTGTTGGGACAAAATGGCCGCCCCAATTGTGCAGGCAGGGCAAAATGGCCGGCCGGCCGTTGAAGCTGACTGAGAGTGACCCGGCCCCCGGCTTGAAAAGGATGGGAACCCCTGCTCTAGGCGGTTCACAAGTTAATGAGCATGGGGGGGGGCATTAACATGCTGGGTTTGACTGACTTTGGAAAGAGGATGGAATAGGTTGAGTCAGCCTTGAGCCCCATCAGGATTGAACTCACAACTGGATTTAGGCCCATAGACCAGAGAATCAACAGTCTCTTGTTCCCATGCGGGGGTGGGGGTGGGGGCAACCCAAGCCAGGCATCGTCGATGAATCACTTCAGACAGTTTGATTTGTCTTTTCTGTAATGCAAATCCCAATTTTTCCCTGGGCCCCTCTTTACTAGAATCATGGAATAAAGAAGACGAGAGAAAGATTGCCAACCTTTCCCTATGACGGCTCCCAAATGTGGAACTTATCTCTATTGAGCATCGTCAACTGACAATGCCATACGGCACTTTTTAGTGGGAGGGCAGATAATGGAAACCCGAGGCTTATCACCGTGGTTGGGCTCATAGAAGGGAACTTGGGTGGGTGGAAATGCTAAAGTCTTCCATGCACAATGGTTGGGTGGATGAACGAACAAGTGAATGAATGGTTGAACAAACAAACAAACTCTACTAGGAACTGCCTATATACTTGGACTTGTGTTCCCCAACCTTTGATTTTTAGACTTTGGTTCCAACGAACAGAGTTTTGGGAGGGATGTTTTTAATGGGTTTTTAAAGTGGTTTTAAGATTGCTGTGAGCCGCCCGGAGTCGCCCTTGGGCGAGGAGGCAGCATACAAGTTTAAACTATAAATAAATGAACGAGCGAATGAACAAACGAACTCTACTAGGAACTGCCTATATACTTAGACCAGTTTCCCAACCTTTGGTTTTTGGACTTCAATTCCAATGAAGGAACGAACAAACAAACTCTACTAGGAACTGCCTATATACTTAGACCAGTTTCCCAACCTTTTTTTTTTTTTTTTGACTTCAATTCCAATGAAGGAACGAACGAACGAACTCTACTAGGAACTGCCTATATACTTAGACCAGTTTCCCAACATTTGGTTTTTGGACTTCAATTCTAACAAACGAACGAACAAAATCTACTAGGAACTGCCTATATACTTAGACCAGTTTCCCAACATTTTTTTTGGACTTCAATTCCAATGAAGGAACGAACGAACGAACTCTACTAGGAACTGCCTATATACTTAGACCAGTTTCCCAACCTTTGGTTTTTGGACTTCAATTCCAATGAAGGAACGAATGAACGAACTCTACTAGGAACTGCCTATATACTTAGACCAGTTTCCCAACATTTGGTTTTTGGACTTCAATTCTAACAAACGAACGAACAAAATCTACTAGGAACTGCCTATATACTTAGACCAGTTTCCCAACCTTTTTTTTTTTTTTTTTGGACTTCAATTCCAATGAAGGAACGAATGAACGAACTCTACTAGGAACTGCCTATATACTTAGACCAGTTTCCCAACATTTGGTTTTTGGACTTCAATTCTAACAAACGAACGAACAAAATCTACTAGGAACTGCCTATATACTTAGACCAGTTTCCCAACATTTTTTTTGGACTTCAATTCCAATGAAGGAACGAACGAACGAACTCTACTAGGAACTGCCTATATACTTAGACCAGTTTCCCAACCTTTGGTTTTTGGACTTCAATTCCAATGAAGGAACGAATGAACGAACTCTACTAGGAACTGCCTATATACTTAGACCAGTTTCCCAACCTTTGGTTTTTGGACTTCAATTCCAATGAAGGAACGAACAAACAAACTCTACTAGGAACTGCCTATATACTTAGACCAGTTTCCCAACATTTTTTTTTTTGACTTCAATTCCAATGAAGGAACGAACGAACGAACTCTACTAGGAACTGCCTATATACTTAGACCAGTTTCCCAACCTTTTTTTTTTTTTTTGGACTTCAATTCCAATGAAGGAACGAATGAACGAACTCTACTAGGAACTGCCTATATACTTAGACCAGTTTCCCAACATTTGGTTTTTGGACTTCAATTCTAACAAACGAACGAACAAAATCTACTAGGAACTGCCTATATACTTAGACCAGTTTCCCAACATTTTTTTTGGACTTCAATTCCAATGAAGGAACGAACGAACGAACTCTACTAGGAACTGCCTATATACTTAGACCAGTTTCCCAACCTTTGGTTTTTGGACTTCAATTCCAATGAAGGAACGAATGAACGAACTCTACTAGGAACTGCCTATATACTTAGACCAGTTTCCCAACATTTGGTTTTTGGACTTCAATTCTAACAAACGAACGAACAAAATCTACTAGGAACTGCCTATATACTTAGACCAGTTTCCCAACATTTGGTTTTTGGACTTCAATTCTAACAAACGAACGAACAAAATCTACTAGGAACTGCCTATATACTTAGACCAGTTTCCCAACCTTTTTTTTTTTTTTTTGGACTTCAATTCCAATGAAGGAACGAACGAACGAACTCTACTAGGAACTCCCTATATACTTAGACCAGTTTCCCAACCTTTGTTTTTTGGACTTCAATTCCAACAGACGAACGAACGAACGAACTCTACTAGGAACTGCCTATATACTTAGACCAGTTTCCCAACCTTTGGTTTTTGGACTTCAATTCCAATGAAGGAACGAATGAACGAACTCTACTAGGAACTGCCTATATACTTAGACCAGTTTCCCAACATTTGGTTTTTGGACTTCAATTCTAACAAACGAACGAACAAAATCTACTAGGAACTGCCTATATACTTAGACCAGTTTCCCAACCTTTTTTTTTTTTTTTTGGACTTCAATTCCAATGAAGGAACGAATGAACGAACTCTACTAGGAACTGCCTATATACTTAGACCAGTTTCCCAACATTTGGTTTTTGGACTTCTATTCTAACAAATGAACGAACAAAATCTACTAGGAACTGCCTATATACTTAGACCAGTTTCCCAACATTTTTTTTGGACTTCAATTCCAATGAAGGAACGAACGAACGAACTCTACTATGAACTGCCTATATACTTAGACCAGTTTCCCAACCTTTGGTTTTTGGACTTCAATTCCAATGAAGGAACGAACAAACAAACTCTACTAGGAACTGCCTATATACTTAGACCAGTTTCCCAACATTTTTTTTTTGACTTCAATTCCAATGAAGGAACGAACGAACGAACTCTACTAGGAACTGCCTATATACTTAGACCAGTTTCCCAACCTTTTTTTTTTTTTTTTTTGGACTTCAATTCCAATGAAGGAACGAATGAACGAACTCTACTAGGAACTGCCTATATACTTAGACCAGTTTCCCAACATTTGGTTTTTGGACTTCAATTCTAACAAACGAACGAACAAAATCTACTAGGAACTGCCTATATACTTAGACCAGTTTCCCAACATTTTTTTTGGACTTCAATTCCAATGAAGGAACGAACGAACGAACTCTACTAGGAACTGCCTATATACTTAGACCAGTTTCCCAACCTTTGGTTTTTGGACTTCAATTCCAATGAAGGAACGAATGAACGAACTCTACTAGGAACTGCCTATATACTTAGACCAGTTTCCCAACATTTGGTTTTTGGACTTCAATTCTAACAAACGAACGAACAAAATCTACTAGGAACTGCCTATATACTTAGACCAGTTTCCCAACATTTGGTTTTTGGACTTCAATTCTAACAAACGAACGAACAAAATCTACTAGGAACTGCCTATATACTTAGACCAGTTTCCCAACCTTTTTTTTTTTTTTTTTGGACTTCAATTCCAATGAAGGAACGAACGAACGAACTCTACTAGGAACTCCCTATATACTTAGACCAGTTTCCCAACCTTTGTTTTTTGGACTTCAATTCCAACAAACGAACGAACGAACGAACTCTACTAGGAACTCCCTATATACTTAGACCAGTTTCCCAACCTTTGTTTTTTGGACTTCAATTCCAACAAACGAACGAACGAACGAACTCTACTAGGAACTGCCTATATACTTAGACCAGAGTTTTCCAACCTTTGATTTTGGACTTTGTTTCCAACGAATGAACTCCATTAGGAACTGCCTATATCAGAGGTACCCAACCTAAGGCCTGTGGGCCAGATATACCCTACAGTGCCATTTCATGTGCCCCCTCCAAGGGCATTTGAGAAACAAAATGGCCACCCCTTTGAAGCTGTTGGGACAAAATGGCCACCCCCATCATGCAGGGAGGGCAAAACAGCCATCCAACCCTCAAAGCTGACTGAGAGCTGTTTTGCCCTGCCTGCATGGTGGGGGTGGCCATTTTGTCCCAACAGCTTCAAAGGTGTTTAGTTTTCAACTTACAAGGGTTGTGGGGAGGGTATTTTAATGGTTTTTTAATAGGAAGTATAGTGGTTTTATTGCTGAGGGATGTTTTTATATTTGGGTGTTTTTATCATGGTTGTAAGCTGGCCAGAGTCGCTTCGGCAAGGGGGAGTCAATAGAAATAAAAATAAATAAATAAAATAAAGGGGGCTGCCATTTTGTTTCTCAAATGCCTTTGAAGGGGCGGCAGGCACATAAAATGGTACTACAGGCCAGATCTAGCCTGCAGGCCTTAAGTTGGGAACCCCTGATCTAGATCAATGGTTCCCAACGTGGGGCCCAGACCCCACCGAGGGGATGCCAGTACCCAGAAGTCTTGGTGATCAATGCTTTGGGGAATTAACTAAGGCTTCTAAGAATTGAAGTCTAAAATCCAAAGGTTGTAAGACACTGCTTTTAGACTCTTCCCCACTGCCCTTGAGTGCTGTAAACACAAAATTAAGCTTTCATTCCTGGAGTGAATTTAGGTGACACCCCACCCCCACCCACCCCAAGACCGGAGGGAAAGGATCTTTCTTTCCAAATACACAAACACACACACAAACACACACTCGGCCAAATCCACTCCTGGAACAGGAAGTTTACGTTTCCCGTTTTTTTCCAGGGGTGAGAAATTGGCTTTCAAGAAGGCAATGTTATTAAAGTGCGCATGATGTACACCGGCTCAGGCCAAGAAAAACTCCAGTTGTCGCAGGTTTAGGGCCGCACATTATGTTCCGGGGAGGCAGTTTAGCTCTGGAAGGAAATGTGATGCTTGGATCTGGCAGGTCCAGATTTGAACACCTGGGGGTAGGCCAGGAACACACACATCCCCGAAGTGGCACCTATTTATCCACTTGCAATTCCTTGCTTTCGAACTTCTAGGTTGGCAGGAACTGGAACAGACAAGAGGACCTCACTCCGTCATGTGACACTCAGGTCTCAAACTGGTGACCTTCCGGTCGTGAACTTCAACATCTTAACCACTTATATATATATATATATATATATATATATATATATATATATATATATATATATATATATATATATATATATATATATATATATATATATATATATATATATATATATATATATATATATATATATATATATATATATATATAAAAACCTGCCTGTTTTCGAAAGCAATTCTGCTTTCGTTTCGCATCACACGGGACAGGACGCCTGGTTCAAAACCACTGGCCATCCCGGGGAATCAAACCGCTGGCCATCCCTGGTCTTAATTAGTTTGACGTTCCAGGAGTTTCCGCTGGGATTAGACTCCTTCCCGGCGATGCGGGAGTTTTTTCGGCAGATGGGGAAACCAAGATTTCTCCCAGCCTTATTGAGTTGGGGGTTTCTGGGGAAGTCTGGGAATTGCTCTCCAAACACCTGGGCTAGTTTGGGAGATTGAGGTCAGAAGGTCCCAATTAAATAACTTGGCAACTTCCTTCGCTAAATCAACCTGGCCCGGACGTTTAATGACTGCAGGCCGGGGACTGGGCTGGAAGGACCTTGAAAGGTCCTTTGGAAAAGGTAATTTGGAAAAAAAAAATAGAAGGTATGATTGTAAAGCATTAAAAAGTTGTCCATGTTTATTAAATTTAGATACTGTATCTCAGTTATTATTTATTGATTGATTATTCCAATTTATATATTGCCGCCCCATTCGATGGATTCCATTCCATTCTAGAATCCACCAGCTCCTTGTTAAAGGAAAACAACTCCAGCCATTCCAGGTAGAATAGAGATGGCCAAGTTTGGTGCTCCAGGTGTTCTTGGACTTCAATTCCCAGAAGCCCAAGTCAGCATACCTGCTGATCAGGGGTATTGGGAATTGAAGTCCAAGAACATCTGGAGAGCCAAGTTTGAGGACCTACGATCTAGATCTCAGACTTTGTCCATCTAACACAGGGGTCCTCAAACTTGGCTCTCCAGATGTTCTTGGACTTCGATTCCCAGAAGCCCAAGTCATGCACACCTGCTGGTCAGGGCTTCTGGGAACTGAAGTCCAAGAACATCTGGAGCACCAAAGTTGGCCCTCCTTGACAGAACTACTTCTAACCAGCATCATCAGTGGGGAGCTAAGAAGAGATACCTTCCTGCTATAATTTTAGTTTCCTAGTTAAATTAAACCAGTCTGGCGAGGTGATCCTGCGATGGTCATAGAGTAGACCCTACTGCCAGCCACTAATCGGTGAGTGTCACAGCAGCGGTTAATTAACCTGACCGCCCTGAGGACTAGCGGCCTTGGGTGCCAAAGTCCACAGGGAAGGGTGATGGTC
Organism: Bradypodion pumilum; assembly: GCA_035047305.1. NCBI lineage: Eukaryota > Metazoa > Chordata > Lepidosauria > Squamata > Chamaeleonidae > Bradypodion > Bradypodion pumilum. The sequence goes on along the minus strand of JAWDJD010000007.1, from coordinate 41,825,094 downwards.
CCCAAGTGGATTAAATCCCACTTGGATCCCTCTTGATGGAGGGCAGCAGCTTCATCCATCCTGGCCTGGGGATGATGATGAGGACTTTGTGTGCCTAAAGGGCTCAGGACCAGAAAGTGACTCACGGAACTGGATCAGCGGTACTATGGGTGTCACGCTACAATGCGGAAGGCCACTGCGTTATGTGGTTCCCAGGACAATCTTAATGGCTGATCACCACGATGGATAGCCAATACTTGGAATCGGATATAACACAAGAAGTTAGACTTCGATGTAGGGCAGGGGTTCCCAACCTTTTCAAGCTGGGGACCAGGTCATGCTCTCTCAGTCAGCTTCGAAGGCCAGACGGCCATTTTGCCCTGCCTGCATGATGGGGTGGCCATTTTGTCCCAACAGCTTCAAAGGGGCCCAGCCATTTTGTTTCTTGGATGTCAATGGAGGGGTGGGGAGGGCACTTGAAATGGCACCGGGGGCCCATATCTGGCCCACGGGCCTTAGGTTGGGAACCCCTGATTTAGAATCATGAGAACTAGCACCTTTATCTTTAGCAAAAATGACCTTTCTTTCTTTCTTTCTTTCTCTCCCATCTATCCATCCCTTTCTTTCTGTCCTTCCTTTCTCTCATCTATATCTATCCATCCATCCATATATTTATTTATTTCTCTCCCATACATCCATTCATTCTTCCTTCCTTCCTTCCTACTGAAGTCAAGTACAATCTACGTTCTTTCCATCCACATTTTATCTGTGTTTCTTTAAAAAAACAACATGCCTTTGCGGATTGCCAAACTGGCCGGCTTTTTCCTCGTCTTTTCTGTTTAAAGATCTCCCCGAGCGTAATATGGTCCGAACGGATACGAGTCGTCCATTATGTTTTATGGAACTGTAAATGTCGAGGGATTAAGGGACGTTTCCATGTTAAATAAACACAGGGTTAAATATGTATTTATTATGACTGTAGAGCGCAGGGCCACCCTTTCGGCGATCCATTAATCTAAAAAGGTTTCTTCTCCCTCCGCTGCGTCTGCGGAGGTTTCAAGCAGCTTCCGAAAGGAGAAAATAAATGATAGGGACTTCTTTCTCGCATCCTTTTATTTATTTTAAAAAAGAATTTTGGAAAGAGAGACAGAAAGTTTCCAAAGCTCAAATGTTGTTCATTCAGTCCCTAAACTAAAAACAGCTGGGATTCTTTTTTTGGCCATTAGTGGACCAGGGTGTTTGCAGTGGTTCATTTTTGGAATGGGACTCGAGGACCCATAAGCCACTAACTGACTTCAGACTATTATTATTTTCCCACAGGCCATTGGAGCCAAGCCTATCATTTTTACAGCATTTTTCCTAATTCGTTCATTCATCCGTTCATTAATCCGTCCGTCCGTCCAATTTGTTCATTATTATTTCCATCCATCCAATGTGTTCATTATTATTAACACCCACCCACCCACCCACCCACCCATCCAATTTGTTCATTATTAAATATTGTCTGCACTTGGTCTAATCCATGTGTCCTACACTAAATCAAGTGTGCTGAATCCAAATCCGAAGTCCAGTTCTGCCTAGGATGTCAGGATCTTAAGTTAGCAAATCTCACCAACTTGGTTAGGTTCCTGCGTTGAACACGCAGGGGTATATTTGCCACAAGAGCAGCGAAAATCGCCCGGTTTATTAGCACAACTGCGCTAACTCATCTTTAGCTCAAAACAGACTCACTATGGCCGAGCTATACTCTCCAATAAGATGGTTTCGCACTAGAGACAAGCCCTTGGTCCATCTCACCTTATAGACCTATTTCTGACATCAGCTCCCTGACTTGTCCAGCCATGCCCGGCCGCTGCTGGAACATGCATGCCACCAGGGGACGTGATTCAGCTGAGGCAGCAGCAGACATAGCAGTAGCTGCAACTGTTAGAATATGCCCATGTAAAAATACATTACCAATACCATTTCAACAGCTATAGCATGACATAAAATCTATACGTGATAGGCAAATTCTGAGCTCAGATTTGGAACCAGCACACTCAATATCATGTCAATCACATGTGTTATTCCCAATAGCAAAATCGTTGTTGTGCAGTGTTATTATTTTCTTTCTTTCATCCATCCGTCCATGCACCCATCCACTCCATCCAATGTATTCATTAGTATTTCCATCCATCCGCTCCATCCATCAATCCACTCACCCAATGAGGTCAAGCCAATCTGTCTGAAATCATAGCACTCTCCCTTTTCGACACCTGGCATGGTTGAGATTATTATTATTATTATTATTATTATTATTATTATTATTATTATTATTATTATTATTATTATTATTATTATTATTAGTAGTAATTGTTTTTTTAAATAGCCCAGCAAGGTGTGCGGGTGAGAAAACTGGCTGTTTCCATCCCTTTCATCGGGTTCCTCTCTCTCTGCCGTCTCCTCCAGCTGTTTAAAACACCAATAATAAAAAAAGCCAAAGCCGCAATAAAAACCAGCCATTCAAAAGGAGAGAATAAATGTTTCTGACACCTCGGAAATGTGGTTTCACTTTCCAGTATTACTTAAACACCTGATCAGTAAATGTTTGTGTTTTTTGGGGGTGGGGGAACACTAGAGAAAGCAATAAAAAAATCTTGCACATATATTAGGACGGAGTTAAGCATTTCACATCCCTCATCCATCTCTCGCTCCCTGATTTTCCTTCTAGGGGGGAAAGGGGGGGAATCACACCTTTCCCTTTTTTTAAAACACATGTTTCGGTGTCTTGCTGAGCAGAGGAAGAGAAAACGGCCCGATGTTAGCCTTTGGCCTTTAAAAGAAAAATCTGATTTTTCAATACCCAAATTATTTATAGGAAAAGAAAGTCAAGGTCTCCCTTGCTCGAAAGCCAGTCGTATCCGACTCTAGGGTTCAGTGCTCATCTCTGTTTCAAAGCCGAAGAGCCAGTGCTGTCTGCGTCTGTAGATGTTTCCATGGTCATGTGGCAGGCATAATTAGATGCCAGAACACTGTTACCTTTCCCATCAAAATGGTACCTATTGATCTACCTGCAAATTTCTTGCTTTCAAACTGCCTGGTTGGCAGGAGCTGGGATAGATAACAGGTGCTCACCCGGTCATACAGTACCTGGGTCTCGAACTGCTGACCTGCCAACCTTCCAGCCGTCAATTTTAACCACTAAGCTCTTAAATTACCCATATTAGAAACAAAACAAAATAAATTTGGCTTCGTTCTTACTTTTTTACGGGATCACTTAACCGTTATAAAGGTACCTCTTTTAAAATGGCCAGGTTCCCTCTAGATTTGGGGGAGACGAGAGTTTGATTAATATTTGATCTAAAGATGCAAAACTAGATCAATACATGACTACTTCTTTATACAAAAAAGACCACAAGCAGAATTTCAATTACTGTATTTTCAAATTCTGTCCTTCTCCAAAATTTGCAACCGGAACGAACATTCCAGGTTAAAAACAAGAGAAAGATTTTTTTAAAAAAAATCATTTAAAGGGTAAGTATATACAAAAGAGACTGTGGTGGTTTAGTGGTTAAGACGCTGAACTTGACGACTGGAAGGTCACCAGATCAGCAGTTCGAGACCTGAGTGCTGCGCAACGGAGTGAGCACCTGTCGTCTGACCCAAGCCCAGCCAACTTAGCCGTTCGAAAGCAAGAAATTGCAAGTAGATAAATAGATACCGCTTCGGTGGGAAAGGTAACAGCGTTCTGTGTGCTCCTGCCAACCGAACCGTTTGAAAGCAAGAATTTTAAAATAGATAAACAGGTTCCGCTTCGGCCTCTAGTCATGCCTGCCACATGATCATAGAAATATCTGCAGACGCAGACAAGGCTGGCTCTTTGGCTGTAAACGGACATGCGCACTGAACCCTAGAGTCAGATACGACTGGCTTTTGAGCAAGGGTGACCATTTACCTTTACCTACAAAAACCCAGCTATGGGGTGAAATCTGTTTAACGCAAACGCTGGCAAAAATTTTGTGCGAATTTAAAAGCAAAATAATCCTTAAATGCTTGGGAAGAACTGAAAAGGAAAAGTGAGGAGGAAAATCTGGAAATTCAGATTGGGAAGGAAATTTCTGAAAGATTGTGAACCAAAAGACATCCATGTGAAAGAAATTAAAATAGTTCCCTTTTTTTTGCTTTGCTTTATTTTGCCTTTTCTCCGCTCTCACGACGTCATTTTTTTTTTGAGGGTGTGTGGCAAGAACCGGTGAGATAATCCATACGAATAAAAATTAAATTAGAATCATAACGAGCCCAAGTCTTACCGGCTTGTCCCTTGGCGAACTCCAAGGGAGAGACGACTGCATCGAATTAATCTCCGACCTCTGTCCTTGGATCTGTCTCGACAGACCAAACGAATTACCTGGATATTCGGTTGGCCTTTGGCTAAGTGAGAACAGATGTTGGGGGGTCTCGATCTCGTTCCGTTCCCACTGAAGGATCAATTAGCATTGCAGTCGAAACAGGGAAAGGGGGGAGTTGTCTAAAGAGGAAGAGGCTGTTAGGCTCCAATGGATGGATGGAAGAGACACCAGATGGGGTTCTCTAGACCTGTGGGCCAGATCCGGCTCATGGTGCCATTCCATGTGGCCCAAGGGCATTAGAGGGGAAAAATGGCAGCCCCTTTGAAGCTGTTGGGAGAAAATGTCCAACCACATCGTGCAGGCAGGGCAAAATAGCCGCCAGGCCCTCGAAGCTGACTGCGAGAGCGTGACCCGGCCCCCGGTTGGGAACCCCTGCTCTAGATGGGTGACCACTGAGTATCCCATATCATGAGAAAAGCAGAATTATTGACCTAAAGCTATGAATGGGGAACTCAACTATTCACGCTGCATACTCTTTTTAAAGCAGCATTGCCTGGATACCAAAGCTAAAGCTAGTACAAAGAACAACATCATCAGGAAACTCACAAACTATGAGTAGGGAACTCAACCAGCTACACCCAGGGGTGGCCAAACTACGGCCTGTGGTCCGGATGTGGCCTATGGTGCCAAATCATCCTGCCTGCACTGCCTTCGCAGCTCCTGGAAGCAAAACATGCCCACACATGCACAAAACACTGCTGCAAATTTATTTATCTTATTTTATTTCTTCAATTTGTACCGTCACCCCCTCGCCAGGGCGACTCCGGGCGGCTTACACCAGACATTACAAAACCCCACATAAAAACATCTCCACAATAAACATCATAAAACCCTAAGCTTAAGATCATTAAAACCTTTAAAGCTAAAAAAATCATTAAAGCTAAAAAAAAACAAAAAAAAAACAACAGACAGCCTTTATATCAACCAACCGGTGTGTGTGTGTGTGTGTGTGTGCGTGTGTGCGTGCGTGCGTGCGTGCGCGCGCTGCCTCCCGGAAGCACCCCACACCTGGTGAGCTAGCCATGCACCTGCGGCTGTCATAAAGAGTAGATAAATAGGTACCACTTCGGCAGGAAAGGTAACAGCATTTCCTACGTCTAGTCCTGACTGCCACATGGCCACAGAAACATCTGCAGGCGCAAACAGCTCTGGCTCTTTGGCTTTAAACGGAGATGAGCACTGAAGACTAGAGTTGGATACAACTGGCTTTTCGAGCAAGGGAGACCTTGACCTTTACTACGGTGAATAGGTGGCTCAGTGTTAAGAAGCTCGACTTGTTAACTGGAAGGCCAGCAAGTCGGCAGTTCGAGACCCAAGTACTGCATGACAGATTGAGCGCCCGTCTCTGTCCCAGCTCTTGGGGACATGAAAAGAGCCTCATTCAGGCGTCCCAAGCAGAGTTTCTCCAGCAAAAATCCTTTCAACCCAGAATAATTTTTGACACAAATGTATGTACTGTAGTATTATTATTACTATGGTGAATTATCAAAGCTGGCCACTAGAGGCCACTGTTTGCAATGTAAAATAGAGAGTTGTTATCCATGGTTTCAGTTAGCCACAGATTCGGGAGGGCTAACCTGTAACTTATTCTTTGCTCCGGGCAAAGGTATGATAATACTTTTTTTTTTTGGACACGGGTCCAAAGCAAGAGACTGACCTGGCCTTCCTTTTATGTCTCTCCGCTACAGTCCCGGCTGTCATAGCCCCGCAAGATCCCAGCCTCCTCATCGGCTCGACGCTCAGAGCCAACTGCTCAGTCAGCGGCAACTCCGGCTTGAAGGCCGAGGACCTGTACTGGACCCTGAATGGCCGGCGGCTTCCGGCGGAGACCTACCAGGTCCTGGGTCCCCACACCCTGAGCGTGACCTTGACCCACCTGAACGGATCGCGGCAGCAGTCGGGGGACAACCTGGTCTGCCACAGCAAGGAAGGCGGGGGGATTCTGGCCGGGTCGTGTCTCTATGTAGGACGTAGGTCAAAATTAAAGTCCATAAGAAGGATGGGATGGGGTGAGGGGGCTTTTTGGACATGTGGCAGGCACGACTAGACACAGAACACTGTAACCTTTCCCACCGAAGTGGTACCTATTTATCTAATTGCAAATTTCTTGCTTATGAACTGCAAGATTGGCGGGAGCGGGAACAGACTACGAGTGCTCACTCCGTCGCGCAGCACTAGGGTCTTGAACTGCTGACCTGCCGACCTTCCAGTCATCAAGTTCAGCATCTTAACCACTAAGCCACTGCCTAAAACAAGGATTAGCTGAAATTATTTGAGCATCTCTTGCGACACGGGTTACTTTTTCAAAGCACAACTGCCACTAAATTCTCTTAAAATATATTTTAAGTGCCTGCATCTGAACTTCTATCTTTTGCCCTACTAGGCTGGTCTTAGACGGTCATAAAGATTGATTTGTAACTAAATCTTTTTTGGGACCTTGAATAGCAAACATCACTCAGCTTATTTTTAAAGAGTAAATTTCGAGCTTTGTTTTCTATTTCTCCAACATAATTATTTCTACATATATGGCCAACTTATACATAACAGGATGTAAAAAAGTTTCAAAAAACAAATAAATAATTATTCCTATTCTTGAGAGCTGGTTACGAGACACACCAATGCTTGGGGACTTTTGTCCGAGAGGAGGAAAGCTATTTCGGCAAAGCACTGCGTAATTACACTTGTCCAAAGCAATTATTTGTGAGATATTTATCACGGAGCTATTTTAAATGCTCGTCCCCTCTGGATGATGGAAACCTCGGCTGGGAATCGCAGTATTTTCCCTCTTTCCCCCTTAATGATTTTGACTTGGCTATAAATGAATGTTAAGGGCAAGGTTTAAAAATCTCAGCGATGCCAGTGACATTTCTATAGCTGTGATGGCGAACCTTGGCACTCCAGATGTTCGTGGACTTCAATTCCCAGAAGCCCAAGCACCCTGTGAATCCACACAAATGGGTTTACTGCGATTCATCCGGACGCACTGCTCTCGTCGCTCCCAGAAGCGGAAGTAAAATGCGCCCATACGGGGGCTATTTGAGATTAACACAAAAATCGCATAAAAAAGGAAATCCATAGAAATTAGTAGCTCAGTTTATGGATTTTTCCCCAGAACGGATTAATTGGTTTTCAATGCATTCCTATGGGAAACCGCATTTCGGTTAAAGTATTTTGCTTTTCAATGCATTCCTATGGCAAATTACATTCAATGCATTCCTATGGGAAATTTGATTAAAGTAATTTTCGCTGTAAGAAACGCCCTGGAGAACACTTTAAATTAACCGAGGTTCTACTGTATATATAGTGTATAGATAGACAGGCAGACCGATAGACAGGCACAAAGAAAGGAGATTAGACAGACAGAGAGACAGACAAAAAGAGATGATAGATAGATAGATAGACAGACAGACAGATAACAAAACCCAGCAAGTTAAGTGTTGATTTAAATGAGTGTAAGCATTTCTGTTTTATAAATCTGTTCGTTTGACATTTTTAGTGCCCCCAGAGAAGCCGACGAATATTTCGTGCTGGTCCAAGAATTTGAAGGACCTCACCTGCAAATGGGCTCCGGGTACAGAAGGCGAGACCTATTTGCATACGAATTACACCCTCAAGTATAAGCTCAGGTAGGATGTGTGGGCAGACAGGAGGTACCTCTCAGTGAAGTTGGGTTTGGGTTGGGTAGGCTTTGAGAATCAACCTAATAATCCTACTACATTCAATATCCAGCAGTCATGGCTAACAGAAGCTATGGATGGCCATCTTCACCATGAACAGAGAAGAGGCGGAAGGCAAGCCAGTTGGCCAACCCAATAGAGCAGGGTTTCTCAACCTTGGCTCTCCAGGTGTTCTTGGACTTCAATTCACAGAGGCCCAAGTTAATACAACTGCAGATCATGGCTTCTGGGAGTTGAAGTCCAAGAACATCTGGAGAGCCAAGGTTGAGGAACCCTGGTTTAGATCATAAGGCATCCAAACACCAGTTTTCTTAAATAGAATTGTTCTGATCTTCTAGGCCAGGGGTCTTCAAACCTGGCTCTCCAGGTGATCTTGGACTTCAATTCCTAGAAGCCCAAGTCAACACACCTGCTGATCAGGGCTTCTAGGAAATGAAGTCCAAGAACATCTGGAGAGCCAAGGTTGAGGATGTATGATCTACCTGTAGATCTCAACATCCTCTGAATGGAGATGAGCCTCAAGTCCGCCGGCTCAGATCTAGGAAGAGCTTCATGGCAAGAACAAACATTCTTGAGGGTACACATGTAAAATACCAAATTAGAAGATGGGGGATTAAAGGAGGATATGGCTGAAGAACTCAACCTCCCCTACATCACTTGGAGGACGCTGGATAGGCTGAGGGTCGGAGTCCCTAAACTTAAGACCAACTGGCTCAAGAGGGAGCTGATGGTGGACATGACACTGTATGAATGTGGAGAGATTCAGAATCCTGGTCATTTACTGGTCTGCCGATGACTGCCAGAAACATACACCAATAAGGACTTGGGTTTGGCCAACGACAAAGTCAAGCAAGTGGCTTCATTTGGGTAGTCCAGAGTTTGATCGGGATACGAAAGGGGAAAAAATCCAGGTCTGATTTTGTCCATCTAAGGCAGGGGTCCTCAAACTTGGCTCTCCAGGTGTCCTTGGGCTTCAACTCCCAGAAGCCAAAGTCAGCACACCTGTTGATCAGGGTTCCTGGGAACTGAAGTCGGAGAACATCTGGAGAGCCAAGTTTGAGGACCTATGCCAGTGATGGTGAACCTTGGCACTCCAGGTATTCTTGGACTTCAATCACCAGAAACCCAAGTCAACACTCCTGCTGATCAGGCCTTCTGGGAATTGAAGTTCAAGAACACCTGGAGTGCCAAGGTTCACCACCACTGACATGATCTAGATCTAATACTTCATCCATCTAACCCAGGGTTCCTCAAACATGGCTCTCCAGATGTTCTTGGACTTCAACTCCCAGAAGCCCAAGTCAGCTTACCTGTTGATCAAGGCTCCTGGAAACTGAAGTCTGAGAACATCTGCAGAGCCAAGTTTGAGGACCTATGACCTAGATATCCAAGACTTCATCCATCTATCCCACAGTTCCTCAAACTTGGCTCTCCAGGTGTCCTTGCACTTCGACTCCCAGAAGCCCAGGTCAGCACACCTGTTGATCAGGGCTCCAAAAACACCTGGAGAGCTAAGGTTGAGGAACCCTGTGATAGGATCTTCATGGAGTAAAGGAATTCATTGTGGGGTTTTCATCCTAGGTGGTACGGCCGGGACAACGTTTGCCAAGAGTATCAGACGGCTGGACCCTATTCCTGCCACATCCCCAAGGACCTCGCTCTCTTTACACCCTATGAAATCTGGGTCGAGGCCTCCAACCGGCTGGGGGTGTCCAAATCTGACATGGTCATGCTGGACATTGTTGATGTTGGTAAGAAAAATGTTGTGCCTTTCTTTTTTTTCAAGATATGCATTCTCCCCAATGCTAATTTTGCATTGTTGTTTTGTTTGTAAAACCGTATTTTGCTTTATATTAGTGCTATATTGTATTTCTGTATGCTATGCATTGTGAACCACTATGGGTTGTCTGCTGGACGAGGAAAGCGGTATATAAGAATAAATTTCAATTTCAATTCAATTCAAATTTCAATTCAATTTCCTAAAAGTCATGGTGGGCTTGTTCAGACATGCTGGATTCCTCCTCTGACACCAGGACAGATGATAAATCAGTGTTTCCCAACAAGGGCCCCAGGCCCCACTGAGATACTTCAATTCCCAGAAGACTCAGTCCATTGACTGATCAGCGCTTTGGGGAATTGACTGAGGCTTTTGGGAATTGAAGTCCAAGAACCAAAGGTTGGGAAACACTGCGTCTACAATGTAATGTTTGAGAAGAAAGAGGTTGTGTCCAGGAGACTCATTTCAGGAGCAGACATGAAAGTCCTTCCTTTGTTCTGAGAGGTACCCAGAGGCTGTGGAGAACTGTTGTTGATCTGGAGCAGTGGTTCTCAACATGAGGCCCAGTCTCCACAGGGAGTCTTCATTTCCCAGAAGCCTAAGCCAGTCCATTGACTGATCAGCACTTTAGGGAACTGACAGAGGCTTCTGGGAATTGAAGTTCAAAAACCAAAGGTTGGGAAACACTGAGCTAGAACCCTGTTATCCTTTGTGGTTTCAAGATGTAGTCCACAGTAGAGATGAGGTTGCCGCCACTGCCACCGCAAACACTCCCCCACCCCCCAGTGCCACCAGTCCGGCCTGCAAACACTCCATATTACGACAGCGATGCTTCCCTGCCATGAGTGAAGGAGGGGTCCTGCCTGTCCTTTCCCATGCTCAGCCAGAGCAGCATCCGGGAAGGCCACGGGCAAGCCACGGGTGTCGGCCACTTCTGCTGCCGTCATCCTTTCCCCCTCCACCTGGCTTGGCGTGTCCATAACACTGATCTGTAGCAGGCCGGATGTTGTCTGCCATCCTTTTCCCCTCCACTGGCTTGGTGCATCCCTAACACCGCTCCATAGCAGGGCAGATGTTGTAAGAAGGCTTACAACATCTGCCCTGCTACGGAATGGCATTAGGGACACGCCAAGCCAGGTGGAGGGAGAAAGGATGGTGGCGGCGGCAATGGGAGCGAGGGCTGGATGGAATGGCACCATGGGCCAGATCCGGCCCAGTTTGAAAACCCTGTCTTGGTGTGTGACGTCACGGCTGTGACATCACACACAGGAGACCAGACAGTCTCCTCTGCAGAGGCAGGAAATGCATCCAGGCAGTTTTAGATGGGGGGGGGATCAGGGATGTCTGTCACATCCCAGAGAAAGTGAGGGGAGGAAGCGAAAGCAGGAAATAGGCCATAAGCGAGTGGAATTGCTTGGCTTAATTTAATTAGGATCTCTCTCTCTCTCTCTCTGCATTTCGTTTTCCCTTTTGGCTCTTTCTAGACATCTGCTCCTTCTTAACCCTTTCCCTTTCTGTCTGGCCCCTGGCCCAGGTCACATCGCGCACGTGCTGGCTGGGAGGTGATCGCAGGCAGAAAGCTGAGCTGGGGGAAATCTGCCCCTCCAGGGGGTTGAAAGCACAGACCAGAAAGTCCCATGCCTTTAGAAAGAGCCTTGCTCCTTTATATGATGAGGAAGACTGATCTGGTTCTTCTCCTTTTTCACGCTCATTGGGAACCCAAAACCAGTTTAAACCCTAGTCCTTCTCAAATTTGTGGCATCAGAAGGATGAGGCTGATGAGATCAAAGCCACTCAAAGCCAACTTTCTGTGGAAAGGATTCATCTTTTGTGTCCTGATCAAACCCTGAACTGCCAAAATGAAACCACTTTCTTGGCTTTAGCATTGGCCAAAGTCAAGTTCTCATCAATGCATGTTTCTGGTTCTTTTTCTTTCTTGTCCCGATCAAACCATGGACTGCCAAGATGAAGCCACTTTCTTTGCTTGGCCAAACTCAAGTCTTCATCGGTGCATGTTTCTGGTTCTTCTTCCATGTCCCAATCAAACCCTGGACTGCCAAAATGAAATCACTCTCTTGGTTTGGCCAAACTCAAGTCCTCATTGGCGCCTGTTCCTGGTTCTTCTTCTTTCGTGTCCCAATCAAACTCTGGACTGCCAAAAGGAAGCCACTTTCTTGGCTTGGGTGTTGGCCAAACTCAAGTCCTTATCAGTGCATGTTTCTGGTTCTTCTTCTTCCATGTCCCGATCAAACCCTGGATGGCCAAAATGAAGCCACCTTCTTGGCTTGGCATTGGCCAATCTCAAGTCCTTATTGCTGCATATTTCTGGTTCTTCATCTTTCATGTTTCCAATGTGTCAGAGAGTAAAGAAAGCAAGAGAAAAAGACAAAAAACCTTGTGGCACTTTAAAAGGAGCATTGCTGTATTTTGATATGAGCTTTCGTGGGTCGAGTCCACCATTTTGTTAGTCTTTAAAGTGCCACAACTTTTTTTTGTCTTATTGTTTTGTTTACTCTCTGGTAGGCTTGAAACACAGACTAATATGGCTAGTATTCCCCAAAAATTGAAATACAGTACAGGAGTTAATGTTTCCTCTCTGATAGGCTTCAAACACAGAGTAACACAGAGACCATTTCAAAAACTCAATTAATGTATCTGAAATAGGTCACCCTTGCTCAAAAGCCAGTCGCATCCGACTCTAGGGTTCAGTAGTCATTCTCTGTTTACAGCCCAATAATTAGCCAGCACTTTGCTTCTGCAGACGTCTCAGTGGTCATGTGGAAGGCATGACTAAACAAGGAACACTGGACACGTGGCAGGCATGCCTCAACACCGGAGTGCAGGGAACGCTGTTTACCTTTCCCATCGAAGTGGTCCCTATTTATCTACTTGCAATGTCTTGCTTTCGAACTGCTAGGTTGGCAGGAGCTGGGACAGAGGACAGGAACTCACTCCGTCGTGCAATACTCAGGAATCGATCTCTGACCTTCCAGCCGCCGAGTTCAGCGTCTTAACGACTTGCACCACTGCAGTGAAATAAAGGGGAGGCTAATAGCTACCCCTGACTGATGTGGATCAGACTAGAGCCCAGTCCTGCCTCCAAAACCAGAGAAAAACAAATTAGCCGTGGAAGAAACAATCATTCACCGGGTGGGTGAGATTTAAAGCACTCTGCGGTTTGAACCCCCTAATTCCCTAAGGGCTATTTCCTTTCTCAAGAGTTTTATCCCTTTCTTCTTTAAAACCTGACCACAGCATGGGAACAATTAGCTAAAAAATGAGAAAACGGGCGTCTTCTTGAGAGATTCCCAAGATCCTTGCTTAGCTTGGCTGTTTTATTCTTGGCGGTTTTATTCTTGCGCAAAGAATCTGGGAATGACCGGACTCAATACAGGCAAGCATCTTCTGTTTTGCTTGTTTAACCGCTCACAAAAATCCCATCCTGTCTTTCTTTCTGGGACATTTGGTTTGTGTTTCGTGCGTGCTTTCTTTTAGGGAGGGGGCTGGTTGGATTCCTTCTTCTCCGCCAGCTCACAACCCAAGGTTTATTCCAAACAATTCCACCGGTACGTGGAACCACAATGTTCCAACTCTCCCCAAACCATGAACAATATTACCTTTTTGGCCTAACGCCCCCAGCGTCTTCCAACTGCCCAGCCGGGAGTTTGGGTCCAGAAATATAATGTTTCCCAGCTTTGGATCCCCCCCCCCCCGTTTCCTCCTAAACTGAAAAATAATAATAATCCAGGATTGTTGAGCCCGTTCCAAACCACGGATAACGCGAAACCAGACCTTTTGTGGCAAGCTAAATTCCCATTTAATCTCTCGTTCCTTTTAATCATGGTTCCCCAGGGTGAATTGTGTCTAACATGTATTTATGCACGTAATCCCCACACGGTCCATTTTCTATTCACCGGGCAGTCACGACCGACCCGCCGTCAGACGTCCACGTCAACCGTGTCGGAGACCTGGAAGACCAACTCAGTGTCCGGTGGAATGACCCTCCGGCCCTGAAGGACTTCCTATTCCAAGCGAAATATCAGATCCAATACCGGGTTGAGGACAGCTTGGAATGGAAGGTGAAAACTGAGGTTTTATTTCTCCCTTTGGTTAGAGCAGGGGTTCCCAACCTTTTCAAGCCAGGGGGCCAGGTCACGCTCTCTCAGTCAGCTTCGAGGGCCGGACGGCGATTTTGCCATGCCTGCACGATGGGGGTGGCCATTTTGTCCGAACAGCTTCAAAGGGGATGGCCATTTTGCTTTTCAAATGACCTTGGAGGGGTGGGGGCACATTAAATGGTGCCGGCCAGATCCGGACCGTGGGGTTTAGGTTGGGAATCCCTGGGTTAGAGGATCGGGACTGTGATGGGTCAAGTGGTTTTATTCATTCATTCATTCATTCATTCATTCATTCATCCATTCATTCAACTTTTACCGTGCCGATCTAGGATATGGTCCCACTCGGGGCAACTTAACTCTGGTTAAGACGCTGAACTGGCTGACTGGAAGGTTGGAGTTCGATTCCCGGTACTGTATGACAGAATGAGTGCCCATCCTCTGTCCCAGCTCCTGCCCACCTAGCAGTTTGAAAGCAAGAAATTGCAAGTCGATAAATAAGTACCACATCGGTGGGAAGGTAAACAGCGTTCTGTGCACTCCGGTGTTTAGTCCTGCCTGCCACATGTCTTTGGCTATACACAGAGATGAGCACTGAACCTTAGAGTCGGATATGATTGGCTTTCGAGCAAGGGCAACCTTTACCTTTGGTTTTAAGGTTTCCCTTGGCCGAAAGCTAGTCTGATCTGACTCTAGAGTTCAGTGCTCATCTCTGTTTCAAAGCCAAAGAGCCAGCACTGTCTGCTTCTGCAGATGTTTCCGTGGTCGTGTGACAGGCATGACTAGACACCGGAGCGCACGGAATGCTGTTTACCTTCCCACCGAAGTGGCCCTACTTATCTACTTGCAATTTTTTACTTTCGAACTGCTAGGTTGGCAGGAGCTGGGACAAAGACAGGAGAGCTCATTTCGTCCTGCAGGACTCGGGAATCGAACTGCTGACCTCCCCTTTGGTTAGATGAGGGAAAATATTTATTAGAGATATTTATAAGTTTTGTTAGATATAATGATAATTCCGTGTCAGAAATTATTCTGGTTAAGAAGTTCACCTTGTTAGCTGGAAGGCCGGCAAGTCGACAGTTTGAGACCCGAGTACTGCATGACGGAATGAGCGCCCGTCGTCTGTCCCAGCTCCAGCCAATGGTGAGCTTCTTAACCATTGAGCCACCGCGGCCCTAGAACCCTAGAATCAGATACGACTGGCTTTTGAGCAAGGAGCAGCCCTGACCTAACTAAGAAATCTTAGCTGCAGGTGGCCAGGTTAGCCTCCTATAGTCATAGAGTAGACCCTATTGCCAGCGACTCAATGCGGAGTGTCAGGTGGTAGTTAACTAGCCTGACTACCTTGAGGACTAACATCTTGGGTGATGAAGTCCACAGGGAAGGGTGATGGTCTCCAAGTAGATTAAATCCCACTTGAATCCCTCTTGATGGAGGGCAGCAGCTTCATCCATCCTGGCCTGAGGAGGAGGAGGATGACTGTGTGGGCCCAAAGGGCTCAGGACCAGAAAGTGACTCACGGAACTGGATCCTTGGTACTATGGAGGTCTCACTGTGATGCGGAAGGCAAATGGAAGCTATACTGCATTATATTCTCAGGACAGTCTTCATGGCTGATCGCCATGAGGATCGCTTATATTTGGATTCAGATAAGGCAGAAGAAGGTTATTCCAGTTTGAAGCAGAAGTACGTGTCGAGTCTGCTTTCCCAAACAGCAAGAGGGTGGGTCAGCGTCCCTGGCGTTAGAGAGAGAGAAAAGGGGGCTCAAGCTAACCAATGCAAACTTTCCCTCCCAATAGGTGGTGGATAACTTGGGCAACCAGTCGTCGTGCCGGCTCGCCGGCCTGAGGCCCGGGACCGTGTATTTCGTCCAGGTCCGGTGCAACCCGTTCGGCATCTACGGCTCAAAGAAAGCCGGCATCTGGAGCGAATGGAGCAACCCCACCGCCGCCTCCACGCCTCGGAGCGGTAAGACAAACCACAAATATCCTAGAGGCTTTGGCCATCTGTCTAGCACCGGGGTAGCTTACTGGTTAAAAGATGCTGAACTTGGTGACTGGAAGGTCAGCAGGTTAGCAGTTTGAGATCTGCGATCTGTCCCAACTCCTGCCAACCTAGCTATTCGAAATGGCAAGAAATTTGCAAGAAGATAAATAGGTACCTCTTTGGTGCGAAGGTAACAGCGTTCTGTGAACTCGAGTGTGTAGCCATGCCTTAGTGGTTAAAATTGATGACTGGAAGGTCGGCAGGTCAGCATTTCGAGACCCGAGTGCTGCATAACGGAGTGAGCACCTGCTGTCTGTCCCAGTTCCTGCCAACCTAGCTGTTTAAAAGCAAGAGATCTGCAAGTAGATAAATAAGTACCACTTTGGCAGGAAAGGTAACAGCATTCCAGTGTCTAGTCATGCCTGCCACATGACCATGGAAATGTCTGCAAACACAGACAGCGCTGACTCTTTGGCTGCAAAGAAGAGATGAGCACTGAACCCTAGAGTCTGATACAACTGGCTTTCGAGGCATGACTAGACACTGTAGTGCACTGAATGTTGCTTACCTTCTCACCGAAGCGCTACCTCTTTATCTACTTACAAATTTCTTGCCATTTCGAACTGCTAGGTATGCAGGAGCCAGGACAGAAATGGAATCTCTCTCTGCCGTACAGCACTCGGGTCTCGAACTGCTGACCTGCCGACCTTCCAGTTGTCAAGTTCAGCATCTTAACCACCAAGACTGCATAACAAATGTCACATCTGTACGAAGGCTGATCTTGCTTTCTCTATTCGTATTTCAATCTCTACCTCGAAGAGATCCCAATTTTCATTTAACATACTCCCCCTAAATAGACAATTTTTGTCCCCTCTTTCAATGTCTTGTGTTTCTGCCCATTGGCTTGGTGTTCAGCTTATAAAGTTACAGTAAAACCCCTTCTTACGAAAAAAAACTTCCGTTCCTTAGGCTTTTGCTTAAATTGGGTTTTTATGTAACTCGAAGCAAACCCATAGGAAAAATGAAATTTTTATGTAAATCGAAGCAAACCTATAAGGAAATGAATTTTTACATAACTCGAAGCAAAAACCATAGGAAAATTAATCTTTATGTAACTCAAAGCAAACCCATAGGAAATCGTGTAAATCGGGACATGGTTTTAGCTCAAAATCATTATGTAAGTTGAATTTTATGTAACTCAAGGCATTTGTAAGTCGGGGTTTTACTGTATATTTATTCATATTACCTTTGGGGAGAAGGAACCTAAGCACCCCCAGAGATTTCCTGGCACCTGGATTTCTTGTTCCAAAGCCAGAAGGGAGGTCTTGTTTCCTAGCTGGGAATGTCCGTGAGTTCAGAGACCTCCGCCCCCCAAAGCTAAGCCCGAAACCTCATCCTTCCCAAAGCAACCCTAAACTTATAACATCATCATTTCTACTCTTGTCTTCAGCGGGAATGGTTTGCCAGCTGCCTGGAAGCGGCTGCCGTAGCTTGGGAAAACATTTCTTTCCCAGACTACCATTTCCAGAATCCCCGACCGGCCCAGTGAATTGGGATTTCTAAGGGATATGTAGTCCAAAGAATTACGATTTCCAAGATCTGGTAAACACATGTCGTTCGATGTTTGGATGCTCATCAGCTTTAATATCAGCTATGGTGATTCAGTGGTTAAGAAGTTAGCCTTGTTAGTTGGAAAACCACCAAGTCAGCAGTTTGAGACCCGGGTACTGCATGACGGTTTGAGTGCCCGTCGTCTGTCCCAGCTCCTGCCAACCTAGCAGATCAAAAGCAAGAAATTGCAAGTAGATAAATAAGTATCGCTTTAGCAGGAAAGGTAATGGCGTTCTGTGCGCTCCTGCCAACCTAGCAGATTGAAAGAAAGAAATTGCAAGTAGATGAATAGGGACCACTTCGGTAGGAAGGTAAACAGCTTTCCGTGCGCTCCGGTGTGTAGTCGTGCCTGCCACATGACAACGGAAACGTCTGCAGAAGCAGACAGCGCTGGCTCTTCGGCTTCGAAACAGAGATGAGCACTGAACCCTAGAGTTGGATACAACTGGCTTTCGATCAAGGGAAACCTTTACCTTTACCTAGGGATAGAAATGGCCCGCACTAGCAGTTTGAAAGGAAGAAACTGCAGGTAGATAAATGGGTACTGCTTCGGCAGGTAAGGTAACTGTGTTCCGGTGTCTAGTTATATCTGCCACATGACCATGGAAACGTCTATAAATGCAGACGGCACTGGCTCTTTGAGGAACCCTGTTGTAGACCAACCTTCTAGCAATACAGAAAATCCACCGCTAAATGATCCCTGACAGAGCCAAGCTGCAATTTAAAACTTGCAATGAAGCCCTTTTCAAGGTGGATCAATTCGATATCAAATAACTCATACTTTCAGAAAGCTCATCCTAATATCTAGTCAGCGCTGTCTTTCTCGTAATTTGAATTGACTGCCCCCCACCCAAAACTTGGAGCAGCAGAAAGCAAGTTATTTATTCGATATAAATCGAATAAATGAAATGAATGAATGAATGAAGTTAGGCCTAAATCAGGAGTTCTCAACCTTTTAAAACCAGGGGGCCGGGTCACACTCCCTCAGACAGCTTCGGGGACAGGATGACCATTTCGCCCTTTCTCCACTACATGGCACTTCCGGGTGCGTTGGAGGCAGGGGGGCCATACGAAATGGTGCTGTGGGCCACATCTGGCCCGTGGGCCGCAGGCTGAGAATCCCTGGCCTTAATCGTTACCAACTTTAATGCACCCTGTTTTCTGGTACCAACTAGATATGCTGGGAGGGTAAACACAAAATTGCAAATCATGAATAAAAGAAAGAAGGAAGCAAAGAAAACAAAGAAAACACATTAAAATGGAAGAAAGGAAGGATGGAAGGGAAGGAGAAAATCTAAAGGTATAAGAAATAAAAAATAGTTAAAGAATGAGAAGGAAAAAAGAAAGAAAGAAAAGGACAGAGATTAGAGAATGAAATGGATATAGAGATTAAGTGAATGAAAGGCTCATAGAGGTGAAAAAAAGAAAGAAAGAAGAGACACATTCTCATGTTAGAAATCAAGCATACCTGGTCATATTCCTGGGCTCGACCTCTAGAATAAGACAGAAGGACTTGTTTCCATAAATGCACGCTTGTGGAACTCACCGCCACGTTATCTTGGATACAGCCAATATTAGAGAAAGCCCTAAAAAAGGAAAGGAAAGATATTTATAACTGCAATTTCATTACTTCTAATTTCAGATACAAAGCTGCTAGTCCTCAGGGTGATCAGGTTAGTTAGCCGCCGGATGACACTCAGCGTTGAGTGGCTGGCAGTAGGGTCTACTCCAGGGATTCTCAACCTGTGACCCACGGGCAGGATGAAGCCCACAGTATCATTTCATGTGGGCCCCCACCACCTCCACACCAGGAAGTGCCATGTGGTGGAGTAAGGGCAAAATGGCCATCTGGCCCCCGAAGCTGTCTGAGGGTGCGTGGCCCGGCCCATAGCTTAAAAAGGTTGGGAACTCATCTATTCTATTTACCATAGCAGGATTACCTGGCAAGATTTCCCTTGAAGTCTTGAAGTCCAAGAATACCTTGAATGTCAAAGTTCGCCATCACTGATCTAATATGTCTCGTGTAAAAATCATATGTGCATAGTATAATAAAGGGTTTCTCTTCAGATCAAATTTCATCAGTTAGCCTACGATGAATTAATTTCAAAATTAACTAATCATTTATTTGTAAAGGAAAAGAATGAGGCGCTTGCTTTTTAAAACAGTAGGCCACTGCGTTACTGTATATAGTTCCTGGGATAATCTTCATGGCTGATCGCCGTGAGGAGAGCCAATATTCGGAATCGGATACAGCACTTGAAGAAGATAATTCATTGGTTTCAGTGGGCTGCAGTGAATCAGTGGTTAAGAAGCTTGCCTTGTTAGCTGGTTAGAGGAGGGGAAACGTTTATTAGAGATATTTGTAAATTTTGTTAGGTACAGTATAATAATTCAGTCAGAAATTATTCTAGGTTGAAGGTTAAGAAGCTCACCTTGTTAGATGGAAAATTGGCAGTTTAAGACCCAAGTACTGCACAATGGAGTGAGTGCCTGTTGTCTGTCCCAGCTCCTGCCAACCTAGCAGTTCGAAAGCGAGAAATTGCAAGTAGATAAATAGGGACCACTTTGGTGGGGAAAAGATCTTGGGGACATGAAAGGAGCCTCATTCGGGCATCCCCTGAGTGGAGTTCCTCCAGCAAAAATCCTTTCAACCCAGAATAATTTCTGACACAAAATTATTATTATTATAGTGGTCCCATGTGTTTCTACAGTGAGGTTCTCATCCAAAGCCCTTGCCTTTAATTTATCGTCTCTTTCTTTCTCAGGACGGACCCCCGGCGTCTGTGAGCCCAAGAGCGGTGAACACAACAACACTTTGCGCCGGGACCTGAAACAGTTCTTCGGGTGGATGCGAAAACACGGGTGCTCCTACGGTTGCGCCAACCTGAGCATCAAAATGTACGACCAGTGGAGGGTTTCGCTGCAGAAGTCACATAAAACACGGAACCAGGTAGGTAAGGATTTCCATAGTTCTGCTCTCTTGAAAAAGGACAGAGGAAAAGTGGAGTCGTGCCGTACGGTCCACCTGGCAAATATCCACTCATCTAGGGCGGGTCACCTTGTAGAGTCTAGGTGACCACCCAGCCAAAAAAAAAAATGTTTTAAAAAATAAATAATGCAGATTTTGCTTCCCTCTTTCGCGATCTGGATATAGTAAAACTCAACTGGCATTTGTCTGTGTGTTGAAGAGGGAAAGTGTTAGAATGGATTTAAGCATAGAGTGGATATTTGAAAAGCTAGATTTACTTCTAAAAGGATAAATTGGGGGGGGGGGGATAATTTGCTAAAACCAAGTGAGAAACCATGAAAATGACCTAGAAGTTTTTCTTTCTCTTTTTTCTTAATAGGGTATGGACTTTATTAAAGGTTCCTGAGCCTAAAGAGAGAGGCGGACAATCTTTACATGTTCAGAGTCGCTCTTTGTCCACATTAAAAGTATTGCTCACATTCCAGGCCTAAGACTAAATATTCAAAGTCACCTTTCTCGAATTAAATTAATTTTAAATTAAGGACTCAAGGAGAGTTTTTATAAGATTGCAAAGCCTGAGATGATTCGCACCATACTTTTAGGCCGGACTCCCACTGGTGTCCCACTAGGAATTATGTCAACTCAGTCACACAACCCCAAAGCAAAAGCTCTGATCCTAGTAAGGTGTGTGTGTGTGTGTTCAACCTTGCCTTGACCTAAACAGAGTATTGTACTGTGCTTTGTGAGCCTAAAAGGCTGTAGTCTAGCTTGGCCATGGAGGTATAATAAATCAGGAGATGGCACTACAGACTTCATGCTGTAAGTTTTTTGAAGCCAGTGGGCGTGGCCTGCCGCCATATTAGATGCCCCAAAACATTACCGCTGACGACTTTTTACAATTGCTTCTTGTGTTGGGGTGGTGGTGTGTGGAATCGATCCCCTCTCCCAGGTCTCCTGTGTCTGGGAGGGTTGGGGGGGACAGACCCCTATTGTCCCCCCCAAACCCCGCCTGAACCCAGGGGACCAGGCAGAGAGGGGATCCCCTAGCAGGACACCCCATTATTAAAGAGAAACGGAGTGTTTGGGGGGTTGCAATCCCCCTCTCCGCTGGCTCCCCTGGGTCCAGAAGGGTTGGGGGGACAGACCCCTTTTGTACCCCCAACCCTCCCAAACCCAGGGGAGCCAACGGAGAGGGGGATCGCAACCCCCCACCGATATTAAAGGGGAAACTCCGATCAGGTTTTCCCTTTTAATATCAGGGGGTGGGGTGGATTCAATCCCCTCTCCCGGGTCCCGTGGGTCCCGGAGGGTTGGTGGGACAAAAGGGTCTGTCCCCCCAACCCTTCTGGACCCAGGGGAGCCAGCAGAGAGGGTGATCGCAACCCCCTACCCACTGATATTAAGGGGGAAACCCCGATCTACTTTCACGACTCCACACAATCAAAGCACCATACGGCAATGTTTTGGGGCAACTAACATGGTGGACTGTCAGATTAGTTGGCTTCAAGTTTGTGAAGTTATGTCATCTCCTGTTTTTTATACCTCCATGCGCTGAAGCCCCAAAGGAGGGCCCAAGTCCTATTCTGAGCAGCAGTAGGCCTGAAGCTGGGCCTAGCTGACAAGGCCTAGCTTAAGACCATGAGGCTGCAGCCTAGTTGTTCGAGCCAGTGTGGTCCTAAAGCTGAGGCCCATGTCTGTTAGCTAACCTCCAAGCCGCTAGTGTCCTGGAGCTGAGGCCTAGAAGACAAGGCCTAGCTGAAGAAACTCAAGAACACGAGGCTGTGGCCTAGTTGTTTGAGTCGTTGTGGGCCTAAGACTGAGGACTTCTCAACCTGATGGGCCCATGTCTAACCTTCGATCTGCTATTGTCCTGAAGCTGAGGCCTAGCCGTTGAAGCCCCAAAGGAGGGCCCAAGTCCTGTTTTGAGCAGCAGTAGGCCTGAAGCTGGGCCTAGTTGACAAGGCCTAGCTTAAGAACCATGAGGCTGCAGCCTAGACATTCGAGCCAATGTGGGCCTAAGGTTGAGGCCTCTTAGCCTGAAAGGCCCACGTCTGTTAGTTAACCTCTAAGCCGCCATTGTCTCGAAGCTGAGGCCTAGCTGACAAGGCCTAGCTGAAGAAACTCAAGAACATGAGGCTGCGGCCTAGTTATATGAGCCACAGTGGGCCCCAAGGCCTAACTTAGCAAACCCCAACCAGCTTGAAATTGGGGGGATAACATTGTAGGCCTGAAAAAGCTGAGGCCTATTCACTGAAACCACTGTGAGCCTAAGGCTGTAGCTGGTGGCTAACCTTGCAGGCTGTGAAAGGATAACAAAGCCCATCATCCCATGACCATAGAACCCATTCCCTCTGGTGGAGACTTGCACCTATTCAGGAAACCAGCTTAAAAACCCTTTGCACTGCTTCAGAGAGCCGCCCTGAGTAGGAACATTTTTCCTAGAGGGGTGGGATATAAATTTAATAAATTAATAGCAAAATAATCTATGATAGGTTTTAATCACTGGTTGTAAGTCCTCACCTGTCCATATATCATATGTATCCAGTGTATCTGTGTGCTGTCCCTCATTCTCACTGAATAAAATTATGCGTACTTGTCACAATACGCTCTTCAAGTGTAAATGGGTTTAAACCGGGCATATTTCCTCTTTTAAAAAATTAATGATACATGCATGAATGGCTATAACATAATAAAATATGGACGGGTAGGGCCTTATATATCAGGGGTGCCCAAACTACGGCATGCAGGCCAGATCCGGCCCCCGGCATCAATTCATGTGGCCTGTGTCACTCCCGGAAGCGGAAGTAAAACATACCCTATGAGAAGGAAGAGAGAAGATGCAGAGACCTGAGTGTATTATGGGATGCAAAAGAGAGAACTTAATAGAAAGATATGGTACAGTAAAAGGAAATAAACTATGGGTGTGTTTTACTTTCGCTACCGGGAGCGACAAGGGCTTTGCAGGCTGGATGAATTGGTGTCGGGGGCCGGATCAGGCCCATGGGCCAAAGTGACCAGCACCCAGAACCACGTGACCGACCCATGGCCCAAAAAACTTGGGCACCCAGGTCTACAATGTTTACAAACCAGCCAGATCAGTTAGGACACCGCAATGTGTAAATTCGGTATCAATAGGAAGCTTTCCATTTTTACAATTATTTTTTTTCTCCTTCTGGAAATAGCCTACAATTCCCTTACAGTCTCCATTTAGTTATCACTTGCACAAAACACAAACAATTCCACTATATCATTTTTCCTCCCGATTTTTATTACCTGTATTTCCCTGGATCAATTCTCCTTGGCATAGGTAGCTACACGCCTTTCCTTAGCCAAGCTTCTGCTAAAAAGGGGCTGGTGCTAGTGGAAAATTAGGAACAAAATGTTGCCTTGCTTTCTCAAGGACCATGGGAGTTGTAGTCCAATTGCAGCTGCTTCCAAGTCTCTGGCTTTAAGCGCCTGCCTTACCTGCACGATTAACCGTGTCTAATTTTGCACAAACATAATTTCCTCCCATATTTAAATCCAGACTGCTCTTCATACTTTTCATTTCCGCGTTGCATTCTTCGAGAGCGATTGATCTTCCTTTCACTTCTTTCATCCTAATGCCTCCATTTCATGGCCTCTAATTCCCCCGTTTGTCTGCTGCGATCTAAATAAACCTTTAAATTAATTGCATCTAATCATCTCTGCTTAACCCCTTCCACTCAAGGAGGCCAATAAAGAATTTCATTTTCGGGAACTGAGTCTGTCATAAGAAGCAAGAATTTAGTCTACAGAGTTGCCTTTTCAAGGACTATGGGAATTGTAGTCTTCTTCTACTTCCGTGTCCCGATCAAACCCTAGACTGCCAAAATGGGAATTGTAGTATAAAACCCTTTCCCCAAGTCTCATGTTAACACATGGGTAATGATGCAAGATCAGACTGAGAAAGACCAGATCTTGGAAGCATTACTTTTTAAGATTATAATCCCCCCAGTTGGCATGTGCCTAGGTTTAACCTGACAAATAATATGAGCTTTGGGGCCTGAGCCTAGAGCTAGGCCTAGCAGACCCCAGAGACCTTCAAAGAGCAGCTTGCAAACCGCATTTAATTTAAGGCTCTTTTTCCTCAGGTCCTATCCGGCGATAAATCTTAGCAGGATTTGAAGGCAACGCGGAGTTTCCAAAGGACACCGCAACCACTATGGCTGAAGCGAGCAAGCAAAACCGTCAGGAAGAGGACGATGGGCACTGGAGTTGTGTCACACTGCTGTTTCCCCCTCTAAAAACTGGCAACACGTCTGTCAAGATTTTACAAGTCCCACAACAATTCACCCTTTTGGAACCACTTTATATAATTGTCATGAGATGTTTCAGGATAGAATACTAAACACATACGTATGTGTGTGTGTGTGAACAATTCATCCCTCTACTCCCCTTATCAAAACTGGCAACAAAACAGAGGCACTGAATGTGATTTAAGGTTGAAATTCAAGAGCTAAGATTTAGGGAGAGAAGCCCATATCTGCTCTCTGAATTCATGATCAGCCAGTAAAATGTATTTTTTCACTTAAAATAAATTCACAATGCCTATGCGTGTTTTTGTTTCCCAAGGGAAAAAACCCAATCATACTCCATTTTTGTACAGTCATCATGCCGACACTGTATTTTGATGCAGAAAATCAGCAGTATAGCTGCAGGCAACAGACAGACAGACAGACAATCAAGATAGATGGACAGAGAGACAGATAGGCTGGCAATCAGACAGACAGACAGACAGACAGACAGATAGATAGATAGATAGAAATAATGCATGACTAAGACAGACAGACAAGATAGATGGACTGATGGACAGGCAAACAGACAGATGGACAGACTGACAATCAAGACAGATGGACTAGCAATTAGACAAACAATTAGATAGATGGATGAACTGGCAAAATAGATAGATAGATGGATGGACGGACGGACGGGCGGGCGGGCGGGCGGGCGGGCGGGCGGGCGGACGGACAGATAGATGGATGGATGGATAGATAGATCAGCCAGGAAGATTGTCTTAAGAATATGATGCAGTGGCCTTTGATTCGCCTTCTGCGTCTCCTCATCTGACCAACCTTGGAAGGACAGAAGGGAGGCTGAGTCAACCTTGATTCCTGGCTGGGATCGAACTCACAACCTTTGGGTCGCAGGGCAGCAGTTTAACGACAGCCCCACTAGGGCTCCTGGCGCCCTAAATTTAACAATTGTAGCAGATTCAACCTCCACTCTCTCCCACTTTCCTGACGAAATGAAACTGCACTTGAGTGCAGGGGTTCCCAACCTAAGGCCCGTGGGCCGGATACGGCCCATGACACCATGTAGCCCCACCACCACCCTTCCAAGGGTGTCCAAGAAACAAAATGGCCACCCCAATTTGAAGCTGTTGGGACAAAATGGTCACACACACACACACACCCCATCGTGCAGGCAGGGCAAAATAGCCGTCCGGCCCTCAAAGCTGACTGAGAGAGAGCGTGAAAAGGTTGGGAACCCCTGCATGGATGGAAAAGTCCCAGTATGAGCAAGAATCAATCTTGTATATATAAAAAATGGTTCTCCTTTTAATTGAAAGAAAGGATGGAGGGGGTTTGGGGGAGTTCAACATTATTCCAGAATATAAACAGACATCGCTTTCCCTTCATCCTCACCTCCAAACCCCCATGTGAGACAATCCCGGGCTTGGCACGAAGGGAGTTTAGGATGGGCTTGAGACAATTAGACCCCCGCCTTGCAAAACATGGCTGTGCTTCAAGCTGTCTCCCGCGGGCTGCCGGGCTGCCGAGGGGTCTCTTCCGAATCGTACTTGAAATCCTGGAGAATCTCGCTGATGGCTTCAATGGTTTGAATTAGCCTGTGCCGGGCCGGATGGAAATTATAAATAAAGGCGCATATGGAGCCAATTAGCCCCCCACCCACCCCCATGGCCCTCCCCATGCTTGTTTATGAAATGCTACGAGAGACGGAGGAGAAGGAGGCACCGGGACCTCCCGCCGAAGGCCTCCTTTTATTCTTTGGCATCATCTGCTATGGAGGTAGGAGTTGGCATGCTTGTTCACCCTGCCCTGTGGCAAAGGGGCCGCGTTCCTAACTCCGGTTAGCAATAGCCAGTAATTTATTGGTGGTGTAGACTGTGGTGGCTTAAGTGGTTAAGCCACTGAGCTTCACGACTGGAAGGTCAGGCACATCGGCAGTTCGACACACGTTGACCGCCCCGGCTCCTGCCAAAATAAGCCGTTTGAAAGCAAGAAATTTGCAAGCTGATAAACGGGTACCGCTTCAGTGGGAAAGGTAACAGCGTTCCGTGTGTCTGGTCCTGCCTGCCACATGACCACAGAAACATCTGCTCTGCAAACGCAGACAGCGCTGGCTTTTGGGTTGTATAAGATGAACAGCATCCCCTAGAGCATCCCCAACCTAAGGCCTGTGGGCCAGATCTGGTCTGCAGTGCCATTTCAAGTGCCCCCCTCACTCCAAGCACATTCAAGAAACAAAATGGTTATCCCTTCAAAGCTGTTGGGACAAAATGGCCACCCCCACATATACATATACACGCTATCTTGGCAATAATAATTGGGTGTAATTTGCTGCAGTTCATTGCAACTAATTGCCAAGGGCCCCCCGACTGCACAACTGAGATGCATGTCTGCACGTCATCAATTAGTTATCAGTAGCTACAGCAAATTACACAAATTGTGCACATAAAACCCCAGAAGGATTTGGCCCTTTGGTGGATCAATTAAGGCATGAGTTCTCAACCTTTTAAAGCCGGGGGCCAGGTCACGCTCCCTCAGACAGCTTTGGGGGCCAGATGGCCATTTTGCCCTTCCTCTACTACATGACACTTCTGGGGGTGGAGGCAGTGGGGGGCACATGAGGCCACAGGTTGAGAATCCCTGAATTAAGGTGTTCCTCAACTCTGCTTTTCAACCCTACCAACACCAAGACAACTTCACCTACTTGTGTTTCAGTTCCCGGACTTCTTGGGCATGGGACTCGACCCCAGGGTGGTCTTGGGCATTCTGCTTTGCCAGCTGCAGTTTTGCGGTCTGCAAAAATGGAAGAGAAACCTTGACAGTAGCAGTATGAAGGTTGCAGAAGAATGGACTGACCAAGGAAGCATATTGTCCCCAACACTGTATAAGCAGCACTTCCTGGATACCAAGGCTAAAGATAGTACAAAGAAGAACATCATCAGGAAACTCACACACTATAAATGGGGAATTCAACCATCCACGCTGCATACTCTTTTAAGCAAAACTCTCTGGATACCAAAGCTAAAGTTAGTATGAAAAACAACATCATCAGGAAACCCTCAAACTATAAATGGGGAACTCAACCATCCACACTGCGTGCTCTTTTAAGCAGTGCTGTCTGGATAACAAAGCCCAAGAAAGCACAAGGAACAACATCATCAGGAAACTCACAAACTATAACTGGGGAACTAAACCATTCACACTGTGCACTCTTTTAAGCAGCACTGCCTGTATACCAAAGCCAAAGTAAGCACAACGAACATCATCAGGAAACTCACAAACTAAACATCAGACTTATTATACGTACAATTCTCAGAATTCATCCAAGATATAAAATATACACAAATGTTTCTAAACAATTGGGATTAAAAAACTGGATTATTTTTCTCCTCCTCCACTCACTAGTTCTAGTTTTTCCTTTTCTTTCTCCTGGAGGCATCCTAGGTGTTGAGCGAGATCTGGGCGCCTGTGGGATCCTTCCATCTGACCCTTGATCTGCAAGATCTCCCGGGAGATCCCGTTGAAGCCTACAGTAATCTCATGCACCAGTTGCCGGTATCGGATGAAATCATACTCTGGGCCGCTTCGAAGATAGGCCCGGTGTCCCCTGGGGAAGATAGATCAATGGGGAACCAAGAATTAGATTTTAATTGGAATGGTTATTTTCAATTTTGAGTGAGAAGCTTCCCTCTTGACCCATCGCTCTGGGCAGCGAGGGCAGGGGCCACAGTACACTGCAATTGAAGGAGAAAGGTGCCGTCCCTCCAAATGTCGTCAGACTACAAGTCCCATTATGCTCTAGAATCAACCAGGGAATAATAGGACTTGGGAGTCCAGAAACATCTGGAGTTCCCCAATCCTGATCTAAGACCCATGGAAAGGTCGTCATAAGTCAAAATTGACTAGACCAGGGATCCTCAAACTTGGATCTCTAGATGTTCTCAGATTTCCAATTCCCAGAAGCACTGATCAACAGGTGTGCTGACTTGAGGTTCTGGAAGTTGGAAGATTAAGAACACCTGGAGAGCCAAGGTTCACCATCACTGGTCTAGATCATAAGTCCTCAAACTTGGCTCTCCAGATGTTCTTGAATTCCCAGAAGCCCTGATCCACAGGTGTGTTAATTTAGCCTTCTGGGAACTGAAGTCCAAGGACATCTGGAGAGCCAAGTTCAAGGAACCCTGGCTTAGATGGACAAAGCCTGAGAACTTGATCAAGGTCCTCAAACGTGGCTCTCCAGATGTTCTTGGACTTCCAATTCCCAGAAGGCTCTGATCCGAAGGTGTGCTGACTTGGGGTTCTGGGATTTGAAGTCCAAGAACACCTGGAGAGCCAAGTTCGAGGAACCCTGGCTTAGATGGACAAAGCCTGAGAATTAGATCAAAGTCCTCAAACATGGCTCTTCAGATGTTCTTGGACTTTCAATTCCCAGAAGGCTCTGATCCGCAGTTGTGTTGACTTGAGAATTTTGGTGTTTGAAGTCCAAGAACATCTGGAGAGCCACGTTTGAGGACCCTTCTGGACTAGACGGGGTACGATTATTATTTTTCTGATGGCATAAGAAGACTTTCTATGTTGACTCCTGCTCCTGAAAGTTAGGACACTCCGCTGTGAATCAAGATGTCCCTGGTTTGAATTTTCCCTCTTGTTCAGACAAATCACTTCCCGATCATGGCCTTCGTCGTCCCCCTCTGCAAACCGGGGTCAATCTAAAAACACGTTGCCCCGACCATGAGCCCTGGTGGTTCAGGGGTTAAACTACTGTCCTGCAATCCAAAAGTTGATGAATTCGATCCCAACCAGGGCTCAAGGTTGACTCAGTGTCTTCCAACCTTCTTGTGGTCAAAAGAGTCCCCAGCCATGTTAATGGGGGCAAAAAGGCTAATTAACTTGAGAATCGCCTGAGTGGGTGCAGGTATAGAAGTTCTTGCTTTGGTTTGCCTTGCTAGGGGCTGCAGTGCTCAGAGGCTAAGAAGCTCGCCTTGTTAGCTGGAAGGCCCGCAAGTCGGCAGTTCAAGACCCGGGTAGTGCATGACGGATTGAGCGCCCGTCTCTGTCCCAGCTCCTGCCAACTGAGCAGTTAGAAAGCAAAAAATTGCAAGTAGATAAATAGGGACCATTTTGGTGGGTAAAAGATCTTGGGGGATATGAAAGGAGCCTCATGCGGACGTCCCCTGAGTAGTTTCTCCCACACAAAAAATCATTTTGACCCCAAATAATTTCTGGCACAACATTTTTATTATTTGCTTTGCTACATGGTTCAGTATGTAGGTATCTATCTCAGGCTGCTCTGGGATGCAAAACTTTCCAGGATATTTCCCGGCCAGATTTTTCAAGCGGCATTACTGAATTAGCAACGGTCCCCCTTCCCTGGTTTCGGGAAGTGGAGTGGGTTCGAACACCCATGTCCCCCGGAGCGTCAAAGTGCCGCACAGCTGGATGTCTGGGCATTTGATTCCCAACCACAAGAAGTAAATTAGATACACACGGCACACAGAGACCCCCTCAAGGTGGGCTCTGCAAATGGAAGAGACACATCTGGAGAACATCAGGCACCCACCAAAAAAGCCCCAGGTTGGGGCGTGGTGGGGGATGGGGGCAGGCAGAATTTCCTGGGGGTCCCCCTTTTCCAATGCATGGAAATAAAATCCGGGCATTTAGCAACCCTACAATTTTTGGGAAATTCTTCTTGTTCTCTGCAAACGAGAGATGCAAATTTTAATTTTGCCATCTCTGGCCCCGGCAGAACTCCCTAAAGTCCATCTTCTTGGCGTTCCTTGCCAGGATCCAATTTCTCTAACACTCCATTAAGACATTTCCACCGGGCTCTTTGAAGCCCCAGAGAGAGAGAGAGAGAGAGAGATAGGCAGGCAGAAACAATGCATGACTAGACAGACAGACAGACAGGATAGATAGCTAGATAGACAGACAGATCAATAGTTAGAAATAATGCATGACTAGACAGACAGACCAACAGGATAGACAGACAAGATAGATGGACGGATGAACAGGCAAACAGACAGATAGATAGACTGACAATCAAGATAGATGGACAGATGGACTGGCAATCAGAAAGACAGATAGACGGATGGGCTGGATAGATAGGCAGGCAGGCAGGCAGGCAGACAGGCAGACAAGATAGATGGACGGATGGACAGGCAAACAGACAGATAGATAGATAGACTGACAATCAAGATAGACGGACAGATGGACTAGCAATCAGGTCGAGCAAGGACGACCTTTACCTCTTTACCTTACAGAGTTTTAGCTGGATTTCGATGAATTACTTTCCTGATTTGCGGAAAATAAATCATGGGAATTTGCCTGTTTTGTGTCCAAGGTTCATGTTCATGCCCCACCTAGAGGTTTGCCAGCTTGGGGAATTCTGCCACTTAAAAACGGCCCATTTCTCTCAAGTGACAGCCTTTCCCTGCAAAGAAATAAATCCATGCTACACTCCTCGAGTCCAGGATTATCTCCTCTGCTGGTAGTTGAAAACTCACTCTTCCAAGAGGTGGTAAGCTTCCACGCGCTCGCTCTGCAAGGCGTAGAAACGGCACACCAAAGTCCGGACTTCTTCCTCCAACTGGAAAAGAAGGGAGAGTAGACAGAGGAATATGATATAGCCCAATTTTCACGCCAAGCATTTGCAAGGAGCTCGGTTTTTCAAGGGGCACAGAAGAGCCGTTAACCTTACAAAAGACCCACCCTTCCAACTGTAAAGCAATGCAGTTGGTGGCATTTTTGAAATGCCCTTTATTGGGGACCGGGGTTTTGGCTACTATGGGAACTGTCAGAAACAGCACCTGAATGTCCACATTCACCCCCAGGCTGGCCCCTGATTGACACACATTTTGGCTCAGCCCTGATCATTGGCAGCCATTTAGGTTTGGCCACAACTGGCGTCAAAGAAGGAAATGAAAGAATATTATACCCATGCCAATAAGTTTTAGATATTGTATTTAGATTTGAGCATGTGTGCCTCGGTTTAATTATTTGTACACCACCCAGAGTGGAAAACATCCCAAATGGGATGCATGGATAAGACAGAAAGGAAGGAAGGAAGAGATGGATGGATGAGACAGAAATGAAGGAAGAAAAGCGATAGAGGAAAGAAGGGATGGATGGGACAGAAAGAAAGAGATGGATGGATTGATGAGACAGGAAGGAAGGAAGGAAAGAAGGAAGGAATAAATTGATGGATGAATGGACGGATGAGACAGAAAGGAAGGAAGAAAAGCAATAGAGGAAGGAAGGGATGGATGGGACAGAAAGAAAGAAATGTATGGATGAGGCAGAAAGGAAGGAAGAAAAGTGATAGAGGAAGGAAGGGATGGATGGATGGGACAGAAAGGAAGGAAGGAAGAATTGATGGATGGATGGAAGAGAGAAGAAGGGATGGGATGGGATGGGATGGGATGGTAGAGAAAGAAAGAAAATTGAGAGAAAGGAATGCATGGATTGATGGATGAAAGGGAGGAAGGAAGAAATGGATGGGTGAGAAAGAAAGAGATGGATGGAAGAGAAAATAAGGAAGAAATGGATGGTTGGATGGATAAGACAGAAAGGAAAGAAGAAAAGAGAAGAAGGAAGAGATGGATGGATGGGACAGGAAGGAAGGAAGGGTGGATGGATGAAAGAGAGAGAAAGGAAGGAAGAGATGGGATGGTAGAAAAAGAAAGAAAATTGAGAGAAAGGGATACATGGATTGATGGATGAAGGAGAGGAAGGAAGGAAGAAATGGGTGGATGAAAAAGAAAGAGATGGATGGATGGAAGAGAAAAGAAGGAAGAAACAGATGGATGGATGGATGAGACAGAAAGGAAGGAGATAGAGGGATGGGTTAGGAAAAAAGAAAGGCATGCATGGATGAAAGAGAGAGAAAAGAAGGAAGGGATGGTAGAGAAAGAAAGAAAAGATAAAGAAAAAGGGATGCATGGATTGATGGATGAGAGAGAGGAAGGAAGAAATGGATGGATGAGAAAGAAAGAGAAGGATGGATGATGAGAAAGGCTGGAAGGCAGGAAGGAAGAGATGGATGGATGGATTTAGATAGAAATAATGCATGATTATAGACAGAGACAGACAGACAATTCAACCCAGGATATGTAAGAAATGTCTGCTCATCCTGGCACAGCACAGCAAGAACGGTTGAACTTCCAGCCTTGAATGCAGTCTACCTGCAATTATCAGACTTAAGCTTCAAAACAATAGGAAATAAAAAGGATCGTTTACGCTTCTTGTTTACGGGCAGTGCTGCGAATTTTTGCCCTTCCAGCCGTGCCAAGTGAAACAGTTTTTCTTCCGTGCTTGTGTTTTATTTTATTTTAAGTTGGGGGGGGGGGGATGCAAATCAGTTCTGCAAAACACAACTGTTTCTGTGGTATATCCAACCACCACCACCCCAGCCACCCCTTTAAAACAAAGTTTGCCAGTTTGGAAGGCTTTCCTTTGCAGGCGGTCAACACTCAAGAGCGCAAAAAAAAATCTCCCAAATGTATATACAGTATATATATATATAAACACACATGTGCGTGTGTAAAACTTTGATGGAGGAGGAGGGGGGCTTCAGATGTTTTTGGCAATCCCACAAACCATTCTCCACCCCACTCTCCCAGTACCTGGGCCCCCAAATCCCACCCTTGGACCCAAAACTTAGAACAGGCCACCCCCGGTTTGGCTCCATCTTCTTGGCGTTCCTTGCCAGGATCCGATTTCTCTAACACTCCATTAAGACATTTCCACCGGGCTCTTTGAAGCCCCAGCGAGAGAGACAGGGAGGTAGATTGATTTGCACAGAGATAGATAGGTAGGTAGGTAGGTAGGTAGGTAGGTAGGTAGGCAGACAGATAAATAAAAATAAATAAACAATGCATGCATAGATAGATAGACAGATATAGACAGACAGACAGAAAGATAGATAGATTCAGTAGATAGATAGACAGACATAAATAAATAAATAAATAATGCATGCATAGAATACAGATAGATAGATAGACAGACAGACAGATAGACAGAAATAATGCATGCATAGACAGACAGATAGAAATAAATAAATAATGCATGCATAGATAGATAGATAGACAGACAGACAGACAGAAAGATAGAAACAGTAGGAAGATAGATAGGCACAGATAGATAGATATAAATAATGCATGCCTAGATAGATAGACAGACCGACAGACAGATAGAAATAATGCATGCATAGACAGACAGACAGAAATCTCTCAAGCAGGGCAAAAACTCCTTTCATGCCTCTAGCTAGACCAGGAGTTCCCAACCTTTTCAAGCCGGGGGGCCGGGTCACGCTCTCTCATTCAGCTTTGAGAGCCGGATGGCCATTTTGCCCTGCCTGCACGACAGGGGTGGCTATTGTGTCCCAACAGCCTCATAGGGATAGCCATTTTGTTTCTCGCATGCCCTTGGAGGGGTGGGGGCCACATGAAATGGTGCTGAGGGCCAGATCCGGCCCACAGGTCTTAAGTTGGGGACCCTAGCTAGACTGTGGGTATATTAATGAGTGGTAGACTGCCCCTGCGTACTGAAGCTCCACTTTTCTTTCACATTACATTTCTGGCCTACAGCGCCCTGGCGTTGCGACGGCCACCTGTGCCCGAGCCAGAATTTTCCATGGCTTCCGACTCCCTCTCAGGATCGGATCCTCAGGATTCGACCCTGGTTGCGTGCAACATCTTGGGGTCCAAAACAAAAGGCCACCATGAGGGGAACAGCCTTCCAGCGACCCCTTGACCTCTGAACAGATGGTCTTCATCCCAAAACACACCCACCTCCTGGAACACAATTTTTGGCAGGCGGACGCTGGCAAACACCTCTGAAGCATTAACGGAGAGGCGCTGGGGAACGGGGGGGGGGAGATAAATCTGCCTGGCAGATCCTCTACCCCGTTAAAAGCGCTTTGTGAGGAATCTATTCCACCATGTGGGAGCGGTTCCCATCGATTTCACTCCATTAAAACGTCTTCTTTCTCTTTCGTGTCCCGATCAAAGCCTGGACTGCCCAAATGAAGCCAACTTTCTTGGCTTTGGCGTTGGCCAAACTCAAGTCTTCATCGGTGCCTGTTTCTGGTTCTTCTTCTTTCATGTCCCGATCAAACCCTGGACGGCCAAAACGAAGCCACTTTCTCGGTGTTGGCCAAACCCAAGTCCTCATTGGTGCATGTTTCCAGTTCTTCTTTTTCCGTCTCTGGATCGAACCCTGGGCTTGAGTTTCCAAAGCTGTATTATTATTGTTAATAGAGCAGCTGGGGCTGTTTTATTCTGAATCCCATTTTGGGGAGAAAGAATAAAGCACACAATAACCCATATTAACTACAGAATATGGGTAGCTATGTTGAGCAATTACTTATTTAAAGGGAGAGAAAGATCTATTTGCACCAGGTGTTCTCAACCTTTTATAGCCAGGAGCCGGGTTACTCTCTATCAGACAGCTTCAGGGGCTGGACAGCCATTTTGTCCTTCCTCCACCCAATGGCACTTCATGGTGTGGTAGAGGTAGTGGAATGCCACATGGAATGGTGTCATGGGCCTCATCCACCCCATGGGCCACAGGTTGACAAGCCCTGATTTTGCACAGGCATAGAGACAGCCATTTGCACAGATAGATAGATAGACAGATAGATAAGATAGATAAGGCACAGTAACTAGGTAGGTAGGTACAGTAGATAGATAGGCATGGTAACTAGATAGATAGATCATAACAGTTCTTAAGTCTTTGTTTAGGATTTGAACTGTTCAATTTATACCAGTCCTTGACTGTGGATCAAATGGTAGATACGTATAATAATAATTAATACATTTAACCACATCATCCCCATAAATAGAGTGTTAAGACACTGAATTCAAGTTTGATTCCCCCCAGCTCCTGACAACCATGTTCCATGCACTCGGGTATTGAGGCATGCCTGGCACGTGTCCATGGAAACGTCTGCGGACGCAGACAGCACTGGCTCTTTGGCTATAAACAGAGATGGGCACTGAACCCTAAAGTTGGATGAGATGGGCTTTCGAGCAAGGGCGACCTTTACCCCCATAAAGGGGCTACGGTGGTTAAGAAGCTGAACATGTTAGCTGGAAGGCTGGCAAGCCGGCCATTTGAGACACAGGTACTGCATGATGGAGTGAGCTGAGCGCCCGTCTCTATCTCATTTGGGCGTCCCCTGAGCAAAACTGAGTCCGCAAAACTCCTTTCAACCCAGAATAATTTCTGATGTTATATTATTATTATTATTATTATTATTATTATTATTATTATTATTATTATTATTATTATTATTATTATTATTATTATTATTATTATTATTATTATTATTATTATTATTATTATTATTATTATTATTACAACCATTTGGTTCAGTAAAGGACTGGAACAAAATTAGCAGTTCAAGCCCTAGATGATGGTGATGGTGATGGTGATGGTGATGATGATGATGATGATGATACTACTACTACTACTACTACTACTACTACTACTACTACTACTACTACTACTAATAATAATAATAATAATAATAATAATAATAATAATAATAATAATAATAATAATAATTCCTTTGGTTCACAGTCGAGGACTGGAATAAAATTAACAGATCAAGGCCTAACCTATTATTATTATCATCATCATCTTTGTCATATTATTATTGTTGTTGTTGTTGTTATACAAATCAACCATTTGGTTCACAGTTGAGGACTGGAATAAAATTAACATTTCAAGCCCTAACCTATCATCATCATCATCATCATCCCCTCCAATCAAAGGCTCCTATGGGACTCGCGCCCCCTCTTGTGGCCATTGCTGGCATTACCACGCAGCGCCAACCCACCGGCATAGCTAAAGAAAAGCATTTTTAAAATCTGATTTATACTTTTTGGAAATCTATTTTCCCCACCACCCCGTTTTTTCCTTCCCTTTTTGCCTCTTTCTGCCTTACAAGCTCCTTTCCTGTTCCTTGCCAAGGAGAAACCACGTCTCAAACACCACAGGAAGGGAATTGGGAAGTTCCAGATGTTTGGAACCGCCACCCTTGAAGCCCAGAAAAAAGTCCCCATGGGAAAAGGAAGGTTTCCAAGCTTTTGCAACGCAAGATCCACTCCCATGCAACAAAAACACCAAAAACCCGATTTTGGGCTTACCATGGCTGTAGCAGAGTTGCTCAGGCTCCCCACCACAGAGATACTAAGAAATCATAGAGTGCTATGACTGCGGTGGCTTAGTGGTTAAGACGCTGGACTTTAGGGACACACAAGCAGATGTTTTCACATGCTTCTGCTTCTCCATATATATATTTTTGCTTCGATATTCACGATTCAGGGGCGTTGCCCTCTGATAGGGGACTGCAATGGTTAAATAATAATTTGGTGACATAAATTATTCTGGGTTGAAAGGATTTTCGCTGGAGAAACTCCACTCGGGGGATGCCTAAATGAGGCTCCTTTCATGTCCCCAAGATCTTTTCCCCCACCAAAGTGGTCACCTATTGATCTACTTGCAATTTCCTGCTTTCAAACTGCTAGGTTGGCAGGAGTGTGGGGCAGAGTGTGGCACGCAAACCGTCATGCAGGACCCGGGTCTCGAACTGCCGACTTGCCGGCCTTCCAGCTAACAAGGCGAGCTTCCTAACCCCTGAGCCACTGTGCAGCCCTGGTTAAAGACGCTGAACTTGACGATCGGAAGATCGGCAGCTGTTCAAAAGCAAGAAATTTGCAAGTAGCTAAACTGATGCCACTTGGGCAGGAAAGGTAACAGCACTTATTCCTGCCTGCCATATGACCACGAAAACATATGCAGACGCAGACAGCGCTGGCTGCTTTGGCTGTAAACGGAGATGAACATACAACTGGGGAAAGGTTGGGGAACTGAGTTTTATTTTTATGGGAGTTTCCCGGAAGTAGCCACCTCCGGAGTTTGTGTGTTAGTGTCTACACATTTTGCAGTCTATAACTCCCGCTTACAGAGATAGCTTTCCACTTCCGGTCTCTCCGCAGCAACTCTATGCTGCCCCCTGCAGGCTGCACGGGCTCATGACAGGACATCCTTGTTTCTCAACCACCGCAATCCAGTTGAACAGGGTGGTACAACCATTTGGCCGTCCAGATGTTGTGGCGCCCCCATGACCTAGGACGCTCTACATCAGTGATGGTGAACCTTGGCGCTCCAGCAGTAAACCCATTCATGTGGAGTCACAGGGACTTGGGCTTCTGGGAATTGTAGCCCAAGAACAGCTGGAGTGCCATTAAACCCATTCGTGTGGATTCACAGGGACTTGGGTTTCTGGGAATTGAAGCCAAAAAACAGCTGGAGTGCCAGTAAACCCATTCATGTGGATTCACGGAGACTTGGGCTCCTGAGAATTGAAGCCAAAAAACAGCTGGAGTGCCAGTCAATCCATTTGTGTGGATTCACAGGGACTTGGGCTTCTGGGAATTGAAGCCCAAGAACTGCTGAAGTGGTAAGGTTGGCCACCACTGTTCTAGATGTGCATAGATTGCAACCAGCACTAGCACAGACATAGCAACTGGGGATAATGGGAAGGACAGTTAACCCATCCAAAATCACGGCACATGTAATCTCGAAACCATAGCTCAGTGAATGCCAACCGTGGCACTCCAGCTGTTCTTGGACTCCAATTCCCAGAAGCCCCAATCAGCAATGTGTTGACTTGGGCTTCTGGGAATTGAAGCCCAAGAACAGCTGGAGTGCCAATAGTTGGCCACCACTACAATAGGTTGATCACTTTTGCGCAAGTCTAGTAATTCAGCCATTTTTAAATTCAGAATCAGGGTTCCTCACATTTGTCTCTCCAGATGTTTTGCACATGTCTAGTAATTCCCACCCTGCCTAACCACTAGCTATGCAGGCTGGACTGATGGGATTTGTAGCTGGAACAGGCCAGTGAGGCAAAGGTTGAGAACCAGTATCCCAGCCAGGCTAGCAAGTCAGTAGTTCGAGACCTGGGTACTGCATGACAGATTGAGTGCCCGTCTCTGTCCCATCTCTTAGGGACGTGAAAGGAGCCTCATTTTGGTGTCCCCGAGCGGTTTTCTCTAGCAAAAATCCTTTCAACCCAGAATAATTTCTGGGTCTTTACTATAAATGCTATGTACCGTATATACTCGCGTACAAGTCGTTTTAGCCCCAAAAATGAGGTCCAAAACTGGGACTAGACCTATACTCGGGTCAATGTAAACACTCAAAAACATGCCAATACAAATGTCTAAATCCTCAAGTGGGGGCTGATGGTGGATAAGAACACACTGTGTGAATGTGGAGATACAGAATCTAGCTGATTTGCTGGTCTGCCAATGACTGTTAGAAAAATGTACAGATGAAGCCTTGAGTTTGGCCAGCGCCAAAGCCAAGCAAGTGGCTTCATTTTGGCAGGCCAGGGTTTGACGACATAGTAATTGGCCCTTAATTGCTTTAAATGTAAAGCAGGTCATGTCCAACTCCAGGGTTCAGTGCTCACCTCCATTTACAGCCAAAGAGCCAGCACTGACAGGCATGATTAGACACCAGAGTGCATGGAACACCATTACCTTTCCCACCAAAGCGGTACCTATTTATCGGCTTACAATTTCTTGCCTTCGAGTGGCTAGGTTGGCAGGAGCTGGGACGACAGAGCTCACTCCATCGCGCGGCGCCCAGGTCTCGAACGGCTGACCTGCCGACCTTCCAATTGTCAAGTTCAGCGTCTTTTGCCACCGCAAGTCCCTTGCAAAATGTATACCAAAGCACAAAAATAAGCAATACTTCCTTTGCCACTAAGAACACCCAGGTATTATCCCCATGTCACTACTCTGAAGACCTAGGCCCTCGTAGCGTGCAATTAAACCAGGGGTTCCCAGCCTAAGACCCATGGGCCAGAACTTGCCCATGGGCCGGATTTGGCCCATTACACCATTTTATGTGCCCCCCCACCCCTCCAAGGGCATCTGAGAAACAAAATGACCACCCCTTTGAAGCTATTGGGACAAAATGGCCACCCCCATCATGCAGGCAGGGCAAAATGGCCGTCCGGCCCTCAAAGCTGACTGAGCGTGTGACCCGGCACCCGGCTTGAAAAGGTTGGAATCCTCTGAATTAAACAAGAGTCAAACACACTCTCACTTGGTGCATTGTGTGAACTTTATTCGAAAGGGAAGGGAGGGAAAGCCAGACCCTCAGAAATAAGGGATGGAGCGCCTCAAAAACCCCTCCGACAGAGCCGAATCCAGGCAAGAAATGGGAGCTGGCCGGATCGGGACTCGGACGCCTTCTTTACTTGAGCTTCTTCTTCGGGCGAAGGTTGTTCGTGTGCCCACATTTCTTCTTGCGGCAGTTGGCGGCCCGGGGATGGAGACGGGCGTAGCACCTGGAAGGAAGAGAGATGGGAGGTTGGGATAGAATTTAATTCCCAGAAGCCCCGATCAACAGGGGTGGTGACTTAGGCTTCTGAGAACTGAAGTCCAAGAACACCTGGAAAGCCAAGTTGAACCACGATCTAGATAAGTGATGGCCAAACTTGGCACTCCAGGTGTTTTTGGACTTCAATTCCCAGACGCCCTAGTCAACACACCTGTTGATCAGAGCTTCTGGAGAGCCACGTTTGAGGAAACCTGTGCTATACCATACACAATAAAGTGTGGATTTTAGACACTCTTTAGACCAATGACGGTGAACCTTGGCTCTCCAGATGTTCTCAGACTTCAATACCCAGAAGGCCATGATCAGCAGGTGTGCTGACTTGGGTCTTCTGGGGATTGAAGTCCAAGAACACCTGGAGTGGCAAAGTTGGGCATCACTGAACCATGTGATCTAGACCAGTCTGCAAACTTTGCTCTCCAGGTGTTCTTGGCCTTCAATCCCCAGAAGCCCAAGTCAGAACACCTGCTGATCAGGGCTTCTGGGAATTGAAGTCTGAGAACCCCTAGAGTGTCAGGTTTGAGAACCATTGATCTAGTCCAGGGTTCCTCAAACTTGACTCTCCAGGTGTTCTTGGCCTTCAGTTCTCAGAAGTCCAAGTCAGGCACACCTATTTATCGACTTTGTGCTTTCCATTTGCTAAATTGGCAGGAGCTGGTGTCAGACGGGAACTCACTCCGTCGCGCAGTACTCGGGTCTTGAACTGCCGACATACCAACCTTTCAGCTAACGAAGTCTCTCTTTCTCTCTGGGCCAAAGGCTCTTTCTTACCAGACCACCAGTCCCTGCCCCGTCTAACCCACCCCTCGCCCCCCACCTCACCCCATGCTTACTTGCGGCAAATCATCTTCTCACAGTTGTATTTCTGGGCCAACTTGAGGAGGGACGGCTCGATGATTCCTCCACGGAGACGCAGGACCAGGTGAAGGGTGGACTCTTTATAGACAGGGGGGGGGGGACACAGAGGCCAGGTGAGCGGCAGCAAGTACGGGGTTTTCAAGATACCTTAGTTGGGAAGAGACACAGCCAAGCAGAAAGGCCCAACTCCACCCAGTTCTAAAATATGGAATTGCAAAAATGGCTCAGGCGCACAAATTGCCTCACTTCAAAACTTTCTGGTAGGTCAAGATATGGGTTTGACATTTTATCTGGGGTTCCTTTGGTTCAATCTGGTGTGAGAAAGGTTAGCCGGCAAGGTTGCCTCTTCAAGGTACACCTGGTTGTATTGAAAATCTTTGAGGAGGCTCTTTCTGTGTACCCCTCT
This sequence comes from Bradypodion pumilum, assembly GCA_035047305.1. Lineage (NCBI taxonomy): Eukaryota > Metazoa > Chordata > Lepidosauria > Squamata > Chamaeleonidae > Bradypodion > Bradypodion pumilum. The sequence continues at coordinate 41,783,641 of JAWDJD010000007.1, read as the reverse complement.
ATCTTTTAAGCAGTACTGCCTGGATACCAAAGCTAAACTCACAAGATTTGCACGGTTTTCTATGGGTTTGCTTTGAGTTACACATTCATTTCCCTACGAGTTTGCTTCGATTTACATAAAATTTCCATTTTTCCTATGGGTTTGCAATGGGTTTGTTTCGAGATTCATAAAACCCCGATTTAAGCAAAATCTTATGGAATGGACTTTTTTCTGCAGCTGGATTTTCCAAGTCTCTTTTTCTATTACTGATTAGATTGTTTTTGATATGTCCTGTGGCTTCACTGTTTTGTTGATATGCTTATTGATATGTTTTTGGATATGTCCTTTTGATATACTGATTGTTGATATTTTGACTTGTTGTACTGATATATTGTATTGTGGAATTTATTGTAATTGTATTGTAAGCGTATTGATTATTTATTTTTGCATTATCACAGTTACATTGTACTTATATTAACTTGCTGTTAGCCGCTCTGAGTTGGCCTGTGCCGAGTTGAGCGGGATACAAATCTAAATAATAATAAATAATATAAATAAATAAATAAAATATAAGTGGGGAACTCAACCATTTATGCTGCGTACTCTTTTTAAAAAGCCAAAGTTAGTACAAGGAACAGTGTCATCAGTAAGTTGATAAACTATAAATGGGGAACTCAACCATCCACACTGTGTACATCAGCTTTGGCCCCAAGTGTCTCTGCAGCAGAGGATGCTGCTCCAGTATGGAGCACAAATACATATGTAAAAGAAATTACATTAAAACCCCGACTTACATATGCCTCGAGTTACATAAAAATTTGACTTACATAATGCTTTTTGCACTAAAACCATGTCCCGATTTACATAAATGTCCCGACTTACATAACACAATTTCCGTAATAAAGTAAGTAGTAGTAGTAAATTCCTATGGGTTTGCTTTGAGTTATGTAAAAAAATCATTTTTCCTATGGGGTTGCTTCGATTTACATAAATATCATTTTTTATGGGTTTGCTTCGAGTTAAGTAAAAAAGCGATTTACATAAAAGCCTATGAAACAGACTTTTTATGTAAGTAGGGGTTTTACTGTAATATTGTTGTGAATGAAGCTATGTGTAGAGTGACAAGATGCTTCAAACCAACACCAGTTGGGAAAATATACCCTCTTGTGGTATCGTTCCACCTAAGATTAGGAGAGAAGTAGCAGCAGACACCAAGAGAACTAAGCAAGAGAAGGACCCTCGACACCCTCTGAACGGAGATGAGCCTCAAGTCTGCCGGCTCAGATCCAGGAAGAGCTTTATGGCAAGAACAAACACTCTTGAGGGTACAGAAGAGCAAAACCAAACTAGAAAATGGAGGAAGGAGCTCACTGGACAAGGAATATCATTAAAGGAGGAAATGGCCGAGGAACTCAACCTCCCCTACGTCACCTGGAGGACCCTGAATAGGCTGAGGGTCGGACTCCCTAAATGCAAGACCAACAGGCCCAAGTGTGGGCTGATGGTGGACAACAACACGTTGTGTGACTGTAGATAGATACAGAATCTGGCTCATTTACTGGTTTGCAGATGACTGCCAGAAACATGCGCCAATGAGGATTTCAGTTTGGCCAACGCAAAGCCAAGAAAGTGGCTTCCTTTTGGCAGTCCAGGGCTTGATCAGGACACGAAAAAACAAAACAAAAAACCCAAAAGGTTGGGAAACCATGCAACACAGGGAAGGTCTCCCCAACTCAGCCTCGTACCTTTCTGGATGTTGTAGTCCGAGAGCGTGCGTCCATCTTCCAGCTGCTTCCCCGCAAAGATCAGACGTTGCTGGTCCGGAGGGATACCTGGACAGGCGAGAGATTTTCCACAGGCGTCAGAATGAATCTTTAACAGGTAGAATATAAGACGCAACCACCACGCCTCACTTACAATAGCTTTTCCCCAATCTAGTAACTCATAATTAAAGATGGCTTTATTTCTAACTCATGGCTGTAGAGCAGTGTTTCCCAACTTGGACTTCAATTCCCAGAAGCCTCAGTCAATTCCCCAAAGCACTGATCAGCCAATGGACTGACTGAGGCTTCTGGGAATTAAAGTGCCCACAGTGGGGCCTGGGCCCCACTTGGGGAAACACTGCATTAGACCAGGGTTTCCCAATCTTTGGTTTTTGGATTTCCAATTCCCAGAAGTCTAAGTCAGTTCCCCAAGCACTGATCAGCCAATAGATTGACTTAGGCTTGGGGGAAGTGAAGACTCCCTGTGGGTCGTGGGTCCCACGTTAGGAACCACTGCCATAGAGTCTCTGTTAAAGATAAAGGTTGCCCTTCCTCGAAAGCCAGTCGTATCTGACTCTAGGGTTCAGTGCTCATCTCTGTTTACAGCCAAAGAGCCAGCATTGTCCGAGTCTGCAAATGTTTCCATAGTTGTGTGGCAGGCATGACTAGACACCGGAGCACACAAATACTGTTACTGTTTCTGCTGAAGAGGTACCTATTTATCTACTTGCAAATGTTTTGCTTTCAAACTGCTAGGTTGGCAGGAGCTGCAACGCTAGAACTGCTGATCTTCCAGTCGTTAATTTCAGCATCTTAACCGCTAAGCCACTGTGGTCCCTTGGAGCTAACAGGAGAGTCTAAAATGTTAACCTGGCCACGTTTCAGGCAAATTAAAGATACTGTACAGTAACACCCCGACTTACATATGCCTCGAGTTACATAACATTCAACTTACATAATGCTTTTTGCACTAAAACCATGTCCCAATTTACATAACACAATTTCCGTAATAAAGTAAGTAGTAGTAATTTCCTATGGGTTTGCTTCGAGTTAAGTAAAAAAATCATTTGTCCTATGGGTTTGCTTCAAGTTATGTAAAAATTCATTGTTCCTATGGGTTTGCTTCAAGTTAAGTTTAAAAAATTACATAAAAGCCTACGGAACAAACTTTTTACATAAGTAGGTGTTTTACTGTATATTCCTTTCTGTTTAAAGCAGGGAGGCGGAAGATCTAATGTTATAGAATTAATGCCGTTGGTTTGAAGGAAAACACATTTTTTAAAAGTTTGTGGAAGTTTAACAAAAAAAAAACACTTGATGATTTAAACATAAAATGCCATTTGAGGAAAAACATCTAAAAATAGTTTTCTATTTCAAATACATTGTAGTCCAAAGGTTATTCTCAATGAAAAATTCATTTTTAATTTATGTAGCTTAAGGCTGTATAGTATTATTCATGCAATGTTTGAAACTCTTCATAAATGAATTCCATTAATCCATTCACCATCTCATGCTTTTTCAGGGGTTCAGGTAAGACTATTGGACAATTTTGCGATCTAAAAGATATTCTCAGATGTCAAGGATTACAGTTCTCAAAACTGCAAATTTATTTCTGCAGAGATAAGCACCTTAAAGTATGAAAGCATTTAATAGATTTTTTTTGGAATAAAATACATCTGCATAAGAAGTTAAGTTTAAGGGGTAAGGAATAAAAATTAAAGCGAAACCTTTAATAATTGTAGCCTAAGGCTATATAGTATTCATGCAATGTTTAAAGTTTCTCATAAATGAATTCCATTGAGCCATTCAGTATCACACTTTCCCAGGGAGGTTATGTAAGATTATTGGACAATTTTGCTATCTAGAATACACATTCTATTGTTCCTTTGAAAATATACTTAAACAGAAGCAACCCTTACCTCTCACATACCAATTTTTTTAAAAAAAAGATAAATAGAAGATTGTTAAGACTGTAATACATCTGCACATAAGAAACAAGCAGTAAAAATTAAAGTGAAACCTTTTGTGCCTTTATGTAGAAAACCATGATTTAAATACTGTATAGCCTTGTTGATCAGTGATTTAACTTGATTTGATTAAAATCAGGAGTTCTCAACCTTTTTAAGCCGGGGGCCGGGTCACACTCCCTCAGACAGCTTCAGAGGCTGGATGGCTATTTTGCCCTTACTCCACCACATGGCTCTTCCTGGTGTGGTGGAGAGGGGGGGGCACATGAAATGGTGCCACAGGCTGAGAATCCCTGACTTAAATCATGTCTACACTAAACTTTAATTAAAGAAAGATAATTCCATCTAAAGTTTTCCTTTCTGTACATGAGAGGTGAGGAAAACACAGACAAGCTGTCTGTCTGCCCCTTCTTCCCACTATAATCTAAATGCCTCAATCGGTTGATGCTCAAATTTAGGACTAACCTACCTTCTTTATCCTGGATTTTGGCTTTGACATTTTCAATTGTGTCACTGGGTTCCACCTCAAGGGTGATGGTTTTGCCTGTCAAGGTTTTCACAAAAATCTGCATTGTGGCTGCCGGGTGTGACCTAGAGAGGAGGCAAAGAAGAAGGTGAGAATCACGGGTTAAATTGGCACAAAGGCTCTTTCCATGCTGAAAAATCAGCATTTCCCAACCTTTGGTTGTTGGACTTCAATTTCCAGAAGCCTCAGTCAATTCCCCAATGCACAGATCAGCCAATGGACTGACTGAGGTTTCTGGGAATTGAAGTCCCCATCCCATCCCAACTAAATGCATTAAACTACAAATCCCATCACCCATCAGCACAAAGGACATGCTGGTGCAAATGATAGGAATTATGGCTCCAATGCATTAGAAGGGCCACCAACAGGTCTTCCTGTCTCCCACACACACACACCCTATTCCAAACCTACTATTAAGCTCATGTTTCCCTCCCCACAAAAAAGACTGGTGGATGCTGGGCTTTGCAGTCCAACTGTTAACTTTTTATCGCCTACTACCTACTCCAGACCGTGGAAACGTTTGAGCCTTCAGATTGCAACGCCCATGTTCCCCTCACACACAAAAAGAGGACTGGTGGATGTTGGGCTTTGTAGCCGAAATGAGTTCTTTTTTTATCACCTACTGCCTACTCCAGACCATGGAAACGTCTGCGCCTTCATACCACAATGCCCATGTCCCCCCCCCACACACACACACACAGGACTGGCGGGTGCAGGGCTTTGTAGTCCAAATGAGGTCTTTCTATCCCCTACTACCTACTCCAGACCTTGGAAACGTTTGCGCCTTCAGACTACAAGACCCATGTCTCCTCCCCCACCACACACATAAAGAAGACTGGCGGATGTTGGCCTTTGTAGTCCAAATGAGGTCTTTTTATCCCATACTACCTACTCCCGACCTTGGAAACGTCTGCGTCTTCAGACTACAAAGCTCCTGTGCCCCGTAAAAGGTTGGTGGATGCTGGGCTTTGTAGTCCAAAGGAACGCGGCCTCTGCTCTCTTAGCCTCTCCACCCCGGCCTAGATTTATATTTATGTCTGCCCCCCGACAGAAAAATCGGCCTTCTGGGCCGAAAACGGCCTCCAGGACCGGCACTCACCCTCCACGCGCCTCCTACAGCCTCTGCTCGGCAGACGGAAAGAGAGAGCGAGGCCCCGGGCGGAAGCGGAAATGTACCCTTACTTCCGGTGAGCGAGCCTCCACCGAGGCCACGCCCTCCGTCCCCCTGTGTAGCGTCACAGAGGACCGCCTCGGTGGTCGCCACAGCAACGGAGGCCCCCGCCCACCCATCTGGCTCCAACCGTGCACGCGCAAGCAAAGCCCTCGCCTCCCGAAAGTGTCACGTGACTACTGCCCCTCCCCAGGGAATCCATAGAAATAAAAATGAAGATACGCCACCTTGCTTAGAATTGCGGGTTCATTTTTTTTAGCTGAGGGGAAATTACAATATAATTATAGAAGCTAATTGAACCCATATGTTGTGTTCTGATGGTTTTACCTTACACATGGATTACAATGTATCTGAGCCAATGTAACCTTGCCTATAGCAACAATGTAACCTTCAGCTGTATCATATAAACCCTGTAATAGGACGCGAGCTAATGACCACCAGCTGGCAGCAGCGAGCGTCCAAGCTCTCTTGGTTCAAACCCATCAAAGGCAACAGCGCGGGAAGTTTTCCCGCCACCACCTTCACCTGGACAAGAAGGGCGTGACCTGCAATGACGTCACGCAGACAGTAGCCAATGGGCTACCATGGCACCACGTTCAAATGTATTACTACTGTATATAAAGAGCTATCGATCCGCCATTACCTCATGTTCCCTCTGTCCACGATGCAATAAACCTGAGTTAACCCAGCCCGAGGCTGTGTCCTGTGTCTTGGTTTGCATACACCAAATTGGCGACGAAGGTGGGATGATGGATCCCCACGGAACAGCCAGGGCACAGAGCGGGTTCAACATCACCAAACCGCAAGACTGGGAGCTGCTTGAGATGGACTTCCAGGCGGCACTGGTGGAACTCAGAGTCAAAGGAGACGACGAGGAGAGGAAGAGGGCCATCCTCACCAGAATGCTCGGGATGGAAACCAAGCGGACGCTGGTGGGCATCATCGCTCCGAAGAAGGTGAGCGACTTTAAGGCGGACGACATCATGAAGCTGCTGCGAGAGCGCTTCTGTCCCTCGAGGGCAATGTTTCCCGCTCGGAGCGCGTTTTGGAGGCGAGTCCAAGCGCCGGATGAGTCGGTTGAGGCATTCGTGGCCGCCATGAGGGTAGCTGCCGCCCCCTGTAAATGGGGCGACATCCTAGAGATGGCCCTCAGGGACGGAGTGCTGTGTGGCCTGAAAGACAAGGAGGTACAGCGCAGCTTGATGAACAAGGAGCCGCCACCCACGCTGGCAGAGGTCGTAGAGGCCGCGGAAGCCGCAGAGTCCACGAATGCTGGAGTGGACGAGATGCACCAGTGGCGTGAGTGGCGTCCTAGAGCCGGCAAGGCGGAAAATTCGGTGCACGGGAAGTCCGGACAGTCGGTGCACGCAACTCGACGGGCCTCAAAGTCGTCTACGGAAGGCAGCGACGGCGAGGAGGTCCAAAAGGTCCGAAAGGGTGGTCGACGCTGCGAGGGTTGCGGAGCGGCCCATGAGCGCGCGAGATGCCCGTTCAGGAAGGCCGAGTGTTACACCTGCGGCCGTCGGGGGCACATCGCCAAGGCATGCAGAAAACGGAAGGAGGGCCGGAGGCAGTCACAAGACCGTGCGGCCAGACCGGACCGTCCAGCGAGGCCCAAAGATGGCGCCCAGACCACGAGGAAGCAGGATGGCGTGGGCCGCGTCTCGGACGACAGCGAGGACGACGCCCCAGTGTTCAGCGTGTCCGCGGGACAGTCCCATTACTTCGTTGAGGTATTAGTACAAGGGGCCCCTATTAAGATGGAAATTGACTCGGGGTCCTCCTATTCTATAATTCCCCAGAAAGAGTTTTTGAAAATCGACCCCCACGTGCGGCCCAAACTTAAAGCGTTGAGGTCCACGCTACGAGACGTACAGGGAAACAGCATTCCGGTGTTGGGGGTCGGGAAATTTCGGGTCAATTTTAAGAGACATTCTGCGGAACTGCCCCTAGTTGTCCTCAAGGGGGGAAGCTGTAGCCTCCTAGGGACACAGTGGTTTCAGCCCTTAGGTTTGTTCATAGGGGGAGTGCATACCGTGGGGGGGGACCCAATACAAGCGGTTTGCGATGCGCATCCCGCCGTTTTTAAGAAAGGACTCGGAAAGTTCAAGGGACCCCCTGTAGCTTTCGACATAGACCCGGAGGTCCGCCCGATAAGACTCAAACCGCGCAGGGTGCCGTTCGCACTCAAGGACAAGATAGAGGCGGAACTGGACAAACTGGTGGGCCAGGGGATTCTTATTCCTGTTGATTCCGCGGAGTGGGAAACTCCAATTGTAACGGCTCTAAAGGCTAACGGGGAGGTGCGCATTTGCGCTGATTATAAGTGTACAATTAACAAGGCGATCCGCCCTAATGCATACCCGGTGCCAGTGATCAGCCACCTTTTGGCCAGGCTGAATGGGGGAAAGTGTTTCGCCAAACTCGATTTGGCACAAGCCTATCAGCAACTTCCTGTGACCCCCGCCACGGCCGCGGCACAAACGATAGTTACACATAAAGGAGCGTTCCAGGTGTCGCGGTTACAGTTTGGCGTGAACTCGGCACCCGGCCTTTTTCAGTCGCTTGTGGAACGCCTCCTGAAGGGACTGGAGGGGGTGTTGCCTTATTTTGATGACGTGTTGATAACAGGGGGGAGTGAGGCTGAACTGGCAAAGAGGTTGGACAAAGTATTGACCGTGTTCGAGAAAGCGGGGCTGAGATTGAGGAAGGACAAATGTGTCTTTTTCGAAACCGAGGTCGAGTTTTTAGGGTTCCGGATCACACCCGAGGGGATTAAACCGTCTAAATCCAAAGTAGCAGCCATTAAAAAGGCCCCTCGCCCCACATCCAAAACCGAGCTACAGTCCTTCCTGGGGCTCCTCAATTTTTACCATACATTCCTCCCGCGGAAGGCGTCCGTGGCCGAACCGCTCCATCGGTTACTTAAAAAGGAGGAGACATGGATGTGGGGTGACGAGCACGAGAGGGCGTTCAAAGAGCTAAAGCAACTCCTAACATCTGAGGCAATCCTGACGCACTTCGACCCCAAACGGCCAGTGGTCCTAGTTTGTGATGCATCCCCGGTGGGGGTGGGGGCGGTGCTTTGCCACGTGTTGGAGGACGGAAGGGAGGCCCCGGTAGCGTTTTACTCAAGGTCCCTGTCCCAAGCGGAGCGAAATTACGCACAAACCGACAGGGAGGCGTTAGCAATAGTAGCGGGGACCAAAAAATTTCACGATTTTTTGTATGGCCGCCCGTTCAAAATCGTGACCGATCACAAGCCACTGTTAGGGATTTTCACGGCAAGCAAGCCCACGCCGCAGATCCTGTCCCCGAGAATGCTGCGATGGGCTATTTTCCTCAACGCGTACCAACATGAGTTGGAGTACCGGCCCGGAAAGGAGATCAGCCATGCTGATGCGCTTTCGAGATCCCCTTTGCCCTTGTCGGACGACCAAAAGGCGAGAGCAGAAAGAGACCGCCAGGTGTTGCTAATTGAGGTTTTAGACGCACCCCCAATAGTACCAGCCGACATTGCTAGGGCGACAGGCAAGGACAGGATGCTGGAGAAAGTTAGTTCATGGGTACAGAAGGGGTGGCCGGCTTCGTCCCCGAGTACAGAGTTCGACCCATTCTTTAGGAAAAAGCTAGAGTTGTCCCTAGAGAGGGGGTGCCTTCTGTGGGGCCAACGGGTGGTGGTCCCTACGCCCCTGCGGACGAGGGTGCTCGAACTGCTGCACGTCAGCCACCCGGGCATAGTTCGTTCAAAGGCGCTGGCCCGGAGTTACTTCTGGTGGCCACAGCTGGATGCGGACATTGAGCACATGGTCGGCACTTGCGAGGCATGCCAGGGATCCCGACCTGAGGCGGCCCGTCTCCCGCATAGGGAGTGGGACACAGCAAGGGGGCCATGGTCCAGAGTGCACGTGGATTTCGCTGGCCCATTCCGAGGAACCATGTTTCTCCTGGTGGTAGATGCGTTCTCCAAGTGGCTGGAGGTTATCCCAGTAAAGAGCACGTCCTCCGCCACGACAATTAGCCAGCTAAGGAGAGTCTTTTCCACATTCGGTTTACCCGACACTTTAGTCAGCGATAACGCTAGTTGCTTCACCTCCGCTGAGTTCGGAGCATTCATGGAGGCAAACGCCATTCGGCATGTCACATCCGCACCGTTTCACCCGGCCACGAATGGCCAAGTGGAACGGCTGGTGCGGACAACAAAGGAGGCGCTGCGGCGCATGGGCCCGGGGGACCTGAATCACCAAGTATGCCAGTTCCTCTTAGCGTATAGGGTAACCCCCTTAGCGTCAGGCTACTCGCCGGCGGAGCTCTTGATGCGGCGAAAACTGACCACGATCCTGTCCAGGCTAGACCCGACGAGAGTCGAGGATAAAGGGAAAAACATAGGGTTGGCAGTCTCGAAAGGTTTCGCCGCCGGGGACCCTGTTCACTGCAGGAACTATTCCAGCGCAGGGCCGGCCTGGGTACCAGGGACGGTTGTAGAACAGACGGGGCCAGTGTCGTACCGGGTCGAGACTAACACCGGCCTCCTCTGGAGGAGGCACGCAGACCAACTGAGGCACCGAGTGAGTGGGCCAGTCAGTGGAGCTCAGCAACAGGATTCAGCGTTAGGGTTCTCCCCCACCCGCTTAACCCAAGGGGGAGACAGCAGTGGACAACAGTCCCAAGCAAGGGGGGAAGGCAGAAGCAGCGGCCCCGACTCATATCCTTTTGATACGCCAGTCCTATCAGGGGCCGGGGAAGGGGGAGAGGAGTTCGCGACCGCTGCCCCCGATTGTAATTTTGATTTTGATTTTGCAAGCCGGGGGGGTTTTCAGGAGTGTTCCCCCACCCATCCAAGCGAGAAGAGGGGTTTTTCGTTAGCCCCCAGTGCCCCCGGTTCCTCCCTAAGAAAGAGCACACCTCCCAACAACGCCGCGGAGCCGCGGCAAGTCACTAACGAGTCTCCCTCTCCAATTACAGGACAGGAAACCAGGGGACAAAGAGAAGGTAGCAAACCCGGGGAGAGGCAGCCCGCATCGAGACCCCAGCGTGTTCGAAATAAGCCATCTTGGCTGAGAGACTTTGTCTCCTAAGGGGGGGGGAGTGTGTGTAAGTGTGGGCTCGAGACTTTGTCTCGTCCTAGGGGGGAGGGGTGTTGTGTTCTGATGGTTTTACCTTCCACATGGATTACAATGTATCTGAGCCAATGTAACCTTGCCTATAGCAACAATGTAACCTTCAGCTGTATCATATAAACCCTGTAATAGGACGCGAGCTAATGACCACCAGCTGGCAGCAGCGAGCGTCCAAGCTCTCTTGGTCCGAACTCATCAAAGGCAACAGCGCGGGAAGTTTTCCCGCCACCACCTTCACCTGGACAAGAAGGGCGTGACCCGCAATGACGTCACGCAGACAGTAGCCAATGGGCTACCATGGCACCACGTTCAAATGTATTACTACTGTATATAAAGAGCTATCGATCCGCCATTACCTCATGTTCCCTCTGTCCACGATGCAATAAACCTGAGTTAACCCAGCCCGAGGCTGTGTCCTGTGTCTTGGTTTGCATACACCAAACCATAGAAAGTCAATTTTGAGATTATAGGCTTGTTTCCATGCATTTAGGACCTCTAAGACTCCCCGACCCGCCTTGCAGTATCAAACAGCAGCCTAACACTTCAGGGCGTCCTACCTTGCAAGGTTGTTGTAGACTTCCTAGCCTCAGCTTCAACCAGGGTGAGGCCTACTTACCTGGCCAGGTTGTTGTTGTTTTTGTTGTTGTGTGCATCAGTACAAGGACAGGCAGGTCCCTTGTCTCTCAAGGAGACGGGGGACAACCTTTCCAATTCGTTTCCAATTATCTGGGGATGATGGAACATGTAGTCCCAAGGGGAGAAAAAGGCTTCCACGTAATGGGTATGACCCATTTATGGCTGCAGTGAGCAAAATGGCCAGCCCTTTTCCCTCAAGGTTTCCAGGCCCAAAATTAGGATGATGAGTTCTTGTAATGATGATGATGATAGGAGTGGATCAAAGGCGTTGTGGTGGTGGTTTTATTTAAAATAGGAAATTTTTTAATTTTTTGAAAGTTCTTACAAATAAACAAATAATATTGGCATGTGAAAATGAAGAAAATCCAAGCAAAAATGGGCACAGAATATGGGAAACAGAACAGGGCAAACCAATGGTTAATGTGGTGCTTTTGGGATGGGACGGCAGGGGCTTTTAGACAAATTTTAACCCACAAAAGAGCAAAAGATGAGCCCAACGAGTGGGTTGTGGTGGTGGTTTTCTTTTAAAATAGGAAAATAACATTTTGAAAGTTTTCATAAATAAATAAATAATATTGGCATGGGGAAATGAAAAATGCAAGTGCGTCAGTATCTTAATCAATCGAAGGACTTTTTTTTTGTTTCATCTGTACATGCCGTGTTTTGCCATGAATTTTAGGCAATAAATAAATATATAAATCTTCTTCTATGCTTTCTCTTTTACCCCATGGAGTAGATAGATAGAGAATAATAATAATAAATTTGTGTCAGAAATTATTCTGGGTTGAAAGGATTTTTGCTGGAGAAACTCCGCTTAGGAGACGCCTGAATGAGGCTCCTTTCATGTCCCCCAGATCTTTTCCCCACATAAGTCATCCCTATTTATCTACAGTGGAACCTCGGTTAACAAATGGCTCAGTTAACAGAAAAATCACATAACCAAAGGAAACCCATAGAAGATAGTGACTCGGTTTACGGAATTTTTTTCTGGAACGGATTAATTGGTTTTCAATGCCTTCCTATGGGAAACCATTTTGGTTAAAGTGTTTTGGTTTTCAATGCATTATTGCATTCACTGCATTCCTATGGGAAATTTGGTCAAAGTAATTTTCGCCGTAAGAAACGTCCCAGAGAACGCATTAATTACGTTAACCGAGGTTCGAACTGCTCTGTTGGCAGGAGCTAACTCCATCGTGCAGTACATGGGAATCGAACTCCAACCTTCCAGGCAGCGAGTTCAGCTCTTAACCCAGGACTTATCAACCTTTTAAAGTGTGGGCCGGGTCACGCTCAATCAGACAGCTTTTTTTGGGGGGGAGGGGGGGAGCGGACAGCCATTTTGCCCTTCCTCCACCACATGGCATTGGCACTTCCAGGTGTGGAGGCAGTGGGGGGGGCACATGAAATGGCACTGTGGGCCGCATCTGGCCCACAGGCCGCAGGTTGAGTATCCCTGTCTTAACCACTTCAGCCGCCGCAGAACAGCAAAAGAAGACAAAAAAAATGTTGTGGCACCTTAAAGACTAACTCTTGTATTTAAATGTGAGCTTTCGTGGACCAAGTCCATTTCAATTTATGAAGCAATAGGTTGTAGGCTTCAAATCTTGGTTCCTTAACAGCATTTCAGATGCTAGATAATTGCAGGGATTTTGTAAATGTTCTTCTCCAGGAGAGAGCGCTCCAGGTCAACTTAGCTTATTTCAGCCAAATACACCACTGCAGGTACCACCCTTGAGAGAGAGAAACTAGGTATATATTTTCACCCTCCCTGATTCCAATTACGACATATATTTCAAATGTTAAGTTTATTCATTTCCCCCGGCAAATGGAAAATCTGAATAAACGACTGCCAGCAGAAACACCCTTCAAAGGCACCGACTGGCCCCTCTGTAATTCTGCAAATATTGCTTGTCTAGTTTCAACAATAGTACAGTCACCACTTAAAGCGTTTTCACAACTTGTGAAGCACTTGACAGCTGGTTTAAACAAGGCCACAATTCCCCCAGGGAATTTCCGTGGCGAGATTTGAACCCAGGTCTGTATAGACCCTGTGCTGGAAATAGATTTCAGCATGTTGAGTAATACCTGCAGTGTTTGGGCTATTACGGAGGGACTGTGGTGGCTCAAGTGGTTAAGACGCTGAACTCGATGACTGGAAGGTTGGAATTCGAGACCCGAGTACTGCACGTTGGAGCGAGTTGTCCCAGCTCCTGCCAACCTAGCAGTTCGATATTGCAAGAAATTAGCAAGTAGATAAACAGGTACTGCTTCAGTGGGAAAGGTAACAGCGTACCGTGCATCTAGTCATGCCTGCCATGGAAACATCTGCAGACACAGACAGCACTGGCTCTTGCGCTGTAAACAGAAATGAGCACCGAACCCTAGAGTTGTCCTCTCAGACTATATGTGCAAGCACGATGGGGCTAGGGGGTGTGCAGGATGCTGGGTGTCAGAGTGGCAGGACTGCTTTGGGCTGGTTGCTGGTTTTTCCATGACCATTAGCACCTTTTGCAGCTACAGGTATAACCAGGGACTTTGCTTGGCCAGTGTTAGCGCCTTCTAATTGCTGGTCAGAGATGATGACATCAGGAATGAGGTTAAAGAGAAAGCATTTCTGAGATTGGGTATTCTGGGAATTGTAACCCTACTTTCCTGCCATCCACTCATTGCTCACCTCCTGTTCAGGGTTGATAATCTGCTTCTTTTCCCTCGAATGATCCCTAACCAACTCGTCCTCTTTGTCCCCAAAGCTCCAAAAGCATGCGGGAAGTTTCACAGTTGTTTTGGGAAGCAATTAAAACCGCAGGAAATCGTTTGCACGCCCGGAAGATTTGGCAAAGCGGATCCTCTGTTGATTTTTCACGGGAAATCCAACGATTGCAGCATGAATTCTTCAGAAGTAAGTGTTTTATCCTGTCGCACTTGCAATGACTTATAAGTGTAATTGTAAGCAATAAATACCTACCATACCATTCTTTAGACGAGCATTGTCTGGGCAGGTTACAAGGTCATTAGCATTTTGCCCCTGAACAGCCTGCTATTAATTTTACTGGTCTATACGCTTGATGGAAGGAAGGAAGGAAAAATATGGGTAGATTAATGTGGATGAGAGGGAGGAAGGAAGGAAGAAAAAAAATATGGATAGATGAATGTGGATGAGAGGAAGGAAGAAAGGAAGAAAGAAAGAAAGAAAGGGAGGGGGAGGGATGGAGGGGAGAGAAAGACAGGAAGAAAAAATAAAGAAGAGGAAGTTATAATTAAGGAAAAGAACAAAGAGGATAAAATCTTATGGTATAAGCAAACAAGAATAGTTGAAGAATGAGAAGGAAAAGAAAGAGAAAGAAAGAAAGGTTGTATGAGAGAGAAAGAAAGAAAAATATGCATGGCTGTGGATGAGAGAAGGAAGGAAGGACAGAAAGAAAGGGATGGATGGGAGAGAAAGTAAGAAAGAGGAAGTGATAATTAAGGAAAGGAAGGGAGAATAGTTGATGAAGGAAAAAAGGATGGTTGGATTGATGGGAGAGAAAGAAAGAAAATATGGATTGATAATATGGATGAAAGAAAGAAAGAAAAGGATAGATTAATGGATGAGAAAGAAAGATAGAAACACTAGTATAGATAATGAATAATCGTGGCAATAGTAGACATCCAGCTGCCTTATTCCAGATGTTACTCCATTCTCTACCACAACAAAAGACAACAGACCTCCCTAAGTGAGTGCACATCATAACATGGAGCTCGCTTCTTGGGCCCTGTGCTGCCGCCTCCCAAAATCTGCCACCTAAGGTCACAGCCTGTACTCTGCCTAATCCGTCGTCTGTGGTGGCTCCGTTTACATAGAACGAGAGCTGATGAATTAGATGTTATGCTGTGTTGTGTCTGCAAATTCCACAACCCCATTCCAAGGAATGAAAACATGAGGCTGGGGAAAAAAAGAGATAATGCTGGTTCAAGGACGGAGCTCAGAATGTTATTTTTTAAAAAAGCTAATATTTTGCATTTCTTGTGCTTACAGTGTCTGCAGCCTTTGTGTTGGGTTTGTTGTTGTTCTTATGGTGTGTCAAATTGTCTCTGAATAAGCCAAAGAGCCAGCACTGTCTGCCTTGGCAGGTTCGGTGGTCATGTAGCAGGCATGAATACACACCGGAGTGCACGGAACGCTGTATCAATTTATCTATTAGCAATTTCTTGCTTTCGAATGGCTAGCTTGGCAGGAGCACTCGGGTCTTGAACTGCTGGTACCACTTCGGTGGGAAGGTCAATAGCATTCCGTGCACTTTGGGGTCTAGACATGCCTCCCACGTGTCCACGGAAACGTCTGCAGACGCAAACAGCGATGGCTCTTCGGCTATAAACAGATGAGCACTGAGCCCTAGAGTCAGATACGACTGGCTTTCGAGCAAGGGTGACCTTTATCTTTACCTTGCTTTGCTTTAACACCTAAACAGCTTGGGAACTCCTTGGTGTACTTAGAAAGTAATGTCATAATTAGTAACTAGTAGTTATACTGCTTGTCATCCCAAAAGTAACCAATTACAGGTAATAATAATAATGATTTCATGTCAGAAATTATTGTGGGTTCAAAGGGTGTTTGCGGGAGAAACTCTGCTCAGGGAACGCCCGAATGAGGCTCCTTTCATGTCCCCAAGAGCTGGGGCAGAGACAGGCGCTCAATCCGTCATGCAGTGCCCTGGTCTCGAACTGCCAACTTGTCAGCCTTCCAGCTAACAGGGCGAGCTCCTTAACCACTGTGCCACTGCAGGCCCTACTAATTACAGGTAACTGTAGTACTTGAGCCTCTTGGAAATGTCAGTATTCGTGCAGTGGAAATTGGCAATGTTTGTAAGACTTTGGAGTGGAGGGAAGTCCTTTAAAATTTGGAGGTGACCCTTCGCTGGTTCTTTCACGGGTCGTCACTGCTTCCAAAACTTAACATTCCTTTTGACACTAAACCTTTGGAAATAACTATAGAATGTTACTGGCTACACTAATGAAGCCATTTCAGTCCTGTTGTAGTACTTTTGCAATGTAACTGAATTCCACTACCATTATCCCAAAAAGTAATTACTTAGTTAGATGTAACTACATGACTTGCAATTAGCTGATTACAAACCCTAGGGCAGTGGTGGTGAACCTATGGCACACGTGTCATAGAAGACACTCACAGTCCTCTCTGTTGGCACATGCGCTGATGTCCCAGCACAGAGTTTGCCCCGCCCTTCTACCCAGCAGCCCAATGGGAATGCTTCCTTCCTCCCCCAGCACAGAGTTCACCCCACTCTCTGCCCAGCAGCCTAATGGGAGTGCTTCCTCCCTCCCCCAGCACAGAGTTTGCCACACCTCTCTGCCCAGCAGCCCAATGGGAGTGCTTCCTCCCCCTAGTACAGAGGTCGCCCAGCCCCTCTTCCCAACAGCCTAATGGGAGTGTTTCCTCCCTCCCCCAGCACAGAGTTCACTCCGCCTCTCTACCCAGCAGCCTAATGGGAGTGCTTCATCCCTCTCCCCAGCACAGAGTTCACCCCGCCCCTCTGCCCAGCAGCCCAATGGGAGCACTCCCTTCCTCCCCCCAGCACAGAGTTCACACCACATCTCTGCCCAGCAGCCCAATGGGAGCACTCCCTTCCTCCCCCAGCACAGAGTTTACCCCACCCCTCTGTTTGGGCACTCAAGTCTCTAAAAGGTTCACCATCCCTGCTCTAGGGCATAAATGTGCATTCTAATTAAGGGCACTGGTAACTATGTTTGGGGAGAGGAGCGTGTGCTGCGGTTGAAAATAAAGTGTGTAAAAACGAAAGGGTCAGGAGACAAGCATACAAAAATATAAAATAGGCTCTTTTAAGACATATAAAGAGACCACGTAAGACATTCCAGAGACCACGTAATCTGAGGAAGAGTGCTGTTTACACAACTCACAAGTGGCGAGCGTCAGTGGGGATTTTAAATGATATAGACATAGAATAGATTACGACTGGATATTGGCTGTGGGGCAGGCGCTGACCCTAAACTCCTTCTGTTTGGACACTGGCACTAGGCATGGGGAGGGAAAAGCTGCAAGAAGGAGGCACTTGGCACAAGGCATGGGGGGGGGGGAAGGGGCAGGAAGGAGGCACTTGGCACAAGGCAGGAGGAGAAAAAAGAGGTGGAAGGAAGCACTTGGCACAAGGCATGGGGAGAAAAAAGGGACCGGAACATACCTGTCAACCATCCCGATTTGGCCAGGAAAACCCCGTAATTTGACGTCCATTGATGTCATAACCCGCCCCGCGCTGCCAAAACCCCGTAATTTGGCAGTGGGGGATATACTACGCATGCGCGGAAGCACTGTGCCGCTTGTGCAGCCCCTACGCAAGCTGCGTAGCGCTTCCGCGCATGCGTGAAAGGGTTTTACCCCTTCCATGCATGCGCGGAAGCGCTACACCGCTTGTGTAGGGGCTGCGCAAGCAGCGTAGCACTTCCACGCATGCGTGGAAAGCGACATGCACACAAGCGATGTGCACAGGTCCCGTTTTTCCGGAGCCGCGGGTTGACAGGTATGGGCCGGAAGGAAGCACTTGGCACAAGGAATGGGGAGGGGGAAGGGGCAGGAAGAAAGCACTTGACACATCCTGTGGGGAGGAAACAGGGGTAGGAAGGGAGCATTTGGCACAAAGTGTGGAGAGGACAAAAGGCACTTGGCACTAGGCATGGGGAGGGGAAAGGGAAAGGTGCAGGAAGGAAGCACTTGGCACAAGGAATGGGGAGGGGGAAGGGGCAGGAAGGAAGCACTTGACACATCCTGTGGGGAGGAAACGGGTAGGAAGAGAGGAAGAAAGCACTTGGCACAAGGCATGGGGAGGGGAAAGGGGCAGGAAGGAAGCACTTGGCACAAGATGTCGGGAGGGGAAAGGGACAGGAAGGAAGCACTTGGCACAAGATGTTGGGAGGAAAAGGGGTAGGAAGGGAGCACCTGGCACAAGGCATAGGGAAGAAGAAGGGGCAGGAAAGAAGTACTTGGCATAACCCGTACAGGGAAAAAGGATCAGGAAGGAAGCACCTGGTACAACCTGTGTTGAGGAAAAGGGGGCAGGGAGGAAGCACCTGGCACAAGGTGTGGGGAGGATAAATTTCTATAGAGAAATTGTACCGCTAGGAAATGTGGTAGCAATAGGGCCACAACTGGTGAAATGGTTACATCCGCTGGCCATCTATATCTATTTATATAAATAAGGCATTTTTTGGTCTTAATAAATATCAGCTATATACGGACTGTACAGTATTGCAGCGAACGCCCCTGCAGATTAGGAAGACGGGAGGAGAAGCAGAAATCACTTTAGATGTAGTTTTCCTCTGCGTTGTCTGTGTCCAGGGAGTACTTGTTCAGTGCTAAAGGAAAAAGAGAGGAGGGAAAGGTCAATTCTTTGGCCCAATAATACTGGGGTATTAATGGGGTAGTAAGGAAGCACTTTGCATAAGACTTGGGAAGTAAGGGGCAGAAAGGAAGCACTTTGCTCATCTCTTGATGATTTATGATAACTGGCTAATTCTGGGCCTCCAGATGTTGCTTGGTGGTGATTCCCATCAGACTTAGCCAGCAGCAAGGAATGGTGGGATTTGTAGTCCAAATTGTAGCTAGAATTGCCCCTCCTGCTTTATGTGTATAATCAGAGCATTAGTGAGCTCTGAGTACCCCACTCAGGATGTTTGGGTTGCCCCTATATTTCTGGAACCTACTTTCTGAGACCTACCGCGGATACTTGAAACTGTGGATTACAGAAAACCCTATATTTTGCATTGCAGACATTGGTCTCTAGTGGCCAGCTCTGGTAATGCACTGTAGTTGAAATGCATATACAGCAGGGGTTCCCTACCTAAGGCCCATGGGCCGAATCTGGTCCACGGCGCCATTTTATGTGGACCCCACACACACACACACACCTCCAAGGGCATTAGAGAAACAAAATGGCCACACCTTTCAAGCTGTTGGGACAAAATGGTCACCCCTATCATGCAGGCAGGGCAAAATGGCTGTCCAGCTCTCAAAGCTGACAGAGAGAGCAGCATGACGTGACCTGGCCCCCGGCTTGAAAAGACTGGGAACCTCTGATATACAGTATATTGTGTATTTCAGGGTTTTTAATTGACTATTTTTATATCCAGGGATTACTGAAACTGTGGATATTGAGCCCGCAGCTATGGGGAGGGTGCAACCTTTAGAGACCTAAAAAAAACCCATGAAAATAAATAGATGGTTTTCTGATGTCTATCTATTTGAAAATTTCTTGCCTTCGAACTGCAAGGTTGGTAGGGGCTGGGACAGACGATAGGAGCTCACTCCGCCACATGGCACTTGAGTCTCGAACTGCCAACCTTCCGGTCGTCAATTTCAACATCTTCTAACCACTAAATCCAAACTACTCCGCTATCCAGCCAGCCTAGACTGGGGTTTACAACTGGATCCAAAGTCAAGTCTCACTACTAAAGCCATAAAACTCATTTGGGCCCATTCTCTTGGACTGATTTACACCGCAGGGTCATTGTGACAGCAAAGCAGATTTGAATTGGGTGGGAAGAAACAGAGCCTGCAAATGTAAACACTGTGATTCCTGGGTATCACTAGCAAAGCCTACCTCCGCAACTCCCATAATGCCGGACCCCGATGGATCGCCCCAAGAAGCAGGTGGCTCGCCGCAGGTGACAGGTGGAGGGGTAAGTGACATTGTTGTTCCCGCAGATCGCGTGGTCGATGCTGGTGGGATCCGGGCAGGGGGCAGCTCGACACATCACGCAGTGGGCGCTCCCCGTCTGGTCCACCACACAGGTGTGGGTCCCAGGACAGACGACGGCAGAGCAAGACTCTGGAAAGGACCGTGAGAGAAAAGTCAAGACCGGGTTAAAATCTTGTGTGTGGTTTGAGCAGAACACGTGGGGCAGGACCCCTTTGCTCCCCACTGAAAAAGAGGCAAAGACAATGTGATTCGTTCAGTAATACATCACCCTTAAAATATTTCTGTAAAATTTTAAAATAAATTTTGTTGGCCACTAGAGGGGGCTAAAGAGCTTTTCCATGATAAAAAAAATCTCTCTCTTTTTAAAATATTTTTTTTCTAAATTATTTGGTAATTTGTGGCTTCAGACCTCTGGAGATTCTCCCATGACTACAAGTCCCATCAGCCTAGGAGGAGGTGAAGGACAATAGGAGCTGTGTTAAGACTAGAGGAAGGAACTTGCCAAAAGGTGGCTTCCTTTTTGTAGTTCCAAGTCTGGCCTAAACACGGAAGAAGAAGCTAATGTATTTTATTTTAACCCAGTATTTCCCAACCTTTAGTCCTTGGACTTCAATTCCCCAAAGCACTGATCAGCTAATGTACTAACTTAGGCTTCTGGGAATTGAAGTCCAAGAACCAAAGTTTGGGAATCACTGGTTTTACCCTAATATGGTCAGATGACTAATCAGTTTATAAAGGATGATGACGATGACGATTGTGGCACTTCCTGTTGATGTCATCATCCACGGAGGGACCTCACTTGTCGCAAACTTTCCACGAGCACCCAAAACACGCCCCCAAAAAAGTTGTAGTAGAGAAGCTCACCCAATGAAGTGGATTTCTTAGTTGTATAAAAGACTTGGGGAATTTCTCTCTCTCTGAAAGATTAGCTGATTTCACAACCAAAAGAAAAGTGCATTTAAAAAACAAAATAAAGAGGTGTTTTAGACATGAAATCCTCCCAGAGTGGCACTTACTTTTGCAGTGTCCTTGGTACATGACTTCCAGATCCGGGTGACCCCGGCATTTCGCCGTGAGCAGCTCACATTCATCAAGGTAGGTGAAACCGTCTGATCCGCAGACCTGATATTTCCGGGGCAGGTTCGAGCAATCTGGGGCGCACGTACAGTGCGGGCGCCCGTATTTCATTTTGCACACCTTGCCCGGACCGCAGTCCACTCCATCGCAAGTTTCTAGGAAAGAAGGGCAGAATGAAGTGCAGACAAAAAAGGTTTTCATAGCAGATAAAAGCAATTTTCAGAGCTGATAAAAGTGATTTTCAGACCAGATAAAAGTGATTTACTTTTTAATTTTTTTAAAATAAATTTTTACTTTATACGCTCAAAAGACAAACAATAAAAACATTAAAAAAACAGTATAATTAGTAACATCAGTGTTCATTTTCAAATCCAAACTCATATATATATATCAACATTTCATTTTTCCAAATACATTTCACTTTTTCAGTATTTCAAATTAATAATCCAATGTTTTACCTCATTTTTCATATATTCTTTATAAAATAAAGATAAAAGTGATTTACACCTAACTTAGAAGTCTCCTACTGAACTGTTTTCAAATTTATTTTTATTTTTTATTTTTTTTGTTTAAATCATTGCAATGGGGCATCTGCTTTAGGTGGCAGATGGGGGGGGGTTCACAAAAAGACTGTGGCAGCTTAGTGGTTAAGAAGCTGAGCTTTAGGACTAGAAGGTCGGCAAGTTAGCAGTTCGAGACCTGAGTGTGTTGCATGACGGAGTGAGCACCTGTCATCTGTCCCAGCTCCTGCCAATCTCGCAGTTTGAAAGCAAGAAATTTGCAGGTAGATAAACAGGTACCACTTTGGTAGGAAAGGTAACAGTGTTCCATGTCTAATCCTGGCTGCTACATGTCCACCGAAAGGCTTGCAGATGCAGACAATGCTGGCTCTTTGTCTATAAACGCCGGAGATGAGCACTGAACCCTAAAGTCAGACACGACTGGCTTTCAAGCAAGGGCAACCTTGAACATGACCTTTACACAACTGCAGCTGTTTGTACGATGGTGCCTCTGCTTCAGGCGACAGATATTATTGGGTGGTCATGAAAAAGCAGCAGAATTTCCCTCCTATTTGTTCCTTTGCATTTACATCTGGCCTTTTATTTCTTTCTATCTATCTACCTATCTACCTTCCTACCTGTATCTACCATACAGTATACAGTATATACTTGAGTATAAGTCGAGTTTTTTAGCCCCCAAACTGAGGTCCAAAAATGGGACTCAACTTCAATGTAAACACTCAAAAACATACCCACACAAATATCTAAATTAATTAATTTTACCATATTTTCATGTATTTTAATTATTGAAACTCACTAGCAGCTGCAGCATTTTCCACCCCTGACATACTTGGGTCAATCTATTTTCCTAGTTTTAGAAGTCCAAATGAGGTACCTCGGGACGACTTATAGTTGAGTATATATGCTACCGGTATCTATCTATCCATCCATCCATCCATCCATCCATCCATCCATCCATCCATCTATCCATCCATCCAATCATCCATCTATCTATCTATCTACCTATCTATCTATCCATTTATCTATCTATCTTATCTATCTTTTCTATCTATCTATCTATCAAACGGAGAGGCTGAGGGTAATGAAAAATATGGCATGCCAAGCCAGAGTGGGAGGGAAAATGGGATTTTTCCGAACAATGGGCCGCCCTGTTCCCCCATGACTCGAAAACAAGATTGTCCCGACCCAGTCAAGGGAAGATCTGTCTGGAACGCCGAATTGGGGCCGGGCGGGCGAGACAGATGGGGGCTTTGTGTGGACAGGTCATCCCGGGTCAAAGCCCGTCTGGTGGGGTTCAGAGGGAACAAAAAATGATGGAAAGACATTTCTGTTTCAGGGCACGCGATCCAGCTCCACCGCCAAAGCAACAGAGAACAATGTGCCATGATCGCCATCAAAACCAAGTCTTGTTTAATGGTCTAATCCTGTGGTTCCCAAGGTGGGGCCCATGTCCCACCGGGGGTGGGGGGAATATGATTTTTGAAAAGATGGGGATAATTTGTGTTATTAACAGTGAATGGCCTGTTGGAGTTAGCAAAGATTATCAAGTACAAGGATGGGTCATTGTCTGTCTGTCTGCCTGTCTGTCTATCTATCTAGATGTCTGTTGTGTTCTAATGGTTTTACCTTCCACAATGTATCTGAACCAATGTAACCTTGCCTATAGCAACAATGTAACCTTCAGCTGCATCACATGAACCCTGTAAGTGGACGCGAGCTAATGACCACCAGCTGGCAGCAGCGAGCGTCCAAGCTCCTTGGTCCAAACTCATCAAAGGCAACAGCGCGGGAAGTTTTCCCGCCACCACCTACACCTGGACAAGAAGGGCGTGACCCGCAATGACGTCACGCAGACAGTAGCCAATGGGCTACCATGGAACCACGTTCAAATGTATTACTACTGTATATAAAGAGCTATCGATCCGCCATTACCTCATGTTCCCTCTGTCCACGATGCAATAAACCTGAGTTAACCCAGCCCGAGGCTGTGTCCTGTGTCTTGGTTTGCATACACCAAATTGGCGACGAAGGTGGGATCATGGATCCCCACGGAACAGCCAGGGCGCAGAGCGGGTTCAACATCACCAAACCGCAAGACTGGGAGCTGCTTGAGATGGACTTCCAGGCGGCACTGGTGGAACTCAAAGTCAAAGGAGACGACGAGGAGAGGAAGAGGGCCATCCTCACCAGAATGCTCGGGATGGAAACCAAGCGGACGCTGGTGAGCATCATCGCTCCGAAGAAGGTGAGCGAATTTAAGGCGGACGACATCATGAAGCTGCTGCGAGAGCGCTTCAGTCCTTCGAGGGCAATGTTTCCCGCTCGGAGCGCGTTTTGGAGGCGAGTCCAAGCGCCGGACGAGTCGGTTGAGACATTCGTGGCCGCCATGAGGATAGCCGCCGCCCCCTGCAAATGGGACAACATCCTAGAGATGGCCCTCAGGGACGGCGTGCTGTGTGGCCTGAAAGACAAGGAGGTGCAGCGCAGCTTGATGAACAAGGAGCCGCCACCCACGTTGGCAGAGGTCGTAGAGGCCGCGGAAGCCACAGAGTCCACGAATGCTGGAGTGGACGAGATGCACCAGTGGCGTGAGTGGCGTCCTAGAGCCGGCAAGGCGGCAAATTCAGTGCACGGGAAGTCCGGACAGGCGGTGCACGCAACTCGACGGGCCTCAAAGTCGTCTACGGAAGGCAGTGACGGCGAAGAGGTCCAGAAGGTCCGAAAGGGTGGTCGACGCTGCGATGGTTGCGGAGCGGCCCATGAGCGCGCGAGATGCCCATTCAGGAAGGCCGAGTGTTACACCTGCGGCCGACGGGGGCACATCGCCAAGGCATGCAGAAAACGGAAGGAGAGCCGGAGGCAGTCACAAGACCGTTCGGCCAGACCGGACCGTCCAGCGAGGCCCAAAGATGGCGCCCAGACCACGAGGAAGCAGGATGGCGTGGGCCGCGTCTCGGACGACAGCGAGGACGACGCCCCAGTGTTCAGCGTGTCCGCGGGACAGTCCCATTACTTCGTTGAGGTACTAGTACAAGGGGCCCCTATTAGGATGGAAATTGACTCGGGGTCCTCCTATTCTATAATTCCCCAGAAAGAGTTCTTGAGAATCGACCCCCACGTGCGGCCCAAACTTAAAACGTTGAGGTCCACGCTACGAGACGTACAGGGAAACAGCATTCCGGTGTTGGGGGTCGGGAAATTTCGGGTCAATTTTAAGAGACATTCTGCGGAACTGCCCCTAGTTGTCCTTAAGGGGGGAAGTTGTAGCCTCCTAGGGACGCAGTGGTTCCAGCCTTTAGGTTTGTTCATAGGGGGAGTGCATACAGTGGGGGTGGACCCAATACAAGTGGTTTGCGATGCGCATCCCGCCGTTTTTAAGAAAGGACTCGGAAAGTTCAAGGGACCCCCTGTAGCCTTCGACCTAGACCCGGAGGTCCGCCCGATAAGACTCAAACCGCGCAGGGTGCCGTTCGCACTCAAGGACAAGATAGAGGCGGAACTGGACAAACTGGTGGGCCAGGGGATTCTTATTCCTGTTGATTCCGCGGAGTGGGAAACTCCAATTGTAACGGCTCTAAAGGCTAACGGGGAGGTGCGCATTTGCGCTGATTATAAGTGTACAATTAACAAGGCGATCCGCCCTAATGCATACCCGGTGCCGGTGATCAGCCACCTTTTAGCCAGGCTGAATGGGGGAAAGTGTTTCGCTAAACTCGATTTGGCACAAGCCTATCAGCAACTCCCAGTGACCCCCGCCACGGCCGCGGCACAAACGATAGTTACACATAAAGGGGCGTTCCAGGTGTCGCGCTTACAGTTCGGCGTGAACTCGGCACCCGGCCTTTTTCAGTCGCTTGTGGAACGCCTCCTGAAGGGACTGGAGGGGGTGTTGCCTTATTTTGATGACGTGTTGATAACAGGGGGGAGTGAGGCTGAACTGGCAAAGAGATTGGACAAAGTACTAACCGTGTTCGAGAAAGCGGGGTTGAGACTAAGGAAGGACAAATGTGTTTTTTTTGAAACTGAGGTTGAGTTTTTAGGTTTCCGGATCACACCCGAGGGGATTAAGCCGTCTAAATCCAAAGTAGCAGCCATAAAGAAGGCCCCTCGCCCCACATCCAAAACCGAGCTACAGTCTTTCCTGGGGCTCCTCAATTTTTACCATACATTCCTCCCGCGGAAGGCGTCCGTGGCCGAACCGCTCCATCGGTTACTTAAAAAGGAGGAGACATGGATGTGGGGTGACGAGCACGAGAGGGCGTTCAAAGAACTAAAGCAACTCTTAACATCTGAGGCAATCCTGACGCATTTCGACCCCAAACGGCCGGTGGTCTTAGTCTGTGATGCGTCCCCGGTGGGGGTGGGGGCGGTGCTTTGCCACGTGTTGGATGACGGAAGGGAGGCCCCGGTAGCGTTTTATTCAAGGTCCCTGTCCCAAGCGGAGCGCAATTACGCACAAACCGACAGGGAGGCATTAGCAATAGTAGCGGGAACCAAAAAATTTCACGATTTTTTGTATGGCCGCCCGTTCAAAATCGTGACTGATCACAAGCCACTGTTAGGGATTTTCACGGGAAGCAAGCCAACGCCGCAGATCCTGTCCCCGAGAATGCTGCGATGGGCTATTTTTCTCAACGCATACCAACATGAGTTGGAGTACCGCCCCGGAAAGGAGATCAGCCATGCCGATGCACTTTCGAGATCTCCTTTGCCCTTGTCGGACGACCAAAAGGCGAGAGTAGAAAGAGACCGCCAGGTGTTGCTAATTGAGGTCTTAGACGCACCCCCAATAGTACCAGCCGACATTGCTAGGGCGACAGGCAAGGACAGGACGCTAGAGAAAGTTAGTTCATGGGTACAGAAGGGGTGGCCGGCATCGTCCCCAAGCACAGAGTTCGACCCATTTTTTCGGAAAAAGTTGGAGTTGTCCCTAGAGAGGGGGTGCCTGTTGTGGGGCCAACGGGTGGTGGTCCCTACGTCCCTGCGGCCGAGGGTGCTCGAACTGCTGCACGTCAGCCACCCGGGCATAGTTCGCTCAAAGGCGCTGGCCCGGAGTTACTTCTGGTGGCCACAGCTGGACGCGGACATTGAGCACATGGTCGGCACTTGTGAGGCATGCCAGGGATCCCGACCAGAGGCGGCCCGTCTTCCGCATAGGGAATGGGACACAGCAAGGGGGCCATGGTCCAGAGTGCACGTAGATTTCGCTGGCCCTTTCCGAGGAACCATGTTTCTCCTGGTGGTGGATGCATTCTCCAAGTGGCTGGAGGTCATCCCAGTAAAGAGCACGTCCTCCGCCACGACAATTAGCCTGCTAAGGAGAGTCTTTTCCACGTTCGGTTTACCCGATACTTTAGTCAGCGATAACGCTAGTTGTTTCACCTCCGCCGAGTTCGGGGCATTCATGGAGGCAAACGCCATTCGGCATGTCACATCCGCGCCTTTTCACCCGGCCACGAATGGCCAAGTGGAACGGCTGGTGCGTACAACAAAGGATGCGCTGCGGCGCATGGGCCCGGGGGACCTGAATCACCAAGTATGCCAATTCCTCTTAGCGTATAGGGTGACCCCTTTAGCGTCAGGCTACTCGCCGGCAGAGCTCTTGATGCGGCGAAAACTGACCACGATCCTGTCCAGACTTGACCCGACGAGACTCGAGGATAAAGGGAAAAACATAGGGTTGGCAGTCTCGAAAGGTTTCGCCGCCGGCGACCCTGTTCACTGCAGGAACTATTCCAGCGCAGGGCCAGCCTGGGTACCAGGGACGGTTGTAGAACAGACGGGGCCAGTGTCGTACCGAGTCGAGACTAACACCGGCCTCCTCTGGAGGAGGCACGCAGACCAACTGAGGCACCGAGTAAGTAGGCCAGTCAGTGGGGCTCAGCAACAGGATTCAGCGTTAGGGTTCTCCCCCACCCGCTTAACCCAAGGGGGAGACAGCAGCGGACAACAGTCCCAAGCAAGGGGGGAAGGCAGAAGCAGCGGCCCCGACTCATACCCTTTTGATACACCAGTCCTATCAGAGGCCGGGGAAGGGGGAGAGGAGTTCGCGACCGCTGCCCCCGAATGTAATTTTGATTTTGATTTTGCGAGCCGGGGGGGTTTTCAGGAGTGTTCCCCCACCCATCCAAGCGAGAAGAGGGGTTTTTCGTTAGCCCCCGGTGCCCCCGGTCTCTCCCTAAG
Source organism: Bradypodion pumilum (assembly GCA_035047305.1). Taxonomy (NCBI): domain Eukaryota; kingdom Metazoa; phylum Chordata; class Lepidosauria; order Squamata; family Chamaeleonidae; genus Bradypodion; species Bradypodion pumilum. The sequence goes on along the minus strand of JAWDJD010000007.1, from coordinate 41,755,993 downwards.
AAAGAGCACACCTTCCAACGACGCCGCGGAGCCGCGGCAAGTCACTAACGAGTCTCCCTCTCCAATTACAGGACAGGAAACCAGGGGACAAAGAGAAGGTAGCAAACCCGGGGAAAGGCAGCCCGCATCGAGACCCCAGCGTGTTCGAAATAAGCCATCTTGGCTGAGAGACTTTGTCTCCTAGGGGGGGGGAGTGTGTTTAAGTGTGGGCTCGAGACTTTGTCTCGTCCTAGGGGGGAGGGGTGTTGTGTTCTAATGGTTTTACCTTCCACAATGTATCTGAACCAATGTAACCTTGCCTATAGCAACAATGTAACCTTCAGCTGCATCACATGAACCCTGTAAGTGGACGCGAGCTAATGACCACCAGCTGGCAGCAGCGAGCGTCCAAGCTCCTTGGTCCAAACTCATCAAAGGCAACAGCGCGGGAAGTTTTCCCGCCACCACCTACACCTGGACAAGAAGGGCGTGACCCGCAATGACGTCACGCAGACAGTAGCCAATGGGCTACCATGGAACCACGTTCAAATGTATTACTACTGTATATAAAGAGCTATCGATCCGCCATTACCTCATGTTCCCTCTGTCCACGATGCAATAAACCTGAGTTAACCCAGCCCGAGGCTGTGTCCTGTGTCTTGGTTTGCATACACCAAAATGTCTGTCTATCCATCTGTGCAAAAAGATCTCTATCTATCTAGATATATGTCTGTCTGTCTAGAAAGATGTGCAAAATGATAAGAACAGCTTTGCTGGAACATGCCACAGCCCATCCAGTCCAGCATTCTGTCTCACACAGTGGCTCACCATTTGCTTCAGGGTATTCCAAGATATCTCTATCTCTCTATGTATCTATATGTCTATCTATCTGTGCAAAATATATCTCTATCTATCTAGATCAGAGATTCTCAACCTGCGGGCCATGGGTCGGATGCGGGCCATGGCACCATTTCATGTGCCCACACACACCATCTCCACCACACCACCATGTGGTGGAGGAAGGGCAAAATGGCCGTCTGGCCCCCGAAGCTATCTGATGGAGCATGACCTGGCCCCCAGCTTTAAAAGGCTGAGAATTCCTCATCTATCTAGATGTGCAAAAAGACATATCTCTCTCTAGATGTCTGTTTGTCTAGATGTGCAAAAAGATGTCTGTCTGTCTAAAATTCTTAGGTTGGGAACCACTGCTCCAGAAGACCCAATGGACCCCATAATTGGCCCAGCCAGGCAAACAGTTTTGGGGTGCCCACGTGAAGTGGAGGGTTGGGTCTAGTTTTTTAAAATGGGGGGCATGTATCTCAGGCTCAGATCAGCACCAAAAGTTCGGACCATAACCCAGAAGGGATTCATGGCCAAATCTATGTGAAACCGGCAGTATCTGGTGCTGTCAGATTTCCAACACCACCCCTCTACCTTTGCAAGGGTGGCAGGTCACCAGGCCAAGGATCCGGAGAAAGCTGATCTTATTGTCTGGGTGGGAGGCATTTGACCACGCCATGTCGGTGTTGCCGTTACCGCAACATTCGTCCCATGTGACGCCAGTCCGGACGATCATGGTGCATTTGGCTTCGCGCCCTTGCTGAAGCCAACAGATACCACCTGTTAGTGAGGAAAAAAGGAAAACTGAATGAGTAAATAACTGTGGAACTCACTACCACATGACGGGACAGCCCTTAAAGGTAAAGTCCGCCCTTCCTCAAAATCCAGTCTCTAGGGTTTGGAGCTCATCTCTGTTTATAGACGTTTCCGTGGACATGTGGCACGCAGGACTAAACACCGGAACATTGTAACCTTTCACACTGAAGCGGTACCTATTTATCTACTGTACATGCTTGACTATAAGTCATCCTGAATATAAGTTGAGGTACCTAATTTGGACCTCTAAAACTAGGAAAATAGATTGACCCGAGTATAAGTCAGGGGTGGAAAATGCAGCAGCTGCTAGTGAGTTTCAATAATTAAAATACATGAAAATACGGTAAAATTAATTAATTTAGACATTTGTGTGGGTATGTTTTTGAGTGTTCATATGGACCCGAATATAAGTCGAGTCCCATTTTTGGACCTCATTTTGGGGGCTAAAAACCCAACTTATACTTGAGTATATACGGTACTTGCAAATTTCTTTCTTTCAAACTGCTAGGTTGGCAGGAGCTGAGATAGAGATGGAAGCTCACTCTGTCGTGCAGCACTCAGGTCTCAAATTGTTGACCTGCCGACCTTCCAGTCATGAAGTTCAGCATCTTAACCACTAAGCCACCACCCTTACTTACACATTATTAATCTATAACACATTGCATCCTATTATTTGGGAGTTTAACCAAGAGTTATGTTTTGCCTTCTAATTTAGAGCTCTCTGCTGCGGTTTACTTTTTTCGCTGAACATGAAAGTAAAGCAGGCAGAAATCTAACAGGTAGAGACATTTTATGAGCATGGCTCATAAAACAGGGGTAGCTGGTCCCATCAAGGAAGCCGTATCTTCCAAAGGGCCTTTGAAGATCTAGAGATAAAACCTGACTTAAACGTGGCTTTCAGATTTGTAAAGAGAGGAAATTTAAAAAGTGAAAAATTCACAGAGAAGTGAATCTTGCCACCACAAATATACACACACACAACCCTGTGTGTGTTACAAAGCACGCTTCCCCACCCACCCAGCCCGGGCCTGCCCGCCCCAGTTGCCTTGGCAGACAGCCGGGCAGCCCAATCAAAGATTCGTTTGTTCCTTAATCTGGTGTGCTAATCGCTCATTTCTGGCCGGGTGGCCTCTGTTTCCGTCTGGGCATGCAACCAGATGCTCTCCACATCTGGGGCTTTCCCCTGAGCGGCTTGAAGAGGGGGGCGTCTGCTGGGAGTCAGGGAAATTTGTTTTTCAAATAGGTCTGGCCCTCCCAGAAAGTTTGGAAGTTGTGGGTCCTTTCAAAAGGAACTTTCCTCGTTCTACCTCCACCTATTTCTGTGATGGCGAACCTTGGCTCTCCAGGTGTTCTTGGACTCCAATTCCCAGAAGCCCCCAAGTCAGCACTCCTGCTGATCAGGGCCTTCTGGGAATTGAAGTTCAAGAACAGCTGGAGTGCCAAAGTTCGCCATCACTGACCTATTTCATTAGATCTGTCCTATTTATTCACATTTTGCAGTCCACATCTGTGCACCTCTGGACACGCTGTGTGGAGGAGGCCCATCTAGCAAGGTTGGTGTTCTGCCCCAGGCAAACCTTTGCCCCGTCTCTTCCCTCTCCCCAGAACTGATCTTAATTATCAGCTTAATTATCAACAGCCTCACTCTATTGTTATACTGTACCAGATTTATCCACATTTCTCAGCACCTTAGTAACTTGATTGGAAGAGACAGATTTCACTGATCTTTGTGGAGGTGTATCTGTGTGTCAGGGCATCATGGGTTTCGAACCCTTTGCTATGCAAGTTATTTTAGGCATATATTGAATTTGTCAAGCTTAATTTTTTCTCCTGCCATAGTTGCTTGGGAAAAAACCATCTCTGAATCCTGTTTAAATCTAGGTGCTTGAGCACTTGAAATGAGACGATGATTAGATGAGACGATGATTCCGCATCTAGAAACAGTGCTCCCTTGTAAAGAAAATAATGTCTGTTTATTACTAACTTTGCTTTTGGTAATCAGGCAGTGCTACTTAAAAGAGTACACACCGTGGATGAGTGAGCTCCCATGTATAGTTTGTGAGTTTTCTGATGATGTTGTTCCTTGTACTAACTTTGGTTTTGGCATTTAGACAAAGCGGCTTAAAAGAGTTCACAGTATGAATGTTTGAGCTCCCCATTTATAGTTTGTTAGTTTCCTGATGATGTTGTTATTTGTACTAACTTTTCCTTTGGTATTCAGGCAGTGCTGCTTAAAAGAGTTTTTGTTGTTCAGTCGCACAGTCAAGTCTGACCCTTTGTGACCCCATGAACTGCATGAATGTTTGAGTTCCCCAATTATTGTTTGTGAGTTTCCTGATGATGTTATTTGTACTAACTTTTCCTTTGGTATCCAGGCAGTTCTGCTTAAAAGAGTACGCAACATGGATGGTTGAGTTTCCCATTTATACTTAGTGAGTTTCCTGATGATGTTGTTCCTCGTAATAACTTTAGCCGTGGTATCCAGGCACTGCTGCTTAAAACAATATCCTATCAAGCATCATGCTGAGGTATTTCTGTGCTGGACAATGCTGTAATCCAGTGTTCCCCAACCTGTGGTTTTCGGACTTCAATTCCCAGAAGCCTCAGTCAATTTGCCAAAGTACTGATTTTGGCTTATGGGAATCGAATTGCCCCGGTGGGGTCTGAGAACCGCGTTGGGAACCATTGCTCTAAATCAACAACCACAATTCTCACCCATAGCCTCTGGCAACCTCCCAAAACAAAGGAAGGACTTTCATGTCTGCTCATGAAATGAGTCTCCTGGACACAACCTCGTCCTTCTCAACATTACATTGTAGAAAAATCGGTGTTTCCCAACTTTTGGTTTTTGGACTTCAGTTCCCAGGAGCCTCAGTCAATTCCCCAAAGCACTGATCAGCCAATGGACTGAGCCTTCTAGGAACTGAACGCCCCTTGTGAGTCCTGGGCCCCACATTGGGAACCATTGCTGTCATTGGTTCCCTTGCCACATAACCTCCAACTCAGCTTCTCGGTTTCGAAGGTGGAAATCACCCACTTTGAGCCTTGTTTGCAGTTTAGATAAGGCCTTGTGGTTTTTCTTCATTCTCTTGAGTTTTGAGTTTCAGAATTCTGTGCCCGAAAGGAGAAATCGGAGCACCTGACAGCAGACCGGTTTTCTCTCTTGTAGGAGACCTGTTTGCAATCCTAGAATTATTGGAGAGAAGACGGTGTCCCCCAGAGGCAAAGCTGGAGGCCCTGTCTAGCTCGCCATGTTCAAAGCTGCCGATGTGCACAATCCTACTCCAGACGAAGCTATGCGGAGCGAGATTAACAACCGCACTTCAAAGGGCCGAGCCTCCTTTCGGAGGCCGCACCTGGTTTCGGAGGTTGGATTGCATCCCATGAGAAATGTCTGCACGGTTGGCATGACTCAGACGTCGCTTTCTCCGACTTCTTTTATTGGAGACATTCAGAGTGGCGAAAATAATATTGGATTGGGGATTGCACAGGACACGAATTTGGAATCCTTCTTTCATTCCCTAAATATAGTGTCTCATCAAATGCTGGATGGACAAAACAAAGCCATTTTCTTGGCTTTGGCGTTGGCCAAATTCAAGTGCTCATCCGTGCATGTTTCTGGTTCTTCTGTGTCCCAGTCAAACCCTGGACTGACAAAATGAAGCCACTTTCTTGGCATTAGCCAAACTGAAATTCTCATCAGTGGATGTTTCTGGTTCTTCTTCTTTCATGTCCCAATCAAACCCTGGACTGCCCAAATGAAGCCACGTTCTTGGCCTTAGTGTTGGCTAAACTCAAGCCCTCATCGGTGCCTGTTTCAGGTTCTTCTTCTTTTGTGTCCCAATCAAACCCTGGACTGCCCAAATGAAGCCACTTTCTTAGCTTTGGCTTTGGCCAAACTCAAGTCATCATCAGCGCATATTTTTAGTTCTTCTTCTTTCATGTCCTGATCAAACCCTGGACTGCCAAAATTAAGCCACTTTCTTGGCTTTGTTGTTGGCCAAACTCAAGTCCTCATTGGTGCATGTTTCTGGAAGCAATTGGCACAACTGTAAATGAGCCAGTTTCTGTATGTCTCCACATTCACACTGCGTGTTGTTGTCCGCCATCATCTGCCACCTGAGCCTGCTGGTCTTGCATTTAGGGACTCCAACCCTCAGCCTACTCAGGGGTCCTCCAAGTGATGTAGGGGAGGTTGAGTTCCTCAGCCGTCTCCTCCTTTAATGATGTTCCTTGTCCAGTGAGCTCCTTCGTCTGTCTTCTAATTTGGTTTTGCTCTTGTGTACCATCAAAATTGTTTATTCTTGCCATAAAGCTCTTCCTGGATCTGAGTCGGCAGAATTGAGGCTCATCTCCGTTCAGAGGACGTCGAGGGTCCTTCTCTTTGCTTAGTTCTCTCGGCCTCCACTGCTACTTCTCTTCTGATCTTAGCTGGAGCGACATGAACAAGAGGGTCTGTTTTCTCAACTAGTATGGGGTTGAGCCATCCCGTCACTCTACACATGGCTTCATTCACAGCTATGTCAACTTGTTTTGTGTCCTCTGTTGCCTAATTATAGCCACCCACTGGATGTGTGAAGAATGTCAAAATATTTCTACCTGGCGAAGTAAACTCTCTTCTTCTGCAAATAAATCAGAGCAGGTCCACAGAGAAAGGCAAACCAGGACAATCAGTTGAATAATTTCCAGAAACGGTCACCAAGTTACTCCGTGTTTCAAGCATAGTAAAGGTAAAGGCCACCCTTGCTCAAAAGCCAGTCATATCTGACTCTAGGGTTCGGTGCTCATTTCTGCATACAGCCAAACAGGCAGCGCTGTCTGCATCTGCAGAGTTTTCTGTGGACATGTGGCAAGCCTGACTAGACATTGGAGCGCACAGAACACTGTTTACCTTCCCCACCGATGTGGTCCCTATTTCTCTACTTGCAATTTCTTGCCATTTCAAACGGCTAGGTTGGAAGGGACTGTAGTGGCTGAAAGGGTTAAGATGCTGACTGGGAGGCGGAAGGTCAGCAGTTCGATTCCGAATACTGCATGACGGATCGAGTGCCCAGCTCTGTCCCAACTCCTGCCAACCTAGCAGTTTGAAAGCAAGAAAGTGCAAGTAGAGAAATAGGGACCACTTCGGTAGGAAGGTAAACAGCAGTCCGTGCACTCCAGTGTCGAGGCATGCCTGCCACGTGTCTACAGAAACGTCCGCAAACGCAGACAACGCTGGCTCTTCGGCTATAAACAGAGATGAGTACTGAAGCCTAGAATCGGATATGACTGGCTTTCGAGCAAGGGTGACCGCTACCTTTACCTAGGCTGCCAGGTGCCAGGACAGACGACAGGTGAACTCAATCCATCATACAGCACTCAGGTCTCAAATTACCAACCTTCCAGTCATCAAGTTCAGCGTCTTAACCACTAAGTCACCACAGTCCCTGTTTCAAGCATATCAGAGAATAAACGAAACCAAATAAAACGACAAAAAAGCCCATTGTGGCACTTTACTGGCTATTGTTTTATTGCAAGCTTTCGTGGATTGAGTCCACTTTGTCAGATCTAAGAGTCAAGACCTCATGGCATCAATTTATACACATCAGGTGCAGAATGGTTGGTTAGCATAACAGAGAATTAAGCTATAAAAATAAAGGCTTTAAAAAACTCGACACAAAACCGGCTTCCGAACTTTGGGAAACTCCCTTACAACCCACATGATCTTCTGAGGGTTCCCTCCCCACCCACCCACCCACCCACCGTAATTTTATTTATTTATTTAATTCCACCAGTAAAGCTCAAGGGGGGAGAAAATATGAAAAATCAGGGTTTGATTTTACCCCCAACTACATACCTGTAAACGGATCTCCTTCGGTGCAGACGAGTAAACTCAGAAACACAATCCAGAAATTTTTCATGGCCAGATTAGCTGGGAAACAAAAGCCAAAAAAAAAAAAAAAGGTTTATAAAGTTTCCTAAACTTTTGGACGGAACAGCGCAAGAGAGAAAAATTTTCTCTTCCTCTATCGTAGAGATTTCTCCACGATGGGTGGGAAAGCCCACCCAAAAAAGTTAGTTTTTAAGTCCTAGATTTTGGTACAATCCAGAGACCAAGGATCTTTGAGGATGCTTAAAAAAGAGGTTTCTCCCACCTTGTCCTGGTCCGATTCTAACCCTTTGGAATAGAAAGTGGGTGTTTTTTGTGTGTCAGTTTGCCAGTGTGCGAGAATATGTGTGTGTATCAAAACTCTGAACTGTCTGAATCACAACTCCCAGGGTAGGCGGTGTCTAGTAAAAGCCACGGGGAGGGCGATTGTCTCTTTTAAATTCCTTCTCTCTCTCTCTCTCTCTCTCTCTCTCTCTCTCTCTCTCTCTCTCTCTCTCTCTCTCTCTCGCCTATGCCTGCAGCCAGACTGAAATCACAAAGCCCCCTCCGCCCTGCTCCCAAGGCCCAGTTATGTGCAGAAATCCACAAGTGCCACAGCTGGCCAGATGTGGCTGGATCTTTGCTTTCTCAGTCCGGAGGATGCTGGTTTGCTCCGTCCTTGAGCCTGGGGATTCCTCCAGACAGTCCCTCACCCGAAAAGAAAAAGCAGTTTTGAAAAAGATGGATGTCTCTCAGGATCTGTAGGCCAATTTTCTTCTTTCTTTCTTTCTTTCTTTCTTTCTTCAGCTTCTCCTTTTTTCCTTTCTTTTTCTTCTTCCTTCCTTCCTTCCCTTCCTCCCCCTCCTCCTCTTTCTTCTTCTGCTTCTCCTCCTCCTTTCTTTTTTTCCTTCTTCTCCTCCTTCTGCTTCTTTATTTCTTCTTCTTCTTCTGTTTCACCCTCCTCTTTTCCCTTTCTTTTTCTTCTCCTCCTCCTTTCATTTTCCTCCTCCTCCTTTCTTTTTTCCTTTCTTTCTCTTCTTTTCCTCCTTCCTTCCTTTTTCTGATTCTGCTTTCTTTCTTCTACTTTACTTCCTCCTCCTTTCTTTTTTCCTTTCTATTTCTTCTTCTCCTTTCTTCCTTCTTCTCCTTCCTTTTCTTCCTCCTCCGCATCTTCTCCTCCTCCTTCCCTTTCTTCCTCTTCTTCTTTCTCCTCCTCTTCCCTTTTCTTCCTCTTCTTCTTTCCCCTCCTCCTCCTCCTTACCCTTAGCATTTGGGGAAATTTCTTTGACTGACCCTTGACATTGAGGGTCTCTCTCTTACTGCCCCTTCATGCCTGGGTTCTATCAGTGGCCTTTAGTGGCCAAAGAGTATCCTTCATTTTAGACTACAGTGGTTCCCAGCCTCTTTTTGGCCATGCCGCACCTAAGCATCTCTAACATCCTGATGCCCCTCAAACCCCCTGTGAGATATAATTCTTATTATTCAAAAAGTGAACTCCGATTAACCTGAAGAAAGCCTAAAAGGCCACTAACTTGGTCTAAACATTCTTGAATTGCCCCCCTTAAAAATCAAATTACCATAGCTTTAAGGACTCTTCAGTGGTGGGATTCAACCTCTTGATAACTTAGAGGATTTTGCTCACTATCCCATAGTGCAGGGGTTTTCAACCTTTTTTAGACATGGGCCAGGCTCATTCAGGCTGATTCCAGAAACATGCACCAATGAGGACTTGAGTTTGGCCAACTCTAGAGCCAAGAAAGTGGCTTAATTTGGGCAGTCCAGGGTTTGATCGGGACACGAAAGAAAAGAAAAAAAACAGAAACATACACCGGTGATGACTTGAGTTTGGCCAAAGCCAAGAAAGTGGCTTCATTTGGGCAGTCCAGGATTTGATCAGGACCCGGAAGAAGAAGGACCAGAAACATCTACTGATGAAGACTTGAGTTTGGCCAACGCCAAAGGCAAGAAACTGGCTTCATTTTGGCAGTCCAGCGTTTGATCAGGACATGAAAGAAGAACCAGAAACAAGCACCGATGAAGACTTGAGTTTGGATTTTCCCCTCATTTGTCGGCTGAAAATAATCCAGAGAAACCCGGCGTGTGCCACATGAGAAAGCCTATGTTGGACCTTCTTGACTAGTAAGATATTCGCAAGACCTTGACCACGTCCATGAAGGCAGATGGAAACCTCCTCCCCCCACCCCACTCCAATGTCACCGCTGCCGCTTGCTTTTCATTTTCATGAGGTCATTTCTCGGTCTCAGCTTGATGAATGCGTCCTTTGAGGCTGAATTTGTGCAATTATCCACTTCAACGGGAGGAATGGAGAAAGGGAAATCTCCAGACATAATAAAAAAGATAAAAATGTTCCCCTCCCGTATCTGTCTTCTGTGTCATCAAAATCCCCCTTTTCTGGCCCCCCGCTTGGCTCGGAAATCAAGTGATTTTGCATCAAAGTCAGCAGCGCATCATGTGAAGGATAGATTCTTGTCCAAAGATCATCCGGTCCATTTCTCTTCAGAAATGGGAAATAGTCGACCAAATTCACCCTGTCCAGCATCGGAAACAGAGGCAGGCTGAGTTGTTATAGGGTGGTTTTCCAGGCTCTCGTTTAAACCAGGAATTTGACGATCCTGATTTCAATCAGCTCAGAGCCACTAGCGGCCCTATTTTAATTTTTAAGCGAAGGACTGTAGGTTAGCAGCACGACTCCGGGATTCGAACCAGAAAAGACTCTCGACTGACCAATAAGAGATAAATCTACACCCCGCTGTACTAGAACCTTGATTTCTTCCTCACACTGTCATGACGGCATCCTAAATAACTCTGGGATTTACAGTTGGAAGAGATATGGGTCATACTGTGGATGCCTGAAACCGTAGATAACAGTGAACCTTCTATTTTGCATTGCAGGCAGTGGCCTCTAGTGGCTGGCTCTGGTAATGCACCATAGAAACACATACTGTACTGTATTGTGTTTTTCAGGATTTTTATTGGAATATTTTTAGACCTGCAGATAACTGAAACCGTGGAAACTGACCCGTATTCCAAGGGAGAGCATCCTTACTTAAAATTCTGTGTGAGAAAAATAATTGCTTGTTCGCCATCGTTTACCTCAGAGGTTCCCAACCTTTTCAAACCAGGGGGCTGGGGCAGGCTGTCACAGTCAGCTTCGAGGGCCGAACAGCCATTTTGCCCTGCCTGCATGATGGGGACAGCCATTTTGTCCCAACAAGTTCAAAGGGGGTGGCAATTTTGTTTCTCGAATGCCCTAGGAGGGGTGGGGTGGCCACATGAAATGGCACTGCAGCCACGGGCCTTAGTTTGGGAATCCCTGGTTTACCGGGTTCAAGGACCGATGTGATTGATATTCCCCCACCACCACCACCACCACCACCATCCCAACAACATTGCTTTTCTCTCTCTTAGTATGCTGGTCGTTCTAGCATCTTGATTTCTTCCTCACACTGTCATGGCAGCATCCTAAATAACTCTGGGATTTAAAGTTTGAAGAGATATGGGTCATATTGTGGGTGCCTGAAACCGTAGATAGCAGCGAACCTTCTATTTTACATTGCAGGCAGTGGCCTCTAGTGGCCAGCTTTGGTAATGCGCCATAGCAACACATAGTTTATGTATTTCAGGATTTTTTTATTGAATATCTTTAGACTGAAACTGTATCCTAAGGGCGAGTGAGCTGTACTTGGAATTCTGTGCGAGAAAACAACTTTCGTTTGTTTGCCAATGTTTACCTGGTTCAAGCCCCAATGTGATCAATATCCACCCCCCCATCCTTTTCTCTCTCTTAGTACGTTGATTTTTTCCCATGACTTCCAATACCTTTTCGTCCCATCGGAAGACATGGACTTGATTGATTGTAAATGGGTTGGGTATAGCCCCATGGGGCTTCCTGTTTGACGCTAATGAGTGGTCAAGGCAGGGGTTCCCAACTTTTTAAAGCTGGGGGCCAGGTCATGCTCTCTCAGTCAGCTTCAAGGGCCGGACAGCCATTATGCCCTGCCTCAACGATGGGGATATGTGGCCATTTTGTCTCAACGGCTTCAAAGGGGTGGCCATTTTGTTTCTCGAATGCCCTTTGAGTGGTGGTAGGACCACATGAAATGGTATTCTTGACAAATTTAAAGTCCCGAGTCTGACTCTAGGGTTTACAGTCCAAGAACCAGTGCTGACTGGGTGTGCAAACGTTTCCATGGTCATGTGGCAGGCGGGACTACTAGACACGGAACATTGTTACCGTCACACCCAAGCAGTACCTATTTATCTACTTACACCATGGGCCAGATCCAGCCTGTGGGTCTTAGATTGAGAACCCCTGGACTAAGGCTTTCTCGCCAAGCCAAACCAGTTTTAGAATCATTTCAGCCAGGGAATTAGGACTTCCGCGAACCTAGCCGTTTGAAAGCAAGACACTGCAAGTCAATAAATAGGTACCATTTCGGTGGGAAAGGTTACAGCGTTCCGGTGTCTAGTCATGCCTGCCATGTGACCACGGAAACGTCAGCAAAATGCAGACAGCGCTGGCTCTTTGGCTATAAACAGAGATGAGCACTGAACCCTACAGTTGGATACAACTGACTTGCGAGCAAGGGGTGACCTTTACTGTAGACAAGCTTCTTTCTTAGAGCGAAACTGAGAGAGTACTCTATTTTGGGGCGTCCGGCTGGAGTTAGTCTTCCGGTGCAGACAGAAGGACTGACGGGAGAAATACCCCAGGGGGCTTAAAGATGATGTGATTCAGACAGACTTTTCGCCTGTTCTTAAAAGATTTGCAGCCAAGCATCAAAGGATGAAAAGTCCAGACATGCCGTAAATGTAACATGACTTTCCTGCTATGGGCAGACTATAAAAGGGAAAGAAATTAGAACTGGAGTTTTGCATTCCTTGTAGGGAGTTTTGAGGGGGGTTTATGGCAGATTTTGAGACCCACTTCTGTGACTTTTGATCACATCTTATCGGGGATGTGAGATTGACATGGGAGCCTTGCTGCCCCCCCCCCCCGGGTGGCGGCCGTGTACAATATTTGGATGTACAGACAGTCTGCAGGGTTGCATCCCCCCTAGACGCAGGGGACCCCGAAATTGAAGGCGGATGGGTCGTTTGGTATTGCTATAAAAAGATTCTCTCTCAATCGGGAGCTGGTCTTTTGTAAGGCCAATGGGACCTAACCGCCAAGCCCGTTTTTGAAAACATATTGCGGTGCTTTAGCCCAATCGTAACTTCATGTTCCTAGGGGTAGGGTGTCCGTGTCCTGTTTTGCGCATCGTTGGGAGCTGGGTTTAATCGAAAAGACACTTGATCGCACCAAACACTAGCAAAAGTTTATTCGGCGACGTTCAACCTCACTGGACCGATGTTGGCCAGGAGTTCTCAACCTTTTTAAACTGGGGCCCGGGTCACGCTCTCTCAGACAGCTTCGGGGGCCGGATGGCCATTTTGTCCTTCCTCTACCACATGACACTTCCTGGTGTGGTGGAAGCAGGGGGGGGGGACATGAGATGGCACCACAGGCTGCATCCGGCCCACAGGCCGCAGGTTGAGAATCCCAGGATTAAACCCAACCTGGTTGGCCTTGCGATCTGGAGCCGCCTGACCCTTCATCCGCCTCCTTTTTCCTCGACATCAGGAGATAATTAAAGGCAGTCGCTTTGTGAAATAACACAACGGGCGTTGTTACAACAATACTGATCCAGCTGGGAGAGAATAGTGGAAACAGATGGGAAGCTTTTTTGATTTTCTTTGGGGCGTTGAGCTCCCGTTTATCAGCCAGGATTGTGTGGACGCTGGGACTGGTTGTGTATGTGGCATTGTGGAAGGAGGGGCGCTAAGGATGCTATTTGGGATACTAAATTTAAGACTCTGGCCACGGTTGATGATCTGAGGTGGGGAGATATCATAGAACCATCAAATTCCACTCTGGGTACACCTGAAGGTCATCTAGTCTAGGAGGTTCCAACGTAAGTCCTGTGGGCCGGATCCAGCCCACAGTGCCATTTCAATGTGGCCCCCGCCTCTCCAAGGGCATTCAAGAAACAAAACGACCACCCTTTTGAAGCTTTTGGGACAAAATGGCCACCCCCATCGTGCAGACAATACAAAATGGCCGTCCGGCCCTCAAAACTGACTGAGGGAAAGTGACCCGGCCCTTGGCTTGAAAAGGTTGGGATCCCCCGATCTAGTCCAACCCCAAAAATCCTTAGCTAAACAACCTCTGCAGATGGCCACCGAATTCCCATCTTCCGGGGAAGAGAGCCCCACTGATCATCTCCGTTTACAGTCCAAGAACCAGTGCCGACTGGGTGTGCAAACGTTTCCATGGTCATGTGGCAGACAGGACTAGACACGGAACGCTGTTACCTTCACACCCAAGCAGTACCTATTTATCTACTTGCATCATGGGCCAGCTCCGGCCCATGGGCCTTAGGTTGAGAACCCCTGGTCTACTCTATGACCAGAGCAGGATCACCTGGCCAGCCACATAGAAGAAGAAAGCGATCACACTGTGGATAACAAAACCCTCTATTTACAATGAATCCAGCAGCCTCTAGTGGCCAGCTATGATAATGCGAGATAAAAAAAATATGTATTTCAGGCATTTTGTAATTGAATAGTTTTAGACTTGTGGATAACTGAAACCACAGATAGTGAACCTAACAATACCGGGTTGGGGAGCAAGCATGTGTGAACCTGTATTTCTAATAGCGAAACCCATTTTAACCACAGCCAAGGAAAAATAACTCCATTGAAGCATTACATTCTGGTCAACTTGTTGCTATATTTTAAGGAATTTCTTTCAAAAGCATAATGGCCATAATTCTCCCTCCCCCTCATCCGTAATGAGGGGTTGCCTGTCAAAATGTCCGAAAGACATAACGGACCCATGGGATGTAGTTGGAGACCTTGGTGTAGACGTCCGGGGTCCTGCTATAACCGCAGGTCTTGCTGTTGAAGGAGACAATGCCGTGTGCCCTGGTCCTACAAACGAGGGGTCCTCCAGAGTCCCCCTGGAAAAGAAAGAGGGAGAACATTAGTGACAGGGTGGCCAGATGGAAAGCCAAGATGGGAACTCAAGGTGGGAATCCAAGATGAGAACTCAAGATGGGAACTCAAAATTGAAACTCAAGATAGGAACCCAAGGTAGGAAATCAAGATGGGAACCCAAGATTAGAACTCAAGGTGGGAACCCAAGATGAGAACTCAAGTTGGGAACTCAAGGTTGAAACTCAATTTTGGAACTCAAGATGGAAACCCAATATAGGAACCCCAAGATAGGAACTCAAGATGGGAACCCAGGGTAGGAACCCAAGGTAGGAACTCAAGATGGGAACCCACAGTGAGAACTCAAGGTGGGGATTCAGAATGGGAACCCAAGATAGGAACTTAAGATGGGAACCTACGGTGAGAACTCAAGGTGGGAACTCAAAATAGGAACCCAAGATGGGAACCCAATATATAGGAACTCAAGATGGAAACCCAGTATAGGAACCCAAGATAGGAACTCAAGATGGAAAACCAAGATGAGAAACACTGGTCTACTCCACCCAGGGTTGTGGTGACTTAGTGGTTAAGACGCTGAACTTGATGACTGGAAAGTCGGCAGATTGGCAGTTTGAGACCCAAGTGCCATGTGACTGAGTGAGCTCCCGTTGTCTGTCCTAGCTTCTGCCAACATAGCAGTTTGAAAGCAAGAAATTTGCAAGTAGATATAGAGGTACCACTTTGGCAGGAAAGGTTATAGCTTTCCGTGCACTCTGCTATCTAGCCATGACTGCAGTTATCCACGGAAACGTCTGCAGATGCAGACAGCACTGGCTGTTGGGCTGTAAACCGAGATGAGGACTGAACCCTAGTCAGATGTGACTGGCTTTCAAGCAAGAGAAACCTTGACGTTGACCTACTCCACCTGCATGGTTTCAGGCAGGATCCTCTCCCAGCTTGACCTGCAGGGATCTTTTGATCTTCCTGATGCTACGTAGCTTCCCAAACCAGCTGAGATCAGTTGTAATCAGCCTGGAAACCTGCTCAGGTCTGCAGATCTGCCATACAGGAAGACTAGAGGACTACACAAACCCTTATCCCCAGTACTGTTAGGAGATTTGGTCTCTGAATCACCTGCTGAAAACTAGGGACATACAATAACGGGCCATGTTTCTAATTCAGTGCAGAAATTAACACACATCCATCCCCTTTCCTAACCTTGCTTGAATGCAGGGAGTTGGGGGGGTGGGCCTCAAAACAGGAGTGGGCTTCTGAAATTTCAAGAATATTCTGGTTTTAAATCACGAGGAAGGGAGAAACTAGAACTTCAGGGAATGAGGGAAGGAAGGAAAAGAGTACTGATCTACATGTCGATCTAGAAAAGACAAGACGGTTCAAGGCTCACCGAACAGAATCCACGCAAATCGGAGCCAGGGTTGGCAGCACAAACCATGCAACTGTGCACTTGGCCGGCCCACGAGATGTTGCAGGCGTCCCGCCCGACCACGGTCTCATTGGCTTCCATCAGGGTGGTTGGGATGGTGCCATAATTGGTGGTATCCCCCCAGCCGATCACTTGGCACTGGGTTCCAGGGGGGAGATCGGAGTTGGCCAGGGGAAGGTGGATGCGCCGGACGTACTGGTTCAAGGTGGCTGGCCCATTCAGCTGGAGGAACAGAACCATTGGCTGCGTTAATGAAAATTTCAACTCTGTCGGCCTCTAGTGGCAGAACTTAGAATGTCACTTCTTAATTTAATTTTATTGATTTATTGCCTTTCTATCCCGCCCATCTGTGATATTTTCCCACTTCGTAAGAGCTATTTGGCCCTGCTATTTGTAGGAGGGGGGATTCATTGTGCATTTCTTGTATCTTTTTGTTAGTTTTTATCATTCTATTTTATTTTTATTTTCTGATGTACTTATTCAGTTGTTTTGATTTAGTTTGTTGTTTGTTTTATTATGTTATTTTGTTATTTGTATGTGCATCGCCTAGAGTGGGAAATATCTCTAATGGTTGGCATAATCAATCAATCAATCAATCAATCAATCAAATATCATCATCATCGTCATCATCATTTTGTGTCAGAAATTATTCTGGGTTGAAAGAATTTTTGCAGAAGAAATTCCGCTCAGAGAAGGCCCAAATGAGGCTCCTTTCATGTCCCCAAGAGCTGGGACAGAGACGGGCACTCAGTCCGTCAAGCACTACCCAGGTTTCGAATTGCTGACTTGCCACTTTCCAGCTAACAAGGCGAGCTTCTTAACCACTGAGCCACCGCAGACCCCAAGTAACATAATGCAATATAGCTTGGTTTCCACTCATTGGCCAAAATCTCATTTCACAAGCTCTACCTCCGCAATAAAAATATGCCATCATCACTGATTAAAGACTCCCTTCTTAAATATGGGATTGTGCACAGCTCATGTGTAATGAGATGAAGTTGTGTGCACCCCAAAATTGGGCGGGAAAGGGAGTATTTAATATCAGTAATCAGCCATGGGGACGGACAAAGGCAAATGACACAACTCACCTAACAGGAGTTTGACAATTATATTATTATCAATACATGACTTGGTTACACATTCTTTATCAGTAAATGTGACCTGTTAACAGCTGACTGTGTAATCTCCAAGATTACACTCGTGAAAGATGCAAGAGTTTGATCCAGAGTTTTGGATCATTTATTTGATTTTTTATGATAGATAGATAGATAGATAGATAGATAGATAGATAGATAGATAGATAGATAGATAGATAGATAGATAGATAGATAGATAGATAGGCACAGAAAATCTAGTCTAGTGTTTCCCAACTCTTGGTTTCTGCACTTCAATTCCAAGAAGCCTCAGTCAATTCTCCAAAGCACTGATGGGCCAATGGACTGACTGAGGCTTCTGGGAAACAAATACCCCCAGTGAGGCCTGGGCCCCACATTAGGAACCACAGCTCTAAATCAACAATCATAATTCTCACCCACAGCCTCTGGCTACCTCTCAGAACAAAGAAAGGACTTTCATGTCTGCTCATGAAATGAGTCTCCTGCATACAACCTCCTCCTTCTCAACATTAACACTGTAGAAATATCAGTGTTTCCCAACCTTGAGGTTTTAAACTTCAATTCCCAGAAGCCTCAGTCAATTCCCCAAAGCTCTGATCAGCCAATGGACTGGCTGAGGCTTCTGGGAATTGAAGTTCCCTGGTGGGGCCTGGGCCCCACATTGGGAATCACTGTACTTTAAACTATCTTGCAATTCTTGACTCTAGGCCAGGAGTTCTCAACCTTTTTAAGCCGGGGTTGCCATTGGGTCACAGTCCCTCAGACAGCTTCAGGGACCAGATGGCCATTTTGGTCTTCCTCCACCACTTGGCACTTCCTGGTGTGGTGGAGGCAGGGGGGGCACATAAAATGGTGTCATGGGCAACATCCGGCCCATGGGTCACAGGTTGAGAACCCCTGCTTTAGACTATCTTGCAATTCTTTGCACTAGCAAATGTCAAATTTTTACTTGGGGGTGGATGGGTAATTGGTTCCTTTTTGAAGACCAATTTACACAATTCGAGGGAAAAGAAGAGGCCCACATCTGTACGTCCAGATCCGGCTCTCCGAATGTACGCACCTTGAGCAGACGTATGTCGTTGACCAACCTGTCGGGGCTGTAGAGTGGATGAGCCAAAGATTCCCGGATCGCGAACGTTTGCTCAGAGCCCTCGGGAGCCTGGAGCGAATGAGCCCCCAGGACTACTCGCAAATTGGGATTACGCCTGGAAATTACACGCAAGGGGAGAAAATCCAGACACAGCCAGAACCAGTGAGAGCTTTTATTCTGTTTGATTAAATGCCTTAATATAAGAAATCACATGTCATACACCTACCCCATAACACTTATTCATGCCCTCTCTGGGGGGGTTCACCAGTTAATTAGCATTTTGCCCTCATTAACATGCTGGGGACTCATTTCACCGGCCTCAGAAGAAGGGAGGAGGCTGAGTCAATCTTGAGCCCCAGTCAGGATCGAACTCACAACCTTTTGGTTGCAGTGCAGCAATTTATCCACTAGGGCTCCTTGATATAAGGCAGAAATATTTCTTGATTTGCAGTGGTTATGGTTGTTAGGTCAAGGCCTCCAGCATTGTCTGAGCCTGCAGATGTTTCCGTGGCAATGTGGCAGGCAGGACTAGATACAAGGAACAGTGTTACCTTTCCCACCGAAGTGCTACCTGTTTATCTACTTGCAAATTTCTTATAATTCATTCCATTTATTTATTTATTTATTTATTTATTGTTCAGATTTATATGGCTATTTTTTTCATGGCCATGTGGCAGGCCAGATGCCAGATTGCACAGAATGCTGTTACCTTTCAGACTCCCAGGTCTCTTTTGATAACTTCTGCATTTCACCCCTTTTCATCATCACTTTATATACTTTACTATCACTCCTTTTTGTTGAAGTTTCTTTTTGTTCTAATTGAATTATTAATTCTTCAAATTTCGTCATCTCTCTACAACATGGTCCATACTTTAAAAATCCAAAAATCTACTTAATCTACTTAATCTTTATTAGCGTTATCTATTTAACCAATTCAATATAATCTCGGTTCTCACTTACTGGGGAATCACACAGTGGGCGGCTGTCATAACCCATCTCCTCTGGACCAGAAACCCACCACACAAGTGTTGTCCATTGCGTTGAATGGATGCCATATAGGGCCGGGAGTGGGGCTTTGCCATCCGACCCCCAACTATCCAACTCCCGGAAGCACCGGTGGCCAACCAAAGGGCTAGAAAACAAAGAATTTGGACTGGCTTGTAATCAACAGGAAGAGACGATTATCAAATTAGTCAGATAAATAGTGATGTATACTGTAGTGGCTCAAGTGGCTAAGATGGCTGACTGGAAGGCGGGAGGACACCAGTTCAATTCCTGAGTACTGCAGGACGGAGTGAGCTCCTGTCTTTGTCCCAGCTCCTGCCAACTTAGCAGTTCGAAAGCAAGAAATTGCAAGTAGATAAATAGGGTTCCACTTCGGTGGGAAGGTAAAGAGCATTCCGTACGCTCTGGTATCTAGTCATGCCTGCCACATGACCGCGGAAACGTCTCCAGAAGCAGACAGCGCTGGCTCTTCGGCTTTGAAACAGGGATGAGCACTGAACCCTAGGTTGGCAGGAGCCTGGGCAGAGGACGGGCACTCATTCCGTCGTGCAGCACCCAGGAATCAAACTCCGACCTTCCAGCCAGTGAGCTCAGCGTCTTAACCACTTGAGCCCCACCGCAGTCTGGCCCCCCTAGGACTGTGTAGAAGCACCGCTCCTACACGGTGAACCTGGATCTAAACCACCGCAATGAACGGTTCCTTTTTACCTGCTTGGAGCAAGGCCAGGGTGGGCACCGGTCTCCTCAGGAGGAATGCCCAAGGGTCTTGCATCATCTCCGTCGAAGCTAGGTCTAGAGACACCGAGGAGGCTTCCTTGATGTTTGGAGGCAAGGTGGATCCTTTGAAGGTCAAGCTGGATGGACTGGGTTTATGGTTGACTCCAACCCAAGCTTCCTCTTGAACCGGTGATGTGTGGAGGAAAGGGTTACTCAAGGGAGCGACTGGTGTGGTTTTCCAGGCTGAAGATGGGTGTTGAGCAAGGCCTTCTTGGCTTCTCGTGGGCTGAAGACGATGTCCAACAACCCACCATTTACTTCTTCCTCGCTTCCTCTTTTACCCCATCGGCCGTTGAGGGAGATGCAAGGTTCTTCCTCTGGCCTTACCAACGGCTTTATTCGGTGTTCTTGCAATGTTCCTCTGATGTTCTCTCTCTCTCCACCTTCCTCTGGGTCTGCCTCATTGACCTCCTCCTCTTTCCACATGTACGTTACAAAATCCCAACACATTCTCTCTAAATGGGCAATACTTTATTTGTTGTCTCTGCATGTAGTGCACGGCTGGTTCTGTTCCAATTTCCCCCCTTATAACCTCATTCCTGGTGTCATCCCTTCCGGTCACTCCGGCAACCTTCTTCAGGCATCTCATTTCTCTCACTATCTTATTCTACCCGCATTTCCCAAACTTTGTTTTTTTTGGACTTTAAGTTCCCATAAGCCTCAGTCAATTCCCTGAAAGCAATGATCAGCCTTAGGCTTCTGGGAATTGAAGTCCACCAGTGTTCTGTGGAGCATAGTTTGGGAAACGCTCTAATCCAGGAGTTCTCAACCTTTTAAAACCGGGGGCCGGGTCGCGCTCCCTCAGACAGCTTCAGGGGCCGGATGGCCATTTTGCCCTTCACATGACACTTCTGGGTGTGGTGGAGGTGGGGGGGGGCACATGAAATGGTGCTGTTGGCAGCATCGGGCCTGTGGGCCGCGGGTTGAGAATCCCTGCTCTAATCCATCATCCATG
This sequence comes from Bradypodion pumilum, assembly GCA_035047305.1. Taxonomy (NCBI): domain Eukaryota; kingdom Metazoa; phylum Chordata; class Lepidosauria; order Squamata; family Chamaeleonidae; genus Bradypodion; species Bradypodion pumilum. The sequence continues at coordinate 41,735,128 of JAWDJD010000007.1, read as the reverse complement.
GATTATGCTAATCTATATACAAATCCCTTATTTTTTGTTAAAGTACAATTAAGTACAGTACTGCTCATTTATACCAGGGGTTCTCCACCTTTTCAAGCCAGGGGCCGGGTCACACTTTCTCAGTCAGCTTTGATGGCCGGACAGCCATTTTGCCCTGCCTGCATGATGGGGATGGCCATTTTGTCCCAACAGCCTCAAAAGGGCAGCCATTTTGTTTCTCAAATGCCCTGGGGGGGGCACATGAAATGGTTCCTTAGGTTGGGAACCCCCAATTTATATCAAATAGCATACCAATTGCTTTATTAATTTCATAGATGCATTACATCACTTTGCATGAAGCTAAGATATAGTTAATTTTATGTAGGCAAACAATTAACATGCTTATTTTGTTTTATTTGTTGTGTTTTGTTATTTGTATGTGCAGCACCCAGAGTGGGAAATATCCCAGATAGGCAGTATAAAAATGCTATCTATTTATCTGTCTAATCAATTAAAACTACCATAGAAGTTACATTTTACTTTACAAAATATTGTACCGTATTTTCTTACTAAGGAATGTGTATTTAAATTGCTTTGCTTATTGAATATGCAATGGTTTTTGTTGAATAATCCTGCTATAATTTATCTTTAATATACCATACAGTAATTGGTTAGCCATAACTACTTTGAGTTCCCCACTTATAGTTTGTGAGTTTCCTGATGATCTTGTTCCACGTACTAACTTTAGCTTTGGTATCCAGGCAGTGATGCTTAAAAGGGTATGCAGCATGGATCGTTGAGTTCCCCATTCATAGTTTGTAAGTTTCCTGATGATATTGTTCCTTGTACTTACTTTAGCTTTGGTATCCAGGCAGTGCTGCTTAAAAGGGTACGCAGTATGGATGGTTGAGTTCCTCATTTATAGTTTATGAGTTTACTAATGATATTGTTCTTCATACTAACTTTAGCTTTGGTATTCAGGTAGTGCTGCTTAAAAGAGTGTGTCCTGTCAAGTATCACACTGAGGTATTTTGGTGCTGGAGAATGCTGTGGTCAAGATGGTTGTGTGTATCCCTTCTTGGGTGGAAGCTAAGTCAGGCTTCGAACTCCCAACTTCCCTAGCAACGAAGCCAGGCCTTCCAACCCACTGAGATACAATGGCTCCTCAGAACGTAACTCACGATATGCCATTCAATGCAGTAATTCACAATCTTTACAACACAAGACAGCGATTGGGTGGGGTGAGGTGGACAAATTAAACCATAGCCCATGACGATTTCATTTTCCTATTTATTAGATATTTCCAAAAATAAAGGAGGGGACATGGTTTCGTATCTGAATACAGATGTTACAGAGATCCGGGTTTTCCAAAAAAAGGGAAAACAGAGGTTTGGGTAGAGTCGCGAACCCCAGACATTTGGGATCGTCCACTTCTGACTAGGCAAGAGACGTTTAAAACACCGAAATTATCTTTAAATAATCGTTTTATCATAAATTACATAGTTAAAAAAACAATAGAACTATATACAGACAGCCATGCCAAATACAGCTTAAAATTAATGTATTTTGCAAAACCTAAATTGCACCCTAAAGTTTTGAGACAGATGCCGGGATTGGGGGGGGGGGTTGGACCCCCACTCTGGGAAGAATAAACGGTGTTCCTAATTATTCCAAACTGGAGAGATAAATGGATTGGGAGAGAAATCCTCAGGGAGGAAATTGTAGGATGTAAAATATCCTGAATTGTGCTGAAGAATGGGGGTGGGGGTGGGGCACTCCAGGTGTTGGTTGGGATTCCAAAGCCCATCAGCTCCAGCTGGGTGGGCCCAGTATTTCACAAAGTACTCAAAATCAGTACCTCCCTCCCCAAAGGTACAAATACTGCTCAAGATGGTTGTGTGAATCCCCTCTTGTGGGGAAGCCACGCCAGGCTTCGAACTCTCAACTCCCTAGCTTCGAAGCCACTGAGATACCACTGGTGCCCCCCACCCAAATGTTTTGAGATGCAGCTGCCCACCAGCCCCTGAATGGGAGAGTTGCAGACCCAAATATGAAGATGGGTTTCCGTTCCAATTGTTTCCTTCTAACCTCATTCTTGATGTCATCCCTTCCAGTCACTCCAGCAAGCCTTCCTCAGACAACTCATTTCTTTCACTGCCTTATTCTAATCCAGATTCTAATCAAAACACGCAATATCCCCCCCCCCTTTTTTTTTACACCTAGAGTTGGGATGACAAAACTAAAAAGCAGTTTAGGACTAGTTTTAAAAGGAGGCAAGGCAACCGTTAAGACCTATTAGATTTTCTTCAACACACACACACACACACACACACACACACACACACACACACACACACACACACAAACTCTATACATTTTTTTTGTACAAAATGTGTTCACACGAAAGTACAGATGTTCAAAATAAAAGAAAGGAATGCCTCTTTTTTTCCTGCAGCAGAAACAAATGTGAGAATATACATATATATGTACATATATAACGTATGTACAATGCCAATGGTCTAATGTAGACACATCTAAAGCAAGTCTGATTGGTCATTCAGCCCACCCCCACCCGCCGCTTTCTCGCTGTTGAAACGGGAGAAGTGGAGGGTGGTCTTTTTCGGTTCGCCTAGCCAGTCAGTGGTTCCCGAGGTGGGGGCCCAGGCCCCGCTGGGGGGCTTCAATTCCCAGAAGCCTCAGTCAGTCCATTGGCAGATCAGGGCTTTGTGGAATTGACTCAGGCTTCTGGGAATTGAAGTCCAAGAACCAAAAGTTGGGAAACACTGGATTAGATAGACAGGCTAGCAATCAAAATAGGTAGGTAGGTAGGTATATGGGCACAGAGAAATTGGATCAGGAGTTCCCAACGTGGGAATATAATAGGTAGGTAGGTAGGTAGAGAGAGAGATTAGACTAGCGGTAACCAACCGGGTGGAGGTGGGGGCTTCAATTCCCAGAAGCCTAAGTCCATAAATTGTCTGATCAGGGCTTTGGGGAATTGACTCAGGCTTCTGGGAATTGAAGTCCAAGAACCAAAGGTTGGGTCCCAAAAACACAGACTAAGGTGTCTGTAAGATCGGGGCTCAAAAAAGGAGCAATTGATTCAAATCCAGGTGAGCCCAATCTCTCGCTAAAGTTGTCCGAGTGGGGTAGAGGGTCTCTTGATGTCTGGAGACGGAAAAAGTGATATCTATCTATCTAACACATATCTATCTATCTACCTATCTATCTATCTATCTATCTATCTATCTATCTATCTATCTATCTATCTATCCTCTTTGTGCCTATCTATGTAATCTATTTAAACTAGGCATTCCCAACCTAAGGCCTGTGGGCCAGATCTGGCCCACAGAACCATTTCAGGTGCCCTGCCACCCCTTCAAGGGCATTCAAGAAACAAAAAGACCACCCCTCTTTAGCTGTTGGGACAAAATGGCCACCCCCGCCCCCCATCGTGTAGGCAGGGTAAAATGGCCTTCCAACCCTTGAAGCTGACTGAGAGAGTGTGACCTGGCCCCTGGCTTGAAAAGGTTGGGAACCTCTGGTTTAAATGATGGAATGGCCCTATAAAGCAAATTTCTAATCCATTGGGGACAGGAAATGGTGGAGTGACCCTGCAATGAGTTGGGCAAAAGAAAGGGTTGGCAGTATAACATACAGATTGGTAGTCGTGCACTTTGGAGCAGAAAATAATATATATGTGGGTCACGATCCCGAATTTGGGGTTCAAAGGTCCCCACTGGGGCTGAGATCTGCTTCTGTGGGCAAATATCGAGAAGGAAGGAAGGAAATTATTGATTGAATCAACCAAGCAATGAAGGAAGGAAACAAACGATTGATTGAATCAACCAACCCATGAAGGAAGAAAAGAAGGAAAGAAGCAATTGATTGAATCAACCAACCAACCAAGGAAGGAAGGAAGGAAGGAAGGAAGGAAGGAAGGAAGGAAGGAAGGAAGGAAGGAAGGAAGGAAGGAAGGAAACGACTGAATCAACCAACCAAGGAAGGAAGGAAGGAAGGAAGGAAATGATTGATTGAATCAACCAACCAAGGAAGGAAAGAAGGAAGGAAATGATTGAAGGGAGGGAGGGAGGGAGGAAAGAAGGAAGGAAACGATTGATTGATTGATTGATTGAATCAACCAACCAACAAAGAAAGGGAGGGAGGAAACGATTGATCGAATCAACTAAGGAATGAAGCAAGCGATTGACTGAATCAACCAATCAACCAACCAACCAACGAAGGAAGGAAACGACTAAATCAACAAACAAACCAAGGGAGGGAGGAAGGGAGGGACTCAATTTGTCCAGCAAAGGGTTTGGGATCGTGGAAGGCAACCGGAAACCAATTCAATGCATCCATTTCCCCCTCATTCCATCAGAAGTACGACAGCCAGAAGGGAACGCTTCGACCCGGTGGATGGAAGAGCGTGTTTCTCTCCAGAGGGGTTGCATAGAAGTTACTGCAAAAAGGAGAGAACGAGAGATAGACAAAGCGTTACTCTAAGCATGAAGAGAGAAAGATCTTCTTGCTTGTCCATCTGGTGTTTTTTCCCCTTGCGGGAACGGGGAAAGCAGAAACTGGAGGCAGGAATGTCTGCAAAATGTCCCACCGACCATTCCCTGGGGCTTCCCCTTATTATTATTAGTTGCACTTATACCTCGCCTCTCTAGGGAGAATGAATCCCTACCCGAGGCGGCTAACAACATAAAAAACCCCTACAACAAACCACATACAATAAACTTATCTGAGCTGCATGGATGGGCATTCTCTGCCCATGTACAGAGATCCTCCGCTTCTGGGAGACGGGAATCAATAGAATGACCGAATTTGGAATAGGGTCCCGTGAGGCCATCTGGTCCAGCCCCCTTTGCTCAGTACAAGAATCCCAATCAAAGCAGATACAGAATGATAGAATGATTGAGTGTTGTGATCCAGCCCTCCTCCGACTCTGAAGATGACCTGGATCAGGGGGCACTTCCAGTTCTGCCTGCACCCACACCTCAGAATGTCCTGATCCAGGAGTCTGAGCCTGCTCCTCGCTCAGCTCTGTTTCTCCAGGCAGATGGACTGTCAGATCAGAAGTCTGACTCTGACAGTGATCAGCACTCAGTCAGGGAAAGAGCCGGGAAGGAGTTGCACCTGCGACGCAAGCAGGCTAGAACTAAGTGCCAGAGAAGACTCCCAGGTGATAGCAATTAGCTGGGTGGCTCATAAGCAAGCTTGTTGTAACATCCCAGCGTCAGTACAACTCTTCCGTGCAAAGACCGACACCCTGCTTGACTCCAGATTGCTTGCCTAGACTCTGGCCTGCCTGCCATGGCCCTTACTTCTCTACCATCCCTGACGCTGCCCCTGGCTATCCCTTGGATTAGATGCTTGCTTGAAAACTCGGTAACTTGACCTCAGACTTCTCTTTGGACTTTGCCCTTTGGACTCCCCTTGAACAGACCCTCCGTGTAGCGCCGCTGCGCAGCGACCGTACCAATTGGGGTAGGTCAGCACACTGAGTTGGAAAAGGGACCCCTTGAGGCCATCTAATCCAACCCCCTGATCTCAAGGCAGGAGTCCCAAACAAAGCAGAAACAGAATAATAGAATGGCTGAGTTGGAAAAGGGGGTCCCGTAAGGTCATCCAGACCATGTTAATGGGGGCAAAAATGCAAATTTAACTTGTGAACCGCCCAGAAAGTGCACTAAGCACTAAAGGACAAGGAATAGACAACAGCCAGAATGTTGTGAGTTCGATCCTGAACAAGGCTCAAGGTTAACTCAGCTTCTTTCCCCCAAGGTTGGTCAGGCAAGTCCCCAGCATGTTAAAGAGGGCATAAATGCTCATTAACTTGTGAACCGCCCAGAGAGGGCACGAAGCGCTTATATGGGAAACGGTATAGGTCTGATTGCTTTGCGTCTGTTTTTAAAAAAATGCATATTAAAATAAACTTACTGTTTCCCTCTCTTCGTCAGAGACTGACTGGGTCTGAGTGTTATAGTGGAGAGGAGAATAGACCCAACTCCTCTCGTCGGTCGGCGGCTGGACCGTAAAGCAGAGGGAAAGCAGTTGAGAGCAGAGAAGAACGTGGTAATATAGAAAGAAAGAGAAAAGTGGGGAAAACAGTTCACTGAGGATTATAGCTTGAAGGGTTGGAGAAAGGTCAAGGTCAGCCTTGCTCAAAAGCCAGGCCTATCAGACTCTAGGGTTCGGTGCTCATCTCCGGTTACAGCCCAAGAACCAGCGCTGTCTGCAATTGCAGACATTCCTATGGTCATGTGGCAGGCATGACTTACACACAGAACGCTGCTACCTTTTCCTGCCAAAGTGGTACCTATGTCTCTACTTGCAAATTTCTTGAGTTTCCTCCAGAGAAGATCCTTTCAACCCAGAATAATTTCCGTCATGGAATTATTATTAAGTGCAGTTTGAGGACACGGCACTTCTCTACCCACCCATGACTTGGCATTCCAAAACAGGTCTTGCGGGGGTGGGTGCGTTACAAAGTCCACTTACATCCCCCGAGGACACCGAGGCAGGCCGTAGCCTACGCAGGCGGGGCGAATAAATCCAGTACCTTCCATCTGTGAACTGGGTGCGGCAGACAAATGAAACGGAGATGGAAGAATGGAGGAGGGAAAAAAGAAAGAGTGGTGAAGGGGGGGGAGAGAGAGGAGAATGAGGGAAGATGAGAAAAGATGAGTAAAAAGATAATAAAAGATAATGTCTTAGGCAAGCATGAGCAAAAGGGAACGAAAAGTGCGTGGGATGGGAAGGATGATGCCGGAGCTCAACATCATCATCACACTCCTCCAGCTCTTTTCTTGAGGAAGATGCTTAAAGGGAATGTGAAATTGGTGCTATGGGGAAACCTGGCAAACTGCGACTAAATTTGCAATTTGCAAAGGTTGTTCAACAGTCCCAAACTCTAGTAATTTGCAAAGGCCTCTTTGGTCGGGAAATAGTGACTGTGACCAGCTGAGGAAGGGAAAATCTTATGTTCCCAACTCTAGAAATGTAGCTGGGAGTGGAAGGAACACAGGACTAGGTATTTTATTTGAATTGTTTTATGTATTTATTCTGTTTTGTAGGGCCACCGCCTAGAGTAGGAAATATCCCAGAAGGGCAGTATAAAAATGTAATCAATCAAACAAACAACCCAACCAGCCAACCAAACAACCCAATTCAAACCAACCAACCAGCCAGGCAACCCAGCCCACCAACCCAATAAATAATTAATAATTATGTGCTGTCAAGTTATGACAACCCTTTCCAGCACTTGCTAGGTACAATGTACTGCACTGTATCTTGTATATTGTATCTTGCAACATTCTATTGTATTTTGTCACTTTGCTTTTGCTATTGTGTATTTTTGCTATATTGTATTTTGCTATATTGTATTTGGGCTGAGATTTTGTAATTGTAACTGTACTTTTGGAGATTGATATTTTGTAACTGTATTATATTTTTGCTGTAAACCGCCTTGAGTCGCACTTGTGCTGAGTAAGGCAGTATATAAATTTAATAAATAAATAAATAAAAATAAACCCAACTAGCCAACCAACCAACCACTAATTTACTTACCCAACCAGCCAGCTAGCCAGCCAGCCAACCCAACTCAAACCAATCAGCCAGCCAACCCAACCACCCAACCCACCCAGCCAACCAACCACTCATTCACACCCAGCCAACCACTCATTCACTTACCAACCCAACTAACCAGCAAACCCAACTCAAACCAGCCAACCAACCAACCCAACTCAACCAACCAATCAATCAACCAGCCAGCCAACCAACCACTCATTCACTTACCAAACCAACCAACCAACCAACCAACCATTCACTTACCAACCCAACTAACTAGCCAACCCAACTCAAACCAGTCAACCAACCAACCCAACCCAACCCAACCAATCAACCAACCAACCAACCAGTCAGCCAACCAACCACTTATTCACTTACCAAACCAACCAACCAACCAACCAACCACTCATTCACTTAGCCAACCAAGTAACCAGCCAACCCAACTCAAATCAGCCAGACAACCAACCAACCAACCCAACTCAACCAATCAACCAACCAGCCAACCAACCACTCATTCACTTACCAAACCAACCAACCAACCAGCCAACCACTCATTCTCTTACCAAACCAACCAACCAACCAACCACTCATTCACTTACCAACCCAATTAACCAGCCAACCCAACTTAAACCAGCCAACCAACCAACCCAACTCAACTCAGCCCAACCAATCAACCAACAAGCCAGCCAGCCAGCCAACCACTCATTGACTTACCAAACCAACCAACCAACCACTCATTCACTTACCAAACCAACGAGCCAGCCAACCCAGCTCAAACCAACCAACCAACCAACCCAACTCAACCCAACCAATCAACCAACCACTCATTCACTTACCAAACCAACCAGCCAGCCAACCCAGCTCAAACCAACCAACCAACCAGCCAGCCAGCCAGCCAAACCAACCCAATCAATCAAATAAAATAAGGACTAGATTCCCTTGAGGCACACCAGACAAAGCACCACAAACTCATGCAAAAGAGATAGAGACAGAGATAGATAGAGCTCTCCCTCTGGTGTGGGTCAGGAAACATCTGTCACACTTATTTCCGTTTTATTCCAAAACATCGAGACATGGAGCAATTTCACTTGCTCCAAAGGTTTTTAGTCTTCTTCCCCTTTAAAAAAGCACCTTGAAGTGGTTCCTGACCCAATATTATTATTTTTGAGGAGGGGGGGCAATATAAAAACACAACTGTATTATGGATTACAGGGCGCTTTCAAATTGCTAGGTTGGCAGGAGCTGGGACCTACGACAGGAGCTCTCTCTGTCATGCGGCACTCGGGTCTCGAGTTGCTGACCTGCTGACCTCCTGGTCGTCAAGTTTAGCATCTTAACCAGTGAGTCACTGCAGTCCCTGGATTTCCCTTAGGACACGTTTCCTGAACGTTAGCCAAGAGAACCCTCCCCAAAAAAGCTAATTTCACGCAACCACACCATGCAAACCCGGGAGGGAATCACTCACTCCTGTTTCAGCCTGCCTAGATATCCTCCTTTGAACCCGTTGTTCCTGGCTGTAGGGGAAAGGAAAGACGTGAGTTCGCGCCCCTACACTGGTGGCATGAAGGTGGGAAGGACAAGAAAAGACACACACACAACCCATAAAATACCCGATTGGGTTGTCAACTCTCCCCTCGATCTTGAGCACCCCAGAGGAAAAGTAAGTGTTGGTACAGGTCTGATTCTGCAGACGTTTCTGTGGTCATGTGGTAGGCAAGATTTGATAATGGAAAGCTGTTACCTTTCCCACCGAAGCGGTACCTGTTTATCTACTTGCAAGTTCATGCTTTTGAACGGCTAGGTTGGCGTTGATCGCCTTAGTATCGTTATACAGTACACTGTAATCTTAGACGTTATTACATTCTGTATCATATCTTTTATTATACCAAGCCTATACAGTATTATGATATTTACATGATATATACTAGATCTTATTTAACTGAATTTAGCTAAAGAATTCTACAATCTGTTTTATAATCCGGCCACAATATATTTAATCGTGTTGTTAACGTTTTATCTCTAACCTCTTCTGGTCTTTGACTGTCAGTATAAATTGGTTGTTTATCTACTTAAAATGTCTTGTTTTTTAACTGCTAGGTTGGCAGGAGCACACGGAATGCTGTAACCTTCCCCACAGAAGCGGTACCTGTTTATCTACTTTGTCTTGCTTTCGAACTGCTAGGTTGGCAGGAGCGCACGGAACACTGTCAACCTTCCCCACAGAATTAGTACCCATTTCCCTATTTGCAATTTCTTGCTTTTGAGCTGCTAGGTTGGAAGGAGTGGACAGAACACTGTTACCTTTCCTGCTACAACAGTACCTATTTATCTACTGGCAAATTTCTTGCTTTCAAACTGCTAGGTCAGTAGGAGCTGGGGGCAGACGATGGGAGCTCACTCCGCCGCGCGGCACTTGGGTATTGAACTGGTAACCTTCTGGCCGTCAAGCTCAGCGTCTTCACTACTAAGGCACCACAATTCCCAGGAGAACAGGTAGAAGAGTACCAATTAAGAGTGCAGTTTTCAGAGGTCTGGGTTCAAGTGTTTTGGGCTAACAAAAGAGAAAAAAAAATTGTAGGGGGACAGAGGAGGTGACTTACAAAGTAGATATCTGGGACGGGCAAATCGTCATCATCCGAAACTTGGCTGGCAGGCTCCGAAGCCTGGCTGGTGGTCTCGGCTTCTGTGGCGGCAGCGGACAGTGCCGTGGCACATGGCAAGGACGTTGCATCCCTGGAAAACATCAGAGGGTAAAGTCTGAAGCCGTCCTGGTCATACTTAGATCAAAACAAATACAGAATCATAGAATGACTGAGTTGGAAAAGGGGCCCATGAGGTCATCCAGTCCAACCCCCTCTGCTCAAGGCAGAAATCCCAATCAAAGCAGATCCAACAGATAGTTGCTTTCCAGTTCTCTGGAGCGCTGGTCACCTCTCGAGGCAGTGGGTTCCACTGTCTTACTGCTCTAACAGTTAAAAAGCTTTTTCCTGATATTAAGCCTAGATCTGGCTTCCTGTAGTTTGGGCCCATTAGGGGTGATGGGGACCAGATCTTGTCATTCACAGGAACATCAGAAGACAGTTTGTGTGTGTGTGTGTGTGTGTGTGTGTGTGTGTGTGTGTGTGTGTGTGTGTGTGTGTGTGTGTGCGCGCGCGCGCGTGTGCGTGCGAGAGAGAGAGAGAGAGAGAGAGAGAGAGAGAGAGAGAGAGAGAGAGAGAGAGAGAGAGAGAGAGATCTGGATTGAGGGCTGGAAATAAACTGGGTGTCCCGGCCCCAAATTAAGAGACATGTGGAGAATTCACCCTGCCTCCCCTTTGGCTGTAAGGCCCCCCTCACCCTGCGGCAGCCACGTCGGGGACCACGATTTCCACATTGCATTTGGGTTTCAGCTCCACCGTGATCTGCTGGAGTTCCTCGTCAGCTCGGAAATGTTCTCCGCAAACCCTGGAGATTGGAAGGCAATTTTTAATTTTATAATACATAATAAAGAAGACAGCCAAGGATTAAAATAAAAACCAAAAGCAATCACACTTATATGCCGCCATCCATAGTGCTAAGTGGCCTCTCTGGCTGGTTCACAAGTTAATTAGTATTTTATTCCCCCATTCACATTTTATGCCCCACGTCCATTCACCGACCTCGGAAGGAGGAGGGAAGTGGCTGAGTCAACCTTGATCCCTGGGCAGGATCAAACTCACAACCTTTTGGATGCAGGGTGGCAGTGTAACCACTGCACAGAAATATCCAGGTTAAAAAAATTAAAATTTAAATGCTTAGAATGTACAGTACTTAAAATATATTATTTAAAAAACCTATCCAGGTTAAAAAAAAAGTTTTTTAAATGCTTAGATTGAATGTAGGTTTATTACACTCCATGAAACTTTTGGGTACTAGTTCTCAAACAAATAAGAGAAAGTCCTTTTCACCCAGAGGATCCCTGGTCTATGGAACTCCCTGCCAGCAGTCTTGACAGCTTTAAGAAAGGATTAGACAAGTTCATGGAGGACAAGGATATCAATGGCTATAATTATGGATACCTAAGGACAACCTCCGGGTTGGAGAGATAGGCAGGATATCTCTCAATGCCATTTCCAGGGAATCCTAAGCAGGTGAAGGCATCTCCTTGGGAATACCCTGAAGGAAATGGTGAGCCACTGTGTGAGACAGAATGCTGGACTGGATGGGCTGTGGCCTGTTCCAGCAAGGCTGTTCTTATGTTCTTATTTAAAAATCCTATCAAGGTTAAAAATAAATTAAATTTAAAGGTTTACAATGTAGTTCAAATATGTTATTTTAAAAACCTATCTAGGTTTAAACAAATTAAAATTTAAATGCTTAAAGCATAGTTAAAATATATTATTTGAAAAACCTATCCCGGTTTAAAAAAAAAAACTTAAATGCTTAAAATGTAGTTCACATATATTATTTAAAAACACATCTATTAAGTTAAAATAAATAGATTAAAATCATTTTTAAAAATTAGTGCTATGGCAAATGCTGTGCAATATAGCATCCACGGTTTGTGCCGCTGAGAGGCCTGCCAGAATTGTTCTTCTAATTAATTAATCAGTTAATAAAGGATAAACGCAGGGTTGCTCAAACATGGCTCTTCAGGTGTTCTTGGACTTCAATTCCCAGAAGCCCTGATCTGCAGGTGTGCTGACGTGGAGCTTCTGGTGACTGAAGTCCAAGAACACCTGGAGAGCCAAGGTTGGGTAACCCTGGGATAATGGACAATTTTGTAATTAAATACGTCTGTTGTGTGTTGCAATGGATGTACTAACTGCGTCCATCTGGCTGACGATCTTAACTGAGGCTTATGGGGGGGGGGGGGCTTATTTTACGAACATCCTGAAAAACCGTAATAGGGCTTATTTTCCGGTTAGGACTTATTTTCAGGGAAATAGGGTAGGCATTATAGATACAACGTCTAAGCGAGGATTGGGCTGCTCATAACGGATTTCAGCAAGAAACTGATCCTTTTACAGCCAGAGTTTGGCTCACCTTCCATCCTGCCCTGAGGACTGCGTACGCCGCCTGTAAAGAAACAGCAAGCGAGAAAGATGACTCAAATGGAAGGACGCGCGTTGGTTATCCTCTTCTTCCCCCTTATCCCGGTATTTCCCAACCTTTGGGTTTTGGACTTCAATTCCCAGAAGCCTAAGTCAGGGAATGCTCTTGATGTAATATATCTTGACTTCAGCAAAAACAACGGAGTAATAACTAGAAACCATTATGGATTTGTCTAAAGCAAATCCTGCCAGACTAATCTCATTTCATCTTTCGATTGGGTAACTTCCATGGTGGACGGTGGGAATGCTCTTGAGGTAATATATCTTGACTTCAGCAAAAACAATGCAGTAATAACTAGAAGCCACCATGGATTTGTCTAAAACTAATCCTGCCAGACTCTCATTTCACTTCAATTCCCAGAACCTCAGTCAACTCATTGGCTGATCAGTGCTTTGGGGAATTTACTTAGGCTTCTGGGAATTGAAGTCTAAGAACCAAAGGTTGGGAAACAATGGTCTACAACAGGGGTGTCTAAACTACAGCCCATGGGTCGGGTCTGGCACCCAACGCCAATTCATCCTGCCCATGAAGCCCTAGTCACTCCCAGAAGCAGGTAAAACACACCCATCATGGGCCGGATGAATTGATGTTGGGGGCCGGATCTGGCCCATGGGCCATAGCTACCAGCCACCCGAACCATGTGACGGGCCCATGGCCCAAAACATTTGGGCACCCCTGGTCTACAATGTAATGTTGAGAAGGAAGAGGTTGTATCCAGGAGACTCATTTCACAAGCAGACATGAAAGTCCTTCCTTTGTTCTGAGAGGTAGCCAGGGACTGTAGGTGAGAATTGTTCTTGTTGATTTAGAGCAGTGGTTCCCAATGTGGGGCCCAGGCCCCACAGGGAGACTTGAATTCACAGAAGCCTCAGTCAGTCCATTGGTTGATTGGTGCTTTGGGGGAATTGACTGAGGCTTCTAGGAATTGGAAGTACTGAAGCATCATAAGCATAAACAGCCAATGAAGGAAACCTATCATAGATTTCTCTAACCTGGAGCAGGACCTCATGTACTCTGAAGTAGCAAAAAAGGATTTTATGCTGGCTTCCTGGATGGGTGTGCAGGTCTCTGCCAGGTGGAATGAGTCCTATGGTCTTTGAGTCCTAACGGGCTTTGTTATCCGTACACTCACCTGTACCGGGGCTGCTCCGAGGATTCAGAGGGGGACCTTTCAGGGAGGGAGAGAGACGTGGACGAGAGAGTCGTGGCTATGGAGGCGGTGGTGGCTTCTTCGAAAGACGGAGGGGTACACGGGAGGAGATCTGGCCGGCCTGCAGCGCAAAAGAGACAGACAGACAGACAAGGAACGTAAGATCTGCTTGAAAAAAAATCACATTAAAACATGATCCGCCCGATGGAAATCAGAATACTGTACAGTACAGGGATTTGTTATTAACACACAGTGTCTGTTTGCAGGACAGAAGCTTTACGTGGCAAAGTCCACAGGGAAGGGTGAGGGTCTCCAAGTGGATTAATTAAGTCCCACTTGAGTCCCTCTGGATGGAGGGCAGCAGCTTCATCATCCATCCTGGCCTGAGGATGATGAGGACTTTGGGACCAGAAAGTGAGTCACAAAACTGGAACAGTGGTCTGGGTGCCACGCAAGTGGAAGGCCACTGCGTTATATTCTCAGGACTATCTTCATGGCTATCTATCTATCTATCTATCTATCTATCTATCTATCTATCTATCTATCTATCTATCTATCTATTTACACATTCTCTCTCTCTTTCTCTATCCATTTATCTGTCTTCTGTCTATCTACCTATCTATCTATTCCAGTAGTTCTCAACCTGTTTTTTTTTGGCCATGCTCCAACTAACAATCTCTAAAATCCTGATGCCCACCACCACACCTGTGACATATAATTATTGTTATTATTATTCAAAAAGTGAACTCCTGTCTATGTCGAGGGTGCATGTCCAACATTAGGAACCATGGATTTAACCTGAATGTGGATTCAGAATCCGGCTCATTTACTAGTCTGCCGATGACTGTCAGAAACATGCACCGATGAGGACTTGGGTTTGGCCAATTGCCAAAGCCAAGAAAGTGGCTTCATTTTGGCAGCCCAGGGTTTGATCAGGATGCGAAAGAAGAAGAACCAGAAACAGGCACCGATGAGGACTTGAGTTTGGCCAACGCTAACACCAAGAAAGTGGCTTCGTTTGGGCAGTCCAGGGTTTGATCAGGACACGAAAGAAGAAGAACCAGAAACAGGCACTGATGAGGACTTGGGTTTGGCCAATGCCAAGAAAGTGGCTTTGTTTTGGCCGTCCAGGGTTTGATTGGGACATGAAAGAAGATGCTGGTTCCAGTAAACATCCAGGTGGCCTTTCCTCCACCTTTAAGTGGCGAAGTCACTTTTATTGCGGGAAGGCAGTCACGCTTTACCACCGTGAAGAGTTTCTGCTTAGCAAAATTCCACTATATAAGATCATTCACGAGCCCAGAGGTGGTGGTTCTGTTACCCAACCCATGCGGAGAAGAGCTGAGTCTCAATGTCCACACTGGGAAAGCTGCCACATCAGAAGAAGCAGAAAACTGGACACCCATTTCTGTTCTGGCTCATATTCTGCAACATATTCCTCGTAGCTAAAAAATATTTAAACTGTAGGTCTTCCTTACTCGAAAGCCAGTCGTATCCGACCCTAGGGTTTGGTGCTCATCCCTGTTTATAGCCAAAGAGACAGCACTGTCTGCACCTACAGGCATTTCTGTGGTCACCAGGCAGGCACAACTAGACAAATGGAACGGTGTTACCTTCCCACTTAAACAGTACCTGTTTATCTACTTGCAATTTCGAACTGCTAGGTTGGCAGGAGCTGGGACAGATGACGGGGAGCTCACTCTGTTGTGCAGCACTTGGGTCTCAAACCCTTCCAGTCGTCAAGTTCAGCATCTTAACCACTAAACCAACTAATAATTAAAAACTGCTTTTATTCTATTTCTTTAAATTTTGAATGGATATGTTTTTTTTAAAATAATATTTTTAAACTACATTTGAAGCACTAAAATTTTTAATTTCTTTACCTGGATATGTTTAACCACTATTCCCTGGTGGTGCAGGGGTTGAACTGCTGTACGGCAACCAAAGGGTTGTGAGTTCGATCCTGACCAGGGCTCAAGGCTGACTCATCCCCTTCCCTCCTTCTGAGGTCAGTGAAATGAGTCCCCAGCATGTTAATGAGGGCAAATTGCTAATTACCTTGTGAACCGCCCAGAGAGGACACTCAGCCCTATGAGGCGGTATATAAAAGTGTGATTGCATTGCTTTGAAATAATATATTTGAACTACATTCTAAGCCAGGGCTTCCCAACCTAAGGCCCGTGGGCTGGATCCAGCCCCCAGCACCATTTCATATGCCCCCCCCTCCAAGGACATTCAAGAAACAAAACGGCTGCCCCCCTTTGAAACCGTTGGGACAAAATGGCCACCCCCATCATGCAGGCAGGGCAAAATGGCCGTCAGGCCCTCGAAGCTGACTGAGGGAGCGTGACCCGGCCCCCGGCTGGAAAAGGTTGGGAACCCCCATTCTAAGCGTTTAAATTTTCAATGGCCGGCATTTTAGATGTGACAAGTCTAAGAAGGGGATCTCTAGGGAAAGCAAAACAGCAGAAGCCCAGGATACAAAATGCGCCAAGGTTTTTCTAAGAAGTGCGTCAAGGTTTTCTAAGAAATAGCTACATGTTGACATTAATTTGGGAAATTAAGACTAGAGAAGGGCTCTAAGCCACTTTAATTTTCTACTGACTCACGAGAAGGAGGGATCCACTCGCCTTACCTTCCCTCCTTTTCTGGTTAACTTTAGCACCTGCAAAAGCACAGCAAGAAAATGGGAGGAAACGTTTTTTTTGGAGGGTATAATAATAATTTCGTTTCAGAAGTTATTCTGGGTTGAAAGGTTTTTTGCGGGAGAAACTCTGCCC
Source organism: Bradypodion pumilum (assembly GCA_035047305.1). NCBI lineage: Eukaryota > Metazoa > Chordata > Lepidosauria > Squamata > Chamaeleonidae > Bradypodion > Bradypodion pumilum. The sequence goes on along the minus strand of JAWDJD010000007.1, from coordinate 41,718,571 downwards.
AAATAAGGCTCCTTTCGTATCCCCAAGAGCTGGGACAGATGACGGGTGCTCAAACCGTCAGACAGTACCTGGGTCTCGAACGGCTGACTTGCCGGCCTTCCAGCAAGCACGGTGAGCACTTTTTCATGACCCCTGGACTAAAAGGGTTGGTCACGGGAGTGACCAAACTAATTCAAGCTGGTCTTTAAGGCAGCTTCCCTCAGCTCGGCGCCCTCCCCACTTTTTAGGATGCAAATCCCATCATCCCCAGCCAGCAGGGTACAACACAGGCTGGGGAAAGTTGACAGGAGTTACGGGCTGATGCATCAAGGTTACGGAAGGCAGATACCTAACTTAAGGAGCCGTTGCAAATAATGAGGGGAAACACAACACAGGATAGGGTTGTGAGGCACATTACCTTCATCGTCTAGCGTGGGGTAGCTCCGAGCCCCCCGGAGTTCATACTGCGTTTCCTCCTTCTCCGAGGGGATCAAACTGTCTGAAAACGCCGCTGTGGGGCCGGAGGGCTTGATCGTGAGCAAGGCACTCCGTCCTTTCTTTGAAGGAGAGGCTTTGAGGGCTGCAGAGGAGAAAGCAACGATGGATGTTGAGTGGGGTTTGGTGTCTAGAGAATGCGGGGAAGAGCTGGCATGCCAATTCAATCCCCTGGTCCAGAGAGAGTCAGTCTGGCCAGGTTATCCCGCTAGGGTCATAGAGTAGACCAGTGTTTCCCAACCTTGGATTCTTGGACTTCAGTTCCCAGAAGCCTCAGTCAATTCCCCAAAGCACTGATCAACCCATTGGACTGACTGAGGCTTCTGGAAGTTGAAACGAAATGGGATTAGTCTGGCAGGATTTGTTTTAGACAAATCCATGGTGACTTCTAAGTATTACTGCATTGTTTTTGCTGAAGTCAAGATATATTACATCAAGAACATTCCCACTGTCCACCATGGAAGTTACCCAATTGAAAAACGAAATCAAGTCTGGCAGGATTCATTGTTTTCAGGCTTTGCTGAAGGCAAGATATATTACATCAAAGAAAAGCCTGCTGGGTGCCCCTCCCCAGACGCAGCTAGGCTTCACGGCTTGCGGGTTCAGTGGTTCTAACTGACTGGAAAAGAAAGTGTTGGGAAACGTCAATCATACCCATCTTCTCCATCTCAACCCCCCCCCCCCCCCCAAAAAAAAAGCAGAATACTGTAAAGCCTAATCAAATATACACTTACAGGAACTCTTCCTGAAGACGGTGTTGGTCATAAATTTGAAGAACCTTTCGGCATAGAAACTGGGCCGGTGGACAGACACGGTGTCCTAGAAAAGCAGGGGAAACGGAGGTCAAACACTGACCTGGTTCAAAGTGCGATCCTACAGCCAGAAGGTTGTGAATTCAATCCTGATCGGGGTCAAGGTTGACTCAAGGCCTCTTCCATCCTTCCAAGGTGGGTTAAATGAGTCCCCCAGCATGTTAATGAGGGTGCAAAATGCTAGTTAACTTGTGAACCGCCCAGAGAGTGCACTAAGAGCTATAGGGCTTGTAGAGGTCAGCCAGATCGTTGTGAGTTTGATCCTGACCAGGACTGAAGGTGGACTCAAGACTCTTCCATCCTTCCAAGGTCGGTCAAATGAATCTCTGGCATGTTAATGAGGGTGCAAAATGCTAATTAACTTGTGAACTGCCCAGAGAGCGCACTAAGCGAATGGGGCAAAGTATAGCAACGTGATTCCTTTGCTTGGATTCACAAACTGAAAGGCAGGAAGCTTCCACTCATAGACGGGGTACGGAACAAGATGGGGAACGCAGCTGCTGTCACCATAGGGCAGCACTTCCCCATTTGCCCCGTAGCCTGGGTGGACTGAACTCACCCCATCGTGAACCAGGGCTTTCCACGTATGCTCCAGCTTCTTAATTAACCTGGATCGTCATGGCAAAAAGAAAGAAAGAGAGAGAGGGGACGGTAGACAGAAATTCAAACCATTTAATACAAAATTGTGCCCAAATCAACAGACTAACATTTACTACCTTTTCTCCATCTTCATTCCCCAGGCCAGGAAGGACGAAGCTGCTGCCCTCCATCAAGAGGGACTCAAGTGGGACCATTTAATCCATTTGGGGACCATCACCCTTCTCTGTGGACTTTGCCAAGGCCGCTAATCATCAGGGTTTGCCAGGTTAGTTAATCACCGCTTGACAATCGGCATTGAGTTGCTGGCAGTAGGGGTTTCCCAACCTTTGGTTCTTGGACTTCAATTCCCAGAAGCCTCAGTCAGTCCATTGGCTAATCAGTGCATTGGGGAATGGACTGAGGCTTCTGGGAATTGAAGTGCAAGAACCAAAAGTTGGGAAACACTGACTGATCTTTCTACAGTGTTAATGTTGAAAAGGAAGAGGTTATGTCCAGGAGACTCATTTCATGAGCAGACATGAAAGTCCTTCCTTTGTTCTGAGAGGAAGCCAAGGGGTGTAGATGAGAACTGTGGTTGTTGATTTAGAAGAGTTGTTCCCGATGTGGGGCCCAGGCCCCACCAAAAGACTTCAATTCACAGAAGATTAAGTTAGTCATTGGCCGATCATAGGCTTCTGGGAACTGAAGTCCAAGAACCAAAGGCTGGGAAGTCCTGGTCTAAGGCAGTGTTTCCCAACGTGGAGCCCAGGCCCCACTGGGGACTTTATTTATTTATTTAATTTGTATAGCCACCCCAATCGACTTGTGACTCTGGGCGGAGTACATAAAATCCCCAACATTAAACTATACAAACCCTTAAAATTCCTAAAAACACTGAAAAATTACCTCCCACCCGCACTAATTAAAACTCTAGTTAAAAACTTTTTAAAACATGAGTGATCCTGCTCTAAATGAGCCAGTGGTGGTGGTGGTGGTGGTTGCTCCCTCTCCACCCTACCCCAGAAGCCTAAGCCAGCCCATTGGCTGATCAGTGCTTTGGGGAATTGACTGAGGTTTCTGGGAATTGAAGTCCAAGAACCAAAGGTTGGGAAACACTGATCTTTCTACACTGTAATGTTGAAAAGGAAGAGGTTGTTTCCAGGAGACTCATTTCATGAGCAGACATGAAAGTCTTTCCTTTGTTCTGAGAGATACCCAGAGGCTGTGGATGAGAATTGTGGTTGTTGATTTAGAGCAGTGGTTCCCAACGTCGGGCCCAGGCCCCACCGGGGGGGGGGGGGCTTCCATTCCCAGACGCCTCAATCAGTCCATTGGCTGGTCAGTGCTTTTGGGGATTGACTGAGGCTTACTGGGAATTGAAATCCCCCTGGTGGGCCCTGGGCCCCAAATGGGGAACCACTGCTTTAAATTAACAAGTTCAAGAACCAAAGGTTGATAGGCCAGGGATTCTCAACCTGCAGCCCATGGGCCAGATATGGTCCGCAGGACCATTTCATGTGGGGGCCCCACCACCTCCACCACACCAGGAAGTGTCATGTGGTGGAGGAAGGGCAAAATGGCCATCCGGCCCCCTGCTTAAAATGGTTAAGAACTCCTGAGATAGACCCTTTCTTACAGGGAAGGACACAAAAGGGGAAGGGACCTCACCTGTAGGATTGGAGAATGTCTATAATCCCAACGTGGAGGAGCAGATGTTCTCCTTTGCCGTTCACAGCTGGAATGCCTCCCATCCTGAAAAGAGACATGGCATGGTCAGTCATCTGCTCAGTTCAGCCTGCGACCCTAAGACTGGCTTAATCACTCCTCCCTTGCTCGAAAACCAGTCGTGCCCGACTCTAGGGAGCGGTGATCATCTCTGTTTAGTCAAACTATCTGTGCCTGCAGATGTTTCTGTGGTCACATGGCAGGCAGGACTACACACTGGGGTGCATGGAATGATGTTTACCTTTACCACTGAAACAGTACCTGTTTATCCACTTGCAAATTCTTGCTGGAACACTACATTTTAAGTGAAGGTCTTGCTTGAAAGCCAGTCGTGTGGACTTGATCAACCAAAGCTAACATTAAAAATGAAGAAATTAGTCTTTAAGGGACTGTGATGCCTTAGAGGTTTTGACACTGAACTTGACCACTGGAAGGTCGGCAGGGTAGCAGTTTGAGACCCGAGTACTGCGCGATGGAGTGAGCTCTTGTCATCTGTCCCAGCTCCTGCCAACTTAGCAGTTCAAAAACAAGAAGTTTGCAAGTAGATAAACAGGTACTGTTTGGGCAGGAAAGGTAACAGCATTCCGTGTGCTCCTGCCAACCTAGCTGTTTGAAAGCAAGAAGTTTGCAAGTAGATAAACAAGTACCACTTCGGCAGAAAAAGTAATGGCGTTCCACATGCTCCTGCCAACCTAGCAATTTGAAAGCAAATAATTCTGCAAGTAGTTAAACAGGTACCGCTTTGGCAGGAAAGGTAACAGCATTTCATGTGCTCCTGCCAACCTAGCAGTTCGAAAGCAAGAAGTTTGCAAGCAGATAAACAGGTACCGCTTTGCCAGGAAAGGTTACAGCACTCCAGTATCTAGTCCTGCCTGCCACATGACCATGAAAATGTTTGCAGCACTAGTTCTTGGGCTGTCGATGGAGATGAGTACTGGACCTCTAGATTCGGACATGACCGGCTTTAGAGCAGGGGCGACCTTGACCTTGCAGAGTTTCAATCCTCACCATCTCCAAAATCCCAACTTACGTGTCATCCGTGTCGATGGATTCTCCTCGGGCAGCCCCGCCCTGGATGGACTCCATGGCGGTGGAGTAGAGGGCCTTCTGCCCCACGGGGCGCTTCTCATCGGAGGTACTCTGAGCGCCGTCCACCTCCCTTTCGCGCTCCTGCTGGTCAATGTTGTGTACCCCGAGTAACAGGCTGTAGTCCATGATTTTAAAACTTTCAAGCACCTGGATAACGAAAAGAGGGGAGTTGGTCCAAGGTAGACCCCCAACCTGCCAGCTCTGCTTCACAAATTCACTTACGAAGGGCCTGCCACTCTCCTGCGTGTAGATCAATGGTTCCCAAGGTGGGGCCCAGGCCCCACTGGGAGACTTCAATTCCGAGAAGCCTCAGTCAGTCCATTGGCTGATCAGTGCCTTGAGGAATTGACTAAGGCTTCTGGGAACTGAAGTCCAAGAATCAAAAGTTGGGAAACACTGCGTCTACAATGTAGTGTTTGAGAAGGAAAAGGTTGTTTCCAGGAGACTCATGAGCAGACACAAAAGTTCCTCCTTTGTTCTGAGAGGTAGTCAGTAAACCCATTCATGTGGATTCACAGGGACCCTGAAGAACTCAATAGAGTGTTGAGGGCAGAAATAGACATTGTAGACAGCCCATCATTAGAACATTGTTCTATTTAACAGGGATATCGCAATCACATTTCTGTACTGCCCCATAGAGCTTAATGAGTGCCCTCTCTGGGTGGTTCACAAGTTAATGAGGATTTTGTCCTCAAAATACATGATGGGAACACATTCAACCGATCTCAGAAGGATGGAAGACGCTGAGTCAACCTTGAACTTCGGTCAGGATCAAAATCACAAGGTCTGGCTGCAGTTCAGCAATATAACCCCCTGTGCCACCAGGGCTCTATAACAGGGGTTCCCAACCATTTCCAGTCACGCTATCTCAGTCAGCTTCAAGGGTCGGACAGCCATTTTGCCCTGCCTGCAAGACCAGGGAGGAGCCATTTTGTCCCAACAGCTTCAAAGGGGGCAGCCATCTTGTTTCTTGAATGTCCTTGGGATGTGTGTGGGGCACATGAAATGGCACCGGGGGCTGAGTCAATCTTGAGTCCTGGTCAGGATCGAACTCACAACACTGAGCGCCCTCTGATTCCTCCGGACTTACCAAACAATCCCTCTGTAGTGTCTTCACCAGGGCGTTGAAGGTGTCCGTATCCAATAAGATGCCCTCTGGCATGTCCTGCATGAAGTCCAAGTCCTTGTACGTGGGGCTCGACTTCTCCTTCTCCTTCTTCGAGGCCCGCCGCTTGTAGGTCGACCCCTTGAGGTCGTACTTCAGGTGCATCTTGACCACCCGGGGCAAGATGTTGTTCATCACTACCACCCGGATGTTCTTGCCCCCAGACTGGACGCAGTAGAGGCCGTAGAACTTGGGCAGCAGCGTCCGGGGGTTCTGGTTCAAGTTCTATTGGGAGGGTTTTCCCGAAAATAAAAAAATGAAACCATCAGCAGAGTGTAAAGCAGGGGTTTCTCAATGTGGGGACCCAGAGTTCAATTCCCATAAGGCCTCAGTCAGTCCATTGGCTGATCCGTGCTTTGGGGAACTGACTGAGGCTTCTGGAAATTGAAGTCCAAAACCCCAAAGGTTGGGAAACACTGATTTAGACCAAGTGAATGGACTTTTAGGCTTCCCCCAGGTTAATAGGAGTTCACTCTTTGAATAATAAGAATTATATGTCACAGGATATATCTATCTATCTATCTATCTGAGCGGTGGCGAACCTATTGCACATGTGCCAAAGGTGGCACTCGGGTCCCACTCTGTGGGCAAAAGTGTGGTTGCCTTAGCATGGAGTTTGCCCTGCCCCTATGCCCAGCAGCCCAATGGGAGCTCTCCCTCCCCCCCTCAGCACAGAGTTCACTCCGCCCCTCTGACCAGCAGCCCAATGGGTGCGCTCCCTCCCTTGCCCCAGCACAGAGTTCACTCTTGCCTCTCTGACCAGCAGCCCAATGGGAGCGTTCCCTCCCCCCCAGCACATAGTTCACCCCACCCCTCTGCCCAGCAGCCCAATGGGAGCGTTTCCTTCCTCCCCCCAGCACAGAGTTCACTCCGCCCCTCTGCTCAGTAGCCCAATGGGAACGTTTCCTTCCTCCCCTGTTGCCGTGTTGACACTGCAATAAATAAGTGGGTTTGGGTTTGCATTTTGGGCACTCAAGTCTCTAAAAGGTTCACCAACACTGATCTATTGTCTGCCCAAAAAAGGATGGAAACCACTGGCCTACTCTATGACTATCGCAGGATCACCTGGCCAGACCGGCAACTTCCAGTTTCAATTCCACACACACACACGGTCCAAAACTGTGTCTCCTAGAAGCCAAGGGGGTTTCTAGTACGCACCATGTAATAGCCAGGGAGGAGCTTCTGGAGAAACTCTGCCTCTTTGTGCATCACGGTTTTGATGATGAACTCGTCATCGCTGGTCACGTAGAAGAGGGACCCGCTGGCCCCAGGGTTGGAGAGCTCAATCAGGGGCTCATTGCACAAGGAATACTGAAGGGAAAGAGAAATGGAGGGGACTGGAGGATTCACTATATGCAATCTCATGGGGCATAAAAGATCAAACCCCAAATCAAGAGTCCTGGCTTAGGCTAAATTAGGCCATCCAGCCCAAACCCCCTACTCAATGCAGGTATACTTAAAGCAGGTATATCGGGGGTTCTCAACCTACGGGTGGTGGGCCGGATCTGGCCTGCAGCACCATTCCGTGTGGCCCACCATACTCACTTCTGCCACCAGAAGCGCCGGAAACAGCTATGTCCACATTTACGGCTGTCAGAAATACTCCCGCGGCTGTCATAAATGCGTTTACGACAGCTGCAGACGTGTTTTATGGCAGCATCTATGGCCGGGGGGGGGGACACCACCAGTCCGGCCCACAGCTTCAAAAGGTTGAGAACCTCTGAATAGAATCCTAGAATGAGTGAGTTGGGAAAGGGGATCCCGTGAGGCCACCCAGTCCAACCCCCTCTGCTCAAGGCAGGAATCCCAATCAAAGCAGATTGGAAAGGAGACGTTCTTACCAGATAATCATCCGGGCGAATGCCGAACAGCTCTCGGAAGTACCGGAAAGCGACGGGGGCATAGGTTTTGAACCTGAAGTCAGGGTAGTGGTGAGCCGGGGTGAGGTTACTGCCTTCGCTGCGTTTGGGGAAAAGACACAAAAGCAGAACAGGTAAAGCCTCTCTCTATTGTCTCCGGATGTTATCAACTAAGGTACTCCTATGGTTAGGGGATGGCGGTGGCTTAGTGGTTAAAGACACTGAGCTTGACGGCTGGGAAGGTCAGCAGTTTGAGACCCGAGCACTGCACGACGGAGTGAGCTCCAATCTTCCGTCCCAGCTTCTGCCAACCTAGCTGTTCGAAAGAGAAATTTGCAAGTAGATAAATAGGTACCGCTTAGGCAGGAAAGGTAAACAGCATTCTGTGCGCTCCGATGTCTAGGCATACTTGCCTCATGTCCACAGAAACATCTGCAGACGCAGACAGCACTGGCTCTTTGGTTGTAAACCAGTGTTTTCCCAACACTGGCTCTTTGGTTGTAAACCAGTGTTTTCCCAACCTTGGTTTCTGGACTTCAATTCCCAGAAGCCTCAGTCAATTCCCCAAAGCACTGATCAGCCAATGGACTGACTGAGGCTTCTGGGAATTAAAGTCCTCCTGTGGGGCCTGGGCCCCAAATTGAGAAACAATGCTCTAACTCAACAACCATAATTCTCACCCACAGCCTCTGGCGACCTCTCAGAACAAAGGAAGGACTTTCATGTCTGCTCATGAAATGAGTCTCCTGTACACAACCTCTTCCTTCTCAACATTAACATTGTAGAAAGATCAGTGTTTCCCAACCTTTGGGTTTTGGACTTCAATTCCCAGAAGCCTCAGTCAATTCCCCAAAGCACTGCTCACCCATTGGACTGACTGAGGCTTCTGGGAATTGAAGTCCAAGAACCAACGGTTGGGAAACACCGCTTTAGAGTTGTAAGCATGAGACAGTCCCAAGCTGGCATTTGTTAAAACTCTTCGTTTCACTCCTTCTTCTGCTTCTTGCTCCCATTGAGAGATTACCTGGGAAAGAAGATGCTCTCCACCACGTAGAAGTCCTGCATCAAGACGTCCCGCTCTGGCTTGGAGCTCAGGTTCCCCACCGTGTAGCCGATCCCCAGCTGAATGGCCCCCTTGAGCGTAGTCGATGTGGTCTGCCAGGCATCAAAAGAAGCCGTTAAATATTGTCTGATACTTGGTCTAATCCATGTGTCCTATACTAAATCAAGTGCACTAAATCCAAACATGAAGTCCGATTCTGCCTAGTACGTCAGGAGCTTAAGTTAATTACGTGTATAAATGCAATTAGCTACATTCTCTCATTCCGCAGTTACAAGTGTAGCAAACATTGTCTGGTTTATTAACACTCATCTTTAGCTCAAAACAGATTCACGATGGCATAGCTGTAGTATCTGATAAGATGGTTTCACACTAGAGATAAGCCCTTGGTCCATCTCATCTTATAGATCTATTTCTGACGTCAGCTCACCGACTTGCCCAGGCATGCCTGGCAGCTGCTGGAACATGAATGCTACCAGGGGACGTGATCAGGAGGCATAGCAGTAGCTGCAACTGTTAGAAGATTCCATCTCCGATAAGATGGTTTTGCACTTGAGACAAGCCCTTGGTCCATCTCGCCGTATAGACCTATTTCTGACGACAGCACAATGACTTGCCCAGACATGCCTGGCCGCTGCTGGAACATGCATGCCACCAGGGGACATGCTGCAACTGTTATAATGTTCCCATGTAAATACATTACCCAATATCATTTGAACAGCTATAGCACACCTTAAAATCTGTACAGGATAGGCAAATTCTTGAGTTCAGATTTGGAATCAGCACATTTGTAAATCGCATGTGTTATTTCCAGTAGCAAAATCGTTGTTGTGCAGTGCGATAATTGTGACATCTCCACAAACCCAGAATCTGAAGCAAGGAGATCTATGGGGTTTGGGGTGTGTGTGAGAGTGGAGGAGTACAATTCCCAGAATTCCACAACTCTCTCCCAGAATTTGCACACTTCTTCTATCCAGGATTATAGTTCAATCCGAACTAACATCTTCAGTTAGCGCTGCTCAAGAAAGAGCAAGTGAGATGTTATTTTCAGCCCTGATGGCGCAGGGGTTAAACTGCTGTCCTGCGAGCCAAAGGTTGTGAGTTCGATCCTCACCAGGACTCAAAGTGGACTCATCCTCTTACCATCCTTCAGAGGTCATTCAACTGAGTCCACAGCATGCGAATGGGGGCATAAAATGCTAGTTAACTTGTGAGACGGCACTAATAAGTGCTACGGAGCACTTGTGATTGCTTTGCTCTGATGGACTAGGGAGCTCAGTAGATCATACCTTCTTGTACGTTGTTTCACCTGACGCATCGACCCCTCGGTGGCCAATCTTCTTCCCCTGACCGGGCCCAGGTTGCCCTGTCAGTGATGGCGCCTGGAAAGAGAAAGGTTGGAAGGAAAGCCCGAAGGAGCAAGCAAACTCAAAAGAAGAAGGGGAGTTATCAAGATTCAAAGCCATTTAGATGGTCCATCTCCATTCTTCACCAATCAACGCAAACACCTCCTACAAAGCCTATTAATTCCCAACCTTATGTTGCCAAACATGGACACTTACAACAAAGCATAAGCAAAGTTGGTCACCATGGAAACGAGGTATCTGAGGAGTGACCGGAAGGGATGACATCAGGAATGAGGTTAGAAGGGAAAGAAATGGAGCAGAACCCATCTTAAATGATATGCCAAGACAACAAATAAAGTGGTTTTGCCCATTTGGAGAGAACGTCTTGGAAGTCCACAGCATACAAGGCTTATGTGGAAAGAGGAGAAGGACAAAGACTGTTGCTGGAGTGACCGGAAGGGATGACATCAAGAATAAGGTTAGAAGGGAAACAATTGGAACAGAACCCATCTTAAATTATATACAGAAAAAACGAATAAAAATGATTTTGCCCATCTGGAGAGAATGTCTTGGAAGTCCATACCTTACAAGGCATGTGTGGAAAGAAAAGGAGAAAGACCATGAGACAGACCCAGAGAAAGGTGGAGGGATAACATCAAACATATTGCAAGAATACCAAATAATGCCAGAGGAGGCTGCTAGAAGTGCTAAAGCTGGGGTTCCCAACCTTTTCAAGCCAGGGGCCGGGTCACGCTCTCTCAGTCAGCTTCAAGGGCCGGACGGCCATTCTGCCCTGCCTGCATGAGGGTGGCCATTTTGTCGCAACAGCTTCAAAGGGAGTGGCCATTTTGTTTCTTGAATGTCCTTGGCTTTGGGGGTCCACATGAAAAGGTGGCACAAGATGGATCCGGCCCACGGGCCTTAGGTTGGGGACCGCTGTACTAGAGGAAGAACCATGAATCTCCCTTGACACTCGACAGGGAAGAAGAAGAAGAAAAAAAGAGGAAGAGGAGGAAAATAAGATCTCCATTCCACTCTCCTCAAAGATTAGCACAAAATGAAGAAGTCGAGACGTCCTCTCTCTCTCGATAAAACAATCCACGTCTTTTCACCATCTCTTAAACTCATCCTCCGTTACACACCTAGCAGTGGAGGGAAAAGAGCAGGACCTTTGAAACCAGTCTTAAGAGTTAGAGCAGTTTCCCTTCTGCTAGAAGTAGAGACATCACCTTGCAAACAAAAATTTGCATAGTCAAAGCAATGGTATTCCCGGTAGTAATGTATGGGTGTGAGAGCTGGACCATTAGGAAGGCTGAGCGCAGAAGAATAGATGCCTTTGAAATGTGGTGTTGGAGGAGAGTCCTGAGAATCCCCTGGATGGCAAAGAGAACAAACAGGTCGATCTTAGAAGAAATCAACCCTGACTGCTCATTGGAAGGTCAAATAGTAAAGATGAAGCTAAAGTACTTTGGACATCAAATGAGAAGGGAGGATTCACTTGAGAAGGCCTTGATGCTGGGAAAGGTGGAGGGCAAAAGAAGAAGGGAGCGGCCGAGAATGAGATGGCTAGATGGTATTGTAGATGCAATGGGCACAGAGCTGGGCGGGTTGAGGAGGAGGGTGGAGGACAGAGGGGCCTGGCGGGCAATGATGGTCCGTGGGGTCGCAAAGGGTCGGAATCGACTGTACAACTGAACAACAACAAGGACAGAAGCAAAACTCACCTCTGTTAGGACTGCTTTCTTCAGAGCCGGTCCTAAGAGAAGAGAGGACAAAACGATAGTGTAAGAGCAGGATCCATATACCAAAGCTTATACAGTAGACTTGCCAAGCGCCAAAGACATTCCCACCCCTTTTCTGCACCATTAAGCAAAGAACGCTCCAGTACCTCCTTGGGGCAGATCACGAGGAACCACGTGAAATATAGAATACACCAACTTGTTCTGCAAGGAAAGATCCCTGGGAAGAGAGGAAGCCCTGGACCAGGGGTACCCAACCATTGTTTGGGGGGGGGCATGCCCCACCTAAACATTTATAAAGTCCTGATGCGCCCCCCCCCCTCCCCAATTGTATGTCCCTGTGACATATACTTCTTATTTATTCAAGAAGCGAACTCCGATTCACGTGGAGGAAACCTCAAAGGCCATTCGCTGTTAATAACCCATTCTCAAATTGCCCCCGCTCTGAAAAATCAAATTGCCCCCCTGCGGGGGTGGACCCCACGTTGGGAACCAAGGGATTAGATAGATAAGATCAAAGATATTAGATAGATTAGATAAAATAGACAGACAGGCAAGCAGGCAGACAGACATTAATAATTGGAGTAATATCTAAATCAGTGGTTCCCAGCTGTTTTTTGCCCATGCCCCACTTGGGCATCTCTAAAATCCTGATCCCCCTAGGGAAGATTTTTTTGGAAGAGGAAGATGGGGAATCAAGAAATGAATGAAAACTTAATTTGTCATTGAAATCTGATTAAGAGGGGGTGCAATTAGAGAATGAGTTTATTAACAGTGAATGGCCTTTGAGGCTTCCTCCATGTGAAACAGAGCTTCACTTTTGGGATAATAAGAATTATATGACACTAGCTGATTGCCCGGCTTCGCCCGGGTGGCGTGGGGGAAATATCAGGATTTTAGCTTAGAAGAGGCACGGCCAAAATAAAGATTGGGAACCCCTGGTGTAAACCAAGCAAATAACCTTTTAGGCTTCCCCCACGTGACGAGTTTTCACTTTTTGAATAATAAGAAGTATATGTTATATAGTATATTAGTATATATTAGTTATTCAAAGGGTAAAGCCAGTTGTATCCAACTCCTGGGTTCAGTGCTTATCATTTGCAGCCCAGGAACCAGCACTGTCTGCTCATATAATGGTTCCATGGTCATATGGCAGGCATGACTAGACACCAGAGAGTACAGAATGCTGTTACCTTTCCCGCCGAAGTGCTACCTTTTTATCTACTTGCAGTTTCTTGCTTTCGAAACTGCTAGGTTGGCAAGAGCTGGGACAGATGACGGATGCTCACTCCATCGGGCAGCAATCGGGTCTCGAACCACTAACCTTCCAGGCATCAAAATTACCTAAATTACCATACTAAATGCCTCAAAGAGACACCAAATTGCTAATCTATAACATAGATTTTAATAAAATTTAATATTCATACCCTTTTCTAACAGTGACATCTTGGGAAGAAATCTGTGGTGCGTAGGCCCCACATTGGGAACCATGGGGTTAATCTCTTTTCCGCTCACTTGTAAAAAAATAAATAAATTCCAGCCCCAGGGATTAGTTCTAGTTTGGGTGCTCATTTCGCCAAGCTGCTTTGCAACGTGCCTAATCCAGCTACTGGAGCCCAGGACGGCCAACTCAGCAGTATAAGGCATTTCAAGCGCACGCTTACACTTGACAACACGCAGGGGGGGGGGGCGCAAATCCGATTTGCAAGGTTCGCAGAATGGGCAAAGCCGACCCAGTCCTGGTCACCGGCGGGAGCCTTGAGGGGCCACTTATCGGCTAAGTGAGCTGACAGATGGCCTGGTGGAAAGAAATCAAGACACACACAGATATATACACACTTAACAACTAATTTAACTCTGGCTTCGGGGCAAAGCAACGCGTGCCAAGAGTAGCCAGGTTGAAGGGCTGGATTCCTCCTGAGCCAGCCTGGCTCCATCCGCCTCCATGGAAGAGTCACGACTGCATGGGAAGAGATGGAGATGAACTGCAAGCAGGCAGCTATCCAACAGGGAAGGTGAGTGGAAGGGCAACCAAGCCCATTATGCCACTGCCACCGTCGGGTTCATTCGTAGAGCATCAGAGAAAGGTGAGAGGAAGACCAAGTGACGCCGGTGGAGGACGCTAGGAGTGCCAGAGCAAACTTACATCTCCCTCGATACCCACTGGCAGGGCCGCCATCAGAAATTTCTGCACCCCATACTGAGCAATCCTACCCCCCCCCCCCAAACACACACATACTAATGTCACAGTTATGGCTGGCAGTGGCAGGGTCCCTGTCAGTTCCGGGCACTATATGGCAGTACTGGTAGAACTGCCCTGATGGAAGGGCAACCCTGTGCCCACTGGAGTAAAAGAAGAAAAAGGAGAACTGAGAAGAGGAAGAAGAAGAGGAGGAGAAAGGAGAAGGAAGAAGAAAGGAGGAGGAGGAGGAGAGGGGGAAGAAGAAAGGAGGAGGAGCAAAAAGGAGGAAGAAAAGAAAGAAGAAAGGAGGAGGAAGGAGGAAGGAGAAAGGAGAAAGGAGGAGGTGGAGAATAAGAATAAGAAGAAAGGAGAAGAAAGGAGAAGAGGAGGAGGAGGAGGAGAAAGAAGGAGAAGAAGAAAAAGAAAGGAGGAGGAGGAGAAAGGAGGAGGACAAGAAAGGAGGAGTTGGAGAAGAAGAAAAGAGGAGGTGGAGGAGGAAAAGGAGAAGAAGAAAGGAGGAGGTGGAGAAGGAGAAGGAGAAGGAGAAAGGAGGGGGTGGAGGAGGAGAAGTCATACTCCAGAACAAAGCCACCCGCAGTGAGCTGAGGGCAAAACCCTTCAGGTGTGGCTGTGGACCTGTGGCTGCTGAGAAATCTATCCAGAACCCCTAATCTGTAGTCCAGAACCCACAAATTCCTAATAATCCCAGTGGGGATAAAATGGAGCAATGAACCAATAAAATTAAATTCCTACAGCCTAGAAAGGTTGTTTCTTTTTTTTTTAGGGTGGGTGCGCACCATCCCGCCGTCAGAGGGATTCTGTGATCTACAGTACAGAATTTCCCTCTCCTTAAGAGCTTTAAAAAAAACCCGAGACTGTCGGATTACGTTTGAGGAACAAGAGGCATGAATAAAATAAGGGATTTAAACGCTGCGTTCAAAATGTCATGCTTCTTTTTATATCCACTATTAAGAGGCACCCAGAAAAAGGCCTGCCTTGCTCTGATTTCTTTCCTGCCTAGGTTTTAAACCAGGGGTATCCAACCTACAGCCTGTGGGCCGGCCCTGGCCCATGGGAGCAAATCATCCGGCCCGCACTGCCACTGCCGGAAGCAGACACATTTACAACAGTGTTTACAGCGGGGGTGGTTGGGGTGGGAACTCAACTGTCTGAGGGATAGTGGCCCGGCCCATGGCTTTAAAAGGTTGAGAGCCTCTGTTTTAAACCAGTGTTCCCCAACCTTTGGTTCTTGGACATCCCCAAAGACCAAGAACAATCCCCCAATAAGGACTGACTTAGACCTCTGGGAACTGAAGTCCAAGAACCAAAGGTTGGGAAACACCGATTTATCGGGACAACATCGGTGTGTTCCTAACCCTTCATCAAAAGTCTGTCATGTCCAACTCTACGGTTGGGCGTTCATCTCCGTTTACAACCTAAGAGCCATCGCTGTTTGCATCTGGAGACGTTTCTGTGGACATGTGGCAGGCAGGACTAGACGACAAAGCTCACAGAACGCAGTAACCATTCCCGCCAAAGTGGTACCTATTTATCCGCTTGAAAATTTCTTGCTTTCGAACGGCTAGGTTGGCAGGAGCCAAGATAGACGACGGCAGCTCACTCCATCGTGCAGCACTCGGGTCTCAAACTGCTGACCTGCCGGCCCACCAGGGGTCAAGTTTAGCATCGTAACCACTAGGCCACTGCGTCCCCCTATAAAGGTGGTAAGGTCCCATAAATCAGCACCTTCTAAAAATCCAGGATAATAGCAATAGCTAAGACGCTGACTGGGAGGCAGAAGGTCAGCAGTTCAATTCCCGAGTACTACAGGATGGAATGAGCTCTCGTCTTTGTCCCAGCTCCTGCCAACCTAGCAGTTCGAAAGCAAGAAATTGCAAGTAGGTAAATAGGGACCACTTTGGTGGGAAGGTAACAGTGTTCTGTAACAGTGTTCTGTGTGCTCCGGTGTCTATTCATGCCTGCCACATGACCACGGAAATGTCTGCAGAAGCAGACAGCGCTGGCTCTTTGGCTTTGAAACAGAGAAGAGCACTGTACCCTAGAGTTGGATACGACTGGCTTTCGAGCAAGGGAAACCCTTTACTTTAATCATGTTTCTATACCTGCTCCACAGTATACGTATATAGAGGCTGCGGTGGCTCAGTGGTTAAGAAGCTTGCTGGAAGGCTGGCAAGTCAGCAGTTCAAGACCCGGGTACTGCAAGATGGATTGAATGCCCGTCCTCTGTCCCAGCTCCTGCCAACCTAGCAGTTCAAAAGCAAGAAACTGCAAGTAGATAAATAGGCACCACTTCGGTGGGTAAAAGATCTTGGAGACATGAAAGGAGCCTCATTTGGGTGTCCCCTGAGCGGAGTTTCTCCAGCAAAAATCCTTTCCACCCAGAATAATTTCTGACACGAAATTATTATTATTACTAGGGTATTACGCCGGATTGTGGTTCAAAAACAGCACAATCTTTGAGGAGGCTCTTTCTGTGTACCCCCGTTGTAACACTACTAGTAAAAATAAAGGTCACCTTTGCTCGAAAGCCAGTCGTATCCGACTCTAGGGTTCAGTGCTCACCTCTGTTTATAACCAGAGTCAGCACTGTGGCAGGCATGCCTAGACACCTGAGAGCATGGAAGGCTGTTTACCTTCCCACCGAAGTGGTTCCTAGTTATCTGCTTGCAATTTCTTGCTTTCAAACTGTTAGGCTGGCAGGAGCTGAGACAGAAACGGGAGCTCGCGTTGTCGTGCAGTACTCGGGTCTCGAACTGCTGACCTGCCGCCGCCTTCCAGTCCACATCCTAACCACTTGAGCCACACCACTACTGGGCTCAAACCCCCAACTGTGCCCCAAGAGCGACGTGATTTCTCCAGCCCCACCATCGTGAGCTGGCTAAAGGGTGTTACAGATGATTCAGAGGGGTGGAGGGGAGAGAGATCTTTATTCAAAAATGGCTCATAGACTATTCTAGACGCGATCTAGGCGGCAAACTAGCAGAGGGACAAATTAAAAGATTCGGTTCGCTTTCCAAAAAACGAGAAGACGCATTTTTCTCACCATCTGCCCGATGCATGGCCGGACTGATGCTCATTTAAATTCAAGTAAAGACTAAATTAGGAGAAAGGCAGATAAGACCAAAATGTCTCTTTTTGTGAAAGCGGCGAGAGGCCCAACATTTCACGCAGCTGGGGTGTTCTAATCAGCGCCATTCTTCAAACTCAAAGCGGTGTCGTTTTTTTTTATTATTTTTATGACAATTGGGAACATCTCCTGGGGGAGGGCGGGGAGAAAGAGCACATCAGGCCAACGGCACGGTTTTAAAAATAAAATCCCAGCTGGACTAGAGAGGGGATTCTCAACCTGTGGCCCGTGGGCCAGATGTGACACATGGCACCATTTCATGTGGGACCCACCATCGCCTCCACCACACCAGGAAGTGCCAGGTGGTGGAGGGAGGGCAAAATGGCCATCCAGCCCCTGAAGCTGTCTGAGGGAGCGTGACCCGGCCCCTGGCTTAAAAGGGTTGAGAACTCCTGGCCTAGAGGGTGGAGAATTCCCTAGCAAAAGCAGGGAGTCTTGGCAAGAACTAGCAAATCAAAGCGGAGAGAAAGGGGGATCAGTGGGGTAGAAGAAGCGGAGACAAAAGAGCAATAGTTGCAGTTCAGAAATTCAGGAGGGGAGAGGGGGGAACGGATATAAATAATAGGGGATCTCTATGAAGTCATAGACTCCCCCCCCACACACACACACACACAAAAAAAATATCTCAGCCTGGGTCTGATAAATGCTCTTTTTCTTTCCCTTACTGATTTGATTCTTCTCTCGTGTGTCCCAATCCAACCCTGGACTGTCAAAGATCCAACCCTGGACTGTCAAAAATGAAGCCACTTTCTTGGCTTTGGCATTTTGATGACACAACCTAACTGCTCACCCGAACAGGTCCGGTCCCTTCTATTGGCCCCACTTCAATACAATTCCACCATCGTTTTTTCCTTGTTGCTCCTTCTATCCTGACAGTATATATAGGGTCACCCTCGCTCGACCCGACTCTAGTGTTTACAGCCCAAGTGCCAGCGCTGTCTGCAGATGTTTCCGTGGTCATGTGGCAGGCAGGACTAGACACATGGAACGCGGTTACCTTTCCCACCAAAGTGGTACCCATTTATCTACTTGCAAATTTCTTGCTTTCAAACTGCTCTGTTGGCAGACGATGGGAGTTCACTCCGCCATGCGGGTCTCGAACGGCTAACCGGCTGATTTTCTGGCCGTTAAGTTCAGTGCCTTAACCACTAAGCAGCCCAGCCACTACCGACCCCCTAACGAAGAAGTGGGGAATATCTGCTCACTTCTACAAGATGCTGCTGCATTTCCCAATAACCCTCAACAGCCCATCCATTTGTCTAGCAAGCAATACAAGCTGTTACTACTGTTGTTAATTGGGACCATAACAGTATTAAAAGCTTACTCCCAAAGAAATAGCCATGTCAGCAGGTTGGCAAAATTAACGGGAAGAAAGAACACAGGAAAAGGCAAACTCAAATTCCCCCAATGTTTTGATTTTCCTCCCTTTAATTCTGCCAACAGAGTACTAATTCTTACTGTTGCTTCCAGTATTAAATCTAATAATAAGATACTAATTTAAAGCCATCTCCTTACACTTCTCCGCACCTGCAAATAAACTCTAATACTATTATAGATGCCCTAAGGTTACCCAATTGTTATCCTACCCAAATATTATGCTTGCCAACATCAGGAATATTGCTGTTAATACTTCCCCATTCTTACCACAACAAATAACACTGTTTCTCTCCCACTCTCATAATACTCTCAAGCATGGATAAGCACTGGTACTAATACTATTTACAGCAGATCCATCAACGCACACTTGGTCGTCACACACGGGGATAAATACTACCGCCTCATTCATACCCACCAAAAGCAATAATGAGTAATGGTGGCCGTAATATACCCAGGTCATCTTTATCAGCCCCTGATGAAAACCCCACCTTCCTTCTTGTTGAGCTGAACAAATATTTGCACTGCTGACAAATGCAAAATATTGCCAAAAAATAATAATCGGATTATTGCTACAACCCCAGGGCTTCCTCCCTTCAAGCACAGTCTTCAAAATCTACCTTGTCGGTAACAATAAGATGCCGAGCTGAAAGCAAATATTACTCCAAGCCCCGTGGATTTTCTCAAAGCGTGGTACAGTGGTACCTTGCATAACGAACGCATCGTATAGCGAAAGATTCACACAACGAAGCATTCGTTATGCAACGGCGATACCCCTCATAACGAATTTTGTTTGTTTGTTATGTGGGGTTTTTTGGTAACCAGGGTATACCCACTTAATGGGAACCCCAGTTGATGAAAATTTTTCCTCCGTTATGCGGGGCATCTCCCATAGGGAACCGCATAACGGGGGGAAACCGCATGGTGAAGAGCTCCGTGGAAATGAGTTTTTTCTTTATGCGGGGTTCTACTGTATTTATTAGTGTCCTTGGTGTTAGGAGTATTGATACGAATGGCTTTCGTAAGGCTTTCGGTTATCCACACCATCCCATATAAATGCACACCACTATCCGGAATAATAATTAGCAGTGGTGTTGATTTTAGCAGCATTTTATACTCGGTGCTTAGCAATTAACAGTATTGATGCTAACATGGCTAAGGATGCTACTTAGTAACAACCCCACGGTGAAGGCCACCCCCATAGCAGCGGGCCATATGCTCGTTATTAGGAACTGTCAGCATCGTTAATAATAGGGCCTGTCAATCCCTCCTTCCTAAACCCCAATGCTAAGAGTATTAATGCTTACTACTGTTATGAAATTCCATTAGTAACAGCCCCTGTAGTCCCACCCGGCCACCCAAGGGCACTGTATCATCATTATCATCATCATCATCAACATCATGACCACCAACCCAGCATTCCTATGGTCTACTCTATCATAACACATAGGGAGATTCCAAAATTAATAAGGGATTCTTAACAGCCCGATAAGACCTGAATAACATCAGCAGCTTGGCCAACAGCCATTTAAAAAAAAAGGGGGGGGCAATTATTTGCTATTAATGACTTGGAGGTTGCTAATTGGAGGTTGCCAATGAATGCATTTTGTGACTGCTGACAACAGCCAGGATGTGAATAATGAATAATCATCAGGGTTAATTAGTAAGCTAGCTAACTAATTGTCAGGACCTGAAAGGCACAAGTCACTAACTAGTCACCACCAATTTATTTATTTATTTATTTGTCCAATTTATATAGCCGCCCAACTGTCATAATCGCCAAAGATAATTAACCAAGTAACTAACAAACTATAAGAAACTATCAGAAACTGAAAGACAGGAGTCAATAACTAATCAGCGCCAATATAAATTCACTATCAGGAGCTCTAATTAATAATCACCAGGGATGGTTAACTATGTAGCTAACAAAATATCAGGAACTGAAAGGCACGGGCCACTAACTAACTAATCACCACCACTATGAGGATCACTAGTTAATAACCACCAGGGTTAGTTAAGTAAAGTAAGTAACTTACTAATTAACAGGGGGCAAAAAGGTCACCCACCAATAACTGCCAATATTAATTCATCAGCTCACTCTTACGGTCACTAATTAACAGCTGCCTGTGCTGTTAATTAACCAGTCTGCACAGGTGGCTGTTAGTTAGTGACCCTAAGAGTGAGGTGATGAATTCATATTTGGTGGTTATTGGTGTAGGTACCCATGTCTTTCAGGGGGGCCCTGGTAACGAGTTACTTCCTTACTTTACCTAACTAACCCTTGTGGTTATTCAACTAGTGGTCCTGACAGTGAATGGAATATGGGTGTTTAGTGAATGAAATCAGCTAGTTAGTGATTTTCATAGTGAATGAAGTCAGCTAGTTAGTGATCCTGACAGTGAATGAAATCTGGGTGGTTAGTGCATGAAATCAGCTAGTTGGTGATCTTGACCGTGAATGGAATCAGTTAGTTAATGAAACTGACAGTGAATGAACTTTGGGTGGTTAGTGAATGAAATCAGTTAGCTAGTGATTCTGACAGTAAATGAAATCAGCTAGTTAGTGAATGAAATCAGCTAGCTAGTGGTCCTCACGGTGAATGAAACCAGCTAGTTAGTGATCCTAACAGTGAATGAAACCAGCTAGCTAATGATCCTGACGGTGAATGAAATCTTGGTGGTTAGTGAATGAAGCTTGCTAGTTAGTGATCCTGACAGTGAATGAAACCAGCTAGTTAGTAACCCTGACAGTGAATGAAGTCAGCTAGTTAGTAATCCTGACGGTGAATGAAGTCAGCTACCCAATTAATTAATTAACTAATCAATTTGAATTAATTCATTCATTTTGAGTTAATTAACCTTTTGTGAAGGGATGAATGGGGGGGATTTGGGGTGTATCCCCCCCCTCTCTCACCTCCTACTCCTGAGTAGACCCCCTCGGGGGTGATGGCGATGGCTCCGGCCTCGGCCCCGCCAGCGCTGCTGCCCTCGTCGGAGGCCTCCAGGTCCATGGCCGGCGGCTGGGCCCGTCGGCGGAGAGAGAGAAGGGAGAACCCCGACCCGCAACCCGGTTCCGACGACCAGCCGCCACCGCTTCGCCTCCTGAGAAGAATTAAGAAAGACAGCCACCGCGGCGCATGCGCAAGACCGGAGGACCACCACCGAGTGCGCCGGAGAGAGCGGCCGCCGCCTCGCCTTCGCTAGCCCGGACTTCCGTTGAGGCGGCGCTCTAGGGAGCAAGGCGCCGGGGACTCCGCTGTTCTCGGGGGCGCCTTGGTTTGCAAGTGGAGCATTCTGGGAACTGTAGTAGCAGTTGGTTAATAATAATAGCAGTTTTATACCTGCGCCCTCTCTGGGTGGTTCACCAGTTAATTAGCAGTTTTGCCCCCTCATTAATAAGCTGGGGACTCATTTTACCAAAGGAAAGCTTTTGAGTCAACCTTGAACCCGTCAGGATCGGGCTCACACCGTTTTTGCTGCAGTACAAGTTTTAACCCGTTTTTTACCCTTAATAATAAAAACCTGACGTCTGCTGGAGCTGGGGTCTTTTTTTTATTTATTTACTAGAAGGGGCAGAGTGAATTATTTAAATAATGTAATATTGCATCTCTTTTGGATATTTGTGGATATAGTCCCCAAAGGATTTAAATTTCAAAGATAAAATAAAAAAATGATTGGCATATTCTCAATATTATTTGAACCTTTTTATTGTCTATTCCAAATATTACTGGAACTCTTCAAAATATTATAGGTATATTCTCAATATTATTTGAACTCTTTTAGATGTTATTGTATATTACAGATATTGCTGGAACTCTTCGAAATGCTACTGGTATATTCCAAATACTATGTAATGCCTATAAAATATTATTGGTGCAAATCTAAATATTATTGGAACACTTTAAAATATTGTTGGTATGCTCCAAAGATTGGAACAATATTATTGCTACGCTCCAAATATTATTGTGGTTCTTTGAACTATCATTGGTATATTCTCAATATTATTGAAGCTCTCTGAAATGGTATATTCTCAATATTATTCAAACTCTTTTGGGTATTATTGTCTATTCCAAATATCACTGGAACTCTTCAAAATATTATAGGTATGTTCTCAATATTATTCAAACTCTTTTAGATGTTATTGTATATTCCAAATATCATTTGAACTCTTAGATGTTATTGTATATTCCAAATATTACCGGATCGCTTTAAAATATTGGTAAAGGTAAAGGTAAAGGTTTCCCTTGCTCGAAAGCCAGTCGTATCCGACTCTAGGGTGCAGTGCTCATCTCTGTTTCTAAGCCGAAGAGCCAGCGCTGTCTGCTTCTGCAGACGTTTCCGTGGTCATGTGGCAGGCATGACTAGACACGGAACGCTGTTACCTTCCCACAGAAGTGGTCCCTATTTATCTACTTGCAATTTCTTGCTTTCGAACTGCTAGGTTGGCAGGAGCTGGGATGAAGACGGGAGCTCATATTGGCATATTATTCCTGTATTCCAAATAATATATTATTATTTCGAATATCACAATATCATTCCAATATTTGGAATATACCAATAATATTTTATACTCCAAATACCACAGCAGATAAAATGTGGTGTTGGAGGAGAGTTTTGAGAGTCCCCTAGATAGTGAGAACAAATAGGTCGATCTTAGAAGAAATCAACCCTGACTGCTTAGAAGGTCAAATTGTAAAGATGAAGCTAAAGTACTTTGGGCATCAAATGAGAAGAGAGGATTCACTTGAGAAGGACTTGATGCTGGGAAAGGTGGAGGGCAAAAGAAAAAGAGAGCGACCAAAGATGAGATGGCTAGATGGCATCGTGGACGCAGTGGGCACAGAGCTGGGCGGGCTGAGGAGGATGGTGGAGGACAGAGGTGCCTGGAGGACGGTGGTCTATAGGGTCGCAAAGGGTCAGAATCGACTGTGCGACTGAACAACAACAATATTCTCAATATTATTTGATTCTGTTGGTTTCAGCCCAGGGTTCTTGCCTATCAAGATCTTTTTGAATTCTACTTTTAACTTCCAAGGTACAGCATGAGCTTTTCTACCCAGTTTTGTGTCATCTGCAAATTTGATGAGAATTCCCTCAACTCCCAAGTCAATTATGAAAAAGTTGAAGAGCAAAGAGGGCTCAGGATTGAGCTTTCGTAGTACACCACTTGTTACTAACTCAAAGCTTAAGAAGGTGCCATTTATAAGAACTCCCTAACTACAATTCTGTAACCAACTGTATATCCACCTGACACTTGTGCTGTACTGTATATTCACACCTAGTTAGCTCATTAATCAGACTATCCTGGGGCACTTTGTCAAAGGTTTTGCTGAAGTCAAGATATACTACCTCAACAGCATTCCTACTGTCCACTATGGAAGTTACCTGGTCGAAAAATGAAATCAGATTAGCCTTGCAGGATTTGTTTTCAACAAATCCATGTTAGCTTCTAGTTAGTACTGCACTGTTATCACATTGCTTGCAAAAGTGACTGCTTTATAATCTGCCCCAGAGTTTTCCCTGGAATTGACATCAGGCTGACTGGTCTGTAATTCCCCAGTTCTTCCGTTTTTCCAGGAAGGCGAATCAAAGCAGATATAGAATCATAGAATGACTGGAGTTGGAAGGGACACCATGAGGCCATCTAGTTGAACCTCCTGCTCAATACATGAATCCCAATCAAAGCAGATATGAACTGATTGTCCAATTTTTTTTTGAATGTTTCCAATGTTGGAGCGCTCGCCACCTCTCAAGGCTGTGGGTTCCACTGTCATACTGCTCTAGTCGTTAAGAAGAACTAATAATAATAATTTCGTATCAGAAATTAGTCTGGGTTGAAAGGATTTTTGCTGGAGAAACTCCGCTCAGAGGACGTCTGAATGAGGCTCCTTTCATGTCCTCAAGAGCTGGGACAGAGACGGGCACTCAATCCGTCATGCAGTACCCGAGTCTCAAAATGCTGACTTGCCGGTCTTCCAGCTAACAAGGCGAGCTTCTTAACCACTGAGCCACCGCAGCCCCTTAAGAACTGTACCCATGAAGGACGCAGGGAGACAAGACGGTTACCACCAGAAGTCATTGAAAAACTGCTTTTTAATATGAGCTCCTTAAATTATTTCGAATGTACAACCAGCAGTTTTGGGGACACAAGCGCTTGATCGCTCAAATGTTCATGGACAGGTAACCTCTCTCTTTTTCTCTCAAAACCACCCACTACCCCAATAGCTTATCGTCTTACTACTTACTAAGCACAAATCTACATTGACCAACCAAGGTTATGATGGGGGGTCTACGTCAAAGTGTGGCTTGAATCTAGTGGCATCTGTTCACATTGACCAACCTAGGTCATCACCAGATGTAGGTACAAATCTACATTTAGCAACCTAGGTTATGATGGGGGTCTATGTCAAAGAGTGGGGTATGGATCTAGTGGCATTTGTTCACATGTCACAATGGGTGTCTATTTCAAAGTGTGTGTTTCTTTGTTTCTCTGTGTGTTTTACTTAAAGATCTTCTTAATCAGCAGATCTAGGCATGAATCTAGTGGCTTCTGTTCACATTGAGTTCACGATGGGGAATCTTTGTCAAACACCAAACAAAATCCCATGCACTTCTGGTGAATGGCGAATCCAGCAGCTGTTTGGCCAGTCCACTTCTTCACAAGTCCATCAAACGCCCGCCTGGTTCGGAGGGCACGGGAGAGGGCCTCCACGCCACCTGGCCCGTTGCAAACTTTTAATCAACCTCTGCGTGAAGAACTGCCCATCGTATTCAAGTCCAGTTAAGTGCCGGAGGGCGAAGGGGGCCTCTCTCGACGTAATGCCCTTGTAGATGGGGATGACCTTTGTCCCTTCCTGGTGGATGGTGCGGATGATGTTCCACTCCACTACACGTTGGCACCAAGGGTCAGCCAGCGCATGGGCGGTCAGCAGGACGATGGCCACCCGGCTGGCTTCGATGATCTCGTTGGTGGAGGCCACCACCGGCCGGCCGGCCACCGCATCCTGGTGCTCCATGTAGCCCCGGAAGCCGTGCTCCCGGAGGGTGGCGGAAATCAAGGTGGCGATGGGGTCATCGTCCGGGCAGTACCACAGAGAGAAGTCATAGCGGAAGGGGGTGGAGGTCATGTCTGATAGGCCAGCAGTGCTTCACTTAATCCACTCTGTCCCCGACCAAAAATCCAGCCATCTCAGCCTGATTTTGGCAAATTCAAACCCCCTGCTCTGGAATTTCTCCCACCAAACCTCCTGTCTTAGGTTCGTACGGAAGAGACACGGAATCTCATGCACGGCTGAAAACTGATGACTCTAATTCGCGCTATCAGTGTGTATGTGGTGTTTCACGCATTTTGATAGGGGACCAAAAACACGGATGGTGTTTTAAGACGTGCAGCTTATGCGTGCGGGGATCACATCACTTCCGTTCCAAGCAGGGCACAATCCAGGGATGGAGGATATGTTCTACGGCGGCTAAAGTTTCAGTTCCCCCCTCCCCTCCCCAACTCCCTGTGGTCGCTGATCACCCACCCACCCCACCCCACTCCCACTCCCATAAAATGTATTTCTCACAAGGCCTTCTGCTTCATCTCCATGATGCCTTGCTCTAGAGTAGCACCGGTCAGCTTCAGCTCCTCACATTTCTCCTTGAGCAGGCTGCAGGCCTTCTGGAGGCGCTGGTTCATCTCAACGTAGGACTGAGTCAGCCGGTAGAGGCGTTCCCGCTTGGCTTCTGGGTCTTCGTTCTTGGCCGGGGTCGGCAAATCTGAGAAAAGATGGGGAGGATTTAGAAGGGCAGGGAAGGCTTCCCCAGTGATCAATTCAGTTTCGTTGGGAAAAGCTGCCATTATCATATAGCTGTGATGACCAACCTTAGCACTCCAGGTGTTCTTGTACTTCAATTCCCAGAAGCCCAAGTCTCTGTGAATCCACATGTACGCGCAGTAAACCCATTCATGTGGATTCACAGAGAATTAGGCTACTGGGAACTGAAGTCAAAGAACACCTGGAGTGCCAAGGTTCGCCATCACTATCATATAGAATCACAGAATGAATGAGTTGGAAAAGGAATCTCCGTGAGGCCATCCAGTCCAACATCCTGCTCAAGGCAGGAATTTGAATCAAAGCAGATATAGTGTCATAGAATTATTTTCTATAATTATTTTATATTTTTCTATAAAGATCAGCAAATCGGTTAGGTCCCATTCTTTGATGTATGTAGACCAGGCGTTCTCAACCTTTTAAAGCCATGGGCCGGGTTGCTCTCCCTCAGACAGCTTTGGGGGCCAGACGGCCATTTTGCCCTTCCTCTATCACATGGCACTTCCTGGTGTGGTGGAGGTGGACCATATGAAATGGTGCTGTGGGCCGCATCCAGCCCATGGGCCGCCGGTTCAGAATCCCTGATATAGACTTTTTTCTCCTGTAAAAGCTAGTGTGGATTCATCTACTTTATCTGTGAGTAGAATAATTTCTGACACA
Source organism: Bradypodion pumilum (assembly GCA_035047305.1). Lineage (NCBI taxonomy): Eukaryota > Metazoa > Chordata > Lepidosauria > Squamata > Chamaeleonidae > Bradypodion > Bradypodion pumilum. Next base: position 41,691,543 of record JAWDJD010000007.1, on the reverse strand, counting down.
AAATTATTATCTGTGAGTAAACACATTTTTAAAGGAGCTGTGGTGGCTTGGTGGTTAGGAAGCTGAGCTTGGTGACTTGCAGGTCGGCAGGTCAGCAGTCTGAGACCTGAGTGATGCATGACAGAGTGAGCTCCTGTCATCTGCCTCAGCTCCTGCCAACCTAGCAGTTTTAAAGCAAGAAACTTGCAAGTAGATAAACAGGTACCGTATCAGTGGGAAAGGTCACAGCGTTCCATGTGCTCCTGCCAACCTAGCAGTTTGAAAGCAAGAAATTTGCAAGTAGATAAACAGGTACCGTATCGGTGGGAAAGGTCACAGCGTTCTGTGTCTAGTTATACCTGCCACATGACCATGGAAACGTCTGCAGATGGAGGCAGCGCTGGCTCTTGGGCTATAAACGGAGTTGAGCACCAAACCCTAGGGTTGGATACAACTGGCTTTCGAGCAAGGGTGACCTTTCCTTCCTAAAAGCCTTACGGCAGAAGAGCGCAGAGGGGTTTGTGTAAAGCAGATCCTTCTACCTTCGTTGGGTTCTGCCAGCAGGACAAAAACAGGGTCGCTAGGCTGGGCACGCTGTACATCCTCCAGGATCTGCTCCGTGCTGGGGGGTTCGGGGCGGATGGGAAGGACCACCCGCTTCTTTGCCTTCGAGGTCATTGCTCAGAAACAAATGCCGACAGGCACTGGAATTGGGAATGGAGGGTGAGAGGTAAGAAAGGGAAACATTGAGCTGGTCAGAGAGCAAAAGTCGCGGTAAGCATCCAGATGTTGTTGGACTACAATTCCCATGCCTATTCCCTGAGGACCAGCCAGCCCAAACCGTTGGCAGCCCAGACCAATGGAAGATTTCATTCATTCACTCACTGATCCATCCATCCATGTGCCCCTTCCTTTCTAAACTCTATCCATCCATCCACTCCTTCCTTCCTTAACTCTGTCCGTCTGTCCACCCATTCCTTCTTTAATTCCATCCACCCATCTGTTCCTTCCTTCCTTAATTCTATTCATCCATTCATCTGCTCCTTCCTTCCTTAACCCCATCTGTTTGTTTGTCCATCCATCCATTCACTCCTTCCTCTTATCTTCATCCATCTACCCACCCACCTATCCCTCCATCTTCCTTCTCTATCCATCCATCCATACCTTCCTTCCTTAAGTCCATCCATCCATCCATCTGCTCCTTCCTTCTTTAAACATATGTCTGTCCATCCATCCACTCATTCCTTAATCCCATCCCTCCATCTGTTCCTTCCTTTCTTAATTCTATCCATCCATTCACTCCTTCCTTCCTTATCTCATCCACCTATTCCTTCGTCCCTCCATCTGCTCCTTCCTTTCTTAACTCTATCCATCCATCCAACCATCCATCCACTCTTCCTCCCTTAACTCCATTCATTATATAATTTTTTTTATAAAGATTGGTAAATTGGTTAAGTCCTAACCTTTGACGTATTAGAAAAGAGTAAGTTCCTTTCTCTGGTTCCCAACCATGCCCCACGGGGGGTTGGGGTTGGGGGGGGATTCGAGAATGCGTTATTAACAGTGAATGGCCTTTGTGGCTTCCTCCATGTAAATCCGAGTTCACGTTTTTGAATAATAAGAATTATATGTCACAGGGGTTGGGGCATTAGGGTTTTAGAGGTGCTTAGGTGGGGCATGGCCGAAAAAAGGTTGGAAACCACTGAATTCTAATGTATTTTACTGGGGGAATTTCCTCTGGATCGGCGACACGATTCACCTGAGGCACTTGTTGACCTGTGGTACGGGTCGATGACATCTGCCTTGGATGTAATCGCTCCACTACGGCCTCTCAGAGCCCGTGGAGCTAGGTCATCCCCGTGGTTCACTGAAGAACTACGGGAGCTCAAACGGGCAAAGAGACGCCTTGAGCGCCGCTGGGTGATGACCCAGAGCGACTCCGATTGGACACTAGCTAGAGCTGCTATTAGGGCCTACCTAGTGGCGATGGGGGTGGTGAGGAGGCAATACTTCCCCACCCTTATTGCCTCCGCTGATAATCGCCCAGCCACCCTGTTTCGGGTGACCAGGTCCCTCCTGGGTAGGGTGGGGCCTGTGCCTGGTTGGCAGGGATCGGCTGAGGACTTTGCTGACCATCTGGTGGAGAAAATCGATCGGATTCGCTCGGGGTTCAAACTTGGCGTGGACGGGGAGGGTCCAGGGGGATCCAGTGCACACTCTTGCGGTGTTACCTGGGATCGGTTTGATCCAGTTGCCCCGGATGAAGTGGACAGGATCCTTGCGGTGGTCCGCGCCACTAATTATCCATTGGATCCCTGTCCCGCCTGGCTGGTAAAAGCCTCTAAGACGGTGACAGGTGGGTGGGTCGGGGCTATAATTAACGTGTCTTTTCGAGAGGGGATGTTTTCTGCACTGCTGAAACATGCTCTGGTGCGCCCCCTCCTGAAGAAGCCATCCCTCGATCCAGCAATCCTAACCAACTACAGACCTGTCTCCAACCTTCCTTTTTTGGGGAAGGTTCTGGAGAAGGCAGTGGCATGTCAGCTGCAGGGGGTACTGGATGAAGCGGAATATCTGGACCCATTCCAGTCAGGATTCAGACCTGGATATGGGACTGAGACTGCATTGGTCGCGCTGATGGATGATCTCTGGCGAGAGCAGGATAGCAGTCATCCGTCCGTCCTTGCTCTTCTTCAATACTGTTGACCATGGTATCCTTCTGGAACGGCTCTGAGGATTGGGTATCCAGGGCATGGTGTGGTCCTGGTTTTCCTCATTTCTGAGGGGCCGGACCCAGTCGGTGTGGTTGGAGAGTGAGAGGTTGAGTCCTAGGCCCCTAAAATATGGGGTGCCTCAGGGTTCGGTACTCTCCTCTCCTATTTAACATCTACATGAAGCCGCTGGGTGAGATCATCCGTTCACACGGGGTGCGGTACCACCAGTACGCGGATGACACACAATTGTACATCTCGGCCCGTGGGGACCCCAGTGATGCAGTCAAAGTCCTTTCCCGCTGTCTGGAGGCTGTTGGGGTCTGGATGGGGGCAAATGGGCTACAGCTGAATCCTAGCAAGACTGAGTGGCTATGGATAGGGGGTCCTGCGTTATCCCAGGAGCTACCATCTTTGGTTTTGGATGGGGCTGTTTTGCCCCAGACCAACACGGTGCCCAACTTGAGGGTCCTCCTGGATTCACGGCTGCTGCTAGAAGAACAGGTGGCGGCTGTGGCCAGGAGGGCCTTCGCCCAACTTCGGGTGATTCGCCAGTTGTGCCCGCTCCTGGACCGTGACTCTTTGCTCATAGTCACTCACGCTCTGGTGACCTCCAGACTAGACTACTGTAATGCGCTCTACATGGGGCTGCCCTTGATGACCATTTGAAGGTTGCAGCTGGTCCAGAATGCCGTGGCCCGGGTGGTGATGGTTGTGGACGTTATGCCCATGCCTCACCACTGCTTTGGGGGCTGCACTGGTTACCAGTTTGTCTCCGGGTGCAATTCAAGGTGCTGGTTTTGACCTTTAAAGCTCTACATGGTAGTGGGCCAGGGTATCTCAGAGACCGCATCGCCCTAAGGACGTCTGTCCGTCCAACCAGAGCGGACCAGAGGCGCTCTCTAATTGTGCCATCAGCCAGGGGGGCTCGCCTCTCTGGCACAAGGAGGAGGGCCTTCTCCGTGTCCGCACCGGCCCTTTGGAACCTCCTGCCTGTGGAACTGCGTCTCCAGACGGAGTTGTTGCCCTTTAGGAAGGAACTAAAGACATGGCTGGCGGGGCAAGTTTGGGGTGCGGGTGGGGATGGGGGTACCGTTGGGTGGTTGGTATAGAGAAGTGTGCCTTCCCCCAAGGTCCCTTCGGTACTTGCGCACCTTTTAGGGGTGGGTTTTTTAACTTTTAACTTTGTTTTATCATGTGTCTTTTTATGTATTTACTGTCCGCTATGTAAACCGCCCTGAGTTGGGTTGTACCTGAGTGGGCGGTATATAAGCGTGAAAAATAAATAAATAAATAAATAAATTTTATTTTAACCTGGTATGATCAGGTGACTAACTAGATAATAAAGGATACTGGACACCAGACAGGGGTTGCATAGAAAGGTGATGTATTTTATTGAGTACATTTTAATGTATCTCATTGTATTGTGATTGTTTCAATCCTACTTTGCACCTGTTTTTGTCCTGTTTTATGTAACCCTGCTTAATCTAATGCATTTAATTTTAACCTGATATGGTCAGGTAACAAATCAGTTTATAAAGGAGGAGGAGGAGGGATGGAAGGCATTTTCTTGGCTGGGGAAGAGGAGGAAGGCTGGCGATCCAGATAAATGGCACCTTTCCATCCTTTTGTGATTATCGGGTAGGCCAGGAAGGACAGCCCATCCAGCCTGTAGAAGCTTCCAGAATGTTCACTAGTCCACAGCCCTTTCTGCATGCGCAGGTCTATGCAGGTCTATGCAAGGCACATGCAGAAGAAGGGGTGGGGGAAGCATCTTTGGTTCTTGGACTTCAATACCCAGAAGCCTCAGTCAATTCTCCAAAGCTCTGATCAGCCAATGGACTGACTGAGGCCTTCTGGGAATTGAAGTCCACCGGTATTCTGGGAGAACATAGTTTGGGGGGAAACGCCTGTATCAACATTGTGAGATTCCTTTACCTAATCTTCGATCTGTTGAATCATCCATCACATATGGGTTACAGGAATTTTATCACTGCATTTCCCTCTGCATATTCACTTTTGGTACCTGTATGCGCATTAAATTGAATTGTGTATTCTTTATTTAAATTTCATCTGTTTTTTTTAAAATTGATAAGGCCATCAGACTAATCAAATAATAAATATATATCTATCTACATCAACACAGGTTTTGCAGATATTACACTCACTCCTGCACACCCCCATCCCTATACAATTCAACCAGACCTCCACCTTCTTAATGGGGTGGGTGGGGGAGGTTATCCCCCTTTTCAGTTTTCCATCCCTGGATGTTGATCCTAACCATACCACCACCACCACCACCACCACCACCACCACCACCACTACCACCCCAAAAAGCTCTGCTCCCTTATTTCAACCAACATCTAACACTTAGAGACTTAATTTTCCACCTCCATGTGAATAGAGACCGCATCTCCCCAAGGTATTCAGCCCATCCTACAAGGGCAGACAGGAGGGGCTCAGTGGTGGTCCCATCCGCAAAAAAGTTCATCTTACTGGGGCCAGGAAGAGAGCCTTCTCCGTGTCTGCCCCAGCCCTGTGGAACCTCTTACCACCAGAACTGCGACTCCAGTCGGAGTTACTCCCTTTTAGAAAAATGCTTAAGACTTGGCTATGCCAGCGGGTGTGGGGCATGCTTGACTCTACTGCGCAAGCCCGCTGGCTCGTTTAGCCTGTCCGAGGGATCCTGTTTGCTTTGTTTTTTTTTTGCTATTTTGTTACAGGAGGGCGGAGGGTTAGTTTTTTAATGATCATCTGACTAGGTTTTTGTGTTTTTTAATTTTGTTTTAATGGGGGGTGGGGGTTATCAATTGTTTTTAGCTACTGTTGTTTTTAACTGTTGTAGTATTGTTGTTGTATTGTACATTGTATACTGTATTGTATGTTGTTAGCCGCCCTGAGTGGTGGTTCCTATCAGGAGGGCGGGATACAAATCCATAAAATACTGTAAATAAATATAAATAAATAAATAGATGTTCACTTTTTGAATACCGTATAGACTCGAGTATAAGCCACGTTTTTAGCCCCAAAAATGAGCCTCCAAAAGGGGGACTCGGCTTATACTCGGGTCAATGACCACAAGGGTCCCAAGACTGTGCCAGATTGAGATGTGCCAAAAATTTAGTTAATTTTACCATATTTTCATGTATTTTGATAATTGAAACTCACTAGGAGCTGCTGCATTTCTCACCCTCAGCTTATACTCGGGTCAATCTATTTTCCTGGGTTTTCAGGTCAAACTTAGGTACCTCAGCTTATATTTGGGTCAGCTTATACATTACTTGATTATATATGGTAGCTCTACCTACCTACCTACCTATCTAGCCTGTCTTTCTATCAGGGCTGCAGTGGCTCAGTGGTTAAGAAGCTCGCCTTGTTGGCCGGAAGGCCAGCAAGTTGGCAGTTCAAGACCCGGGTACTGCATGACAGATTGAGCGCTTGTCTCTGTCCCAGTTCCTGCCAACCTAGCAATTCGAAAGCAAGAATTTTGCAACTGGACAAATAGGGACCACTTTGGTGGGAAAAGATCTTGGGGGCACGAAAGGAGCCTCATTCGGGCGTCCCCTGAACGGAGTTTCTCCAGCAAAAATCCTTTCAAGCCAGAATAATTTCTGACACCAAATTATTAATATCGGGTTGAGGAGGGTAGTGGAAGATAGGGGTGCCTGGCATGCGGTGGCCCATGGGGGCATGAAGGGTCAGAATCGACTGTGTGACTTAAGAACAACAAATCTATCTATCTATTTATCTAGTTAGTGGCCTTTGAGGCTTCTTCCACGTGAATCGGAGTTTACTTTTTGAATAATAAGAATTATATGTCACGGAGAAGGTGGGAGGCATCAGGATTTTAGAGATGCTTAGGTGAGGCACGGCCAGAAAAAGGTGTGGCACCACAGCCTGAAAGCAAAATCCAAAATCCACTTCCCTTTTTGATGTTACCCGCTCCTGTTCCTTCTCCCACCCCCACCCCCACCCCCACCCTCACCTAAACTTCCCTACAATACTTCCCCTTTTCTAAAACCACTTTCTTCTTCTTCTCCTGGTTTAAAGCAAAAGCTAATCTATACCTGCCCCATAAATGCGCTGAGTGCCGTTTCTGGGCGGTCACAAGTTAATTAGCATTTTACCCCCAACATGCTGCCCCCCAACCAAAAATCATTGCCTTCCCACCCACCCAAATACTGCCTCCTTCTGGTCCTCTGGCTGAAATCATTTTAGTTACCTCGGAAGGATGGAAGGTTGAGTCAACCTTGAGCCCTGGTCAGGATCAAACTCACAACCTTTTGGTCACAGGACAGCCGTTTAACCACTGCGCCACCAGGGCTCGGTTTAGGTCAACCCCCCCCCCCCGCCCCAACACACACACACTTTTCTGATTTCAAGTTTTTTGACTTTCTTACACCATGGAGCAATGACCCCACCCACACCTTAACTATCTTATTCAGCATCTTTTCAACATCTGTAACCCCTGGCCTGGCCCTTCCCCTGGCCAAATGTCTCTCCTCCTTTAAGGTCCGCTCCCTTCTCCCAAATACATTCTGGCATCATCCTCTCCCCCTCCCCCTCCAAAGGACCATCTCCTAACCCCATCATCCTTTCCCCCATTTAGATCCCCCTTAACTAGGATGATGCCAGATTCTTCTTTGATTATATGTGTGTGTATACACACAAACACACACTAATATATGTATGTATACACACACACCACTGTTTAATATATATGTATGTATACACACACACCACTGTTTATTCTGCAAGCATCCTCCTCCACAGTATCATCATCCTCTCCCGGACCCTTCATTCCCCTCCTGGCCACTGCCACGTCCTCAAGGCTAGCCCACCACCACCACTACTGCCTCATATTTTAACCACCCGCCCTGAAAAGCATAATCTATTTCTTGCTTACAGGACAAAATTCTTAATGCCCTCTTTTATAGGGGGAGGGTCCCCCTGAAACAAGCCACCCCAAAGGTGACCCCCCCACACCAAAAATCACCATTGCTTCCCACCCATATATTACCTCTTTCTGGTCCTCTGGCTGAAATCATTTCTTTTCCTTCGTTTAATAAAGAGGCTTTTAAGGATATACTTCCAATGGCCTTTTTGATAAGAGGGTTTGATTGACTCTTCACCAAGATGTGTCCTTTGTTGATGGTTATTTTTAATTGTGTGTATTATTTTTGTTATTCTGGTGTTTTTTTTTGTCTAATTTCTTGTTATATAGATTTTTTAAATGTGTTGTTAGCCACCCAGAGTGGGAGAATATCCTAGATGGGCAGGGTATTAATGCAAATAATAATGCAAATAATAATGCAAATAATAATGCTAATAATAATGCTAATAATAATGCTAATAATAATAATAATGCTAATAATAATAATAATAATAATTCTTTTGTTTCTCTTTATTGCTGTATTCCTCACCCCACCCCCTTTATAGGGAAAACTCTCCCCACCCCTATTTTCAATCCCTAAAATTTTCTTTACATCCCCATTCCTTTTCACTCTCTCCAACCACCTCCCAAAACTATCCAAAAACAGGCCCCCCCATATTAAATAAATAAAATAAATGACCCCACCCCTATTTATCCCTTTCTCTAAAAAACATTATATTCCCCCCCACCCCCCAAAAAAGCCACCTGGGTCAACATCCCTGCCGAGCCCTCAAACATATACTGTATTTTCTATGAATAACTATGTAAGTTTTAATTACTGTAATTATATTTTACTAATTGTATTTTGTTTAATAAAATGCATTTTAAAAACATATTATTATTCATGATAGGGGGGTATTAATTTATTCCGCCCCCCCCAAGGAAGCCACCTGGATCTGCATAAAATCACCCCCAAATTGTGCCCCCAAACATATTTTTCATAATCTGTGCCCTCCATATATAGGGGGCATTTCCTTAATTTCTTATGCCCCCCCCCCCGAAAAATCTCATCCTGTATTAATCATAACCTCCCCAGGTGTCATTCATGCCCATAAAAGAGATATAATAGGGGTCAGCCCCCTCATTAAGCTTAGTCCCCCATATTAAAGCCCCCCCACCATAAAACTAACCCCCCTCCCTCCATTTTCCCCTCACCTGCTTTTCCTCCTCCCTCCTCCTCGCCTATTCCTCCATCCAAGACACGCCCCTGCTCGCGCCACGCCCCCTTGACCAGCATTTCCGTTTTCAGGGCTCCCACTTCCGGCTTCATACAGCGTAGCCGGCCACGAGTAGACGCTCTACGCTCACACCAGCGCTAGGCTCTCTATAGTCCTTCTTCCCCTGTTACTATGCCAACAGCCAGAAGAAGAACGTGCGAGGGTGACTAGAAATAGGAATAGTGTTAGAGGGACAATTTCATAGCGCGTTTCAGGGACTAACTTTTATTGATGGATTATTATAATAAAAATCTACCATTAGATTCATATTAGAAGACTGGTATGAAATTAATGGTTCAAGACTTAACCAAGGACCTAAGAACTGTTAAGACAATGTCTAAGTCTATACGCAGTTCCTAGTAAAGTTGTTTTCTTTAGACTATTCAAGTCCATTAAATCAAACATTTCCAAATATATAGGGACTATTATTACAGTACTGTACTACTATTAGATTCACATTAGAAGACTGGTATAAAATTAACGGTTCAAGACCTAACCAAGGACCTAAGAACTGTTAAGGTAACGTCTAAGTCTATAGGCAGTTCCTAGTAAAGTTGTTTTCTTTGTAGAGTTAGGATAATTCAAGTCCAATAAAATAAACATTTCCAAATATATAGAGATTATTGCTATGATTAGATTCACAGTGAAAGACTGGTATGAAATTAATGGTTCAAGACCTAATCAAGGACCTAAGAACGGTTAGGTTAAGGCAGGGATTCTCAACCTGCAGCCCACGGGCCGGATACGGCCAACAGCACCATATCATGTGCCCCCACCACCACACCAGGAAGTGCCATGTGGTGGAGGAAGGGCAAAATGGTCGTCCAATCCCCGAAGAAGCTATCTGAGTGTGTCCCGGCCCCCGGCTTTAAAAGGTTGAGAACTTCAGGATTAAGGTAACGAGTCTAAGTCTATAGGCAGTTCCTAGCAAAGTTGTTTTTTGTCGAGTTTGGCTGTTCAAGTCCAATAAATCAAATATATAGGGAATGTTACTACTATTATTAGATTCACAGTCAAAGACTGGTGTAAAATTAACTGTATGAGACCTAACCAAGGACCTAAGAACTGGTAAGGTATCATGAGTCTACATGCAGTTCCTAGTAGAGTTGTTTTTTGGAATTAGGATGTTCGAGTCCAGTAAGTCCAAAATTTCTAAATATCTCAGGAGTCCTTTAGCTATTGCTCCCACCACTATGGGTACAACAGCAGATTTATTCTTTCATAGACACTCAACTTCAATTTGCAAATAACAATATATTTGTGATTTTTTTCTCCAGTTCTTTGTTTACAATCCGTGTGTCTCTGGGTATAGCCACGTCAATAAACCAGACCTTCTTCTTTTTCCACAACAGTGAAATCAAGTGTGTTATGAGTCAAGAGGTCTCTTGGTTTGGATTTTAAAGTCCCACCGTATCTTGACCAGTTCTCATTTTCCAAAACTTTCCAAAACGACTACTACTGCTATAAGTCATTGCAATATTGTACGTTTTGAGCACCTATTTATGCAGCAATTAAAAAAACATTGAAAACAAAAGAACTGCAGACAATTTTGGAGACTACCAAGATTTGTTTCAAAGGGAGCCTTTGGTGAAATAAAATCCCTCAATCTTTTAAGGTGCCACTTGGGTGGCTCAGTGGTTAAAAAGCTCACCTTGTTAGCTGGAAGGATGGCAAGTCGGCAGTTTGAGAGCCGGGTACTGCATGACGGATTGAGCGCCTGTCTCTGTCCCAGCTCTTGGGGTCATAAAAGAAGCCTCATTCGGGCATCCCTTGAGCAGTTTCTTCCGCAAAAATCCTTTCAACCCAGAATAATTTCTGGCACGAAATTATTATTATCATCCTACATGCTGAAATATAGTTATTCCTTTGAAACATACCTCTCTGAAGTAGCCCATTATCAAATTCAGTGGATTTAGTCCCAGGTGAGTCACAATCTACTCTACGTGTCAGTTCAATGGACTTTACTCCTTCATGAATACAATTATTTCAATATTAGGGATACACCCTTTCAAGAGCTTTTAGCTAAAAAAATTTAAGTTAATTTTTAACTATTTCTCTTGCCAAGGATAAAAGGGAGAATCAATACCCGAAAGAAATCAAAAATCAAAAACTCAGGATTTTAGCACAACTGTAGAACTATGCAAAAACAGTACCTAATTTATATGTAGCCCAGATCTTGATCTAGCTGAAAACATTGTCCTGTTTTCAAATATTTAAACAACAGTCCTGCCCATACAACTATCTCAGTAAGGGCTACGGTGGCTCAATGGTTAAGAGGCTCGCCTTGTTAGCTGGAAGGCCAGCAAGTCAGCAGTTAGAGACCTGGGTACTGCATGGCGGTTTGCGCGCCCATCTCTGTCCCTACTCCTACCAACCTAGCAGATCGAAAGCAAAAAATTGCAAGTAGATAAATAAGGGACCACTTCGGTGGGAAAAGATCTTGGGGACATGAAAGGAGCCTCATTTGGGTGACCCCTGAGAGGAGTTCCTCCAGCAAAAATCCTTTCAACCCAGAATAATTTCTGACATGAAATTACTATTATTAATGACCCTGCTATGTAGGCCAGTATTCCATCTTGTTTGTAAGGTTGGTGTAAGGTTCAGTGGCTTAAAGGCAGTGGTAGGATTCAGCAGGTTCGCCCCAGTTTGCCAGAACTGGTAGCAGAAATTCCGGCTGGCCCCGCCCATCCAAGTTTTGAAATAAAGTACAGTAGTCCTAATGCAGGTGCAACCCAGGACTTTCTCCCTGGCCACACCCACCATACCACACCCACAGAGTAGGTATTAAAAAAAATTGAATCCCACCACTGCTTAAAGGCAACCCTTTAGTGTAGGCCAGACTGCCTTCTTCCAGGTCAGGATGAGATTAGCGTAGTAGGGAAACAGAAAAAAGTTAGTTTATACCAGTGTTTACTAAACCTTTGTCTTCGATTCCCAGAAGCCTCAGTCAATTCCCCAAAGCACTGATCAGTCAATGGACTGACTGAGGCTTCTGGGAATTGAAGCCCACCTGTGGGATCTGGACCCCAGTGTTGGGAAACACTGGATTAGATAGATAGGCACAGGGAGGGAGGGAGGGAGGGAGGGAGGGATAGATAGATAGCCACAAAGAGATTAGACTAGTGGTTCCCAACAGTCTTTTGGTCATGCCCCACCTAAGCATCTCTACAATTCTGATGCCCTCCGCCCTGTGACATATAGATAGATAGGCACAAAGAGATTAGATAAGACTGGATAGATGTATGGATGGATAGGCATAAAGAGATTAGATAGGCAGATAGATGGATGGACGGACAGACAGACAGACAGACAGAAATAGATTAGACCAGTGGTGAAAGAGTGGGGGGAAACATTGGCATTAAAAATTTCCCGGGTAATTTGACAGACAAATAGTAAAAGGGTGAAAACATGGCAAAGCGAAATAGCAAACCTTGACATAATATTACATTTTTGGGGTTCCCTTCTTTCATTAACATGGAATTCGAGGCCCGACAATGAGTTTTGCACCTTGGGGCAGGCTAGGTTCCAGAGGGGACAAAAAAAATACAAGAACGGCTCTTCAGTATTGAGGGCAGTTGAATGGTCAACATTTATAAGATGAGAAGGAATAAGAAGAAACATATTGCGTCTCCGATCTAAGTAGTCCCTTTCCATCCACCCTTGCAGTTCCACCTTCCAGACTCTTGGCCTCAAAAGTGGCGGCCTTTCTTCATTTTGTACTTATGCCGCGTGGTTTGCTTCCGGAGCCGACGCCAATATTCAAGGGTGTCTGGATCTAGCTCTTCTAGTTTCTTGGGGGGTCCAATATGCATATTGAAAAGCCTGGAAAAGAAAGCAGAAAAGGGGGGGGGGAGAGAGATGTGGTGAGCCAGGAAGCATTTCAACCAGTAAAGGTCAAAGCCACCCTTGCTCAAAAGCCAGTCGTATCCGAATCTAGGGTTCAGTGCTCATCTCTATTTGCAGCTCAAGAGCCCGCGCCATCTGCGTCTGCAGACGTTTCCATGGTCATGTGGCAGGCATGACTAGACACTGAAATGCCATTACCTTTCCCACCGAAGTGGTACCTATTTGGAAATTCTTGTTTTCAAACAGCTAGGTTGGCAGGAGCTGGGACAGATGATGGGTTCCTCCATTTGCCCGGCCCACTCACCATTCTGGATACTCCGTGTCTGGCTTCAGCTTCACCTCCGGCCCTTCTTTATAGATGTTGACGCCAATGGCGTGAGTGGTGAGCAAGGAGGGGTCTTTGCACACTTCCGGGCCTTTCATCTCCACTTTGACAGTGGTTTTTCCTTTACTTTTGACCGCTGCGGAAAGAAAATCAAGGGGGTCAAAACTGATGCAAATTGGATTGTTTGGTTGCTTTAGTTACTTGCTTGCTTACCTACCTACCTGCTTACTTATTTAACTAACTACTTATTTAATTAACTACCTAACTACTTATTTACCTACCTGCTCACTTACTTAACTCGTCGTCATCGTTGGCTGCTACTTGTATCCAAGCATGCATTTTTCCTGTAAGTCTTAACTAACTTCTTACTTGCCTACCTACCTTACTTACCTACCTGCTTACTTTCTTAACTAATTACTTGCCTAACTAACTATTTACTTACCTAACTAACTTCTTACTTATCTACTTACCTGCCTGCCTGCCTGCTTGCTTACTTACATAACTAACTAACTACTTACCTAATTAACTATTTATTTATTTCAACATTTCTATACCACTTCCCTCACTCAAGAGTGACCCAAAGCGGTACCTAACTACTTACTTACTTACTTAACTAAATAGTTAACTCCATGCACAGGGGCAGTCTACCTTCCGTTCCCAACATGCGGGGGAACGAAAAGCACACAGGGGAAAGAGAGGCTTCTTTAAATCACAAGACAACCCCCCCCCCTCCTGCATCCCAAGGAGGATGGGATTTGTAGTCCAAAGTCTCCGCGCACACATTTATTTTACAAAGAAGTTTTCCTTTTGGATTACAATGTCCAACATCCCCCAGTTTGGGCCTTACCTAATTTCTTGTTGCCCCTCTTGGGCCCCAGACACGACAAACCCCCACAACCACCACCACCTGCAGCCCAAGGAGGATGGGACTTGTATTCCAAAGTCCCCATCACCACACACACAATACAAAGAGATTTCCCTTTTGGACTACAAAGCCCAGCATCCCCACCAGCCTGGGGCTTACCTAATTTCTCCTTGCCACTCTTCCTCTTGGGTCCCCAAACACGGAAATCCATACTCACAATACAAAGAAGTTTTCCTTTTGGACTACAACACGCAGCATCCCCCAGCCTGGAGTTTACCTAATTTCCCCTTGCCCCTCTTGGGCCCCAGACATGACCACCCCCTGCATCCCAAGGACGACGGGTTTTGCAGTCCAAAGTCCTCCCCTCCCCACTCATCATACAAAGAAATTTCCCTTTTGGACTACAATGCACAGAATCCCCAGCCTGAGCCTTACCTAATTTCTTGATGCCCCTCTTGGGCCCCAGACACGACTACGCCCCCTGCAGCCCAAGGAGGATGGGACTTGTAGTCCAACGTCCCCTACCACCACACTCGCAATACAAAGAGGTTTACCTTTTGGACTACAACACCCAATATCCCCTCAGCCTGGGGCTTACCTAATTTCTCCTTGCCCCTCAGGGCCCCAGACATGATGATAACCCCCTGCAGCCCATTGACGACGGGTTTTGTAGTCCAAAGTCCTCCCCACTCATCATACAAAGAAATGTCCCTTTTGGACTACAATGCCCAGCATCCTCCAGGCTGGGGCTTACCTAATTTCTTGTTGCCCCTCACCCCGGGGCCAAGGGCTAGGAGCCCGGGCTCCCATGAGGAGAGGCGGATCGCCCGGCGGAAAAGCCCCCCAAGCCAAGCCATGTGAAGGTCTGCAAAAAAAAAAAGAGCCTCTCCGTCCGTCTCCGTTGAGACCTGGGCGCACGCCTGTGACGCAAGAGGACCGCAGAGCATGCTGGGAAATGGAGTCTTTGAGTGGATTCTGACTTATTAGCAGAAATTATCTTTTTACAGTATATAAATTCAGTATTAAGGGCACAGGATGGCCAGCTATTAGGAACAGTGGAATAATAGACTGTCTCAGAAAGCAGTGGACTCAACTTTATTTGGAGATACTGTATTCAAACAACCGCTATGTGGGCATCTGTCTGGGATGGTTTATTTAGAGCAGGGATTCTCAGCCTGCTACCCGTGGACCGGATGCGGCCCATGGCACCATTTCATGTGGCGTCCTACCACCTCCACCACACCAGGAAGTGCCATGTGGTGGAGGAAGGGCAAAATGATCATCCGGCCCCCGAAGCTGTCTGCGGGAGCGTGACCTGGCCCCTAGCTTTAAAAGGTTGAAAACTGGTTTAGAGACAAAGAGTCGGGAGAGCTCCTTGATTGCCTCTTGAATGGGGAATCAAGACCTATTAGGTTTACAAAAGGCCTGCCTTCCGAGCAGAAACGCTCCTTTTTAAGCACATGGTCTCTTGATATATTTCAAGTACCCCCATTTTAACTTCTGTTCCCTTGGCTGTTCTATGCTGGTCTTGGACCGTAATAAAAATTTGATTTGATTTGATAATACCTGCCTCCACTGGCCATAACAATGGCCAGAAGTGGTTTGTTGGTAGGACCAATCCAGCTTGTTCCCGTTGTGTTCTTTTGTTCTGGAGCTTGTTTTTTGTTGTTCAGTCGCACAGTTGATTCCGACCCTTTGCGACCCTATGAACCATTGTTCTCCAGGCGCCTCTGTCCTCCACCGTCCCCCTGTCCTCCCAGTTCTGTGCCCATTGTGTCTACAATACCATCTATCCATCTCATCTTTGGCCTCCCCCTTCTTCTTTTGCCCTCCACCTTTCCCAACATCAAGGCCTTCTCAAGTGAATCCTCCCATCTCATTTGATGTCCAAAGTACTTTAGCCTCATCTTTACTATTTGACCTTCCAATGAGCAGTCAGGGTTGATTTCTTCTAAGATTGACCTATTTGTTCTCCTTGCTGTCCAGGGGACTCTCAGAACTCTCCTTCAACACCACATCTCAAAGGCATCTATTCTTCTGCGTTCGGCTTTCCTAATTGTCCAGCTCTCACATCCGTACATTACCACTGGGAATACCATTGCTTTGACTATTCTAATTTTTGTTTGCAATGTGATGTCTCTGCTTTTCACTATGTTCCCCAGGTTTCTCATGGCTTGTCTCCCAAGAATCAGTCGCCTTTTTATTTCATGGCTGCAATCCCCATCTGCAGTGATCTTTGATCCTAAGAATGTAAAATCTGTCACTGGTTCTACTTCTTCCCCATCTATTTTCCAGGAACTGATTGGGCCTGTTGCCATTATCTTGGTTTTCTTGATATTGAGTCTCAAGCCAGCTTTTGCACTTTCCTCCTTCAATCCAATCAAGAGATTCTTTAGGTCTTCCTCACTTTCTGCCATTAGGGTGGTATCGTCTGCATATCTCAGATTGTTGATGTTTCTCCCAGCAATTTTTATCCCATATTGTGATTCCTTCATCCCTGCATTGTGCATTATGTGCTCTGTGTATAAGTTGAATAAGCAGGGTGACAAAATGAAGCCTTGTTTTA
Organism: Bradypodion pumilum; assembly: GCA_035047305.1. NCBI lineage: Eukaryota > Metazoa > Chordata > Lepidosauria > Squamata > Chamaeleonidae > Bradypodion > Bradypodion pumilum. The sequence goes on along the minus strand of JAWDJD010000007.1, from coordinate 41,675,101 downwards.
CTCCTTTTCCTATTCCAAACTACTCCGTCATTCCGTGTTCTGTCCTAACTGTTGCTTCTTGATTCATGTACAGATTTCTCAGGAGGCATATGAGGTGCTCTGGTATTCCCATCTCTTTAATCACTTGCCACATCTTGTTGTGATCCACACAATCAAATGCCTTGTACAAAATACCAATAAATAAACTGCCTCCCTTTAACGTCTGTCCCTTTTGCTGTTCTAGGACCGTAATAAAGAATTGATTGATTTATCGATCAATCAATACATTGTTCTTCTGTGTCCCGATCAAACCCTGGACTGCCCAAATGAAACCACTTTCTTGGCTTTGGCGTTAGCCAAACTCAAGTCCTCATCAGTGCCCCTTAGGGCGAGGAAGGCGGTATATAAATATAACAATGAATAAATAAAATAAATAAAAATGTTTCTGGCAGTAAATAAATAAAAAATCGATTATAAGTACTATTTGACACTGAGAGACTTCTGCCTGAGTAAACATGGTCTGATCAAGTTTTGGGAGAAACCCAAAGAGGATACCGGTAGCAAAGACGACTTCTGAGTCCAGCACTTTTGAATTAACACCTGATTCATGCATCGAACCGGTGGTTCCCAACCTTTTTTAGGCCATGCCCCAGGTAAGCATCTCTAAAATTCTGGCGCCCCCCACACCCCATGACCTATAATTCAAAAAGTTAACTTATATTCATGCAGAGGAAGCCCTAAAAGCCTTTAAACTGGTCTAAACCAGTGGTCCCCAACCTTATTTTGGCCATGTCCCTCCTAAGCATCTTTAAAATCCTGATGTCCACCCTTCCCCCATGACATATAATAATTCTTATTATTCAAAAAGTAAACACCGATTCTGTAGGGATGATTACCTTTCACCCCCAAAGTATTCCTAGCTTACCCCAATAATTGCCCTTAGCCCATAAGCCACCAGGAGAAGGCTAGGGCGCACGGGGCGCACAACCTGGGAGTCCTGCTCAAAGGCATGGCCACAAACCTTTGGACATCTCCTGGACCAAGCTGATAAGCGCATCCCAAGTGCAAGCCCCTTATCAAAATCTGCAGGGCTGCTTCCCTAGTCACGAACTCTCTATCTTTCCCATCAGACCATCTTAGTGACCCCACTCCTTGACCCCTTGCTCGACCCCACTTCCCGGTTGCCCTCTGACACGTAGGGTCCCTAATCTATGACCAACATACATGTCACCCATTGTTCCACCTGTTTCCTTTAGCCTGTAACGGACGTGCGGTAGTTCTTAGAATCGCGTGATCCAAGGTATGCTAGGCTGTCAATAAAAGAGACCACCCAGTTCCCCTGGATGTCACCTCACTTGCACCCTGATCCGTGTGTGCGCATGTTATTTCATTCCTGCGAGCGGCCTTGATCCCTACACGATTCACCTAGAGCAAGGGTTCCCAACCTTTTCAAGCCAGGAGCCGAGTCACGCTCTTCCAGCTAGCTTCAAGGGTCGGACGGCCATTTTGCCCTGCCTGTACAATGGGGGCAACCATTTTGTCCCAACAGCTTCAAGTGGGTGGCCATTTTGTTTCTCAAATGCCCTTGGAGGGGAGGTGGGCCACATGAAATGGTGCCATGAGCCAGATCTGGCCCACAGGCCTTAGGTTGGGAACCCCTGATAGAGGAAACCTAAAAGTCCATTAACGTGGACTCATTTTTGAATTGCGCACACCCCTTTAAAAATCAAAATTTCCCCCTGTAGTTGGGAACCACGGGGTCAGTCAAAATGACCTCGAGGAACCCATCCAGTTCTGAAATGCTATGATTTCTTAATGGAAAAGGAATAGTGAGGCAGATGAGAGAGTATTTTGTTTTAAACACGGAGCCTGATGAAAGTTTAATGCTTTCACAACTTCTCTGCTGTAATATTTCTCAATTTAAACCAGGGCTTCCCAACCTTTTCAAGCTGGGGGCCAGGTAACACTCTCTCAGTCAGCTTTGAGGGCTGGACCGCCATTTTGCCCTGCCTGCGCGATGGGAGCGGCCATATTTTCTCAAAAGCTTCAAAGAGGTGGCCATTTTGTTTCTCGAATGCCCTTGAAGAGGTGGAGGGCACATAAAATGGTGCTGGGTGCTAGATCCAGCCCATGGGCCTTAGTTTGGGAACCCCTGATTTAAACATACCAATTTCAATTTATCCCTGATGTCGTTTTATGTTTTACAACTGTAACGGAGTGGCGTCTGACCCAGAGATTTTAAAATTTAGCCTGGGGTTTTAGGTTTGGCCTTGTTTTTCTGTTTTTCCAGGACGCGGCAACCAAACACCATCTTCCTAAATTATTAAAGGGAATTTAATCGTCGTTGTCGTCTCCCGCGGCAACCTGATCTAGGATCTTCAAAACCTTTGGTGCGTCAGAGAAAGAAAAACAAGTCGCGAGCAGAACACAGTGTTGTGTTAATTCCGAGAGAAAAAAATCTCATTTTTGGATTATATCTTTCTGGGACGCCTTTTCCTTCCGTCAAAGAGGCAGAGCTGGTTTGACTCGATACAAACGTTTCCTCCTTAAAATTATTAAATTTTTCCTTTCTAAATTGCATTTTAAGCTATTTTCCTCCTTTTGAAGGAAAAGAAATTTGCAGTTTTCTGAGTGAGACAGCATTCTTCGACAGACAGCTCAAAACCTTTGAATTAGCTTTGCTCCAAGGTTTGGACTGAAAAACTACATTACCCAGAATCCTTTTGGCAGCACATGGTCAGACCAGGTCGGAGTGGAAGAATTGTGTAAAAGCAAACAGGAACTTAAAAAAAAACTCAGCTAAGTTGCAAAACTCCGGCGGTTTTGGAAATGTAAAGTCCTGATCAGGAATAAGCGGCCCGGATCCTGACTGCGGTAAATACACGTGTTTGCAAAGTGAATTAAAACTTCCACATCTGCAGATCTCTGTTGGAGCCCAAAACTTTATTTTTTTTAAAGAAGAAAGTAAGTTGCTCATCAAGTTTCTTTTGGTTTGCATATTAAATAAATATTTATTTCAACTTTTCTTTTGCATTAAATAAAAGAAATATTTATTTCAAGTTTTCTTTTGGTTTGCATTAAAGAAAATAAATATTTCAATTTTTCTTTTGGTTTGCATTAAATAGAATAAATACTTTATGTCAAGTTTTCTTTTGGCTTGCCTGAAATATAATAAATGCTTTATTTCAAGTTTTCTTTTGGTTTGCATTAAAGAAAAATATTTATTTCAAGTTTATTTTGGTTTGCCTAAAATAAAATAAATACTTTATTTATTTCAATTTTAAATAAAAACAGAGGAGGAGAGATTTTGGAGTTGCAGGTCAGTTTTGTTCTGTGCAAAAGGCACAATCCTAGACTTGTTTACTCAGGAGTAAGCTCCCATTAAAACCAGTGGGGCGTCCCAAGAAATCCCAAAATCAATCCCTTTTTACAGAGTTTGGTCACTACTATGTTCCCTAAAACTCATCTGATTTAAAAGTAAATATTATGGAAACCTGTAGCAATTTGCTTCGAACTATTTGATTTTTAAGCCTGTGTTTTGCAAAGTTTGTGTGTTTGTCTGTTTGTTTATTTTCCTCTCTCGACAAAGAAAGTTAAGAAATTTTGCTTGCAAGGAGAGGCGCAAACCCCAAACAGAAACCCAAAATTGCAACATAAAAGCAAAATATAATTTTTTAAAATAAATAAATACAAAGCCTGATCTTTTCTCTCTCAAAATCCAAATGAGAAATAGGAATTAATGAACGAAGAAAGAAAGATAAAGTGATGTGTGAAGGTACAAAGGGTAGCTAGATTTTAATGTGCTGGATATAAGTGGAATGTTTTTATTATTATTATTATTATTATTATTATTATTATTATTATTATTATTATTATTATTATTATTATTATTATTATTATTATTATTATTATTATTATTAACAACAACAACAGCAAATAAGTTTACTGAATTTATTTACAAACAACACATTAAATCTAGATGTAAAGCTAGATGTTAATGTGTTGATTGTAAATAAATTCAGTCAATTTTTATTTATTTCTTATGTTTAGTTCTTGGATTCATTCCCAAGGAGACATGCGTGGGTTTGCATTGTAAAGGCATGTCAAAAATTTGCAACCAGTGCATTGCGTAACAAGAAATGTTTTCCCCCCCCAGGCCTTTCAAGTATTTATTTACTAGTTATCCATGGCAGGAAGAAGTTAGCTCAGCAAAGGAAGAAAATAAAGAATAAATCTGTAACATTTATTATTATTATTTTTAAACTGTCAAACTACCATATATACTCGACTATAAGTCATCCTGAATATAAGTCTAGGTACCTAATTTGGACCTCTAAAACTAGGAAAATAGATTGACCTGAGTATAAGTCGGGGGTGGAAAATGCAGCAGCTGCTAGTGAGTTTCAATAATTAAAATACATGAAAATATGGTAAAATTAATTAATTTAGACATTTGTGTGGGTATGTTTTTGAGTGTTTACATTGACCCGAGTATAAGTCGAGTCCCATTTTTGGACCTCATTTGGGGGGGGCTAATAAACCCGACTTATACTTGAGTATATACAGTACTTTCTCTTTCTTATTCGGAAGCTTATAGTTGCATCATTTCCTCTGAACCAAATTTCTATTTTTTTATGTGTTAGTTGTTTTTCTGCTCAAATTAAGCAGAAATCCCTTCCCCCCCAAATATGTGCTGTATTTTGGCCCTGAAGCGAAGGGCTTGAAAAAGAAATATGGCAGTTCAGATCCGTCCACTTGTTTTCAAATTAAACTAAAGAACCGCAGAGCCCAGTGTAGGTAAAAAGGTGACACTGCTAAGAGTGTTACATAAAAAAGATATATCTGGCCCACAGGCCGTAGGTTGTGGACCCCTGTGTTGAGCTTAAATCCCCATTCCCATGGCAAAATGTTGTAACCCTTAGAGGGTTTGAGCTCAGGTCTCCCAGCTTCCTAGCTCACCTGGCCTTTCTTTCCAAGTGTAGGTCCTTCCCTGTCTTGACCCGGAATGGACAGTCATGGCTGACCTGGAGGTCAAGATGGACGCATCCCGCGAGTACCCGAACCCACCCCATATGGATTTAGAGGAGACCTTGGCGGCAGAGAGAGAAGCTTCTGCTGACTCTGGAGAAAAAGATGTCCTTTCTGTCCACCAAGACCTGGGCTGCTCGCTTGACCTCTGGCTTCCAATGCCCTCGGACGCAGAACCGGGGTGCTGGGCTCCCCGGTCAGATGAGATCCAGAAGGATCCAGTTTCCCCGGAGGAATCGGAGCAGGTTTCAAATCCACTGCACCCTAGTGTCCAAGTCTCTGCAGAATTGAGTCCCGGAAACTCCAGGTAAATATAAAGCCAGATAAACATTCATTCATTTATTGTTAAAATGACCAGTCTCAAACTCAACCCTGAAGCTCGCTTGGTGGCTCAGTGGTGAAACTGCTGTCTTGGAAACCAAAAGGTGGTGAGTTTGATCTTGGCCAGGGTTCAAGGTCTAGTCAGCCTTTTCCATCTTTCCCACGTCAGTTCAATGAGTCCCCAGCATGTTAATGGGGCAAAATGCTCATTAACTTGTGAACCGCCCAGCGAGGGCATTGAGCGCTATGGGGCAGATATAGAAGTCAGCCAGAACGTTGTGAGTTCGATCCTGACCTTAACCAAGCTTAACTAAGCCTCTTTTCTTCCAAAATTGCTCAGATGAGACCCCAGCATGTTAACGAAGGCAAAATGCTAATTAATTTCTGAACTTGCCCAGAGAGTACACTAATCACTATGGGACGCCATATAAGTCAGCTAGAACATTGTAGGTTCGATCCTGACGGGGATCAAGCTTGACTTAGCCTCTTTCCTCGTTCTTCCAAGGCCGATCAGATGATTCCCCAGCATGTTAATGGGGCAAAAATGCTAATTAACTTGTGAACCACCCAGAGAGTCCACTATGGGACAGGTATGAAGTGTGATTGTTTTGCTTATTTGTTTTCCCATTCATCTCAGCAGGGACAGGATAGAAGAAGGCGATGTCCAGCCACAATTTGACCACGAGCCTGGCCAGAGTCTCGCCACAGATGCCAGCCCTGCTGTGGAGACACAGAGCGGCCCCTCAGAGACGTCCAGTGTCGACCCGAGTCACCTCCGCGTGGAGTCAGAGGATGGAGAAGATGATGTTGACCTGGCCGAAGAGTGTCCAGAGTCGGACCTTGTTCACCTCCGTGGCCTCCTTGACCGGCTCCAGCGTCTGAACCCTCTTTGCCGGGAAAATCTGGCCACTTCCAGAGACGGCCCCCTGCCTGCCTCCGACAGTGGCGAGGAGGGTCACGCAGCTGATGAGGATGATGAACAGAGCCTCTTGCTTGCCTCTAACGAGGATTCAGGCACTGCATCCTTCCTCCACGTTGCCACGGGCCATGGTTCAGGGGCCACCCCCCGCCGGCTTTACTGGGCTGCTCAGAGAACCCGGGAGAGCCACGGCTTGCTTTCTGTTGATGCCGATCGGGAGGACTTGCTGGGACTTCTTTGCTACAAAGGGGGCGTCCTGGAGGAAACGGACACCCGGACGCTCCTGGCTTGCTCAGATGCAGTGGCCGGGGGCGTCTTCCAGGAGACGCGGGCGGGGGCGGAAAACCCAATCTTCTCTCCTGGGTCTGTTCCGGGTGAAGCTGAGAAAGAAGGACCACATAGGAGGGTTGGAAGGGAAAATATCCACCTGGAAGGGGACGATTCCTCGGGGCCGGGCGAGGAGACGGATCACGGAGCCATGGGATCGGAACCGACTTGCGAAGAAGATGGCACCGTGAGCATCTTGCAAACAATCGTAGATTGGGGAGGGGACGTTGAGGGCATTTAGTCCAATCCACTGTTAATTGTAGGAATGAAGCATTTAAACCAGTGGTCCCCAACATAGGGGCCCAGGACCCACTGGAGGACTTCAGTTCCCATAAACCTAAGTCAGTCCATTGGCTGATCTCTGCTTTGTGGGAATTGACTGAGGCTTCTGGGAAATGAAGTCTAAGAACCAAAGGTTAGCAAACACTACAATGTAATGTTGAGAAGTAACAGGTTGTTTCCAGGAGACTCATTTCATGAGCAGTCATAAAAGTCCTTCCTTTGTTCTGAAAGGCAACCAGAGGCTGTAGGTGAAAATTGCTGTCGTTGATTTAGAGTAGTGCATCAATTCCCAGAAGCCTCAGTCAGTCCATTGGCTGATCAGTGCTTTGGGGGAATTGACTGAGGCTGGGTTGAAGGTACTGGGGGAAAGCCGACAGGAGCTGAGCAGCATCCGGTTCGGGAAAGTGTGTACTTGAGTAGTGAAGAGGATGCAAAAATTACTGAGCAGAGCAAGGAGCTAGTCACCAGCACTCTAGCAGAAGGATGCAAGAGGCAGTCTAACAATGCAACTGGACTCAAAAGACTTATCAGGAAAGCATATATAAATGCTTGTATACAAATGCCAGAAGCCTCCGGAACAAAATAGGGGAGCTGGAATACTTAGCAATAGATAAGAATATTGATATTATTGGTATCACTGAAACCTGGTGGACGGATGATAACCAATGGGATACAGTTATCCCAGGCTACAAATTGTACAGGAAGGATAGGAAGGGGCAAACAGGAGGTGGTGTAGCCTTGTATGTCAAAGAAGTGATAAAATCGTATGAATTGGAATATTTAGGTGATTTGGAGTCACCATTAGAAGCTCTGTGGGTAAGAGTACCAGGCCACAAGGATGGTCTAACAGTAGGCATATACTATCGGCCTCCGACCCAAACTCTTGAGGGAGACTGGCAGTTGGAGAATGTTGTAAAGGAGGCATCCAAGAAGGGAAGCCTGGTTATAATGGGGGACTTCAATTACCCTCACATAGACTGGGTGAACTGTTGTTCAGCACATGATAAAGAGATAAAGTTCCTAGATATGCTAAATGATTGTTCCCTGGGACAGATGGTTGAAGACCCAACTAGAGGTACAAGAATCCTTGACTTGATCCTGAGTAATACTCAGGATCTGGTGCAAGATGTTAATGTGACCGATCCAATAGGGAACAGTGACCACAACTCAATTATGTTTAACTTGATCATAGACCGCAAGTCACTGATAAAATCTAACACAGAGACCTTAAATTTTCAAAAAGGAAATTTCCCAAAGTTGAGGAAACTAGTAAAAAAGAAGCTGAAAGGGAAAATTGAGAGAGTCCAAACACTCCAAGAGGCATGGAGGCTGTTTACAAAAATAATAACAGAGGCCCAATTGGAATGCATACCCAAAAGGAAAAAGGCCACTGCCAGGTCCAAGAGGACTCCAATGTGGCTTACAGGAGCTGTTCGGGAAGTGATCAAGAGCAAGAAAAGCTCATTTAGAAGATGGAAGGCTTGTCCGAATGAGGACAGCAGGCAGAAACATAAATTCTGGCAGAACAAATGCAAGGCAACAATCAGGAAAGCAAAGCAAGACTTTGAGGAGCGTATAGCTAAGAATACTCAGAGAAATAACAAAGACTTCTTTAAGTACATTAGAAGTAAGAACCCAACTAGGAAGGCCATTGGACCATTAGATGACAATGGAAGGCAAGGGGTTATTAAAGAGGAAACAGAGATTGCAGAGAGACTCAATGAATTCTTTGCTTCAGTATTCACTGAAGAAGACAGAGGCCACATGCCCAAAACAGAGCCTATCTTCGTAGGGAGGGAAACCGAAGAATTAAGCCAGATAGAAATAACCAGGGAGGAGGTCCTTGCATGTCTTGTTAAACTAAACACTAACAAATCACCAGGACCAGATGGCATCCATCCACGAGTTCTCAGGGAACTTAAAGATGAAATTGCTGATCTCCTAGCCAAAATATATAATCTTTCCCTCAAATCAGGCTTTGTGCCTGATGACTGGAAGGTAGCGAATGTAACACCAATTTTCAAAAAAGGATCCAGGGGTGATCCAGGAAATTACCGACCTGTCAGTTTGACATGTGTCCCAGGTAAAGTGATGGAAACCATCCTAAAAGATAGAATTAATAGGCACATAGAAGAGAAGGCGCTGCTAAAGGAGAGCCAACATGGCTTTTACAAGGGCAAATCATGCCTCACTAATCTGTTGGAATTTTTTGAGAGTGTCAACAAGCATGTGGATAAGGGGGATCCAGTTGACATTGTTTATCTGGACTTTCAGAAGGCTTTTGACAAGGTCCCACACCAAAGGCTCTTGATTAAACTTACCAGTCATGGAATAAAGGGACAGGTCTTGTCCTGGATCAGCAACTGGCTAAGGGACAGGAAACAGAGGGTAGCACTAAATGGACACTTCTCCAAGTGGAGGGAAGTAAAGAGTGGGGTCCCCCAAGGTTCAGTACTGGGACCCCTGCTTTTCAACCTCTTCATAAATGATCTAGAGGTAGGAGTAAAAAGCAAGGTAGCCAAATTTGCTGACGACACTAAATTATACAGGGTAGTAAAAACTGAGAGATTGTGAGGAGCTCTAGAGGGATCTCTTGGCACTGGGGGAGTGGGCAAAGCAGTAGCAAATGAGCTTCAACATCAGTAAGTGCAGAGTGATGCATGTTGGGGCAAAGAACCCCAATTACATTTATAAACTGATGGGGTCTGAACTCTCTGCGACAAACCAGGAAAGGGACCTTGGTGTCCTGGTGGACAACTCAATGAAGGTGTCAACCCAGTGTGCCTCAGCAGTGAAAAAAGCAAACTCAATGCTAGGGATCATTAGGAAGGGTATAGAAAATAAGTCAGCAAGTGTCATTTTGCCTCTTTATAAATCTATGGTGAGGCCCCATCTGGAATACTGTGTACAGTTCTGGTCGCCATACCTCCAGAAGGATATTATGGAGTTGGAAAAAGGGCAGAGGAGGGCAACCAGAATGATTAGGGGACTGGAACACCTTCCTTACCATCTGAGGCTGCAACGGTTGGGCCTCTTCACTCTTGAACGACGGCGTCTAAGAGGTGACCTGATTGAAGTTTATAAAATCATCCACGGTGTGGACAAAGTAGATAAGGAAAAACTGTTTTCCCTATCGCATGACACTAGAACTAGGGGACACTCCATGAAACGTTTGGGTACTAGTTCTCAAACAAATAAGAGAAAGTACTTTTTCACCCAGAGGATTACTGGCCTATGGAACTCCCTGCCAGAAGAAGTGGTGACAGCTGTCAGTTTTGACAGCTTTAAGAAAGGATTAGACAAGTTCATGGAGGACAAGGGTATCAATGGCTATAATTATGGATACTTAAGGACAACCTCCGGGTTGGAGAGATAGGCAGGATATCTCTTAATGCCATTTCCAGGGAATCCTAAGCAGGTGAAGGCATCTCCTTGGGAATACCCTGAAGCAAACGGTGAGCCACTGTGTGAAACATAATGCTGGACTGGATGGGCTGTGGCTTGTTCCAGCAAGGCTGTTCTTATGTACTACATGACACCTATCCAGTGCCGGAAGGGTGACTATCTCAGATGGACGAGATATAACTATATTAAAATAAACAAATAAAATTGCAGGGGATAATTGCATTGGATTTGATGATTCCAAGTCTAATTCTGTTTTCTTATTTCAACAGACCAAAGCCAATGTGTCTTCCTTCCCGGCCTTCAAGGAGGGTAAGTGCCGGATTTTGGTCCAAACTGCCAGAGAAGCAGGGATGCAGGGAGGGTTTTTTGTAAAGGTTGTGCTTTTTCGGGAGTAATCTGTCAGGTAGCATTTTTGCCTGAAATTAGCATGGTACAGCCCCGATCCAAAACCACAAATCTACACACAACAGGGACCGCAGTGGCTTAGTGGTTAAGGCATTGAACTTGATGACCGGAAGGTCGTCAGGTCAGCAGTTCGAGACCCAAGTGCTGCATGACGGAGTGAGCGCCCATCGTATGTCCCAACTCCTGCCAACCTAGCAGTTCGAAAGCAAGACATTATAACTAGATAAATAGGTACCAGTTCGTTGGTAAAGGTAATGGCATTCCATCCACTCCTGCCAACTTAGCAGTTTTAAACAAAAAAAATTGCAAGTAGATAAACAGGTACCGCTTCAGCAGGAAAGGTAACAACATTCCCCTGTCTAATCATGCCTGCCACATGACCACAGAAACATCTGCAGATGCAGACAGCTATAAACAGATGAGCACCCACCCCTAGTCGCACACGACTGACTTTTTTCATTTACAGCATTGTTTATTTTGTATATAGCAAAACATTTATAGCAGAAACATACATCAGAAATGTTATATTTAAAGGGTGCGGGCGGCCAAGGACGTTCCCTCCTCCCTGACTCTCTCCAGCTGTCCAGAGGGATAAAAGGGCTGCCGGACGGAGCCACGGCCGAAGATGCTGCCCCGGCCATGCGGGCAACCAAGGACGTTTCTGTGCCCCCTGACTTTATCCACCTAGCCGGGCAATATGTCACCGCCTATCCGAACCTCCGAACTTTCGTTTTCTTTGTTATCTGTATCTTTGTTATCCTAATTGTGTATGCCGCCCTAAGTCGCCACGACGGGGTGAGTGGGCAGCTATATAAAATTGAAATATAAATAAATAAACATCTGTAATACCTGCACGGAGCTGGGGGTTGGATTGGATGACCTCACTGGTCCCTTTTCAAATTCAGTTATTCTATGATTCTGTGCTATTTATAGCAAAGACCTAACGAAGCAATAGAATAAATTTGATGGAACTTACCAATTTTAAAAACGACGGTCTCAAACTCAATCCTGAATCTTTCTCGGTGGCACGTATTCACAGATCTGCCATTGCCCGTCGTTTACAGGATCCTAAAATATTATAAAATTGAGTTGATCTCCCAAAGGGATATGTCCCTGTCTGTCTAGAGAAGTCTAGAAATGGCCCCAGAACATTGCATGGGAAATAATTTAAAACATCCAAATGTTCAGGAACTTTTGCATTGTTGGCTCATGAAGTCGGCCGGGAAAACTTTTAAATATCGATCACCGATCTCTCAGTCCCAGGTCCCTGCGAGGCTGAAGATCTGCTCGAAGGGGTAATCTTCGCGGCCAAATATCTGGGATCCACCCAGTTGATCTCCGAGAGGAACCCACCCACCAACATCCGGATGGCGCAGGCTCAGGAAGCCATGGATCGGATCAAGGTGAGTCCGGTATTTGCCTCGTTTTGGGGCGCAGCAATATACAGGGTTCAGAGGTTCCTGCTTGAAACCCTGGGGAGGAACCGGATTCTTTGAGCTCTGGTGGCGCAGCCAAAAGGTTGTGCGTTTGATCCCAACCAGGGATTCAAGGTTGACTCAGCGGCTTTCATCCTTCTGAGGTCTGTGAAATACTGCACCGCAGGTAAGTTTGGAATAGCAGCTGTGAAAAACCTTGCTTTAAAGTCGCCTTTGCTCGAAAGCCAGTCGTATCCGACTCTAGGGTTCAGTGCTCATCTCTGTTTTAGCCCAACAGCCAGTGCTGTCTGTATCTGCAGACGTTTCCGTGGACACGTGGCAGGCATGTCTCAACACTGGAGTGCACGGAATGCTGTTACCTTTCCCATCGAAGTGGTCCCTAGTTATCCACTTGCAATTTCTTGTTTTCAAACTGCTAGGTTGACAGGTGCTGGGACAGAGACGGGCGCTCATATCGTCCTGCAGTACTCGGAAATCGAACTCTGACCTTCTGCTTTAAAGCAAACTGCAATTAAGATTTGCTGATAAAGTTCAGCAGCAGATAGTTAAAAAGCCGCTTAAAGCGAGCGCCAGCTGGTTTTAAATGGCTCAAAGTGTTCCTGGGATGTTAAGTCCAGCAAAACTATAAATCAGGGGTCCCCAACCTTTTCAAGCCGGGGGCCGGGTCACGCTCTCTCAGTCAGCTTCGAGGGCCAGACGGCCATTTTGCCCTGCCTGCACGATGGGGCGGCCATTCTGTCCAAACTGCTTCAAAGGGGTGACCATTTTGTTTCTCAATTCTCAAATGCCCTTGGATGGGTGCGGGGGGGGGGGGGGGACATGAAATGGCACTATGGGCAGGATCCTGTTGGGAACCCCTGCTATAAATGGAGGGATTTCCAGCCATTTCAGGAGCCCTGGTGGTGCAGGGGTTAAAACTCCTGTCTTGTGAGGTTGTGAGTTTGATCCCGAACAAAATATATAAGTGATTGCTTTGATTTTTGGTGGATTTTTAAAAGTCCACTCTGGCTGGATTTTCCCTTATTCCATCTATTATTTCTATCCAAATTTTTCAGGCTCCGGAAGGAGAATCGCAGCCAATGACGGAGGTCGATCTTTTCGTCTCCACACAGCGGATCAAAGTCCTTACGGCTGACTCTCAGGTAGACACCTAGTTTTTTTTAATTCACACACACCCAGAGAATCATTTCTAATCCAGCATTTTCTCAACGTCGGTAGCATTTGTATAGGTCGTCCCTCCATATCTGCGGGTTCAATATCCACGGTTTCAGTTACCCACGGGTCTAAAAACATTCAATAAAAAAATCCTGAAATCTTAACCTATAAAACCAAGGGTTAACCGTTGGAACTTGCTATGCCTCGCCCTACTTGCCTGCACTCACCCTTCATGCACACGGCCGATCTGGGTCCACAGGTCAACGAAGGATTGAGAAAGCCGGCAGTGGGGCAACAGCTCCACAAACGTGAAAAAAGGGAAACAGCTTCATTTCCCAACATTCCTTGCGCTGTGCCGTGCCAGAGCCAATCAGGCTGAGAGGCTCTCGCACAGCGCAGCGCAAGGAACGTTCGGAAACGCGCCGCGGCCAATCAAAAGAAAACCGTTTTAAAAAAACGCAGCACAAACACAAAGCACAAACCCATAACTACAAGCCCCAGCGTCCTGTGCGCCATGAGCGCGCAGAACGCTGAGGAAGCCGGCGTGCAAAAAAACCAAACAAACACCGGGAGAGCAAGTCCACCAAGCCGCAGGAACCAAAGCCCCCCTCCCCAACGGCGCCTGCAGTTCCTGATCGGAGTTTCTCCTTTAATATCACTGGGTGGGGGTGGGGGTTGTGCTCCCCCTCTCTACTGGCTCCCCTGGGGTTGGGAGGGTTGGGGGGACCAAAGGAGTCTGTCTCCCCAACCCTCCTGACCCCAGGGGACCTGGCAGAGAGGGGATTCCCCTACACACACACACACACACACACCATATTAAAGAGAAGAAACGGAGCGGTTACTTCTCTTTAAAAATGGAGTTTTAAAAACGGAGTTTTTTGGGGGGAATCCCCCTCTCCGATGGCTCTCCTGGGTCCGGAAGAGTTGGGGAGACAGACCCCTTTTGTCCACCCAACCCTCCAAAACTCAAGGAAGCCAGCGGAGAGGGGATCACACACACACACACACACACACTGATATTAAAGGGGAAACCACAATTGAGATTTCCCTTTTAATATCAGAGGGTGGCCTGGATTCGATCCCCTCTTCTGGGTCCCATGAGTCTGGAAGGTTAGGGGGGACAAAAGGGGTCTGTCCCCCCCAAGCCTTCCAGAGCCAGGGGAGACGGCAGAGAGGGGATCCCCCCCATAGGACACCAAAATACACACACACAAAAAACCCCAATCAAAAACATCCAAAAATACTCAAAAACAAACAAAAATAACACCAAAAAACAATACAAAGTAAACAAAAACAAAAATTTCCAAACACACCCAGCACCCAGCCAAACACCACAAAATCCAACCACCACCACCACCCCAAATAAAGAAAAACAGCCAACTCACCACCACACGACCTCACTTCACAACGACCGGAAAAGAAATGAATAAAGAAAGAGACTACTTAGTGGAAGAAGCTCCACCCAGAGGCCACGAGAGAAAAAACAGTCAAAATACAAGATAACCCCTACCAGCACCACTTGCTGCCCACAATAGTAAAAAAATTCAAAAAGACACAACAGCCCCACACAAAAGTCCCCAAGAGTAAAAACAAGTTAAAAATAACAACACAAAATCACAATTTTACACAAATCAAAAACATATGTCAATTAAATAAAATAAAAACTATTCAAAAATCCTGTGCTGAATTTTTACTCAAATAAAAAACAAAAACATCAATACACAGTTTAAAAACATTTATTGTGAAAAACATGTACTTTCACATTTTTTAAATTATTACCTACAGTACAACTATTTAAAAAAAATACATACTAAAAATTATTGGGTTAAATAATTTTTTTTGAAAAAGTATATCATCCTTTGTTCCTTTTTTTCATCCACAAAACCAAAACACCAAACAAAACTCATCACAATTTATAACAGGCCGCCAAATTTTTTTTGTATGAATAAAATTTTAAAAAATTTCAATTATAGACTAACCTCTTCTTTACAAACATTAACAACAACAACAAAAACTTTCCAACACCATTTAAAACAGCCCGGCAACGCCGGGCAACCTCTGCTAGTACATAATATACATCAGTGTTTCCCAGAGTTGGACTTCGATTCCCAGAAGCCTAAATCAGTCCATTGGCTGATCAGTGCTTTGGGGAATTGAAGTCCAAAAACCAAAGGTTGGGAAACACTGATTATATATACAGTATATCAGGGATTCTCAACCTGCGGCCTGTGGGCCAGATGCAGCCTGCGGTGCCATTTCATGTCCCCCCAACACCTCCACCACACCCAGAAGTGCCATGTGGTGGAGAAAAGGGCAAAATGACCTTCCGGCCTCCAAAGCTGTCTGAGGGAACATGACCCGGTCCCTGGCTTTAAAAGGTTGAGAACTCCTGATATACAGTGTATATTTCCATGGCTCATTACCTGAGCTGGCCCCTAGAGGCCACTGTCTGCACTGCGGAATAAAGGGTTTGTAACTACAGTATATGTGGTTTCAAGTATCTGCAGTAGTTCTTGGAACGTAACCACTCAGGAATACGGCCGGAGGGACCTATGTTTCTAATTCGTAGGGTCCAAAGTATTAAAATCACCAGCCCTAATGGGCAAAATCGCTTTATTTGCTGTCTCTGTAGGTAGTGCAAGATGGGTTCTGTTCCAATTCTTTCCTTTATAACCTCACTCCTGATGTCATTCCTTCTTGTCTCTCCAGCAGCCTTCCTCAGACATTTCATTTCCGTGGGGACCGACGTTTAACACGGGTTCCTAACCTTTACAAGCCGGGGGCTGGGTTAAGCTCTCTCAGTCAGCTTCGAGGCCTGGGCGGCCATTTTGCCCTGCCTGCACGATGGGGGATGGCCATTTTGTCCCAACAGCTTCAAAGGGGGTGAACATTTGGATATGGCCCATGGGTCTTAGGTTGGGAACCCCTGGTTTAACACAATGAATTCTGTTATTTTTTTCCTGATTCTCAGGATGGGGGGCAACAGGTTTACCAGCCCTGGGAACCCACACCGGGAACGGATCCTTTCCTAACCTCTTAATTAACCCTTGGGCTTCTCCTTCTCTGCAGGAAACGATGATGGATCATTCTCTGCAGACCATCTCCTACATTGCTGATATTGGCAATATTGTCGTGCTGATGGCCCGCCGGAGGCTGCCACGCCGGGCTGATAGGCCCGCGGAGAAACAGCTCTACAAAATGATCTGCCATGTCTTCCATTCGACCGACGTGAGATTTGACGGATTTTTGCCTTTGTGTGCCCTGGTGTCTTTTTGTGCGTGGCCTTCCATGAGGGTGGGGGCTCTCCAGAGGTTTCCCGTGCCCATCGTTGGGCCCCAGTGGTTGCAAACACTCCCTTTCCCCTCTGTTAAAAAAAAATCGTCCAAAAATGTTTTTTAATCGAGAAAAACCCTCTTGCTCTCTCTAGTACAGGGGTAGCCAACTTTTTTGAGTCGGGGGCCGGGTCACACTCCCTCAGACAGTTGAGTCGCCCTGCCGTTTACAGCTGTTGTAAATGTGTTTACGACAGCCATAAACGATTCTGCGTCCGATTCCGGCTGTGGCAGCTAGAGCGAGGGCCAGGGCCGGATTATCTAGTGCTGTGGGCTGGATCCGGCCCAAGTTAATTTTCATTTTTGACCCCATTAGAGAGTGGTTAAATTTCTAATGCAATTCAGTGGGTAGTTAAGACCCATTACCTTAACAAAAGACCTGCTCCTCGTGTGTTGGTATGGGTCCATCCAACTGTTGGTATTTTCTGGGGCCTCCTTAGCGAAGGAGAGGTGTCAATGGGAACTGTTAGGATGGATGTACACACTGACCACTGTGCACGATGCAAAAGGTCATGGTTGACATGAGAGCGGCCATTTTGGTTTAGGCCGGTTCCCCCATTTTGCTTTTCTGTCACTTCTTTAGGCCCAGGTGATAGCCCAAGCTATTGGCCAGGCTTTTAGCGTGGCTTTCCAGCGGTTCCTGGAGGCCAGTGGCATCGATCCTAGCCAGCTGGCTACCAAGGGTCGGGGTAAAGAAGATGAGGAAGACTCGTTGGCTAAAGTGGAGGATCTTTACAACGGTGATCTGGCTCATTTCTCCAAGCAAGAGAACTGTAAGGAAGTAAGAGCGGGTCGATGGCATTCTACTATTTTGGGTGTTAGGGACCCGCCTAAGATAGGGCTGTGGGGATTCGATTCAGAATTTGTCTTATCTCTTCCAAAAATGTAGAAGAAATCAATTTATTTGAGAAAAAATTATTGGCCACTAGAGGGCGCTCTGGTTTTGTTTTCTATAAAAACTCATTTTTATAGGACAAATTTTTTGGGAGGAAAATTATTTGGCCACTAGAGGGCACTCAGGGTTGAATTTCTGGAAAAAAAATCTAGGATATAAAAATTTTTGAGCAAAATTATTAGGCCACTAGAGGGCGCTCCAGGTTTATTTTCTGGAAAAAAATCATTTTTATAAGACAAAAAAAATATTTTAAAGGAAAATTATTTGGCCTCTAGAATGTGTTTTCAGGTTGGATGGGATGGATCAAAGTTAAAAGTTGGTTAGCTGTGATGGGATTTGTAGTCTGTCGACAATTTGAGAGCAGCTGCCTCCTAGCTTGTTGTTCTCTGTTTCCCTCTGCTGGTAGCTGTGAGCATTGCCACTTTTTGCACTAATGGTACTTATTGGCCTCTTCTGCTTTGTCTCTTTCTGCGTCTACTTTGCTTCTGCTTTAGGTCATCATCCCTAAACGGAAGGGGGAGATTCTAGGGATCGTTATTGTGGAGTCTGGCTGGGGCTCAATCCTGCCAACGGTGGTTGTTGCCAACCTCATGCACAGGGGGGCGGCCGAGAGATCGGGAAAACTGAGCATCGGAGACCGGATCATGTCAGTCAATGGGACGAGCTTGGTGGGGCTTCCCTTGGTCACGTGTCAGAGCATCATACGGGTAAATAGCCAAGGCTAGAGTATTTCATTGGGGGGGGGCAAGTATCTGGGTATCACACTGAATTTGAACCCTGACCTACAAAAAACACATCTAAACACCCAACAGAAAGCTGCCACCAGCAATAACATACGTTAGAAACTGGCACACCCACAAACAATAAGTACAACACATATAGTACAGTATACTGTATAGCCGTGGTTCCCAGTGTGGGGCCCAGGCCCCACAGGGGGACTCCAATTCCCAAAAGCCTAAGTCTATACATTGTCTGATCAGTGCTTTGGGGAATTGACTTAGGCTTCTCTGAATCAAAGTCCAAAAGCCAAAGGTTAGGAAACAATAGTATGAATCAGCCCGTGCCGAGCAAAGTGGATGCACCTTTTAATGACTTGTGCAGGGTTATTACTGGCTGCATGAAATTTAACTCTGACTGAAAAAAGGCTATTATTTGGCTGCCATTTCCTCCCTTCGAAAGTACATTAAGAGGTGTTAGGAAATAATTAATGAGAAAAGGTAATTGAGTCCCCAAACTCATCCATTTTATGGATGAAATGTTTTCTTCACATCTGTCTCAAGGTCTAAATATGTATCCAGAAGAGGAAAGGGCTAAACCTACAGAGGGTAAGACAGACAAATTCCTAAAAGGAGGGGCAGGTATTAACTACTAGTAACTGCCTATTATCAACTAGTTACCAGCCACTTTTCACGGTCTCTTCCTGTGTAGGATTTGAAACACCAGACCGAGGTGACCCTCTGCGTGGTTCACTGCCCACCTGTCACCACAGCGATCGTGCAGAGACCCGACACGAAATACCCTCTGGGGTTCTGTGTGGAAAACGGCATTGTGAGTAATCTAGGTGGCTCGAGTGAGCGAGCCAAACTGCATGCTTGATTTGGAACGTGGGTGAATATTAGCATAGAATAGTCAAACTTAAGCAAGTCTCTCTTGCCTATTCCGACAGAAAGAGGGGATATTTTTCTTGGGTTTATAATTCTTCTATTATAAATTTTATGTTAACGTGCATTAAACTAATAATGGATTATGTGGCTAGGAATACATGACTAAGGCTCCAAAGATCTGGGATTCGACGTGCAACTTGGCCATAGAAACTCACAGAAGTGTTTTCAAGGCCTTTTAAATATTTTTAAGGGATTGCAGTGGCTTAGTGGTTAAAGACGCTGAGCTTGATGGCTGGAAGAGTAGCAGGTCAGCAGTTTGAGACCCAAGTGCGTCACGGCCGAGTGAGCTCCTGTCATTGTCCTGGCTCCTGCCAACCTAGCAGTTCGAAATTTACAAGTACTGTAATACCCCGGATAACCTTAAAACTTAGTTCCACAAATCTTAACGTTATGGGGACCCTTTTCCCAGCCTCTATTCATACACACACACACACACACACACCGGGCCTAGATTGCTAAGCCCCTTAGCGATCCGGAGATCACACCCCGGGCCTAGATCGCTAAGCCCCTTAGCGATCCGGAGATCAACGCCGGGAAATTTGAGGAATTCTTTTGCATCATACATTAATTTAATGTTGTGCAGTGCAAAAGTTTCCCTCAAATTTCCCGACATTATCCGGATTTAATGTTGTGTGGTGCACACGTTAACCGGGGTATTACTGTAGATAAATAGGTACTGCTTTGGCAGGAAAGATAACAGCGTTCTGTGCGCTCCTGCCAACTTAGCAGTTGGAAAGCAAGACATTTCAAGTAGATAAATAGGTACCACTTTGGTGAGAAAGGTTACAGCGTTCCGTGTCTAGTCATGCCTGCTACATGTCCACGGAAACGTCTGTAGATGCAGGCAGTGCTGGCTCGTTGGTTGTAAACGTAGATTAGCACTGAACCCTAGAGTCAGACGTGACTGGCATTCGAGCAAGGGCCACCCTTGCCCTTTAATATTTAAATCAATTATTTTAATTTGAATACACTAAAATGTCTAATGTACAGGGCTCAAAAGCCAGTCACGTCTGACTCTAGGGTTCGGTGCTCATCTCCGTTTACAGTCAAAGAGCTAGCGCTGTCTGCATTTACAGACATTTCCGTGGTCATGTGGCAGACATGACTAGAGACGGAACGCTGTAACCTTTCTCATCAAAGTGGTACCTATTTATCTACTTGCAAATTCTTGCTTTTGAACTGCTAGGTTGGCAGGAGCACATTGAACGCTGTTACCTTTCTTGCCAAAGCGGTACCTATTTATCTATGTGTCTAATTATAGTTCCATAGTCTAGTTCAGTGTTTCCCAAACTTTGGTTTTGGGGACTTCCAATTCCCAGAAGCCTCTGTCAATGTCCCAAAGCACTGATCAGCCCAGAAGCTTAGGCTTCTGGGAATTGAAGTCCACCAGTTTAAGCCGATAGGAATCGGCCTAATGGGTTTTGCAAGATAAATTGCTAACGAGAAGACGAAGGGGGTAAACAGAAGTCTTGATGTTGTAAGCAGAGTGGATTATGTGGTTCTATAACCTAGAGAAAAAGATTTTGCCTAATCATTAGAAGAAGCATTCTAATGGTAGAGCTGTTTGCCAGCGGAATTGCCCGCCACTGGAATTCACAGGCTGTGCTTTGTGTGAATGTAATCAAGAGACTAGCTGGCCCCTTTCCGACTTTATGCCGTACAAAGACTGGTAAGACAGGAATAGAAATCAAAGTATCCCTTTCCTGGTATTCAAACCGGCACTGTTCCCCTCTCGTCCTCCAGATCTGCAGCCTCATGCGCGGCGGGATCGCCGAGCGCGGTGGTATCCGGGTCGGCCACCGCATCATCGAGATCAATGGTCAGAGCGTGGTGGCCGTGCCTCACGAAAAAATCATTGAGATCCTCACACAGGCGGTTAGTGAGGTAAGTCGTTGGTCTCAAATTTCATTTTTTAAGAGGGGGACTTGTATGTAAAACGGACTGCTATTCCCTATGGGTAGATTGGAGAGTGTCTGGCGCTCTATTTAATTTACAGTGGACCCTCGATTAACAACGCGTTCGAATAGCATCATTTCTGCTTAACGACGCGTCATCACTCGCCACGTGACTATCTGCACGACGAAAAACCGTCGTTGTGCAGATTAACGATGTTTTTTTAACGTCCTGTGGATAATGAGTTTTTTGCTGCTAGATGGCGCAGTTGCCATTGAAAACTGCACAACAATGTTTCCCCTATATCAATGCTACTTGGGGAACCAAGCAATGTTGTTATGTGAGTGTCTACTGTAATTTAATATTTACATTTGTATGCTGTCCACTCAACAATGCGACTCTGGGCGGTTCACAACAGTACGAAATAAAATCGCATTACAACAAAATGTAAAATGAAGGGCCCTCCCCATTAGTAGCAAGAATTAAGTATTTTTTCAGTTCAGACCCAACTTCTCCCATTCTTTCAGGTCCGTATCAAAACCATGCCCGCCTCAACTTACCGCCTCTTGACCGGCCAGGAGCAACCGGTTTTCCTCTGACGTCTTCGCTATCGTCACCCTTTAAGCTTAACATCTTCCGACAACGAACCACGATGTGGACTAGCAACTTGAGAACTGATTTTTCCCTTTCTGCATAATTTTGGGTGAATTTTGTTTGTTTCAGATACACAGGTTTCCAGTTTATCCAGGCAGGGTCTGATTTCGGCACTTAAGACCATAAAAATAAACTCTCTATTTTGAGACTTTGCCTGGAAATCTTAATTTCCTTGTTTCCAATTTGGGTTGTTTTATTGTAAGTCTCCATGTTTCGCACTGGTATATTTCCTCCTTTGCCCCCCCCCCCCCTTTGGAAACCCTCTCCCTGGACTTTCCTTTGGTGTAAAAAAAAAAGACATCTGAATTAAAAATAATTTTTTTATTACAAAGAGACTCATATATATATATATATTTTGCAACACAGACCATTTCAGAGTTATGGTAGCTGTGTCCGTCCGATCCGAATAAAAAATAAAAATACAGTAGAACCTTGGATAAGGTCACGACGAAAATAAAATAAAATAGCCCTGTACAGTTAAAATTTTCGCTATGCGATACAGCGTCCCTATGGGAAAAAATTGTAAAATGAAAATCTCAATTGGTAAAATCGCATAGTGAATTTTTTGTTGTTGTACGATTTCCCATAGAGATTTTCGTTGTACGATTTTTCCCATAGGGATCTTTCCTTAGTGGGGGGGGGGGGAATCATACAACAAAAAAATTGCATAGCGAAAAGCCCCGTAGAACAGATTATTTTTGTTATATTGGGTTCCACTATACATAGGCAGCTGCAGTTCTGTTTCTGAGACCTACTGCAGATAGCTGAAACTGTGGATAACAGCAAACCCTGTAGTTTAATGGCAAGCTCTGGTAATACACAGCAGAAATACTGTCCCAACCTAGCAGTTCGAAAGCAATACATTGCAAGTAGATAAATAGAGACCACTTTGGTGGGAAAGTAACAGTGTTCCGTGCGCTCTGGTGTCTAGTCATGCCTGCCACATGAGCACGGAAACGTTTGCAGAAGCAGACAACACTGGCTCTTCGGCTTTGAAACAGATGAGCACTGATCCCTAGAGTTGGATACGACTGGCTTAAGAGCAAGGGAACCCTTTACCTTTACAGTAAAATCTTGCATAAAAAGCGCCTCGCTTAGAGACTAACTCGCTTAAAGAGCAGAATTTTCTCTGAATGGTCTCCTCGTTTAACAACTAAAGCCAACCAAAAACTCGCTTAACAACTAAATCAGGGTTCACAATCCCCCCCCCCGCCAGAAGTCACAATTGGTCACTTACAATGGTGTTTCGCTTAAAGAGCAAACTTGCTTAAAGAGCAATCCTGTGGAACGCATTATGCTCTTTAAGCGAGGTACTGTACCACTGTACAGTATATATTATTGTTGCTGGTAGTGGCCACTAGCAGCCAGTTCTAGTAATGCACCATTAAAAAAGCACATAAGTATTTCAGGATTTTTCGTTGAATATTTTTCGGACAACTGAAACCGTGGATAATGAAACCGCAGGTATTGGGGGGGGGGGCTGTAATATGACACAAAGCCATGCTGGCCTCAACTTACTGCCTCTTGACCGAGTGGGAAAAAAGATTATAGAAGACCAGAAAAACAATTTTCTTTGTTCTGCTCCTTTCCAGATGCGTTATACTACAATTCATCAGCAGATGGAGGGATGGGTATGATGTCACGGGGACGGGAAAGGCAGTGCCTTTGCTGTGGGTTTTAGGCTGAACTTTCTTCCAGCTCTACAAAGCCCTGATCCTATTCTAGGTCCAGCACCCAGGAGAGAGTTTGCAAAATCTGGATTTTAAAAAAACCAGAACGAACCCGTTGCCTCTCAGTGGCCCTGAAGGTTTGGCGGAACCAAAGAATGTATTTGGGCTTTTCCTTCAAGGTGGTGATGACAGTAAGGCAACACAGAAAACATCCCGTAGCAGCATTATCTGGAGAGCATGTCTGCATTCACAAGTCTGTGGCTGGCCCCCAATCGTAACCATAGTCATGGTCCGACTCGGAGTCATATGCCCGAGCTTGGGTGAATTTCTTCCGGAGGGCTTCATGTTCGTATTCCCTGCTGAAGAGGAAAAAACAAAATCAGGAATCAAGCAATCGGGAATCTATCCATCTATCCTGTAAGTCTGCTCTACCTATCCAGACATCCGTCCATCATGTAATAGTCTTATCTATCTACCTATCCAAGAATTTGCAAGTAGATACATAGGTACTAGTTCGGCAGGAAAGGTAACAGCATTCTGTGCACTCGTGCCAACCTAGCAGTTCGAAAGCAAGGATTTGCAAGTAGATAAATAGATACTAGTTCAGCAGGAAAAGTAACAGCGTTCAGTGCACTCTGGTGTCTATGTCACCCCTGCCACGTGACCACGTAAACAGACACAGCACTGGCTCTTTGGATATAAACGGAGAGGAGTACTGAGCCCTAGAGTCAGATACGACTGGTTTTTCGAGCACGGGAGACTTTGACCCTAGCAGATTAATGAACGTTTATATTCTCAAATAAAGAAGAGCTATGCGCTTAGTCCTTGCCTGATATCGTAGTTCTGCCTCCACTGTCCTTCGGGCTGTTGATCTCTGCCGTCCCGCTGCAA
Source organism: Bradypodion pumilum (assembly GCA_035047305.1). Taxonomy (NCBI): domain Eukaryota; kingdom Metazoa; phylum Chordata; class Lepidosauria; order Squamata; family Chamaeleonidae; genus Bradypodion; species Bradypodion pumilum. The sequence continues at coordinate 41,650,845 of JAWDJD010000007.1, read as the reverse complement.
AAAAGGCAAAAAACAGATCAGCCATAAGGTACAAAAAAATAAAAATAAAAAAATCTAGTTGCTGACCCTAAAAGTGGCGTTTAAACTAAGTTCCATCAATTGATGCTCTTGAGTAATTTAACGGAAGCAAAGGAAGCAAACTCAAGGGAATCCCAAAGGATGGATTTGGTTCTCTAGGGCAGAAAGGAAAATCGGAGGCAATTTCTCCGCGATCGGAAAGCGAAGCCAAAGTTACTGCTTCTTCTCTTTCTTGAAATAAAAGGTTGCACCATAAAAACTAGATATTTTTGTTCCCAAATCAGGTTTCTGCCATACAGAATAGAGCAGGGTTGTCCAAACTATGGCCCGTGGACCGGATATGGCCCCCAACAACAATTCCTCCGGCCCATGCTACTCTCGTCGCTCCCGGAAGCAGAAGTGAAATGTGCCCGTACGTGCCCATTTTACTTCTGCTTCTGGGAGCAATGAGGGTAGCATGGGCCAGATGAATTGGTGTCAAGGACCAGATCCGGCCCATGGGCTGTAGTTTGGGCACCCCTGGTTTAAGCAGATAAAACGGCAGCCTAAAAATCTATCTCATCCTGTTGCAAGCAGATTGCAAGGCGTGTTTTACTTCTGCTTCCGGGCGGAGGAAACACGTGACCGGCCTGCGGCCTGAAAAGTTTGGGCGCCCCTGGAATAGAGACATAAGTCCCTTTAAAAAACCACATTGTAAAAATGCATATGCTAAGAATAATGGATGCTGAGCTACACAACAGTTTTGTAATAGGAAATTGAGCTACGCAACCGTCTTGCAATGGAATATTGAGCAAATAAAGGAGAGGGTTAAAGAAAGGTGGAGTTAAATTTAAAAGCCCGACTTTTGACCGTGGCTCTATTTACCTGGTCTATGGGATATGCCAATGCAGCCGCTACCCGCGCATTGAGGTCCTGCTCCGGGCTTGGCGGTGCGGGCTCTGAGGACCGAGCTAGGGCCAGGTCGTCTTCGTAGGTCTCGTCCAGCTCATGGTCGGTGTATGGCTCGCCCTCGCCGTCTGTCTCCTCATAGTCGCTGTTGGCCCGGCTGTCGCAGGTCAGGTAGCCGGGCGTAGTGGCTGACGTCTGGTTCAACACGTCCAAGCCTTCCTCTGCTGAGGCATCGCCCACCTGAGAAACAAAAAGCAGAAATCAAGAGACAGAAAAATTGGACACAAACATCTGACCTAATTTTGCAAGCTCATTCAATTAGCCATGCACCCAACCAACCAACCAACCAACTAGTAATTCACTTAACCTACCAACAAACAAACCATTCGTTCATCTAACCCAACCAACCAACCAACCTCCCTCTCATTCATATGCTACCAACCAACCATCCAATCACACAACCAACCAATCATTCACTTACCCAACCAAGCAACCATTCATTCACTTACCCAATCAACTAACGAACCAACCAACCAACTATCCAATCACACAACCAACCAATCATTCAATTACCCAACCAAGCAACCATTCATTCACTTACCCAACCAACTACCAACCACACAACCAATCATTCATTTACCCAACCAAGCAACCATTCACTTACCCAATCAACTAACGAACCAATCAACCAACTATCCAATCACACAACCAACCAACCAACCAACCAACCAACCAACCAACCAATCATTCATTTACTCAACCAAGCAACCATTCATTCACTTACCCAATCAACTAATGAACCAGCCAACCAAGCAACCATTCATTCACTTAACAACCACCCACCCACCCATTCACTTACCCAACCAAGTAACCATTGATTCACTTAACCAACCAACCAACTCCCCTCACCTGGTCTTCCGGTGTCCACACGGGCTGCCCCTGTTGGACCTGGATGATGTCCTTGAGGCGGGGGTACCAGGCGTTGGAACCGTCGGCCAAGCTAATGGTGGCTGTGAAAAGGTGACTCCAGTGCTTACGTAGTTTGCCGGCCTGAGCGTAGAGGCGCCGGGAGCTCTTCTTCGACTCGGGGGCTAGCCACTGCCGCATGGCCTTGACACCCTGCCGGCTCTCCGGCTCGCAGAAGACCACGATAGGGAAGTACTGGACATAATTCAGGCGCTCAACAGCCGCCGGCGTGATATCGAGCAATGCGTGCTTATCCTGGGGGACAGAGATTTGAACCTGGGACCCTGCAGCATGGAAAGGATGGGCCCAACAGCTTCCCTAGAAACACTCCTCTAGGGATCATGTTCATGGGGTCTAAATTAACTTATCTACCTACCCAACCAACCAACCTACTTTTCATTCACTCACCAAACCAACCAGCCAACCTTTCATTCAACCAGTAAAGCGTGGACCAAAACCTGGAACAGATTCCCTGCACTCCTGGAACGAGTTGGTAGTCAACATCCAGTGTGTGGGTGAGTGATACCCAAACACATGGTCGCACTAAGAGCAGTTCTTCCCATCCCTTTGAGAACTAATGATTAGTGCCAGGAAAGTGTGGACTAAAACCCGGAATGGATTCCGCACCCTGCCGGAGCTGGAGTCGGCAGCCAATATCCGGCTGTAATGAGTGACGCCCAATGGGACGGTGTCACTCAGAGGGTTCCCTCCCCCTTTGAGAATTAGTTTTCGGGTGCATGTCAAACTCCCGGCCAGAGGTAATGAAGCATAATATGTCTGTCTATCAATATTGGCTGTTAAATAATGTGGGATAACACACAGAAAAAGCAACATAGATAAATTGCTGCTAGATATCTGTTCCTTTGCTAGGGAAAGGAGGGTCACAGCTTCTCATTTATCCTCTGAATGACGCCCTTGCCAGGTAGGATGCTCCTACCCCCATTGGCTTACCCAGAAGTGAGCCTTGCTCAGCTAAATGGGGCTTAAACTGGATTCAGGACCGCACATTTAGCAGCATATGAGGCTTTCCCATCACTAAAGGGAGCCACATTTTCTTACCTTCTTTGCAATTTGCCATACATAGTCCAGCTTGATCACCTTGGCTGACCCACCTTCGCGAGCAATGCTCTCTGGAAAAGATATAAATCCATATTTTTAAAGGCAGGCCAGAGAGAGAGAGAGAAGAAAAAACTGGAGATTTGCAGTTTCATTGTTTCGGAAAACAACCTTGGAGAGAAACTGATAATCTCTGTTTCAATATGGCCATTGGGTAGGCTTAATTTATTCTTATGCTTCCTGACAGATCTGTCTAAACAGGGGACCGGGTCACGCTCTTTCAGTCAGCTTCGAGGGCCGGATGCCCATTTTGTCCCAGCAGCTTCAAAGGGGGCAGCCATTTTCTTTCTCCAATGTCCTTGGAGGAGTGAGAGGCCACATGAAATGGCACCATGGGACCGATCCAGCACACGGGCCTTAGGTTGGAAACCCGTGTCATGAGATGAATTGGAGAAAGAAAGAAGGATGGAGGAACTTTAGGCAAAGGTCAAGGGGCACCCTTGCTCAAAAGCCAGTCATATCCGACTGTTGGGTTTGGTGCTCATCTGTGTTACCAGCCCAAGAGCTATAAATGTCTGCAGACATCTCCGTGGACATGCGGCAGGCATGACTAGAATAAACACTGTAACCTTTTCCGCAGAAGCGGTACCACTTTGTCTACTTGCAAATTTCTTGCCATTTCGAATGGCAAGCTGGGACAGAGACGGGAACTCACTCTGTCATGCAGCACTTGGGTCTCGAACTGCCAAGTTCAGCTGCTGCCACCACCACCACCACCACACAAAAAAAACCACATCCTTTTTCCAAATCCTTTTTTCCACCCAAAATATAGTTTTCTCATTTCTACTCTAACCACTACTCCGTATCACCCTTCGGAGAAAACACACCGGCGATCTCGAACTGGTCCGGCAACTCCGTGCCCAGTTTCTGCATGGCTATGTCGGCGATGGGACCGAGGATGACCACCGGGCGTTTGAATGTGGCTGTCGAAAAGGAGAAAAACAGATTTCTTAGAGTGGAAGGAATTAACTATAAGGAATTCATTACTAGTTATCTTGAAGGAAAACTAAACCCTTCTGGCCACCCCAAGTGGGCAGGCTCCTCACCTTCCTTGAGCACGACCCTTTCATAGGGCGGGTAGTGTCCCTGCTTGGTGAGGGCGGACAGGTCTTCTCGGCTCTTCCGGAGGGTCCGCTTGGCACCTCGCAAGCCCCGTAGCTTCCAGAACTCGGCCCGGGGCCCCGACGAGCTGGACGTGGCCTTGAGGACTGACTCCAAGCTGGCGATTTGCTCAGCTCTGCGAAGGGGAAACACAGGGTGGTGCAATGAATTGAAAATGGAGACTTTATTTGGTAAAGTTTAAAATGGATGCTGTTGTTTTTTTGCTTCCTGAGCCGGGGTGAAGAAAGTCATGGAATTTGGCCTTCAAGACAGACAGACAGACAGATTCCTTTATTGGTAACACTACCTATGGAGCCTTTGTTTCGTGGAGTTTAAAATAGATGCTGTTGTTTCTTTGCTTCCTGAGTGGGGGTGAAGAAAGTCATGGAATTATGGCCTTCAAGCCAGACAGACAGAGAGACAAACAGACAGATTCCCTTATTGGGAACACTACCTATGGAGCATTTGTTTTGTGGAGTTTAAAATGGATGCTGTTGCTACTTTACTTCTTAGCAGGGGTGAAGAAAGTCATGGAATTTGGCCTTTAAGCTAGCTAGCTAGCTAGCTAGTTAGCTATAGATAGATAGATAGGGGGGACTCTCATACCTGTTTTTATTTGGGATTATGCCTTTGTCTAGTTCCTGGAGATCTTTCCCCATCCTCAGGACCAGCCAGTTGCCCATCTTGCCCCGGTAGAGGGTGTCGATGACGTGGAAGACGTCTCCACGGGTGAAGCTCAAGCCGGACGGTGTGTCCTTCTCAAAATCAAAGTGGGTGCGGATGTAGAAGGAGTCGCCCAGGCTGGACTTGACCGTCTTCCGGTAGACTTTGGAGATGGGTATGAAAGAGATGGAAATAAATGGTAAGTGGAGTTTGAGTGCATATGTGAAACACAGCTGCGGGAAACACTTTCCGGATAATTGAAACCATGAATAGCAGTGAACCCTGTACTGTATTTTGCATTGCAGGGCAGTGGCCTCTAGTGGCCAGCTCTGGTAATGCACCATAAAATACATACAGTTGAACCTCGTATAAAACGAAAATAATTCGTTCTATGGGATTGTTCGCTATGTAATTTTTGTTGTTGTATGATTTCCCCCCTATACTAACGAAAATCCCTATGGGAAATATCGTACAACAAAAATCTCTATGTGAAAAACTGTACAATGGAAATTTTTTCGCTATGCGATTTTTTTACCCATAGAGATTTTTGTTGTACGATTTTCCCCATAGGGACGCTGTATCACACAGCGAAAATTTGTGTTGTATGGGGTGCCATGTTTTTTTCAATTTCTTTCCGCTATGCGATTTTTTTCGCTATAGGGGACATTCGTTATACGAGGTTCCACTGTACATATCTATCTATCTATCTATCCCGATTCAAAACTCCATGAAGCTCACTGGTGGATCAATAACTTTTTTTTCAGCCTGGGGAAAATTGGGAACGTTTTAGTTACTGAAAATCTTCCCTTGCTGGCAATATTGTCAAATTTGTGATTTGTGGAATGTTTTAGAACTATAGTTTAACTTTGAGAAGGAAAATTCTTTCAAGAAAAGGCAGGACAGAAACATTGACTAATACAGTACATGGATCGATTGGTTAATTAGAGCAGGGACCAGCCAGACCAAAGTCCTTCAAAGCCACCAAACCCCCCTCCTCATTTTCTAAGCGTCAGCAAATTTGCCACTAATGAGGAAACCCGCTTACCGTCCTGCTTTCTCTGAAGATGGACGAAGATCTCTTCGCCCGGCACCAAATCCATGAGGAACTGCACCGCCTCCTCGCGAGTCAGGTTCCGGAAGTCTTTGTCGTTTACCTGGCAAAGAAAGGAGGCCATGAAAATTTGATGATGATGTGTTGCATGTGCTTATCAGGAGAGGAGAAAAATTGTACTTAGGCTTGCTAGTGAGTAAACTGTAGAAATATTGAATCCAGGGGTTCCCATGGGCAGGACCCGGCCCGCCGCACCATTTCATGTGGCCTATGTCACTGCTGCCCCCTAAAGCATACACATTAATGACAGCCATTAATGCACCTGCAACTGTTGTAAATGCGTTTACGACAGCTGCAGGCACGTTTTATGGCAGTGTTTATGCCAGGGGAAACCACCAGGTCTGGCCCATTCAGCTGTCCAGGGGCCGTGGTCTGGCCCATGGTGTGAAAAGGTTAGTAACCCCTGATGTAATCTAATGTGTTAGCTGGATCGACCAGGAAATATAGACAGATATGATTTTGTTATTTTATCCAGGGAACAGCAAAATGGAAAAATGTTCTTCATTTTTCCTATTTTTGTACCTAATCTTGAACTTTGATTTATTTATTTTCTCCAAAATAAAACCTGACTTGTAACCAAAGACATCATACTTTTGATATAGAGCTTAAGCGCGGTGGGAGATTCTCTCAGTCAGCTTTGAGGGCCGGACAGCCATTTTGCCTTGCCTGCACAATGGGGGTGGCCATTTTGTCCCAACAGCTTCAAAGGGGGGTGGCCATTTTGTTTCTCGAATGCCCTTGGAAGGGGGGCACATGAAATGGCACGGTGGGCCTGATATGGTCCACGGGCCTTAGGTTGGGAATGAATGAACAAACAAACAAACTTCATTGATCGACTTGACTCTGTTGAATATTCTAGTCCAACCCCAGCATGCAGTGACCAGAGAGAGAGAAAAAACTAGTCTGACCTAAAGGATGTTGTTTTGCATTGTTTGTCTATATAGTAATTGCAATTCAAAAAGGTTCTGTCCTGCCTCAGAGGTCACCTGGCCCTGAAGCAGAACCTCCTGTTCTCTGAAGCAGCAAAAGGGTTCCTGAATGGGTGCAGGTCTCTGTCAGGTGGAACGAGTCCGATGGTAGCAGGACGATGGGCTTTGTTATCCGTTACAATAGGGCCAAACCCACCTGCAGGATTTGGTCTCCTTCCTCAATGTCTTGGTTCTCCGCCGGGCTCCCTTCCTGGATGCTGGACACGAATATCCCAACGTCGTTGCCTCCAGTAAGCCGGAGCCCAACGTTCTTCGCCTTGATAAAATGGACCATCTTGGAATCAGGGCTGGATGTGCAACAGGAAAAAAGACATTTGCAGTTCCAAACGAGGACGGCTAAAAACCCTAAGCCAGGGGTTCCCAACCTTTTCAGGCCACGGGCCGATCATGTGGTTGAGCGGGCAGGTCATATGGTTCCTCCCACCCGGAAGCGGAAGTAAAATGCGCCTGCATGTGTGCAAAAAACTGCCGTAAATGCACCCATGGCTGTTGTAAATGTGTTTTACTTCCGCTTCCGGGAGCAGCATGGGCCAGATGATTTGGTGCCAAGGGCCGGATCTGGCCCATGGGCCATAGGTTGAGAAACCCTGCCCTAAACTAGATACAGAGCTTGAAAGAAACAAGTTGCAAGTAATTTGATGTTAGCAATTAGTTACAAGTAACCTGACATGACCAACTAGTTACAAGCAAATCAAAGCAACCACACTTATATGCCGCCCCATATAAGCACTTAGTGAACTGTCTGGGCCGTTCACAAGTTAATTAGCATTTTGTCCAGACATTCTGATTGATCTCAGGATGGAACGCTGAGTCAACCTTGAGCCCTAGTCAGAATCAAACTCACAACTGTTTGGTCACAGTACAACACCTTAACCACTGGGCCACCAGGGCTCCTACATTGGCAACTAGTTACAAATAACTTGACATTAGCAACTAGTTACAAGTAACATACGTTACATGCTGTCACCCATGACTAGTTAGAAGTAATTTATTGTTTATCCGGCTACTTTTGGCGCTCAAAAGTGGCCCAGCTTTCTCTTCTTGAACTGAAATCAACTGCAGACCTGATATTTCAAACCTGAGCCTAAAGACACTTCTCGGGAACTCAACAACAGGCATAAAATTAAGCCACTGTAGCTGATCCTATGAACAAAAGGTTGAATTTGGGTGTTGGTGCTGTGGTTCTTACCCCAAATTGGCGCTGGGCTGAGGCTCACGGTGGTCGTCGTAATCTATATCGAGTACGCCCTCGGTATCTGGAAGAGGAAAGAATTAAAAGGACTTTTTCCAAACCAGATATTTCTGGTCTTTTTAAATAGGCTTTCTTCCTTTCCTCCCTCCTCCTTGATGAGGACCAGAAACTTACCAAAAAACTGAGTTACAGACAATTCGTGGATTGGCACTGTTTCCCTGCTGGAGCCCCTTTGTGATCTGGGAAAGAAGGGGTGGTGGAAATATTCAATTAGTCAATCTTTATTACAGTCTAAGACAAGGAGGAGGAGAAACAAGAAGGAGAAGAAGGAGGAGGAGGAGAAGAAAGAAAGAATAGTGAAAATACTGGGGGAAATAATCAATCTGTCAATCTTTATTACGGTCCAAGACAAGAAGGAGGAAGAAGGAGAAAGAAAGAAAGAAGTAGTGAAAATAGTGTGGAAGAATAATTCGACTTCCTTAATTTTTTAAATCATGGATACTGAACCTCAGAACAAAAAATATTCAATTTCTAAAATCCTAAAATACGATATACAGTGGAACCTCGGTTAACAAACGGCTTGGTCAACAAAAACCACATAACAAAAGGAAACCCATAGAAAATAGTGGCTCAGTTTACTGAATTTCCCCCCGAAACAGATTAAGTGGTTTTCAATGCAATCTTATGGGAAACTGCGTTTCGTTTCGTTTAATGTAATTTGGTTTTCATTGCATTCCTATGGGAAACTGCATTCAATGCATTCCTATGGGAAATTCGGTTAAAGTAATTTTCACTGTAAGAAATGTCCCGGAGAACGCGTTGATTACGTTAACCGAGGTTCCACTGTATATATATATATTTGTTTCTACGGTGCAGTACCAGAGCTGGCCACTAGTGGCCACTGTATGCAATGCAAAAATAGATGGTTTGCTGTTATCCACAGTTTCAGGGAAATTCCTTTGTATTGGCAAGAAGGAGGCGCTTACGAAGGAGAGTTTCTTTGGAGGGAGGAAGTCGATTCTGGCGAAGTTGGCGGCCTCCCTACGGGCGGTGGAGGAGAGATATCCGAACCGAGTTCCGAGATATCTGGGGAGTGAAAGGGGGGGAAAGTAGATGAAAATCAAAGGGGGATCATTAGTATGCATTTTCTCCTAGTTCCAGGGGCAGAATGGTGAAGGGTGACCCAAGATATTCTGCCGCCTGAGGCATCATGCAACCTATCCCCATGCCACAGTCACAAGGAGACCAGGCTTCTCTGTGGTACGTAGGCTGTGTGGCCTTTCAAGCAACCCTGCCGCTGCCCACAATAATCTGCCGTCTGAAGCAGCCACCACCTTCTGCTTCCGGGTTGCAGTCTGAATTTATTCTCAGATTTAGGACTTCTATTAAAGGAGAGCAGTTTCAGCACAGTGGATAACTCTTGTAAAGTTCTGACACCAACTGGAGCAGATACTCCCCTCCCTAATTTGAATGAATGAATGAATGAATCAAACAAACAAACAACGGTTGGTTGCCCCATCCTCAATTTGAATCACCAGATTGCCCCTGAGTCAACCGTGACACCCCGACCTCCCCATTGTAAGCCAGGTATCCCTTCTTTTCACCCCACCTCCTCACCATCCAGGTGTGAACTTCCACTTTCGCTGTCTCTCACGTCGGGCAGGTTGACCAAGAACTGGCTGTTGTCCCGCAAGATGATCAACGTCAGCCGCCCTTCCGACTGCTCAATCAGCTCCCGCGTCTCGGCCAAAGACAGGTTCTCACCGGGCACACCGTTGATCTGAAAGGGGCACCAGGGCGGGAGATCAGCCAGGGTGACTGCCTCCCAGGTAGAGCTCTCGTAAAGTTCAGATGAAAAACCTGATTGGATTTGACATTCAACCCATAACAGAACCGACGGCCTTTGCCTACCTCAGCGATGGCTAACCCTGGCACTCCAAGTGTTCTTGGACTTCACTTCCCAGAAGCCTAGGTCAGCACTCTTGCTGATGAGGGCTTCTGGGAAATGAAGTTTGAGAACACCTGGAGTGCCAAGGTTAGCTATCACTGGCCAGCCTATCTATCTATCTATCTATCTATCTATCTATCTATCTATCTATCTATCTATCTATCTAATCATGCATTATTTCTCTCTATCCATCCATCCTGGCATAGCCAGTTAACACAATCAGAATAACATTTTATCTGCTGTTCTACCCATAAGCAAGCATTGGTAAACTCTGCTCTCCTCCGGCTTTGAACATGCTTAACAAGAATGGTGTTTCTTCACTAACATTCTACGATAACCAACCCCATCTTTCATCCTTTGTCCCACCTTTTCCTCCCTCTCACCCAATAAGGCCACAACATTCAAAGTTCATCATCCCTACTTCCGTTCCCACATTCCCATCTTATTTTTAATCCCAATAGCAAAGGAATTTGCACTTGGCTTGAAGGCCAAATTCCAAGACTTTCTTCACCCACTCTCAGGAAGCAAAGAAACAACAGCATCCATTTTAAACTCCATAAAATAAAGGCTCCGTTTTCAATTCATGACAAGAATGAGTGTCTTTTTTGATCAAGATGCAAATTCCTCCTCATTCCTTCTCTTTTGGGATCGTTGCAAAGAATATTGTGGAACCCCCCCCCCCCCATACCTTTAGGATCAGATCCCCCTCTTGAAGGGCCCCATCCTTGGACGCCAGTCCCGTCTCCGTGATGTGTTTGATGAAAATCTGGCTGCCCAGCTTCAACCCGTACTCTGGCATTTGCGGCAAAGAGATCGGAAGAGAAGAGAACCCGTGAAATGAAACCAAAGCACTTTTTACACCGTGAAAATCTCGGCAAACTGTGCAAGCCTCCAGGGTCACACAGAATCCTTCAGAATAACTGTGTGTTCTCTACAAGCCAGAAGTATGGGTAATCTATAGGACGCAGAATCCCATCCCTGGATATTGGGGGAAATCCTATAATCCTCCTATAACTCTTGCTTTCCCCTTAAATTATTTTTCTTGCAAAAAAATTTTTGTAATTTTAAAAAGTCCCCTTTTGCACCCTCTAGTGGACAAAAAATATTTTAGAAATTATTTTTAGAAACAGTTCAGCCCCCCATATCTGTGGGGTATAAATTCAGAGACTGCGGATACACAAAACTGTGGAAACCAGTGAACTCTCTATTTTACTTTGCAGATCTAGTGGCCAGCTCTGGTAATGCACCATAGAAGTAAAAATATATTGTGTATTTCAGTTTTTTTTTAAATGAATGCTATTAGATAGGCAGATAATTGAAACTGTAGGTATTAAACCAACAGATAAGGGATGGGACGGGGCAACCTGTATTGTAAATTCTAGTCCTCAATGAGCTGTGAAAGTTTCTCAGTCCATGAAGGCAGATTTGGCACGAGATGGCAACCCGCTCCAGATTTTACTCCGACCTTTATAGGAACAGTCCAAAGTCCTGAATCTTAAATAGCGACTAAAATATTTGCACTAAAAATTAAAATTTATTGACCTCCATTGAGTTTTCCATTACTCAGCAACACAACAGTAACTCTCCTAGTCTACCTCCATAGTCATGTGACTAGACACCAGAGTGCATGGAACGCTACTACCTTTCCTGCCAAAGCGGTACCTATTTATCTACTTGCAATTTATTCACTTTCGAACTGCTAGGTTGGCAGGAGCTCATGGAACGCTGTTAGCTTTCCCGCCAAAGTAGTACCTGTTTGTCTACTTGCAAATTCTTGCTTTCAAACTGCTAGGTTGGCAGAAGCCAGGACAGACGACGGGACGCTCACTCTGCCCTGCAGCACTCGGGTCTTGAACTGCTGACCTGACAACCTTCTGGTCTTCAAGCTCAGCGTCTTCATCACAACCCCTGATATGTGTTTACACACAAATGCCTGCAAATTTCACCCCGTTTCTTTTACCTTCACTCTGCTCATTCTTCACCAGAACCGACCGGACGGGTTTCATGGCCACCTCTTGTTTCGGCAGTCTCTTGAACCCAGACATCAAGGTCAGCCCTCCTCCGGCGCTGCTGCCCGCTCGGTGGCTGTAGCCGTTGGCAAACGCTGGCCGGTCAGACCCACTGTCTGGGCTCCGTCGCCGGTGGTTCCCATCCTGGCTCCGTCGCCGGCTCCTGATCGGTTGCCGGCGAGGTCCGTCCTCTTCGTCACGGTAGCGGCCCGAACTCCGCTCACTGGAAGAGTCGCCTTCGTAGCCTCGGTTGTGATCGGCTTCCTCCCGGCGCCGTCCGTAACCCTTGGACCTGGCCGGAAGGATCGACTCCCGGCTCCGGTATCCATGTTCCTCCTCAGAATCGTCATTCTGGATGTCTGGCGAGTGGGACGTTGGACCGGAGAGTGGGGCGGCTTGGGGCAGACTGGGTTTGGAGACCGGGAGATGTATTTTGCGAGGTCTTTTCACTGTCTACCGAGAAGCAAAAACAAATAATATTTCTTGGCCTGTGAATTACCTTTCTAGCACACTCTTCCATCAAAGGGCTTGCTCTATTTCCTACTTTATCCTCACAACGACCCTGCTAGGTTGACAAGAGGAACCTCCGAGGACAGGGAAAAATGGATCCCAATGACAAGAAAACTATATATCAGGGGTTTCCATCCTTTTCAAGCCAGGGGCCAGGTCACGCTCTCTCAGTCAGCTTTGAGGGCCAGACGACCATTTTGCCCTGCCTGCACAAAGGGGGCAGCCATTTTGTTTCTTGAATGCCCTTGGAGGGTTGGGGGACCACATGAATTGGTGTTATGGGCTGGATCCGGCCCGCAGGCCTTAGGTTGGGAACTCCTGCTATATATTATGAAAAAATATCCCGACAACAGTTCAGAGAAACACAGAAGTAGTTCAAAAAGTAACTCAAGGATTTAAACCAGTGTTTCCCAATGTGGGGCCCAGGCCCCACTGGGGGGACATTGATTCCCAGAAGCCGTAGTCAATTCGTTGGCTGATCATTGCTTTGGGGAATTGACTTAGGCTTCTGGGAATTGAAGTCCAAGAACCAATGTTTGGAAAACAGTGGTTTAAACTGAGATTAGATGGCTAATTGATTGAACAATTGATTCATTGATTGGTCTGATCTGACTTATATATCGCACTACTGGCCAAAGCCACGTTGCGACAGTTGAACAGACATGTTCACAAGTTAATTCCGATTTTGCCCCCATTAACATGCTGGTTGACTCATTTGGTCAAGTCAACCTTGAGTCCCATCACAATCGAACTCACAACCTTTTGGCTGCAGGATGGTTCAACCCCTGCGCCACCAGGGCTGAAAATAACATTATTGTTGTTGTTGTTCTTTGGGCATATTGTGACTTGGCTCACCGGGTGTAAAGCAGTAGGGAAAGATGAAAGCCCAATGTCAGATGGATCAACTCGATAAAGGAAGCCCCAGTTTTTCGTTTTCAAAACTTCAAGGCTGGTAAGGACAGGATTTTTGGGGTTTATGAAGTTGTAGGATCCCAGTAAAGGAGGAAAAGATTTGATGACACCTAACTGCAGCACTAAGCTTCATCATCATCACCCTAATCAACATCATCATCTGACCTCACCTCCCCCAAGCCATTTGGAAGAAACGGAGCTGTATCAAACAGGACTGACCAGCATTACAAAAGGTCTATTTCTTTCTTTCTAGGACAGGGATCCTCAACCTGTGGCCTGTGGGCCGGATACGGCCCACAACACAATTTTATTTGGCCCTCCACCGCACCAGGAAGTGCCATGTTGTGGAGGAAGAGCAAAATGGCCATCCGGCCCCTGAAACTGTCTGAGGGAGTGTGATCCGGCCCCCAGCTTTAAAAGGTTGAGAATTGTTCTAAGACATCCGAGGGAAAGGACCGGGTTTGAAGCCGAACATTGGTCCCACTTACGATATTGGCCACTTTACCGCAGCTTTTCAAGGTCTGGATGGCAAACGAAGAGGAGACGTTATCCATGGAGAGGCCATTCACCATGACAATTTTGTCCCGGGTCCTGCAGTAAAAGGAAATGGAAGGTGGAAGATCAAAAGGGTATTTTGTAAAGAGAATGGATCTTAATTGTTCATTCAGGAGCCGCTAATATATTACTTTACAAGGGACAACTTTTGCAACCATATGTTGTGGTTTAGCTCAGGAGCTGAGCTAAGCTCGGAGGGAACTCAGATGCCAGTGTGGGTCACTGTAAGTAGAAATCATGAGTCTAAATCATGCCGGGGGCCAGGTCACACTCTCTCAGTCAGCTTCAAGGGCCGGACGGCCCTTTTGCCCTGCTTGCACGATGGGGGTGGCCATTTTGTCCCAAGAGGTTCAAAGGGGCAGCAATTTTGTTTCTCTAATGCCCTTGGAAGGGTGGGTGGGTGGCCACACAAAATGGTACTGTAGGCTGGATCCGGCCCACAGGCCTTAGGTTAGGAACCCCATGTCTAACACATCATCCTGCTCCGGGTTGTAATCTAAACCTTTTCAGGTTATCCAATTCCAGATAATCCAGAGCCATAATCCAGATTAGTCAATTCTCTTTACAGATGCCGAATCCTGGCCCTTAAATGGGTTCAACGCCAGATAAATGTTTGGGCTAAAACCCAGAATGGACCTTTTTTGTAATAATTATAGGACCTAATTCAGGATAGCCACAGTGATAAATATGCAGCAAGCCATCTGAGAAGCACAGGAAAGCATTCAGAGGCTCCAGATCAAATGATCCCCAGATAAAAGTTTGGGCTAAAACCTGGAACGGATCTTTCCTGTAATAATAGGACCTAATTCAGGATATCCACCTCTTATAATATACATTTGAAACAACGTGTGTCATATATAGTGCAAACTGCCCTTGCGTGGTGCCTGCCCCAAAAGGCAGGGGATCTAAATAAAATAAAATCAGAGGCGGGGGAAAACCCCATCATGGAGAAATCTAAAATGGACATTCAGTGGCAGGGAGTTCCACAGGACAACAGTCACATCTGAGCCTATGCACCTGTGGAATGGATCTCTACCGAATTGGTGCCACTTGGATGTACTCACTGGAGGCGTCCGTCGGCCGGTCCCCCGTGCACCACGTCAGAGACAAAGATGGAGACATCCCTGTCAACGCCACTGGGGCGGTCTCGGCCCCCCGAAATCGCAATGCCAAAGCCTCTCCGGGGATCCTGCAGAGAAATGTGAAATTTAGCCTTCTTTTCTTCTTCCCCCCCCTTAATATTTAATTCAGGAGAAGAAGAAACACTTACTAACGCCTGTACAAATAATTCATCCACCCATCAATCCATCCATCATCTGCTCCATCCATCCATCTGCTTCCATCATCAGATCCATCCTTAGCTCCTTCCTTTGTTAGCTCTGTCCATCCATCCTCTGCTCCATCTCTCATCTGCTCCATCCATTCCATCCAACTGCTCCTTCCTTCCTTAGCTCCATCCATCCATCAATGTGCTCCTTCCTTCCTTAGCTCCCTCTCTCCACCCATCAATCCATCCAGCATGTGTTCCATCCACCCATCCATCTGCTCCTTCATTCCTTAGCTCCCTTCATCATCTGCTCTTTTCTTCCTTAGCTCAATCCATCCATCCATTCACTCTATCCATCAATCTGTTCCTTACTTCCTTAGCTCCCTCCCTCCATCCATCACCTGCTCCATCCATCCCATCCACTCCATCCATCTTCTCCTTCCTTACCTCCATCCATCCACTCCACTCACCCACATGCTCCTTCCTTCCTTAGCTCCATCCATCCATCCATCTTCAGTCGGGGTCAGACATGATGATCTTTCAGGGTCCTCACCTTCTCTACAATTCTGTGGATTTTCTCCTCCACCCATCTTTGACTTCCCAACATTTGAAAACAACTCCTGCCTCTTCTCTTGATCTTCTGTTCTCCAGACTTAAACACCAACCAGATGTTTTAGACGGCTTCTCATCAATGCCGGTTTTCTAAACTGCTCAACATCTTTCCATGCTTGTGTGGATGCATTTGTGGCTTCCAGACAACCCCAGAAGGCCACATGGAGTCCCCGAGAACCGGACATTCATCTTAGGTAAAGGTAAAGTTTGCCCGTGCTCGAAAGCCAGTTGTGTCTGACTCTAGGGTTCAGTGCTCATCTTTCTTTACAGCCATAAAGTCAGCGGTGTCTGCGTCTGCAGACGTTTCCGTGGACACGTGGCAGCAGGCATGCCTCAACACCAGAGCGCACAGAACGCTGTTTACCTTCCCCACCAAAGCGGTGCAATTTCTTGCTTTCGAATGGCTAGGTGGGCGGGAGCTGGGACAGACGACAGGAGCTCACTCCGTCGTGCAGTACTCGGGAATCGAACTCCAACCTTCCAGTTGTCGAGTTCAGCGTCTTAACTACTTGAGTCACCGCAGGTCTTAATGAATGGTTAATTACTGCTCCTGTGAGCCTGTAAATCCAGCCTTTCCATCTTAAGGGAAATTCGCAGAGGGCCAGAAAAAGATCAAAAATAAATAAATATATACATATTCACACAATCCAGACTCACTCGGTTTAACGTGATGGTGTACTGCTCCCAAATCACCATTTCCTCCATGTCGGCAACCTGGGAAAATGGGACATTGAAAACAAAATACTGTACAGTTAGAAAACAATTTATAAACAATTTGGCTAAACGTCGGGAAAGGTATACGGATTTTAGGTTTGAAGGCTGGTATGACGAAGGAAGGGATATGGCTACATACCTGTCAAGTATCCCGTTTTGGCCGGGATTTCCCGTAATTCACTGCTCTGTCATGCTCCTTCCCGCCGTCATCCCATATTTGAACGGCCAGGAAAGGGGTTACTGCGCATGCGTGCCGCTGCCTCTGACGGGCACACATGTGCAGTAACCCCTTTCCTGGCCAAAGGGGTTATTGTGCATGCGCGCAGGGGTTACTGCGCATGCGCGTCGCTGCATCTGACATCAGAGGCAGCAGCGTGCATGCGCCAACGCCGCGCCTAGAAACCTTCCCGTATTTGGACACCAGCAACTTGACAAGTATTGTATGGTTATTAATGACAAATTGGCACGTGAGTTAAAACATTTTTTAAAGTCTGGTAAATGAGTTTAAAGATATTTGTGGGGGAGTTTATTAATTACGTGTTTGTTAAGGGAAAGGGTACAAAACCAAGGCAATATTCATATAGGGTTTTGTTTTGTTTTTTTGAAATAGGAGGGATTTGTAAAAAACATATATTATGTGGATTTTATGAACAATTTTAGAATGTCCCTGGGTGATGGGTGCACATTTGGAATTGTATTTTATTTTAATTTGTGTATTTTATATAATAAAATTTTAGAAACCCAACTTGGATCTGATTAGGTCATCAAGTTCATCATCTTAACCACGTGAACCTTACACATATATTAAAGACCCAAATTAAACTGTTTGTTTCGGAAGGCATTTTCAGGTGGGGAACGATGGTGGCGCCACAAATATGAAGCCTCTTCTACGCAGGGAGATTTGGCGGGTACCAAATGAGATTTGAAAAATATATCTTGGACTACAAATCTCATGATTCCCAAATTCTTGGAGCTTTCCCTGAACAAACATCTTACAGAAGATGCACAGGAGCAAGGAAAGCTGGGCAGAGCTAAATTACGACTCCCTGCATGGCTACATTGGCTGGGGATGATGGCAATCATAGTCAAACTATGACGTTTGAACCCAGGTGCCACCAGGGGCTTCCAGACCCAGCACGATGGGCACCGTAGTCCTCTTCTGAGCGCAGAAAGCTCGAGGCCCCCAAACAGTCAGAGCTGGTGGATTCAAACCATCGGCCAGTCTTAGAACAATCCCAACAATTCTGTATTTTGCGTGAACAGCATTTGCGCAAATAATGTGATAGGCGCATTTTTGAGTACAGGTGTTTGTGTTTCTCTGCCCTTCTGGTTAAAAGTTCAGCGCTGCAGTTATGCGTCATCAAATCTTTTCCCCCTTTACTGCAACCCTATAAGTTAACAACCCCCCCCCCCAAAAAAAATTTTTTTTCCTGTCCTTAACAGCCTTGAAGTCTCGAAAACTAAAAACCGGGGCTTCCTTTACTGAGTTGATCCATCTCACATTTGGTGTTCCCCTTTCCCTGCTGCTTTCTGCTTTTCCACCCAGTGAGGCCGGTCACAATATCCAAAAGAATGACAATGACGATAACAATGACAACAAACTGAAGGATTTCTCTTGGCAGCTCAGGGACAAGTTTTGCCAACAAATTGCATGAAGACAAAAATACAGAAAGGATAGAAAGTCGAGCTGCAAACTGGAAAAACAAGCCTATGCATGGTCAAATTTGGGATTAATTCCTTCTTTTTTCCCTCCACTTTCATGGGTATATATTAAATTCCCCCCTTTTGTCTAATCTCCTTTGGCCTAAATGTTTCCCCATAATGCAGGGTTTTTCTCTCCATCAAGCTTGTATGGAATGTTTTGCCAGCCCAGTAAAACCGCTAATTCTCTCCCTTATTAAAAAAATTAAATAAATGGAATTTATTCTCTCAAAATAAAATACATTTCCGGTCTAAAAGACTCTGGCCTCGTTTGAAATGTTTCCAACATTTTGAAATGTTTCCAACATGTTGACGATGTTTTCTGTATACGAGTTTTAGGGTGTTCGGATTGTAAGGCCGCCCTTGCTTGAAAGCCAGTTGTATCTGACTCTAGGGTTCAGTGCCCATCTCCGTTTATAGCCAAAGAGCCAGTGCTGTCTGTGTTTAGACGTTTCCATGGCCACGTGGCAGGCATGCCTCGACACCTGAGTGCACGGAACGCTGCGGCCTTTTCTACCAAAGTGGTACCTATTTATCTACTTGCAATTTCTTGCTTTCAAACTGCTAGATTGGCGGGAGCTGGGACAGAGACGGGCGCTCACTCCGTCATGCAGTACTTAGGAATCGAACTCTGACCTTGCAGCCGTCGAGTTCAGCGTCTTAACCACTTTAGCCACCGCAGTCCCTTGTTTGGATTGTATCTGCGTCCTATTTCCCAAAACTGGGGCCAGAAAAACCTCTGTTTGATGGCTGAGACTGATGGATTTACTTCATTCCTGATGATCTTGTTCAGCACTTCTCAACTTTTTTAAGCCAGGGGGCTGGGTCACACTCCCTCAGGCAGCTTCAGGGGCCGGATGGCAATCTAGCCCTTCCTCCACCACATGGCACTTCCTGGTGTGGTGGCATGGAGGCGGTGGTGGTGGGGTACATGAAATGGTGCTGTGTGCCGCATCAGGCCCACAAGCTGTAGGTTTAGAATCCCTGATCTTGTTCTTTGAACTGACTTTGGCTTTGGTATCCAGGCAGTGCTGCTTAAAAGAGAACCTCCTGTCCAGCATCGCAACAAGGTGTATTGGTGCTGAACAATGCTGTGTTATCGGCCCTCTCACCTGGACCTGGGCCATGTGGAGTGGCCAGAGCTCAACCAGCCGGAAAGGTAAACAGCAACTCCCGGAAAGCACAATGGCATCAACAGAGGCCAAAGCAACCAGCCCACATTCCTGGGCGGTTTACGCCAGGGTGAAACTACAGTGGCCTGCGAAGGTCTGTTTGTTTGCTAACTTCCCATTCCTGTTTCAATGATGGGCTTCCCTCAATGCCCGAACTCCAAAACAGCAGCTTTACATGGCCACAGAACAGGCAGAAAGCCAGCTGGTGCAGAGCAAAGGCTGCACCTGTTGAATTCCTACCTGCTTGATAACTTGGGAAGCAGGGGGGGAGGCAAGAGAGTAAGGCTTTCTCCCTTCAAAAGAAGCCACATCTGCTGAGCGAAATAAACCACCCCCTACCTGCTGGTGGCGTTGATTCAGCGCTGTGGTAAAATGCACTCTGCACGCGTACAGAGGTATGCACGTCCCCTGAAATTTCTTTCCCCTGCTCCTGCTTTCTGATGGGTTAAAAAGAGACCTGCCGTCAAAGTGAGGATTTCTGGCTGAAGGTAAAGGAAGAGTAACAGGGGTCGAGGACAGTCAAGACGGAACAGAGTTTGAAAGACCCGGGTTCAAATCCCAGTCGAGCCACGGAAATGCACAAAAAAAGGGGTGGCCATGAGAAACCCACTCCTTGAACACCTCATAATGCCTCAAGGCCCCTTAATGGTAAGATGCCAAGATCGTTGAGAGGAAAGGAAGGCAAGGGCTCTCCTGAGCATGTCTAGAGTGCAGCCCAGACCCTTTGCAAAACAAAAACCAAAAACAGCAGCGACGAGTTGGTAGAGAGAGAAGTCTATAGCAGGGTGCCTGTCTTATAATACTTAAATAATTGGAAAGAGAGAGAGAAGACGGTTTGATTGAAGAAAGAAAGAACAGTAGAGAAAAAACAGTTTGACTGAAGAAAGAAAGAAGAATTTGACTGAAGAAAGAACAGTAGAGAAAGAGTGAGGTAAATGAATAAATAAATAAAGATGACTGAAGAAAGAAAGAACAGTAGAGAAAGAGAGAGGTAACAAAAGAAAGAAAGAAAGAAAGAAGAATTTGACTGAAGAAAGAAGAGTTTGACAGAAGAAAGAAAGAAAGAAGAGTTTGACTGAAGAAAGAAAGAACAGAAGAGAAAGAGAGAGGTAAAGAAAGAAGAGTTTGACTGAAGAAAGAAAGAACAGTAGAGAAAGAAAGAGGGAAAGAAAGAAAGAAAGAAAGAAAAGAGTTTGACTGCAGAACGAAAGAAAGAAGAGTTTGACTGAAGAAAGAACAGTAGAGAAAGAAAGAGGGAAAGAAAGAAGAGTTTGACTGAAGAAAGAAAGAAGAGTTTGACTGAAGAAAGAAAGAACAGTAGAGAAAAAAGAGGGAAAGAAAGAAAGAAGAGTTTGACTGCAGAAAGAAAGAAAGAAGAGTTTGACTGAAGAAAGAAAGAACAGTAGAGAAAGAGAGAGGTAAAGAAAGAAAGAAAGAAAGAAGAATTTGACTGAAGAAAGAAAGAAAGAAAGAAGAGTTTGACTGAAGAAAGAAAGAACAGTAGAGAAAGAGAGAGGTAAAGAAAGAAAGAAAGAAAGAAAGAAGAATTTGACTGAAGAAAGAAAGAAAGAAAGAAGTTTGACTGAAGAAAGAAAGAAGAGTTTGACTGAAGAAAGAAAGAACAGTAGAGAAAGAGAAAGGTAAAGAAAGAAAGAAAGAAAGAAAGAAAGAAGAATCTGACCGAAGAAAGAAAGAAAGAAAGAAGAGTTTGACTGAAGAAAGAAAGAAGAATTTGACTGAAGAAAGAAAGAAAGAAAGAAGAGTTTGACTGAAGAAAAAAAGAATAGTAGAGAAAGAGAGAGGTAAAGAAAGAAAGAAAGAGTTTGACTGCAGAAAGAAAGAAAGAAGAGTTTGACTGAAGAAAGAAAGAACAGTAGAGAAAGAGAGCAGTAAAGAAAGAAGAGTTTGACTAAAGAACTAAATAAATAA
Organism: Bradypodion pumilum; assembly: GCA_035047305.1. Lineage (NCBI taxonomy): Eukaryota > Metazoa > Chordata > Lepidosauria > Squamata > Chamaeleonidae > Bradypodion > Bradypodion pumilum. Next base: position 41,629,472 of record JAWDJD010000007.1, on the reverse strand, counting down.
ATAAATAAAGTTTGACTGAAGGAAGGAGGAAAGAAAAGACAGTTTAACTGACGGAAGGGAGGAAGGAAGACTCTGAGAGTCCAAAACAAATCACAGCTCAGTCCAAACAAACCATTCCTTTCCCCGGCTCTCCCCCAATCTGGAAAGGGTGAGCAAAGCCCAGCCGCCGGCCACTTGCCTGGAATCTGACCGCCATGTTTCTCAGTTGACCCCTGGCCTGGACACCATTTCCCCGTGACACGGGAGGAGGGGCTGGGGCTCACCCACCCACCGTGTGCCGCCTGGTGGTGCCAAACAAAACAAAAAAAAAAAAAACCACCAAAAAACACCTGCCTCCTCCACTCCCACCTGCGCCTGAGTTGAGCCCCTCCCTGCACCTGAGAGGAGGAGGCCGGCCTCCCACCTGGCCAGTCCCCTTCCTGGTTGGCTTCCCTTCTTGGGCCTCACCTGTCCCTTCCCCACCACCTGAGCCAGGTGAAACCAACCTAGTCACAGTGCACACCTTCCCCCCACCAGGCGGGGCGGACTCTACCAGTTGAGCAAACAAGGCGGCAAAAGAGGCCTCAGAGGAAAGCAGGAGAGAAAACAAACAGGATTTCTGGAGGGCAAATCATTCGCCTGGCAGTCTCGCATCGGGCAGGGGTCACATCTGGATTAAAGGGAGAGTTTTAATCCGCTCCGAGTTTTAATCCCAACTTCTTGTGTGTGTTTTTGTGTGCAAAAGTTTTATTTTTTCAAAGGTTTTAATCACAAATTTTGATCCCAACTTTTTGGGGGGGGGCAAAATTTTTAATCTCAGATTTTAATCCTTACTTTTTTTGTAAACATTTTAATTCAAAATTTTAATCCTTACTCATTTCCCCCCAAAAAATGTAATCCCAAATGTTAATCTCAACCTTTCTCTCTCTTTTTTTGCAAACGTTTCTAATCCCAAATTGGGAATCCAATTTTTTCTTTCTTTCTTTAAACAGACACAGGAGCCGTCGAGTGTGTTTCTCTCGGGAAAGAAAGAAAGAAAGGCGAAGAAGAAAGAAATAAAACTAAGAGATTAGAGGGATAGACAGACAGAGAGACTGAAGGAAGGAAGGAAAGGAAGGAAGGAAAAAAGACCGCTTGACTGAAGGAAAGAAGGAAGAACAGTTTGACTGAAAAACGAAAGAACGAATGAACAAAAAAACAAAAGAAAGAAAACTAAGAGATTAGATAGACAGACATATTGAAGGAAGGAAAAAAGGAAAGAAAGAAGACAGTTTGACTGAAGAAAGAACGAAAACTAAGAGATTAGATAGACAGACATTGAAGGAAGGAAGGCAGTTTGACTGAAGAAAGAAAGAGAGGGAGAAAGAAAGAAAGAAAACTAAGAGATTAGATAGACAGACAGATTGAAGGAAAGAAGGAAGGAAGAACAGTTTGACTGAAGAAAGAAAGGAAAGAAAGAAAGAGAGGGAGAGAGAAAGGAAGGAAGGTTTGAATGAAAGAAAGAAAGAGAGGAAGGAAGGAAGGTTTGACTGAAAGAAAGAAAGGAAGAAAGGAAGGGAGACGTATTTAGCTTTCGTGGGAGCGTTTGAGGATCAAAGTCCACTGCTTCGGACGCTGGAGGGCAAATACCAAGATATTTAAACATAAACCCCCATGCCTAGGTGGGGATGCAGATAACCAACGAAATGACAAAGGTTAGTCACAGACTGAATTTGAACTTCAGCCAAGGTTCTAGTCCTCATCGGAGCTGAATGAAGAAAGGGCAGCTTAAAATACAAATAAGGAAAGTTGTCGAACTCCTAAATCCGTGGAGCTTTGGTATTCTCTTACCAAACTGTCCGCCGTGGATATTATTCCACTGCTTTTCCGATATTCATCATCGTCAGGTCTCAAACGAGATCGCATACGGTTTCGAAAACGGCAAATGTGGCGGCAAATGTGGAGGCAAGAAATTCGCTACGCCGGTCTATTGCTTTGCTCTTGGCCTGTTTCTGGGGTGTTTTTTTTTTAAACAGATTCTCAACCTGCTGCCCTGGCACCATTTCATGTGGGGGCCCCACCGCCTCCACCACACCCGGAAGTGCCGTATGGTGGAGGAACAGCAAAATGGCCATCCGGCCCACCCAAAGCTATCTGAGGGAGCGTGACCCAGCCCCTGGCTTGAAAAAGATGAGAACTGCGGTTTTAAACCGTAACACACAATATGCGACTTTGTGCTTGAAACCCTGATAACCCTGAACAAACAAGCCTGGAATGCAAAAAATGGAAACAATAAAAACGAAGCAAGGAAACCTTGACCTATTTTATCTTTCCTGCATTAAAGACGTTTGTTTCCAAAAGAGAAAGAAAGGGGGAGGGAAGAGAGAGAGAGAACCGACTGACAGCAACGTTGATATCCAATTCTATAAAAATTCAATGAATGGAGCAGAGCCCTTGCGAAACCATCCCATAATTCAGGGGTTCTCAACCTGCGGCCTGTGGGCCGGATGCGGCCCATGGCACCATTTTCGGGGGGGGCACCGCCACCACCACACCAGGAAGTGCCATGTGGTGGAGGGAGGGCAACATGGCCATCTGCCCGCCCCACCAAGCTGATCGAGAGAGCGTGATCCTAGACCTGGTCCCTGGCTTAAAAAGATTGAGAATGCCCGCATTAAATGAATTGATGCAGCTCTCATATTTTCTCTGATGTTCTCTCTCCACTTTCCTCTGGATCTGCCTGGGGTCTTTCTCCTCTTCTCCTCTTTCCATATACAGTACAGTGATACCTCATACAACGCCCAAACTTGGTTCCACACGTTTGGACTTTATACGGATTTGGACTTTGTATGAGGCATGCAAAATCCTAGCCGCAGTGCCTCATACAAGGTCCAAATCCTTGCTGCGATGCCTCATACAACATCGTTTCCATAGAGATACATTGTACTGTAACAGCACAAACTTCAGCGCAAAGTCAAGGAAACTGACAGGAAACTGACAGAACTTTAAGAAATCATTGTCTAAAGGCTAAATACATTACAAAAATATGCCAAACAACCCTGATTGTCCAAGAACCTGAAGAATGCTGCAAAAATCCGAGGAATGCTTCTAAAAATTCTGACGAAAAAAATTCAAAAAAATCCAAAATCGCACTCAAAACCACTCCTAAAAACACACTTCGCCTCGTGCAAAACCCACAAGAGCAATGCACGCATGTGTCCACGCATGACTTTGTATGAGGCAACTTTTTTCAAGGAATTAGGCAATGTTGTAAGAAGCAGACTTTGTATGAGGTATTACTGTATATGCCTCATAAGGTATAGAATTCCCAAGCATTCTCTTAAACCCCTTTATTTGTTGTCTCTGGATGCAGGGCAAGATGGGCTCAATTCCAAATATTTCCCTTCTAACCTCATTCCTGATGTCATCCCTTCCAGTCGCTCCAGCGGTGGTCTTTCTCCTTCTCCTCTTTCCACCTACATGCCTCATAAGGCATGGAATTCCCAGTCATTCTCTTTAAACCCCTTAACTTGTTGTCTCTGGATGCACTGCAATATGGGTTCTGTTCCAGTTATTTCACTTCTAACCTCATTCCTGATGTCATCCCTTCCAGTTACTCCAGCGGTGGTTTTTCTCTTTCTCCTTTTTCCATATACTGTATATGCCTAATAAGGTATGGAATTCCCAGTCATTCTCTTTAAACCCCTTTACTTGTTGTCTCTGGATGCAGTGCAAGATGGGGTCTGTTCCAGTTATTTCACTTCTAACCTCATCCCTGATGTCATCCCTTCCAGTCACCCCTCAGACATCTCATTTCCGTGGTGACCAACTTTGCCTTACGTTGTGTTGTAAATGTCCATGTTTGGCATTGGGAACATAAAATAGGAACAAATAGGCCTTGTGTGAGGTGTTTCTTTGTGCTGATTGGTATTGCCTTGTGTGGTAAGAGCAGAGCTCACAGTCCCAATATCTGTTTTGCCTCACTGCACCACAGGATAATCTCTTTGTCCATTTTGCCATTACCAGTCAAGTTTGTTACTTGGTATTTGAACTCTGCCACTTGTTTTATGGTTGTTCCCTCTATCTTGATAACTAGAGTATGCTGTGGGCCGGTCACGGGTTTCAGTGGGCCAGTCACGTGGTTCCTTCCACCAGAAGTAAAATGCACTAGTACATGTGCAACATGCTGCCATAAATGCACCCACGGTTATCGTAAACGTTTTTATGACAGTTGCGGGTGCATTTATGGCAGCATTTTGCACATGCACTGGTGCATTTTATGTCTGCTTCCAGGAGTGGTGCAAGCAGCGTGGGCCGGGTGATTTGGCATTATGGGCCAGATTCAGCCTACAGGCCGTAGTTTGGCCACCCCTGCTCTACATAATGTAAGATTGGTTCTATTTCATTTCCCCCCTTAACAATCTCATTCCTGATGTCATCCCTTCTAGACAGATACTGTTTCTGGGATGAAATGTGCTCTTCCCGTTTTTATGGACTCCAATTCCCCAAATTCTACACAAATTCCTCAACTTTAGCCTTGGTATTGAGGCAGTGCTGCTTAAAAGAGTATGAAGCATGGATGGTTGAGTTCCCCATTTATAGTCTGTGAGTTTCCCGCTGATGTTGTTCTTTGGACTAACCTTAGCTTTGGTATCCAGGCAGTGCTGCTTAAAAGAGGGATCAAAAGCCACATACTGTATGAACAACCCACAGAAGTGTAACCTACCCTGCTCTAAGACGGGGCAAATTCATAATTATTGTTAACGGATTCTTTTGGGATAACGTAGCCAGAGACGGTAAAAAGACATGCTGAATAGCTATTAGTAAACATGTAACCTGGCATGTTGTAGCCAGTTAGACAAGTTTTTTCACCGCCACCACCCAAGTGGTTTTACTGGAAAGGTAACTACAGAAAAATTGACTTCCCCAATCTCTTTCCACACCAACTCAAGTAGTGGAAGGGAAATCTTTTCTTGAAGCCCAGTTCTGGCTGTCCTAATAACAAAATATGAGGGGGGAAATGAGAGGTTCCTAAAACTAGTAGGGATGACATAAGGAATGAAGTTCTAAGGGAAATAATTGGAACAGTATCCATCTTGCAGTACATCCAGAGACAACAAATAAACTCATTTTGCCCATTTGGAGAGAATGTCAGGACGTCCATACCTTACAAGGCATAGGTGGAAAGGGAAGGACCACAAGGCAGACCCGCTCCAGGCCGCTGGAGTGACTGGAAGGGATGACATCAGGAATGAGGTTACAAGGGAAAGAATTTGAACAGTATCCATCTTGCATTACATCCAGAGACAACAAAAAAAGCCTGGTCTAGGATGTCCATACCTTACAAGGCATAGGTGGAAAGAGAAGGAACACGAGACAGACCCACTCGAGGCTGCTGGAAGGGATGACATCAGGAATGAGGTTAGAAGGGAAAGAATTGGAACAGAACCAATCATGCCTTACATACGCAGACAACAAATAAAATGGTTTGCCCATCTGGAGAGAATGTTTTTGGGATTTCATAATGTTACGAGGCTTATGTGGAAAGAGTAGAAGGAGAAATACCATGAGGCAGACCCAGAGGAAGGTGGAGAGAGAATATTAAGGAAATATTACAAGAAGACCAAATAATGCCGGTGGAAGGTGCTAGAAGTGTCAGAGGAAGAACGTGACATCTCCCTCGACACCCGATGGGGTAAAAGAAAGAAGGAGACGAATTTCTCTCTGTTGGAAGCGACTCGACAGACCATAAAAACAACACAACCCATAAGCTAGCTAAATCGCAGATTGTAGCCCATGTGCCGACAACAGACCCATTGAGTCAAATCACATTAAATGTTGGCTGAGCGTTCAGCCATCGACAACAACAAGCTAAGAACAGAAGGGAGACTGTTCCTTTAATTTTTTACAAATGCCACAATATTTTGTCTTTTACTCCTCTTTTATTATTTCCTTGAGAAGTCCTGTGTTTTCTTTTTACCAATACAGTTTATTGCTTGACTTTTACTTTTTGGGTAAGGATATAAATCAGGGGTTCCCAACCTTTTCAAGCTAGGGGCCGGGTCACGCTCTCTGTCAGCTTCAAGGGCCGGACCGCCATTTTGCCCTGCCTGCACGATGGGTGTGGCCATTTTGTCACAACAGCTTCAAAGGGAGAGCCATTTTGTATCTCAAATGCCATTGGAGGGGTAAGGGCCACATGAAATGGTGCTGTGGGCCGGATTCGGCCCACAGGCCTTAGGTTGGCAACCCCCTGAAATAACTGGGGAAAACCTGCAAGCTGACCAACTGATCACCAGGTAAGAACTTTATGGGCCTGGCCTTAGAAAGGTGGATTTTAAATGTTTGCCTTGAGACTTAGTGGTTAAGACACTGAATGTGACAACCGGAAGGCCAGCAGTTCGAAACCCAAGTGCTGCACGATGCAGTGAGCATCGTGTCGTCTGACCCAGCTCCTGCCAACCTAGCCACTTGAAATTGCAAGTAGATAAATAGGTACCACTTCGGTTGGAAAAGGTAACAGCATTTCCTGCACTCCGGTGTCTAGTCATACCTGCCACGGAAATATCCGCAGATGCAGACAGCACTGGCTCTTTGGTTATACATGAAGATGAGCACTGAACCCTAGAGTTGGATGCGACTGGTTTTGGAACAAGGGCGATTTAATGACTGAGACAGTAGGCAGCAAATGCAATAGCAGAATAAGCGTTCAGAAATAGAGACCGATAGTGAAACCTTTTCTATATAAAGCAGGGGTTCCCAACCTTTTTAAGCCAGGGGCCAGGTCATGTTCTCTCAGTCACCTTCGAGGGCCGGACGGCCAGTTTGCCCTGCCTTCATGATGGGGGTGCCCATTTTCTCCCAACAGCTTCAAAGGGGTGGCCATTTTGTTTCTCAAATACCTTTGGAGGGGTGGGGGAACCACATGACATGGCGCCATGGGCTGGATCTGGCCCGCAGGCCTTAGGTTGGGAACCTGATATAAAAGAGAAGACACAGAAATCTGGGAACAATGCTAAAAAAACGTTGGAATCAGTAGGAGAAGAGGGTGAACTGATGTGAAATGGATTGACGCAATAAAGGAAACCATAGGTTTGATTTTGCAGGGCTGTTAAGGGCAGCCGCAGGCCTTTTTTGGACGGTAGCAATTCATAGGGTTGACTGCGGTGGCTTAGTGGTTAAGACGCTGAGCAACATTAGGTCCACATATATTCTTATTTATTTGTTTATTTACAAAGCTGAAAAGTGTAAACAATACTATTCAGTGCCTTCAGGTCAATTCTCACTTTACTGCAACCCTTTCCAGGGTTGTTTAGGGAGGTTACAGATGATGTCAATTACATAACCAACAAGCAAACACACTTTTGTAAGACTTTCCAGCTCATGACTTTAAGCACTAGAGATGCGCACGCCGGTTTTGTTCGTGCGAACGCGACGACACGCGTCCAAGCATGCCCTTTGGAACGCCCTTTGAGCAAATTACCGCGCCTCGGTTTCGATCAACATTTATTATTATTATTTTTTTGATGTGCTCGCAGTGTTAAGTCTGGGTTTTCAAGTATATCAGAGTAAACCAAACTAAACTACACACACAAAAAAAGTTGTGGCATTAAAATACACTTAAAATAAAAGGTAAAGAGGTTTCCCTGGCTCGGAAGCCAGTCGTATCTGACTCTTGGGTGCAGTGCTCATGTCTGTTTTGAAGAGCCAGCGTTGTCTGCTTCTGCAGATGTTTCCGTGTGGTCATGTGCCAAGGCATGGCTAGAGAGACCCTGGAGCGCACGGAACGCTGTTACCTTTCCCACCGAAGTGGTCCCTATTTATCCACTTGCAATTTCTTGCACTTAAAATGCAACACTTAAAAATACAACAGTTATTATCACCCCAACGCCTCCCCAATGTCCCCTACGAAAGGGGCTCTTACTCCCAGGGAAGTCAACAGGCCCCGATCCCAGACAAGTCCCCCCCCCCCCAACTTGTCTTGGGGCTTTGGAAAACCATCTGGGGGGAAAGGGAGCGAAAGCTTCAGGATCAGGCCCCTAGCGGGTCCAGGATCGGACCCACGAGGAGGAGGGGGGGGGGAGATCAGCGAGGGAGAGAGGGGTATTTTTAAGGGGGTGGTGGAAAAGTTACTTTCTTCTCCAGTTCCTGGAAGGGGAAAGGCGAAAACCAATGTCCCTTCATGCGCCCAGGGCGCACGGGCGCATTTTGGAGAGGTTTTGGTCATGGAGAGGAAAGGGTGTCCCCCCAAAAGCGATCGGGGCAAGGGGGGGGGGTTCCAAGTACTTACCTGTCACAGCCAAGGGGGGGGGGTGTCCAAGTACTTACCTGCCTCGCTTCCTGTCCTCCCAGGGCCAGGCGGCGCACAGGTGAAGACGACCTTTCGCACAGGTGTGCTGAAAGGTGGAGACTCTCCGCCTTAACTCCTTCGGGCCAGGTAGTTCTATGGGAACAGCGCATGCATGCTCACAGGGGCGCTGTATATATTTAGATGGGTTGGGCAGGTTTTACGTTTTGTAGCCTTTTTGAATATTCGCCCCAGGCGGTGCAGAGGACCATGGGATATGTAGTCACTCCCCACCACCACCACCACCATCACCCCGCCACAGGTGAAACTCGGAAACTTAGAATATCGTGCAAATGCTCATTCATTTCACTTAAAAGGCGAAATAAATATATGTGATAGCGTCCAGGGTTTCTCAACCTTGGGGGCCCATATGTTCTTGGACTTCATTTCCCAGAATCCCTGATGAGCAGATGTGTTGACTTGGGCTCTTGGGACTTGAAGTCCAAGAAGCCCTTGGAGGCCCATGGTTGAGAAACCCTGCCATAGACTCACTACATGCAAAGCGAGAGATGTCATGCCTTAATTTGTTATAATTGTGACGATCATGACAATGACTGGTTAGATTTGTCTTTTATACGCCTTGTGGCTACACTGTTTGGCTGATATGCTTATTGATAGGTTTTTGGGATATGTCCTTTTTTATATATTGATTGTTGATATTTTGACTTGTTGTACTGATATATTGTATTATTGTGGAATTTATTGTAACTGAATATGTTGTTAACTGCTTTGAGTTTGTCGGTGACAAAGGAAAGCGGTGTATAAGTTGTAATTTTGTAAGGTGGAAATGTATGCATTGTATTGTTTATTGTATTATATATCCCTGTTGTAAGCCGCCTTGAGTTGGACTTGTGCTGAGTAAGGTGGGACATAAATTTAATTAATAATAATAATAATAATAATAATAATAATAATAATAATAATAATAATAATAATAATAATAATAATAATAATAATAATAATATAAATGAAATTATGTGATGATTATGGGGTACATGAGATTGGGGGGTCGGGCTTTTCATAAGCTGTAAGCCATAAGCATCAATATTGTAACAAAGTAAGGCTTGAACTATCTCACTTTGCGTGCAATGAGTCTATCTCATATATTTGTTTCACCTTTTAAGTTGCACTACTGGACTGGATGAACATTTGCACGATATTCTAATTTTCCGAGTTCCACCTGTACTTCCATCAGGGCTTAGCTGGAGTCGTCTCAACTGCTGGAATTTCTCAACATCAAAATGAGGAGATCTCAACCATTTTAAGCCGGGGACGGGGGGGGCATTGGGTCATGCTCCCTCAGACAGCTTCGGGGGGCCGGACGGCCATTTTGCCTTGCCTCCACCACATGGCACTTCCTGGCGTAGTGGAGACGGGGGGGGGGGAATGAAATGGTGCCACAGGCCACATCCGGCCCACAGGCCGCAGGTTGACAATCCGATCTAACTGGTTAAATGGTTAAGAGGCTGACTAGGAGGCGGAAGGTCAACAGTTTGAGACCTGGGTACTGCATGACAGAGTAAGTGCCCGTCCTCTGTCCCAGTTCCTGCCAACCTAGAAGTTTGAAAGCAAGAAATTGCAAGTGGATAAATAGGAACCACTTCGGTGGGAAGGTAAACGGCGTTCCATGTCTAATCCTGCCTGCCACATGTCCATGGAAACATCTGCAGATGCAGGCAGTGCTGGCTCTTTGGCTATAAACCGAGATGAGCACTGAACCCTAGAGTCGGATACGACTGGCTTTCGAGCAAGGGCGCCCTTTATCTTTACTAAATGTTGTTGCATGCTCTGAGCCCTGCAATGCGTAAAGTTTCTGAGGGCAATTTGGTCTTAGATGGGGAATTAAGTGCCATTAGCTCTACAAAAGACCCCAAAGAAAAATCGGATAGTGCTATATTTATCACTCTTTGATATACATGGCTTTTGATTTATTATAATCCCTACTTTCTCTGTGTGTGTGCGTTTGTTGTTCCTTTATAATTTATATTAATTGTCTCGTTCTTTCATTTAGTCACCCTGGGACATTCCTGGCCCTAAAGTCGAACAGATCTCTTAAATCAGGGGTTCCCAACCTTTTCAAGCTGAGGTCCAGGTCACGCTCTCTCAGTCAGTTTTGAGGGCCGGACAACCATTTTGCCCTGCCTGCACAATGGGGGCTGCCATTTTGTCTCAACAGCTTCAAAGGGGTGGCCATTTTGTTTCTCAAATGCCCTTGGAGGGGTGGGGGTGGGGGGGCACATGAAATGGTATTGCAGGCCAGATCCTGCCCATGGGCCTTAGGTTGGGAACTCTTGTTCTATAATATATTTACTTTAAATACTTTACTATATTTATTTTGTTTACTTTAATATACTTACTTCATTAATATATGTAATTAATATAAGTAGAATCAATTAATTAGTTAAGTATCACCGTATTTGCCGGTGTATAAGACACATTGGAGTACTGTATAAGACACACCGCATTATTACCAAAATAGCCCACTAGAGGCCACTATTTACAGTACAAAATGCACTCCATTTTTCCAGTGTATTTTGAGGGGGGTAATGGGTCTTATACACCAGCAAATACTGTATCATTAATAAATATATTAATAATGCTCAGAGCAGCCCCATCTGTAAAACTTTGGATTGGTACCTTGAAGTCGGGGTGTGTGTGTGTGTGTGTGTGGTTGTCCAGGATAAGTTATTAGGTAAAGCCTTCCTCAAAGTTCTTGGCTTCCGAATCCAATTCCTGGAATTCTGGAATAAATAGATTTTATTTTTATTTTAAAAAGACACAATAGCTTTTGCTTAGATACATAGAGCTAAAGGGGCTGGATCTGAATTCTTTATGCGGATTTTGATTCCTCTTTTAAAAAGTTTTGCAAAGTTTTTAACTTGGGTATATATTTATAATTTCCATCTAAAAGATTCTCCCCCCTCCATCAAATCAAGGGGGTCTTCTTAATATTTCTTATAGTTATCTGAATCTTGGTTGGATACTGGCCCTTCTGCTATGTCTTCTCCAATTTGGACGGCATAAATTTGCCTACCTCGTAAGGTTGATGTTTGCTAGATTTCTTTATTCAGTGTGCCTACCTCATAAGATCATTGTTTGCTAGATTTCTCTGTTCAATGTGCCTACTTCGTAAGGTCGTCGTTTGCTGGATTTCTCTGTTCAACTGAGAACAACTCTGGATACCATAAAGAGATTTGTATCCGTGGGAATCGATGCTTGTTTAAACTCTCTCCAAACATAGGTACAGTTTGCGATGGACATTTCTTAGTCCGTCCGGCGTGTCTTCGAAACAATCTGGCTAGCAGAGAGGTCATATTTTATTTAGTGCTATTTCACATGTGTGTGAGTGCATAATGTGGTAAAAAACACACTATCAACGCGATACATGAAAGGCAGGGGGAACGTGTTTGCAGATTAACGCAGATTAACGAGGGCTCTGCAATTAATAGACTGATTAGACCAGGGGTTCCCATCCTAAGTCCTGTGGGCTGGATCTGGCCCATGGCACCATTTCATGTGCCCCCCATCCCTCCCTCCTAGGGCATTTGAGAAACAAAAATGGCTGCTCCTTTGAAGCTTTTGGGGCATTATGGCCACACACACATCATGCAGGCAGGGCAAAATGGCCATCCAGCCCTCAAAGCTGATTGAGAGATTACGACCCGGCCGGCCCCCGGTTTGAAAAGGTTGGGAACCCCTGGATTAGACCCCTACCTCAAACATCTGGCGAATACAGGGAGGGTTCAGTTGGTCTCTTGTTTGTAAACATCTTAATAGATTTCTAAACCACGATTGCAGCGCAAACACTCTCTAATCTGTCCTTTATTGGGTTTTCAAGATAACGTCTTTTAACATTTGCAAGCCACTTTTGGGAAAGGTGGCGGGTCTGTTCAAGGAAGGTGGCCTACGATGGATACAATAATAAATAAATAAATAAACAAAAATAATGCATACAATTCCCTTTCACTCCCAAATTCCCCCCCCCCTTGGGATTTCCGGGTGAGATTCTGCGATCATTTAGGCTTCTGAACATTGCTGCGTTCTTCGTTTTTCTGGACTTTTAAAAACATCTGTGCCAAGAATACGTTAAAAGAATTTGCATTTACACAGGAAACAAAGGCAGAGTTGCCCAACTATTTCTTTTTCTCCCCTTGGCAGTATTTCCTCACCCCATACTCAGTCCTCTTCAATAACGGATTTTCACACCCCAAGTCAAAATGTCTTCCGTTCTCCCGCCAACCCCAAATACATAGGTTGAGAAACTCCAATTTCGAATCCTGGGTGTTGGTTTAAGTGCCACACTGGGTGCCACACTGGGTGGCGCAGGGGTCAAACTGCTGTCCTGCAACCCGAAGGTGGTGAGTTTGATCCTGGCCAGGGCTCAAGGTTGACTCAGCCTTCCATCCTTCCCCCATGTGAATGGGGGCAAAAAACGCTCATTAACTTGTGAACCGGCCAGAGAGTGCACTCAGGGGATAGAAGTATGATTGCTTTGCTTTATGAACAGATACATCAACTGAAACGCAAGAAATCAGGGTAAGTGCGGCCGGCCAAAACCTTGCATCCAAACCAGGGGTTCTCAACCTAAGGCGTGGGGGTTGGATGCGGCCCGTGACACCATTCCATGTGGCCCACCACCACCTCTGCCACACCCAGAAGTGCCATGTGTGGCAGGCAGGGCAAAATGGCCATCCAGCCCTCGAAGCTGACTGGAAGCTGACCTGGCCCCCGGCTTGAAAACGTTGAGAACCCCTGCTCTGTACCCTAAAAGACTGGCTGTCCTTTTGGTTCCTGAAAATAAGACGTGATCCTTGGGGCTCTTGTGTGTGATAAGTTTACAAACACATCTTAGTCACTTTTGAGACCAGTGGCGATCTGAGATGAGAAACTGTCATTTCAGGTCCCGGGTTGGTTTGGCCCCTGGAATGGGCAACGAATCGAAGAAATTCAAGAGAGAACTTGACAACCATCTGTCAGATCTGCTTTGATTTGGGAGGGGGTTGAACTTAATGGCCTCACGGGACGCCTTTTCCAACTCAAGTTATTCAATGAAACTGCCTGATGAAACATGTGAAAGCAGAGTCCACCTTGAAACCCAAGGATGATGGAGAAGGTGACATTGAGTGAGTGTGACTTTAACGGAAGGATTCTGCCTTTCAAAACTTTCTACACAACTGTCGGAGGGATTTCGGTGGGACTGGAAGGCCCCCTCTCCCTCTGTCGGGGGGCTGCCAAGGAAGTAGCACCATAGCCTGGAGAATGATCCTGGATGATTGTATTGTTCATCTGAAAATGTTTTGGCTTAATGTGGGTTCACTGCAGCCCCCTAGGTGGAAGAATGGTCCAAAATGTTGTTCTGAAGGGGAGGAATGGAGGAAGGAATGGAGGAATGTAAGAAGGAATGGAGGTTGTAGGAAGGAACGGAGGAATGGAGGAAGGAACGGAGGAATGAATGGAGAAATGAATGGAGGAATGGAAGAAGGAACGGAGGTTGTAGGAAGGAATGGAGGAAGGAACGGGGAAATGAATGGAGGGAGGAACGTAGAAATGAAGGAATGTAAGAAGGAACCAAGGAATAAATGTCGGTCACCAACTGTTCAAACAGTCTTGTGTTACTAAGAAACACCCCCAATGTCTCCTTGACTTGTTATAAGAATAGGAGGTGGAAAGAAGAGAATTAATCCTTCTTTAAAACGGAAAACAAACGTCGTGAACACAAGCTTTCGTCTTTGTACAGAGGTGCAGCGAGTGAAGGCAGCTGGCGTCCCGCGAACTGTCGTGGGCGGAGTGTCACACCTGCACTTTCTCCACCTGTTTGTCGCTGGCTGTCGGCTCTGCCATGGGGCTCGGGGTGTAGTTGAAAGGGGTCACCCGGGCGGCCCGGCTTGGGGAGCAGTGTCGGCTGGGGGGAAAGTTCCCAAGGGTGTGGACAGGCCCATCATGGGTAAAAGAACCGGGCACCGTTAGGGCTTTGTTCAGGATGATGTGGCCATCGCTGACTCCTTCCAGGGAGACCGTGGGCAGTTTCGGTGCTTCTAGTGTTGGAGATGTGCTGGAATTGGTCTTGGTGGTGGAGAAATCTTCTGTCTGGACTACGGCATCGCTGGTCTTCCGTTCCAGGGTGTTTCGGTCTGGTTGGTCCGCTTCTTCTTTTAGGATGCTCACCAATGGCAGGGCCGTGGACGGAAGGGTGCTTTTCAGGATATGGGGAATGTCTTCGTCCCGGATCCTTTTCCAAGTGCCCTTCAACATCGCCTGCTGCGGGTTTTCTTCTGGCTGCTTCTCTGGCCCTTCGAGCGGAGGGACCACAGGCAACTTTAAGATCTCTTCATTCTTATTCCTCCCACCGCGCGACTCTGGGCAACAGAGGGGAGACGGCGAAGCCGGGCTGGCGGCCCGCTTGACGACATTGATCTGCGGGGACGAAGAGTAGCGTTTGAAGGACTCCGGCGGAACATGGCCGGATTTGATGGGGAGCCGGCAGGGGCTCTCGGAACTGGTTCGTCTCGGAGCCCGGGAACTGGCTGGGACTCTCTGACTGGGGACTGGCAGTGGCACTCTGGAGGTGACGGGCTGCTGGTTGGGCCCCGTTGGCATCCCTGCTTTGAGATCGTTGCACCGGGAGGAACAGAGGAAGACCGGGGAAAGGCCAGCCCGGCCTCTCCGGGGAGACGGGCTTTGGGACAGAGAAGGGCTGGACGCCGAGGAGAGGTCACTGCGGTGTCGCATGAGGAGGCTGGATGACTCCTTGATGAAAGTCAGCTGACGCAGGAAGCCAGAACGGTCTGACTCGCCACCAACAGAGCGCGCCGAGGGTACACGGACCAGATTGAGCCGGCTGGCTGGAAGGGTGGCTTTCCCACCGGCCTTGGGTCTTGCCTCGCCGTTCAGGCCCACCTGCTCCTCTAAAACTGGCATGGTGTTCCTCATGAGCAACGTCTTCTTGGCGGGTTTCTGCATGAAGGGGATGCGGACGGGCGATTTCTGGGTTTTGTGTTGCTTCGGCGATTTCTGGACTGGTTTGAGGTTGGGCCCGGGAGGGGTGGTGCTGCCGGTGTCCTGAGGTGACCCTGGTTTGCCGGGGGATGGCTGGGAGGGTGAACCCAGCTTCTTCTGGTGGGGTAGAGATGGTGTAGATGTCCTGGAGGAACCTGAAGAAGTGGCTTTGGTGATCCGGGCTGGTGGCGTGGCGCTCCTCTTGGGCAAGGTGAGGTCCGTCATTTCAGAGATCTTCCCGGGCCGGTGGAGACTGCGCGATCGCGGCTGACACAGGCCTGGACCCTTAGAAGGAGTATCTGGTTTTGTCGTTTGGCCCGCTGTCTTTGGGGCTGACTTGGGGCTTTGTGACTCTTTAGACACGCTGGGCACGTAGATCACAGTCCTGCCACGGAAGACCACTGGCAAGTTGCTCACCGGTTTCTGCTGGCTGCCATTCTTCTGCGCCTTGACGTTCCGAGCGGTCCCAGCGTCGGCCAGCCTCTTGCCCTCTTTCGGCCGCTCTTTCTTTTCGGCAGGGGTTTCCCACGCTCTCTTCTTCTTCTCCACCACCCTCTCCAGGGGGAGTGGCAACGGGGATCCTGCCGAGAGGCCAGACATGAAGGAGAGGATGGAGTCGGATTCGGACGACGGCTCTTGCCCTAGCGAGGCAGCCGCCTGGTGCAGCCACGTGACGATGGAGTTGGCGCCTTCCTGGATGGCTTTCCATTCACCGCTGTCCAGGTCAGAAGCCCCGTCATCCGGCCCAGCTTTAGCTTTCCACTCTTTGCGCCTGAACCCCTTCTTATCGGCCTGCCTCTTCTTCCCTGGCTGGTGTCTCCTTTTGGTCCCGGATGAGCCCCCACCCCTCCGCCCCACATCCTCCTCCTCCTCTGAGTTGCAACTGATGGAACTGGCTGAGCTTCCCCGGGTTTTCGGCGGCGCGGCTCTCGCCTCATGTCGGCGGCTTGGCGCCGGCGGGCGGTGGGCCCTGGCGCCACTTCTGTACACCTGCGTCCGCTCTCCAGTGCGGTGGAGATCCAGGTCGCTCAATGAACTCAGGGAGGAGCTGAGAGAGTCACAGGGAAGCATCTCGTCAGCAATGAGGTTACTCCGGAGCCGAGGCGCCGCCTTGATTTTTGCCGGAGGTTTTGGTCTGGAGTTCAGCTCTTGCTCCTTCTTGCCTGTCCGGGACTCTTTCCTCACCTGGCCTTTCCCGGTGGCAGCAGTCCCGGCTTTTTTCTTAGGAGAATTCTTCATGCTCTGCTCCGCCGTCGGGACATCTGAGTCCTCGCAGAACCAGTAGACCGCTTCTTCTGTTGGTGTGGTGTGGCGCAGGGAGTGGAAGGCCATGCCGTTGTGGTGTCTTCCGTTCCCCATCCGGGACTGGCTGCCTTCCCTGGTTAGGTTCAGCTCCAGGTTCTTGAGGGCAACGTGGCCCTTCTTGGCCTCAGCGGACTGGGCCCTTCCTGCCCGGAGCGGGCTGGTGTTATTTGACCCCGACCTGTGCTTGTAGGAGGAAACCATTTTGGTTGGCGTTGAATGGCTGGAGGTTATTCTCCCAGCCCGCGGCGTTGCCTCCATCTTTGCCCCTCTTCCGCGCAGACCTGTTATCTCAATCTTTCCCGAGCAACGCCTCGACTCGGCCTCCTCCTCCTTGGTGGGGTACTGGAGGGTCTCGTCGCTTAAGGACGTGGTGCTGGAGAAGTTGACCGGCGTGCCTTCAGCTGAATCAGTGAAAGAGTCCTCATCGCCGACTGAGTCCTCGGTGGGTCTGGAGGCCGCTGGCCGCCGGGGCTTGGGGACGCCCAGGTGGGATCCGGCAGGGACCAACATGTAGATCGGAAGGTGCATGGGCTTCTTGGTCTTGGGGTGCAACACGTGGCCCGGGAGGCTGGAGATGAAAGAGGTGCGGACCTTCTGGAAACGAGAAGGCATGGCCGAGTTGATGCATTCCTTCAGGATCTCAATGTCTTCGTCGGAGGTCAACTCAGGCTTCCACTGGCTTTCAGACACCCTCTCTTCGTCCCTCTTCTCAACGAAGTTCAGCCCACTTCTTTCGGGAAAGGGGGGGATCAGCTTCAACTCCACATCCTTCTGAACGTAGTGCTCATGGAGCGGCAGGGCGGACAAGCTGGAGGCACACGAGAAGTTTTCATTGGGCTTCTCGGCTGTGAAGTAGACAGCCGAGTCCAGGTCCCGGGGCATCCGGAAGTGCTCCTTGAAGTCTGCAATCTCCATGAACTTCTTGACATTGTTCTCCCACTGGAGGTTGAACTGGCTGCTCTCTTTCTCTGGCAGCGGTCCCCCGCCGGCCTCAAAGAGGGGTGTCTTGCTGCGGCTGGGTGGCATAGTCTGCCCAGGGCTGTCGGGCAGCTCGCTGGGGCTGATGGTGCCGCTGAACATCCCGCTGCAGGGCTCGCTCTGGATCGAACTTGCAATGGAGGGGCTCTCAAAGCTGCCTAGGGAGCTGACAGAACTGCAGCGGCTCATGACCAGCGGGGTCTCCTGGAGGTAGTTTTCAGAGGAGCTAGATGGGGTCAGGTCCTCATGGTGGGAGGGCGACAGCCCCCGGAGGAAGGCCTTCTCCGCCTTAGGGAACGGGATGGAGATGGGGTGGGAGAGGGCGGGGAGAGGTTCCGCTTTGGCTTCAACACCTTCCCCAGGAGCGCCGTCGACTTCATCCACCTCGATGATCTCCAAGGAGGAGTCGCTCTCCATCTCGTTCTCGCTGCGGCTTTGCCCGTCCAGGACGTTGTCAGCCGATGAAAGAGACGACAGGGAGCTGCACCGGGAGAAACAGACCGGGGTGTCCTCCTCCGTGGAGTATTTCTCCAGGCACGCTGGTTCCCTGCGGGCCATTGGGGCCAGCGGCTTCTCCGGGATCTGGCTGAGGACCTCCGTTGACGGCACCGTCAATGCCGGACGATAAGAACCAAAAGTCCCCGGTTTTGGGCTTGCGTTGTTGGCCTTTGGCACAAAAGGAACATGTTGATAGGATGGGGAGAGCTTAATGGTGTGGATCGTTGGATCAGGATCCAGAGCGTCGCTCTTTGTTTGGTCCTCCTTCTCGGCCAGCTCAACGCCTGTCTTCTTGACCTTCTCAAGATGTTCCACTGGATCCTGGGGCTTCTTCCCAAGCGCCTCCTCTTTCTCCGGCCGGTGGACGAGGATGTTCTTCAGGTCCAATCGGCTGGGGCGGGCCTGGTAGCGGTGCAGCTCGTCCTTAAAATCCAAAAAGGTCGTCCGGGGACAGGGGGTCATGTGCTCCTTGGTGCAGTACCCGTCACTGGTGCTACGGCTGTTGAGGCTGTCGTTGGACAAGCTGGTGTAGGCCGACTTCAGCCTCAGGAGAGTGCTGCTGGCCAGGCTGAGACCTTCCCGCTTGGCCAACCCCTCGGAGAGCCGGCACGGGGAGCACGACTGAGCCCGGGCCTCGCGAGAAGCTCCATCAGGGCCGTACTGCCACTCCAGGCCATGGTCCTCAGAGCTGAGGCTGAAGCTGTCGTCTGAGGAGGTGTGGAGGGCGGAAAAGTCCTCCACCAGCTTGTCAATCTTGGCCACGGCGGTGGAGATCTTGTTGGCCAGAGTCTCTGCCGCCACCGAGACCTCGTGGTCCTGGGGCCGAAGCAGCAGCAGCGGAGGGCCCTTCTGGGCCTCCGTCGGCTTCCCGCTCCCGTCCTTCTCTGGTTCCGGCCCTCGCTGTTGGGCTCTCGTCAACGCCTGGCCTTGAAGGAAAGACGAGTTGAGGAACATGGAGAGGACCGAGGCATTTCCCGTCTCAGCAGCCCCGGAACCATTTGGCCCCTCCTCGTCGTCGAAGCAGCCCGAGTCAGAGGCGTAGTCCTTGACCAGGTTCTCAGCATGCCTGGCAGGTTTCTTGACCCCCGGGGTCTTCGCCGCCCGCTTCTCCAGCGTCTCAAAGGTCTCGGCCAGATGTTGGGCATCTAGTTCGGCCTCCAGTGCCTTCTGCTTCCGCATGTACAGCGAGGGCATGCAGGAGCCTGGGGAGACCACGGCTGCGTCCCGATACTTGGGTGGCCGGTTGGCTAGCAGGTTGCGGAGGGCAGCGGCGCTGCCCATGGCAATCATCTTGTGCTTGGAGTGGACCAGGTTCCGGAGCATGCTGACTGCCCCTAGGTCCCACAGCAGCTCCTGGTCGCGGGGGCTACGGGCCGAGAGGTTCCAGAGGGTGCCGCAGGCGTTGCTGACGATGGTCAGACTGTGGGATTTCAGGTGGTGGAGGAGGGTCTGTAGGCAGTTGTGGTCACGCAAGACTTGCCTAAAGGGAAAGACAACACAACAGTGAAGGCGTCAAAGGTCACCAGTTTTCGAAATCATTCTCTGTGTCCCCCACTTGGGAGTTTTGGGAAGGGCAACTGCTTTTAGACTACGGAGCCCATAAGCAGAGTTGGGTAGTGGCTTTAGGAACTGGGGTCACCGGCTTAGCTTGACAACCCAATGCCTCCCTCGCATCTATCCATCTACCTACCTACCTACCTACAGTGGAACCTCAGTTAACAAACAGCTTGGTTAACATAAAAACGCATAACAAAAGGAAATTAATAGAAAATAGTGGCTCGGTTTACAGAAATCCCCCTCCCCCCAGAACGGATTAATTGGTTTTCAATGCATTCTTATGGGAAACTGCATTCAGTGCATTCCTATGGGAAATTTGGTTAAGATAATTTTCGCTCTAAGAAATGTCCCGGAGAACGCATTAATTACATTAACCGAGGTTCCCCTCTATCTACTCTGTCTGTCTGTCTGTCTCCCCACCTGCCAGCCTTCTTGCCTTACTTAATGTTATTCAATGTGTCTGTCTGTCTATCTATATTGTCTGCTTGCCTGTCTATCTATCTTGATTGTCTGTCTGTCTTGATTATATATTTATATTGTCTGTCTATTTACCTGCCTTCCTTCCTTAATGTTATTCTGTCTGTCTATCTATATTGTCTGCCTGTCTGTCTATCTATCTTGATTGCCAGTCTGTCTGTCTTGATTGTCTGTTTGTCTTGATTATCTGTCTGTCTGTCTTTCCTTCCACCCACCCACCCACCCACCAATAGACTTATAGATTGAATAAATGAATGAATGGCTGGCTGGTTGGCTAACTGACTGACTAATAGATAGGTGAATGCTTACTAGTCTATGTTGATTGTTAGTCTGTCTTGGTTGTCTGTCTCTCTTGATTGCTAGTCTGTCTGTCCATCCTTCTGTCCATCCATCTATCCACCCACCCACTGATAGACTGATATATTGAATAAATGAATGAATGGTTGGTTGGTTGGGTGACTGACTGGTAAAGGTAAAGGTTTCCCTTGCTTGAAAGCCAGTCGTATCCGACTCTAGGGTGCAGTGCTCATCTCTGTTTCAAAGCCGAAGAGCCAGCACTGTCTGCTTCTGCAGACGTTTCCGTGGTCATGTGGCAGGCATTACTAGACACCGGCGCACACGGAACGCTGTTACCTTCCCACCGAAGTGGTCCCTATTTCTCTACTTGCAATTTCTTGCTTTCGAACTGCTAGGTTGGCAGGAGCTGGGACAAAGACGGCGGGCACTCATTCCATCCTGCAGTACTCGGGAATCGAACTGCTGACCTTCCGCCTCCCAGTCAGCGTCTTAGTCACTTGAGCCACTGCAATCACAACTGACTGGTAGATAGATAGATTGAATGAATGAATGATTACTAGTCCGGAATTTTAGCTAGATGAGCTAAACCATAGCTGGTTGCTGTCCATGGTATCATGCCAGCCAAAACGAGATGGATCCACCCCCACACGGATGAAGAAAGAAAGAATCAATACTGACCGGTAATCCTCCCTGGTGGCCACAAGGCTGGAAACATTCCTCAGGATCCCTCCACCACTCTCGATGATGGCGAGCGAGTTGCTCTGGCACCTGTAGTTGAGGCTACTCACGAGGAAGCCCAGGCCCCCTTCCACCCCACAAATGGCGGCTTTGTTCTCAGTACTATGAGCCGACAGGTTCCACAGGGCACTGAGCACGCTCTTCATGGTGGATTCCTGCCACAGACAGGTAGTGGGGTGGGGTGGGGGAGAAATACAACTAATTAGCAAATAAATCTGTTGCTACTTTTAAATTAAACCACCTTGTTTTGGAGGCACATGCATTCAACAAATAAACTGAACCTCACCTTCGTGGCTCGTAGGGCGCAATGCATGAGACCGGGGACGCTAGCCACCTCCCTCAAGACCTTCTTGCTGTTCATGTCGGCTCGCCAGGAAAGGTTGCGTAGGATGCTGGAGATTACCTGAGGAGGGAGGGGGGGCAGGCGTGTGTGTGAGTGACCCAAACGGTAGCTTTCACATAGGGGTGCCCAAACTACAGCCTGCAGGCCAGATCCAGCCCCCCCGTGCCAATTCATCTGGCCCATGCCACCCTCGTCGATCCTGAAAGCAGAAGTAAAGCGCAAATGCATTTCTGCTTCCGGGAGTGACAAGGGAGGGGCAGGCGGGATGAATTGGTGCCAGGGACGGATCCGGCCCATGGGCCATAGTTTGGGCACCCCTGGTTTAAGAAGAGAAAATGCCAGCTTAAAATCTGTCTCATCCTCTTGCAAAACAGATTGCAAAGCGTGTTTTACTTCCGCTTCTGGTGGGAGGAACCACATGACCAGCCCGCTGAACCACGTGATGGGCCTGCGGCCAAAAAGGTTTGGGCACCCCCGCTTTAACACATCAATCTGATTTTTTCTTTCTTCTGTCTATTATCCATCCATCCATCCATCATCTGCTTCATCCATCCATCCACCCATCATCTGCTCCATCCATCCATCCATCCTTCTTTCCATCCTTCCATTATCATCTGATTCATCCATCCATCCTTCTTTTCTTCCTTCCTTCTATCCTTCCACCCATCATCTGCTTCAGCCAGCCAGCCAGCCAGCCAGCCATCATCTGTTCCATCCATCCATCCATCCATCCATCCTTCTTTCCATCCTTCCACTATCATCCATCCATCCTTCTTTCCTTCCTCCTATCCTTCCACCCATCATCTGCTTCATCCATCTATCTGGCCAGCCAGCCACCCATCATCTGTTCCATCCATCCATCCATCCTTCCACCCATCATCTGCTTCAGCCATCCATCCTTCCACCATCTGCTTCATCTACCCATCTTCTGCTTCATCCATCCTCCATCTTTCTTTCCTTCCTTCTATCCTTCCACCCATCATCTGCTTCATCCATCCTTCTTTCCATCCTTCCACATCATCTGTTTCATCCATCCATCATCTGCTTCATACATCCACCCACCCATATTGCCATTCTCTCTCTCTCTCTCTCTCTCCATCCATCCATCTCGATGTGCAAATAGATCTTTCTATCACCACCCTGGGTGGTTCACAACAATGAGAATAGACAACCCAGGAAACAATCATATAATAAATCATAACACAACTCACCTGGTGTAACTCTTCGTTGTCCGACGCTAGTTGTGCCACGATCGCCTGCATGCACTTTTGCCGGGAGCACAGTGTTGCCTTGGTAGAAAGTAAGGAGGGGGGAATCCAGTATGAGGGGTGGTTGGCAGAATATATCCAGAGCCATCCTCGGTAATTTTGCCACCTGAAGCAAAGGGCCAGATGGCTTCCTTCTCTTAATTCAGGGGTTCCCAACATTTTTAAGCCTGGGCCCAGGTCACGCTCTCTCAGTCAGCTTTGAAGGTCGGACGGCCATTTTGCGCTGCCTGCACGATGGGGGTGGCCATTTTGTTCCAACAGCTTCAAAGGGGTTGCCATTTTTATTCTTGAATGCTCTTGGAGGGGTGGGAGGCCACATGAAATGGCGCTATGGGCCGAATTTGGCCCATGGGCCTTAGGTCTTAATTCTTCCACTATCAAGCTTAATCAGCAACTGAGTATTCCTAGCTAAAGAGATCCTAGAATAGTGTTGGGATTCCCCCCTTCCTACACAGTCAGCCCCGCCTCAGGTGGCAGATATTTGGGGTGGGGGGTGGGTTAATGGCTATCTGAGAGCCCTGCCCGTTCTCTTAAATGAAGGTGGGGTCAGGAACCCTTTTACTTTACTCAGTTTCGTTTATGCCAGGGGTTCCTAACCTACAGTCCATGGGCCGGATCCATCCGGCCGCCGGGCCGAATTGCCACCGGTGTTGGAAGTGCCCCGCCATCACTGAAAGGGCCAAAATCAACACATTTTTGCACCAAAACACTGCGAAAATGTGGTGAAAAATTCAAAAATGGCGTAAAAATATTCCTCCCTCGCTCCCTCCTCCAGGGAAAGAGGTGGAGGTGGGGAAAACGCCCGGAAATGTGGTACAAATGCATGCACTGCTGCCGCCACCGGGAAGAACCATGTGACCTTTACACCCTCAGCTATCCAAGTTCTCAGCCCTCATGGTTTCCATTCTCCCCCACCCAACACCCTAAAGGTTCCCTGGATTCGAACACAGTACCTTGTTGACCACGTCGCCGAACGTCAGGTTGGTCAAGGCCATGCCTGTGTAGCGTCTCAGGGCCAGGTTGAGCGGGTCGTTGGCCATTCTGTGCATCTCGTAGTCCACCTGGAGCAGGTCGGCAATGGCTTGGAGCCCACCTGAGAAGTTAATTAATTAATTAATTAATTAATTCAAGGAGTCAAAGACCAGAACTGAATATAAATAACATGTTCAAAACACAATTGAACATACTGCGGTGGACCACAAAACAGATTATCTATCTATCTATCTATCCTACAGTATCACACTTATATACCTTGCCCCATAGCGTTTAGAGCCCATTTCGCCTCCTCTGCACCCCTCAAACTCACTTCTGCATAGGATAGATGCGTTGTCATAATAGCATTTCCCCCAAAATCTTTTAAATAAATGAATATTTTTATTTTTGTATATTGCCCAGAGTAAGGGGTATGCGACTCTAGGGTTCAGTGTTCATCTCCGTGTATAGTCAAAGAGCCAGGACAGTCTGAGTCTGCAGATGTTTCCGTGGTCATGTGGCAGGCATGACTAAACACCGGAGTGCACAGAATGCTGTTACCTTTTCCGCCGAAGTAGTATTTATTTATCTACTTGCAATTTCTTGTTTTTCAAACTGCTAGGTTGGCAGGAGCACCGAGGACAGGGTTCCATCATAGGGCTACAGACCCTCAGATACCACTCACCTAGCTCGTTCATAGCGTGGCGGTATTCCTCGTCAAAAGAGAGCTTCATGACGGCGCACGTGGCCTGGCAGATCTGGGGCTCGATGGGGGCAGGACCTGTGGAAAGAATAATAGCAATAAAGTCGCTATAATTCAGAAGTGACTCCAAAGTCCAGGATTACTATTGGTGGTTAATCTGCTCCGGCTTTCAGTCTGAATTTTAAAAGGCAGGGATGGCCAAGATGCTAGGCCCTATGCTTCGGAAGGTGCCATCCAAGGGGCTGAACCTACTTAGGTCACTCTGGTAAAGTTTACAACAAAACTCAGAGTGGACTCATCGCACCAAACTAGAGATTCAAGTATCACGCGGGACAGATCCTGAGCAGATAAAGTGGGATGAAGCGGGTATGAGTGAGTAGTGCAGAAGCAAGCAGAGAAGGAGGAAGGAAGAAATGGATGGATGGAGGAATGCATGGGTGGATGGAAGAGAAAGTAAGAAGGAAGGAAGGAAGGAAATAAAGATACGGATAGATGGATGGAAGAGAAATAAAGAAATATATGGGTGGATTGATGCAAAAGAAAGAAAGAAAGTGGATGGATGGAAGAAAAGTAAATACAGTAAAGAAAGATATGGATGGATGGATGGATGAAAAAGAAAGAAAGATGGAAGAAAGAAAGATATGGATGGATGGAAGAGAAGTAAAGAAAGAAATAAATGGATGGATGGATGAATAGATGGATGGAATGATGGAAGAGAAGAAAGAAAGTTATGGATGGATCAAAAAGTAAGAAATAAGGAAAGAAAGAAAGAAAATGGATGGATGAAGACCAAGTAAGAAAGAAGGAAAGAAAGAAAATGGATGGATGAAGACCAAGTAAGAAAGAAGGAAAGTAGGGAGGAAAGAAAGATATGTATGGAAGAAAAAGTAAGAAACAAAGAACGAATAAAAGAATGGATGGATGGAAGAGAAGGAAGGAAGAAATGGATGGATGGATTGGAAGGAAGGAAGAAGGAAGTAAAAACAGACAGACAGACAGACTTATGACCCACCTCTACCTGCTTCTCCTTCGGGACTCTTGAGCCCTTCCTTGTTGTGGGCATTGAGCCAATCCCAGCAGGTCTCCGAGTAGGATCGAATCTGCTCCAAGACATGAAGGACCCTCATCTCCTTCTTGGCTTGCCCTTCGTCCGGCTGGGAGAAGATAATGTTGTGCAGGGCGGCATTGGCCCGCATCCGGCAGTCCTTCCCCACCCCACCGGGGCTCTCGGGGGCCCCGGGCTCCCGGTCCATATCGTGGAGGATTTGGATGAGCAGCGGGAGGCAGCCAGACTTCCTCATGGCCAGGCAGCTCTCCTGGGAACTGGACATGGCCAGCAAGGTGCGGGACATGTCATCTTTGTCCCGCGTGGCCAGCATGGAAAGGAGCCAGAAGACCACTTCCGCCTGGAAGAGAAAAAAAGGAATCAACCAGGTGAGGCGGGTCGGAAATAGGTTGCAATGCTGGCTACAGTCACCAAGTGGAGCCAAATTCAAATCTAGGCATAACATGTAAAGCAGGGATTCTCAACCTGTGGTCCAGGGGCCGGATGCAGCCCAGGGCACCGTTTCATGTGGGCCCCCTACTGCCTCCACCACACCAGGAAGTGCCATGTGGTGGAGGAAGGGCAAAATGGCCGTCCAGTCCCAAAGCTGTCTGAGGGAGCATGACAGAGCCCTCGGCTTAAAAAGATTGAGAACTCCTGATGTAAAGGTGGCCCTTGCTTGAAAGTCAGTCATATCAATCTACCAACCAAATAACTAATGAAGGATGGACAGACGGACGGACAGACAGACCCAAGCAACCATCCGACTGACCTACCAACCAACAAAGGACGGATAGATGGATGGACGTACCCAACCAACCAACCAACCAACCAACCAACCAAGGATGGACAGAACCAACCAACCAACCAACCAACCAACCAATGAATATTATCTCCTCTCTATCCCACCCCCAGCCATTCCATCGCTGGGTGGGTGGTAATAAAAGGACCCTGGGACTTTGGGCTATTGGGCAGCTGAAGAGGAGGAAGACGCCGAGCGCCACGCCTTGCCAAGCGCCGTGTCTCCTCTCTACCCCACCTCCAGCCATTCCATGCTGCCATTATTGCACTTTAACTGTAATTCTTTGCTGATACTTTATATTGCTGATTATATTATGTTATGTTATTATTGTACTGATTTTTGTATTGATTTACCTTTGTATTACTGTATTATTATGTTGTTATAGTGTATTGTATGGATTTTGATATGTTGTTGCCTCCTTGAGTCAGCCTTGGCCGAGAAAGGCAGGGTATAAATTAAAATCGTATTGTACTGTATTGTATCAAGGAACACCAGAAATATAAATAAGAAGGTCCTTGATAAAAACAAGCCTAAACTTTTCCCCAGGACAAAACTGAGGCTGTTTGGGGCACAATATTAGATGCCAAACCACGGAAGGACTCAAAAAATAAGACTTTAAGGAGGAACACAAAAAGGAGGGGAACGTCATGGAGTAAAAAGGCATCGTAGTAAGCGTCGTTCAGCTGGCGAGAAAATTGCAATCCATATCACTGTTGAACTTGGAGTTATTAGAGAGGTTTTAAGGGAATGGAGTCGCCCGATCTGAAATTAAAATCAAAGACAATCTGTTATCTCGAAGCAGAAATTGATCTACCTTGCTGTTAGCCGGGTCGTTTTCTCCGTCTTCAGGGTGGGTCGGGGTTTCGAAGTCCCCGTCGCCTTCGGCGCACAGCAGTTTCCCACAGGGCTGGAAGGCAGAGAAGAATGAGAAGAGAAAGACACTTTTAGGCTGGAAGGCATCCAACCAACCCAGCTCTGTGATAGCCTTGCCAGGGGGAAATCAGCCCATCCTGGTGCGAGCCAAAAATCAAGACAGTTTGAGAAGTTTTGCTTTTGGAAAAACATGGGGACAGGCTTTGACGGGGCAGAACAAATTCTCTCCGGGGGTCTCGGGTCGTGGGACAACCTGGTCCGTCCAGCTGGAGATGGAAGAATCCGGGGACCTTCATTGTGAGCTCAATTCTCCTCCCGCAAAAACAAATCAAGTTTCTAGTCCTCAGCATCCTCTTTGCTGAGCGCAGTGCATTTCTTAATTGTTAAACTGGTTTGGGCAGTTTCCCCATTGGTTTTGAAGTGACAGGGGATTTTCCAACCAAATCCAGGGGTTCCACAACCTTTATTCTGGACATGCCCCACCGAAGCATCTCTAAAATCCTGATGCACACAACCTTACCCGGTGACATATAATTCTTATTATTCAAAAAGCGATAGACAGACAGACAGATAGATAAAGATAGGGAGGAAGGGAGGATGATAGATAGATAGACAGACAGACAGATAGGAAGGAGGGATGATAGATAGATAGGCAGGCAGACCAATTTGCATAGACTAGGGTTTCCCAACGTTTTCAAGCTGGGGGCTGGGTCATGCTCTCTCAGTCAGTTTCGAGGGCCGGACTGCCATTTTGCACTGCCTGCACAATGGGGTGGCCATTTTGTCCCAATAGCTTCAAAGGACGGCCATTTTGTTTCTCAAATGCCCTTGGAGGGGTGGGGGTGGGGCCACATGAAATGGCACTGAGGGCTGAATCCAGCCCATGTGCCTTAGGTTGGGAAACTCTGGCATAGATAGACAGACAGACAGACAGATAGATAGACTATTACATGATTGAGAGAGAAGACTATTACATGGTAGATAGATAGATAGATAGATAGATAGATAGATAGATAGATAGATAGATAGATAGATAGATAGATAGATAGATAGATAGATAGATCTATTTGCATAGACAGGCAGGCAGACGGATGGATGGGTGGGTGGGTGGAGGCGTCTCTGTGTGCAGTGGTTAAACCGCTGTCCCACAACCCAAAGGTTGTGAGTTTGATCTCAACCAGGACTCCAGGTTGACTCAACCCCTTCTCTCCTTCCAAGGTCAGTTAAATGAGTCCCCAGCATATAAATGGGAGGCAAAAAAAAATTGCTAATTAACTTGTGAACCACCCAGAGAAGACACTCAGCGCTTCTATGTGCCAGGTGTATAAAATGTGATTTATTTTTGCTCACTCGAGCCACTTTTCCAATGCATTCTTTCTTTAAGGCCTTTGCGATTTTTGGGTTTTTCTCTTCCAGTAAAGGAAAGACATTTTGCCCCCCCCCCCCTAAAATATAAGGTGGATTGGATTTGTCCAGCCGTGGGGCAGCAAAATGGGATGGAAATCTACCTAGGACCTGGCAAGAATGAGTCATTTCTCTCTCTCTCTCTCTCTCCTTTGCCGCCTTTCGCACACGGAGCTCTGCCAGACCCAGAGCAAGCCTCCATCCCCTTTCCGATGGCCTACTTCCCGTCTCCATAGCAACTGCATCCCTAATTTCTCCACGGAGACTGGGAGACTTGCACAAAAGCCGGACACACATGTTCCATGGAGGCCACGAGAAGGAACAGCTTTGGGGTAAAACAAGGGCTTCTTTCTTCTTCCTTGAATGATTCCCAATTATCCGCCGTTGACAGGCCTCTGTCCCGGGGCCCATAAATTGCTTTGTCCTGGTTTTGTCCGGGGAATCTTGGTTCCATGTGGTTGGATAAGATATACAGTATAGGGCGACTAACATCCCTAAATTTGGCCCTGAAAAAGATTACTGGGGTTTGGGGTCGGAAACACTTTAGAAGTGCTCAGAAATACCCTTTCCCACAATGCCAAGCAAAACAATCACATGTCTATACCTTGCCCCATAACACTTAGTGCCCTTCTCTGGATGGTTCACAAGTTAATTAGCATTTTTGCCCTCGTCAACATGCTGAGGACTCATTTAACCAACCTTGGAAGCGGCTGAGTCAACCTTGAGTCCTGGTCAAGATCGAACTCACAACCTTTGGGTTCTGGGACTCATTTAACCAAGAAGGATAGAAGAGGCTGAGTCTACCTTGAGCCTGGTCAGGATCGAACTTACAACCTTATGGCTGCAGTTCAGCAGTTTAACCACTGCACTACCAGGGCCATCCATCCATCCATTTTATATATTGCCCATTTAATGACAGCAGTGGCTTAGTGGTTAAGACGCTGAACTTGATGACTGGAAGGTCGGCAGGTCAGCAGTTCAAGACCAGAGTGCTGCACGACAGAGTGAACTCCGGTCGTCCATTCCAGCTCCTACCAACCTATCAGTTCGAAAGCAAGAAATTTGCAAGTAGATAAATAGGTACCACTTTGGCAGGAAAGGTAACAGTGATCCGTGTACTCTGGTGTCTAGTCATGCCTCCCACATGACCACGGAAACATCTGCAGATACAGACAGTGCTGGCTCTTTGCCAATTTAGCAGTTCCAAAGCAAGAATTTGCAAGTAGATAAACAGGTACTGCTTCAGTGGGAAAGGTAACTTTGTTCCAAGTCTAGTCATGCCTGCCACTTGTCCATGAAAACGTCTGCAGACACAGACAACACTGGCTCTTTGGCTATAAACTGAGATGAGCACTGAACCCTAGAGCTGGATACCCCTTACCCTGGGCGATTTACAAAAAATAAAATATTCATTAATTTAAAAGATTTCTAGGCTAGCTTTTAGGATATTCAGTGTTTTCCTTCCAGACTTCAGGAAATCTGCTGCAACAATTAAATAGTGCTGTAAGGCAAAAAAAAAGAAACCATAACTGTTTGCTCAATTCAGAAATCCATTTAGCGATAGTGCCGGAGGAAAAGACCCCTAAACTTAGTTACGGAGAGTTCAAGTGTTATTGTTTATGTTTTACTGTACTGTATATTGTTACTTGTAAAAAATATTTTACTATGTTATGCAGCCCAGAGTGAGAGAATATCCCAGATGGACGGGATTATAAACGGAATGAATGAATGAATGAATTGTGTTGGGAAAATGCATGCAAAGCATCAGACACTATCTACTTCTTTCCAAAATGTAAGAGAAACTAGTGAATGGTGTCAGATGAAACATATTGACACAATCCTTACCGGCGGCTCTCCCTGCTGAACTTTATCCTGAGCTTCCATCAGCTCTTTGTCGATCTGGTCCAGCCGAGAAGCACGGATCTGCGATTTTGCAAAGAAAATAAGCTATTTTGTTATTCCCAAGACTGACATGCGACCGTCGGCAATTCTGACTTATGCTGACCCGTTCCAGGGTTTTCTAGGCAAAAATAAAATAAAATACACAGAGGTGGTTTACCATTACAGTAGAACCCCATATAACAAAAAAACTCTGTTCTGCGGGGCTCTTCGTTATGCGAGTTTTTTCGTTATACGAAGCACCATTGGCGATACCCCTCATAACAGAAATAAAATGTTCGTTATACGGGGTTTCGTTATGCAAGGTATACCTCGCTTAATGAAAACCCCGCATAACAAACATTTTATTTTCGTTATGCAGGGTATACCTCGCTTAACGAAAATGCCGTATAACGAAAAATTAGTTATGTGGGGTGCCACAGTTAGCGCAAAAACTTTGTTATACGAATTTTCCGTTATACGGAGCGTTCAGTATACGGGGTTCCACTCAGGGGTGTGCTGGGCACCTTTGGGAGGGCGGTGGACAGAAAGTGATGGGGCACCAATTGGGTGGGGTGGGGTGGGGGGAGAAATCCCATGCATTCCCATTACCTCTGCCTGCCTTTGGGGGGTGCCAGTCGCTGGGGCGGCCGCAGATCGCCCACTTTGGCACCCAACCATCCCTGCTACTACCAATCACTTCAAAGGGAGACGCCGCAGACACGAAGAAGAGGCTAAGCACGGAAGATTCGTCAAACTCAACTATTCCCTCCGCCATCTCTTCAGTATAATATGTGTGGTCGCATGTTTCATGCCAGGATCGCTTTATGGAGTCACCAGAGACACATCCACCAACGGAGAAAATGACTTCCAGGGGAAACGTATGCTTGGATTGATATGAGTAGCTGACGTGCCGCCGACCTAAGCATCTCTAAAATCCTGATTTTCCCTCACTCCCCCGTGACATATAATTCTTATTATCCAAAAAGCGAACCCAATTCATGTGGAAGAAGCCTCAATGGCCATTCACTTGGTCTAAACAAGCTTCCAAAGTCACAATATATTTTTACCGTATTTGGTAGCATATAAGACGCACTGGTGTATAAGATGCATTCTGTTTTTCTGGTGTATTTTAAGGGGAGGGAAAGTGTGTCTCATATGGCAGCAAATATGGTCTTATCTATCTGTCTGTGGACTGCAGTGGCTCAAGTGGCTAAGATGCTGACTGGAAGGCGGGAGGTCAGCAGTTTGATTCCCGAATACGGCAGGATAGAATGAGTGCCCGCTCCTGCCAAGCTAACAGTTCGAAAGCAAGAAATTGCAAGTAGATTAATAGGGACATCTTCGGTGGGAAGGTAAACAGTGTTCCGTATGCTCCGGTGTCTAGTCATGCCTGCCACATGACCATGGAAATATCTGCAGAAGCAGACAGCGCTGGCTCTTTGGCTTTGAAACAGTGATGAGCACTGAACCCTAGAGTCGGATACAAATGGCTTTTGAGCAAGGGAAACCTTTACCTACCTACCTACCTTATCTATCTATCTATCTATCTATCTATCTATCTATCTATCTAAGCACTATTTCTATCTAATCATGTACTGTACTATTTCTCTCTCTCTACCTACCTACCTATTGCATTTTATACCAGCCATCTGGGATATTTCCATTACAATTAAGATAATGAAACAAACAAGAAAAGAAAACTACTGAATTAAATACATCAGAAAAATAAAATAAAAGGTGTATATGAGACCCTTAGAACCATAAGTAATGTAAAAGATTCAGTGTTAACTAATTCTCAAATTACACCCCCACCCCACCCCACCCCTAAAAATCATGTTGGGAACTATGGGTTTAATTGGAGTTGCCAGGATTTGAACCCGGGACTTTCTTCAGGCAAAATCAGGGCACTCAATTCCTTCCCCTCAAGTAAGGTCATGATCTTTGAGCTTTGGAAGACAAAGCTGCTTTAAATGCAAATTTGTATTATAATAGCTGAGCTGCTTCGTCAAGCTAATTGGGGGGAACTACAGGGTCAGGGGGAGGTCATGAGACTGACTCTTTCTCCCTGGAAGGCACAGTGCAGGATTCGAACTCCCAACCTTTGGTTCCACAGCCAGATACTTAAACCACTGAACTACCTAGACAGAATGTCTGAAAGAGAAATGAAATGAAACAATCCTTCTCACCTGTGCCCTTTGGACCATCTCGTCGGTGGTCCCAAAACGTTCCTCCATGAGCGTCCGGATATGCTGAGCTTCGAATTCCAGTTGCTGGCGGATCAGGTCCATCTGCATGGAGAACTGAACAGTGGAGGAAGAGAGAGAGGGAAGATGAGAGAAGGAAGAATTGTTGGTGGATGGACGCCAACCAACCTCCTGTTATTCCTCCATCAGATTGACTAACCCAGGAATGGCCAACCTTGGTGCTCCAGACGTTCTTGGACTTCAGTTTCCAGAAGCCCTGATCAACAGGTGTGCTGAATTGGGCTTTTGGGAGGTGAAGTTTAAGAACACCTGGAGAGCCAAGTTTGATGACCCTGGTCTAGATCATAAGTCCTCAAACCTGGGTCTCCAGATG
Source organism: Bradypodion pumilum (assembly GCA_035047305.1). Taxonomy (NCBI): domain Eukaryota; kingdom Metazoa; phylum Chordata; class Lepidosauria; order Squamata; family Chamaeleonidae; genus Bradypodion; species Bradypodion pumilum. Next base: position 41,596,453 of record JAWDJD010000007.1, on the reverse strand, counting down.
TTCTTGGACTTCAATTCCCAGAAGCCCTGATCAACAGATTGCTGACTTGGGCTTCTGGGAGTTGAAGTCTAAGAACATCTGGAGAGCCAAGGTTGAGGAACCCTGGGTTAGGTGGACAAAGTCTGAGATCTGGATCCTAGGTTCTCAAACCTGGGTCTCCAAATGTTCTTGGACTTCAGTTCCCAGAAGCCCTGATCAGCTGGGTGTTCTGGCTTGGACTTCTGGGAATTGAAGTCCAAGAACACCTGGAGAGCCAAGGTTGAGGAAACCTGATCTAGATCATAGGTCTGGGGTAAGGCCATCACCTGCTTGGTCACTAACCTGATTGCTCAGCCGAAGTGTACTTTCTCAATTACCCATAATTAGAAATTAAAGAAATTACACTTCTGATGGTCTCTGGGTAATTCTTTGCAGCAAAGGTACATGAGTCGTAACCCCATGGTTGACTTGTCCCTGGCCACAGGTGCGCATCTGGGAGTGTGGACCTGAGAACCAAGCCCTGGTCTTGACCCCAGAGAGGTGACACAGACTCACCGTCTCCACGTGTGGGAGCTCATCCAGCCGTTTGGAGAGACTCTGGAGTTGCGTGTAGTACCATATCTTCTCCTTCTCCTCTTTCTCAATCTCACCCAGCAGGAAACACCTGGCAAGGCAGGAAGGAGAAAGAAAGAGAGAAAGGTCAGAAGGGCAAGGAGGCAGAAGGTGGGGAGGGATCGGAGGAAGGAAAAAAGGAATGGATGGAAGGAAAGGATGGATGGAAGTTCTAAGGATGGATGGCTTTATGGAAGGAAGGAGCTAAGGATGGGTGGATGGATGGAGCTAAGAAAGGAAGAAACTAAGTATGGATGGAGCTAAGAAAGGAGGGTGCTAAGGATAGATAGATGGATGGATGGAAGGTTCTAAGGATGGATGGATACGTGGATGGTTGGATGGCTCTACAGAAGGAGCTAAGGATGGGTAGATGGAAGGAAGGTTCTAAGGATGGATGGATGGAGCTAAGGAAGGAAGGAGCTAATGATGGATGGAGGAATGGAGCTAAGGAAGGAAGGAGCTAACGATGGATGGATGGAGCTAAGGAAGGAAGGAGCTAATGATGGATGGATGGAGCTAACGATTGATGGATGGATGGAGCTAAGAAAGGAAGGAACTAAGTATGGATGGAGCTAAGAAGGGAAGGAGCTAAGGATGGGCGGAAGGAAGGTTCTAAGGATGGATGGATGGCTCTACAAAAGGAAGGAGCAATGGATGGATGGATGGCTCTAGAGAAGGAAGGAGCTAAGGATGGATGGATGGATGGATAAAAGGAAGGTTCTAAGGATGGATGGGTGTCTCTACAGAAGGAAGGAGCTAAGGATGGATGGATAGAAGGAAGATTCTAAGGATGGATGGCTTTACAGAAGGAAGGATCTAAGAAAGAAAGGAACTAAGTATGGATGGAGCTAAGGAAGGAAGGAGCTAAGGATGAATGGATGAATGGATGGATACGTGGATGGTTGGATGGCTCTACAGAAGGAGCTAAGGATGGGTAGGTGGAAGGAAGGTTCTAAGGATGGATGGATGGAGCTAACAAAGGATGGAGCTAAGGATGGATCTGATCATGGAAGTAAGTAAGGAAAGAACTGATAGATAGATGAATTAATTAATCTTATGATGTAAGCAAGGAAGGAAAGAATGGAATGGGGATGGATGGATAGATGTAAGGAAGGAAGAATCTGATGCTAAAAAGAATACAGGAAGGAAGGAAGGAAGAGTTAATGACTGAAGGAAAGAACTTGATGATGGAAGAGAGGAAGGAAAGAAACAGAGGGTAAAAAAGGTGAAGGCCAGAGGGAAAGAAAGGCGGAACCAGAGGAATTAGCAAGCGGAAAAAAAGACAGAATGAAAGAGTGTCCTTTTACCTCTCCCGGTCGAGTTCCTCCAAGAGCCGGATTGTGGCCCTGCTTAGGTCAGCCACGCTGTCCTTCCTCTGGAGGGTGGAGGAGGGAAGGGCCGGGCTCTCCTCCTGGGGGCTGGGCCCCTGGCAGACGGGCTCTGGGATCAGGGCCGGTGGGTGGAATTTCAGGTTGTACAAGCTAGTGATGTCCGTCTGGAGAGCTACGAGAGAAGGAGGAAACCCTCATATGTCACATTTCAACCCCTCAACACAGGGCGGCTGCTTCAAAAGGGTGACTAGCAAACAGGATAAAAATGCAAAGTAAATAAATAGATAGGACTTAGCAGGTGATAAAATGATCCTTTGTGGCAGGGGTTCCCAACGCAAGGCTCTTGGGCCGGATCCGGCCCATGACACCATTTCATGTGCCCAATAATCCTCCAAGGGCATTCGAGAAACAAAATGGCCACCCATCATGCAGGCAGGGCAAAATGAGCATCCAGCCTTCGAAGCTGACTGAGAGAATGTGACCTGACCCCCAGTTTAAAAAGGTTGGGAACCCCTACTTGGGTGTGTGTGTGTCACAGTTCCTCTGCCCACCAAAGGTCCTAACACTCACCTTTCAGCTGGTCCAAGACTTCCATCTGACCTGAGGAGACCATCACTTTGGCTTCCTGCTCCAGTTTTCCCTGCAGGTGTTTCAGAACTTCCTGGGGTGGGACGGTAAGAAAAAAGCAGTTTAAGTGATTCCTGAAATCGGCACATGCACGGCCGGGGGTGGGGGGAGGAGAGCATGGTGTGCATATCTGCTTAGGAGGTTTCCCTGTAAAATTTGAGCTGGAATCCGGGTGGTTGAAGAAAGTATCTATGGACCAACGAAGGAACCCACAGGGGTGAGTAGGGGGTGGATCCATCTGTCCATCCATCATCTGCTCTATCCATTCATCTGCTCCATCCATCCACCCATCATTAGCTCCTTCCTTCCTTAGATCCACCCATCCATCCATCATTAGCTCCTTCTTTCCTTCCTTAGCTCCATCCATCCATCCATCATTTGCTCCTTCCTTCCTTAGCTCCATCCATCCATCATTAGCTCCTTCATTAGTTCCATCCATCCATCATTTGCTCCTTCCTTAGCTCCATCCATCCATCCATCATTAGTTCCTTCCTTCCTTCCTTAGCTCCATCCCTCCATCCCTCCATCATTAGCTCCTTCCTTCCTTAGTTCCATCCATCCATCTATCATCTGCTCCATCCCTTCATCATCTGCTCCATCCATCCCCTAGAAACCGGCCTCCAGGCACCTCACCTTCATATCCGAGGTCTCATTTTCCAGCTTCGAGAGGTGACTGGAATTGTCTTCCAATTCCCGGCGGAGGTGGGTGTTCTCTTTCTTCAACGCCTCAACCTGCCTCACCAGCTGGTCATAGGATGCGATGGATCCTGACATCTTCAAGTCTTCCATGGGCTGGAATGGGGTAGACAAAATGGAAAAAAAGATTGTGATCAGTAAAAAAATACATACTGTATATAAAAATATAGCCCCTTGTTTTGTTGACTAGCTAACAGGAGGTGGTGTAATCGGAGTGTGTATGTAGGAACCGCAGGATTCATGTCATCCATGAAGAATTCAAGCAACCGCAAAAAGAACCAGTCAACAGACAAATTTTAAAAATGTATTAATTAAATTGTATTTAAAAGGTCAACTCTACCCATCCGTCCATCATGTGTTCTATCCATCCACAGCTCCTTCCTTCATTAGTTCCATCCATCCATCATCTGCTTCTTCCTTCCATAGCTCCTTCCACCCATCATCTGCTCCCTCCTTCCTTAGCTCCATTCATCCATCCATCCATCATCTGCTTCTTCCTTCCTTAGCTCCATCCATCCATCTTTAGCATTCCTTCATTAGCCCCATCCATCCATCATTAACTCCTTCCTTCCTTAGCTCCATCCATCCATCCATCATCTGCTCCTTCCATAGCTCCTTCAACACATCATCTGCTCCCTCCTTCCTTAGCTCCATCCATCCATCTTTAGGTCATTCCTTCATTAGTTCCATCCATCCATAATTAACTCCTTCCTTCCTTAGCTCCATCCATCCATCCATCATCTGCTCCTTCCTTCCATAGCTCCTTCCACCTATCATCTGATCCCTTCTTCCTTAGCTCCATCCATCCATCTTTAGCTCATTCCTTCATTAGTTCCATCCATTCATCATTCTCCTTCCTTCCTTAGCTCCATCTGAGGCCATCCAGTTCAACCCCATCTGCTCAAGGCAGAAATCTCAATCAAAGCAGACTGTGACAGAGGATGGTCCAATTTACTTATCTGTAATGCTAACCAACTACACTGTACTGAATGCGTATAAATCGATGCCATGAGGTCTCACTCCTATGTCTGACAAAGTGGACTTGGTCCACGAAAGCTCAATATTAAAATACAGTAGTTAGTATTTAAAGTGTCTCAAGGTTTTTGTTTTGTTAACTCTCTGTTATGCTTGAAACACAAACTATTCCAAAAAAATCAAAAATTTTCTTGAACACCTCCAGACACCAAATGTGCACAGAAGGCTATTCACCTTCCCACCAAAGTGGTACCTATTTATCTGCTTGCAAATTTCTTGCTTTCAAACTGCTAGGTTGGCAGGAGCTGGGACAAGGACAGGAGCTCACTGTGTCGTGCAGCACTCAGGTCTCAAACTGCTGACCAGCTAACTGTCCAGTTGTCCAGTTGAGAGTCTTAACCACTTTGCCACTGCAGTCAAACCCGGTGTCTAAACCTTCTTATTGTTTTGGGTGTGTCTGTTTGTGTGTGTGTGTGTGTGTGTGTGTGTGTGTGTGTGTGTGTGTGTGTGTGTGTGTGTGTGTGTGCAAAACCTGGTGGAAACTATTTTCTAAGAAGCAGCACATGGAAGCAACACATTGACCAACGCACAAAGTCCCACCCTATGGGATTTCCACGCTCCCAGTTGCCACAAGCTGTGAACTTGGCACCCGAGACACCCAAAGGTCACGCGAAATCTCTGTCCCCGATCCACAGGCAGATCCTGATGTCCAAGCTGAACCCCCAGAAATCATTTCCTTATGGAAAACATTCCCAACGGTGACACGGACAGACAAAACACTTTTTAGACACCTCTCCAAATGCATTTCATTTGCAAGAAGGTGGGGAAAAATTTAAGCCGCTTGCAGGGGATAATTTCATGGCTAAATTGACGGCCGCATTGATGGCTTAAAGCACCAATGGCGAACCTTGGGCACTCCAGGTATTCTTGGACTTCAATTCCCAGAAGCCCCAAGTCAAGCACTCCTGCTGATCAGGGCCTTCTGGGAATTGAAGTCCAAGAACACCTGGAGTGCCCAAGGTTCGCCATCACGGGCTTAAAAGCAGATCGGAGAATAAACACTCCACACAAGCTCACGTTAAAATATTAACAGTTTGTCTTCAAAGTGCTACAGTGTCTTTGTTTATTTTCTGATCTGCTTGAAATAAATAACCTGCTATTATTCCAGAAAAATTCAATTTATGGCTTTGTTCCTTGCAAGCCATTCGAATTGCTTATCATCCTCTGCTTCCTTTGTTTCCTTCCTCTGTCTCTTATTTTCCCCTCTGATCTGTCACTCTCCCTCCTTCTTCTCCTCCTTTCATTCTACCCGCACAATGAGACAGATGTGCGTGCATCTGTTTAAACCGCCATCCATCTGACCCTGCCTGTTCTGTCTCTCTGCAAATCTCCTTTGCAAAACAACCATGATGGGGAAAGGGTTCAGGTTAGAAAAGACACAGGGATCAAAGAATCAGGCAGACGGAAAGAAGAACTGGAAACTGCAAAACGAAGCCTTTCTCCCGATATCGGGATGAAAACATACATGCGCATGAATTGACACAACACACTTTCAAATGCCTCCCTTGAGGATTTTTGCCTTACCGGGATTGCTTTGTGCTTCATTTCCATCCAGCCTGGTTTTCCAACACCTTCCCCAGGTTCACGGCTTGACCTTCTTCCCCCACCCGTGGGCTTGCTTCCAAAGCACAAATCATGATCAATGCACGACCTGGTGCGCAAAAGCAGGGAAATGGGAAGAAAGACATCTCAAGCCAAACGGGTGCCTGCTCTTGTTGGCAGGCAGTTCTTTGGCAGCTAATGAGAAATCGTGTGAGCCATGATGCGTTGAGCTACGTTACGGGATACACCCTTACTCAATGCCTACCCTCCCTCCTTTGCCACTCCATAATTTCAACAGTCTTTGTTGATTTGGTGTTGTCTTTTTGTGTCCCGATCAAACCCTGAAGTGCCAAAATGAAACCACTTCCTTGACTTTGGCGTTGGCCAAACTCAAGTCCTCATCGGTGCCTGCTTCTGGTTCTTCTTCTGTGTCCTGATCAAACCCTGGACTGCCAAAACAAAGCCACTTTCTTGGCGTTGGCCAAACTCAAGTCCTCATCGGTGGATGTTTCTGGTTCTTCTGTGTCCTGATCAAACCCTGGACTGCCCAAATGAAGCCACTTTCTTGGCTTTGGTGTTGGCCAAACTCAAGTCCTCATCGGTGGATGTTTCTGGTTCTTCTGTGTCCTGATCAAACCCTGGACTGCCCAAATGAAGCCACTTTCTTGGCTTTGGTGTTGGCCAAACTCAAGTCCTCATCGGTGGATGTTTCTGGTTCTTCTGTGTCCTGATCAAACCCTGGACTGCCCAAATGAAGCCACTTTCTTGGCTTTGGTGTTGGCCAAACTCAAGTCCTCATCGGTGCATGTTTCTGGTTCTTCTTTTGTGTCCTGACCAAACCCTAGACTGCCCAAAGTGAAGCCACTTTCTTGGTTTTGGCATTGGCCAAATCAAAGTCCTCATTGGTGCATGCTTCTGGCAGTCATCGGCTGACCAGTACATGAGCCAGATTCTGTCACTCTCAATATTCAGTGTGTTATTGTCTGCCATCAGCCGCCACTTGAGCCCATTGGTCTTGCATTTGGGAGACTCCAACCCTCAGCCTATTCAAGTGATGCAGGGAAGGTTGAGTTCCTCACCAATATCTGCCTTTAATGCTATTCCTTGTCCAGTGAGCTCCTTCCTCCATCTTCTAATTTAGTTTTGCTCTTGTGTACCCTCAAGAGTGTTTCTTTTTGCCATAAAGCTCTTCCTGGATCTGAACTGGAGGACTTGAGGCTCATCTCTCTTCAGAGGACGTTGAGGGTCCTTCTCTTGCTTAGTTCTCTCAGCCTCCGCTGCTCCTTCTCTTCTGATCTTAGGCGGAGCGATACCAACCAGAGAGTCTATTTTCTCAACTGGTGTAGGGTTGAGGCATCCTGTCACTCTACGCATGGCTTCATTCACAATGATGACAACTTGTTTTGAGTGGGTGGATGTGCTCCATACTGGAGCCGCATAGTCTGCCGTGGAGAAGCTCAAAGCCAAAGCTGATGGATGCAGTGTGGATGGTTGATCGGATGTTGTGATCTTCTTCTTTTAGTGTCTAGGCCAGACGTGAAACTGCCAAAATGAAGCCATCTTTTGGGCGAGTTCTTTCTGCAGTTCCTTTTTGCAATGTGAGAATGATTAGCCGGCAACACAAGCTTGTTGGCACCAGGGAATCACGCCTGATTATGGTGGCTCAAGTGGTTAAGACATTAAGTTCACTGACTGGAAGGTCAGAGTTCGATTCCTGAGTACTGCATGAAGTTTTGAGCACCCGTCTCTGTCCCAGCTCCTGCAAACCTAGCAGTTCGAAAGCAAGAAATTGCAAGTAGATAAACAGGGACCACTTCGGTGGGAAGGTAAACAGCATTCCATGTGCTCCGGTGTCTAGTCATGCCTGCCACATGTTCATGGAAATGTCTGCAGATGCAGACAGCATTGGCTCTTTGGCTATAAACAGAGATGAGCACTGAATCCTAGAGTCGGATATGACTGGCTTTCTAGCAAAGATGACCTTTGACCTTTACTGATGGATCAAAAACAACACAGTCTACGAGGAGGCTCTTTCTATGTACCCTGAATGAATGAATGAATGAATGGTTCTTCTTTCATGTCTAGGCCAGACGTGAAACCTACAATATTTGAGGAGGAGGCTCCTTCTGTGTAAACACTTAGGGAACACACAACTCCACAACCACACAATCCCTCTTAACACCATCCCTCCATTTAGTGCTACATCATATGTGGCGAAGGGCAGCGAAGTGCTCAGAAAGTCTGGGAGCTGAAATTAGGATGCATGACAGACACTCCAAAGTGCTGGTAATTTCCTTTTTAAAAAGGTGGCAATTTTATTCAAATAAGGTCTTTCTCTGATACTAATAATGTCAGAAATTTTTCTGGGTTGAAAGGAATTTTTTGTGGGAGAAACTCCGCTCAGGGGACGGCCAAATGAGACTCCTTTCACATCCTCAATTGCTGGGACAGAGACGGGCACTCAATCTATCATGCAGTACCCTGGTCGCGAACTGCCGACTTGCTGGCTTTCCAGCTAACAAGGCGAGCTTATTAACCACGGAGCCACCGCAGCTTCCTTTCTCAGGTGATGAGCCTGTCTTGCGATCAGAGTTCAGCACCCCGGAGAGCGCTTTAAAAATCTCTCGAAAATCGCCTCTTGAAAATTAGAGCAAGATTCTAGTCCTCAGCTGGAGTCCTCATGGTGCAGTGGCTCAACTGCTGTACTTGCAACCCAAAGGTTGTGAGCTTGATCCTGACCTGGGATCGAGGTTGACCAAAATGGAGGAGAAGCAGAAGGAGAAAGAGAAGAAGAAAAAGGAGGAAGAGGAGAGGCAGAAGACGAAGAAGATAAAACAACCTAAACCTCAATAGATGTTCTTTACTGGAGTCACAAGGGACTGGGGTGGCTTGAGTGGTTAAGACCCTAAACTCAACGACTGGAAGCTCGTTCAATTCCCGGGTGCCACACGACGGAGTGAGCACCCGCCGTCTGTTCCAGCTCCTGCCAGCAGTTTGAAAGCAAGACATTGCAAGTACATAAATAGGGACCACTTCGGTGGGAAAGGTAAACAGCACTCCGTGCACTCCAGTGTCGAGGCATGCCTGCCACGTGTCCAGGGAAATGTCTGCAGACGCAAACAGCGCTGGCTCTTTGGTTGTAAACAGAAATGAGCACCGGAACCCTAGAGTCGGATATACCTGGCTTTCAAGCAAGGGTGACCTTTACTTTTACCTTACTAGAGTCAGAAAAGTTATAGTGCAAAAAGCCGATGGGAAAATTAAAACCCTGGCATGGGAGGCCCAGCACAAATCAAAACAAATCCCCAAGGAATATCCCAGTTGGCCGGAATCGACTCCGTGGCGGCATCCAGCCATGCAGAAGGAAAAAAATAGAAATTTGAAGAATACATAAATACTGTAGATAGATAGATAGATAGATAGCTTTCTCCGGATCCAACCACGCCTCCAACTATTACCACCACCACAACAACACAAAGCCTGCGGTCACAGCTGTTACATGTCTACACTCGTGGATTGCTAGAAATGTGCCTTTGGAATCAGTGCAAAAGGAGGGGCGGGGGATTTTTTTTAAAAAATAAAAACCCCGAATAAATAAATAAATTGGCTCCCCCCCCCCATTCTTCTTCACCCTAACCTTTCCAATCTCCTTTGGGCCTTTGAAGGTTCATGCTTTTTGCATCAGGAATAAATCAGGGCACAGATATGAAGAAAGGAGGGAGGTAGATACTGAAGCATCACGGAGATGCTCAGTGGGTACCAGGCAAAAAGCCCTGTCCTCTCTCTTGTAACCATGGAGATGGCCAATGGGGTTCCAGGGTGATGGAGGGGGGCGGCAGGGACCTCTTCGGTCGTTTCCTCCGCATCCTTCACTTGATATGGTTTGTGGTCATGGGGAGACATGATCGTGAAATATAAATGCAAACCAGTTTTCTGGTTTAGGGCGGGTGGGAAACGCAGCTGGAAAAGGGAGGGAAAAAAAGAGTGAAAAACGAAATGGAGGAAGGAGACACGGAAGAGGCAGACGTGTTTGGAAAACCCTTTGACCGGCAGGAGTAGAAGGATCTATAATTGTTGTTATTGTTCAGTGGTGCAGTCGATTCCGACCCTTTGCGACCCCATGGACCGTTGCCCGCCAGGCACCCCTATCCTTCACCTCAACCCTCCCAGTTTTGTGCTCATTGCGTCAACAATACCATCTAGCCATCTCATTTTTGGCCACCCCCTTCTTCTTTTGCCCTCCACCTTTCCCAGCATCAAGGCTTTCTCAAGCGAGTCCTCTCTTCTCATTTGATGTCCACAGTACTTTAGCTTCATCTTTACTATTTGACCTTCTAAGGAGCAGTCAGGGTTGGTTTCTTCTAAGATCGACCTATTTGTTCTCTTTGCTGTCCATGGGACTCTCAAAACTCTCTATAATTATTCGGCAATCAGATTTTCTATATATCAAACTCACAATGTTTTGGCTGACTTCTATCCCTGCCCCCATAGCACTTATTAGCACAATCTCTGGCCGGTTGAAAAGTTACCGCATATACTCAAGTATAAGATGAGTTTTTTAGCCCCAAAAATGAACTCCAAAAAGGGGACTGGCTTATACTTGGGTCAACGACTACAAGGGTCCCAAGACCACGCTGGATTGAGATATGGCAACAATTTAATTAATTTTACCGTATTTTCATGTATTTTGATTATTGAAACTCACTAGCAGCCGCTGCATTTCCCACCCTCAGCTTATACTCGGGTCAATCTATTTTCCTGTGTTTTCATGTCAAAATTAGGTACCTTGGCTTATATTTGGGTTGGCTTATATTTGAGTATATACGGGTAGTTAGCATTTTTGCCCTCGGAAGGATGGAAGAGGCTGAGTTGCCCTTGATTCCCCACCAGGATCGAACTCATATCCTTTTGGTTTCAGGACAACAGTTTTAACCCTTGCCCCACTAGGGCTCCAAAGTAGTCAAGTCCATTACAGTAAAACCCAGTTTTACAGAAGTCTCATTTTACGGAAAGGAATTTTGCAGAAAACATGTCCCGTTTTATGAAAAAACCCATTTTACGGAATGTGATTTCTCAGAGCGCATTGCATTTGGTGGGTATAAAAGACCACCCACAGCCGTTCTGGACTTGGTGCTTCATTTTATGGGAAAACTGAGTTAAGGAAAAAGTTATGGAATGGATTTTCCCATTAAAATGTGGTTTTACTGTAACTGGAATCAGACTCGAATGTCAGGCGAGCCATTTATGGCCCTCTCAGTTTGGCTAGATTCTAATGCCCATCATCCCCCACCATTGGCTCAGTTAGCTAAAGATGATGGGAATTGTAGTATAGCCAATCGTCCACCCATGTCTGGCCACAAATGGTTGACCACGATCTGCAGGCATAACACGAACAAGTAACCACAACAATGCGCAGAACCAGCAATGAGACCAAATGAACTATTTTTACAAACATAAAAAGAAAATCAACATTTCAATAAAAAACAGGGGTGATACCATTTGTTTGGGATCCTCAGGGAATATATTATATATTTATACAAGGGTTGTCAGCCCTGTCTTAGAAGCATCCTTTGGGATCTTGCTATTGTTTATTGCTTTTTGTCTATAATTTATTCTGTTTTGTTGATTGTTGTTTTCTGTATTATATTGTTTAATTTTATATTGTTATTTGTGTGTGTGTGTGTGTGTGTGTGTGTGTGTGTGTGTGTGTGTGTGTGTGTGTGTGTGTGTGTGTGTATGGCTCAGCGGTTGAGAAGCTTGCCTTGTTAGCTGGAAGGCCAGCAAGTTGGCAGTTCGAGACCCGGGTACTGCATATGGTTTGAGCACCCATCGTCTGTCCCAGCTCCTGCCAACCTTACAGTTCAAAAGTAAGAAATTGCAAGTAGATAAATAGGGACCACTTCAGTGGGAGAAAAGATCTTGGGGACATGAAAGGAGCCTCATTTGGGTGTCCCCTGAGCAGAGTTTCTCCAGAAAAAATCCTTTCAACCCAGAATAATTTCTGATATGAAATTATTATTATACTTACCAAACTAACCAACCAACCATTCATTCAACCAACCAACCAACAAACCTACCAGCCAACCATTCACTTATCAAACCAACCCAACCCAACTCCTTGTCCTTAACTGTTATAATCACCTGTCTTGATCACTATTCTTCAGTGGTTTTGATGTTGAACCTTAGGATTGTGATAAAAGAATGAAACCAATAGAGTACCAACCAAAACAACAACAACAACAACAACAGATGTCTCCCTAGGCTTGGCATAGTTGGGTGGCCTTAATAAGTTTGCTTTCCCATGAGCCCAGATGCCAACTAAGTAGGAGATAAATTGTTAGTTCTTTCTAGGAAGAAGCCACCAGGTTATGCAATTTTTGAAGTGGGAGCCGTGTTGGTCTGTGTTTCAAGCATATCAGAGAGTAAATAAAGCTAAACAAAAAGTGTTGTGATACCGTAAAGACTAACTACTGTATTTTTTGTTGTTCAGTTGCACAGTTGATTCAGACCCTTTGCGACCCTATGGATCATTGTCCTCCAGGCACCCGTCCTCCACCGTCCTCCTCAACCCACCCAGCCCTGTGCCCATTGCAACTACAATACCATCTAGCCACCTCATCTTTGACCGCCCCGTCTTCTTTTGCCCTCCGCCTTTCCCAGCATCAAGGCTTTCTCAAGTGAATCCTCCCTTCTCATTTGATGTCCAAAGTACTTTAGCTTCATCTTTACTCTTTGACCTTCTAAGGAGCAGTCAGGATTGATTTCTTTTAGGATTGACCTATTTGTTCTCCTCGCTGTCCAGCGGACTCTCAAAACTCTACATTTCAAAGGCGTCTATTCTTTTGCGCTCAGCTTTCATGGATCAGGCCCACTTCATCAAACACAGGGTTACGAGATTCCCACTTGCATCACACAGACAAAATAGATCCCAGATTTTCTTTTCCATGCAGCCTGAAAAGAGTGTACAGTACTGTATTTGGGTCTGAGCCAGAAATCAAAAGCAAAACTCGGGTCATGGGGGAATATTAAACTATTGCTCCTGGCTCTCCGCAGCTGACCTAGATTGGACGGGGGGGGCTTTATGGGTCTGGAGCAGACAAGCCATCTGCCCAAGAGAATATGTTTTGCTCCCTAACCCAGCACTCTGATTCGGATAAGAGAAACACTAGGCTCCTTTTTGACACCTGCATGTGTGAATACACCTATGAAGAAGAGAGCAGGTAGATCGATATATCGATAGATATATCAATCGATCGATCGATCGATTGATCGATCGACAGACAGACAGACAGGTAGGGAGTGAGTGTGGGATGGATGGATGAATAGAGAGAGGAAGGGAGGATGGACAGATAAATAGATGGATAAAAAGATGGAGAGAGAGTGAGGGCAGGAGGGATAGATGGATGGATGGATAGAGAGATAAAGAGTTGGATGGGTGGATGGATGGATGGATGGATGGATGGAAGGAAGGAAGGAAATTGAACTAGGAAACTGGAAGAAGTATGGGGGAATGATAAAAAGAGAAACCTGAAAAATAAGAAGGAAGAAAATAGAAGGGGAATGAAAAAGAAGGAAGCCTAAAATGAAAGGGAAACATTTTTTACAAAATCAAAATATGATAATAGTAAAGGAACAAAAGAGAGAACAGCAGAACAGCAGGTGGGGCTAGTAATAAAAATGTAGATGAAATAAAGAAAGGAAAATTGGAAAAACAAAAAGATAAGCATTCAAAAAGGCAGAGATGAGAAAATCACATCAGAGAAAAGGGAAAGGGTGAAGTAAATATAGTAGCTTCTGTAGGAATCAAAACAGATTTAGTTTGGATCTCATCTGGATTTGGCCCACTGTGGTTTTTCTTCTGCTATTTTTATTCTACATTCTTAGCTTGTCAGATGTATTGAAGTCATTGTCAAAATCTGTACTGCTTTTTAAATGAGAGAGATTCACATTTCGTTTTATCACACACACCCCTCGCCCCCTTCCTTCACTCCACCTGCCAGGACCAAAGCTGAATGGTATGGAGAAAGGGAAGAAATGAGCCTCAGCATGAAAGGGAACGACAGACAGATGGGAGGGAGGAAGGGAAAACGGGAGAGCTTTCAAGGCAAAAGAAGAAGGGAGGGAGGAAAAGGAAAAAGGAGACTGGGAGAAGAAGTATGGAACAAAAAGAGAAAACTGAAAAATAATGGGTGGCTGGGTGGAGGGGTGGATGGAAAGAAGGAAATTGAAATAGGAGAATGGAAGAAGTATGGAATAAAAGAGAAAACTGAAAAATAATGGGTGGCTGGGTGGAGGGGTGGATGGAAAGAAGGAAATTGAAATAGGAGAATGGAAGAAGTATGGAATAAAAGAGAAAACTGAAAAATAATGGGTGGCTGGGGGGAAAAGAAAGAAAGAAAATGGAAATAATAAGTTTGGGAAAAAAGAGAAAACTGAAAAATTATAGACAGGCAGGCAGGCAGGCAGGCAGGCAGGCAATCTGGACAGAAGGAAGGAAGGAAGAAAGGAAGGAAGGAGATCGAAATAGGAGAATGGAAAAATATGGAATAAAGGAGAAAACTGAAATATAATAGATGGGTGGGTGGAAGGCAGAAAAAAGAAAGACAATCGAAATAAGAGAATGGAAGAAGTATGGGAAAATGGGGGGAGGAGAAAACTGAAAAATGATAGACAGACAGATAGTCAGGCAATCTGGATGGATGGATGGATGGATGAACACACAAATGGGTGGAAGGAAATCAAAACAGGAGACTGGAAGGAGTATGGAATAAAAGAGAAAACTGAAAAATAAGACCTATAATATTAACATTGAGGTGGGGGAGACAGAAAAAAAACCTTAAATTGAAAGAGAGCGAAAGGAAGCAAATAAGTGGAAAAGGAATGGAGAAGGACAAAGCTTAAAGTAAATAAAGGGAGAAGAATTTGAAATGGGAAAGAAAGAAAGAGAGAATAGTGAACAACAACAAGAAGTAATAATGAACAGGAAAATAAAAGAAAGGGTGGGTGGGTGGGTGGGTGGGTGGGAAAGAAAGGATGGATGAATGGATGAGGAAGGAAGGAAGGAAGGAAGGAAGGAAAGAAGAAGGAAAGAAAGAAAGAAGGGGAAGGGAAGGAAGGAAGGAAAGTAAAGAAAGAAAGAGAGAGAGAAAGAACAGGTTGACTGAATAAATAAGAAAGAAATAGAGGGAGGGAGGAAAGAAATAGAGGAAGGAAGGTCAGCAGAGAAAGAGAGAAAGAAAGACCAATTTGACTGATGAAAGAAGAAAGAAATAGAGGGAGGAAGGGAGGAAGGGAGGAAAGAAAGAAAGAAGGAAGGAAGGAAGGAAAGAGACCTTAAAAAGAAGAGGGGAATTAAAATGGAAGAACTTTACATTTACAGGGAAAAGAAAAAACATCACAATGCAATAAATGAAAGGAGGAAAGGAGAGAAGAGAAGAGAAGGGTGGAGGGGTTTCTCCCCCCCAAGCCTTTCCTCTCCTCCTCCTCTCCTACCCCCCTTTCCCAGTCCCAGCCCCCAAATCACCCCCAAGGGGAGTTAAACAAACAGGCTGTTGTGACCAGAGCCTGCTAATTAAAATGTCACTCAAGATCCAGGCCATGTGTGTATGTGTGAAGGAGGAAATCTGACCCTGGCTAACAAAACAGCCCCAAGGGGAGAGAAAGGGGTGGGTGGGCTTGGGGCCCCCCCTAACTCCTCAGATTTCCGCTTTTTGCCTGTAACAGATCCCCTGGGCAAGGTCGAGTCCATGGCTGGGCATAGGGGCTGTAGTGGCTCAGCTGTTAAGAAGCTCGCCTCATTAGCTGGAAGGCCGGCAAGTCGGCAGTTCGAGACCCAGGTACTGCATGATGGATTGAGCGCCCGTCCCTGTCCTGGCTCTTGGATTGAGCGCCCATCCCTGTCCTGGCTCTTGGGCATCCCCTGAGCGGAGTTTCTCCCGCAATGACACAAAATTATTAAAGGTAAAGGTCACCCTTGCTCAGAAGCCAGTCGTATTCGACTCTACGGTTCGGTGTTCATCTGTTTATACCCAAAGAGCCAGTGCTGTCTGAGTCTGCAGACGTCTGCGTGGACATGTGGCAGTCACGACTAGACACCGGAACGCTGTTACCTTCCCAGGGACTTTCTGCTCAGAGCCTGTGATGATCCTTGGGATGAATTTTAGAAATACTGTACAGACAAGCCTCGAGATAAGAACGGCTCGATTTAAGAAAAACTCAAGATACATCCAGAAATCTCAGGGGGGAAAATCAGGTTCGAGACAAGATTTTAAAATTGGATTCTCTCCCCCCTCCCCCACTGAAATACGAAATTCAATGCATTCCTATAGGAAATTGCAGTCAATGCATTCCTATGGGAAATTCAAGAGGAGAGTTTTTCAAGATGCAACCAGCCTCGAGGAACTAATTGAATTCGTATGTAGTGGGTTGACTGCATTTCCTCCTTTGAGTCAGGAAACGACTCCGATTCCACGGGGGTGGAAAATCCAGCCTGGGTTTTAGTTAGGCAGGCTATTAAGCAATAATTTGGAATCTAGATCAGTGTTCCCCAACTTTGGTTTTTGGGCTTCAATTCGCAGAAGCCTCTGTCAACCCCTAAAAGCACTGATCAGCCAATGGACTGACTGAGGCTTATGGGAATTGAACACCCCCCCCCCCGCATGGGTCCTAACACCCCCCTCCCCGCACACATTGAGAAACATTGGGATAGATCAATCAATCAATTAATTTATTGTTATGGTCAAAGACTAGCATAAAAACCAAAGCATTCAGAACATGGTTGACCATACAAATAGATTTTTAAATGTTCTAATCCAGGGGTGCCCAAACTACGGCCTGGTGGCCGAATCCGGCCTCCAACGCCAATTCATCCAGCCCACAAAGACCTTGTTGTTTCTGGGAGTGGAAGTAAAATACCCCCATAGGGACACATTTTACTTCCCCTTCCAGGAGCGATGAGGGCTTTGGGGGCCGGATGAATTGGCGTCGGTGGCAACATCCGGCCCCTGGGCCAGTGACTGGCTCCCTGAACCACATGAAAGGTTTGGGCACCCCAGTTCTAATCAGACTCAACCAGTAGGATTCAGTTAAAATCACATTAGAGTATAGGCAAGTTTGAAAGTGAAAAATTGCAAGTAGATAAAGAGGGACCACTTCGGTGGGAAGGTAAACAGCGCTCCGTGCGCTCCGGTGTCATCGTGCCTGCCACATGACTACAGAAACATCTGCAGATGCAGACAGCGCTGGCTCTTTGGCTTTGAAACAGAGATGAGCACTGAACCCTAGAGTCGGATACGACTAGCTTTCGAGCAAGGGAAATCTTTACCTTTAATTATATTAAAAATATGATATAAAAGGATGTGATGAAAAATGTAATATCTACTAAAATTACAATGTCTAAGAATGCTGACAATCAGTGTTAATAAAAAGTAATATCGGTAAAAAGAGAAATATTTAGTGATTTAAATATTTACTACAAGGACTATGTTGCAGAAACTGGCCAGGCATACAACAGCAATTGTCAACTACTTTGAAAGGGATCTAAGAGGGAAAGATCTGTTTTGGGGACAAGGGTTTCAAGTCGGGAAGTTCGGACGAAAAAATGGAGCGGATTTCGCAGCTGCCATCGGAAAGGGCCAGCTGATTTGCTGATTCCTCGGGGAAAATTTTCTCCCACATGGATCTTATCAGCAGAAATGTGTGTAATGTGCTCAACAGCACGTAGGGATGGACTCAAATTAATATGCAACATGCTTGCGTCAGCTCGGCCAGATTGCATAAGGATCTGAGTCCTGAATTAGGAAGTTCCCCCGTTTGAATCATGGCTCTGTGGTATGCTGGAAAACACACCTTATTTGTTATTTCAGTTTTGGAGTTGGGGGGGGGGGGAGTCTTGACCTACCTTACAAGGGTGTTGTAAAGGTTACAGTATTCTGAAAAGCTCGTTTGGCTGTTATTAACACCAACAATATGGACCTCGAACTGGAATCAGGTTGAAGATTTCCTGACTCATGTGGCTCTCTCTATTTTTTTTAATGTTAATAAATATTAACAAATACTGTACATATCTCAAAAAAAATCCTATTAACAATTTGTATCTTGAACCTGTTTTTTTCCAGAGATTTCCGGATGTATCTCGAGTTTTGACTGTACATAAATAATAAATACTGTATATAAGAATATAAAAATGTAAATAAATTATTCTTCATTAGTTGTTACTGCTGGTGCTGTTACTGTTCTTGTTGTTGTTATTATTATTATACTACTACTCTACTACTAGTAGTATTAGTAGAAGCAGTACAGTAGTAGTAAAATAATAACAGCAGTAGCAGCACCAGCAGTAACAAATGAAGAATAATTTTACATTTTAGTAGTAGTAATTATTATACTACTACTGTACTACTACTAGTAGTAGCAGTAGTAGTAGTAGTACAGTAGTAGTAAAATAATAACAGCAGTAGCAGCACCAGCAGTAACAACAAATGAAGAATAATTTATTTACATTTTGGTAGTAGTAGCAATTATTATACTACTACTGTACTACTAGTAGTATTAGTAACAGCAGTACAGTAGTAGTAAAATAATAACAGCAGTACTACTACTAGTAATTATTATATTACTTTACTGCAGCAGCAGTACAGTACAGTAGTAGTAGTAAAATAATAACAGCAGTAGCAGCACCAGCAATAACAACAGAAGAATTTATTTATTTACGTAGTAGTAGTAGTAGTAGTAGTAGTAGTAGTAGTAGTAGTAGTAGTAGTAGTAGTAGTAGTAGTAGTAGTAGTAGTAGTAGTAGTAGTAGTAGTAGTAGTAGTAGTAATAATCTTGACTCTATGAAATGCTGGGGAAAACACCTTATTTGCTATCTCAGCTTTAGGGGTGGGAGGGTGGGAGATTCTTGACCTACCTAACAAGGGTGTTGTAACAATTATAGCATTTGGAAAAGTATATTATGTATTTTTATATGTATATACTGTAAGTCACCCTAAGTGGTGCTCGCATCAAAAGGGTGAGGTTTAAATGTGAATAAACAAACAAACAAAAATTTGTAGCCCACCTTTTCTCTGAAGAAGTTACACAGCAAATATACCTAATCTGACTTTGTTTTCCATAGTTTATCTTCAAAACAACCCTGTTAAGTAGGACACTCTGGCAGAAAGTGGCTGGCCCAGGTTTGAGTCTGATTCAGGGATCCTCAACCTGTGGGCTGGATCCATCCCATGGCACCATTTAATGTGGCCCACCACCACCTCCACCACACCAGGAAGTGCCATATGGTAGAGGAAGGGAAAAATAGCCGTCCAGCCCCCAAAGCTGTCTGAGGGAGCATGACCCAATGGCCCCCGGCTTAAAAAGCTTGGGAACTCCTGGTCTAAATTCCTCCCTGAGGCCTGGAAGATTGATTTGCCTCATTCCAAGCCAAACACCCTGACCAACTCCATTACATTATTACATATTCTCTTGCACCATTCTGCACAGACCACAACTGACCTGACTTTAATGATATAGTCGCACAATTATGGTAGAGATAGTTCGATAGGTCAATAGATCGATAGATTGCAAACGACATACAAACTTCATTTCTGATTTTAAGGGACATTAATTGCTTGTCTTAAAGAATCTCGGATACATCTGGCTTTCGAGCAAGCCCAACCTTTACCTTTAATAAACTCACAAATCAGCTGCTGTTCCAAAGCAATTTGAACACTGGTTGCATAACGTTCATTTTATGATTTATTATCAAACGCAACACAGTTCTTTGGGGGCGAAACACAGCCGAGGTTTCGGGATCCCCAGCCTGAAAAAGGGAAGACTAGATTACCATTACCACCACCACCACCACCACCACCCCACCCTTTGGTGTCCCATACAATGCTACTATTCTAGGGTTGGCTTTGTGAATACCCTCAACAACTCACACAAAATTAAAAGGCGTTCAGGACTGAATGGTTATTTTCAAAGCCGTTGCAAAACTCAAGTCAAGGTAACTCTACGGAGGCACTGTGCCCAGACGGAGCCTCCCAATCCAAAAGCAGCCAACCTGGACAACCAGGCGGCCACTGGGACAAACGATGGATCCCAATTATGATGGAGCCCAATTATGAAAGCTTTCCCCTGCCAAAAATAAAAAAAGCATCTTGGAGAATCGCACGAGTCCACCTTCTCTCCAACCCCCACAACCCCCCAGATAACGTTGTGGCAAAATCTTACCTGGGAAAAGACAGCGCCTTTTCGGGGGTTGGACCAGTCTCAAAAACAGACACACACACACACATATGGGAGACTGCAGCCCAAACACATGCTAGGTTGGCCTTTCCATCGAGCAGAAAATAGAAGGAAAATGTGCACGGAAAGATATTTTTAGAAAAATAGGATTGGTAGCTAGATAAAGAGAGAAAGAGAAGATGGATAGGTAGGTAGGTAGGATAACGTTGAATAGATAGGCAGGCAGGTAGATAGGTAGGATAACATTAGATGGATGGATGGATGGATGGATAGATAGAGTCATATGTAGAGGTTTGTATTTGGATAGAAGGATAGATGGAAAAATAGATCAATCAATCAGTAGATAGATAGGTCCATTGATCACTAGATAGTATAAGTAGATGGATGAATGGGTAGGGGTAGATCCATTGATCAATAGATAAATAGTATAAAATTGGATGGATAGATGGATGGATGGATCCATCAATCAATAGATTGGATGGATAGATCAATCAATCTAGATAGATAGATCCATCGATCAATATAGTATAAGATTAGATGGATGGATGGATGGATAAAGAGACTGGATAGATGGATGATGGATCAATCTAGATAGATAGATCCATCGATCAATATAAGATTAGATGGATGGATGGATGGAGAGATTGGATAGATGAATGATGGATCAATCAATAGATCCATTGATCAATAGATAGTATAAGAATGGATGGGTGAATGGATAGATCCATTGATCAATAGATAAATAGTACAAGATTGGATGGATAGAAGGATGGATCCATTGATCAATAAATAGAGATCGGATGGGTGGGTGGATGAGTAGATGGATAGATCAATCAATATAGATAGATCCATTGATCAATAGAAAGTATAAAATTAGTGGATGGATGAATAGATTAGACAGAGACAGGATAAGATTGGATAGATGGACAGACAGCCAATCTCTGTGTAGATATAGTTATGTAAATGTTTACCTCTCACAACAGATGTACACACACACACACACATTCTGTTTACATGCATTCGTATTATCTGCATTTTTCCAAGCTGAAGTATGGCTATACTGTATGTATTTCTTGGGTGCCTTCATGCCTATTTATACCTCCATCTCCCAACACAGAGGCAGGGAAGGGTGGGTAGGGGGATGACGCTGCAGAAAAACCATCTCCCAACACCTGCAATCTGGAGGGTACATTTTTAAAAAAAATCCCAAATCGGTCGGGGTCTTCGTCCTCTGGGTGCCCCCACCGCCTTTTTTAGGCTGAATTTTATTACCTTAAGAAAAAAAAGACACATCTATCTAAAGATGCTGCTGAACCCCTTCCTCCCCTGTTAAGAGAGTAGGAAATAGCCCAGATGTTTTTTTAAAATGCAATAAATGGATATTAAAAGATGCTACGCAGGTGGAACAAACCTGGCATGATTTTTAAAAAGATACACGAAACAGGGTCTGTTTTCTGATTGCCACCCGATTCCCCTGTGGCTGCCGAGGTGCCTTGTTTGGTATCACAAGGACACCATCATCAAGAAAGGTAACCTCTGCTGAAGAAGAACAAAGGCCAAGGCCCCAATGGCAAGAAAAGGGGGCCTTACCTGGTCCCCAAACAAGGTGGAATGCAGGACGGAGAAGAGCCCCAGCAATCCCATGGATTGTGCATCCTTCGGTGGCGGGCTTGGCTCTGTTGCTTGGGATGGCGAAGGATGATGAAAATGACATCACAGGGGCAGGCTCTGAACGCTAGGGGAGGGTGGAGAGCAAAAATGGTTTGGGTTGCTAGGGGGGGAATTAGGGGGGGGATGAGGAAGAATCACAGCTGGTACAAACAGGGAGGAGAGAAGCCAGATGTTAGGATTCAGGCCTAACAGGGGAGTGGGCAAGGCAGGCCAGATGTGGAATGCCCTGGGCAAAACAATGTAGGTAAAGGTAAAGGGTTTCCCTTGCTCAAAAGCCAGTCATATCCAACTCTAGGGTTCAGTGCTCATCTGTTTCAAAGCTGGTCAGCGCTGTCTGCTTCTGCAGACGTTTCCATGGTCATGTGGAAGGCATGACTAGACACTGGAGCGCACGGAACGCTGTTTACCTTCCCACCGAATTAGTCCCTATTTATCTACAGTACTTGCAATTTCTTGCTTTCGAACTGCTAGGTGGGCAGGAGCTGGGACAGAGCCAGGAACTCACTCTGTCTTGCAGTACTCGGGTCTCGAACTACTGACCTCCCGCCTTCCAGACAGCATCATAGCCACTTGAGCCACTGCACTCTCACATTAAATAGGCAGATAGGCAAATAGGTAGACCGATAGAATGCATTAATACAGGCATTCTCAACCTTTATAAGCTGGGGGCCATTGGGTCATGCTCCCTTGGACAGCTTCGGGGGCCAGGTGGCCATTTTGCCCTTCCTCCACCACACGGCACTTCTGGGTGTGGTGCTGATAGACCACATGAAATGGTGCTGTGGGCTGCATCTGGTCCATGGGCAGAGATTTTATTTAGACTTATATGCTGCCCACTTTGGGCAGCTCATACACATCAACACACACAACAACAGCCAAACACTAAAATATCAATAAAAAACAAAAACAAAATCACAAAGTCCTTGCCGCTCAAGGTCCCCAACGGAGCCCAAGACTTAACGTCCCCTATGGAGCCTGGGGCTCAATATCCTCTGCAGCTTTGGCAGCCCTTCAGAGCCCCCCCCCCCACTCCGGCCAGTGGCGAGGGCTCAGAGGGGGTGTCCAGCGACCTCAGCCACCCAGGCCCTGGCGGCTCACAGGGCACCCCAGTAGTCCGTGTCCCTTCAACCCTCCGGCCAGGCAGGGCTGAGGGCGGCCGCAGCTGTCTCTCATCCCGCGTCAGTGGTGGGCCACGGGAGAAGCGGTGAGATAGATAATATAAGATTGTATGTGTGTGTATGAGCTGGAATCTCGCGAAAGGCCAGGTGGGTCCAACGTGTTTGAGACCGCTGACCAGGGCTTGACTGGCGGTGGGCGCAGGAGACACAAATCCATCCTTGATGCTGAACTATGGCAGGATCAGGGCTAGTTGAATGACTGAATGAATTCTTCTTCCATGTCTAGGCCAGACGTGAAACTACCAACATGAAGCCACCTTTGGGCGAGTTCATTCTGCAGTGCCTTTCGCCTGACCTAGTGTGAGAAAGACTAGCCAGTAAAACGAATTGATCTCCTTGTGTCTAGGCCAGACGTGAAACTGCTAAAATGAAGGCACATTTTCTGGGTGGAGTTCATTCTGCAGTTCCTTCTGCCAGACCTAGTGTGAGAAAGATGAGCCGGAAACACAAGATTTGCCGTTACCAGGGTATTATGCCCGTTTGTGGGTCCAAATACCACAATCTTCAAGGAGGCTCTTTTGGCGTATCATCCCAGTTGATCTGCATAAATTCCTTTCATCTGTACAAAATGGGTCCATAAAGAAATACAAACATACGGATATAAACAAGTTTCACGACAGCAGAGAACCAACGACTGCTCTGAGATTCGAACTCACCGCTCTGTCTCTGCTGGGGACTGCATTGACCCAACAGATGCCACAAAGATAGGCCTTTCCCATCAAACTCAAACTGTCGTTTCTTTACCAGAGAAAGATAACCAGGAGGTTTTCATAACAAAGATGTTTTTAACCAGCATGTATAACCTTTTTTCTTGAAAAAATGTACACCATAAAATTAATTTATCACACTGCACAACCATTTTGCTACTGGGGATAACACATGTGATTTACATGGTATTGAGTGTGCTGATTCCAAATCTGGACTCAGAATTTGGCTATCTTGTAGATTTTAAGATATAGGCGTGCTATAGCTGTTCAAATGGTCATTGGGTAATGTATTTTTACATGGGAATATTATAACAGTTGCAGCTACTACTATACCTGCTGCCGACTCAGCTGAATCATGTCCCACTGGTGGCATGCATGCTCCAGCAGCAGCTGGGCATGTCTGGGCAAGTGAGCTGACGTCAGAAATGGGTATCTAAGGCGAGATGGACCAAGGGCTTGTCTCTAGTGCAAAACCATCTTATTGGATAGTACAGATAGGCCAGAGTGAGTCTGTTTTGAGCTAGAGTAGGTGCAGCTGTGTTAATAGATACACTGCATTATGTTGCTCTTAGGACAATCTTCAAGGCCATTCACCATGAGGATCACCAATATTCAGATACAGCACAAGTTGAAGAACTACTAGGCACAGGAGCACACAGAATGCTGTTACCTTTCCTGCCCAAGCAATGCCTGTTTATCTACTTGCAATTTCTTGCTATCCCACTGAAGTGGTACCTATTTATTTACTTTCGACCTACTAGGTTGGCAGGAGCTGGGACAGACAGCTGAAGTTCACTCCGTCATGCAACACTCGGATCTCAAATTACTGACATTCGGGTCGTCAATTATGCCAGTGTTAGATTCTG
Organism: Bradypodion pumilum; assembly: GCA_035047305.1. Classification (NCBI taxonomy): domain Eukaryota; kingdom Metazoa; phylum Chordata; class Lepidosauria; order Squamata; family Chamaeleonidae; genus Bradypodion; species Bradypodion pumilum. Next base: position 41,571,983 of record JAWDJD010000007.1, on the reverse strand, counting down.
GGTACAATGTACGATAATAATTCTTGAATTTGCCAAGCATGGTTTCCAACTCTCCTAATAACCTGATTTTTTCTGGATAACCAAAGGCAATCCATTAGCTCAGTGGGTTCCCAATGTGGGGCCTAGAGCCCACAGAGGGACTTCAATTCCGAAAAGCTTCAGTCAGTCCACTGGCTGATCAATGAATTCGGGGGTGGGGGGGACTGACTGAGGAATTGAAGCCCAAAAACCCAAAAGTTGAGAAACACTGGTCTAAATAAAATGCACTGGATTCACTCAACAATGACAAATATAGAACCAGAATGTGAAAAGAGCAGGCCAGTGAGAATGTTGGGAAATAACTTTTATTTACACATATAAACGTTCTTCCCAAGCCACCTGTTACTTCAGAGGAATGAACCGAGATGAGTGGGTGGCCCCGATTCCGGGTCGGCCGTGCTTCACAGGCTTGTAAGTGATGGAGAACTCGCCCAAGTAGTGGCCGATCATTTCAGGCTGTAAAAGAAACAGAGAGGGGGTGGGGGACGTTTTAGGGTTTGTGAAAAATACACATACAGTAAAACCCCTACTTTCAAAAAAGGTCTGTTCCGTAGGCTTTTGTGTAAATCGTTTTTTTACTTAACTCAAAGCAAACCCATAGAAAAAATATTTTTTTTTTTACATAACTCAAAGCAAACCCATAGGAAATTGTGTAATGTAAATCGGGACATTTATTTAAATCAGGACATGGTTTTAGTGCAAAAATCATTATGTAAGTCGAATTTTATGTAACTCGAGGCATATGTAAGTCGGGGTTTTACTGTACTGAAAAAGATGAAAGATTTTAAAGCAAAAGGTCCTTAGCTCAATAACCATTTCCCCGAAAATAAGACCTAACTGGATGCTGAGAGAACTAAGCAAGAGGACCCTCGACACCCAATGAATGGAGATGAACCTTACGTCTGCCGGCTCAGATCTAGGAAGAGCTTTATGGCAGCAAGTAGAAGCACTCTTTAGGGTACCCCAAGAACCCCAATCCAAGCACACCTGCTGATCAGGGCTTCTGGGAATTGAAGTTTAAGAACATCTGGAACTTCAAGGTAGGTCGTCCATGGCCTAACCTCTCCCACGAGGATAAGACGTGGCACATGTTGTAGTCCATTTGAAGAGCCACATTTGAGGAGCTCTATCTAGACCAGGGTACTTCCAGGAAAAGCTTTATGGTGAGTGTACCCAAGAGCAAAATCAAATTGGCAGATGGAGGCAGGAGCTCACTAGGTTGGCCGTCACTGCCCTAGGACTTGGTTTCCAATATCCTCTGGTCATCCTTCTTTGGACCTGCTCTAATTTATTTTCTCTAACCATTAAGAAGTTTTCCCTAATTTCTCTCTGGCTTCCTATAGTTTGACCCCGTTATAACGCATCCTGCATCCCCAGCTTAGACCAAAAGAACGTGGTGAGGGCCACGATACCACCACCACCATTTTCTTCCCAGAGCCTTGCTTACCTTAATTTCCACCTGGTTGAAGGTCTTCCCGTTGTAGACGCCCACCATGCTGCCTACCATCTCCGGAAGGATGATCATGTCCCGCAAGTGGGTCTTGACCACGTCGGGCTTCTCCATGGGCGGGGCCTCCTTCTTGGCCTTGCGGAGGCGCTTGAGCAACGAGTGCTGCTTGCGGCGCAGGCCCCGGTTCAGCCGCCGGCGCTGGCGGGCACTGTACAGCTGCATCAGCTGCTCGCTGAGGAAGGCAATGGAGTCAGTGCCAGACCGATCCTGCGAAACCGGCTTTAGCAATTAAAGAGGCAACATCGGCCAATGGGCTGAGCCAGGTGTCAGCAAACCCGGCTCTCCAGGTGTTCTTGGACTTCAATTCCCAGAAGGCCCTGATCAGCAGGTGTGGTGACTTGGGCTCCTGGGAACTGAAGTCCAAGAACACCAGGAGAGCCACATTTGAGGAACTCTGGTTTAGATCATAGGTCCTCAAACGTGGCTCTCCAGATGTTCTTGGACTTCAATTCCCAGAAGCCTTGATCAGCAGAAGTCTTGAATTCAAGAACACCTTGATCAGCAGGTGTCCAAGAACACCTGGAGCGCCAAGGTGGAGGAACCCTGGGTCAGATGGACAAAGTCTTGGATCTAGATCATAGGTCCTCAAACGTGGCTCTCCAGATGTTCTTGGTTGTCAGTCCCCAGACGCTCTGATCATAGCATTCATATATATGCAGCAAGCCACTGTTGAAATCCTTCTGTGCAAGAAACAGGAGACTTGGCACACATGGGAGAGAAAGGCAAGCACATCTCTTGATAGAGAAAAACCTACCAGTGATGGTGTTCAGGTGCGTTTTGAACAGCAAGCCAACCTGGAACATATGATTTCAGACTCTGGCCTTGGCTGGGGCCAAGAGGCCCTTCAGCCATGGGCGCCAGGACCCCTCCACCTATTGGCGCTCCTGGCCCCCCCCTCTCCGGGCCTGGAAAGGCCATTATGGCGGCAGGACCACACCGCCGCCGCACTTGGAATTTGCCTGTGGCCAGGGTGGAGAGGACGTTATAGTATTGTATTGTGGTGTTGTATATTATTATATGCTATTTTTGTAGATTGGATTTTGTATATTACCGTGTATATTGTTTAATTATCATGTGAGGCACCTTGAGTCGGGTTCCCTGATTGGGCGGCATACAAGTGCGAAAATTAAAATCAATTAAATTAAATCAGGTGTGCTGACCTGGGGCTTCTGGGAATTGAAGTTCAAGAACACACGGAGAGCCAAGGTTGAGGACCCCTGGGTTAAATGGACAGATTGAGAGCTAGACCAAGGTCCACAAACATGGCTCTCCGGATGTTCTTGGACTTCAATTCCCAGAAGCACTGATCCGCACACCTGCCGATCAGGGCCTTCTGGGAATTAAGGCCCAAGAACACCTAGAGAACCAAGTTTGAGGAAATCTGGTCTAGATCATAGGTCCTCAAACCTGGCTCTCCAGATGTTCTTGGACATCAATTCCCAGAAGCCCTGGTCAGCAGGTGTGCTGACTTGGACTTCTGGGAATTGAAGTCCAAAAACACCTGGAGAGCCAAGTTTGCTGACCCCCGGCTGAGCAATGCGAGACTTTCAGGGCTGGTTTACTGTGATGGTTTCAGGGTTACAAAAGGAAAAACAAATCACAATATGGAAGCAAGCCGAACGTGCTTCTGGTTTAAAGATTTTCTGACGCCATTTGGTTTCGTCTCTTTGGGTTCTTACTGCATGATTTTACTCTATCTTATATATACAGTATGTTATAATGCTTGTGTTGCATATTTTTATACATTGTACACCACCCTGAGTCGTGCTTGCATTCAATGAAATGAGGTGGAAATTTGGGTATAGGAGCCCTGGTGGTGCAGGGCTTAAACTGCCGACTGCAGCCAGAACGTTGTGACTTCGATCCTGTCTAAGAGCTCAATTTGGCTCAGCCTCTTCCATGGTTGGTAAAATGAGTCCCCAACATGTAATGGGAGCAAAATTCTAATTAACCTGTGAACCACTCAGAGTATACGAAGCACTATAAAGCAGGTATATACTTATATTTGCTATTGCTAATTTTTATAGTTATTGTAATAACCTTTTAATGTGCTGTATGTCACCCAAAGTGGGAGAAAATCCCAGATAATAAATAAATACAATTAATTCCCAAGGGTTGAGTTCAATATAGCACAAACATGACCTTCTAGATCAGTGTTTCCCAACCTTTGGTTTTTGGACTTCAATTCCCAGAAGCCTCAGTCAATTCCCCAAAGCACTGATCAGCCAATGGACTGACAAAGGCTTCTGGGAATTGAAGTCCCCTAGTGGGGTCCACATTGGGAACCACATATCTAGAGAATCAAACACTGACCACCCCATCATGTTTATTTAATACCCATTAGAGGCACAAAAAATCCACTTTTTACATGTTCTAGACCATGGGTGCCCAAATTTTCAGGCTGCGGTCCGGTCATGTGGTTCCTCCCACTGGAAGCAGAAGTAAAATGCACCTGCGCATAACGCTGCTGTAAATGAACCCGCAGCTGTCATTTTACTTCCGCTTCCGGGAGCAGTGAGGGCAGCAGGGCAGGATGATTTGGTGCTACGGGCCAGATCCGGCCCATGCGGTGTAGTTTGGGCACCCCTGTTGTAGACTTCCAACTCCTAGAAATCTCCCGCCACAGATGAGAATCTAACAGTCCAGAAGTGTCTCAAGTTTTGGTTTTCATCACCCCTAAACCTAGAGTTTTTGTCAACACACAAAGAGCAGAAGAATCTCTTACTATGACATGTCCAGGAGTTGGTCCAGGTCAACACCCCGATAGGTGAACTTCCTGAAGGTCCGCTTCTTCTTTTGCTCCACTTCGGCCTGTCCGGGAAGAGAAGAAATTATGTCAAGCCCACCTCTTCTTAAATACGGCACCCAGAACCCCACTTGGGTTCATGCCTTCAAATGTCTAGCTCAGAGGCCCATTTTTTTTAATGAAATAGCCCACATAAACTCTCCTCCAATTTCTGAAGATACTGCTTTTCTTTATATCTATCTAAACATGAGGCTATAACAGCGTTGCCATAACTCTCTGCGTGTATATACAGGTGAAACTCGGAAAATTAGAATGTCGTGCAAATGTTCATTCAGTTCAGTAATGCAATTTAAAAGGTGAAACAAATATGAGATAGACTCATTGCACGCAAAGCGAGATAGTTCAAGCCTTACTTTGTTACAATATTGATGCTTATGGCTTTCAGCTTATGAAAAACCCAACCCTCCATTCTCATGTACCCCATAATCATCACATAATCGCTTTACGCCATAATCATCAGTTATAACGAATTAAGGCATGACATCTCTCGCTTTGTATGTAGTGAGTATATCTCATATATTTGTTTCACCTTTTAAGTGAAATGAATGAACATGTGCACGATATTCTAATTTTCCGAGTATAATAATATTTATACTATTTAAATGTTTTTTTCTTTAAATCTCTCTATCTAAACATGAGGCTATAAGCGTTGTCATAACTCTGTATATATTTTAATTTAATTCTCACACTTGTATGCCACCCAATCAGGGCGGCTCACACAATAATCACAGTAAACATAATACAATATAGACAATAATCATACCATATTCAAACTACAAAAGCAACGATACGATACAACGGCCTCTCCACTCTGGCCACAGGCAAATATTTTTAAAAAATTCTTTAAATATACTGTATCTCAACCTAAACATGAGGCTATAACAGTGCTGCCATAACTGTTTATATGTATACTGTAGCACAGGGATGCCCAAACTACAGCCCGGGGCCAGATTCGGCCCCCGACGCCAGCTCATCTGGCCTGTGAAGCCCTCGTCGCTCCTGGAAGAGGAAGTAAAATGCGCCCTAATGGGTGTGTTTTACTTCCTTCCAGGAGCCACGAGGGCTTTGCAGGGTGGATGAATTGGTGTCATGGGCTGGATCTGGCCCCCAGGCCATAGCGACCAGCTCCCTAAACCACGTGACCGGCCCACAGCCTGGAAAGTTTGAGCACCCCTGCTGTAATATAATAATTGTATGTTATATATATATATATATATATATATATATATATATATATATATATATATATATATATATATACATATATATATATATATACACATACACACACATACACATACACACACACACACACACACACTGTATCTCTATTAATATAAACATGAGGTTACAATAGTATTGTCGTAACTCTGCATGAGCTCAGAGGAACTGTTGAAACCTCGCTTCTTCGGGGGTTTTTTTTGGGGGGGGACAAAGAGCTTTGACTAAACAGGGTCTTGGAGAGGGGAGAGAAAGGACGGAGCGTTACTTTGGGGGGAGACAAAGTAACGCTTCCACGTTCCGTGGGGGGGGGACGTATTTCCTCCGTCATTTTCTAACCACCACTCTCGGTAAAATAATACCCCCCGGGCCTCCTTTCGCGAGGGGCGCCGTCTATACGGACCCCCGAGCCCACCCGCGCCCGGATGGATCCGGATTGATAAACCTCCCCCCCCCCCGACTCGAGAGAGAAGCACCCACCATCTTGTCTCCGCGGTCTTCTCCGGCGAAAAGGAGCAACTCTCGCGCGAGCAAGGGTGTCGCGAGAGAGCGGCGGCGGCGGCGGCTACTTACTTCCGGGAGGCAGGAAGGTGAGGTCGTCTTGGCCGCGCCCACTCTAAGGGGCGGGGGCAGATTAGGAGCGGCGGCCACTTCCGCCCATCCCCTGCGCCGCCGTCTTTCGCCTCTGCGCGTGCGCAGCCCCGCTGAAAGGCGAGAGCGCCTCCTTTAACCCTTTCCAAGCCGCTCCGGAAACTTTTTTCTCTGTTCGGCACCTCCTTCCCTTGGCCCAGTTCGCGGAGGCTTTCTATAGGAGGCGTAAATGTGTGTGTGTCTATATATATTTTATATTTTTATATTTTTTAAAAAAGAAATAGAACCTTTCATCTCCCCATACTGTAAATCCACACAATGGTTCTGTGATTATTAGCTTTTAGCTAAAGCAGGGTTTCTCCAACCTGGCTCTCCAGAAGTTCTTGAGACTTCAATTCCCCTGAAGCCGAAGTCAGCACACCTCCCGATCAGGACTTCTGGGAATTGAAGTCCAAGAACTTCTGGAGAGCTAATTTTGCAGACACCTGATCCAAGGGTGGCCAACCTTGGTGCTCCAGGTGTTCTTGGACTTCAACTGCCAGAAGCCCAAGTCAACACACCCGCTGACCAGCTTCTGGGAATTGAAGTCCAAGAACACCTGGAGGAACCATGTGTCAGGGGTGGCCAACCAGATGTTCTTGGGCTTCAATTCCCAGAAGCCCAACTCAACACACCTGGTGATTAGGGCTTCTGGGAATTGAAGTCCAAGAACATCTGGAGCACCAAGGTTGGCCATCCCTGGGCTAGTCAATCTGATGGAGGAATTACTGGAGGTTGGTTACAGGACTACAGGGTTTTTACTGAATGTGTGGCAGGCGGGATTTGTGGTCAGTGAGTGGGGCTGCCCCACACAACCCTGTTCCAACTAGCCCAGATGCAGAACTCCGAAGCCCCAATGCAGAGATGGACAAGTGTTGCTCTGGCCTTTGGGTACAAATTTTTGGGGTCTTTGGGTACAAATCCAGCAACCCTTTGAGCCAGGCAGGCTTGCAGGAAGTTGTTGCTAAAGTGTTGGTTTAAGCTTTTACAATCACTGGGGTTTCAAGGTTGAGGCTACTTTCGTGGAGCTCCCCTTTTGAGCCTTAAACCGGGAAAGAATTTGAAAAGGGGAGTCTTAAAATGTAATAAAATGCATTGTAATTTGGTGCGATGCAATGAAAAGGTCCCTTAATTTTGTGGAGTTTAAAATGGTTGCTGTTGTTTCTTTGCTTCCTAAAAGGGGGTGAAGAAAGTCTTGGAAGTTGGCCTTCGGGCCAGGTGGGGATTCCTTTGCTCTTGAAAATCATAACAATTTATACCATGGGAACGGAAGGTTAGGGAGACAGGAAGAGGTGGAATGAAGGATGAAAGATGGGTTTGGTTATCTTAAAATGTTAGAAGAAATGCCATTATTATTAAACATGTTCAAGGCAGAAGTTTACCTACGCTTGTTTGTGAATAGTAGGTAAAATGTAATTTTGATTATGCCAGGAAAGATAGAGGATAACATGAAATAGATCGGGAGATGATAGATAAGCTAGAGCTAGCCAGATATATAGATAGATGTATCTGCAGATAAATATACCTTTCTTGTTTTACCAGGGAAAGGTAAGAATGTTCCTTTTTATTTCTGATTTTCCCCCTTCATATAATAAAGCTGCCTTTTCCAAAAAATTCGCTTTAAAAAGTTTGTCCTTTTTATATAGCTCCTAAGCTGGTGAAAGAATTTCAGTTCCTTTATTGGGAATGCTACCTTGCTATTTCCTACCTGATTTGGGTAGTTTGCAAGCATAAGCAGCCAGGGGTTGAAACCTATCCTAGATTTCTCAAACCTCATGGACTCTTAAGGCAGCAAAAAGGATTTTATGCTGGTTTCCTGGATGGGTGCATGCCTCTGTCAGGTGGAACGAGTCCTATGGTAGTGGGACAATGGGCTTTGTTATCCTTACAGGTTGCAACTGAAGTGAATGAATGGACTTCATTGAGTGACTGGACTTTGTTGAGTAGTCTAGTGCAATCCTAGCATGCAGTGACCAGACAGATAAGGAAAGAACAAGCCTGACCTAAAGGAAGTTGTTTGGCATTGTTTGTCTGTAATTACTTTTGGAAAGGTTCTGTCCTGCTCCAGGGAAACAACTGACTCTGAAGCAGCAAAAAGGGTTTTATGCTGGCTTCCTAAATGGGTGCAGGTCTCTGTCAGGTGGAACAAGTCCTATGGCCGTGGGATAATGGGCTTTGTTATCCTTACACTTGGAAGAAGTGCATTGTTGATGGCTGTTGCAAGAAACATGGTTATTTCGGCTTTATCCAGTCTGTGGCCAATGACGCTACAGCCATTGTGGGTGTTCGGTACCAATTACAAGTCAAAAAACCAGGACAGAGAGTTGGAAAGCCGCGGCTTACTCTCTGCCCAATCCAAAACTCAAGCTTCAGCCTGGGAAATTCAAGCGTAGTTTGGAGGGAGGAGCGGGCCAAGAATGAAGAATGGAGACAGGTTTTGTGTTTCTAATCCAAACGTACTTCTCTTTATTCAAACCAGGGGGGGAATCACTGGTCAGTGCAAAATGCACACACGCACACCCCCCAATAAACTGTTGGTTATTATTATTTTTTTGCCTGAGGGAAATCTACATCTTAACAAGGCCTCCATTAACCCCCTTAATGAAATCTACATCTCCCCCCCAAAATCACTTTTTTTTTCTTTTCCTTAAAGAAAAGTCTGGGCTTCGGAAGTGACACGGTGCCTTTCAAACAATCCGGTCCCCACACTGAGAAATCGGCTCAGAAACCAGTAACAAAAACACAGTAGATTCTTTTTTTCTCTCCTCCCTTCCTCCCTTCTTTTATCTCTCTAAACTAACACATTTTCTGGGCCGAAACCTAGAGGCAGAGGGGCTGACCCCTCTCATACGGTTCTCTAAGCAGCGCTAATGGAAACCCTGTTTTTTTGTTTTTTTAAATTAAAAAATAAACCAGCATACATCGTAGAAAATTTCTCTTAAAAATCTGCACAATCTGTAAATGTATATATTTTTTCTTCTTTCTTTTCAACATAAAGTTTACAATATATGGTAAAACAAAAAGGCTCAAAAAGGGAGAGGGAGGGGATTAAATTCTCAACAAAACTAGAGAAAGAAACCTGAAGTTTTCTCGTTTTAATTAAAGCTGAAGACATATTCTTGGTTTTTTTAAAAAACCCTGTAAATTTGAACCAGTGACTCTTTTTATTTGTGCTGATGGGTTAAAGATAGGGAGGGGAGAAATTAAAAATTGCAGTCTAAAGAGTCAGAAGTTGCTCAATCTTCCTCTAACAGCCCCCCAGCCGATGTTAACTTTTGGGGTGTCCCCCCAGTCCCCCCTCCCACCAAACAGGTGATTGTCACAAGTTCGTGAAGTCTGGGTTTTCCCCCCAAAGGATACCAAATTTCCACCTTGGGGGTGGGGTCTCCCCGGTTTCGGCACTGGTGTGCTAGCGCCGGTAGGGGTGGAAACCTTGAACATTATGGTTCTGTCCGCGGGCGAAACCGCTGCCCCCGGCAGGTGGCCCGCTGGAGACTGATGGGCCTCCGTAGGATGGGGGCTGTTGGTTGGGGTCAGCAAAGCCTTGTCCGAAGCCGCTCAAGTCTTGCCCGTAGCCTATAGAAGGGAGACAAGACAAAATGTAGAAGGGAGACAAGACAAAAGTTTCCGAGGCCAGAGAGATGCATGACTTAGTTTCCCCAATGAAAAGTCATTTCATGTAGTTACCCCCGGGAATGGGGGCCTCCTAGTTATATTCAAGCAGGGTTGGAAAAGAGGACAGATGGGTGTTAATTTCTGTGTTTAATTAGAAACGTGGTCCAGAATCAAATGTCTCTAGTTTTCGCCAGGGCTCAGGACCAGAGTCTCGTGGAACTGGATCAGTGGTACTAAGGGCATCATGCTGTGGTGTGGAAGGCAAATGAGATATATCGCATGATATATTGTATGGCTGATCGCCATGATGGATATTCAATATTCCAATTGGGTAACTTATTCCAAATGGTGGACAGTGGGAATGCTGTTGGTGTAATATATTTTGACTTCAGCAAAGTCTTTGAGGTACACAGAAAGAGCCTCTTTGAAGATTGTGGTATCTTTGACCCACAATCAGGCGTAATATCATGGTAATAGCAATCTTGTATGGCCAGTTCATCTTTCTCACACTGAGTCAGGTGAAAGGGACTGCAGAATGGACTCACCCCAAAGGCGGCTTCATTTTGGCAGTTTTACGTCTGGCCTAGACACAGAAGAAGAAGAACAATCAAGGTTGTATTGCCGACTGAAGCAAAAAAGCACAGGCCATTATGGAGAAATCTCCTGTAAGTTTCTTCCTATAACTAATGCACAACAGCCAGACCAGGTAGGTCAGGAATGCAAAATCTGAACTAATAAAGGTAGAGTAGCATTTGGCCCTCTGGTAAAGGCACCTAGGGCTCAAGATTGACTCAAGACCTCTTCCATCCTTCCGAGATGAGTCAGATTTTAAAACAACAAAGAGATGTTCCAAAAGAATAAAATATCAGAACAGTTACCAAGTAGACAACCCCCCCCACTTCTTTCCCATATTCCTTTAAAGTAAGGGAGCTGAGGGAAGAAAAAGCAGAGAACTCCCCCACCCCGGTGACCACTTACCAAATTGAGTGTACGAGAAATCCGGTGGGGCGTTTGGTGGCTTATTCATATCCTGAGTCGGCTGAGATGGAGGTGGTGGTGGTGGAAACGCTAGTGGTGTCGCACCCGGGGTGGCAGGTGGAGGAGGAACGCCGGAAGGGGCGAACTGGTCGGGCGGAGGCGGAGGCCCACCATATCCAAAGCCTGGAAGAGGCAAACGCAAGGCAGGACTTCAATTCCCAGAAGCCTCAGTCAGTATCATTGGCTGATCAGTGCTTTGGGAAACTGACTGAGGCTTCTGGGAATTGAAGTCCAAAGACTAAAGGTTGGGAAACACTGCTTTAGTGGTTCCCAATGTAGGATCCAGGCCCCACCGGGGGCTTTCAATTCCCAGAAGCCTCAGTCAGTCCACTGGCTGATCAGTGCTTTGGGGAATTGACTGAGGCTTCTGGGAATTGAAGTCCAAAAACTCAAAGGTCGAGAAACACCAATCTTTCTGCAATGTAATGTTGAGAAGGAAGAGGTTGTGTCCAGGAGACTCATTTCATGAGCAGACATGAAAGTCCTTCCTTTGTTCTGAGAGGTCGCCAGAGACTGAGAATTGTTGGTTGATTTAGAGCAGTGGCTCTCAATGTAGGCCCTGATCTTCTAGGACAGGGATCCTCAAACTTGGATCTCCAGGTGTTCTTGGAGTTCAATTCCCAGAAGCCCAAGTCAGTATACCTGATGATCAGGACTTCTGGGAATTGAAGTCCAAGAACATCTGGAGAGCCAAGGTTGAGGACATATGGTCTACAACAGAGGTCTGCAAACTTGGATCTCCAGGTATTCTTAGAATTCAATTCCCAGAAGCCCAAGTCAGCACACCTGCTTATCAGGGGCTTCTGGGAATTGAAGTTCAAGAACATCTGGAAAGCCATGGTTGGCAATCCATGGCCTAACCTCTGTCATGAGGATAAGTCTGGAACCCGAGCTGGTGCATGTTGTAGTCCAAAATTAAGTCTGTAAGCTCTGGGCAGTGTATGTGTGTCCCATTTTTCGACATGTGCCAGATGCAGTCTCAAAAAACCCCAACTTTTCCTAAGTGTGGATGGCTTATCGAGTCAGGAATACTTACTGAAGGGAGGGGGAGTGCCGTATCCTTGCGGGAAGCCCTGCGGAGGCGCAAATCCTCCCGGAGGTGTTGAGACAATGTACGAGGTAAAAGGTGGCGGCGGAGGGGGAGCGCCTCTACCCGGAGGAGGGCCGTACCCACCTTGGGGGGGGGGGAGAGAAAGAGCCAATTAGAAGCAGACTATTAAGAAGAAAGAAAACATGACAAATGGAGAACTGGGATAAAGACTGGGTTAAAAAATATACACCATGTAGATCAGTGGTTCCCAACGTGGGGCCCAGGCCCCACAGGGGGACTTCGATTCTCAGAAGCCTGTTAGTCCTTTGGCTGATTAGTGCTTTGGGGAATTGAAGTCCAAAAGTCAGGATAGAAAACACTAGTCTAATCTCTCTATCTCTCTAATCTCCCGGTGCCTACCTATCTTTCTATCTAATCTCTGTACCTATCTACCTACCTATTCTCTCTATGCCTATCTAACTAATCCAGTGGTTCCCAACATGGGGCCCAGGCCCTACCGAGGGACTTCCAATTCCCAGGAGATTCAGTTAGTCCGTTGGCTGATCAGTGCTTTGGGGAATTGACTGAGGCTTCTTGGAACTGAAGTCCAAAAACAAAAGGTTGGGAAACACTGTTTTAGATACAAATGTATGATTTTTAGCCTGTTGTTCTGTGAGGTTTAATGAGACATGGAAAGCCAGTTTATCTGAAGTCTGTTCTCTCTTAAAAACCAGTAGTAAGTGCCAAAAATATACTTACCAAGTGCTTGTCCGGCTGGGACCCACATGCCTAACGTGGGGATTTGGGCGGGGCGGGGGGGGGATGGAGAAAAACAGACAGAGAGAAAATCAAGCTATGCACTTCTTTCGTCAGATTAACATCAGCATAGTATGACGTCCTGAATGGTAAACTCATTAGCCAATTTGTAACACCACAATGTCTGACTTGCATCCTTTACTAACCATTCGCAAATCAACAGGGCAAAGCTTCACAACTAATCTGAAGAACAGACATTACCAGTTGTAAGAAAACCCTATTGACTCGTATGCTTCTCTGTTATGCTAACCATTCTGTAGCTCTGTACCTGGCGCATATAAAGTGATGCCATCAGGTCTCACTCTTAGGTCTGACAAAGTGGACTTCATCTATGAAAGCTCACATTGAAATACAGGAGTTAGTCTTTAAAGTGCCACAACTTTTTTTGGTCTTTCTTTGTTTTGCTCACTCTCTGATAGGCTTGAAACACAGACTAACACGGCTGCCGCTTCAAACATTTCAAGACTTTTGAGGATCTGAGTGTGTAGGGTACAAAAACCCCAAAGACTGGGAAACACTTATCTAGATCAGTAGTTCCCAATGTGGGGCCCAGGCCACACCGGTGGACTTCAATTCCCAGAAGCTTCAGTCAGTCCATTGGCTGATCAGTGCTTTGGGGAACTGATTTAGGCTTCTGAGAATTGAAGTCCAAAAACCAAAGGTTGGGAAACACTAATCAACTATGTAATGTTGAGAAGGAAGAGGTTGTTTCCAGGAGACTCATTTCATGAGCAAGTGCAAAATATCCCAAAGGATCTGTTCATGAGTGATAAAAAACGGGGAATATATTCAAAAAAATATAAGTTCCACAACTTGGCTGTGGAAGATTTTTCTTCCTTTCCTGATGAAAAATACCAGTTTTTCTTTGAAAGGAACAGAAATTCGATTTTGTTTGTTGAGTTGTGGACTATAAGCAAAGGACACAATAGAATCTGTGAACATTTGTAAATAGACAGAGTACAGACATTGACTTACCAGCAAACCAAGTTGTGGAATTTATATATATTTTTAATATATTCCCCTTTTTATCACTCATGAACGGATCTTTGGGATATTTTGCATTTGTTTATAATCAGCCCAGATCTTGTCGATCATTTCATGAGCAGACATGGATGAAAGTCCTTCCTTTGTTCTGAGAGGTAGCCAAAGGCTATGGGTGAGAATTGTGGTTGATGATTTAGAGCAGTGGTTCCCAACATGGGGCCCAGGCCCCACAGGGGGACCTTCAATTCCCAGAAGCCTATGTCAGTCTGTTGGCTGGTCAGCGCTTTGGGGAACTGACTTCGGCTTGTGGGAATTGAAGTCCAAGAACCAAAGGTTGGGAAACACTGGTCTCTACACAACACTAAAAAATAGGATTTCTGCTCCAAAATCAAACCTGATCCAGGGTGGGACGAAGAAAAATAGTGGCCAATACAATATTAGACACACATAAATGTTTTAAGCCAACAAAGTCAGTCTTAAATAATATTTAGATCAGAATTCAGATGTGTTTTGTGGGACAGCTGTTCAGAGATGAAAGTTTTCCACTTCTAGCAAGTGGTTCCCATCATGGGGCCCAGGGCCCACAGGTGGACTTCAACTCCCAGAAGCCTCAGTCAGTCCATTGGCTGATCAGTGTTTTGGGGGATTGATTTAGGCTTCTGGGAACTCAAGTCCAAGAACCAAAAGTTCGGGAACACTGCTCTACACTGTATTATTGAGAAGAAACAGGTTGTGTCCAGGAGACTCATTTCATGTGCAGACATGAAAGTCCTTCCTTGAAGCCCAAAAGCCAAAGGTTGGGAAATACTGGTCTCTACACAGCACTAGAAAACAGGATTTCTGCTCCAGAGTCAAACATGATCCAGGCCGGGAGAAAGAGGAACAGTGGTCAAGGGGAAACCAGCAGTTTAAATCACTCCCTGTCACCAGCACTGTAGAGGACAACCACGTACCCTGAGGTCCGTATCCCTGCTGCCAGGCAGGTGGGGGCTGCCCGGCCCAGCCGTTGGCCGCGCTGGGCATGATCCGGCTTCCCCATTGACCAGCGCCGGTGGGCCCCGGGGTCTGGCCCTTGCTGTCCCGAGGTTCGGCCCGCTTCACCTCGACCTAAACCCAAGAGATCAAAACACTCAAGGGGAGGGAGGGGGCAAATTAGCTTGACCCCAACACCACCACCACCACCCATTCACACACACACAAACTCACCCTTAAGGTATACTTTAAAAACCAATCATCTTAAAGCATCTTATGACTTACAGCTAAGTACTTTAGAATAATATAAAAATATATAAATATGTATTGCAGACTTATATTTAAGGACTCTAATTTAGGAAAGGGAATGTTTCTCAGGTATAACAGACGTCAGAGGGAGTCCCTTGGAAGGTCTCGGGGTTAGGAGAAAACCAGCCTTCGGATGGCCATTTGATTTTTGGTTCTCCTTAAGTCCTTCCGGACAGCGTTATTGTTTTAACAGATGCAATTTGTAACGGCTGGCTTCCCCAAGTGGGAAGGATCAGGTGTTGAAATAGAACTAGAGAGAATGTGACCAATTTTTTAAAAAAAGGTATAACAGCTTTAGACATGAGCCAGGCCTCTGGGACAGATGCTTTTGAGACTGGGAGGATGAAGAAAGCCGTGGGATGATGGCCAAAACCCACCGCAAATCAAGTTGTCATTTCCATTTTTGTTCATACCTGAGAAACATCTGAAGCATCTGGTTTCCAATGTCTGTCTTTATTTATTCCACTTTTTTTAAAAAAAAAACTTTAAGATTTATTTTTATATTAAATTTTTAAATTTATTATTATTATTATTTAAAAGTCTTAATGGAAGATAGAGACTTACCTTCCCCAGGCTAAGGATTAAAGAACCTCAATTTTAACTCAAACAATGTCAGAAGGAATGGATGTGATATAAGAGAACCTTAACATTATATCTAACGGGAAAAAGTACACAAAACGTGCAGGTAATAAAAACAAAAACGGACAGTTGAGTCAATAAGAAGCAAAACCTTCATACTGTGTTTCATTGGTGGGGCGGGGCCAGCATTCTGTATAAATTGATGGGGTTTGGTCTCAGAAATGCTCGTTTAAAAATATATTTTAAGTAAAGGTATCCCTTGCTCGAAAGCCAGTCGTAGCCGACTCTCGATTTAGTGCTCATCCCCGTTTATAGCTAAAGAGCCAGTGCTGTCTGTCTGCAGACGTTTCTGTGGCCATGTGGCAGGCATGACTAGATGCCGGAACGGTTACCTTTCCCACAGAAGTGGTACCTCTTTATCTACTTGCAAATTTCTTGCTTTCGAACTGCTAGGTTGGCAGGAGCTGGGGCAGACGACGGGAGCTCACTCCGTCGGGCAGCACTCGGAGGACAACGTGGTTTTCCTCGGTTAAAATTAAACAAATGGAAGAATTGTCGAATACGAAGGGCAGAGGGCATTAAACACAAACTGCAGGAACATAATCGCAGCTACACCAATGACGTTATCACCGATGCCTGGATGGGAAAATATCTGAGAAGGTAAAGGTCGCCCTTGCTCGAAATTCAGTCATATCTGACTCTAGGGTTGTGCTCATCTCTGTTTATAGCCAAAGAGCGAGCGCTGTCTGCGTCTGCAGACATTTTTTCGTGGACATGTGGCAGGCATGACTAGACACCCGAGTGCACGGAACACTGTTTTCCTTCCCACAGAAAGTAGTCCCTATTTATCTACTTGCAATGTCTTGCTTTCGAACTGCTAGGCTGGCAGGAGCTGGGACAGAGACGGGCGCTCACTCCATCCTGCAGTACCTGGGAATCGAACTTCAACCTTCCAGTCAGCGAGTTCTGCATCTTAACCACTTGAGCCACCAGTCCCGCATGTGAGAAATGGTAATACAAATTCAAAAAGACACAAGTATGTGTGAAGGTCAAGGGTCTCCCTTGCTCGAAAGCCAGGCGTATCCGAGCATGGTTCAGTGCTCATTCCGTTTACAGCCAAAGAGCCAGCGCTGGTCGCATCTGCAGAGGTTTCTATGGCCATGGCAGGCATGACTAAACAACGCAACGCTGTTACCTTTCCTGCCAAATGGGTACACGTTTATTTAGTTGCAAATTTCTTGCTTTCCAACTGCTAAGTTAGCAGGAGCTGGGTTAGCTCACTCTGTCGGGCAGCACTCAGGTCTCGAACTGCTGACCTGCCGACTTTCCAGTCAAGTTCAGGGTCTTAGCCACTAAGCCACTCCACTCAAACTGCTAATTTAAAATACACCCATTTTAACTTCAGTTTTCTTTGCTGTATTATGCTGGTCTTAAGCCCATATTAATTTAATATGGTCCAAACTGCCACTAAAGGTAAAGGTTTCCCTTGCTCGAAAGCCAATCGTATCTGACTCTAGGGTTCAGTGCTCATCTCTCTTTCAAAGCCGAAACTGCCACTAATCCATGAATATGATCTTCGAGAGGGAGGGGATCTGGTAAACTGACCCGTTCTAGATCTCACATACAGTACCTCAAAATCAACTTAATGGCAAATGGCACAATCTACTGGCAGCTCTTTATTTTTTTATTTTTATTTTGGGGGGGGGGGAATCTTACACTTTCTGATTTGTTTTTAAGCTTGAATATTATGACGCTTGAACATCAGGAGAGTGTTAAGACATCTACGATCACAGTGAGGCAAGGAAAGGATGTTTGGATTTATAT
Organism: Bradypodion pumilum; assembly: GCA_035047305.1. Taxonomy (NCBI): domain Eukaryota; kingdom Metazoa; phylum Chordata; class Lepidosauria; order Squamata; family Chamaeleonidae; genus Bradypodion; species Bradypodion pumilum. Next base: position 41,554,610 of record JAWDJD010000007.1, on the reverse strand, counting down.
GCCGGTCCTACAGCCAGCACATGTAGAAATGTTTTCATAAACTCCCAACAAAAGGCATCTTCTTCCGGCTCATCAACATCTGTGCCGCCAAAGCGCAGCTGCAATTACTGCAAAATATTTTAGGTTTTGCATTGGATTCTCCCTTCTGCGTCACTGGCAATAGGGTGTACTCCAGTGTTTCCCAATGTGGGGCCTAGGCCCCACCGGCAGACTTCAATTCCCAGAAGCCTCAGTCAGTACAATGGCCAACCAGTGCTTTGGGGGAATTGACTGAGGCTTCTGGGAATGGAAGTCCAAAACAAAGGTTGAGAAACGCTGGTCTACGCTATGACCCTGGCAGTTTGAAAGCAAGAAATTGCAAGTAGATAAACAGGTGTCACTTTGGTGGGAAAGGTAAGTGCTCTGTGCCTCTAGTCATGCCTGCCATGTAACCACAGAAATGTCTGAAGTCTCAGACTCTCCCCCAACGCAAATTTACAATGTATAAATGTATAGATCAGGGGTTCCCAACCTTTTCAAGCCGGGGGCCGGGTCACACTCTCTCAGTCAGCTTCAAGGGCCGGACAGTCATTTTTGCCCTGCATGCACAATGGGGATGGCCATTCTGTCCCAACAGCTTCAAATGGGTGGTCATTTTGTTTCTCGAATACCCTTGGAAGGGTGGGGGTGCAACATGACATGGCACCATGGGTCAGATCCGGCCCATGGGCCTTAGGTTGGGAACCCCTGATATAGATTTTTAAAATGTGTTGTTAGCTGCCCAGAGTGGTAGAACTGCAACAAATAAATAAATCAATAAAATTTATATTCGGGAGCTGAGGCTATTTAGAGGTTGGGTTTTATCTCTTGAGATTGATTTATCGCTTCTGCAATGGCTCACAGCAAACTTAAAAGGGAACCCCTTTAGCTCGAAAAATCTCCCGGAGGGGTGACAACACAGTATGAAGACGACAATAACAAAACAAAAAACAGTCACTTAACTGCATTGTGGTTAAAAAATACTTATAGATTAAAAAAACCCAAAAGAACGTGGATTTGTATCAAAGTCTCACAGTAAGTGACCCCCAATAAATATATGTATATATATTATTGTTTGAAACCATTCCTTCAGGATGCTTGGATGGAAACTTTTGTTCAGACTGATCCCCCAAAAGTCTATCGTGCAAATCTAACCCACACCCACATACCCTCAACTCCAGGTAGGAAGGTAAAATAAAGGAAACACACATCTGAAGGAGTGGTCATGAGAAGCGGAGCCTTCAACAACTTAGAGATTTCACTGGCGTTTCATTTCTGGTGACTTAAGGATCTCTTGAAATTACACTAGGAATGGCCAACCTTGGTGCTCCAGATGTTCTTGGTCTTCCAATTCCCAGTAGCCCTGATCAGCAGGAGTGCTGATTTGGGGGCTTCTGAAGTTGAAGAATATCTGGGGAGCAAAGTTCGAGGAACCCTGGTCTAGATCATAGGTCCTCAAACTTGGTTCTCCAGATGTTCTTGGGCTTCAATTCCCAGAAGCCCTAATCAGCAGGAGTGTTGCCTTGGGGCTTCTAAAGCCCAAGAACAGCTGGAGTGCCAAGTTTGAGGGCCTATGATCTAGACAGAGTTCCTCAAACTTGGCACTCCAGGTGTACTTGGACTTCAATTCCCAGACGCCCTGATCAGAAGTTCTCAAATGGGGCTTCTGAAGTCCAAGAACAGCTGGAGCATCAAGGTTGGCCATCACTGTAGATAAGCCATGGTTGACCAGATCGAGGTCATTCTAACCAGCTCCGGTCTTTTAGGGAAGGTCTGTCCGCCCTTACCAATTTTCTCGCACGAGGAACCCGTGAGCCAATTCAATGGCAGATGGGAAATCATGCTCAAGATAGTGTTGTACGACTCTAGTTTCAACCCTGAGGATCCGACGTCCACTCCCTTGCCCATCTCCTTAACCGCCAGTCAAATTGCTAAGTTGCCCGAAGTCTCGGCTCAGTCTTAAGGTAAAGTAAAACTACAACTACACACTTTTTTCCCCATGATGTCGTGAAAATGCATGTTCACAGCCTGGTCCACTGATTGCTCGTCCTCGAAAGTAATAAATCCAAAACCTAGCCAACGACGAAGAGTGAATCAAGGTAGCAGGGTGTTTGTGACACAAAACAGGATGATGAACAGTCTTAGGGGGCAGACCAAGGGTTCGAGCAAGGGTTTCAGGCAACGATGGGGCGACTTCCCCAATGATCAGGGGTTTCTCTATTTTTGTTGGGACCAATTCAACTAATGGAGACCACATTTCCAGATACATCTTACTGTTGCAATTAATGCAATTAAAACCCAACACATATCAACGTTTAATCTGGTCCTATGCAAGATGTCAGCTTGAGTTCCCTAACTATTATTCAATGATTATCTTGAAACAGACAATTCGGGGGGGGGGGGGAGAGAGACTTGAGTTTGGCCAATGCCAAAGCAAGTGGCTTCATTTTGCTGTTGCAATTATTGGGTCACGAAAAAAGAACCAGAAACATGCACCAACAAGGACTTGAATTTGGCCAAGGCCAAGAAAGTGGCTTTGTTTTGGGCAGTCCAGGGTTCGATCGGGACATGGAAAAAGAAGAACCAGAAAACATGGACCCATGAGGACTTTAGTTTGGCCAACGCCAAAGCCAAGAAAGTGGCTTTGTTTTGGGCAGTCCAGGGTTCAATCAGGATACAGAAAAAGGGGGAAAATACTTTGCAATTTGGAAAATTTTAAATATATGCAATCACATAAAATGGAAGAGAAAAACGTGTGCTCACTTAAAAACTATTTGGTGACATTTTAATTTCTTTTCTTCTGCCTGAAACCCAAGATTTCCCCTTTGGTTTCATTTTGCTTTGCAGCTAAATGCTGACAGCGGCCATTTATTACTCTAAAGCATTCAACAGAAAATAAACAATATATAAAACAAGATTTACAGTCTCTGTATAACAGTTAGTGCCTCACTAAGCTTATCCAACATGGTTGGGTAAGCTCATGGAGTCTGAATATAGAGAAGAGTCTTACTTAAAAAAAATACACAAAGATACAGGCCAAAATTGCAGCAGGTCAAAATTCTGCTGTCGGGTGACAAGAGCAAAGAAATTAAATAATGGGTAAAAATAAAATTTAGAAAAAATAAATGGGTGGGGAAGCAATTTTAAAAAACAATTCCCTGCAAATACAAAAAGGATACTAAACTAAAAAGTTCAACCTGAAACAGGGTGGGCTTTTAAGAAGGAGCCAGATGTTTTCTCCAAAACACATCAGTCTGAAGCTTTAGCGGCACGGGTATTGAAAGAATGATTCTAGATGCAAGTTAATTTGAAGGCATCTAGTGCTTAATACGAAAAGCAAAAGCAAAATCCACTTTCATAATTTGAAGACATCTAGGGCTGAATACAAATAAAAAAAACAAGATCCACCTTCATAAAAATGTGATATTTGTTATGCAGTAGAGATCTAACTCTCACTACGATGATCCAAAGAGTGAGATGTTACGTATTTGCAGTGTTGCTATATGGAATTGAAGCTTGAACATTGACTAAAGCAACCGAAAAGAGAATTGAATGTTTTGGAAGGTGGATCTACCGATGGCTGCTAGAGATATCATGGGTTGACCATTATATATTTCAGGGGGTACACAGAAAGAGCCTCCTCAAAGATTGTGGTATTTCACCATCGGGCATAATACTCTAGTTATGGCCACCTTGTGTTGCTGGCTAATCTTTCATACACTGGATCAGGCCAAAGGAACTGCAGAATGAACTCACCCAAAGGTGCCTTCATTTTGGCAGTTTCACGTCCGGCCTAGACAAGGAAGGAGAAGAGCAAAGAGCTCAATGTATGGCTGCACAGAATGAATGATCATCTCTGGCTGCTGCAGGCTATGAGCCAAGCTGGGCCCAAAAGGTCTCATCCGTGTCATGGCTAGCTACTGTGTCTTGCCACGTAAAGACACACAAGTAGTGGGCAGAGTTGTGCCTGCCTGGGTCAAAATCTCTTGCTGGGATAAACTATCAGATTTAAACATTGGCATTAAAATTAATGGGCAATACTTGAATAATATCCAATTTGCTGATGACACAACGTTGTTGGCGACAAACCTTGCAGATCTTCAGCTATGATGATGATAATTTTGTGTCAGAAATTATTCTGGTTAGAAGGATTTTTGCTGGAGAAACTTTGCTCAGGGTACGCCCAAATGAGGCTCATTTCATGTCCCCAAGAGCTGGGACAGAGACAGGTGCTCAATCCGCCATGCAGCACCCGGGTCTTGAACTGCCAAGTTGCCAGCCTTCTAGCTAACAAGGTGAGCTTTGTCTGTTTGGAGAGTATGTTAAATAAAAAGTGGGGTCCCAAGGTAGAGATTAAAATATGAATAGAGAAAGCAAGATCCACTTTCATAAAGATGCAGTATTTGTTATGCAGTAGAGATCTAACTCCAGCTACGAAGATCCAAAGAGTGAGATGTTACATATTCCCAATGTTGCTATATGGAATTGAAGCTTGGACATTGACTAAAGCATCCGAAAATATAATTAAAGCTTTTGAAATGTGGATCTTCAGATGGCTGCTAAGGATATCATGGGTTGACCAGGGGACAAATGTAGATGTGTTGCACCAAATGGATAAAGAACAAGAACTGTTTAAGACCATTAAGCAAAGAAAGTTCCAATACCTTGGACATATCATGAGGAACGACATGAAGTATAGAATTCTCCAACTCATTATTCAAGGAATGATCCCTGAGAAATTTAGTAAAAACATCGGAATGCAATTTGGAATTGACAACTGCACAACAATTACTATCAAAGCAGGCAAAATTGTCAAAGGTGGATTTGAGTTAGATAATGAAGAATGTCTCAAAGCAATAACTTCAACTCGCACTGCAAGGAAAGATCCCTGGGAAGAAAGAGGCCCTGGACATAGACGGATTTTGTGGCTGAAGAACCTGAGAGACTGGTGCGGCATGTCCTTGGAAGAACTGTTCCGAGGAGTTAAGAACAGGAAGACTATTGCCGTGATGACAGCCAATTTCCGGAACAGATACGGCACCTGAAGGCACAAGCTATCAGTTCACAGGGCCAATATGTATTTGACATGGAAGCTTTATGATTAAAAAAACCAGGAAAACAAAACGGGAAGCAAGGCATTCATATATATATTTTTAAAATAGCAGATTTTATGGCTCAGACAGAAGACTTCCAAATGGTCTTGTTTCAGCAGCGGGCAAATTAAACAGGTGGAGCTTCAATGCCATTTTAAACCCAAAAGTTACATTGAGAAGATGGTGCTCTTGATAACTTGGCGAATTTTTCTGTTGAAACTGTACAAAGCTGTTGCAAAACGAATTGAGGCATCAAAAGTAAAAGCAAACATCCACCCAGACTCCTCCTCCCTCACCAAACCCAGGAACCTTCGTTGACATGCTTAATAAAGACCAAATCCCCAAATTCCTCTTCCGTGTGTGGAAATGGCCTGTACCTCTGTGATAATCTATCACCTAAAGAGAAGAAATCTAAAGAGATATTAATCACAAACAGTTCACAGAGAGGGGAATTAAAAGGCGGGAGGGAGGGGGGAAAGAGAAATAACTTAACATTTACCGTACTTTTACTATGAAACACTTAAAAATATGCAACTAAGAATATATGTCTAAATTAAAAAGATATACAGTATATATATATATATATAAGTAAAAACTAAAACTTAACAGCTTAGATAAATTATGAAGTGAGGTTATCTATACATTCACTTTAAATAATGGAGTCGAGAAGGGAAAAGTGTAAAGTCCAGATGGCAAACTCATTTTCCTGCATGTTTGACATGCTACTTCGGGCGGTTACTTACAACCTGTATTGGTGGCATTTTAAAAAAACAGAAATATTGCTTCTAAAAATAATAATTTCGTGTCAGAAATTATTCTGGGTTGAAAGGATTTTTTATTTTTTTGCTGGAGGAATTCAGCTCAGTGGATGCCCAAATGAGGCTCCTTTCATGTCCCCAAGATCTTTTTCCCACTGAAGTGGTCCCTATTTATCTACTTGCAATGTCTTGGTTTTGAACTAAAAATGAAATGATTGAAATGCAAAGCAGGACAACATGACGGCTGCTTTTTATTTGGAGTGAAGATGATCAATAAGTTTATCTAAGCTTATCAGGTTCAGGGAATGGGGACAGAAATTGTGCTAACTCACATAAAATGCAGCATTTTAAGGTTATTGTAATGATTTTTATTATTATTATATTGTATGCTGCCCAGGGTGGGAAAATATCCCAGATGAATGGGATATAAATGTAATTAATAAATTAATTAATAAAGTACTTAATCAGGTATGTGTGTGTTTTCGTGTCAGCAATTACTCTGGGTTGAAAGCCCGAATAGGGCTCCTTTCATGTCCCCCATCATGCAGCTCTCGGGAGAATCAAACCCCCGTCCTTTCGGTCTCCAGGCACAGTGGTTTTACCCACTGAGCCACCAGGGAGCTAGGTCCCCATCCACAAAATGTTGCAGACAGGAGTTTACTTTTATATCAGTACTGTAAAAAGAAATCTTTTAATTTGTGGCAGACCGCCCAGAGTGGGAAAATATCCCAGAATGGGCAGGATATAAATAAATAAAATAAAATACAAAAAGCAACATCCCTTTGAGTCTTGCAGCGAATGACAACTGCAAATTTGGACGAAGTTTTAGTGAGGGTTTTAACTGATGCTCCGTTTTTTTAAAGGGGGAGGGGGGGATGGAGAGGGAGAATGAGATCTAAACTCAGCCATTAGTGACTGTTCCCTCTTATATCTTGTTTAAAGCAAGCAGCCTGAATTTAGAGCAGTGGTTCTTAATGTGGGGCCCATGCCCCACAGGGGGGCTTCCAATTCCCAAAAGCCTCAGTCAGTCCATTGGCTGATCAGTGTTTTGGGGAATTGACTGAGGCTTCTGGGAATTGAAGTCCAAGAACCAAAGGTTGGGAAACACTGATCTTTCTACACTGTAATGTTGAAAAGTAAGAGGTTGTGTCCAGGAGACTCATTTCACGAGCAGACATGCAAGTCCTTCCTTTGTTCTGAGAGGTAGACAGAGGCTGAGGATGGAAATTGTGGTTGTTGATTTAGAGCAGTGGGACCCAGGCCGCACAATGAGACATTAATTCCCAGAAGTCATTCCATTGGCTTCTGGGAACTGAAATCCAAAAAGCAAAGGTTGGGAAACACGGATCTTTCTACAATGTAATATTTGAAAAGGAAGAGGTTGTTTCCAGGAGACTAATTTCATGAGTAGACATGAAAGTCCTTCCTTTCTGAGATGTAGACAGAGGCTGAGGATAGAAATTATGGTTGTTGATTTAGAGCAGTGAGGCCCAGGCCCCATAGGGGGGGGCATCAATTTCCAGATGCCTCAGTCAATCCATTGGCTGATCAGCACTTTGGGGAATTGACTGAGGCTTCTGGGAATTGAAGTCCAAAAACCAAAGTTTGGGAAACGTTGATTTAGAGGTTTTCTTACAACATATTCTGATGGGAACAACCCCCTTTTTGTGGTGTAAGGGATTTAGGGTAAAACACAGAGACATAACCACAACATCAGAACTCAAAGCAGTAACACACCAGATGAAACTGCGTGAAACCCTGACCTAAAGTGTTTTGATTGGTGAGATAATTTCTTGGGCCAATGAACAAAAGAAATAGAGCTATATTTTAATGTACAGGATAGTGGTGGTGGTGGGGATGTTGATGTGTTGAAAGTTTGCCATCTGACGTAGGGAAAGGATAAAGAATTTTCAACAGCAAACTAGATTCTTCTTTACCTCGGGGCCGCTGCTTCTCGGCATCATAGATCATGACCACTTCAGTGACCTGGAAAAGAAAAAGGGGGAAATTTAAGACAGTGTTGTCTTATTAAGAGATAATAAAGAATGGCAGGCTTGGGACAGGAGATTGACTGTAGCTGAAACTCCACCAGGAAGGCAGAAAGAGAATAATGGTCAAGTAGAAATGTCCAGTAAACATAAAGGAAGGACTGACCATCAGCTTTGGGAGCTGGTATCCATTATTTAATTTTCCCTTGGCTGAAGTACCCCTGTGGGACATGGCCCCCCCACATTGGGAACCACTGGATTAGATTGGCATACATTTTCCCCCCTGTCCCTGGGTGCTGGGAGCCCTAGCCTTGGAGACCTGCCGGTTCTGGGCCGCCTTCGTCCTCTGAGGCAAGCAGGAAAAATGTTGCTGGTGTTAATTTGTTTAAGGTGGATCCCAGCTTTCCAAGAAGTGACCCACACACTATGATCTCGGAGCCATCTCCTGCGGCACATATGTAACACGACATGCAGGATTTAACACCGGGACTGCAATGGACTGCCGCAGCCTTGAGGAAATTATGTCTGGACCCTGGGTCTTGTTGATGGTTCATTGAGGGGTGACTGAATTTTGTTATATCACATTGTATTTTTGTCTTTTCTGTGCTCTCATTATTGATATTGTATTGATTTATTGTATTGCAGTATTTTTGTACTATTGTGTATTTATTTCTTTTGTGTATTGGTACCTATTGTACTGTTTTTGCTATTGTTGTTTGCTGCTTTGAGTCGCCTTCAGGCTGAGGGAAGTGGGATACAAATTAAGCGATGATGATGATGATTATCCAAGTGCGCCTTCACAGTCAGTCCATCTGGCACGACCTCTTCCGCCTGCTTCTACGGTTGGGTCCTAGGGGTCAGTTGGGGATCTTACTCCTGTACCTGCCCCCTTGCAGTGTAAGGGATGCCCTGCCTGAGATCCTCGAGGCAACCTCAATGTTGGCGTTGGAGTTCCCAAGGCTTATGGTTCTGGGGGACCTCAATTTGCCATCATTGGGGATGGCTTCTGAGGTGGCAAGGGAGTTCATGGCTTCCATGGTAGCCATGGGCCTGACTCAGGTAGTTCGGGGTCCGACCAGGGGCAGTGGTCACATGCCAGACTTAGTTTTCTTGTCGGAGCAGTGGCAGAGTGATCTGAGATTACAGGATTTAGTCATCTCACCTGTGCCATTGTCAGATCACTATCTGGTGGCTCTAGACTTCCTGGGGGCGACAGTTCATCGTAGGGAGGCAGGGTCTATTAAAATAGTCCACCCTCGGCGACTAATGGATCCAGATGGATTCCAGAGGGAACTGGGGGATGTTCCTCTGGATCGGCTACACGATTCACCCGAGGCACTTGTCGACCTGTGGAACAGGACGGCAACAGCAGCCTTGGATGAAATCGTGCCACTGCGGCCTCTCCGCGCCCGTGGGGTTAGCTCATCCCCGTGGTTCATGGATGAACTGCGGGAACTTAAACGGGCAAAGAGATGCCTAGAGCGCCGCTGGGTGAAGACCCAGGATGACTCCGATTGGACACTAGCTAGAGCTGCTATTAGGGCCTACCTAGTGGCGATGGGGGTGGTGAGGTGGCAATACTTCACCACCCTTATTGTCTCCACTGATAATCACCCAGCCGCCCTGTTCCGGGTAACCAGGTCCCTCCTCGGTAGGGGGAGATCGGTGCCCGGTTGGCAGGGTTCGGCTGAGGACTTTGCTGACCATCTGGTGGAGAAAATCGATCGGATTCGTTCAGGGCTGAATCCTGGCGTGGATGGGGAGGATCGGAGGGGGGGCGGCGGCACCGGAGCACAGTCTTGCTGTATGATCTGGGATCGGTTTGATCCTGTTGTCCCTGATGAAGTGGACAGGCTCCTTGCAGCTGTGCATGCCACTACATGTCCTTTGGACCCCTGTCCCACCTGGTTGGTGAAAGCCTCCAAGGTGGTGACAGGTGGCTGGGTCGGGGCGATAATAAATGCATCATTATGGGAGGGGGTATTTCCTGCACCACTAAAACATGCTTTGGTGCGTCCCCTCCTGAAGAAAATATCCCTTGACCCAGCTGTCCTTAACAACTACAGGCCAGTTTCCAACCTGCCCTTTCTGGGCAGGTTTTGGAGAAGGCGGTGGCATGGCAGCTGCAGAGTGGCCTGGAGGAAGCAGATTATCTAGACCCCTTTCAATCAGGATTCAGGCCCGGGTATGGTACGGAGACGGCATTGGTCGCACTAATGGATGATCTCTGGCGGGAGCGGGACGGGGGCTATCCATCCGTCCTTGCTCTTCTTGACCTCTCAGCGGCCTTCGATACCATCGACCACGGTATCCTTCTGGAACGGCTCAAAGGGCTGGGGATCCAGGGCACCGTGTTGTCCTGGTTTTCCTCTTTTCTAGAGGGCTGTACCCAGTCGGTGTGGTTGGAGAGTGAGAGGTCCAGCCCTAGGCTCCTCAAGTATGGGGTGCCTCAGGGCTCGGTGCTCTCTCCTCTCCTATTTAACATCTACATGAAGCCACTGGGTGAGATCATTCGTTCCCACGGGGTGCGGTACCATCAGTACGCGGATGACACCCAGTTGTACATCTCGGCCCGTGGGGACCCCAGTGATGCTGTTGAAATCCTATCCGGATGTCTGGAGGCCATTGGGGTCTGGATAGGGGCCAATGGGCTTCGGCTGAATCCCAGCAAGACAGAGTGGCTGTGGATAAGGGGCCCCGTATTATCCAGGGAGCTACCATCTTTGGTACTGGTTGGGGCTGTTTTGCCCCAGACAGACCCAGTGCGCAACTTGGGGGTCCTTCTGGACTTGCGGCTGCTGCTAGAAGAACAGGTAGTGGCTGTGGCCAGGAGGGCTTTTGCCCAACTTTGGGTGATTCGCCAGTTGTGCACGCTCCTGGACCGGGGCTCCTTGCTTATGGTCACCCACGCTCTGGTCACTTCCCAACTAGATTATTGTAATGCGCTCTACATGGGGCTGCCCTTGACGACCATTCGGAGGCTGCAGCTGGTCCAGAATGCGGCAGCCCGGGTGGTGATGGGATGCAGACGATATGCTCACGCCTCACCACTACTTCGGGAGCTGCACTGGTTACCAGTTTGTCTCCGGGTGTAATTCAAGGTGCTGGTTTTGACCTTTAAAGCCCTATATGGCAGTGGGCCAGGATACCTTAGAGACCGCATCATCCCAAGAGTGTCTGCCCGTCCAACCAGAGCGGACCGGAGAGGCTCTCTAATAGTGCCATCAACTAGGGGTGCACATCTATCCAGCACCCGAAGGAGGGCCTTCTCCATGTCCGCACCAACCCTCTGGAACCTCCTGCCAACAGATCTAAGACTTCAAAGAGAATTGCTACCCTTCAGGAAAGGATTGAAGACCTGGCTGGCAGGGCAGGTGTGGGGCCCTAATGGGAACACGGTCCCCGCCTGCTGGCTTATGTAAACAATTAAGAACTCTCTCTTCTTCTTTTTATAGTGGGTGGGATGGGTGGGTGGGATATGGGTCTTTTAAAGTATTTTTATGTGTTTTTAGAACTTGTTGTAATGCTGCCCTGAGTCGGGTTCTGCCTGAGTGGGCGGCATAAATAAAGATGACTATTAAATTAAATTAAATCAAGACCCAATGGAACGGTTTCCAGTGGCATTTCCTCCACTGAGGGAGCCATTATACCACCTAAAGGGGCTCATCCGCCCATAACTATTGGCCCCTTTAGAGAGTCAGGTTATTTACCACCACCCAACACTAGGCATTGAGTCACTTGCTGTACGGTCTACTCCATTACCACAGCGGGATGTCTGGCCAGACAGTATTAGATAGCTAGGCACAGAGAGATGAGATTAGAGAGAGAGATAGGCAGGCACAGAAAGATTAGATATAGGCACAGAGTGATTAGATCAGGAATTCTCAATCTGCACCCCGCAACACCATTTCATGTGGCTCCCACCACCTCCACCACACCAGGAAGTGCCATGTGGTGGAGGAAGGGCCGTCCAGCCCCCAAAGCTGTCTGAGGGAGCGTGACCAGGCCTCCGTCTTAAAAAGGTTGAGAACTCCTGGATTAGATAGATAGGCACAGAGAGATTAGATAGATAGACAGAGATATGGATATGGATCGATAGGCACAGAGAGATTAGAGATTCACCTGCTTGAGGTTATGCAGTGCTAGAAGAACTTCAGACAGACTCTAAGGCAGTGTATCCCAACCTTTGGTTCTTGGACTTCAATTCCCAGAAGCCTCAGTCAATTCCCCAATGGACTGGCTGAGGCTTCCGGGAATTGAAGTCAACCAGTGTTCCGTGGAACATTGTTTGGGAAACATCTGAAGACTGAACAGGCAAATGAAATGATCATCGAACATATGGGTCAGACAACAGGACCCCGAGAAATGAGTGAGAATTTTAAAAAAATAAATGTTTGCACACAACTGTTTTTATGACATGAAACAAGGAGGGAATTTTAAAAGCTCACCACTCCGAACTTCTTGAAGTATTCCCTGAGCTCCGTCTCACCACAGTTGTGAGGGATCCCGCCGACAAAAATTTTATTAGACTTATTATCACTCCGCGATCCTTTCTGTGGAGAAAAAAGGAGGCAGGAAGTTGCCCTGAAACAGAAATCTGTCTTTTGAAAACCACATTTTTCTCCCTGTTGGGTGAGATTTTGAAGGCTTCAAGTGAGAAGCCCAGGGGTGAAGGGGTAGATTTGCATATGACTTAAAAGGGCCAATCAGGCAATTAAAACAGGTTGCTTCCTGGCCAACAATGTTCGTTCTGCCATCACTTAGCCAATATGGACCTTGGTTAAAAGTCTTTTTCTTTCGTGTCCCGATCCAACCCTGGACTACAATATGAAGCCTCTTTCTTGGCTTTGGCATTGGCCAAACTCGTTCCATGTCGAGTCATGCCTGCCATGTGGCCATGGAAATACCTGCCGACACAGACAACACGGGCTCTTGGGCTGTAAACACCGAACCCCTAGAGTTGGACATGACAGGCTTCCAAGCAAGGGTCCATCCTTTTCTTTTAAATTTGCATTGTGTAGCTCAGGGGTTCCCAACCCTTTCAAGCCGGGGGCCGAGTCACACTCGCTCAGTCAGCTCGGGGGCTAGCTGGTCATTCTGCTCTGCCTGCACGATGCGGGTAGCCATTTTGTCCCAACAGCTTCAAAGGGCGTGGCCATTTTGTTTCTTGACTGCCCGTGGAGGGGTGGGTGGTGGGGCACATGAAATGGTGCCAGGGGGCGAGTCCAGCCCACAGACCTTAGGTTGGGGGCTCATGATGTAGCTTTTTACAGCACTGTTTTAATGTCTCTTTGCTCCTTGACCTAAACACTAGGCGTTTGGGAAAGGCGTCTAAGGAAGGGGAAAATATGAAGCGATTTTGACACAACGGGCCTTACCCATCCCTCCTTGGGTCGTGTTCTCTCCGGCTGCATCCCACGCGGAGTACAGGGCTTGGGATCTATCTGTAAAGCAAGGGTAAGTATCACAGCAGAGATAGGAGAGCAAACCAAACCCCTGATGGAATCAATCATGACCGGGCATCATATCATCGAAAAATGAATAACAGTTATCTCTTTTCAACTTCCAAGGGACTGCAGTGGTTAAGACGCTGACTGAGAGGTGGAAGGTCAGCAGTTCAAAACCCGAGTACTGCATGACGGAGTGAGCTCCCGTCCCGTCCCAGCTCCTGCCAACCTAGCAGTTCAAAAGCAAGAAATTGCATGTAGATAAATAGGGACCACTTTGGTGGGAAAGGTAAACAGTGTTCCATGCACTTCAGTGTCTAGGCATGCCTGCCACATGTCCATGTCTGCAAACGCAGACAGCACTGGCTCTTTGGCTGCAAACAGAGATGAGCACTGAAGCTTAGTCAGATACGACAGGCTTTCAAGCAAGGGCAACCTTTACCTTTACTAGTGTATTTTGAGAAGAGCTTTTGATGGATGGAGCTGTACTTTACTTGCCAACTTCCACTTTCCAGGATGTCTTAAGAAACCCGGAGGGAAACTATTCCAGATGGGCAGAATATAAATGTATTAATAATCATAATTTCGTGTCAGAAATTATTCTGGATTGAAAGTATTTTTGCTGGAGAAATTCCACTCAGGGAATGCCCAAATGAGGCTCCTTTCATGTCCCCAAGAGCTGGGACTAGAGACGGGCGCTCAATCCATCGTGCAGTACCCAGGTCTCGAACTGCCAACTCGCCAGCCTTCCAGCTAACAAGGTGAGCTTCTTAACCACTGAGCCACTGCAGCCCCATAATCAAACCAATAATCCAGCAAGTTGGTTATTTCAACAAATAAAACCAAGTGCCACCAAACTCATCCCCCGCACGCACGTGCACACAATGGGGGAAACTTACATTTCGGCCATCTAACGTATGGGGCCTGCTGGCCAGCACTGTCCCCACGCAGTTGGGATCTTTAAACTTGACAAAGCCAAACCCTCGTGACTGATTCGTGGTCTTATCTTTCATTATGACGCAGTCCACAACTTCTCCATATTGGGAAAAATAGCTGCGGAGCGTTTCTGTCAAGAGGAAAAACATGGGTTGCAATTGTTGAGAATGATTCCTTAGAGACAGAATGACAGCAGTAAGGCTGGATTTTTTTAAAAAATAAAAATAATTCCATAATTAGTGGGAACTTCACACACCCCTCCCAGGCCAGGGGTCTGTAAAGTAGGCTCTCCAGGTGTTCTTGGACTTCAGTTCCCAGAAGACCAAGTCAGCACACCTGTGGATCAGGGCTTCGGGGAATTGAAGTCCAAGAACATCTGGAGAGCCAAGTTTGAAGACCATGATCTAAATCTCAGACTTTGTCCATCTAAGTCAGGGGTCCTTAAACATGGCTCTCCAGATACTCTTGGACTTCAATTCCCAGAAGCCCAAGCTAAGCACACCTGCTGACCAGAGCTTCTGGGATTTGAAGTCCAAGAACATCTGGAGAGCAAAATTTGCAGACCCCTGCCCCAGGCCAAATTATGAGATTATGTTAATTCAAAAAACAAACGAAACACATTTCTAATTAGCAGAAGCAGCAGGAAGAGAATCCTTTAATACGTTGTCTCTAATATACTTTTTAGGGCTGAAAACAGACGTGGTTGTTGAAGACAGTCCAAAGAAATGGTTACAGTACAAAATTAATTTTGAAATGGCATTGCAACCGCTTGGGACTTGGAAAAGCAATATAGCTTTGCACAGAATAAACTTGTAAGATCCCCAAAATGATGCACTTTCAGAGAAGGGTGGAAAGCTGAAGCCTGCAAGTGCTGCTTGGTAGATGTCGAGAGCTTCACAGCAATTCTCTGGGACGCTTCTTTAGAGATTTTGACAGGGTCAATTTAAGACTTCTTGGGTGCTTATAGAATCATAGAATAAATGAGTTGGAAAAGGGACCCGTGAGGCCACCCAGTCCAACCCTTCTTGCCCTTCTCTGGACCTGCTCTTACTTTGTTTTGCATCTTTCTTAAAGTGCTCAGAATTGGACCCAAGACTCTAGACGGGGTCTAACCAGTGCTTAATAGAGGGGGACTAGTCGTACCTCATGGGCTTTGGACACTAGACATCTGTTCATGCAGCCTAAGGCTTGGGGCCAACAAAATGATTCAAAGTGAAGCTCTCCAATTTCCAAGAGAAAGAGCTGCGGGGTTGGATAAATCTGATATCCAGAGCTTGAACTCTGAATGTAGTTTTTTTTCCACCAAAGAGAAATTCAGTAGATCATTAATTACCTTGCGTAGTACTCCAGTCTAAGCCACCTACAAACAGTTTTCTGCAATTGAAAGAATACACGAGTTAACACCTGTTCCATGGGAGCAAAGATTTCTGTCGCGATCATAGAATCACAGAATCACTGAGTTGGAAGGTATCCCAGAGGTCAGATTTCTGAAGATTTAGGTATGCATAAGTTAAAATATTATATATAAAGCACTACATCCTTAAATAACTTATTTTCCTTCATGCCCTTTCTCCCACCATTTGCCTTGAATGATCAGCTCTAAAAACCTGCACCCTTGATTTCTTCTTTATACATCCAAACACTCTGCACTTCTTGCTCTGGACTAGAGACCTTGCAGTATATCCACCACACTAAGAACGTCTTGGATTGATATGGGACCTAAAGAAATCAGAGAGTGGTTGAGTGCATTAAATTAAGACTGCTTTGTTCCAAGGGATCCTGAGAGCTGAAGGGTGGTTCTATTCATTGCACAACAACAATTTTGCTACTTGGAATAGCCCTTGTGATTTACATGATATTGAATGTGCTGATTCCAAATCTGAACTCAGAATTTGGCTATCACATGCAGATTTTAAGGCATGCTAAAGCTGTTCAAATGATCATTAGTTGGGTAATGTATTTTTACATGGGAACGTTCTAACAGTTGCAGCTATCACCTATGCCTGTTGCCGCCTCAGCTGAATCACATCCCCTGGTGGCATGCATGTTCCAGCAGTGGTTGTGCATGTCTGTGCAAGTCAGTGAGCTGACGTCAGAAATAGGTATCTTAACCTATAAAACCAAGCATTAACCGTTGGAACTGGCTATAGGCTGCTATGCGTCGCCCTACTGACCCACACCCACCCTTCGTGTGCATGGCCGAATTCCCTACGCAGGTCAACGAAGGATTTAAAAATCCGGCACGGGGGCCTCAGCCCCACAAACGGCAAGAAAGGGAAAGAACTTCACGTCCCAACAGTCATTGCGCCGCGGAGCGCCAGAGCCAATCAGGCTGAGAGGCTCACGCACGCCGCAGCGTTCGGGCGCGCCGCAGCCAATCAAACGAAAAGCATGTTAAAAAACGCAGCACAAACACAAAGCACGAACCCATAACTACAAGCCCCAGTGTCCTGCGCGTCATGAGCGCGCAGAACGCTGAGGCAGCCTGCGCGCGAAAACAAAACTTAAAGAAAGCCGGCTCCGCCGCCATTCATCCCCACGGGCGAGCCAGCATGGCCCGTGGGGGAAGAAAATGAAACAAACCCGCCGCCCCTGCTCTTCCGTTCGAAGGGACTGCCACCGCGCCAAAAATAAAAACAATCCACCCACCACCCCTCCCCCGCAAATGCCCTTCTTCCCAACGGGAAAACAAGCATGGCCCGTGGAAACGAAAGGCACCCTCCCCGCAACAACGCTCCCTTCCCAAGGGCCATCCAGCATGGCCCATGGGATCAAAAGGCACCCCCGCCGCAAGTGCCCTTCCTAACCACGGGCAAACAAGCATGGCCAATGGGAAGAAAAGGCACCCCCGCTGCAAGTAGCCTACCTTCCCACGGGCCACCAAGCATGGTCCATGAGAACAAAAGGCACCCCCCCTAAAAAAAGGACACACCAAAAATCAAATCAAAACCATTCAAAAAAAGAAATCTAACCTTTAAAAAATAAACACAAACAAAGACAGGAAAAACATACAACAAAAAACAACAGGCCCCCCCCCAACAAAATTCATATCCCAGCGTCCTTTTCACTTAAATATTGGAGATCACAACTTACCAACACAGGTCCAGCCACGCCGAGAAACAGAATTGAAATGGCAAAAGAACAGGAAGAATACACAGGTCAGGACAAACATTACGCAACAGCACCACCAAGTGGCCACAGGAAAAATGACACTCAATGAATTCGAATTACACTTACACATTTTTAAAAAAATCTTATCCAAAGTACACCTATCACCAAAAAAAAATATGACAAATTATTTTTAAAAATGCAATTATTGGGAAAAAATATATATCAACCTTTCCACTTTTAAAAATCCAAATTTATTTATAACAGTTTAAAAAACTACCTATGTATAAAAAAAACAATATTTTAAAAAAATAACATAACTCATTTAAACACACATACAACAAAAATCATCCAAAACCATTTCTCATATTTTTTTAAAAACAAAACCCCCAAAAAAGCCCGGCAACGCCGGGCAACCCTTGCTAGTACTATATAAGGTGAGATGGACCAAGGGCTTGTCTCTAGTGAGAAACCATCTCGTTGGATAGTGAGTCTGTTTTGAGCTAAAGATGAATAGGCACAGCTGTGTTAATAAACCAGACAACTTTTGCTACCTTTGTGGCATATATAACCCGCATGATGAAGGCAAGAACCTAACCACGAAGGTGGGATGTGCTAACTTAAGATCCTGATGAGCTAGGGAGAATTGGACTTCAGATATGTATTCAGCCTACTTGAGTGAGTATAGGACACATGAATTAGACCAAGTAGCAGACAATATTTATTTTTTTGTGATGCATTGGTTCTGTATAGAAATAAAAGGTCAAGAATAAAGAAAACCACTTCTACAGTAGGTTTCTTCTGGGCCTCAAGAGCTTCACAAAGCCACCCTTTAAAGCGAGAGGGTATTCAAAGCCACTATTAAAAAACCCTTCCACTTGAGTTAAAAGTTACCTAAGCCTTTGCTTTGAATGAGTCAACCAATGCCATACATCAGCAACTGTGAGAGCTTCATGCTTTGCTCACACACCATATGTTGGTAAGAATGCTAACTGGGAAATCGCAAGCTGCAGAGAAAGGTTACCTTTCCAGCATGCAAAAAACCAATATGATGTAAGTGGGTCCACCACAATTATTATCCTTTCCCCTATGCTCTACTGATTCCAACAATATGCCTTAGACCAGGGATTCTCAACCTGCAGCTCATGGGCCGGATGTAGCCTGTGGCACCATTTCATATGGCCTCCCACTGCCTTCCCCACACCAGGAAGTGTCATTTGGTGGAGGAAGGCCAAAACAGCCGTCCGGCCCCTGAAGCTGTCTGAAGGAGCTCCTGGCTTTAAAAGGTTGAGAACGCCTGCCCTGGACGTTTTTCCAGCCCTCCAATTGCAAACAAAACGAAATAACAAAAACAGAAAGGAACAGACTAAATATATACTGCAGGGGTTCTCAACTTTTTCCAGCCACGCATCTTCAGACAGCTGAGCAGGCCAGCCTGGTGATTCCCCTGCTACATACGCTATGGTAAAACACGTTCAAAGCTGTCGCAAACATGTTTGCTTATGTGTTTACAGCAGCCGTGGATGCGGCTGTATCCGCCGCTTCTAGCGGTGGGGGGCACATGAAATGGCGCTGCTGGTTGGATCCGGACCACAGGCTGTAGGTTGAGAACCCCTAGATCTATTGACTGAATGCCAAGAGATTGATTTGAGTTTATGCTTTCTATGAATTTGAAAATATAATTGCTATCTTGTTTTGAAATGGGGGGGGGGGGAGAGATAACTGTACCACCTGATATTCTCCAAGAAAGGGTAAACATTTTCCCCATCCAAATGTGGCAATTTTTGCTCAATTGTTAATATCTTTATAAGCATGTGTCTCAGTTCAGCTTCAATATGTGGAACGTGCTTTTTATTCTCAAGTTATGTGCCGCTCAATAACTGACTCCCATCATTCAAAGCTGGAGATTAGCAACTTTTGCAAAGCTGAGCTTCCATTTTGAGCACAGCTGGACCCACACCTGGGGAGGGGGGGGCAACCCCATTTCCAAGCATCTGACCCAATACAGATACTCCTCTGTGCAAATTTGTTCCACTGATGAGTGTTGCTATTTCCTCAGAGGTAGGATTCCAAATAGTTAACAACCCACCGAGTTGAATGAGTCAACGAAACAATCACTGATTTAATGTGGAAAAAATGGATTTATATGGGAAACACATAATGAAATATTCAGATGTCAAGGTGTACATGACCACCTATACAGCTCTGCAATGGATTTGGTAAAAATGTGAGGGGAACATCAAGGGAGCAAATTGCCCATATCATCAGGGTTCACAGTTTTCCTTGTAATAATAAATGGAATTAAGCACACTGATATACCGACCCATAGTGCTTAGTGCCCTCTCTGGGCGGTTCACATGTTAATTAGCATTTTTGCCCTCATTAACATGCTGGGTCCTCATTTGATGGACTCGGAAAAAGGACGGAAGAGGCTAAGTCAACCTTGAGCCCTGGTCAGAATCAAACTCACAGCCTTTTGGTTGTAGGATGACAGTTTTAACCAAAGTACCACCAAACTTTTTGGGACTCTAATCACAAACTGTCCTATCTCCTCCTGGGTTCTAACATGCACATTGTATGTAGAACTGGCAAGTTTATAATTAAGGCATCAGCTAAAATAATCCAATATATCAATCAAATTGGGGTATCCTGCAAGGGAGATTCACTTATCTGACTATGGATATGCATGTATTAAGGCACCTTCTCCAGTTTACATTCCTTTTAAAAGTAGCTCAGGTATGTACATATTGTATTTTTATTGTATTTTATTGTACAGTAAAACCTGGCATAAAGAGTGCCTCTCTTAGAGACTAACTAGCTTAAAGAGCAGAATTTTCTCTGAATGGTTGCCTCGCTTGACAACTAAAACCAACCAAAAACTCGCTTAACAACTAAATCAGGGTTCGTAATCCCCCCCCCACCAGAAGTCACAATTGGTCACTTACAATGGTGTTTCGCTTAAAGAGCAATCCCGTGGAATGCATTATGCTCTTTAAGCGAGGTACCACTGTATTTTTATTGTATTTCATTGCATTCCATTGTATTGCACAGATTTTAATTTTTCTGCTGTTATTGATAAGGTGGTAAGACTAATCAATTAATACACATTCAAACAAACACTGCACCACCAGGGCATCATTTTAGATCAGTGGTGGTGAACCTATGGCACACATGCCAGAGGTGGCACACAGAGCCCTCTCAGAGTTTGCCCTGCCCCTCTGCCCAGCAGCCCAATGGAAGCGTTTCCTTCCTCCCCTGTTGCTGTGTTGGCACTTTGCAATAAATAAGTGTTTTTTTGGGTTGCAGTTTGAGCACTCGGTCTCTAAAAGGTTTGCCATCACCGTCTTAGATCCTGGTAATCTACCAATAATAATAATAATAATAATAATAATAATAATAATAATAATAATAATAATAATAATAATAATAATAATAATAATAATAATAATAATAATAATTTCATGTCAGAGATTACTCTGGGTTGAAAGGATTTTTGCTGGAGAAACTCTGCTCAGGGGACGCCCGAATGAGGCCCCTTTCATGCCCTCAAGTGCAGCTCTCGGGTATCAAAACCCAACCTTCCAGTCTCCAGCTCAGCATCTTATCCACTAAGCCACCAGGAGAGCTGCTAATCTATCAATCAAGGATTTCTTCCTACAGTTCGTAAATCCCAAATTGGCACACAGGAGAGAGACAGAGCCATATAGCAGGCCATCTGAACCCCCTCGATTCTATAACTGGCAAAGTCGACGTGCACCAGAAAGCAGTTTCTGCTTCCGAGTCCTCTTTTGAGTTCACAACGCAGTTTTCAGTGTGACGGCATGAACACCACCCCCGGTGTTTGAACTGTCATCTTTAGCAATGGTGCTGTAGGGCAAGCACAACATGTTCCTCAGTGGGAGGTTGTTTGGGGTCATAGCGGATGTTGGCCCACTGTTCACCAGCTGGGGGCCTCTGGCACTCTTAAACGTCTGATGTACCCCAAACCTGGCTCAGAACAGAGATCAATGGGGTGCCTCTCTGCCACCAATAAAGATGGGGGTCAAAAACATTGCAAGATGTCCCAAGAGCCAGGTCAGAAGACTGCAGGCAATCTGTGCATCATGGGAAAATATGACTAATGTCACTGCCATAGAAAAATATTCACGTGTGAAAATGCACCTCTGGGGTTCAGGGCCTTTATATCAGGAGTTCTCAACCTTTTAAAGCCATGGGCCGGGTCATGCTCCCTCAGACAGCTTCAGGGGCCAGGTGGCCATTTTGCCCTTCTTCCACCACATGGCACTTCCGGGTATCATTGCATAGATTTTAATTCTTCTGCTATGTTATTGATAAGGTTGTAAGACTAATCGATTAATAAACATTCATTCATTCACTTCCGGGTGTGGTGAAGGCAGTGTGGGCCACATGAAATGGGGCGCAGGTTGAGAATCACTGCTTTATACTATAAAACAGGAGAGATGAACAAGGCCTCTTGCTGGTCTAGAAATCCCATCATTCATGCCAGTCAGGGCTGATAGGAGCTGGAGTTTCAACAACAATCAGGACCTCGGCAGTTCCGAGACCCGAGTGCTGCACAACGGAATGAGCTCTCGTCATCTGTCCTGGCTCCTGCTAACCTAGAAGTTCAAAAGCAAGAAACTGCAAGTGGATAAAGAGGTACCACTTTGGTAGGAAGGTAAATAGTGTGCTGTGCACTCTGGTGTCTAGTCCTGCCTGCCACATGTCCACGGAAACATCTGCAGAAACAGCACTGGCTTTTGGGCTATAAACTGAGATGAGCACCGAACCCTAGAGTCGGATACAACCAGCTTTCGATCAAGGGAGACCTTGACCTTTACTAAGACATATCATTTTGCCGGCACACTCTCAATTTTTATCTTCGACAAAACTCAAGGGAAGAGAATTTGACGTGGAACAGAAACCTTGGTCCAAGTGGTTTACTGGATCTTAAGGGCCATGGAAGTGACAAACAGTGAATTCAGATTTCTTTTTAAGTGCATGTTCTTTGGCACTTTACATTCCTACCTTCCCCTTTCTCTTTAAGGGTATCGAGGCATAAAAAACAGCAACTTCCTTCTATAAACTTCCCTTAGAAAAGGCAAACCAAACATAATTGTGATATTATAATTGTGATATTTTGTAACTGTGATATTGTAACTGTATTTACTGAAACTGTGATATTTTGCTTCCTTGTTAGCCGCCCAGAGTCGCATTGCAAGTGGGGCGGCATACAAGTCGAATACTGTAATTGAATTGAACTGCTTTTTAACATGAGCGTCTGTCATGACGGGACTAGAAATTTTTAGGAGAAAGCGCTGAGAAAATGTCCAGTCACAAAAACCATGCACAAGGCTGTCAGTGTTGTAAAGGTCGCATTTGCTCGAAAGCCAGCCGTATCCGACTCTAGGGTTCTGTGCTCATCTGTTTATAGCCAAAGACCCAGTGCTGGCTGCATCTATAGAGGTTTCTGTGGACATGTGGCAGGCAAGACTAGACACCAGAGTGCACGGAACACTGTTTACATTCCCACCAAAGTGGTACCTATTTATCTACTTGTAATTTTTTGCTTTCAAACTGCTAGACTGGCATGAGCTGGGACAGAGATGGGAGCTCATTCCATCATGCAGTACTCAGGTCTCAAACTGCTGACCTCCCAGCCTTCCAGTCACCATCTTAACCACTTGAGCCACTGCAGTACAAACAAGCTAAAACATATTACTGATAGTACTGATTTTTACACTCATGGGTTAGAACCGTGGTTCCCAATGTGGGACACATGCCCCACAGGGGGGTAATTTGATTTTTAAGTTGTGGGCAATTCAAGAATGAGTTATTAACAGTGAATGGCCTTTTAGGCTTCCTCCAGGTGAATCCTAGTACATTTTTTTATTAGTAAGAATTATATGTGGGGGGGGGGAGAATCAGGATCAGAGAGATGCTTAGGGAGGGGTATAGGGACTGCAGTGGCTCAAGTGGTTAAGATGCTGACTGGAAGGCTGGCAGGTCAGCAGTTTGAGACCCGAATACTGCACAACAGAGAGAGCTCACGTCTCTGTCCCAGCTCCTGCCAACCTAGCAGTTCGAAAGCAAGAAATTGCAAGTCGAGAAACAGGGACCACTTCGGAGGGAAAGTAAACAGTATTCTGTGGACTCAAGTGTCGAGGCATGCCTGCCACATGTCCACAGAAACGTCTACAGACTCGGACAGCGCTGGCTCTTTGGCTATAAACAGAGATGAGCACTGAACCTTAGATTCAGATACGACTGGCTTTCGAGCAAGGTGACCTTTACCTTTAGGTGGGGGCCCAAAAAAGGTTGGGAACCACTGAGTTAGATAAAACTATTTCTTAAATATCTTGCTCCAATTAAGAGTAAAGGGATACTTCCTTCTCTGTGGTTGTTTTACACCCCCCACCCACCCCGTTCTGCATTATCATGTCCACCTTGATGGAAATTAAAACAAAAAAAGGGCAGGGTTTTCCGAGGTCAAGCATCGCAGCTGCGTGTACAGAAAGCATGGCTATTTATACTCTGCTCTGTAGATGGCCACGAGCTAAGACTGTCTGGGCCTTTGGCTATGTGATGGATAAGATTCTGGTGCAGAGAGACCAAATGCAGAATTAACCAGCACTGCAACTTGAAGGGGATATGAAAAGGGCCCCACAAGGGAAATCAACTATCTTGCATAAGCAGTTCGAGAAAAACATATTCTCTGCCCTTGTGTACCCTGTACAATCTTCCTGTTTTACATCCAGCTGATCTCTGCAGTAAGAAAACCTAGCATTTGGGAATTGATCAATTGGTCCCACGGGGTGGGAAAGTAGTGTTGTCTAACAAGCGCAATGGGACTACGGTGGCTTAGTGGTTAAGACACTGATCTTGACAACTGGAAGGTCAACAGTTTGAGAACCGAGTGCTGAGGTCCCGTCATCTGTCCCAGCTCCTGCCAACCTAGCAGCTCGAAATTGCAAGTGGATAAATAGGGATCACTTTGGTGGGAAGGTAAACAGCGTTCCGTGCACTCTGGCATCTAGTCATGCCTGCCACATGACCACGGAGAGAGCCAGACAGTGCTGGCTCTCTGGCTTTAAATGGAAATGCTTTCGAGCAAAGGCAATCTCCAACTTTACTAACAAGTACAATTCACTTCAACATGTCTACTCTAATTGGGATTATTAGCTCTTGGAGTGACATTTCCCCTTTATGCTAAAAAGATGAATTGAGTTAAGTATCTCACTGAAAGAAATCTCAAGGAGCAGGGCACCAAGGCAGTGAAAAGCGGGCCCTTATTATATACTCCATGGCACGGAATTACTGACCTCCTCTTAATTAGATGAAGCAAATGGTTATATGACCCTGGAAAACTTTCTCCACTAAGATACTCAAAGACTACAAGCCTACACTTGACTGTTTGGCATTAATAAGAGAATTTGCTTCTTGAGATGTGGCGATGAAATGCCCAGATGCCTCTTCTTTCAATTATATGTTTCATTTCCATTAAGTTGCTTGAAATGTGTTGCGTACTAAATGTTACTTGTTGAACAAAATGAGTTTGCATGAGCAGATGTGAAACCTTGGTAAAATACATTTCGTGTCAGAAATTACTCTGGGTTGAAAGGATTTTTGCTGGAGAAACTCCACTCTGTTCACAAGATCTTCTGCTTTTCTGCCACAGGAGAAAACACCTTCATAAAAAAATTTACACCCACCAAGTAAATCATCTGTTCTTCAAAGCTACTTTTACACATATACTTTTAACCACCATTCTTCAGATTGGACAGTCACACCATGGGATTAATTCCTGGTTGGTCAGCAAAAATGTTAATATACAGACTAGGCATGTCAGTGTCTAACAAGCCAGAAATCCTATTTACTGTGCTGAATTTTGCAGAAAGTAATGAGAATGCCCAGAAATGGCAGCTCAGTAACTAGAAGTATTGTGTAAATTCTGAAGCATGTGCATAGTAAATGTAGGAGATAAGACAAAGGTCAGCCTTGCTCGAAAGCCAGTCATATCTGACTATAGGGTTCAGTGCTCACCTCTGTTTATAGACAAAGAACAAGAGCTTTCTGCGTCTGCAGACGTTTCTGTGGACATGTGACAGGTATGACTAGATACCGGAGTGCACGGAACGTTGTTTACCGTCCCACCGCTGGTCCCTATTTAAAAGTAAAGGTCACTTTTGCTCAAAAGCCAGTCGTATCTGACTCTAGGGTTCAGTGCTCATCTGTTTCAAAGCCGAAGAACCAGCGTTGTCTGCTTCTGCATACACCTCCATGGTCATGTGGCAGCCATGACTAGACACCGGAACGCACAAAATGCTGTTTACCTTCCCACCGAAAAGGTACCTATTTATCTACTTGCAATTTCTTGCTTTCAAATTGCTAGGTTGGCAGGAGGGTCCCTATTTATCTACTTGCAATTTCTTGCTTTCGAATTACTAGGTTGGCAGGAGAGTCCCTAGTTTTCTACAGCAATACCTCACATAACAAACACATCGCATAATGGTGCGTTCGTCATGCAAGGGAAATACCCCGCAGAATGAAAAAATGTTCGTTATGCGGGGTATTTGAATGGGAAGCCCGGATAACGAACTTTTTTTGTTATCCGGGGTATTCCCTACTCGCTTCGCATAATACTAAAAACCGCATGTTTTTTAGTATAACGTGTAACGGAGCTCTTTTTAGTATAACGTGTAACGGAGCTCTTTCATTATGAGAGGTATTACTGTAGTTGCAATTTCTTGCTTTCAAACTGCTAGGTTGGCAGGAGCTGGGACAGACAGGAGCTCACTCCGTAGTGCAGCATTTGGTCTCAAACCCCGACTTTACAGTCTTAAAGCTCTACGCCTTAACCACTAAGCCACCACACTCCCTTATAGTGAATGTACATGGCCTTATAGTGAATGTACATGGCCAAATTAACTGGTTACAATGGCAACTACCAAATTTGGCTACATGGATGGGGTCAATTTTATGCCTTTTAAGATAAAGAGCCAAACAGCACCCAAATCTAGTGCTTGAATGGTCTGGCAACACTCCTGTAGATCTTAGATGATAAACTATCAAGAGCAGGAGGTGCTAAACCTTTGGCATTTCAGATATTTTGGGGCTCCCATAATCTCCAGGACGGTGGGAGTTTCTATCCGAAGTACTGTATCTAGAATGCCAAAGATTCACTGTCTCAGGTGAAACAAGTCTCCCATAGTATGCAATGCACTGCACACCTATGAAAACTTTGATCTAAATCCAATGTAACACTGGTTGCAGTGTCAGGATATCCTCCGGGCTGTTTTTCAGCCTTCTGAAGCAAAATTTCAGGGTGACTGTAAGATTGTAAGACAGAACACTATGTATAATGTATATACACTTCTATTTTAGGTGTCGTCAGTGTTTTAAAATAAAAGCAACCCAACAAGGATTTGCCTGGTTTAATATCTGACATTTTACGACACCATTTAGAGCAGTGGTCCCCAACCTTTTTTTTTTTTTTTTGGACATGCCCCACCTAAGTATCTCTAAAATCCTGATCTCTCCCCACCCCCCCACCGCATGACATATAATTCTTATTATTCAAAATGTAAATTACTATTCAAGTGAAGGAAGCCTAAAAGGCCATTCACTTGGTCTAAACAAAAATTCACGGTTAATAACTTATTCTCGAATTGCCCCCACACTGAGAACCATGGATTTAGATAATTTAACTGCAGTTCAAAATGAAGTAGGCTGTGAAAAACAAAATTAACACCCGTCTTTGTCCCAGCTCCTGCCAACCTAGCAGTTTGAAAGCAAGAAATTGCAAGTAGATAAATAGGGACCACTTCGGTGGGAAGGTAAACAGTTTAAACACCACGGAAACGTCTGCAGAAGCAGACAACGCTGGCTCTTCAGCTTTGAAACAGAGATGAACACTGAACCCTAGAGTCGGATACGACTGGCTTTCGAGCAAGAGAAACCTTTACTTACCTTGAGTACAGCCAGAAAAATCAAATTTACAAAGACAGGTTCATTGCCCCAAGAGGCACACTATAGCTAACTATAGCAATTCATTCAATCAATAGGACTTACTTACGTGCTGATCTAATAAGGCCCATTAATTCAATTGGCGCAGACTAGCAGGACTATCAATTGGATTTAGCCCTGTAATATTGTCTGCCAATAGACAACAAATGAAGGTGGCAGAGGTGGAAAGAAAAGGTGACAAAAATGTTGGTGAATGCAGTTACATGCACTCAAATTTTATTTCTGGCCAGCTACTGAAAAGAATGAGAATTAAGAGTTGAAGCCAAGTGTCAAATGTTTGATTGAAAACATCAAATAAAAGACTACAGAATGAAACATTACACCCAGTAGAACAGAAACCCTTCTGCAAAACCAAACCTCTAAGGCAGTGTTTCCCAACCTTTGGTTTTTGGACTTCAATTCCCAGAAGCCGAAGTCAATTCCTCAAAGCACTGATCAGCCAATAGACTGACTGACGTTTCTGGGAATTGAGGTCCTCCTGTGGGGCTTGAGCCCCACACTGAGAACCACTGCTTTAAGGCAAGTCTTTCTTTCAGTAACAGTTGAACATCCACTGTTCAGATAATAATAATAATAATAATAATAATAATAATAATAATAATAATAATAATAATAATAATAATAATAATAATAATAATAATAATAATAATAATAATAATAATAATAATAATAATAATAATAATAATAATAAATTTGTGTCAGAAATTATTCTGGGTTGAAAGGAACACCAGCATAATTTTACATCATGTTCCTTTCAGTTTCCCTAGGAACTAACTAACCTGATAGCTCAAAGCCTTTTATGATCAAACCATAAGAGAATTGCCCAATCTTTTATCTAAATGCAGAGCAAAGTACAGAAGCATAAACTAAACACTTTGGAAGTTAATTTAGCAGAAAGGAATATTTTTACCTATATTTCTACCACTGCAAATGGCAGTCTAGCAAGAGAGAATTTTAAATTCCGTTAGCGTTTTTCCTATCCACTGCAAACATCCAGCCCAACATTTGGAGCACGTATACAAAGAGACTCACCGAGCAAGGTATTTTGAGGTTACAGATTAAAAGCATGAAATCCCTTGGAAAGCTTTATGAAACAACTTCCACCCACACACGCACATATTTTTCTTTTAAAATTTTTAATTGTAGCTGTTAGTCTGTGTTTCAAGCATATCAGAGAATGAACAAAACTGCTGTAGCACTTTAAAGACTAACTGCTGTTTTTTTAACGTGAGCTTTCATGGATTGAGTCTACTTTGTCAGACAGTGGCGTGTGACTTCATGGCATCAATTTATACACATCAGGGACTGCAGTGGCTCAATCGTTAAGAAGCTCACCTTGTGAGCTGGAAGGCCTGCAAGTTGGCAATTAGAGACTGGGGTACTGCATGACGGAATGAACGCCTGTCTGTCCCAGCTACTGCCAACCTAGCAGTTTGAAAGCAAGAAACTGAGAGTAGATAAATAGGGATCACTTCGGTGGGAAAAGGTCTCGAGGACATGAAAGGAGCCTCATTCGGTCATCTCCTAAGGTCAGGCGAAAGGAACTGCAGAATGAACTCACCAAAAGGTGGCTTCATTTTGGCAGTTTCACATCTGGATTAGACACAGAAGGAGATAAATGGGAATTCTACTGAAAAATTTATGTGAAGGTGGTATAATAACACATTTTTAAAAAATAAATTCAGCCAGCCACCCCTGTGGTGGAAATTCATCTGTGGAACTCAGCCCAGAAATAAGACATGCACAACATGCTGATCCACCTCAGAAGGTCTTATCTGCGTGTAGCAGAAGATGAGAACTCGGAAAGTGGAGTGTGGGCTGTCAGACCAGCAGCAAAAAGTAAACCTTTGCCATTGTGAGGAAGCCCTGATGAGTCACCAATGTGCTGTCCCGCACAGGGTGTCTTCAACAGCAAGAGCACAAATCATGCTTCGGCAACAAAGGTCTCAGAATTCAACCAAGAACACCTAAGAAAGAGTTGCGAGAAAACCAACCCTTCTGCCCCCTAAATGTTTGCCTTCCCCACGGAAAAACTTTTAAGAACTAAACCAAGTTGGTCCTGTCTTGTCTTACAAGGCAGACATTCAAATGGTGGGGAGAAGAAAATGAGGGAGTGTAATGAGTTTGAATATGGGTTTTGTTGGGCTCCAACTGCTATCTGTCAATCAATCAATCAACCCATTCATCTGCCTGTCCCCCTTCAGATTTCCCTTCCCTCTTGTCCACAAGAGACCACAGTGGCTTAGTTAGGTTAAGCTTGGCAACTGCATGGCAGGCAGACCACCAGTTCGAGACCCGAATGCTGCACGATGGAGTGAGCGCCCGTCGCCTGTCCCGGCTTGTGCCAATCTAGCAGTTATAAAAGAGAAACAGGTGCTAATTCAGCAGGAAAGGTAACAGCATTCCATGTGCTCCAGTGTTTAGTCATGCCACAGAAATGATTGCAGGCTCAGACAGCGCAGGCTCTTTGGTTATAAATGAAGATGAGCACCAAACCCTAGAGTTGGATACAAATAAGGACAATATTTGCCTTTTACCTTGTCCGCAAGGAGCATCTACGTCCCGCTCCACGAGACAGACACACAGACACCAACCCAAATCCTCCATCCCTTTCCATCCTAGATGTGGCAAAGTTACTTTTTTTAAGGAGAAGGGTCCCTCTAGAATTGTTTAGAGCAGACAATTCTGGGATTTTAAAAAAATAAAATCATTTCTCTGCACCTAACAGGTGCATCTGCCCGCCCCCCAACTAATCCATCCTCTCCTGGATTAGATTTGCCAAGTTACTTTTTTATTTGGGGACCAGCATCCCCTAGAATTGGCTATAGGGGATTTCTTTCTCCTCCCCCCCCCCCCCAATAGCTAAAAATGTATTTGAGGGAGATGTTTAATTAATTTCTCTTTCTGCCCACTTTTCAACTCTGGGGTTTCCCCTCAGGCAGAAGAAGGGGGAGTTGTGAAGAGAGACAATTTGGCCATTATGAGACACCCCACCTACCATTTATGTGACAGCCCCCCCCAACCCTCCCCTTTCTCTTTCATCTTTCTTTCTCTCTCCCCTTTTTTGACTCTAGGGTACCCCCTCAGGAGGAATTTTTTGGGGGGGGAGAGACAATTTGGCCATTAGGAGACCCCCACCCCATAGTTTCCCCTCCAACGTGACAGCCCCCCACCCTCCACACCCCACAGCTTCCCCTCCCCGTTCTCTTTTACTGTATCTTACTTTTATTTCCCTCTCCTCCTCTTCAACTTAGGGGTTCTCCCCCCTCAGGTAGAATGCATTTGAATGTCTGCCTTGTAATAGAGACAATTTGGCCATTAGGAGAGCCCTTCACTCCATAGTTTCCATTCCCATGTGACAGCCCCCCCCCCCATAGTTTCCTCTCCCTTTCTCTTTTAACCTACTCTTACCTTTCTTTTTCTCTCTCTTCCCCTTTCAACTTAGGGGGTTCCCCCCCCCCTCGGGCGGAATGAGAACGGTGTTAATAGAGACAATTTGGCCATTATGAGACCCCACCCCCACCCCAGTTTCAGCCCGCCACCCTTTTCTCTTTTCATCTTTCTTTTTTCCTCACCCGATCTCGTCGGCGCCCCCGACGCTGTTCATGGCGACGGTCGGCGGTGTTGGGGCAGGGGGCTACCCCGAAAGGGCCGCCTGGGACCCTCCGGTCCCCCTCCTCCTCCTCCTTTCTTCTCCTTCCTGAGGGAAGGAAGGAAGGAGCCGCTCGCCTCAGGCAACCCCGGCGGTGGGGACGGTCACCGCCTTCCTCTTGGGGCTTCTTCGCCGCCTTTCTCTCTCCCTCACCGGGCTCGACCGACCGACCGACCGACCCCAGCCGCCTCCTTTTTTTTTACCTCAGAAACACACACACCAGACCAGAGGGCCCCGGCGCCGAGGAGGCAAGGAGGGCCCTCCGTGTGCGCATGCGCCAGGCGCACGCGCGCGCACTGCCTCGCCAACCGCCGCTCGAATGCGGGGGAGGAGTAATTCCTGCTCCGCGGCGCCACTGCGCCTGCGCAACGGCCACCCGCTTGGCGCGCGCCGCCCCTTTTTTATGCTGGCTTCCCCCCCTCCCCTTTTTCTCCTCCTCTCACACACAGACGCGCATGTTGGTTTCGCCCCGCCCACGCGCGACCGACCTAGAACGCCAGTGGCTGGAAAGTGTGGGAAGTCGCTTCCCGATTGGTCCGCCAGGGGTCAGTATAATGCGGGGCGATGGGAAAGAGGGGGGAAGAGGAGGAGGAAAGCTTGTCCAGCTGCGCGCGCCGCATATTGAGAGAAGGTGGGCGTTATGGGAGAGGGAGGCGCACACGCGCAATGCCTTGGTTTCCCTTCCAGGCCTGACGGGAAATGTAGTTCTTCTCGGCCTCTCTAGGCTTTGAAAGCCTCCTCGCTTTAAAGGGGCTGCCGGGAAATGTAGTCTTTGCTGCTTGAAAGTTAGGGAGGAGGGGGAGTTTAAAAATTGTTATTTTAAAGACAATCTGAATATTATTGAGCAGGTTTTAACAAGCCACCCGCCCGCTTTTAGAACGGCCCCTCCCGTTCCCTGAAGTCTTGGACTACAAACCCCATTCTCCCCAGGCAATGAGACCGAGGAGGATGGGTTATGTTGGCCAAGTGTAAGGTTTATGATTAATTGCCAGTGTCACTACAAACTCTTAATAATGACAAGCCTTTAGAAATACTAAACTCAGGAATAAGAAATTAGTCAGAGTGTTGCCTGGAGAAGAAAATAGAAACCAATTTATTGGTATCTTGCAAAATGGTGAAATATAAACGTTGCACACACCAAATATATGAATTTCTTAAGAAGAAATACTAGAATATAAAACTTATACAAATTAATAACTTAAAGTGTATGCCCAACTTTCAAACAGATAAATATGTGGGCCAATCATATGAAGCAATGTGTTTAAGCTGATTTATGTAGTTTCGTCTTCTCTATTTCATGTCAGGCTTGGCCTTAGCTCTTCCAAAGGGGTTAACTTGTAAATAAATGGTCAAGCCTCTGTTTCCTTATGCTGTTAGAACATCTGTTAGAATCCGGATAAGAAAGGGCTAAGGTGGAAGGATCTTCAGTTAGCTTACTTTGGAGGAAAAAACTTTTGTACTTTAGAAATGAATTTCTTCATTTCAAAATCGTTCTGGTTCTGCTAGAAGACACACCAGAAACATCGAGGAGAAGAGAGAAGGAAGAAAAAGCAAAAAGAAGAAAGAAAAAGAAAGTAAAAAAAGTAAGAAAATTAAAGAAGGAAGAAAAAGAAAGAAGGGAGAAAGAAAAAGAAAAAAGGAAGAAAGGAAAAATCTAAATAAATAAAATAAATAAAAGGAAGAAAAAGAAAGAAGTAAAGGAAGAAAATTAAAGAAGAAAAAGGAAGAAAATTAAAGGGAAAGAAAATTAAAGAAGAAAGAAAAAGAAGGAAGAAAAAGGAAGAAAAATAATGAAGAAATAAGAAAAAGAAAGAAGAAATTTATTTATGACTTGATGAAAATAACAAAAGTAACCATGAAAGTAAATAAATTACAATCTGGTTTATTATTGTTCTGGGTTTTTGCATTTTCCTGCAGTTTCCAATTTTATTTCCCACCCCAAAACCCTTGTCAATAATTATATTTCTCCAGCAGAGGTCATGTTAGGCCTTCCCACAGCCATGGAAACTGTATCTTCACCCTTTTCCTCTCTGCATGAGGTTCCCAGTTTTATTTTTTCACACGCTTCCTTTGCACACTCAGCTGTTTCTCTCTCTCTCTCTCTCTCTGGTGCCTATTTAAAGCCAGTTGAGAGTCTGGGAAATCCCTTGAGTGGGTCTTTGCCTCTGCCTCTCTTTCTGCTCAGTTTCTATCTTTCCAAACTTTCCAGCAAGAGGGATGACCACGTCTTCTGCACCGGCTCACCCCATCTTTTCAGAAGGGGAAAACTGCAGGCCAGGTTGGAAGCAAGCCTCGGCCGGCTACGATGTCACCGACACCCACCTGGAAATCCTGGGCAAACCAGTGATGGAGAGGTGGGAGACCCCCTACATGCATTCCCTGGCCACCGTAGCAGCCTCCAAAGGTATGGCCTGCCTCTTCATTTGCCACCTTGAGATTTCAACTTTACCTGGCCAGGGCCATAGCCAAGATTCTAGGTGTGGGTGGGCGAATATTTTTTTCAGGATGGGCAACAAAGCCTCTTTTCAGTGCATTCCTTTGGGAAACCGCTTTACCAGGGTGGGCAAAGTGCTAACTCAGGGTGAGGCAAGCCCACCCTGTCCACCCCCTGGCTACACCCTGGATTGGGAGGGGAGGACTGTGGCAGCTTAGTGGTTAAGACACTGAACTTGACATCTAGAAGGTTGGCAGGTTTGAGGCCAGAGTGCTGGACGACAGAATAAGTGGCCGTCTTTGTCCCAGCTCCTGCTAACCTAGCAGTACAAAAGCAAGAAATTTTCAAATGGATAAATAGGTACTGCTTCGGCGGGAAAGGTAACAGCATTCCGTGCACTCCGGTGTCTAGCCATGTCTGCCACATGTCCACGGAAATGTCTGCGGACACAGACAGCACTGGCTCTTGGTATGCCACCAGGGCTCTTAATTAACTGATTGTCTAATTAATTATTTTAAATTATTTTAGATTTAATTATAATCCAGTTCTGATTGGGGGGTTGCTGACAGGATGATAGATAGATACAGTAGATAGATAGAGTAAATAGGTACAGAAGGTATATAGATAGATATAGTAGATAGATAGATAGATAGGTACAGTAGGTAGATAGATAGGTACAATAGATAGATAGATACAGTAGATAGATAAATAGGTACAGAAGGTATATAGATAGATATAGTAGATAGATAGATAGGTACAGTAGGTAGATAGATAGATAGATAGATACAGTAGATAGATAGAGTAAATAAGTACAGAAGGTATATAGATAGATATAGTAGATAGATAGATAGATAGATAGATAGATAGGTACAGTAGGTAGATAGATAGATAGATACAGTAGATAGATAGAGTAAATAGGTACAGAAGGTATATAGATAGATAGATAGGTACAGTAGGTAGATAGATAGATAGACACAAAAATAGATTAGATAGAGGGATAGAAAGGAAGGGAGAGATAGAGGGAGGAAGGAGGAAAGGAAGAAATAAATAATCTGAATTAAAAAACCAGGTTGTAGTCCCCAAAAGGACCGAATAAAATTTCTTAGCCTTCAACAAGCTGCAAAAATATTGTGGCTGCAACAGGATAACACAACCAGGACGCCAACCTAAATATCCAAGCTGGGAACTAAAACCCCAACATAAACTCCGGGCTTCGAGTTGACTCCTTGAAATCCATGGGATTTCAGTTCCTCCTGCCCTTTTATCTGGATGCTCTGGAAATAGCGCCGGCGAGGTCTGGTCTTAAAAATAGCCCAACGGCAGCTGTTTTAAACGTCCCTTCGAGCTTGGAAAAGATTCCTGTGGACGGGACATTTCTCACCTCCTGCGGTCATTTAAATGCTGGAGAAAGAAAGCTAAGAAGTACTTCCAGTTCTTAACCACCTCAACGTCATTGCTCTGTTCTTGGCAAAATTAGCCTGCACACCCATAGAGCAAATTTGCCTTGCTGGAGGGATGTTGGAAGACCTATTGACATATACACACCAATTCTTGCATTCCAGAGGGGTTCAGAATAGTAAACGTAAAGCTTCCCCTTGCTCGAAAGCCAGTCGTATCCAACTCTAGGGTTCAGTACTCATCTCTGTTTCAAAGCCGAAGTGCCAGCGCTGTCTGCTTCTGCAGACGTTTCCGTGGTCCTGAGGCAGGCATGACTAGACACCGGAGCGCACGGAGCGCTGTTTTACCTTCCCACCGAAGTGGTCCCTATTTATCTACTTGCAATTTCTTGCTTTCGAACTGCTAGGTTGGCAGGAGCTGAATAGCTGACTACCAAATCCTTTTGTTACACTTTGCTTTGAGCGTCAACAGTTTGCCCCTTGCTCCCGTCTTCCCCAGCTCCTGTCAATTCTGCAGTTTGAAAGCAAGAAATTTGCAAGTAGATAAAGAGGTACTACTTCGGCAGGAAAGGTGAAAATGTTCCATGCGCCTCTGACAGCCTAGGAGTTCAAAAGCAAGAAATTTGCAACTACTGTAGATAAACAGGTACCACGTCTGCAGGAAACGTAACAACATTCCGTGCACTCCTGCCAACCTAGTAGTTCGAAAGCAATAAATTTACAAGTAAATAAACAGGTACCACTTCGTCAGGAAAGATAACAACATTCCGGCATCTAGTTCTGCCTGCCATATGACCACGGAAACATCTGGAAATGCAGATAGCGCGGGCTCTTTGGCTGTAAACGGAAATGAGTACTGAACCCTAGAGTCAGATACGACTGACATTACGTACCACCTCTCACGACGTGGATGCAGGGTTGGACTTTCAGAAGTATACAGTACCTCAAAGTTATATCATGAATATTACCTCATGCAAGGCCTATTCATTCCCAGCCTTCCGTGACCAAAACATGGACACTTACTACAAAATGTAAGCAAAAGTTGGTCACCACGGAAATGAGATGTCTGAGAAGTGACTGGAAGGGATGACATCAGGAATGAGGTTAGAAGGGAAAGAATTGGAACGGAGCTCATCTTAAATTATATACAGAGACAACAAATAAAGTGGTTTGCCCATTTGGAGATACTGTCTTGGAACCCTATACCTTACAAAGGCATATGTGGAAAGAAGAGGAGAAAGAGAAGGTTTACAGGATATATCTGCTGACTGGAACCATGTTGCATTCTGCAACTTTTTGCAATTACTGTATGCATTCCCAGGCTGAAGCAGTTAAAACACGATTTCCCTTTGGCTTCAAGCTGGCTGCTGGGCAGTTTCCTTCCAGAGGTTGTTAATGTTCAACAGAACACGAGCTGATAAGAAACAGCCATAAAAGTTTGCAAAGCAGAGCTCCAATGCAATGTTGGAGGGCTTTTCCTTCTTAAATTGTAAGGCTCTGAAATGCCCTAGGGCAGGGGTCCCCCAACCTTTTCAAGCCGGGGCCGGGTCACGCTCTCTCAGTCAGCTTTGAGGGCCGGACGGCCATTTTGCCCTGCCTGTATGAAGGGGGTGGCCATTATGTCCCAACAGCTTCAAAGGAGTGGCCATTTTGTTTCTCAAATGCCCTTGGAGGGGTGGGGGGGGCCCACATGAAATGGTGCCGTGGGCCAGGTCCAGCCCACGGGTCTTAGGTTGGGAACCCTTGCCTTAGGCGGAAAAACGGAACTGGGCCTGTTTAGCCTTGAGAAAAGGAGATGGAGAGGGGAGATGATGATAATGATGATAACACTCTTCAAATACTAGTAAAGAGGAAGGGAAGGATCTGTTCTCCATCATCCCAGAGTAAAAAGGTAAAGGTCGCCCTAGCTCAAAAGCCAGTCGTATCTGACTCTAGGGTTCAGTGCTCATCTCTGTTTATAGCCAAAGAGCCAGCGCTGTCTGCGCTTGCAGACATTTCCCTGGCCATGTGGCAGGCATGCCTAGGCACCTGAGTGCACTGAACGCTGCTTACCTTCCCACCGAAGTGGTCCCTATTGATCTACTTGCAATTTCTTGCTTTCGAACAGCTAGGTTGGCAGAAGCTGGGGCAGAGTATAGGATGTGTAATAATGGGCTGAAGGTATAGTTAGCCAGATATAGGATGAATATTGGGGGAAACTTCTCAACTGTGAGAGCAATACAACAGTGGAACCCATGGCCTCGGGAGGTGGTGAGCCTTCCAATGTGGTAGAGAAAATTGGATCACTATTTGTCAAATTTGCTTCGATTGGGATTCCTGCATAAATCAGGGGAGTGGACTGGATGACCTCACGGGACCTCTTTTCCAACTCAGCCATTCTATGATTCTAGGTAGGTAAAGAGTCTCTTTTGCTTGTGATTCTCTCCCCTCCCCCAGGAGGCCGGGTGTTGGAGGTAGGGTTCGGCATGGCCATCGCCGCCACCAAAATCGAAGAGTTCGACATCAAGGAGCACTGGATCATTGAGTGTAACGAGGGGGTCTTCCAGCGGCTCCAGGAGTGGGCCAGAACACAGCCCCACAAGGTAGGGGACGGAAGGAAAGGCTTTTGGGGAGAAGGGGGTGGATTCGGGGTTTGCCCACCCCAAAAAACTGGACACTTCGGATTCGTTCGATTGGAGGGAAGGCAGCAGATCAATAATGCAACATTTGAGCATCGTATTTTTCCACCTTGAGGGTCCCCATCTCTCCGTCCTTGCTTAAGCACAGGCCAGTCTCAAAAGCCAAGGTCTTAGTAGGCTGAGAAGGTATCAATCAAGCCCAGCCAGGAGAATCTCAAATAAAGTGAAAAGCACCACAAAGAGTTTGCAAACTGAATTCGTCTGGACAGCCAAAGGCAAAGTCCATGAGCAATCCAGTTATTTAACTATCTACCCATTCATCAATCAATCCATAGCTCCTTCTTTTCTTAGCTCCATCCATCTACCTTTCTACCAACCCACCCACCCATGAATAGCAACATCCATCCGCTCCATCTGCTCCATCCATCCATCATCTGTTCTCTCCTTTCTTAGCTTGTTCGCTCCATCCATCTGCTCCATCCATCCATCCATCATCTTCTCCTTCCTTTCTTAGCTCACTCGCTCGCTCCATCTATCCATCCAATCATGTTCCTTCCTTCACTCCTCCAACCCATCCATCAGTTCTTTCCTTCCTTCCAACCATCCTCAGTTCCTTCCTTCCGTCACTCTTCCAATCCCTCAATTTATCCATCATTATATCCTTCTTTTAAAAATACTGTATATTTTAAGTACCCTCTCTTATTGGTCTGCCAATTACTTTTACCAACTTGCACCAATGAGGACTTGAGTTTGGCCAAAGCCAAGAAAGTGGCTTCATTTTGAAAGTCCTAAATAGGGCCAGTTCCTTGATTGGGACATGAAAGAAGAACCATAAACAGGCACCAATGAGGACTTGAGTTTGGCCAAAGCCCAGAAAGTGGCTTCATTTTGGCCACCCAGGGTTTGATCAGGATACAAAAGAAGAAGAACCGGAAACCTGCACCCTTGACGACTTGAGTTTGGCCAACGCCAAAAGCCAAGAAAGTGGCTTCATTTTGGCCATCCAGGGTTTGATCTCGTAACTTGGACAACTCGCAAGACAAAATTTGGAAAAGACATCAAGGTTCGGATTAACTGAAGGCAGCAGGAGAAGATGCAATTTTCACCCCCGATATGTCTCGGGTTGACCCTATAGCAGCGTTTTCCCAACATGGGGCCCAGGCCCCACAGGGGGTCTTTAATTCTCAAAAGCCTAAGTCAGACCATTGGCTGATCAGTGCTTTGGGTAATTAACTTCAGCTTCCGAGATTTGAAGTCCCAAGAACCGAAGGTTGGGAAGCATTGGTCTAGAGTCTGGCCAGAGTTCTCCTAGCACTGGGTAACCAAAGCCAGTTAAACTACAACCAAGCGGCTGTTGCATAAATGACCCAAGAATTTCTGAGTCAGCAAAGGGGAAATTTTTTGACTGCACATGCAAAACTTTGACTTAATATGTCTCTCCTCTCCTGTTTCCCTCCCAAAGGTCGTCCCCTTGAAAGGGTTGTGGGAAGATGTCGCACCGACTCTGCCCGCGGAACATTTCAATGGTAAGAGCAGATCCAGCCCCTCTCCAGGTGTGACCACAAAAAAAAATTAAATTTTTGGAAGGATCTTC
Source organism: Bradypodion pumilum (assembly GCA_035047305.1). Lineage (NCBI taxonomy): Eukaryota > Metazoa > Chordata > Lepidosauria > Squamata > Chamaeleonidae > Bradypodion > Bradypodion pumilum. Next base: position 41,515,541 of record JAWDJD010000007.1, on the reverse strand, counting down.
CACTTGACTGTCTGCCATGCCTCCAAACTGGAGGAAGGGGTTTTTGTAGGGAAAGTAATTTTTTTGCAAGCTTAGGTTTGAAAAAAGTCAAGGTCTCCAAGAAAGTGGCTTCATTTTGGCAGTCTAGGGTTGATCAGGACATGAAAGGAGAAGGGCTTGAGTTTGGCCAAAGCCAAGAAAGTGGCTTCATTTTGGCAGTCCAGGATTTGATCAGGACATGAAAGAAGAACCACCAGAAACATGAACCGATGAGAATTTGAGTTTGGCCAAGATCAGAGCCAAGAAAGTGGCTTCCTTTGGGCAGTTCAGGATTTGATTGGGACACGAAAGAAGAAGAACCAGAAATAGGCATCGATGAGGACTTGAGTTTGGCCAACGCCAAAGCCAAGAAAGTTGGCTTCATTTGAGCAGTCCAGGGTTTGATTGGGACATGGAAGAAGAACCAGAAACATGCACTGATGAAGACTTGAGTTTGGCCAACGCTAAAGCCAAGAAAGTTGGCTTCATTTTGGCTGTCCAGGGTTTGATCGGGACATGGAGGAAGAACAAGAAACATGCACCAATGAGGACTTGAGTTTTGCTAACGTCAAAGCCAGGAAAGCTGGCTTCATTTGGTCAGTCCAGGGTTTGATCGGGCCACAGAAGAAGAAAAAGAATAAAATATACAGTAAGACAGGATTCATTTGGATCAGGCTTAAGAGCCATTAGGTTTCCAAAAGACCCACTCACTCCTGGAGGAAACACTGTCAGCACAGACAAAACAGTTCAACTCTTGTGTTGATCAGATTTGACCCTGCTGCCTGTTTTCTTTTGAATTCTCTTTGTGAGGTGGAAACGAGGGCTAGCAATCCAGATTCTTCACGATGCCCCAATATTGGCCATTCAAAGCAATGTTTGCCCGAGGAAAAATTAAAACGGAGACATTCCAATACAGCTTCGGATGACGTACACGAACCCCACAATTTATCTTGACCTGTTCAATCTAACATGCTCTTTTCAGCATAAATATTCTTTTCCGGAGGCTAATTTCACCTACCGAAGAAAGTTTGCCTAATGCTATCCAAATCCGGTGGGTTTTTTTTTAAGTAAATAAATCCTAAAGTTGGCTTAAAAGGGAGTGTGGTGGCTTAATGGTTAAGATGCTGAACTTGATAACTTGAAGGCGGGCAGGTCAGCAATTCGAGACCCGAGTGCTGCAAGGCGGAATGAGCTCCCGTCCTCTGTCCCAGCGCCTGCCAACCTAGTAGTTCGAAAGCAAGAAATTTGAAAGTAGATAAATAGGTACTGTGTTGGCAGGAAAGGTAGCAGCATTCCGTGCACTCTAGTGTCATCATGCCTGCCACATGACCAGGGAAACGTCTGCAGCCACACACAGCACTGGCTCTTGAGCTGTAAACAGAGATGAGCACTGAACCCTACAGTCATATACGACTGGTTTTCGAGCAAGGGAGACCTTGACCTAAAATTGGCTTCTGCCTCTCCTTTTTAGGAATCCTTTATGACACGTACCCGTTATCGGCTGACACTTGGCACACGCACCAATTTGGCTTCATCAAGGTGAGCTGCATGTTGGAAAATGTAATGATTTTATCTTTCAAACCAAGCCCATAATTCCCAGCTTTAAAGTAGCTAAACATGCTTTCTCCCTCAATTCAATCACAGAAGCAGAGGACGATAAATCTACAAATGACCGGCCTCATTGGTGGCATGGAACCTCCATGTATAGGGGCAGTGTAGCTGGACCAGGGATTCTCAACCTGCGGCCCATGGGCAAGATGTGGCCTGCAGCACCATTTCATGTGGCCCCCGCACTGCCTCCACCACACCAGGAAGTGCCATGTGTTGGAGGAAGGGCAAAATGGCCGTCCAGCCTCCAAAGCTGTCTGAGGGAGCGTGACCCAATGGCCCCCCTTGGCTTTAAAAGGTTGAGAACTCCTGAGCTGGACTATTGATGTTAGGAGAAATTGCCCTCTGCACATCTAGCTGGGATAGTCTAACAGAGGAGATCAGAGTTTCGAAACTACATGTGGATTTAAAGCAGTGCTTCCCAAACTTTGGATATTTGGATTTCAATTCCCAGAAGCCTCAGTCGATTCCTCAAAGCATGGATTGGCCAGTGGACTGACGTAGGCTTCTGGGAATTGAAGTCCAAGAACCAAATGTTGGGAACCCCTGCTCTAAATCAACAATCACAATTCTCACCCACAGCCTCTGGCTATCTCTCAGAACAAAGGAAGGACTTTCATGTCTGCTCATGAAATGAGTCTTCTGGGCACAACCTCTTCCTTCTCAACATTCAGTGTTTCCCAACCTTTGGTTCTTGGACTTCAATTCCCAGAAGCCTAAGTCAAGTCCCAAAGCACTGATCAGCCAATGGACTGACTGAGGCTTCTGGGAGTCGAAGTCCCCTGGTGGGGTCTGGGCCCCACATTGGGAACCGCTGATTTAAAGCACTGGTGGTAAAACTGTGACTTCTGCTTTCAAACAGGAAGACAAGACAACAGAATGGTGATTTTTTTATTTTTAAAAAATCACATCTAAAAGTTTTAATGTTACTTTAAAACACGGGTTCCCAACCTTTTCAAGACAGGGGCCGGATCACACTGACAGCTTCAGTGGCCGGATGGCCATTTTGCCCTGCTTGCACGATGGGGGCGGCCATTTACCATACATGATATTTCCAGGTGTGACCAGGGGAGGGCACATCAAATAGCACCATGGGCTGGATCTGGTGAACCCAGGGAACCCCTGCTTTAAAATATGTTTCCTGGAGATTTCTAGATGTATTCCTCTGGTTTAATGCAACAACAGCGATTAAGACATTGTCTTCTTCTTTGCGTCTTCTTTTACCCCATCGGGTCTCGAGAGAAATTAGGACATTCTATGAATCTATAACTGCTTTGATTGGGATTCCTACCTTGAACAGGGGGTTGGACCGGATGACCTCAGGAAACCCATTTTCCAACTCCATTAATTCTATTATTCATGCTGGGAGAAGTTTCTGGTTATGCATTCATCACATATTTTATTTTATTCCTCACCCCCTTTCTTTCCCTCCCGCATAGGGCCATGCGTATCGCCTCCTGAAACCTGGCGGAGTCTTGACCTATTGCAACCTAACATCCTGGGGCGACCTGCTGAAGACAAAATATTCTGACATCGGGAAGATGTTTCAGGTGAGGGCACAGGACAGGTGAACCCGAAAATGTGAAGGCATCTGGTCGTGCGAATGAACTGGGTAGCCGAATTTCTTGGTCCTAAATGTAAACTTTTTCTATTTTGTTATGCTATGTGGAGTCGCTTCTGATTTATGACAACTTGATGAATCTCACCCAAACACCCAAATGTCCTGTTCTTAACAGTTCCTCTGCTTCTGCAAACCTTAACTCTGTGGTTTCCTTCATTGTGTCTAACCATCACACACTAAGTCTTCCTCTTTCCCTACTGTATTCTACTTTCATAAAATAACTGAGTTAGAAGGGGACCCCTGACACCCTCGAGTCCAATCCAATGTTATGGTCTTTTCCAGCTATGACAACCTGTTTCGTCATTGTATCTGAAGGGTTTAGTACTCATTTCCGCTGACAGCCAAAGAGCCAGCAACGTTTCTGTGGTCATGTGGCAGGCATGACTAGATGCATGGAATGCTGTTACCTTTCCTGTTGAAGTGGTATTTATGTATCTACTTGCAAATGTCTTGCTTTTGAACTGCTAGGTTGGCAGGAGCAGGGACAGATGACAGGAGCTCACTCTGTTGTGCAGCATTTGGGTCTTGAACTGACCTGCCAACCTTCCTGTCATCAAGTTCAGCGTCTTAACCACTGCAGTCCTTGGAAAAATTATAAACACATGTTAATCTACCCATTGGTGACTGTGACAGCTCAACAACCTTTCCTCTGACTCAATGGTTCTGAACATGGGGCCCTGGCCCCACAGGAGGACTTCCAATTCCCAGAAGCCTAAGTCAGTCTATTTGCTGATCAGTGCTTTAGGGAATTGACTGAGGTTTCTGGGAATTGAAGTCCAAAAACCAAAGGTTGGGAAACACTGGTCTTTAAGGAGACTCATTTCATAAAAAGACACTAAAGTTCTTCCTTCAATTCCTAGAAGTTTGGGAAACACAGGTTTAACTCAATCAAAGGGAACACTTCTGTCTTTTATTTTGGCACAACAACCCGCCAAGGTAGGCCCAGGTGGTGTTGGGAAGCTACTCAAAGTGACCAATGTATCCTGGAATATTTCTCCCAAGTCAGAAAGGTAATCTTTACACTGTTTAAAGCAGGGGTTCCCAACCTAAAGCCGACGGGCTGGATCTGGCCCACGGCACCATTTCATGCAGTCCCCCACCCCTCCAAGGGCATTTGAGAAACAAAATGGTCACCCCTTTGAAGCTGTTGGGACAAAATGGCTGCCCCATCATGCAAGCAGGGCAAAATCGCCGTACGGCCCTCGAAACCGACTGAGATAACATGACCCCGGCCCCCAGCTTGAAAAGGTTGGGACCCCCTGGTTTAAAGCTTTGACACTCTTTCCTTAGGAAACACAGGTCTCCCACTTGATCGAGGCTGGATTTAAAAAGGAGAATATCAGCACCAGTGTTATGGATTTGGTGCCGCCGGCCGACTGCAGGTACTACGCTTTCCCGCAGATGATCACCCCGACCATCGTCAAGTAGGACGTGACCCTTCGACTCCAGAGGAGGAACAGAGGACCTGAACGGGCAAACACTGACCTTCAACAGCAGAAGAGAAGAAAATGGGATGGGTTTAAAAATTAAATAGTGGGACTTCAGGGGTTCACAACTTGGGCGACCAGGCACTCCACAAGGGGACTCCAATTCCCAGAAGCCGAAGTCAGTCCATTGCCTGCTCAGTGCTTTGGGGAATGGACCGAGGCTTCTGGGAATTGAAGTCCAAGAACCAATGGCTGGGAAACACTGCTCTAATTTCTCTTTGCCTATCTATCCTTTCTGTGCCTATCTGCCTATCTGGGGCTGCGGTGGCCCAGTGGTTAAGAAGCTTGCCTTGTTAGCTGTACGGCTGGCAAGTCGGCAGTTTGAGACCCGGGTACTACATGACAGATTGAGCACCCGTCTCTGTCCCAGCTCTTGGGGATGTGAAAAGAGCCTTGTTTAGGCGTCCCCTGAGCAGTTTCTCCAGGAAAAATCCTTTCAACCCAGGATAATTTGTGACATGAAATTATGATTATCAATCTCTCTATCCATCTTTTCTGTGCCTATTTACCTACCTATCTATTCAAATACTGTAGATCGATCTATCCCAGGGGTTTCCAACCTAAGGCCTGCAGCACCATTTCACGTTGCCCACCCCCACCCCGTCCAAGGGCATTTGAGAAACAAAATGTTTGCCCCTTTGAAGCTGTTGAGACAAAATGGCCACCCTCATCGTGCAGGCAGGGCAAAATGGCCACCCGGCCCTCGAAACTGACTAAGAGAGTGTGACCCCAGCCCCCGGCTTGAAAAGATTGGGAACCCCTGATCTATCCTTTCTGCGCCTCTCTCTCTCTCTATCTATCTATAAACCAAAGGTTGGGAAACACTGAATTAGACATCCAGTGATTACTTCTGCGACGTCTGAGCCATTTGTTGATTTAAATATATATACAGTAGAACCCCGCATAACGAAAAAACTCCGTTCCACGGAGCTCTTCGCTATGCAGGTTTTTTCGTTATGCGAAGTTAATGAGAGATGCCCCGGACAACGAACAAAAAAAGGTCATTATCCGCGGTTCCCATTGACCAGGTATACCCGTTACCAAAAAACCTGCGTAATGAAAAAAAAAATCGTTATGCGGGGTATTGCCATTGCCTAACAAATGCTTCGTTATGTAATTTTTTAGTTATATGAAGCGTTCGTTATGCAAGGTATTACTGTATATATATATATATTCTCACCTTCATTTAAAGCTTGTTGTGTTTGTCTTTCTTTCTCCGCTCCTGGCCGATTGCTGCGTATTTCGCTACCGGCAGTTTTGAGCATAGGAATCTGCCTTCCAACCACCGGGACACTCTGTTGAGCTCTTGATTTAACACAGGGATTCTCAACCTGCGGCCCACAGGCTGGATGTGGCCCATGGCACCATTTCATGTGGCCCCTACCACCTCCACCACACCCAGAAGTGCCATGTGGTGGAGAGAGGGCAAAATGGTCGTCCGGGCCCCGAAGCTGTCTGAGGGAGCGTGAGGTGATATTATTTAGATTTTGCTTTGTATTAGTAATAATTTAGAATAAGAAAAGTCGACAATCAGATATTAAATGAGTAAGTATATAAGATAATTGTGTTTAAGATTAACAATTGGAGATAAATGAAAGTATATGAATAATGATATAAATGTATAAAAGGAAGAATAAAAATATATGGGAAAGATGGGAAAATGAAAATATATATCTGATAATAGGTGAAACATATTCTTTTTTCTTTCTCTTTTAGTTTGTTTCGTGTATGTAGTTTTCTTACTTTTTCATTGTTGAGATTTGTTACCTTATAATTTTTAAAACTTCAATTTAAAAAAACCCCAAATGTTATGTGACACTCATCTGTGATTTATTTATTGCAAAAAAAAAAAAAAGCCTATGCAAAGTGCTTTGAAAATGTGCGCCAATGATGACAGCAGGAAGGGCCAGTTTTCCTGGTCGGGGGCTACCTATTTCCGGTACCAGATCTGTAGTCGCCTTTCCCGCTTGATTTTCCGCTGCAGTTGCAAGATTCCGTATAGCAGGGCTTCGGCTGTGGGAGGGCAACCTGAGGGAGAGGAAGAGGCAGATGATGATGGGACAGATTGGGAACAGGGCCACTGAATTCTCAAACCACCATCTGCTTCAGGGTATTCTTTGTTGTTGATTTAGAGCAGTGGTTCCCAATGTGGGGCCCAGGCTCTACCAGGGGACTTCAATTCCCAGAAGCCTCCGTCAGTCCATTGGTTGATCAGTACTTTGGGGAAATTGACTGAGGCTTCTGGGAACTGAAGTCCAAAAACCAAAGATTGGGAAACAATGGCATAGATATTGATGTCACTGGACTCCAACTGACATCACCCCCCAACTGATGGGTATTGGAATCCAGCAATGTCCAGAGAATTAAAGATCCTTCCGTATTCCCAGACCCTAAAAAAATCCATATTTTATGACTGGGCATTTTGACTTTTGGGAACTTTGTTTCTATTTACCTGGAACATAGATGTCCACGGGAACAATCCGGTCACAGCCCCGCACAACAGAGTAAGAATAATGGTAATAGCCACCACCATTGGCACAGCTGGAAATATAAAAAAAATCACACTGATTTTGTCCTTTGTTTTAAAATCAACAGGGTATGAAGTCTCTTCTGATCATATTTTGTTTAAGATGCTTAATTTCTATTCCATGAGGGGCTTACAGAGGAACTATAACAGTTGTAGGAAAAGGGAAGAAAGGAAAAAAGACAGAGTAGAATAGAATAAAATAATTACATTACTTTAAATGAGACAGGCATATCTAACTATATTTCCTGGATTAACCAGGTAACAAAAGCAAGGTTACATCTTCCTTTCTTCCTTCCTTCCATCCATCACTTCCTTCTTTATCTATCTATCTATCTATCTCTGTATCTCTGTGCAAATCAATATACCTACCTACCTATTTATCTATCTATGTGCAAATCAACCTACCTATACATCAATTCCTTCTTTATCCATCCATCCATCCTGGCATAGCTAGCTAACACAATCAGAATTACATTTTATCTACTGTTCTACTCACAAGCAAGCATAGGTAAACTCATTCCTCCTGCTTTGGAACATGCACAATAAAATTACGGGGTTTCTTCTCTACCATTTTAAGATAACAAAAACCCATCTTTCAGCCATTATACTTGCTTTTCCTCTCCGTCACCCAAGAAGACCACAACATTCAATGTCCATCTTTCCTACTTCCGTCCCCACACTCCAAGCTTATTTTTAGTTCCCATAGCGAAGGAATTTGCACCTAGCTTGAAGGCCAAATGCCAAGACTTTCTTTACCCCCTCTCAGGAAGCAAAGAAACAACAGCATCCATTTTAAACTCCAGAAAATAAAGGCCCCTTTTCATTTCATTACAGCCAGTTACTCACAAGACCTCACTGGTCACTTCATTTTTTATTTTCCAGGCTGTTTTCCACCTAAGATTTGTAGATTTTCTTCCCTGTCTTTCAGCATTTTAATAGAAAACCCCTACAAATCAAGATTAAACTTATCTCTTCATTTACTCTTATTTGTGAGCTGTTTTCCTCTCTGTCCCCCAATAAGACTTCAATATTCAATGTCTATATTTCCTGCTTCCCAGTCTCGCAATAAGAGACTGGATTTTTGCAGGAGAAACGCCGCTTAGGGGGCGCCCGAATGAGGCACCTTTCATGTCCCCAAGACCGGGGACAGAGACGGGCATTTAATCCATCATGCAGTACCCGGGTCTTGAACTGCCGATTTGCCGGCCTTCCAGCTAACAAGTCGAGCTTCTTAACCACTGAGCCACCACAGCCCCTAGTGGGAGAGGAAAACCCCCAGCACATAATTACATGGAAGTTTTTGGAGTGGTGGGTAAACCCGAACACACAAATCCCCCTGGAAAGAAATGAAATATTCAGAAAGGTTTTACCTCCCCATGGACACTACATAACGTGGTTCAGGCATCTGGTCGTATACCTGCCGGGAGAGAAAATGTGAACGTCAAAAATCTTTGTCTCTGATGAGGTTGAAATAGTAAAAAATAAATAAATCTAAAATGCCTTTAGGGGGGAAAATAACATCTCCCCGTTCCTCAAATACAGTGGAACGTCGTACAGTGGTACCTCGGATAAAGTCCAATTCGGATAGTCTGATTCGGATAAAGTCGCGTTTTTCATGCACATGTGATGCATCGCATAAAGTCCAAAACCGCTTTTAAAAGGACGTTATCCAAGGTATTTGGTATAGGAACTTCGGATAAAGTCCATTTTTGGACGTTATCCAATGCATCGCCTATTTGATTCGGATAAAGTCCAAAATCGGATAAAGTCCAAACTTGTGGAATGGAGTTTGGACTTTATCCGAGGTTCTACTGTATAACGAATGCATCACACAACGGGAAAAATCGTACAATGAAGAGAATTTTTGGGGGGAAATTACCTCGTACAACGAAAATTCTCATTGTACGACGCAATACATCCCTATGGGAATAAATAAAACTTTTTGTTGTACGAAGCATCCCATAGATTTTCGTCGTACGGTTTTTCCCATAGGAATTTTTGTTGTACGATGTATGCATCGTATAATGAAAACAATTGTATAATGAAGTGCCTCGTGGAACCAATTACAGTAATACCTCATACAAAGTCTGCTTCGTACAACATCGAATTCATACGACATCGCCTAATTCCTTGAAAAAAGTTGCCTCATACAAAGTCGCAGCGACTTTGTATGAAGTATTGGGGTTTTCCCCCCAGGTTGGTTTGTCCCCTAAAATCAGGGTTGTTTGACATGTTTTTGTAATGTATTTAGCCTTTAGAGAATGATTTCCTAAAGTTCTGTCAGTTTCCTGTCTGTTTCCTTGACTTTGCACTGAAGTCTGTGCTGTTACAGTACAATGTATCTCTATGAAAACGACGTTGTACGAGGCATCGCGGCAAGGATTTGGACGTTGTATGAGGCATCGCGGCTAGGATTTTGCATGCCTCATACAAAGTCCAAATCCGTATAAAGTCCAATCTTGTGGAACCAAGTTTGGACGTTGTATGAGGTATCACTGTATTTTTGTTATACAGTACGAGGTACCACTGTACAGTAGAATCCGAATTTGCTGCTCTGTCAATTTCTTCCAGAAACAGGCCTTGATGTAGGTTTGGCTAACACCAAAGCCAGGAAAGTGGGTTCAGTTTAGCAATTTAGAGTTTGATCTGGAAATGAAAGAAGCAGCAGAAAAGGCTGCTGTAAAGGTTAGGTTTCCCTTGCTCGAAAGCCAGTCGTATCCGACTCTAGAGTGCAGTGCTCATCTCTGTTTCTAAGCCGAAGAGCCAGCGCTGTCTGCTTCTGCAGACATTTCCGTGGTCATGTGGCAGGCATGACTAGACACCGGAGCGCACAGAACGCTGTTACCTTCCCACCGAAGTGGTCCCTATTTATCTACTTGCAATTTCTTGCTTTTGAACTGCTAGGTTGGCAGGATCTGGGATGAAGACGGGAGCTCATTTCCGTCCTGCAGTACTCGGGAATCGAACTGCTGACCTTCCGCTTCCCAGTCAGCGTCTTAGCATTGTATTTTGCCACCTTTCTTTCCTCCTCTGATTAAGGAAGTCTTAGCAATTAGCAATCACACTTATACACATGACCCACAGCTCTTAGTACCCCCTCTGGGCGGTTCACAAGTTAATTAGCCTCTTATGCCCCCATTAACATATTGGGAACTCACTTCACCAACCTCGGTAGGATGGAAGAAGTTGAGTTAACCTTGAGTCCCATTGGGATTAAACTGACAATGTTCTGGCTGATTTATATGCTGCCCCATCGCACTTAGCGACCTCTCTGGGCAGTTCACAAGTTAATTCACATTTTGCCCCCCCCAAAATATATGCTGGGTCCTCATCTGACCAATGGAAGAGGCTGAGTTGACCTGGAGCCCTGGTCAGGATTGAATGCATAACCTAGTTGCCGGACAGCAGTTCAACCCACTGCGCCACCAGGGCTCCTTATTCAAGCCTTCGTTTTGAATCATTACCTTTGGCTTCCATTCACTAGGAAGGAAGCTAGGAAAACTATTTTGTGTTAGTGAAAATTTCCTTCATCAAGGAATCTGTCTTAGGGAAGGTAGTCACATTTGAAAAAAGGCAAAAAAGAACAGCTGGATTAATTGTTTGGCAAGAAAAAACATTGGATTAAACAAGCAATTTATATTTAAACTGAATAGCCAGGAGGTAGAAGGGATATTTTTAAAGTTAGTTCCTGGCCTTGCCAACCTAAATCTGCCTTGGCAAATACACATAACCAACCTTTAGTTTTAAATGTACACTAAGTGCACAAAGTGGAATTGCTTGGTTTTGAAAGAGATGGAAACTAGGGATACCCTTTTCTCAATGCCCAATGAACAGAAGGCTACTTGATACAGTGTTGGGCCATTAGACCATGCAGATCTATAATCCCAAATCTGACTGGCAGCTATGTGTAATGAAATGAAAAAGGGGGCCTTTATTTTGTGGAGTTGAAAATGGATGCTGATGTTTCTTTGCTTGTCTAGAACTAGGCACAGTGGTGGCGAACCTATGGCATGCGTGCCAGAGTGGGCACTCAGAGCCCTCTCTGTGGGCATTCACATCATCACCCCAGCACAGAGTTCATACCGCCCCTCTGCCCAGCAGCCCAATGGGAGCGTTTCCTCCCTCCCCCCAGCAAAGAGTTCGCCCCAATGTGTGGCACTTTGCGATAAACAAGTGGGTTTTGGGTTGCAGTTTGGGCACTTGGGTGAGTTTCCGAAGGGATTTTAAAATCTGTAATTAAGTGGGATGGCTCATACAGTCCCTCTGCAGGTGAAATGAGGTCCAGAGTCCCCTTGGTATCTAAAAAGACACCCTGATTATACAGGTGAAACTCAGAAAATTATCACTTAAAAGGTGAAACAAATATATGAGATAGACTCACTACATGCAAAGCGAGAGATGTCATGCCTTAATTTGTTATAATTGTGATGATCATAGTGTACAGTGTATCTGAGACTATGTGATGATTATGGGGTACATGAGATTGGGGGGTTTGGTGTTTTCATAAACTGTAAGCCATAAGCATCAATATTATAACAAAGTAAGGCTTGAACTATCTCGCTTTGCATGTAATGAGTCTATTTCCTATATTTGTTTCACCTTTTAAGTTGCATTACTGAACTGAATGAACATTTGCACGATATTCTAATTTTCCGAGTTTCACCTGTACTTTAATCTTTCTATATTTTACGGTCAGATGACTGATCAGTTTATAAAGGATACTGGATTAAACATCAATAAAATATACATAAAATGCAAATGCAGATTGGAATTATAGATGGTACTGCTGATTTTTAGTATTTTTAAAAAGCAATATTTGCTAGGGGGCGGGGGGGAGATATTTGGAGACCCACACAATGGCTACCCTAGTTTGAATTTTGCAAAAGGACACAGAGATCCGAGTGCCTCTTCGCCCAAAGGGAACCAATGTACCTTCCGGAGTGCCGGGGCCATCTTGTTGGTGAGCGTGCCGGCCACGATCATGACGTCAGACTGCCGGGGACTGGCCCGGAAGACCACCCCAAAGCGGTCCATGTCGTAACGGGGGGCAGCCATGTGCATCATCTCGACTGCGCAACATGCCAAGCCAAAGGTCATCGGCCACAAGGAGCTCTGGTGGAGAGAACAGAGGCAGCAGAAAAAGCTTAGCATGATATGGACACAAGACACTCTTCGTACTAGAAAGATGCGTTTGCAGGCTAGAGGGGCGGAATAAGGAAATATTAGTTCAATATAAATTTGAACTTATAAATAATAAATAATTGAACTAATAAATAAGAAAGTGAGTGAGTGAAAATGTAAATGAATAAGTGAATAAATAATTGTGTAAATAAATGAATAAGCGAGTGAGTGAATGAATTAATTAACGTGTAAGTGAATGAATGAGTGAATGAATGAATTAATGTGTGAATGAATGAGTGAATGAATGAATTAATGTGTGAATGAATGAATGAGTGAATATGTGAATCAAGGTCACCCTTGCTTAAAAGCCAGTCATATCCGACTCTAGGGTTCAGTGCTCATCTCTGTTTCAAATCTGAAGAGCCAGGACTGTCTGCATCTGCAGACGTTTCCGTGGACATGTAACAGGCATGACTAAACACCAGAGTGCATGGAACACTGTTTACCTTCCCACCAAAGTGGCCCCTATTTATCTACTTGCAATTTCTTGCAATTTCGAACTGCTAGGTTGGCAGGAACTGGGACAGAGATAGGCACTCACTCTATCATGCAATACTCAGGAATCGAACTCTGACCTTTCAGTCATTGAGTTCAGTGTCTCAACCACTTGAGCCACCGCAGTCCCTAAATGAATGAATGAGTGAATGAACGAATACGTGAATGATTGAATGTGTGAATGCATTAGTGAGTGAATGAATGTGTGAACGAATGAAATGTTAAAAATGAAATGAAATACAATAGAACCCCGCATAACGAATGCTTCGCATAATGAAAGAATCGCATAATGAAGTGTGTGTTAGGCAATCCCAATACTGTACCCCGCATAACAAAAAAATTGTTTGTTATGTGGTTTTTTGGTAACCGGGGTATACCTACTCAATGGGATTTTTTTTCCTGTTATGTGGGGTATCGCCAATGCGCTTTGCATAACGAAACAACCTGCATAGCAAAGAGCTCCATGGAATGGAGTTTTTTTGTTATGTGGGGTTCTACTCTAACTACGATATATTTTTATATATATATAAAAATGACTCCACTTACTCGACGAACCCAATTGATGAGGTCGTCCAGCTTGGTGACGACATATTCGCCCCGGCTACTCGGGAGTAGGGGCTTCTTCTGGACAATCCCGGAGGGTTTCCGCGGGACTTCAGCAAGGCTATGGGAGAGAGACAAGCATATTCAGGAGGAAAAGTCCCAGGTCAATGGGACCAGGTTTGAGCAGCCCAATTGTTGTTGTTGATTTAGAGCAGTGGTTCCAAAGGTGGGGCCCTGGCCCCACTGGGAGCTTCAATTCCCAGAAGCCTCAAGTCAGTCCATTGGCTGATCAGTGCTTTGGGGAATTGACTGAGGCTTCTGGGAATTGAAGGTCAAAAACCAAAGGTTGGGAAACACAACAATGGCGAACCTTGGCACTCCAGCTGTTCTTGAACTTCAATTTCCAGAAGCCCTGATCAGCAGGGGTGATAACTTGGCCTTCTGGTAATTGAAGACAAAGGACACCTGGAATGTCAAGGTTTGCCAGCACAGTCCTAGTTCAAGAGGAAAAAGTTTTGTAGAAAGTACCTTTCCGTGCTGCCCGTTGAGGATGTCTGATGGACCGTCTGAGCAGGGAGAGCCGATATCGTTGCTGCTGGCCTGTTTAACAGAAAGAGATCGACGATTAAGTGAGAAGGGGAAGTTTGTATTCTTGCCAACATCCCTTGCTACATTTTGGAATGTGGTCCCCTCTAGGGATCTCAGAAGAAGGGCCAGTCACAAAGCTTAGAGCCATCCCCACTGCCCGGAGACCAGGCTACAGTAAAACCCCTACTTACGTAAAAAGTCAGTTCCGTAGGCTTTTGCTTAAATCCATTTTTTATGTAACTTGAAGCAAACCCAAAGGAAAAATTGTTTTTTACATAACTCGAAGCAAACCCATAGGAAAAATGATTTTTTATGTAAATCGAAGCAAACCCATAGGGAAATGAATTTTTACATAACTTGAAGCAAACCCATAAGAAAAATGAATTTTTTATGTAATTCTAAGCAAACCTATAGGAAATCATGTTACGTAAATTGGGACATTTATGTAAATCAGCACAGGGTTTTAGCACAAAATCATTATGTAACTCGAGGCATATGTAAGCTGGGGTTTTACTGTATTCTATATCTATGTGGGCATTCAATTTTAATTTTTTTCCAGTAGAGGTTTCTCAGTTATTTACAACAGGTAGAAGTGTGTTATCAGTCTGGCCAAGGTTACCCTGCTATGGTGATTGAGTAGACCAGTGTTTTCTAACCTTTGATTCTTGGACTCCAATTCCCAGAAGACTAAGACAATTTCCCAAAGCATTGATCATTGATTGACTGAGGCTTCTGGGAATTGAGGTCCCCCTGTGTTCCATGTAATACAGTTTGGGAAATCTTGCTCTAGCGCAATGATGGCGAACCTTGGCACTCCAGGTGTTCTGAGACTTCAATGCCCAGAAGCCCAATCAGCACTCCTGCTGATCAGGGGCTTCTGGGAATTGAAGTCCAAGAACATCTGGAGTGCCAAGGTTCGCCATCACTGCTCTAGAGTAAGACCTATGAGCAAACTCAATGTTAGGGATCATTAGGAAGGGTATAGAAAATAAGTCAGCAAGTGTCATTTTGCCTCTTTATAAATCTATGGTGAGGCCCCATCTGGAATACTGTGTACAGTACTGGTCGCCATACCTCCAGAAGGATATTATGGAGCTGGAAAAAGTGCAGAGGAGGGCAACCAGAATGATTAGGGGACTGGAACACCTTCCTTACCATCTGAGGCTGCAACGGTTGGGCCTTTTCACTCTTGAACGACGGCGTCTTAGAGGTGACCTGATTGAAGTTTATAAAATCATGCACGGTGTGGACAAAGTAGATAAGGAAAAACTGTTTTCCTTATCGCACAACACTAGAACTAGGGGACACTCCATGAAACTTTTGGGTACTAGTTCTCAAACAAATAAGAGAAAGTACTTTTTCACCCAGAGGATTACTGGTCTATGGAACTCCCTGCCAGAAGAAGTGGTGACAGCTGTCAGTCTTGACAGCTTTAAGAAAGGATTAGACAAGTTCATGGAGGACAAGGGTATCAATGGCTATAATTATGGATACCTAAGGACAACCTCCGCGTTGGAGAGACAGGCAGGATATCTCTCAATGCCACTTCCAAGGAATCCTAAACAGATGAAGGCATCTCCTTGGGAATACCCTGAAGGAAATGGTGAGCCACTGTGTGAGACAGAATGCTGGACTGGATGGGCTGTGGCCTGTTCCAGCAAGGCTGTTCTTATGTCCTTATGTTCTTATGTAAAGCAATACTTGATTAAACCAGAATATTTAAGGCTTTTATGTTGCCACTGCACATTCGGAATTGGATACAGCACAAAAAGAAGCGAGTTAGAAGCCACTTACCTCAAAAGTGACAAATTGCGAGGGACCACACGAGAAACTGGGTAGAAAAAAAAGAATGTAAGAAACTAGGGGAAACACAGAGATTGAGGAGTGGTAAAGTAGAAGCTCTGGCGGCACAGGGGTTAAACTGCTGTGGTGCTACCAAAAGGTTGTGAGTTCAATCCTAGCCAGGGGTCAAGGTTAATGTAGCCCCTTCCATCCTTCTGATTAACTTGTGAACACTCAGGGCAGGTAATGAAGTAGAATTGCTTTAGAGCAGGGATTCTCAACCTAAGGCCCGGGGGCCGGACGAGGCCCAGAAAACAATTTCATGTGACCTACCACCACCTCCGCCACACCCGGAAGTGCCATGTGTGGCAGGCAGGGCAAAGTAGCCATCCAGCCCCCAAAGCTATCTGAGGGAGCATGACCCGGCCCTTGGCTTGAAATATCTGGAGGGTCATGAGCCCCCCTCCCCAGGCCAAACCTCTCTCTTCCCCACAATATCAACCTATATCTTTCCCTTCTCCCTAATAATTTAACCCCCCTTCCTCCAAATACCAACTCACTCACTCACTCCCCTTCCCACTTTTCAACCCCTCTCCAGTCAACCCTAACCCTTGAGTTACTCCAAGGGACTGCAGTGACTCAAGTGGTTAAGATGCTGACTGGAACGACAGCAGGTCAGCAGTTCGAGACCAGAGTACTGCATGAAGGAATGAGTTCCCGTCTCTGCTCCAGCTCCTGCCAACTGAGCAGTTCGAAAGGAAGGAATTGCAAGTAGATAAACAGGGAACACTTCGGTGGGAAGGTACACCGCGTTCAGTGCACTCCAGTGTCTAGTCATGCCTGCCACGTGTCCACGGAAACGTCTGCAAAAACACAGACAGCGCTGACTCTTCGGCTATAAACAGAGATGAGCACTGGACCCTAGAGTTGGATACGACTGGTTATGAGCAAGGGTGATCTTTACCTTTACCTCAACAATTGTCACCCCTCCCCCCCATTTCAAGCCTCTTTCCCTGGCCCAAATACCAACCCGCCTCTCTTCACTCTAAATACCAACCCGCTTTCCCTCCTGCCTCAAATTCAACCCCCACACCCCTAATCCCAATTCGATCCCCTCTCCCCCGAATACCAACCCCCTTCCCCTAAATGTCAAGCCCGCTTCCTATCCTCCCCACCTCTAATTTCACCCCCCCTCCCTCAAACACAACCCCTTTCCTTAAATGTCAAGTCCCCTTCCTATTGTCTCCACCCTCAATTTCAGAGCCCCCCCTTTAAGGGACAATCCCCCTCCCCCACCCAAATCTCACCCCCTCTCCACCAAGTACCAACCCCCTTCCCTTAAATGTCAAGCGTCCTTCCTTCCCCTCACCCCTAATTCTAACCCCTTCCCCCTTAAAGGCCAAACCCCAAATTCCCCCCTCTCCCCAATACCAGCCCCCTCCCCCTAAATATCAAGCCCCTCCCCTCCCCAATTCCAACCCCTTCCCCCTTAAAGGCCAACCTCCCAAATTCCCCCCTCTCCCCAATACCAACCCCTCCCCCTAAATGTCAAGCCCCCTCCCCAATTCCAACCCCTTCCCCCTTAAAGGCCAACCTCCCAAATTCCCCCCTCTCCCCAATACCAACCCCTCCCCCTAAATGTCAAGCCCCCTCCCCAATTCCAACCCCTTCCCCCTTAAAGGCCAACCTCCCAAATTCCCCCCTCTCCCCAATACCAACCCCTCCCCCTAAATGTCAAGCCCCCTCCCCAATTCCAACCCCTTCCCCCCCAAGGGCCAACCACCCCACCCCAAATTCCCCCCTCCCCCAACATCAACCCCCCCTCCCCCTAAATATCAAGCCCCCTTCTTTCCTCACCCCCAATTTCAACCCCCTTCCCCCTCCTCAGGGGGGGGCAAACCCCTCCCCAAAAAGCAACCCTCCCCTGCCCCCTCCCTTTCCTTACCTGCCAGGTAGGCCATGGCTCGTTTCCCCCCCTCCCCCCGCAGAGCCCTTCAAGCCACCTTAAAACAATATACACAATCAGTGTCGGCGCAACCGCTTAAAGGTTCCGGGTAGGAACCGAAGCCGCCGCCACGCGCGTTCCGGGCGGAAGGAAAAGGCAAGGCGGCAGCAGCGGCCTCTAGCGGCAGCTCAAGGGAAAGCGCAGGGAAAGGCGGGCGACAACAACGCAGACTCTGCCCCGCCGCGGGCGCCATACAGTCCAGGGAGACAGATTGCACTAGGGTTGTGTTGTTTTGTAAATAGATAAACAAGGACCACTTCGGTGGGAAGGTAACAACGTTCCGTGCGCTCCGGCGTCTAGTGATGCCTGCCACATGACCACACGGAAACGTCTGCAGAAGCAGACAGCCCTGGCTCTTCGGCTTTGAAACAGAGATGAGCACTGAACCCTAGAGTCGGATACGACTGGCTTCCGAGCAAGGGAAACATTTAACTTTACCTTTGTTTTGTTTTTTCCTTTGGGCCACGCTCCTGTCCGAAAAGCCAGGAAGCAAGGGGCGAGTTTTTGGGGATGCTCAAAACTTCATATTCAATTAATAAAAACGACCTATTCAAAAACAGGATGAGATGCATTTAAAGCGGCCGTTTTCTCTGCTTAAACCAGGGGTGCCCAAACTGCCCCCCCCCCATGCCAATTCATCATCTGGCCCACATGCCACCCTCGTCACTCCCTCCCAGAAGAAGGGTGTGTTTTACTTCCGCTAGAGGGCAGTGTGGGCCAGACGAATTGGCCCTGGGGGCCGGATCCGGCCCATGGGAGGTAGTTTGGGCACCCCTGGTTTAAGCAGAGAAACACGGCAGCTTCAAATGTATCTCATCCTGTTGTGAAGAAGATGGCAAGGTGCGTTTTACTTTTTGCTTCTGGCGGGAGGAACCATGTGTCCAGCCCGCTGAACCACATGACCGGCCCACGGCCTGAAAGGTTTGGGCACCCCTGTTTTAAAGCATCACAGGAGAAGGGATTACAGCAAATCTGCAATTTAAAAAAACTGTGAAGGGAGGGGGTGCCCTGCTATCCATTGCAACCTGTCAGGGCAATTGCAAATATTTTTGGGGCAGAAAAACCCCTTCCCTATGGATGGATAGTTGGATGGGCAGGCAGGCAGGCAGGCAGGCAGGCAGGCAGGCAGACACATACATACATACATACATACATACATACATACATACATACATACATACATACATACATACATACATACATACATACATACATACATACATACATACATATACAAGAGGTCGCGTGGACTTTTAGATCCTAAAAAAGAAATATCCTAAAGCTGGTGCATCAATTGGTGCACATCAGGAGAGATTTGCCTGCAGATGAAGGAAACATTTATGCCAGTCTGATGCCAGTCCCTTGGAATCCTGGGAAATGTAGTCCAGGGAGCCCCAATTTGACACCTCTAATTTCTGCTTGCAAAAGTCTCCCCTTTTTTCTTGGCCAATGGCAGAGCCCCGCCTCTTTGGCAATTAACCACCTGACTCTAATTAATGTAATGAGGGTGCCTTCTTTAATTAAAGAAAGCAGGGGTCAAAAACAAATTTGGGCTGCGTCCCTGGGTGGGCTCGAACCACCAACCTTTCGGTTAACAGCCGAACGCGCTAACCGATTGCGCCACAGAGACCCAGCTGTGGGTGGAGCTTCCTACTGCCACCTTTAACTATTAAAAAAACAATATAAGGCCAGCTTTCTTCTTATTTTAAACAGCAAGCATCACATGGGAAGAGATTGTCAGCAAATCTTGATTATTAAAAACTGAGTTTTCAATAAAAGCACCAAAACTGGCAAAAGTTTACCTTACGGATCAGTTGATTTATTTATTAAATTTTTATTCCACCCCTCTACGTTTCCCATTCTGGGCGGTGCACAAATCGTTAAATGCTTTCCTCTGTGCCCTAAACTTATTCTTTAATTCCCTAAATACCTTATTTAATTTGCAAATTGGATTGATGCCCTGGTCCAGGGATGCCCAAACTATGGCCTGGGGGCAGGATCCAGCCCCCGATGCCAATTAATCTGGCCTGGGCCGCCTTCGTCGCTCCTGGAAGCGGAAATGTTTCACGGGAGCATTTTACTTCCACTTCCGGGAACGACAAGGGCGTCCCAGGCCAGATGAATTGGCATCTGGGGCCAAATCCAGCCCACAGGCCGTAGTTTGGGTGCCCCGATTTAAGCAGAGAAAATGGCAGCCTAAAAATCTATCTCATCCTGTTGCAAAACAGACTGCAAGGCATGTTTTACTTCCACTTCTTGGGGGGGGGGGACACACCACGTGAGTGGCGCACTGAACCATGTGACTGGCTCACGGCCCGAAAAGTTTGGGCTCCCCTGCCTGAGTCTATGCCAATCTTCCAATCAGTTCCTATTTTTTAAACAATAGGAACTACATGTTCTTAAGGTCACCCCTGGGGTCCACAGAAAGAGTCTCTTCGATGATGACTGAAAGGGGTCCAGATAATCCGCTTCATCCAGAACACCCTGCAACTGTAGCGCCACTGCCTTCTCCAGGACCTTCCGTAAAAAGGGAAGGTAGAAGACAGGCGGATAGTTGGCCAATATCATTGGGTCAAGCGCTGGCTTCTTCAGGAGGGGGCGCACCAAAGCATGTTTTAATGGTGCATGAAACATCCCCTCTGGCAAGGAAGCGTTGACTATTGCCCCAAAAAGGAACTCAACACTCCTGATAGTCACAATGATGAAGATTTTGAACCTGAGCCAGATATCCTGGAGAGTGAAGTCAGAAAGGCCCTAAAGAGCACTGCAAACAACAAAGCTAGTGGAGATGATGGTATCCCAGTTGAATTTTTCAAAGCCTTAAAAGATGATGGCATCAAACTACTGCATTCAATATGCCAGCAGATTTGGAAAACAAAACAGTGGCCACAGGACTGGAAAAGATCAGTATATGTTCCAATCCCAAAAAAGGGCAATGCCAAAGAATGCTCAAATTATCGAACAATTGCGCTCATCCCACACGCCAGCAAGGTGATGCTCAAGATAATACAGGATAGACTTCAGCAGCATGTGGAAAGAGAACTACCAGAGGTGCAGGCTGGTTTCAGAAGAGGCAGGGGGACTAGAGACCACATTGCCAACATACGCTGGATCATGGAGAAAACAAAGGAATACCAGAAACAAGTTTACTTTTGCTTTATTGATTACACTAAGGCCTTTGATTGTGTGGACCACAACAAGATGTGGCAAGTGATTAAAGAGATGGGAATTCCAGAGCATCTCATATGCCTCCTGAGAAATCTGTACAGGAATCAAGAAGCAACAGTTAGGACAGAACACGGAATGACAGAGTGGTTTGGAATAGGAAAAGGAGTAAGACAAGGCTGCATTTTGTCACCCTGCTTATTCAACTTATACACAGAGCACATAATGCGCAACGCAGGGATGGAGGAATCACAATATCGGATTAAAATTGCTGGGAGAAACATCAACAATCTGAGATATGCAGACGACACCACCTTAATGGCAGAAAGTGAGGAAGACCTAAAGAATCTCTTGATCGGTGTGAAGGAGGAGAGCGCAAAAGCTGGCTTGAGACTCAATATCAAGAAAACCAAGATAATGGCAACAGGCCCGATCAGTTCCTGGAGAATAGATGGGGAAGAAGTAGAAGCAGTGACAGATTTTACATTCTTGGGATCTAAGATCACTGCAGATGGAGATTGCAGCCATGAAATAAAAAGGCGACTGATTCTTGGGAGACAAGCCATGAGAAACCTGGGGAACATGGTGAAAAGCAGAGACATCACCTTGAAAACAAAAATTAGAATAGTCAAAGCAATGGTATTCCCAGTGGTAATGTACGGATGTGAGAGCTGGACAATTAGGAAGGCTGAACGCAGAAGAATAGATGCCTTTGAAATGTGGTGCTGGAGGAGAGTTTTGAGGGTACCCTGGACAGCGAGGAGAACAAATAGGTCAATCTTAGAAGAAATCAACACTGACTGCTCATTGGAAGGTCAAATAGTAAAGATGAGGCTAAAGTACTTTGGGCATCAAATGAGAAGGGAGGATTCACTTGAGAAGGCCGTGATGTTGGGAAAGGTGGAGGGCAAAAGAAGAAGGGGGAGGCCAAGGATGAGATGGATAGATGGTATTGTAGACACAATGGGCACAGAACTAGGAGGACTGAGGGGGATGGTGGAGGACAGAGATGCCTGGAGAACGATGGTCCATAGGGTCGCAAAGGGTCGGAATCGACTGTGCGACTGAACAACAAGTACTTGTGACTGCCTTGGACGCCTTGACTAGCCAGGCGGGACAAGGGTCTAAGAAACAGGCAAACAGATGTAAGGAGCCTGTCCACTTCCTCAGGAACAACTGGATCAAACCCATCCCAGGCAACTTGGCCAGACTGCACTCCCGTCAACTCCAGATCCACAGCAACCACGCTAGGGTCAAACTTCGAGCAAATCTATTATGCCTTTTCTATGTTTTTGATATCCTGTTTTGATTTTTTTGTTTGTTTATTGTGTATGTAATTATAGTTTAAAAAATAATAATAATAATAAATCTCACTGAGATGTTACTATGTTACTGAGATGTTATTGTACTTTATTATATTTTGTACTTTATCTGCTGTATTGTATTTTTGTTTGATATATTGTGAGCCGCCTTGACTCGGCGTATGCTGAGTGGGTGGCATACAAATCAAATAAATGAATGAATGAATTGAATAATAATGATGATGATGATGATGATAATAATAATATACAACTTCCATTTATATCCCACCTACTTGGGGTTATCCCCCACTCTGGGCGGCTAACAGCAACTCATTAAAAACACATTATAAAAACAAATAATAAATTACGTGATAAAATACGAATATCAAGCCTAATTAAAAACGGGGCGGGGTTTGAATAAAAGCCTAACACTAGTCCGGTGCGTGCCCCCTACTCAAATGCCATCCTGAACAGATCCACTTTAAGCTGTTTTCTGAATGCCAGCAAAGAAGTGATCTGGCCAAATTCCGCCGGAAGGGAGTTCCATGGGGATGGTGCCGCCACCGGAAAGGCTCGTTTACGGCTTTGAAAATTAAAACGAACACCTTGAACCTGATACGGAATGAAACAGGCAACCAGTGCAGCTCTGCCAGGGCTCATGAGATGTGATCGAACTTCCTCATCTGGGTGATTAGTCTAGCCACTGCATTTTGTAACTCCTGAAGTTTCCATACCAGGGTCAGGGGAAGCCTGACCCTGGTACAGGCCTCAAACTGGTCACGTTGTTCTGCGGGCCGGTCACGCGCTTCCTCCCAATGGAAGTGGAAGTAAAACACGCCTTGCAATCTGATCTGAAACAGGACGAGATAGATTGTAAGCTGCCATTTTCTCTGCTTAAACCAGGGGTGCCCAAACTGCACCCTGCAGGCTGGATCCGGCCCCTGACACCAATTCATCAGGCCCACGTTGCCTCCGTCGCCCCTGAAAGTAAAATGCACCCGTACAGATGCATTTTACTTCCGCTCCTGGGAGCAACGGGGGTGGTGTGGGCCAGATGAATTGGCATTAGGGGACAGATCTGGCCCACAGGCCATAGTTTGGGCATCCCTGAGATAGACAGGTAGATCGATCGATGGATGGCTTGCTTTGGGCTTAACCTCTTCTACCTGTTTTAAGGTCGGAAATAACTTTCTCCCTTGAAGTTAAAATAACTCCTAATGGGTCATGATTTGAGATAGTTAAAAAACTTAAATTTTTGATCCAGGGCCATGGAAACATCACGGGATGGGACTGCAATGGCTTTAGTGGTTAAGAGGTTGAGATTGACGACCGGAAAGTTCGGCAGGTCAGAGGTTCAAGCCCTGAGTGCTTCACAACAGAGTGCGCTCCTGTCGTCTGTCCCAGCTACTGCCAAACTAGCAGTTCGAAAGCAAGAAATTTGCAAGTAGATAAACAGGTACCACTTCAGCGGGAAAGGTAACAGCGTTCCGTGTACTCTATTTAGTCCTGCCTGCCACATGTCCACGGAAACGGCTGGAGACGCAGACAGCACTGGCTCTTTGGCTATGAGCACCAAACCCTAGAGTCGAATACGACTGTCGACTGGCTATTGAGCATTTAGCTCAAAAAGTCTGTACGACATCATCTGGGGAGAAAGCCATCTACCAAGGGACCAGTTTCAGGGTACTTTTATTAACTTTTTAAAAAAGATTTGCAGAGAAAAAGGGTTGACACACAAGAATTAATTTTCCCAGAGCTGAGCGGGGGGTCAAATTCATTACAACTGCATCACATCTATAGCTAACAGGCTGTTCCAAATCACGGTGGCGTCAGAGGCCGACGAGAATACAATGGATTTAATGCAGATTGGTTTTGGTTTGCCCACATGTTCAGTCTCCTTCCGGCCAAAGTAGATTTGGAGGGGGCTGGAATCAACAGTGTGTATTTTGTCGGGGATTTAATTAAAATAATTGGTGAGGCAAGAGGTGTCTAGGTTCAACGGGGAGCAAAGCTTTGCTCATCTCGACATGTTTTAAGGCAGGGGTGAGGCTCTAGGTCTGGGGGCCGCCAACCTTTTAAAGTCAGGGGCCGGGTCACACTCCCTCAGACAGTTGAGGGGTCGGGATTATCATAAACGAGTCCACAGCCGA
Source organism: Bradypodion pumilum (assembly GCA_035047305.1). Taxonomy (NCBI): domain Eukaryota; kingdom Metazoa; phylum Chordata; class Lepidosauria; order Squamata; family Chamaeleonidae; genus Bradypodion; species Bradypodion pumilum. The sequence continues at coordinate 41,491,070 of JAWDJD010000007.1, read as the reverse complement.
TTCTGCCGCCGCCGCCGACTGGAACGAGAGCAGGATTATTTGGCACCATGGGCCGGATCAGGGGTAGTCAAACTTTTCAGGCCACAGGTCAGTCAGTCACGTGGTTCAGTAGGCCAGTCATGTGGTTCCTCCAACTGGAAGCGGAAAACGCGCCCGTGGGTGCATTTAGGGCATTTTGTGCATTCATGGGCGCATTTTACTTCAGTTTCCGGGAGCGTCAAGGTGGGGCCGGGCTAGATGACTTGGTGCTGTGGGACGGATCTGGCCCGCACACGATAGTTTGGCCACCCCTGCTCTAGGTGTTGTTAAGGTTTCAGTTCCCATTCTGCTGAGCTCAGAAGACTAAGGTTCATGGGATCTGTAGTCCAAAAATATCAGGAGAGGGGGGAAGGAGCACGCCTTTCTGCCTTAAGAGTTATTGCAACCTTTACAGGAAATGAGGTGCAATGTTTCATCGAGCAGGTGGGGCGCTTGATATAGCACTTATTTGGGCACGTTGGACTGAATGCAAAAATAGACGGTGTAAAAATAAAGGCTCTCGAAGTTCCGTACAAAATAAAATGCTCTCCAGGCTCAGCCGTGGTGAACTCAAATGCACGCGGGTGGGGTGGGGGGAGTTCATGAGTGGAGAAACGGTTCACAAGCTGTCTTCTGGAGACGTCCTCTCCATCTGTTGGCGTTTCTTTTGCTCCAGAATTTCTTCTTCAAACTTTTCCCTCTCCCTGGGAAAAAAGAAAGGAAAATTAAACATCCAAGACAACAGTGGAAAATGTCCCAGCTCCTGCCAACCTAGCAGTTTGAAATCAAGAAATCGCAAGTCGATAAATAGGTACCACTTCAGTGGGAAAGGTTACAGTGTTCCGTGCACTCTGGTGTCGAGGCATACCTGCCACATGTCCATGGAAATGTCTGCAGATGCAGACAGCGCTGGCTCTTTGGTTATGAACAGAGATGAGCACCGAACCCTAGAGTCGGATACAACTGGCTTTCGAGCAAGGGCGACCTTTGCTGCAGCCAGAAAGGTGGTGAGTTTGATCTTGACCAGGGCTCAAGGTTGACTCAGCTTCTCCCAACCTTCCAAGGTCAGTAAAATGCTATATCCTTGTTAAATATAACAATGTTCTAATGACGGGCTATCTACGATGTCTATTTCTGCCCCTACTATGCTCCGTCAAGAAGTTCTTCGTGGTCTCTGTGAATCCACATGAATGGGTTCACTGCGCATATGCAGTGTAGAGTCACAGGTGACCACAAAGAACAATAGTGCCAGGTAAGCAACCTGTCATTATAGAGCCAAGCAACCTGTCATTATAGAGCCCTAGTAGAATAGGGGTTACAACTGCTGCCCTGCAGCTAGAACATTGTGAGTTCGATCCTGACCAGGGCTCGAGATGGACTCAGCCCTTTCCCTCCTTCCAAGGTCGGTTAAATGAGTCCCCAGAATGTTAATGATGGTAAAAAATGCTAATTAACTAATCAACTGCTCAGAAAATGCACTAAGCAATTGTGTGTGTGTGTGGGGGTGGGTGGGTGGGTGGGTGGTGGTGGTGGTGGTAGAGAAGTCTAATTCAGTGTTTCCCAACCTTTGGTTTTTGGACTTCAATTCCCAGAAGCCTCAGCCAATTCTCTGGGGCAGTACTGGAGGGGAAAGAGCCTGAAAAGAAGTCTACAACAGGGATACTCAACCTGCATCCTGTGGGCCAGATGCAGTCCACGCCACCATTTCATGTGGCCCTCCACCGCCTCCACCACACTCGGAAGTGCCATGTGGTGGAGGAAGGGCAAAATGGCCGTCAGGCCCCCGAAGCTGTCCGAGGGAGTGTGGCCCGGCCCCCGGCTTAAAAAGGTTGAGAGCTCCTGGTTTATAACATCGTTGGGAACATCGACAAATGTCGGAGCGACTCTTTAGGACCCCTCCCCTTGTGTAAATCTTGTTCCGTTTGAATGAGGAGTGGCAGGTCGGCAGGTCGAGACCGGAGTACTGCACGACGGAGTGAGCACCCGTTCCTGCCCCAGCTCCTGCCAACCTACCAGATCAAAAACAAGAGATCTGCAAGCAGATAAAGAGGTACCGCTTCTGTGGGAAAGGTAACAGCACTCTGGTGTCTAGTCCTGCCTGCCACATGTTCACAGAGGCGTCTGCAGACTCAGACAGCCCTGGCTCTTTGGCTATAAATGGAGATGAGCACTGCACCCTAGAATCGGATACAACTGCCTTTTGAGCAAGGGCGACCCTTGACCTACCTTTGGCTGACAAGTGGTCCGTTAATGTACTTCTCTTCTGCTTTCTTGTAATCGATTCGATCAATGGCCGAAATCGCACAGATGATGGCCTGGTTGTAAACAGCGCGAGCGCGAGAGAATTTGTCATTATACAAGAAATCAACACAATTCAGGACATATAAAACACTTTGCAGTTTCAGTAAAGGTCAAAGGTGTGTTAACTTGGGCTTCTGGGAACTGAAATCCAAGAACACTTGGAGAGCCAGGTTTGCTGATTCTGGTAGGCGGACAAATTCTGAGATCTAGGTGGGACAAAGTTTGAGATCTAGATCAAGGTCCTCAAACTTAGCTCTCCAGATGTTCTTGGACTTCAATTCCCACAAGCCCTGATCTGCAGGAGTGCTGATTTGGGATTCAGGAAACTGAATTCCAAGGACTCCTGGAGTGCCAGGGTTGGCCGTCACTGTTCTACCTGCTGTGGCTTCTCCTACCTCCGGAAACAGGACATCGAGGATGAACTTGACCCCGTCCCCATTGACCAGTGGCAAGGTTTCGGGGTCAGCCTCGCGATAAACCCCTTGCAGGTAGTTGAAGACCAAGTCCTGCTGGGCGTCATCCTCCAGGTAGGTCTCAATGCTGGTGACAGAAGGGTGGGCCTGGAGGAACTGGGCCAGCCACCGGGAGGGCTTCTCATTCTTCAAGACAGACCAGAGGTGGTCATCTGCCCCCTTGGCCTTGACGATGAAGTCGACGATCTTCCCGTTGGCTCGGTCTCTGGAGGCCCGCGCCCGGTCCGGGAGCACTTTCTTCACCACCTTGGCAGGCGGGGACTCTGCCTGGAAGTCCCCCTCAACCTGGGGGAAATTCATCTGGGAGAGGTTGAGGGGGGCTTCTTTGCGGACCGGGTAACCTGAAAATGCGAAGACGAGAACGAGCATCATTTCCACAAAGAGCTTTATGGCAACAACAAACATTCTTGAGGGTACACAAGAGGACTCGTTCCACGTGACACAGACCTGCACACATTTAGGAAGCTGCACACATTTAGGAAGCCTTTTTGACTGCTTCAGAGTACATGAGGTTCTGCTCCAGGATTAAGTGATCTCTGAGGCAGGACAGAACCTTTTCAAATTGTAATTACAGACAAACAATGCAAAACAACTTCCTTTAGGTCAGGCTAGTCTTGCCTGTCTTTCTGGTCACTGGGGATTGCATTAGAATACTCAACAGAGTCCAGTCTATCAATGAAGTTAGTTAGTTACCGCATTCATTCATTCACTACAATTATATCTTGTGAGGCTGCAGTGGCTCAGTGGTTAAGAAGCTCACCTTGTTAGCTGGAAGGCCGGCAAATCGGCAGTTCAAGACCCAGGCACTGCATGACGAATTGAACACTTGTCTGTCCCAACTCCTGCCAACCTAGCAATTCGAAAGCAAGAAATTGCAAGTAGATCAACAGGGACTCCTTGGGTGGGAGAAAGATCTTGGGGACATTAAAGGAGCCTCATTCAGGTGTCCCCTGAGCGGAGTTCCTCCAGCAAAAAATCCTTTCAACCCAAAATAATTTCTAACATGAAATTATTATTATTACACCTTGTAAGAATAACAAAGCCCATTTTCCCACTACCATAAAGCCCTTTTTCTGCTTCAGAGTCCATGTGGTTCTGCTCCAGGCTAGAGAAATCTAGGAAAGGTTTCAATCCCTGGCTGTTTAAGTTTACAAACCAGCCATATCAGGTAGGAAATTAACAATGAGTAGATTAGGTAGTGTTGCCAATAAAGGAAATAGAATTATCCCACCAGTTTATGCTCTATATAAAAAGTACAAACATCCTCTGTTAAAAAAATAATCAGCTTTATTAAAATGAAGAAAAAGTAGAATAAAAAATCAGGATCACAAAAAGTTATATATAGCTTTCCCCCTTTCCTTGGTAAAACAAGAAAGGAACATCTATCTATCTATCTATCTATCTATCTATCTATCTATCTATCTTTTGTTCAAATTATTGAACAATTGTGCTCATCCCACATGCTAGCAAGGTGATGCTCAAGATAATACAGGATACACTTCAGCAGCACGTGGAGAGAGAACTACCAGAGGTGCAGGCAGGGTTCAGCAGAGGCAGGGGGGACTAGAGACCACATTGCCAACATACGTTGGGTCATGGAAAAAACAAAGGAATACCCGAAACAAGTCTACTTCTGTTTCATTGACTACACTAAGGCCTTTGACTGTGTGGACCACAATAAAATGTGGCAAGTAATCAAAGAGATGGGAATACCAGAACACCTTATATGCCTCATAGGAAATCTGTACATGAGTCAAGAAGCAACAGTTAGGACAGAACACGGAATGACGGAGTGGTTTGGAATAGGAAAAGAAGTAAGACAAGACTGCATTTTATTACTCTGCTTATTCAACTTATACACAGAGCACATAATGTGCAATGCAGGGATGGGGGAATCACAATATGGGATCAAAATTGCTGGGAGAAACATCGACAATTTGAGATACGCTGATGATACCACCCTAATGGCAGAGAGGAAGACCTAAAGAGCCTCTTGATTGGGTTGAAAGAAGAGAGTGCAAAAGCTGGCTTGAGACTCAATACCAAGAAAACCAAGATAATGGCAACAGGCCCTATCAGTCCCTGGAAAATAGATGGGGAAGAAGTAGAAGCAGTGACAGATTTTACTTTCTTAGGATCAAAGATCACTTTGAGATTGCAGCCATGAAATAAAAAGGCGACTGATTCTTGGGAGACAAGCTATGAGAAACATGGTTAAAAGTAGAGACATCACCTTGCAAACAAAAATTCGCATAGTCAAGGCAATGGTATTCCCGGTGGTAATGCATGGTTGTGAGAGCTGGACCATAAGGAAAGCTGAGCACAGAAGAATAGATGCCTTTGAGTGTTGGAGGATGGTGTGGGGCATGTGGGAATCTGATAGGTGTGAACCATAAGCCAAGTTCATGAGAGTGCACACACTCCTGTTTGGCTTTGAGTCTCCCCCCGAGAGATGTCCTGCATCCCTTTACTATGTTTCAATATTTCCCTGAAAGAATGTCAATACGCATGTAATCAAGGTTTATAGAGAGACTGATCACGCAGGTTTCACGAGGCAAGTATGCTCTCTTAGCTGCTCTAAACTAATCAGGATGCTAATCATGTACTGTAGCTTGCATGATTCTCACACGGTACCCTAATGTTAGAAACAATGTATGCCGAATGTAACCTACGGCTGAATACTCTCTATTGTTCACTATGCAATCCATTTTGCTCCCTTTCTACTGAATGCACTATTGTTCCTGTATTCTTATCTGCTGTTGAATTTTGGCAATAAAAGATACTGGTTGGGGTTGTTCGTGAGAGCTCTCCCTAAGCAGCCAGCTGGACTGTATCTCTGCTTGGGCATTTCATGGTATCAGGATTTCCTCCCGCAACATCTGAGATGTGGCGTTGGAGGAGAATTTTGAGAGTCCCCTGGACAGCAAAGAGAACAAATAGGTCAATTTTAGAAGAAATCAACCCGGACTGCTCATTAGAAGGTCAAATAGTAAAGATGAAGCAAAAGAACTTTGGACATCAAATGAGAAGGGAGGATTCACTTGAGAAAGCCTTGATGCTGGGAAAGGTGGAGGGCAAAAGAAGAAGAGGGCGGCCAAAGATGAGATGGCTAGATGGTATTGTAGACGCAATGGGCACAGAGCTGGGTGGTTTGAGGAGGGTGGAGGACAGAGGGGCCTGGAGGACAATTGTCCGTAGGATTGCAAAGGGTCGGAATCGACTGTGTGCCTGAACAGCAAAAAGATCTATCTATCTATCTGTCTGTCTGTCTGTCTATCTATCTATCTAATCATGCATTATTTGTTTTTTCTTTCCTATCTATCTATCTATCTATCTATCTATCTATCTATCTATCTATCTATCTATCTATCTGTCTGTCTGTCTAATCATGCATTATTTCTAAGTTTTTTCTTTCCTATCTATCTATCTATCTATCTATCTATCTATCTATCTATCTATCTATCTATCTATCAGCCTAAGAAACCCCCGAAACAGCTGGGAATCTATTTGAAACGAAAATAACCAGGTTTGCGATGTGTAAACAAAACTCACTCATGGCGTCCGTGCAATATTCCAAAAAGGACCCTGTGAATGAACAGCAACCTAGGAGAAAAGAAAACGTCTCAGTTCAACTCTCATTTCTTGGCTGCCAAAGTTTGTAAAACATGACCTGGAAAGGTCTAAACCAGAGATTCTTAATCTGCAGCCTGTGGACCGGATGCGGCCCACAGCACCAATTCATGCCCCCTCCATTGCCTCCACCACACCAGGAAGTGCCGTATGGTGGAGGGAGAACAAAAGGCTGTCCGGCCCACGAAGCTGACTAAGGGAGTGTAGCCCGCCCGGCCCGCAACTTCCAAAGGTTGAGAACACCTGGTCTAAACATCTGTTGCTACACAGCTTTCTCTTTGCAAAGCAGAACTGTACACGAATCAAAGCAAAGGAAGAGGTTCCAGTGTTTTAATAATTACACTGTAAATCGTTCTTTGAACATCCAGATAAGAAACGCCAGTGATATTTTATTTTTTGTCCTAGTGGGAGTGTGGTGGCTTAGTGGCTAAGATGCTGAGCTGGGTGACCAGAAGCTCAGCAGTTTGAGACCCGAGTGCTCCACAATGGAGTGAGATCTCATCATCTGGCCCGGCTCCTGCCAACCTAGCAGTTCGAAAGCATGAAATTGCAAGTAAATAAACAGGTATCACTTTGGCAGGGAAGGAAACAGTGTTCCATGCGTTCTGGTGTCTAGTCCTGTGTGCTGCATGCCCATGGAAATGTCTGCAACGCTGGCTTTCTGGCTGTAAACGGAGGTGAGCATCAAACCCTAGAGATGGATACGACTGGCTTTCGAGCAAGGGCGACGTTTACCTTTTCAGTATTGCTGAATAGAAGGGAACCATTACCCGATGGGTTTGTGAAACTATAACTCTGATAATCAAGCTTAAAATAGCATTGGCTCTCTCTGCCCTGGCCGAGGAAGTAAAAACTATTCTAGTTTTGGAATGAAGGAGATCAGTGTTTCCCAACCTTTGGTTTAATTTAATTTAATTTAATTTTAATTTTCCCACTTGTATGCCACCCAATCAGGAACTCGACTCAGGGCGGCTCACACAATAGTTATACAATATACCAAATAATTATGCTTACAAGAGCAACACATAATAATAATAGACTTCAATTCCCAGAAGTATAAGTCAATTCCCCAAAGCACTGATCTTAGGCTTCTGGGAACTGAAATCCACTGGTGGGGCCTGGGCCCCACATTGGGAGCCACTGCACTAGATAGAGCAGGGGTTCCCAACCTAAGGCCAGTGGGACAGATCCGGTCCATAGCACCATTTCATTTGTCTCCCCCCGCCCAACCCTTCAAGGGCATTCAAGAAACAAAATGGCTATCCTTTTCAAGCTGTTGGGACAAAATGGCCACCCCCATCATGCAGGCAGGGCAAAATGGCCGTCCGGCCCTCGAAGCTGACAGAAAGTGTGACCTGGCCCCCGGTTTGAAAAGGTTGGGAACCCCTGAGATAGAGGAGGAGAAAGAACGAACGAGAAGAAATAATAAAGGACTAAGCAAGAAGAAAGGAAGGAAGGAAGGAAGGGAGGGGAGGAATATTGGAAAAGAAAAGTAAATAAATGGTAGTGACCAGTGCCACTAGACCAGTGTTTTCCCAACCTTTGGTTTTTGGACTTCAATTCCCAGAAGCCTCGGTCAATTCCCCAAAGCACTGATCAGCCAATGGACTGACTGAGGCCTTTTGGAAATCGAAGTTCCCACTGTGGGGCTTGGGCCCCACATTGGGAGCCACGGCACTAGACACTTGAAACCACTTCCATCTTCTTTGCTTTCGGGGGGGGGGGGGATTCCCTGGGAGGAGGACAACCAAAATAGTCACAGTCAAGCCATTTCCCCAGCAAGGGTTTGCTTCCGTTCGGCCATGGAAGGGAATTCCATACTTTTCTTGGCCAAACTCGTCCCTTGAACTTACCCACTCGGATTCTGTAGTCTTCGATCAAGTTGATGCACCAGTTGATCTCGTGGTGGTAGTCCTCTCTGGCGCCGTCCTTGTGGAAATAGTAATGATTTTGTGTCAGAAATTATTCTGGGCTGAAAGGATTTTTTTGCTGGAGAAACTCCGCTCGGGGGACCGCCTGAATGAGACTCCTTTCATGCCCCCAAGATCTTTTCCCCACTGAAGTGGCCCCTTATTTATCTACAGTAAAATCCCAACTTACTGTACGTGTGCCTCGAGTTACATAAAATTCAACTTCCATAATGATTTTTGCACTAAAACCATGTCCCGATTTACATAAATGTCCCGATTTACATAACACAATTTCCTATGGGTTTGCTTCGAATTAAGTAAAAATGTGTTTTTCCTATGGGTTGCTTCGATTTACATAAATATCATTTTCCTATGGGTTTGCTTCGAGTTAAGTAAAAAATTCATTTTTCCTATGGGTTCAAGTTAAGCAAAAATTTCATTTTTCCTATGGGTTTGCTTCGAGTTAAGTAAAAAATGCATTTTTCCTATGGGTTTGCTTTGAGTAAGTAAAAAAAATCATTTTTCCTATGGGTTTGCTTCGAGTTAAGTTAAAAAAAAACATTTTCCTACGGGTTGCTTCGATTTACCTAATTATCATTTTCCTATGGGTTTGCTTCAAGTTAAGTAAAAAATTCATTTTTCCTATGGGTTCAAGTTAAGTAAAAAATTCCATACCTTACAAGGCTTGTGTGGAAAGAGGAGAAGGACAAAGACCATGAGGCAGACCCAGAGGAAGGTGGAGAGAGAATGTCAGAGAAACATTACAAGAACATTAAATGACACTGGTGGAGGCCGCTAGAAGTGCCAGAGGAAGCACCTAGAACAGTGGTGGCGAACGTTGGCACTCCAGATGTTCTGGAACTTCAATTCCCAGAAGCCCTGGTCAGCAGGAGCGCTGACTTGGGCTTCTGGGCATTGAAGTCCAAGAACACCTGGAGTGCCCAAGATTCTCCATCACTGACCTAGAATCTCCCTCGACACCCGATGGGGTAAAAGAGGAAGCAAAGGAGAACAGAAATAATATATATATAATTTTAAGAACACAATTATAAGCCACAACTTGGTGGTCTTACTTACGATCAGCTGCTGCTTCTCAGGACAGTCAAAGGGTTTTAGTTTTCTGAGAGAGATGGAGAATCTGCATCCAGAGGGGGGAAAAATTAAAAACAAGAATTAACAGCCGGGCTAAAATTCCCAACACCCTCGCTTGACTTTCCAGAACTGCAACCTGGAAGAATCAATCTTTTTATTGCCTTTCTGCAGGAGGGGATGATTAAAAAGCTGCTGTCTTACAACCCAAAGGTGGTGAGTTCGATCCTGACCAGGGCTCAAGGTTGACTCAACCTCTTCCATCCTTCTTCTGAGGTGAGTAGAATGAGAATCTAGCATGTTAATGAGGGCAAAATGCTAACTGACTTGTGAACTACCCAAAGAAGGCACTTAGCGTTTCGGGGCAGTTACAGAAGTCAGCCAGGAAGGTGTGAGTTTGATCCTGACAGGGATTGCTTTGTTTTACTTTGTTTTCTACCCAGATTACAATTTTAGTGGTATAAAAGCTTGTCTTAGATGGGATACAACTTGATCTATTTACCCCAGGGAATCTCAACCTGCAGTCCACGAGCCAAATGCATCCCATGGCACCATTTCATGACACCCCCCCCCCACCGCTTCCACCACACTATGAAGTGCCATGTGGTGGAGGACGGGCAAAATGGCCATCTGGCCCCCAGCGCTATCTGAGGGAGCATGGCCCGGCCCCCAGTTTAAAAAGGTTGATAACTCCTGTCTTAGATAGTTAGAAAAGAGAAAAGAAAACTGGATGTAAATTGATCTATTTACCCCTTGGATTTTTCTTCCATGGATTTTTCTATGAGGAACACATTGGCCTTCCGGGATTTCCGTGTCACTTTTCTCACCTGGCAGAAGGGAAGGGGGAAATATATATATATCAGACTGTTTGTCTGTCTTGATTGCCAGACTCTCTCTCTATCTTCTCTCCATTCCTCCCATCCATCCATCCATCCATCTATCCATCCCAGGGATTCTCAACCTGCGGCCTGTGGCCTGAATGTGGACCACAGCGCCATTTCATGTATCCCACCACCACCACTTCCACCATACCAGGAAGTGCCATGTGGTGGAGGAAGGGCCAAATGGTCATCCGGCCCCCGAAGCTGTCTGAGGGAACGTGAACTGGCCCCTGTCTTAAAAAGGTTGAGAACTCCTGATCTAGCCAAACTGTCTACTCTCCATTCCTTCCTTCTTTCCTTCTGTCCCACTATCTACATTTAATAAACATCAAACCAAACACTAGGAAACTACAGAAACCGTTGGTATTTATTTATGACATATACATCCTGCTTCTTCACTACAAAAGCAGCAGTGGATGCCGAGAGAAGGACCCTCGACACCCTCTGGACAGAGATGAGTCTCAAGTCCGCCGGTTCAGATCCAGGAAATACTTTATGGAAAGAATAAACACTCTTGTCTTGAGGGGTACGCAAGAGCAAAGCCCAATTAGAAGATGGAGGAAGGAGCTCACTGGGAAAGGAATGACATTCAAGGAGGAAATGGCTGAGGAACTCAACCTCCCCGACGTCACTTGGAAGGACCCTGGATAGGCTGAGGGGTTGGAGTTTACCCTCAATGCAAGACCAACAGGCTCACGTGGGGGGGGGGGCTGATGGCAGAGACAACAACACCCTGTGTCAATGTGGAGAGACACAGAATCCGGCTCATTTGCTGGTCTGCCAATGACAGCCAGAAACATGCACCAACGAGGACTTGAGTTTGGCCAAAGCCAAGAAAGCGACTTAATTTTGACAGTCCAGGATTTGACCGGGATATGGAAGAACCAGAAACGGGCACCAATGAGGACTTGTATTTGGCCAAAGCCAAGAAAGTGGCTTCGTTTTGGCAGTCCAGGGTCTGATCAGGACACGAAAGAAAAAGAACCAGAAACGGGCACCAATGAGGACTTGAGTTTGGCCAACGCCAAGAAAAGTGGCTTCATTTTGGCAGTCCAGGGTTTCATCTGCACACAAAAGAAATACCTGAAATAGGTGCCAATGAGGACTTGAATTTGGTCAAAGCCAAGAAAGTGGCTGCATTTGGGCAGTCCAGGGTTTGATCAAGACACGAAAGAAAAAAATACAAGAGTAATAGCAAGAGGGTTTACAATTTTCATTAAAGGATAAAAATAAATAAAATCTGATTATTTTTTTACCACCGCAGGCCAATATGGGTATCTTGGGAGTTTGCACCAAACCAGCTTCCCTGCTTCGATTGAACCGGGCTCTAAGAAGAGAATAAGTGACATGCAATCAAACTTACTGCAGTGCAAAGAGACATTAAACCAGCATAGTAAAAGGCTACACAATGGAAATTTTATAAAAGGAGAGACCCTTGATCAAAAGCCAGTCGTATCCGACTCTAGGGCTCAGTGCTTACCTCCGTTTATAGCCAAAGAGCCAGCGCTGTCTGCATCTGCAGACGTTTCCGTAGTCATGTGGCAGGCAGGACTAGACATACGGAACACTGTTACTTTTCCCACTGAAGCAGTACCTCTTTATCTACTTGCAAATTTCTTGCTTTTCGAAATGCTAGGTTGGCGGGAGCTGGGAAAGATGACATGAGCTCACTCTGTTGTGCAGTACTTAGGTCTTGAACTGCTGACCTGCCGACTTTCTAGTCATCAAGCTAAGCATCTTAACTGCTAAGCCACTGCAGTCCCCCCTAAGATTTTATTTACATTCCCTTAAAACAGGGGTTCCCAACCTTTTCAAGCCAGGGGCCGGGTCACGCTCTCTCAGTCAGCTTCAAGAGCCAGATGATCGTTTTGCCCTGCCTGCACGATGGGGGTGGCCATTTTGTCCCAACAGCTTCAAAGGGGTCAAGCATGTTGCTTTTCAAATGCCCTTGGAGGGGAGGGGGCACATGAAATGGTGCTGCAGGCCAGATACGGCCCACGAACCTTAGGTTGGGAACCCCTGCCTTAAAACAACTGAGCACAGGCCAAAGACGACTCACCTTGTGGTGGGAGGATACTGGGCAGTTCGTCTTCTTCATCATCCTCCCTTAAAGCAGGGCAGAGTGAGGGTTTCCTTATAGGGCTGGGCCTTAAAGATAGCTGGGAGGTAGAGTCCCCACCTGTTTGGAAAGCAACATCGCACTTATATCTACTTTTGGCTGTAATCCAGATGTGAGTCACAATTAGGGCAAAGTCAAAGTATATAAAATTGTGATTGTTGCGCTTTACCTTCTTCATCTTCATCTTTCAAAGCTTCCACCTGGAGTTGTTCCACCTGCAGACTTCGGCTTCCTCCCATCTCGCGTCCCAAAACTGACTCTTCCAGACGGGGCTTGGGGTTCAAATTCTCCAGACAAAGCTTCCGCCGTCGTTTCCGAGAAGGAGGCAAATTCCTGTCGTTCTGTCCCCCGTGGGCTCCGTTGGTGCTGGTCGGAGGGTTACTGCTGTTGGCGAATTTGACAAATTTATCAGCAGGAGACGCTTCTTCCTCCGAGAAAAAGCTTGCTAATCTGGGCGGTTTGGAGGAAGAAATCCAGAGTGTTTTTTGCGGGCTCGGCAGGGCGCCTGTCTTTTTGCCCTCTGAGGCCAGCAGGGATAAGGATTCACGCGAAGGCCGTGCCGGGGTGCTCGTCTGAACAAAATATTTCAAAGCGGCCGAAGGGCAGCCCCGCTTCTTAACCGGCGTGCCTGTCATTTGGTCTTCCTCTGTGGAAGGTATCGATCTCCTCTCCATATGATGCTTGGGCGATGGTTTCCCTTCCTCCGAGGGCGTCGCCGGCCTTTTCGCTTTGGAAACGCCAAGGCGTGGACTGGACAACTTCCCATTGGTGGAAAGACCACGGGACTTGGGCACAGACGGTGCGCCGTCGGCAGAGGCCCTGATTCTTTTCGTCGAACAGTTCCGTTTCTGGACAGGTGCACCAAACGTTGACAATGGAAGGTCGTTGCAAGAAGAAATCTCCTGTTGAGTAGCCATAAGCGGTCGGTCCCTTAGGATCTGCACCCCTCCATTTCTCCCCTTTGCTATGATCCCATCGACGGAAGGCAGGGTGCCGTGCAAAATATCCAGGGCCTCCCGCAAAGCGTGACGGTAGGTCAGCTCCTTCGTTGGGCTGCAGCATCTCTTGCTGTGATCTGTTACGACACAGATATTAGCTGTGGTCTGGCAATAAACATAAAGATAAGACCCTGCCTGGTAAAGGATTCCACCATTGATCTATCAACTCCATGTTGCTTAGACTGCAATGATTTTGCTACTGGGAAAAACACATGTGACTTAGATGGTCTTGAGTCTGCTGGTCCCAAATCTCAGAATTTGTCTATCATGTACAGATTCTAAGGCATGCTATAGCTGTTCAATTGGTATTGGGAAATGTATTTTCACATGGGAATATTATAACAGTTGCAGCTACCACTTTGCCTGCTGGCGCCTAGCTGAATCACGTCCCCTTGTGGCATGCATGTTCCAGCTGAGCATGTCTGGGCAAGTCAGTAAACTGACGTCAGAAATAGGTACCTAAGGCGAGATGGAACGAGGGCTTGTCTCTAGTGCGAAACCCTCTTATTGGATAGTACAGCTAGGCCATAGTCAGTCTGTTGTGAGCTAAAGATGAGTAGACGATGCTGTGTTAATAAACCGGACAATTTTTGCTACATTTATGGCAAATATACCCCTGTGTGATCAAGGCAAGAACCTAACCAAGAGAGTGAGATTGGCTAACTAAAAGATCCCGAGGTCCTAGGCAGAATCGGACTTCAGATTTGGATTCAGTGCATCTGATTTAGTATAGGACATATGGATTAGACCAAGTAGCAGACAATTATTTTTTTTTTCATGATGCAGTGTTATCAGAGTACACAGAAAGAGCCCCCTCAAAGAGGGTGATGTTTTTGAACCAACATCAGGCATAATACCCTGGGCAATGGCCAACTTGTGTTGCCAGCACATCTTTCTCACACAAGATCAGGCTGAGGAACTGAACCTCCCCTGCGTCACATGGAGGACCCTGAAAAGACTGAATACCCTGAAGGACAAGCACTATTGAGGATAAACAAGAGTAAAACCAAATTAGAAGATGGAGGAAGGAGCTCACTGGACAAAGAACAACATAGCTGATATACCTCGATCATCAGGTTTACTGACTTGGGCTTCTGGGAATTGAAGCTAATTGAAGCCACCAGTGCCTTATGATCTAAACCAGGGTTCCTCAGACTTTGCTCTCCAGATGTTCTTGGACTTCCATTTCCCAGAAGCCCTGATCCGCAGGGGTGCTGTCTTGGGCTTCTGGGACTCAAAGTCCAGGAACATCTGGAGAGCTAAGTTTGAGGAACTCTGGTCTAAAGTATAGTTCCTCAAACTTGTGACTCTCCAGATGTTCTTGGACTTCAATTCCCAGTAGCCCTGATCAGCTGGAGTGCCAAGGTTTGCCACCACTACCCTAATCCATCCTGAAAAAAGAAAAACATACCTAACTTTGAGGCGATCTCTTCGATGCTTTCCTCCTTCAAAGGCCTGATGTCAGAGCAGCACACATTAACCCTTTAAAAAGACATAATTAAGAACAGACCAAGATTTTTGTGTAGGCTGGCAATTTTTTTAAATAAAAAAAACTGTGTAAGCAAAACTTGGGAGCAACACATTACGAATAATGCAATATTCGTACTTAATAATTACATGTAATAACTAAAGCTCCAGAGGGATCTCTTGACACTGGGGGAGTGGGCAAAACAGTGGCAAATGAGTTTCAACATTAGTAAGTGCAGAGTGATGCATGTTGGGGCAAAGAACCCCAATTACATTTATAAACTGATGGGGTCTGAACTCTCTGCGACAAACCAGGAAAGGGACCTTGGTGTCCTGGTGGACAACTCAATGAAGGTGTCAACCCAGTGTGCCTCAGCAGTGAAAAAAGCAAACTCAATGCTAGGGATCATTAGGAAGGGTATAGAAAATAAGTCAGCAAGTGTCATTTTGCCTCTTTATAAATCTATGGTGAGGCCCCATCTGGAATACTGTGTACAGTTCTGGTCGCCATACCTCCAGAAGGATATTATGGAGCTGGAAAAAGTGCAGAGGAGGGCAACCAGAATGATTAGGGGACTGGAACACCTTCCTTACCATCTGAGGCTGCAACGGTTGGGCCTCTTCACTCTTGAACGACGACGTCTAAGAGGTGACCAGATTGAAGTTTATAAAATCATGCACGGTGTGGACAAAGTAGATAAGGAAAAACTGTTTTCCCTATCGCATAACACTAGAACTAGGGGACACTCCATGAAACTTTTGGGTACTAGTTCTCAAACAAATAAGAGAAAGTACTTTTTCACCCAGAGGATTACTGGCCTATGGAACTCCCTGCCAGAAGAAGTGGTGACAGCTGTCAGTCTTGACAGCTTTAAGAAAGGATTAGACAAGTTCATGGAGGACAAGAGTATCAATGGCTATAATTATGGATACTTAAGGACAACCTCCGGGTTGGAGAGATAGGCAGGATATCTCTCAATATCATTTCCAGGGAATCCTAAGCAGGTGAAGGCATCTGCTTGGGAATACCCTGAAGGAAATGGTGAGCCACTGTGTGAGACAGAATGCTGGACTGGATGGGCTGTGGCCTGTTCCAGCAAGGCTGTTCTTATGTTCTTATGTTCTTATGTTATGTAAAGCACGGCTAAGCCATTCTCACTGGAATCTTATGAATATAATAATAACTTTGTGTCAGAAATTATTCTGGGTTGAAAGGATTTTTGCTGGAGCAACTCAATTCAGGGCATGCCCGAATGAGGCTCCTTTCATGTCCCCCAAGGACTTTTCTCCACCGAAGTGGTCCCTATTTATCTACTTGCAATGTCTTGCTTTCGAACTGCTAGGTTGGCAGGATCTGGGACAGAAGACAGGCACTCAATCCGTCATGCAGTACCCGGATCTCGAACTGCCAACATGCTGGCCTTCCAGCTAATGAGGTGAGCTTCTTAATCCCACCATTATTTATACTACAGTACTTTGGAAGCTAAGGCATAAAACTCAGCAGAGAATTATCATTAGCTCAGCTGCTGCTTCTGTTCCTCATTTATTAAGCAAGCAAATTTTGTTTGAAAGGGAGGCTCCTATAGATTCAACTGCACAGCTAGTCTAATCTATCGGTCAAATAGAGATGCAGATCAAAATATAAACCTTGCCTGAAACAGAACTTAACTGGTCATTCAGATGCATAATTTCAACTCGTATGAAGGGAACCTTGGCTTTAGAAGCTGCCTGTCCCCTGGAAATCTGTCTTCTCGATAACACCTGAAAAGTAGAAAAGAAAACACAATTGAATTAGATAGATATATAGATAAACAGACTGAAACTCAACATTAAGGCTGAAAAGTAGACAGATAGATAGACAGACAATATAGAAAGACAGACAGAGTTGTACAGCTAGGGAAATAACAATGCTGTCCAGGGTCATAAAGACTGCGGAGGGGATAATCGGGCGTACTCTTCCCACTCTAGATCAAATCTATGCCTCCAGGTGTTATAAGAAAGCTGTAGAGATTGCACAGGATTGCACGCACCCTGGAAATGATCTTTTTCAGCTTCTGCCTTCTCGAAGAAGGTATAGGGTCATAAAGACCAGGACCAGCCGCTTGAGAAATATTTTCTACCCAAAAGTGGTTCTGGCTTTGAATGCAGTACAATGCAGTCTATGAGGGAGCTTCTGTATATAGTTTTTAGAGTTTTAGAGTTTTTAGAGCCTTAGAGTTTTAGAGCTTTTTAGGGGTTAAATGTGTATATGTGGGATGGGAGTATGTTGATAATTTTGTATAGTTGCATTTTGTTTAGGTTTTGTTGGGTTGATAAGTGGTTTCCTCCCCCCCCCCCCAATCTCGTTGTTCTGTGCAGGACAATTACAATAAAGATCTATCTATCTATCTATCTATCTATCTATCTATCTAACATTAAGGAAGGAAAGTAGCTAGATACAGTATTGCATTTTTATACCGCCAATCTGGGATATTTCCCACTCTGGGCAGTGCACATACAAACAACAAAAAATAAAACAACAGAATAAGTACATTAAAAAACTAAAATACGATAGCTAGATATAGACAGACAGACAGACAGACAGATGGACTAATCTTAAGGCAAGTAGGCAGGTAGATAGATATAGACAAATAATAGATAGAAGGAAAGGACAGACAAATAGAATAATATGAAGGAGGCAGGTAGAACAGACAGAATAGACAGATAGATAGATAGATAGAGTAACATTAAGGAGGCAGATAGATTAGACCAGGAGTTCTCATTCTCAACCATTTTAAGCCGGGGCAAGATGCAGCCCATGGGCCCCAGCTTAATAATCCTGGATTGGACAGACAAAGACAGACAGACAGACAGAATGGATAGATAGATAGATAGATAGATAGATAGATAGATAGATAGATAGATAGATAGATAGATAGATAGATAGATAGATAGATAGATAGATAGATAGATAGATAGATCAGTCCTAATTTTTTTCTGAATGAGCACACGCAAGTTCAGATTTAGGTAGGAAAAAGTATATAGATCTGATTAAAAACATCAAACAGGGAGAGACAAAGTCTGCACAGAAGACAATTGGAGAGGAGATCTGAAGTCTCCGAGTAGGAGAAAAATAAAATAAAATAAGATTCTCCAGTTTAATTACCTTTGCAGGCCACCACCGTTTCCGCCACTTGCAAAGGACATATTCCGTCTCAGTCATGGCTCCGGCTGTTCATGGAGGAGGGCAAAACATTGACGTGAAAGGCATTTTCCCTCCAGGATGTTCTGAATGGGAGAAAGCCAATCCCTAATGACTCAATTAACTGTGCTTTAATCCACCTCCACACATCCAAAGTTAGCTGGATGACAATTCCCATCGCTCTCTTCCAGCGCAACGGTGACAAGCGATGGGAAAGGTAGTCAAAAACCTCTGGAGAGCATGATCTCAACTTAGCACTGATGATTCCTGATGCCATCTAGTTGTAATGGCAATTAATGCATGATTTTAAATATATGATGCGCGCTTATCTGTCTATCTATCGAGCAGTCCGAAAGCAAGAAATGGCAAGTAGATAAATAGGGACCACTTTGGTGGGAAGGTAAACAGCGCTCCCTGCGCTCCAGTGTCTAGTCATGCCTATCACGTGACCACGGAAACGTCTGCGGATGCAGACAGCACCGGCTATTTGGCTGTAAACAGAGATGAGCACTGAACCCTAGAGTTGGATACAACTGGCTTTCGAGCAAGAGTGACCTCGATCTATATCTTTCCTTCTAATCTATCAATCTATCTAATCATGCATTACTGTACAGTATTTCTATCTAAGTTTCTTTCCTTCTAACCTTATCTATCTATCTATTTAATCATGCATTATTTCTATCTAAGTTTTTTTCCTTCCTTCCTTCCTTCCTTCCTTCCTTCCTATCTATCTATCTATCTATCTATCTATCTATCTATCTATCTATCTATCTATCTAAGGTTGGAAAACATTGATCTAACGTGCAGTTAATGAAGCTTGAATAATAATTTTAAGATCATAGTGTGGCCTGGAGAAAACCATTTTTATGAAACAGATATTACTATTTTACTGGTATTGCTATTTTATTGGTATTGATAGCCCTTGTATATTTATACACTGTCATCTTAAACATTAACATATTTTATATGATAGATTTTATATGAGTCGCCACGGCGAGTGGATGGCTGGCGATATAAATCTAAAAATAATAATAATTAATAAATAATACCAATCTGTCACTTGAAAACTCACGCTATGCATATAGAGTATTATGATTTTTTTTACATTACATTACAGACAGACAGACACAGACAGACAGAGACAGAGTATACTAGAACTTGTTTAATTAAGTTTAGTTAGTAGAACATTCTCACCATTTATTTTATAATCCCCACCACAACATATAATATTATATACTGTATACATAAGATAGAATCGTGTTGTAAACGTTTTATCTGTAATCTGTTCTGGTCTTTGACTGCAATAATAAATGGAATATTTAACGAATAAGCAGGGCAAAAAAAGGGACCACCCAAATTAAAACCACTTTTAAAAAGGGGATTAATTCATTATTATTATTATTATTATTATTATTTATTCAATTTATATCCCGCCCACTCAACACAAGGCCGACTCTGGGCGGCTAACAACATAAAAAGTAACCCCAGGGCAACCCAAGGAGTTTACAGACAATATTAATAATCCTAAAAACAGTTAAAACAGTAAAAAAGTTAAGACTACCCACCCCCTAAAAAGCAGGGGCTGCAGGATCGAAAAGGCACCATGGGGAAGAGTTCCTCTACACCAACCACCCCATGGTGGTTACCCTTCCACCCGCACCCCACACTTGACCTGCCAGCCAGGTTTTAAGATCCCTTCTGAAAGGCAGCAACTCCGTCCGAAGACGTAATTCTGTTGGCAGGAGGTTCCAGAGGGCCGGTGCAGACACGGAGAAGGCTCTCCTCCTTGTGCCAGAGAGGCGAGCCCCTCTGGCTGATGGAACGATTAGAGAGCCCCTCCGGTCCGCTCTGGTTGGACGGACAGACGTCCTCAGGGCGATGCGGTCTCTTAGGTAACCCGGCCCACTACCATATAGGGCTTTAAATTAATTCATGAGTGCCCTTGAAAAAATATGGGGAGAATTGGTGTTTTCTGTTTTGTTATTTCAGGCCCCACCCCCCGCAAAAAAAAGATATTTTGGTTCTCGAAATAAACGCAGAAACTAAGAAAAAACGATCCAGTGCTCGTCGTGGAGTCCATCCCCCTCTCTTTCTCCTTCTTATTTCTTATTATTATTATTTAAAAAAACATTAAAATTTACCTTACGACACAAGTTGGGGAAGGCGGGACTCGAACTTGCCACAACGGGGGGGAGGGACTCCCGCTCCCCAGTCCCGCCCTCTACCGGCCGTCGTTGGCGCAGAGGGCGCTCACGTGACCAAGCCCCGCCCCATCCCCACTTGCTTCAGGCTCTTCCTAAAAGGCTCTCAATGGCCGCCGCCAATAGAAAAAACGGTCACGCCCCCTTTCTCATACTCTTCTGCTTTTTGACCCGCCCCCTTTCTAGCTTCTATTGATTGATGGGAAACCCTTGGCCTCGCCCCTTTATTTCCTCCTCCCCTCCCAGCCCGAACCTCCCCGCCACCCGCCTAGGAGGCCCTGTCGCTTGCGCCGGAGGAGCGCGAGAGCTAGAGCCCTGGCGCATGCGCAACAGGAGCGCGAGCCCAAGTATGTGAGCTGAAGTCTTGGCACATGCGCTCGAAAGCGAGTCCAGGGCGTGTGAGCTGGAGCCCTGGCGCCTGCGCCGGAGGAGCGCAAGAGCTGTGACGAGAATCCTGGCGCGTGCGCAGGAAGAACGCGAGTCCTGGTGGGTGTGATGAGCTGAAAACAAAAAGAATCCTGGCGCTCCTGGCGCATGCGCTTTGCCCCCTCTTCCGGGAAGCCGTTGCCCTGGCGACTAAATTTAGCCAGGCTCCGGTTCTAAGGAGGCGGCCGAGGTCTCCTTGCGTCCCTCTCGGCTCCAGCGGAGGAGGAGGCAGTGTCCGGGGAAGGCCGCGGCCTGCGGAGGATGGAGAGGAGGATGAAGATGATGAAGAAGAAGCTCTTGGGGCTGGGGAGGAAGAGGAAAGAGGAGGAAGGGGAGGAAGGCCGGCAGAGACCTCAGGCACGGAGTGGGGCCTCCTCCTCCTCGCTGGGCGGCTACAAGGTCCGGAGCCGGGACCTGGGCCGGCTGCACCGGGCGGCGGCCCTCGGAGACCTGAGCGAGCTCCGGCAGCTACTACGGAAGCACGACCGTAACGAGCAGGATGAAGCCGGCAGGTGATTTTTAGTGTGGAAGAAAGTCTTCCTCCTCTTCGCATTCACACGGACACGTGTCTCCCCGTTCCCGTGTCAGGTTTTGGGGCTTTGGTTGGTGGTGGTGGGGTACGCTTCACTGGGAAGGGCATTGAGGAAGGGGTGGGTGAGACCTTGCTTTAGGTGCCTTAAATTCGCCCCCTCAATCCCGTGTGAAAGGGGACGACACGTGTAGTTCTCCTCCACCTGAGGGGCTCATTCTGTGGTTTGGGGAGTGGGGTACATCCAGATTATGACCCTTAGAGGCCTTAACTAAGCATTTAAAAGATTTTGGTGCCCCCCATTTATATATACTGTACAGTACAGGTACAGTATATGGAATTCAAAATATAAACAATAATAAAGCATAGAATAAAATAAAGTTTTATTGATTAAAAATGAACAAAAGTTACTGTGTATTTATTGTTGTTGTTTTGTTATCATCATTATTATTATTATTGGATACAATCAACCATTTTATTCACAGTCAAGGACTGGAATAAGGTTAACAGTTCAAACCCTAACTATAAGGACCTAAGAACTGTTAAGATAACATCTGAGTATATATGCCAGGGATTCTTGGCCTGTGGGCCGGATGCAGACCGTGATGCCATTTCATGTGGCCCACCTCCACCACACCTGGAAGTGCCATGTGGTGTAGGAAGGGCAAAATGGCTGTCTGGCCCCTCTGAGGGAGTGTGATCTGGCCACTGGCTTTAAAAGGTTGAGAACTCTTGATATACAGTAAAACCCCGACTTACAAATGCCCTGAGTTCCATAAAATTCAACCTATCAGTTTGAAAGCAAGAAATTGCAAGTAGATAAATAGGGACCACTTTGGTGGGAAGGTAACAGCGTTCCGTGCGCTCCGGTGTCTAGACATGCCTGCCACATGACCATGGAAATGTCTGCAGAAGCAAACAGCGCTGGCTCTTTGGCTTGGAAACAGAGATGAGCACTGCACCCTAGAGCCAGATACGACTGGCTTTCGAGCAAGGGAAACCTTTTCCTTTTAATGATTTTCTGCTAAAACCATGTCCTGATTTGCATAAATTTACGTAACACGATTTCCTATCAGTTTGCTTCGAGTTTACATAAAAAATTCATTTCCCCTATGGGCTTGCTTCGAGTTATGTAAAAATTCATTTTCTTATGGGCTTGCTTTGATTTACATAAAAAAATATTTTTTCCTATGGGTTTGCTCCAAGTTTCATAAGAAACCGATTTGAGCAAAAGCCTACGGAACAGACTTTTTGCATAAGTAGGGGTTTTACTGTTTCCAGTAGAGTTGGTTTTTTTGGAGAGTTAGGACGTTCAAGTCCTTTAGGTATTGCTCAAAGAACTCTTATCACTATGGGTACAACAGCAGATTTCTTCCTCCATAGGCGCTCGACTTCCATTTGCAAATCACGATATTTTGTGATTTTCTCCAGTTGTTTGTCTCCAATCCGTGCGTCTCCTGCTGTAGCAATGTCAATAAACCAGACCTCCTCCTTTTCCACAACAATTATATCAGGTGTGTTGTGAGCCAATTGTCTTATCTGTTTGAATTTTAAAGTCCCACAGGATCTCAATGCTCTCATTTTCTAAAACTTTCTCTACTTGATGTTCCCAATGATTTTTACTGCATTCAAATCCAAACTTCTGACAAAGTTTCCAATGGGTAATATCCCTAGACTTTGTGCCAATCGGTAATCCAAGTTTCTGTAAGGGGCTGCAGTGGCTCAGTGGTTAAGAAGCTCGCCTTGTTAGCCGGAAGGCCAGCAAGTTGGCAGTTTGAGACCTGGGTACTGCATGACGGATTGAGCGCCTGTCTCTGTCCCAGTTCTTGGGGACATGAAAGGAGCCTCATTTGGGCCTCCCCTGAGCGAGGTTTCTTCTGCAAAAATCCTTTCAACCCAGAATAATTTCTGACACAAAATTATTATCTGCCTTTTGCATCGCAGCATGATCCCCATAGTACCACTGATCCAGTTCCACAAGTCACTTTCTAGTCCTGAGCCCTTTTGGCAAGCAAAGTCCTCATCATCATACCAAAGGCCAGGATGGATGAAGCTGCTGTCTTCCATCAAGATGGGTTCAAATAGGACTTAATCCACTTTGGGAACCATCACCCTTCCTGTGGACTTCGCCGCCCAAGGCCGTTAGTCCTCAAGGGTGGTTAGATTAGTTAACCGCCGCCTGGCACTCAGGGTTGAGTCATTGGCAGTAGGGTCTATTCTATGACCATTGCAGGATCACCTGACCAGACTGGAGAGAGTCTTTAGGAAAGGCAATATTATTCCGACTTCTCTGTTGATCAAATGTAATGGCATGTTTTGCAGAACGCCCTTGCATCTCGCCTGCGCCAATGGATGCACGGATGTTGTTGCTTTTTTACTAGACTGCAAATGCAAGCTCAATATCTACGATAGTGACAAGAGATCTCCCCTAATGAAGGTAAGTATGAAGCATAATACAGTACGACCCCAGGTGACATAGCTGCGTGAAAGTGTCAGTTTCCTTCTAGACACGGTCTCTTGTTTTTGTTCGGACCTCAGTCCCAGAAATTTCTCTAATAAGATTCCTGCTTATGAAGGTAAAGATCATAGTTTCTGACTTAAGGGTTCAGTGCTCATTCATTCGTTCATTTATTTATTGCTCTTATATGTCATACATCAAGGGGCTGCAGTGGCTCAAATGGCTAAGATGCTGACTGGAAGCTTGGCAGGTCAGCAGTTCGATACCCGAATACTGCAGGTCGGAATGAGTGCCCGTCTTTGTCCCAGCCCCTTCCAACCTAGCAGTTCGAAAGCAAGACATTGCAAAGAAATAAATAGGGGCCATTTCAGTGTGAAGGTAAACAAGCGTTCCGTGCACTCTGGTGTCTAGTCATGCCTGCCACATGGCCATGGAAATGTCTGCAGAAGCAGACAGTGCTGGCTCTTCGGCTTTGAAACAGATGAGCACCGAACCCTAGAATTTGATATGACTGGCTTTCGAGCAAGGGTGACCTTTACCTTTACCCCGCCCATCTGAGATGGAATCCCACTCTGGGCGACTTACACTATTAAAATATAATAAAGTGAAATCAAACATCATTAAGTCAATAAAATAAACCCCACCCACCTAATCAAAATCAGAACTGAGGACCCCAAACTCTTGTGACAGAAAGAAAATAGGAGGGTCTCCTATTCGGTCTTCAACAAACTGCTAAAGGCCTCATCTCCATTTACATCCCCAGAGCCAGCGCTGTCTGCATCTGTAGATGTTCCCATGGTCATGTGGCAGGCATGACTAGACACGGAATGCTGTTTACCTTCCCCACAAAGCAGTAACAAAGCAGTGACACTTTTATACCAGCTCCATAGCGTTTAGTGCACTCTCTGGGTGGTTCATAAGTTAATTAGCACTTTGCCTTAATTAACTTGCTGGGGACTAATTTGACTGACCTTGGAAGGATGCAAGAGGCTGAATCAACCTCTATTCTAGTCAATTTTCTATTCTAAGATTCCTGCTTATGAAACAGGTACCTTAATTGTGCCCATCTGGAGCTCAGGCTTCCTCGAGTACAATTTACGTATCTGTCTGGCAAGATTGCGGTGGCTTAGTGGTTAAGACGCTGAGCTTGACAACCAAAAGATGGGCAGGTCAGCAGTTTGAGACCTGAGTGCTGCGTGACTGAGTGAGCTCCCGTTGTCTTCCCCGGCTCCTGCCAAACCTAGTAGTTTTGAAACAAGAAACTTACAAGGAGATAAGTAGCACTTCAGCAGTAAAGGTAGCAGCATTCTGTGGCCTCTGGCGTATTGTCCTGCCGTACACATGACCTCAGAAACGTTTGCAGCAGCAAACAGAGCTGGCGCTTGGGCTATAAATGGAGATGAACCCCAAACCCTATAGATGGATAAGACTGGCTTTTGAGGAAGGATGACCTTGACTTGGCAGGTAGATCCGACAATTGAGAATTTTAAGATTTGCCTGTTTACTACAACTTTGGTATTTCTTTGCTGAACAAAATACAATTGCTAACTATAAAATACTGTTCTGCTGTGTTAAATCATGATACTGTAGTATTACTTATTTGGATATATTGTAAAGAATTAGATACTATATTTGCCAACGCATTAGATGCATCGGAGTATAAGAGGCACCTCATTATTACCAAAATAGCCCACTAGAGCAGGGGTTGCCAGCCTTTTCAAGCCGGGGGTCAGGTCACGCTCTCTCAGTCAGCTTTGAGGACCGGACAACTATTTTTCCCTGCCTACACAACAGCTTCAAAGGGGTGGCCATTCTGTTTCTCAAATGCCCTTGGAGGAGTGGGGGGCACATGAAATGGTGCCACAGGCCGCATCCGGCCCACGGGCCTGATGTTAGAAACACCTGCACTAGATGCAACTATATACAGTATAAGACACACTCAGGTTTGTCCAGTGTACTTTGGGAGGGGGGAGGGGGTCTTATACACCAGCAATACAGTAATTTATTTAACATTTCAAATTAAAACTTCAGGCTGTACAGTGTCAGCAAGAAGATTGTGCGATTCTCCTACTTGAGAACGGAGCCGACCCGAATCTCATGGATATCGACAAGAACACTGCCCTTCACTTCGCTGTCTTCAATTCCAGCATATCCATTGCAAGCCATCTACTCGACCATAATGCGCAGATCGAAGACCAGAATAAGGTAAAGTCACCTTAGTGTAATGTCATAGAAAAAATAATACAGTGGAACCTCGGCTAACAAATGGCTCGGTTAACATAAAAATCACATAGCAAAAGGAAATCCATAGAAAATAGTGGCTCAGTTTACAGATTTCCCCCTGGAACGGATTATTAAATCTATACCTATAAATCCAAGGGTTAACCATTAAAACTTGCTATAAGTTTCTGCACCCGTCCATCCTATCCCGTACCGAGCCTCCTGCACTCGCCCGAAACCGGTCCGGAGGTTACTGCAGGATTGAGAGGCACCAGTGGGGCAAGAGCCCCACGAACGCGAAAAAAGGAAAATAATTTCACTTCCCAATGTTCTCTGCGCCCCGCCGCACCACAGCCAATCAGGCTGAGAGGCGTGAGCAAAAAGAACATTGGGAAATACGGCGTGGCCAATTAAAATTTTAAACCACTCTGTTTTAACTTCTATGCTGCCCCGTCATTGTGAACAGTCTAGACTAGTGGTGGCGAATCTATGGCACGCGTGCCAGAGAGAGCATTCTTTGAATATCTCGCACATTTTAAAAAGTCCGCTGGGATGCCATAACTTTTAGCAACTTGACTGCACAAAAACATAAAGAAGTATTACTTACCCAAACTGGGGGGTGGGAAGGCTCATAAGCATGTTCTTTGCATACTGTTATTTTAATTGTTAGGGGGCTACAGTGGCTCAGTGGTTAAGAAGCTTGCCTTGTTAGCTGGAAGGCTGGCAAGTCGGCAGTTTGAGACCCGGGTGCTGCATGACGGATTGAGCGCCCGTCTCTGCCCCAGCTCTTGGGGACATGAAAGGAACCTTGTTGGGGCGTTTCCTCAGCGGAGTTTCTCAAAAAAATCCTTTCAACCCAGAATAATTTCTGACACGAAATTGTTGTTGTTTTTTGTTGTTGTTACCGTATATACTTGAGTATAAACCGAGTTTTTTAGCCCTAAAAATGAGCCCCAAAAGTGGACACGGTTTATACTAAGGTCAAATTCCACAAGGATCTGAAGACCGTGCAGAATTGAGATGCGCCAACAATTTAATTAATTTTACCAAATTTTCATGTATTTTGATTATTGCAACTCACTAGCAGCCGCTGCATTTCCCTCCCTCGGCTTATACTCTGGTCAATCTATTTTCCTGGGTTTTCAGGTAAAAATTAGATACCTCAGCTTATATTTGGGTCGGCTTATACTCGAGTATATATGGTATTTTAATTGTTGGGTGGAAAAATAGGAAAGTCCATATGTGTGAACTTTTGGCTTTGCTTATTATACATGCAGGACGGAAGTACACCTCTGCTTGTTGCTGCCACGGAAAATAATCAAGAAATGGCAGCGTTTCTTCTAAAAAAAGGAGCCTCGGTCCATGCCACCGATAAATTGGGAAGGTACAGTTTGATTCTTTTATCCCTCAACATTTGTTTTTAAAATGCCTTTGGAGGGTGGGTGTTTCTCAAGTAATCTTTCAGTTTCCCTTCAAGAACTGATAGATGAGCAGACAATCCCAAATTGCCGATTTCCTGGGTGAAAGGGCTCTTTACTGAGGGGCTGCAGTTTTCAGGTTCACTAAACATGTGCCAGTGCGCTTTGACATCATGTTTGAAATTGCTGCATTATGCCAGAGGTATCGCCATGGCGAGTGGGCGGTGATAGAAATCCAAATAAATAAACAAACAAATACCAGAGAATTGCAGCCCAAATCCCATGGATTTCGATGACTGAATCGGGGTCTACAACTGAACTTGTTCCTGATTCACTGAATATGAGCAAACAATGTGATATACAGTAGGGTCTACTCCAATTATGGCGAATCTTTTAGAGACTGAGTGCCCAAACTGCAACCCCAAACCCACTTATTTCTCACAAAGTGCCAACACAGCACCAGGGGAGGAAGGAAATGCTTCAATTGGGCTGCTGGGCAGAGGGGCAGGGTGAACTCTGTGCTGGCAAGAGGGAGGAAGTGCTCCCATTGGGCTGCTGGCCAAAGGGGCAGTGTGAATTCTGTGGTGGGGTGACTACACGGGTGCCCATGGAGAGGGCACCGAGGGCCACCCCTAGCACACGTGCCATAGGTTTGCCACCACTGGCTCTATAACCATAGCAGGATAACCTTGTCAAACTCTCTAACATGCCTAAGGCGTCATTTTATGGAACATAAATGTATGACGATTGCACCCAGAAGTCTAAAGTTAGCAGAGGTGAAAGATCTATAACAGGGATTCCCAACCATTTTCAAGCCAGGGGCCAGGGCATGCTCTCTCAGTCGGTTTCGAGGACCGGATGGCCATTTTGCCCTGCCTGCACGATAGGGGTGGCCATTTTCTCCCAAAAGCTTCAAAAGGGTGGACATTTTGTTTTTAAAATGCCTTTAGAGGGTGGGGTCCCCACATGAATTGGTGCTTGGGCCGGATCCGGCCCATGGGCCTTAGGTTGGGGGCCCCGGGTCTAAAATAATGAATTGTTTGTGTACATTGTTTTCTTTCAGAACAGCACTGTTGATTGCCACCTTCAACAAGAAACGAGTTTTGACCCATCTCCTCCTCTCCTACGGTTCAGATGTTTCCCATAAAGATGACAGTGGGTGGTCCGCGCACGACTATGCTGTGCTCAGTGATGATCCTATGTAAGTGTTTGTGTCCAACCCTTTCCAAACAATATTAGGAGATTATTCTTCAACCTGCAGTGGGCTTAGTGGTCAAGACCCTGAACTTGACGGCTGGAAAGTTGGCAGGTCAGCAGTTTGAGACCTGAGTGCTGCGTGACGGAGTGAGCTCCCGTTGTCTCTCCCAGCTCGAAAGCAAGAAATTGAAAGTAGATAAATAGGTACCACTTCAGTAGGATAGGTAACAACGTTCCCTGCTCTCCCGTGTCTTAAGTCCTGCCTGCTACATGAACCACGGAAAAGTCTGCATCTGCAGACAGCGCTGGCTCTTTGGCTGTAACAGAGATGAGCATCGACCCCTAGAGATGGATACAACTAGCTTTCGAGCAAGGGAAACCTTTACATCTGTCTGTCTGTTGGTCTGTCCCAGTAGTTCTCAACCTTTTAAAGCTGGGGGCCGGGTCACGCTCCCTCAGACAGCTTCGGTGGCCAGACGGCCATTTTTCCCTTCCACCACCACATGGCACTTCCTGGTGTGGTGGAGACGGTGGGGGCTCCCCCATGAAATAGTGCCACGGGCCGTATCCAACCCGCAGTCTGCAGGTTGAGAATCCCTGATCTCTGTGCCCTATTCTTCAACCAACAACTTTAGACTTTCAGGAATTCCACATTTTGTTTTTCTGTGCATTGTTAAGCCAGGAAACAGTTAAAACAAGGGTGCCCAAACTTTGCAGGCCGTGGGCCAGCCACGTGGCTCAGCAGGCCGGTCACAGGGTTTCTCCCACCAGAAGTGGAAGTAAAATGCACCTTGTGATCTGTTCTGCCACAGGATGAGATAGATTTTAGGCAAAGTTTTCTCTGCTTAAACCAGGGGTGCCCAAAGCAGTTGTTTTGATTAGGCTGCCTTTGGGGAAAATTTGTTTTGTTTTGTGCAGTGTTTTAATTCCACCCTTTCCCCCCCTGATCTTCAGTCTTCTTCAGTACATAATGGAACATTGCAAAGAGAAAACAGGAGCGGAGAATTCTTCTGAAGACCGGAAAGTCCTCGCCGTGTTGAACAGTCCGGACAGAGCTGACGAAGCTGGTTTTGCATTGGGTTTGCCTGCGGCAAATAAAGAAGGTGCGGAATGCTGTTACCTTCCCCGCCAAAGTGTTGCCTGTTAACTGCTTGCAATTTCCGGGCGTGTGACACCAAAGGACTTCCTCAACGGCAGAGGCCACTTCTGCCTCTTGTACCGTGGTTTCCAACCACGCCCCACAAGGGGGCAATTAAATTTTTAACGGGCAAGTTGAGATTGTTTAGACCCGTGGTTCCCATTGTGCGGCACCACCACACAGGGGTGCAATTAGATTTTTAAGAGGGGAAATTCGTGAATAGAATGTTTAGACCTGTGGTTTGTAATGTGGGGCACACGCCCCACAGGGGAACAGTTTGATTTTTAACGGGGACATTTTGAGAATGTTTAGACCCACGGGTCCAAATGTGGGGCACAAGCCCCACAGGGGGGCAAATGGATTTTTAAGAGGGGAAATAAGTGAATGTTTAGACCTGTGGTACCCAGTGTAGGGCATATGCCCCACCGGGGGGCAGTTTGATTTTTAACGGGGGCAATTTGAGAATGTTTAAACCCGCGGTTCCCATTGTAGGGCACACGCCCCACAGGTGAGCATGGGAAAATATCTTGGGGACATGAAAGGCGCCTCATTTGTGCATCCCCTGAGCGGAGTTTCTCCAGCAAAAATCCTTTCAACCCAGAATAAGTTCTGATACGAAATTATTATTATTATCTGTTTACTAACCATTTGCAATTTCAAAAGGGTGATGCTTCACAACTAATCTAAAGAACAGGTATTACCAGTTGTAAAAATCCATATTAATTTGTATACTTCTCTGTTATGCAGCTAACCATTCTGTACCTTTATACCTAATGTGTATAAATCAGGGGTGCCCAAACTTTTCAGGCTGTGGGCCGGTCACGTGGTTCAGCGGGCTGGTCACGTGGTTCCTCCCACTAGAAGCGGAAGTAAAACGCACCTTGCAATCTATTTTGCAACAGGATGAGATAGATTTTTTAGTCTGCCATTTTCTCTGCTTAAACCAGGGGTGCCCAAACTATGGCTCGTGGTCCAGATCTGGCTCCAGACACCAATTCATCCAGCCTGCACCACCCTTGCTGTTCCTGGAAGCAGTTTTACTTCCGCTTCCGGAAGCGGCAAGGGTGGCATGACCCGGATGAATTGGCATAAGGGGCCAGATCTATCCCGTGGACCGTAGTTTGGGCACCCCTGGTATAAATTGATGCCATGAAGAATCACTCCTATGTCTGACAAAGTGGACTTGATCCACGAAAGCTCACAATTAAAAATACAATTAGTCTTTAAGGGGCCACAACATTTTGTCTTTTTGTTTTCTTTCCTCTCTAAAATGCTGGAGAGCTTGCATATCTTTGCAGTTGTATGTTTGTAAATATTAATAAATCAATTAATTGCTGTTTTTATTTATTCTTTTAATGCTTTGGCCTGGGTAGAGAGAGAAATGCCTCACCCAAGCAGCCAGGCAGCAGGAGATTCAGGGGAAGGTATTATTTGCTTCTAAGCATTAAATCTACATTAACTTGTGTTTAGATATTTTAGTTTCTTTCCAGGGAACCTGCTTTGTTTGTGGGCGCTGCTTTTAGAAACGTTTCTAGCGTATAGTTTGATTGCAATTCTAGGAAGGCTACTTGTAGTGATTAAATGTAGAAAGTACAGTAGGTCTATTCTAGATAGTCAAGCTGACAAATCTGGTGCAAAATTGATGCCGCTGCGTGCAAGAAAAGGCTTATGCATTTCCTCATGTGGTATTTCCCTCCTTACAGAACTGCTAGTCCTGGAAAGAAACTGCCATCACTGTCCTTTTGGGGTGGGGAGGGGAGAGGGTAGAACGTGGAAAGGAAGGGGGGAAATTAGCACCCTCCCCATTGTGCCTAATGAATCAACCTCAATTAAGACAACAGTCACTTATTCTTTCATGTCTTAATCAAACTCTGGATTGCCCAAATGAAGCCACTTTCTTGGCTTGGGTGTGGGCCAAACTCAAGTCCTCATCGCTCCATGTTTCTGGTTCTTCTTCTTCCGTGTCTGGATCAAACCTTGGACGGCCCAAATGAAGCCACTTTCTTGGCTTTGGAATTAGCCAAACTCAATTCCTCATCAGTGGATGTTTCTGGTTCTTCTTCTTTCGTGTCCTGATCAACCCCTGGACTGCCCTAATGAAGCCACTTTCTTGGCTTGGGTGTGGGCCAAACTCAAGTCCTCATCGCTCCATGTTTCTGGTTCTTCTTCTTCCGTGTCTGGATCAAACTTTGGACTGCCCTAATGAAGCCATTTTCTTGGCTTGGGCGTTGGCCAAACTCAAGTTCTCATTGGTGCCTGTTTCTGGTTCTTCTTTTCTCGTGTTCTGGTCAAACACTGGACTGCCCAAACAAAGCCACTTTCTTGGCTTGGGCGTTGACCAAACTCAAGTCCTCATCGGTCCCTGTTTCTGGTTCTACTTCTTCTGTGTCCGGATCAAACCTTGGACTGCCCTAATGAAGCCACTTTCTTGGCTTGGGCTTGGCCAAACTCAAGTCCTCATTGGTGCCTGTTTCTGGTTCTTCTTTTCTCGTGTTCTGGTCAAACACTGGACTGCCCAAACAAAGCCACTTTCTTGGCTTGGGCGTTGACCAAACTCAAGTCCTCATTGGTGCCTGTTTCTGGTTCTTCTTTTCTCGTGTTCTGGTCAAACACTGGGCTGCCCAAACAAAGCCACTTTCTTGGCTTGGGCGTTGACCAAACTCAAGTCCTCATCGGCCCCTGTTTCTGGTTCTACTTCTTCTGTGTCCGGATCAAACCTTGGACGGCCCAAATGAAGCCACTTTCTTGGCTTTGGCTTTGGCGTTGGCAAAACTCAAGTCCTCATTGGTGCCTGTTTCTGGTTCTTCTTTTCTCGTGTTCTGGTCAAACACTGGACTGCCCAAAC
This sequence comes from Bradypodion pumilum, assembly GCA_035047305.1. Lineage (NCBI taxonomy): Eukaryota > Metazoa > Chordata > Lepidosauria > Squamata > Chamaeleonidae > Bradypodion > Bradypodion pumilum. Next base: position 41,458,571 of record JAWDJD010000007.1, on the reverse strand, counting down.
AAAGCCACTTTCTTGGCTTGGGCGTTGACCAAACTCAAGTTCTCATTGGTGCCTGTTTCTGGTTCTTCTTTTCTCGTGTTCTAGTCAAACACTGGACTGCCCAAACAAAGCCACTTTCTTGGCTTGGGCGTTGACCAAACTCAAGTCCTCATCGGTGCCTGTTTCTGGTTCTACTTCTTCTGTGTCCGGATCAAACCTTGGACGGCCCAAATGAAGCCACTTTCTTGGCTTTGGCATTGGCCAAACTCAAGTCTTCATTGGTACCTGTTTCTGGTTCTTCTTCTCTCGTGTCCCCATCAAACCCTCGACTGCCCAAATGAAGCCGGGTTATGCGATGTTTGTGTTAACTGAGCCGTTTGTTAAGCGAGGGACCCCTGTATCCCATTTTCAGACTACTGACATTCTCCCAAATTCTTGCCCAATAAGAAGTGATATGTTTTGTTTAGCTACTAATTGTGTATTGAAGTGTATTCAGAAATTATTTTAAAGGCTTTAAAAATAAATCTACTTTAATGAGCCTGTAAAACATTCCTTGAACCACAAATCTCTTCTGATTTAAAAAAAAATCATGTAGATATTTTATGCTGACTTTTGATATATATTTTTTCTCTGTGTGTGTGTGTTTATGTGGGAAAAGTAATTGATGACCATTCTTCTGGAGATTCAGTAAGGTAAGATTAAAAAATAGTAGTAATTGAGGGAGAGGGGTGGCAGTAAAATTCGAAAGAAGTTTCACTCTTCTGTTTTTAATGTTTATTTAAGAGATTCCGAGAAAATGGAGGATGATTCCTGGCTTTCTTCAGAAGAGGAAGAATTAGAGTTCAGTCCTAAGGTAGGCTGTGCTTCTTTTTCCGTGTCCAGGCCAGACATGAAACTGCCAAAATGAAGGCACCTTTGGGGAAAATTCATTCTGCAGTTCCTTCCGCCTGACACAGTGAGAAAGATTAGCCGGCAACACGCGGTGGCCATTGCCCACGGTATTATGCTCAATTGTGGTTCAAAAATACCACAATCTTCGAGGAGGCTCTTTTTGTGTACCCTGAATGTACCCGTACCCAGCTCCTGCAAACAGTTCAAAAGCTAGAAATTGCTAGTAGATAAATAGGGACCACTTTGGTGGGAAGGTAAACAACATTCCGTGCATTCTGGTGTCTAGTTATGCCTGCCACATGTTCATGAAAACATCTGTAGATGCAGGCAGCACTGGCTCTTTGGCTATAAACAGACGAGCACTGAACCCTAGAGTCAGATACGACTGGCTTTCGAGCAAGGGCAACCCTTTATCTTTACCTATTTTGGGATGTATTTTGTTTCTGGTCATGTTCCATAAATAAATGTGTTTGCTTGTTTGTCTAAGTCCAATAATTAGAACTGGAAATCTTAATTATTTACATATTGGTCTTTTTTTAAAGAAACCACAGAAACAAAGTTTGGCCCAGCTAATAAATGTTGCTCAACAATTCAAGAAAAACTGTAAGTTGCTAGAAAAACAAGTTTACAATATATGGCAGGGTTCCCAACCTTTTCAAGCCGGGGGCCGGGTCACGCTCTCTCAGTCAGCTTCGAGGGCCGGATGGCCATTTTGCACCCCCTGCACAATGGGGGCAGCCATTTTGTCCCAGCTTCAGAGTGGGGGGACTATTTGGTTTCTCAAATTCCCTTGGAGGGGTGGGGTGGGGGCAGATGAAATGGCACCACGGGCTGGATGTGGCCCACAGGCTTTCAGTTGGGAACCCCTGATATATGGCTTATGTTTAAGAATGATAATTTTCCTTCTGTATTTTAATTTTTTGTGTTTGTGTTTTGTAGTAGACCAGAAAAGTAGCCTTTTTGGGACAGAACGTGTAGCCAGCTCACAACAAAATAGATCAGTTTGTGATGCTGTGGATGCCACTGAAACCTTCCCTAAGCCTTTGGCCCAAGTTCAATCCTTCCCTCAACCCACCTGTCCCATGCCTGGTTCCTTTTCCAAACATTTCCGGACGTCTTCTCCCTTAGCCTCTAAGCAGGTAATGCTTTCATCCCTATATCTCTATCAATTGTATGTCTTATTTTATGTATTTTTATACCTACATATGACTTTGCAAAGATGGCAACGGCAAAAAACATCATCCATTAGAAGAAGGAACCACGAATACAGGACTTCAGAAAAGCGGCAGTCCTGAGAAGCAAGAAGATGATGATATGGATGATTCTTCCCTGGACAATGAAGAGGAAGAATTTGAGGAAGAGGGCGAGGAGGAAGAGGAGGAGGAAGGAGATGGTGAAGAAGAAGAGGAGGAAGAAGAAGATGAGGAGGAGGAAGAGGAGGACGAAGGGTTGGAGGAGGAGGATTTCATTGAAGAAAGGGAAAATGAAAATATAGACGGAAGTCAAAGGAATCTAGCTGCTGGAGATGATGATGATGATGAAGAAGAAGAAGATGTGGTGGAGGAGGATTTCATTGAAGAAAGGGAAAATGAAAACATGGATGGAAGTCAAAGGAATCTAGATGCTGGAAATGATAATGATGAAGAAGAGGAGGAGGAGGATTTCAGTGAAGAAAGGGAAGGTGAACATTTGGAGGGAAGGAATCTAGATGTTGAAAAGGAGGAATCTTCTTCTAAGACAGTAGAGGAGAGAAAAGATTTTGCAAATCATGAATGTGAAGAGGAAGTAAATCTTTGCCCTTCAAATGATGACCCAGGCAAGGTACAAGATGAAGAGATTCAGGAGGCAGAAGATGAGATTATATCTGTGTCTTGCGTTGGTGGATCTTCTGATGGTCCAGAAGAAAAGTCAGCTGTTGACCAAAGAAGTGGGGAGTCATCTAACCTTCCGTCTGAAAAGGAGAATAGTTTCCAAACTGGACATCAGTTTCAGACAACAAGTGGCGTCCAAGACATGGAGACCGATAACCACATTGCTCACGGAAGCCAGAAAGGACTCCATGGACATGCTCTTTTGTCAGTGGAGACCTCTGGAGCCATGTTGGTAGGGGCCGCATCTCCATCTGTCTCGAAGAGGGTTGAGTCCAACGTGGGCAAGATCGTGGGAAAGAATGTCAGTTCTTGGTCAGATACAGAATGGGCAGATTGTGAAACTGTAGAACAGAATGCCGAGAGTCCTGGTTTTAAGGGTTATCAAACCACCAAAATAAATCCAGACGTGGATATTGGACTGGAAGAAGCAATGGATGGACTCCTGGAATGCAAAAATGGAAATAGAAAGGATGAAGATGCAAAAAAGTTTCAACCCGATGCCAGTGTAAGTTAGTTCAGTGTGATGGGAGGAATGAATCAATGAAGTGAAATAAAAGGTAAAAGGTTAAGTATAGACTTTGGGTAAATCAATGCCTGATATGCTATAATATGTAATTAATCAGTCTGGCCAGGTTATCCTGCTATGGTCATAGAGTAGACCCTACTGTCAGCGACTCACCGGCGAGTGTCAGGCGACAGGTGAACTAACCTGACCACCCTGAGGACTAGCGGCCTCGGGTGGCAAAGTCCACAGGGAAGGGTGAGGGTCCCCAAGTGGATTAAATCCCACTTGAGTCCATCTTGAGGGAAGGCAGCAGCTTCATCCGTCCTAGCATGGGGCTGATGATGAGGACTTTGCATGGCCCAAAGGGATCAGGACCAGAAAAGTGACTCCTGGAACTGGATCCGTGGTACTACGGGTGTCACGCTGTGATGCAGAAAGCAGATGAAAGGTCACGGCATTAGATTCTCAGGACGGTCTTCATGACCAGGATTTAGGTCATAGTTCTTATGGTCTGAGCCCTGGCCAGGATTGAATTCACAACCTTTTGGTTGCAACACAGCAGTTTAACCATTACACCAGGAGTTCTCAATCTTTTAAAGCCGGGGGCCGGATCACGCTCCTTCAGACAACTTCCGGGGCCGGATCGCCATTTTGCCCCTCCTCCACCACATGGCACTTCCTGGTGTTGAAGGCAGTGGGGGGGACCACAGGCTGCAGGTTGAGAATTCCTGCACTACGCCACTAGTGTTATATCAAATCAATTTGAGTTGATTTGACCAATGTTATATAGACTTGGCCTAGACTGAAGATTGGTTGGAGAGATGCATTAAAAGTTACGATATATATGATTAATGTGATGCTTTATTTTAGGAAGATTTTTTAGAAGAGGAAGAAGGAAAAAATCAAGGAATGAATGAAAATTTGATTTGTCGTAGAAGTTCTGAAAATCAAATTTCTTCCCAAGATGCCATTGTTAGAAAGGGTACGAATATATAATTTTACTAAATATATGTTATAGATTAGCAAATTAGTGTCTCTTTGGAAATTTTAGCCTCTGGTAATTTAGATAATTTTTGACGACTGGAAAGTCAGGGGTTCGAGACCTGAGTGCTGCACAACGGAGTGAGCTCCCGGCTCTGTCCTGACTCCTGCCAACCTAGCAGCTCAAAAGCAAGAAATTGCAAGTAGATAAATAGGTACCACTTTGGCAGGAAAGGTGACAGCGTTCCGTGTCTAGTAATGCCTGCCACATGACCACGGAAGCGTGTGCAGACACACATAGTCGTAAACAGAGATGAGCACTAAACTCTAGAGTCAGATACAACTGGCTTCCACTGGAATGTACGGTAATTCTTATAATTCAAAAAGTGAACTATTCACTGAAGGAAGCCTAAGTGGCCATTCACTTGGTCTAAACTCATTCTTAAATTCCCCCCCCCCGCCCTGTAAAAATCAAACTGCCCCCCTGTGGGGCGTGTGCCCCACATTGGGAACCACAGCTTTAGACAGCTGTCTGCAAAACTCATGTCTATCCTTTGCAACTGAATTTTAATGCTCTCTATTTCCCCCAAAAATGTACATTGAATATTTGATTTTCAAAGTTTATCAGTCTGAATCAATCCTTAATTTTGTAGGAATGGAGGAAGAGGACGAGGCAGGAGAATCTCCGTGGGATTCAGAGGTAGGGAGTTTCTTGGATCACTTCTGTGTCCCAGTCAAACCATGAACTGCCAAAACGAAACCACTCTCTTGGCTTTGGCGTTGGCCAAACTCAAGTCCTCATCGGTGGATATTTCTGGTTCTTCTTTCGTGCCCCGATCAAACCCTGGACTGTCCAAATGAAGCCACTTTCTTGTTTTGGGCATGGGCCAAACTTAAGTACTCATGGGTTGATGTTTCTGACAGTCATCAGCAGACCACTAAACGAGTAATGGGTAATTATGGAGTCAATTTTCATTTACTCTGTTTGGGATTCCCCCTTCCACTCACCCTGTTACAGCCTAAAATTGCTAAAATGAATTTGGAACGTGATACTATCCTCACTCCTCTTTCAAAGGAATTTATTCTTTTCTTCCTTCCTTCCTCCCGTCAAACCTTTCCTTCCTTCCTTCTAACTTTTCTGTCTTTCTTTCTTATTATGATGTACAGTGAGACATCCTGCTAAAATATAGAATACACTCCTGGAGTCGTCTTAAGAAGAGAAATTGACTGTAACATATCAATTTTAATTTACTCTGTTTGGGTGGATTTTTGTTTTGTTTTGTTTTGTTACAGCCCGAAATTACAAAAACGAATTTGGAACGTGACGCTACCCCTGCTCCTCTTTCAAAGCCAGAAAAGACCAAAGAAAAGCAGAAACAAGGTAATGATTGGCTGCAGGAAATAATTTTGATGGTGAAGGAAAAGAACATCTTACACCTGATATCTGCTGGTTAATTTGATTTTTTTTTCCTCCCCTCTTTTCAGATTTAATGGAAGAGCTTGGTTTAGACGATGCAGATGACATTGAAGGTTGTCAAACTTTTTTTTAATACATAGAAATCGAAGCACAAAAATGAGTATGCAATGTGGGGTTCATGTAATAATTAGATGGCTATAATTTACTTTATATGGCAAAAGAAAGAAATGGGATAGCTAATCTTGTTATCTTCTGAAACAGAGTTCGACAGCGTAGCTTCAGAATTTGAATCCTGCCCACTCTAAGGAATATGTATTGCTTTTTTTCTTCCGTGTTTATGCCAGACGTAAAACTGCCAAAATGAAATCATCCTTTGGGTGAATTCATTCTGCAGTTCCTTTCACCTGACCTAATGTGAGAAAGATGAGCTGGCAACACAAAGTGGATGTTACCAGGGTATTACGCCCGATGGTGGTTCAAAGGTCCCACCATCTTCGAGGAGGCTCTTTTGTGTAGCCCATATGTATTAGTAAACATAGAAGGAAGACATTCTTATAGAGCAGGGATTTTCAACCTGCAGCCTGTGGCCTGGATGTGGCCCATGGCACCATTTCATGTGGGTCCCCCACCACCTCCACCACACCAGAAAGTGCCATGTGGTGGAGGAAGGGTAAAATGGCCGTCCAGCCCCCAAAGCTGTCTGAGGGAGCGTGACCCGGCCCCTGCCGTAAAAAGGTTGAGAACTCCTGGTATAGAGGGCCAGGCATTAGAGGCCTCACTTGACGAATGGAAGGTCATCAGTTCGAGACCCGAGTGCTGCACGACGGAGTGAGCTTCTGTCGTCTGTCCCAGCTCCTGCCAACCTAGCAGTTCAAAGGCAATAAATTGCAAGTAGATAACTAGGTTACCACTTCGGTGGGAGGGTAACAGCGTTCCGTGTCTAGTCCTGCCTGCCACATAACCACGGAGATGAAGAAATTTGCATGTAAATAAATAGGTACCCCTTCAGTGGAAAAAGTAACAACATTCTGTGCATTCCAATTTCTAATCATGCCTGCCACATGACCACAGAAACATCTGCAGGCTCAGACAGCTCTGGCTCTTTGGCTGTAAAAGGAGATGAGGATTGAACCCTAGAGTCAGATAAAACTGGCTTTCGAGCAAGGGTGACATTACTGCTACTGTAGACAGTGGGGCTAGATCAGTGTTTCCCAATCTTAGGTTTTTGGACTTCAATTCCCAGAAGACTTAAGTCAATTCCCCAAAACACTGATCAGCCAACGTACTGACTGAGGCTTCTGGGAATTGGAGTCCCCCTGTGGGGCCTGCGCCCCACACTGGGAACCACTGAGCTATCTGCTCTTGGATTTTGAAATGCATTCATCGTAGCCTGCGTTTTCAGAATATACTTGGAGTGCTCATGTTTTGTTCTGTTCCACATGTCTTGTCACTCAGATCCATCTGACTGGGATTCTTCCAGCATCTCCCAGGGTGTCTCCGGCCCCAACACTGATCGCTTTTTAATATCAGGAGATCATCTATTTCCTGGGCAATTAGCCACAAACTCTGCCGCCACAAGAATGTCCATTCCTGCGAGTATTCAAGAGGGCACAAGTCCAGCGACAAAGCTGGTTTCGAAAGGTAACCAGTGGGTACATTCAGTTATGGTGGCGCAGGGGTTAAACTGCACACCCAAAGGTTGTGAGTTCAATCCAAGTTGCAAATATTTTCATCCAATATTTTCGCAGATCCGCCGGGTGATGAAGAAAACACTAAAGAATTTGACAACGGTAAAGACAAGGTATGTGAGGTTTAAACACTGAGTTTGAATGTTGGCAGTCATTCTCTGGTTCTATACCTGCTTTGATTAGGATTCCTGCCTTGAGCAGATGGGGTTGGACTGGATAACCTCACGGGGCCCTTTTCCAACTCAGTAATTCTATTAAGTTTATTTATTAGACTTTAGACCAAGGGTTCCCAACCTAAGGCCCGTGGACTGAATCCAGCCTGCGGCACAATTCCATGTGTCCCCCACCTCTCCAAAGACATTTGAGAAAGAAAATGACTGCTCCTTCAAAGCTGTTGGGACAAAATGGCCACCCCCATCGTGCAGGCAGGGCAAAATGACCATCCAGCCCTGAAAGCTGACTGAGAGAGCGTGACCCGGCCCCCGGCTTGAAAAGGTTGGGAACTCTTGAGTTACAGTGAAAGCCATCTCAGGTTTGCAGATGATGTAGTACTGATGGACAAACAATGTAATACTGATGGGCATTCGAGAAACAAAATGACCACCCCTTTTGCTGTTGGGGCAAAATGGCTGCCCCCATCGAGCAAGGCATGGCAAAATGGCCATCCGGCCCTCAAAGCTGACTGAGGGAGCATGACCCGGGCCTCTGGCTTGAAACGGTTGGGAACCCCTGGCTTTAGACTAATATTGTAAATTACAGCTTGTAAGGGAGTAGACTCACCAAACCCCCTCCGATTCAATGGAACTGACTCTACCTGCATCGTTACTACACTACAAAAGTCCCTAGCAGGCATTTGGGAAAATTGGTTTAGCACAGATGGCCCACCAGTTGACAAAATGTCTGGCCGGACATCCCGCTATGGTAATGAAGTAGACCGTACAGCCAGTGACTCAATGCCAAGTGTTGGGTGGTGATAAATAATCTGACTCCCTAAAGGGGCCAACGGCTATGGGCAGATGAGCCCCTTTAGGTGGGGTGATGGTGTCCCGCCCCCCCCCCCCCACAGTGGAGGTGGCGATGGTGTTGATGCCATCAGTTGTGTTGAAGACATCTTGCACTTCCAGTAGGGTTTATGGTTGGTTGGTTGGTTGGTTGGCTGTTTCTTTCTGGTGTGTGTGTGTGTGCGTGTGCGTGTGTGTGTGTGTGTATTTAAAATGTGTGACTCTTTAATGTGTGAGTTTTGTGTTATTAGCCGCCCAGAGTAAGAAAACCTCCTAGATGGGTGGGGTAGAAGTATAATAAATAAATAATCAAATAAGCCATTATTTTACCAAAAACAAATCAACATTAAATTTCTTTGCATGTCATTGTGTAGCCTAATTGTAAATATTGGTTATTGTTTCTCATTTTTCTCTTTGTCCATCCTTGCTTGTATAAGGGTAAAAGGGTAAGAGTGACACTCAGCTCTCTAGAAAAACTGTCCCCTGAAGGACAGACTGACAAGGAAGAGAATTTGCATGCTTACATTGAAAAGAAACCTGGAGCAGAAATCTGCCATGCGGAATCAGAGGACGAATGCAGTCCCGTCGATTCAACCCCCTGGGAGGAAAGATATGAAAAACTATGGGTTACGAATGAGAAAAAGGAAGTTAAGTCAAATTTTAAGCATATCACAGCCGAACTAAAGCTGAAGTTTGGTGAAGTTAACGTAAGGGAGAAACGGAGTAAGATTTATGTGGAAGTACAAGACGTCTTCCACGGTGTATTTGAGGGAATAACACGATCGCCACCATCTGATCAATCTAAAACTACAACTAGTATACAAGAGAAGGATGGAACCGGAAAATTAAGGTCTGTCATTGCAGAAAAGGAATTGAATTCGGAGAACCTGGCGATACATCCTCAGAATTCGGTTCCTGAACTTTGTGAAAACGTGGAACAAAACATTGATCAGAATCGGGACAGAAAAGATAACCTGTCGCCTCGTAATGCAGATAGTAAAAAGATAAATATAAATGATGAACGAAATGATAGTGTTCTTACACGACCGAGGACAGATGTGAGCTACAACGATGTATCTTCAGAAAAACACCACGATGATTTGCCAGTGGACAACTATAGAGCGATGGCTTCAGATGCAACTCTTAGGACGTTTCCCAAACAACCAAGAAAGACCGACAGCAGAAACATATGTTTTGACGTAGGAGAAGGTGCAACTCGAGAAACCATAGAGACCCTTCACCAAAGGGTTGGCGTTAGTCAGTATCTTGATACCGAGATTGGAAATCAGGTGAAACATTTTGAACAAATGCCCAGAAAAGAACTGGACGAGGAATTAGAAAGGGATGTTGCTAGATTTAAAAACGAGGTAGGGATGCTACAAGTAGCGTTCCTGGCACTGGAGAAGGAAAAGGCCCAACTCCAGAAAGAGGTAGAGTCACCCCTGCTGTTTTCCATTCTTTCGTCTTTCTTCTCCGTCCATCCTTCCTCTCTTCCTTTCACTTCTTCATCTGGAAGGCGACCCTTCTGAAGTCAATCTGGACAGAATGCACAACACTTGCCTTTCGATTCCCCGACTTTTGAGAACGTACGATTCATAAATTTTAATTCTGACATGGACTGCAAGTTTTAAATAAGTGCAACTTCGTAAGAAACGATTAGCACGTGTTTATGTACGTGCAATGTGGCTTGGATAGCAGTAGTGTCAGGTGGATATACAGTTGAAACTAATGCAGAAACATGGATTTGCCAAAAAACAAATCTGATTTCGTTTTTCGATCAGCTAATTTCCATGGTAGACAGTGGGAATGCTTTTGATGTAGTATATCTTGACTTCAGCAAAACTTTTGACAAAGAGCCCCATGATGTTCTGATTAGCAAGATAACTGGGTATTCCCTGGATAGCACAAGTTCCAGGTGGAGATACAGTTGGTTACAGAATTATACTCGGAGAGTTCTTATTAATGGCTCCTTCTCAAGATGGGAAGGAGTAATAAGTGGAGTACTACGAAGGCTCAATCCTGGGCCTTCTTTGCTTTTCAACATTTTCATAAATTACTTGGATGAGGGAGTGGAGGGAATCCTCATCCAGTTTGCAGATGACACAAAACTGGGTGGAAAAGCGAATACCTTGGAAGACAGGAACAGAATTCAAAAAGGCCTTGATAGGCTAGCTTGAACCCCTGGGCTGGAACCAACAGAATGGAATTTAACGGACCATTGCAAAGTTTTGCACCAGCGGTTCCCAACCTAAGGCCCATGGGCTAGATCCAGCCTGCTGCATCATTTCATGTGCCCCCTCACCCCTCCAAGGCCATTTGAGAAACAAAATGGACACCCCTTTGAAGCTGTTGGGACAAAATGGCCACCCCCATCATGCAGGCAAGACAAAATGTCCGTCCGGCCCTCGAAGCTGACTGAGAGAGAGCGTGACCTGGCTCTCAGCTTGAAAAGGTTGGGAACCCCTGGTCTAGATGGCCTCATGGGTCCCTTCCAACACAGTCATTCTACGATTCTGTATCTGTATTCTTGCCTTGAGCAGATGGGGTTGGACTAGATGGCCTCACGGGACCCTTTTCCAACGCAGTCATTCTATGATTCTAATACGTTTAATTAAAATGCGATTGTGGCTTCTGAACAGATGATTGACTGATCTTCTCATTTATTCTCATTCTTCCTGAGTGCTCTTCACTTTGCGGCGTGAATCATTTCACCTCCTTGTGAAATTCATTTTCTTCCTTACAACATTGAGAATTATTTATATTTTAAAAAGTCTCTTCTCTTTACGGTAAAAGTCACCTGCTTCTCACGCATTTATTTCCTGTCATTAATTTTCCCATCATCTCTCCATTACATACTTCTAATCTTCATTAATCTCCAACTTTAGTAGTGAATAAGAGCGGAAATATATGTTTGTATTCTGGAGTATTAAGGGAAGGTAAATATAGTGGTACCTCGTGTTACGAACGCCTCGAGTAATGAAATTTGTGGATTATGAATGAAAATCCACTGATAATAATGCAGTGGCTCAAGTGGCTAAGACGCTGACTGGAAGGCAGGAGGTCAGCAGTTCGATTCCCGAGTACTGCAGGACGGAATGAGTTCCCGTCTTTGTCCCGGCTCTTGCCAACCTAGCAGTTCGAAAGCAAGAAATTGCAAGTAGATAAATAGGGACCACTTTGGTGGGAAGGTAAACAGCATTCCATGTGCTAGTCATGCCTGCCACGTGACCACAGAAACGTCTGCAGAAGCAGACAGTGCTGGCTCTTCGACTTTGAAACAGAGATGAGCACTGAACCCTAGAGTCAGATACTACTGGCTTTCGAGCAAAGGAAACCTTTACCTTTAATAATGCCTCGGGTTAAATTTTTTTTACAGAATAATGTACAAAGAAAGTTTCCCAAGGAAACTGGTGCTTTACCAGAACTGAACACTAGAGGCTACTGTCTGCAATGTAAAATACAATGGTACTTCAGGTTACAAATTTTTCATGATACAAAAAATCCTGGAGAACGCATAAAATTTGTAACCCGAGGTACCACTGTACCTCGAGATAAGAATGGCTTGACTTAAGAAAAACTCAAGATACATCTGGAAATCTCAGAAAAAAATCAGATCCGAGATACAAATTTTAAAAAGGATTTTTTTGAGATACAATATTCAATGCATCCTTATGGGAAATTGCATTCAATGCATTCCTATGGAAAATTCAAGATAAGAATTTTTCAAGATACAACCAACCTCGAGGAACAAATTAAATTCGTATGTAGAGGGTTGACTGTATTTCCTTCTTTTTCCTCCTTTGAGTCGGGAAACGACTCCGATTCCACAGGGGTGGAAAATCCAGTCCGGGTTTTAGTTAGGCAGGCTATTAAGCAATAATTAGGAATCTAGATCAGTGTTTCCCAAACTTTGGTTTTTGGGCTGTCCAATACTGTATTTTTTTGGTGATCATTGCTATTTTTATTGATCTTGACGAAACTGACTCTCCCTGTTGTAGGTTGAAGAAGGAAAAAGGAATCTAGAATTGAAAGAAAGAAAAGTTGCAAATATGGAAGGGAAATCTGGGCAAGAGTCCCCAGTCGATGAAAACCTGTCTGTTAAGACTGAAGATGAACTGAAAGATGGAATACCAGAAGAAAACCAAGCAGCAAACATGATTTCTTCATCAGATAAAGAGGCATCTCTTCCCGTTCCTTATCAGAGGTGAGTATATGTTGTAATGTTGGTCTGAAAGTGCTTTTATGGGGAACATTGTGCCTCAATGATTCTTCCATTGGAACACAATACTACCTTTTTAAAAAAGAAATTATTATTTTGTTATAAAACACATAACAAAGAAAAACATGACAAAACAAACATACCATTACATCCACCCAACCCTAATCCCATCCCTCGTGCTGTACAAAGTGAAATTTGCTTATACTATCTTGTTAATATGCCATTTTCTGCTATTTATTTTCCCAAAATTTATAACCTTCTTGGCATGGCTTAACTCTACCCTTATGTGTCAAGCTGAATATAACAAAGGGTTTCCAAATTTCCCAAAAACATATTTCCTTTGAGCGCCAAGCACCAGACATTTCTGTACCATCTGTCTTATTGCGAATTTATTCTTCCATTCGGCAGCAATCAATTGCCTCGCCACCGATAACAATATAACTAACAGCTTTCTTGTTGCTATCAATCTTAATACAGTACTACCTTTTGTTGAAGTTTTAGGGACTGCGGTGACTTAGTGATTAAGACACTGACTTATCAGGGGTTCCCAACCTAAGGCTGTGGGCCGGATGTGCCCCATGGTGCCATTTCATGTGGCCCCAACCCCTCCAAGGGCATTCGAGAGACAAAATAGCCACCCCCATATGCAGGCAGGACAAAATGGCCGTCTGCTCCTCAAAGCTGACTGAGAGAGCGTGACCCGGCCACCGGCTTGTAAAGGTTGAGAACTCCTGCTTTATGTTGTTAAAAGCTGCCTGTGTTGCTTGCCGCCTTCTTGAAAATTCTCTTGTTAGATCAGGGATTCTCAGCCTGTGGCCAGTGGGCCAAATGTGGCCCACTGCACCATTTCGTGTGGGGGCCCCACCACCTCTACCACACCAAGAAGTGCCATGTGGTGGATGAAGGGCAAAATGGCTGTCTAGCTCCAAAAGCTGTTTGAGGGAGCGTGACCTGGCTCCCGACTTAGAAAGGTTGAGAACACCTGTGTTAGATCATGCCTTAGGTTAGCCTCTTGCCCAAGGTATACATATGAATCAATTTCTTCTACTATCTTATTTCCACATTTTTAAAAAATATGTTAAACCCCAGGTTCTCTTTGAAACGAGAAGAAGAACAGAAGAGGGGCGTCGAAATGCTGTATGAACAAACACTAGACCAGCTGAGGAAGAAAGAAGAGCAATATTGTATGCAGGTGGAAGAGAAGCAACAGATGGAGTTAAGGCTGAGAAGTTTGGAAATGGAGTTGAGAGCCCTGAAAAACCACCTGACACAGGTTAGGTTATCTTACAAAATATTTTCAAGGGACCTTACCTCAGCCAGCTTATTAGAGCAGGGATTCTCAGCCTGTGTCCCGTGGGCCGGATGTGGCCTCACAGCACCATTTCATGTGCCTGCCTCCACCACACCAGGAAGTGCCATGTGGCGGAGGAAGGGCAAAATGGCCGTCTGGCTCCTGAAGCTGTCTGAGGGAGCATGACCTGGCCCCCAGCTTAAAGTGGTTAAGAACGCCTGTATTAGAGGATTGATGGAAGGGGGATGTTTCCCCATTTCAGGTTTTTTAAAATATACTTTTGAGTTTTCAGGAAACTGGAGCGGTTCTAGAGCAGGAGTTCATAACCTTTTTAAGCTGGGGGCTGGGTCATGCTCCCTCAGACAGCTTTGGGGGCCAGATGGCCATTTTGCCCTTCCTCCATAACATGGTACTTCCTGGTGTGGAGGAGGCAGTGGAGAGCCACATGAAATGGCACTGCAGGCCGCATTCGGCCCAAGAGCCGCAGGTTGAGAATCCCTGTTCTAGAGCATCATTTCCCAAACTGTTCTAGACTATCGTTTCCCAAACTGTTCTAGACCATCGTTTCCCAAACTAGCCAGAAAATGACTGATCAAACTGATTTAATTAGTCCACGGTCCCTTACTCCTCTCACCTCAATCCTGGCTTCCCTCCAAACTCAGTCAGTTTCCCAAAGCACTGATCAGCTAATGGACTGACTGAGGCTTCAGAGAAGTGAAGTCCCCCTGTGGAGCCTGAGGCCCACTTTGGGAACCACTGCTCTAAATCAACAACCACAATTCTCATCCACAGCCCCCGGGTACCTCTCAGAACAAAGGAAGGACTTTCATGTCTGCTCATGAAATGAGTCTCCTGGGCATAACCTCTTCCTTCTCAACATTACAGCGTAGAAAGATCAGTGTTCTCAATCTTTGGTTTTTGGACCTCATTTCCCAGAATCCTCAGTCAATTTCCCAAAGCACTGATCAGCCAATGGACTGACTGAGGCTCCTGGGAATTGAAGTCCAAGAACAGCTAGAGTGCCAATGGCTAACCACCAGGGTTATACGGCATCGTTTCCCAAACTCTGAATTCTGGACTTCAGTTCCCAGAAGCCTCAGTCAATTCCCTCAAAGCACTGATCAGCCAGTGGACTGACTGAGGCTTCTGGGAACTGAAGTCGTCCAGTGTTCTGTGGAACATAGTTTGGGGAACACTGTTATAGAGTCTTCAAATACAGATCCAGTTGCCTACATCTTGGAATTAGTTATCTAATTAGTCTTTGTGATGAACATGATTGATTTGGAACAGAAATAGGCGATTTGGTGTAGACGTCTTATTTTCATACTCAATTTCTTAAGAAGAATGGCAGGATATTTATCAACATTGTTTTATGAATAGTTGCAGCAAGCATATTGTATACACCCTAGCCTTTTTTGTTAATTTAGGGTCAAGGTAAAGGTTGCCTTTGCTCGAAAGCCAGTCGTATCTGACTCTAGGGTTCAGTGCTTGTCTCTGTTTATAGTAAAACAGCCAGTGCTATCTGCATTTGCAGACGTTTCCATGGTCATGTGGCAGGCATGACTAGACACCAGAATGCACGGAATGCCGTTTATCTTCCCACCGAAGCAGTACCTATTTATTTATTTATTCTATTCAATTTATCTACTTGCAAGTTCTTGTTTTTGAATGGCTAGGTTGGCAGGAGCTGCGACAGACAACAGGAGCTCACTCCACCGTACAGCCTTCCAGTTGTCAAGTTCAGTATCTTAACCACTAAGTCCCCAATTTTGTATGTTAAGTCAGTGTTTGATCTGTAAATTCAAAATTATCAGAAGGAGGGCTTTATTTTGAAAATCTAAGTCACCCAGCTCAGCGTCTTAACCACTAAGCTGCTGCTATTAATTACCTCTGTGTTAATTGGCATGCTAGTCCTTTTTGGTACCACCTATTTGCACTCCGGTGTCTAGTCATGCCTGGCACATGACCACGGAAATGTCTGCAGAAGCAGACAACGCTGGCTCTTCGGCTTTGAAATAGAGATGTGCACCGAACCCTAGAGTCAGATACGACTGGCTTTTGAGCAAGGGTGGCCTCCATCAACGGGAGAGTTTGCTTGTGTAGGATAACATTTCAGGGATCTAGCGTGGCGTGCTCCAGTTGAGAAAACGTCCAGTGATAAAAACCCGCCAGTCTCTTAAAGATGCCCGTCTACGAAATGCATTTTGTAGGTCGAAGAAGAACGCAGCGAAACGTGGCGACAGCTTTCTCAGGAACAGAATGCCAGAGCTTTGCAAGAAGAAATTTTGAAAACCCATCTCCAGAGGCAGAAAGAATTGGAAGAAGAAATTTCAAAAAAGGCAACTGTTGAATGCTCAGAGGTATCTCTCTCTCTCTCTCTCTCTCTCTCTCTCTCTCTCTCTCATCCTTTGGCCATGCCCCACCTAAGCCTCCCTAAAATCCTGATTTCCAACCACCCTACCACCCAGTGATGTATAATTCTTATTATTCAAAAAGTGAACTCCTGTTCCCGGGGAGGAAGCCTAAAAAGCCATTTCACTTGGTCAAACTGATTCTTGAATTGCCCCCTTTAAAAATACCCCCTGCCCCCAGTGGGGCATGTGCCCCACATTGGGAATCACGGGTTTATATGTAAACTCAGATAAAATTTTAAAAATGTTCTAAGAGAACAGGTCTTGACTGAGCAGGGGTTTGGATTGATTTGCAATGTGTTGTGGTTGTTGAGTTCTGAATTAAAACCAGGAAGACCAGGGTTTTAATCCCGAGCTAAAAAAGATTCTCAACCTGTAGCCTGTGGGCCGGATGGGGCCCACAGCACCATTTCATGTGGCCCTCCCACTGCCTCCACCACTCCAGGAAGTCTCGTGTGGTGGAGGAAGGGCAAAATGGCTGTCTGGCCCCCAAAGCTAAGGGAGCGTGACCCGGCCCCCGGCTTAAAAAGGTTGAGAACTCCTGCCCTAGCTTTTAGTTTGCCCTCCCTCTTCTGCTGTTCCTCCCAATCCGTCGTTCCTCCCATAAATGTGCCCACAACTGCTGTGGGTGCGTTTTACAGCAGTGTTTATGGAGGGGATTCCATCAGTCTGGCCCGCTCAGCTGTCTGAGGGAGCATGACCTGGCCCGTGGTTTGAAAAGATTGAGAACCCCTGTCTTTGAGCATTTCTGTCCATCAGTACTACGTCGTCTTCAAACTTGAGATGACTTTCACTGTAACTCAGGGGTTCCTTACCTTTTCGAGCTGGGTCATGCTCTCTCAGTCAGCATTTTGTCCCAACATTTTCAAAGGAGTGGCCATTTTGTTTCTAGAATGCCCTTGGAGGGGTGGGGTGGGGTGGCCACATGAAATGTCACAGTGGACTGGATCCTGGTCTAATAGAATCTTGAATTGTCCCTTTTAAAAAACAAAGTGCCCCCCTGCGGGGCATGTGCCCCACATTGAGAATCACGGGCTTATACATAAGCTCAGATGCATTTTTACAATGTTCTAACAAAACAGGCCTGACTGAGCAGGGGTATGGATTGATTTGCAATGTGTTGTGGTTATCGAATTCTGGACTAAAAACCAGCCATTTTGTTTCTCGAATGCCCTTGGAGGGTTGTGGGGCCACATGAAATGGTGCCAAGGGCCAGATCCGGTCCACGTATCTTAGGTTGGGAACCCCTCCTGTAACTTATGATAAATGAACCCAAGAATTCTGAGCAAATCTTATTAACCTTTGATTTTTCCTTTCTTTACGAATCATTCAGGTGGACGATCACCGTGGCCGGGAAGAGGAGTTGATACGTGGAGCTCGAACCCAGCAAGAGCTTGACAGCATGAGGCTACAGCACGAAGAGGAAGCCAGCCGATACTTAGAAGAAAACGAAGCTTTGAAAGCAAAAATAGCAGAACTTGAAAAGGCATTAAAATTAAGCAAAGAGGCCGTGGCTCAAACGGTTTTTCAATACACGGGCCAAGTGAATGTGTCGAAAACCGAGGCGGCCATGCTAGCCTCCAAATTAGAACACCTGAAAGAAAATAAAGAAAGTCTAGAAGCGGAGCTCGATTCGTTTCATTCGCGATTGAAGGCGACCGTTCAGGAACTCGAAGAGTGCCAGGTGTCCCAGAAGGACCTTGAGCGAACGTTGCACCGAGAACGGGACGAATGGCTTCGTTCGAAAGACAGCATGGACCGCGACGTGCGTGTTTTGCAAGAATCAAATAGTGGCTTGTCTCAGCAGCTCGGGAAAGCCGAGAGCAAAGCAAACGGCCTCGAGAACGAACTTCAACTGGTCACCCGCAGTCTCCGCGAGAAGAACTTGCTTTTGGAAGATGCTCAAAGAAACCTGATACAGGCACAGAAGCGGGTGAAGGAACTTGAAAACGACAGCCGTGTCGAAAAGGAGCAACTGAACAAGTACACCGTGAAGCAGGATTCGTTGCAGGAACGCCTCGCCCAGCTCCAAAGTGAGAACTTCTTACTCCGGCAACAGCACGAGGATTTCCAGAACAAGGGTATCCTCAAAGAAAAAGCAGCGAGCGACGTCCAGGATAAAATTAGCGATCTTTTCGGCCAACTCCGGGTGGATAATGAGAAGCTGGTGCGGGTGATGGAAGGGCGGAATGAGGAGTTGATCGCCCAGTGTGACACTTTGAAGGAGCAGGTGATGAAATGTGAGGCGGAAAAGGCAGACCGAGAGGTACGTGGAATATAGTCTTTGGAAGATCTTTTAGAGCAGGGGTGCCTGTCATGTGGTTGAGCGGGCCAGTCACGTGGGTTCAGTGGGCCGGTTACATGGTTCCTCCCACCGGAAGCAGAAGTAAAATGCACCTTGCAATCAATGTTTTGCAACAGGATGAGATTTTGGGCTGCCATTTTTTTCTGCTTAAACCAGGGGTGCCCAAACTGTGGCCCATGGACCAGATCCAGTCCCTGAAGCCAATTCATCCGGCCTATGCCACCCTCATTCACTCCTGGAAGTGGAAGTAAAACACAGTTTAACCCCTGCACCCCCTTGAGCTTTAATTTATGCAACTGAGACTTCTGTGAAAATCCTTTCTTTTTTCCTTTTTAAAGGGAACAATAAGGCAGCTACAACAAGAACTTGCAGACTCTCTTAAAAAGCAGTCAATGTCGGAAGCGTCGCTCGAAGTTTCGACACGTTATCGGACCGACCTAGAAGAGGAGAAGCAGCAACTTCAGAAGGAAATGGACAGAGTAAAATCCAAGGTATTGTTAACCTAATTTATTAAATGCCAGTCCACACTCTTCGGCATGATCCCAAATTTATATCTAGGCCCCATCCCGGGATGTCTTTTAGAAAACAACAACTTAAAAACTTTCCTATTCAAGAAAACCTATAAGAATAAAGGTAAAGGCCGCTCTTGCTTGAAATCCAGTCATATCCGACTAGGGTCCATTGCTCATCTCTGTTTCGTAGCCGAAGAGCCAGCGCTGTCTGCTGCTGCGGACATTTCCGTGGTCATGTGGCAGGCAGGACTAGACACTGGAGAGCACAGAACCTGTTTACCTTCCTGCCGAAAGTGGTTCCTATTTATCTACTTGCAATGTCTTGCTTTCGAACTGCTAGGTTATCAGGAGCCGGGACAGACGACGGGCGCTCATTCAGTTCTGCAGTATTCGGGTATCGAACTGCTGACCTGCCACCTTCCAGTCAGCGTCTTAGCCACTTGAGCCACTATAGTCCCCTTAACAATAAACTACCATTTGTGCTGGTGTATACATACACTGAGAAAATGGAATGCATCATGTACTGTATAAAGTGGCCTCTGGTGGGCTATTGGTAATAATGGGGTGCGTTTTATACTCCGGAGTATTTTATATGCTGGTAAATACGGGTAGCAATTGACTCCAGGTGTTTTATTTTATTTTTATTTTCTGATGTACTTATTTGGTTGTTTTATTTTACAGTAAAACCCCGGGTTACAGCCACCTCGGTTTAAGTTTGCTGTGGTTTACAACGGCAAATCCTATGGAAATGCTGTCCTGGTTTACAGATTTTAAATGTACTTTTTCCAGGTTACAACGATCAATTCAGGACCGTTTTTTAATTTTTCAATGCTTCCCTATGGATTGAATTGAATTGAATTTTATTCTTATATACCGCTTTCCTCGTATATAAGATGCTTTGGTTTACAAATTTTTTCGGGTTACAACAGAGGCTGTTGGAATGGACCTCCATTGTAACCTGGGGTTTTACTGTACTGTATTTTGTTGATTGTTTTATTATGTTATTTCTGTCATTTGTATGTGCGCCGCCTGGAGTGGGAAATATCCCAAAGGGGCAGTTTAAAAATCAATCAATACCTTGTTCTTATAGCTTCAGCAGTCTGAGGAGCGATATCTTCAGTCTGAAAGATGCATCCATGACTTAAAAAGAGCTTTGGATTCCAAGGACCACGAAGCAAATGTGACGTCTCAGAAATTGCAAGACCTTCTCGTAGCCTCGTCGGGAGCAAATAATGCTATAAAACAATTAGAAGAGCATGTCAAAAGGTAAGATATATGTTGCCAATCGGTTTGCAGGGATGGCCAACCTTGGCGTTCCAGGTGTTCTTGGACTTCCATTCCCAGAAGCCCTGATCAGCCGGAATGCTGGCTTGGTATTCTGGGAATTGGAAGTCCAGGAACACCTAGCGAGCCAAGTTTGAGGGCCCCTTCGGCTAGATGGACAAAGTCTGAGAGCTAGATCAATGTCCTCAAACTTTGCTTTCCAGATGTTCTTGGACATCTGTATATATAAGCCCTGACCAGAAAATGCACTGACTTGGGCTTCTGGGAATTGAAGTCCAAGAACACCTGGAGAGCCAAGTTTGAGGTCCCCTGGGTTAGATGGACAAAGTCTGAGATCTAGGAACAAGGTTCTCAAACGTAGCTCTCCAGATGTTCTTGGATGTAAATTCCCAGAAGCCCTGATCAGCAGGTGTGCCAACTTGGTCTTCTGGGAATCAAAGTCCAAGAATACCTGGAGAGCCAAGCTTGAGGAACCCTGGGTTAGATGGACAACGTCTGAGATCTAGACCAAGGTCCTCAAACTTGGCTCTCCAGATGTTCTCGGACTTCAGTTCCTAGAAGCCCTGTCTGACGAAGTGGACTTGATCCACGAAAGCTAACATTAAAATATAACAGTTAGTCTTCAAAGTGCTACAACGTTTTTCTATTGTTTATTCTTTGATACATTTTCAAACATAGTGTGTAGACACGGACAGTTATTTTGGAATAGTTTTGTGTAATGTATAAAGCAGTGATGGCAAACCTTGGCACTCCAGATGTTCTGGAACTACAATTCTCAGAAGCTCCTGATCAGCAAGACTGTTGATTTGGGCTTCTTCTAATTGAAGTCCAAAACAGCTGGAGTGCAAAGGTTCGCCATTCCTGTCATACAGCATTAGTTCCCAAATTGGGTCCCAGGCCCCACAGGGGGGTTTCAATTCCCAGAAGCCTCAGTCAGTCCATTGGCTGATCAGTGTTTTGGGGAAGTGACTTGGGCTTCTGGGAATTGAAGTCCAAAATAACCAAAGATTGAGAAAACACTGGTATAGTGTTAGCTTTTTAATTTCCTAGAAACTTGGAAAATAGATACAGTACATAGAATATAATTACATAATATATGGGAGGAATTCTCAACCTTTTAAGGCTGGGGGCCAGGTCACTCTCCCTCAGACAGCTTCGGAGGCGGGGCAGCCATTTTGCCCTTCCTACACCCCATGGCACTTCTGGGTGTAGTGGAGGCGGTGGGGGCCCCCACATGAAATGGCGCCATAGGCTGCACCTGGCCCATGGGCTGCAGGTTGAGAACCCCTGATGTATAGTTTTTAAAACTTGGTGTATCTTTTTCCTTTTAAGGCTTGAAGTCGAAAATGCCAGATTAGAAGCCACCACCAACCACCAGAGTAACAGAATTGAGATACTTCAGACAGACCTAAAAGAGAGTGCTTCGGTAAGTCAGATGTGACCTTGATAGGAACAGACATAGGTCATGTGGGGAAAAATCTTTGTTTTATTTTACATTTCAAGCGCCGCGAGATCTGTTAAATATCTACTAATATAGCTTCTGGTGTTTAGTCTTCGTTTCTGACCCTGTAAATTGGGGGGTTCCAACCTAAGGTCCATGAGCTGTATCCGTCCTGCAACGTCATTTCATGTGGTCCCCCCTCTAAGTGTATTTGAGAAACAAAATGGCCATCCGTTTGAAACTGTTGGGACAAAATGGCCACCGCCATCGTGCAGGCAGGGCAAAATGGCCGTCCAGCCCTTGAAGCTGACTGAGGGAGTGTGACCCGGCCCACGGCTTGAAAAGGTTGGGAACCCCTGCTTCTAATGATGGGGCTGTTTATTTTCTCCTTCAGGAATTGTTTTTTTTAAAATACACTAGAGCCGTGATGGCGAGCCTTGACACTCCAGATGTTCTTGGACTTCAATTCCCAGAAGCCCAAGCACCCTGTGATTCCACATGAATAGGTTTCGTGCGATTCATCTGGCCCGCATTGCCCTCGTCACTTTACTTCTGCTTCCACTGTCACGGCACTAGAGTTTGCCATTATCCCAAAAATCCCATGAGAATTCTCTCAAGTTTTAAGACTTGGTGGTTAAGACGTTGAACTTGATGACTAGAAGGTCCGCAGGTCAACAGTTCGAGACCCAAGTGCTGCATGAGTGCCTGTTGTCTGTCCCAGCTCCTGCCAACCCAGCAGTTCGAAAGCAAAAAATTGCAAATAGATAAATAGGTACCACTTTGGTGGGTAGGCAATCAGCGTTCTGGGCACTCCGGTGTTTAGTCACGCCTGCCACATGTCCTTGGAAACATCTGCAGACGCAGATAGTGCTGGCTCTTTGGCTATAAACAGATGAACACTGGACCCTACAGTCGGATACAACTGGCTTTCGAGCAAGGGCGACCCTTTGACCTTTACCCTTTACCTAAAGATTCTTGCATCTTGCATAACTGCTTTATTTTACTGTTTTGGCTGTAGGTTCACAGTCGACTTGAAGAATTAATAACTGGCCTACAAACAGCACAAATCAATTTGGAAGAACAGCGAAATCAACAGGTAAACAAACAAATGCTTTCTAGTACAGTGATACCTCATATAACGTCTAAACTTGGTTCCACAAGTTTTTTACTTTATACGAATTTGGACTTTGTATGAGGCATGCAAAATCCTAGCCGCAATGCCTCATACAACGTCCAAATCCTTGCCGCGATGCCTCGTACAACGTCGTTTCCATAAAGATACATTGTACTGTAACAGCACAGACTTCAGGGCAAAGTCAAGGAAACAGACAGGAAATTGACAGAACTTTAAGAAATCATTGTCTAAAGGCTAAATACATTCCAAAAACATGTCAAACAACCCTGATTGTCCAAGAACCTGAAGAATGCTGCAAAAATCCCAGGAATGCTTCTAAAAATTCTGATGAAAAATTCAAAAAAATCCAAAATCACGCTCAAAACTACTCCTAAACACTCTTTGCCTTGTGCAAAACCCACAAGAGCAATGCACACTTGTGTCCTGCCTTTTATACTGCCCAGGCACAATACAACCTGGGAAAAACTGAATGCCACATACAAAGTCGAGCGACTTTGTATGAGGTAACTTTTTTCAAGAAATTAGGCGATGTTGTAGGAATTCGATGTTGTATGAAGCGGACTTTGTATGAGGTATTACTGTACACCAATCATTTGTCTGTGACTACTGCATTATATTGTTCCCAAGACAATTTTCATGGCTGATGGCCATGATGAGAGCCAATAATTGGAACTGGATACAGCAATTGAAGAAGATATTCCTCATGCTCATTGATTTGACCGGGGTCTGCAAACTTGGCTCTCCAGGTGTTCTTGGACTTCAATTCCCAGAAGCCCTCAGTGTAGATCATAGGTCCTCAAACTTGGCTCTTTAGATCTTCTTGGACTTCAATTCCCAGAAGCCCTTGGTCTACTAGATCATAGGTCAGTGATGACCAACCTTGGCACTCCAGATGTCCTTGAACTTCAATTCCCAGAAGCCTTGATCTGCAGGTATATTGGCTTGGGCTTCGGGGAATTGAAGTCCAAGAACACCTGGAGCACCAAGGTTGGCCATCACTGTCATAGGTCCTCAAATTTGGCTCTTCAGATGTTCTTGGACTTCAATTCCCAGAAGCCCTGATCATTGGGTGTACTAACTTGAGCTTCTGGGAATTGAAGCCCAAGAACAGCTGTAGTGCAAAGATTAACCGCCACTCGATCATAGGTCAATGATGGCCAACCTTGGCATTCCAGATGTTCTTGGACTTCAATTCCCAGAAGCTTTGGTCTGCAGGTGTACTGGCTTGGGCTTCTGAGAATTGAAATCCAAGAACACCTGGAATGCCAAGGTTGGTCATCACTGTCATAGGTCCTCAAACTTGGCTCTCCAGCTGTTCTTGGACTTCAGTTCCTAGAAGCTCTTATCAGTTTTTTTAATTCAGCAGATGTGTTGAATTGGGGCTTCTGGGAATTGAAGTCCAAGAACACCTGGAGAGCCATGTTTGAGGAACCCTAGGTTAGATGGACAAAGAATGAAATCTAGATCAAGGTCTTCAAACTTGGCTCTCCAGATGTTCTTGGACTTCAATTCCCAGAAGCCCTGATCAGCAGGAGAGTTGACTTGGGCTTCTGGGAATTGAAGTCCAAGAACACCTGGAGAGCCAAGTTTTCATCTCCCTCGACACTTGTATGGGGGGAAAGAGGAAGCAAAGTAGAAGAATAATAATAAAACTAGTCAGCAAACTGTGATGGGTCATTGACATTCATTTCTGTGTGAAGACCAGCTAAGCTAGTTTAAAAGTTTCTCCTACTGCCGCAGTGGCGAACTTTGGCACTCCAGGTGTTCTTGGATTTCAATTCTCAGAAGCACAAGTCAACTCTCCTGCTGATCAGGGATTCTGGGAATTGAAGTTCAAAAGCAGCTAGAGGGCCAAGGTTCGCCATCACTGTCCTATCGTTTTCTTTTTTTAAATCTGAAGGCTGTTTGTCTCTTTCCTAGGTTGAGAAACAAACTCCCCACTCCATAGTTGCTAAAGATACTCACAGCATACAGGAAGAAGTGAAATCAAGATTAGAGCTGGGAGTTCGCCTTTCAGAGCTTGAACGGGAAAAGTCCGAACTCATGGCTCAAGTAAGTCCTTGTCTGCCTTGCGGTCTCTATCATCAGTGCCCTGGTCACTTCTTTTTCAGTTGCCACTCTGGCCACATCACCAGGGCATCTCCTTTGTCTGCTTTTTGGGGCCTTTTTTGCAATCAAACAAGAGCTAGTGTTTCCCAGTCTTTGGTTTTTGGACTTCAATTCCCAGATGCCTGAGTCAATTCTCCAAAGCACTGATCAGCCAATGAGCAGACTGAGGCTTCTAGGAATTGGAGCCCCCCTATGGGGCCTGGAACCCACATCGGGAACCCTTGCTCTAAATCAACAACCACAATTCTCATCCACAGCCCCTGGCGACCTCTCAGAACAAAGGACGGACTTTCATGTCTGCTCATGAAATGAGTCTCCGGGACACAACCTCTTCCTTCTCAACATTGATGTGTTTCCCAACATTTGGTTTTTGGACTTTGATTCCCAGAAGCCTCAGTCAGTTTCCCAAAGCACTGATCAGCCAGTGGACTAACTGAGGCTTCTGGGAATTGAAGCCCCCCTGTGGGGCCTGAGCCCCACATTGCGAAACACTGCCCTAGACAGACTTGCTAGAACTGGAAAACATTACTCTCCAAACAGGTGTCCCTCAAAACACACTTGAAGTCTGACTTAAATATTATTTAAGACTAACTTGGCATGGTCACATAAGTTTGAAACTTTTATGTGTGTCTAACATTGTACTGGGAACTGTGGTGGCTTAGTGGTCAAGACGCTGAACTTGATGGCTGGAAGGTTGGCAGGTCAGCAGTTTGAGACCCGAGTGCCGCATGACAGAGTGAGCTCCCACCATCTGTCCCAGTTGTTGCCACCCGAGCAGTTCTAAAGCAAGAAATTGCAAGCAGATAAACAGAATCTGTGGTTCTTGGATTTCAATTTCCAGAAGCCTCAGTCAGTTCCCCAAAGCACGGATTAGCCAATGTACGGACTGAGGCTCATGGGAATTGAGGTACCCTGGTGGGGCCTGGGTCCCATGTTAGGAAACACTGGATTAGACAGATTGATAGACAGACAGATTGATATATCTAACATACACACACACACACACCAGTAAAATGTTTTATATATATACTTTTGTGTGATTTACCATGTTCTTGTTTTTCCCCAAGTTTGAGAATGAAGCGAAAAAAGTAAAGAAATTAGCAGAGTTAAAACGATCAGTAGAAACACGACTTGACCAAGAAATCAAGAGAAACCGCGATTTGCAGAAAGAATGTAATAGGTAAGGACGGTCTTACAAAGCTCTGAAGATCCATGACTCGACACTGGTGCACTATTTTTCAGAACAATACAATTCACACATTCAAAACACAACTTATTACAATATTTAAAATCATACGATAAAAGTAAAGGTCACCAGTCGTATCTAAGTCTAGGGTTCAGTGCTCACCTCTGTTTATAGCCAAAGAACCACCGCTGTCTGCGTTTGCAGACGTTTCCGTGGACGTGTGGCAGGCATGATTAGACACGGAATGCTGTTGACCTTCCTGCCGAAGTGGTCCCTATTTATCTACTTGCAATGTCTTGCTTTCAAACTGCTCGGTTGGCAGGAGCTGGGACAGACGACGGGCGCTCACTCCGTCGTGCAGTACTCGGGTATCGAACTGCTGACCTTCACCTTCTAGTCAGCGTCTTAACCACATGAGCCACCGCCGTCCCCATTTAAAACCATAAAAGGCTACTAATTTAACAGAAATTCATAGTTTTTCACGGAACACCTCTTGACCTATAGAACGTCGGCGTTCCACAGAACACAGTTTAGCAGACATGGAAATATGAATATAAATAAGAGCAAAAAAGAGATATTATCTATAATATTAATAATTGGTAGGCAATGTATCACAAGAAATTGGAACAATGATGTGTTATTAAAAATTGAAGAATGGTACAAGGGAACATAGGAGATTACTTTGAATGATAAACTAACATGGGAGATAAATAGAAGAAAAGCTATAATAACTAAAAACAAATTTTGGAATATGTGGCAACCATTTGTGGAATATACATTGACTAAAGGTGAAGATGGCAGGCAGGCGCCTGATCAGTTGAGTTTTTGGAAATACCTGTAGTAAGAAATTATTGTGGCACACCATAACCTCCAGGACAATGTATATATCACAAGAGTGTATATACTATGAATTCCCCCCTTTTGTGTTTTTTCCTTATTTTTTCTTTGTTTTCTTAATCTTATAGTATTCTTCTATTTTTATTATACTAGTGGTATTGATAGAAAACAGTAAGCAAATAATGAGAATGCACATACAGTGGTACCTCATACAACGATTTTTAATCTTTTTCATGGGGCTCGTTGTGGTATGAAACAATTGCTATATAATGCATGCATTGTACTGTATAGCGATTTCCCCTATGGGATGCATCGTACAACTTTTTCTTTCTTTCTTTCTTTCTTTTTTCTTTTTTTTTTTTTTTTTGCTAAGTGGTTTTTCCCATTGAAAAATTATTGTACGGTTTTTTCCATAGGGAAAATTGTTATGCGTGACACCATTCCCCCCCCCCTCCATAAAAAAAACCTAATTGTTATGCTATTTAGTTGCTATACGGGGCATTTGTTGTATGTCGTTCCACTCTATATATTAAAAATAAATCATGTATAAGTTTGGAACCAGATAGATATTTGGAGAAAAAGAATGTACCGGTATTTACAGGATAAGAATTATTTGCTATATTGATTTTTAAGGATTAAAATGTCTTTAATTGTATTGTAATGTAATTGTGTTTTGTATTTGATCTATTTTCTTGCAATTTTCATAATATTTGGTGTTATTTGTATTTTACTTTGAAAATCAAGAATTTTTTTAAGAAAAAACATAGTTTGTGAAATGCAGAGTTAATGCTTTTAGTTTTACCTATCTTACAATTTCAGTCCTTTGAAGTTGGGGATTTTTAATCAGTACATTCAGTGGGAACAACTGTAAATTCTCTGTACATTTCTCCCATGGTTTTATATATTTTTCCAAATATTTGCAGAATTAAAAAACTGGCAATAGCCACCAGAAAGAAACTAAAACAGTACGAGAGTGAAGAACGTTCCCTGCAAAGTAGCCTCCATGGAGAAATAAAAAACAAATATTCAGAAATTGACATCGAAATGGGAATGCTAAGAAAAAAGGTATGTTTTCATCTTTGCACCAATGTTGCTGTTTCTTTGTATATAGAAATATAACAGGGGTTCCCAACTTTTTCAAGTCGGGGGCCGGGTCACACTCTCTTAGTCAGCTTTGAGGGCCGGACGGCCATTTTGCCCTCCCTGCACGATGGGTGTGTGTGGCCATTTTGTCCCAATAGCTTGAAAGGGGCAGCCATTTTGTTTCTCAAACGCCTTTGGAGGGATGGGGGGCACACAAAATGGTGCTGTGGGCTGGATTCACCCCATGGGCCTTAGGTTGGGGGCCAGATTTGCCGCACAGGCCTTAGGTTGGGTCACACTCTCTCAGTCAGTTTTGAGGGCCAGATGGCCATTTTGCCCTGCCTGCATGATGGGTGTGTGTGGCCATTTTGTCCTAATAGCTTGAAAGGGGCAGCCATTTTGTTTCTCAAATGCCTTTGGAGGGATGGGGACACACAAAATGATGCTGCGGGCCGGATTCACCCTACAGGCCTTAGGTTGGGGGCCAGATTTGCCCCGTGGGCCTTAGGTTGGGAACCCCTGATTTAAAAGATCTACCAGTTTTTGCCTTTTCTGAATAGCCTTTTTACCAGAGGAAATCTGTAACCTATTCTTTGACTTCTTAAATGAACCATAGCAGTAATCAGTAATCTTTTTCATAGACTGATGGCTACAGTCCATTAGCAATAGCAATTACTGCACTGTACATAGATTCGGAGGTATGTTCTGTTATGTTCCATGCAATGTGTTCTTATATAAGTGCATAGAGTCTAACCTCAAATAGACATTATTGGCAAAATCTTTGTGTAGATCCGGGGTTCCCAACCTTTTCAAACCGGGGGCCAGGTCAGGTTCCCTCAGTCAGCTTTGAGGGCCGGATGGCCATTTTGTCCTGCCTGTACGATGGGGGGGGGGTATGGCCATTTTGTCCTAACAGCTTCAAAGGGGTGACCATTTTGTTTCTCAGATGCCATTGGAGGAGGTCACAGGAAATGGCACCACAGGCCGAATCCGGCCCACGGGCCTTGGGTTGGGAACCCCTGGTGTAGATGTTTGTATTTTCAGTTCCCTTTTCTAACCATTCTTCTTCCTCTTGTGCTTTATCCAGTCCCGAATATTGGCTGTCACTCATGGTGATTGGCCATAAAGATTGTCCGGAGAACTATGTAATGCAGTTGGTCTTACATCCTTCTGCATCACAGCATGACCCCCAAAGTACTACTGATCCTGAGCCCTTTCGGCACGCAAAATCATCATCATCATCCCCAGGCCAGGATGAATAAAGCTGCTGCCCTCTGTCAAGAGGGATTCAAGTGGGACCATTTAATCCACTTGGGGGCCACCACCCTATCCTGTAGACTTTGCCACCTAAAGCCGCTAGACCTCAGGGTCAGGTTAGTTA
Organism: Bradypodion pumilum; assembly: GCA_035047305.1. Lineage (NCBI taxonomy): Eukaryota > Metazoa > Chordata > Lepidosauria > Squamata > Chamaeleonidae > Bradypodion > Bradypodion pumilum. The sequence goes on along the minus strand of JAWDJD010000007.1, from coordinate 41,429,044 downwards.
ACTGCCACCTGATAATTGGCGCTGAGTCATTGGCAGTAGGGTCTACTCTAGAGTTTCCCAACCTTTGATCCTGGACTTTTAACTCCCCAAAGGACTGATCAGCCAATGTACTGACTTAGGCTTCTAGGAATTGAAGTCGAAGAACCAAAGGTTGGGAAACACCATCCTGTTCTATGACCATAGCAGGTAAAGGTCACATTTCTGACCATTAGATAACTTTGCTCGAAAGCCAGTTGTATCCAACTCTAGGGTTCAGTGTTCATCTATGTTTATAGCCAAAGAGCCAGCACTGTCTGCATCTGCAGACATTTCCATGGCCATGTGGCAGGCATGCCTCAACACCGGAGTGCACGGAACGCCATTTACCTTTCCCACCGAAGTAGTCCCTCTTGATCTACTTGCAATGTCTTGCTTTTGAACGACTAGGTTGGCAGGAGCTGGGACAGAGCCGGGAGCTCACTCCGTCCTGCAGTACTCTGGCCTCGAACTGCTGACCTGCCGGCCTTCCAGCCGCCGCAGTCCCTTTCTGACCATTATTTCTTGTTTTATCCAGGTTGACGAACTTTCCAACCATTTGGAAGCGGAGTCAACAAGGTGTACTCAGATGGAAGCCGCAAATTGTGAGCTGCGTGAACAGCTGTCCTCTATGAAGCTCCTAAAAAAGAATTACGAAGAATTGCAGAACAGCAAACTCCACCTGGAAGAAGAAATCGTTGGTCTCAAGCGTCAAATACAAGCTAGCATGATAGACTTCAACCAAGTGGAACAATATAAGAGGGACGTCAAAGAGCGAGCAAAACAAGAAGTGACGCAAAAACTAGAAGAAGTCAATTTGCTTTTGCAGGTACTGTACATATATTCTACCTTCATCGTTAACTTACTGTAGTTACTATTGATCCTGTGGAAAAAGAATCAGTAATTAATATTAGTTAAAACGTTTTTTAGGGACTCTGGTGGCTTAGTTGGTTATGACGCTGAACTTGACGACTGGAAGGTCGGCAGGTCAGCAGTTTGAGACCCGAGTGCTGCGCGACGGAGTGAGCGCCCGTCTCTATCCTAGCTCCTGCTGACCTAGCAGTTCGAAAGCAAGAAGTTTATTTATTATTTATTTATTCATATTTATATTGCTGCCCACTCACCGTGGCAACTCATGGTGGCTTACAGACAATACAATAAATAATAATAATAATAAAATGATACAATCAGTGTTGGTGGGGGTTTGGGTCGAAGCCTCAGCCTCCTGCTTCTTGTCCTTCACTTGCAAGTAGATCAATAGGTACCACTTTGGTGGGAAAGGCCACAGCATTCCGTGCACTCCAGTGTCTAGGCATGCCTGCCACCTGTCCATGGAAATGTGCTGGCTCTTTGGCTATAAACAGATGAGCACTGAATGCTAGAGTTGGATACGACTGGCTTTTGAGCAAGGGTGAACTTGACCTTAATTGGAAAAGAGAAAGATCAGGAAAAAAAGCTGTTGGTAGTTCCAACAATTAACGACCTTATTTATTGCTCTCGTGGGAAAAGAATCAGCAATTAATATTAGTGAATCTTTATGTCCTGCCTGTCTTAATTTGTTTTAAAGATTTGCATATGGCGGGGGTGGGGGGCGAGGGGGTGGGGAGAGACTTGTCTTCTAAATACAGTGGTACCTGGGTTTCCAAATTTAATGCATTCTCCGGGACCTTTCGCATTGCAAAAAATGCGAAATGCGGTTTTCCATAGGAATGCATTGAATACTTTTTTTTCTGACCTCTGGAACGGATTAATTCCTTTTCAGTGCATTCCTATGGGAAACCGAGTTTTGGCTTATGAGCTTTCCGCCATTAAATTCTGTAAACCGAGGCACTATTTTCAATGGATTTTCATTGGTAAACCAAAAATTACGCTAACCGAGGCATTTGTAAGCCACGGTATCTACTTTTCTGTCTTAGACACAGGCAGCCTCACAAGAGACCTTGGAGCAGGTCCGAGCGACCCACACCGCTTCCTTGAGAACTCAGCTGGAAAATAAGGTTAAAGATCTGGAATGGGAGTTAGACAAGGTGAAAAGGAGTCAGCAAGACAGCTTTGTGCAAAAGGAGTCCGAATTGGAAAGATACAAGCGTCTCTGCTCGGAAGAGATAAAGATGAGGAAATCTTTGGGAAGGAAATTGGATCGGTAGGTCAAAAGGTCTTCTGACATCCATGCTGTAGTCCAGTATTTCTCAACCATTTTAAGCCGGGGGCCGGGTCATGTTCCCTCAGACAGCTTCGGGGGCCGGACGGCCATTTTGCCCTTCCCCCACCACACAGCACTTCCTGGTGTGGTGGAGGTGGTGGTGGGGCCACATGAAATGGTGTCATGGGCTGCATACAGCCCACCGGCTGCAGGTTGAGAATCCCCGCTGTAGTCGTACTGTAGCCTTTGAATGTTTCATTGCTCTTTTAAAGTGACTTATTTCATTAATGCTGACCCACTGCCCAACTGTTTACAGGGCTAATGAGAAATTGGCGGAAACGAACGCTAGGCTGTGTCGTGAGCGCCACAAGAGTAAGTCTTTACTTACCAGCACCTTTTTAAGCGGAAACCTTTCTGGAAATCCCATCATGGAAACCGCTCAGCTCGGGAATCTCGAAAGCAGCCTGGCTTTAAACAGACCCCTAAGCCTTGGAGGATTTATAAACCCGACCAGAAGTCCGTTGGCTTCCAAAAGCAGAGTAGATGATTACTTGGTCAAGGTTAGTAACCGTGAATGTCATTTTAATCCAGGGGTTCCCAACCTTTTCAATCCGGGGGCCGGGTCACACGCTTTCAGTCAGCTTTAAGGGCCGGACGGCCATTTTGCCCTGCCTGCATGATGGGGGTAGCCATTTTGTCCCAACAGCTTCAAAGGGACAGCCACTTTATTTCTCAAATGCCCTTGGAGGGGCGGGCCACATGAAATGGCACCATGGGCCAGATCCAGCCCATGGGCCTTAGGTTGGGAACCCTTTTTTAAAATTGTCTTTTAGAGCTGTAATTTTGGGCCACATACTTCAGCTATTTCTGTTCAACCAATACATTAATAAACAAAATCCTACCATCAGAAACTCAGACAAATGCAGGAAGGAGCCGATGCCTTTTTCAGGTCACTTTAAAAATTCAAAACTTAGCAAGCTTTGGTAGTTCACGACTACTTCTTCAGGCTAACGTGGCATGGAGCATGTAGTCCAGTCAGGCTTATTCTTAGATGTAAAATCACATTAATATATTCTTAGATGTAAAATCACATTAATAGTACATTACCAGTACTGTAGATTAACTTCTATACCCGTGATGGTGTACTTTGACACTCCAGGTGTTCTTGGACTTCAGTTCCCAGAAGCCCAAGTCAACACTCCTGCTGATCAGGGCTTCTGGGAATTGAAGTTTAAGAACACCTGGAGTTGCCGAGGTTCGCCATCACTGTTCTATACCATTAATGTGCAAACCAAAAATGAAATCATAGAATAATGCAGCATTTCCCAAACTATGTTCTGCAGATCCCTGGTGGACTTCAATTCCTAAAAGCCTCAGTCAGTCTATTGTCTGATCAGTGCTTTGGGGAATTGACTGAGGCTTCTGGGAATTGAAGTCCAAGAACAAAGGAAGGACTTTCTTGTTTGCTTATGAAATGAGTCTCCTGGACACAACCTCTTCCTTCTAAACATTACATTGTACAAAGATCAGTGTTTCCCAACCTTTCTACAATGTAATGTTTAAAAGGAAGAGGTTGTGTCCAGGAGACTCATTTCATGAGCAGACAGAAAAGTCCTTCCTTTGCTCTGAAAGGTAGCCGACTTGCCAGCTTTCCAGCTAACAAGGCAAGCATCTTAACCACTGAGCTACCAATGCCCAGCCCCAAATCAAAGAAACAGAGGACCTGTTTGATTCAACAGGAAAGTCACTGATATTTCCTTGTGAAAATACAGAGCTTCATTTTACAGTTCAACACTAATAAAATGTCAATCTCAATCTATTTTCAGATGCAGATGGAACTAGAAAGAAATATCACCAAGGAATTGGAGCAAGGTATGTGCATCAGGGCAGGGTAACAATTTTTTAAGCTGACGCTGCTCTCGAATCTTGGTTATAAAATGTTGGCGGAAAATAGTCTTTGTGTGGTTTAAATACTAATTAACTTGTAAACTGTCCAGAGAGTGCGCTAAGTGCGATGGGGTGTCGTGGAAGTGTAACTGCCATTGCTGTTGTACTAATCCCGCTACTATTTGTGTAATTTGCAAATGCAGGAATAATAAACTATTAACAAAGAACCTGTGTGTAGATGAATGGTTTCCAAGGTCGGGCCCAGGTCCCACCGGGGGACTTCATTTCCCAGAAGCCTAATTCAGTACATTGGCTGATCGATGCTTTGGGGAATTAACTTCTGGGAATTGAAGTCCAAAACCCAAACTTTGGGAAACACTGTTCTGGTCTGGTCTGGTCTAGTCTGGTCTAGTCTAGTCTAGTCTAGTCTAGTCTTGTCTGTCTGTCTGTTTGTCTGTCTACTTACCTACCTATCAAATCTTTCTATGCCTATCTATCTAATCCAGAGTTTCCCAATGTGGGTCCTAAGCCCCACAGAGGGACTCCAGTTCCCAGAAGCCTAAATCAGTCTGATCAGTGCTTTGGGGAATTGAAGTCCAAGAACCAAAGAAAGAGCGCTTAAGTGCTATGGGGCTACCGATCTATATGTGTCATTTATTCCAAATATTCTCACAAACACTGGTTTATTTTGACTTGAAAACTTACTGCGATTCATGCTGTTGATTTTGAAAGCAACCCTCTTTGACTTAAAGTGAGTAATATTCTTTATTAGCAAACATATACAGGGAATTATATCAGGAATCAGTCAGTTTGACTTCATTTCTCTCACACGTATTCTTGCAAAGAAATAATGCTAGATCAGGGGTGCCCAAACTCCGCGGATCTGGGCTCCCGACACCAATCCATCCAACCCATGCTGACATCATCACTCCCGGAAGCAGAAGTACGGGTGCATTTTAGTTCCCTTTCTGGGAGTGATGAAGGTAGCGTGGGCTGGATGAATTGGCATCGGGGGGTGGATCCGGCCCATAGGCCAGAGTTTGGGTATCCCTAGTTTACACAGAGAAAATGGCAACTTAAAATCTATCTCATCCTGTTGCAAAACATTGCAAGGCTTGTTTCACTTCCATCTTGGGTGGGAGGAACCGCATGACAGGCCCACTGAACCATGTGACCGACCCACGGCCCGAAATGTCTGAGCAGCCCTGCACTGGACAAATCTCACATTGGCCTTTTTTAAAATTCCATACCAAAAGAAGTAGTTCTTTTTATTAAACATTCCGTGACAAAACAATCTTTATATTGATTGGGGTGGAGGTGGGTTTCTTCATTGTCATCCCTGTGATTTCTGAGAAATCAGTAGGAATCTAAGTTTTTTTGATTTGTTCCCCCAGTTAATACTGAACTTGATGCGGCATCTGCTAGAATCTCCCCTATAGGATCCGTCGGCGGAGCTTCAAAAAACCTAAATATGGAACAAGACCAAGTCTCGAAGGCCACACAGCAGTATCTCGATGTTTTAAAAAAGAACTATATGATTTGACCCAAGTGCAGTATGACGGAGTGAGCTTCCCGTAATCCGTCCCAGTTCCTGTCAACCTAGAAGTTCGAAAGCAAGAAATTGCAAGTAGATCAATAGGCACTGCTTTGGCAGGAAAGGTAATAGCATTCCAAAAGGCTTGATATTTAGGGAAGAGTAGGAGGGGGCTTAGTGGTGAGGACGTTGAACTTGACGACCGGAAGGTCGGCAAGTCAGCAGTTCGAGACCCGAGCACTGCACGACGGAATGAGCTTCTGTCGTCTGTCCCAGCTTCTACCAACCTAGCTGTTCGAAAGCAGGAAATTGCCATTAGATAAATAGGTACCGCTTTGGCAGGAAAGGTAACTGCATTCCGTGTGCTCTGGTGTGTCTAGCTATGCCTGCCACATGACCCGGGAAACATTGCCAGATGCAGACAGCACTGGCTCCTTGGCTATAAGCAGAGATGAGCACCGAACCCTAGAGTCAGATACAACTAGCTATCAAGCAAGAGAAACCTTTACCTATATTAGGGATGCCCAAACTATGGCCCGTGGGCTGAATCCGGCCACCAACACCAATTCATCCAGCTTGCACCGCCGTCATCACTGCCAGAAACAGAAGTAAAACGCAACCGTGCTTCTCGGAGCGACGAGGGCAACATGGGCTAGATGGATTGGTGTCAGGGTCCACGGCCATAGTTTGAGCACCCCTGACCTATATGATTTGAAGAAACTGTTAAAAACTTGTAGAAATATTTTGGTACATAACTTGTAATGGTTCCTTAGGCACCAAATGTGAATTTATATATATATATATAAAGGCACAAGGCACTTATCTCTGGAGAAATGTTGCATGTTGTCTATAGTTCCTCTCTTTTGTTCTGAAAGCCATAATTCTCAAGTTTTAGCAAATGTCCACTAGCCTATGTATGTTTCACAGAACTACCTGGTTTACCTGCTGCAGGTAGCTGATGTCTTTCCCTGTTACAGAAAGAGCCTTATCAAAGATTGTGGTATTTTTGAACCACCATCGGGTGTAATACCCTAGTAACAGCCGCCTTGTGTTGCTGGCTCATCTTTCTCACACTAGGTCAGGCGAAAGGAACTGCAGGATGAACTCACCCCAAAAGGTGCCTTCATTTTGACAGTTTCACGTCCAGCCTAGACACAGAAGAAGAAGCTGTAGGTTTAAAACCCAACCATTTCTTGAAATATTTAGCGTACCTCTGCCACTTTTACTTGCCGATGGGTTTTCTGTATTGTCAATTAAAATGTTGGTTTACATTTTGTAACTGTGTTGTTATAAAATCAATATATTTATATATATAAAAAAATAAAAATCTGGTTTATTATCTTGATCAATGGGATGAGAGATGAACCCAGGGAGACCTCTTGGGTGCTGTACTGAAGATCCGTATCCAACAATAACTGGAAGGTTGATTAATCTTTCTCTTTCTGTTAATTGACTTTGATTTGGCTACAGTTTTTGACTTTATGAATCTGAGATGAATGGAGGTCTCCGCCCCGAAGCGAACCCAAACCTTTGGGAAAGGGGGGAAAGGCTGGGATTGAAGGGGAGGAAAAGAGAGATAAAGGGAGGGTGGCGGTGGTGGGCAGGCAGAGGTTCAACAGGTGTTGCTTTTGCTTAGTCCCAGATTTTCAGTCTACCGCTTCAAGATTTTCAGTCGACTGTTTATAATAATTTCACGTAATAAATTATTCTGGGTTGAAAGGATTTTCTACTGGAGAAACTCCGCTCAGGGGATCCCCGAAGGAGGCACCTTTCATGTCCCCAAGATCTTTCCCCCACTTCTTGATCTACTTGCTGTTTCCTGCTTTCAAATGGCTAGGCTGGCAGGAGCACACGGAATGCTGTCACCTTTCCTGCCGAAGTGGTACCTCTTTATCTACTTGCAATTTCTTGCTTTCGAACGGCTCTGTTGGCAGGAGCTGGGGACAGGCGAGGGGTGCTCAATCTTTCGTGCAGCCCCCGGGCTCACGAACTGCCGACTTGCCAGCCTTCCGGCTAACAAAGGCGAGCATTTTAACCGCTGAGCCACCGCAGCCCTGTGAACAGGCGGTTGGTTGGCTCCTCTTCTTTTTTCTATCTCTACGTTCCAGCCGTGGCTCTTCTGTAGTCTATGAGGAAAAGGAGCCTATTGTAGTCTGTTTCACCACTTCCGCCCAAACTACAACTCCCGACAAGCATTTGGCTCCTGCATCCAGACTGAAGGGCGGGGGGAGGGCGCAAAGCAGAGAGTCAACCAATCCGCGCTTTCCCGGCGTGCCTGTCGTGGGGGCGTGCCCGGATGTAGCCACGTGTCGCTTCCGGAAAGAAACACCCGAACAAGATGGCGGCCTCCGGCCAAGGCGAAGCCGACGAGCTCTTCGACGTCCGGAACGGCTTCTACATCGGGGCCTTTCAGGCGGCCATTAACGAGGCGCAGCGCGTCAAGGTGAGGCAGGGGCGAGGCCTAAAAAGGGAGCCCCGCCATTGGGATGAATGGAGGTCTCCGCCCCGAAGCGAACCCAAACCTTTGGGAAAGGGGTGGTGGCGGCGGCGGTGGGCAGGCAGAGGTACAACAGGTGTTGCTCACCCTTTCTTTCTCCGAATGGGTATCAGAGACTAAAGACAAATATATATTGTGGTACCTTAAAGATTAGGGACTGCAGTGGTTCAAGTGGCTAAGAAGACGCTGACTGGGAGGCGGAAGGTCAGCAGTTCGATTCCCGAGTACTGCAGGACGGAATGAGCTCCCGTCTTTGTCCCAGCTCCTGCCAACCTAGCAGTTCGAAAGCAAAAGATTGCAAGTAGATAAATAGGGATCCCTTTGGTGGGAAAGGTAACAGCGTTCCATGCACTCCGGTGTCTAGTCATGCCTGCCACACGACCATGGAAACGTCTGCAGAAGCAGACAGCGCTGGCTCTTCGGCTTTGAAACAGATGAGCACTGAACCCTAGAATCGGGTACAACTAGTTTTTGAGCGAGGGAAACCTTTACCTTTACTTGCCTTAAAGATTAACTATTGTGTTTTAATGTGAGCTTTCGTGGGTCGAGTCCACTTCCTCAGACAGAAGAGTGGGGACCATGACTCTGTACTTGATGTGCACCAATTCATACCAGCGATTCTCAACCTGAGGTCCATGGGCCGGATGCGGCCCGCAACACCATTGCATGTCGTCCCCTGCACTGCCTCCACCACACCAGGAAGTGCCATGCAGTGGACAAAGGGTAAAATGGCCATCCGGCCCCCTGAAGCTGTCTGAGTGAGCATGACCCGGCCCCCAACTTAAAAAGGTTGAGAACTCCTGATCTATATTTTATATTGGTTTGTATGTTGGTTTTTTATATTGGTTTTAACTTGTTTTATTGTATGGTCAGTGAGGTGCTTGCTGGCCTATGTACGGTATATAAAGCTATTAAACAAACAAATAAATATACACACCAGGTACACAAGGGTTCTGAGAGGAGGTTGGCAAGCTTTTTTTCTTTTTCTTCCCTTTTTTTTTTTTTTTTTTTTTTTTGCTGCTGTGGTAACATTTCTCCCATTTTCTTTTTTTTAAAATAGCCATCCAGCCCAGAAAAAGAAGCGGAGAGAGATATCTTCCTCTATCGTGCATACCTTGCTCAGGTGAGGCCGCTGGATCGACTCATGAGAAAGGGCCATGGCTAGACTAGTTGGGTGTGCTGTGCTGTGCTTCCATCTTAGCATGAATGGCATAAACCTTTGTATCTGTGCATGCAGCATAAAGAATGTCCAAAGCAGGAGCAAAGCAATCACACTTCTATACCTACCCCGGAGGGCTTAATGCATTCTCTGGGCAATTTACAAGTTAATTAGCATCCCCCCACCCCCATTAACACGTTGAGTCCTGGGATGGATGGAAGAGGCAGCGTCAACCTTGCATTCTGGTCAGGATCGAACTCACATCCTTTGGGTTGCTGGACCACAGTATAACCCCTGCGCCACCAGGGCTCTGTAGTGACATGTTGCTTATTTGTAGCTATTGCTCTTCTTCATGGTCCCCTATGAAGTCACATCAACGCACAGTAAACCCATTTGTGTGTGTGTGGTGTTGTTCAACTTATATGCCGCCCCCTCGCAAAGCAACTCTGGGTGGCTAACAGAGAAACAATATACTGTATCACAATTACAACTGCCAACCTGGCAGTTTGAAAGCAAGAAATTGCAAGTAGATAAATAGGGACCACTTTGGTGGGAAGGTAACAGCGTTCTATGCACTCCGGTGTCTAGTCATGCCTGCCGCATGACCATGGAATAAGTCTGCAGAAGCAGACCGCTGGCTTTTCGGCTTTGAAACAGAAGAGCACTGAACCTTAGAGTCGGAAACAAATTGCTTTCAAGCAAGGGAAAACTTAACCATTGCCTAATAAGGATATAGCAATAGCAATGACACTTATATACTGCCTCAGCACTTAGTGCGCTCTCTAGACCAAGGGTTCCTTACCTTTTCAAGCCGACAGCTGGGTCATGCTCTCTCAGTCACCTTCAAGGGCCAGATGGCCATTTTGCCCTGCCTGTACGATGGGGATGGCCATTTTGTCCTAACAGCTTCAAAGGGGTGGCCATTTTGTTTCTCAAATACCCTTGGAGGGGTGGGGCCACATGAAATCAGGCCCACGGGCCTTAGGTTGGGAACCCTTGCTCTGTCCTGCATAAATGGTTGTGTGTGTTTTGTTTTATTATTTTGGTCTCCCTCCCTTCAACTTGCACAGAGAAAATATGGCGTCGTTCTCGATGAAATCAAGCCCAGTTCATGTCCAGAACTCCAGGCTGTGCGGATGTTTGCAGAATACCTCTCCAACGAAAGCCAAAGGTGAGCCTTGCATCCCAACATCTGGGGTATGTGTGTGTGCATTTTATTTAGTCCAGTGTTTTGCCAACCTTTGGTTCTTGAACTTCAATTCCCAGAAGTCCAAGTCAATTCCCCAAAGCATTGACTGACTGAGGCTTCTGGGAATTGAACCCCACCCACGACCCACCCCCATGGGGCCTGGGCCCCACATTGGGAACCACTGGTCTGGCCACATGGGGGTGTTTGTGTTTTGGCTACAGTTTTGCAGGGTTATCCTCTAGAATCAGTGACGGTGAACCTTGGCACCCCAGGTGTTCTTAAACATCAATTCCCAGAAGCCCCAAGTCAGCACTCCTGCTGATCAGAGCTTCTGGGAATTGAAGTCCAAGAACACCTTGAGTGCCAAGGTTCACCATCACTGATACTAGATGAGTCCTCGAGGATTTCTCTCTTTGTATGTGCCCCCCCTTCTGGGATTGAACTCCTGAGAGGAAGGGCCAGCCTTTTTGAGGAGTCTTGCGTTGCTTCCCTTTCTGAAATCTGACCCTTGCGGGTTTCCTTCAAGGGATGCCATTGTGGCAGAGCTGGACAAGAAGATGGCCAAGAGCGTGGACGTCGCCAACACGACTTTCTTGCTGATGGCGGCATCCATCTATTTCCATGACCAGAACCCGGACGCCGCGCTGCGCACTTTGCACCAGGGGGAGAGCATGGAATGGTGAGTGACTTTGCCGTTGTGCGTCTTAGTTGTGCTGCCAATAGCCTGTCTTTGAATTTTGCTGGGGACTCACTTTGGAAGGATCAGAGAGGCTGAGTCAACCTTAAGCCCCGTCAGCATCACATTCACAATGTGACTCTTCTTCTTCATTGTGGTCACCTGTGAATCCACATGAATGGGTTTACTGGGCGGAAGCACAGTGAACCCATTTGTGTGGATTCACAGGTGACCATGAAGAAGAACTTGACAGCTAGAGCGTAGAGGCAGAAATCAACATTGTAGACCAGGGGTTCCCAATCTTTTCAAGCCAGGGGGCCGGGTCACGCGCTCTCAGTCAGCTTTGAGGGTGGGAAACCCATTTTGCCCTGCCTTCACGATGATGGGGATGGCCATTTTGTCCCAACAGCTTCAAAAGGGTGGCCAATTTGTTTCTCAAATGCCCTTGGAGGGGTGGAGGGCGCATGGAATGGCACCGTGGGCCACATTCAGCCCACGGGCCTTAGGTGGGGAACCCCTGTTGTAGGTAGCCCATCATTAGAACATTGCTATGTTTAACAAGGATATATTAATAGCAATTGTTCTTCTAAACCATGCTGATTTCACCAACCTTGGAAGAATGGACGAAGCTGAGTCATCCTTGAGCCCAGGTGAGGATTGAACTCACAACCTCCTGGCTGCGTTGCAGCAGTATAACCCCTGTGCCACCAGAGAACATGTTTTTTTTTTTATTATCAGATGCCGATGGTCTGGGGGCTCCAGGAATCTAATCCCTTTCTTTCTCCCTTTAGCACGGCAATGACAATCCAGATCCTACTGAAACTAGACCGCCTGGATCTGGCCCGGTAAGTTCCCGGCCCGGCTGTCGCCCTCACCACTGTGTTGCCTCAGTGTGCAGAAAATGCAGTGCACCCTGTGCTCTGCGCAACAGAGTCATTGCCCATCCTCTGCCCCAGCTCCCGGTGGGACATGTGCCTCACATTGGGACCCACAGAGCCTAACTCGTTAGCAAAGTCAACTCACTAGCAAATTAAAATTGGCTTTGATTTGGACCAATTTGACATGCCTAGTGGGTAAATTTGTCGACCAATTCAGGAGGTCTGGGTTTGAAATGCACTCTTTTCATTTATTTTATATTCAAATTTATATGCCGCCCAATCAGGTAAACCCGACTCCCCCCCCCCGCCCCCAATTCCAGCCACATTGAAAGCTACAGCAAGGGCCATTCTTGGGGGAAGAGAATATATGAATTCCTTTCAGGAGTTCTCAACTTTTTAAAGCTGGAGGCCGGGTCATGCTTCCTCAGACAGCTTTGGGAGCCAGACTACCATTTTTGCTCTTCCTCCACCACATGGCACTTCCTGGTGCGGTGGTGGTGGGCCACATGAAATGATGCCATGGGCTGCATCCGGCCCACGGGCCGCAGGTTGAGAATCCATTCTTTAGATTGTACAGAGGATGAAGCTGTTGTCTGTTTCCCCATTCAACATTTAAGACTTCTGCCTGGCTGGAACTACATAGCCCATGCCATGATATAGCCTGAAGAAGTAACTATTAGTTATGAAAGCTTGCAAAGTTTGAAATTTTTAAAATGACCTCGAAGAGGTATCGTCTCACTCTTGCGTTCATTAGCAAAGGGGCAGGTTGGGGAAAACAGTAGTTTAGGGGTGAAGCTTCACGTGTGTTTGGGGTATAACTCCCATAATAATAATTTCATATCAGAAATTATTCTGGGTTGAAAGTATTTTTGTGGAAGAAACTCCACTCAGGGGACATCCGAATGAGGCTCCTTTCATGTGTCCCCAAGAGCTGGGACAAGAGACGGGCGCTCAATCCGTCATACAGTACCCGGGTCTTGAACTGGCGACTTGCCAGCCTCCCAGCTAACAAGGCAAGCTTCTTAACCACTGGACTATAACTCCCATGAGTGCAGGAGGTAGCGGGTGCTTTAAGCTGACAGCACCAAGGGAGATGTCTTTCCTCTCCCTACTGCTATCGGCCGCCTTCCTCCCAATGGGACCATCGCTAACAATTCCCCTGTTGCGTGACTCGTGCCTCTTAACTCGAGACTTTTCCCCCAACCAGCTGTGCTTTCTCTTTGTGTGTCCCCTTAAGGAAGGAGCTGAAGAAGATGCAAGAAGCAGATGAGGATGCCACCCTGACCCAGTTGGCAATGGCGTGGGTCAATATGGCTATGGTGGGTGCCAGTTTCATCAGTCCTTTGGCAAGAGGTGGGACGGGTGGGTGGGTGGAAGTCCAAAATATTCTCTCCAAATGGGTAAAATCCATTTATTTGTTGTCTGGATGCAGTACAAGATGGACTCTGTTCCAGTTATTTCCCTTACAACTTCATTCCTGATGTTATCCCTTCTAGTCACTCCAGCAGCTTTTCTCCCAGGACATTCTCTTCAAATTTTCCAGGCTGATAGAGGGACGCTAATAAAAATAAAACACTGTCAACAATTTATTTCATTGTCAACGTCAAAGATGCATAATTCCTCCACAGTTGTGGTTTTTAGCCTTCTTAATGTTCAACCGTCATCCTGCTGTGGCTTTTTCTTTCATTTACATTGGACGTCGTTTTAAGCTAGTGTTTCCACACCTTTGGCGTTTGGACATCAATTCCCAGGTGCCAAAGTCAGTTCCCCAAAGCATTGATCAGCCAGTGGACTGACTGAGGCTACTGGGAATTGTAGTCCCCCCCTGTGGGTCCCAGGGCCCACCTTGGGAAGCACTGGACTTTCTACCTATGAAACCAACCGATTTGTATCACGATCGGCAAACAGCAACAAGAGTCCTTAAAATCTGACGTGATTTCCCCCAATTCTGCTTCCTTAACTTTTCATCTCTCCTTCTTGTCTTTTCCTGCAGGGAGGTGAGAAGTTGCAGGACGCCTATTACATCTTCCAGGAGATGGCCGAGAAGTGGTCCCCCACCCTCCTCCTCCTCAACGGCCAGGCGGCCTGCTACATGGCCCAGGGCAAGTGGGAAGAGGCCGAAGGACTGCTCCATGAGGCCCTTGACAAGGTGGGTTTCGGTTCATCCAAGAGAGTAAGTCTGGCCAGGTTATGGTAATAGGGTATACCGGGGTTCCCAACCTTTTCAAGCTGAGGGCTGGGTCACACTCTCTCAGTTAGCTTCAGGGACCGGACAGCCATTTTGCTTTGCCTGCATGATGGGGTGGCCATTTTGTTTCTCTAATGCACTTCGAGTGGTGGGGGACACATGAAATGGTGCTGTGGGCCGGATTCGGCCCATGGGCCTTAGGTTGGAAACTCCTGGGCTAGACCATACTGCCAGGAACTGAACACCGATCATCAGGCGGCGGTTAACCTGACAACCCTGAGAACTAATGGCCTCGGGTGTCGAAGTCCACAGGGAAGGATGATGGTCCCCAAGTGGATTAAATTCTACTTGAACCCATCTTGATGGAGGGCAGCAGCTTCATCATCCACCCTGGCCTATGGCAGCAGTGGGACCACCAGTCCGGCCCCTCAACAGTCTGAGGAACAGTGAACCGGGCTCGAAGGATGATGAACTGGCCTGGGGATGATGATGAGGACTTTGTGTGCCCACCGGGCACAGGACCAGAAAGTGACTGGTGGAACTGGATCCATGGTACTATGGGTGTCATGATGCAATGCGGAAGGCAGACAAAAGGCCACCACGACATTATATTCTCAGGACAGTCTTCATGGCTAATTACTATGAAGATCGCCAATATTCAGAATCGGGTACGGCACAAGAAGTAGAATCATCTTGGTGTGTCTTGAAGGAAAGAACCCTATCTCCATGGCTTTCAATGCACTATTCCAGGAATTCTCAACCTGTGGCCTGTGGGCCAGATGCGGCCCATGGCACCATTTTATGTGGGGGCCCCACCGCCTCCACCACACCCGGAAGTGCTATGTGGTGGAAGGAAGGCAAAATGGCCGTCCAACCCTCAAAGCTGTCTGAGGGAGTGTGACCCAATGGCCCCCGTCTTAAAAGTGTTGCGAACCCCTCCAATGTTCCATGAACGGTGATGGGTATGCTAACAGTAGTAAGCGAGATGTAAAAGTAGCCAGACCAAGCCTCAGGCAGCTTTTCCCATTTCTATTTAGGACTGACTGTGTCATCGTTTCTTTTCCCACAGGACAGCAGCCATCCTGAGACGCTGGTCAACTTTGTGGTCCTCTCCCAACATCTGGGGAAACCTCCAGAGGTGAGCCCGTTGGTGTAGCAGGAGTAGGGAAGGTAGAATAACGGAGGAGTTGGAAGGGGCTGGAAAAGGCAATCGAATCCAGCCTCTCTGTTCAAGAAATCACGGTGAAATCTATCTGACGGACGGTTCTGAGTGTTCTCTCAAATGCCTCCAGTGTCGGAGCATGGGTTCCACTGTCGTACTGCTCTAACTGTTTAGGAGTTTTCCCAGTCCAACCCCCTGCTCAATGCAGGGGATCTGAATCGTAGCAAATCTGATAGATGTGGTTGCCTAAGTCACTGCTTTACTAGTTCCCAACGTGGGCCCAGGGCCCCACGTGGAGACTTCAATTCCCAGAAGCCTCAGTCAGTCCATTGGCTGGCCAGTGCTTTAGGGAATTGACTGAGGCTTCTGGGAATTGAAGTCCAAGAACCAAAGGTTTGGAAACAAATAGGCAGGCACAGAGAGATTTGACCACTGTTTCCCAACCTTTGGTTCTTGGACTTCAATTCCCAGAAGCCTCAATCAATTCCCCAAAGCTCTGATCAGCCAAAGGACTGACTGAGGCTTTTGGGAATTGAAGCCCCCCTGTGGGCCCTGGGCCCCACGTTGGGAACCACTGGATTGGATAGATAGATAGATAGGCAGGCACAGAGAGATTTTATCGCTATCTATCTATCTATCTAATCCAGTGGTTCCCAACGTGGGGGCCAGGCCCCACAGGGGGGCTTCAATTCCCAGAAGCCTCAGTCAGTCCTTTGGCTGATCAGAGCTTTGGGGAATTGATTGAGGCTTTTGGGAATTGAAGCCCAAGAACCAACGGTTGGGAGAACACTGATCTACAATGTCAGTCTTGAGAAGGACGAGGTTGTGTCCAGGAGACTCATTTCATGAGCAGACACGAAAATCCTTTGTTCTGAGCGGTATCCAGAGGCTGTGGGTGAGATATGTGGTTGTTGATTTAGAGCAAGAGTTCTCAACCTTTTTAAGCTGGGGGCCAGGTCACGCTCCTTTGGATAGCTTCGGGGGCCGGACGGCCATTTTGCCCTTCCTCCACCACATGGCACTTCCGGGTGTGGTGGAGGTGGTGGTGGGCCTCACGAAGTAGTGCTGTGGGCCACATGCAGCCCATGGGCCACATGTTGAGAATCCTTGATTTAGGGCAGTGGTTCTTTTAGTGCCAGGCCTAGTTAACAACAAGGGGTTGCAGGGGGTGGTGGTGGAGGGGACTCAAAGCAAGAAACCTCAGACTAGTCAGGTGACGACCTCTTTTCAAATGCCTTCCTAAACAGAAGGCATTTGAGCTGCTTTCTAAATGTCAGTAAGCAAAGTAGTCTGAGGCCATGCCACCGGGAGCGAGTTCCATAGGGTCGAGGCCGTCACCGAGAAGGTTCTTCTCCTGGCTGTGGCCTTTCTTGCCAGTTTTGGCGTCGGCACCCAAAACTGACTCGTCTGGGGAGATCGTGTGATGCAGGAAGATGTTTTAATTAACCTTTCCTAATAGCTTCTGGGGTTTTTGTGTCTGTGTCTCTCCTGGTTCATTTTCTCACTTTCCCCTCTTCTAGGTCACCAACCGCTACCTTTCCCAACTGAAGGATGCCCACAGAAACCACCCATTCGTAAAGGAATACCAGGCTAAGGTAAAGGGGCTCTTCTCCTAGTTTCCATTCAAGACCGTCTCCCTGGTTTTCGGGAGGTGAAACACTGACCAACTGAGAGAAAGCTAGGTTAGGTCAAGATATCGAGGTCAAGGATTCTCAACCTGCAGCCTGTGGGCCGGATGCAGCCCACAGCACCATTTCATGTGGCCCCCTATTGCCTCCGTCACGCCAGGAAGTGCCATGTGGTGGAGGAAGGGCAAAATGGCTGTCCAGCCCCCGAAGCGTTGTATGCTCTATGCCAGTGATATCCAACCTTGGCACTCCCAGTGTTCTTGGACTTCAGTTCCCAGAAGCCCAAGTCTGTAAATCCATACGAATGGGTTTACTGTGTGTGTTCTTGGATTTCAATTCCCAGAAGCTCAAGTCTGTGAATTCATACAAATGGGTTTATGTGCATATGCTATGGATAGAAACCTATTCTAGATTTCTCTAACCTGGAGCAGAATTTCTCGTACTCCGAAGCAGCAAAAGGGTTTTATGCTGGCTTCCTAAATGGGTGCAGGTCCCTGTCAAGTGGAACAAGCCATATGGTCACGGCATAATGAGCTTTGTTATCCTTACAGTGTGAAGTTGACGTGAATGAATAAATTTTATTGATTGACTGGACTCTGTTGAGTCTTCTAGCGCAACCCCAGCTTGCAGTGACCAGAGAGACAGGAAAGACTAAGCTTGACCTAAACGAAGTTGTTTTGCATTGTTTGCCTGTAATTACAATTCGAAAAGTTTCTGTCCTGCCTCAGGGATCGCTTGAACCTGGAGCAGGACCTCCTGTACTTTGAAGCAGCCAAAAGGGTTTTATGGGGGCTTCCTGGATGGGTGTGGAGGTCTCTGTTGGGTGGAATGAGTCCTACGGTCGTGGGATAATGGGCTTTGTTATCCTTACAGATGGGTCTTCTTCTTCTATGTCCCAGTCAAGCCCTGGGCTGCCAAAACGAAGCCACTTTCTTGGCCTTGGCCAAACCTAAGTCTTCATTGGTGCATGTTTCTGGCAGTCATCGACTGCCAGATTGTGTTTCTCCGCACTCACACCGTGTGCTGTTGTCCGCCTGCAGCCCCCACACACACTTGAGCATGTTGGTCTTACAGATGGGTGCCTGTCACTTAACTCTTCCATCACAAAATTATTAGGTTTCCCTGCATTGAACAGGCTTGTCAGATCTGATGCTTCCTTCCCAGTCCTTGAAAGTGAAAACTTTTCTTTTGTCTCTCTTTGACTCCTGAAGGATCGCGACTTTGACCGCCTGGCCTTACAATATGCTCCTTGCGCCTGAGGAGTGTTGGCTGGGACAAACCCCAGGCCTAGACCAGTTTGACAAACCAGCCTCCAATGCCGGGGGGGCCCTGGAAATCGAACCGACACAGGCATTCCCCCAGCGTCTTCCTGCAGCGTTGAAATGTCCCTTCTGCATCGCCTCCCATCGTTTTTCACCTCCTGGGACCAGAAGACAATGCAAGAGACTTTCAAACTGTGTGTCTTTACATATTCCCAATAAATTCCCCCACTTACGTCCCTGACTTTTAACTGTGTGAATCAAGGACTTTCTATACGTGCCTCAAAGATTAAAACAGGGATTGTCAACCTGCAGCCCGCGGTGCCATTTCATGTGTGCCCCTACCGCCTCCACCACACCAGGAAGTGCCATGTGATGGAGGAAAGGCAAAATGGCAGTCCTGCCCCCGAAGTTGTCTGAGCATGACCCGGCCCGGCCCCCAGCTTAAAAAGGTTGAGAACCTCTGGTTTAAAACAATATTCCTCTCCTTGCTTCTCTTGGGTGGAAAGCCTGAGCACGTTTCCTGACTTGTGAATTATTACACTGCATCACAAAATAATAAATATTGCCTGCTACTTGGTCTAATTTATGTGTCCTATAATAAATCAAGCATGCTGAATCCCAAATCTGAAGTCTGATTCTGCCTAGGACGTCAGGATCTTAAGTGAGCAAATTTTTCCCTCTTGGTTAGGTACTTGCGTTGACCACACGGGGTATATTTGCCACAAATTTAGCGCAAACTACATTTATTACTATATCTACATATAACTACATTGCTCATCGACTGACCAAGTAGGTGAGAACAGGAAATCATGGTCCAGGGTTCCCTCAAACTTGGATCTCCAGGTGTTCTTGGTCTTCAATTCCCAGGAGCCCCAACTCAGCCCACCTGTTGATCAGGGCCTCTGGGAATTGAAGTCCAAGAACATCTGGAGAAGTTTGAGGACCTTGATATAGATCTCAGACTTTCGCCCATCTAACCCAAGGTTCCTCAAACTTGGCTCTTCAGGTGTTCTTGGACTTCAGTTCCCAGAAGCCCAATTTGGCACACCTGCTGAGCAGGGCCTTCCGGGGATTGAAGTCCAGGAACCACCTGGGGCACCAAGGTTCGCCACCACTGGTCTACAAGCTGGATCATACAAGGCAGGAGTGGCCACCCTTGGCTCTCCAGGTGTTCTTGGACTTTTCAATTCTCAGGAGCACACCTGCTGATCAGGGCTTCTAGGAATTGAAGTCTGAGAACATCTGGAGAGCCAAGTTTGTAGGACCTCCCCCCCCCCCCCCCAATCTAGTGTAGGGTCCCTCAAACCTGGTTCTCCAGGATCTGTAATGTACTACCTAAAGATAATTTCTTAAATTACATCTTTGCCAAGATATCTCCTACTGAATTAACTGATGAAACTTTTGGGTACTAGTTCTCAAACAAATAAGAGAAAGTACTTTTTCACCCAGAGGATTACTGGCCTATGGAACTCCCTGCCAGAAGAAGTGGTGACAGCTGTCAGTCTTGACAGCTTTAAGAAAGGATTAGACAAATTCATGGAGGACAAGGGTATCAATGGCTATAATTATGGATACTTAAGGACAACCTCGGGGTTGGAGAGATAGGCAGGATATCTCTCAATGCCATTTCCAGGGAATCCTAAGCAGGTGAAGGCATCTCCTTGGGAATAATACCCTGAAGGAAATGGTGAGCCACTGTGTGAGACAGAATGCTGGACTGGATGGGTTGTGGCCTGTTCCAGCAAGGCTGTTCTTATGTCCTTATGTACTGGTTGCTGTTGCAGTAAACTTAGATTTATACCTGCTTTTTGTAAAATCAGGTCTCTTGCTCGAAAGCCTGTCGTGTCTGGCTCTAGTGTTCGGTGCTCATCTTTGTTTACAGCCGAAGAGCTGGCATTTTCTGCCTCTGCAAACATTTCCATGGTCATGTGGCAGGCATGACGTGACATGGAACGGTGTTACCTTTCCTGCTGAAGCAGTACCTGTTTATCTACTTGCAAATGTCTTGCTTTCAAACTGCTAGGTACGCAAGAGTGCATGGAACATGGTTACCTTTCCCACCAAAGCGGTCTTGCTTTCGAATGGCTAGGCTGACAGGAGCACACGGAACGCTGTTACCTTTTCTGCCAAAGCAGTACCTGTTTATCTACTTGCAATTTCTTGCTTTTGAACTGCTCGGGTGGCAGAAAATGGGACAGACGACAGGCTGTCACTCCATCGCGCAGCATCCACGTCTCGAACTGCTGACCTGCTGATCTTCTGGTCGTCAAATACAGCCTCTTAACTGCTAAGCCACCGCCATCCCCTATTTAATAGAGGATAAATAGAGGGAAAGGTGGCTCAGGTGGTTAAGTTGCTGAACTTGCTGACTGGAAGGTCAGCAGTTCAAAACCCGGGTACTGCATGGCGGAATGAGCGCCCATCTCTGTCCCGTCTCCTGCCAACCTAACATTTTGAAACCAAGGAATTTGCAACTAGATAAATAGGGACAACTTTGGTGGGAAAGGTAAACAGCATTCCGTGCACTCTGGTGTCTAGTCATGCCTGCCACATGTCCACAGAAACGTCTGCAGATGCAGACAGTGCTGTCTCTTTGGCTCTAAACAGAAGAGCACAACCCTAGAGTCGGATATGACTGGCTTTCGAGCAAGGCCAAGCTAAATACAGGGAGGAACGTCAGGTGAAAACTAATGATTTTCAAGGGAAAAAATGTTTTATTTAGAGTACAGATTCCCTTGAGTGCAAGAATTGGGTGAGGCAGTGGTTTCGTATTTGCTGCGAGTGTTCTGAAAAGTACATTTCTCAAGTGGCTGAAAAGCTGTTGTGTTTGTGATAAAGAGGCAGCTTCTTCCCCGGCTTGTTGCGGTGTCACCACAACTGTGTAGCACACGGAGACGGCTGTGTATTGCCATGTGTGGGCATTGGCAAAGAATCGCTCAAGGCTTTCCATTGTGCCGTTGCGAGGGCTTCCTAGAATCACACAAAGAACACAATTGACATCTTTTTCTTTGTGCATCCTTCCTGCCCCCTTTCGTTCACCATTATTTCTCTGTTGTGCAATGTGTGACCCATACCTTTCAGCCTTCATCTGACTACACAATCGTGCTGCAGCATCTCCTCTTCATTGCCACTTCCTTTAACCTACGGCCCGCGGGCCAAACACGACCCACAGCGCCATTCATGTGCCTACCACCACCGCCTCCACTATACCAACAAGTGCCATGTGGTGGAGGAAGGGCAAAATGACCGTCCGCCCCCCCCCCGAAGCTGCCTGAGGGAGCGTGACCCAGCCCACGACTTTAAAAAGTTTAGAACTCCTGCTCTAGGGTTAGGTGTTCATCCCTGTTTATAGCCCAAGAGCCAGTGCTGTCTGCATCTGCAACATTTCTGTGGCCGTGTGGCAGGCTGGACTAGACCCCGTAATGTCATTACCTTTCCAGCTGAAGTAGTACCCATTTATCAACTTGCAATTTTTTTTAATTTTTGCTTTCCAACGGCTATGTTAGAGGTGTTTTCCGATGGTTCAGCCCAATGACCCAGTACTCCGTTCATTGACTTTATAGTCTTTATTTCCACTGGCCGCATGGCGGTCAGTGAGAGTCAGGGGTCAGGAGAGGAGAAGGTCATCGAGTAAGTGAGGGTCCTTTAATAGGGTTAGATGAGGTCAGAGGGGTAAGGGTCAGAGAGGTAAGGTTATAACAGCAAGGCATTATGGTACATGTAGTTCAGGCAGTGTGATATTACATCTGACAAAACCCCTTCTAATATACGGACTGCACACATTGTGTGTATGTTTATGGTGTGTTATATGTCGAGGCATAACTTATCAGTTAGATAATTGTGCTGGGCTAATGGAAGTGGCTTGGTCAGGATGTTTGCTATCTGTTCTTTGGTTTCGCAATGTGTCAGCTCTATGAAACCTTTTTCTACGAGTTCCCTTACATGCCTATACTTGATATCTATGTGGCGAGACTTTCGTCTCACAGATTCGGCCTTTGCTATATCTATGGATGCTTTGTTGTCTTCATGAATGGTAATGGGAAGGTTGGGTTTCCCCCAGATGAGAGATATCAGTTCGCTTATCCAAATAAGGTCACATGCAGCGTTGGACAAACAGACATATTCTGCTTCTGCAGTGGAGGTGGAGACTAACTCCTGCTTCTCGGTGCGCCAGTATATGGGGCTGCCGTTTAGCATCACTACATAGCCGGATGTGTTTTTCCGGATCCCTGTGCATCCACCCCAGTCGGCGTCCGCATAACATGAGAGTTTGACTTCATCGCCCACTTGTGGGATGAGTAGCATCCTTGCGTCCATGGTGCCCTTCAGATATCTCAACAGTCTTTTGACAGCTACCCAATGTTGTGCCTTCGGCCCCCCGGAGTGGCGTGAGAGAAGGTTCACTGCCAGTGAGATGTCTGGTCTGGTCCAATTGGCGATGTGCAGTAGTGATCCGATGGCGGATCTGTAGAGGCTTGTGTTTTCGAAGGGTTCTCCTTCTTCATAGGCGATTTTCGTGAAGTCTGTTTGCATAGGTGTCCCACATGGGTGAGCGTCAGACATGTTGCACCTGTCCAGGAGTTCAGCTATCTTTTCTTTCTGGGAGATAGCGAAGCCGTTAGGCACTCTTGACACTTGTACTCCCAGATATGTGTTCACTTCCCCCAAGCTTTTCAGGGAGAATTTGCTTCGCAGGCCTTGGGCGAATTCGTCACATCTGGACTTGTCCTTCCCAAAATACAGTAGGTCGTCAACATAAACCAGAACCTTTTCTGTGCCCTCCGATGATTCTCTTAGGAACACACACTTGTCGTCCTTGACTGGGAAGAAATTCAGCTGCCCCATCGCATTGGCTAGGCATTCATACCATCTTCTGCTGGACTGCTTGAGGCCGTAGAGGCTTTTGTTGAGTAACCACGTTTCCCCTCTGCTGCGTCCGAAACCGGGCGGTGCTCTGACGTAAATTTTCTTGTCTAGCTGTGCATGGAGGTAGGCTATCTGTACGTTGAACTGATACACCTGTTCTCCAAGTATGGTTGCCATCACTAGGGCAGCCTTGACACTCTCCGGTTTCACGGTTGGGGAATATGTGTCCTCGTAGTCGTCAGGGTATCGCTGAGTGAAACCTTGGGCCACTAGTTGGGCCTTGTATATTGTTCGCTTGTCTTCTAGCTGTTTCAGTTTGAACACCCATTTCGTCCCCACCATCTTCTGTCCTTCGGGGACCTCCGTAGGTGTATACACATTGAGGGTCTCGAGGGTCTCCATTTCCTTCTCCATTGCTGCCACCCACTTGTCTTGCTCTTTGGGTGGTAGCCTGGCTATGTCATCATAGCTTGTAGGTGCGTCTATGCCCAACACGTAATCCTCCAGTCTTCTGGGGATATGGCTCTGGGTCAACCTGTTCGATCTTCTGGGCGCTTCCCTCGAAGGGCCTGGGTGCTCGACGTCTTCCATGTCCATGGTGCTGACCCGAGTGTCCTGCGCTCCAGATTTGTTGTGGGTCGTACCTTCTGATTCGTTGGGCCTTGCTTTGGGCAGTGCCGATTTGACCCCTTCGTGTCCCTGGTCGTTTGCCAACACTTTGTTCGCGTGTATCTTGCCCCAGTTTGCATGTTCATGGAACGTGGCTGATCTTGAGATCACCAGCTTCTGGTTGTGGTCTAGGAAACGGTATGCCTTTGAACCTGGCTCGTACCCTAGGAACCTCAGTCTTCTGGTTACCTTGTCACCTTTCCTTCTCAATTGCTTGGGTATGTGCACGTCTGCGAGCACTCCGAAGACGTGAAGGTGGGCCAGCTTGGGTTTTCGTTTGTACATGGCTTCGTAGGGTGTCTTTCCAATGACGCTGGACCACAGTCTGTTTAATGTGTAGTTGGAGTATATCAGCGCCTCCCCCCAATATGAGAAGCTTAGGCCTGCATCTTCTATGGCGCACCTGATCATGGTTTGAAGCACTTCATTCCTTCTCTCTGCGACTCCATTCTGGAAAGCTGAGAATGGTGCAGTCTTGAAGTGCAGCATCCCCTTCTCTTTTGTCCACGCTTCAAACTCTTTAGACAGAAATTCTGAGCCTCTGTCCGTCATCAGTTGTTTTATGTTTACGTTGTGTTGGGTTTGTACTCTCGTGTAGAGTTCCTTGAACTTGCTGAATGCCTCATCCTTACTTTTGAGCGTGTATACAAAACCGTACCAGCTGAAATCGTCAACAATTGTTAGGAAGAATCTCTTCTGGCCTATTGACTCTCTGAGCGGTCCTACCAAATCGAGGTGCACGAGCTGGAATGGGTGGTCCGATCTCCTGGTGGAAGTCCTTGGTCGTGGCTCGGTTTTGGTCTTCGAGCTCTTGCACACAGAACATTCCAGGTAGTTCTTGCAATTCTTGACCTTTAGTCCCTCTGAGCATTCCAGCATTTTCTTGACAGTGGGGAAGCCTGCGTGCCCTAATTTTCTGTGTAGTAGGTGCACGCACTCATCATGGTCGGGATTCCCTATGGCTACCCTTGGTATTTGTTTTCTCATTTCTTTGACCCCTCTACTCCCCGTGGAGTCGTGGGGGTTAACCGCTTCCCCTTCTGTTTTCCCGCTTTCCTGATCCTCAGGGTTGTCTGTTGCGCCTTCTTGTGCCGTTTCTTCATCATTGTCGTCGAGCAGTCCTATGGTGGCTTGTCTCTCTTCACTTTCATCAGCGATGAAATATGGTAATCCGCCTGTGATCTCTACTTTTCCTATCTCTTTTCCCCTTCTTTCAATGGATGCCTTCTTGTTCCTGAAGACTATCCTCAAGTCTGGTTCCTCTGTGAGTTTTGTGGTAGCTAAAACGTTGTATGGAATTTCGGGGGCATAAAGCACGTTATGGATCAGTCCGATTCCAGGGACGCGTATGTTGCCTCTACCAGTCACCTTGGCGTGTTCTTGGTTAGTGACCCTAATCCTGGAGGAATCTTCCTCAAATATCTCTCTGTGGCATGAAGTGTGTGTGGTGGCCCCGGAGTCGATCAGCCATCGCTGCATGCGGATATTAGTGGGCCTGGTTGCCCCATGTCGTCCAGTCTCATTTCTGTGCTTCACAGCATTTACTGAGTCTGGCCTGCATTTCTCTGGATCTCTCTGGGATCTAGACTGCCTGCCCGGGCTGGGTGATCTCCACCGTCTGTTATCTCTATCCCTGTCATCTCTCTGCCTAGTTGGGTATTCATCTGGCAACACATGTCTCGGCCCTTGTGTATTCTCGTATTGCGCTGGGTTGTGTGGAGAACTGTGTCTTGCATTTCTTCTGTCTTGGGTGTACCTTGGGCAGTCCCTTTTTATGTATTTCTTGGACCCGCATGAGTAACATTCTCGGGTTGGGCTTCGTTCTGTGGAATCTACTCTCCTGCGTGGGCTGTCCTCTCTGCGCACGGTTGGTTCTGCAAAAACAACCCTTTTGTGTGGCCTATCCTCTCTCCGTATGGCGGCCCTGTCTCTTCTGAGGTTGTCTTCGGCTATGAGTTTCCTGGTGACGTAGTCCAATGTGACATTGTCACCGCCCGAGTTGTCTATCTGGGTTAGGAAGTCGTCCCAACTCGGGTCGAGGGAGTTATAGATAATGCTAACTAGGTGTTGTTCGGTGATGGTCTCGCCTCTCCTCACGAGGTTGGACCACATACTATTCAACCTCATCAAATGTTCACCCATGGTGCCTCCCTCCCTAATCCTGCATGTGAAAAATTCCCTTAGCAGTAGGCATGTTGCACTTTTGTTCCTGCAATAAAACATGTTATATAGCTGTTCCCAAGCATCATAAACAGTTGCCCCATCTTTAACACACCCGTACATTGTTGCATCAATGGTACCCAAAAAGAAGCAAAAAACCTTGTGGTGTAATCTGTCCACCTCCATGGTCCATGGTTTCTCGGGTGGATCTTGGATCAGGTGTAAGGCCCCCTCCCTCATTAATAGTACCTGGAATTGCTGGGCCCAGTCCATGAAGTTCCTTCCGGTCATGCTCAGGATTGGGAAGTTGCTTGGCAGTTGGCTCTGTTGGATCTGGTTGCTTGAGTAGTTTTGATGTCCTGGGCTGTCTTTAAACTGGCAAAAGGGAATGGGTATGCTGATTGTAGGTTTTAAAGTTCCCACCTGTCCTTTTTTTGGTTCCCTGCAGGGAGAGCTTGTTCTCCTCTCGCTGTTTGATTGGCTGGTCGTGACTTGTATTTCCTCTTCTTTGCCGGAGGGGGAGCTTTGCTGTCCTGTCTGCGCCTTCGTGGAACTGATTTGCCTTCGGTCGTCGAGGTGAGTGGATCTCTGTTCCGGAGGTCCTGATTGCCTTGATTGGAGCGTTGCTGGAGGGACGGCTTCATCGCTGGGGCTGCCTTGCTGATTGGAGTGCCGGGTGAAGTCATCGGGGGGATGTCTCCATCCATGCCGGGCCGTAGGAGTTCCGCAGCGCCAGGGCTCCATCTCCTCGAAGCGTGGCCTGGCGTGATGTCCTGCATCGTCGTCGGGGCCTCTCCCGCAGCTGGGTCGGATTGGTGAAGGGTCTCGGTAGGTCTCCGCCTCCCGCGTTTCCCTTGCATACGCCCTCGGTTCCCCGTACCCCTCGCATACGCGATCGGCCCCCTCGCGTCGGTTTACTTTCGTGCGGTGGTCGGGGTATCTATCACGCTCATCTCGCCCGCAGTAGGTCATTTCCGGGAAAGGGTCATGTCCCCTTCTATTTATCGTCGTGGGGGGAGCCTCGGCCCCCCTTGGGAACTCGGCCACGTTGCTGGCGGTGTCCCTTTCAGGCGCTTGCCTTCCACTTGGGGTTTCCCATTCCCCTTCTGGTTCCCGTGGGCTGAGGGTCGGCATATCCCACATTGCCGGGGTCCACGCGTCCACCCTCCCGGGCCCTAGGGTCCTTTCCTTTCTTCGTGTTGCCGGCTCGTGTGGGTCCCCCCTGGGCATTTTTAGCTGGATGGGGTTTCCCACCCGGTGGTTTGAATCTGGGTCCGCCGTCTGTGGTTGGTCGGCCACCTTGGTCAGATTCGGTATTGGTGTTACGTTTGGGGTTTCTGCCACTGGGGTCCCCGGGGTAGGGCTTACCGTGCTGTTGTTGGAGTTCTCGCTTCCGCTGTTTATCAGGGTCAGTAGCTCTGCCATGGAGATCGTCCTTTTTCCTGCGATTATCTTCTGGACTTCGGTTACCTGGATCGTGTATGGCTCATTCCCATCATCGGGTGCCCCTCCGGTGTTGGTCTTTTCCGTTGCCGGTTGGGGTTGTGGAGTTTTGGGTCCATCCGTGGCCCCCGTGGGTCTGGCCTGCGTCTTGGCCCCCACTTTGCTCATCTGGGTCTTTCTTTTGGTCATCCTTGTTATTTTGGGCAAACCAAATCCTCTGCTACCATTGGTTAGAGGTGTTTTCCGATGGTTCAGTACTGACCCCAGTACTCAGTTCATTGTCTTTATAGTCTTTATTTCCACTGGCCGTGTGGCGGTCAGTGAGAGTCAGGGGTCAGGAGAGGAGAGAGGGTCATCGGGTAAGTGAGGGTCCTTTAATAGGGTTAGATGAGGTCAGAGGGGTAAGGGTCAGAGAGGTAAGGTTACAACAGAAAGGCATTATGGTACATGTAGTTCAGGCAGTGTGATATTACATCTGACAGGCTAGGTTGGCAGGAGCTGGGAGAGACGACGCGAGCTCACACAGAAGACAAAGAAGCTCAAAAACTAATATTGCCTCTTCCTCCCCCTTCTCCTTTCTCTCCCTCTCCCCCTCTTTAGCATGGCAGATAAGAACAGCCACTTGAAATGCAGTTTCTCTGCTCCAGGTCACAGCATTACTCTCCTGCAGGGCCTGCCGTCCCTCCGTGTTCTCCACTAAAGCCGTGTTTCCCAACATTTGCTCCTTAGACTTTGAGGCCGAGAGTCTTTACACTGGCTCTGTCATGAAGAATTTTTGATTTATTTATTTTCAGTCCAGTGTGTTCCCAACCTTTGGTTCTTGGACTTCAATTCCCAGAAGCCTCAGTCAATTCCCCAAAGCACTGCTCAGCCAATGGACTGACTGAGGCTTCTGGGAATTGAAGTCCAAGAACCAAAGGTTGGGAACACACTGGAACCTGGTGCTGAATGGAACATGGTGTTCTTTAAAAAGCCATGGGACTCCCTGCTTGCTGACTGGAGATGGACAATATTGATTATTTATTTATTAGTTACACTTGCATCCCACAAGTGTAGTGAAAAATACATCCCTAAACGTGGCAGCTAAGATAAAATTCCTCATATAACAAATCAAACTTGTCTTCATCTCTTAGTGGCTGCCTGGTCCACTCTTATCTTCCCTACTACATTAAGTAACTCTTCAATAAAAGTAATTTCGTGTCAGCAATTGTCCTGGGTTGAAAGGATTTTTGCTGGGGAAACTGCTCAGGGGACGCCCGGATGAGGCTCCTTTTTTATGTCCCCAAGATCTTCATTGGGAGACGTATTTCGGAATTGCCAGTTTATAATTAGCCATTCCTTTGATTGAGAAAGCACTCTAGAAATAAAGGAAGTCAGCCACTCTTTATAGCGAGGAGGAGGAAAACATTCCTCCAATATACTAGACTGTTTTTGCAGGCATGTCTTGGAATCCCATACCTTACAAAGCATATACAGTATGTGGAAAGAGAAGGATAAAGACCACTGCTGGGGTGACTGGAAGGGATGACATCAGGAATGAGGCTGTGTGTGAACTGGAAGCGTGAGGAAGAGGAGAAGGATGCTGGTTTAGAGACTGAGGAGATGATGATGATGATGATGATGATTATGAAATAGTCAAAAGAGGAGAAATAAAAAGATAAAAAGGCAAAAAATTTTTTTAAAAAGGTAGGAGGGGGAGGATAAAAGACAAGTCAGTTGCATGGCTACTATACAAGCCAGCGGGACTGGGCCGTCACACCTGTCGGCCCCCACACCTGCTGGCATAACCAGGTCTTCACCGCCTTCCTAAAGGGGAAGTAATTGTTACTTTATTAAACTTTGCAGAGTAACCTCTTGTGTTAATAACACTTAAGTGCCATTTTCTGGTGGTATGTTTTACCCCTAAAGGCACTTTATAATGTAAAAACAGTAAAAATCTGTATAATATGAACACTTAAGTGCCATTTTCTGGTGGTATGTTTTACCCCTAAAGGCACTTTATAATGTAAAAACAGTAAAAATCTGTATAATATGAAATTGTAAAAGCTCCTTAAATTTGCAAACTTTTTAGGAAAGCCAGTTTAACATAAAAGGTCCTTCCTTTTTTCCATTGCAACCAACCCAGAATCCTTGCAAGAGTTGAAGGAGTTACAACAAACACACGTGAAAAACTTACAAGAACGCCGAAATAAAACAACAAAACTGCCCAGCAATTTACTGGGGTGGGGAATCTGCGGGAGAGAAGACTACAAGCCCCAGGATGCAACGCGCCAAACAGGGGGGCTGAAAACCGGAAGCAGGTGGTCCCGCCTTCCCAGCGCAGCGCCTCGTCACTGGCTCGTTGGCTATCAGTCACTGCAGAGGTGGCCTTCGATTGGTCAGGATTGCCCTGCTCCTTTGACCAGACTGAGAGCCAGCCGAGGTTCCGCCCCTTCTCCGCCTGCCGCCTGAAGTACCTAGTTTTCGCCCCCTTTTTTAAATTTGTAATTTTTTAAAAAAAATCCTTTCTGGCGGGAAGATCCTTCATTTCCACGGCATGGTGAGTCCGCCCGGGCCCGAACCGGTAACGGGAAGGGGTCGCTTTTCATTGCCTTTATTTTGTTCGCTGCTGCTGCCGCCGTTCATTTATTGGGTCTGCCTCGTGGTTTTTGCCCTTCTTCTCTTTCCACATACAGTATAAGCTTTATAAGGTGTAGTGCAAGATGGGTTCAGTTCCAAAAAAAATTATAGCCTCATTCCTGATGTCATCCCTTCCAGTCACCCCAGCAGTGGTCTTTATCCTTCTCTTTCCACATACTGTATATGCCTTGTAAGGTATGGGATTCCAAGACATTCTCTTACACCACTTTATTTGTTGTCTCTGTCTATAATTTTAGATTGGTTCCGTTCCCATTCTTTCCCTTCTAACCTCATTCCTGATGTCGTCCCTTCCAGTCACTCCTGTGGTGGTCTTTGTCCGTCTCCTCTTTCCATATACTGTACAAGTCTTGTAAAGTACGGAAGTCCAAGACGTTCTCTTCCACCACTTTATTTGTTGTCTTGGTATATAGTTTTAGAATGTTTCTGTTCTGATCCCTTCCCTTACAACCTCATTCCTGATGTCATCCCTTCCAGTCACTCCTCAGATATCTCATTTCCATGGTGACCACCTTTTGCTTATGTTTTGTTGTAAGTGCCCATGTTTGGCCCTGGTATCATAAGGTGGGAGTGAAAATGTTTTGTAGTAGTTGATTGGTATTGCCTTGCTTCGTAAGAGGCGGAAGCGCACTTTCCCAATACAGTACGGGTACAGGTACTTGGTTTGCCTTTCTGCAATGTAGGTTCATCTCTTTGTCCATTTTGCCATCATCAGTCAATGTTGTTCCTGGGGTATTTGAACTCACCCACTTGTTTTATACTTGTTCCCTCTGCTATGATCGATCGATCGATAGATAAATCGATAGATCGATCGATTTGTGGAATGAGTTTAGACCCAGTTAATGGCTATGGAATGAGCTGGGACAGAGACAGGTGCTCAATCCGTCATGCAGTACCTGGGTCTCGAACTGCCGACTTGCCAGCCTTCCAGCTAACAAGGTGAGCTTCGTAACCACCCTTATTTATTTCTTTGATAAAACAACCCATCTCCTCTCCTTTGAAACAGATCAATGGGAATTAATACATACAAATGTCTTGATGGCAGAAGCAAACCTAAGCAGGTACACAGAAATATGGCAAAGGGTAACTTTTTACCCCTTAGTTTTGGCTACACGGGTGAGACTGCAGTGGCTTAGTGGTTAAGATGCTGAGTTTGACGACTGGAAGGTCGGCAGTTCGAGACCGAAGAGCTGCATGACGGAATGAGTGCCCATCAGCTGTCCCAGCTCCTGCCAACCTAGCAGTTTGAAAGGAAGAAAACTGCAAGTAGATAAATAGGTCCCACTTCGGTGGGAATGGTAAAACATGACGGAATGAGCGCCTGTCATCTGTCCCAGCTCCTGCCAACCTAGCAGCCCGAAAGCAACAAAATTGCAAGTAGATAAATAGGTCCCACTTTGGTGGGAAAGGTAAAACAGCATTCTGTGCACTCTGGTGTCTAGTCATGCCTGCCAGATGTCCACGGAAACGTCTGCCGATGCAGACAGCGCTGGCTCTTTGGCTGTAAAGGGAGATGATCACCGAATCCCAGAGTCTGATACAACTGGCTTTCGAGCAACGTTGGCTGTGACCTTCAGCTACACACACATGCATACACGCAAACTCCCCTTGCCTCATGGCCTGGCCTCCGTAACTCTAGGAGTGGATCGAGTGTCCAGTGTGCGCTTAAAAATAGAACAGAAGGAAACGTCCTGGCCTTTTTGCTTACCCTGTATGGTGCCTGGATATGGAGGGGGTGGCTTCTCCAGAGCCACGGAATAGAGAATAAGCACAGAGATATTAGATAGATAGATAGATCAGATAGATAGGGGACTATTACATGATTGATAGAGAGAGAGAACAGACTATTACATGGTTAGTAGGTAGGTAGGTAGGTAGATAGATAATGGAGGGAAAGAAGGGATAGATAGGTAGATAGATTAGACAGACAGATAGATAGATAGACAGATAGATAGATGGATAGATAGATAGGTAGATAGATAGATAGAGGACTTACATGGTTGATTGATTGATAGAAAAAGAGAAAAGACTTTCATGGTAGGTAGATAGATAGATAGAGGACTATTACATGATTGATAGAGAGAGAGAGAACAGACTACATGGTTAGTAGGTAGGTAGGTAGGTAGGTAGGTAGATAATGGAGGGAAAGAAGGGATGGAGGAAGGGATAGATAGATAGGTAGATAGATCAGACAGATAGATAGATTAGACAGACAGATAGATAGATAGATAGATAGATAGATAGATAGAGGACTATTACTTGATTGATTGATTGATTGATTGAAAGAGAGAGAAAAGACACTAGATAGTTAGATAGAGGACTATTACATGATTGATTGATTGATTGATTGATTGATTGATTGATTGATTGATTGATAGAGAGAGAGAGAGAAAAGACTTACATGGTAGGTAGATAGATAGATAGATAAGACTATTACATGATTGATTGATTGAAAGAGAGAGAAAAGACATACTAGATAGATAGATAGAGGACTTTTACATGATTGATTGATTGATTGATTGATTGATTGATTGATTGAGAGAAAAGACTTACATGGTAGATATATAGATAGATAAAGGACTATTACATGATTGATAGAGAGAAAAGACTGTTACATGGTAGACAGATAGGTAGATAAGATAAGACTATTACATGATTGATTGATTGATAGAGAGAGAAAGAAAAGACTATTACATGGTAGATAGATAGCCATATTCTTTTTTTAATTAATTTTTTATTGAATTTTATCATATAAAATACAAAACACAAATACAAAATTATACAACATAATACTTGGAAAAAAAGTAATAATTCATGTACAAAATACAAAAAAACAACTAAAAAATATTAATAATACCAAAAAAATACACAAAAAAATGTGTACAGCTATCCTGGTAATTAACACCCATCTTTATAGATACAATCTCTTAACTTACTACTTTCAATTTATTCTCTAATCTTGATTCCCCTCTCTAAAACTCGTTTTCAAGTAAAACATTTAATGCCAATTTGGATAGTTATACAAAAATGTAAATGCAAATAATAAATCACCCAGTGTTTATTTACATTGCCCTGGAGAGCTCAGAGTATCTCATTAGCATTAATCCCCAAATCCCTTTTGTTCAGGTACAGGTCTATTTCTCTCATCACCCTTGAGGGAGTGATCCACAAAAGGTTTCCAAATATCCCAGAATCTATTTTCTTTCAAATTATCTCTCTTTTTCTTTATCTCCCATGTCAATTTGTCATTCAAGGCTAAATTCCACATTTCTTTATACCACTCTTCCGTTTGCATAATTACATCATTTTCCCAATGTCTAGCTATACAATGTCTAGCCATTGTAATCATTATTTCTAGTAGCTCTTTCTTATCCTTGTTTAAATTAATATCTTCCACGTTTGTCAACAGAGTGATACCTGATCCCAGTTTTACCATCTTACCCAAAATTTCTCCAATTTCTTTCTCAATTCTATTCCAGAAATCTTTAACCACTTTACAACTCCACCACATGTGTTCATATGTTCCAATAGTGTCCTTACATCTCCAACACATATTATCTTTTTATTATCCATGAGGCTCCTTTCATGCCCCCAAGATCTTTTCCCCACCGAAACGGTCCCTATTTATCTACTTGCAATTTCTTGAATTGGGTCTGCTAGGTTGGCAAGACCGGGGACAGAGGCAGGTGCTCACTCCGTCATGCAATACCCAGGATCTTGAACCGCCGACTTGCCGGCCTTCCAGCTAACAAGGCGAGCTTCCTAACCACTGAACCACCCCAGCCCACAAGTGCTGTCTTTCACCCTGGAATGGGTACTGGATCCTCCCACAGGGTGATAGAGATATGTTGGTTCTCCGTTCTCAACCACTGAAGCTTCTGGATGTTGAAGCATCTGGTGGATTAGAGGTAAGTTCAATGTCGAGATCTCCCTTGCTCGAAAGCCAGTCGTATCTGACTAGGGTTCAGTGCTCATCTGTTTCAAAGCTGAAGAGCCAGCGTTGTCTGCTTCTGCAGACGTTTCCGTGGACACGCAGCAGGCATGCCTCAACACCCGAGTGCACAGAATGCTGTTTACCATCCCACTAATGGGGTACCTTATTTATCTACTTACAATTTCTTGCAGTTCCCAGACTGCTAGGTTGGCAGGAGCTGGGGCGGAGACGGGTGCTCACTCCATCGTGCAGTGCTCGGGAATCGAACTCCGACCTTCTAGTTGTCAAGTTCAGTGTCTTAACCCCTTGAGCTGCTGCCGTCCCGGGTTCTTATTTATCTACTTATACAATTTCTTGCAATTTCCGAACTGCTCGGTTGTGCAGGAGCCGGGACAAACGACGGGAGCTCATTCCGTCGTGCAGTGCTCGGGTCCCGACCTGCCAGCCTTCCAGTCGTCCAGCTCGGCGTCTTAACCCCTTGAGCCACCACAGGTGCACTGGATCAGAGGTCAAGGCTCACAAACATGGGGAGTTGCTCCTCCAGGCTGGGTTGTAGGGCAGCGGGTGCTAATAGTATTGACTATGTGCTGTTTGTTTGTTTTTCTGATTTATATTTATGCTTCCTGTTTGCAGGCAGTCATGGGGTTGCAGCTGGTGGTCTCCCTCTTGGTGGCGAGTATGATGCAGAAGATGGCCCCGCACTGGTCCTTTTCCCGATGGCTTCTGTGCAATGGAAGGTAGCCCTTGGAGGAGTGGTGGGCCACATGAAATGGAGTTGTGGGCCATATCCGGTCCACGGGCCTTAGGTTGGGAACCCCTACCCTAAAACATCTGCCTCTACCTCTTCTCAGTTGGAGAGAACTGAATCAAGGCTGAGCAGCCGTCTGGGTCCAAATCTTTTGGGCGCAGAAGGGGAGGCGTGCCCTGTTTTGCTCCTCGGATCAGGCAGCAAAATGCCTTGGGTCTGCCCCGCATCCCCACACCTGTTGGGTTCAAGACCCCATCTATTGATTCTCTTTATGTCCCCAGTCGTTGTTATCTCAAGAACAGCTCTGCCCGGTAGGTGGGCCCCTTCAGAAGCATTTCCTGGCCAGGCAGGGATTTGGACCTGGATCTCCTCGTGGTCCAGAGCTTTAACCGCAACCGCAGGTTTTTGCAGAGCAGGGCTTTCAATCAGCTTCGAGGGCCGGACGGGCGTCTTGCCCTTCCTGCACAGTGGGGGCGGCCATTTTGTCCCAAGAGCTTCCAAAAGGGATGGCCATTTTATTTCTCAAATACCCTTATAGGGGTAGGGGCACAAGAAATGGCACCATAGACCAGATCCGGCCCGCAGGCCTTAGGTTGGCAACCCTTGGTCTACTCCATGACCATAGCAGGACCACCTGGCCAGACTTGGGGGATGCCATTTTAAATTCCGTTTTGGTTTTTAGACGTGTTAATTTTAGCTTTGTGTGTTATTGCACACGAATGGTGCGTCTGACACCAACAAAGAAAGCCAAGTCGTGCAAGGGCGGCTTCGGTGCCGTGAGAATGTCTGAACCTCCCCTCTTTCTTTCATTCGTTCTCTCTCTCTCTCTCTCCTCTGCCAGCCTCTTCCGCTACAAACATCCTTCCGAAGAGGAACTCCTGGCCCTCGCCGGCAAGCAGAAGCCCAAAGGCAAACGGGACCGGTGAGTGCGGGGGTGGCAGGACGTCCAGCTCTCATGGCTGACTTGAGTGGGCCGGACGCAATATTGTTTGTCTTTTCCCTCTTGATATTTTCTTTTTTGTATTATCTTTATTAAAATCAATAAAAGTTTCTAAAAATGCCAATAAACTTGGGAATCGTCCCCGAGAGGGCATGAAGCGGTTATTAAGTGCGATAGCGTTGCTTTGATGTAGGTTTGTCTGTCTAACCCTGGCAGGCGGATCAACGGCGTCGCCGACGAAAAGCCCTCTTCCGTCCCCAGAGACATTAACTTGCGGCTGGAAAGTAGACCCATCACGGCGGCAGACGCTCTCGGTAAATGCGCGCGGTTGAACTTCCGGAGCGTTACCACATGGGGTGGGACAAGGGGAATGGCAAGGAAGGGCTTAAAGATGTCCCCAAATTTCTAGTTTTCTGGTTTAAACCCAGAGTTCTCAACCTTTATTAAGCAGGGGGCCGGGTCACACTTTGGGGGCTGGACGACTATTGTGCCCTTCCTCCACCACATGGCACATCCTGGTGTGGTGGAGGCATGAAATGTTGCTGTGGGTCGCATCTGGCCCACGGGCCACAGGTTCAGAATCCCTAGTTTAAACCATGAGTTTCTGGTCGTATGATGCACACTGGAGAGAGATTGCATGTGGGTTGGCCAAACATCTTTGGCAAAATCTCAAAGAGTTTCTTCTTCTGCTGTATCTGAATCCGAATATTGACAATCCTCATGAAGACTGTCCTGCGAATAGAATTCAGTGACCTATCTGCCTTCTGCACCGCAGCGCAACGCCCGTAGTACCACGGATCCATTTTTGGCACTCCCTGTGTCTCCAGACATTTCTGTGGACACGTGGGCAGGCATGCCTCGACGTGCACAGGACGCTGTTACCTTTCCTGCCAAAGTGGTCCCTATTTATCTACTTGCAAATTTCTTGCTTTCGAACTGCTAGGCTGGCAGGAGCTGTGACAGAGACAAGAGCTCACTCTGTTGTGTAGCTCTCACGGCTCGAATTGTGGACCTGCCGGCCTCCCAGGTGTCAAGTTCAGCGTCTTAACCACTAAGCCGCCGCAGTCCCTTTTCTCCTTTATTCTGCTTAGTGCTGCGCTATTTCCTGGAATACCAGTGGTACGTGGACTTTGGTGTCTACTCCACCCTCGTCTACCTCTTCACGGAGGGCTACTACTGTGTGGTGGACCCTCAGAAGGAAGCCAATATCGGAGTCCTTTGGTGCCTCTTGACAGTTGTCTTCTCCGTGTATCCTTTGTGGCCCCTTCTAACTAGCTCTTTATTTGTTAGTTATATTTATGCCCCACTCCCTTCTTCTTCAAATTCTAATTCTTTTAATTCTTCTAATTCTAATTCTACTCCTCCTGCTATATCCAAATCCGAGTGTAGGCGATCCTCATGGTGAACAGCCACAAATACTGTCCTGAGAATATAATGCAGATAGATAGATTAAAGGGAGGGGGGGTTAGATAGATAGATAGAGTGGGAGAGATTAGATAGATAGATAGATAGATAGATAGATAGATAGATAGATAGATAGATAGATAGATAGATAGATAGATAGATAGATAGAAATAATGCATGACTAGACAGACAGACAGGATAGATAGATAGGTCAAAGTCGCCCTTACTCAAAAGCCAGTCGTATCCGACTCTAGGGTTTGGTGCTTGTCTCTGTTTACAGCCAAAGAGCCAACGCTGTCTGCGTCTTGGAGACGTTTCCATGGCCACGTGGCAGGCACGCCTGGACACCAGAGTGCACAGAATTGGGCGGGAATTGGGGGCTGGTAGCACATAGTTCTCAGAATCGACTTGGGCTTGATGAGCAGGCCCCAAGGAAGGAAATCAAGATCCTAAAGCAGAGATGGGCAGTCTTGGCCCTCCAGCTGTTCTTGGACTTCAATTCCCAGAAGCCCAAGTCAACACACCAGCTGGTCAGGGTTTCTGGGAATTGAAGTTCAAGAACAGCTGGAGGGCCAGGACTGCCCATCACTGTCCTAAAGGTTGCCTCTTTAACATAAGATACCAGCAAGATCTTTTCCATGGTGATGCGCCACTACTTCCGCTCCCCCGAGGGTGGGGAGCGCTCCGTGTGCCTGGCCTTCGCCTTCTTCTTCCTCCTGGCGGCCATGCTGGTTGTCGTCGTCCCTGAAAAATACCTGGAGTTTGGCCTTGAGGCAGGTGAGTCGAGACTGCTTGCTTAGGCTCGGCCTAGGGGGGAGGGGGGCTTCTGACTGACCCTGAAGGCATTTTTACTTGGCTTTTGGGGGGCTGCAGTGGCTCAATGGTTAAGAAGCTCACCTTGATAGCTGGAAGGCCGGCAAGTCTGCCCGGGCACTGCATGACGGATTGAGCATCCGTTGTCTGTCCCAAGCTCCTCCCAGCCGAGCAGATCGAAAGCAAGAAATTGCAAGTAGATCAATAGGGACCACTTTGGTGGGGAAAAGATCTTGGGGACATGAAAGGAGCCTCATTCGGGCATCCCCTGAGGAGTTCCTCCAGCAAAAATCCTTTCAACCCAGAATAATTTTTGACACATTATTATTATTATTATTATTATTATTATTATTATTATTATTATTATTATTATTATTATTATTATTATTATTATTATTATAACTTGGTTTTTCTTCTCTATCAAGGGCTGGCCAACATCAATGACAACGTGGAGTTCTTCTTGAAGAAACAAGGGTGGGAGTGGATGTAAGTGGGACCGTTTCCAGGCAAGAGTCTTCCACTTCTGTTTGCTCCTGCGATCTGCAGAAAAATGCAGTTGTTTGAAATGACATATTACACTCTACTTATTTGTGATGGTGGCACAGTGGTTAAACTGCTGTCCTGCAACCAAAAGGTTGTGAGTTCTATCCTGACAAGGGATCAAGGTTGACTCAGCCTTCCATCTTTCCAAGGTTGGTGAAATGAGGACCCAGCTTCTGGCCTGGATATGTGAGAAAAAGAAGATTCATTCATTCATTCATGTTACCAGCTCATTTTTGTCACGCTTGATCAGGTGGAAGGAACTGCAGAATGGACTCACCAAAAGATAGCCTTCATTTTGGTAGTTTCACATCTGGCCTAGACACGGAAGAAGAAATTCATTCATTCATTCATGTTGCCAGCTCAACTTTCTCACACTTGGTCAGGCGAAAAGGAACTGCAGAATGGACTCACTAAAAGGTGGCCTTCATTTTGGCAGTTTCACATCTGGCCTAGACACAAAAGAAGATTCATTCATTCTTTCATTCATTCATGTTGCCAACTAATCTTATTCACACTAGGTCAGGCGTAAGGAAACTACAGAATGAACTCTCCAAAATGTGTCTTCATTTTGGCAGCTCCACGTCTGACCTAGATATGAAAGAAGAACATTCATTCATTCATTCATGTTGTCGGCTAATCTTTCTCGCATTAGGTCATGCATAAGGAAACTACAGGATGAACTCATCAAAAGGTGTCTTCATTTTGGCAGTTTTACAGCTGGCCTAGACACAG
Source organism: Bradypodion pumilum (assembly GCA_035047305.1). Lineage (NCBI taxonomy): Eukaryota > Metazoa > Chordata > Lepidosauria > Squamata > Chamaeleonidae > Bradypodion > Bradypodion pumilum. The sequence goes on along the minus strand of JAWDJD010000007.1, from coordinate 41,389,937 downwards.
AAAAAGACTCATTCATTCATTCATTAATGTTGCTGGCTAATCTTTCTCATGATAAGTCAGGCATAAGGAAACTGCAGAATGAACTCACAGAGTTGTCTTCATTTTGGCAGTTCCACGTCTAGGCTAGACACGGAAGAAGCAGAAGATTCATTCATCCATCCATCCATTCATTTTGTCAGCTAATCTTTCTCACACTAGGCCAGGTGTAAGGAAACTGCAGAATGAACACACCAAAAGGTAGCCTTCATTTTGGCAGTTCCATATCTGGCCTAGACACAGAAGAAGATTCATTCATTCATGTTGCCGACTCATTTTGCTCACACTAGGTCAGGCATAAGGAACTGCAGAATGAACTGGCCAAATGGGCTCCCTTCATTTTGGGCAGTTCCACCTCTGTCTTAGACCCAGAAGAAGAAGCTCTGTAAAAAAAATAAGTTGTGTTTTTTTTATCTCCCACCCGAAAATCGCAATCTGGGTTTCCCAAGAACTTCCATTTCGGCTTTTCCTGCTCTTCTGGCTGTAGGTTGACCCTCCTTTCTTTCTCCCCCTCCAGGAGCCCCGTGAGTAAACTCGCCGTCAGACTTGGGCTGGTGGGCTTCTGCGCCTTTCTTGGGGGCTGCTTGACGTTCCCAGGACTCCGGCTGGCTCAGACCCATTTGGATGCGCTCCAGATGACCGCGGACCAGCCAGGGGTCCAGTTGCGTAAATAGAACCTTTGTGGCTTGAGAACAGGGCAAAGGAGGGGAGCGGGAGAGAGAATTGATTATGACATCAGAACTTCTGACGAATCCAAATATTGGTGATCCTTGTGGCGATCAGCCATGACGACCGTCCTGAAAATATAATGGAGTGGCTTTCTATCTGCTTTCCACACTGCACTGCGGTGGCTCAGTGGTTAAGAAGCCTGCCTTGTTAGCTGGAAGGCCAGCAAGTCGGCAGTTGGAGACCTGGGTACTGCAGGACAGTTTGAGCGCCCGTTGTCTGTCCCAGTTCCTGCCAACTGAGCAGTTTGAAAGCGAGAAATTGCAGTAGATCAAAAGGGACAACTTCGGTGGGGAGATAGTGTTCCATGCACTTCGGTGTCTAGTCATGCTTGCCACATGGCCACGGAAACGTTATACTGCACAGTACTTGGTTGATTAAAGGGTTTCTGCTGCCAAAGATGGGGATAGGGGATAATGAGATTTTTTGCCTCCATATTTTGCATGATGGGCTTCCTGGAGACGGAGACACCATGCTTAGCTCTCTCTAGACCAGTGATTCCCAACTTTTGGTTTTTGGACTTCAATTCCCAGAAACCTCAGTCAATTCCCCAAAGCACTAATCAGACAACGTAATGACAGAGGCTTCTGGGAATTTGAGCCTCCCTGTGGGGCTTGGGCCCCACCTTGGGAACCACTGCTTTAGGAAGTAAAACTCCTTAAACTGACCTGCGATCTGGTGAGGTGAGACAGTAGCTACGGATGAATTCTACATGTGTGCATATTCATTTGTGCATCTAGACAAGTGGTGGCGAATCTTGGCACTTCAGGTGTTATTGAACTTCAATTCCCAGAAGCCCTTGGTCTAGATCAGGGGTTCCCAACCTATGGCCTGTGGGCCAGCTCCGGCTCATGGCACCATTTCATGTGGGCCCCCACCCCTCCAAGGGCATTTAGTCAACAAAATGCTGCCCCTTTGAAGCTGTTGGGACAAAATGGCCACACACAACCCCATCATGCAGGCTGGACAAAATGGCCATCCAGCCCTCGAAGCTGACAGAAAGTGTGACCCGGTTTGAAAACGTTGGGAAACCCGGTCTAGATCTTAGGTCCTCAAACTTGTCTCTCCAGGTGTTCTTGGACTTCAATTCCCAGAAGCCCTCAGTCTAGATCATAGGTCCATGATGGTGAACCTTGCCGCTCCAGATGTTCTTCAATTATCTGTGAATCCCACACAAATGGGTTTACTGTGCGGACTTGAAGTAAATGCATTCGTGTAGATTCACAGAAACTTGGGCTTCTGGGAATTGAAGTCCAAGAAAAACTGGAGTGCCAAGGTGGGCCATCACGGTCATCGATCCTCAAACTTTGCTTTCCAGAGTTTCTTGGAATTCAATTCCCAGAAGTACTCGGTCTAGAACATATATCCTCAAACTTGAGTCTCCAGATGTTCTGGAACTTCATTTCCCAGAAGTCCTGATCGGCAGAAGTGCTGACTTGCACTTCTGGGAATTGAAGTCCAAGAACTCCTGGAGAGACAACATTGAGGACCCCTAGGTTAGATAGACAAAGCCTGAGATCTAGGATCAAGATCCTCAATCTTGGCTCTCCAGATGTTCTTGGACTTCAATTCCCAGAAGCCCTGATCGGCAGGTGTGCTTGACTTGGTCTTCTGGGAACTGAAGTCCAAGAACACCTGGATTAGATGAAGAGCCAAGTTTGCGGACCCCTGGGTTAGATGGACAAAGTCTGAAATCTAAGATCAAGATCCTCAACCTTGGCTCTCCAGCTGTTCTTGGACTTCTATCCCCAAGAACCCAGATCAACAGGAGAGCTGACTTGGGCTTCTGGGAATTGAAGTCCAAGAACACCTGGAGAGCCAAGGTTGGCCACCATGAATCTTGACCCACTCTTGTTACAAGCAGGAGAATTGGTGTAACCTTGAACCTCACCTGTCCTTCCTCCAACAGACTCCTCCTCCACGCCAGCTTCCTTGCCCCTCTGATTGTGATGTTCATGTGGATCAAGCCCATCTCCCGCGATCTCGTGCTGAATGCCCCCCTGGGCAAAGAGACCGTCCAGCTGTAAGTGGTGTTCATCTTGCTACCATCCCGTAAGAGAGAGACTCTGCCTTAGGAACTGGGCAATGCTCATCCTTGAGAAGAGGAGACTTAAGAGGGGAGAAGAAGAAGATGATGATGATTATGATGATGGCACTCTTCAAATATCTCCCCCTTGTTTTAGCATGTCCGATTCTGAGTACAACTCCCTGCGCCTCTGGACCATTGTGCTGTTGTGCCTCCTCCGCCTGGCTGTTACCCGCTATCACCTCCAGGCATACCTGAACCTCGCCGAGCGATGGGTGGAGCGGATGAAGCGAGAGGCGGGCCGTATCACAGTCCTTGAGATTCAGCAGAAGGTACAGACTCCTCCTTCTTCTTGTGCCTTATCCAATTCCAAATATAGGTGATCCTCATGGCGATCAGCCATGAAGACAGTCCTGAGAATATAATGCTGTGGCCTTTCATCTGCCTTCCAAATTGCAGCGTGACCCCCCATAGTACCACGGATCCAATTCCATGAGTCCCTTTCTGGTCCTGACCCTTTGGGCACACAAAGTCCTCATCATCATCCTCAGGCCAGGATGGATGAAGCTGCTGCCCTCCATCAAGATGGATTTCAAGTGGGATTTGATCCACTTGGGGACCCTCATCCTTTCTTCTCTGTGAACTACAGCACCCAAGGCCATTGGTCCTCAGGGTGGTCAGGTTAGTTAATTGCCACCTGAACCTCAGCATTGAGTCGCTGGTAGTAGGGTCTACTGTATGATCATAGCAGGATCACCTGGCCAGACTCCCCCGTGAGCCCAAGGGTTTTGTGGCTCACAAAGGGATGTGATCCTGGGTGGGTGGGTGGGTGGCCGGACAGACGGGCGAACTGAAGGAGCAGGATGGACGGAGCTAAGGAAGGCTGGAGCAGAGAATGGATAGATGGCTAGATCTAAGGAAGGAAGAAGCAATGGATGGATAGTGCTAAGGAAGGAGTGGATGGATGGATGGAGCTAAGGAAGGAAGAAGCAATGGATGAATGGATCTAAGGAAGGAGCGATAGAAGGAACGATGGATGGATGATGGATGGATAGAGCTAAGGAAGGAAGTAGATGGATGGATGGAAGGAGTGATGAATAGATAGATGGATGATGGATGAATAGATATAAGGAAGTAGTAGATGGATGGATGGAGCTAAAGAAGAAGCAATGGATGGATGGCTATAAGGAAGAAGCGATGGATGGAAGGAGCAATGGAAGGCTGGATGGATGGATAGAGTGAGCTAAGAAAGGAAGGAGAAGATGGATGGATGGAGCTAAGGAAGGAAAGAGCAGATGGATGGAGCTAAAATAGGAAGAAGCAATGAAAGGATGGATGGATTGCTGGGCCCTGTGTCTGTACCATAGGGTTGTGGACTCTTGTAGCCAGTGAAAAGTCATTAAAATAGACTCCTTGAAGGTTCTTCTCTCTCTCTCTCTCTCTCTCCCCCCCCCCCTTTCCTTTCCCCAGATCACCAGAGTTTACTGCTATGTCACCGTGGTCAGCTTGCAATACTTGGCCCCGATCCTCCTCACCTTGCATTGTACACTGCTTCTAAAAACTCTCGGTAAGGCAGCGATGGAAGTGCTCCCAGAGATCTTCTTCCTTTACCCCAATCAGACGTTTATTTTTATTCATTTGTGCTGGCTCTTGGGGTGTAAAGGGAGTTGAGCCTAGAGTCGGATAGGCCTGGCTTTTGAGCAAGCGCGACCTTGACTAATTCGACTTCCCTTTTCTTCTTTTTGGTATTTTAGGTGAATACTCCTGGGGTTTCTATCCAGAGGCGCCCTTGACCTTCCCGGCCCTCGATGCGGGTCCAGACCCCCATGCCTCCCCCTCCGACGAGACCAGAACGGACGATATCCAGGCTGCCGTCCGGCAGATCACGAGGACGCTGGCCGGCCTGCGTACCCTCTTCACACCACTCTTCTACCGGGGACTTCTGTCGTTCTTGACCTGGTGGGTGGCGGCCTGCCAAATCGTGGCTGCCCTGTTTGGCCTTTACTTCCATCGGCACCTGGCTATGTCTTAAAGCCCAGGAGTCGCCTCTTGACTAGGCCTGGGCTGGACTTTGCAGTCTGGGATGGACAAATCCTCATGGGGTGACCCAACCCCCGGGCTTCCTGTCGCTGTGTGGCATTGGCCGGCGTGGAACGAAGAGACACCCCTTTGACAGTGCTTGTGTTGAAGAAAATGCTCACCTTCAGGAAAAGCTCATGTTATTCATGCTCTGCCGACAACTTATGTCTGTGTTAGTGCGCTCCGAGAGTTGATGATACATTAGAAAGGAACTGGCTTTTCTGCTTCTTGTGTCTAGGCCAAACGTGGAACTACTGCCAAAATGAAGACCACCTTTGGGGAGTCCGTTCTGCAGTTTCCTTATGCCTGACCTAGTGTGAGAAAGATTAGCTGACAAAATGGATGAATTAATGTACCTTCTTCTGTGACTAGGCCAGATGTGGAATGCCAAAATGTAGGCATCCCTTTGGGTGAGTTCATTCTGGAGTTCCTTTCACCCAACCTAGTGTGAGAAAGATGAGCCAGCAACACAAGGTGACTGTGACCAGGGTATTACACCCGATTCTGGTTCAAAAATATCACAATCTTCGAGGAGGTTCATTCTGTGTCTCCCCCCCCCAAAAAAAAAAAAAACCAACAACAACAATGCTGATCTATGGCTGGAACCTGCCCTATCAGAGTGTGTGCAAATAAAATACTTGGGTGCTGGTCAGAGAAGGCATCTGCTTGATTTGTATTACTAATCAAGTTTTAAATCTATATCGCTATTTGTCTCTGCTGGGTCTATCGCACCAGGTTGTTGATTTGAGATGATAATAATTTTGTGTCAGAAATTATTCTGGGTTGAAAGGATTTTTGCTGGAGAAACTCCGCTCAGGGGACGCCCCAATGAGGCTCCTTTCATATCCCCAAGATATTTTCCCCACCAAAGTGGTCCTTTATTTATCTACGTGCAATGTTTTGCTTTCAAACTGCTCGGTTGGCAGGAGCTAGGGACAGACATGCAGTACCCGGGTCTCAAACTGCTGGCCTATTGGCCTTCCAGCTAACAAGGTTTGTTTCTTAACTGCTGAGCCACCTCAGCCCCAGCTTCTATGTAAAACAGACCATTATCCCCTATGGATGGGCCAGAGGGTGTCATGGTGCTTTATGTCGACAAGAGGGAGACTCTTCTACATAAAATGGACCATTATTCCCTATGGAAAAACCACCCCCCTTTCTCTGCCATTATATATAGAGGAATCGTCTGGAGGCCCTGGTAAACTCATTTAAAAACCTCCCCTCCATCTTTTTCTGTCATTATACTATATATCAAGGATGCCAAAACTATGGCCCAAGGGCCGGATCTGGGCCCCGATGCCAATACATCGAGTCCATGCTGCCCTCGTTGCTCCCAGAAGCGGAAACATTTTACAGGTGCATTTCTGCTCATGGGAGTGGCGGCGGCAGCACGGGCCGGATGAATTGGCGTTGGCGGCTGGATCCAGCCCAAAGGCCATAGTTTGAGCATCCCTGCTTTAAGCAGAGAAAAGGGCAGCCTAAAAATTTATCTCATATTTTACTTCCACTTCTGGGGGAAGGAACCACGTGACCGACCCACTGAACCACGTGACCGGCCCACTGCCTGAAAAGTTTGGGCACCCCTGCTGTATATGAATAGTCAGGAGGCCCTGGTAAATTCTTGCTTTTTTGGCCATAAAGGGGGGGGGGTGACTGTTCTATGTAAAACAGACCATTAGTCCCTATGGGCAGACGACAATGTGTGGTGTGAATGCAGAGAGCAATTCAAAGTCTAAAGTTCGGAAGAAACAGACACCACACACACTGGATAAATCTTTTTTTTTTGTTATGAAATATACTTCTCTTGGCACAGATCTTTACAATTAGGTCATTATAAAGGTTTTATAGAAAACATACGTGGTGTTTGCATATACTGGGGCAGCTGAGAGACAAGACGGCTCGGGAAAAGTCACAATATTTCTGGGTGGCTTCCTGGAGAAGAAGGACGATTCTCCTGACGCTACAACTCCGCAACAAGCCAGACGTTGCCCTTCGCCACAAACACACTTCCCAAAAATCCCTCGCAACGTACTGTAGAGTGTGAGAGAGAAGCCAAGCCAAGCCAGGGAAAGGTCGTCTTCCCACCCCCAGCACCTTCTTCATGGCTCCCCCAGCCTCATCTGAAGATCAACTCCTCTACCACTTTGGGGGTGGGGTAGATTACTAGACCTATCATCCACTGTCTGAGAAGGACATGAGTTGTAGTGCAAGTCATCAGTGAGGGCAGATACCGGGGCCGTGTCTCCCATAGCACCTCATAAAGATGCATTACGTGGTTGAAGGTCGAGAGAGACTGAAAGGAAGAGAGGGAGGGGGGAGACTTTCTTGGCTTTGGCGTTGGCCAAACTCAAGTCTTCATTGGCGTCTGTTGCTGGTTCTTCTGTGTCCCGATCAGATCCTGTACTGCCCAAATGAAGCCACATTCTTGGTGTTGGCCAAACTCAAGTCCTTATTGGTGCATGTTTCTGGTTCTTCTTCCGTGTCCCGATCTAACCCTGGACTGCCCAAATGAAGCCACTTTCTTGGCATTGGCCAAACTCAAGTCTTCATTGGCGCATGTTTCTGGTTCTTCTTTCGTGTCCCGATCTGACGCTGGACTGCCCAAATGAAGCCACTTTCTTGGCTTTGGCGTTGGCCAAACTCAAGTCTTCATCGGTACCTATTGCTGGTTATTCTTCCATGTCCCGGTCTAATCCTGGACTGCCCAAATGAAGCCACTTTCTTGGCATTGGCCAAACTCAAGTCTTCATTGGCGCATGTTTCTGGTTCTTCTTTCGTGTCCCGATCTGACGCTGGACTGCCCAAATGAAGCCACTTTCTTGGCTTTGGCGTTGGCCAAACTCAAGTCTTCATCGGTACCTATTGCTGGTTATTCTTCCATGTCCCGATCAAACCTTGGACTGCCTAAATGAAGTCACTTTCTTGGCTTTGGCATTGGCCAAACTCAAGTCTACATTGGCTTTGGCGTTGGCCAAACTCAAGTCTTCATCTGTACCTATTGCTAGTTATTCTTCCATGTCCTGGTCTACTCCTGGACTGCCAAAATGAAGCCACTTTCTTGGCTTTGGCCAAACTCAAGTCCTCATCGGTGCATATTTATGGTTCTTTTTTCGTGTTCCATTCAAACTCTGGACACTCTGGAAAGGAGCAGTCCTAACTCTATAAATGTAAAATGTTGATTCAAAGACAGACTGTATTTCTGGATCGCAGCATCAAGAATCCAGAATTGATTCTTGATTCTCCTTTGATTAACCTGACCTGGAAAAAAAAATCCAGTCTTTCGTTCTGATTCCTGAAGTTGACCTGCTCTTCTGGAAAGTCACGGTGTGCAATATTTAAAACCAAAGTTCTCAACCTTTTTAAGCCAGGGGGCCGGGTCATGTTCCCTCAGACAGCTTCGGAGGCTGGACGGCCATTTTGCCCCTTCCTCCACCCCATGGCACTTTCGGGTATGGTGGAGGCAATGGGGGCCCCACATGAAATGGGCGCATCCAGCCCGCAGGTTGAGAATCCCTGGTTTAAAACATTGATGATTAAACTAGTTTAAGGTTCTGGGGTGGAGCTAAGGAAACGTCCGCCCAGTAGATGCCTGGCTTCTAAACAAAGGAAAATGTGTGGCTTGTGAAGAGAGAAAGAAAAAATAATTAGGGAGTCAGGGAGATTCGATGGTTCCCATCTTTCAAACTCTCGTCCGGTTCTGTTTCACAAACCAAATGGGAAAACGCTAAAACAGAGATGAAACTGGATTAAGGACCAGTTTGGAAAGATGAGGCTAGGCGGGAGACGGCAATGAGTGAGAAATCTGGAAGAGGAAATCTTCTGAATGTTCAAAATGGAGAGGGGGCTCTTCTCTCCAGAGTTATCTAGCACATCCCATAATAATAATGAATAAGTCCACTGAGAGAGAGAGAGGAGAAAGAGAAGGAAAGAGAGAGAGAAAGTGAGAGGGGGAGAGAGAAGGAACGGGGGAGAGAGAAGGAAAGAGGGAGAGAAAGAGAAGGAAAGAGGGAGAGAAAGAGGGAGAGAGAAAAGGAAAGAGAGAAGAGAGAGGGAGAGAGAAGGAAAGAGGGGGAGAGAGAAGGAAAGAGGGAGAGAGAAAAGGAAAGAGAGAAGTAAAGAGAGAGGGAGAGAGAAGGAAAGAGGGAGAGAAAGAGAGAAGGAAAGAGAGGGAGAGAATGAGTGTGTGTGTGTGTGTGTGTCAAGGTCACACCTACTTGAAAGCCAGCCGTATCCAACTGTAGGATTCAGTGCTCGTCTCAGTTTACAGCCAAAGAGCCAGCACTGTTTGAGTCTGCAGACATTTCCATGGTCATGTGGCAGGCAGGACTAGACACACCGGAGCGCACGGAACGCTGTCTACCTTCCCCGGCATAGCGGTACCTATTTATCGACTTGCAATTGCTTGCCATTCTGAACTGCTCGGTTGGCAGGAGCCGGGATAGACGGTGGGGAGCTCACTCCGTGTTGCAGCACTCGGGTCTTGAACGGCTGACCTGCCGACCTCCAGGTCGTCAAGTTCAGCGTCTTAACCACTAAGCCACCACAGTCCCTGTGTGTATCCGTCCATCTGCCTACCTGCTTGTGTGTGTCTCTCTCTACTCTGTCTGTCTGTCTGTCTGTGTGTACCTACACCTAAACTCACGTTTAAAAGAGATGCCTAGCTCACTTTGATCTACAGCAGGGATTCTCAACCTGTGGCCTGTGGGCCAAATACGACCCACAGCACCATTTCATGTGGCCCCACCACTGTCTCCACCACACCAGGAAGTGCCATGTGGTGGAGAAAGGACAGCCCCCGAAGCTGTCTGAGGGAGCGTGACCCAATCCCTCCCCCCCGGCTTCAAAAGGTTGAGAACTCCTGGTCTGCGGGAAGGAATTAAAAAAGGACTGTGTGTCTGTCCTCACGACCCTCCCTCACTCTCATCAGCCACAAGGCCGACCCCTAGCTCTCCACATTCACGCCACAGTCCCGCCGGCGGAAAAGGATCTTCATGAGGTCAAAGGTCATGAAGCTGATCCCCACCGACACGGGACCCTTGACCCAGTTCATGCTCAGTCCTTTGTAGAGGCCCCGGACCAGGCCTTCCTCTCGGACGATGTCACCCATGGTCTGCAAGATGGAGCTGTAGGAGAAACCCATGGCCCCAGCCGTCTGCATCCGCCGGCGGACCACGTCCAAAGGGTAGGAGGCTGACTGGCCCACCAAGCCGGCACAGGCTCCGAAAACGAGCCGCTCGATGGGATACGGCTGCTGACGCCCGCTGTGCTCTGCAAGAGAGACAGAAAGGATACGAGAATCCTACGTATGCAGAGACAAGCCCAGCCACAGATGCTACACTTTGGGTTTCTGAATTCTTCTTCTGCCGCCCGTATCCCAATCTGAATACACAACATCACAAAAATATAAATATTGTCTGCTATTTGGTCTAATCCAGGAATTCTCAACCTGTGGCCTATGGGTCAGGTGCAGCCCACAGCACCATTTCATGTGGCCCACCACCACCTTCACCACACCCAGAAGTGCCTTGTGGTGGAGGAAGGGCAAAATGGCCATCCGGCCCCTTAAGTTGTCTGAGGGAGCGTGACCCGGCCCCCCGGGCTTAAAAAGGTTGAAAACTCCTGGTCTAATCCATGTGTCCTACACTAAATCAAGTGCACTGAATCCAAATCTGAAGTCCGATTCTGCCTAGGATGTCGGGATCATAAATTAGTAAATCTCACCCTCTTGGTTAGATTCTTGTGTTGATCATGCAGGGATATATTTGCCACAAAGGTAGCAAAAATTGTCCGGTTTATTAACACAGCTGTACTTACTCCTCTTTAACTCAAAACAGACTCACTATGGCATATCTGTACTTTCTATTAAGATAGTTTTACACTAGAGAGAAGCCCTTGGTCCATCTCGCCTTATAGACCTATTTCTGACATCAGCTCACCGACTTGCCCAGACATGCCCAGCCACTGCTGGAACATGCATGCCACCAGGGGACATGTTCCTGTGTAAAAAGACATGACCCGATACCATTTGAACAGCTATAGCACATCTATAACTTAAAATCTGTACGTGATAGGCAAATTCTGAGTTCAGATTTGGAATCAGCACACTCTATATCATGTAAATCGTTGTTGTGCAGGGAAGGATGCGGGTTCCCAAGTGGATTAAATCCCACTTGAAATCCATCTTGATGGAGGGCAGCAGTTTCATCCATTCTGGCCTGAGGATGATGATGAGGACTTTGCATGCCAAAAGGGGCTCAGGACCAGAAAGTGACTCATGGGGAACTGGATCTGTGGTACAACAGGTGTCATGCTGCAATGCAGAAGGCAGATGAAGGGCCACTGCATTATATTCTCAGGACAGTTTTCATGGCTGGTTGCCATGAGGATTGCTAATATTTGGATTCAGATTTTGAAGAGGAAGAGGAGAAGGAGGAGAATTACAAGAATTAGAAGGAGAATTAGAAGGAGAATGAGAAGATGATGATGAAGAAGAAGAATTAGAAGAATAATTAGAATTAGAAGAATGAGAAGATGAGGAGGAGGAGAATTACAAGAATTAGAAGAAGAATGAGAAGATGAAGGAGGAGGAGGAGAAGGCGGAGGAAAAGAATTACAAGAATTAAAAGAAGAATTAGAAGGAGAAGGAGAAGATGGAGGAGAATTAGAATAAGAATTAGATTTAGAAGAAGGAGGAGGAGAAGGAGGAGGAGGAGGAGAGGAGAATTAGAAAGAGGAGGAGGAGGAGGAGGAGGTCTCTGACAGGAATAAAAGAAAACCCATTGCTTCATTGTATTGTATTATATTTGTTTTGTATTGACATATTGTTATTGATTTGATTACTGTATCCTATTGTATAGCTATTTTATTGTATTGCTATTCTCTATTATATTTGGATTATTGTACCCTTATATGTTATTGTATCTTATTGTATTTATTGTATGCTTTGTATTCATATGTAATTTTGTTGGGAACCACTTTGAGTTCTCTTAGGACAAGAAAAGCGGTATACAAATAAATAAAAGAAAAGGTTAAACACCCCACCACCACCCCAAAAGGCTCCTAGCAGTCACAGGAAGACGTTTCCTGGCCCTGGGTTCAACAAGAGACAAAGACTACACCAAGTCCGTTGCTTACCTGCATGTAACTTTTTAAATGTCTCATAGGTGAAGAAGCTCAAGCCGGCATAAGGAATCACCCCCAGGATGGTGGGGACGAAGCCACGGTAAAGGGTCTTCAGCCCTTCCTCTCGGGAGATCCGCATGAAGACGTGGACAATGTTGCTATACCTGCGGGGGGCAAAAAGACAAGGCGGGGAGGGGGGTGTTTCCACGTCAGTTCCGCCAGCAAGAAGGCTGGCAAAGAATGGCCGTGACTCGGAGAAGAGCCTTCTTGGTGGCGGCACCAACTTTGTGGCTCTCCCTTCCAGTTGTGCTGCACCAGGTTCCATTCCCTGCCTATGTTAGGTATTTCATTTTATCTCTCTCCGTCGCCAATCGGTTTTCTGTCCCCAGTATATTTTTTTTAAAAAGCGTGACTGCTTTTAATGTGTGAGTTTACTGTTTCATTTCCATGTCAGGATTTTTGCAGGGGACACCCAAATGAGACTCCTTTCATGTCCCCGCATCGCGCAGCTCTCGAGAACCGAACCCGTGTTTTCAGTCTCCAAGCCTAGTGTCTTAACCACTACGCCACTGGGGGAGCTGTAGTTATTAGCCGCCCAGAGTAGGGAAATCTCCTAGATGGGTTGGGTATGATGATGATGATGATGATAAAGGCCAGGCAGCAATCTCCCACATGAACAAGGAAGAGAAATTAAGGCAGACTGAACGTTGCCTCAAGAATTATTTTTTAATTGATTGATTGATTGATTGATAGCTCAATGGCTCTCTTTAACTCAATGGCTCTTTTGGTGACAGGAATCAGGGAGCCCACGGTCACCACCTTGGAACGTTTAGTAGTCAACTTGTGTCTTCGTACATTGTAGGGATTCTCAACCTGCGGCCTGTGGGTCGCATGTGGCTCACAGCACCATTTCATTGAATTGAATTGAATTGAAATTTTAATTTATATACCGCAATTCTCCGCCCGAGGACCGACTCATGTGGGGGCCCCACAGCCTCCACCACACCTGGAAGCGCCATGTGGTGGAGGAAAGGGCAAAATGGCCATCCGGCCCCCGAAGCTGTCTGAGGAAGTGTGACCCAGCCCCCGGCTTAAAAAGGTTGAAAAATCCTGGTATATTGGTTTGTATTTTGTTTCTGGTCATGTGCCGTAAATAAACCTTGTTTCGTTTTCATCACAAGACAACTGTCCTTTGTCTGTGTCAAACACAGCATCCCATAATGCAATGATAGCCATAATGCAGTGATAGCCAACCTTGGCACTCCAGGTGTTCTTGGACTTCAATTCCCAGAAGCCCAAATTAGCATTCCTGCAGATCAGGGCCTTCTGGGAACTGAAGTCCAAGAACATCTGGAATGGCCAGCCTTGGCACTCCAGATGTTCTTGGACTTCAATTCCCAGAAGCCCTGATCAGCAGGAGTGATGACTTGGGCTTCTGGGAATTGAAGTTCAAGAACACCTGGAGTGCCAAGGTTGGCCACCACGGCCATAATGTTTCCAGAGTCAAAAGCTCAGCCACTGGACATGGAACATACAAATGTCTTCACGGTCACCATATTTTCTTAGGGAGGTCCATTCCCTGTCTCCACCATGGTTCAAATACATCACAAGCACAAGGAAGCTGTGTGTCCACACAACGCATGCCCACGTGCACTCCCACTGACAACTCACATTTCCTTTGGTGTCACTGCCATCCGGGCACGGACAAGGTCTAATGGGTATGTCATCGTAGCAGCGGTCGTTCCAGCCAGTGAGCCAGCGATGAACCTGGGCAGGGGTGTGAGCGCTCTGCATTGAAAATAACACATTTATTAAAGGCAAAATTTTGCACTCACAGCGGTGCATGCAAACAGAACTGGGAGATTTTAAGGCATGGGCTGAATGCCCACTGAACTGGGAGAAGCCATGGCAGGACTGAACCAGGGTTCCTCAAATTTGGCTCTCCATGTGTTCTTGGACTTCAATTCCCAGAAGCCCTGATCGACAAGACTGCTGACTTGGGCTTCTGGGAATTGAAGTCCAAAAACACCTGGGTTAGATGGAGAGCCAAGTGTGTGGAACCCTGGGTTAGCTGGACAAAGTCTGAAATCTAGATCAAGGTCCTCAAACATGGCTCTCCTGATGTTCTTGGACTTCAGTTCCCATAAGCCCTGATCCACAGGTGTGCTGGCTTGGGCCTCTGGGAATTGGAAGTCCAAGAACATCTGGAGAGCCAAGTTTGAGGAACCCTAGGTTAGATGGACAAAGTCTGAGATCTAGGATCAAGATCCTCAAACTTGGCTCTCCAGATGTTCTCTGACTTCAATTCCCAGAAGCCCTGATCGGCAGGTGTACTGACTTGGGCGTCTGGGAACTGAAGTCCAAGAACACCTGGATTAGATGAAGAGCCAAGTTTGCGGACCCCTGGGTTAGATGGACAAAGTCTGAGATCTAGGATCAAGATCCTCAAACTTGGCTCTCCAGATGTTCTTTGACTTCAATTCCCAGAAGCCTGATCGGCAGGTGTACTGACTTGGGCGTCTGGGAATTGAAGTCTAAGAACACCTGGAGAGCTAAATTTAAGGAACCCTGGACTGAAAAGTCTGCTGAGGTCTCTCCCAACTTGAAATTTCATTATTAATTTAATAATTAAAGGAAAAGAACCTGTGGGACAATGATTGTTCCAGAAGGCCCCCAATGGAATTCAATTCATACATTTTAGCAATCTACCAGAATAGGTTGTTCCAAATCAGTGGTGGCCAACCTTAGCACTCCAGACGTTCTTAGACTTCAATTCCCAGAAGCCCTGATCAGCAGGAGTGCCAACTTGGGCTTCTGGGAAATGAAGTCCAAGAACATTTGGAGTGCCAAGGTTGGCCATCACTGTCCCACTAGAGACATTACTTTGGTCCATCTCGCCTTATATACCTTTTTCTGATGTCAGCTCACTGACTTGCTGCTGCTGGAACATGCATGCCATCAGAGGACATGACTCAGCTAAGGCAGCAGCAGGCATAGCCGCAACTGTTATAATGTTCCCATGTAAAAATACATTACCCAATTACCGACCATTTGAACAGTTATAGCACACCTTAAACTCTGTACATGATAGGCAAATTCTGAGTGCAGATTTGGAATCAGCACACTCAATATCATGTAAATCATATGTGTTATTCCCAGTAGCAAAATCATTATGCAGTGGGGTGATGAAAGTGGACCCATCCGCATGTCACAGCCTCCTGCCCCCCAAAATGGGTGAAAGGCTCCTCTGTCCTCATCCCCCCTCTCCCCCCGGACAGTCTGATGGTGAAAAGGCTAGACCATAAACCACATTTCGGTGCTCCTGGGAGGCCCCAGTGGACTGACTACAAAACCCCAAATCCACTCCAACTCAAACTCCATCCGCAAGGCTCTTACTTTCCCTGGTAGCCATAGTAGGTGCCCAGGAGTTGCTTGTACTCCTCATGGGCGCAGAACTGGATGGCGGCGTAGGGGATGACCCGGACCATGGTAGCAGAGTTCCCGCGCCACAGGCTAAAGAAGCCATCGGTCAGGTAGGTGCGGTAGATCAGCCGGTACGCCTCCTATAGGACAGAGCAGAGTCCAGGAGAGCAGAGACAACAGACTGGTTATTTCACAAGGAAAGAGGGGGTGATCCCAGTTACCAACACATATCCTGGCCAAGTTTAGTGGTATTGGGTTGGGCACAAGGCCAGGAGCTCCTGCCCTGCCACCTTCCAATAATAATAATAATAATAATAATAATAATAATAATAATAATAATAATAATAATAATAATAATAATAATAATAATAATAATAATAATAATAATAATAATAATAATAATAATAATAATAATAATAATAATAGTGTCATAAATTATTCTGACTGTTGCCCAATTCTTTAAACCATTATTTTACTTAAGAACACACCTGCTCAGCAGAGCCTGTAGAAGAGAGAATACTGGACCAGCTTACCTTGGCAGAAAACCGTTTCGATGACACTGCAGGGGGAAAGAGATTAGAAATCACATACAGATACAAGCATTGGGGCTTTGATATCCATGGCCAACCAACCAACCTACCATTCATTCACTTAACCTACTAACAAACAAACCACTCATTCACCTGACCCAACCAACCAACCATTCACTTAACCTACCAACAAACAAACCACTCATTAATCTAACCCAACCAACCAACCAACCATTCACTTAACCTACAACAAACAAGCCACTCATTCACCTAACCCAACCAACCAACCATTCATTCACCTACCCAACCAACCAACCAACCAACCAACCAACCAAACCATTCATTCACTTAACCTACCAACAAACAAACAAACAAACAAACCACTCATTCACCTAACCAGTGGTTCCCAAAGTGGTCCCCACGCCCCACAGGGGACTTCAATTCCCAGAAGCCTAAGTCAATATATTGGCTGATCAGTGCTTTGAGGAATTGACTTAGGCTTCTGGGAAATGGAGTCCAAGAACCAAAGTTTGGGAAACACTGACCTAACCGAACCAACCAGCCAACCAACCAACCAACCATTCATTCACAACCTACAAACAAACAAACAAACAAACCACTAATTCACCTAACCCAACCAGCCAACCAACCAACCTGTGCCAGAACTAACTTTCCAGGGGGTGCTCCTAGGATTCTCGCCCTTCGTTAGGGCTGCCCCCTTGTGCACATAGTCCGGTGTTTCCCAACCTTTGTTTTTTGAACTTCAGCTCCCAGAAGCCTAAGTCAATCCCAGAAAGCACAGATCAGCCAATGGACTGACTCAGGGTTACACACCTTATGCCTCAGGACAAAATGCAGGGGTACACAGAAAGAGCCTCCTCAAAGATTGTAGCAATTTTTAACCACAATCGGGCGTAAATCCCTGGTAAACGGCCACCTTGTGTGGCCGGCTAATCTTTCTCACACTTGTTCAGGTGAAAGAAACTGCAGAATGAACTCAACCAAAAATAATGCCTTCATTTTGGCAGTTTCACATCTGGACACGGAAGAAGAATTACAAACTGCAAAATTCATATCTTCTGCAGGTCGCAGAAAATTCATTTCCACCCTCCACAATCTCTCCCTCTGGCAGATCAGGTAGAGATGCCGCCCCTCCTACAATACCTTGGAAGATGATTTTTGTCCTGTCCAATGGTGCCACTGCTGTTTTGGCCACGGCACCAGCCACTGCCCCAGACACCAAATTCTGGAAGGAGCGTGCCTTTCTCTCCTGGACATTCTGAAAGAAAAGACCAATGTCAGTGGGGGAAAGGTGGTTCTTCTTTTGTGTCCCAATCAAACCTGAACTGCCCAAATGGAGACACTTTCTTGGCTTTGGAGTTGGCCAAACTCAAGTCCTCATTGGTGTATGTTTCTGGTTCTTCTTCTTCCATGTCCAGATCAAACCCTGGACTGCCCAAATGAAGCCACTTTCTTGGCTTTGGCGTTAGCCAAACTCAAGTCCTTATCGGTGCATGTTTCTGAGTCTTTTTTCGTGTCCCGATCATATCCCCAGACTACTAAAATGAAGCCACGTTGTTGGCTTTGGTGCTGGCCAAACTCAAGTCTTCAACAGAGCATGTTTCTGGTTCTTCTTCTTTTGTGTCCCCATCAAACCCTGGACTGCCCAAATGAAACTACTTAATTGGCTTTGTCAGTGGCCAAGCTCACCTCTGGCAACCGATGTCCATGAAACCTGCCCTCCGCATCTTTCTGCCTTAAATCCACTTGACCTTCCGCCACTCGGTCATTACCCATACCAGGCTCACAGGCTCAATGGAAAAAGAACCAGGCACCCTGAGACACAAGAGAAAAGGACAAGGTATTGAAAAGGAAAAACACAATTATATTTGATTCCTCTCTGTTAGCTCATTTTCACCAAAGGACAGTTCCTTGTTTCAGGCGTCCCTCCTTTTCAAGCTCACAGCGGTGTCCTTTCCCTTCTTCTTTTCTATCCTGCCTTCCCAGGACAGTATCAAGGGGCTGCACTGGTGGCTCAGTGGTTAAGAAGCTCGCCTTGTTAGCGGGAAGGCTGGCAAGTCAGCAGTTCGAGACCCAAGTACTGCATGACGGAGTGAGTGCCAGTCATCTGTCCCAGCTTCTGCCAACCTAGCCATTCGAAAGCAAGAAATTGCAAGTAAATAAACAGGTACCTCTACTGCGAGAAAGGTAACAGTGTTCCGTGCGCTCCTGCCAACCAAGCAGTCCGAAAGCAAGACATTGCAAATAGATCAACAGGGTCCACTTTGGTGGGGAAAAGATCTTGGGGACATGAAAGGAGCCTCATTCGGGCGTCCCCTGAGCGGATCTTCTCCAGCAAAAATTCCTTTCAACCCAGAATAATTTCTGACACGAAATTATTGTAGTACGGCAGGAGTTCTCAACCTTTTTAAGCCAGAGGGCCATTGAGTCACGCTCCCTCATACATTCAGGGGCTGGACAGCCATTTTGTCCTTCCTCCACCGCATGGCACTTTCCGGGTGTGGTGGAAGTGGTTGGGGGGCCACATGAAGTGGCATTGTGGGCTGCATCCGGCCCATGGGCCACAGGTTAAGAATCCCTGTAGTAGGAGAACTTAAGAGGCTGTAAGAAAGCCGTGTGCCAGACAGAGGTGTAGACTTCAAGAGAGGCCAGGAGGCCTCAGGAAGAACAGTTAAGGGGGTGGGGGTGGGGGTGGTTGAACTTCAGCATTTGATGCCTGAGTTGGCAGATTCATTCTGCTACCTTTGTCCTCAAGCGGTTAAGACGCTGTACTTGACGACTGGACGGTCAGCAGTTCGCGACACGAGCACTGTGCAGTGGAGTGAGCTCCCGTCTCTGCCCCAGCTCCTGCCAACCTAGCCGTTCGAAAGCAAGACACTGCAAGTAGATACACAGGGAGCACTTGGGTGGGAAAAGGTGACAGCGTCCCGTGCCCTTCGGTGTCGAGTCCTGCCTGCCAAGTGTCCAAGACTCAGACAGCTCTGGCTCTTTGGTTATAAATGGGGATGAGCACCGAACCCTAGAGTTGGATACGACTGGCTTTCAAGCAAGGGCAGCCTTTACCTAGATGTGTTGGGGAAAGTTTTCTTTAAAAGCTTCCAAAACGAGTCCCTGCCAAGGCAAGGGAACAAGAGATCTAGGGAAGAGCTGAACAACAACACAGCAACAACAACAACGCACCAGTCAGAGGGCAGCTAAGCTAACCATTTTGCTGTTAATATTGTCCTCCGGTTGCCAAGCTGGGATTTAATCTTTAACACAGGTCTTCTGTGTTTTTGTTTTTTAAATAACTCAGAAAGTCTGGCCAGGTTATCTTGCTAGGGTCATAGAGTAGACCCTACTGCCAGCGACTCAATGCCGAGCGTCAGGCGGCAGTTCACTAATCTGACCACACTAAGGACTAGTGGCCTTGGGTGGCAAAGAAAGTGACTCAAAAGAACTGGATCAGTGGTATGTATCAGTATAATAATTTCATGTCAGAAATTATTCTGAATTGAAAGGATTTTTGCGGGAAAAACTCCGTTCAGGAGACACCCGAATGAGACTCCTTTCATGTCCCCCAAACCTTTTCCCCACCGAAGTCATCTCTATTTCTCTACTTGCAATGTCTTGCTTTCGAACTGCTCGGTTGGCAGGAGCTGGGACAGAGGACGGGCACTCAATCCGTCATGCAGTACCTGGGTCTTGAACTGCCAACTTGCCGGCCTTCCAGCTAACGAGGCGAGCTTCTTAACCATTCAGCCACAGCAGCCCCCAGGTACTATGGGTGTCACACTGCGATGCAGAAGGCAGATGGAAAGCCACAGCATTATATTCTCAGGACAGTCTTCAGTTCTGATCACCATGAGGATCGCCAATATTCGGAATCGGATATGGCACAAGAAGATGTCACTGTCAATCTGTCTTTTTACTCCTTCGTCAAAAAAAGGAATGGTTGCCTGCCCACATTTCCAGAAGGAGGAAACTTTTAAAGGAATAATTCATTCTTGCCCAAGCGTCCAACTTTAGAATTAATTGTGAAAGTCTCTAATAATAATAATTTCGTGACAGAAATTATTCTAGATTGAAAGGATTTTTTTGCGGGAGAAACTCCGCTCAGGGGACGCCCAAATGAGGCTCCTTTCATGTCCCCAAGATCTTTTCCCATCAAAGTGGTCCCTAGTTATCTACTTACAATTTCTTGCTTTCGATCTGCTAGGTTGGCAGGAGCTGGGACAGAGACGGGTGCTCACTCATTCGTGCAGTGCCCTGGTCTTGAACTGTCAACTTGCTGACCTTCCAGCTCACAAGGCGAGCTTCTTAACCACTAAGCCGCCGCTACCCCATGAAAGTCTCTAAGAGGCAGATACCAGAGCCACCCTTAAGTCCCCGGGAGACTTTGACAAACCAATTCTAGCAAGCAGATCTTGTTATTCCAGTCCGCAAAGAGATGATGGACGTTGCCTGAATGCAATTTTCTCCCAGTGAGATTAGGCAAGTATGCGCAGCCTTTAAACAAATAAAACAAATATGCAGAAGGCTTGCCGCATGCAAACTGTGGAGGGAGCAGTCAAAAAAAGTATATACTTGAGTATAAGTCAGGATTTTTAGCCCCCAAAATGAGGTCCATAAATGGGACTCAATTTATACTCAGGTCAACGTAAAGATTCAAAAACATATCCACACAAATATCTAAATTAATTAATTTTACCGTATTTTCATGTATTTTAATTATTGAAACTCACAAGCAACTGCTGCATTTTACACCCCCTGACTTATACTCGGGTCAATCTACTTTCCTAGTTTTAGAGGTCCAAATTATGTACCTTGACTTGTATTTAGGATGATTTATAGTCACGTACATACGGTATGTGTTAAGTAACTGGTTGTGTTACTTTTTTTGAACAGAGAACGTATGTCAATCCATGCACGTGCCTGTGTGCTCTGGAAAGAAGAGTTCACTTTCCTTGGGGAATATATGGTGGGAGTTTCTTCAGCAAAAATCCTTTCAACCCAAAGTAATCTCTGGCACGAAATTATTATTATTTTATTTTGGATTTCACACATGTAGAACAAGAGGAAAGCTTGGCTTACCTTCTTGCAACCTGCTTAATCTTTTGCACAATTCCTGCCTTAATCTTTTGCACAATTCCTGCCTTAATCTTTTGTTAATTTCTTTGTTTCTCTCCACACTATTACAACTTAGGTCAAAGGTCGCTCTTGCTCAAAAGCCAGTCATATCCGACTCTAGGGTTCGGTGCTCATCTCCATTAACAGCCAAAGAGCCAGCCCTATCTGTGTTTGCAGATGTTTCTATGGACATGTGGCAGGCATGACGAGACTCCGGAGTGCACGGAATACTGTTTACCTTCCCACCGGAGTGCTATCTATTTATCTGCTTGCAATGTCTTGCTTTCGAACTGCTAGGCTGGCAGGAGCTGGGATACTCCGTCGTGCAGTTCAAGACCCAGGTACTGCATGACGGATTGAGCCCCCGTCTCTGTCCCAGCTTTTGGGGACATGAAAGGAGCCTCATTCGGGTGTCCCCTGAGTGGAGTTTCTTCTGCAAAAATCTTTTCAACCCAGAATAATTTCTGACATATAATAATTATTATTATTATTAAAAACAACAAAGATATTCAATTTGACCTGCTCCCTCTTAGATAACCAGTCTGTAAGCGAAAAGGCCTGCCTGTGAATTAAAACTTCAGGGGGTTAGAGACCAGTCACCCGGATAAACTCTTAAATTACTGTAGTAGGTGATCGTCTGGTTGTAAGATTTCATAGTTTCTATGAAAAAGATTAAAGAGGACAAGCCAAAGAGATTTAGGAATTTGAATCCCTGTTTGTTTATACCAGGGATTCTCAACCTGTGGCCCATGGGCCATATGCAGCCTGCAGCACCAGTTCATGTGGGGCCCTCACAGCCTCTACCACACCCGGAAGTGCCATGTGGTGGAGGAAGGGCAAAATGGCCGTCCGACCCCCGACGCTGTCGGAGGGAGCGTGACCCAATGGCCCCTGGCATTAAAAGGTTGAGAACTCCGGGTTTATACTGCCACAGTAGGAATTAGAGAAGAATGAGAATTTGGATCAATGGAAACAGAAACACAATTTCCTTACCTTAAGGAAGTTACAATGGTTTCAATTGTGTGGTTTTTTTTAAGTTTGAGGTTCCTGTTTTATTGTTATGTGATGTTTATATTTGTGAGCCACACAGAGTCGCCCTGGCGAGGGGGTGGCAATATAAATTCAAATAAATAAATTCAAATAAATTAATAAATAAATTCTAATAAATAAGTAAATTCTAATACAGTGGGAACCTCATACAACAATTGCCCCGTATAGCAATGAAATCGCATAACAATTAGGTTTTGTGGAGGGAAAGGCATCCCGCATAACAATTTCCCCTAGTGAAAAAATCCGTACAACAATTTTTCAATGGGAGAAACTACTTAGCGGAAAAAAATCGTTGTACGATGCATCCCATAGGGAAAATTGCTATACAATGCGTGCATTGTATAGCAATTGCTTCGTACAACAACGAGCCCTGTGGAACGGATTGACATCGTTGTATGAGGTACCACTGTAAATAAATAAATAAATCTGAATGTATGAATAGAAGAGATACACTGAAAAATGTATCTGTTCTGGCAAAATGCCTACTACAGTATTAACTCCCACATTCTGCCTTCTTAGGGATTGCGGTGGCTGAAGTGGTTAAGGACTGGAAGGTTAGCAGGCCAGCGGTTCGAGACCTGAGTACTGCATGACGGAGTGAGCTTCTGTCTCTGTCCCAGGAACTGCAAACCAGCTGCAGGCTTCTATTGATTTTCCAAATTGCTCTTACCTGAGAAAATCTACTTAGCTGTTTCGGGCTACCGGTCTGCAGATAGACGGGGAAAGATTCCTTTGAGAGGGCCCAACCTGGAGGTCAGCTTAGAGCCGGCCGGGGCAAAGTCCACCTCCTGAGGCCTCTCTAAGCAAACATTTCATTGTTCCCAAGATCTGGCCCAGTATTATCACTATCAAGGCACCCAAGCTAAAGATGGACAGAAACCATCCAGTGGTTCACGCCTCAACTGGACAATAAAACCATTGCTTCATCACTCTTGGTCCTCCCATCATCATCATCATCATCATAGGAGGATGATTACTGCACTCACCTACTTTCCAATTCTTCTTCCGTGTCCAGGCCTGACATGAAACTGTCAAAAGGAAGCCACCTTTGGGTAAGTTCGTTCTGCAGATCCTTTGGCCTGACCTAGCGTGAGAAAGATTAGCCAGCGCTGTTTGCGTCTGAAGACATTTCTGTAGACATGTGGCAGGCATGACTAGACACCAGAGTGCATGGAGTGCTGTAACCTTTCCTACCCAACTGGCACCCGTTTAGCTAAAGGTCACCTTTGCTTGAAAGCCAGTCGCATCCGACTCTAGGGTTCAGTGCTCATCTCTGTTTATAGCCAATGAGAGTAGCTTATTCCAGCATGCAGCACTCGGGTCTCAAACTACCAACCTTCCAGTCATCAAGTTCAGCGTCTTAATCACTTGAGCCACCGCAGTCCTTATGTTCTGAGAAACAAAAAGTATGTTCTGCTTGGCTATCCATCTCCAAAATGTGGAAGGTGTGGGGCATTCAATGGCCACAGTTTCCTTGTTTTCACCTCCTATGGCACTGATGGCGAAACTTGGCATGCCAGCTGTTCTTGGACTTCAATTCCCAGAAGCCCAAGTCTCCGTGAATCCACACAAATGGGTTTACTGCATGTACACACAGTAAACCAATTCATGTGGATTCACAGAGACTTGGGCTTCTGGGAACTGAAGTATAGGAACACGCGCAATAAACCCAATTGTGTGGATTCACAGACTTGGGCTTTTGGGAATTCAAGTCTAAGGACACACACAATAAACCCATTCATGTGGATTCACAGAGACTTGGGCTTCTGGGAACTTAAGTCCAAGAACACACACAATAAACCCATTCATGTGGATTCACAGAGACTTGGGCTTCTGGGAACTGAAGTCCGAGAACAGCTGGGGTGCCAAGGTTGGCCATCACGGTCCCATGGAAACACTCTTCCATTTCGCCTCTCAACATGGAAGTGCGCCCTTTGGCTCCACAAACATCTGCTGAAATGCCGACCTTCCAGCCCAAGTCACATGGTTTGAAATGTTGAAATTCTCCCCTGCTGACCAACCTCCTCCCCCCGCCCCCCCCCCCGCCCCCCCATCATCCACCCAGGCAACGTGATCTATTTCCATACTGTAAACAGCTGCTGGAGATAAGGGCTCAAAGCTCAGATCCCACCTACCCTCCATATCTGCATTGACTGACAAGCACGGAGACTGCAAACTCTGAGCGCATGGCACGGAAGCTAATGTTCAAGTTATGATTAGACCTTGGCAGGCCACCCAGCAGTTTAAGAAACAGCCCTAGGTATCATATTTGGTCAGAAGCACTGGCAGTGTGAAAGAACTAAAGCCGGGGTTCCCAACCTATGGCCCATGGGCTGGATCTGGCCTGCAGCACCATTTCATGTGCCCTCTACCCCTCTAAGGGCATTCAAGAAACAGAATGGCCGCCCCTTTGAAACTGTTGGGACAAAATAGCCACCCCTATCGTGCAGGGAGGGCAAAATGGCCATCCGGTCCTCGAAGCTGGCTAAGAGAGCATGACCTGGTCTCCCGGCTTGAAAAGATTGGCAACCCCTGGACTAAAAGAAGTGCAGAATGAACTCACCCAAAAGTGGCTTAATTTTGGCAGTTTCTTGTCTGGCCTAGACACAGAAGAAGAAGAAGAAATAATCACCTGGCATTTCAGGAATCCAAGGCGGTTCCCATATTCTCACCTGTCGGGTTCTGAGGAGGTATCTAGTCAAGCAACGTAGAAACCTGGGTGTTGATGTGAATAGCCCGGCTTAGGCTATTCTCAAGAAATACTTCATTAATACTTTTGTATGCCAAGGTAAAGGTCACCGGTGCTCGAAAGCCAGTCGTATCTGACTCTAGGGCTAGGCGCTCATCTCCGTTTGTAGCCAAAGAGCCAGCGCTGTCTTCATCTGCAGACCTTTCCGTGGACATGTGCAGGGAACGCTGTTACCTTTCCCACCGAAGTAGTACCTATTTATCTCCTTGTCATTTCTTAACAGCAGTCCTAAGAAAAAACACATTTAAAGCTTGTGTTTGTTAGCTTTAAACTTCTTTTTACCCAGTTTTTTGCCCAGGCCCCACAGTAAAGATAAAGGGTTTCCCTTGCTCCAAAGCCAGTCGTATCCGACTCTAGAGTTCAGTGCTCATCTCTGTTTCAAAGCCAAAGAGCCAGTGCTATCTGCTTCTGCAGACGTTTCCGTGATCATGTGGCAGACAGGACTAGACACCAGAGTGCAAGGAGCGCTGTTTACCTTCCCACCAAAGTTGTCCCTATTTATCGACTTGCAATGTCTTGCTTTCAAACTGCTGGGTTGGCAGGAGCCGGGGACAGAAACGGGAGCTCATTCCGTCATGCAGTACTTGGGGATCAAACTGCTGACCCCCCTCCTCCCAGCCAGCGTCTTAGCCACTCGAACCGGGGGACTTCATTTCCCAGAAGGCTGCCAGTCCATTCGCTGGTCAGTGACTACCTTTGTTCCACCAAACAAAAACAAGCCCTACCACCTGCTTGGAAGCACAACAGCACTGCCTTAGGAGGCCGGAAAACAAGGACGCCCAAAGCAAGCTGGTGAGGTCAATGTCAAAAAATACTTTTGTGTGTACAAGATCCCAAACTAAATATTTCCACGGAAGACTAGGAACGATCTTCTGCTACAAACCTGCCACAAATTGCCCACCGATGAGCCCAAGAGAGCAGGGAACACAGCAACCTTTTCAGCCACACCCTGTACCTAAACCAGTGATGGCTAACCGTGGCACTCCAGCTGTTCTTGGATTTCAATTCCCAGAAGCCCCAAGTCCCTGTGAATCCACACAAATGAAACCTATTGATCTACTTACAATTTCTTGCTTTCTAACTGCTAGGTTGGCGGGAGCTGGGACAGAGACGGTGTTCACTCTGTCGTGCAATACCCAGGTCTTGAACTGCCAGCTTGCCAGCCTTCCAGCTAACAAGGTGAGCTTCTTAACCACTGCCCTCCTACTGCTCACTGGAACACACACCCCCTCAACAGTTTGCTTACCATATTTACTCGAGTATAAGTTGGGTTTTTAGCCCCCAAAGTGAAGTCTAAAAATGCGACTCGGCTTATACTCGGGTCAATGTAAACACTCAAAAACATACCCACACAAATGTCTAAATTAATTGATTTTACCATATTTTCATGCATTTTAATTGAAACTCACTAGCAGCTTCTGCAATTTCCACCCCCGACTTATATTTGTGTCAATCTATTTTCCTAGTTTTAGAGGTCCAAATTAGGTACCTCGACTTATATTCGGGATGACTTATAGTCGAGTATGTATGGTATTTATTTGTTTATTACATTTTTATACCGCCCATTAGGGGCTGCGGTGACTCTCTGATTAAGAAGCTCGCTGGAAGGCCAGCAAGTCGTCAGTTCGAGACCCAGGTACTGCATGATGGATTGAGCACCTGTCTCTGTCCCAGCTCTTAGGGACATGAAAGGAGCCTCCTTCGGGCGTTCCATGAGCGGAGTTTCCCCAGCAAAAATACTATCAACCCTGAATAATTTCTGACAAAATTATTATTATTATAGTGCACATACAAATAACAAATGCAGCAGTGAGATGATGCCTCTTCTAAGTCACTTTGAAAATTCCAAACTTTGCAAGCTTTTGTAACTCATGGTTACTTCTTCGGGCTATAATATCAGTGATGGCCAACCTTGGCGCTCCAGGTGTTCTTGGACTTCAGTTCCCAGAAGCCCTGATCAGCAGAAGTGCTGACTTTGGGTTCTGGGAATTAAAGTCCAAGAACACCTGGAGTGCCAAGGTTCACCATCACTGGGCTATATCATGGCATTGGCTATGTCAGGGATTCTTAACCTGTAGCCTGCGGGCCAGATGTGGCCCATGACATCATTTCGTGTAGCTCACCTCCACCACACCCAGAAGTGACATGTGGCGGAGGAAGGGCAAAATGGCCCAATTCTTTCGATGTACTATTCTAATTGTATATATGTACGTATCTATCTATTTATCCTGTCTATATATGTATTTTATCTAGTCATGCACGGTTTTTAAGCTTTACACAGTCACTTTTTCCCGATTTCCAGTATGAGATATATTCTAACTTTGTATGTATTAACTTATAGATTTCCCAGAGGAAAGGGCTTATGCATGCCCAGAAAAGCTTATATTTTACCGGAAAAGCTTTGGAAAATATTGTCTCAGTGGTGAATTGTTTGGAAATATCATCTCATTATGGTACTGCACTGTACATAAATATAGTTACATGGACTGTCGTCTCGGACTTATCTTTACTTAGATTACTACTTTATATACATTTCGAAACAGACAACAGCTACATCCTTTTACAATCTATCCTTTTACAATATACAACACGTAACAAAGTAACCCAATGAAACAAACCACAAAATAAAATAAAACCACCAAATAAGTATACCAAAAAAAAAAAATCCTGGGCGTCTGTGGCCACTACAGGGTCAACTGAGCAGCTTAGTTTATTGTTAAGGGTGTGACATTCTCATTAACCAGGCAGGGAGATTGCTTATACTATACTGTACAGTACTGTATTTCATTAGACCCAAGTTGGAAAAAGGCAATAAAATAAAATAAAATAAACCCTAGGCCCTTCCTCCAGTCCAAAGGGCAAGGAAAAGACCTTTAGTCCACATTTCCTCAGTGGTGGCAGTGGGGGGAGAAGAACATTTATCCAAACAACCAAGCTGCCAGTCTCTTGGGCGGGGTAACCTTTGACCCAGTGGTGGGCTCCAAATTTTTTTACTACCTACTCTGTTATTTCAAAACTTGGATGTGCGGGAGGGCCAGCCAGAATTTCTACTATTGGTTCTGGCAAACTGGTGTGAACCTGCTGATGCCCACCACTGCTCTGACCCCCTTCTCCCCATAGATGGGGGGCACTGAGCCTCCCACCCCACAGACCCCCAACCCCCCCCCTCCACCACATAGAGCAGAATAGACAGAAGATCCCTTTATGTTAAATAAGGGGGCATCTCCCCCTAAAGCACCCCTGGGCCAGGCAGCCATTTTGGGCATAGGGCCAATATTTAAGGCCCCCCCATCAATGTAAAGAAGGGCAACCTTATAGCACCCCTCTTAACCCAAGGAGGGGGCAGAAAACCACCCCCTGCCTTTCAACCCCCACGCCCCTTAATACCACTCATGCAAGAGCAGGCAACTGCCCTGGTGGCGCAGGGGTCAAACTGCTATAGTGCAACCACAAGGTTGTGAGTTCGATCCTGATCAGGAATCAAGGTTAACTTAAAGCGATCACTCTTGCCCCATAGCACTTAGTGCACTCTCTGGGCAGTTCACAAGTTAGTTGGTATTTTATGCACTCATTAACATGCTGGGACCTCATCTGACCGACCTTGTAAGGAAGGAAGAGGCTCAGTCAACCTTGAATCCTGGTCAAGATCGAACTCGCAACCTCTATGGGGCAAGTGTAAAAGTCTGGTCAATTCTGACCAGAGATCAAGGACGACTTAGCCACTTCAAACCTCCCCAGTTCCATAAAAATGAGGCCCCAGCATGTTAATGAGGGCAAAAATGCTAATTAACTTGTGAACCGCCCAGAGAATGCATTACGAACTATGGGGCAGGTCTAGAAGTCAGCCAGAACGTTGTGAGTTCGATCCTGACTGGAAACAAGGTGGACTCGGCCTCTTCAAACCATTCTCAGGTCGGTATAATGAGTATGTTAGGGGTAAAAATGCCAATTAACTTGTGAACCGCCCAGAAAGGGAACTAAGCGCTCCGCAGGGACAGAAGTCAACCAGAAGGTTGTGAGTTCGATCCTGACAAGAGCTCAAGGTTGACTCAGCCTCTTCAATCCTTCCCAGGTGCATAAAATGAGTCCTCAGCATGTTAATGAGGGCAAAAAAAAGGCTAATTAACTTGTGAACCATCCAGAGAGTGCACTAACAAAACGTTTCTGTGGGGCAGGTATAGAAGTGTGATTGCTTTGAGTCAACCTTGATCCCTGGTCAGCCTCGAACTCACAACCTCCTGGTTGCAGCACAGCAGTTTTAACCCCTGCATTAAGGCAAGGGGGGGCTTAGTTATCAAACTAGGCTCCTAAAAAAAATATGCCCCCCTCCCCATAGTAGTCCCACCCAGCCACCCCATTTCTGAAGGGGGAACGCCACTGCGCATGCGCGCGCCCCATAGGGACTCACCCCCGCCCCTCGGGCTTGCTCGCGCTCTTGCCGCCGCCGCCGCGACTGTCGCCTCTCTTCCTTTGCTCGGCTCCTCTAGCCCTTAGCAGGCCGCCGCCGCGAGCCCTGACGCCCCTTCTCTTGGCCAATCAGCGCATAGTCGCTTTGCATAAAGAGGCAGGGCAAGAGGGACGTAGGCGGGGGTGGGGCTCTTCTGTGTGCGCCAATGAGGAAAAAGGTGACACCCCATAGGCGTGAATGGATGGGCGGGGCAAGAGGGAGGGAGCTCTGCGAAAGGAGGCGGGGCAGACGGAGGGGCCTGGAGAAGGGCGGGGGCGGGGACTCTTCTCTAGGATTGACATCGACGTACGCCAATGAGAAAAAGGCGACGCTACATAAGCGGGGTTTGTTTCTCCCTGGTGAATGGGCGGGGCAAGAGGGGAGGAGTTAGCTACGCTTGGTTCTCTCTGAAGCTGTGGTTCAACTACTGTATTGCAACCAGAAGGTTGTGAGTTCGATCCTGACCTGGTTGACAAGGTTGACAAGGTTGACTCAGTTCCCCCTTTTTTCCCCTTCCGATGCACAGCATGTTAATTGGGACATAAAATGCTAATTAAATTGTGAACCGCACAGAGATTGCACTGACACAGGGATTCTTAACCTGTGACCTGTGGGCCGGATGTGGCCCTTGGCACCCATCTCATGTGCCCCCCCTCCCACTGCCTTCACCACACCAGGAAGTGCCATGTGGTGGAGGAAGGGAAAAATGGTTGTCCGGTCCCCAAAGCTGTCTGAGGGAGCGTGACCCGGCCCCTGGCTTTAAAAGGTTGAGAACTCCTGGACTAAGTGCTATGGAGCATGTGTAGATGTCAGCCAGAACATTGTGAGTTCAATCTTGACCAGGGATCAAGGTTGATTCAGGCTGTTTTCTCCTTCCAAGGTCGGTCTAAAGAATACCTAGCATTTTAATGGGGTCATAAAACACTAATTAACACATGAACCACCCAGAGAGTGCACTAAGCGCTATGGGGGGGATGTATAGAAGCATTATTGCTAGTGCTAATTATTAGGGAATTAATTAAAAACAGGACAGCGCTATTTTTCGGAAGAACACAATATTGCCTCCAGTATTTTCGTATTGGTTCTGCTTTTCTGTCTAAGCACTATTAATGGTAAAACATCCCCCTCTGTAACTTCATTAGGTAAAGGTAAAGGTCGCCCTTGCTCGAAAGCCAGTCGTATCCAACTCTAGGGTTCTGTGCTCATCTCTGTTTCAAAGCCGAAGAGCCAGCGCTGTCTGCTTCTGCAGACATTTCTGTGGTCATGTGGCAGGCACTTCTTGGTACTCTCCTGCTGTGAAGAGGGAGGGAGCAAGGTAGGAGTGGAAGAGGGTGAGCCCTTCCAAATGTCCCATTAGAAGCAATCTTCCCCATCCATCGCTGGATGCAGGAAAGAGGATACCATTTTTATGGCTCTGAAAACATTTTGCAGGGCAAAATGGCCACCCGGTCCTTGAAGCTGACTGAGAGAGCATGACCTGGGCCCCAGCTTGAAAAGGTTGAGAATTCCTGCTCTATGCTGATAGACTTTACAAATATTTCCTCCTTTCCACAACATCTTGGCTCCCTCCCCTGGCCTGGCTGGTCAGGGGAGTTTGGAGCGCAGGTGTACCTTGTTTCTCGTTGCGGGGCCGTGAAAAGCCACCGGAGCTGTCGGAACGTTTTCTTGCCTCAGCCGGGTTAGGGCCAGTTCTTCCCTGGATCTGTCATGGACGTCCTAGCCATTGTGGACGTTTGAGCCATTGGGCTCCGTCATGGACATTTGAGCCATTGGGCTCCATCATGGACAGTTGAGCCGTGGGGCTCCGTCGTGGATGTTGGGTAGCCGAGAGTATTGTGCAATTTAATTTTGTTATTGCTGTATTTAAATGGTGTGTATTGCATTTTTTTTTTGTATTTGTCTTGTAAATTTTTTAAGGTGAAAACTGTATATTTTTTGGTATTTTCCGTTAACTTTTTTCTTATTGCTCTTGTACTGTATTATGATTTGTTTTGTACTTTGTATTGTATTATATACCTATGTTGTACACTGCCTCAAGTCGCACGTGGTGTCGAGTGAGGCAGGATAGAAATTTAATAATAAATAAATGTGGGGATAATATTTGTTTATAACAGTTACATGCAGTCATGTTTCCACTGCAAATGTATAAAAGCACCCATGGGGGAAGTGTTCAAATGTCTTTTAGAGGAAATCAATTCACAAATTAGAAACAAAAGGATATTTTATTTCTTCCGACTTCCCCAGAGTGTGATTTTGTAGCAATGGGTTTATCTGTTGCTGGGCCCGTTGCAACTTCGCCAGACTTGAACTTCGGCAGAGTTCAAATACCCAGGAACAACATTGACTGAAAATGGCAACATGAACCAAGAGATGAACCTAGGGTCCAGTAAGGCAAACCGTGTACTGCAGGGCTTCCTGACCTAACCATTTCATGTGGCCCCACAGCCCTCCAAGGGCATTCAAGAAGCAAAATCGCCAGCCTCCTGAAGTTTTTGGGACAAAATGGCCACCTGCATCGTGCAGGCAGGACAAAATGGCCGTCCGGCCCTCAAAGCTGACTGAGAGAGCATGACCTGGCCCCTGGCTTGAAAAGGTTGGGAACCCCTGATGGTGTATTGGGACACAAGGCAATACCAATCAACATAAAGGGACACCTCGTACATATAGCCTATTCATTTTCCCACCTTAGATTACGAGTGCCAAACATGGACACTTACAACTAAACATAAGCCAAAGTGGGTCACCACGGAAACGAGAGGTCTGAGGAGTGTCTGTCTGTCTGTCTGCCCATTTGTGAGGTCAGCATTGAGAGACTTGCCTGGTTGTTTCAGTTGGGAGCTGATTCTTGGGAGGGGGGGTGTCAGCTGCCCCCCGAATGGCTTGGTGTTGGTGGGCCAGTATCTACCCCTGAGGCCCCAGCCCCACCCAAGGAAAGGGGGTTTATTTTAAAAAAAATTAAAACCTGAGCCCCGCCAGCAAGTACTTTTAACAAAAAAAAAAAAAAAAACCAAAGTACAATTCCAGGGAGGAAAAGGAATATTCTGAGTTGCCAAGGGAAGACACATGGCTGGGAAATTGGTAAGAATGAATGGGTCTCACTGTGGTTTTACTTTGGGAAGCGATCCCATTGGGCAGAGGGGCGAGATGAGCGCTATGCTGGGGGGAGGGAGGAAGCGATCCCATTGGGCTGCTGGGCAGAGGGGCAAGACAAGCTCTGTGCTGGGAGAGGGAGGAAGTGTTCCCATTAGGCTGCTGGGCAGGGAGGCAGGGCTAACTCTATGCTGGGGATACGATGCACATGCCCACAGAGAAGGCTGTGAGTGTCACCTCTGGCATACTTGCTATAGGTTCACCACCACTGTTCAAGTGCAACCTCAGCTGGGGGAGGGAGGAAGTGTTCCCATTGGGCTGCTGGGCAGAGAGGCAGGGCTAACTCTATGCTGGGGATACGACGCACATGCCCACAGAGAAGGCTGTGAGTGTCACCTCTGGCGCACTTGCTATAGGTTCACCACCACTGTTCAAGTGCAACCTCAGCTGGGGCAGGGAGGAAGTGTTCCCATTGGGCTGCTGGGCAGAGAGGCAGGGCTAACTCTATGCTGGGGATACAATGCACATGCCCACAGAGAAGGCTGTGAGTGTCACCTCTGGCGCACTTGCTATAGGTTCACCACCACTGTTCAAGTGCAACCCCAGCATGCGGTGACATGAGGGACAGGACAAACTAAGCCTGACCTAAAGGAAGTTGTTTTGCATTGTTTGCCTGTAATTACAATCCGAAAAGGTTCTGTCCTGCCTGAGAGGCCACCTGACCCTGAAGCAGAACTTTATCTTCTACTCTGAAAGCAGCCAAAAGGGTTTTAGGCCGGCTTCCTGGATGGGTGGCTGGTCTCTGTCAGGTGGAACGTGTTCCCATGGCTGTGGGGAAAATGGGCTTAGTTATCCTTACACAGGTGGGGGAAGGTTACCTGTTGGTCTGGACAGCCCCAGGGAGATCAGCCTCCATTTTGGATTCGGTTCCTTGTTGAGCTGGTATCTTCTTCTTTGTGTAGCAGTTGCCACTTGAGGGTGGAGACGGTTGCAACCGGGAAGCCAATGTCGCCAAGGGGGAAGAGGTAGGCCAGGGCCTCCGGAGCGGCCCTGAGGAAGGTACCCAAGGTGACCAGAAGCAACACCGCAAGCTTGATCTTAGATGGGTAGGTGCAACACAGAACTGGCGCTCCTCTTCTACACACACACACACACCAATTTCTTTATTGCAGGGGGTTCCCCAACCGTTTCAAGAAGGTGACCGGGTCATGCTCTCTTAGTCAGCTTTGAGGCCCGGACGGCCATTTTGCCCTGCCTGCACGATGGGGGT
This sequence comes from Bradypodion pumilum, assembly GCA_035047305.1. NCBI lineage: Eukaryota > Metazoa > Chordata > Lepidosauria > Squamata > Chamaeleonidae > Bradypodion > Bradypodion pumilum. Next base: position 41,356,259 of record JAWDJD010000007.1, on the reverse strand, counting down.
GGCCTTTTTGTCCCAACAGCTTCAAAATGATGGCCATTTTGTTTCTCAAATGGAGAGCAGTTTGAGACCCGAGTGCTGCACGATGACATGAGCTCCTGTCTTCTGTCCCAGCTCCTCCAACCGAGCAGTTCGAAATTGCAAGTAGATAAATAAGGGGCCACTTCTGTGGGGAAAGATCTTGGGGCATGGAAGGAGCATCATTCAGGCGTCCCCTGAGCAGAGTTCCTCCAGCCAAAAAAAACTTCTCAACCCAGAATAATTTCTGACACAAAATTATGATGATGATGATGATGATTATCCTCAGGTGCTGGAGAAAGACAAGGAAGTGGAGCCCACAGGGAGCCGGGAGCCCATCGGAAGCCATGTTCCGGAGCCGCTTTTGCCTCCACCTGGGGACAATGCGAAGGAACGCCTGGGGCTCAGCGTGAGTGAGGTGAGGAAGCACATTTTCTGCCCTTGGAACTCACCACCACCAGAGGTCTCAATGTCATAAAACAGGGATTCTCAACCTGTGGGCCAGATGCGGCCCTTAGCTCCATTTCATGTGGCTGCCTCCACCACACCAGGAAGTGCCATGTGGTGGAGAAAGGGCAAAATGGCCGTCTGGTCCCCAAAGCTGTCTGAGGGAGCGTGACCCAACGGCCCCCGCTTTAAAAGGGTTGAGAACTTCTGTCATAAAAGATGGCTTCTGGGAGTTGATACGGTTCACGAGGGAGGAGGTAAAAGTCACCCACAACCCTGCTTATGCAGGTGCAGTATAGCTTATGCTGCACAAGAGTCCGGGCAGCGCAGGGTTTCAACTGCTGTACTGCAGCTCAAAGGTGGTGAGTTTGATCCTGACCAGGGCTCAAGGTCAACTCAGCCTTCCATCTTTCTTCGGAGGTTGGTCACATGAGGATCCAGCATGTTCATGGAGGCAAAATGCTAATTAACTTGTGAACTGGGGCTTTTGTTAAGAATGGTTGGGTAATTTTTGTAGCATTTTAAATTGGGCTTTTATGGGTTTTAAGTTTCAGACTGTGTTGTTGATTTTAACTTTGTGAGCCACCCAAAGTCATTTCGAGTTGGGCGGCTTTATAAATTAGATAGATAGATAGATAGATAGATAGATAGATAGATAGATAGATAGATAGATAGATAGATAGATAGAAAGAAAGAAAGAAAGAAAGAAAGAAAGAAAGAAAGAAAGAAAGAAAGAAAGAAAGAAGGAAAGAAAGAAGGAAAGAAAGAAAGAAAGAAAGAAAGAAAGAAAGAAAGAAAGAAGGCCGGCAAGAGGGATCCAAGTAGGATTTAATCCACTTGGGGACTACCACTCTTCCCTGTGGACTTTGGCACCCAAGGCTGCTAGTCCTCAGGGTGGTCAGGTTAGTTAACTGCCAGGGGCTGTGGTGGCTCAGTGGTTAAGAAGCTCACCTTGTTAGCTGGAAGGCCGGCAAGTCAGCAGTTCGAGACCCGGGTATTGCATGATGGATTGAGCACACGTCTCTGTCCCAGCTCTTGGGGGCATGAAAGGAGCCTCATTCGGGGTGTCCCCTGAAGGGAGTTTCTCCAGCAAAAGAAACTTTCAACCCAGAATAATTTCTGACACTAAATTATGATTATCACACGGCAGCCATGAGGGCCGGAATTCTCAACCTTTTTTAAGCCAGGGACCATTGGGTCATGCTCCCTCAGACAGCATCCGGGGCCGGATGGTCATTTTGTCCTTCCTCCACCGCATGGTAGTTCCTGGTGTGGTGGAGGCAGGGGGGGGGGACATGAAATGCTGCCACAGACCACATCCGGCCCATGGGCTGCAGGTTGTGAATCCCCTGCCTTCAGGTCTCTCATGCCTCCCTGAAATGCCATTATATTTTCCTCCCGCTCGCCCCAGGTGTATTTGATAGAAAGCTTGGCACCTCAGGAAAATCTCACCCCAATCACCACCATCGCTCCAGACATCAGGTGTGCCGAAAAAAGCCCAGCTGACCCCGAGGGCTATTACCTGTGTGATGAAATAGCCTTCCTCCTCACGGGGTCCACCGGCCCCCTTGGCTACTTCCCCTGCTACCGAACATACGCGGAACTCCCTTCCTATCGCCCCGCTAGGCACCCTTCAAAGGTAGGTACCCTGTATTGGTCCCAGAATAGGGAATAGGGTTGGGCTCCTTCTCTGGATAAGAGGCCCACGGGTCAGCCCATGGATGGCCACTGGCAGCCGCAGCGACCAGCAAGTCCCTCCAGAACAGGAGTTCTCAAACTTTTAAAGCCAGGGGCCAGGTCACACTCCCTCAGACAGCTTTGGGGGCCGGATGGTCATTTTGCCCTTCCTCCACCTCATGGCACTTCCTGGTGTGGTGGAGGCGGTGGGGCCCCCACATGAAATGGTGCTTCGGGTCACAGGTTGAGAATCTCTGCTCCAGAAGAAACATGGAGAGGGTCCCATGGAGGAGGAAGAGGAGACGTCGACATGCACGTCCCAGGACTCCTGGAGTGCCAAGCTTGGCCATCACTGCCCTAGACCAGTGATGGCCAACCTTGGCACTCCAGGTGTTCTTGGACTTCAATACCCAGAAGCCCAAGTCAGCACTCCTGCCGATCGAGGCTTCTGGGAATTGAAGTCCAAGAACACCCAGAGTACCAAGGTTGGCCATCACTGCTCTAGGTGTGTGTGTGTGTGTGTGGGGGGGGTTTACACAGAAAGAGCTTCCTCAAATATTGTGCTATTTTTGAACCACAATCGGGCGTGATACCTTGGTAACGGCAACCTTGTGTTGCCAGCTAATCTTTTTCACACTAGGTCGGGCGAAAGGAACTGCAGAATGAACTCACCCAAAGGTTCCTTCAATTTTTGTCAGTTTCACGCCTGGCCTAGATACGGAAGAACTGGTCTAGGGGAACCGAGGTGGTTTAGTGGTTAAGATGCTGAGCTCGGCAACTGGAAGGTCAGCAGGTCAGCCGTCCGAGACCCGAGTACTGTACGATGGAGTGAGCTTCTATCTCTGTCCCAGCTCCTGCCAACGTAGCCATTCAAAATTGCACGTAGATAAATAGAGACCACTTCGGTGGGAAAAAACATCTTGAGGGACACAAAAAGAACCTCATTCGGGCGTCCCCTGAGTGGAGTTTCTCCAGCAAATATCCTTTCAACCCAGAAGAAATTCTGACACAAAATTATTATCATACCATGATGATCGCCAATATTCAGATATGGCAGAAGAAGAAGCAGTCTATGTCTCAGGGAGGGGGAGGGGGCATCAGGATTTCAGAGGTGCTTAGGTGGTAAGGTAAAGGTCGCCCTTGCTCAAAAGCTAGTCATATCCGACTCTAGGGTTCAGTGCTCACTTCTGTTTATAGCCAAAGAGCCAGTGCTGTCTGCATCTGCAGACATTTCCATGGGCACGTGGCAGGCATGACTAGACATCGGAGTGCACAAAACGCTGTTTACCTTCCAGATTTATCTACCTGCAATTTCTTGCTTTCAAACTACTAGGTTGGTAGGAGCTTGGACAGAGATGGGAGCTCATTCCATTGTGCAGTACTTGGGTCTCGAACTCCGACTTTCCAGTCTCCAAGCTCGGCGTCTTAACCACTTGAGCCACTGCCATCCCAAGATGGTGCATGGCCATAAAAAGGGTCAGGAACCACTGACCTCTAGAGCCTTTGTGTTTTCTCGCAGGTCCGGCCAGTGAAGGACCGGGCCAAAGCAAGCCCCGAGCCGACCCCTCCTGCTTTAAGCCCCACACCAGCCCCAGCTGGGGAGCCCCACCCACCCCCTTCATGCCTCAGGTTCGAATTCCTAATCGGCTGGGTCCGGAAGATCTTCAGGAAGTCAGCAGAACCAGAACCACAACCCAGCACTAGCAGTGACACTGGCCAGAGGCCGGAGGACCGTCGCATTCAACGATGGCTGGCCCAACGTGGCACCAGCTGCCGTGTCCATCCAGAGCCACCTTCCACTAAAACCTCCACTTTCGTCTCTTAAGTCTCACACTCCCCCATCCCAACCAAAAAAAAAAAAAAAAACCAAAATGATAGGACTTGTGTGTGTTTTTTCTCACTACACAAAGCAGAGAAAATCAGCCTCATTTGGGCAGTCCAGAGTATGATTGGGACATGAAACAAGAAGAACCAGAAACAGGCACCAATGAGGACTTGAGTTCAGCCAAAGCTTCTGGGTCTTGGCTTGTGGGTCTTTCTCCTGCTCTTTCCACAAGATGGGTTATGTTCCAGTTCTTTCCCTTCTAACCTCATTCCTGATGTCATCCCTTCTAGTCACTCCAGCAGTAATCTTTGTCCGTCTCCTCTCCAGATGGGCAAAACCACTTTATCTGTTCTCTCTGCATGTAGTGCAAGATGGGTTCTGTTCCAGTTCTTTCCCTTCTAACATCATTCCTGATGTCATCCCTTCCAGTCACTCCAGCAGCCTTCCCCAGGAGCCGTGGGTGGAAAAAAGACACATACAATTTTGCTTTTCAATGACTATGATGACACAAAGAAACAACCTTGAACAGCTGAGGGCAAGACTATGGGTTTCTTTGCCTGCCTGTCAATATACGCCCTTCCCCTAACGACGGTCCTTCCTGTTTTGCCTCTCCCGGAGCGTAAAGCTTGAGAATGCACATCCTTTCTTTAAAGTGATCCGTCAGTGCAACAAAAGCCCTCACAATTTTGGTTCCGGGCAGGGTTGAGGGCTCATTTGGATAATTAAAAACAAATTAAAATGTAAAAAAAAAAAGTTTAAAAGGCTGCCTGAGAGTAGAAATTAAGATCTAAAATCTCTTCCTAGGTCTTGTGAAATAATGTAGACATTTTAAAGGTCACCCCCTTGCTTGAAAGCCAGTTGTATCTGAGTCTAGGGCTCAGTGCTCATCTCTCTTTATAGCCGAAGAGCCAGCACTGTCTGCATCTGCAGACGTTTCCATGGGCACGTGGCAGGCATGACTAGACACCGGAATACACGGCACATTCTTTACCTTCCCACCGAAGTAGTCCCTATTTATCTACTTGCAGTTTCTTGCTTTCAAACTGCTAGGTTAGCAGGAGCTGGGACAGAGACAGGCGCTCATTCTTTCCTGCAGGATTCAGGTCTCGAACTGCTGACCTGCTGCCTTCCAGTCAGTGTCTTAAACACTTGAGCCACTGCAGTCCCTGCAGGCATTTTATTTAAAGTATGCAATATGCCACATCATATGTCTGGCCAGACATCCAGCTATGGTAACGGAGTAGACCATACAGGCAGCAACTCAATGTTGAGTGTTGGGCAGTGGTAAATAACCTGACTCTCTAAAGGGGCCAACGGCTACGGGGGGATGAGGCCCTTTAGGTGGGGTGATGGTTCCCCCCTAAGCGGAGGAAATGCCACTGGAAACCATCAACCTGTTGGGCCCAACGGCAAAATGAACGGAGGAGGAATTCTGATTCCCAATGGTCGTGGAGGTGGAAGAGGCCGTGCCAGATGGACTGGCTGTGAAGGCACACTTGGATAACATCCTCAAGGCTGTGGCAGTCCTTTGCAGTCCTGGTGTTAAATCTTCCATGTCTTATTCCATACTGTTGTGTTCTGTTGGTTTTATTGTACACACGGATTACAATGTATCTGAGCCAATGTAACCTTGCCTATAGCAACAATGTAACCTTCAGCTGTATCATATAAACCCTGTAATAGGACGCGAGCTAATGACCACCAGCTGGCAGCAGCGAGCGTCCAAGCTCTCTTGGTCCGAACTCATCAAAGGCAACAGCGCGGGAAGCTTTCCCGCCACCACCTACACCTGGACAAGAAGGGCGTGACCCACAATGACGTCACGCAGACAGTAGCCAATGGGCTACCATGGCACCACGTTCAAATGTATCCCTACTGTATATAAAGAGCTATCGATCCGCCATTACCTCATGTTCCCTCTGTCCACGATGCAATAAACCTGAGTTAACCCAGCCCGAGGCTGTGTCCTGTGTCTTAGTTTCATACACTAAATTGGCGACGAAGGTGGGATCATGGATCCCCACGGGACAGCCAGGGCACAGAGCGGTTTCAACATCACCAAACCGCAAGACTGGGAGCTGCTTGAGATGGATTTCCAGGCGGCCCTGGTGGAACTCAGAGTCAAAGGAGAAGACGAGGAGAGGAAGAGGGCCATCCTCACCAGAATGCTCGGGATGGAAACCAAGCGGACGCTGGTGGGCATAATCGCTCCGAAGAAGGTGAGCGACTTTAAGGCGAGCGACATCATGAAACTGCTGCGAGAGCGGTTCTGCCCCTCGAGGGCAATGTTTCCCGCTCGGAGCGCGTTTTGGAGGCGAGTCCAAGCGCCGGATGAGTCGGTTGAGGCATTCGTGGCCGCCATGAGGGTAGCCGCCGCCCCCTGTAAATGGGGCGATATCCTGGAGTTGGTCCTCAGGGACGGCGTGTTGTGTGGCCTGAAAGACAAGGAGGTACAGCGCAGCTTGATGAATAAGGAGCCGCCACCCACGCTGGCAGAGGTCATAGAGGCCGCGGAAGCCGCAGAGTCCACGAATGCCGGAGTGGACGAGATGCACCAGTGGCGTGAGTGGCGTCCTAGAGCCGGCAAGGCGGAAAATTCAGTGCACGGGAAGACCGGACAGTCGGTGCACGCGACTCGACGGGCCTCAAAGTCGTCTACGGAAGGCAGCGACGGCGAGGAGGTCCAGAAGGTCCGGAAGGGTGGTCGACGCTGCGAGGGTTGCGGAGCGGCCCACGAGCGCGCGAGATGCCCGTTCAGGAAGGCCGAGTGTTACACCTGCGGCCGTCGGGGGCACATCGCCAAGGCGTGCAGAAAGAGGAAAGAGGGCCGGAGGCAGTCACAAGACCGCGCAGCCAGACCGGACCGTCCAGCGAGGCCCAAAGATGGCGCCCAGACCACGAGGAAGCAGGACGGCGTGGGCCGCGTCTCGGACGGCAGCGAGGACGACGCCTCAGTGTTCAGTCCCATTACTTCGTTGAGGTATTAGTACAAGGGGCCCCTATTAAGATGGAAATTGACTCGGGGTCCTCCTATTCCATAATTCCCCAGAAAGAGTTCCTGAAAATCGACCCCCACGTGCGGCCCAAGCTTAAAGCGTTGAGGTCCACACTACGGGACGTACAGGGAAACAGCATTCCGGTGTTGGGGGTCGGGAAATTTCGGGTCAATTTTAAGAGACATTCTGCGGAACTGCCCCTAGTTGTCCTCAAAGGGGGAAGCTGTAGCCTCCTAGGGACACAGTGGTTTCAGCCCTTAGGTTTGTTCATAGGGGGAGTGCATACCGTGGGGGGGGGACCCAATACAAGCGGTTTGCGATGCGCATCCCGACGTTTTTAAGAAAGGACTCGGAAGGTTCAAGGGACCCCCTGTAGCTTTCGACATAGACCCGGAGGTCCGCCCGATAAGACTCAAACCACGCAGGGTGCCGTTCGCACTCAAGGACAAGATAGAGGCGGAACTGGACAAACTGGTGGGCCAGGGGATTCTTATTCCTGTTGATTCCGCGGAGTGGGAAACTCCAATTGTAACAGCTCTAAAGGCTAACGGGGAGGTGCGCATTTGCGCTGATTATAAGTGTACAATTAACAAGGCGATGCGCCCCAATGCATACCCGGTGCCAGTGATCAGCCACCTTTTGGCCAGACTAAATGGGGGGAAGTGTTTCGCTAAACTCGATTTGGCACAAGCCTATCAGCAACTTCCAGTGACCCCCGCCACGGCCGCGGCACAAACGATAGTTACACATAAGGGAGCGTTCCAGGTGTCGCGGTTACAGTTCGGCGTGAACTCGGCACCCGGCCTTTTTCAATCGCTCGTGGAACGCCTCCTAAAGGGCCTGGAGGGGGTGTTGCCTTATTTTGATGACGTGTTGATAACAGGGGGGAGTGAGGCTGAACTGGCGAAAAGGTTGGACAAAGTACTGACCGTGTTCGAGAAAGCGGGGCTGAGATTGAGGAAGGACAAATGTGTTTTTTTCGAGACCGAGGTCGAGTTTTTAGGGTTCCGGATCACACCCGAGGGGATTAAGCCATCTAAATCCAAAGTAGCAGCCATTAAAAAGGCCCCTCGCCCCACATCCAAAACCGAGCTGCAGTCTTTCCTGGGGCTCCTCAATTTTTACCATACATTCCTCCCGCGGAAGGCGTCCGTGGCCGAACCGCTCCATCGGTTACTTAAAAAGGAGGAACCATGGATGTGGGGTGACGAGCACGAGAGGGCGTTCAAGGAACTAAAGCAACTCCTAACATCTGAGGCAATCCTGACGCACTTCGACCCCAAACGGCCAGTGGTCCTAGTCTGTGATGCATCCCCGGTGGGGGTGGGGGCGGTGCTTTGCCACGTGTTGGAGGACGGAAGGGAGGCCCCGGTTGCGTTTTACTCAAGGTCCCTGTCCCAAGCGGAGCGAAATTACGCACAAACTGACAGGGAAGCGTTGGCAATAGTAGCGGGGACCAAAAAAATTTCACGATTTTTTGTATGGCCGCCCGTTCAAAATCGTGACCGATCACAAGCCGCTGTTAGGGATTTTCACGGCAAGCAAGCCCACGCCACAGATCCTGTCCCCGAGGATGCTGCGATGGGCTATTTTCCTCAACGCGTACCAACATGAGTTGGAGTACAGGCCCGGAAAGGAGATCAGCCATGCTGATGCGCTTTCGAGGTCCCCTCTGCCCTTGTCGGCGGACCAAAAGGCGAGAGCAGAGAGAGACCGCCAGGTGTTGCTAATTGAGGTTTTAGACGCACCCCCACTAGTACCAGCCGACATTGCTAGGGCGACAGGCAAGGACCGAACGCTGGAGAAAGTTAGTTCATGGGTGCAGAAGGGGTGGCCGGCTTCGTCCCCGAGTACAGAGTTCGACCCATTCTTTAGGAAAAAGCTTGAGTTGTCCCTAGAGAGGGGGTGCCTCCTGTGGGGCCAACGGGTGGTGGTCCCTGCGCCCCTGCGGACGAGGGTGCTCGAACTGCTGCACGTCAGCCACCCGGGCATAGTTCGTTCAAAGGCGCTAGCCCGGAGTTACTTCTGGTGGCCACAGCTGGACGCGGACATTGAGCACATGGTCGGCACTTGCGAGGCTTGCCAGGAATCCCGACCTGAGGCGGCCCGTCTCCCGCATAGGGAGTGGGACACGGCAAGGGGGCCGTGGTCCAGAGTGCACGTGGATTTCGCTGGCCCGTTCCGAGGAACCATGTTTCTCCTGGTGGTAGATGCATTCTCCAAGTGGCTGGAGGTCATCCCAGTAAAGAGCACGTCCTCCGCCACGACAATTAGCCGGCTAAGGAGAGTCTTTTCCACGTTCGGTTTACCCGACACTTTAGTCAGCGATAACGCTAGTTGTTTCACCTCCGCTGAGTTCGGAGCCTTCATGGAGGCAAACGCCATTCGGCATGTCACATCCGCACCGTTTCACCCGGCCACGAATGGCCAAGTGGAACGACTAGTGCGTACAACAAAGGACGCGCTGCGGCGCATGGGCCCGGGGGACCTGAATCACCAGGTATGCCAGTTCCTCTTAGCGTATAGGGTAACCCCTTTAGCGTCGGGCTACTCGCCGGCGGAGCTCTTGATGCGGCGAAAACTGACCACGATCCTGTCCAGGCTAGACCCGACGAGGGTCGAGGATAAAGGAAAAAACATAGGGTTGACAGTCTCGAAAGGTTTCGCCGCCGGGGACCCTGTTCACTGCAGGAACTATTCCAGCGCAGGGCCGGCCTGGGTACCAGGGAAGGTGGTAGAACAGACGGGGCCAGTATCGTACCGGGTCGAGACTAACACCGGCCTCCTCTGGAGGAGGCACGCAGACCAACTGAGGCACCGAGTGAGTGGGCCAGTCAGTGGAGCTCAGCAACAGGATTCAGCGTTAGGGTTCTCCCCCACCCGCTTAACCCAAGGGGGAGACAGCAGGGGACAACAGTCCCAAGCAAGGGGGGAAGGAAGCAGTAGTAGCGGCCCCGACTCATATCCTTTTGATACGCCAGTTTTATCAGGGGCCGGGGAAGGGGGAGAGGAGTTCGCGACCGCTGCCCCCGATAGTAATTTTGAGTTTGATTTTGCGAGCCGGGGGGGTTTTCAGGAGTGTTCCCCCACCCATCCAAGCGAGAAGAGGGGTTTTTCGTTAGCCCCCAGTGCCCCCGGTTCCTCCCTAAGAAAGAGCACACCTCCCAACAACGCCGCGGAGCCGCGGAAAGTCACTAACGAGTCTCCCTCTCATATTGCAGGACAGGAAACCAGGGGACAAAGAGAAGGTAGCAAACCGGGGAGAGGCAGCCCGCATCGAGACCCCAGCGTGTTCGAAATAAGCCATCTTGGCTGAGAGACTTTGTCTCCTAAGGGGGGGGGAGTGTGTTTAAGTGTGGGCTCGAGACTTTGTCTCGTCCTAGGGGGGAGGGGTGTTGTGTTCTGTTGGTTTTATTGTACACACGGATTACAATGTATCTGAGCCAATGTAACCTTGCCTATAGCAACAATGTAACCTTCAGCTGTATCATATAAACCCTGTAATAGGACGCGAGCTAATGACCACCAGCTGGCAGCAGCGAGCGTCCAAGCTCTCTTGGTCCAAACTCATCAAAGGCAACAGCGCGGGAAGTTTTCCCGCCACCACCTACACCTGGACAAGAAGGGCGTGACCTGCAATGACGTCACGCAGACAGTAGCCAATGGGCTACCATGGCACCACGTTCAAATGTGTTACTGCTGTATATAAAGAGCTATCGATCCGCCATTACCTCATGTTCCCTCTGTCCACGATGCAATAAACCTGAGTTAACCCAGCCCGAGGCTGTGTCCTGTGTCTTGGTTTGCATACACCAAACATACGCACCGCAGGAAAAGTGGCTCCATGATCATAGTGTGTGGATCACTTCATGGCAAACTGGGATCCACCTTAAATCCACGCCAATCACATTTTTTTCTTGCTTCAGGAAAAAAAATGCATTCTCGGATACGAGTAGCAGCCGCTGCCACCGATATAACATGCCACAAAAACTTAAAAGACTGCAATAGGAAGATTAGCCCCATTGAATTAGTAACTCTGAAAGATACCCAAATTCACCCACAGGAGGCCCGCCAAATTTATGGGATTTCTTAAGCCCCCATTGATTCAACAGTATTCAAATCAGGGCCAAATTACATTTAACCCAGGAAGAATTAGTTGTCTGCTGGAAAGAGACTGTATGCAATGATCTGGATTAGCAAAACCGTTCCCTGAAATCAGAATGAAATGCAAAGACATTTGAATTAAGAGATGTACCATATTTGCCAGCATATAAGACGCACTGGAGTACAAGATGCACCCTGTTATTATTACCGAAATAGCCCAGTATAGGCCACTACATACAGTACTCAATTTTTCCAGTGTATTTTAAGGGGGGGGGGGAGTGAGTCTTATAATTCAGCAAATACAGCATTTTTTTTTGAGAGAGGGGGCAGGCATTAACCCTTTCTTGTCACTTTCCTTCCCTGAATCCACATTTAGGGGGAAATATTAGAGCGTTGTGGTCAGAACAGTGTAATTTAAACTAAATCCACGCCATGCAACTGAAAGGGACAGAAATTTGATAATTTTTTTTGAAACAAAACACAGAATGGAAGAACAAACTAGATTTTCAAAGTGGGGATGAACATTAGATTTTTATTAGACAGATGATGTGGATTACGCACGGAGAGAACAAGGGGAGAGAAATAATCTCTGCTTGAACTAAAGTTGGGGCAGGGGATACATGGAAGAAAGACCTCTATAAACAGGGCCATAGCCAGAGGAGGGCAGGGGGGGGGGAAAACCCTCCTGAGCTAACAGTCCGACCCCCCCAACCCACCCCGGGATGCCAATGTTATATATGTGTTTGTGATATTGTTGCCCCTCCTGAAATTTTTTTTTTGCCCCTCAAAATCTAGAATCCTGGATAAGGCCCTGATGATAAAGCATTTTCAGACCCATCTCTCTGGGGTCCAGGCTGTTCCAGAGGCTGGCAAACTCCAGTCACTATATTCACCATTATCTAAGGTGTCTTTTGCTGCCACCTGTACATGATAAATTACTCCAGGACGAATGCCGGTCAGAGTGAAGGAGGTTTGCTCGGTTGTCTTGCTCTGAGAGAGGGAACAATAGCCGAAGAGACAGACTTATTATTTATCTTAATCAAACAGAACCTCGTTTTCTGCATTTAAAAAAAAATGACAATGCAACATAGTGAATGGGATTTCTAAGTGTTGCTTTGAGTCAGTGATGGCGAACCTTTGGCACTCCAGATGTTTTTGAATTTCAATTCCCAGAAGACTTGATCACCAGGAGTGCTGACCTGGACTTCTGCGAATTGAAGTCCAAGAACACCTGGAGTGCCAAGGTTCACCATCACTGATACAAGGGCTTGGCTTTGAATGAGTAGTTTCTTTGAGTTCTTAATTCCCTGGGCTGAGCTAGAGAGGCCTGGGAAAACAACCTTCAACAAGGCAGATGTTAATTTACTTTTGGACGTAGTCATAACAGGCTGAAAACTGTGAGAATGGAACTAAGATGATGGACATTGTATGCCGTGATTTAACTGGTTAAAGGAGTGCTGACCTGGGCTTCTGGGAATTGAACTCCAAGAACAGGTGGAGTGCCAAGGTTCACCATCACTGATACAAGGGCTTGGCTTTGAATGAGTAGAGTAGTTTCTTTGAGTTCTTAATTCCTTGGGCTGAGCTAGAGAGGCCTGGGAAAACAACCTTCAACAAGGCAGATGTTAGTTTACTTTTGGATGTAGTCATAACAGGCTGAAAACTGTGAGAACGGAACTAAGATGATGGACATTGTATGCCATGATTTAACTGGTTAAAGGAGTGCTGACCTGGGCTTCTGGGAATTGAACTCCAAGAACACCTGGAGTGCCAAGGTTGGCCATCGCTGCATTTGAGTGGTTAAGAGAACCAGATCGCCTTGTTAAAAAGAAGATACAGCCAATATACATAGTCTCGAGGAAATTTACTCTCTGGATAAATTATTTAAGCAAAGGCATCCAAGTTGGCTTGCCTTATACATCCTATGAGTTACAAAGCAGTTACTCCAAGGTATAAATTAGACATCGAAGAGGGCTACCAACTCAAAGTATGTTAGAGCACCCTTCTTCAAAAGGCACCTCTATTCCACCCCCTTCCTCAAAAAGAAAAAGACATCCTTCCTTAAGAGACACGGGCATTGTAGAATAGACATATAACCCCAGACCCTTTCAAACTTCATCGGTTCTCTCTGTGTAGTAATTGGGAAATTACTTTTCAAAAGGAACTATTGTACTTCCTATTACTCGTTACCAAGCAGGGAGAGTAACCTATAGTCATTACTTGTTATAATGGTAGGAAACTGATGTTGAATTTCTTGCTGCTTTTGAGGCCAGAAGTTGGCAGAGAAGATTAAATCAAAGTGGCCAGATAATTATATTTTAAACTAACTTTGGAAGTAACCAGAAACCATTTGTTGTTAACACTAAGAACACTAACTTAGCTCCTGCTCATAAGCTTGTTCCTGACATGTAACGTCTTTACACCCTTGTTTACCTCTGGGTAGCTAGTTATGAGCATTAGTAGTAATTATTATGAGGAACGATGTTACTCCCAAGCCCTGCACAGCACAATTGGAAATACTGTAATTGTAATGTTCCTTTCAAAGCTTGGCTTATAAACGAAACTCATTCTTTAATCCTGATTCATGTTCATCATCCTTTAATCCATACCTGTCAAGTTTTGGATTTGAAAATAAGGGAAATTTCCCCGGCCAAAACGGGAAACTTGACAGCTATGCTTATCCTGTGCTGACCTCCAGTGGCGGCATTAGGACATTGCAGTCTAACTAATACAGGAGGACGGTGGGAAAGAGGGTAAAATACGGGAGTTTCCAGCCAAAACGGGAAACTTGACAGCTATGCTTATCCTGTGCTGACCTCCAGTGGCAGCATTAGGACATTGCAGTCTAATTAATACAGGAGGACGGTGGGAAAGAGGGTAAAAAACGGGAAAGTTGACAGCTATGCTTATCCTGTGCTGACCTCCAGTGGCGGCATTAGGACATTGCAGTCTAACTAATACAGGAGGACGGTGGGAAAGAGGGTAAAATACGGGAGTTTCCGGCCAAAACGGATACTTGACAGCTATGCTTTAATCATGTATTTGAAATCATAAAAGACGAGGCCTTTGTGGTACAAAACAGCCCTACTCACCATTATTTTGGTACTGCCAGAGCCATCCACCGAGGAACGGATTAAGTATTTCAGGGGGAAATACTCAGGCAAGATCCACGAACTGGGGGGTTTCCACGTCAGAAGCAATTTTTTCTTCTCCCCTTTGATTGGGGAAACTTTTACAGCTTCTGGAGGGTCTGGCTTAACTGTAATAAAAATGCAGAGCAAAGGAGAGAAAATGATCCAATGGAACGAACGAGCAAAAGAAACGCATAAATCCAAAAATTCCTCACTATACTATAATCAATTATAAATGTCCTTTTATTTGAGCCACCTTTGCTCGAAACCCAGTCGTATACGACTCTAGGGTTCAGTGCTCATCTCTTTACAGCCAAAGATCCAGCACTGTCTGTGTTTGCAGATGTTTCCCTGGAAATGTGGCAGGCAGGATTAGACACTAGAGTGCATGGAATGCTATTTACCTTCCCACTGGAGTGGTACCGATTTATCTACTTGCAATGTCTTGCTTTCGCACTGCTCGGTTGGCAGGAGCTGGGACAGAGACGGGCACTCAAACCGTCCTGCAGTACCTGGGTCTTGAACTGCCGACTTGCCAGCCTTCCAGCTAACAAGGCGAGCTTCTTAGCCTCTGAGCCATCCCAGTCCTTCTAATGAGGTCTGGGGTTTGTAATGTGTAGTTTGACCCACAGGCTCTATCCAAAGTGCGGTCAGAAAGATTTATGTCTTGATAAACCTGCTCCTTTGTCTCTGTTACAGGACAGTTCATTCTAAAATGAGCTATCAATCAGTAGATAATTTATTTTTTGTTTCCCTGGAAGACCATGCAAAGCTTTGCAAGAACTCACGGATCTGGTCAAGGAAGATAAAAGAGAGGCTGCTTGCCGTCCCCAGTGAGTTGACTGCTGTCACGTTCAGCACATAAGGGTCGGTGGAAAACAGCTGGACATTGGTGATGGAACAACTGTTGGCCATGGGGGCAGCTTGTGCACACCCGTAAACTTCTCCTTTCAAGCCATGCCTAGTGTGCAAAAAGGCAGATGAATAATACAGAATCTGATAAGGAAAACAGACTCAATTGACAAGTCTCGTGGGCGCCCCACCATACACTAAGCTGGGGGCCAGTTCAGACTGTTGAGGGGGCCGGACTGGTGTTCCCACCAGCACCACCTCCATCCTTGCCCCCTCCACTTGGCTTGACCAGGGACACGCCAAGCCAAATAGAGGGGACAAGGATTGAGGAGGCAACTGGAGCCAGATGCGGGCCAGATGATTTGGTGTCGTGGGCCACAGGTTGAGAATCCCTAATCTATAACACCTGTGATGGGCAGGCTAAAGCCTGGAATGGATTCACAATGCCCTCTGGAACTGGAGTTCACCAGCCATCCCAGTTGTGAGGCCACTTACAAAATTGTTTCACCTTCTTACCTGAACATGGAGATGAAAGACGTGGCCAGATGCGTCTCGGTTTCCAAATGCCAGGTACAGTGGACAGCTGCATAGCTAACAGATCCACATCGGACAATGGGTTCTTCAGGAGGATCTGTGCGGAGAGGCAGAAAAAAGGTGAAGGAGATGACACGTGTCATGTGAAGACACAGGGTGGTGGGTGGGATTTTTGTTGACTTTATTCTTCCACTTACAACCCAGCTTCAGAAGAACCCTTCGGAGTATCTGTCCTGTGGCGGTATCGTGGCAAATATATTCTCTCTCATGGGCCAAGCTGACATTTCGCAGAAGCAAGCGGCCGTCTCCTCTGGACCCCATCCCATCTGCTACAGACGAACCATCGACCCTCCATTCCACAGCGGACGTGGCTTGAGAGACCGGGCACGATATGACCACTTCAGATGACCCAAGAGTGGCGTACTGCTGATCGAAAGCTCTGGCCGCACCTAAAACTCAAGGACAAGAAGGGTGGAGGGGGAATGGTTACTATATGGCAAGCAGTCTTATGTTGGTTGTTGTGTTAGAGAGAGAGAGAGCTGGTAGATGAAACCTATAAGGCGGTCTGAAAGTGAGCAAGACCATTGAAAGAATGGGTCCTGTTAATCCAAAGATAAGTGATGGCGAACCTTTTAGAGACCGAGTGCCCAAACTGCAACCCCAAACCCACTTATTTATCACAAAGTGCCAACACAGCAAGAGGGGAGGAAGGAAACGCTCCCATTGGAGTGCAGGGCAGAGGGGTGGGATGAACTTTGTGCTGGGGGAGGGAGGAAGTGCTCCTATTGGACTGCTGGCAAAGGGGTGGGGTGAACTCTGTGCTGGGGGAGAGGAAACGCTCCCATTGGAGTGCTGGGCAAAGGGGTGGGGTGAACTCTGTGCTGGGGTGACTACACAGGTGCACACAGAGGGCTCCAACAAGCACTACCTCTGGCATGCATGCCATAGGTTCGCCACCACTGCACTATTCCGTTGATAGCATGCCCCAAATCTTGTCGAATTTTGGCACGGGTTTAACCTATAGTAGAAAAACTATCCTGTTGGCGGATTGCCAAAAGTTAAGAAGTTAGTGTTACGCCAAACACCGAGTCGCGAGATACAGTGTAAGGCAGTCGTTGCCTACTTTAGCTGCTTAACCAGGGACAATTTGACCATTAGATTTATTCTCCTTGTTGGCGGGCATAACGAACAGGATTTGGTCCATTTTAACTGGAATCTGCCAAGACTGTGTCAACTGCCCACATTCGTGGTTATGCAATATAAAAGTACAATCATTCAACAATCACTGCCCAATTTTAAAAAATTGTTAAATTCTCTTAATTCCTTAAAATCTTAAACTGGTGCCAAAGGGCCATGGTAGAAGGGCAACCCAGGGAGAATTTTTCGGGAGGGGGGGTGTCGACATGTTTAGCCTAGTCTTGATAGCTTGAAGATGTGGTGGAAGAGATGGCGAGAGGAACCAGAGGACACAAGAGGCTAGACCTCATGGAGCTTTAAAGGAGAGCCTTCTCTACCCAGCAGGAAAGGAAAACCCATTTCATACCTCCGTTTTGGCTGCATTGGATGTCTTTGCACGAAGTAGAGAGGAGGAAGGGCAGGAAACCGGCCAGCCTGAGAAACCACCGCATCTTGTCGAAGAGAAATGTTGGCCCTTATTTATTATCTACTCCTTGCAGTTATAACCTTTCCTCTCTTAGTTCGCTCATATTGGCCTCCACAGCTCACTCCTATTTTATCTCCACAATGCCCCTGTGAGGTAGCTCAGACACATAGCTGTCAAGTATCCTTTATTGGCCAGGAAAACCCCTTATTTTACCCTCTTTCCCGCAGTCATCCCTTATTAATTAGACTGCAATGCCCTATTGCGGCCATTGGAGGGCAGCATAGGATAAGCATAGCTGTCAAGTATCCCGTATTTGCTGGGAAATTTCCCTTATTTCCAAATCCAAAACTTGACAGGTATGCTCAGACATGTATGAGAGAGAAAACAATGACTGGTGTATTATCACACAGTGAGTTTCATGGTAGAACCGGGATTCAAACCCAGATCTCACAACCACCAATCCGATACTCTGTCCCAGGATTCCTCAAGCTTTTAAAGCCAGGGGCCGGGTCACGCTCCCTCAGACAGCTTCAGGGGCCGGACGGACATTTTGCCCTTCCTCTACCACATGGCACTTCTGAGTGTGGTGGAGGTGGTGGTGGGCCACATGAAATAGTGCCATGATGGGACGCATTTGGCCTGTGGGCCGCAAGTTGAGAATCCGTGCTCTATCCACTAGGCTTATATGAGCTGTCTAAGTATCCTCTCCTTTTCATAAGGTATTTGTTTATTTTTCCAAGTCCAAAACTTTGAGTTGTGTATCTAATGGTAGATTATTTAATGATAATAATGATAGTAAATGTAAAGGTTACTCTTGCTTGAAAGCCAGTCGTATCCGACGCATCTCTGTTTCAAAGCCGAAGAGCCAGCGCTGCCTGTTTCTGCAGACATTTCCATGGTCATGTGGCAGGCAAGACTAGACACTGGAGTGCACGGAACGCTGTTTCCCTTCCCACCAAAGTGGTCCCTATTTATCTCCTTGCAATTTCTTGCTTTCGAACTGCTAGGTTGGCAGGAGCTGGGGCAAAGACGGGAGCTCGCTCTGTCCTGCAGTACTCTGGAATCGAACTGCTGACCTCCTGCCTTCCAGCCAGCGTCTTCTTAGCCACTTGAGCCACTGCAGTAATGATAGAAAAGCAATAATCGGCCCAAGCTGGGTGGACTATTGACTCTAATGCAGCCTCAATATTTGCCTTGTGTGTGTCTCAAAGAGACCCGAGTAAGTCGAGAGGGTGGGAAACGATGCATTCTTCAGGTTCCCAGCCCAGCCCATACCAAGTCGGGGATTTCGGGAGTAAGAGGTTCACCCATCATTATCACAACTACCACCACAAAAATACTACGATTTGCAAATTGAAGTCGAGTGTCTATGGAGGAAGAAATCTGGTGTCGTACCCATGATTGGAGCCCTTGGAGCAGGGGTTCGCAACCTACGGCCCGGGGACTAGATCTGTCCCATAGGTCCAAATAACCCAGCTCGCAACCTTTCTCCTGCTGCGGGCAGAATTGCCCGCAGACTAATTTATGGCCATATAAACCCATTTACGCAGGTGTAAATGAGTCCCAAGGCTGCCGTAAATGTGTTTACGACAGCCGCGGATGCATTTTACAGCACTGGTCTGGCCCGCCCAGCTGTCTGAGGGGGCATGGTCCAGCCTGTGGCTGGAAAACATTGAGAACCCCTGCAAAACCTAAAGGACTCCCTAGATATTTGGAAATTCTGGATTTATTCTAAAGGGATGCAAGAAAAGACTCACCGGAACGCCACGATCTGCCATCCTAAGCCAGACAGGGTAGCAATTAGCAAACCTTTCTCTTTTCAAAAGACTAAATTTCTGTCTGATTTGGCTTCAGCCCTCTCCAGATCCCTTTTTTCTTTACCACCCACCTTGTCCCTGCAAGCTCACCATTTCCCCCCATAAATAGGGCCGATTGATTCCCAGAACACTGTCTGGTCAACCCATCCTGCTGACTCGGGTTTCCTTTTCCTGTCACGGCCTCTAGCCATGGACATCCGGAGTGGCGAAAGCAGGCCGTGGAGCCGGAGTTCTCAACCTTTTTAAGCCGTGAGCCGGGCCAAGTTCCCTCAGACAGCTTTGGGGGCCGGACAGCTATTTTGCCTTTCCTCCACCACATGGCACTTCCTGGTGTGGTGGAGGTAGTGGGCCCCCCACATGAAATGGCGCCATGGACCGCATCTGGCCCACAGACCGCAGGTTGAGAATCCCTGTATTGGAGAGATAGGAATCCGAAAGTTTTGGCCCCTGATTATCTCCCTTTGCTCTTGCTCAACCTCATAGGTTGCAATTTGAAATTAGCAAGCAGGGAGGTTCAGCAACTGGCTGAACTGTGTTTTGACCAGCTATTCTCAACCTATGGGCCGGATGTGGCCCATGGCACCATTTCATGTGGGCCCCCACTGCCTCCACCACACCCGAAAGTGACATATGGTGGAGGAAAGGCAAAATGGCCATCAAATGGCCCCCGAAGCTGCCTGAGGGAGCGTGACTCAGCCCCCGGCATTAAAAGGTTGAGAACTCCTGGTTTTGACCCTCACAAGTCTCCCTTCCTTGAAAGCCAGTTGTATCCAACTCTAGGGTTTGGTGCTCATCTCCATGTATAGCCCAAGTGCCAGTGCTGTCTGCGTCTGTGGTGGTCATGTGGCAGACAGGACTAGACATTGACACGCATGGAACATTGTTTACCTTTCCTGCCGAAGAGTACCTGTTTATCTACTTGCAATTTCAAACTGCTAGGTTTGGCAGGAGCTGGGACAGATGACGGAGAGCTCACTCCATCGTGCAGCACTCAGGTCTTAAAATGCTAACCTGCCGGAGCTCCCAGTCGTCAAGTTCAGCATCTTTAACCACTGAACCACCATAGCACCTTGACCCACCCTCACAAAAGACCCTGTCAAGTAGGCTTGGTGCCTCCTCAGAGCGAAAGGATGATGGAGGGTGGAGGATTCTTCTCTGGCATAGCCAGTACTGTAGTTCTGCTTCTAGCCCAGCTCTCAGAAAGTCCAATGGCAAAGGTCTGCCTTTTCCTCCCATCCAACTTTTCCTGCTCTTTTAATTTTATTTTAAAATTAAAAAATCACTATGTGAACAATGCTTCTTTATTATATATTTCTTTGGGATTGTGATGTTCTGCTGCCAGGAGGTTTTTTGGGGTTGTACTGTCTCGTCTGAAATTTTTATTATGTTTTTTATTCAATATTAATATGTTGAAAACCACCCTAAAGTACTGTCTGTATTAAGTCAGGTAGTAAAAAATGGCAACAATAAATTAATAGATAAATGAAATGATAAAACCCAGGGGAATTTTTTTTTTGGGGGGAGAGATTTGAATTCATACATTTAGGTGTTCAGACTAAGACTGGCATTTTCCCCCTAAGGGTTTTCCACATAAGGGAGGTATTTTATTAATACTGTACTCTTAAGCATTAACACCATTCAATAGATTAACTCAGGGATTCTCAACCTATAGCCAGTCCCGGCCTGCGGCACCACTTTATGTGGCCCACATCACCACCACCGCCACCGGAAGCAGACATATTTACGACAGCCATAAATGCACCCGCAACTGTCGTAGATGCATTTATGATAGCTATGTCCGTGTTTTACAGCAGCTTTTACGGGGGTGGAAACCACCAGCCTGGCCCGCTCAGCTGTCTGAGGGGGCGTGTTCCAGCCTGTGGCTTTAAAAGGTTGAGAACCCCTGGTTTAACTGGTAAAACTTTTATATAAGACTGCATAATGTAGCAAATGCCTACTTCCTTCAACATCTTTCCCAGAAGCTGGATGGCAAAGAGCTGTAGAGGGTGTAGAAATGCTACAAAAGTTCCCAATATCACAGAGATGTGCATGCTAAGTTAATCTTAAAACTGCTGGAATGTGCAATCTAGATATATGAGCTAGGCTCTGTCCCTCACCCTGCCCTGTTCTCTTTCATGCATAGAGAGCCCCAAGGGCTGTCCTTCTGCTCGGGAGGCCACTTCAATGGGGCCAAAAGACCCTCTGCAGTACCAAAAGGTCAGGGGCAGCTCCTTTGCTCTCCTCTAATTTCCCAGAAAAGGGAGTGCTAGGCAAAATGACCAGCCTCACCTTGAATTGCCATTTCAAGATGGTACTTGCCCTGTGGCCCTCCATCAAGACTTTTCACAAGAATCTGGAAAATAGCCATCATTGTTCATCTGGAGATCAGAAATTTTCTAGGCAGAGAAATATATTAGTGCCAAAACCACGCTTGTTGAATCTATACCCACACATCACGGTTTGAGTCCCTAAGACCTGGAGGCTGGTGTACCATACAGGTACAGGTGTTGGAGTGGCTGGTCGCAAGGAAGGCACGTGAGACAGTCATGCGGCGAAGTCCAGTCCCGATCTGCGTCGGGTGGTACGCATTTATTACCCTGCTTTGGGGTGCTACGTGCCTAAGGTGCACGTGACCCCACAATACAGAAGGCTTGCATACGTGGCATTTCCGATGATCAAGACAATATCTGCACTTGGACATTGCCCTGTGGTTAATAGACAACCCACAACTAATTAAGGTCTGGGTTGGCGAAACCCATTGTTCCTGCCCTATCTCGGAGCCTTATGTGTATTGACTCTGGGTAACTAACTTGTACCACTGTACCATAGAGAGTGTGTTAACCTATGGTCTGTGTGTATGGTTTGGGAGTTGTACAGGTAGGGAAAGAACAATGCTGTCCAGGGTTGTAAAGACTGCGGAGGGGATAATCGGGCGTACTCTTCCCACTCTAGATCAAATCTATGCCACCAGGTGTTATAAGAAAGCTGTAGAGATTGCGTAAGATAGTACGCACCCCGGAAATGATCTCTTTCAGCTTCTGCCTTCTAGAAGAAGGTATAGGGTCATACAGACCAAGACCAGCCGCTTGAGAAATAGTTTCTACCCAAAAGCGGTTCTGGCTTTGAATGCAGTGCAATGCAGTCTATGAGGGAGCTTCTGTATATAGTTTTTAGAGTTTTTAGAGCTTTTTAGGGGTTAAATGTGTATATGTGGGGGGGGGTATGTTGATAATTTTGTATAGTTGTATTTTGTTTAGGATTTGTTGGGTTGATGTGTTTTTCCTCCCAATCTTGTTGTTCTGTGCAGTACAATGACAATAAAGATTTATCTATCTATCTATCTATCTATCTATCTATCTATCTATGGTGCTATTCCAGACCTCAGGCCAAACCACGGAGGAAAAGCCAGCTTTGGTTCTGGAGGACAAATTACAGGGCATTTAGCTCCATCTTCCAAGAGCTGGTTGGCACCATTCTGTATCTGCCACTTGGGCACCTGTTTCAATATGTTAATTTTTATGCAACCCAAACAATAGACTTTTCATCATGAAAATGGCTCTTTCTACACGCCACATGTTTGTACAGTATCCTCCCAGTGTGTAATTATCACAAGTAATAAGGTTTGTTTTCAGACCAAAGCTCTTCCAAAACTCAATGCGTTAAAAAAACATTTTGCCAAACTGGGGACTAAAATGTGTAGCACACTCCATCCGTTCTTCAACGTTTATTAGATGTATGTTCAGTCAAAGACACATCCAGGCTTTCAAACCTCTTCTCACATGTGTGGGTCTTATGATGTGAAAAGAGCTATACGTTCAGACTGAAGGTTTTTCCATATTCATGGCATTTAAAAGGCTTCTCACCTATGTGGATCCTGTGATGTAAAGCAAGGCTCCCACTCCCACTGAAGCTTTTCCCACACTCCAGGCATTTAAAAGGCTTCTCTCCTGTGTGGATCCTGTGATGATTAGCAAGGCTTCCACTTTCACTGAAGCTTTTCCCACACTCTAGGCATTTAAAAGGCTTCTCACCTGTGTGGATCCTGTGATGTAAAGCAAGGCTCCCACTCCCACTGAAGCTTTTCCCACACTCTAGGCATTTAAAAGGCTTCTCTCCTGTGTGGATCCTGTGATGATTAGCAAGGCTTCCACTTTCACTGAAGCTTTTCCCACACTCTAGGCATTTAAAAGGCTTCTCTCCTGTGTGGATCCTGTGATGATTAGCAAGGCTTCCACTGTCACTAAAGTTTTTTCCACACTCTAGGCATTTAAATGGCTTCTCACCTGTGTGGGTCCTGTGATGTTTAGCAAGGTGTGCATTTAGACTGAGGTTTTTTCCACACTCTAGGCATTTAAAAGGCTTCTCACCTGTGTGGGTCCTGTGATGTGAAGCAACACTCCAACTTCCACTGAAGCTTTGACCACACTCAAGATATTTAAAAGTCTTCTCACCTGTGTGGGTCTTGTGATGTGAAATAAGGTTTGAATTTTGACTGAAGCTTTTTCCACACTCCAGGCATTTAAAAGGCTTACCTGTGTGGATCCTGTCACTAAAGTTTTTTCCACACTCTAGGCATTTGAAAGGCTTCTCACCTGTGTGGGTCCTGTGATGTTTTGCAAGGTTCCCACTTTCGAACTGCTAGGTTGGCAGGGAGCCTGGGAGAAAGACGGGAACTCATTCCGTCCTGCAGTACCCAGGAATCCTGCTGCCCCACTGGGGTTGTGTTTTATAAATAGTTTTTTATTGTAGTTTTTAATGGGGTTTTATATTGTAATGTTTTTATATGTTGTATGCCACCCTGAGTTGCCCTGGAGCAAGAGGGCACGATATAAATCTAAAATAATAATAAAAAAATAAATAATAATTTTCTCCTACTACCACAAAAGGACAAAGCCCAGAATCCCCACCCACGCGATGCCCTCTCCCACGATCTGCAGGTTTTTTCCCCTCCCAAGATTTGGGGAGGTGGAAATACTCAGACTTTTAAAACCTGCAACGCCCTCATCGCTGGGCCTGACGCCGGAGGGGGATGCTAGGAGTTGTAGTACTTAGAAACTACATACATGCTATAGTAGTAGTCGGGGGGGGGGGAGAGGGGGGAGAAGTAGGTTTGGTTTTTAAAAGATCCTTATTCGGGGGAAAAACTTTGACTCTCCGTCCGAAGGCAGATGGGATTTGTAGTCTGGAGCGAGGTAAAAAGATGTTTCCCGCCTTCACTGGTTACTGGTGGCGCCCTCAGGCGAAGGAAGGAGGAGGGGCTTTTGAAGATGGAAGTTTCCGGCGAAGAAGACCCGCCTCTTCCGCTCCCCCATCTCCTGGCCCTTCTTCTCTAGGAATACCCTGCCTTGGTGGTTTTTAACCCTTGCACTGTTGACCTGCCATTCTGCCACCAACCTTCCAGTCATCAAGTTCAGCGTCTTAACCACTTGAGCCACCGCATTCCCTTAGTGCCACCCCTCAAAAAGGAATCTTGTTGCTTCCACACACACACATTTATTTATCCATCCATCCATCCTGCTGAGGAGTTCTCAACCTTTCTAAGCTGGGGGCCATTGGGTCACGCTCCCTCAGACAGCTTTGGGGGCTGGATGGCCATTTTGCCCTTCCTCCACCCCATGGCACTTCCAGGTGCGGTGGTGGAGTCACATGAAATGGTGCTGTGGGCCGCATCTGGCCCATAGGCCGCAGGTTGAGAAGAACCCCTGATTTAGCCAGTCGATTTCATTTCTAAGCAGCCTTTCCTCAAAAATGGGGATTTGAAGCAAAAACGAATCAAAGCGTCCCGACAGGCAATATGCTACATCACCCCAAAGGACCTTGTCTCAATAGCATTGATATCTGAATTTATTGTTCTCAATGCTGTTAGACATTGGGCTGAACTTCCAGGAAGCCAGATATAGGCTGAATATTAGAGAAAACGTCTTAACGGTTAGTCTATAGCAGGATGTCAGAGGTACCAATGGCTTCAAGAGGTGGTGAGCGCTCCAACACTGGAGGCCAGGAATTTCTGGGGCCCATACTGAGCAAGCAATCCTATTGGCTCCCCACCACCACCACCACTCACACACAGCAATGTCACAGTTATGGCCGGCCCGCTGGCGGCAGGGCCTCTGTCAGCTCAGGGCCCTATACAGCAGTACTGGTAGTACTGCCCTGATGTAGTACGGCCCTGCCCGCATGTACATAAATGTGGGAATACATTTATGCAATTCAAACACATTGAATCACAACCGCAAAATCAATGTCGCAGGAAGCGGTAAAACTGCCTGTAAGGCCTTCCATTGACTTTGACAGTGTTTACCTTGCCCATATTTGGGACTTCAATAGCCCAGTTACTGGAACTAGCATGATGTACATGCCCGAAGAAGGAGTAAAAATTAAAAATATCTTCTTTCTCTCTGAAGCCCAGGGCAGCTCGGGAAGCTAGTTAACCCTTTCAATCAAGGGTGCCCAAACTACGGGCCGTGGGCCAGATCCAGCCCCCGACACATTTCATCTGGCCCCCAATGCAGAAGTAAATCATGCCCGTATGACACAGAGGTCAGATCCAGCCTGCATGCCATAATGACCAGCCCCCTGAAGCACGTGACCAACCCATGGCCTGAAAAGTTTGGGCACCCCTGTTTTAACTGCTGGATAAAATTATAAATAATCATAAAAAATTATTTCTGCCCTAAAAGCAACTTCCCTAAGCTTACCAGACCTTTGACCTCGCGTGAACCAGCCCCGATGGACACAGGAGAATGACAGTCTACTCAAGAGTACGCTGCTTGCGGGCCTGCCCTCGTCTCACTAACTGCCCGTCCTATTCCCCTTTTAAAATGGTTTTTCTCATTACAGTCCTATGGTGGCAAGGAGCTGCCGCCACCACCATTAACCCATTGGTGTCAAAACCCACTTAATTAATGTTTAAAACTAGCGGAATATATTCTAAGAGGAAGCCTTTCAGGCAGCAAAACCCAAGTATCAAGAGCAAATAAATTGGACAAAAGTTAATTAAATAAACTTACCAGCATCATCCAGTTTTCTAATTTCCACACCTTAGGACATTCTATATCGGGGCATGCCCAAACCATGGCCCATGGGCTGTATCCGGCCCCCTGACACCAATTCATCCAGCCCACAAAGCCCTAATTGGTTCTGGAAACGGAAACAAAATGCACCCATATGGGTGCAGCCCAAAAGGTTTGGGGATCCCTGTTCTAAATCGTGCCTTTCCTTTGTGTCTTTGTTCGGTCTCAAGACAACTGATAGCTGATGTTTGCATGTCTAAACAGGGTTGTGTATATTTGATATTTGCATGAAGGGATTATTTGGGTTGGGGAAACTTGGGTGACAAACAAGCGCCTGGAGCAAACCGTTTCCATTGGAAGATGCCTTTCCTCCCGTCTCTGGTTCCTCGCTTGTGGATTCATCCTATATCTCGCACATATCTGTCAACCTTCCTGGATTGGCCGGGATTTCCCGTTTTTCGGTGCTGATTTGCGCCATTTCCCGCCCGGAGCTGCCAAAACCCCGGAATTTGGCAGCAGGGGGAAAGAGGTACTGTGCATCCCTTCTGAGCAAGTCGCCTTCTACGCATGCGGAGAACCCTTTTCCGCTTGCGTAGAACCCTTTCCCGCTTTCGTAGAACCCTTCTACGCATGCGTAGAAAGCTATGCATGCATAGAAGGGTTCTATGCAAGCGTAAAAGGGTTTTACGCAAGCGTAAAAGCCTTCTACACATGCGTAGAAGGCGACTTGCGCAGAACTGTTCTGTGCAGGTCCCGTATTGTCCGGAGCCGCAGTTGACAGGTATGATCTCGCAGTTTAGCAATGTCACTGGACCGCTCTTGGAAAGCCCGCTTCCATTGGCTAGCTGTAGGAAGCTGTATTGATATGCATGCTTGTCTGTCATTCTGCTCGATTACTCTTTACCTCATTGCTTTGTGATCCTTTTCCCTTGTGACATCTTAACCCATTGCATTTGGTGTATATAAACTATGCCTGGAATTTATACTCCTTGTCTGAATAAGTAGACTTGATCCATGAAAGCTCACAGTAAAAATATAGCAGTAACTCTTTAAAGTGCTGCAGTTTCTGTTTTATTTGTTTTTTTGACATGCATAAATATTGACTTTATGTACCTTATGGAAACATTCTTTTGTATTTTGTTTCACCTTTCAATGGGGCCCCTTTTGTACTATTGTTAATGAACCCTAGATAGAAGGATTTAGTCTATGTCTGTAAAGAAAGTACAGTAAAACACTGGGTTACAACCACCTATGTTTAAGTTTGCTCCGATTTACAACAGCAAATCCTATGGAAATGCCGTCCCAGTTTACAATTTTTTTTTAAAAAAATTCTTTTCAGTTTACAACGATCAATTCAGGACAATTTTTTAAATTTTTCAATGCATCCCTATGGATGTTCTGGGTTACAAAGGAGGCTGTTGGAACAGACCTCCATCGTAACCCAGGGTTTTACTGTACTGTATAAAAACGCTTGTGTCTTGCCAGCTCCTCTTGAACAAACTAGTTGGGAGGCTCATTTTTTTATAGGAGGGGGGATTTTATTTTCTTTCACTTGATATATGTGCAATATCAACTGAAACAGTAAAATCTTTATTCTTAACCCTCAACTTTGTGTCTGTGGTTCCTGAGCGTCTCTGCCAGTGGCAGACCTCCTTTAATTTAAAAAAGTCATTTCCCACACCCCCTATCAGCCAGCAACCTGCAGATCCACTTTACCTCTTGCGTTCAGGCCAGGTCCCTGGTGTGTTGTGGGTAGTGGGTTTTTCAGGTAACAAGGTCCTGTTCCAGGCTAGAGAAATCTATGATAACTTTCAATGCCTGGCTGTTTCTGCTTACAAATCAGCCAGATCAGGTAGGAAACCACATAAAATCTCTTCCACTATTTCTAGAAAGCTTTTTCGTTCTTGCTTTTGGTTGTTTTACTTATCTTTTTATACAGCTGGCAGAATACAAGATAAAAAGGCAAGGGCAAGACAGCAGACATCAAAATCAATAGGAAATAGCCCAAGTCTCAGACTTAACCCCCTTTTTACTGTGACTAGAGCTTTGTGTAATAAAAAGACTGCAAAAGGATTTAAATAGAAGACATACAGTATATCTTTACTTACAGTTGCAATCTGTAGTTGTGACCAGAATAACAAACAGGGGGGGGGAGGGGGGGAGTTTGCCATCTCTGCCATGAGTGGAGGGAGATCTTTCTGTGCCCTACAGCAGAGAATAATGGGAGGAAGGAAGCAGAACAAACCCTTGGTAAAAGCTTTGCCAGAATATCTGCTGATATTTCTGCAGTGGAATAGGCATGATGGCCACAGCCGTCGGCAGACTGGTATCTCCACACGTTCAATAATTATTTTGGTCTCTACTTCAGCAGAGATGAGCCATCTGCTACCCTTTCGATTAGATTGTCCAAGTAGCAGGTGGCTTCTCTCAACTCTTCTAATTCGACCTCTTCGTCGAGTGAGTGTACGATCTCATTGTAGTCCTGCTCTTGCTGGTAAGCTACAACCAGGTCATTGATGCAGTCGAGAATAAACATTAAATGCCCTTTCTTGCTCCTCGTATATAAAGAGTAGTCGGCCTTGTCTTGCTTAAACCCTTGTTGGAAAAGGATCCTCTTCAGTTTCTCGCTCAAGGCCTGAGCGGCTCCTTCCAGCCCACGTAGACCTTCCTTTAGTTTGCAGACCCAATCGGGATGTTCCTGGTCAATGAAACCTGGGGGTTGCTCCATGTATGCTGCTCCGTGTAGGAACACCGTCTTGACATTTAAGCGCTTGACCAGCATCCAGTTGGAGGCCGAGATGCTCAGGAGCATCCTGATAGTACTCGGCTTGATGTCAGGAGTAACGGTTGCATCAATGTCTTCCCCTGGCTTCTGAAGAACCAGTTGGGCCGTGCAGCGTCCTGCTTGTCCTTCTGGGCCTGGCTTCACCTTCAATACCCACTTGCACCCAACGGCTTGCTTGCCGGGCGGGAGTTTGGTCAGGGTCCATGTCTCGTTCTCGCGCAGTCCTTCTATTTCTTCTCTGGCTGGGTCACACCATCTGGTGACTTCATCTGTTGGCATCCCTGCAATATCCTCCCAGGTCACTGGCCTATTCATCGGCAATGACTTTGAGTGTCCCATGGCTGGCTCTGGAACACATGGTGGCCCAGGTTCTTCATCTCCGTCTCCCTCTCCATCCCCTTCTCCAGGTATATCGCTGTTTTTCTCTCCAGGTATATCGCTTGTTTCCTCTCCAGGTATATCACTGTCCCTTTCTCCAGATGTATCGCTCTCCCCTTCTCCAAATATAGCAAATATATCACTGTCCCCTTCTCCAAGTATATCACCAACCCCTCCCCCAGGTGGACTGCTCTTGTCTCCCGCATCATCCCGTACCTCCTTTCTCTCGGACTTTGGTGGCAGTGGCAGCATTGACCCCATCGTGCCTGGGAGCGGTTCAATGTCCCTCCATTTCATGGCTTCCACTGCTGGTGTCTTTTCTGTATCAGGCCAGGTGGCCAGTTCGTCTGTCGGCAACGGCTCTGTGGGTGGTGACAAGGGTCCGAAGGATGGTGCGGGTACCTCTTGGGCTTCAATGACATTCCCATCTACTGGCATCTTGGTCTTGTCTACCACATCATCCTGTGCCTCCTTCCTCTCAGACACTGGTGGTGGCGTCAGCGTTGACCCCATCGTACCTGGGAGTAGTTCGATGTCCTTCCATTTCATGGTTTCCGCTGCTAGCATCTCTTCTATATTATGCTGGGTTGTCGGTTCGTTTGTCAGCAAATGCTCTGTGGGTGACGACGAGGGTCCAAAGGCTGGCGCTGGTCCTTCTTGGGCTTCAATAGTCTTCCCATCTATTGGCATTTCGGTCTCATCTCCTGCATTGTCCTGTGTCACCTTTCCCTTGGATTCTGGTGGCAGCGGCAGCATTGACCCCGTCATGCCTGGGAGTGGTTCGATTTCCCTCCAATTCGTGGCATCTGCTGCTGGTGTCTCTTCTAATCATGAAAATGGAAAAATCAAAGTGTATGTCTTTAATGTAAGAAAGTATTCACATGCTAGTCCTATGGTGAGGTATCTTAAAGACCGTATTGAGGTGTGCATGCCATACAAGGTTATATCCAGTATATCTATATATACCCAAGAAATTATCAATCCACATATAGGAGAATACACACACACACACACACACACACACACACACACACACACACACACACACACACACACACACACACACACAAAACTAAGAATGCAACAATGTACAATACCCCCCACATACAAACACGCACATATGAGAACCTAGCGGAAAAATCTTTGCGAAAATTTTCCGGACAAAACTACAAGGTACAAGCCCCCAGTGCTGGTATGTAGCAGCAGTAAAACAAAATATTGATGTTATAGTCCACAACAAATCTTTGGATTAACTACAAGCTATATCGGCTGTGAGTATAGTCCATAGTGTGATCGTCGGGAAGCAAATTGCATAAATTCCGTCAGCCGGTTCCCATGCGGTGGCCAGCATCAAGCAGTTGTAGACAAGTTCTCGATGCCCTTCCGGTACATGGACATTTCGAATAACTTTCTCAAAAGTCTAACGTAACATTCATGGCGCGTATCGCACCTCCATAAAACTCCTTTCGATGTGTGCATGCGTGTGACTTGTTGTGGACTATAACATCAATATTTTGTTTTACGTCTGTGTGTGTGTGTGTGTGTGTGTGTATATATGTGTATATATGTGTGTATATATATATATATATATATATATATATATATATATATATATATATATATATATATATATATATATATATATATATATATATATATATATATATATATATATATATATATATATATATATATATATATATATATATATATATATATATATATATTCTCCTATATGTGGATTGATAATTTCTTGGGTATATATAGATATACTGGATATAACCTTGTATGGCACACATACCTCAATACGGTCTTTAAGATACCTCACCATAGGACTAGCATGTGAATACTTTCTTATATTAAAGACATACACTTTGATTTTTCCATTTTCATGATAAGGGAGTGTTGTTGTTTCTCGCGCTGATTTTGCTACACCCCAGCCATCTTACTGTACGGTGTGTCTTCTAAATCAGGCTGGGTTGCTGATTCGTTTGTCAGCAACAGCTCTGCGGGTGGCGACGAGGGTCTGAAGGCTGGTGCTGGCGCCTCTTGGGATTCAACAATGTCCCCGTCTGCTGGCATCTCGGTCTCGTCTCCCGCATTGTCCCGTGCCTCCTTTCTATCAGACTCCGGTGGCAGTGGTATTGACCTCATCGTGCCTGGGAGTGGTTCTATATCTTTCCATTTCATGGCTTCCGTTGCTGGTGTCTCTTCTAAATCAGGCTGGGTTGCTGGTTTGTTTGTCGGCAACAGCTCCATGGGTGGCAATGAGGGTCCAAAGGCTGGCGCCTCTTGGGCTTCAATGATGTCCCCGTCTACTGGCATCTTGGTCTTGTCTACCGCGTTGTCCTGTGCCTCCTTCCTCTCAGACACTGGTGGTGTTGTCGGCGTTTCGGCAGGCAAGGGGTTGATTGCCACAAGGACTGACAAAGAATGCTGCGGCGTTAAGCTCTGGTCGAGGCGCTCGTGGATTAGAGTCTCCACCTTTTTACAAAGCACCCAACCTGCCGGGGCAACTGGATGCTTTCCGGGGATCTGTGAGGCATTTCCGGGGTCATAAGCCCCCACCTTTTCACCTCCGTCCCCTTCTCCAGGGGTACTGCTCTCGTCTCCCACCTCGTCCCGTGATTCCTTTCTCTCGGACTCTAGAGGCAGTGACAGTGTTGACCCCATCATGCCTGGGAGCGTTTTGATGTCTTTCAATTCCGTAGATTCCACTGCTGGTGTCTCTGCTATATCAGGGTGGGTAGATGATTCATTCATCGGCAACGGCTCCGCGGGTGGCAACGAGGGTACGAAGGCCGGTGCCTCTTGGGCTTGTACGACATCCCCGTCTACTGGCATCTTGGTCTTGTCTCCTGCATCGTCCCATTCTTCCTTTCTCTCGGACTGTGCAGGCTGTGTTGTGCATCCGAAGGCTGGCACAGATGCTTCTTGGGCTCTAACAGGGTCTCCGTTCCTGTCACCTGGCGTATTGACCTCGTCTCGTGCTTTGTCCCCCTGCCGCTTTCTGTGTGACTCCGGTTGTGAAGGCGTAGACAACACCATGGCCAGTAGAGCTCCAGTGTCGTGGCCCTGCCCTGGGAAGGCATCTAAAAAGGCTCCTCTTTCTTCAACCCACCTATTATTTTCTAAATACTGAAGGACTCTTGTGGTGACCTGCCCGGTTTCAAAGTCCATGACGTTATACGCGACATAGTTGTGGACGTAGCCAATGAGGAGTAGAGGCAGCTGGCTGGTCTGATACACCAGGCTTCCAAAGACCCGAAGGTGCCCCACTGTGGGCTGCTGACCAAACCAGAGGTAAAATGGTACTTGCACATCGCTGCTGCCGCTGACCGGCAACCGGTTCCAGAGGTACGTCGCTGTCCTGATGGCGTAGCCCCAAAAATTGTCGGGCAGCTTGGCATCTCCCAGCATGCACCGGGCCATTTCCACAAGAGACTTCATCTCCCTCTCGGCCGTTCTGCTCTGCCCGGGATTGCTTACGACGATCCTCCTGTGTGGAATGCCGTTTTTCTCCAAGAGGCATTCCATGGGTTGCGAGAAACGGTCGTCCATATTGTTAATCTGGAATTCCTTGGGCTTCCGCTTCATTCTCTTCAGGAAGGACATATACCTGCTCAACATCATGCCAATATCCTCCAGTTCACTCAGCAGGTAGGTGGTGCAGTACCTCGAAAAATCATCCACAAATATCAAAACATACCTGTGCTGATCTCGTGAAAGAACGTTAAAAGGTTCGCACAACTCGCAATGTATGAGATCCAGCACTTTGGCGCTGCTTTTTACAGTCGTCAGCGGGAACAAGGCCACACTGCCCTTTACTTTGAGGCAGGTCTCGCACCTGGCTGTGCTCTCGGCATCCCATGGATCCACCTTGATCCCTTTGGCGAGGTTGCGATTCTCTAACTCGAGGATTGCCTTTGGATCTGTGTGTGCAAAGCGGCGGTGCCAGAGTTCCAGGCCGGCAAAATCTTGTATCACAAGTTGTGGTGTGTTGGCTTGTTTAACTGAAAGAAGTGAAGTTTGTAGACAACATTAGATTATTAAAACTCAAAAAAACAAAGCAGATTTTTCTGCTATGTATTTCCCATTCTCAATACATTAACAAGAAGTCTCCTCATCTAAGGCTGGGGGGCAATTCAAGACCCGGTTACTGCATGATGGATTGAGCGCCCGTCTCTGTCCAGGCGCTTGGGGACATGAAAGGAGCCTTGTTTGGGCATTCCCTGAGCGGAGTTTCTTCCGCAAAAATCCTTTCAACCCAGAATAATTTCTGACATGAAATTATATTATCAATTGATACACACATCAGGTACACAGGCACACAATAATTGGCCAGCCTAACATCATAGTAACATTCTATCTTTTCTCAACTGGCAAAATCCCGTTATTATTCAAACCTGCTGCAAAGCGCGCGTGCGCACGCATGCACACACACACTATTGCAAAAGGTTGCAAAACAAACTTCTCTTGCTAGCTAGTGCATCCCTTCTCTAGATGGAGGCCCGGTCTACCCCCATTGGAATTGCATCGGCTCTTTCAACCGAAGCTCCGCTTAGCAGAGTCCCGGTCTCCTATTCAAATGAATGGTATTTTGCGGTGCTCAAAGGATCACTATTGCGTTCCTTTGGAAAATGATTAAAAATGGACCTTTGCAGTTATTTACCTGCAAAGTGTTGTGAATGAGTGCGTGTTAGTGTGGTGCTTGGTGCGTATGGAAGCCTAACCTGAAAGTGGAGGGCAAATAAAAATTAAAGAGAAAAGTATCTTCATTGGAAATAAAAGCTGGAAGGCTGGCAAATCGGCAGTTTGAGACCCGGGTACTGCATGACGGATTGAGCGCCTGTCTCGTAGGGACATGAAAGGAACGTTATTCAGGCTTCCCCTGAGCAGAGTTTCTTCCGCAAATATCCTTTCAACCCAGAATAATTTCTGACGCTACATTACTATTATCTAAGGCTTGGACAGTTAATGTGTTGCAATGTGAACAAAGGAACATATGAAAAATCATTCAAAGGACTGACACTGATTTCATTATACGATTCACATTCTACGACACCTTTCCAATTCCTTCCATATTAACGGAGCCACTCTTGACTCCTTGGATATTTGGTTAGTCACTATAGTTAGGAAAGCAACTATCAATTATCACATTTTTAAAGGATTAAACCTTAATTTCACAAGCTTTCTTATCCAAACTGTGGTAATAATAATAATTTCGTGTCAGAAATTATTCTGGGTTGAAAGGATTTTTTTCTGGGGAAACTCTACTCAGGGGATGCCCGAATGAGGCTTCTTTCATGTCCCCAAGATCTTTTTCCCCACCATAGTGGTCCCTATTTATCTACTTGCAATTTCCTGCTTTCAAACTGCTAGGCTGGCAGGAGCTGGGACAGAGACAGGCCCTTAAACTGTCATGTGGTACTCAGGACTCGAACTTTCTGACCTTCCAGTTAACAAGGCAAG
Organism: Bradypodion pumilum; assembly: GCA_035047305.1. Lineage (NCBI taxonomy): Eukaryota > Metazoa > Chordata > Lepidosauria > Squamata > Chamaeleonidae > Bradypodion > Bradypodion pumilum. Next base: position 41,321,610 of record JAWDJD010000007.1, on the reverse strand, counting down.
CTTCTTAGCCACTGCTCAATCACTGCTGGTGTTTGAAAAAATAGATTTTTTTTCTTGAGCATTTAGTAGTTTCACATTAATTTAGATACATTTGCTGGCCTCATCACCACAGAACCATTCATTTACCAAATTATAATAATAATCTTAAACTACAGTCGGGTTTTCAACTGAGAGGAATTAACAGAGGTAGCCTCGGGAAAACTTTTGCTCTGACATAAAAAGCCAAGAAAGTGGCTCAGTTTTGGCGGTCCAGGGTTTGATTGGGACACAAAAGAAAAAGCCCAGCTTGGAGCTTAACAAGTTCTTAATTATGGAAATACATTTTTAGTCTTAGCCTTACCTGAACTCTGAGCAGAAGCACCCTTGGAGTGAGCATGAGACTGCAGAGGGACATCAACCAAGGTAGTCTGGGAGACGTCATGTTTGACATTCATCTTGGGTGGCTTCTCTGGGGTCTTGACGGCGGCCTTCAGAAGATTCAGGCAGCTGGAGTTTTGGCCAGTTGTTCCGATGGGCGAGGGGTTGGTTGCCCTGAGTAATTTCAGCGTCAACCTCTGCTTGAGGCGCTTTTCGCTAACAGGCACCACCTCAGCCTCGTCTTGTGCGTCGTTGACATCCGGCTGCTTTCTGTCCTTCTCCAGTTGTGAAGTCGTCGATGTCACTGTGACCAGGAGAGCTCCGGTGTCGTGACTCTGCCCTGGAAAGGCATCTACAAAGGCTTCTGTTTCCTCAACCCAAGTATGTTCCACAGAAAACACATTGGTGTATTTTGTGACGGAGTTCCCTGTTTCCAATCTCATGAGATTATAAGTGGCTTTGTTGTGGTCGTAGCCGAGGAGGCGTAGAGCCAGCCGCCTGCTCTTATTGCGCTTGTGATATGCCAGGCTTCCAAAGACCCGAAGTTGTCCCACCCCGGGCGGTGTACCGTCCCAGAGGTGAAACGGTGTTTCCGTGCCGCCATCGCCCGGCAACCGGTTATAGAGGTACGTCGCTGTTTTGATGGCATAGCTCCAAAAACAGCTGGGCAGCTTGGCGTCTTCCAGCATGCACTGGGTCATTTCCAAAAGGGAACGAAGCTCCCGTTCGGCCGTTCTGTTCTGCCCAGGAGTGCGTTCAACGTTCCTCTTGTGCGGAAGGCCGGCTTTGTCCAAGAGGGATTCCATGAGCTGCGAGAAGCCTTCGTCCACACTGTTTATCTGGAACGCCTTGGGTTTCTCTTTCCTTATCATGGCCATATACATGCTCAACATCATGCCAGTATCCTGCAGGTCGCTCAGCAGGTAGGTGACGCAGTACCTCGAAAAATCATCCACAAATATCAAAGCATACTTGTTCTGACCTCGTGAGAGAACGTTAAAGGGTCCACACAACTCGCAGTGGATGAGATCCAGCACTTTGGCGGTGCTTTTAACAGTCGTCAGTGGGGATGAGGCCACGCCGCCCTTTACTCTGAGGCAGGTCTCGCACCTGGCTGTGCTCTCGGCATCACCTGTATCCACCTTGATCCCTGTGGCAAGGTTGCGATTCTCTAACTCGAGGACTGCCTTTGGATCTGCGTGTGCAAAGCGGCGGTGCCAGAGTTCCAGGCTGGCGACGTTCACTTGCTGATCTGAAAGAAGTGAAGTTTGTAGACAACGTTAGATTATTAAAACTGAAAAATTAAAGCAGTCTTTTCTACTATGCATTTCCCATTCTCGATAAGTTTGCAAGTTTGGTTGGTCACTATAGTTAGGCAAGCAACTATCAAAGATCACAATTTTTTTAAGGATTAAACCTTAATTACACAAGCTTTTATGATCCAAACTGCTGGTAATAATAAAAATAATTTTGTGTCAGAAATTATTTTGGGTTGGAAGGGTTTTTGCTGGAGAACCTCTGCTCAGGGGATGCCCAAATGAGGCTCCTTTCATGTCCCCCAAGATCTTTTCCCAGCAAAGTGGCCCCTTTTTATCTACTTGCAAGTTCTTGCTTTCAAATTGCTAGGTTGGCAGGAGCTGGGACAAAGACAGGCCCTTTAACTGACATGCGGTACTTGGGACTTGAACTGCTGATTTTCCGACATGCCTGTCAAGTTTTGGATTTGAAAATAAGGGAAATTTTGGGCCACGCCCCCTCATCACGAGGCCACACCCCCTTCTCCCCACAATCCAGGCACATCTAAGAGCCTAGAAGAGAAGGAGCCACCAGAGCCAGGGAGGAGGTAAATACTGTAATTTTAAACCCCTTTCCCCATTCGCTCCCACATCATTTCATAATATGGTGATTTTTTATGGAACTGTTTTTTACACTTATATCAGTTAATTGTCTACTGTCTTAGCCTTGTGTACCTCAATTTCATTTAAAAAAAATCTGTGTTTAAGACATGACCACCGAAATATCCTCTTTATGTTGTATGCAAATATATTTGAAGCCGATTGGCTCATTGTCTCTTCCCTTTAACACCCTCTTTCCCAGGAGAGAGAAGAGACAATGAGCCAATCGGCTTCAAGTATATTTGCATACAACAGCAAGAGGATATTTGAGGACAATTAACTGATATAAGTGTAAAAAACAGTTCCATAAAAAATCACCATACAGTATTATGAAATGATGTGGGAGCCAATGGGGAAAGGGGTTTAAAATTACAGTATTTATCTCTTCCACTGCAGCTGAGCCTTGTCTGTGGGGGCTTGCTTGCTGTATTGTTCCCCGTGAAGGGCAGCAGTGGTGCTAAGGGGAGTGCTGCTAAGGGGTGTGCTTAGGGGGTGCTTCCTCCCCCCCCCGGAGCCCAACACTCCTCCTCTGTTATGAGGTTTCATGGGGTATGTTCCTCATAACAGAGAATATGTGACAGCTATGTTTTCCGACCTTCCAGCTAACAAGGCAAGCTAAGCTTCTTAGCCACCGAGCCATTACTCAATCACTGCTGGTGTTGGAAAACTAGAAAAAGCCATTGGGGTTTTCCTGAGCATTTAGCAGTTTCACATTCATTTAGGTACACTATTTGCTGGCCTGATCACTAGAGAACCATTCGTGTCTCAAATTATAATAATAATCTTAGACTACAATCTGGTTTTTAACTGAGAGGAATTAACAGAGGTAGCCTCGGGAAAACTTTTGCTCTGACATAAAAACAACATTCGTATACTTCTGAGATGGGGGTTATAATTATTGAGCCGTATTGTTGCTGCAGATAACAATATACGGTGGAAATGTGGTGATACAGAATCTGGCTTGTTTTCTGGTCTGCCATTACTTCTAGAAGCATGCCCTGATGAGGACTTGAGTTTGGCCAATGTTAAAGCCATGAATGTGGCTTCAATTCGGGTCAGCCAGGGTTTGATCGGGACATGAAAGAAAAGGCTACAGTTTGGAGCTCAACAAGGTCTTACTGAAATACATTTTTAGTCCTAACCTCACCTGAGTAAACGTTACGATACTTGCCACGAACACGCACACGCTTGGGGCGAACACGAGGCAGAAGAGGGATAGCATTCGAATCAGGCAGCTTCTTCAAGTTAACCTCTGAGAACGTTTTAACAACAGCCTTCAAAAGATCCGCTTGGTTTCCTGCCGGAAGCTGTCCGCTGGAGTTCACGGGCACCATCTTGGTCTCGTCTCGTGCGTTGTTGCTGCCCGGCTGCTTTCCACCCAACTCTGGTTGTGAAGGCGTCGACCCCGACGTGGCCAGGAGAGCTCCGGTGTCATGGCCCTGCCCTGGAAAGGCATCTAAAAAGGAACCTCTTTCTTCAACCTGCCATATTTTTTCTAAATCTTGGTGTCTTCTGAAGACCAGCCCGGTTTCTAAGTCCATGACATTACATGCGTTATCGTTGTAGACGTGGCCAATGAGGAGTTGAGGCAGCTGGCTGTTTGGCCGCAGCTTCAGATACAACAGGCTTCCAAAGACCCGAAGGTGCCTCACAGTGGGCGTCTTACCAAACCAGAGGCGAAATGGGGTTTGCGTGTTGCTGCTGCTGCCGCCAACCGGCAACCGGTTCCAGAGGTATGTTGCTGTCATGATGGCATCACCCCAAAAATTGTTGGGCACCTTGGTGTCTGCCAGCATGCACTGGACCATTTCCACAAGAGACTTCATCTCCCTCTCGGCCGTTCTGCTCTGCCTGGAAGTGCTTACGCCGCCCCTCTTGTGCGGAATACCGCTTTTCTCCAAGAGGCATTCCATGGGTTGTGAGAAGCGGTTGTCCATATTGTTAATCAGGAATGCCTTGGGATTTCCTTTCATATCCTTCAGAATGGCCATATACTTGCTCAACATCATGCCAGCATCCTCCAGTTCGCTCAGCAGGTAGGTGACGCAGTACCTTGAAAAGTCATCCACAAATATCAAAACATACCTGTGGTGATCTCGTGAGAGAACGTTAAAGGGTTCGCACAACTCGCAGTGGATGAGATCCAGCACTTTAGCACTACTTTTTACAGTAGTCTGCGGGAATGAGGCCACACCACCTTTTACTGTGCGGCAGATCGCGCACCTGGCTATGCTCTCGGCCTCACTTGGATCCACCCTGATCCCTTCGGCGAGGTTGCGATTCTCTAACTCGAGGATTGCCTTTGGATCTGCGTGTGCAAAGCGGCGGTGCCAGAGTTCCAGGCTCGTGAAACTTCCTTTCTGAGGTTTTGGTGCATTCGTTTGCGGATCTGAAAGAAGTTAAGTTTGTAGACATTAAATTATTGAAAGTTTAAAAAAACCAACTATATATACTTGAGTATAAGTCGGGTTTTTTAACCGCCAAAATGAGGTCCAAAAATGGGACTCCACTTATACTCAGGTTAATGAAAACACTCAAAAACATACCCACACAAATGTCTAACTTAATTAATTTTACCATCTTTTAACGTATTTTAATTATTGAAAATCTCTAGCACCCCGACATATACTTGGGTCAATCTATTTTCCTAGTTTTTTAGGTCCAAATTAGGTGCCTTGCCTTTTATTCGGGATGACTTATAGTCAAGTACATACGATAAATCTTTTCTACTATGTGTTTTCCATTCTCGATATGTATGCAAGAACTGTTATCATCTAAGGCCAGGACAGTTAATATGTTGCATTGTGAACAAGGAACATATGAAACATCATTCGAAGAACTTACACTGGTTTCTTCAGACAATTCGCATTCTACAACACTCTTTCCAATTCCTCTGATATTCAGTGTCACCCTTGACTAATTGAATATTTGGTTAGTAACTATAGTTTGGAAAGCAATTTTTAGAGGATTAAGCCGGGGGGTCTATGGCCCATGGCACTGTTTCATGTGGCCTGCCACCACCCTTGCCGCACCCCAGAAGTGGAAGCGGATGCGTTTAAGTCAGCTGTAAATGTGCCCACAGATGCATAAGCACACCTGCACCTGCCATAAATGCATCCGTAGCTGTCGTAAACACAGTTATAGGTGCAGTTATGGCAGCATTTACGGCAGGAGGAATGTGACTGGCCCACTAAGCCATGTGACCAGCTCACAGCATGTAAACTTTGGGGACCCCTGGATTATGCATTAATTTCAGAAGCTTTCTGATCCAAATTGCTGGTGATACAAAACAAGGAAAGCAAAAGGCCAAGTGTGGTGAACCTATTGGCACGGGTGCCAGAGGTGGCCCTAGGAGCCCTTTCTGTGGGCACCCATACAGTCACTCCAGCACAGAGATCGCCCCACCCGTGCTCAGCAGCCAAATGGGAGCTCTTCCTCCCCCCAGCACAGAGTCTACCCCACCCCTCTGCTCAGCAGCCCAATGGGAGCGCTTCCTCCCTCCCCCAGCAGAATTCAGCCCTCCCCTCTGCCCAAAAATCCAAATAGGAGTGTTTCCTTCCTCCTGTTGCTGTGTTAGCACTTTGAGATGAATAAGTGGATTTTGGGTTTCAGTTTGGGCACTCGGTCTCTAAAAGGTTCGCCAGCAGTTACATAGGACTTCACTTGAGCATTTAGCAGTTTCATATTCATTTAGATCAGGGATTCTCAACCTGTGGCCCATCGGACCCGCCACCGCCTCCACCACTCCAGAAAGTGCCATGCGGTGGAGGAAGGGCAAAATGGCCATCCATTCCCTGAAGCTGTCCGAGGGAGCATGACCCAATGGCCCCCTCGGCTTAAAAAAGGTTGAGAACTATTGATTTAGATGCACCATTTGCTGACCTGTCATTCTTCCAATAATTGTTGCTCGCTCTACAGAACCATTCTTCTCTGAAATTATCTTAGACTACAATCTACTTTTCAATTGAGAGAAATTAAGAGAGGTAAGCTCAGGAAAATGTTTACTCTGGCAAAAAAACCCCCACAACCATTCATGTACATCTAAGATGGGGGCTATAATTATTGAGCCATATTGTTGCTGCAGACAAAAATATATGGCGGAAATGTGGTGATACAGAACCTGGCTTGTTTACTGGTCTGCCAATTACTTCTAGAAACATGCACCGATGAGGACTTGAGTTTGGCCAACACCAAAGCCATGAAAGTGGCTTCATTTGGGCAGTCTAAGGTTTGATTGGGACACGAAATAAGAAGAATCAGAAACCTGCATCGATGAGGACTTGAGTTTGGCCAACTCCAAAGCTAATAAAGTTGCTTCATTTTGGCCATCCAGGGTTTGATTGGGACACAAAAGAAAAAGCACAGTTCGGTCTTAATTATGGAAATAAATTTTAAGTCCTATCCTCACCTGAGCTCTGCTTATGCAGCCAAGAAGGAGCACCTTCGCAGCCAGCATGAGACTGCAGAGGGACAGCATCCAAATTAGGTCCAGATATTAGCGGAAAGTGATTTGTGAAATTTTTTGCCAGCGGTTTCTGCGTGGCCACCTCTGGGAACGTGTTGACGGTGGCTTTCAAAAGATTCACTTTGTCTCCAGCCATATGCGGCCCACTGGATTTTTGGCCTGTCATTTCGATGGACAAGGGGTTGATTGCCTTCAGGTCTTGCAAACCATGCTGTAGCTTCAAGCTTTTGGGGTGATCTGTAGACCCACCAACTCCCCTGTTGAGATACTCCTTAACTTTCTGGCATGCTTGGCGAATCCTAACCTGAACATCCTCGTATTCCTTGGAACTGCTAATTTTCTCGAGGCCTTCGTCTCTGGCCCAACCCTCATCTTTTCTTTCCCGTGGGAGGTTCTCTCGGCTCCGGGGCGTCTTCAGATCAATGTGGGTTAGAATGCCAACGCTTCCAGGGTCTTGATGTATCATTCCTTCTGGCCCTCGGACATCTGACCTAATTTTCCACCTCTTCACACCCAACGGGCTTTGGACGCCGACAGTTCCAGGGTTTTGATCCACCCTTCCTTCCGGCCCTTGGACGTCCCACCTAATTTTCCGCTTGTTCCCAACAAACTGGCCTTGGATGCTGGCGGTTCCAGGGTCTTGATCTACTCTTCCTTCTGGCCCTCGGACCTCCCAACTAATTTTCTGCTTCTGCACACACAACCGGCTTTGGACGTCAGCGCTTTGAGGGTCTTCATCCTCCCCTTCTTCCAGTCCTGGAAAGTAGCAACTATTATTCCATTTCTTCACACCCAATGGGTTTGGGAAGCTGGCACTTCCAGGGTCATCATCCTCCCCTTCTTCCAGCCCTGGGATGTGGTACCAACTTTTGTGTTTCTTCACACCCAATGGGTTTGGTACGTTGGCGTGTTGAGGGTCTTCATCATCTCCTCCTTCCAGTCCTGGGATGTAGCACCAACTTTTGCGTTTCTTCACACCCAATGGACTTTGGACATCAGCACTTTGAGGGTCTTCATCCTCCCCTCCTTCCAGCCGTGGGATGTAGCACCAACCTTTGCGTTTCTTCACACCTAATGGGCTTTGGATGTTGGCACTTTGAGGGTCTTCATCCTCTTCTCCTTCCAGTCCTGAGATGTGGCAACTGCTATTCCATTTCTTCATATCAAATGGGTTTGGGATGCTGGCACTTCCACGGTCATCCTCCTCCCCTCCTTCCAGTCCTGGGATGTGGCACTTGCGTTGGCGCTCCGTCAGATAAAAAGGGCTGTGGGCACGGAAGCTTCTGCCCTCTTTCCACACTGGGCCTCCCCATGCCTTCTGTTCTCTGGTCGGGTCTTGGCTCCCTCCTCCCCCTCTGCTGCCCCAGTCCCCTCTGGCAAAACTCTGGAAGACCCTTCCCCTCTGCCACTCTCCACTTCCTCCCACTGCAATGGGGTCACTCCGGCCCTCAGGGTCTCCCCATCTCATCTGGTGGCGGCTGCTGCTACTACCCCCAGGCTTCTCCGGCCACCTCAACCTCTCGGAACCAACCCACTCTGTCAACCCACTGCTGCGGGGAGGTGGACTCTTTGTCTTCCATGGGAATGTCCAGGTCTTGGAAGGATCCTCCTCTTTCGTTAGGGATTCCCAGGACCTCCTCCTGGACTCCCTTTCTGGGCTGTCCCACCTACCCTGGGAGACCTCAGGGTTGCCACCGTACCCATGGGGGTCCCTCCTGGTACCGCTGGACGAGCGTTCACGGTAGGTCGTGCGGCTGGAAGGGGGGCTCAGCTCTCTACACAAATAGGGGGTGGTCCTGCCCTTTCCACTTTGGGGACTCGGGGTTTTGGAAGCCCCCTCTCTGTCCAGAGGGTTTGAAGCCCCCTCTCTGTCCAGAGGGTTTGAAGCCCCCTCTCTGTCCAGGGGTCTCGAGGCCCCCTCTCTGTCCAAAGCTCTCAAGGCCAATTCTCTGGCCAGGCACTTTGAGGCCATCTCCCTGACTAAAGATGTCAAGACCCCCTCTCTGTCCAGGTGGTTCCAGGACCCCTCCGTGTCCAGGAGCCTCAAAGCCCTCTCACTGTCCATGGAGTTCGATGACCCCTTTCTGTCCAGGGGTTCCGAGGCCCCCTCTCTGTCCCGTCGGTTCGAGGCCCTGCCTCCGCCTCCGTCCAGAGGGTTCCAGGACCCCTTCGGCTCACCCCTCTCGTGGGGCCAACAAGGGGCGCCTCCATTTCCACTCCAGCGGCCGCCCTGGCCTTCCATTCTCACGGGGACGGCCAAAGGGCCGTTGGGGTCCAATTACGCCAGTCGGGGCAGGGGGCCCACCATCTTTCTTGCGCCACCGGAAGCGGAAGAGCCCGTCGCCAGAAGTGCGAGCGACCACTTCCGCTCCGCGTCCTGCCGTTTCCACGGCGACCGCGCGGAGCTTGCCTGGGAACTTCCGGGAAGTGGACATCTCCTCCGAATCTCCGACCACAGAGAGGTTGGTGGACAGAACGCCACCCTTACGTTCCGTAACTCTTCCTTTCCCTGAGAAGGAAAACGGGGGAAAGCCTGCTTTGAGGGAAGGAAATGGATAAAGTTGACGTCAGGAAAAAAAAATATGACGATTTCAAGTCCACACGGAATCGTCCTGCCGTTTCCCCAGCGACCGCGTTGAACTCTCCGGAAATGTTGCGTGGAGAGCGAGAGGGAGCGGCTAGAGTGTCCCTATTTCTCCCCGCCTCATCCACTCTTCGCCGTTTTTGACATGAAGGTATTAAAAAAAAACAGGAGATGGCACTACAGGCTTCTTGCTATACGCTGCTTTGAAGCCAGTGGGCGTGGCCTGCCGCCATATTAGGTGGACCAAAACATTAGCAGACTACCCTTTACGATTGCTTCTTGTGTTGGAGGGTGTGTGTGTGGATTGATCCCCCCTCCTGGGTCTCCTGGATCCCCCCCCTCCGCAGGATACCCCGTTATTAAAGAGAAGAAACTAAGCGGTTTCTTCTCTTTAAAAACGGAGTGTTTGGGTGGTGGAATCGATCCCCTCTCCCTGGTCCCCTGGATCCAGAAGGGTTGGGGGGACAAAGGGGGTCTGTCGCCACAACCGTTCCAGAACCAGGGAACCCGGCAGAGAGGGGATCCCCCCCCCAGGATACCCTTTATTAAATGTGGATCGCCCGCGCAAAGCGGGGATAATTTTATATTAAATAATTCTCCTTAAAGGCCATATACCGACCACAGTCGAGGGTTTTTTAGCCTGAGAGAATGGCCTGGCTGGAGGATGCAGATAAGAATTATTTACACACTCCCAAGGCATGCCCTTTGACTGACTTGGCAAAACATCCTGGCCACATGATGTCACCCTTAGTTTAGGTAGACAGGAGAGATGTTCCCATGAGTTAAGGAATGTCAGTTAGAGCCAGAGAAACAGATATTACTGTAAGATTAGAGACCCTTTCCCATAGTGTGATATGACGTATTAAACTGCTTAGTAATCATGGTCACGTGTAATCACCTCAGAATCGCCCTGCCCACAGTCAGGGTAATAAAATGTCTTTACCCACCTTAGTTCGAGGCCTGGACCACCATATCCCATTCTCCACGTGTCTTTATTCCAGCACAGCTGGGTGCCACGTTACAACAATTAAAGAGAAACCGCTTGGTTTCTTCTCTTTAAAAACGGAGTGTTTGGGGGTGGTGGTGGTGGAATCGATCCCCTTTCCCTGGCCCCCTGGGTATGGGAGGTTTGGGAGGACAAAAGGGGTCTGTCCCCCCCCCAACCCTTTCAGAGTCAGAGGACCCGGCAGAGAGGGGATCCCCCCGCAGGACACCCCATTATTAAAGAGAAGAAAGCAAACGGTTTCTTCTCTTCAACAATGGAGTGTTGGAGGTGGAATCGATCACTTCTCCCGGGTCTCCTGGGTACAGAAGGGTTGGGGGGACAGACCTCTTTTGTCCCCCCCTAACCCTTCCAAACCCAGGGGACCAGGGAGAGGGGTACGAATCCACCCCCCCAACACTCCGTTGTTAATGAGAAGAAACTGCTTGCTTTCTTCTCTTTAATATGGGGTGTGTGTGGGCGATTCCCCCTCTCCGCTGGGTCCCCTGGGTTCAGGAGGGTTGGGGAGACAGACCCCTTTTGGACGAGGGGTTGATTGCCCTGAGAACTTGCAAACAACGCTGTAGCATCAAGCTCTTGGGGTGATCCGTAGACCCACTCAACTTTCTGACATGCTTGGTGAATCCTGTCCCGAATGTACTGGTATTCCTTAGAACTGCTAATCTTCACAAGGCCTTCGTCTCTGGCCCAACCCTCATCTTTTCTTTCCCCTGGGAGGTTCTCTTGGCTCTGGGGCATCTTCAGATCAATGTGGGTTAGGATGCCAACACTCCCAGGGTCTTGATCTATCATTCCTTCTGGCCCTCAGACATCCCACCTAATTTTCCACCTCTCCATGCCCAATGGGCTTTGGACGCCGACAGTTCCAGGGTCTTGATCCACCCTTCCTTCCGGCCCTTGGACGTCCCACCTAATGTTCTGCTTGTTCCCAACAAACTGGCCTTGGACGCTGGCAGTTCCAGGGGCTTGATCTACTCTTCCTTCTGGCCCTCGGACCTCCCAACTAATTTTCTGCTTTTGCACACCCAACGGGCTTTTGACATCAGCGCTTTGAGGGTCTTCATCCTCCCCTTCATCCAGTCCTGGAAAGTAGCAACTATTATTACATTTCTTCACATGAAATTGGTTTGGGATCTCTGTCCAGGAGTTTCAAGGTCCACTCTCTGTCCAGGGGTTTCAAGGTCCACTCTCTGTCCAGGGGTTTCGAGGCCCACTCTCTGTCCAGGGGTTTCGAGGCCCACTCTCTGTCCAGGTGTTTCAAGGCCCCTTCTCTGTCTAGGAGTTTAAAGGTCCACTCTCTGTCCAGGGGTATCGAGGCCCACTCTCTGTTCAGGGGTTTCGTGGCCCACTCTCTGTCCAGGTGTTTCAAGGCCCCTTCTCTGTCCAGGGGCTTCGAGGCCCACTCACTGTCCAGGGGTTTCGAGGCCTCTCTGCCCCGTGGGTTCTAGGCCCACTCTCCGTCCAGTGGGTTCGAGGCCCAGCCTCTGTCCAGAGGGTTCCAGGACCCCTTTGGCTCACCCCTCTCGTGGGGCCAACGGGGGGCGCCTCCATTTCCACCCCAGCTGTCGCCCAGGCCCTCCATTTCTGCCAGGGACGGGGCATGGGGGCCGCCATCTTCCGTGCTCCACCGGAAGCGGAAGTGCCCATCGCCGGAAGTACGAGAGGCGACTTCCGCTCCGCGCCCTGCCGTTTCCACGACGACCGCGCGGAGCTTGCCTGACAGCTTCCGGAAGTGGACATGTCCTCCGACCACCGAGACGTTGGTGGACAGAGCGCTCGGCCCCTCCCCCCCCTCACACATGCCGTATCGTCACCATCCTTTACGGCCCTGAGCGAGGAGGAAAGCGCGGGAAAGCCGGCTTGAGGGAAGGAAATGGATAGGATTGACAGGAGGAAGGAAATGATTTTAAGATTTAACATTTGAAATAAATCTACTGTCGCTCTCGCCGGAGAGAGGGAAAGCGTGCGAGAGAGCTGTGCGCATGCGTGAAATCTCCCACTTCCCGGAGCGTTTTGCGCGTGCGCATCCAGGGCTCTCCTGGCCTGCCCCTTTTTGGGTAAAGGGCTGGGCGAGGTGCCGCGCGCATGCGCCGAGAAGCGTTTTCCCCCGCCCACCCTCGACCACGCCTCTCTTTCCCCTCCCCTGCCTTTGCACGCCCCGTTCCCCCCCCTCTTTGCGCATGCTCCGTGACGCCCCGTGCGGGCAAGAGCGGCGGGCATTTATTTTTATTTTTTTTGCCCGTCGCCGCCGGCGCGGTGCATTGTGGTCGCGATTGAGGAAGTAAAATGGCGGACCTGGCCAACGAAGGTAGGCGGCGGCGGGCGAAGCTGAGGCGGGCGGGGGCGAGGCCGAGGGTGCCTCTGAGCATGGGCAGAGGGCAGGAAGGGAAAGCTACCTCTCTCCCTGTGGCTATTTGTCTGTCTGTCTATCTAGGCATTCTCTTTCTCTCTCTGTCTAATCTTAGCCTGTCTGTCTGTCTCTACTGAATGCAATTTTATCTGTCTATCTCTTCAGGCATTCGATCGATCGATCGATCTATTTCCACTTAATATAATTCTATATTTTAATGCATTCTATCTGTTTATCTATCTATTCAGGCATTCTCTCTCTTTATCTAATGTTATCCTATCTTTCAATTTATACCTAATTTAATTCTATATCTGTTCATGCATTATCTCTCTCTCTCTACTTAATGTAATATTCTATCTATCTGTTCATGCATTCTATTTATCTATCTATTCAGGCATTCCCTCTTTATCTAATGTTATCCTATCTATCAATTTATACTTAATTTAATTCTACATCTGTTCATGCATTATCTCTCTCTCTCTCCTTAATGTAGTATTCTATCTATCTGTTCATGCATTCTATCTATCTATCCAGACAAGGGTACCTCTAAGCATGGGCAGAGGGCAGGGTGCTGAGGTGGGCCGTGTGTGCTGTAGAAATCCCACCCAGTTCCCTTTTTTATTTCTCCTCTTGGGCATCTAAAGCAAGACCAAAGCTGCCTCTCAGGATAGCTGGAGTGCAAGCTGTGCCCACCTTCAGGGACGTGGCAGGCATGACTAGACACAGGACGCTGTTTACCTTTCCCACCAAAGTGGTACCCATTTATCTACTTGTAAAATTCTTGATTTTTAACTGATAGGTTGGCAAGGAGCTCATGGAACGCTGTTACCTGTCCAGCTAAAGTCCTTCTTTCTGTAGGCCTGGTGGGATCCGATCCCCACCATTCAGTGGCTGGAGGTGGTTGTGGCCTCCCTGGCTTGATCATGAAGGATATAGAGCTAATTTCCCCAAATATTTGCACCATGGTATGCAAGGAGGCCCTTGGCTTGCGTTGGATGGAGCCAGGAAGACCTTGTTAAAACTTGCTTCCTGTGATGGGTTTCTCATGACTCTTTCTCTCTCTGGAACCCACATTCCTGTAAACCAGTGTTTCCTAACATTTGGGTTTTGGACTTTAATTCCCAGAGGTGAAGGGTAAAGGTCACCTTTGCTCAAAAGCCAGTCGTATCCGACTCTAGTGTTCAGTGCTCATCTCTGTTTCATAGCCAAAGAGCCAGTGCTGTCTGCCTCTGCAGACGTTTCTGTGGTCATGTGGCATACCTGGGCGCACGGAACACTGTTTACCTTTCCCCTATTTATCTCCTTGCAATTTCTTGCTTTTGAACTGCTAGGTTGGCAGGAGCTGGGACAAAGACGGGAGCTCATTCCGTCCTGCAGTACTCGGGATTTGAACTGCTGACCTCCCGCCTCCCAGTCAGCATCTTAGCCACTTCGGCCACTGCAGTCCCTTGGTCCCTATTTATCTACTTGCCATTTCTTGCTTTTGAATGCTAGGTTGGAAGGAGCTGGGACAAAGATGGGAGCTCACTCCGTCGTGCAGTATTCGCGTATCAAACCCCAACCTTCCGGTCTTCAAGCTCAGCACCTTAACTATTTGAGCCACTGCAGTCCCTTTCAATTCCCAGAAGCCTCAGTCAATTCCCCAAAACACTGATCAGACAATGGACTGATCAGGCCTTCTAGGAATTGAAGGCCTTCTAGGAATTGAAGGTCTCCCCCGTGAGGTCTGGTGTCCCACATTGGGAATTTCTCCCCCATCCCATCATGCATTCATTCTGTCTGTCTGTCTGTCTGTCTGTCTGTCTGTCTGTCTGTCTGTCTATCTATCTATCTATCTATCTATCTATCTATCTATCTATCGTTGGGCATCAAATAAGATGATTCACTTGAGAAAGCCTTGATGCTGGGAAATGTGGAGGGCAAAAGAAGAAGGGAGTGGTCAAAGATGAGATGGCTAGATGGTATTGTAGATGCAGTGGGCACACAGCTGGGTGGGTTAAGGAGGATGGTGGAGGACGGAGGGGCCGGGCAGGCAATGGACCATAGGGTCGCAAAGGGTCAGAATCGACCGTGCGACTGAACAACAAATCTACCTACCTACCTACCTACCTACCTACCTACCTACCTAGCTACCTACCTACCTAGGGAGCCTCTGCCATAAATGCTGGCTTTCTAGAGCTGACCTATGCAAGCATTCCCCCCCCCCCCCTGAAAAAAGCCTATCATGTGATGTTTTGTGAGTGTGATGTTGTGCATTATCTCTTGGAGAACTATGAATGGGAGCGGGTGATTAACTTTCCTCTGCCCTCCTGGCCGTCAATTGGGAGTTAATCCTCTCTTACCCTACTTGACCGTGCTTAGACCTGTATTGCCCTTGCCCTGGGAAGGCATCCCTGGCTAGCTTTAAACCAGGAGTTCTCAACCTTTTTAAGCTGGGGGCCGGGTGATGCTCCCTCAGCCAACTTCGGGGGCCTGATGGCCATTTTGCCCTTCCTCCACCACACGGCACTTCCTGGCTTGGTGGAGGTGGGGGGCACAGGAAATGGCACCGTGGGCCGCATCGGGGCCGCAGGTTGATAATCCCTGCTTTAAATGTAATAACTGAACACTTGGCTATTTCAACAAAGCCTTTAAGAATATCACCTCTTTAAACTGGTGCCATGCAGCCAAAAGGTTGTGAATTTGATCATGCCCAGGGCACAAGGTTGACTCAAAGCCTCTTCCCTACTCCTTATTTTACTGAAATGAGTCCCCAGGGCAAATTAAAAAAAAATGTTAATTAACTTGTGAACCGCCCAGCGAGTGCACTAATTGCTCTGGGGCAGGTGTAGAAGTCAGCCAGAATGTTGTGAGTTCGACTCTTGACAGGGATCAAGGTTGACTTAGCTTCTTCTATCTGTTTATCTATCTATCTATCTATCTATCTATCTATCTATCTATCTATCTATCTATCTATCTATCTATCTATCTATCTACCTACCTACCTACCTACCTACCTACCTACCTACCTACCCACCTAGCGAGCCTCTGCCGTAAATGCTGGCTTTCTGGAGCTGACCTATGCAAGCATCCCCCCCCCCCCCAGAAAAGAAAAGCCAATAATGTGATTTTGCGAGTGTGACATTGTGCATTATCTCTTGGAGATAATGGTTGAATGAGTCCCCAGCATGTTAATGAGGGCAAAAAGGCTAATTAACTTGTGAACTGCCCAGAGACTGCAGTAATCACTTATGGGCCAGGGTATAGAAGTGGGGTTGTCATTGCTTTAACCCTGTTTGCCTGCAGGCGCCAGGTATTTTATTTTTCTAATGTACTTATTCGGTTGTTTGGCTTTATTTTGTTGTTTGTATGTGAGAAATATCCCAGCTAGTTGGTATGAATATGCAGTAAATATAAATAAGGGGCGACTAGTCTTTGAGTCTTAATCCAGGTTAGTCCAAAAAGAGCAACCACAAAACCTGCTTTCACCCAAGATCTTTCTGGTTACCAAAAAGCAAGAGAGAGGGAGAGAGAGAGAGAGAGACTGCAGTGGCTCAAGTGGTTAAGGTGCTGAGTGGGAGGCGGAAGGTCAGCAGTTCAAAACCCGAGTACAGTACTGCACGACGGAGTGAGCGCCCGTCTCTGTCCCAGCTCCTGCCAACCTAGCAGTTCGAAAACAAGAAATTGCAAGGAGATAAGTAGGGACCACTTGGGTGGGAAAGTAAACAGCGTTCCGTGCACTCCGGTGTCTAGTCACGCCTGCCACATGGCCATGAAAAAATATCTGCAGAGGCAGACAGCGCTGGCTCTTTGGCTAGAAACAGATGAGCACTGAACCCTAGAGTCGGAATTGACTTGCTTTCAAGCAAGGGCGACCTACACACACACACACACACACACACACACACACACACACACACACACACACACACACACACACACACACACACACACACACACACACACACACACACACACACACACACACACACACACACACACACACACACAGAGGTGAAACTCAGAAAATTAGAATATCGTGCAAATGTTCATTCATTTCACATAAAAGGTGGAACAAATATATGAGATAGACTCACTACATGCAAAGCGAGAGATGTCACGTCTTAATTCGTTATAATTGTGATGATCATGGCGTACAGCGTACGTGAGATTATGTGACAATTATGGGGTACATGAGATTGGGGCAGTCGGGGTTTTTATAAGCTGTAAGCCATAAGCATCAATATTATAACAAAGTAAGACTTGAACTATCTCGCTTTGCATGTAATGAGTCTATTTCATATATTTGTTTCACCTTTTAAGTTGCATTATTGGACTGAATATATAAGTCTGGAAGTTAAAGCCTGCTGTGCTCTTTACAAAGGGGCAATTATGATCATGCCTTTTTATTTCTGTTCCCATTGCTTTCTGAGGCCATGCCTTTCTTAAATGGCGTAGATGGGTCAAAGGATTCACAACAGAACTGCATCAACCTAAGGTGGTGGCTTAGTGGTGAAAACACTGAGCTTTTATGACCGGAAAGTTGGCAGGTCAGCAGTTCGAGACCTATGTGCTACACGATGGAACGAGCGCCTGTCCTGTCTCCTGCCAACCTAGCAATTCGAAAGCAAGAAATTTGCAAGTAGATAAAGAGGTAGCGCTTTGGCAGCAAAGGTAACTGCGTTCCGTTCATCTGATCTTGCTTGTAACATGACCACGGAAACGTCTGCAGGCGCAGACAGCGCTAGCTCTTTGGCTGTAAACAGAGCTGGGCACTGGACCCTAGAGCCACACACAACTGGCTTTCAAGCACGGACATGTGGCAGGCAGGACGAGACGAACACACTTAATATTTGCAAACTGTAGGGAAAACGTCTGTTCTAGCAGTCTGCTTAATGAGTGCAAATGGAACGCTGTTACCTTTCCCTCTGAAGCGGTACCTATTTATCTACTTGCAAATTTATTTATTTATTTGCTTTCAAACTGGCAGGTTGGCAGGAAACCTTTAAGGTGGACACCTCTATACTGAAGAGTAGAGACGGTGGCTTTTAGATGGCACCGTTCAGGGAAGGGAAATTAGTCCTGAAAAGGGCACGCTTTAACAGCCTTGAATGCCAGTATTGAAGCAGCCAAGCAAATATTAATTGAAGAGGATTTTAGGCCACTGAGAATCCCTCATCTCACACGTTTGCCAGCTGCTAGGTTTCTGTCTGCTGGGATGACTTTCTACCCAGAACTGGATCTTTTTGGGCACAATCCATGTTCCTTGACTCCGAGGTGCTCCTTAGAGTAGAGAGAAAACAGCTCCCCACACACCACACACCCCTGGCGTCCTGCCTAAATTATTCTTAGGAAATGCAAAGTTGATTCTTTGATTCTGTTTCCTTCCAGAAAAACCTTCCATCGCGCCTCCGGTCTTTGTATTTCAGAAGGAGAAGGCACAGAAGGTAAGGAGGGGCCTCCGCCGCGGGGCTACTCGGGAGTAAGGACCGGCTGTTAGGTGGCTAAAGGCTGTTCTTCTTTGGAAGTTCAGGCAGATAAGGTTGGTGGTCAGATAGAATTCCTCAGTGCCTTTCCTGCAAGTGGAGCCTTTGTTTATTTGGCTACTAAAGAGTCTAGACCCGTGATGGCGAACCTTGGACTTCAATTCCCAGAATCCCCAGCCCCTGTGAATCACCATGGATGGGTTTACTGTGAGTCATCCAGTGTGTGCCACCCTCGTCGCTCCCGGAAGTGGAAATAAAATGTGCCCATACGGGGCTGGTCATTGAAGTCCAAGAACATCTGGAGTGCCAAGGTTCAACATCATGGGTCTAGGTGGTTAAGACGCTAACTTGACCACCAGAATGTCAGCAGGTTGGCAGTTCGAGACCTGAGTACCAACCTAGTTCTGCTCAAAATTGAAAGAAATTTGCAAGTAGATAAACAGGTCTCACTTTGGCTGGAAAGGTAACAGCGTTCCATGAGCTCCTGCCAACCTAGCAGTTCAAAATCAAGAAATTTGCAAGTCGATAAAAAGGTACCACTTTGGTGGAAAGGCAACAGCGTTCTTCGTCTAGTTGTGCCTGCCACTTGACCAGGAAAACGTCTGCAGCGCTGGCTCTTTGGCTGTAAACGGAGGTGAGCACCAAACCCTAGAGTCGGATACAACTGGCTTTTGAGCAAGGGTGATCTTGACTTTGACCTATGGATAATAGCCGTTCCTGGAGGGCAGCAAACTGGTTAAGTTAAATAGTTCCTTTCCAAAACACCTGGAAAGCTACTTTACCCCTAAGAGGCTTTCTTAGTCGCCAGTGACTTTCAGACAGACAGACAGCATTTTTCTTGCCCGGTCAAAACTGGTTTAATTGGCTTCCGCTGAGCTGTGGCCCTTTGGCTCTCGATGAAAATGTGTCCCCATGAATTGAGAAGCAGATGTCAAAAATAGTCTTTTTTGCTGAATACACTCTTAATATTTACAAACCGTCGAGAGAACGCCTGATCTAGCCGTCCGCCTACTTTAACGTTTGCTCGTTATCTCGGAAGAATGTGAACCCCTTTGCTACCATTTCCTAAAGGAAGGGACTTTCTACTGGTGAATCAGTTTTATTGAGAAACATGTACGATTAAGCCACAAGACACAATTGGATTGTGGGCGTATTTGTTTGATTAACTTGGATTTGATGCTGAGTAGTTAGTTGGTTAGTTGGTTGGTTGGTTGGTTGGTTGAGTAAGTGAATGAGTGGTTGGTTAGTTGCTTGAGTAAGTGAATGAATGGTTGGTTGGTTGGTTGAGTAAGTGAATGAGTGGTTGGTTAGTTGGTCGAGTAAGTGAATGAATGGCTGGTTGGTTGAGTAAGTGAATGAGTGCTTGGTTGGTTGGTTGGTTAAGTGAATTTAGAACTAGCCTAATCCTCTGCTTGCTTATTTAAAATGTCTTCCATCTCATTCCAGGCAAGGTAGCTTTAAACTCTCATCCTGCAACTGTGAAAAAAGACATCTCCTCTGCTTCTTTGGCACCAACAGGCTGTAAAACATTCCAACGAACTTGGAAAAACAGCTTGTATCATTGGTTGGTTGGTTGGTTGGTTGAGTAAGTGAATGAGTGCTTGGTTGGTTGGTTGGTTGGTTGAGTAAGTGAATGAGTGCTTGGTTGAGTAAGTGAATGGGTGGTTGGTTAAGTGAATGAGTGGTTGGTTGGTTGAGTAAGTGAATGAGTGGTTGGGTGGTTGGTTAAGTGAATGAGTGCTTGGTTGGTTGGTTGAGTAAGTGAATGAGTGGTTGGCTGGTTGGTTGGATGTTGGTTTAGTGGGTTAACTGGTTGGTTTCCTCCCTCCCTCTCTTACTTAAAACCTGAGCTTTCTTTAGTAGGATAAAGGGCAGTTTTCTCCAGTGTTCACAAGGGATATTAGAAATCCTCCCCCCACCCACCCACCCACCCACCCTAAAAATCTTGGTGACAAGCACTTACTCCTTCTTCCTTAGTGCAATGACTCAGCCTAGGGGAAAATTCATGTCAAATCCTTCTTTCTTCTTCTGTGTGGTATTCTGTTTTTTGTGGGCAGGCTTTCTAATGCTTGTGTTTCCATCCCCTTTGGGGGAGGGATGGAGAAAGACAACAATCCTGTTGCATTGCTGGTTGTGGAAGGACTTTCAAGAGAGATTTGTGTGATCTGAAAAGTGGCCTATCGGATGGACCAGCGCCTCTGCTTAAACTTTCCTTAGCCCCACTGGCCGGCAGACACGGAGGAAGATTTCAGAGCTCTGTTCAGTCTCTTCCCACACGTGTTTACTTAGATGCAAATTCAGTGGGACATACTTTAAGTTTATGCATTTATTTGAAATGTTGTGTCAGAAGCGTCTTCGTATTCGTCTGCGGAAGCAGGCCAGATGGGAAGCAAAACTCAACAACAGCCCTTTTGCATCTCAGTTTAAAAGCTGACTGCTGCATTTCAACCTGAGCGCTCGTGTTTCCAATGCACGTCAAAATAGAGCAGTAAAACAAAATTCAGCTGTGTGACCCATCGTAAAATAACCAATTGATTAAAATAAAATAAAAGAATTGTAAAGTTACCCAGAAAAAGTATTGTCTCCCTCCTGCAATTGTTTTAAAATATAGCAGGTAGCCTTTAACTTAATGTGCAAAAGCTCCTTTTCAAAGATCGCAGCGCATTTGACTTCTTTACAGTTTTGTTTTGTGTCTTGTCCTATCTGGGGAGTACATTCCAATTTCCCTTGCGTGGTCAAAGCAGCTTACAAAGCAAACAAACTTTTAAAATATGCAGACTTCAAGGTATACATAGAGTTTACTAATGATACACAGGCTCCGGTGGCTCAGTGGTTAAGAAGCTCGCCTTGTTAGGTGGAAGGTTGGCCAGTTGGCATTTCAAGACCCGGGTACGACATGATGGATTGAGCCCCTGGCTCTGCCCTGGCTCTTGGGGACATGAAAGGAGCCTTATTTGGGCATCCCCTGAGCGGAGTTTCTCCCGCAAAAAACCTTTCAACCTAGAATAATTTCTGACACGAATTTATTATTACTAACGATACAGGCAGTTTTTCCAAGTTCGTTGGAAGGTTTTACAGCCTGTTGGCGCCAAAGAAGCAGAGGAGATGTCTTTTTTCACAGTTGCAGGATGAGAGTTTAAAGCTACCACCTTGCCTGGAATGAGATGGAAGACACGTTAGATAAGCAAACAGAGGACTAGGCTAGTTCTAAATCACGGGTGGCGGGGAAAAAATTCCACGTCAGGCCCAATTAAAGAAAGAATAAAACAAAACCACAAATGTCACAATGTCCTTAGAATCTTGGAATATTGAGTAAGATTCTGACCATGGCAGCCGGAAAGGGTGATAGTAGAGTTGGTCTACTCTAGATGTAAGAAGAAGGGACCTGAATGATCTGGGAAGTGGAGCGGTTCCTCTTTGAGGGAAGGTTACAAGGTTTGGGGCTCTTTCTTTGCTCCCTCTTTTACCCCCACCGGGTGTCTGGGGGTGGGTGGGTAGAGGCTGTTTAGCTTGCAAAAAATTAAAGCTAGGGGACTCTGGTGGCTCAAGTGGTTAAGGCACTGAACTTGCCAACTGGAAGTTTGGAGTTTGATTCCCGGGTACTGCACAATGGAGTGAGCGCTCTGTCCCAGCTCCTGCCAACCTAGCAATTCGAAAGCAAGAAATTGCAAGTAGATAAATAGGTACCAATTTGGTGGGAAGGTAAACTGTGTTCTGTGCACTCCGGTGTTGAGACATGCCTGCCACATGTCCACGGAGACGTCTGCAGACGCAGACAGAGCTGGCTCTTTGGCTATAAACAGATGAGCGCTGAACCGTAGAGCCGGATATGGCTGGCTTTCGAGCAAAGGTGACCTTTACCTTTACTGGTTTGGCAGGAAAGCTAACAGTGTTCCGTGCGCTCCGGCGTCTAGTCCTGCCTGCCACATGGCCATGGAAACCATCTGCAGACACAGACTGGGCTGGCTCTTGGGCTGTAAACCCATTGGTTCCCAGGGTGGGGCCCACGCCCCACCGGGGATTTCAATTCCCAGAAGGCCTAAGTCAGTCCATGGGCTGATCCGTGCTTTGGGGAATTGACTGAGGCTTCTGGGAAACGAAGTCCAGAAACCAAAGGTTGGGAAACACTGGTCTAGATCAGGGGTCCCCAATGTGTGGCCCAGGCCCCACCGGGGGATTTCAATTTCCAAAAGCCTCAGTCAGTCCATTGGCTGATCCGTGCTTTAGGGAATTGACTGAGGCTTCTGGGAATTGAAGTCCAAAACCCAAAGTTTGGGAAACACTGGATTAGATAGATAGATAGATAGACAGACAGATAGATAGATAGATAGATAGATAGATAGATAGATAGATAGATAGATAGATAGATAGATAGATAGATAGATAGATAGGCACAGAGAGATTAATCAGTGGTGCCCAGGCCCCACGGGAGGACCTAAGTTCCCAGAAAGAAGCCTCAGTCAGTCCATTGGCTGATCAGTGCTTTGGGGAATTGACTGAGGCTTCTGGGAAATGAAGTCCAAAACCCAAAGGTTGGGACAACTTTGCAGCAAGTGGAGATGACCCCTAGAGTCAGCCATGGCTGGTTTTTGAGCAAGGGAGAGTCATCGTGACCTTTATCGAAGCAGGCAGAGGCTGTAGGGTCCTATTCCGTTTAGGTGGAACCGTGGGGGGTTTGGGAGTCACCATCGACCAGTCCGCCAGCAGACGGGAGCCAAGATGAAGAGGTTTAGGCTGTCGAATCCATAGAACCATCCATGCCACAATGTGGTCCCGCATCAGCCATCGGACACTCATCGCAACGTCCTGGCTGATAAACAAACATACAACCCGGCAGAATAGGCAAGAGATGTCAACAGATGAAGCCCAGTAGTTTCCTCCTGGTAGCGGAAGTGAAACGCACACAGGGTGTTTTACTTCCACTTCCTGGGGCGGTGTGGGCCGGATGAATTGGTGTCAGGGGCCGGACCCAGCCCACGAGCCGATAGTTTGGGCACCCCTGGCCTAAGCCAAGAAAGTGGCTTTGGGGCAGTCCAGGGTTTGATCGGGAAATGGGAGAAGTAGGTAGAAGGACAACTTCTTGGCATCCGCTCCATGAGGGGAGTTTCGAAGAGAGAAGGGAATCGTCCACCTTGCCCCCTGTGGATCCCTGAAATGGCTTCTTCCAGCGCTGGGTCTCTGGTCGCCGCCTGCACTGAAGGGGTGTTGTTCTCCCTTTGCCTCCCAGTCCTTTGCAGAACAGGAAGGGGTCTCGGAGTCAGGCGTGGAGCCCCAGGGCGAGGGCGAGGCCGCTCACCGGGCCGTGGGTCATCCCGGGTCGCCAGGGGGGTGCAGCACGTGTTTGGGGGCCCCAGGGCCTGCTTCCCGTCCTGCTCCGGTTCAGCTCGAACTGGCAGGGGTAAGTCACACATCGAACCGAGGACTCTCCGTGCTTTCTTTCGGGGTTGGGCTTCCCCGTCCCTCTCGACGGGCCCTGCGGCTTGCACAATTTACCACTTTTCTAACTTCATCCGCTGTGGCTTAGAGGTTGAGATGCTGAGCTCGACGGCCGGAAGGTCGGCAGTTCGACACCCGATTGCTGCTCGACGGAGTGAGCTCTCGTCCTCTGTCTCGGCTCCTGCCAAGCTAGCAGTTCAAAATTGCAAGAAATTTGCAAGCAAATAAATAGGTACCACTTTGGCGGGAAAGGTAACAGCGTTCCGTGGGCTCCTGCCGGCCTAGCAGTTTGAAACCAATAAACTTGCAAGTAGATAAACAGGTATCACTTTGGTGGGAAAGTTAATAGTGTTCTGTGCGCTCCTGCTAACTTAGGAGTTCGAAAAGCAAGAAATGAACAAGTAGATAAATAGGTACCACTTCGGTAGGAAAGGTAAAAGCATTCCGTTTGTTCCTGCCAAACCTAGCAGTTTGAAAAGGAAGAAATTTTTCAAGTAGATAAATAGGTACCACTTTGGTGGGAAAGGTGATAGCATTTCATGTCGAGGCATGCCTGCCACGTGTCCACAGAAATGTGGACACGTGAGCCCTTAGAGTCGGACACGGCTGGTTTTCGAGCAAGGGCGAGCTTTTGAGCTTTTATGGATTTGAATCCAGAACCTCAAAACTCATAGAAGCCACATAGGTTGGTATACCCCGTGCAGACATAAGTAGCACATGTAGACGAGGCAATAGCGTTGAGACGAATGTTTGAACTTTCTGGGGGATAAATGCATTTCTGAATATTTATAAGCACACGTTTATATATGTAGAGCCCGCTACCTTGAACGCCTTTGAGTAGTTACTTAAGGGAGATCTTGGTTTTGCAGCGGCGGGTGAGAAGTCTTGCCGTGAATTGCAGAGTGTCTTGCGACGAAGCCGGGAGTAAAGTCAAGAATTGTAGGGTATAAATAGAAATCTGGAACTGAGCCGCCAAGGGTAAAAATGTATAAGTAGAGGAAGCTGAACAAAACATCTGGCCAGATGTCTTGACAGGGTCACAGGAAATGTGATTTCAATCAACAGAAGGCCGTCACGACACAAACCGAGTTAAAAAAAACAAACCTTGGTCATTCAGCTGACTTGTTGTCATAAACCGGGGTTTGTTTTGAAACTGTGATTCCTCACCCACAGGGTAACACTAAGCCAGGATGTGCAGAACATTGGATCCTGGTTTATCGCTTCTCTCAGCTGTTCAGGGCCATGGCATTTCCCTGTATGCAGATCAAGAAAGGATGGCTTGGTTTGAGCAAACGGCACACAAATCTTGGCTTAGCGTTACGGGTGGAAGGCAACTAAGTTGGGCAGGAGAACAGATGGTTGCAGGAATAATTTGAGTGAAAGAGGTTGTACGGTGGATACTGTGGAAGTTGTTTGATGAGTGTTGTAATGTATGAAGCCTGCTTGAGGGTATTAGGAATATTTGCCATATTTTCCTATTTTTTTAAAAAATGTAGGCTGAGGATGGATGGATTTAATTTAATTTAATTTAATTTAATAGTCATATTTATATATATGCCGCCCACTCAGGCAGAACCCGACTCAGGGCGGCATTACAACAAGTTCTAAAAACACATAAAAACACTTTAAAAAACCCACATCCCACCCAGCCATCCCACCCACTATAAAAAGAAGAAGAGAGAGTTCTTAATTGTTTCCATAAGCCAGCAGGCGGGGACCGTGTTCCCATTCAGGCCCCCCCACACCTGCCCTGCCAGCCAGGTCTTCAATCCTTTCCTGAAGGGCAGCAATTCTCTTTCAAGTCTTAGTTCTGTTGGCAGGAGGTTCCAGAGGGTTGGTGCGGACACGGAGAAGGCCCTCCTTCGGGTGCTGGACAGATGTGCACCCCTAGCTGATGGCACCATCAGAGAGCCCCTCCGGTCCGCTCTGGTTGGACGGGCAGACGCTCTTGGGACGATGCGGTCTCTAAGGTATCCTGGCCCACTGCCATATAGGGCTTTAAAGGTCAAAACCAGCACCTTGAATTGCACCCGGAGACAAACTGGTAACCAGTGCAGCTCCCGAAGTAGCGGTGAGGCGTGGGCATATCATCCGCATCCCATCACCACCCGGGCTGCCGCATTCTGGACCAGCTGCAGCCTCCGAATGGTCGTCAAGGGCAGCCCCATGTAGAGCGCATTACAGTAATCTAGTCGGGAAGTGATCAGAGCGTGAGTGACCATAAGCAAGGAGCCCCGGTCGAGGAGCGTGCGCAACTGGCGAATCACCCGAAGTTGGGCAAAAGCCCTCCTGGCCACAGCCACTACCTGTTCTTCTAGCAGCAGCCGCGAGTCCAGAAGGACCCCCAAGTTGAGCACTTGGTCTGTCTAGGGCAAAACAGCCCCATCCAATACCAAAGATGGTAGCTCCCTGGATAACACGGGGCCCCTTATTCACAGCCACTCTGTCTTGCTGGGATTCAGCCGAAGCCCATTGGCTCCCATCCAGACCCCAATGGCCTCCAGGCATCCGGATAGGATTTCAACAGCATCACTTGGGTCCCCACGGGCCAAGATGTACGACTGGGTGTCATCCGCGTACTGATGGTACCGCACCCCCATGGGAACAAATGATCTCACCCAGTGGCTTCATGTAGATGTTAAATAGGAGAGGAGAGAGCACCGAGCCCTGAGGCACCCCATACTTGAGGAGCCTAGGGCTGGACCTCTCACTCTGTAACCACACCGACTGGGTACGGCCCTCCAGAAAAGAGGAAAACCAGGACAACACGGTGCCCTGGATCCCCAGCCCTTTGAGCCGTTCCAGAAGGATACCGTGGTCGTATCAAAGGCCGCTGAGAGGTCAAGAAGAGCAAGGACGGATGGATAACCCCCGTCCCGCTCCCGCCAGAGATAATCCATCAGTGCGCTCCGTACCATACCCGGGCCTGAATCCTGATTGAAAGGGGTCTAGATAATCCGCTTCCTCCAGGACACTCTGCAGCTGGTGTAGATAGATAGATAGAGCTAAGGAAGGAACTATCGAAGGATAGATGGATGGATAGATAGAGCTAAAGAAGGAAGGAGCAAAGGATGGATAGATGGATAGAGCTAAGTAACGAGCAGAGGATGGATGGAGTGAACTCAGGAAGGAACTATGGAAGGATGGATGGATCGATTGATGGATAGATAGATAGATAGATAGATAGATAGATAGATAGATAGATAGATAGATAGATAGATAGATAGATAGATAGATAGATAGATAGATAGATAGATAGATAGATAGATAGATAGAGCTAAGGAAGGAACTATCGAATGATGGATGGATCAATTGATGGATGGATGGATATAGCTAAAGGAGGAAGGAGCAGAGAATGGATGGATGGAGCTAGGGAAGGGTGGGTGGATAGAGCTAAGTAAGGAGCAGAGGATGGATGGAGTGAACTAAGGAAGGATCTATAGAAGGATGGATGGATAGATAGATAGATAGAGCTAAGGAAGGAACTATCAAAGGATGGATGGATGGATGGATAGATAGGGCTAAAGAAGGAAGGAGCAGAGGATGGATGGATGGAGCTAGAGAAGGATGGATGGATAGCGCTTAGTAAGGAGCAGAGGATGGATGGGGTGAACTCAGGAAGGATCTATGGAAGGATGGATTGATCAATTGATGATGGATGGATGGACAGATAGAGCTAAGGAAGGAAGGAGCAGAGGATGGATGGAGCTAAGGAAGGAAGGAACTGTGGATGGATGGATGGCTAGAAAGAAAGAAAGAAATAGTCTTTTCTTTCTGGATTTATTTTTACTTATTATTTCCACCTTTGTCACGTGTTTTCTGCTGCTGTGTAAGAAATTGACGATGGGCCCAAACGGTTTTCTTCCTTGCCTCGCGTGTTTTCTCATATTTAGCTCTTTCCATAAACCAGGGCCCCTTTTCTTTTTGCAGTGTGCTAATTAACGCCTCCCCAGAACCACTCGCCTGTCAAGCATTGCAATGCAATTTTCATTTCTTTTGCTGACCTCTCTCCATGTCTGCATTTCTTTCAGCGGTCTGCCGATGGGTCAAGTCCAGAAGACGGCGAAGGTGAGAAATCTCGCATCATGTCATTACCCTTCCGTCACTTCAGTGAATGGTTTTCCTAATTCTCGTACCCTATCCTTGTATGATGGGAGAGTGGAAGGCTGGTATTGGCATTCACGAGGATTTGCACACTTGGCCCTAACTCTGGCAGTCTTTTAAATAAATGTTTCAGCAAGTTGTCATCCTTTTGAAGTAGATTTGGAATTTAGCTAAGGCTCCACGCTGCTAACTAATTATCTAGTCTGGCTGGCAAGAACGTTGACAAGATTTCCCTAGCCCAGGGTGGCACTTCTATGCATCTTGAAGCAGTAAAGGTTTTAACCTGGCTTCTTGATAAGGTGTTAGGATCAAAACAGGGTGGAACGAGTCCTTTCCTAGTTGGACCAAGAGAATAAACCTCCTTGCGCCCATTATAGTCTTTGGATTTTAAGAGCTTTGCTTTCACCTGGGTGGGGCTTGGTGGGTTGGTTAGTTGTGCTTGGTTTCTGGTTTGGTTGGTCTGTTGGTTGGTTTTGAAGGTTGGTTGTGTTGGAGTGATAGGTTGGTTTGGTTCAGTTTGTTGGTTTGGGTTGGGTTGGATTGGGTTGGGTTGGATTGGTTTGTTAGGTTGATTTGGTGTGTTGGATTGGCTTTGTTGGGTTTGGTTTGGTGGGTTGGATGTGTTGGCTGGTTTGGTTAGTTGGGTTGGGTTGGTGAATTGGTTTGTTAAATTGGGTTGGGTTGGTGGGTTGTTTGGCTTGGTTTGTCTCCAGCACTCTTGAATTTGTCACCCAAAAATCTATCAATTTACATACCACCGGCTCTTACAATTTCTCGTTCCTGTTCCCCAGAGTCAGACCGAGAAGACGGGAGCTACTGCCCACCAGTAAAGCGCGAAAGGACCTCTTCCCTAACACAGTTCCCCCCTTCACAGCCGGGTAAGACACGTCTCTGTCCTCTTTTCTCTATACTGTACTGACTGAGATGTACAGGTATACATAACTGGAAATCCATGGGGCCCTATTTCTCTTTTTTTTCCCTTTCCAGTGACGAAGAACAATGTCTTCATGCCATCTAGCTTCTGCGAACCCTCGGCCGGAAACTCTGATTCGGAGCCGGGTAAGGCATTTCGTGCACCCCCCCTCTCTCTCTCTTCATGGGCTTGAAAGGTGTCCTAAAGAAGAGCAAGCAGCCGGCCTGCGTTACTCGTTCTGAGGAGGTCTCAGCCATTCGGGATGAGAAATAGGTCTCCCATGGCCACGGCCTCCCTTCTTCCGCTCTGCCCAACGGTGACTGATTTCCCCCCCTTTTGCGTTCCAGAGGAAAAGAGCACTGGGTTCAGGTTGAAGCCTCCCACACTTATCCACGGCCAGGCACCCAGCGCAGGTAAGGGACCAGGTGTTCACAAAAGCAGAGCCATAGCCCACTTCTCATGGTTATCCTGCTGAAGTTTTCCTTGAATTTAACCTTCTGGTTTACAGGATAGAAACCCATTTTTTCAAATTCTTCTTCTCCATGTCCTTCCTCTTCTTCTTCCTCCTCCTTCCCCTCTTTCTCCTCTTCCTCCTCCTTCTACTTCTCTTCCTCCTCCTTCCTTGTCGAGATCAAACCCTGGACTGCTAAAATGGAGCCACTTTCTCAACTTTGTCTTTGGCCAAACTCAAGTCCTCATTGGTGCAAGTTTCTAGTTCTTCTTCTTTCATGTCCGGATCAAACCCTGGACTGCCAAAAGGAAACCACTTTCTTGGCTTTGTTTTAAGTCCTCATCGGCACAATTTTCTGGTTCTTTCGTATCCTGATCAAAACCCTGGACAGCCGAAACGAAGCCACTTTCTTGTCTTTGTCATTAAGTTCTCATCGGTGCATGTTTCTGGTTCTTCTTTTGTATCCAGATAAAACCTTGGATGGCCAAAATGAAGCCACTTTCTTGGCTTTGCCATTGGCCAAACTCAAGTCCTCATCGCTGCCTGTTTCTGGCAGTCATTGGCAAACCAGCAAATGAGCCAATGGATTCTGTATCTCTCCACATTCATGCAACACGTTGTTGTCTGCCAACATGGCAAGGAGTAAACATTAAAGAAGGAGATGGCTGAAGAGCTCAACCTCAACCCTACGTCACTCGAAGGACTCTGAATAGGCTGAGGGTCGGAGTGCCTAAATGCAAGACCAACAGGCTCAAGGGGGGATGCTGGCAGACAACAACACACTGTGTGAATGTGGAGAGATGCAGAATCTATTGTCTCATTTTTCTGGGCTGTCAATAATTGCCAGAAACATGCACTGATGCAGACTTGAGTTTGTCCAATGCCAAAGTCAAGAAAGTAGCTTCATTTTTGGCAGTCCAGGGTTTGCTCGGGACACAAAAGAAGACGGATGTGCCCAATGTTTCGGGAGATCAAAAAAAGACCCAAATCCTAATTTCCAAATTATTTTTCCTGCTTCCCTTAGGGGTGCCAAGCCAGAAACCGAAGGAACAGCAGAAAAGCGTCTTACGCCCGGCAGTATTACAAGCTCCCCAGCCGAAAACTTTCCCCCAAACAGGTAAGTCCCGTCCACTTACCATCACTCAGAGTATCCCTCCTGGCCAGTGGGGGGCCCAAATTTCCCTCCTGGGCATCCAACCAAGTCCCCTTTCCTTCCGGGTCAGCTGCCCTCCGTGCTTTCTGTAACAAACAAGTTTTCCTCGCAAAGAATAGGCCACTTTATACTCTTCCCAACGCATTGAGGTCTTATGGTTGAGACTTTTCCTTAGACTTGGACCTTGACGGTCACTTTTCGATTGGCCCCTACATTTTGAGAGCCCCTTCCTGCTTCCAAGGGACTTAAGTGGTGGACTAGTGGGTTAAGATGCTGAACTTGATGACTGGGAGGCAGTTCAAGACCCGAGTGCTACACAATGGAGTGAGCTCCTGTCATGTGTCCCAGCTCCTGCTAACCTAGGAGTTTTAAATCAAGAAATTTGCAAGTAGACAAAGAGGTACCACTTTGGTGGGAAAGATAACAGCGTTCTGTGCACTTTGGCTGGCCTAGCAGTTTGAAAGCAAGAAATTTGCAAGTAGATAAATAGGTGCCACTTTTGGTGGGAAAGGTAACAGTGTTTTGTTTGCTCCTGCTAACCTAGCAGGTTAAAAGCAATAAATTTGCAAGTAGATAAATAGGTACCACTTTGGTTGGAAAGGTAACAGTGTTCTGTACACTCTGGCAGGCCTAGCAGTTTGAAAGCAAGAGATTTGCAGGTAGATAAATAGGTACCACTTTGGTGGGAAAGGTAACAGCGTTCTGTGCGCTCCTGCCAACCTAGCAGTTCAAAAGCAAGAAATTTGCAAGTAGATAAATAGGTACCACTTTGGCAGGAAATGTTACAGCATTTAGCCTAGTCATGCCTGCCACATGATCATGGAAAAGAGTGAGAGGGATTTTTTAACCTCCAGATGGGCATGGCAAGTAGTTTGATGCTTCTTGTTGCAGTACCTAGCAGCGGCACCAATGGCGTAAGTATCCTCCCGGATCCTGCAGTGTCAGCATCCGAACCCATGACCCAGGCGGCCCCGAAAAGCCCCGATTCGGAGGAGAAGGTGAGTCTGCCGCCCGCCTGAGGAGCTGCAAGAAGGTGGGAAGAGAGCGGATGCGTGTGTCTCCTTTTCCCCTCCCCAGTTTGCCAAATTGGTTTGTTGGTTTGTCTGCAATCACTTTATTATGGTTTACCGTAAGAGATACCGCTTTGGATGGAATAGTAACAGTGTTCCATGCGCTCCTGCCAACCTAGCAGTTCGAAAAGCAAGAAATTTGCAAGCAGAGAATGAGGTACCTCTTTGGCGGGAAAGTTAATAGTGTTCTGTGCGCTACTGCCAACTTAGGAGTTAAAAAAGCAAGAAATGTGCAATTAGATAAATAGGTACCACTTTGGTGGGCAAAGGTAACAGCATTCTGTGCGTTCCTGCCAGCCTAGCAGTTCGAAAAGCAAGAAATTTGCAAGTAGAGAAACAGGTACCTCTTTGGCAGGAAAGGTAACAGCGTTCCGTGTGCTCCTGCCCACCCTAGTGGATCGAAAAAGCAAGAATTTTTTTGCAAGTAGATAAATAGGTACCACTTTGACAGGAAAGGTTACAGCATTTAGTCTCGTCCTGCCTGCCATATGACCACAAAAATGTCTGCAAACAAGAGGTAGTTGTTTTTCCCCCAAATTTAAGTGCTTAAAATGCAGTTAAAATACATTATTTAAAAATATCCATTCAAAGTTTAAAGAAATAAAATAAAAACAAAATCAAATCAATCACACATCATACCACTTTCTCCATAATGCTGAGCACCCACTCTGGCCGGTTCACAAGTTACTACCCTTTTTGCCATCATTAACATGCTGGGGATCCAGATGACTGACCTCGGAAGGACGAAAGAGGCTGAGTCAACCTTGAGCCTTGGTTAGGATCAAACTCACAACCTTGTGGTTGCAGGGCAGCAGTTTAACCAGCAGTTGAAAAGCAAGAAATTAGCAAGTAGCTAAACAGGCACCACTTTGGCAGGAAAGACGACAGCGTTCTGTGCACTTTGGTGTCTAGTCCTGCCTGCCACGTGATTGCGGAAACGTCTGCAGACTCGGACAGCGCTGGTTCTTGGGCTGTAAACAGAGATGAGTGCCGAACCCTAGAGTCGGACACGACTGGCTTTTGAGCAAGGGCATTTATCTTGGCCAAAAGTTGGAGGGATCCCAAAGCTTTAAATATTCCGAAAATGCGCCTCTTCTACTTTTACGGAAGGAAGGAAGGAAGGAAGAAAGGAAGGAAGGAAGGGAGGGGGGAATACGTGGAGGGGTTTATTTCCCCTGACATTTCCCCTTTCTCCTCCGTCCTTTTTGCTCAGGAGAAGCCGTGCCCCAGAAACAACTCCAACAGCGCTTCAGAGAGCGAGAAATGTGAAAAGTCGGATCTCAATGCGCAGCAGTCCTTCGTCTTTGGCCAAAACCTACGAGACCGAGTGAAGGTATTTTGCTTCAGGATAAGCTGTGATTCCGTTTCTTCTTCCTGTCTTCTTCTTCTTTCTGCCTTTTTTGTCTTCTTTCTGTCTTCTTTTTTTTCTTTCCATCTTTTCTTATTCTATTTCTTTCCTTCTTTTTCTTCTTTTTTCATCTTTCAGTCTCCTTTTTCTTCTTTCTATCTTCCTGTCTTTTTTCTTCTTCTACTTCTTCTACTTCTTTCTGTCTTCTACTTCTTTCTGCCTTTTTTGTCTTCTTTCTGTCTTCTTTTTCTTCTTTCCATCTTTTCTTATTCTATTTCTTTCTTTCTTTTTCTTCTTTTTTCATCTTTCAGTCTTCTTTTTCTTCTTTCTATCTTCCTGTCTTTTTTCTTCTTCTACTTCTTTCTGTCTTCTACTTCTTCTTTCTGCCTTCTTTTTCTTCTTTCTGTCTTTTCTTATTCTATTTCTTTCTTTTTCTTCTTTTTTCATCTTTCAGTCTTCTTTTTCTTCTTTCTATCTTCCTGTCTTTTTTCTTCTTCTACTTTTTTCTGTCTTCTTTTTCTTCTACTTTCTGTCTTCTTTTTCTTCTACTTTCTGTCTTCTTTTTCTTCTTTCTGTCTTCCTTTTCCTTTCTTCTTCTTTTTTCCCATCTCCTTTTCCTTCTCTTCCTTCTTTCTTCTTTCCTCTCCTCCTCCTCCTTATTCCGTAACTGATTCCAAATATTGGCTACATCCATCATTGCGATCAGCTATGAAAATTTTCCTGGAAACCATAGAAAAACGCAGCTTATCTTCCATCACAGTGTTGATGCACGCACGCACGCACGCACGCACGCACGCACGCACACCAGTACTACAGATCCAGTTCCTTTCTGGTCCTGCGCCCTTTGAGCACCCAAAGAACTCCTCATCATCATCCCTAGGCTGGATGATGATGAAACTGCCGCCCTCCATCAAGTGGGATTTCATCCACTTGGGGTCCCTCACCCTTTCTTCCCTGTGGACGTATTTCTTTATTAGTTACACTTATACCCCCGGCCCCTCCAGGATAGAATGAATCCCTACAAGAGGCAGCTAACTGCATAAAATCCCACGTACAACAACAAACTTATTAAAGTTCATCCTCAAGATGAATCAGGTTTCATTGGCATTGAGTCGCTAGCAGTAGGGTCTACTCACATGGTTCCCAATGTGGGGCCCAGACCCCACTAGGGGACATTAATTCCCAGAAGCCTCAGTCAGTCCATTGGCTAATCAGTGCTTTAGGGAATTGACTTGGCCTTCTGGGAAATGAAGTCCAAAAACCAAAGGTTGGGAAGCACTGGTCTACTCTATGACCAGAGCAGGATCATCTGGCCAGACTACCAAGAATTTCCTACAGCTTGGGACCAAGTGCCTTCTTTACGTTCAACATGGATCAGGCCCACTTGCTGCTCACCACCTCTCACCGTTGCCTCCCTTGTCCCAGCTAGGAGATGAAAGCGACGAATCGGCGGACGTACAAAATGCCCGGCTCCAGAGCTCTGAGACGCCGTCGGCAACAAATTACTTCCTGCAGTACATCAGCTCCAGGTGAGGCGAGGTCTTTGGCCCATGAGGGCCGTTACGTTCCTTAGGTCAGGAGCGGGGAGGCCCCCCCAAAAAACACACACAAAAAAAAAAACATAACTTCTTAACTGTTTGAGCCATACGAAAACACTTCACAACAACGATCTTGCTACTGGGAATAACACATGTGTTTTACAGGATATCGAGTGTGCTAATTCCAAATCTGAACTCAGAATTTGCCTGTCGCGTACAGATTTTAAGGCATGCTATAGCTGTTCAAATGGTCAGTCATTGGGTAATGTATTTTTACATGGGAACGTTATAACAGTTACAGCTACCCCTATGCCTGCTGCCGCCTCAGCTGAATCATGTCCCCTGGTGGCCTGTATGTTCCTGCAGCAGTCGGGCATGTCTGGGCAAGTCAGTGAGCTGAGGTGAGAAATAGGTCTATAAGACGAGACGGACCAAGGGCTGGTCTCTAGTGTGAAACCATCTTATTGGATAGTACAGCTAGGCCATAGTGAGTCTGTTTTGAGCTAAAGATGAGTAGGTTCAGCTGTGTTAATAAATCGGACAATTTTTGCTACCTTTGTGGCAAATATACCCCTACGTGATCAACACAAGAACCTAACCAAGAGTGTGAGATTTGTTAACTTAAGATCCTGATGTCCTAGGCAGAATCGGACTTCAGCTTTGGATTCAGCGCACTTGATTTAGTAGAGGACACATGGATTAGAGACCAAGTAGCAGGCAATGTTTATTTTTTGGTGATGCAGTGTAATGGAGCCCATGACCTCAAGAGGCGGTAAGTTATTTGGTTATAAAGGAAATCAGATAATAGGCTGACTATTAGGAGATACTCCTTTATGGTTAGAGCAGTACGACAGTGGAACCCCAAATGTCTTGAGAGGTGGTGAGTGCTCCAACACTGGAAGCATTCAAGAGAGAATTGGAAAGAAACCCTTTGCCAGATATGCTTTGATTGGGATTCCTGCCTTGAGCACAGGAGGTCGGACTGGATGGCCTCACGGGACCCCTTTTCCAACTCAATCATTCTATGATCCTATGTCTGCTTTGATTCCGATTCCAACTGGTCTAACCCTCTAGGGAAGCCCAGTTAGGATTGTAGGAAAAGTTGGCTTGTGTACGAATTTCTTCCTCCGTGAGCAAGTACTGTACAGTAAAACCTTGCATAAAGAGCACCTTACTTAGAGACTAACTCGCTTAAACAGCAGAATTTTCTCTGAATGGTCACCTCGCTTAACAACTAAAACCAACCAAAAACTTGCTTAACAACTAAATCAGGATTTACAATTCCCCCCTCCCGCCAGAAGTCACAATTGGTCACTTAAATGGTGTTTCGCATAAAGAGCAAACTCGCTTAAGAGCAATCCCGTGGAACGCATTATGCTCTTTAAGCGAGGTACCACTGTATACATTTATAGGCAGTATTTAATGCCATCAAATCCATGATGCATTCCTTCTTCTTGGCTGAAAAAAAGGTATATTTTCTTTCCCCTCCAGCATAGAGAACTCCACACACAGCGTTGATGCGTCCGGCAACAAGTTTGTCTTTGGGCAGAACATGAGCGAAAGAGTGCTGGTAAGTCCAGGGGAGATCTCACAGCCGTCTGCTCTTCTTTGTTTAAAATAAACAACAAATCCTAGCAGTTTAAAAGCATGAATTTGCATGTAAATAAATAGGTACCGCTTCAGCGGGAAAGGTAACCGTTTCATGCACTCCTGCCAACCTAGCAGTTCTAAAGCAAGAAATATGCAAGTAGATAAAGAGGCACCGCTTCAGCAAGAAAGGTAATAGCATTCTATGCACTAGTCCTGCCTGCCACGTGACCACGGGAATGTCTACAGATATCGACAACGCTGGCTCTCCGGTAGGGTTTCATAGTGCTCAACTTTATTTTCCTCTCTCTTCCTGAAGAGTCCACCCAAATCAAACGAGCCTGGAAATGACAGCAACAAGGAGAACGCGGCCGGGGACTCCGGATCAGAATCGTCATCGCAGGAAGCCACACCAGAGAAAGGTAAACACACGAAGCGTTGTTTCTCCTTACGATGGTCTCTGGGTGCCTCAAAAGATTGACATGTTCTTCTTTCATGTCCCAAAATGAAGCCACTTTCTTGGCTTTGGCGTTGGCCAAACTCAAGTTCTCATCAATGCATAATTCTGGTTCTTTTGTGTCCCAATCAAATCCTGGACTGCCCAAATGAAGTCGCTTTCTTGGCCTTGGTGTTGGCCAAACTCAGGTCGTCATCGGCACAAGTTTCTGGTTCTTCTCTTGTGTCCCGATCAAATCTGAACTACCAAAATGAAGCCACTTTCTTGACTTTGGCGTTGGCCAACCCTAAGTCTACTTCGGTTCCTGTTTCTACTTCTTCTTTCGTGTCCGATCAAACCCTGGGCTGCCCAAAGGGGCCATACAACAATTACGTGATCCATTTTGGGGAGGAAATTGACTCCCTCTCCCCCATGTAATCTGACTGTAATTTTCACTTCGGAAACCACCACCCGCCTTTCGAATTATGCAATACAGAGCTTTTTTATCAAAACTCGAGAGCTTTTCTCTATTGGTGCCTAATGCAGAACCGCCACCCGCCCGATGCAGAAGTATGAGATATTATACGAATTTCTGTCGGTTAGAAATAGACTGCACAAGCAATTCAATAGTCTCAAATCGGATCAAAATTCCCAGAGATCATTTTTAAACCTAAAAAGCGTCATGTTTGAAACCACAACAGCTCCAAATGGATTACGTAATCTTACCTGAACTCCCCCGCCCCATGTAATTTTCTGTAATTCAGATGGCAGACCCCTTCCCGCTCAAGGATCACGTAATTGTTGAATGGCCCCAAATGAAGCCACTTTTTTTCATTCACATAGATGTCAACTTTGCTTTGATTGGGATTCTATGAGTCTGCATCTGCTTTGATTGGGATCCCTGCCTTGGAGTGGTTGGTCTCGCAGGACCCCATTTCCCAACTCATTAATTCTGTGATTCCAGCCAACAACATTTCGGAGTCCCTGGCCGAGTCGGCGGCCGCCTACACCAAGGCCACGGCCCGGCGGTGTCTCCTGGAGAAAGTAGAGGTGATCACGGGGGAGGAAGCCGAAAGCAACGTCCTGCAGGTGAGCCAGAGTTGGGGCCAGACGGAGGCATGACCGCTGGTGGCAGTGGGATTTTCACCCACTTCGGAGGTTCGAAGCCACCGGCAGGGAATGTCTCCCACTGTATTGGGAACCCGAAACTCGTCTTGAAGAGAGGTGGCTGCAGATGTTGGGTTTTCTTCGCCGCAGGTTCAGTGTAAGCTGTTTGTCTTTGAGAAGAATTCCCAGTCCTGGGTGGAACGAGGCCGCGGGCTCTTGCGGCTGAACGACATGGCCTCTACCGATGACGGGACGTTGCAGTCGCGCCTGGGTAAGCCCAGACCACGTGGGGCACAGAAGGAGCTGCCCGCAAATCCAGATCCAACCCAGGGTTTCCCCAAGGTGGGGCCCAGGCCTCACCAGGAGGGGATTTAAATTCCCAGAAAGAAGTCTTAAGTCACTCCATTGGCTGATCAGTGGCTTTGGGGAATTGACTTAGGTCTTCTGGAATTTGAAGTCCAAGAACCAAAGGTTGGGAAACACTGGTCTAGATCAGTGGTTCCCAAGGTGGGGACTAGGCCCCACAGTGGGTGCTTCAATTCCCAGAAGCCTCAGTTAGTCCATTGGCTGATCTGTGCTTTGGAGAATTGACTGAGACTTCTGGGAGTTGAAGTCCAAGAACCCTAAGGTTGGGAAACATTGATCTGTTGCCGTGTCTCCTGCCATGGGGCCCGGGGCCCACCGGGGGGGGGACTCCAATTCCCAGAAGCCTTAGTCAATTTCCCAAAGTACTGACTAGCCAGTGGACTGGTTGGGGGTCCAACTAAAAAGGGAACCATTTTCCTGGGGAAAAATGCTCGCAGAAATCGGGCAGTCATGCCAGAAGTTTCTCCCGGAGTCGGCAGGTAAGCCACCTGTCCTTCTAAAGCCCGTGGTGGCATAGGGGTTAAGGTGCTGTTCTGCAACCCAAATGTTGTGATTTCGATCCTGACCAGGGATCAAGGTTGACTCAGCTTTCTTTACAAGTCCCCAGCATGTTAATGAGGGTAAAAATGCTAACTCATTTGTGAACTGCCCAGAGTGGACACTAGTGGCTTATAGGGGCGGTGTATATAGAAGTGTAATTTGCTAATTGCTCTATTCTTCCCCTTTCCTGCCACAGTCATGAGGACGCAAGGCAGTCTCCGGCTCATCCTGAACACCAAGCTATGGGCTCAGATGCAGATTGACAAAGCCAGCGAAAAGAGCATCCGGATCACCGCCATGGACACGGAGGACCAGGGCGTCAAAGTGTTCCTCATATCGGTAAGAACGGGGAAGGTGGATTCCTTTTATCCTCCCGGGACGGAAGGCACTCACCTGTAGAAAGTAGAAAACATGGAAATTTTGCAAGTAGATAAACAGGTACTGCCTCGACAGGAAAGGTTACAGTGTTTAGTTATGCCTCCCATGTGGCCACGAAAACCTCTCCAGATACAGACAGACTCTTGGGATAGCCCAATTAAGTATTTGGGGCTACGAACAGCCATGGCGGCTTAGTGGTTAAGACGCGGAACTTGACGGCCGGAAGGTTGGCAGTTCGAGACCCGAGTGCCATGCAACTGAGTGAAGTGCCATCGTCTGTCCCAGCTCCTGCCAACCAAGCAGTTTGTAATTGCAAGACATTTGCAAGTAGATAGACAAGTATCTCTGGTGGGAAAGGTAACAGCATTCCATGAGCTTCTGCCAACATAGAAGTTCAAAATTGCAAGAAATTTGAAAGTAGATAAGCAGGTACCACTTTAATGGGAAAGGCAATAGCATTCTGTGTCCTTCTGCTACAACCTAGCAGTTCAAAATTGCAAGAAATTTGAAAGTAGATAAACAGGTACTACTTTGGCAGGAAAGTTAATAGCATTCTGTATGCTCCTGCCACAACCGAGCAGTTCGAAATTGCAAGAAATTTGCTAGATAAACAGGTACTACTTTGGCAGGAAAGGTAACAGTGTTCCATGCACTTTTGCCAACCCAGCAGTTCAAAGTTGCATGAAATCTGAAAGTAGATAAAAAGGTACCACTTTGACGGGAAAGGTAACAGCATTCCATGAGCTCCTGCCAACCTAGCAGTTCGGAAGCAAGAAATTTGCAAGTAGATAAACGGCTACCGCTTCGGCAGTTTGTGCTCAGCGTCCACCGAGTGTGTCTTTTGTCCGTGGCCTTCCTTGAGCTCCGCTTTGAGTGGGAAACAGGGCGACCAGAGTTACAAATCTCTGGGAGGAAAATGCAGTTCTTCTCTTTTGACCCACCCGAACAGGCCAGTTCCAAAGACACGGGGCAGCTCTACGCGGCTCTACACCACCGGATCCTGGCCCTGCGGAGCCGGGTGGAACAGGAGCAGGAGACGAAGAGTGCGGCGCTGCCGGAGCCCGAAGTGGCCCAATCCAACGAGGAGGACAGCGACGACGACGTCCTGGCTCCGTCAGGATCGCCGAGAAGTGGTGAGCAAGTGGGGTGGGTTGGATGGGATGACCTCACGGGACCCTTTTCCCAACTCAGTGATTTTTTATGCATGAATGCCATACCTGTTTTCATTGGGATTCCTACATTGAGGAACATGTTGGACTGGGTGGCCTCACGGGACCCCCCTTTTCCGACTCAGCGATTGGTAGCTTTCGATTCCCGGGTACTACATGACGGAGTGAGCTACTGCCTCTGTCCCAGCTCCTGCCAACCTAGCAGTTTGAAATTGTAATTTGCAAGTAGATAAATAGGGACCACTTCGGTGGAAAGGTAAACAGCGTTCCGTGCGCTCCGGTGTCTAGTCGTGCCTGCCACATGTCCATGGAAACATCTGCAAAATGCAGACAGTGCTGGCTCTTTGGCTATAAACAGATGAGCACTGAACTCTGGAGTCAAATACGACTGGCTTTCGAGGAAGGGTGACCTTGGAATGACATATTTGCTTCGGTTGGGATTCTTGTATTGAGCAGGGGGGGTAGACTGGATGGACTTTGATTGAGCTTGGAATCCTTTCCTCTGAACCACGGGTTCCCAACCTATGTGCCGTGGGCCGGATCTGGCCCCCAGCACCATTTCATGTGCTCCCGCCTCCACCCCTCCAAAGACATTTGAGAAACAAAACAGCCGGTTGGACAAAATGGCCACCCCCATTGTGCAGGAAGGGCAAAATGACCATCTGGCCCTCGGAGCTGACTGAAGGAGTGTGACCCGGCCCCCGGCTTTAAAAGGTTGGGCACCCCTACTCTGAGCCATTCATCCCAATCCTCCTTTCCCCACCGCAGGTCCAGCCGACGAAGGGGATGGCCAAAACCCCAGCTGCACATAGCAACCCTGCACTTCTGCTCCTCTGTCAGGCTCCGCCGCCCACTACACCTTCGGATCGGGGGGGCCCTCGAACCCCCCTGAAACCCACTCCGGCCGACTCTTGCCCCGGACAGCGACGACAGAGGCTCTCGAGAATTCTTTGGTGCGGAAAAAACCCACAGACTCTTGTTCTCTTCGTTCCTTTTTTATTGTTTTCTTTTCCCGCCCGCCCACCCAACCCACCGGGGTGGGTCGGATTTTGGGGAGGGGGGAATTGGGGGGGGTCCGTGTCACCCTCCCCTCAAGAACCAGTCGATTCCACATTAAACAAAAACCCGAAACACAGCGGACTTTTGGAACCAAACCTGGCTGGATGTGTGGTTATGGGACGTTTTTGGAAAAAGAGAAAATCCGCTCATCATATTGATGAGCCGGCGAACGGAGAGGGCCGCTTCCTTTCTGCGCTCCGCCTCGCTAAGTGTAATTAGTTGCGTCGATGGAGACGCACCGTTGCTTGGTCTGTTGGACTTCCCGTTTTTTGAATTACACACACAATTCCACGTTTTCCTTTTTCTGCCTTCTCCCCTCCCATCCTTTTGCGCTTCCCTCGCCGAATATGTCGATCCAACCCCTTTTCCATTGAATTTTCTCTCCCCCCCATCTTTTTAAACCTTCCCGCCTCTGCCCCGGATATCTGCTGGGGGGGGGGGGGAAGAAACCCTTCTTAGTTGTTACCCCCCACTCACACCTCTGGAAACGTCGGATGGGAAACTTTCCTGAGATATTTTCCAACTTTCCCCCTGTATCTTATGGAGGTTGGGAAGAAACCACCGACTCCGTGGCTCAGAACACGAAGCCGTTGGCTCGGTTTTGGGTGGGTTAAACGGAAAAGGTGAAGCTGGAAATGTTCTTACTAATAACTCCTTCCTTCCTTCCTTCCTTCCCTCCCTCCCTCCTGTCCCTCCCTCTCTATATAGATCTCTACCTACCTACCCTTCCTTCCTTCCTTCCATCTATCCATCCACCCTTCCTTCTATCCATCTATCTACCCTTCCTTCCTTCCTTCCTTCCATCCATCCAATCTATCCATCCACCCTTCCTTTCATCAATCCTATCCATCCATCCATCTAACCATCCACCTGACCCACCCTTCCTTCCTTCTATCAATCTTTCTATCCATCCTTCTTATCTATCTATCTATCTATCTATATACATATCTACCTTTCCTTCCTTTTATCAATCTTTCTATCCATCCTTATCTTATCAATCCACCCACCCTTCTTTCCTTCTATCAGTCCTTCTATCAATCCTATCTATCTTATCTACCTGCCTATCTATGTGCAAATAGATATCCACCTACCTACCTCTCCTTCTATATCCTTCCTTTCTTCCTACCTATCTATTCATTCATCCATCCTTCCTTCCTATCTACTCACCCACTCTTTCATCTGTACGTCATTCTTACTATCCACCCACCCATTCTTCCACCCACCCCTTCCTCTGGTTGATTGCAGTCATCATCGTTCATAATTGTTTTGGGGAACTTTTTTATCGTGGCGATAACTTCAAAAAAAAATCCCAAAAAGAGTTTTTGCAGACGAGATCTCTTTGGGTGCGTGGAAACCCATTTGGACCCCCCTCTTTTGCCAGTTTAAATTTGTAACTGTTCTCTTGCTGTTCCTATTTAAGGGAGAGTGAAGCCACTATATATATATATCTAACTACATATATATAAAGCAGGTGTTAACAATACCAGGTTGTGTTTTCTCTCCCCCCCCCCCAGTTAATTTTCTTTCTCAACTCATACAGCTGCTGAACATCTGTTTTTAAGAACATCTCCCTTGTCTTAAGAAACGGGGTTTGGTCGGATTGAGACCGTTTGGCTGATCTGGATCAGCGATTTAAGCCAAAACTAAAGCCCTAGTTCCATGATGGTAAACTTTGGCGCTCCAGGTGTTCTTGGACTTCAATTCCCAAAAGTCCAACTCCCTGTGAATCCACACAAACACAGTAAACCCATTCGTGTGGATTCACAGGACGTGGGCTTCTGGGAATTGAAGTCCAAGAACACCTGGGGTGCCAAGGTTCGCCATCACAGAACTAGTTTGTTCTCCCAGCCTAAAACTGGACCTTGTGTTTGCCCCGTGTTTTTATCAAATCACTTTAAAAAATAATCCATGCTCACAATTGCCTGGGAAATTCTTTTACAGTGGTTGAAACTTTCGCGATCCTTCCTAGCCGTGCGTTTATTCCCCCCCCCCCTCCCATGCTTGGGTTTGCTTCCCCCTTTTTATTGGGAGTCAGGGGGAGAAACTCCAGAAAGAAACCACATTGTTCAGTTCACACTTCTCAAGCCAGATATCCAGAATCGGCCCCTGTTATTGATCCACACCGTAGTAAGCAAGGACTCCGGGACAGCTACGGTTTCCTGGATCCGCCAGCGAACCGAAAAATCCTCCGGGAAGGAGTCCCATGCTTTGTGCCATTCTTGAGGAAAAACACCTGCTTGGTTTTGGAAACGCTTCAAATGATCCGGCTGGTGGGCCAGAAAACCGCCGTCTCCATTGAAGAACGGGAACGAAAGATAATACAGTAAAAGAAAACCCTTAAAAGATCAATGAAGAAATTGACCAGGGCTTGATAATACTCCATATGTGAAGGTTACTGGCCAGAATCCCGCCGTGATGTACCACATTTCGGGGGGATTTCTTTAAGCGTCTTTTGCTCTATTCTGGCCATTGGCTTGTGACCCCGAGAATGTCTGAACGCACGCCAGACAGCATGAATGATTGCAGAATAGGTGCCCAAATTTAGGCTTATGGCCATGCCCGTTTGGCACGATTCGCGGGTACTAATCCCCGTGCGATGCTCCTGGGAATTGTACGTTTAATCGGATTTTTCCTTTCCCTGCTCCAAGGGGCAAATGTCCTTTAACTCTTTTCCCACCATCTTGATGGGTCAAGGAATCGAGCAAACAAACAGTTTTTTGCCCCCTAGTTTCAAACCCGTTTAATTTTTCGGTTCCCGGCCTGGACGGAAATGCACGGCCCAGGTATGGGCGGGCGAGCGTCCGAGCCTGGGAAAGTTTGCAAAACTTTGGGTCGTGCTAGAACTTTTGTGGGGATGGATGGAGGGAATGGGGCTCCCTTGTTTAAACAATTAGGACGGCAGGTCGGGAATTGGGACAGTTCACGTGGAAAGAGGTTCCTGACCAATTTTTCCTAATGCCGTTTTTACCTGTGGGGGAAGAAAAGGGGTGTTTTGCGTGTTGTTAAGGCTGTTGTGCGAATTGACACGTGAAGGAAGAAGACAAAAAGACTCGTTCTTGCCGAAGCGAAATAACTCCCTTCCCACCCCCAGTGATTCGTTGAGCTGGCGGTTTGGATCTGGCCGATTCCCATGAGAGAACAAAAATTACATTTAAATTCCATTATAAGACCTAGAAAACATTATTATTATTATTATTATTTTTTTGGGGGGGGTTGTTTTGAGAAAGTCTATCGGGCTGGAAAGAAAAAAATAACAGACTTTATGAGTTTTCGGTTCCAAGCATTGGCCAACGAAACCGACAGACGAAATCCTCCCCAGATGAAAGACCGTGTGTGAGGGGAATTTTTTTTGGGAAGATTTCTGTACAATTGTCATATCAAATGTATTTGGGAATTACATTAAAAAAGAAAAAAACTTGTAACAAACCCCCCCATCTGGTTGCCTGACTTTTTAAAGGGTTGAGGAAAAATGAAAAGACAGAGAAAATGTCACTTTCTGGTTTCAATAATACTATTGGCTACCTTCATTTTCTGGAGAGATTTATATATATATCAGTATAATAATAATAATTTTGTGTTAGAAATTATTCTGGGTTGAAAGAGTTTTTGCTGGAGAAACTGCGCTCAGGGGATGTCCGAATGAGGCTTCTTTCATGTCCCCAAGAGCTGGGACAGAGACGGGCGCTCAATCCGTCATGTAGTACCTGGGTCTCGAACTGCCGACTTGCCGGCCTTCCAGCTAACAAGGTGAGCTTCTTAACCATTGAGCCACCACAGCCCCTATGTCAGTATAATACAGTAATTCACCAGTAAGAAAAATCTCTCTAGCAGATGATGGTTGCAAAAAGGTATTCAGTTGCTAGCTTCCTGAGAGTAACACATTTTTGAGTGAGAACTAGGCTGAACAACTCAGAATAGGGTGAACTAAACTACGCTATCGACACAGAGCTCAGAGTGGAAAGCAGACAAATCTTTGAGTCA
The DNA here is from genome assembly GCA_035047305.1 of Bradypodion pumilum. NCBI lineage: Eukaryota > Metazoa > Chordata > Lepidosauria > Squamata > Chamaeleonidae > Bradypodion > Bradypodion pumilum. Next base: position 41,276,855 of record JAWDJD010000007.1, on the reverse strand, counting down.
GAAAGGACATACAGTATATATATTGCCATCTACCTGACAGCTTTATTTGAACACAAGCCTTGTAACTAAGCATTCTTTTTCCACTTCTGCTAAAGCTGTGCCTGAGCATTTGTTCAGTAGTTGAACTAAGAAGAAAAGGGGAATTGAGGGGGACGGGCTTGCAGTTCAAAACCTTCAGCCTTAAATGGACATGCTAGCTGTACCACTCTGAAAAGATTATCCAACATAATATTGTCTTAAGCTTCACCACGGCAGGTTCGCGAGGCTGGATCCTTTACAGCTTCCAGGCCGACTTCATCATATTCACGAAATATTCGTCACTGTCAATGGAAGCGCTTACTCCGCTGTAGTAGTTCAGGAATTCCTCAGCTGTGATCTAGAGAGAAGAAGCAGAAGGCGAGATTTCTACCTAACCGGCAACAAGTATGCCTTTATGCCTCTAATTTGATTGGTTCCTGCGATTGCTCTGCCTGTCAGAAGCCTTGTAAGTAAGCATCCTTTTTCACTTCTGCTAAAGCCGTGCCTGAGCATTTGTTCAGTAGTTTAATGAAGAAGAATTAATTCCTCCAAGCCCTTCTTATAACACTGCACAACAATGATTTTGCTACTGGGAATAACACATGTGATTTACATGCTATCAAGTGTGCCGATTCCAAATCTGAAATCAGGACTTGCCTTTCATGTACAGATTTTAAGGTGTACTAAAGCTGTTCAAATGGTATTGGGTAATGTATTTTTACATGAGGCTGCCACCTCAGCTGAATCACGTCCCCTGGCGGTATGCATGTTCTAGCAGCGGCCAGGCATGTCTGGGCAAGTCAGTGAGCGGACTCCCCCCACAAATAAAGTTACTTTCCTCAACTCGGACTCCCCACGCTCTTAACAGACAGGGTGGTGTGGGTGACAAAACCTGAGTTCAAATCCCGGCTTTGCGATGAAACTTCTCCAGTTGATAGGTCTCCCATCAGACCGTCCTACCTCAAATCCGTTGTGAAAAGAAAGTAGAGAGAAGGAAACTGATTCCTTTTGCTACATCACCTTTCCATCCTTGTTGTCAGGGGAGTCGAAGCTGTCCAGGAAGGTCCGAAACACCTGGTCCTCCGTCCATTCCCCGCTCTTGAATTTTGGGTGGGCGCGGCAGTCGTAGACTCCACGGAGGTCTTCCACGGTTACCAGGCCGTCACCTGTCCGGTCCAGCTTCCGGAAGGCCTTCCCGATGATGTCCTTCCTGGCTTTGGACATGGGGGGCTAAAGAGAGGAAGATTTCGGGCTGCTTTCTTATATTTTCAAAAATACCCAATAATAATAATGTCAGAAATTATTCTGGGTTGAAAGCATTATTTTTTCTGGAGAAACTCCACTCAGGGGACGTCCGAATGAGGTTCCTTTCATGTCCCCCAAGGGACAGAGATGGGTGCTCAATCTGTCATGCTGTTCCCGGGTCTCAAACTGCCAACTTGCCGGCCTTCCAGCTAACAAGGCGAGCTTCTTAACCACTGAACTACTGCAGCCCCTTATATCCAAAATGCCATACAGTATATAAATATATTCCTGGTAGGGGTTTTCTAAAAACAGACCATTTATGTTGCAAGATACAGGTCAAAAATGCCTGTGTTATCCACAGAGAATGTGTTTAAAAATATACTGCAGATATCTGAAACCAGGGATAACAGTGAACCCTATATTTCACATTGCAGATAGTGGCCTCTAGGGGCCAGCTCTGGTAATGCACTATTGCAATATCTATTTTAATAATTATTTAATGCAGGGCCAACCAAAGCCAATGGGCCAGATCTGGCCCACAGTGCCATTTCATGTGCCCCCCACCCCTTCAAGGGAATCCAAGAAACAAAATGGCCACCCCCTTTGGAGCTGTTGGGACGAAATGGCCACCCCCATCGTGCAGGCAGGGCAAAATGGCTGTCTGACCCTCGAAGCTGAGTGAGAGAGCGTGACTCGTTCCCTGGCTTGAAAAGGTTGGGAATTCCTGGTTTAATATGTCATTAAGGGATTGTGGTGGCTCAAGTGGTTAAGACGCTGAACTTGAGGACTGAAAGGATAAGGATGTTCGATTCCCATGACGGAATGAGCTCCCATCTCTGTCGCAGCTCCTGCCAACCTAGCAGTTCAAAGGCAAGAAATTGCAAAAAGATAAATAGGGACCATTTCGGTGGGAAGGTAAACAGCGTTCTGTGCACTCTGTTGTCTACTCATGCCTGCCACGTGACCAGAGAAATGTCTGCAGACGCAGACAGCACTGGCACTTTGGCTATAAACAGAGATGAGCACTGAACACTAGAGTCGGATACAACTGGCTTTTGAACAAGGGCGACCTTTACCTAATGTGTCATAAAATATTATATTGCAATATGTATTTATTTAAATAATTATGTGATGTGTCAAAATATTATTTTGCAATATTTATAATTATTATTTAATGCATCATAAAAATATTATATTGCAATATTTATTTATTTATAATAATTATTTTGTTGGACCACAATTGGGCGTAATACCCCAGGCAAGGGCCACCTTGTATTGCCAGCTAATCTTTCTCATGCTATGTCGGACAAAAGGAACTACAGAATGAACTCACCAAAAGGTGGCTTCATTTTAGTAGTTTCGTGTCTGGCCTAGACACAGACAAAAAAGAATTGAATATTTCTTTTCGACCAGTGGATAACTGAAACTGTGGATAGTTAACCTGATTGGTTGTGAAATTACACTATCATTTCTCTTGATCTGAACACTATCATTCTCGTGATGTAACTTCGGTATCGTATTCGCCTTTTGCGATGCTGCATCACAATTTTCACTCTCGTTTAGTGTGTATTCCGTTAAAACCTCCCAATTTCCCCCTCCCAATGGATTGCTCCCTGGAGATGTACATAAAACAGATGCAAATTGAACTAATTAATGCATGGATCCCCTCCTCCTTCCCAAGTTTAGGGGAGGGGGACATTTTGCTCAGCTCACCCGGAGAGCCTCCAGGAATTCATTAAAATCCAACGTCCCACTCTTGTTCTTATCGCAGAGGCTGAAGATTTCATCTACATCCCATTGTTCCAGGGAGACGCCGATTTCTTGAAGTCCCTTCCGGAATTCCTCCCGGTCCAAAGTTTGGCTCCGGTTGTCGTCCATGTTGCGGAAAAACCTGCAACGCCGGAGCAAGAAAAGCAACATTTGAAATCTCCCCCCCCCAATTCTGCTAAAGCTGTGCCTTAGTATTTGTTCAGTAGTTGAACTCAGAAGGAAAAGGGGAATTGCAGTTCAGAACATTCAGCCTTAAATCTCTTTGGACACGCTAGCTGTACCACTCTGCAAAGATTATCCAACATAATATTGTCTTAAGCTTCACCACGGCAGGTTCACAAGCTGCACCAACTGAAGAACTCGGGGAAGTCCCATTTGGGGCTGTTTGGCTCCCCAAAGCAACTTTCTTAGCTCATTTACTGTGTTCCGTTAAGGCACGAAAATCCAGCTTTACTTTCCAACTTCAGCTTCCAAAACGTTCTCTACTTGTGAAAATAAATTTATATGAGGGTTTTTTCCCTGGTGGATAACACTGTATCACAAATAAATAAATATTGTCTGCTACTTGGTCTCATAATCCATGTGTGATCGTCCTATCCTAAATCAAGTGTGCTGAATCCAAATCTGAAGTCCGATTTGGCCTAGGACATCGGGATCTTAAGTTAGCAAATCTCACCCTCTTGGTTAGGTTCTTGCGTTGAATATGCGGGGTATATTTATCACAATTGTAGCCAAAATTGTCTGGTGTATTAACACAGCTGCGCCTACTTGTCTTTAGCTCAAAACAGACTCACTCTGGCCTAGCTGTGCTATCCAATAAGATGGTTTTGCACTAGAGACAAGCCTTCGGTCCATCTCACCTGATATACCTATTTCTGACGTCAGCTCACTGACTTGCCCAGACATGCCTGGCCGCTGATGGAACATGCATGCCACCAGGGGACGTGATTCAGCCGAGGCAGCATCAAGCATAGTGGTAGCTGCAACTGTTATAATGTTCACATGTAAAAAAATACATTACCCAATAACATTTGAACAGCTATAGCACGCCTCTTAAAATCTGTACGTGATAGGCAAATTCTGAGTTCAGATTTGGAATCGGCACCCTCGATAGCATGTCAATCACATGTGTTATTCCCAGTAGCAAAATCGTTGTTGTGCAGTGTACTATAGCTTTGCAGGTAACACGTTACAGATTATATAATGTTTCTAATCCAACAAAGCTTAAGCAAAAAATAGCAAGCTGTGTGTTGGCCAAATTCTTTCTCTCGGTTGGTAAAACTGGTCTTGTACACCTGAGTGTACAAGATAAACAGTGTTCCGTGCACTCCGGTGTCTAGTCATGCCTGCCACATGACCATGGAAACATCTGCAGAAGCAGACAGCGCTGGATCTTCGGCTTTGAAACAGAGATGAGCACTGAACCCTAGAGTCGGATACGACTGGCTTTCGAGCAAAGGAAACCTTTGCCTTTACACCTGAGTGTCCTACCTGGCCAGTCCCATAATGCCAGAGGTTCCTCTTTCCAAACATCTGGCTCTGAGCTTCTCCATGGCACGACTCGGTTTCCTGTCGGGTGTTGAAGCAGGATCAACAAGTGTGGAATCAGAAACCGATTTCCTGAGCCTAAGGGTGGAAAAAATGGACTTAATCTGGCTTTTCCCAAAGAGGGTAATAGGATCAACAAGGCATAGAATGAGCCTTCAGTGGCACAGGGGATAAAAACTATCTTGCAACCAAAAAGTTGTGAGTTTGATCCTGACAAAGAAACAATGTTTACTTAAGGCAGTTCCCAGCCTTTTTAAACTGGAGGCCGGGCCACACTCCCTGAGACAGCTTCGGGAGCCAGATGGCCATTTTGCCCTTCCTCCACCACATGGCACATACTGGTGTGGTGACGGCGGTGGGAAGCCACATGAAATGGTGTTGTTGGCCACATCCAGCCCGTGGACCGCAGGTTGAGAATCCCTGACTCAAGGCCTCTTCCTTCCTTCTAAGGTCAACCTAATGACGACCTGGCATGTTAAGGTGGGCAAAATTGCTAATTAATTTGTGAACCAGTCTTGAGGGCGCTCTGCACTATGGGGGGAAGGCACAGAAGTCAGCCAGAACAATTGTGAGTTCGATCCCGGTCTGGACTTGAAGTTGACTCAAAGCTTCTTCCTTTTCCCAAGGTCGGCCAAATGAGAACCTGGCGTGTTAATGTGGGGCAAAATTGCCAATTGACTTGTGAACCGCCCAGAGGGGGCACTGGGTGCTGAGGCAGGTATAGAAGTCGGCCAGAATGTTGTGAGTTCGATCCTGACCAGGGATCAAGGTTGACTCAGCCTCTTCCCTCCTTCCGAGGTTGGGTTAAATGAGTCCCTAGCATGCTTAATGGGGGCAAAAAAGTGTTTAATTAACTTGTGGAGGGCCCTTGGCGCCTATCACGGGGCAGGTCCAGAAGTCTAATTGCTTTGCTAAGAAGTCTGATAGGTTTTGGGATTTCTTCCTGTTCTCAGCCTTTGCTTGGTCAAGATTTGGAAAAACCCTTTTGCTTCTAAACCCTGGAAAAGTTCCTTACCTGGCTTGGCTAAATAATGTTTTTCTCTTCCTACCTGGGGAGCCTTGGCTTGGTTTGCAGGCTCTCTTTCTCCGAACCACACAACTGTGGGGCGGCTTTTCTCTCTGTCGCCTGGTCTTGTGTTGTAGTACCTGCCAGGGCACCATAGCAACCAATCCTCACCTGGGCCTTTGCCAAGGCTGAGCCACGGGCCTCTTTCCTGGGCGGGGAAGGAGCTCAAGGGGGGGGGCAGCCACGTGGCACAAATACGTGGCCCAGGGCGAAGGAAGCCCAGTGTGGAGCCCTGAGCGGAAAGGGAGATTTTCCAGGGTTTTGCCTGGAAGGTTTCCCAAGATCTAGGTTGGTCCTAGAGATGTGGGGAAGGAAGGAAGGAAGGAAAGAAAGAGAAAGGAGAGAAGGCGAAGGAAGGAAGGAAATAAGGAAGAAGAAAAAGGACTGTTTGAAAGGAAGAAAAAGAAAGAAAAAGGACAGGTTTGGAAGAAAAAGAATGAAATGGACAGTTGGAAAGGAAGGGCAATTTGGAAAGGGAAGGAAAAAAAGAAAGGACAATTTGAAAGGAGGGAAGAAATAGAGTTTGAAAGGAGGGAAGAAAAGGAATTGGAAAGAAAAGGAGGTTTGAAGAAAATAAGAAAAGGGTATTTGAAAGAAAGGCATTAGAAAGAAAGAATTAGAAAGAAAGAAAAGGAGGTTTGAAGAAAGGGAATTTGAAAGAAAGGAGTAAGTAAGAAAGGAAAGGGACATAGAGATGAAAGAAAGATAGAATGGGACAGAGATGTAAGAAGGAAAGAAAGTGACAGAGATGAAAGAAAGAAAGAAAAGGGACAGAGATGAAAGTAGAAAGGAATTTGAAAGAAAGAAAGGGAGGTTTTGAAGAAATTTGAAAGAAAGAAAAGGAGTTTTAAAGAAAAGAAAAGGGTATTTGAAAGAAAGGAGTTTGAAAGAAAGAAAAGGAATGGTTTAAAGAAAGAAAAGGAATTTGAAAGGAGTTGAGAAAGAAAGAAAGAAAAAGACAGTTTGGTAGGAAGGAAAGGAGTTTGAAAGAGGAAAAAAGGAAAGAATTTGAAAGAAAAAGCCCAAGGTTTTCTCCTCTTTCCAATTGTAAGGTCAAGGGTCACCCTTGCTCAAAAGCCAGTCATATCCGACTCTAAGGTTCAGTGCTCATCTGTTTCATAGCCAAGGAGCCAGCACTGTCTGCATCTGCAGACGTTTCCGTGGACATGTGGCAGGCATAACTAAACACCGGAGTGAACAGAACGGTTTACCTTCCCACCGAAGTGGTCTCTATTTATCTACTTGCAATTTCTTGCTTTCGAACTGCTAGGTTGGCAGGACCCGGGACAGAGGATGGGAGCTCACTCTTGCGAGACCTGCCGACCTTCTGGTGGTCACGCGCAGCGTCTTAACCACAAAGCACCACTGCCCAAAGAGACCTTAAAATGTAAAATTTTCCTTTACAGGCACAGTTAGGTCACACATGACAACTCGAAATGAGATGTGAAATAAGCAAACAAAAGATAGAATCCATTGTTTGTTCAGAATGCAAGTCAAACGCAGTATAACAAAATATCGTTTATTTGTGCTTGTAATGAGGAACACGTTAAATCGATAACCTAGTTATGTAACAAAAAAATCCTTTATAGGCACTTATAAGTCACCACAACTTTTGACCCAGCGGAGCTAAACCAGGTGAACAGTCATGGGGCGGACACGGATTCATCCCCTACCCATTTAGTTAGATCAGGAGTTCTCAACCTTTTCAAGCAGGGGGCCATTTGGGTCACGCATCCTCGGACACTTTTGGGGTGGACGGCCGTTTTGCCCTTCCTCCAACACATGGCACTTCCTGGTGCGGTGGAGGCAGTGGGGGGGGGACATGAAATGGTGCTGCGGGCCACAGGTTGAGAATCCCCAAGTTAGATGGAAAGTCCCATTGGGTTCAATGGGGACCGGCCTCCCTACAAAGGCGCTTAGGATCGGAGCCTGTTTCAGGATTAACTAGACTGCAGAACAGGATACCAAAAAAATGCTGTGGGAAAGAGAGGGATTTCTTTGGAGTTTCGGGGGGGGGGCGGGGGAGGGGAGGAATTATTTGGAAATCAAACGTCCGCCCAAAGTAACTGGTGGAGACAAAATTATTGGATTTAAGTTAAAATTATAAAACAGTCGCGGTTGTAACTGGGGTTATGCACAAAGCCTTCAGCAAGCTTCTGAGTTACACACCACTCCTTGTCCGGTATAAGATTAAGGCAGAGTGTGGTTTTAAAAGCGACAGATCCGACTCTAGGGTTTGGTGCTTATCTCCGTGTGCAGCCCAAGCGACAGTGCTGTCTGAGTCTGCAGACTCACTGTAGACTCAGACACTCTAACCTTCCTTGCCAAAAGCGGTACCTCTTTATCTACTTGCAAATTTCTTGCCATTTCGAACTGCGTGGATGGCAGGAGCCGGGACGGAAGCTCACTCCGTCGTGCAGCACTTGGGTCTCGAACTTTTGACCAAACTGGACATCTTAACCCTGAAGACCCAAATCTAGGAAATGTAACCCGACCTCCAAAACAAAAATAAAAAACCCACAACCCTCTTCCCAACTCTGGCTGATTCAGATTAAGTCTTTCTTTGGACTCAAACCCGGAGCGGACGTGGTGGTAAAAGAAGAAGAGCTCGAGGCGTCCAGGAGCGTTCACACCGTGGTGCCGAACAAAACATTGTCCGAGTCGTGGTCGTCGAGGGAGAAGTCTTTGGCGTCGAAGTCGGGATCCAGGAGGCAGTTGGTATCCAGCGAGGGGCGGCGCTCCGGGGAGCTCAAGCACTCGCCTTCGGCCATGTAGGCCAGGAGGTTGTCCAGGACGGGCCGGCTGCGGCAGATCTTGCTCAAGAGGCAGCTCCGGTGCCTCAGTGTCCCGATCAGGTCGTCTTTCTCCTGGATGACGTTGAGGAGCTTCCGGGCGTTGGTGTCGGAGGATTTCAGCTTCTCCTCCAAAGCGGCGATTTCCCTTTTGCAGGAAAAAGAGGGGCGGGGGGGAGAGACCCGTTCAAGGTTTATTTTCCACGTCAAGGACGGACGAACCGGAGAGGAAAGCCACAGAATTGTAAAAAATCAGAAGGACCTTCAGAGGTCATCCAGTCTGACCTGCCAACTGCCTCAAAAGGAAGGAGCACCCCATCCCCTGCTTAATTGCTTTTACAACAAAAATCTCCAAAGGTCCTCCAGTCTGACCCACCACTGCTTTGATTGGAAGAGCACCCCATCCTCTGCTTAACTGCTTTTTCAACAAGGATCTCAACAAAGCCCAGGCTCCTCAATGGCTTGGCAGCTGGGGATAATGGGATTTGTGGTCCAGAAGTTTTTTCTACCATGCAACCGGGCGCCGCTCCCTTTTATCTCGGACTGAGAGTGGGTGGCAGGTGCTCACATACCCACAGGCTCCCCAATAGCCTGGTGGAATGGGATAATAGGATTTGTAGTCCAGAAGGACTTTATTTGCCCCTCCACGTCCCTCCCTCTCTTACAACCTGGGTGGACTGTCCCCCTCAACCTTACGTCTGGCCACGGCAAGGTGGAAGGGAAAGAAAGCTAGTCCCATTCTCCCCAAAGGCTTGGGAGTGATGGGATTTGGAGTCCACAATAGCTTCCCTCCCCCTTCTTCTCTGAAAGCCCAGCGTGTCCTGTAGGAGGGGGACTAAACCTCTCAATGCCTTGCCTGTCTCCTTCCCAGACACCCAAATGGCTTGGTGGCCCGGGGTTAATAGAATTTGTAGTCCGGATGAACTCCACACCTGAGAGAGGGTGGCACTCTTACAAACTGGGTGGACCGTCTCCCTCGACCTGACGTGGAGCCACGGGGAGGTGGAAGGGAAAGACAACTCGTCCTCTTCTCCCCAAAGGCTTGGTGGTACGGCCCGGGATAATAGGATTTGTAGTCCAGAAGGGCTTCCCCCTCGCGCCCCTCCCTCTCCTATAACCTAGGTGGACCGCCCCCTCGACCTTACTTAGAGCCATGGTGTGTGGAAGGGAAAGACAAGTACTGTACTGTAGTCCCATTCTCCCCAAAAGGCTTGGAGGGGTGATGGGATTTGTAGTCCAAAAGATCTTTCTCTCTCTCTGAAAGCCCAGGGTGTCCCGTGGGAGAAGAGGGGAGGGGGAAATACACCTCCCATTGCTTGCCCCTTCCCCCGGGGGGTGGGTGGGTGGATGATGGGCTCTGGAGTCCTTCGTACCGTTCTTTCCCTTCCTGGAGCCTCTTGACTGCCTGGCGCATCTCGGCGTCCTTCCGGATGAGGCTCTCGGCCTGGCCTCGTACCGTTTGCTCGGTCGCCGCCAGGCGCCGCTCCAGCTCGGCCACCCGCTGGTGGAGGGCGGCCAGGTGCGCGTTCGCCTCCCGGATCTGGACCGCCGTCGGCGGCGACGAGGAAGAAGAAGCCATGGTAAGGGGTGAGTGGGTGGGGGCCGGAGTGGGTGTGCTTACGCCAGGCCTCGCCTATGAGGGGGACGGGGCCTGCCCGCCGCCGCCAGGCAGGGACCAATCAGAGGCACTTGATTCGCCCCCTCCCCCATTAGCCGTGCCTTTTGGGTGGCAGAAGGTCCAGAGGCATGGAGGTATATAAAAAAAAAGGAGATGACATGACGTCACAAACTTGAAGCCGACTAATCTGACTGTCCGCCATGTTAGTTGGCCCAAAACATTGCCTCATGGTGCTTTGATTGTGTGGAGTCGTGAAAGTAGATGGGGTTTCCCGTTTAATATCAGTGGGTGGGGGGTTGCGATCCCCCTCTCCGCTGTCTTCTGCCCTGGGGTTGGGAGGTTTTGTCCCCCCAACCCTCCTGGACCCAGGAGACCCGGCAGAGGGGATCGAATCCACCCCCCTCCCAAACACTCCGTTTTTAAAGAGTAGAAACCGCCTGCTTTCTTCTCTTTATTAACGGGGTGTCCTGAGGGGGGGAATCCCCTCTCTTCCGGGTCCCCTGGCTCTGGAAGGGTTGGGGGGGAAAGACCCCTTTTGTCCCCCCAATCTCCCCCCCCCCAACCCAGGGGACCCAGGAGAGGGGATCAATCCACCCCCGCAACACAAGAAGCAATCGTAAACGGTAGTCTGCTAATGTTTTGGTCCACCTAATATGGCGGCAGGCCACGCCCATTGGCTTCAAAAAACTTACAGCATGAAGCCTGTAGTGCCATCTCCTGTTTTTTATACCTCCATGTCTCTCTTCTGAAACCAGAGGTGCAGGCCGGTTTCAGAAGAGGCAGGGGGACTAGAGACCACATTGCCAACATACGCTGGATCATGGAGAAAACAAAGGAATACCAGAAACAAGTTTACTTTTGTTTTATTGACTACACTAAGGCATTTGACTGTGTGGACCACAACAAAATGTGGCAAGTAATTAGAGAGATGGGAATACCAGAGCACCTCATATGCCTCCTGAGAAATTTGTACATGAACCAAGAAGCAACAGTTAGGACAGAACATGGAATGACAGAGTGGTTTGGAATAGGAAAAGGAGTAAGACAAGGCTGCATTTTGTCACCATGCCTATTCAACCTATACACAGAGCACATAATGTGCAGTGCAGGGATGGAGGAATCACAATATGGGATTAAAATCGCTGGGAGAAACATCAACAATCTGAGATATGCAGACGATACCACCCTAATGGCAGAAAGTGAGGAAGACCTAAAGAATCTCTTGATTGGGCTGAAGGAGGAGAGTGCAAAAGCTGGCTTGAGACTCAATATCAAGAAAACCAAGATAATGGCAACAGGCCTCATCAGTTCCTGGAAAATAGACGGGGAAGAAGTAGAAGCAGTGACAGATTTCACTTTCTTAGGATCAAAGATCACTGCAGATGGGGATTGTAGCCATGAAATAAAAAGGCGACTGATTCTTGGGAGACAAGCGATGAGAAACCTGGGGAACATAGTGAAAAGCAGAGACATCACATTGCAAACAAAAATTAGAATAGTCAAAGCAATGGTTTTCCCAGTGGTAATGTATGGATGTGAGAGCTGGACAATTAGGAAGGCTGAACGCAGAAGAATAGATGCCTTTGAAATGTGGTGTTGGAGGAGGGTTTTGAGAGTCCCCTGGACAGCGAGGAGAACAAATAGATCAATCTTAGAAGAAATTAACCCTGACTGCTCATTGGAAGGTCAAATAGTAAAGATGAAGCTAAAGTACTTTGGACATCAAATGAGAAGGGAGGATTCACTTGAGAAGGCCTTGATGTTGGGAAAGGTGGAGGGCAAAAGAAGAAGGGGGAGGCCAAGGATGAGATGGCTAGATGGCATAGTAGACACAATGGGCATAGAGCTGGGAGGGCTGAGGGGGATGGTGGAGGACAGAGGCGCCTGGAGAACGATGGTCCATGGGGTCGCAAAGGGTCGGAGTCGACTGTGCGACTGAACAACAACAAATGTCTAGTGGAGGCTTTTCGTGGCGCGGCCAATGAGCGCCCGCGGAACGTTCACGGCCACGCCTCCCGCCGGCGCTGATAGGCTGAGAATGGGCCGCGGCCCCGCCCAATACTTTTGCCTTAGCGCGAGAGAAGGAAGCCAAGCCAATGAGGTGCTAGGAAAGCCAGGGGCGGGGCCACGACTTTTTAGCCTGAAGAGCGGCCATGGGTCTGTGGAGGTATAATACCTCCCCCCCTCCCCGCGAACTCTCGCGATAGGTGACGGCCGGCGGCCGTAGACGTATCTCGCGATACTGAGAGTGGAGCGGCCAAGATGGCGTCCTACTGGGAAGACCCGGAGGGCACCCGGTGCGAGAAGAAGGCCTGGGTCACCACACGCATCGGAGGCGCCCTCGGTGAGCAACACACGCACACACACACACCCCGCACGGCCACCCCACCCACGGCTGAGCCCAAGAAGGCCGCGGCTTCCGGCGCTCCCGCTCCGGGTTAGGGACTCCGGGTTAATGACTCCGGGTTAGTGGCTCCAGGTTAACGACTCTAGGTTAGTGCCTCTGGATTGATTTCTGATCAGTTACTCTGGGTTAGTAGCTCTGGATTAGTGACTCCGGGTTAATGATTCCAGATTAGTTACTCTAGGTTAGTGATCCCAGGGTACTTACACTCGTTTAGTGACTCCGGATTAGTGACTGGGTTTATTGACTCCAGACTTAGTGACTGGACTTCTGCCTCCAGAGTGACTCCGGATTCCTGGCCCTGGAATGAATCCTGGCTCTGGAGTAACTCCAGATTAGGCTCTGGATTGTTGCCTCCAGGAGTGACTCTGGATCCTTGGCTCTGGATTTGTGGCTGCAGAACACCACCTGGCTCTGCAGCAGCTCTGGATCCGGATTGGCCTCTGGAGCGCTGACTGGATTTTTGCCTCCAGAGTGACCTTGGATTTGTGGCTCCTGATTGGCCTCAGGAGGTCTGGCTCTGGAGTGACTCTGGATTTCTGGCTCTGGAGTGATGTCTTCTATCTCTGGAGTGACTCTGGATGTGTGGCTCTGGAGTGATTCCTGACTCCTGATTGGCCTCTGGATTTGTGGCTCCTAGGTCTGAAGTCACTAATCTGGAGTCCTGAAGTGCAGAGCGAGGTAGTCACAAAGGTAGTGGCTAAATCAAGAGTTCTCAACCTTTTAAAGCCAGGGGCCATTAGGTCATGCTCCCTCAGACAGCTTCAGGAGCCGGACAACTATTTTGCCCTTTTTTCACCCCATGGCACTTCCTGGTGTGGTGGTGGTGGGCCACATTAAATGGTGCCATGGGCCGCAAAGTAATTGCCCCTTCCCCATAGTGCTTTGTGATCTCTAGGGGTGGTTCACAAGTTAATTAGTATTTTGTGCCCACATTAACATGCTGGGGACTCATCTGGCCGACCTTGGAAGCGTCTGAGTCAGGATCAAACTCACAACGTTTGGGCTGCAGCATAGGAGTTTTAAACCCCTCTTGGTTTCCCATCTCTGTTGTGAAAAGATGATGTGAGATGAACCTGGTTCTGTTTTCCTTTAGGTTTCATTGGTTCCCTCTATTATGTGACGCTCTTCCCGCCACCCTCCATCCTCATGAGTGTGCAGAAGACGGCGGCGGTGACCCTCACCATGGGTAAGTCCCGCAGGTCGGCAGTTTGAGACCCAAGCGGTGTGTGATGGAGTGAGCTCCTGTCCTCTGTCCCTGGCTACTGCCAACCTAGCAGTCCAAAATTGCAAGAAATTTGCAAGTAAATAAAGAGGTACTGCTTTGGTGTGAAAGGCAACAGCGTTCTGTGCATCTAGTCATGCCTGCCCCATGTCCACGGAAACATCTGCAGATGCAGACTGCGCTGGCTCTTTGGCGATCAACAGAGATGAGCACTGAACCCTAGAGTCGGGTACCTTTACCTTACCTGTGCTACTTCTGCCTGGATTCTTCCTTCTTCCTCTTTTTGATTTCCGTAGCCACAGTGGGGGCCGTGTTCGGGGTGGCAACGTGTGCGACCGCCAAGCTCCGGGAAGACAAAGATGACCCCTTCAACTACTTCGTCGGCGGTTGTGCGGCCGGCACGATTTTTGGAGCCAGAGGTATGGATAATTGCGACCTTTAAAGAACAAAGAAGTGTGAATGTTATAAGGAATGCTTTGATGTGCTAATTTTTCTGAGATTTGCTGTCAGTGACAGTGGCTCATGGGTAGGGAGAATAATGAGTCTTAGAGTTAGCTTTCTCCAGAGAAGGCTAGAAAATGCATACGCCTGCCTAGAATTGGATTAGGATCACTTTGCTTAAAAAATGTCTTGGCTTAAAAAATCTTCAAAGATTAAAAAAAATCCCATGATAAAAAGGTTTAAGTAAAAAAGAGTGAATCAAAAGAATATTAGGACAAATGCTTTCCCCTTCCCAAGAAGATAAGACATTCTAAGAATTTATTAGCTTAAATTTCTTATTTTCTTGGGAAGGAGAATTTGATGGTTTTTCTTACCTTAGAAATTCTTAAAATGTCCTATTTCCTTGAAAGGGGAATTTGATGGTATTCCTTAGCTTAGGAATTCCCAAAATGTGTTACAGTATTTTATTGGGAAGGGGAAATTGATGATATTTCTTAGAAATTCTTAAAATTTGTTATTTCTTTGGGAAGGGGAAAATTGATAGAATTTCTTAGCTTAGGAATTCTTAGAATTTGTCACTTTCTTGGGAAAGAGAAATTGATGGTATTTCTTGGCTTAGAAATTCTTAAAATTTGTTATTTCCTTGGGAAGGGGAAATTTATGATTTTGTCCTATATATGCTTTTGATTAGCTGAATTTTTAATTAAATCATTTTTTAAAAAATCGTGGAGTGTTGCTATCTTTGAAGTAGATCTCTACCTTTTTTGCTACTCTTCTATGTTTTTAATAAATGAAATAAATTTCACATCAAGTGTTCTTGACTGGGGGAATGAGCGGTGACAATTGTTCATGAGCCCGGCATATCCCTGTCTTTTTCTGCTTTTCCAGCTCACAGCGCCCCCATTGGTGCCGGAACTTGCGTCTGCCTGGGGGTGGCGGCCGTCTTTGCCAAGTTGGGCCAGAAGGAAGGATGGAAATGGATGTAAACCTTGGACCCAGGCCTCGTCGTCTTCTGTAGGGTACTCATTGATGCTACGGTGATATTGCCAGATGTTGGACCATTCCCAATAATGCTCATGAGCCGACCAGATGGCCAAAATCTTCTCTCTTTAAACCAGTGGTTTCCCAACCCTTGGGTTCTTGGACTTCAATTCCCAGTAGCCTCAGCCCATTCCCCAAAGCACGGATCAGCCAATGGACTGACTAAGGCTTCTGGGAATCGGAGTCCAAGAACCCAATGGTCAGGAAATGCTGCTTTTAGACGCAGGAGAGAACCCACAAATGTCATTTTTCCGGGAGCTAGATGGAAACTATCCACAAATAAATTGCTGGACGTATAATTTTTCGCCCGTTCTCCTTTGGTTTCTCTGCTCCTGAACCCAGACGGTCCCATGATGATGGGTGTTTTTAAGGACCATTTGTATTTTATTTTATTTATTCCAGGGGTGTCCAAATTTTTTGGGCCGTGGGCCGGTCATGTGGTTGAGCGGGCTGGTCACATGGTTCCTCCCACTGGAAGTGGAAGCAAAGCGCGCCCACCCATGCGGAAAATGGTGCCATAAATGCAATTGCGCTTGTGAACGGATTACGACAGCCGCAGGTAATTTACGGCAGCATTTTGCGTGGGTGTGTTTTACTTATGTTTCCGGGAGCGGCAAGGGTGGCGAGGGCTGGGTTATTTGGTGCCATGGGTTGGATCTGGCCCACAGGCCGTATTTTGGGCACCCCTGATTTATTATTATTTATATCCTACCCATCTGGAGTATTTTCCCACTCTTGGGAGCGTGCAACATAACAGGAATAAAAATCACTGTGATTTTAAAACAAATGTAGATGCTTTGAATGAAATGATAAAGATCAAGAAAGCCAAAATGAGACCCATCATCAACTTTCCCTCCCTCCCCATTCTTCTTGTGCCATATCCGATTCCGAATCTTGGCGATCTTCTTTGCGATCAGCCATGAAGACTGTCATGCGAATATAATGCCGTGGCCTTTCCATCTGCCTTCCGCATCGCAGCGTGACAACCCATGGATCCAGTTCCCTTTCTGGTCCTAAGCTCTTTTGGTACGCAACGCCCTCAGCATCATCCCTAGCCAGGATGGATGATGAAGCTGTTGCCCTCCATCAAGAGGGATTTAATCTATTTAGGGACCATCACCCTTTCCTGCGGACTTCGCCAAAGCTGCTAGTCCATTTGTGTAGATTCACGGGGACTTAGGTGTCTGGGAAGTGAAGTCCAAGAACACGTAAGAGTGCCAAGGTTCATAATCACTAGTCTACTCTATTACCGTAGCAGGACAACCTGGCCAGACTTGGCTCTTTCCCCATGACACGGAATTAATTTCAAATGCTATTACCTTTCCCACCAAAGCAGTACCTATTTATCTACTTGCAGTTTCTAACTGCTAGATTGGCAGGAGCCGGGGCAAGCTCACTCTGTCCACTCGGGTCTCGAATTGCTGACCCGCCGACCTACCGGCCGTCGAGCGCAGCCTCTTAACCACTAATCCCCGACACCGTCCCTGGGTGGTCACAGCTGAAAATCCGGGAATTGCCCTGCTTTCCGTTCTGCCAAAGAGCGATTCCCTCCTGGACATGTGCCACAAACATATCGTGTCTCTCTCGTGGGGCTTCTATTTTTGGGCTTTGTTTATTAACAGCGTATGACTTGCGAAGGTCGGCATTTCCCACTAGACTCAACCCAGAAGACGGAGTGACTTTGAATGAGAAAATAAAAGGAACTGGCTTTCCTATTCAGTATTCTCTGCTTTCTTTCAAATGGCTCCGTATTTCTCTCCTTCCGGCCCCAATGTGGGCTCTGAGGCTTAATTGGCTTGTTAATTAGTGCTGCTTCAAAAATTTCTATATTTAAGGTGGCCTCCTTTTGACAAGCATTTCGGTTATGGGCGAGAGGCGCGTAACCTTTGCGTTGTGTGGCTTAGGTGACAATCCTGCGTAGACTTTGGTGACTTTGAGGCAAATTTCCCCAAATAGCTATGGAGTCCCTTAGGTATTGCTCCAATTTTATTATGAAATAAAAATCTATCCTTAGATCCACAGTCTGGAATAAAATTAATAGTTCCAAGACCTAACCCGGGACCCAAGAACTGTTAAGGGAACGTCTGGGTATATATAGGCCATTTCTCCTTTAGACATTGCTATTATTATTATAAAATAGAAATCTATCCTTAGATCCACAATCCGGAACATCTGGAAGGGTCAACCGTACTTTGCAAATGACCCAGATGTGCTAAGCATTTTCTATGCCTAAGTAATTAGACGAAGTAAGCCATATTTTAAGGAATCTCCAGTTCTAGATTCTTGCCCTGAAATCCCCAAACCCCCAATTAAATTTGTGACCCAGCATGAATGCTAACAACTTATTCTATTGATTGAAACCAGGAGTTCTCAACCTTTTTAAGCTGGTGGGGGGGAGATGTTCTCTCAGACAGCTTTGGGGTCCGGGCAGCCATTTTGCCCTCCCTCCACCACATGACACTTCCGGGTGTGGTGGAAGCAGTGGGGGGCCACACGAAATGGTGCCATGGGCTGCATCTGGCCCAGAGGCCGCTGGTTGAGAATCCCTGATTTAAATCCTTTATTTGTTAGATGTGTACCTGTGTCTAACCCACTGTTTCCCAACCTTTGATTTTTTTTTTGGACTTCAAATCCCAGAAGCTTCAGTGAATTCCCCAACGCACTGATCAGCCAGTGGACTGACTGAAGCCTTCTGGAAATTGAAGGCCCAGCAAGCAACATATATAGATATATCAATGCAAGAAAAGCAGAGATCTTAAGTGAATAACAAAATATCTTCAGGAACCAAAACTACGTGTAACATAAAACGAACAGTTAGTTGTGTACAATCAAGTGGAACTGAAATGAGTTATGGGTAACTAATAACAGAGTGGTAAATATCCCTGATGGGCCATATAAAAATGCAATAATTAATCGGGGACTGTGGTAGGTTAGTGGTTAAGACGTTGAGCTTGACGGCCTGACGGTGGGCAGGTGGGCAGTTCGAGACCCGAGTGCCGTGTGATGGAGTGAGCACCCGTTGTCTGTCCCAGCTCCTGCCAACATAGCAGTTCGAAATTGCGAGTAATTTGCAAGTAAATAAACAGGTACCACTTTGGCAGGAAAGGTAACAGCATTCCATCTGCTCTTGCCAACCTAGCAGTTCAATATTGCAAGAAATTTGCAAGAAGATATACAGTACTCTGTTTTTTCTTCAGATCGATTGCAGGTAGATGAACAGGTACTACTTCGGCAGGATAGGTAACAATGTTCTGTCCGCTCCTGCCAACCTAGTTGTTCGAAATTGCAAGGAATTTGCAAGTAAATAAATAGGTACTGCTTCGAGGGGAAAGGTAACAGCATTCCAACTTCTATTCCTGCCTGCCACATGACCGCAGAAATGCCTGAAGACTCAGGAAGCGCTAGCTCTTGGGCTGAGATGAGCACTGCACCCTAGAGTCGGACACGACTGACTTTCAAGCAGGAGAGACACCTTGGCCTTTAAATATCACTCAGTTGCCCATGGGTTGCAAAGGGAATTGCAAAGCGCAATGGAGCCGAATTCTTTTGCAATTTCCTTTAATTATGCATTTGATGCTGATCCAGGCCGGATGGGTGTAAGAAAGTCCCTCCAGAGACCAGAAGAGTGGTTGGATCGAGGAATGAATTCCTTCACTAAGCAACCCATCGTCCTTGGGTGCTAGCCGGGTACATGGAAGGCTCTCCAGAAAAGCTGGGATGCACTTCCATCTATGGGTAGACCAGACCTCGATCTTCAGGACAAGAAGCCGAAACAATAATGGGAGAAACTCTTGGGTGGGGGGAGAGGATATTTTGTACTACAAAGCCCCAAATCCCCAGCTGGGCGGACCTGCGCTGCTGCCTGCTAACAATAATAATAATAAACATTAGGTTTCTCTTGCCTATGATGTTCCAGCAACCAGGATTACCGTGATGGCGGTGATGGGGGAGACTCCCTAAACTATCATCCCCACCTCTATGTTAGGAAGGGATTCAGAGAATTCCAGGCTCTCCTGGGCTGTTGGGGCTGGGGATTTTGGGCCTTGTAGTCCAACCCACACCATGCCTCTCCAGCCCAGTCCCTGGCTGATCACCCGGGGCACGTAAAGGGTGGCTTGGGTACACTCTGTGTATGCTCAGAGGACCCCTCTGGCCTCCCCACCACCACCAAAACACTGAGCCACAAAATCTCCTGTTATAACTTAGCAACTGGAATAGCCTGGTGGTAGTGGGGAGATTCTCTAAACTATTATCCCCACCTCAATGTTGGGGATTAAAAATTCAGGGAAATGTGTCTTCCCCAGCCCAGCCAGGCTCTCCTGGCTGGGGATTCTGGGTTTTGTTGTCCATCCCCATCCCTGGCCCATCTGCCAGAGGATGACCATTAGTCTTCTGGGAATTGAAGTCCAAGAACACCTGGAGAGTGCGGGGGGGGGGGGATTCTGGGTCTTGTCGTCCTGCCCAGTCCATGGCCCATCTGCCCCGTCCGTGCGCAAAGGGGGTGGGTTGGGGATTCTGGGTCCTGTGGTCCATTCCCAAGCCATGCCTCTCCAGCTGATCTCCCTCAAGGTGTGCGCCAATGGGGCGCGCTCTGCGTATGCTCAGAGGCCGCCCTCCCTCTTCCTCCTCCACCCCCTCCCTCCTCCAAGAGGCTGGCCTTCCTCCTCCTCCTCCTCCTCCTCCTCCTCCTCCTGCGGACCAATGACGGACTCCTGGGGAGGGCGACGCGTCCCAGCAGCGCAGCAAGGAGAAGGCAAGAAGCTCTCCACGTGGAGGGAGGGACGGGACGGAGAGAGGCGCAAAGCCAGGGCGCGCGGCTGGAGAGGGGGGCGGGGGACCCCTGCATCGGAGCCCCCAAAGGGTACGAAAGGGGCGGGCAGGGAAGGGGAAAGCCCCCTCCTCCGTTGTAGGGGATCCCTTCCTAAATCTCTCTCCCTCCCCCCCCCATGGCTCCCCTTCCCCCCAATTCCTCTCCCTCCCTCCTATCTTTACGCACGGAGGTGGCCTGGGAAGGGGGGAGAACGGGGGGGGGTCTCCTCTTTTGGGTGGTGCCAGGAGTGACCCCTTGCCAGGATCGGGAGGACCCCCTCTTTTACACCCAAGGAAGAGAAGAAGGCATCATCTTGTCTGGCTGTCTGGTTTTATCCATCCATCTATCATCTGTTCCTTTCCTTCTTGGGTGGATCGCCCCCCCCCACCCCCCACCCCACTCTTTTACACTCAAGGAAGAGAAGATGCCATCTTTTCTCCCCCCCCCCCATATCTATCTGTCTATCATATCTATCTATCTATTCTATTCTATCTATTAATTCATGCATTCTATATCTATTCATGCATTCTATCTATCTATCTATCTATCAATACATGCATTCTATCTATCCATCTATCGTCTGTTCCTTTCCTTCTTGGGTGGATCGCCCCCCCTTTTTTTTTTACACCCAAGTAAGAGAAGATGCCATCTTTTCTCTCCCCCCATATCTATCTATCTATCTATCTATCTATCTATTCATGCATTCAATCTATCTATCTATCAATACATGCATTCTATCTATCTAGCCAGCTGTTCCGGTGGATCGGCCCCACCTGGCCCAGGAATGGGGCTTGGCATATGGCAAGTTGCCTTCCTAACAAACCCCCTTCTTTATGCCTTCCAAAGAGGGGGAGGGAGGCCATCGGACAACAAATCCCATCATTCGCCTCCTCTTTCCAGTCTCCCATGTAAGGCAATGTTGAGGTTGCATCAGGTGTTGTTTGAAGGTTTAAATTGGATACTGTATTTTTATTTAAGGGAAAACCAGCTGTTTTGTATTGCTTTCCTGTGTGGCTGTTTTTCATGTTCCTTCCTGCTGACACCCCCCTTCCTCCCCATAGGTCCACCAAAAGTGAGGGTCGCAGCGGCGATGGGACTACATATCCCATCACTCATCCCCCACCCCCATTTCCCAGCCCACCAGGATAATGGGGCTTTGCAATATGCCATGCTGAGGTTGCATTCAAGAAAAGGAGTTTAAATGGGGAGGATTTATTTATTTAAAGGAGGGGGCCCCTAAATTTTATTCTGTTCCTCTGTTGCTACTCATAGCTCTAAACCTTTCAAATCTCCCATACACACAGAATCTCCCACCACCACCACCCACAAAACCATCCTCCTGGCCACCCCAGTTCTCTCCCTATTTATTTCCTTATTTATATTTATTTAATGTGTCATAAAAATATCATATTGCAACATTTATTTACTTATACTTCTTATTACTTCATGTGTCATAAAAATGTTATATTGCAATATTTATTTACATAATTATTTAATGTGACGTAAGAATAGTATACAGTATTGCAATATTTATTTACAATTATTGTTTACTGTATCATAAAATATTATATTGCAATATTTATTTATTTATTTTAATAATTATTTAATGTATCATAAAATATATTGCAACATTTTTTATTTTTTATTATTTGATTGTCATAAAATATATTGCAATATTTATTTATTTATTATTATTATTTAATGTATCATAAAATATTATATTGCAACACTTATTTATTTATTATTATTTAATGTGTCATAAAACATATTGCAATATTCATTTATTTATTATTTAATTTATCATAAAATATATTGCAATATTCATTTATTTATTATTATAATTATTCAATGTGTTATAATTATTCAATGTGTTATATTGCACTATTCATTCATTCTTTGCAAACCAGCCTCTTTCTACATTTAGAATCCTGCCTGGCACAGGGGTTAAAAACCACTGTCCTGCAGCCCAAAGGTTGTGACTTCGATCCCTGTCCAGGGCTCAAGGTTGACTCTTCCCATCCTTCTGAGTTCCCAGCACGTTAACGAGGGCAAAAATGCTAATTAACTTGCAAACTGCTCAGAAAGGGCCCTCAGCACGTATATGGGGGAGGGTAGAAGTGGGGACTTCGGTGGCTCAAGGGGTTAAGACTCTGGACTTGAAGACTATAAGGTCAGCAGTTTGAGACCCAGGTACTAAACAACAGAGTGAGCGCCCGTCTCTGTCCCAGCTCCTGCCAACCTAGCAGTTCAAAATTGCAAGTAGATAAATAGGGAACACTTCAGTGGAGAAGGTAAACAGTGTTCCGTGCCTGCCATATGACCATGGAAATGCCTGCAGATGCAAACAGTGCTGGCTCTTTGGCAGTAAACAGATGAGCACTGAACCCTAGAGTCGGATATGACTGGCTTTCGAGCAAGGGAAACCTTGACTATCGAAGTGTCATTGCTTTTTGCTTTGCGGTTGTCGTTTGACGTTGGAAAAGCCGCAAAATGGCGCCTCCAAGGCTGGTTTACCTGCCAGGTAGCCCAAGTGCCAGGAATTGGGGCTGTGCATTGCGGTCTTTTGTGAACACACTTTGCAAAACGACACGTGTGCTTTGCATGGGTCAGTAATTCTGGGGTGTGAATTCCCTCCCCGGGTTTATCTTTGGACAGCCGGCCGGGCGCCACGCCTCGACTGTGGTGTGGGATTGGGTGGTTGTGTGTGTGTGGTTTTGTGTGTGCTTGTGCTGAGGAAGACGGCAAAAGTTTGGAAACAAACTTTTCTCTGACATTTCTCCGAGGTCAGTATCTGTCCGTCTATCACCAAATCTTTGATGGTTGTGTAGGGGAATTAATTGAACACCAAAATATTCAGAAGAAGTCTATCCCGAATTAATTGAGCCTCAATACCCAGAGAAAGTCTATCGGTCCCAAAATCCTTATGGGAACAACCATTCCCTCTCCTACAGCACAGAGCAGGAGTTCCCAACCTAAGGCCTGTGGGCCGAATGCAGCCCACAGCACCGTTTCATGTGCCCCTGCCCCTCCAAGGGCATTTGGGAAGCAAAATGGTCACTCCCTTTGAAGCTGTTGGGACAAAATGGCCGCCCCCATCATGCAGGCAGGGCAAAATGACCATCCGGCCCTCGAAGCTGACTGAGAGAATGTGACACGGCCCCTGGGTTGGAAAATTTAGGAACCCCTGGCTTAGGGCATTGATGGTGAATCTTGGCACTCAAGGTGTTTTGGACTTCCATTCCCAGAAGCCTGTCTCTGTGAATCCACATGAATGGGTTTACTGCACATGTTCTTGGACTTTGATTCCCCAAAACTCAAGTCTCTGTGAATCCACACAAATGGGTTGACTGTGCGTGTTCTTGGACTTCAATTCCCAAAAGCCCAAGTCTGTGAATCCACATGAATGGGTTTACTGCGTGTGTTCTTGGACTTCAATTCCCAGAAGCCCAAGTCTCTGAATCCACAAAAAGGGGTTGACTGCACATGCTCTTGGATGTCAGTTCCCAGAAGCCCAAGTGTCTGTGAATCCACACGAATGGATTGACTATGCGTGTTCTTGGACTTCAATTCCCAGAAGCCCAGGTCTCTGTGAAGCCACACAAATGGGCTTCTGGGACACGCACAGTCAACCCATTCGTGTGGATTCACAGACACTTGGGCTTCTGGGAACTGACATCAAAGAGCACGTGCAGTCAACCCATTTGTGTGGATTCACAGAGACTTGAGTTTTGGAGAATCAAAGTCCAAGAACATGTGCAGTAAACCCATTTGTGTGGGTTCACAGAGACCTGGGCTTCTGGGAATGGAAGTCCAAGAACACCTGGAGTGCCACGGATCGCCGTCACTGGCCTAGAGAAACTTGATCTCAGGTTGCAACGAACATTGAGGGCTGCCATTTCGTTGTTGAAAATCCACCCCTCTTGAACTTAGACTGAGCCTCTAGTGCTTAGGTGCAGTCTACCTGTGAATCTCAACCTACGCATGGTGGGAGCTGTCCACATCCTGGGCTGAACTTAAAAGCCGGGACCCCAAATACCATCCCCGTGGGCCCCGATTTGCTTAGGACCATCTTGTCTGTGTCCTCACGAGCTGGATGGAGCAGAGCCTCTGTGGGTCAGGCGCAGTCTATCTGAGCAGGTAGGCTCATAGCCATCTTTCTGGGTCGAGGAGGAGGCGTCTTCCAATTCCATCTGGGCCTCCCTCCCCATTACGTACCTCGGAGCCTAATCCTGCTTCGTTTTTCTTTCCTCCCTGCTGATAAAGGGACCGGGAACGGCTGCGACAGACGGACATTAGAGGAAACCCACCTGTTTTGACCCAGGTAAGTAGATTTCGCAGGGCTGTGTGGTTTTAAACGGAGCGTCTTTCCCTGGATCTTTCTCGGGGCTCGTTTGGGGAACGGAGCACATCCTTCACGAGGATCCGGTGGATGTAAGTCTTCACGCGATTGCTTTCCACATCCCAGGTCTTGGCAGCGCTCCTGTGCTGGATAAAGTTGGCCCCCGTCCCTCTTGACCTCAGATGGCCTCTCGCGGCGTCTCTTCCTTGGCCAAATATTTGCCGCTCGGTTTTAATCCGGGATAGTGAACCAAAATAAAATAAGGGGATTAATTCGGACCAATCTTCTTTCTTTTTGGACATTATTGCAAAGACTTGTTTTAAAACTCCGGTTGGCACCTGATCCGGTGAACGGAGACCAGAACCCATTGGCATAACCAATTCTGATTCTTTTTAATAATTATTATGTTTTTATTTCTTAAATTGCAAACACCCTCACAAACCTAACCAACATTTCTCCTTTTATTTTATGTATCCCAATTTAGGCTTTACTTGATAGGGCCAGAAGATGAGTCAACTAGTAAAGAATTAGTTTGATAGAGAGGGCTTTCTATCTATCTATCTATCTATCTATCTATCTATCTATCTATCTATCTATCTATCTATCTATCTATCTATCTATCTATCTATCTATCTATCTATCTATCTATCTATCATCAGTTCATGCATCTACCTAATCTATCTGTCTATCTATATCAATTCATATATCTGTCGATTATCAGTTCATGCATCTATCTAATATGTCTATGTATCAATTCATGCATCTAAATCTGTATAATTTCATCTGTGTCTGTCTGTCTGTCTGTCTGTCTGTCTATCTATCTATCTATCTATCTATCTATCTATTGAATTTATATTGCCGCCCCCTTGCCAAAGCAATTCCTCTATCTAGGAACTTGAGATGGTCAATTTGTGCTTACTGTCATATCAACATTAATGTAGATAATCAATCATATGATAAATAAATAAATAGGGAAGGCCGCTACGGATCGGATTTCCGGAATTAATGAACGCCTGGTCCCATTAAATAGGAGTATTTTTTTAATCTGGTGGTGGAAAACTAGAAATCCTTTAATGCTAGAAATCCCATTTTGGGGAAGTTAGAGAAAATGGTGGAAGAATCGGAGCAGAGAAAAGATTTTGCCTCTTTTAGTGGCATTTTCAAAGCATGGAAAGAAACATTTAAAAAAAACCTCAAGGTTAAGTGTATAAAATTAATTCCAGAGTGGCACAGGATTAATTAGTAGTTAATTAGCCAACCATTTGTGTGTGCGAGTGCATTTAAATCCCGTGAGCTCAAAGGATGGACCCAATTTTTGGCTGTGTTTTTGATGATGTTCAACTGACGCTGTCAAAACTTGGACGGGAATATATGTCAAGTGGCGATCCATTGTAGGTTTCTGTCCGAAATGGAGTAAAAAGGCTCAGTCCCGGACTAGATCCCTGCTGCTAGAGAACAATTTATGTCCCCAAGGAAGGTGTACAAAATAGCGGTTAAGACTCTTAAACTTGACAACCGGACAGTCAGCAGTTTGAGACCCGAGTGCTGCGTGACGGAGTGAGCATCCTGTCGTCTGTCCTGGCTCCTTGCCAACCGAGGAGTTCGAAATTGCAAGAAATTTGCAAGTAGATAAATAGGTACCACTCTGGCGGGGAAGGTTACAGCTTTCCGTGCACTCTGGTGTTTAGTCATGCCTGCCACATGGCCACGGAAATGTCTGCAAACCCAGACAGCTTTGGCTCTTGGGCTGTAAATGAAGATGAGCACTGACCCCTAGTGTTGGACATGACTGTCTTTCGAGCAAGGGCGACCCTTGACCTATGACCTATCTGTCCTTGTAAAAAGTTTTCCCTGCCAGATGTAAAACAGTAAAGTCACTTTCGTTAACACTCAAGGCGACGCTGCGAACGAGTAGCTTTCAAAATTGCCACTTCTCAGCAGCTTTTGGTAAACTCAATCTTGTGGCTTCCTTATTGAAGTCTATCCATCTTGTATTGGCTTCTCCTCATTTCCTGCTGCTCATCCCCCCCCCCAAGCCAGCCTTGTTGAAGTACCCTGGGGGGGGGCACTTCTAGACGTAAGATCTTGGCAACCTCTTGGTCACGACTTGAGTCGGGAAAGGGGAAATCTTTGGTTCAGGTACGAAACCCACCTTTCCAGGTAAAACAAAATCACAAACAGGGCCTCCATCCAAACTTGGCAGGACAATCAGAGTGGGATTTTTTATTTTTTCAAGCAGGGATCCTTCAGAAGCAGCATTCCAAACTTTGTGCAGAAGTTTTACACTCTACAGTTAAAAGAAACGCCAGTGAGGGTGGGATTTGAGGGACGTCTGAGACCAACTCCGCTTAAACTAATCCTTTGCACGTGCGAAAAGGGGCCGGTTGCAGGCAGAGTTCCCGGGTAGCCCAAGCAGAGAAAGAGAGAAGAATAGATGATAGGTAGGTAGGTAGATAGATCAGGGGTTCCCAACCTTTTCAAACTGAGGGGCCGGGTCATGCTCTCTCAGTACGCTTTGAGGGCCGGACGACCTTTTTGCCCTGCCTGCACAATGGGGGTGGCCATTTGGTCCCAACTACTTCAAAAGGGTGGCCATTTTGTTTCTTGAATGCCCTTGGAGGGGTGGGAGCCCTCATGAAAATGGAACTGTGGGCCAGATCTGGCCCACAGGCCTTAGGTTGGGAACCCCTGAGAGAGAGATACAAATAGCTAGATGATACATGAGTTGATGATAGATAGATAGATAGATAGATAGATAGATAGATAGATAGATAGATAGATAGATAGATAGATAGATAGATAGGGGTGGATGATAATTATAATGCATGAATAGAGAGGGGGGAATGGATGACTGATAGAGAGATGATGGTGATGATGGTGATGGATGGTGATGGTGACGGAGAGAGAAAGAAGAGGGAGAGATGATACATGACTGGATGATAGATAGATGGATAGAGTAGATAGAGATACTGTGTGTCAGCCTTGGTTCTCAGGTGTCCCCCCCCCCCACCCACCCACCCACCCAGCAGAGGGCGCTCGGAGTCGTGAGCCAGGACTCCGTTTCCTATCTTTGCCACCGACACCCAAAATCCCCCACTGGGAGCACAACGCCTGCCCTTGTCTTTTGGAGTCATGTGCTGCCTTAGATCGGCTTTGCAACCTCCCCCCCCCCCGGGTAATTCCCCCCCCTCCCCGGGCATGGTGCCACCGCTGCCTGCCTGCCTTCATCTGATCCCATTTTCCGTTCCCCCTCCACAGCTTCTCCGGGCCGGCGCCGTCCCCACTTCCCCTGCCGCCCGAGGCCGACAATGAGCGACCGCCAGGCCCACGTCAACAGCCTCTTCCTCAACGAGGAGGACTCTAAGCGCCTGGGGACCGGCGGGCGGGCGCACCGCCTCCGCCATGCCCTGGAGAAGCGGGCTGGAAGGTTCCGGAAACGGATGTACACCGTCACGTGGGAAAGCACCCGGGCCTACCTACAAAGAAACGCCTTTGTCCTGCTCACCGTCTTGGCCGTTATGCTGGGTAAGCTGGACACCGGGGTGCCGTCCTGCAAGGTCGGCATTGGGTGGGTGGGACTAGCCTTGACTTACCTGTCCTAGCACTAGGCGTGATTTTTTACTGCCGGGGAGACCACTATTTATCCCGGCCTTTCGAATGTCTGCTTTGCAAATTGTTCATGTAAGGTATGGGGACATGCAGGTGTTTCCATGGTCATGTGGCAGGCACGACTAAATGCACAGAACACTGTTACCTTTCCTGCCCAAGCAGTGTTTTACTTCCGCTTCCGGGAGCGATGAGGGCTTCGTGGGCCGGATGAATTGGCATCGGGGACCAGATCTGGCTCACAGGCCATAGTTACCGGCCCCCTGAACCACGTGATCGGCCCACTGCCTAAAAAGTCTTTAAGTCTGAATAAGTCATTTTATCCGCACTTCTAGATTGGCTCTCTGCTACCCTCTAATGACCAGAAGAGAGAGAGAGAGATATACAGTGGTACCTCATACAACGATTTTAATCCGTTCCATGGGGCTCGTTGTTGTACGAAACAATTGCTATACGATACATGCATTGTATAGCGATTTTCCCTAGGGGATGCATCGTACAACGATTTTTTCCGCTAAGTGGTTTTTCCCATTGAAAAATTGTTGTACGATTTTTCCCATAGGGAAAATTGGTATGTGGGACATCTTTCTATGTAATTTAAGATGGGTTCGACCCCAATTTCTTCTGACCTCATTCTTGATGTCATCCCTTCCAGTCACTCCCTCAGACATCTCATTTCCAAGGGGGGTGGCGGCAATATTTTGATTACCATTTTGCTGTCAGCGCCCACGTTTGACACTGGGGAAACGCCAGGTGGGAAATGGAACAGGCTTGACATGAGGCATCCCTTTGTGTCTTTTCTCCACCGCACCACCCCTACGAGGCGGGCCACCCAAGGCCCTTCTTTGGTTCAGGTCCAGTCCTCGGGCCAGCATGAACCTTGTGAAAAGGGTTTGGAAGAAGAAGGGAAACTTTCTGGGCTTTGGATTGGGCTGTTTTCTTTTTGACAACCATCGAAAGTACTGCATCACAAAAGTGTGTGCGTGCATGTGTGTGTGTGCACGCACGTGCACGCTACTTGGTCTAAAGTCCTTGTGTCCTCTACTAAATCAAGTGCGCTGAATCCAAATCTGAAGTCCGATTCTGCCTAGGATGTCAGGATCTTCAGTTGGCAAATCTCACCCTCTTGGTTTGGTTCTTGCCTTGATCACGCGGGGGGTATATTTGCCAAAAAAGTAGCAAAAATTGTCTGGTTTATTAACACATCTGCACCTCCTCATCTTTAACTCAAAACAGATTGTCTCTGGCCGAGCTGTACACACTACAAACAAGCCCTTGGTCCATCTGGCTTTATAGTCCTATTTCTGATGTCAGCTCACTGACATGCCCGGCTGCTGCTGGAACATGCATGCCACCAGGGGACGTGATTCAGCTGAGGGTGGCAGCATTCGTAGTGGTCGCTGCAACTGATATAATGTTCCCATGTAAAAATACATCCCACAATGGCCGACCCGTTGAACAACTATGGCATGCCTATAAATCTGTATGTGATAGGCCAGTTCTGAGTTCAGATTTGGAATCGGCACACTCAAGAGCATGTAAATCACACGTGTTATCACCCAGTAGCACAATTGTCGTCGTGCCGTGAAGTCGATGCCGATAAAAGGAAAACCTCCCACTTGCTGTCCATCATCCTCTCTTTCTTGTAGGGATCACGCTGGCTCTGGCCCTCCGGCCGTACCGGATGACGCACCGCCAGATCAAATACTTTTCCTTCCCGGGAGAGCTGTTGATGCGAATGTTGCAGATGTTAGTCTTGCCGCTGATTGTCTCCAGCCTTATCACAGGTGAGCAGCTTCTATCTGGGCCTTCGCAGGTAGGAGATGGGCAGGTGGGTAGCCAAAGGTCTCCCTTTCAATGTCCTTAGCACAGGGATTCTCAACCATGCTGCTCGTGGGCCGGATGTGGCCCGCAGCACCATCTCATATGTCCCTCCCACTGCCTCCACCAAACCAGGATGTGCCATGTGGTGGAGGAAAGGCAAAATGGCCATCCGGCCCCCAAAGCTGTCTGAGGGAGCACCACCTGGCCCCCCCGGCTTAAAAAGGTTGAGAACTCCTGATCAAAAAGGATATTCATTCATTCATTTATGCAGAGCATCAAAAGGAAATTCATTCATTCGTTCATTTATACAGAGCACCTAAAGGATATTCATTCATTCATTTATACAGAGCACCAAAAGGATATTCATTCATTCATGCATTCATTTATGCAGAGCACCAAAAGGACATTCATTCATTCATTTATACAGAGCACCAAAAGGATATTAATTCATTAATTCATTCATTTATACAGCACCAAAAGGATAGTCATTCATCCATTTAAAATGATACTTACCGTATTTTTTGCCTTATAAGACGCACTTTTTCTTCCCCAAAACTGGGGGGGAAAAGTTGGTGCGTCTTATAAGGCAAATATACGGCAGCCGCGCTCTCCGCGCCCCCACCATCGGCGTGGAGATAAAGGGAGCCGCGCCGCGCCGCGCAAAGCCGTCCCTCCCCGCCCCCTGCCACCGGGCGGGGAGGTTAAAAGGGCTCCCTGGCCGAGGGAGCCCTTTTAACCTCCCCGCCCGGTGGCAGGGGGCGGGGAGGGACGGCTTCGCGCGGCGCGGCTTGGCTCGGCGCGGCTCGGCTCCCTTTATCTCCCCGCCGATAAAAGGAGCCACGCCGCGCCGCGCCACGCGAAGCCGTCCCTCCCCGCCCCCTGCCATCGGGCGGGGAGGTTAAAAGGGCTCCCTCGGCCAGGGAGCCCTTTTAACCTCCCCGCCCGGTGGCAGGGGGCGGGGAGGGACGGCTTCGCGCGGCGCGGCGCGGCGCGGCGCGGCGTGGCTCCCTTTATCGGCGGGGAGATAAAGGGAGCCGAGCCGCGCCGCGCGAAGCCGTCCCTCCCTGCCACCGGGCGGGGAGGTTAAAAGGGCTCCCTGGCCGAGGGAGCCCTTTTAACCTCCCCGCCCGGTGGCAGGGAGGGACGGCTTCGCGCGGCGCGGCGCGGCGCGGCGCGGCGTGGCGCGGCGTGGCTCCCTTTATCGGCGGGGAGATAAAGGGAGCCGAGCCACGCCGCGCGAAGCCGCGCCGCGTGGCTCCCTTTATCGGTGGGGAGATAAAGGGAGCCGAGCCGCGCCGCGCGAAGCCGTCCCTCCCTGCCACCGGGCGGGGAGGTTAAAAGGGCTCCCTGGCCGAGGGAGCCGAAGACGCCGCCGCTGCCGCGCTCTCCCCGCCCCCACCATCGGCGGGGAGATAAAGGGAGCCTTCCGTGGCCCGGGAGGCTCCGAAGACGCCGCCGCTGCCGCGCTCTCCCCGCCCCCACCATCGGCGGGGAGATAAAGGGAGCCTTCCGTGGCTCCGAAGACGCCGCTGCTGCGAAGCACCGTGCCCTCCCGGCCCTTTGTTCCTCTTGGAGGTTGACTAAGGCAGGTAGATTTTGACTTTGAGTATTTTTGTGGTGGCTTTATTGTACCTGGACATGTGGGGTTTCTGAAAAGAGGGGGTTTTTTTCTTCCCTTTTAGTACAGTATTTGGTTCAGAATCTTTTTTTCTAGATTTCCCTCCTTTAAAATTGGGTGCGTCTTATATGCCGGAGCGTCTTATAGGGCGAAAAATACGGTATTTATTTATAACGTACAGAAAACAAAACTGGATTGTGTGGGGTAATGCAAAGCACAATGTATGTGTTTTTTGTGTGCTTGTTGCGCATTACAGCCCAAACAAGGGGGATTTCTGACTCAATTTGGCTGGGGTGGGGAGACAATAAAGTTAGGGAAAAGTTAGATACGGGAGTAGGAAATGAGGAGGGCAGAATGTGAGATGGACCAACTGCATAAAGGAAGCCATGGTTTTGATTTTCCAAAGCATGAGTGGCGCTATTCAAAGGAGGATAGCTTGAATAAATAACAACTCATAACCACGATAAAAAGTCAGATGAACCCCTGAAAAGCTACTTTGGGAAGAGATTGGGCCATCTACCTGCTTTCCCCCCCAACATTTCCCCCTTCCTTGCAGGAATGGCATCACTGGATGGCAGCGCTTCGGGCAAGATGGGCCTGCGGGCTGTGGTTTACTACATGACGACCACCGTCCTGGCGGTCATTACTGGGATTTTCATGGTCCTCATCATTCACCCGGGGAAAGGCAGCAAAGAAAAATTGCACCGGGAGGGGAAAATCGAACAGGTTCACACCACGGATGCCTTCAT
The DNA here is from genome assembly GCA_035047305.1 of Bradypodion pumilum. Taxonomy (NCBI): domain Eukaryota; kingdom Metazoa; phylum Chordata; class Lepidosauria; order Squamata; family Chamaeleonidae; genus Bradypodion; species Bradypodion pumilum. Next base: position 41,244,741 of record JAWDJD010000007.1, on the reverse strand, counting down.
GGACCTGATCCGGTAGGAAAATGCTAATTACCTTGTGAAACGCTTCAAGAGAAAATATCGGTCTAAAATCTATCTCCTGTTGCAAAACAGATTGCAAGGCGCAACCACATCACCGGCCCGCTGAACCACATGATTGGCCTGCGGCCCGAAAAGTTTGTGCACCCCTGCACTAATTGCTATTGATTTTGCCTAATCGGGGTTGTCTCCATTGCTAGAAACTCCCCATGTAAATGTAGAGAAAGAGGGTTCATACTACTGAAGAGCAAATGAAGAGCGGGTCTTTTGTAAGGCCAATGGCTCTTCAATCCCTGTTGGAGGCCAAATGCCTCCCAAACGTGGAGCGAAAGGAATTGAACATCAATCTGCTCCTGGAAGTAAATCTATTAGTTTTCCCACCTAGTTTCGAGGGTGGCTCCTCAGCTTAGACTGGGCAGACCCTGAGACAGGTGGAAAGGTCAAAGTGAAGGTCAAAGGTCACCCTCGCTCGAAAGCCAGCCGTGTCCGACTCTAAGGGGTCCAGTACTTATCTCCATTGACAGCCCAAAAGGCTATCTGCGTATGCAGATGTTTCTCTGGTCACATGGCAGGCGCAGCTAGACGCACGGAACACTGCAACCTTTTCCACCCAAGCAGTACCTGTTTATCTACTTGCAATTTCGAAGTGCGTTCCCACGGTGAAGCCATTTTGACTCTTTCCAACAGCAGGCCAGCCGGGAATGAAAGCTAATTTCTGACGATGTTTTGATTCCTCCCTTTTTTTGTATCCTACAGGAACATGTTTCCCCCGAACCTAGTCGAAGCCTGTTTCCGACAGGTAAGGAAAAAGGTGTTGCCCTTTGCGATGCTGGTATAGGTTGGCATTTCTCCAAGTTCCTTGTTATTTAAGATTTTCCTCCTAAGTAGACAGAGGCCTAAAAGGCCCCTTCCAACTCAGTGATACTTTGATTGATTGATTGATGGATGGATGGATGGATGGATGGATAATATAAGATTAGATAGATACTGTAGATAGATAATATAAGATTGGATAATTGATAGATAGAAAGATAATATAAGATAAGATAGATAATACTGAAAAGATTAGAGAGATAGATAAAATAAGATTAGATAGATAATATAAGATTGGATGGATAGATAGATAGATAATATAAGATTGGATAATTGATAGATAGAAAGATAATATAAGATTAGATAGATAATACTGAAAAGATTAGAGAGATAGATAAAATAAGATTAGATAGATAATATAAGATTGGATGGATAGATAGATAGATAATATAAGATTGGATAAATAGAATAGACGGGGGTAATTCAGTTTTCCTGCTATCCCTTTCAGTACAAGACCCAGTACAACGTCCGATTGGTCAACCGGACAACTGATAGGAACAACCCATCCTCGGCCTCTTCATTGACCCAACTCCCTACCAATCACAGCATCGTTGTCGTTTCAAACTCCACTCCGGCCACCTCATTGGCCTCCGCCCTGCTGGAAAACGCCACCGCTATCTGGCACAACGTCACCCAGGCGTTCGGCAGCCGGCTGGAGGTGCGGACCTTCGAGGAGGTGGTGCCGGGCCCCGGGTCGGTCAACGGGGTCAACGCGTTGGGCTTAGTGGTCTTCTCCATCTGCTTCGGGCTGGTCATCGGCAGCATGAAGCAGAAGGGCCAGGCCTTGCGGGAGTTCTTCGACGGGCTCAACGAGGCCATCCTGAGGATGGTGGCCATCATCATCTGGTGAGTGGAGGATGATGTCTGAGGCCGATGGGCTTTGAGGGTGACCTTCCTGATGGGATAGGACAGAAGTTCCCAACCTAAGGCTGGGGTGCCGGATCTGGCCCATGACACCATTTCATGTGCCCCTCACCCCTCCAAAGGCATTTGAGGAACAAAATGGCCACCCCCTTTGAAGCTGTTGGGACAAAATGGCTGCCCCATCATGCAGGCAGGGCAAAATGGAGGCTGAATTAAATTGCCCAAAAATGGTTTCTTTTTGGGGGGCGGTTTCAATGTTCCCAAAGAACTTGGTGTTTTTAATTTGATTTAATTAATTAAATTTAATTTAAAATGTGTGTCTCCTGACAGGTACGCCCCTGTGGGCATCCTCTTCCTCATTGCTGGCAAGATCCTGGAGATGGAGGACCTGGCGGTGATGGGGGGCCAGCTGGGCTTGTACACCCTCACGGTCATTGTGGGGTTGCTGATCCACGGCCTCTGCGTCCTGCCCCTCATCTACTTCATCATCACCCACAAGAACCCCTGGGTCTTCGTGGGCGGACTCATGCAGGCCCTGGTCACGGCCATGGGCACCTCGTCCAGGTATGGCTTCGGGCGGAGGGGTGGTGGTGGCCAGGTGTGTGATGCTATAGCGAAACTGGTGGATGTGATTGTGACGTTGCAGCACAAAAGGCGAATATGATTCTGTGTATTAACCTGATGCCTCCAATCCCGGCACTGGAAATGATGCTTGTCTTGAACCAGGGCTTCACAATCTTTTCAAGCTGGAGGCCGGGTCACGCTCTCTCAGTCACCTTTGAGGGCCGGATGGCCATTTTGCCCTGCCTGCATGATGGGGTGGCCATTTTGTACCAACAGCTTCAAAAGGGGGAAGCCATTTTATTTCTTGAATGCCCTCGGAGGGGTGGGGGTGACCATTTTGTCCAAACAGCACCAACGAGGGTGGGGGTGGGTGGGGTGGCCACATGAAATTGTGCCATGGGCTGGATCTGGCCCATGGGTCTTAATTGCTTTCTAATTAGCCTGGAGTTAATTTTTTTTACCTTTCCCAAACCAGATTTTATTAATTTATTAGATTTAAATCTTGCTTTTTTCCCCTCGTCCAGTTCCGCTACGCTTCCCGTCACGTTCCGGTGCTTGGAAGAGAACATCGGGGTGGACAAAAGGATCACGAGGTTTGTCCTCCCAGTGGGGGCCACCATCAACATGGACGGGACGGCCCTCTACGAAGCCCTGGCCGCCATCTTCATTGCCCAGGTCAACAACTATGAGCTTGATTTCGGGCAGATCATTACCATCAGGTATTTTGGTGCACGTGCGTGGTATTGTGAGTCTGCGTTGTGTTGTGGTGTGTGTCTTTGTATCTGTTATGCATGCATTTAGGAGACTGGTTGCTATAGGGATTTTATTTATTTATTCGTACATTAATTCATTTATACCAGGGGTGCCCAAATTACGGCACGCGGGCCGGATCTGGACCCAACACCAGTTCATTTGGCCCACGCTGCCCTCGTCGCTTCCAGAAGCAGAAGTAAAATGTGCCCGTATTGCGTTTTGATTCCGCTTCCGGGAGCAATGAGGGTGGCGTGGCCTGGATGAATTGGTGTTGGGGGCTGGATCCGGCCCATGGGCTAGAGTTTGGCCACCTCTGGTTTAAGCAAAGAAATGGCAGCCTTAAAATCTATCTCATCTTGTTGCAAAACAGATTGCAAGGCACGTTTTACTTCCGCTTCTGGTGGGAGGAACCACGAGACCGGCCCGCTGAACCGCACGACTGGCCCACGGCCCGAAAAGTTTAGGCACACCTGATTTATATAGATGAACAGCTGCTGTAGGGATTTTATTTATTTATTCATTCATTCATTCCTTTAGTTGAGCAGCTGCAATAGGGAATTTTTGGGACTGTGGTGGCTTAGTGGTTAAGATGCTGAACTTGACGGCCGGAAGGCCTGCAAGTCAGCAGTTCGATACCCGTGTGCTGCATGACAGAGTGAGCTCCCGTCTCTGTCCCAGTTCGAAAGCAAGAAATTGCAAGTAGAGCAATAGGTACCACTTCAGCAGGAAAGGTTAGTGTTCCATACACTAATCATGGTGTCTAGTCATGCCTGCCACATGACCATGGAAACACCTGCAGACTCAGACAGCGCTGGCTCTTTGGCTGTAAACGGAGATGAACACTGAGCCCTAGAGTCGAATATGACTGGCTTTTGAGCAAGGGTGACCCTTGACCTATAGGGATTTTATTTACATGTATTCATCCATCCAGATGAGCAGCTGCTCTAGGGATTTTATAGTGTCAGTTAAATTGCACGGTTAATTGCACACCTAGCTCACACTTTCCACTCAGCTATAATAATTTTGAGTCAGAAATTATTCTGGGTGGAAAGGATTTTTGCAGACCAAACTCCGCTCAGGGGACGCCCCAATGTGGCTCCTTTCTTGTCGCAGGAACCTAACCATGTTCTCCCGTTCTCCACCAGCATCACGGCCACCGCTGCCAGTATCGGAGCTGCCGGCATCCCGCAGGCAGGCCTGGTGACCATGGTGATCGTGCTGACCTCCGTGGGGCTGCCGACCGAGGACATCACATTGATTATGGCCGTGGATTGGTTCCTGTAAGTCCTTGAGAGACGTCGTTATTTTTCCTCTGCTGGGCGGTTCTGAAAACTGATTCCTAAATCCCTGTCTTGTCCTTCCCCCTCTCCCTTTCTCCATTCATTCATTCATTCATTCATTCAAATTTATATCCCACTCAGGGTGGCTAATAATATATTAAAAACATGTACTGTATCATAAAATATATACAAAAGATCGAAAGAAAAGCATATAGTAATAACCATTCATTCATTCATTTATCCACTCATTCATTCATTGATTCACTCACTCACTCACCCCTTCTATTTCTAAACCCCAGATTGAATGCCAAGATTTATTTATCCACTCATTCACTCAGTCACTCTTTCCATTCATTCATTCATCCATTGGGACTGCGGTGTCTCAGTGGTTAAGAAGGTCACCTTGTTAGCTGGAAGGCTGGCAAGTCGTTGGCAGTTCTAGACCCAGGTCCTGCTTGACGGATTGAGCGCCCATCTCTGTCCCAGCTCTTGGGGACATGAAAGGAGCCTCATTGGGGACATGAAAGGAGCCTCATTTGAGCCTTCCCTGAACAGAGTTTCTTCCGCAAAAATAATCCTTTCAGCCCAGAATAATTTCTGACACGAAATTATTTATTCATTCATTCATTCAAATTAGTACCCTGCCCTTTTGATGCGAGCACCACTGAGAGATCAGGATAAAATCACCCAGTAAAAACCAATCACTCATCCATCCATCCATGAGTCGGGTTTCCCCGAGTGGGCGGCATAAAAATCTAAGAATAAATTCATTCTATTTCTAAACCCCCAGATTGAAGGCCAAAAATAATTAATTAATTCATTCACTTATTCATTCATTCACTCACTGCTCACCAATTCATTCACTCACTCACTCATTTATTCATTCATTCAGCCACATAATTGATGGCTAACATTATTTTTCAACATTATTACGTTTACAATCACATTAATTGATTCATTGATTCACTCACTCATTGCATCTATAATCATAATAAACAAGCAGCTCTTTAAAAAAACCACCCAAAACATATCTCATAATTAACACTGTCAATTAGCTCAGATAGAAGCACAAAGTCAACCGTGATCCTCTCTCATGTCTAATAAAGAAACAAGGAAGCTAAAATGACAAAATTCTCCCTTTATGGCAAGAGTTCTCAACCTTTTAAAGCCAGGGGCCGGATCATGTTCCCTCAGACAGCTTTGGGGGCTGGACGGCCATTTTGCCCTTCTTCCACCACATGGCACTTCCGGGTGTGGTGGAGGCTGTGGGAGCCACATGAAATGGCACTGTGGGCCGCAACTGACCCACAGGTCGCAGGTTGAGAGTCCCTGCTTTATGTGGTCTCTTTCCTCAGGGAGAAACTCACCCAAAGCCTCCTTAACTAAAATCATTTTTCAAGAGTTTCTTTTAAGAGTGTCTGAAATTGAAGCTGGTAGGAGATAATTCAAAATAGAAGGGAGCCACCACCGATAAGGCCCGGCTCCATCTATCGCTTCTTTCTGTCTATCGTAGCCCATTTTCTTTTCCGTTTCAAGATGTTTTCGCTCCGTCTTGTAACAGGCTTTCTCCCTCTCCCCCCTTCCGCCTGGTTTTCAGGGACCGCCTCCGGACCACCGTCAACGTTTTAGGGGACTCCTTGGGGGCCGGGATCGTGGAGCACCTTTCCCGGCGGGAACTGGAGTTGACGGACGCCGAGCTCTCCAACTCGGTGCTGGAGGAGAACCAGAAGCCCTACCATCTGATTTACCCAGAGAACGAGCGCCACAAACACCGCCCCAGCGAGACGTCCATGTGACCCCGAGGGGGGGGGACTCGGATCCGTGGGGATTTCGTGGACTGTGGAACGCCGAATGAGGAGAGCCTGCTGCCCACCGAAAAACCCATTCCCCAAAACTCTGGTCTCACGAGCCCTGTGTGAATGAATGACACACAAAAGACAGTGGGTTTGGGTGTTCAATTCCGGTCACTCGTCCTTCACGTCCCGCCGTGCAGTTTTTAGGGGTTTATTCCCCAAAATGTGCCAATTTTCTGTCTTTTTTTTGTGGCATCTTTAAAAAAACACTTTTTAGCACTTGTTGGAGGCGAATTGGGGGGGGATGAAAGAAAGGCAGCCCAGTGTATATTTTAAAAGAAACAAAGGATTGTAAAGTAGAGGCTTTACAATGTTTTATTTATAGAAAAATGGCCATTAAATGGAGTTAATTGAGTAAAAGTAAAAAAAACAGATTTGTGCATGGAACTTAGATTAGCTACGATCGGGCTGGATTGGGGGGGGGGGGGGCAGAAAGGTTTGTGGTTCCAGTTGGGCTAATTTTTGACTCATCGTGTGCTTAATTAGTCGCAAATTAAGATCCGATGAGCAGCTCTGTCTAGCTCAAAATGCAGTCCACGTGAAGCCTGGTTCTTGCAACGAGAACTCAAGCAAGGGAGTTGATTATCCGTAGAAAACTTTGCAGGTTAAACTGGTCTTGTACACGGCAGGTCAGTGGGAAGATCACAGAAAAATAGGGTATGTGGTAGATCTCGCCTATATTATTTTTCTCCCATTTTAAAGCTGATTAGGTTCCCGCTATCAATGGAAGAGGCATGAGGTGTATTGTTATGGCAAACCTTGGCACTCCAGCTGTTCTTGGAAGTCCCAGAAGTCCAAGTCTCCGTGAATCCATTGCGTACGTGCAGTAAACCCATTCGTGTGGATCCACAGAGACTTGGGCTTCTGGGAATTGAAGTCCCAAGAACATCCACAGTAAACCCATTCATGTGGATTCACAGGGACTTGGGCTTCTGGGAATTGAAGTCTAAGAACATGCACAGTAAACCCGTTCATGTGGATTCATAGGGAGTTGGGCTTCTGGGAATTGAAGTCTAAGAACACACACAGTAAACCCGTTCATGTGGATTCATAGGGAGTTGGGCTTCTGGGAATTGAATGCACAGTAAACCCGTTCATGTGGATTCATAGGGAGTTGGGCTTCTGGGAATTGAAGTCTAAGAACATGCACAGTAAACCCGTTCATGTGGATTCATAGGGAGTTGGGCTTCTGGGAATTGAAGTCTAAGAACACACAGTAAACCCATTCATGTGGATTCACAGATTTGGGCTGGGAATTGAAGTCCCAAGAACATGCACATTAAACCCATTCGTTTGGATTCACAAGGACGTGGGCTTCTGGGAATTGAAGTCTCATGAACAGCTGGAGTGCTCAAGGTTTGCCATCCCATCTTGGATAAGAGTATCGCAATTGTTCTTTATTAATTGATTAAATCATCTGGCCACATCAAGTCAAAAATGTGAAAAAAATACCTTAGATAAAATATGATTTACCAAAAACAGTAACCAGGTTTAATGGTTTTTTTATTGGTTTTTAAACTTATATTGGTTTTATTCTCTGTGAGCCACCCAGAGTCTTCTGAGTTGGGCGGCACTATAAATCAGAAAATAAATAAATAAACAGATCTAAAGTAGAATGAAGCACATAACCACCGCAATGAAATGAGAGGTATAAAACAGGAGCACATTAGTGGCAAGCCTGGATGCCAAGAGTTAAGGTTTTTTTGTGATCAAATGGACGTCCGGGTCTCCTTCCGCTGCCTTCATTGTAGTGGCGCCTCGTGGCCACAAGAGGGAGAATATGGGAAACGCAGCCCCGCTTCCCTATTCCAATACGGTAGTAGCAAACCTGGATGCTAAGCGTTAAGGTTCTTTTGTGACCAAATGAACGTCCGGGTCTCTTTTCGCTGCTCTCATTGTAGTGGCGTTTTGTGGCCACAAGAGGGAGATGGAGATTCTTCTATGTAAAACCGAGCCCTGCATCACATTAGTGGCAAAGTTAAGGGGCTGCGGTGGCTCATTGGTTAAGAAGGAAGCCTTGTTAGATGGAAGGCCGGCAAGACGGCAGTTCGAGACCCGGGTACTGTAGGACGGCATGAGCTCCCGCCTCCGTCCCAGCTCCTGCCAACCTAGCCGTTCGAAAGCAAGAAATTGCAAGTAGATCAATAAGGGGTGGGAAGGAAGGGAAACAGCGTTCCGTGTGCACGGGTGTCTAGTCATGCCTGCCACATGGCCACGGAAACGTCTGCAGAAGCAGACAGCGCTGGCTCTTCAGCTTTGAAACAGATGAGCACTGAACTCTAGAGTCGAGTACGACCGGCTTTCGAGCAAGGGAAACCTTTACCTTTACTAATATGGTTATCCCTCATTAATTAAATTCCCCGGCAGGATTGGAATGTGTGGCCCAAAGAAATAAATTTTCATACAGATGATCTCTACTTTGAAGCTCATTAATAAATGCTGTTTTCCCCTGTTATGTTAGATTTATTGTAGTGGTGCTTTGTGGCCACAAGAGGGAGACTCTTCTATGTCGTCCCTATACAGGTTAAAAATACCCTTCCGGCTCCTGCATTATATTATAATAATAATAATAATAATAATAATAATAATAATAATAATAATAATAATAATAATAATAATAATAATAATAATAATAATAATTTCGTATCAGGGATTATTCTGCATTATCACAGCGCGTCGTGACGTCATGGTCGTTCCGCGCCTTCTTCAAAATAGCGCCAGGGGCGGCGCGGCGTCTCGGCTTGACCGCCTCTCCAAGATGGCGCCTCTGCCGGCCCTATTTAGACGCACCGTGACGTCATCGCTCCGCGCCTGTCCGAGAAAAAAATGGCGTCCGCGGCGGCTCGGGGGCTGCGGCTGCTCTGGCGCTGCGGTCGTCCTCCGGCATGCCGGGTCTGGCGAAGCCGGGCGCGGTCCTACTCCTCGCAGGGGTGGCGGAGGCCTCTGGCGGCCTGGAATTGGGGGGCGTCGGAAGCCCCGTCGCGCCTGCTGAACCGCCAAGGCTTCCCCGGGGGCGGCAGCGGAGAGGGGGAGGAGGACGGGCTGGAGGGTCCCGAGGGCGGCGGATCGCCCGGCTCAGGCGGCCCCGGAAGCGGTGGTGGCAACGGAGGGGAAGGAGGCTCTGGCTCAGACGTCCCGCCTTTGGTGACGGCCTTAGCCCCGCTCATGGTCCCCGAGCACGTCCCGCACGTGCCGCTGATCGCCGTGGCCAGGAACCCCGTCTTCCCGCGCTTCATCAAGATCATCGAGGTGGGTAATGATTGTTGTTGTTGTTGTTGTTGTTGTTGTTGTTGTTGTTGTTGTTGTCGAGGTGGGTGAAAGCCTCCAAAAGCCGCCAAACTGGGTAAGATAGGAGCCCTTCTTTATGATTTCTATAGGTTGGGAGAGAGAGAGAGAGAGAGGCAGGTCTCGAACCCCTGACACAGCAAGACCCTAAAAGTCTTAATTAACACAGCCCTAATGAACAAACGCAGACAGTGCTGGCTCTTTGGCTATAAACAGAGATGAGCACTGAAACCTAGAGTCGGATACAACTGGCTTTCGAGCAAGGGAGATCTTTACCTTTAATGAGCCCTGAACTCTAGCGCTCCTGCCAACGTAATAGTACAAAAGCAAGAAAATTGCATGTGGATAAAGAGGTACCCCTTTGACAAGAAAGGTAACCGTACAGTAGTCCCATGTACTCCTGCCAACCTAGTAGTTCAAAAGCAAGAAATTTGCAGGTAGATAAAGAGGTACCCGTTTGACAAGAAAGGTAACAATAGTTCCATGATCGAAATTGCAAGACATTTGCATGTAGATAAATAGGTACTGCTTCAGCTGGGAAGGTAAAGCCCCGAAAGGATTGGAGCCCTTCTTATGACGTCTTTGGGTTGAGAGAGAGAGAGAGAGACAGGTCTTGAAGCCCTGGCACAGCAAACTGGGGGTTCCCAAAAAGTCTTAATTAACACAGCCCTAACTGGGGTCACACTTGACAATCTAGCAGCAGATCGAAATTGCGAGAAATTTGCAAATAGATAAAGAGGTACTGCTTCGGTCAGGAAGGTAACAGCATTCTGTTGTCTAGTCCTGCCTGCCACCTGACCAGGAAAACATCTGTAGACTCAGATGTAGATAGATAGATAGATAGATGGATAAAATTCAAAATATAATCAGACTATATCTGACCAGAAGTGGTTAATGTCAATACAGTAAAATCCTGACTTACAAATGTACCGAGTTACATAAAATTCGACTTACATAATGATTTTGTGCTAAAACCATGTCCCGATTTACATAAATGTCCCGATTTACATAAATTTACATAACACAATTTCCTATGCTTTGAGTTACATAAAAAAACGATTTAAGCAAAAGCCCACGGAACGGACTTTTTGCAAAAATAGGGGTTTTACTGTAGCTTAATCTTGGCCACTAGACCAGGAGTTCTCAACCTTTTAAAACCGGGGGGGGGGGGCGGGTCACGCTCCCTCAGACAGCTTCGGGGGCCGGACAGCCATTTTGCCCTTCGTCCACCACATGGCACTTCCGGGTGTGTGTGGTGGAGGCAATGCAGCCCCCACATGAATTGGTGTGGGCCACATCCGGCCTGTGGGCCGCAGGTTGCGAATCCCTGCACTCGAATCTTCTGCTCATGTGATGTGGCATAGATTGCTCAGGCTTAAAACACCGACTGGCTTTGAGGGGAAATAATCTTTTTAGTAAGGAGCTTCAAAGTGGAATTTGCTCTGTTGTGAGAAAGCCTCACATTCCTGTTTCCAGAGGAGTTGTTTTAGCATGCGACTCATGAGTTAAACATTTGCTGAGATGTATTTCACTGTATTTCATCAGAAGGCGTTCATGTCAAGGGTATGAATTCCCCGTCTCTAAATCAGGGTAGATTTAATTTATTTTTCTTTATTTGCAGTCAGACTGTCATCTAATCTCGGAGATAGCCTTGCTTATATCTAGGATTTAGACTTTTTCTCCTTGAACTGTCCATGGAATGCGATCCGGTTTTTGCTTCATCTCTGCGGAGACAAGCAGGGCAAAAAAATGAACCTCGAAGGAGAAATTTCCCCATAGATCTTGTATGACGCCAGAAAAAGACCTTCCGGCCCACCCATCGGCCGTTGGGTTACGACACTAAACGCAAACGTGGCTAGACTTTAATTCCCGTTTCTGGATTCCTTCCGCACAATTTTTGATTTGGTTTGGTTTGGTTTATTGGATTTGTATCCAGCCCACTCGACGGTACGACTCAGGGAGGCTTACATTCACCACAAAGCATCTAATATCACAGTATAATAAAATATAATAGAATACAATACGGTCAATATACATAATAAGACATTGGGGGAAAACATTGGAAATTTTGACATGGGGTCGACCAGTGCACGGACCGTTTATTGGAATCGTCCCGCCATATTTGTGGGAAAAATTGACCCCGTAGATCCGGGGTGCTCAAATGCTTCAGGCCGCAGGCCAGTCATGTATTTGCAAGAAGATAAAAAGGCAACGCTTCAGCTGCGAAGGTAACAGCTTTCTGTGTGCTCCTGCCAACTGAGCAGCTCGAAATTGTGAGGAATTTGCAAATCGATAAAGAGGTACCGCTTTGACGAAAAAGGAAACAGTACAGTAGTTCCATGTGCTCCTGCCAACCTAGTAGTTCAAAAGCAAGGAATTTGCACATAATGCGCCTGCGTGTTTTACTTCCGCTTCTGGGAGCGGCAAGGGCAGTGCGAGTCATAGTAATTGGCGTGGGCCGGATGTGGCTCATGGACCACAGTTTGGGCAACCCTGCCTTAGATTAAATTATGTTTTTAGCCTTGCAGAGGCCAGTACAACTGGAGATGCCCTTGAGGGAAGAATTTGGTGGGCCGAAACGAAAGCCTGTTCAAGGCCAGAGCAAAGTTATATCCTTCCTCACCATGGGGCCGATGGGCTTTGTAGTCTGGAGGGAGCCAGGCTGCTAAGCCACGTTGTCCCTCATTTTGCTACCGGAAGGGTCTTGCGCGTTTGGGAAAATGGAAGAAATCCTTGTGGCTGGCTTCCTCTCAGCGTCCGATAATCCAAAAATGTGCTTTCTGGCAAGAGTGGCTCGCAGGAATTTTCTCCGCTGCCTCCTCTTAATTTGCTTAAGAAGCTTACCCATTTCAGAGATTAATTGGGGGCCACGGAGTGGGAAATAAATTAGGGCGGGGTTCGTTATTACGGCACTTGGTCTTGAGGCCTGTTCGCCCTTCAGCGTGTGGGTTATTTTTTTAACACAATTTATTCGTTCCCAATCAATGTGTCCCTTGTTCGGAAGCCAGTTGTGTAGGGGTTCGGTGCTCATCTGCGTTTGCAGTCCAAGAATCAGCGTGGTCTGAGTCTACAGACATTTCCGTGGTCCTGTGGCCAGGCATAAGGCACATGGAATGCTATTACCTTTCACGCCAAAGTGGGACCTCTTTATCCACTTGCAAATACTTTTGTTTTCGAACAGCTAGGTTGGCAGGAATGCACGGAACGCTACTACTTTTCCTGCCAAAGCGGGGACCTCTTTATCTCCTTGCAAATTTGTTTCCTTTCGAACGGCTAAGGTTGGCAGGAGCGCACAGAATGCTGTTATCTTTCCCATCAAAGTGCCACCTGTTTATTTCCTTGCAAATTTTGGCTTTCAAACTGCTAGGCTGGCAAGAGCCAGGAGAGACAACGGGCGCTCAGTTAGCTCCGTCAAATTGTAAGAAAAGAGACAGTCTAAAATTTATTTCTCTCTCCTAATGCGTCTGGTTGAAGGCCTTTACTGGGATGTTGAGGCCATTTTTAGGGGTTCCTTGGTAAGAAGAGGACCTTTTGTCTCACGATTTTGCTTTTCCTTCGTAGGTGAAGAACAAGAAACTTGTTGAGCTGCTCAGGCGGAAGGTCAGCCTGGCCCAACCCTACGCAGGGGTCTTCCTCAAGAAGGACGATAAGTAAGCTTGTGGCATGCAGGGTTTGACAACATCAACATTTCTGATTCCTTAGACCATTGATGGCGAACCTTGGGCACTCCAGGTGTTCTTGAACTTCAATTCTCAGAAGTCCAAGTCTCTCTGAATCCACACAAATGGCTTTACTGTCCGTCTTCACAGACTTCAGTTCCCAGAAGCCCAAGTCTCTGTGAATTGACATGAATAGGATTACTGCACGTACACATTTGTGTGGATTCACAGAGACTTGGGCTTCTGGGAATTGAAGTCCAAGAAAACCTGGAGTGCACGCGCAGTAAACCCATACATGTGGATTCACAGAGACTTGGGCTTCTGGGAACTGAAGTCCCAAGGACACGTGCAGTAAACCCATTCATGTGGATTCACAGAGATTTGGGCTTCTGGGAATAGAAGTCCCAAGAGTACATGCAGTTAACCATTCATGTGGATTCACAGGGACTTGGGTTTCTGGGAATTGAGTCCCAAGAACACGTGCAGTAAATCCATTCATGTGGATTCACAGGGATTTGGGCTTCTGGGAATTGAGTCCCAAGAACACGTGCAGTAAACCCATTCATGTGGATTCACAGGGATTTGGGTTCTGGGAATTGAAGTCCCAAGAACATGTGCAGTAAACCCATTCGTGTGGATTCACGGAGACTTTTACACAAAGCAAAGCAGTTCCACTTCTCTCCCGTGCCCCATATAAGCGCTGAGGGCCCTCGCTGGGTGGTTCACAAGTTAATTAGCTTTTTTATGCCCCCATTAACATGCTGGGCAATCATTTTATCGACTTTGGAAGGCTGGGTCAACCTTGGGCCCTGGTCAGGATCAAACTCACAACCTTTCGGATTGGGCTGCAGTGCCACAAGATCCTCCTGGTTCCCCACCTCCCGGGTCCCTTTTCAGAATCTGGTGTAAAAACCCCACCTCTTTTGAGAGGTCATGTTGCTTTGGTTGCGGTTGACCCTTGAGGACTAGCGACTTTGGGTGGCAAAGTCCACAAGGAAGGAAGGAAGGGTGAGGGTCACCAGGTGAGGCATGTGTTCAGGTGTTGAGGCATGCCTGCCATATGACCAGGGAAATGTCTCCAGATGCAGACAGCGCTGGCTTTTTGGCTGTAAACAGATGAGCACTGAACCCTAGAGTCGGATACGACTGGCTTTTGAGCAAGGGCGACCCTTGACTTTTACTGTGTTTTTCTCTCCCCCCCCCCGTCTCTCCCAACTTCCTGCTTTCCTTCTGGTCCGGTGGTCTCGGTCAGCAATGAATCCGATGTGGTGGAGAAGCTGGAAGAAATCTACCACACTGGGACGTTTGTCCAGATCCACGAGATGCAAGACTTGGGGGACCGGCTGAGGATGATTGTCATGGGACACCGCAGGTGAGCATCGGCCTTTTCCCTCCCTCCTCTCTCTCTTGGATGTCTTCAAGCCACGCAAGGTGAGAGGTTGGCAATACGCGGCTTTAACCACACCCCCCCCACACACACACACACCTCCCCAGAACCCTTCGCCAGGGGTTCTCAACCTTTCCAAGCCAGGGGCCAGGTCACACTCTCTTAGTCAGCTTCGAGGGCTGGATGGCCATTTCAAACTGCCTGCACAATGGGGTGGCCATTTTGTCCCAACAGCTTCAAAGGGGTGGCCATTTTGTTTCTTGGGTACCCTTGGAGCGGTGGGGGGGCACATGAAATGTCACCATGGACTGGATCTGGCCCACAGGCCTTAGGTTTGGAACCCATGATTTCTAGACACGTTTCCAGAGTTTTTGGTCCTCCGTGCGGGTCGGATACGGCCCACGGGCCTTAGGTTGGGAACCTCCTGCCCTTCACCTTTCTGGTCAAAATCAGATTCTCCCCAGCACCCTCCTGTGGATTCAAACACACACACCATTTGAATCTAGATGGATAGAAGGATAGAAAGATAGAGTGATTGATAGAGGGTTAGATAGAGTGATAGAGTAAAATAAATAAATTTCGTGTCAGAAATTACTATGGGTTGAAAGGATTTCTGCTGGAGAAACTTCGCTCAGGGGACGCCCAAAGGAGGCGCCTTTCACGCCCCCAAGATCCGTCGTGCAGCACTTGGGTATCGAACCCCGACCACCCAGTCTCCAAGGTCAGCCCCATGGGCAGGTATCCTGAAGGCCCCCCTCTCTTCTTGGCTTTTCAGGATCCGCATCAACCACCCGCTGGCCGTGGAACCCGAAGCGCCTGAGCCGAAGCCGCGCGTGCGCCGGAAGCCGAAGCATTCCCGGCGGGAGACGGGTGGGCCTCAGGAAGGGAAAGCCCCAGACGGCGGTGGTGAGGCCTTGGCGGATCCCCTCCACGCCCCAGGAGAGGTCCTCATGGTGGAGGTGGACAACGTGGTCCACGAGGACTTCCAGGTCAACGAAGAGGTCAAGGTAAGGAAGGAGGTTAAAAATGAGGATGATGATAAGGCTGGATGCTTTGGCGGTGTGCCATCAAGCTTACTGCAATCCTACGACTTAATTAAACCCCAAAGGTTCTGCCCTGGACAGTCTTGAAAACTTAAATCCATGGCTTCCTTTCCTGAGTCGATCCATTGCACATTTGAGCCGTCCTCTTTCCCTGCTGCTTTCCACCCAAGAGGCCCAAAGGACAACGGCAACAGTGATAATGTTATTTTCATCCCTGGTGGTGCAGGGTTTAAATGGCCGCCATGCAGCCAGAATGTTGAGAGTTTAATCCTGACTGGGACTCATTGTTTTCTCGGCCTCACCCATCCTTCGCCCGAGGTCGGATGAATAAGGATCCAGGGTGTTAATGGGGCGCATAAAATGCTAATTAACTTGTGAACCACCCAGAGAGGGCACTAATAAGTGCCATGGGTCATGTATATTTGTCTCATCGCTGTCTGTGTCTGCAGATGTTTCCCTGATCATGTGATAGGCAGGACTAGACACTGGAACACTGCAACCTTTCCTGCAGAAGCGGTACCTGTTTATCTACTTGCAACTTTCTTGCAATTTCAAACTGCTAAGTTGGCAGGAGTGCACAGAATGCTGTTACCTTTCCCATCAAAGTGGTACCTGATTATCTACTTGCAAATTTCTTGTTTTTGAACTGCTAGGTTGGCAGGAGCACACAGAATGTTGTTACTTTTCCCACCCAAGTGTTACCTGTTTATCTACTTGCAAATTTCTTGCTCTCGAACTGCTGGGTTGGCTGGAGCTGGGAGAGACGACAGGAGCTCACTTCGTTGTGCTGCACTCAGGTCTTGAACTGCTGCCCTGTTGACCGTCTGTTCGTCAAATTCTGCGTCTCTTAACCCCTAAGCCACTGCAGTATTTTTGGTTAATTTGGAACAAGATTATTCTAAACTTTACTCCACTAACCTGCCACCCGAGCAGCTCAAAAGCAAGAAATTGCAAGTAGATAAACAGGTATTGCTTCGGTGAGAAAGGTAATAGCATTCCGTGCATCTAGTCATTCATGTCACGTGACCACAGGAACGTCTGCAGACTCAGACTTCCCCCTCCTTTATAACATATAAATGTATAGATTTTTAAAATGTGCTGTTAGCTGCCCAGAGTGGGTGAACATCCCAGATGGGCAGGGTATAAAGGCAATGAATGAGTGAATGAATGAATAGAATGGTTTCCCCGTTGGCTTTCCGTCCAGGCTCTAACGGCGGAAATTGTCAAGACCATCCGAGACATCATCGCCTTGAACCCGCTCTACAGGTAAGTCCTTCCTGAAATGTTTGCAGGATCCGTTTCTAGCCCTGGGAGAGGCGCATTAAGAGCCCTGGTGACGCAGGGGGTTAAAATGGCTGTGCTGCAGCCAGAAGGTTGTGAGTTCGATCCTGACTAGGGCTCAAGGTTGATTCAAGGAGGAGACCTTTCCAATTTTAACAGCCAAAGGGTCCGGCTTTACCTTCTGACTTTTTTTCGTCCCTCCTCCTCCTCGGCAGAGAGTCGGTGCTGCAGATGATGCAGGCCGGCCAGCGCGTGGTGGACAACCCCATCTACCTGAGTGACATGGGGGCCGCCTTGACGGGGGCCGAATCCCACGAACTGCAGGACGTCCTGGAGGAAACCAACGTAAGCGGAAATGCAAGCGCTACACGCTCTCTCTCTCGTGCTCTCAGCGGGAATCCCGGGATGGCCTCCCCGTAAGATGGACTGGAAGGCCTTGAAAAGCAGAGGCTGAACTTAACACACAAGTAACATTAGGCAGAGGGAGAGAATAACAGAAAGAGAGAGAGAAATATAACATTAGATAGAGAGAATAACAGATTGGATAGATAGATTGATTGATTGAGAAATAGAGAGAGAATAACATTAGATAGATAGATGGATAGCCAAAGAATTTTGATTAATAGATTAGATAGATACCTGTATAATGCCTGAATGTATAGATATATGGAGACAGACAGGCAATCAACTGTGATTCTGATACTTTTTGATACTGTGATTTGTGATGATGATATGATATTGTTTGTGATTTGTGATGATGATATGATATTGTTTGTGATTTGTGATGATGATATGTATTGTGATTTTTGTTAGCCGCCCTGAGTCGCATAGCCGAGTGGGTGGCATACAAATCTAATAAATAAAATAAAATCAAGATAGATGGATGGATAGACAGACAGACTGACTGACTCGTAATCAAGATAGATACAGACAGGCTAGCTAGCTAGATAAGGGGTGCCCAAACTTTTTGGGCTATGGGCCGGTCACGTGGTTCAGTGGGCTGGTCACGTGGGTTCAGCAGGCCGGTCACGTGGTTCCTCCCATTGGAGGCAGAAGTAAAATGTGCCTTGCCATATGTTTTGCAAAAGGATGAGATAGATTTTAGGCTGCCATTTTCTCCGCTTAAACCAGGGGTGCCCAAACTACAGCCTGCGGGTCTGATTAATTAGCTTTGGGGGGGCTGTAGTTTGGGTACCCCTTAGATAGATATATCGATAGAGAGATATATCGATAGAGAGATAATATTAGAGAGAATAGACAGACAGATATAATGCATGAGTAGATAGATATTGACAGTAACTTTCCTGTTCTGCTACCTTTCTGCATCCCAGATCCCGAAGCGCCTCTACAAAGCCCTCTCTCTACTCAAGAAGGAATACGAACTCAGCAAACTCCAGCAGCGCCTGGGCCGGGAGGTGAGCAACTGAAAGCCTGGCTGAACCTCCTTCTTTCTTTTCCCCAAGATGTGGTGGTGGTGGTGGGTGGTGGTGGTGGTCCTTGTGAAACACTTGGTCACGACACCGAACTTGACCACAGGAAGGTCCGCAGTGTGAGACCTGAGTACTGCATGACGGAGTGAGCATCAAGCCGTCTGTCCCGGCTCCTGCCCAACTGAGCCGTTCGGAACGGCAGGAAAGTTTGCAAGCCGATCAAGAGGTTACTCACTCCGGCGGGGAAGGTTACAGCGTCTCCTTTTGCCGTCTCAGGTGGAGGAGAAGATCAAGCAGACCCACCGGAAGTACCTGCTGCAGGAGCAGCTGAAGATCATCAAGAAGGAGCTTGGGTTGGAAAAGGAAGATAAGGACGCCATCGAGGAGAAGTTCCGGGAGCGCCTGAAGGAGCTCAACGTCCCCCAACATGTCATGGAGGTCATCGACGAGGAACTCAACAAACTGGGACTCCTGGACAACCACTCCTCCGAATTCAAGTGAGCTTGGACTTCCCCCTCCTTCCCTCCCTCCCTCCCTCCGGATTTGCCAGCTCTATCAATCCATCGCTCTATCGCTCTATCTTTCCATTACTTATCAACTGCTTTCTCTATCTGTAGCTTTATTATCTGTCACTATCATTCAATTTATCTGTCACTTTATTTTTCTGTCTTCCTCTACCTCTCTATATTTCTCTAATCTCCTGCTCTATCCTGAAGGGCAGCATCTCTGTCCTTCTTTGAAGGGGATGGGGGAGGTTTTAAGGAGGTTTTAGAGAGTTTTATAGTGTTTGGTTTTAACTGATATCGGGTGTGGGTTTTGATTGATATTGTGAGCCGCCTTGGGTTGCTTGGGCAAGGAAGGTGGTTGCATAAATTCAATAAATAAATAAATAAATAAATAATCCACAGGGCCAGATCAGATACCGAAATTTGCAAAACGCTGCCACAAATCACCCACGGCTGTCGTAAACGCGTTTGCAACAGCCCCAAGTTCGTTTATGGCAGCATTTTGCACAGGCGCGTTTGACTTCTGCTTCCGGGTCAGAGGAAGCACGTGAATGGCCCATGGCCTGAAAAGTTTGACCCCCCTGAGCTAATCTATCTCTCTTATCCAGTGATGGCGAACCTTTTAGAGACCGAGTGCCTAAACGGCAACCCAAAACCCACTTATTTATCTCAAAGTGCCAACACAGCAACAGGGGAGGGAGGAAACGCTCCCATTGGGCTGCAGGGCAGAGGGGCAGGGCGAATGTGCTGGGGGACGGAGGAAGCACTCCCATTGGAATGCTGGGCAGAAAGCCAGGGCAAACACCTGCAATAGGTTCGCCATGACTGCTCTATCTCCCTACCTATCATCCACTCATCTATCTATCTATCACTCTCTTTCTGTGTGTGTGTGTAAAAATATCTCACTTCTGGTGCTGAATCTTTTCCTTGGTTCCCCGCCAGCGTGACCCGCAACTACCTGGACTGGCTGACCTCGATTCCGTGGGGCAAGTGCAGCGAGGAGAACCTGGACCTGGTCCGGGCCAAGGCCGTGCTGGAGGAGGATCATTATGGGATGGAGGACGTCAAGAAACGCGTGCTGGTAAGAAACGCGTGGTCCGTCTTCGGGGAAACACCAGGCATGCGGTCTTCAATTCCCAGATGGAATCCCTTCAGGGACAGACCCAGGTTGGCACCCGAAAGCCCAGAGAGGGTTTAGGGGGCCTTCCGCCCGCCGGTTCCAGGCTCCCTTTCGGCGGAAGGAGATGCCGGTGGACCATCTTTGCGGCCTTTCAAATCTGGGCTGGTTTAAGACCGATTCCCATATTCCTAATCACAGAGGGAGCTGCAAATGAAGAAATGGTGGCATGGCTTCACTCTAGGCCAGTGGTTCCCAAGGTGGGGCCCAGGCCCCACCAGCGGCCCTTCAGTTCCCAGAAGCCTCAGTCAGCCCATTGGCTGATCAGTGCTTTGGGGAATTGACGGAGGCTTCTGGGAATTGAAGTCCAAAAACCAAAGGTTGGGAAAACACTGGTTTAGAAGTAGAGTCATAACTATATACTTAAGAGGGACTGCGGTGGCTTAGTGATTAAGACCCTGAAGTTGACGACTGGAAGGTTGGCAGTTTGAGACTTGAATGCTGTGCAATGGAGTGGGCGTAAGTCGTCCATCCCGGCTCCTGCCAGTTTAGCAGTTCGAAAGCAAGAAATTAGCAAGTAGATAAAGAGGTACCGCTTCAGCAGGAAAGGTAGCAGCATTCTGTGCATTCATGCCTGCCACATGACCAGGGAAACGTCTGCAAACGCAGACAGCGCTGGCTCTTTGGCTATAAACAGAGATGAGCACCGAAAGCCTAGAGTCGGATACGACTGGCTTTTAAGCAGGGAAGACCTAAGATTAATTAACTTTCCCCTTTTCTGACCTCTGGACAGATTAAAGATTATTTGCTTTAAATTGGACTAGTTTAGAGGGAAAGCAGAAGCCTTTGTGTGTCCTCTAGTTGTCTGATTGGGCTTTGTGTGGGGTTCTTTTTTTTGTGGGGGTCAACCTAGGAATTCATTGCCGTCAGCCAGCTCCGAGGCTCCACCCAGGGCAAGATTCTCTGCTTCTATGGCCCACCTGGGGTGGGCAAGACCAGCATCGCTCGCTCAATCGCCCGGGCCCTCAACCGGGAGTACTTCCGCTTCAGCGTCGGGGGCATGACCGATGTGGCGGAAATCAAAGGGCACAGGTAGGACATCTATCTGTCTGTCTGTCTGTCTGTCTGTCTGTCCATCCATCCATCTAACCATGCATTATATCTGTCTTCCTGCCTGCCTCCTATCTAACCATGCATTATATCTATATCTATGCATTTCGTCTATCTATCTATGCATTTCGTCTGTCTATCTATCTATCTATCTATCTATTTATCTATCTATCTATCTATCTATCTATCTTTACTTATTTATTTATGGCTAGAAATGTTCTAGCGACTCGTGTATCGACGTATACAGTAATACTTTGGTGGCCAACAACGTTTTAGGCTGCAAGTAGCTAAAACAGGTACCGCTTGGGCAAGAAGGATAACAGCGTTCCAGAGTCTAGTCCTGCCTGCCATGTGACCGCAGAAAGGTTTGGAGCCTTAGACAGGGCTGGATCTTTGGCTGTAAACTGAAATGAGCTCCGAACACCATAGAGTTGGACACGACGGGCTTTTGAGCCAGGGTGGCCTTTCCCTTGATCTATTCAGCCACTAGTGCGACCCAGTCTAGAGTCCTTTGTGTCGAATTCTGGTCACCAAACTTTTAAGAAAGAAAGTGGCTTCATTTTGGCAAGTCCAGGGTTTGATCGGGACTGCAGAAACTCAGGAAGGTTTTAGAAAGCAGATTTTTCTAAGGTTCTCTTTGGTGCTCAACCTCATGCATGATTTCTCTTGTGTGTCTCTCTCGGCAGGCGGACCTACGTGGGAGCCATGCCGGGAAAGATCATCCAGTGCCTCAAGAAGACCAAGACGGAAAACCCATTGATCCTAATCGATGAGGTGAAATCGCTTTGCATTCCCGGGAGGAGGTGGTGGTGTCTGTTGAGTTTTTAAAAAGCAGAGTCTTGTAGCTTAATTGAGCAGTGCAGGATGGTGGTGGCTTAGTGGTTAAGACGCTGAACTTGATAACCGTAAGGTCAGCAGTTTGAGACCCGAGTGCTGCACGATGGGAGTGAACGCCCATTGTCTGTCCCGGCTCCTGCCCAACCTAGCAGTTCAAAATTGCAAGAAATTTGCAAGTAGATAAACAGGTACTGCTTCAGCAGGAAAGGTAACAGCTTTCCGGGCGCTCCTGCCAACCTGGTGGTTTAAAATTGCAAGAAATTTGCAAGCAGATTGTTGTTGTTATTATTATTATTTCATGTCAGAAATTATTTTGGGTTGAAAGGATTTTTGCAGGAGAACCTACACTCAGGGGACGCCCGAATGAGGCTCCTTTCATGTCCCCAAGAGCTGGGACTAAGAGACGGGAGCTCACACCGTCACGCAGTACCCGGGTCTCAAAATGCCAACTTGCCAGCCTTCCAGCTAACAAGGCAAGCTTCTTAACTACCTTGCCACCATAGCCCCTGTCACAAATTATTCTGGGGTGAAAGGATTTTTGCTGGAGAAACTCCGATCAGGGGATGCCCAAATGAGGCAAGTATGCAGGTAGATAAATAGGTACTGCTTCAGCAGGAAAGGTAACAGTGTTCCAGGCTCTCCTGCCAACCTAGCGGTTCAAAATGGCAAGAAATTTGCAAGTAGAGAAACAGGTACCACTTTGGCAGGGACGGTTACAGCGTTTTGTACGTGGCCACAGAAACGTTTGCAGATGCAGACAGCTCTTTGGTTGAGCACCAAACCCTAGAGTGGGATATGAACTGGCTTTCGAGCAAGGATGACCCTTGACCTTGAATTCCTGGCCTGACGTCCATGTCGTTTCTCCGGGGGTGTGGGGGCAGGTGGACAAAATCGGCCGGGGCTACCAAGGGGACCCTTCGTCCGCCCTTCTGGAACTTCTGGACCCTGAACAGAACGCCAACTTCTTAGATCACTACCTCGATGTGCCTGTCGATCTCTCCAAGGTAGGCTAAATCGCCTCAGGCGTGGTGGGGGTGGTGGGTGTTCCTCCGTGACAGTGGCGGCAGGGGATGGGTTAGTCATTGCCATTGCCATCTCTTCTGTTTCCTCCTCCTGCCTTTCTCCCGCAGGTGCTTTTCATTTGTACGGCCAACGTGACGGAGACCATCCCGGAGCCCCTGCGGGACAGGATGGAAATGATCAACGTCTCGGGATACGTTGCCCAAGAGAAGCTGGCCATTGCCCAGGTGGGAGAGAGGGAGGAGGCACCCCTGCCTCTCCGGTTGACCTTCCTTGGGCCCCAGAAGGGCAGGAGATGGGAGTTCCCAAAGGGATCCCCCCCACCCCAAGGCCATCCAGTCCAAACCCCCCACCCCAATACAGGAATCCTGATCAAAGCATTAAGTGTGTGTGTGTGTGAGAGAGAGAGATGGGTCCACTCTTTGACAACAAAACAGTCTTCCTTTCTCTCTCTTTTACTTTCTCTCCTTATCTTTTACTTTCTCTTTTTATCTTTCTCTCTCTTACTTTCTTTCTCTTTCTCTTTTCCTTTCTCTTTCTCTTTTCCATTCTATCTTTCTCTTTTCCTTTCTCTTTTCCTTTCTTTTTTACTTTCTCTCTTTCTCTTTTACTTTCTCTTTCTTTCTCTTTTTACTTTCTCTTTCTTTCTCTCTTACTTTCTCTTTTACTTTCTTATTTTCTCGCTCTTTCACTTTCTATCTTTCCCTTTTACTTTCTCTTTTCTTTCTTTCTCTTTTACTTTCTTTATATTTCTTCTTTTATTTTCTCTCACACTTTTTCTCTTTCTTTCCTTTTCTCTCAATTTCTTTCTCTTTCTTTCCTTCTCTCTCTTTCACTTTCTCTCTTTCTCAGGAATGGTTCCACCTTTTGACAAGAAGCACTGTGTGTGCGTGTGCGCGCGCGCATGTGTGTGTCTGTGTGTGAGAAAACGGTCCTCTGCTTTTGACAAGGTGTGTGTGTTTGTCTGTCAGGAACAGGTCCACCCTTGGTCAATCAACCATCCACACTCTGGGCCAAAGCTGATGTATGCAGTGTGGATGGTTGAGTTCCCCGTTTATAGTTTTGTCAGTTTCCTGGTGATTTTGTTCTTTGAACTGACTTTAGACTTGGTATCCAGGCAGTGTGGCTTAAAAGAGAGTGTCCTGTCACGTGTCACCCCACGTATTTCAGTGCTGAACAATGCTATAATCGAATGATGCTCACCTG
The DNA here is from genome assembly GCA_035047305.1 of Bradypodion pumilum. NCBI lineage: Eukaryota > Metazoa > Chordata > Lepidosauria > Squamata > Chamaeleonidae > Bradypodion > Bradypodion pumilum. The sequence continues at coordinate 41,220,658 of JAWDJD010000007.1, read as the reverse complement.
TGGGGCCCAATCCCCGTTCTAAAGACCAGGCTTTGATCAAGAGCCTCAGCTGGAACCGGCCCTACTTTTACACTCTCCTTACGCTCCCTAAATTGAGGTTCCCCTCTCATTTATTCCTAACCCCCCCCCCCCTTTCCCAGCGTTACCTGGTCCCCCAGGCCCGGATCCTGTGCGGTCTGGACGAGAGCAAGGCCTCCATCACGCCTGAGGTCCTGACTGTCCTCATCAAGCAGTACTGCCGGGAGAGCGGTGTGAGGAACCTCCAGAAGCAAGTGGAGAAGGTGATAACGCGGCGGGGGGGGGGGGCATGCCCCTGGGTTTGGAGGAGGTAGTAGCCCTGCCACTTGGTGGGAAGGGACTCACTCCTTTCCCCGTCTCTTTCCTCGCTCAGGTGCTCCGGAAATCTGCCTACAAGATTGTCAGCGGGGAAGCCACGAAGGTGGACGTGACGCCCGAGAACCTCCAGGACTTTGTGGGGAAGCCCATCTTCACCGTCGACCGGATGTATGACGTCACGCCTCCCGGGGTGGTGATGGGCCTGGCCTGGACAGCCATGGGTGAGAACCCCACTTCCGCCCCAGTGTATGGGTCTTTTCCCGGCGGCCCTGTGGCTCCAATCTCAGAAGGGGTGGAATTTCCGGGGAGCGGTTTTATCCAAACTAGTCCATATCTATCTCTGTCGGGTCCTTTCATACTTCCAGGTGTTCTCGGACTTCAATTCCCAGAAGGCCGTGCTCAGCAGGTGTGCTGACTTGGGCTTCTGGGAATTGAAGTCCTCGAGCACCTGAAGTGCCAAGGTTCAGGACCTATGATCTAGACCAGCTTCCTCAACCTTGGCTCTCCAGGTGTTCTTGGACTTCAGTTCCCAGACGCCCAAGTCAACACACCTGCGGATCAGGGCCTTCTGGGAATTGAAGTCCAGAAACACCTGGGGCGCCAAGGTTGGCCACGCCGAGAATAGAGCATCTTCCTTGCATGGTGCTGCGGTGCTCGGGACCACCCTGTATCCAAAAATGGCTGAAGGCAGGAAAGTGGCAATGGAATCTAGCGATCTGTCATCTCTGCTTTGATTTGGGGTCCTGCCTTGAGCTGTGGGTTGGACGGGATGGCCTCAAAAGGCCCCTTCCATAGAGTAGATCCTACCGCCAAGTGACTCAACGCCGATCGTTAAGCGTTGGGTTAACTAACCTGACCGCCCTGAGGACTAACTTAACGGCCTTGGGTGGTGAAGTCCACAGGGAAGGGTGAGGGTCCCCAAATGGATTGATTGAATTCCTCTTGACGGAGCATCGTCTATCCTGGCCATCATGATGAGGATGATGATGAGGAGGAGGACTTTGTGTGTTCAAAGGGTTCAGGACCAGAAAGGGACTCTTTGAACTGGATCCGTGGTACTATGGGTGTCACTCTACCATGCGGAAGGTCAATGGAAGATACTCTACATCAGTGACGGCCAACCTTGGCACTCCAGATTTTCTTGGACTTCAATTCCCAGAAGGCTCTGATCTGCAGGACCTGGGCTTCTGGGAATTGAAGTCCAAGAACACCTGGAGTGCCAAGGTTCGCCACCACTGGTCTACTGCATTAGTCTGTGGTTCCCAGGACAATCTCCACCTTCCTGGTCTTCATCTCCCCCCTTCTAGGCGGCTCAACCTTGTTCATCGAGACCTCCCTGCGGCGCCCGAAGGAGAAGGAAAGCAAAGACGGGTCTCTGGAAGTCACGGGCCAGCTGGGCGAAGTGATGAAAGAGAGCGCCAAGATCGCCTACACCTTTGCCCGGGCGTTCCTGATGCAGAGGATGCCCACCAATGACTTCCTCGTGACGTCCCACCTCCACCTCCACGTGCCAGAGGTAGGCCATAGGTCAGGGATTCTCAACCTGTGGGCCGGATGTAGCCTGCGGCACCATTTCATGTGGCCCCTCCCACCGCCTCCACCACACCAGGAAGTGCCATGTGGTGGAAATGGCCGTCCGGCCCCTGGAGCTGTCTGAGGGAGCATGACCCAATGGCCCCCGGCATTAAAAGGTTGAGAACTGCTTTAATTAGTATGGTTTCTATGTATGTTTTATATAAGATGAAATTAAAAAAACGGGGGATTGGGGGCGAGATCCATGTGCCATGTTCGTTTCTTTAGAAATTCTTTAATTTATTTGTCTATAGCAACAATTAATTAGTCTGATTTCTATGAATGTGTGGTTTATAAAAAGTGATGGCCAACCTTGGACACTCCATCTGTTCTTGGACTTTGTTACCCAGAAGCCCGTCTCTGTGAATCCACATGCATGGGTTTATTATGCGTGTTCATGGACTTCAGTTCCCAGAAGGCCAAGTCTCTGAATCCACATGAATGGAGTTGATGCCCATATTCTTGGACTTCAATTCCCAGAAACCCATATCCCTGTGAATCCATAGGAATGGGTTTACTGAGCGTGCTCTTGGATAATTCCCAGAAGCCCAAGTCTCTATGAATCCACACAAATGGGTTTACTGAGACTTGGGCTTCTGGAAATTGAAGTCCGAGAACAGCTGGAGTTCCCAAGGTTCGCCATCACTGGTTTATAAGATGAAATTAAAGCAAGGGTATGTTAATTGAGGGCAAAAATGCTAATTGCGAATTACCAAGGGCACTAACACTATGGGGCGGTGCATAGAAGTGTGATTGTTTTGCTTTAATTAGTACGATTTCTATGTATGTTTTATATAAGATAAAATTAAAACATGGGGGATTTGGGGCCACATCCATTTCTTCTTAAAGAATTCTTTAATTTGTTTTGCAATTGGTAGCAAGAGTTAATTAGTATGATTTCTATGTATGTACGGTTTATAACAGGGATTGCGAACTTTGGCACTCTGGATGTTCTTGGGCTTCAATTCCCAGAAGCCCCAGGTCTCTGTGAATCCATACGAATGGGTTTACTGTGTGTATTCTTGGACTTCAAGTCCCAGAAGCCCATGTCTCTGTGAATCCACATGAATGGGTTTACTGAGACTTGGGCTTCTGGCAATTGAAGTCTAAGAACAGCTGGAGTGCCCAAGGTTCGCCACCACTGGTTTAGAAGATAAAATTAAAGCAAGGGAGATTTGGGGCAAGTTCTATGTTCACCTATCATTTCTTCTTCTTCCTAAATATTTATAACCTCTGCTCACAAACTTTTCTCTTCTCCCTCCCCCCACCCCCGGTCCCATAGGGTGCCACCCCAAAGGACGGCCCAAGCGCGGGCTGTACTATTGTCACGGCCTTGCTGTCTCTGGCGCTGGATCGGCCGATGAGGCAGAACGTGGCCATGACCGGGGAGGTCTCGCTGACGGGGAAGATCCTTCCAGTGGGAGGCATCAAAGAGAAAACCATCGCGGTGAGCGGCCTTGCATTTACTGGCCAAGAGCCCGGCACTGTCTGCAAACGTTTCTCTGGCCATGGGGCAGGCATGACTTAATGCGGTAACCTTCCCTGCCCAAGTGGTACCTGTTTCTCTACTTGCAAATGTCTTGCCATTTCGAATGGCTAGTTTGGCAGGAGCAAGTGGAACACTATAACCTTTCCCGCCCAAGTGGTACTTTTTATCTTTGCGCAAATTTCTTGTTTTCTGAACTGCTAGGTTGGCAGGACTACACAAAACACTATTACCTTTCCTGCCATACCAGTACCTGCATGAAACGCTGTTACTTTTCTGCTGAAACAGTACCTGTTCATCTACTTGCAAATTTTCTAGCAATTTTGAACTGCTTGGTTGGCAGGAATGCACAAAATGCTGTTACCTTTCCTCCCAAAGTGGGACTTGCTTATCTATTTGCAAATTTCTTGCCATTTCGAACTAGGTTGGCAGCTTATGGAACACTGTGACCTTTTCCACCGAAGCAGTACCTGTTTATCTACTTGCAAATTTCTTGCAGTTTCAAATTGCTAGGTTGGCAGGAGCACATGGAACGCTGTAACCTTTCCCGCAAAAGTGGTACATGTTTATCTACTTGAAAATTTCCTGCTTTTCGAACTGCTAGGTTGGCAGGAGCTGGGACTGACTCAGGTCTCAGACAACTAACCTGCTGATCTTACGGTGGTGAAGTTCACCATCATAACCACTTAGCCACCGCAGTCCTTTCAGAAAGGCATACGATATACAGTATACAAAATATAAATCATGAAATATATAAGAGATTTCCTCAGCTGGGGCCCAAATTCCCAGCCATAACGGAACCCTTTCTCTCTCTTTCCCCGCTAGGCCAAGCGTGCCGGTGTCTCCTGCATCATCCTCCCCTCAGAAAACAAGAAGGATTATGGAGACCTGGCCGAATTCATCACGGAAGGGCTGGAAGTGCATTTCGTCGAGCACTACGATGAGATTTTTGACATCGCTTTCCCAAAGCTCGATTCCTCGGGCGGGTGAAGGAAAAAAAGCCCGGCTTTTCCTCAGATTCGGTCGACCCCCAAGTCGAGAACGGACTTAGATCTGCTAATTGCCCTCAATTATGGCTTGGCATCGCCCCCACCCCCCGCACCCCCTCACACATTGCCTTGATCTCCGAGAAAGGACAGGATGGACAAACACATTTAAAAAATTGTTTACAGTCAAATCGGACTGGGTGGAAAGAACAGTGAAAAAATTCTTTATTTTCGATGTTTTCTCAATAGTTTTTTTTTATATATATATATATAAAAAACACCGATATAGCTGCCTCTTCAGTCGGCCTGTCTGGAGTCAAATTGTTCTGCTCCCAGTTACATATTTTAGGAAACATCTATTTTTTTAAGACCCAGAAGGGTGGCTTGGGAGACAGGCAATTTCTCACGTGGGATTGGGAGTTTTATTAACGAGGAAATTAAAAGGCTGGGAAGGACACAGAAGGAAATAATGCTTGGCGTCAGAGGCACGAATTGATATGGATGTGAGAATAATTTCGTGCCAGAAATTATTCTGGGTTGAAAGGATTTTTTCTGGAGAAACTCTGCTCAGGGGTCGCCCAAATGAGGCTCCTTTCATGTCCCCCAAGATCTTTTTCCCCACCAAAGTGGTCCCTATTGATCTACTCGCAATGTCTTGCTTTTGAACTGCTAGGTTGGCAGGAGCTGGGACAGACAGGTGTTCACTCCGTCGTGCAGCACCCGGGTCCCGAACTGCCGGCCTTCCAGCTAACAAGGCGAGCTTCTTAACCACTGTGACACCGCAGCCCCTTGACCAGAGTCCCTTGATGTGATGGTGAGAGTTCAGACAAACACTGGGGGTTGAGGGATTTGATTATAGTAATCACGCTTCATTGCTGCCCTCTATAGCGCCAAGTGCCCTCTTTGGGTGGTTCATAAGTTAATTAGCTTTCTTGCAGTCATTAATATGCTGGGGACCTTGGAAGGATTTGAGTTGACCTCGAGCCCAGGTGAGGATTAAACTCACAAGCTTTTTGGCTGCAGAGCAGTTTTAACCACTATGCCACCAGGGCACGACAAGTAACTTACCTGTAACTGTCATGGTCACCTGTGAATCCACTCTGTGTACGGGCAGTAAACCCATTCATGTGGATTCACAGGGACAGGACCACAAAGAGCTGGACAGCAGCCTTGAGGGCAAACATAGACCTTGTAGATAGCCCGTCATTAGAACCTGGTTCTATTGAACAAGGATGTAACGATAGTAATGCTGCTTCTATACCAGCCCTTAGGAACCCCGATTATAACATGCTTGGTCCTCTTTTGAGTGACCTCAGGGGGCTGGGTCAACCTTGATCCCTGGTCAAGATCGAACCCAGGACCTTTCAGCTTCTTTCCTACTTTGCTTCAGGGTTTAAACCAGTTTCTCAACCCTTGGGTTTTGGATTTCAATTCCCAGAAGCCTGTCATTTCCCCAAAACACGGATCAGCCAATGGACTGACTGAGGCCTTCTGGGAATTGAAACCCCCCCATGGGGCCTGCCCCCCCAATTAGGAACCACTGATCTAATATTTCTGTGCCTATTTATCTCCTTAATGTTATTCTATCTATACCAGGGTTGCCCAAACTATGGTCAAGTAAAGGTCAAGGGTCACCCCTGCTCGAAAACCAGTCCTGTCCGACTCTAGGGTTTGGTGCTCATCTGTTTAGAGCCCAAAAGCAGACTCTTGAGTGCACACATTCCTGTGGTCATGTGGCAGGCATGACTGGACACATGGAACGCAGTTACCTTTCCTGCTGAAGCAGTACCTGTTTATCTCCTTGCAAATTTCTTGCCATTTTGAACTGCTAGGTTGGCAGGAGCACATGGAACAGTTACCTTTCCTGCCAAAGTGGTACCTGTTTATCTCCTTGCAAATGTCTTGCCATTGTTGAACTGCTAGGTTGGCAGGAGCCAGGACCAGGCAACGGGCGAGCTCCCTCTGGCTTCGAACTGCCGACCTAAAGGATCCTCTTCACTCTCGAACCAGGACTCCCTTGCTTGTAAGAACATGAGGCAGGCTGGGGTTTGTTTGTTTTTGACATAAGCTTTTTATTGGGAAAAAGTGCCGATGGGGTTTTAATCCTTCTTGGCCGCCGCTTTCCTCATGGCCGCCAAGACGTTGCTGAGTTCTTCACGCTTCCTCTTGGCCCGGATGTGGGTGCCCACCTGGGAGGGGGCAAAAGAGACAAAGGTCGTCAGGGCCAGAGAGAACCAGGGACTGAAGGTAAAGGTTAGCATTGGGCAAGCAGAGTAGCCACAATCCCATGAAAATCATACAATGACGGAGTTGGGGAAGCCATCCAATCCAACCCCACCTGCTCAAGGCAGGAATCTCAATCACATTCTATTGGTATCCTGTGTATTGATTTATTTCTTCCTGTTCCTTTCAGAGCAGCTTTCACTTCACTTTCTAGAACCTTGTGTTTTTAGACTCATAGAATAACTAAGTTGGAAAAGCTGACTGAGAGAGCATGACCCGGCTTGAAAAGGTTGGGAATCCCTGATCCAGACTGAAGATCTTACACTTAAGATCCTAAGCCGCCTTGGGTCATCTTGGGATGAGGAAGGCGGGGTAAATATTGTAAATAAATAAACTTAAGAAATGTGGAAGGGAAATGAGGTCTCTTTGCTGGGCAAATGGTGACGGGGTGTCACTCACCCTCTTCTTAATGAACTTCAGGGCTCGTTTGTCCTTGGAGACCTTGAGCAACTCCATGGCCCGCCTCTCGTAAGGGGCGAAGCCGCAGACTTCCCGGATCATGTCCCGCACAAACTTGGTGTGCTTGGTGAGGCGCTGTGGGAAGAGGAGGAGAGGGGGAAAATTAAGTAAAACCAGCCGATCTTTCTCACACTAGGTCAAGCGGAAGGCAGTGTGGAACGAAATTTACCCAAAATGTGGCTTCATTTTAGCAGTTTCACGTCTGGCCTAGACAGGGAAGGAGGAGGGCGCCCAAATCCTTTGGAAGGCAGCACTGAGGGACAGAATCCAACCCTGAAGTCAAAACCTGATCCCTTCATGCAGCAATTCTCAACTTGCGGCCCACGGCACCATTTCATGTGGTCCACCACCACACCAGGAAGTGCCATGTGGTAGAGGCAGGACAAAACAGACATCCAGCTCCTGAAGCTGTCTGACAGAGCTGTCCCGGCCCCCTGGCTTAAAAATGTTGAGAACTCCTGCCCTAACGTGACCTGGGCCCGAATTTTGACTATATCCATCCATGGTAATAATAATGATTTTGTGCCTGAAATTATTCTGGGTTGAGAGGATTTTTGCGGGAGAAACTCCGCTCAGGAGATGCCTGAATGAGGCTCCTTTCATGTCCCCCAAGATCTTTTCCCCCACCGAACCACTACCTATTTATCTACTTGCAATTTCTTGCTTTCAGACGGGCACTCAGTCCGTCATGCAGGACCCAGGTCTCGAACTGCCGACTTGCCAGCCCTTCCAGCTAGCAAGGTGAGTGTCTTAACCACTGAGCCACCGTAGACCCTTTCCATCCATGGCGATCAGCCATGGTGATTGTCTTGGGAGCCACAGAACAACGCAGTACATCTTTCCCTGGCCTTCTGCATTGTGGTGTGACACCCATAATACCACTGATCCAGTTCTGGTGTCCCCGCGGGCGCAGGTGGTTAAACTGCCGTCTTGCAGGTTGAGAGTTTGATCCTGACCAGGGTTGACTCAAAACCTCTTCCACTCTCCGGAAACCCATCAAATGAGGGCCCAAGCATGTATTTTGGGGGCATAAAATGCTAATTAACTTGTGAACTGCCCAGAAAGCGGACTAAGTGCTACGGAGCAAGTATAGAAGTCTAATAAATAAATAAAATAAACTGCTATTACCCAACGTCCATCCAAGCTGTGGGGCTTGCAACGTAAAAAGCCTTTCAGGGGGAGAGTCTGAAAACCGTGTCTCAGAACTGCCTGCCTTCCCACGCGGACCAAGCGCCCAAAGTGAGAACCGTGACAGTTTTTCGCAGCCATGAAGCTTTTCAGTCTGGGAACAAAAGCAAAGGAAAAAGGGCCCGGGGGCAAAGCCCAGGACTTACCCCGCGGCGCCGGCACTGGCGTGGCTTGGAGACGTTCTTCGTCACTTTGTGGCCTTTGTTGAGGCCGACGGCCATTGGGTATCGGATCGCCATGGCTAGGAGAGACAACAGAGAGAAATTAGAGGCTGACGGAGCCACCACGGAAAAGGCCCACCCTAATTGGTCACGGGGGTTGGCCGGCCCGGTTAAAATTTAATTACTCAAAGGACATTTCACACACATATTTTATTTGCAGTTGCTAAAGGAATGGGACTGCGGTGGCTCAAGAGGTTAAGAGGCTGAACTTGACGACTGGAAGGTCGGCAGGGCAGCGGTTCGAGACCCGAGTGCTGCACGACGGAGTCCCAGCAGTTCAAAAGCAAGGAATTGCAAGTAGACAAATAGCTTCTACTGTTCTGCACACCCGTGTCTAGTCATGCCTACCACACGACTGTGGAAAGCGTCTGCAGACACAGAGTTCTGGCTCTTTGGCTATAAACAGATGAGCACCGAACCCTAGAGTCGGATACGACTGGCTTTTGAGGAAAGGAGACCTTTACCTAAACCAGTGATGGTGAACCTTGGCATTCCAGATGTTCTTGGACTTCAATTCCTAGAAGCCCTGATCCGCAGGAGTGCTGACTTGGGCTTCTGGGAATTGAAGTCCAAGAACCACTGGAGGGCCGAGGATAGCCATCATGGAAGAACTCTCTGGACTGGACTTTGGGCAGAGCAGATGTTGGGACCAGGTTTGCTCCCAAAGAACGGCACTGACGTGGGAACACTTGGAAAGGAAACGAAAGTATTGATAATTTTTAATTAAGATTTTGTTTGAAATTAATTAAAAACAAACCTCAGCCTGCGATTACCAAAAAAAGGACTAATTATCCCTCCAAAGTAGGGCAAGAATGCTGGATATGGAGATGCAGTGGCAGGGAGTTCTGTAGGATTTTGCTACCGCCAATTTTTTTGCTGTGTGTGAGTGCGCACGCACACCAAATATATATATATATATGTATAGCAATCACAGACCGCAAGGCTGAGAAGCCCTGGTCGTCCAGGAGGTTCATTTTAGTTAGTTTTAATTATTATTTTTTCTTAATAAAAATATTTTATCTTGGACAACATACAAAACGTACTAACACAATCACATGATGAATACCTGATACAGAATTAACAAAAATACACCCTATACACTTCCCCCAAGTAACTACACTATTTTGTGATCTTTAACTTTAGTCATAATCTAGTTATAGTTATAACAATAATCATGTTTAGTTGTAATCTTGTTTAGTTATAATCGTGGGACTGCAGTGGCTCCTGTGGCTAAGAAGACGCTGACTGGGAAGCGGGAGGTCAGCAGTTCGATTCCCGAGTTCTGCAGGACGGAGTGAGCACCTGTCTTTGTCCCAGGCTCCTACCAAACGAGCAGTTTGAAATAGCAAGAAATTGCAAGTAGATAAATAGGGACCACTTCAGTGGGAAGGTAACAGCGTTCCGTGCGCTCTGGTGTCTAGTCGTGCCTGCCACATGGCCACGGAAACGTCTGCAGAAGCAGACAGCGCTGGCTCTTCGGCTTTTAAACAGAGATGAGCACTGAGCCCTAGAGTCGGATACGACTGGCTTTCGAGCAAGGGAAATCTTTACTATAATCGTTATAATCATTTATTTTAATCATAATCGTTAATTTTAATCAACTAATCAATCAATTAAGGCAGAAAAGGGAATAATTAGGGGGAAAGAGGGGAGGGGGCCTTGATTAAGAAGCATCTCCCATCCACCCGAAGGCTCAGAACGAGTCAACCCACCCCGAGCGCCGAGCCGGGGTTCGAACCCTCGAAGTAGGAGGGCGACGCCAAGGAAGCCGGAAAGACCCCCGGGTCCTTCTGCGGGCCCCTCCGCTGCGGTCCTCCCGACCCTCCCGGGGTTCCTGACCCGTCCCCCCGGGCGCCGATGGCCGCGGATTCCTCTGCAGGCCCCGGAGAGCACACTCACCTGCTGCCGCTCAGGAATGGAGGCCGCGCCGGAAGAGAAGGAACGCCCCGCGACCGGAAATGGGAAACCATAGAGGAAAGCAGAGCGGCCTCGAGGGGGAAACCATAGAGAAAAATAGAGTGACCGTAAGTGTAACGCACAGAGAAAGCACAGCGGCCGGAAGTGGCTGTGTTTCACTTCCGCATTCGCTTTGGAAAAGGCGAAGATGGCGGCGGCGGCGGCGGCGTCTCCCGGGCCGGTTCCTCCTCGGGCGGAGCTGAACCTGGTGCGGCTTCTGACCCGCTGCGAAGCGCTGGCGGCCGACCGTCGGAGCCCGGAGGAGTGGCGGCTGGAGAAGGTGAGTCAAAAGCAAAGCCACCACTTATCTGTTTCAGCAGGAAAGGTAACAGCGTTCCGTGCACTTAGTCATGCCTGCCACATGACCAGGGAAACGCCTGCAGACTCAGACAGCGCTGGCTTTGGGGCTGAGATCAGCACCAAACCTTAGAGCCGGATACGACTGGCCTTCGAGCAAGGGAGACCCTTTGTGACCCCCAAAGTGATCTAAAATAAATATGAACCTTTTCACCCTTAACAAAACAAGTATGCAGTTGATGGTCCCAATGAAGCTTGCATCACCATTTTAATTATTTGTGCTATAATAATAATAATAATAATAATAATAATAATAATAATAATAATAATAATAATAATAATAATAATAATAATAATAATAATAATAATAATAATAATAATTTCGTGTCAGAATTTATTCTGGGTTGAAAGGATTTTTGCTGAAGAAACTGCTCAGGGGACGCCTGAATGAGGCTCCTTTCATGTCCCCAAGATCTTCTTCCCACCAAAGTGGTCCCTATTTAGCTACTTGCAATTTCTTGCTTTCAAACTGCTTGGCTGGCAGGAACTGGGACAGAGACGGGTGGTCAGTCCATCGTGCAGTACCTGGGTCTCAGACTACCGACTTGCTGGCCTTCCAGCTAACAAGGCGAGCTTCTTAACCACTCGGCCACCACAGCTTCTATTTATGATGATCTGTAGCGTAGAAAATGCCAGTTGTACAAATGTCCTGTGCTATCTATCTAAATAGAGAAGGCTTATAGGACTGCATTTTAGTACATTCCAAGTGTATGCAATACCAAGATAAAACATGGGACGCCTTCACCCCCACCTATGATTAGAAAGGACTGAGAATACATGCGCAGAACATGTCATGTGTGTTGCTTGTCAAATACTGTAGGTATAAAAGCATAGTTAAATTGTAAATGGAGGTCCCTAAGTCTTACTATATATGCATATGTAATGATTGATTTTGTGGATAAAATCTCTTTTTCCTTCAAAACCCTCTTTGGCTGTTTAATTGATAGATTAAAGAAAGCTAAGAACTGATCCCCGTTTAGAGAGTTTTCAGGTGACACCTAGACCTTAAACCTAAAGTTGTATCCAGCCTCCTGGTCTGCCTTCTCTGGAGCTGCGTGAAATGTTCCTGAATGAATGGCTTGCAACTACACCCTAGATACAGTACCTTCAAACTAACTCACAATGTCTTTTTTCACCCCCCCCTTTTTTTTAGTATGTTGCTGCTCTGGAGGAGATGCTCCTTGCCCTAAAGAAGCACTCCAGGTAAGTAGATCATCTTAAAATCCACCCCAGGGGACACTCAAAACTGACCTTAAAGGTGCTGGTCAGTTCTTCCTCTTTCATGTCCTGATCAAACCCTAGTCGGCCAAAACGAAGCCACTTTCTTGGCTTTGGTGTTGGCCAAACTTAAGTCTTCATTGGTGCATGTTTCTGGTTCTTCTTTCATGTCCCAATCAAACCCTGGATGGCCAAATCAAAGCTGCTTTTTTGGATTTTTCACTGGCCAAACCCAAGTCCAAAATGGTACAAGATTCTGGTAGCTATTGGCAGATCAGCAAATGAGCCGGATTCTGTATTTCTTCACATTAACACAGCATGTTGTCCACCAGCACCCCCCCCCCCCCACTTGATCCTGCTAGTCTTGTATTTAGGAACTCCGACCCTCAGCCTATTCAGAGTCCTCCGAGCGATGTAGGGGAGGTTGAGTCCTCAGCCATATCCATTGTGCAATTTCTTGCTTTTGAACTGCTAGGTTGGCGGGCCCGGGGGGGGGGGGGGAGAGACGACAGGAGCTCACTCCATCATGCAACACTCAGGTCTTGAACTGCTGACCTGCCGACCTTCCAGTCGTCAACATTGAGCATCTTCACCACTAAACCATCCAGTATCAAGTACCGATGTTTAAACGGATGTCTCATAGGGACCTACTTCCTAGATGGGAATTGTGTCTCATAGTCATTCCTTCCTAGTTCATCATGTGATCTCTTTGTACATGAGAACAGCAACATCATGTTGTGTGAATGTGGTGAGACACAGTAACCATTGGCTCACTTTCTGGTCTGCCGATTCCTGCCAGAAACATGCACTGTTGGGTATTTAATTTTGGCCAACGCCAAAGCCAAGAAAGTGCCTTCATTTGGGCAGTTCAGGGTTTGAATGGGATACAAAAGAAGAACCAGAAACGTGCACTGACGAGGACTTGAGCTTGGCCAAAGCCAAGAAAGTGGCTTTATTTGGGCTGTCCAGGGTTTGATCGGGACACGGAAGAAGAAAATCCAGACGGGGGCAATGTTGCAGTGGCAAAGAAGGCTTCGTCTCTCTTGGTCTCACACTGGCTGCTTCTCTTCTAGCAAGCCAGCGCCTGAAGTATTAAACGAATATGCCCGCAAGGTGGATTTCCTAAAGGGTTTGCTGGAAGCGGAGAAGCTGGTAAGTTCTCCTTTGACTCACTATACCCACTATTCACCATCATGGTGAACCTTGTCATTCCAGGTGTTCTTGGGCCTCAATTCACAAAAGCCCAAGTCTCTGTAAATCCATACGGAAGGGTTTACTATGCATACGCACAGTAAACCCATTTGTGTGGATTCACAGAGCCTTAGGCTGCTGGGAATTGAAGTCCAAAAACACCTGGAGTACCAAGGTTTGCCATCACTGTCCCCTATACTGGCCTTTCTTTTGGGGTTTCTGCTTTCAGAGCCCCTTCCTGACCAAAGTCTCAGATCCAGGGACCTGTGTGGTACCTCATTCTCTCTCTTCCTTCGCAGTCCTCGTCCTCTGAAAAGGCCCTGGCCAACCAGTTCCTGGCTCCCGGGCGCAACCCGACCACTGCCAAGGAGCGGATCCCGGCCACCAAGACGGTGCACCTGAAGACCAAGGCCCGCTACACGGGCGAGATGCGGAATGAACTGCTTGGTACAGTATGTCTTCATGGCCAAAGCACTCACTGCTTTTCTGCTCTAAACTCTTTCTTTCCGCTCAATGTCCTGTGATCTCAGCTTTTGTGTTTGCTGTGTTTTGTCTCTAAGTAACCAATTGGAAAGGTTCCTGTCTTTCTGTCTCTGATGTATTTGCATGTATTAAGGCTTTGCATGCAGTAGATAGAAAGAACACAACCCTGAGATTGATTCCCATTCCTGTCTCAGTGACTTCTCTTTCTCTCTTACCCGTTTGCGCTTTCGGTCTTCCCAAGGACCCTTGCTTTGCCACCGGTAAGCATTTTAAAACCACTGTGCATGAGAAAGCCTTGAAGGTGTGATATCAAACTCTTAGGAGGCCATTTGGGGCGGGACTAAGTAGTGGCATACTGCTTAAGATGCTGAGCTTGACGACTTCAAGGCCAGCAGCTCGAGTCCTGAGTGCAGTATGACTGAGTGAGCGCTCGTCGTCTGCCCCAGCTCCTGCCAACCTAGCAGTTTGAAAGCAATAAATTTGCAAGTAGATAGATAGGTACCACTTCGGCAAGTAACAGCGTTCTGCCGCATGAGCATGGAAACGTCTGCAGACGTAGGGCAGAGCTGGCTCTTGGGCTATAAGCGGAAATGAGCACCAAACTGCAGAGTCAGTTACAACTAGCTTTCCAGCAAGGGGGGTCTTGCCCAGTAAACTGATTTTTAGGCCCAGAAGGTTTGGTGGCTGCTCAGAAAAATGTGTATATATATATTCTTTTTGTTCTTTAGGTTTGGAAGAGATGAACTTGAGGAAGCGCATGTGAGTATCCAGTGGTTTGGGGCTCTGCGTTTTGTTCAGTTGTATCTAGCAACAGCACAATAAAGATGGGGCAGGGTTTTAGGCAAATCTTAGTTTGAATGCAAGCTCTGCCAAGCTTTCTCCCTGTTTAGCCCAGCCAATGAATACACTCGCACAACATGCTTGGAGAAAACAAAAATATCGTTTACTCACAGTCAGGTCAAAGAAAATATGTGTGTATAGTAAAACCTTGCATAAAGAACACCTCGCTTAGAGACTAACTAGTTTAAAGAGCAGAATTTTCACTGAATGGTCGCCTCGCTTAACAACTAAAACCAACCAAAAACTCGCTTAACAACTAAATTGGGGCTCGCAATTCCCTCCCTCCGCCAGAAGTCACAATTGGTCACTTACAATGGTGTTTCACTTAAAGAGCAATCCCGTGGAACGCATTATGCTCTTTAAGCGAGGTACCACTGTACTCGGAATTCTTGGTGAGACTGTTTTTTAGAAATAAGTAAAGTTAAAGGAAAGTCTTTAGGACTTTTAAGTCTTTTCGGCCTGCCATGTGGCCGGAAAATGGAGGCGCTCAAATAGACATCTTTCTTCTTTGAAAGGCAATAAAACGAGAGAAGAGCTAGAACATACAAAGTAAACACATGCAATATATACATTATATAATGCATATTGCACAGTACTGTAAAACCTCACATAAAAAGTGCCTCGCTTAGAGATTAACTCGCCTAAAGAGCAGAATTTTCTCTGAATGCTTGCCCTCATTTAACAAGTAAAAACAACCAAAAATTCACTGAACTAACCCGGGGTTCGCAAAGCCTCCCCCCCCCCCCCAGCCAGAAGTCACAATCAGTCACTTACAATGGCAGCGACAGCGCTTTTTCCAAGTGTTTCGCTTGAAGA
Organism: Bradypodion pumilum; assembly: GCA_035047305.1. Classification (NCBI taxonomy): domain Eukaryota; kingdom Metazoa; phylum Chordata; class Lepidosauria; order Squamata; family Chamaeleonidae; genus Bradypodion; species Bradypodion pumilum. Next base: position 41,205,266 of record JAWDJD010000007.1, on the reverse strand, counting down.
GCAACTCGCTTAAAGAGCAACCCCATGGAACACATTGTGCTCTTTAAGCGAGGTATCACTGTATATAAAAATATCCATGCAAATAGCTCAGATGACCCCCAGAGGTGGGAAGACAAAGAACCTTTCCAATCGGTAACTTAGGGATAAACAATGTACAACAACTTCCTTTAGAGCTAGTTTTTCTGTTTCTGGGGTTACTGACCTAGCAACCACTACATGCTGAGTTTGCACTACAATGCTGAACACATTTGGGACTGGAGGAGGAAGGGTTGCTGTGCTTGAGATTCAAAACTAATGTTGGTTCCCAGTTTAGCACTTTCTCACTCCTCAAAATACTGTGGCTTCTTCCCTGTCTCTCAACACCAACATCCAGTGGGGTTGGAGAGATGTGGGTCTGGGGTTAGTGGCTACCCAGCCTCCTCATGTGCTGCTTGTGCAAAGGAAAGCCATGCCTGTTTCTGCTTTGCTGGCAAGCCAAGATGCGTAGGGCTACCTTTGTAGGAATTGCGCCCAGAGAAACACCCCCTTCCCCTCTGGTTCCGCAGGGGCCCCCTCCCTGATGAGAAGCAGTCGGTGGCCGAGCTGGACGCAGTCCTTCAGCACCACCACAGCATCCAGGAGAAGCTGGCGGAAGAGATGCTGCACCTGGCCCGCAACCTGAAGAACAACACACTGGTGGCGCAGAATGTGATTAAACAAGACAACCAGGTAACACAACCTCCCTTCTGTGTCTCTCACGTTTGCCCCACAGTTGAGGCCAAGAGTCAGTTCAGGAGAAAGGGGAGCAGCCATGATTCTCTGCAGACATTTCTGTGGTCATGTGGCAGGCATGACTAAGTGCACGGAAGGCTGTTACCTTTCCCAACAGAAGAGAGGTACCTGTTTACCTACTTGCAAATTTCTTGCTTTAGAACTGCTAGGTTGGCAGGAGCGTACTGAATGCTGTTACCTTTCCCACTGAAGTGTGGTACCTGTTTATCTACTTGCACATTTCTAGCAATTTCAAACTGATAGGTTGGGCAGGAGCTGAGATGGGTGATGGGTGCTCACTCCATCATGCAGCCCATGGGTCTCGGAACTGCTGACCTTCCAGTAGGCAAGCTCAGTGTCTTATCTACTATGTGGTCCCATCTGGAGAGTTGTGCAACTTGCACCAATTGCAAATCGGGGAAGGGGCTTTCCTCGAGCTCTTTGGCCCCTGGGGCAGGGCTCACCTGGCTTCCCTTTTGGCTGTTTTGCCCCCCAGACCCTTTCTCATTCCCTCCGACTGGCTGACCAGAACTTTGAGAAGCTGAAGGACGAATCGGACCGCCTGGAGCAGCACGCCAAGAAGTCTGTCAACTGGTTCCTCTGGCTGATGTTGATTGTGGTCTGCTTCATCTTCATCAGCATGATCCTCTTCATCCGGATCTTCCCCAAACTGCGGTGATGGGTGTCGCGGGAGCAGAGACAGCAGCATCATGGGACTTCTGATCCCCTCCCCACCCCGAAGCCCTAGGCAGCAACGAAAGCTTCCTTCTGTCTGATCTGCCTCCCTCTCTGGTTCTTGGGGTCTCTCTGGCTCAGAACCATCTCTTTCCAGGCCAAAAATGGACTGGAGTGTTGAAACCTTGTTTGCAGGGGAACGGAGGGGCGTCCATCTTGCAGGCTGCGACAGGCAGAAGGAAAAGGGAGTTTGGAGAATCCACCTTGGCCGGCTGGGATTGTTTTCCTGTTAGGAGCAGTGAACTGTCAAAAGCCAAGCTAATGTCCTCTTCTCTTGATCTTAACCCTTTAGCTTTCCATGTGCAAGCCATTTATATCGTGTTTTGTGGCACACAGAAGTGTTCAGTTACAGCAGGGATTCTCAACCTGTGGTTCGTGGACCAGATGCAGTCCACCGCACCATTTTATGTGCGCCCCACCTCCACCACACCACGGAGTGCCATGTGGTGGAGGAAAGGCGAAATGGCCGTCCGGACCACTGAGGGAGTGTCACCCAGCCGCCGGCTTTAAAAAGTTGAGAACTCCTGAGTTGCAGGAATCCCCCAGCTGAAAGTCCAGTCCGTGCCCAGGTTTTATCTTATGGAGAGTCTAGTCCTGCTTCGGTGAAACCACAGCGCTCCTAGCTGGAAGGAAACCGCCTGGCGGACCAGGCTAAGAAAGATAAAAAGGTCTAGGTTTGCATTTTCTGTCTCCTGCAGAATCCACATCTGTCTGGTGTGCAGCTGGATTCTGTGCCAGAGCTCTTAGTGATTGGCCACGGAAGGAGATGCTTCTGTCTCATACCTTTCGGTCAAGGGAGGAAGGGGGTAAGAAGTCAGGTTTTTCCTTTGGGGTGGGTGGATTTGGGTTGAAGCATGGTGGTTAGGCTGAACATGGATTCCTCCTTTCCTTACCCTGCAAAGAGAGGCCATCGAGCAGCAAAGGTGGACTTTGTGTTGCATGAAGATAAAAACGGTCAGCTGTGGAGATGGCCAGCTGTAGACAAAGGTTGCTTTTCCATTAAATTATTTACGACCCAGCCTAGTTGTGGTTTCTTATCTTTATAGATCTATACCCTTTCCATTTAGGAGAAGAAACACAAATGATAACAAAGGTTCCTTTAATCCGTTTATTTATTCTTGTGCAGAATCCAATTTCGAATAATGACGATCCTCGTGGCGATCAGCCATGAAGATTGTCTTGGGAACCCTATAATAATGTAGCACGTCTTCGTCTGGCCTTCCGAATCTCAGCAGTGACACCTACAGTACCACGAATCCAGTTCTGTGAGTCAGTTTCTGGTCCCCAGGATGGATGAAGCTGCTGCCCTCCATCAAGGTGGACTCAAGTGGGATTTAATCTATTTGGGGTCCCTCATCCTTCATTGTGGACTTGGCCACACCCACGGCCGTTTGTCCTCAGGGTGGTCAGGTTAGTTCACCCTGGGGAATGGCCAGCTCTGACTCTAGTGATGTCTTTGGGTCCTGAGTATGTGGCGATGGGACATGGGTGAAGGTCGGAGTCCCTAAATGCAAGACCAACAGGCTCAAGTGGTAGACAACACGCCGAGTGAATGTGGAGAGATGCAGAATCCATTGGCTCACTTATTAGTCTGCCAATAACTGCAGAAACATGCATCGATGAGGACTTGAGTTTGGCCAAAGCCAAAAAAGTGCCTTCATTTTGGCCATCCAGGGTTTGATCAGGACACAAAAGATGAATCAAAACCATGCACCTATGAGGACTTGGGTTTGGCCAAAGCCAAGCAAGTGGCTTCATTTGGGTAGTCCAGGGTTTGATTGGGACACAATGGAAGAAGTAGTAGTAGTATTCTTGGGCGTCTGAAGGCATCCAGACCTCTCTTGTCCATCACTTTCCTCCTTGAGTTCCTTGGCTACACACCCTGCCCGGGTGCGGACGTGGGAACCTTCCCGAGTCCTGAGCAACCTTCAGTGTTTCTCTTTGCTGTGGCAACCTGGCCCCCCCACCTTGGCCATTAGCTTCACAATGATGGCAAGGGAGACTTCCTTTCTCAAGCGGATAATTGCCCCCCTAGGATTGCATTTCCTTCAGATGTCACAACACGGGACCGACATCCTCCCTGCCGTTTCCCATCCACGGGGAAGGAAAGGGTCGGAATTTGGATGGGTTCAAAGACACCCTTGTGTCTTTACTAGGCTCAACTGGGCTTGTTTAAATGCTTACAAATTTCTTGCAATTTCGAACTGCAGGAGCCGGGACAGATGATGGGCTCCATCGCGCGGCACTGAGGTCTCGAACTGCTGACCTTGTAATTCATGTCCAGGCGAGTGTCTTAAAATGACGATCCTCTCCCTTTCCTCTTTGCCTCCTGGGGGGTTCAGTCCGTTCCAGAATGTGACAGAGTTTGACAGCCACAACATCTGTGGTTCAAGCAGCTGGACTGGTGGACATTGAGCCCCCTCCCCGGCCAACCAAGGGCAAGCTGGCCTTGCATCCTGGCCTAAAACTTTGTACTCAGTACGCCTTCTTTGTCAAAACGTTGGTCATCCACTCGGACGAGCGCAAGCGCTATGGGGCGAAGAGCGAGATCTACATCCAGACCAATGCCTGTCAGCCTTCGGGCGGCTGTGCTGGAGGGAGGCCAAGAGGGTCAGGGAATGAAAATAGCCATTATGCTGCACAAGAACGGTTCTGGTGCTGGGAATTACACGTATGATTTACATGCTATCGAGTGTGCCTATTCCAAATGTGAACTCAGAATTTGCTGTCACGTACAGATTTTAAGGTGTGCCATAGCTGTGCAAAGGGTCATTAATTGGGTAATGTATTTTTACATGGGAATATTAGAACAGTTGCAGCTACCACTAGGCCTGCTGCTGCCTCAGCTGAATCACATCCCCTGGTGGCATGCATGTTCCAGCAGTGGCTGGCATGTCTGGGCACATCAGTGAGTTGTGGTCAGAAATAGGTCTATAAGGCGAGATGGACCAAGGGTTTGTCTCTAGCTGGAACCATTTTATTGGATATAGTACAGGTAGGCCATAGTTAGTGTATTTCGAACTAAAGACAAGCAGGCACAGCTGTGGCAAATCTACCTTCCTCCTCGAGTCCCTTGGCTACACACCCTGCCCGGGTGCGGACGTGGAAACCTTCCCGAGCCCTAAGCAACCTTCAGTGTTTCTCTTTGCTGTGGAAACCTAGCCCTTTCATCCCCCTACCTTGGCCATTAGCTTCATAATGATGGCAAGGGAGACTTCCTTTCTCAAGCAGAGAATTTCCCCCCTGGGATTGCATTTCCTTCAGATGTCACACCACGGGACCAGCATCCTCCCTGCCGTTTCCCATCCACAGGGAAAGAAAGGGTCAGGATTTGGATGGGTTCAAAGACGCCCTTGTGTCCTTCCTAGGGTCAAGACGGGCTAGCATCTTGAGGAACTCGGAAAGGTCACTTTCCCAAGCTTTGGACGGTGGGACTGGTGACAGACAAGGATATCCTCCGACTTAGGTAACTTAGGCAGTGGCTTGGTTTAAGAGATAGTTGGATGAATTCCCACAAATGGCAAGTCCAGTGTGGTTCGGAGAACCTGCATCCTGTTGGGAAGGCTTAAATCTGACACATCCGTTCTTGCGGTCAATCTTTGACGTGCAAAACAAGCACATTTCCCTTGTCTGGCTTTTTGCGTCTTGGGCCGCTGAGACTGGACTTTAGCCCACATGGTACAATGTTAGAACAAGGTGCTTCTTCTCCTTCCTCCTTTAAAGTGGCCACCTTTGCCTCATTTATACAGTGTTCTCTCTGGTTTTTTCAGTTCTTATGGTTTGGGAATGTTAATTTTCTGTGGGTCAAGAGAGGACTCCTCTTTGCTGGACTGAAGGGTTGGTTTTCTCTCCCTGGAGTTTATGCTGAGTTCGGAGACTGCACAAGACTAACCACAATGGCCACCAGATTTTCATTTTTGAGCAAAGATTGGGTTTCTTCTTTTTCTTCTCCTTTTTTCTTCTCCTTCCTTTCATTCTTCGCCTTCTCCTTTTATTTTTCCTCTTCTTTTTTCTTCTTCCTTTCCTCCTCCTCCTCCTTTTTCTTCTTCTTGATGGCTTAGTGGTCAAGAGACTGAGCTTGAAGACTGGAAGTTCAGGGGTTTGATACCTGAGTGTTGCACAATTAATATTGGGGACATGAAAGGAGCCTCATTCAGGCGTCCCCTGAGCAGTTTCTCCAGCAAAAATCCTTTCAACCCAGAGTAATTTCTGACCCAAAATTTATTATTATTCTCCTTCTGTTCTCCTCCTTTTTCTCCTCTTCCTTCTTTCTGCTCTTTCTCCTCTCTTTTCTTCCTCCTTTTCCTTCTTCTTTTTGTGCTGTATCCAATTCCGAATATTGGTGATCGTCCATGAAAATTGTCCTGGGAACCCTACATAAACACAGTTTATCTTCCATTGGCCTTCCATATCGCAGTGTGACACCCAGAGTACCACGGATTCAGTTCCACGAGTCACTTTCTGGTCCTGAGCCCTTTTGGGCTGTCCTATTTTGGGTGCATCAAGAGAGCACAAGATTCTCTGGAAAAGGACAAAAATGCTGGAGGGGAAAGTGGAAGGCAGTAGGAAAAAAGGAAGTCTAAACGTGAGATGGATTCACTCCCTAAAGGAAACCCCAGGTTTGAGTTTGCAAGAGCCGAGAAAGCATGAAAAGGAAGGAATTTACAAAGTCTGCTCATTCATTAGATCGCCATAAGTAAAAAATTGAGTTTTATTTAGTGGAAGGTCAGCAGTTTGATTCCCGAGTACTGCAGGACGGAAATGAGCTCCCGTCTTCATCCCAGCTCCTGCCAACCTAGCAGTTTGAAAGCAAGAAATTGCAAGTAGATAAATAGGAACCACTTCGGTGGGAAGGTAACAGCGTTCCGTGCGCTCTGGTGTCTAGTCATGCCTGCCACATGACCACGGAAACGTCTGCAGAAGCAGACAGCGCTGGCTCTTCGGCTTAGAAACAGAGATGAGCACTGCACCCTAGAGTCGGATACGACTGGCCTTCGAGCAAGGGAAACCTTTACCTTTACCTTTATTCATTCATTTAAAATGTTTTTATACACACCCCTTTCTCGGTAAGCATTGACAGCTACTGTATTCCAAATTAACCATAGACTTAGATTCCACCCCCCACCCCCGCCCCCGCCCCAATACTAAGTAGCATATTGGGCAGCCCTAATTAACCATGAGGTGGCTTAATTAGATATCACAGAGCCAAAATGATATTCCTGATAACACTTCAGCTAATGCTGCTCTCGCTTAATTGATAATCTGGGACAACATTACTTTAAAAAAAAAACAATTCCAGAATCTGCTGGCTGGGGGATTTTGGGAACTGTAGTCAAATAAATAAATAAATAAAAGGAGCATGGCTAAATTACTTTTTAACAATTCCAGAATCTGGGAATCTGCTGGCTCGGGGATTCTGGGAACTGTAGTCCAATAAATAAATAAATAAAAGGAGTACAGCTAAGTTACTTTTTAACAATTCCAGAATCTAGGAATCTGCTGGCTGGGGAACTGTAGTCCCAAAAAAAAATTTGCTTTTTAAAATGTGTGACTATGTTACTTCTTAACATTAGGAAGGGGAAAATAAAAACATTTCCAAGCCTGTGAGGAGAAGGAAAATAAAAAGAAGAGGAATAGCCAGCTCGTTCTAATTAACCATGAGGTATTTTAATTAGAAAATGAGGAATTTAAAGCCTTTTGACAGCTTTTCCTAATTAACCCATGGAGTAGGAGTTCACAACCATTTTAAGCCGGGGGCCGGGTCACTCTCCCTCAGACAGCTGGGGGTGGGGGGCTGACTGTCATTTTGCCCATCCTCCACCACATGGTCCTTCTGGCCTGGGTGTAGTGGAGGTGGTGGGCCCCACTATTCACTATTATTATTATTAGGTAAAGGTTTCCCTTGCTCGAAAGCCAGTCATATCCAACTCTAGGGTTCAGTGCTCATCTGCTGCGCTGTCTGCTTCTGCAGACGTTTCCGTGGTCATGTGGCAGGCATGAGTCGACTAGACACCGGAGCGCACGGAACGCTGTTTACCTTTTCCACCGAAGTGGTCCCTATTGATCTACTTGCAATTTCTTGCTTTCGAACTGCTAGGTTGGCAGGAGCTGGGGCAGAGGACGGGAGCTCATTCCGTCCTGCAGTACTCAGGAATCGAACTGCTGACCTTCCGCCTACCAGTCAGCATCTTAGCCACTTGAGCCACTGCAGTTGTTGTTATTAGGTAAAGGTTTCCCTTTCTCGAAAGCCAATCGTATCAGACTCTAGGGCTCAGTGCTCATCTGTTTCAAAGCCGAAGAGCCAGCACTGTCTGCTTCTGCAGACGTTTCCGTGGCCATGTGGCAGGCATGGAACGCTGTTACCTTCCCACCGAAGTGGTCCCTTTTTATCTACTTGCAATTCCTTGCTTTCGAACTGCTAGGTTGGCAGGAGCTGGGACGGAGACGGGAGCTCATTCCGTCCTGCAGTAGTCGGGAATCGAACTGCTGACCTTCCCCCTCCCAGTCAGCGTCTTAGCCACTTGAGCTACTGCAGCAGCAGTAGCAGCAGTAGTAATAGTAGTAGTAGTAGTAGTAGTAGCAGCAGTAGTTGTTATTATTATTATTATGAAACATTTATACCCCGCCCATCTAGGGGATTTTCTGGGCGGCTAACAACACAAAACTCAGACGTTAAAAACAGTCACACATTTTTTTTAAAAAAATACATATATACCTTATCTATGCACTAAATAATTATCCCTTCCACCACCTCATTTAATTCCCCTTCGTTTTCCCTCATGAGGGAGAGGAAGGAAGGAAGATGGCCCAACTGAGGCCGCCTTCTCCCGCCCCGGCCCCGGCCCCGGCCAAAGGCTTCTAGTCGCCCCCCTCAGAGCGAGCGAGGCCCATCACCACCAGGCCCGAGTTCCTCCTGAGGTACCGCAATCAAAGGCCCGGCCCGGCCCAGCCCACTCTCGCCTGCCTGACGACCGACCGCCCCCTTCCAGCCACCGCCTCCTCCCTCGCCGCCTGCCTCGCCTCCACACACCGCCGCCGCTTGTTTACCGGTGGGCGGCGCCGCTGCCAATCGCCTCAGCCCCGGTCCAAAGAAGGGGCCCCATTTGGGCCTACTTCTTTCCTCCTGCCTCTGGATTTACCTCAGAAAGGTTCGGGGGCTGCTTTCCCTGATCGGTTCCGAAGCCACAGCGCCCCTCCCCCCAATTTGGACCTATTCCACCCCCACCCCGCCTCAGGATTTACCTCAGAATCCCCCCTCAGGAAGCTTCGGGCCCGCTTCCCCTGGTCGTCGGTTCCGAAGCCAAAGCGGCCCCCACCCCCAATTTGGGCCTGCGTTTTCGACATTTACCTCAGAAAGGAGGAGGTAAAGCCGCCCTTGCCTGCCACCCGTTTGGGTGGGCATGATCGCTACTACCCGGACCCCCACGACGACGAAGAGGAGGCTGAGAAGGAGGCCCCGAGGCCCACCATCCTGAGCGGGGGAAAGACACCTCGCCCGCCGCCGCCATGGGCCCCTCAGGGCCGGCCTTGGCCTTGGCTCTGGCCCTCATGATGAGCGCCTTGGGCAGCCGCGCCGAAGGTGAGCCTGTCCTGCTGACCTGGGCACGGGAGCCCGGGTTTCGACGAGATGGGGCAAGGGGACGGGGTGGGTTGACACAACAAGGGACTGGGAAGGAGGACGGCGGTCACCTCACCGTGAGGGAGGGAGCCCCTGTCATGGCTATGGGTACAGTTGTGTTGTTGTTGTTGTTGCTAAGAGGTTATTTCGTTCTTCTGTTGTTTTGTGTTGCTGATATGATTATAGGAGGCGCTGGTGTTATAGCGTTATTTCTCTGTCTGTCTGTGTAAATATTTATTTATTTACCTACCTACCTACCAGTGCTAATACAGTAGATCTATCTACTCATGCATTATCTATCTATCTGCCTATCTACCTACCTGTGGAAATAGATCTATCTATCTATCTATCTATCTATCTATCTATATCTATGCAAATAGATCGATCTACTCATGCATTATCTGTATGTCTATCTATCCGTCTACCTACCTACCTCCCAGTGCAAATACTGGAGAATGATCTCTCTATCTATCTACTCGTGCATTGTCTGTCTGTCTATCTATCTGTACAAATACAGTAAAAACCCGACTTACAAATGCCCCGAGTTACATAAAATTCGACTTACATAATGATTTTTTGCTAAAACTATGTCCCAATTTACATAAATGTCCCGATTTGCATAAATTTACATATACACGATTTCCTATGGGTTTGCTTCGAACGGACTTTTTGCGTAGGTAGGGGCTTTACTGTAGATATAGCTGCTCATGCATTATCTACAGTATCTGTCAGTCTGTCTGTCTATCTATCTGCAAATGGATCTACCTACCTATTTATTCATGCATTACAGTAGAACCCTGTATAACGAAAAAACTCTGTTCCATGGAGCTCTTCGCTATACGGATCCCTATGGGCGATGTACCATATAACGAAAAGAATTTTTTTCGTTATGTGGATTACTATTGGCGATACCCCGTACAACGAATTTTTTTTCATTGTACAGGGTATCGCCAATAGCGATCTGTATAACGAACATTTTCTTTTCGTTATACGGTACATTGCCCATAGCACAAAAATGCTTTGTTATAAGGGTTTTTTGTTGTACGAAGCGTTTGTTATACGGGGTACCACTGTATCTCTCTATCTCTTCATGCATTATATCGTTCTATCAAAAGGGATTCTCAACCTGCAGCCTGTGGGCCAGATGTGGCCCACGGCACCATTTCATGTGGCCCCTCACTGCCTCCACCACACCAGGAAGTGCCATGTGGTGGAAGAAGGGCAAAATGGCCATTCGGTCTCCAAAGCTGTCTGAGGGAGCGTGACCCAGCCTCTGGCTTCAAAAGGTTGAGAGCACCCGCTCTATCACTTCTATTTATTTATTTTTATTTGCATTGTCTTTCTCTATAGCAGGGGTTCATCAACCTTTTCAAGCCACAGGCCAGATCACGCCCCTTTCAGACAGCTGAATGGGCCAGACTGGTGATTCCCCCTGCTGTAAATGCTGCCGTAAAATGTGTGCGGCTGGCGTAAATGAATGATAATGATTTACAACAGGTGTGGGTGCATTTATGGCTGTCGTAAACGCTTCCGGTGATGGTGGCGGTGCAGGCCACATGAAATGGTGCTGTGGGCCAGGGTTGGCTCGCAGGCTGCAGGTTGAGAACCCCTGATCTATAGCTCTATATTCATACATTTTCTCTCTCTATCTGATCTATCAATCATTGCCAGTCTGTCAATTAATCGATCACTAATAATAGTCACAGCAGGAAATGTTGCAGGTGTCCATACAGTTTTGTAGATCACCCTGAGACCTTTTGTGATATAGAGCGGGCTATAAATGTTTAAGTGAGAATAAACATGGCAGCAGTAGTCACAGTAATAATGATGGTGATGATAATAATTATGATTGATTAGAAGAAGAGGAGAAGGAAAATGGTGTGGTTTATCTTTTGGAGCGGACCTGGGGGATTTCAGATAAGACTTTCCACCCTATTTTCACCACCATCAAGTTTGTTTATTACTGTGCTTATTTCCACACACCCATTGGGTTTATATGGCAGTAGCAATGAACACTTACCTGTATATACCGCTATGTAATGCTTAGTCCTGTCTCCGGGCGGTTCACAGGTAATTAGCACTTATATTCCACTTTTCTGGATTTCAAGGCAGCATATAGTAAGATCATTAAATGGTTTCAAGGCAGCATATAGTAAGATCATTAAATGGTGTAACTGTGGGCAACACACACAATCTGTTAAAACCAGGATTAAGTACAAAGCCCTGTTCCAAAGCGGATAAAAACACAGTTTTAAAACATCAACTTTTGATTACATTTTGGATTAAGTGCCTTTGAAGAAGTGGACTGACAAGGCTTAAAACCGGGGTGGTGGAAATTTTTTCTGTAATAGGTAAAGGTTTCCCTTGTCAATTGTATCCAGCTCTACATTTTGGTCTTCACCTCCATTTACAGTCTTTTACACGGGCACTTTCTGCGTCTGCAGATGTTTTCGTGGTCACGTGGCAGGCACGATTAGACACAGTTATCTACTTGCAAATGTCTTGCTTTCAAACTGCTAGAGTCTGCTGACGTTTCCGTGGTCACACGGCAGGCATAACTAGACATTGGAATGCTGTTACCTTTCCCACTGAAGTTTGGTACCTGTTTATCTATTGCTTGCTTTCAAACTGCTAGGTTAGCAGGACCTGGGACAGATGACAGGCGCTCACTCCATTGTGCAGCACTCTGGTCTCGAACTGCTGACCTGCCGACTGTCCGGTCATCAAGCTCAGTGTCTTAACCACTAAGCCACTGCAGTCCCTGTAATACAGTGTTCCCCAACCTTTGGGTTTGGGACTTCAATTCCCAGAAACCAAGTCAATTCCCCAAAGCACTGATCAGCCAATGTACTGACTTAGGCTTCTGGGAATTGAAGTCCAAAGACCCAAAGGTTGGGGAACCCTTCTGTAATAGACCTGCCCTAAATAGCCCACCTGGAATTTTGCACTTTTGACATGGAATCTGTCCCTCAAGATTCCCGAGAAAGCACCCAACAGCCCTATGGCATCTTAGAGATGAATGGGTTTGTTATGACAGAAAGCCCACCTGGACCAAAGTCCATTTCACCAGGAATGACACAGTTCAGGGTTCAAGATCCTGGGGTCCGAAGTAAAACCTCTGCCACAATAAATGCATTTACTGTATCTTTAAGGTTCCCCAGGTCTTGTTTCCCAATTTTGCTGAGGCAGGTTTAATTCTGAGACCTTCAGTGCTAATCCTTCAAGGTGTAAATACTCAAGGTATGGATAGGAGAGAGCCAGGATTAGGATCTCCCAATTTTTGCAAAGTAGGGAAGAATAACAGCGGGAGAAACATTTCAAGGCTTGGGAAGATGTTACTCAAAGTCACACCTTCCAAAGGCCTCCAGAATATACAGGTTAAATAATTGGCTGCGCTTCATTAGAGAGATCAATTATCTTTGGCAGCCTTGGCAGACCTGCTTTGAATTTTACTAACAGAATATCTGGATTGCAATCCAGTTTATAACTTCAGCTCTTAAACACCGCCACCAAGCAAGGACTGATCTGAGGAAGGACTCACAATTGTGTGTGTGTTTTCTGCCACAGCCACTGTCCGACTTTTCTTTCCAAAATATGTGTGTCCTGTTCTTCAGCTTTGAAAGTTTCCAAAGCAATATGCAGCCAGAGGATTATAGAGAGATTAAAACCACATTTACGTGAGGCTCTGTCCTAGTGTTTCACTGTTTCCTAGTTCTGCTCCTAGAAAATAGTTTGTGAATATCACAAATCAAAATCTTTCTTACGGTCTTGAGTTTGGCCAACGCCAAAGCTAAGAAAGTGGCTTCATTTGAGCAGCCCAGGGTTTGATCGGGACACAAAAGAAGTAGTTAAAGGAGTAATAAAATTAGTATTTAAAATTAATATCACTCCTCGGCCTTTTGGCTAAGATCAAGTGTGTTTATTGATCATATTTTTCTGATCATGTCAATATTGAACAGTATCGCTGTTCTTATTTACCAGTGCTAGGATAGATCTCTCATGAAACTGAGCTCTTTTCTGCCTCTTACAAAGCAAAAAATATATGCAACTATAGATGTTATTATAAATGCTTGCTTGTTATTGCAAGCCTTTGATGGTAATAGGAATAATTGCTCCTATTTAAGCAAAGCATTACACTCCTATACCTGCTCCATAGTGCTTTTAGTGCCTTCTCTGGGCGGTTCACAAGTTAATTAGCCTGTTTTGCCTTAACATGCTGGGGACTCAATTAGCAGACCTAGGAAAGATGGAAGAGGCTGAGTCAACCTTTAGCCCTGGGGCAGGATCGAACTCACAACCTTGGGGTGGCAGGACAGCAGTTTAACCCCTGTGCCACCAGGGTGCCTATATTAGTCTCTAATATAGACATAGCCTGAGAATAATATCAATAATACTGTGGAATATTAGCAAATAATCTTGCATTTTACTTTTGGCATAACTATTGGCTACATGAGAAGCCACTTTGAGTTGCATCTCAATATTTTCAAACGGGATTCATTTTAAATATAGCTTAAGATGCTGACTGGGAGGCAGAAGGTCAGCAGTTCAAAACCTGAGTACTGCAGGACGGAATGTGCACCCGTCTCTGTCCCAGCTCCTGCCAACCTAGCAGTTTGAAAGTAAGAAATTGCAAGTAGATAAATAGGTACCACTTTGGTGGGGAGGTAAACAGCATTCCATGTACTTCTGTGTCTAGTAGTCTTGCCTGCCACGTGTCCACACGGCAATGTCTGCAGATGCAGACAGCGCTGGCTCTTTGGCTATAAACAAATGAGCTCCGAACCCTAGAGTTGGGTACAACTAGCTTTCAAGCAAGGGCGACCTTTACCTTTACAAAACCTAATCAAAAGAAGATTTTTAGGCAGAGGTTAGCTTGTAGCTATTCAAAATCATGTTCATCACTTTCTTACGTCCTTCTGTGCCCTGATCAAACCCTGTCAGTCATTGGTGGTAACTTTGAGGGCGTCCAGAAGTGAACCAGGAGCCCGATCACAGTTCCTCCCAGAAGGTTAGCCAAGCAGAAAGTTAGGTTTTTTATTTATTAACCTTGAAAAGCTGCAGCCAAAGTGTCTGAGACAAACAACTGCTTGAGGAAAACACATTTGAGAATAATGTTCTCTTATCTAAATGATTACTTGGTTCAGCAAGCGGATGATATGCAAGCCAAGGTCCCTGCTTGGCCACTTCGCTCTTTTCTCTAGGTAGCAGGTGAGGTGTTCTTGAGTTCAAGTTCTCACCTGTCACCTGGGACTTGCTTTTACAAAGTTTTTTTCGGAGTTTGGATGGTGGAGGCAGCTTGTGGAAGTGGGTGCCTTGAGGTTATCCATTCCAACCCCATCTGCTCAGCGGAGGAATCCCAATCAAAGCAGATGTAGAATCATAGAATGACTGAGTTGGAAAAGGGTCCCGTGAGGTTATCCAGTCCAACCCCATTGAATCAAGGCAGGAATCCCAATCAAGGCAGATAGAGAATCATGGAATGACTGAGTTGGAAAAGGGTCCCATGAGGTTATCCAGTCCAACCCCATTGAATCAATGCGGGAATCCCAATCAAAGCAGATACAGAATCGCAGAACATCTTGAGTCCTCGTTGTGTCCCAATCAAACCCTGGACTGCCAATTGAAGCCACTTTCTTGGCTTTGTCATTGGCCAAACTCAAATCCTCATCAGTGCGTGTTTCTGGCTCTTCTTCGTGTCTGATCGAACTCTGGACTGCCAAAATGTTTCTGGCAGTCACCGGCAGACCAGTACAATGAGCCGATTCTGGCTTGCTTGGAACTAGAAAAGTTCCACCTTATTTCTACTTTAGGGATCCTGTTTTCCTCCCTACGGGGAAATACGACCTGCCGTGTGGAGTCTTCTTCGTGCAACGACGTTCTGGTTCTGCTTTGGCCGGTCAAAATTTAAGTGAGGACCGTTGGCCACCAGTATCTTTTCTTTGGTCTATGTTTCGTTCCGCAGCAGCCAAAATACCTAAGTGTTCCTTTAAAAGAAAAAAGAGGCCGAAACATTCCACAATTATTTCCAAGACAACTCGGGCCCTGTTTGCCAAAGGAATCCTGTTGAGCAACCGTATTGTCCCAGCTTTCTGCAGTGGCACTGCCAGGTTAATATTTTTATTGACAATTAATGGCTCGTAAATTATTACTCAACAGGCAGCCTTCGTGTTTTAGCTGGGCTGGAAGGGTCCCAGAGGGAGGAAAAACTCACCCTTAAATTCCTCCAAGCGGCAGTTTGGGAAGTTTGATGGGACTCTTGAACATCTAAATCTGGCCTGACTTGCACATTGGAACAGTTTTAATCTTTTTAGTAAAGATAAAGAGTTTCCCTTGCTCGTAAACCAGTTGTATCGGACTCTAGGGTTCAGTGCAAATCAATTTTGGTGGTTATTTCCTTTGGGATGGTGGCATTTAAAGGAACAGAAGAGACTGTTGAACAGTCCCATATGTCTATAAATATAATGGATATTCTTTTTGTGTTTATAGACAACAGCAAAGACCTTAAAACCTGAAAGATCTTATTACTTTTATGTGCAATTTTAGAAACAGCGGCGCAGCGGAAGACAATCAGGAACATGCTTTTTAAATAACAGGAAGGATAAAAGCCGGAACCTGGCTTTCGTGGAAAAGCTGTCACAATGAATATTTGTGTTCATGCTTTCTGTGTATTATTACGTGTGTTAACGCAGTGAAGGCCCCATGATGTTCTCTTGCTCATGGGTTCATTCTGTTACATAAACAACAGCAACACGTCATCATTTCCTAAGTTAATTTATCCAACTTCTTTGAGTATTTTATATATAATCAAAGAATACTGTATATA
Organism: Bradypodion pumilum; assembly: GCA_035047305.1. NCBI lineage: Eukaryota > Metazoa > Chordata > Lepidosauria > Squamata > Chamaeleonidae > Bradypodion > Bradypodion pumilum. The sequence continues at coordinate 41,189,340 of JAWDJD010000007.1, read as the reverse complement.
CTCCACTATAAGTCATCCCGAATATAAGTCGAGGAACCTAAGATGGACCTCTAAAACTAGGAAAATAGATTGATCCGAGTATAAGTCGGGAGTGGAAAATGCAACAGCTGCTAGTGAGTTTCAATAATTAAAATATATGAAAATATGGTAAAATTAATTAATTCAGACATTTGTGTGGGTATGCTTTTGAATGGTTACATTGACCTGAGTATAAGTCAAGTCCCATTTTTGGAATTCATTTAGGGGGCTAAAGAACCCGACTTATACTCGAGTATATATGGTAATTAAAATAGGGAGTCCTGTTGAGAGCAGTCATAGATATTTTTTTTTAAAAAAATCTTCTCTAGGGCAGGAGTTCTCAACCTTTTTAAGCCAGGGGCCGGGTCACACTACCTCGGAAAGCTTTAGGGGCTGGACGGTCATTTTGCCCTTCCTCCACCACATGGCACTTCCTGGTGTGGTAGAGGCGGTGGGGGCCGACATAAAATGGTGCCGTGGACCACATCCAGCCCGTGGGCCTTAGGTTGGGAACCCCTGCTCTAGGGATAAGTTTTCAGTGGATGTCATCACTTTGTACACCCATTGGGATATCTGTTTTTAATGTTTCTTTAATATGAGCTTAAGTTTGCTGCGGTTTAAAACAGCAAATCCTATGGAAATGCCATCCCGATTTACAAATTTTTAATGTATTTTTACGGTTTACAAAGATCAATTCAGGAACTTTCTTTAATTTTTCAATGCATCCCTATGGATGTTTTGGTTTACGATTTTTTTCAGGTTACAACAGAGGCTGTTGGAATGGATCTCCGTGGGGTTTGGATGTGATGGCCTAAAAGGGCCCCCTTCCAACAATGATTCTGTGGGTAAAGTGCTGACTAAAAGTACATTTGAGAACTTTTAGGAAAACATAACATTCATTTTGTTGCTGCAGTGGCTCAAGTGGCTAAGACGCTGACTGGGAGGTGGAAGGTCAGCAGTTCGATTCCCAAGTACTGCAGGACGGAATGAGCTCCTGTCTTCGTCCCAGCTCCTGCCAACCTAGCCGTTCGAAAGCAAGAAATTGCAAGTAGATAAATAGGGACCACTTTGGTGGGAAGGTAACAGTGTTCTGTGCTCTCCGGTGTCTAGTCATGCCTGCCACATGACCACAGAAACGTCTGCAGAAGCAGACAACGCTGCCTCTCGGCTTTGAAACAGAGATGAGCACTGCACCCTAGAGTCGGATACGACTGGCTTTCGGGCAAGGGAAACCTTTACCTTAACATCCGTTAACATTTGCTGCGTGTTTGGGTAAAGGTCCAGTACATTACCCATGTTAATTCCACAGGTAGCAATTAGCAATAGCAATTAAAGGTAAAGGTAATGGTTACCTTTGCTCGAAAGCCAGTCGTATCGAATCCTAGGATTCAGTGCTCATCTCTGTTTATAGCCATAGAGCTAGTGCTGTCTGCGTCTGCAGACGTTTCCGTGGTCATGTGGCAGGCATGCCTAGACACCGGAGAGCACAGAACGATGTTTACCTTCCCACCGAAGTGGTCCCTATTTATCCACTTACAAATTTCTTGCTTTCGAACTGCTAGGTTGGCAGGAGTTGGATGAAAGAGGCTGGGAGTCGACCTTGAAGTTCCTCAGGATCGAACTCACAACCTTTGGGTTGCAGGACAGCCGTTTAACCTCTGTGCCACCAGGGCTTTAGATTTGAGAATATCAGAGAATAAAGAAAAATGATGTAGCACTTTGAAGACTAATTGTTATATTTTGAGGTTAGCTTTTGTGGATCGAGTCCACTTCTTAGGGTCTCCGTCCTGAGGTTTTTCAATAGCAGAAAACTGCCTCATTTGCTTATTACTCTAACCCTCGTCTCTCTCTCTCTCCTCTTTCCCAGTTTGTCAAAGCATAGACATCCGCAACAACATCACAAACTTCCACCTGCTGGAGAACTGCACCGTGATCGAAGGGCACCTCCAGATCTTGCTCGTGTTCAAAACCAAAGCCGACGACTTCCGAGGCCTCAGCTTCCCCTTGCTGACAATGGTGACCGACTACCTGCTCCTCTTCCGGGTCTACGGCCTGGAGAGCCTCAAGAACCTCTTCCCCAACCTCACCGTCATCCGGGGCACCCGCCTCTTCTTCAACTATGCCCTGGTCATCTTCGAGATGGTCCACCTCAAGGAGATCGGCCTCTACAACCTGATGAACATCACCCGGGGGGCCGTGCGGATCGAGAAGAACTACGAGATCTGCTACCTCTCGACCATCGACTGGTCGCGGATTTTGGACTCCGTGGAGGATAACTATATTGTGGAGAATAAAGACGACAAGGAGGAGTGCGGGGACGTCTGCCCGGGGCTCATGCAAGAGAAAAGCAGCTGCCCTTCCACGGTCATCAATGGGATATTCATTGAGCGGTGTTGGACTCATGAACATTGCCAGAGAGGTACAGTATCTGGTTTCTTCTTCTTTTTCTGTCATGTCCAGATCAAACACTGGACGGCCAAATTGAAGCCACTTTCTTGGCTTTGGTGTTGGCCAAACCCAAGTTCTCATAGATGCATGTTTGTGGTTCTTCTTTTGTGTCTTGATCAAACCCTGGACAGCCAAAATGAAGCCACTTTCTTGGCTTTGGCCAAACTCAAGTCCTCATCGGTGCATGTTTCTGGCAGTTTTTGGCAGAGTTTTGTTGTCCACCATCAGCCCCCACTTGAGCCTGTTGGTCTTGCATTTGGGGACTCCGGCCCTCATCCTATTCAGGGCCCTCCAAGTGATGTAGGGAAGGTTGAGTTCCTCAGCTATCTCCTCTAATGTTCCTTGTCCAGTAAGCTTCTTCCTCCATCTTCTAATTTGGTGTTTTACTTGTGTACCTTCAAGAATGTTTGTTCTTGACATAAAGCTTTTTCTGAGCTGGCGAACTTGAGGCTCATCTCTGTTCAGAGGACATCGAGGGTCCTTCTCTTGCTTAGTTCTCTCAGCATCCGCTGCTACTTCTCTCCTGATCTTAGGTGGAGCGATACCAAACGGAAACTCTATTTTCTCTACTGGTGTAGGTTTGAGGCATCCTGTCACTCTACACATGGCTTCATTCACAGCCATGTCAACTTATTTTTGCATGTGTGGATGCATTCCATACTGAAACAGCATCCTCTGCTGTGGACACGCTCAGGGCCAAAAACTGATGTACACAGCGTGGATGGTTGAGTTCCCCACTTTTAGTTTGTGAGTTCCCTGATGATATTGTTCCTTGTACTGACTTTAGCCTTGGTATCCAGGCAGTGCTGCTTAAAAAGAGTACACAGCGTGAATGGTTGAGTTCCCCACCTATAGTTTGTGAGTTTCCTGATTATATTTAATTTAATTTAATTTCCCCACTTGTATGCCACCCAATCAGGAAATCCGACTCAGGGCGGCTCACTCAATAATTATACAATATACACAGTAATACAGTACTGTAGCAGCCTCTCCGCCCTGGCTGCAGATGAAGTCTGGGGGGCGGCTTCCTGCTGCCCGCCGCCATAGCAGCCTTTTCTGTCCCAGACAGGGGCGGGGCCCAGGGCGGCGGTGGTAGAGGGAGTCTTGGCACCCATTGCCGCAGCTGCCTCTCCGTCCCAGCCGCAGATGAAGTCCGGGGGCAGCAGGGGCGGCGTCCTGCCACCCGCCGCCGTAGTGGCCTTTTCCATCCTGACCAAGGGTGGGGGGCCGGTGGTGGAGGGAGTCCTGGCACCTATCGCCGCAGCTGCCTCTCCACCCCGGCTGCAGATAAAGTCCGGGAGTGACGTCCTTGTATTGACTTTAGCCTTGGGTATCCAGGCAGTGCTGCTTAAAAGAGTACACAACGTGGATGGTTGAGTTCCCCATTTATAGTTTGTGAGTTTCCTGCTGATATTGTTCCTTGTACTGATTTTAGCCTTGGTATCCAGGCAGTGCTGCTTAAAAGAGTACACAACGTGGATGGTTGAGTTCCCAACTTATAGTTTGTGAGTTCCCTGATGATACTGTTCTTTGTCCAAACTTAGGTTCAGGTAACTTCAGTGACACTCAGGGCCAAAGCAGTGTGGGAACTGCAACCTACTTTTTACCGTACTCATTACTTAAAATGCCATTTTTTGGAACTTCCGCTGTTAACCCAATGCCTCAACATTTTGTCTTTCCGTTTGTGGCTCGTTTTAAAGTCCAGGAACTGTTCACGAGCGGGTTGTATCTGGTTATCACTAGATAACTTTATTGCGATGGCTGTTTGAAAGTACATTACCTGGACTGTTTTGGGTTTGCTAGCAGAGACGAAAGAAAGATTTTGGTTTGAATTGTGTTTGCTCAGCTGATTTTTACCGAGTTGACTTACAACGCCCCAAGATCACTTGTGGTTTCTGTTTTTACATCTCTTTTAAAATGTGTTTATACAAGGCCTGGACATTTGAAGTGGCAAGTAACTTACCGTTGACACACAACTTGGAGAAACTTTAACTCGACCAGACATTGCTTAATTTCCTCTGTGTATATTTGACTAGCAACCTTGGGAAAGGCCCGAGAGAGGTACACAGTATATATGCAGACTCTTACCACATTTTTTTTTAAAAAAAATCTCTTGGTCACATTTTCCCTAAATTATTGGGTTTTAATTTTGTGTCCCTATAAAACAGAGAGCCCAAACTACAGCCCATGGCCCGGATCTGAACCCCGCACTGCCCTTGCCCCTCCTGGAAGCGGAAGTAAAACGCACCCATATGAGCACAATTTACTTCAGCTTCCAGGAGCGGCAAGGGCAGTGTGGGCTGGATGAATTGGTGTCAGGGGCCAGATCTGGGCAGTTTGGGCAGCCCTGGTTTAAACAGAAAATGGTAGCCTAAAAATCTATGTCATCCTATTGCACGGCATGTTTTACTTCCACTTCCGGTGGGAGGAACCAGGTGACCGGCCCGCTGAACCACATGACTGGCTCGCTGAACCACTTGACTGACTCACAGCCCGAAAGGTTTGGCCACCTCTGTTATAAAATAACCCAAGGGAGTGAAGGTGGAAAGGAGTTGGATATTGAGGACTCCTCCACCCCCCAAAAAACATACTTTTTCTTACTTTTCCCTACAATCTCCTGGCCTTTAGCTGTTTTATCAGTTGATGATCACTGGAAGAAATTCAAGGAGAAATTGATTTTCAGGACTCAATACCATCCAGCTGTCTCAGTTTGCATAACTCAACTTAAGAAAAACTTGAGATACATCTGGAAATCCCAGGGAAAAACCAGGTTTGACATACAAATTTTTAATAGTTTTTTTTAAAGATACGAGATTTAATGCATTCCTATGGGAAACTGCATTCAGTGCATTCCTATGGGAAATTCAAGATAAGAATTTTTTGAGATACTATACAACCAACCTCGAGGAACGAATTAAATTTGTATGTAGAGATTTGACTGTAAGCGCTTAGGGCCCCCTCTGGACGGTGGCACAGTGATTAAGAAGCTCACTTTGTTAGCTGGAAGGCTGGCAAGCTGGCAGTTCAAGACCCGGGTACTGCATGACGGTTTGAGCGCCCATCCTCTGTCCCAGGTTGTGCCAACCTAGCAGTTCGAAAGCAAGACATGGCAAGTAGATAAATAGGGATCACTTTGGTGGGGAAAAGATCTTGGGGACATGAAAGGAGCCTCATCCATGCGTCCCCTGAGCCGAGTTTCTCCAGCAAAAATCCTCTCAACCCAGAATAATTTCTGACACAAAATTATTATTATTACAAGTTAATTAGCAATTTGCCCCCAATGTGCAAGTCCTTTTCTCAAACGCATTTTGCCATTTTTTTAAAAATGGGTGGCCCTGTAACTTTTTATCTCCCCCCATATTCAACTTCCGTGGGACTGCTGATCTTTTTAAAAAGGTTGAATTAAAGCTTAGAATCGTAGAAGAAGTAAGTTGGAAAAGGGGTCTCCATGAGTGAGGCCATCCGGTCTAACCCCCTTTGCTTAATGCAGAAATCCCAGTCAAAGCCGATATGACAGATGTAGTTTCCCCGATTCTCTCTTGAATGTTTCCAGGGTTGCTGTGGCCAGGGTACGCCCGGTTGTGGTTCAAAAACACCACAATCTTTCTCTGTACCCAAATGTTTCCCAACCATTGGTCCTTGGAATCCAATTCCCAGAAGCCTCAGTCAATTTCCCACAGCACTGATCAGCCAGTGGACTGACTTGGGCATCTGGGAATTGAAGTCTCCGGTGGGGTCTGGGACCCCCACGTCGGGGAACCACTGCAATATGTTAGAAGTGGCAGGCCGTGCTTTCAAGAGGTGAACCCTGAAGACCAGGTTGGACGTGGTAGGACTAGAGCCCTGATGGCGCAGGGGTTAAAAACTGCTGTCCTGCAAACCAAAAGATAGCCAGTTTGATCCTGACCAGGGCCCAAGATTGACTCAAAGCCTCTTCCATCCATCTGAGGTTGGTTGAATTCAGTCCCCAGCATGTTAATGAGGCTAAAAAGGCTAATTAACTTGTGGACTGCCCAAAGAGGGTCCTAAGCACTTATACGGGGTGGTATGGAAGTCAACCAGAACATTGCAAGTTCGGTGCTGATGGCACTCAATGTTGCCTCAGCATCTTCCATCCTTCTTCTGAGCAGTCCCCAGCCAGTTAATGAGGGCAATAATGCTAATTATTAGCTTGTGAACTGCCCTATGCGCTGTGGAGAAGGGGTATATGACTGCTTTGCTAGAGGCAAACTGAAATCCTACCCTGTGTGCTAACAATACTCTGTGATTACACACCCCCATTCGCTCATCTGCTTTGCAGCTGGCACGTTCCTGCCATTGCCGCTGAGAAGACCTGTCTTCCATGAAAGTGTCCCAAGTCCAGAGGTGTGCGTGCGTAGGAAACGCTTGACCTGCCTTGTTGACTTAGAGGTAGAGCCAAACGCTTAGCAACACCCTTTGCTGTTGTGACTCGATGTTCTTTATTTTCAATGTCCTGTGAACGTCTGTAATCAGACGCAGCAGCGTTCTCCTGGCTGGCCATTTTACCCACACACTCTCTCTCACACACACACACACACACGGCTAATTCCTTTATGACAGGGGTGCCCAAACTACGGCCTGGGGCCAGATCTGGCCCCTGATGCAAATTCATCCGGCCCGTGAAGCCCTTGTCGCTCCAGGAAGCTGAAATAAAAAGCTCCCATATGGAGCCGGCCCCCCGGGCCATAGTGACAGGCCCCCTGAACCACATGACCAGCCTGCAGTCTGAAAAATTTGGGCACCCCCGCTTTACGATATCACGATGGCTAATTCCTTTACGATATCATGATGGCTAATTCTTTTACAGTAGCATGATGGCGTTACTTCTGCCCCGGTTCCCAAGGGTGTGTGAACCCTCCTTAACGCCTAGGAACTGTACACAGAGGAGTAGGTTCTCAGATGCTACTGTGCAGAAAAGGGAAATGCGATGCTTATTTATTTGGAGGTGGTGTCCCACAATGTTAGTTAGTTCACAGCCTAGCAAAGCAGGATGGGTTTTGTTCTCCGTTGGCTGTTCAGTTGAGTTGGTTGATGGTCTCCCAAAATGTCGGAATGTTTCTGGCATGGAAAACACAGCTCAATGACCTTTTCTTTAGTCAGTCAGTCATTCAGTCAATTAGTTATGATGCATGAGTGGATGATTAAATATAGAGAGATGATGCATTAATGGATGATAGATGGATGGATGGATGGATAGATAGATAGATAGATAGAATGAATATTTATAGATCGGGGTACCCAAGCCATTTGGCCCGCGGGCCGATCACATGGTTCCTTGCCCCAGAAGCAGAAGTAAAATGCTCCTTGCAAATTGTTTTGCAACAGATATGTTTTGCAACAGGATGAGATAGATTTTTAGGCTGCCATTTTCTCTGCTTAAACCAGGGGTGCCCAAACTACGGCCCACAGTCCGTATCTGGCCCCCAATGCCCATTCATCTGGCCTGTGCCACCCTCATCGCTCCTGGAAGCGGAAGTAAAACATGCCTGCATGTTTTACTTCCGCTTCCAGGAGTGACAAAGGTGGCACGGGCCGGATGAATTGGTATCGGGGGCCGGATCCAGACTGTGGGCCTTAGTTTGGGGACCCCTGATATCAATAGATATGATGTATGAGGAGAGAGGGGGATGATGATGCATGAATGGATGATAGATAGATTGATAGATCTATTTGCAAAGAAAGAACAAAAGAAAGTTTTAAAGCAGGACGTTTTAAGGCTCCTTTGACTTTTTGGTTCTAGTTGACGGCACATGGGTTAAAAACCTGCTGCCCTGCATCCCAAAGGTTGTGAGTTTGATCCCGACCAGGACTTGAGGTTGACTCAGACTCTTCCCTCCTTTCCCCAGCATATTAACAGGGGCAAAAATGCTAACTAACTGTTGAAACCGCCCAGGGAGGGCCCTCATAAGTGATATGGGGCAGGTAGAGAGGTCGAATTGGCTTTGCTTCAATTTCTTTTCCAAGTGCTCCATGTCAGCGCCGTTCTTTGGGAAGAATGGACCTGGTTCCAACATCTGCAGTGGGCCAAGTCAGTTTCAACGAGTTCATTCCAGATGTGTGGTTTTCTCCCCCCCCCCCCCCGCTGGAATTCTCCCTCCAAAGCTTTTCTCATAAACCTAGAGCATGAATGCAACTGTCACGTTCTTCATGTTGACTCGTGGAAGACGAAGGAAATTCCAGGCTGCTTTTGGATTTATTTACAGAAGTTTCAGGAAAGCACGAAGAAGGGGGGACAGGAGGAGGGAAATCTCATTTTTTCAAATGCTGGAACAGGGCGCATTTATGAACTGCCAAAATGCCTCCGGGACAGCTGTGGTTACGCAGCCCTTCACGTGTGGCTGCACGGCGTTGCGTAAGGCTAGACGCCCGCTCTTTTTTTTTAAACTTTCTCTGCCGTGTTGGCAGGTCAGGGTTGGAAATTGAGCATTAAAGTGGCAATTTCCCCCATTTGTCCACTTTGCAGGGGCCTCTGTGGCTTAGCAGCTAAGACGCTGGACTTGAGAACTGGAAGGTTGGCAGGTCAGCAGTTCGAGACCCAAGTGCCGCATGACGGAGTGAGCGTCTGTGCCGGCTCCTGCCAACCTATTAGCTCAAAAGCAAGAAATTGCAATTACCGTATATACTTGAGTATTAGTCGGGTTTTTTAGCCCCCAAAATGATGTCCAAAAATGGGACTCGACTTATACTCATGTCAACGTAAACACTCAAAAACATACCCACACAAATGTCTGAATTAATTAATTTTACCATATTTTCATGTATTTTAATTATTGAAACTAACTAACTGTTGCATTTTCCACCCTGACTTATACTCGGATCAATCTATTTTCCTAGTTTAGAGGTCCAAATTAGGTTTCTCCACTTATATTCGGGATGACTCATAGTTGAGTATATACGGTAGATAAATAGGGACCATTTCAGTGGGAAAGTAAACAAGGTTCCGTGCAATCCGGTGTTGCCTCATGCCTGCCACGTGTCCAAGGAAACATTTGAAGACTGAGACAGCGCTGGCTCTTTGGCTGTAAACAGATGAGCACTGAACCTTAGAGTTGGATATGACTGGTTTTCAAGCAAGGGCGACCTTTACTATCCACTAGAGGCTGCGGTGTCTCAGTGGTTAAGAAGCTCGCCTTGTTAGACTTGGCAAGTTGGCAGTTCGAGACCCGGGTACTGCATGGCAGATTGAGCACCTGTCTCTGTCCCAGCTCTTGGGGACATGAACGGAGCCTCATTCGAGCAGAGATTCTTCTGCAAAAAATCCTTTCAACCCAGAATAATTTCTGGCACGAAATTATTATTCTTACTATCCAATTTGCCAAAGCAGAGAAGGCCGGAGGGAAACATCTGCTCTTCACCTGGCCAAGGAAATAAGTATCTCGTTTTCTCTGTGTCTCAAACGAGTGTTTTGATTGGCTCTGTGGAAGTGTGTAAACTCCGAGCAAACACAGCTGCAAGTTGAATGGCTTTGCTCTGGGAAACCTCTCCCTCTCTACTACAGTCTTGGCACCTTCTGTCAAGATTTAAGAACTGGCCAGAGATAAATCCCGCCTGGGGAATGGTGGATTATGTGGCAGGTCCTCGATTAGTCGCTTCCTCTTCATAGTGCCACGTCCTTGTTTTACTCCTTTCTAAGGCTAGTTCAGCCCTCGCCGATTTCACCTCCGGTCGTGTCTTTTAAGCAATGGTTTGTCTCATGAGTTTGGTCTCCCACAGAGTTGGCCGTCTGAGGTGGGCTCGGTCTTGAATCGTTTTGAAGGGTTTTATATGGAAATTTTAATATTTGTGTCAGTTTGTACAGTGGAATCTCGTGTAAAGATTGCATTATACAACAAATGAATCATACAGCAAACAGAATTTGGGGGGAAACCGTTGTATCGTACAATGATTTTTGTCGTTGTACGATGCAATTCTTCCCTATGGGATGTATTGTACAACGAATTTCTATATGGGGAAAACCGTACAAAGAATATTTTTCTTTGTACGGTTTTTCCCTTAGAGAAATTTGTTATACGATGCATCGATCATATAGCGATAAAATCGTACAACAACTAGCCTCGTGGAATTAATTAAATTCATTATACGGGGTTTTGCTGTATTCTTGAATTTTATGCTGTAAGCCGCCCTAAGTAGGAAAGTTTTTCCTTGAAGGGCGGGAGATAAGTTTAATAAATAAATAAATAATTGCAGCTCCAACTCTGAAGCCTGCTGGCCACAAATCTTTCTGGCAAAGACAAACCTCCCTTGAGGCTCTTCGGCATCTATCATCGTGCCTGCCTCGTGACCAGAGAAATGTCTGCAGACTCAAGACAGCGCTGGCGCTTTGGCACAAGATGTGCACCGAACCCTAGAGTCAGATAGGACTGGCTTTCAAGCAAGGGAGAGCCTTGATCTATAGTAGCAAAATTGGCCACAAGGAAGGTTGTGGATTTAAAAATAAATAAATTCATTTTTTAAAAAATGCTTTAGGACTACCTGTCAGGGATTTGAAGAGTGCCATCATCATCATCATCATCATCGGGGCTGCAGTGGCTCAAGTTGTTAAGACGCTGACTGGAAGGCAGCAGGTCAGCAGTTCAAGACCTGAGTCCTGCATGACGGAGTGAGCTCCCGTCCTCTGTCCCAGCTCCTGACAACTTAGCAGTTCAAAAGCAAGAAATTGCAAGTAGATAAATAGGGACCACTTTGGCAGGAAAGGTAAACCGTATTCCGTGCACGGAAACGTCTGCAAAACGTAAACCCCGCTGGCTGTTCGGCTAAACACATAGATGAGCACTGAACCCAAGAGTCTCATATGACTGTCTTTCGAGCAAGGGTGACGTTTACCTATCATCATCATCATCATCATCATCATCATCATCATCATCATCATCATCATCATCATCATCATCATCATCATCATCATCATCATCATCATCCTCTTCCTTCTCCGTCCTCTTTTCTCAAGGCTAAGCAGGCCCAGTTCCTGATCTGCTGCTTTAGGAGAATTTTTCCCTCCCCGGGGCTTTAACAGGTTGACACAAAAATGGCCAGCCAAGCCTGACATGAGCATGTGCAGAGCACCAGGTGAACTTTGGGAGAAGATGCCAATTCCCCCACGTGAACATCTGGAGAGGCGATTTCTGCTTCCATATTTGGCTGGAGTATTTATAGCCTCTTTTGAGTCAGAAAAAGAGAGACGTCCAACCTGCATGAACGGGATTTCTGGCCGATAAAGAGGGTCCATTCGAACCACTGCCAAGAAGGTGCTTTTATTTGAAACAGAGAACACACCAATGTGTGTTTGTGTGTATGTGTGAGAGAGGGAGAGGCTTGTGAAGTCTTAGGGATGTGAATTTTGAAGGAACTCTAGACTATTTATTAAGGTCAGGGCTGCTGTGGCTCAGTGGTTATGAAGCTCACCTTGTTAGCTGGAAGGCTGGCAAGTCGGCAGTTCAAGACCCAGGTACTGTAGGACGGATTGAGCGCCCATCTCCATCCCAGCTCTTGGGGACATGAAAGGAACCTGAGCGGAGTTACTCCTGCAAAAATCCTTTCAGCCCAGAATAATTTCTGACATGAAATTATTATTATTTAGGTTGGAGGGGAGGGGGGCAAAGTTTACCAACAGCCATTTTGCACCAGAGTTGCTTCGGGGACGAGTAAAAAGGAATGAACCATGTTGCAGAAGTTTTTAGAGTAGAGGGGGTGACAATTCCATTTCTCGGGTTAATTTGGAGAAGGGGCTTTTCCAAATTCTGGTGTAAACCCTTCCATCTCTTCGCCCCGCCCCACTCCAATGAAAGGCTCTCCAAAACCTTTGGTGATACTACGAATATACACAAACCTTTTGCTAATCTACTACACTCACGTCTCATTGGTCCAGCTAGTAAGTTGCTCAGTTTATAGCACCATTTCATGTGCCTCCCCCCCACCGCCCCCACCACACTCGGAAGTGCCATGTGGTGGAGGAAGGGCAAAATGGCCGTCTGGCCCCTGAAACTGTCTGAGGGAGCATGACCCGGCCCCCGGCTTTAAAAGGTTGAGAATGTATGATCTAGGGGTTTTTTTATTGCGTGGTGAGGTTGTGTGGCAAGATGCTGGAAACATCCAGGAAGAATGGAAAAACCTGGATTTTAGCAAAGGCTTGGGGGTGAAGACGCTGAGCTTGACAACTGGAAGGTGGGCAGGTCAGCAGTTCGTGCCCCGAGTGTTGCACAACAGAGTGAGCGCCCGGTTGTCTGTCCCAGCTCCTGCCAACCCAGCAGTTTGAAACTGCAAGAAATTTGCAAGTAGATAAACAGGTACTGCTTTGGCGGGGAAGGTTGCAACGTTCTGCACACTGCTGCCAACCTACCAGTTGGTAAGCAACAAATTTGCAAGTAGATAAAAGGGTACCGCTTTGGTGCAGAAGGTTACAGCATTCTGTGTGCTCCTGCCAACCGAGCAAGTAGATAAACAGGTACCGCTTTGGCAGGAAAGGTAACAGCATTCCAGTGTCTAGTCTTGCCTGCCATGTGACCACAGAAACTTCTCCAAATGCAGACAGTGCTGGTTCTTTGACTCTAAATGGAGATGAGCACCGCACCCTCGAGTCAGATACGACTGGCTTTTGAGCAAGGGAGACCCTTGACGTTTACCTTTACACAATATCTTTATTTCACTTTCTTCGCTATCAACATGGAAGTTGCGTAGGTTGTGAACCCCACCCTTTGGACTGGCGCCCAGGTAAATTTGGCTGAAGTCCCATATTAGGTGTGTCTTTCAGGTGTGTATGGCGAGATTAACTGTGTCTCTGTGTGTGTGTTTGGCCTGTGTCGATGCCGGGTTTTGCACGCTAAGCCTGTACTCCCAGGCAGACTCAATTGTGCTGCTGGCCTGGTGGTGTGGAAGAGAGAGGACGGAAAGGTTTGCCACCAAACCTCCTCACCTTCCCACCTTGCCATGGAAGCACAAAAGCCCTGGGCTTCCTCTTCTGCCTGTCATAGAGAGGAGGAGGAGGAGGAGGCCACAGTGTGTCACAGTGCCCGTGTCTTTCCCCTGGCGGGGTAGAAACGTTGCGGGGAAAGGGGCAGAGAGAGAAGGAAAGAAGGAAGAAAGGAAGGAGTCAGGCTCATCCCGTTGGTTGTTGTTGTCTTCTTCTTTCGTGTCCTGATCAAACCATGGGCTGCCAAAATGAAGCCTCTTTCTTTCTTTCTTTCTTTCTTTCTTTCTTTCTTTCTTTCTTTCTCTTTTCTCATTCTCTTTTCTCTCTCTCTCTCTATGCAAATACTGTAGATCTATCTATCAATCTATCGTCCATTCGTGCGTCATATCTTTCTCTCTCTCTCTCTATCTATCTATTCATACATTCTGACATTTTGGAATACAGGTACAGTAAAACCCCTACTTACGAAAAAAGTCCATTCCGTAGGCTTTTGATTAAATTGTTTATTAATGTAACTCGAAGCAAACCCATAGGGAAAATTATTTTTGTACGTAACTCGAAGCAAACCCATAGGAAAAAAATGAATTTTTTAATGTAAATCGAAGTAAACCCATTGGAAAAAGAATATTTATGTAACTTGAAGCAAACCCATAGGAAATCGTGTATATCGGGACATGGTTTTAGAACAAAATCATTATGTAAGTCGCATTTTATGTAACTCGAGGCATTTGTAAGTCGGGGTTTTACTGTATCTCTAAAAAAAACCTTTGGGTCAAGTGATCTGCAAAATAAATAAATAAAGCAAAGCAGGGAAAGCGTAGTAAATGAGTAACCTGAGGGAGGAAAGACCAGTAAAGCAAAGAAAATAATATAGAAGGCTGTAAACTTGATCATAATATGTGCTGCTGCTGCTTTTGTATTCCAATCAAACCCTAGACTGCCCAAATGTAGCCACTTTCTTGACTTTGGCATTGGCCAAAATGAAATCCTCGTCGGCGCATGTTTCTGGCAGTCATCGGCAGACCAGTAAATGAGCCAATGGATTCTGTATCCCTCCACATTCACACACAGCGTGTTATTTTTCCCCAGTAGCCCCCCACTTGACTCTGTTGGTCTTACGGTTTTCCTTTTCTATAACCATCTTCGTCTCCTGCTTAAGTTTTCCCTTTCGGAGGGCCTCACTCGTGTACACTGGTTTCTCGTGATACATATTTGGAATTTCTGAACTAGACCGAGGTTCCCTTAGCGCTTCCGGGTTGCTTCTCAATTCTAAGAAATCTCAGTCCACTCACATACCGTGTCCCGCTCTGATTTTGTTTTTAAGTGCCAGCTCAAATTCTTCTTTCGTGCCCCAATCAAACCTTGGACAGCCCAAATGAAGCCACTTTCTTGGCTTTGGCGTTGGCCAAACTCAAGTACTCATCGGCGCATATTTCGGGCAGTTTTAGATTTTTTTAAAAGAGCCAGCCGAAATACTTTGATGCCACAAATGTTCAAAAGAGAGTGTGTGTGTGGGGAGATAATTCTCCCAATATCACTTGACAGATGGCTGGAATAGGAAAAGGCACAGCATGGTTTACAAGGGTTGCAGGCGAAAAGAGGGGACAGCTTTGTCTGGAATGAAATCTTGAACTTTTTTAGAAAGTCTGGCTTGGATGTTTTAGATGCAAAGCAGTGGATAGTCAAGGTCTTCCAGATATAGTAGCCACAAACCCCACAACAGTGATGTTCTCAACAAGTTTTCCTTTCTTTTGGGTCCAGATCAAACCCTGGACTGCCAAAATGAAGTCACTTTCTTGGCTTTGACGTTGCCAAAATTAAATCCTCATCAGTGCTTGTTTCTGGCAGTCATCGGTAGGCCAATAAATGAGCCAATGGATTCTTTCTCTTTCCACATTCACACACTGTGATGTTGCCTACCATCAGCCCCCACTGAAGGCTGGAAGGCCAGCACGTCGGCAGTTCGAGACCCGGGTACTGCATGACAGATTGAGCGCCTGTCTCTCCCAGCTCCTGCCAACCTTGCAGTTCGAAAGCAAGATATTGCAAGTAGATAAACAAAGACCACTTTGGTGGGGAAAAGATTTTGGGGGGACATGAAAGGAGCCTCATTCGGGCGTCCCCTGAGCAGAGTTTCTCCAGAAAAAAATCCTTTCAACCCAGAATAATTTCTGACACAAAATTATTATTATACTATTTATTTATTTATAATTCAAATAATATACTATGTATATTATATACTATGTATATACTGTATACTGTACACTGTACATTATATTGCTTGGTCAACAGCAATCCTCAGACTATTTAGGGTCCTCCGAGTGATGTAGGAGAGGTTGAGTTCCTTGTCCTGTGAGCTCTTTCCTCCATCTTCTAATTTGGTTTTGCTCTTGTGAACTCTCAAGAGTGTTTGGAGAGGCAAAGTCCACAGGGAAGGGTGATGGTCCCCAAGTGGATAAAATCCCACTTGGGTCTATCTTGATGGACAGCAGCAGCTTCATCATCCCGGCCTGGGGATGATGATGAGGAGGACTTTGCGTGCCCAAAGGGCTCAAGACCAGAAAGTGGCACGTGGAACTGGATCCGTGGCACTATGGGTGTCACGCTGCAGTGCAGAAGGCCAATGGAAGATATACAGTAAAACCCTGACTTATGTGAAAAGTCGGTTCCGTAGCCTTTTACGTAAATCGATTTGTTAAGTAAATTGAAGCAAACCCATAGAAAATGAATATTTACGTACATCGAAGCAAACCCATAGGAAAAATGAATTCTTTACGTAAATCGAAGCAAACCCATAGGAAAATGAATATTTCTGTAAATTGAAGCAAATCCATAGGGAAAAATAATTTTTTTTACGTAAATTGAAGTAAATCGGAACACCATTTTAGTGAAAAATCTTTACGTAAGTCAAATTTTACGTAACTCGAGGCATACGTAAGTCAGGGTATTACTGTAGTATGTGGTTCCCAGGACAATCTTCATGGCTGATCGCCATTGATGGATCTAGGCAATATTCAGGATCAGATATGGCACTCTAAGAAGGAGAATTCTCCTCTTGGCCCATGATAACATCCTCTGTGCATAGTAAACAGTGTGTAGCAGAGTGTATAGTAAACAGCTGGCACTTTACGCCCTATGTTGGGCCTAGTTAAGCCACGCCAAAGACAAATTGCCCTTTTCAGAAACCGGTTTTGAAAACCAAAGGATTGTATTCATCCCTCTTAGCAGAGCAATTTCGGTGGCTTGATCTCAAACCATAAAATGCAGGCTGGTTCGTCTTTTATACATCAGCTGAATTTTATGGCACCTTTTTAGTGGCAGACTTGGCAGATAAAGACACTGACATGTGATGGCTTAATTAAGACATCGCGCTTGATGATCGGAAGGTGGGTTGGTCAGCAGTTCGAGACCCGACTGCTGCACAACGGAGTGAGCTCCTGTCGTCTGTCCCAGCTCCTGCCAACCTAGCAGTTGGAAAGTGCAAGTAGATAAACAGGCAATACTTTGGCAGGAAAGGTAAAAGCATTCTGTGCGCTCCTGGGTGACTTAGTGGTTTGAAATTGCAAGAATTTGCAAGTAGATAGATAGGTACCACATTGACAGGGAAGGTAAAAACATTCCGTGTTTAGTAGGACCAGGGAAACGTCTGCAGACTCAGCCCTTGGAGATGAGCACCGAACCCTTAGAGTCGGATACGACCGGCTTTCAAGCAAGTAAGACCTGACCCCTAAGCCTCTCAATGAACTATGCTTTTATATTATGTCAAAATTTTAACAGACACTCAAACTCTCAAGAATTGTAACTAAAATGTACATTTTAGCAACGTAACCATCATCAAATTAGACAAAGATAAAGAAACAGAGTAGCTTTACTGTCACTTACTTTTCAATGTTTACTCCAGATAATCAACCAATGTTTCAATATGGGAGAAGTTTCATCTGTGCCAGGGGTTCCCAAGGTGGGGCCCAGGCCCCACAGTGGGTGCTTCAATTCCCAGAAGCCTCAGCCAGTCTATTGGCTGATCTGTGCTTTGGGGAATTGACTGAGGCTTCTGGGAATTGGAGTCCAAGAACCAACGTTTGGGAAACACTGGATTAGATAGATAGGCTGGATAGATAGATAGATAGATAGATAGATAGATAGATGGGCACTGAGAAATTAGACCACAGTTTCCCAAGGTGGGGACCAGGCCCCACCAGGGGGAAGGATTTCAATTCCCAGAAGTCCATTGGTTGATCTGTGCTTGGGAGAATTGACTGAGGCTTTCTGGGAACTGAAGTCCAAAAACCAAAGTTTGGGAAACACTGGATTAGATGGATGGATGGATAGGCACGGAGAGATTAGATCAGTGTTTCTCAATGTGGGGCCCAGGCCCCATGGGGGGGGACTTCCAATTCTCAGAAGCCGCAGTCAGTCCATTGGCTGATCCATGGAATTGACTTATGACAGCGATGGCAAACCTTGGCACTCCAGCTGTTTCTGAACTTCAAATCCCAAAAGCCCCGATCAGCAGGAGTGTTGACATGGGATTCTGGAATTGAAGTCTAAGAACAACGGGAGTGCCAAGGTTCGCCATCACTGAGTCTTATGACTTCTAGGAATTGAAATCCAAGAACCAAAGGTTGGGAAGCATCAATCTAATCCAGTGGCTCCCAATGTGGGGCCTAGGCCCCACGGGGGGACTTTAATTCCCAGAAACCTCAGTCAGTTCATTGGCTGATCCATGCTTGGGGGAATTGATTGAGGCTTCTGGGAATTAAAGTCCAAGAACCAAAGGTTGGGAAATATTAGATTAGACAACTGGATGGATAGACAGATAGATAGATGGGCACTGAGAGATTAGACCAGTGTTTCCCAAGGTGGGGCCCAGGCTCCACCGGGGCATTTCAATTCCCAGAAGCCTCAGTCCAGTCCATTGGCTGATCCATGCTTGGGGAAATTGACTGAGGCTTCTGGGAATTGAAGTCCAAGAACCAAAGGTTTGGAAAACACTGGATTCGATGCTGACGATTTTGCTTTGACAGTCCAGGGGAGGGGGGAATGGACGTTTGAGTCCACTTGAGCACTTCTTAAATTAAGCACCCGAAGATTATTTTCACTGATGTTATAAAAACACCCCCAGCTGTAACCCAACCCTTTCAAAACATCAGTCCTGTGCCACGGAGAAGCTCAGGCCTTCCAAGATTTTTGGCTCCTCGCCCGACCTCGAAGGGTCGGGCGTCACACTGGTTCAAACCCTGACCTACCAAGAAGCATAAGGCTCCACACCAAATGGAAAGCGTATGCCAGGAATAACAGGGGACTGGCTGATTTCTCTTTGGGGAGTACGCACAACAACACACTAAGGACAACCATTCTGATTCGGTGTGACTCCACAGCAGAACACGCTGGTGTCATATGGTACAAATTAGCACGTGCCAAACAAGCAAATGTCACGCTTAATGTGTGAAGGTAAAGGGTAAAGGTTGCCCTTGCTTGAAAGCTCCAAAGCCAGTTGTATACGACTCTAGGGTTCAGTGCTCTTCTCTCTCTATAGCCAAAGAGCCAGGGCTGTCTGTGTTTGCAGACGTTTCCATGGACACGTGGCAGGCATGCCTCGACACCCGAGTGCATGGAACGCTGTAAATGCAGGATTATTTCTGGCTGCCTCAAAGGTGTTGTTGTTGTTGTTCAGTCGCACAGTCGATTCCGACCCTTTGCGACCCCATGGACCATTTTCCTCCAGGCGCCTCTGTCCTCTACCATCCCCCTCAACCCTCCCAGCTCTGTGCCCATTGTGTCTATAATACCATCTAGCCATCTCATCCTTGGCCTCCCCCTTCTTCTTTTGCCCTCCACCTTTCCCAACATCAATGCCTTCTCAAGTGAATCCTCCCTTCTCATTTGATGTCCAAAGTATTTTAGCTTCATCTTTACTATTTGACCTTCCAATGAGCAGTCAGGGTTAATTTCTTCTAAGATTGACCTATTTGTTCTCCTCGCTGTCCAGGGGACTCTCAAAACCCTCCTCCAGGTATCCCCACTGAAAAAGGCCTCTCTGCTCAGTTCACAAGTTAATTAACATTTTATGCCCCCATTAACATGCTGGGGAAGGCTGGAATATGCTGAGTCAACCTTGAGCCCTGGTCAGGATCAAACTCACAGCGATCTGGCTGAATTCTATCCCGCTCCATAGCGCTTAGTGGACACTTTGAACGGTTCATAATTAGAGGCTTTGAGTCAACCTTGAGCCCTGGTCAGGCTTGAACTCACAATGTTCTGGCTACAGTACAGCAGTTTTACCCTTCCCCGCACAGGTCGTAGTTTCTCCATTAATTCCCCTTGGATCTTTCTTCCTAATTTCCTTCTCGCAAATAACCCTAACGGGCTGCCTGGCATTCTGGATCCCACTCCGTACCGTACAACGTTTTGTGCTATTTTAAGCCTGTTTGTCATCAAGGAGGACTTTGGAAGCACCCCAGTGGGAGCGAGCGAGCGGGTCGGAGCAAAACACGGGGCGGAGCCCGAAAACGGCCTGCAATCCAGCTGAAAGGGAAAGGGGTTGTTCCTGCTTGAGAAAAACAAACAGTCCTAAGGGTGTAAAAACCCTTAAGAGGGGGAAATATCCCAAATGGGTGGTATAAAAATGTAATTAATTAATTAATTAATTAATTGCATTTTTATACCGCCTATTTGGGATATTTCCCCCTCTTAAGGGTTTAATTAATTAATCAATCAAGGCTCTGCGGCGGAGGCGTAAAGCGTTGACGTAGTGGAGTGTCAGTGTGGTTCTTTTGTGTTGTGTTGCTCTTTACCCGTGATGGCGAACCTTGGCACCCCAGGTGGTCTTGGACTTCAATTCTCAGAAGCTCATGTTTCTGTGAATTCACATGAATGGGTTTACTGCATGTGCTCTTGGACTTCAGTTCCCAGAAGCTCAGGTCTTTGTGAATCCACACTAATGGGTTTACTGCAGTGTTCTTGGACTTCAATTCCCAGAAGCCCAAGTCTCTGTGAATCAATAAACCCATTCGTGTGGATTCACAGGGACTTGGGCTTCTGGGAATTGAAGTCCAAGAACACCTGGAGTGCCAAGGTTCTCCACCACTGCCCTATATAGTAATATCTGAGAGTACACAATATAAAATAAAAAGACACACAAAAAATGTTCTGGTACTTTAAAAGACTCATGGCTGTATTTTAATGTGAGCTTTTGCGGAGTTCAGCCGAATGTCAGGATTGAACTCAGACCGAGTTTGGGTTGCATGACGAGCCAAACCACTATGCTTTCCAGGGCTGTTCTGTGTTGTAATTTAAGAATACAATTGGCCCTCCATCATTGTAAAAAGTAAAGGTTTCCCTTGCTCGAAAGCCAGTCGTATCCGACTCTAGGGTTCAGTGCTCATCTCTGTTTCAAAGCCGAAGAGCCATCCATGCACATTCACGGATCTCGTCAGGCTTAAGAGTGAGAGATTTCACGGCATCAGTTTATACACCTCAGGCACAACAGAGTGGTTGGTTAGCATAACTGCCAGGTTCCCCAAATCAGTGTGGATTTTTAAAGTTCGAGACCCGGGCGCTGCATGACAGATTGAGCGCCCGTCTCTTAGTCCCAGCTCTTGGGGACACGCAAGGATGTCCCCTGAGCGGAGTTTCAACCCAGAATTATTTCGGACACGAAATTATTAAAATTCCTGTAAGGATTTTTATGACCCAGAAAAACACCTTCTGGCACAAACTTTTGCCTGGCCTGGTGCAGATCCCGGGTGGGCCAGAAAGAGTTCAGGCTCTGTTTGCTCTGAGCCAGGCAGAGAAATGTATTGAATGGCTCCCTAGGTGGAGAAGCAAACGCATTGGCTAACTTCGAGGGCGGTTCACATGTGGGAAGCGTTTCCAGGCCTGGATTGTCACGAATCCGGAGCCGCCACATTCATTCCAAATATCTTCCTCCCCAGCTGGGCTTATCACAACAATGGCGAATCTTGGGCACTCCGGCTGATCTTGGACTTCAGTTCCCAGAAGCCCATGTCCCTGTAAATCCACACCAATGGGTTTATTGCGCATGTTCTTGGGATTTCAGTTCCCAGAAGCCCACGACTCTGTGAATCCACACCAATGGGTTTAATGTGCAAGTTTATGGGACTTCAGTTCCCAGAAAACCACATCTCTCTGAATCCAAACCAATGAGTTTACTGCACATGTTTATGGGACTTCAGTTTTCGGAAGCCTACCCCACGTCCCTGTGAATCCACACCAATGGGTTTACTGCGCATGTTCTTGGGACTTCAGTTCCCAGAAAACCACATCTCTCTGAATCCACACCAATGGGTGTACTGCGCATGTTCTTGGACTTCATTTCCCAGAAACCCACGTCCCTGTGAATCCACACCAATGGGTTTACTGTGCATGTTCTTGGGACTCCAGTTCCCGGAAGCCGATGTCTCTGTGAATCCACACCAATGGGTTTACTGCACATGTTTATGGGACTTCAGTTCCCAGAAGCCCAAGTTCCTGTGAATCCACATGAATGGGTTTACTACACATATTCTTAGATTTCAATTCCCAGAAGCCCAAGTCTCTGTGAATCCACACCAATGGGTTTACTGCACGTGCTCTTGCACTTCAGTTCCCAGAAGCCCAAGTCTTTGTGAATCCACACCAATGGGTTTACTGCGTGTGCTCTTGGACTTCAATTCCCAGAGTCTACATATTGTGTGCTCTGATATTACTGTATAGGGCAGTGGTGGTGAACCTTGGCACGCCAGGTGTTCTTGGACTTCAAATCCCAGAAGCCCAAGTCTCTGTGGATCAATAAACCCATTCGTGTGGATTCACAGGGACTTGGGCTTCTGGGAATTGAAATCCAAGAACACCTGGAGTGCCAAGTTTTGCCACCACTGCCCTGTACAGTAATATCAGAAAATATACAATATGTAGACTGCTACTCAAGAAGGGGGAGCCCTTAGGGCCCCCCTTCCTCTCCTGAAAGTGAGTTTGTATGCAATCCTTTCCTTAAATACAATTTTAACCTTTCAAGAAGTGACCAGAGTGTTTCCTTTGCGACGAAAGTCCTGGGTTGTGGGAAGCAGAAGCAGCTCAGGTCAGGTCGAGGGGCTCCAGAGGGCCCAAACGCCAAGGGCTGCCAGACACGACTCTTTCCCAAGCCCCTGTGAATCCACATGAATGTGTTAATTGGTCTCTGTGAATCCACATGAATGGGGTTAACTGTGAGTGTTTCTGGGACTTCAGTCCCCAGAAGCTCAAGTCCCTGTGAATCCACACGAATGGGCTTACTGCACGTACGCACTGTTCATGGACTTCAATTCCCAGAAGCCCACGTCCCTGTGAATCCACACGAATGGGTTTATTGCAATATGCAATGGATTCACAGGGACTTGGGCTTCTGGGAATTGATGTCCAAGAACAGCTGGAGTGCCAAGGTTCACCATCACGAGCTTATCATTTGAATTTTCCTCCTTCTTCCAGAACAAGTTATTTGCCTTCAGACTGAGAAATGGGATTATTTGCCAAAAGAATCGCTCACGGACTTGGGTTTCTGCTCTCCAAATATTTGACCGGGCAACCAAAAGCGTGATCAGCCCTTTCTGCTTCTGTTCCTGTCTGGTTCACTCTGATGTATAAAAGGTTTTATTAGCAAAATTACCCGCGGAAGAAATAGAAGAGGTCACTTTTTGTAAACTAGTAAAGACTGCAGTGGCTCACGTGGTTAAGACGCTGAACTCGCTGACTGGAAGGTCAGAGTTCGATTCCCAGGAACTGCATGACGGAGTGAGCCCCTGTCATCTGCCCCAGCTCCTGCCAACCTAGCTGTTTGAAAACAAGAAATTGCAAGTAGATAAATAGGGACCACTTTGGTGGGAAAGGTAAACAGCATTCTATGCACTCCGGTGTTGAGAAATGCCTGCCACATGTCCACGGAAATGTCTGCAGATGCAGACAGTCCTGGCTCTTTGGCTATAAACAGAGATGAGCACTGGAACCTAGAGTCAGATATGACTGAGTTTTGAGCAAGGGCAGTCCGAGGCTCATCTCTGTTTAGAGCCCAAGAGTCTGCTCTGTCTGACGCTGCAGACATTTCTGTGGTCATGTGGCAGGCAGGACTAGACACTGGAAGGGTCTAGTGGTACCTGTTTATCTCCTTGCAAATTTCTTGCACGTTTATAAAAATGTGGCTCTTCCGTGTCGCAATCAAACCTTGGACTGCCCAAATGAGGCCACTTTCTTGGCTTTGGCGTTGGCCAAACTCAAGTCCTCGTCGGTGCCTGTTTCTGCAGTTATTGGCAGACTAGTAAGTGAGCCAATGGATTCTCCATCCCTCCACATTCACACAGTGTGTTGTTGTCTGCCAGTAGCCCCCATTTCAGCCTGTTGGTCTTGCATTTAGGGCAGGCTTTCTCAACCTTTTCAGGGTTGGGGCCAGATTATTCCCCTCAGAATGGCTGTGCAGGCTGGGCATGTTTTTCTGCACAAGTTCTTGTACAAAAATGCATGTTTTTGGCAAGATCTTGCGAGAATTCGGTGTGTTTTTGCCAGTTTTCAGTGCTTCCAGGCAGCAGCGGCAAGAACAAAGAGTACGTTGGGGGCTAGATGAAAAAGACTTTGGGGGCTGGGTTTGATTTGTGGGCTGTAGGTTGAGAATACCTGATTTAGGGGTTCTGACTTAGCCTTTTCATGGTCCTGCAAGTGATGTAGGGGAGATTGAGATCTTCAGCTATATCCCCCTTTAATTATATTCCTTGTCCAGTGAGCTCCTTCCTCCATCTTCTCGTTTGGTTTTGCTCTTGCGTACCTTGAAGAGTGTTTGTTCTTGCCATAAAAACTCTTCCTGGATCTGCGTTGTTAGACTTGAGACTCATCTCCATTCAGAGGGTGTTGAGGGGTCCTTCTCTTGCTTCGTTCTCTCACCCTCCACTTCTACTTCTCTCCTGATTTTAGGTGGAGTTATACCAACCAGAAGATATGTTTTCTCAACTGGTGTAGCTTTGAGGCATCCCGTCCTTATACGCATGGCTTCATTAACAGTAATGACAACTTGTTTTGCACTCCATACTGGAGCAGCATCCTATTTGGTGGAGGCACTCATGGCCAAAGCTGATGTGCGCAACATGGATGGTTGAGTTCCCCACTTACCGTTTATGAGTTTCCTGATTATATTGTTCTTTGTACTAACCTTGGCATTGTTATCCAGGCAGTGCTGCTTAAAAGAGTACACAGGTGGATGGTTGAGTTCCCCACCTATAGTTTGTGAGTTTCCTGATTATATTGTTCTTTGTACTAACCTTGGCTTTGGTATCCAGGCAGTGCTGCTTAAAAGAGTACACAGCGTGGATGGTTGAGTTCCCCACTTACCGTTTGTGAGTTTCCTGATTATATTGTTCTTGGCTTTGGTATCCAGGCAGTGCTGCTTAAAAGAGTACACAGCGTGGATGGTTGAGTTCCCCACCTATAGTTTGTGAGTTTCCTGATGATATTGTTCTTTGTGCTAACTTTAGCTAACTTCAGTGACAGCCTGTGGAAGACGCAGAAATGCTAAGAATGAAAGTTTGGGTCTTGCGGAATAAACCAGAACAACCCCTGTTTTTCTGACCGAGGCAGGCTGGCAGACCCAGGTTTTGGAAGACAAGAGGTTGCGGTGGTCATTCTGAGTATCTGTCCTGTTTCATATCTCCTGAATACGTGAAGATCTGTCATTACGGCGACAAACGGCAGAGGAATCTCGTTCGTCCGGCTCTTCCACTGTCTTGTCTCTTCAATCGGCAGACTGCAAAGAAACATCTTTAGAGAGAGGAGGAGAGAGAAAGTCTGGGGAGGGTCTCTACTGTGTCATTCTTTTCTCTTCAACTTTGCTAGGAAAGAATTAAACAGATCTCGCTCTAACATTTTTTTAACCCCAGTTGCCAAGAGACAGTTCCAACTCTAGCACAACTAAGAGCGAAAACCCTGAAATAAGGGTTTGCATTTTGCACGGAGCGTTCCGTGCGCTCCGGTGTCTAGTCATGCCTGCCACATGACCACGGAAACGTCTGCAGAAGCAGACAGCGCTGGCTCTTCGGCTTAGAAACAGAGATGAGCACTGCACCCCAGAGTCGGATACGACTGGCTTTCAAGCAAGGGAAACCTTTACCTTTTACCTATTTTGCAAATTCAGCAATCGGAAGCCCGTTTTAAACGAGTGGCGTGGGGGGGGGGGGGTTATTCGTTTAATACTGTACAATTTATATATTGGGGTGGGTGGGTAGAACTGCTGGATGGATGGATAAGAGACCTTTCTGCTTTTCACCTATCAAAGCCACACCTGATGTTTTAATTGGGGGGAGATTTCTGCTTATTGCAGGGGTTCTCAACCTTTTTGCGCCACCGGCTGGACCACACACCCTCAGACAAGTGGAGCGGGCCAGACATGTGGGTTCCCCCTGCTGTAAGCAATAAACCACGGGGGGGGGACGTTTACACAGGTGCAGGCATGTTTGTGCAGGCGCGTTTATGGCTGTCGCAAATGCATCCGCTGCAGGCCGGATGATTTGTTGCTGCAGGCCAGGTCTGGCCCACACACTGTAGGTTGAGGACCTCTGGCTTATGGGGTCCAATCTCACCTGTCCAGAGAACTCACCTCTCCCCACATCTCTTTCTCTCCTCAGTGTGTCCCACTGCGTGCAAATCCCAGGGCTGCACCCCAGATGGCAAATGCTGCCACCCGGAGTGTCTGGGGGCCTGCCAAGAGCCAGGTGACCCTGAGAAATGTGTGGCCTGCCGGAACTTCATGCTGGATGGGAAGTGTCTGGAGTCGTGCCCGGCTGGCTACCTGCGCTTCCGGGGCTGGCGCTGTGTGACCTTCGAGTTCTGCCAGGGGCTGCACAACACCTGCAAGACCGCCCGCGAGTCCGGCTGCCATGTGGTCCACAACGGGGAGTGCGTCCCCGAATGCCCCTCCGGCTACACCCTCAACGCCACCAGGTGAGTAGCTTGGCTCTCTTTTCAGCCCACCCTGAAATGGCTGACCGATGAAGTGGATCCTTCCATATTCCAAATGGAGCCAGAATCCATTGGCTCATTTGCTGGTTCTGCTGATGACAGCCAGAAACGGGCACCGAGGAGGACTTGGGGTTGGCCCAAGTCAAGAAAATGGCTTCATTTGGGCAGTCCAAAGTTTGATCAGGACCCAAAAGAAGGAGAACCAGAAACATGCACTGATGAGGACTTGAGTTTGGCCATCGCCAAAGCCAAGAAAGTGGCTCCATTTGGGCAGTCCAGGGTTT
Organism: Bradypodion pumilum; assembly: GCA_035047305.1. NCBI lineage: Eukaryota > Metazoa > Chordata > Lepidosauria > Squamata > Chamaeleonidae > Bradypodion > Bradypodion pumilum. The sequence continues at coordinate 41,162,694 of JAWDJD010000007.1, read as the reverse complement.
GATTGGGACACAGAAGAAGAAGTTGGACTGTCGCCCCTGCCCGTCATAGTTGTGCCAGTCTAGGAAAAGCCCCTCATTTGCAAGTAGCATTGCCCAGTTTGGCCTCTTCTTTTGTGTCCTGATCAAACCCTGGACTGCCCAAATGAAGCCACTTTCTTGACTTTGGCATTAGCCAAAATGAAATCCTCGTTGGCGCATGTTTCTGGCAGTCATCGGCAGACCAGTAAATGAGCCAATGGATTCTGTATCTCTCCACATTCACACACAGCGTGTTGTTGTCCACCATCAGCTACACACACACACACACAATTGAGCCTGTTAGTCTTGCCTTTAGGGACTCCAACCCTAAGCCCATTCACGGTCCTCCAAGTGACGTCGGGGAGGTTGAGTTCCTCAGCCAGATCCTCCTCTAATTTCGTTCCTTGTCCAGTGAGCTCCTTCCTCCATCTTCTAATTTGGTTTTGTTCTTGCATCCCTTCAAGAGTATTTGTTCTTGCTATAAAGCTCTTCCTGGATCTGAGTCAGTGGATATGAGGCTCATGTCCGTCCAGAGGGTGTTGAGGGTCTTTCTCTTGCTTCGTTCTCTCACCCTCTGCTGTTACTTCTCTCCCGATCTTAGGTGGAGCGAGACCCACCATTCGCAACCTACTGCCCGTGGGCCACAGCCAGCCCTCGGCACCAAATAATCCAACTCCCAACCTTGCTCCAATGCCAGAATCGACTGTGGACTCATTTACAGCCATGTAAACGTGTTTATGACAGCCGTAAATGATTCCGTGGCTGTCGTAAACATGTTTAGGACAACCGTAGATGCGTTTTCTGGCACCAGTCCGGTCCGCTCAGCTGTCTGAGGGGGCTTGGTCCAGCCCAGGGCTAGAAAATGTTGAGAACTGATTTAAATGTAGATGAGCCTTAGCATCAGATCTGAATGGCTTTCTAGCAAGGGAGATACCTTGAGCTAAGAGAGCCTGTGCAAATCCATTGGGATCTTCCTTAGACCACTACCTGATCTCTCACTCTTTCTTTTTCTCTCTCTTTCTCACTCTTTCTCTCTTTCTCTTTCTCTTGCACTTTCTTTCTCTCTTTCTCTCTCTCTCTCTCCTGCCTGGCTTTCTCATTCCAGCCTTCTCTGCACCCCTTGTGCTGGACTCTGTCCAAAGATCTGCGACTTGGAGGAGGAAAAGGTTATTGACTCCGTGAAGGCTGCCCAGGAGCTGCGAGGCTGCACGATTGTCAACGGGAGCCTGACCATTAACATCCGTGGAGGAAGTGAGTGTGTGTGTGTGTGTTGGGGGAGCGCCTCACCCCGTCCCGGACTGTTTGAACCCCTCAGAGACAGGGCCAAGGAAGAGGGGCTCTGGGTCTTCCTCCGGTTGGATTGACTGGTGGTGGTTGCTCTCTGGTCTTTAATGCTGCGAGCCACCTGGAGTGGCCTTTTAACAGTGAAGCCGGAGACAGAGGCTTGAAATGGAATTAAATAGACAGAAAGAATGGCAATCAAAGTAGACAGATACAAATATGATGAAGCATGAGTGGATTGGTGGATAGATGGATGGACAGACAGATAGATACAGTGGAACCCTGCTTTATGAATGGCTCGCTTAATGAGTGGTTCGCTTTAAAGAAAAATCGTTATAAGGAAAACCCCGTGGAATGGATTAATTCCGTCAAGCGGGTTTTACTGTAGATAGATACAGATAAACCCCTACTTATGAAAAAAGTCTGTTCCGTTGGCTTTTATGTAAATCGGTTTTTTACTTCACTCGAAGCAAACCATAGGAAAAATGAATCTTTTACATAACTCGAAGCAAACCCATAGGAAATTGTGTTATGTAAATCAGGATATTTATGTAAATCAGGACATAGTTTTAGTGCAAAAATCATTATGTAAGTCGAATTTTATGTAACTTGAGCCATATGTAAGTTGAGGTTTTACTGTAGATAGATAGACACATAGATAGATAGATAGATAGATAGATAGATAGATAGATAGATGCATGAGTGGATAATAGATGGATGGGAAGGAGGGAAGGGAGGGAGGAAGGATGCATGAGTGGGTGATAGAGAGATAAAGTCAGCTTTTTTTGTTTTATTTTTTTCTTCCCCTTTCCATGTTCCCAAATTCTGCTTTCTTTTATAGGCAACATCGCCTCTGAGCTCGAAGCCAACCTGGGCCTGATTGAAGAGATTTCAGGCTACCTGAAGATCCGCCGCTCCTACGCCCTGGTCTCCCTCTCCTTCTTCCGCAAACTACGCCTCATCCGAGGGCGGGTCTTGGAAGCCGGGTGAGTCGGTTGGAGACCCGGGAATGGCAGGCCTTGGGTGTATATAGACAGATAGATATAAAGAGCCACCAATCCATTGGACCTGCTGTGAAAAGAATGAGCCCCTGCGCCAGATGTGAAAGGAGGGATGAAGGGAGGGGAGTGGCCGCAATGCACTTTTCCATGGGAATGCGTTGAAAACCAAAAGTACATTGGCTTCCCATAGGAATGCATTGAAAACCAATTAATCCGGTCCAGGGGGATAATCTGTAAACTGAGCCACTATTTTCTATGGATTTCTCTTATTGTTACGTGGTTTTTATGTTAACCGAGCTGATTGTTAACTGAAGTTTCACTGTAGGTGATAGGCAAATTCCTAGGCCTTATAGACCTATTTCTCACATCAGTTCACTTACTTGCCCAGACATGCTTGGCCGCTGCTGGAACATGCATGCCACCAGGGGACGTGATTCAGCTGAGGCGGCAGCAGGCCTAGTGGTAACTGCAACTGTTATATTCCCATGTAAAAATACATTACCTAATTTAAGATCCTTTGAACAGCTATAACACGCCTTACAATCTGTATGTGGCAAGCAAATTCTGAGTTCACATTAGGAATCGGCACACTTGATAGCATGTAAATCACATGTGTTATTCCCAGTAGCAAAATTGCTGTTGTGCAGTGTTATTCCGGTTCGAAAGCAAGAAATTGCAAGTCAATAAATAGGGACACCTTTGGTGGGAAGGTCAACAGCGTTCCGTGCACTCTGGTGTCTTGTCCAGCCTGCCACATGACCATGGAGACATCTGCTAAAGCAGACAGCACCGGCTCTTCAGCTTTGAAACAGCGATGAGCACTGAACCCTAGAGTCGGGTCTGACTGGCTTTCGAGCAAGGGAAACCTTTCCCTAGTGTTATTCCAGCCTTGAGCAGATGGGGTTGGATTCAATGGCCTCCCGGTGTCCCTACTTCCAACTCTGCCCTTCCTCTGATTCCTTTTGGGGACACGAACGGAGACTCCCCACCCCCCAAAAAACCACAACCCTTTCCGCTTAGAATTCATTTCTGACACAAAATAATTCTTCTTCCTTTAGCAACTACTCCTTCTACGCCCTGGACAACCAGAACCTGCGCAAACTCTGGGACTGGAGCAAGCACAACCTGACCATCTCCCGAGGGAAGCTCTTCTTCCACTACAACCCCAAGCTCTGCCTGGCCGAGATCCACCGCCTGGAGGAGATTTCCGGCACCAAAGGCCACCAGGAGAAGAACGACATCGCCCTCAAGACCAACGGAGACCAGGCCTCCTGTAAGGGAAGGACCCGGGGTGGGGGCTGAGGGGGGCATGGTTTCTATACCTGGGGAATGGGTGGGTAGGTAGGTGGGTAATCTGCCTCTTTCTGTCATCCTGGTCTTTGTGTGGGCGAGTGTGTTTGCATATCTTTCTGAAGCCCCCAGCCCGGTTAAACACCGAGGACTTCTTGCTCCGCTGAGTGGACCGAGTGGGATTTGAACCCGGGCCTCTCTCTCTTTCTCCCCTCCCTCCCGCAGGTGAGAATGAAGTGCTCAGGTTTTCCTTCATCAAGACCTCCAGTGACAAGATTGTGTTGAAGTGGGAGCCCTACTGGCCCCTGGACTACCGGGACCTCCTGGGCTTCATGCTCTTCTACAAGGAAGCGTGAGTAGAACGTGGGCATCCGTCCGTCCGTCCGTCCCCTGCAGTGGGATCCAGGTTTGGATCCAGGTTTGGCTCAGAGAAGTGGGTTTAATGGTCCTTTCCCACCCTCACGGACAACAGGCAGGAAGGGACCTTTTTGATAGTGCCCGGACTCTCTGTGGTCATGTGGCAGGCACCACGGAATACTGTTAGCTTTCCTGCTGAAGGCGTAACCTATTTATCTACGTGCAAATGTCTTGCTTTTGAACTGCTAGGTTGGCAGGAGCTCACAAAACACTTACCTTTTCTATTGAAGTGGTGCCTGTTTATCTACTTGCAAATTTCTTGCCATTTCGAACTGTTTGGTTGGCAGAAGCGTAAGGAACATTGTAACCTTTCCCGCCAAAGTGCTGCCTGTTTATCTGCTTGCAAATTTCTTGCAATTTTGAACTGTTAGGTTGGCAGGGAGTGCACGGAATGCTGTTACCTTTCCCACCCAAGAGGTGCCTGTTTATCTACTTGCAAATTTCTTGCAGTTTTGAACTGATAGGTTGGCAGGAGCACAGGGAAAGCTGTTACCTTTCCTGCCAAAGGGGTACCTGTTTATCTACTTGCAAATTTCTTTCCTTTGAACTGCTGGGCTGCCAGGAGCCGGGACAGATGGCAGGACACCCACTCCGTTGCATGGCACTTGGGTCTCGAACTGCTGACCTTGTAATTGGTCTCCAGGCACATGTCTTAAAATGTCGGTCCTTTCCCTTTCCTCCTTTGCTTCCTGCGGAGTCAGTCCATTCCGGAACGTGACGGAGTTTGACGGCCATGATGTCTGCGGTTCAAACAGCTGGACGGTGGTAGACATTGAGCCCCCTCCCCGGCCGACTGATGGCAAGCCGGCCTTGCACCCGGGCTGGCTGCTTCGGGGCCTGAAACCTTGGACTCAGTACGCCTTCTTCGTCAAGACTTTGGTCACCCACTCGGACGAGCGCAAGAGCTACGGGGCGAAGAGCGAGATCATCTACGTCCAGACCAACGCCTCAGGTCAGTCTTCGGGCGGCCATGCTGGAGGGAGGTCGAGAGGGTCAGGGAATGAAAATAGCCATTATGCTGCACAAAAAATGATTCTGCCGCTGGGAATAACACATGTAATTTACATGCTACCCAATGACTGAGTTGGGAAAGGGGTCCTGTGAGGCCATCCATTCCAACCCCGCTTAATCAATGCAGGAATCCCAACCAAAGCAGAGACCGAATCATCTCCTTTTCCGCACCCTCCCTGGGTGACTCTTCCTTCTCTTTCCTCTCCCTCCAGTGCCTGCCGTCCCCACAGATCCGATCTCGGTCTCCAACTCGTCGTCCCAGATCATCCTGAAGTGGAAGCCTCCCTCAGATCCCAACGGGAACATCACCCACTACGTGGTAGTGTGGGTCCAGCAGAGCGAGGACCGGGAACTCTACGAACTGGACTACTGCCTGAAAGGTAGGAGGAGCCAATCACTACGGGTGGTGTGTGTTTGTATGTGTGTATGTGTGTAAGAGATCTCTTTTTATATTTTCTTCAAATAGAAACATAAACAATAGAAAACAGATAGATCCATCTTTATGTCCATCTATTAATGCATCATATCTGTGTCTTTCTGTCTGTTTATCTATCTGTCTATTTCTTTCTTTCTTTCTTTCTCTTTCTGTCTTTCTATCTCTAGCTCTCTGTCCATTCATGCATTACCTCTCTCTGTCTGTCTGTCTATCTATCTATTTATTCACGCAGCATATCTCTGTCTCTTTCTATCTATCTCCCTATCCATTCATACATTATCTCTCTCTCTCTCTGTCTTTCATGCATTATCTCTGTCTGTCTGTCTATTCACACCATTTCTTTCTTCCTTTCTCTCTTTCTTTCTGTCTCTATCCATTCATACATTCTCTCTCTCTGTTCATGCATCATATCTATACCTATCTTGTCTATCTTTCTGTCTGTGTCTGTCTATCTCTCATGCATCATATCTGTCTGTCTATCTGACTATTTCTATCGCTTTCTTTCTTTCTGTCCATTCATACATTATCTTTCTTTTTCTATCTCTCTCCATTCATGCATTTTCTGTCTGTCTGTCTGTCTTTATTCATGCACCATATCTGTCTGTCCGTCTGTTTGTAAACTAACATCTGCCTTGATGGTCATTTTTCCCCCAGCCTTCTCTCGCTCTTCCCCAGGGAATTGAGAGCTCAAGGAAACGACTTTGCTCATCCAAAGCAAAAGCCCCCTGTTTTTAAAAGGCCCTTATGTCGCCCCATCTCTCCCCCCGCAGGTTTGAAGCTCCCCTCCCGGACCTGGTCTCCCCCGCTGGAGTCGGAAGATGTCCACAAGCACAACCGGACAGAGAGTGAGGAGGTCAGCGGGGAGTGTTGCGCCTGCCCCAAGACGGACTCTCAGATCCAGAAGGAACTGGAGGAGTCGGCCTTCCGGAAGACCTTTGAGAATTACCTCCACAATGAGGTCTTCATCCCCAGGTGAGAGAACTTCACGCCTGGACTCCTACTCCTTCAGGGTTGGCTCTCCGAGCCCTCTCTCCCGGAGCGTTGTAGAGAAATGTACTGAGGATGTAAACAGAATCAGAGAATGACTGAGTTGGAAGAAGGGATCTCGTGAGGCCATCCAGTCCAACCCCACCTGCTCAATGCACGAAACCTCAATCAAATTCTATTGGTATCCGGTGGATTGATTTATTTCTTCCTGTTCCTTTCAGAGCAGCTTTCACTTCGCTTTCTAGAACCGTGTGTTCTTAGAACCATATAATAGCTGGGCGCCCAGCACATAGAATGCTGTTATCTTTCCCACCAAACTGGTACCTGTTTATCTACTTGCAAATTTGTGCAGAACCCAGATTTTTATTTTTATTTTGGACTTCTCATCCTCCAAAACAGGTAGAAGAGGCCCATGTCACACTCTTGACTACTATTTAACTGGTAATGCCATGAAGATTTATTTTGTTTTTAAATGCTGTTTGCTCTTTGCTTTAGAACCGGGACTGGCTTGCTTGTTCAGAGGTTGCCGTGAACCCTGGCCTCCTCTGAAAGAGGAGAGAGTTCATAAACCCTCCAGGCGCTCAGAACAATGAGACCTTTCCACAGAGTTAATGAGTAAATCAGACAAATGTGTAAACAGAATTTCCTCAGTCCCTTAATTTTTGCGTGAAGTTTGACTGGATGATTCTTAAACGTTATTCAGGGAAACAAGTGACAAGGATAAGCAAAGTTTGATAGATCCTTGCATCATTTTAGTTTATGCAGTGTAAGGATCATGTAGCCCATTATCCTTTAACCACTTGCACCATTTTAGTTTATGCAGCGTAAGGATCACATAGCCCATTATTCTTCAACCACTTGCATCATTTTAGTTTATGCAGTGTAAGGATCACATAGCCCATTATCCTTCAACCACTTGCACCATTTTAGTTTATGCAGCGTAAGGATCACATAGCCCATTATTCTTCAACCACTTGCATCATTTTAGTTTATGCAGTGTAAGGATCACATAGCCCATTATCCTTCAACCACTTGCATCATTTTAGTTTATGCAGTGTAGGATCACATAGCCCATTTCCCTTCAACTACTTCCTGGGTATTTCTATGGGTTTTTAGAGGATTTTAGCTATGTTTGTAATGTTGTTTTATTTGCTGTTAGCCACCCAGAGTCAGCGACGAGTTGGGCAGCCATAGAAATTTGGAAAATAAATAAATAAACCACTTGAATCATTTTAGTTTATGCATCATTTTAGTTTATGCAGTGTACAGCTCACATAGCCCATTATTCTTCAACCAACAGGACCCATGTGCCGCCTGATAGAGACCTCAAATTCCTTTAGGAAGCCAGCCTAAAAGCCCTTCTTTTGCTGCTTCAGAATCACGTTAAGGTTCTGCTCGGGGGCTAAACAAATCCACGCTAGGTTTCCATCCCTGGTTCTTTCTCCTTGCAAAAAACAGCCAGACCTGGTAGGACGTTCAGAATTATTAGGTAGCGATTGCTCATAATAAAAGGTTTCCAAGAGGAACTACTGGAATAACTCCCACTAGCTTAGGCTTCGCAGAAGGAAAGTCCGAAATGTCTTCTGTAAAAAAGAACGTTAAAGTTCAAAAGCTTTATTATGTGTTAAAAAAATAGACTTTTTTTAAAAAAACAGGAATAAAAAATGTAATAAAAATTGAGAGGAACGTTTTTCTATTCTTATCAAAACATCTGCCTTGTAAAACATTACAATGCAGACGGTGGCATCTTGTGGTCAACTCTGGTAATGCGACATAGAAACATCTGTATTTCATGGATATTTTTAAATTGAATGCCCCAGTGGCTCAGTGGTTAAGAAGCTCGCCTTGTCAGCTGGAAGGCCGGCAAGTCGGCAGTTTGAGACCCCGGTACTGCATGATGGAGTGAGCTCCCATCTCTCCCTCAGCTCCTGCCAACTGAGCAGTTCGAAAGCAAGAAATTGCAAGTAGATAAATTGGGACCACTTCGGTGGAGAAAAAAGATCTTAGGGATATGAAAGGAGCCTCATTCAGGCATTCCCCCTGAGCAGAGTTTCTCCAGCAAAAATCCTTTCAACCCAGAATAATTTCTGACACAAAATTATTATAATTGAATATTTTTAGTAAAGGTAAAGGTTGCTCTTGCTCGACAGCCAGTCATATCCATCTGTAGGGTTCAGGGCTCATCTCTGTTTCTAGCCAAAGAGCCAATGCTGTCTGTGTTGGCAGACATTTCCATGGACATATGGCAGGCACGCCTAGACACCGAAGTGCACAGAACGCTGTTGACCCGTGAATATTGAATCTGCAGATATGGGGAAAACCTATGTGCTTAAATCAGGGTACCCTTCCTTGAACCCCGTTTGGGCAAGGTTTCCCTCTATTCAGCACTAGTTATTAGACCAAGAGATTTGCAAGTAAATAAACAGGTGCCACCTCTGCAGGAAAGGTAACAGCGTTCCAGTGTTCCAAGTCCTGTCTGCCACATGACCAGGGGAAAGTACTCTGATTGTTTTATGTTTATTGTCTGATTGTTTATGTTTAGTGGTTGTTTCTTGCACTGTAAACCGCCCGGAGTCACTTCGGCGAAGGGGCGGCTAAACAAGTTTAAATGAATGAATGAATAATGAGCACCGAATTCCTAGAGTTGTATATGGCTGGCTTTCGAGCAAGGGTTGACCTTTCACGGAAGCCTAGTCCCAAAACCTGGGGGGTCCTGTTAGTCCCCCTCTATTCAGCCCTAGTTAAACCCCCATCTAGAATCCTGAGTTCAATTCTGGGCATCCCACTTTTTAAGAAGAGAAGGGCAAGGCGGATAATCGGAGGATACTGGAAACCAAACCCTAGCACTGTGACGACCGACCTTGGGCACTTCAGCTGTTCTTGGACTACAATTCCCTGAAGCCCAAGCCTCTGTGGATCCACACGAATGGGTTTACTGAGACTTGGGCTTCTGGGAATTGAAGCCCAAGAACACCTGGAGTGCCCAAGGTTCACCACCACAGCCCTATGGAGGAAAGACAGAAGGAACTGGGCAGGTTTAGCCTGGAGAAAAGGAGATTTACAGGGGAGAGGATGATTGATGATGATGACACTCTTCAAATGCCTGAAAGATTGTCCTAAAGAGGAAGGGAAGCATCTCTTTGCCATCATTGCAGAGTGCAGGGCGCATCATAATGTGCCTCAAACTGCAGGAAGTCAGATCTAGGCTAAATATCAGGAGAGACATGGTTAGAGCAGTACGACAGTGGAAGAAGCCACGGTTTCACGAGGTGGTGAGCGCTCCAACACTGGAAGCATTCAAGAGAGAATTGGAACGCAACCCCCATCTGTCCGATCGGCCTGGATTGGGATTCCTACATTGAGCCCAGGGGGTCGGACTGGATGGCTTTTTCATCCACGTCCCCCCATCCCCCCAGAAGGACTTGGGACTGTGTTGGGGTATATCTTTATATTGCTATATTGTTATTTTGTGATGATTTGTATTTGGACATTTTGTATTTTGTATATTTTGTACTTTTTTGATGCTATTAATTGATGTTTTACATATAATTTTATAATTGTGATTTTGTATATATATTTTTGTATATTGTTTGAATTGAGATTTATATGCTGCTTTTGTACTTTGGATATTGTATTTATATGCTGTAAACCGCTTTGAGTTCTCTTAGGGGAAGTAAAGTGGTATAGAAATGTAAATATAATAACAATAATAACAATAATAATAATAATGGCCTCACAGGACCCTTTTCCAACCCAGTGTTTCTGTAAAAGAATAAATGCCAGAGCTGCTTTGATTTGGATTTCTACATTGAGCATGGGGTGGGGTGGGGTGGGGTGGACTGGATGGTTAAAAGGCCACTTCCAACTCAATTAGTCTGTCTGTCTGTCTATTGCTCCATCTCTATATTTCTCTGTCTGTCTGTCTGTCTATTGCTCTATCTATTTGTCTGTCTGTCTATTGCTCTCTTGGTCTGTTTGTCTGTCTGTCTGTTGCTCTATTTATTTTTCTATTGCTCTCTCTCCATCCATCTATTGATTGATCGATCTATTGATGAATGGATGGATTGATGGATCTATCGATGGATGGATGCCATACCTGCTTTGAATCGAATTCTTACATTGAACAGATGGGGTTGGACTGGATGGCCTCACGGGACTCCTTTCCTAACTCATTTATTCATTCATTCATTCCTCCACCCATTTCCAGGCCACAGACAAGGAGACGTCGGGACCTGGGCCGGGTGGCCAACAGCACCGCTTTCCCTCCGGTTGGCCCAGGCTTTGCCAACGGCTCCTCCATGCCCAACCCGGAGGAGGATGGCAAACCCTTCGAGATGGTGGTCCTGAAAGAGTCGGTGGTCATCTCCAACCTGCGGCACTTCACGGGCTACCGGATCGAGATCCAGGCCTGTAACCGTGAGGCCCCCAAGGAGTGCAGCGTGGCCACCTACGTCAGCGCCCGGACCATGCCGGAAGGTGAGGCGGTTTCTTACCCACCCACCCCTCTGGCCTTTCCTAGGCTGAACCCACCCAGCGTGTCCCGGAATTGGGGCCTTAATTTTCTCTCTCTCTCCCATCGCCCAACAGCGAAAGCAGACAATATTGTGGGGCCCGTGCTCCATGAAGTGATTGACAAGAACACCGTCCATCTGCGGTGGATGGAGCCGAAAGAACCCAACGGCCTCATCATTCTCTACGAGGTGAACTACGGGCGCCTGGGTGACTCCGAGGTGAGGACCCGCCTCTGTTCTCCCCAAACATCTCAGCTCTCTGTTGGGTCAGGGAACTGGGAGGAAGGTCTGTCTGGCTGTCAGGAAGGCTCGGGCAGAGCAGAGAATGACCAAGTTGGAAAAGGGAGTCCCGTGAGGTCATCCAGTCCAAACCCATTCAATCAATGTAGGAATCCCAATTAAAGCAGATATAGAATCATCTATATCAGGAGTTCTCGGCCTTTTTAAGCCAGGGGCCAGGTCACGCTCCCTCAGATAGCTTTGGAGACCGGATTGCCATTTTGCCCTTCCTCCACCACACGGCACTTCCGGCGGTGGTGGGGGCACATAAATGGTGCGGTGGGTTGCAACTGGCCCATGAGCTGCAGGTTGAGAATCCCTGTTCTATATAGGTATAGAACCGCTCGAGCAGTGGCTCAAGTGGTTAAGACGCTGAACTCAAAGACTGGAAGGTTGGAGTTCGATTCCCAAGTACTGCACGACTGAGTGAGTGCCTGTCCTCTGTCCCAGCTCCTGCCAGCCTAGTGGTTAAAAATCGCAAGTAGATAAAGAGGGACCATTTCGGTGGGAAGGTAAACAGCATTCCGTGCACTTTGGTGTCGAGGCATGCCTGCCCCATGTCCACGGAAACATCTGCAAAAGCAGACAGCACTGGCTTTCGAGCAAGGGTGACCTTTACCTTTAGAATCATAGAATGGCAGAGATGGCAAAGGGTCCCGTGAGGCCATGGAGTCCAACCCTGACTGTCCTAAAGGCAGAAATCCCAATCAAATCAGATACGGAATCATAGAATGACAGAGCTGGGAAAAGGGCCCATGAGGCCATTTTTCCAGACATTTCTGTGGTTAAGTGACAGCGGGACTAGACTAAACGCTGTAACCTTTCCCACTGAAGCGGTACCTGTTTATCTACTTGCAAATTTCTTGCCATTTGGAATGGCTAGCTTGGCAGGAACCGGTGCAGACGACAGAAGCTCATTCTGTCGTGCAGGACTCAGGTCTCGACCTGCCGGTCTTCTGGTTGTCAAGCTCAGCGTCTTCCACCACCGCCATCCCTATGTTTTTTTAGCTGCCTCTCTTTGTCATTTGTGTCATGAGAATGAAAAGCACATGGTCTTCTTCGTCTTCTCCTTCCGATTCTTTCTCCAGGAGCAACGCCACTGCGTCTCTCGCCGTGACTATTCCGCTGACCAAGGCTGCAAACTGCGGAGGCTGCAGCCGGGCAACTACAGCACCCGGATCCGGGCCACCTCCTTAGCCGGGAACGGGTCCTGGACGGAGCCTGTCTACTTCTACGTCTCTGACTACCGTAAGAGGAAACAACAGTTCTGCCTCTTCCGGGCCTCGTTCCCCTCCGAGAGGCTGGAATAGTGTCCGTGGCTGTTTGTGATTAGGGCCAGGGAAAACATGTTAACACAGCTTCTCCTCCTTCATTTTCTTCTCTTTCTTCTTCTCCTTCTTCTCCTCTTCCTCCTCCTCTTTTCCTTCTTCTCTTTTTCTTCTTCCTCCACCTTCTCCTCCTTCTTCCTCTTCTAATTCTTATTTTTATTTTTTCCTCCTCCTCCTCCTCTTCTAATCCTTCTTATTTTTCTCCTCCTTTCTAATTCTTCTTTTTCTTCTCATCTTTTTCTAATTCTTCTTTTTCTTCTTCTCTTCCTTCTCCTCCTCTTCTTTTTCTTCTAACTCTTCTTTTTCTTCTCCTTCTCCTCTTTCTTCTCCTCCTTCTCCTCTTCTTTTTCTTTTTATAATTCTTTTTCTCCTTTTCCTCCTTTTCCTCCTTCTCCTCCTCCTTCCTGGATCAGAATTCCAAACCATCATAGATTGGTTTCCAGCAAGGTGGAATTCCACCTCCTTCCAATATATAATTAAATTATTATTATTTTAAACTTTTAGGGATGAGTTTTTGTTTAACGCTTTATTATAACCTTTTCTCTCTCTCTCTCTTTTCCTCCTCCTCTAGTGCATGGCTCCCCCAACCCCGTGAGCATTATCGTTCCCGTCATTTTTGCCTTCTTCCTCTTTGTGGTCATTGGAGGCGCCTATGTGTTTGTCCGGAAAAAGTAGGTGTCCAAAATCACTTCCCCTGAGGATGATGATGATGTCTTTTAAATTGTTGTTTTTAATCATTTTAGTTCTTGTCGATGTTGATCATCTAGTAAACTTATTTAATTTTTTTATTGTACAGATATATGGTAAGCCACTCAAAGTGGGGAGAGTATCTCAGATGGGCGGGATATTCTAAACTCTTTAAAAGCTTTAAATTTTAATGCAAGAGGCCTGGTGGCGCAGGGGTTACAACTGCTGTCCTGCTGCCATCACGTCGTTACTTCGAATCCCAATGGGGTTCAAGTTTGACTCAACCTCTTCCATCCTTCCCAGATCAGTTACATGAGTCCCCAGCATGTGGAATTGCTAATATTACAAGGGGTTTAGTTGCATTTTAATATTTGGACCTCATTTTATCTCATTTATGTTTTTATTTTAACTATATTTTAGCTATATTTAGCTCCCCATTCTGGTGTAAAAGTGGCATATAAAAATTAAGTGCTGGTTTTGACCTTTAAAGCCCTTCATGGTAGTAGTGGGCCAGGATACTTAAGAGACCGTATTGCCCCAAGGTTTTTGACCCGTCCTACGAGAGCGGACTGTAGGGGCTCCTTGGCGGTCCCATTAGCTAGGGAGGCACGCCTCATTGGGACCAGAAGGAGAGCCTCGCCGGTATCTGCCCCGGCCCTATGGAACCTCCTGCCACTTGAACAGCGCCTCCAGGCAGAGTTGCTCCCCTTCAGGAAGGCCTTAAAAATGTGGCTATGCCAGCAGGTGTGGGGTACAACTGGTACCACGACCCAGCCCTGTTAGCTTATTTAGCCCTGCCTGGGGTTTTTATTTACTCCTGCCCGGGTGCCCCTCTTTGTAAGGGGATTGGGGAAGTTTTATGGACGTTTTTAGAGAATTTTATAGTATTTGGTTTTAATTAGTATTGGTATGGGGTTTATTTTAATTATTTATTTATTTTGTGAATTTATATCCCGCCCTCCTGATGGGGAACACCACTCAGGGCAGCTAACAACACATAAGAACAATAAGAAGGATACTAGAAACAATTTAAAATGACAATCAGCTAAAAAACAAACAAATCTAAAACAATAACTGATGTGAGCCACCTTGGGTCGCTTAGGTGAAAAAGGCGGTTATATAAAACCAATAAATAAATAAACAAACATAATTTTAAGGAGCTGTGCTGTGTTACTGCAATCAGTTTACTGATGTTGGCTCTCATTCCTTCCTTCCTTTCTCCTCTATCTTATTCCTGCCTGCCTCCCTCCATTTCTTTCCCCTCTATATTATTCCTTTCTTTCTTTCCTTTCTTTCCCCTTTTATCTTATTTCCTTCCTTCCTTCCTTCCTTCCTTCCTTCCTCAGGCAAGCGGAAGGACCCATGGGGCCACTTTATGCCTCTTCCAATCCTGAGTATCTCAGCGCCAACGATGGTAAGAGACCCACAGAGGTCACAATCCAGTTTGTTTTTTTCTAAAATCACTGTTTTCCCAACCTTTGGTCCTTGGACTTCAATTCCCCAAATCACTGATCAGCCCATGGACTGACTGAGGCTTCGGGGATTTGAAGTCCAAAAACCCAAAGGTTGGGAAACACTGAGATCTATAGAGATGGTGTTTGCAGTTCCAGGGATTTCCTGCCGAGTTCTCTTGGCTGAAGCTTCATGTGTTTCTGTCTCTCTTTCTCTCTGCAGTTTACATCCCCGATGAGTGGGAAGTTGCCCGGGAGAAGATCTCCCTCCTGCAGGAGTTGGGCCAGGGCTCCTTCGGCATGGTCTACGAGGGGGTGGCGCGAGACGTCATCAAGGGTGAAGCGGAGACCCGGGTGGCTGTCAAGACAGTCAACGAGTCGGCCAGTCTCCGAGAACGGATCGAGTTCCTCAATGAAGCCTCTGTGATGAAAGGGTTTAGCTGCCACCACGTGGTAAGAGGAGGAGGAGAAACAGCAATCGCTCTTTGAGGTGGTCTGTAAGGATAACAAAGCCCATTATCCCCTCTGCCTTAGGGCTTGTTCCACCTGACAGAGACCTGCACCCATCTATTCAGGAAGCCAGCCTAAAACTCTTTTTGCTGCTTCAGAGTACATTAAGGTTGTGCTCCATGGTCCTGAGGCAGAAAACAAGCTTTTCTAACTGTAATTACAGACAAACAATGCAAAACAGTTTCCTTTAGTCAGACTAGTCTTTCCTATCACTGCATGCTGGGGTTGCACTAGAATACTCCAGAGTCCAGTTGATCAATGAAGTTTGTTCATTTGTTCACTTCAATTGCACCCTACAAGGATAACAAAGCCCATTGTTAATTGCACCCTGTAAGGATAACAAAGCCCAAATACCATAGGGTTCGTTCCACCTGACAGAGACCTGCACCTATTCAGGAAACCAGCCTAACACCCTTTCGCTGCTTCATAGTCTGTTAAGGTTCTGCTCCAGGCTGGAGAAATCTATGGTAGGTTTAAATCGTGGGCTGTTTAGGGTTACAAACCAGCCAAATCAGGTAGGACGCAGCAATGTGTAGATTAGATAGCAATAATGTAGGGTTACCAATAAAGGCACGGGAATTCTCCCACCAGCTCATGCTCTATAATAGACAGACAGACTAGTAATCAAGATAGATAGATAGTGAGATAGATACAAGAAGAGAGAGAGAGATAGGATAACATTAAGTAGATAGATACAATAAGAGATACATAGAATGACATTAGATAGACACAATCAAGATAGATAGATGGATGGATGGAAGAGAGAGATAGAGATACAAGGAAGAAAAGATAGATGGATAGATAGATGATAGACACAGAGATTATATAGATAGATTAGGTAGATAGCTAGATAGAGGTAGAGATACAAGGAAGAATAGATAGATGGAAGAGATAGAGATACATAGGATAGATAGATAGATAGGTTGTGAGTTTGATCCTGACCATGTCTCAAGGTCAACTCAGCCTCTCGCCTCCTTCTTCTGAGGTCCCCAGCATGTTAATTAGGGCTAAAATGCTAATGAACTTGTGAACCGCTCAGAGAGAGCCCTGTGTGCTATGTAGGGTTTTCTAGACGTTTGATTGTTTTCTTTTTTCAGGTGCCACAACGGTTTTTTTTGGGGTATGTGTGTGGGTTGTGTTGAGTTGTGTTTCCTCTCTCTGTCCCTCTTCAGGTCCGCCTCCTGGGGGTGGTCTCCAAGGGTCAGCCCACCCTGGTGGTCATGGAGCTGATGTCCCATGGAGACCTGAAGAGCTACCTGCGGTCCTTGCGCCCGGACGCAGAGGTAAACCCCACCAGGTGGCACAGGTAGAAAAGGGGGGAGAGAGGGCGGAATCGGGTACCCCAAAACCCACCCACTCGGCGTGGCTCTCTTACCCCCCCCCCCGGCTTGGCTTTCACAGAACAACCCTGGCCGGCCGCCCCCAACCCTCCGAGAGATGGTCCAGATGGTGGCCGAAATTGCGGACGGCATGGCTTACCTGAACGCCAAGAAGTTTGTCCACCGGGATTTGGCTGCCCGGAACTGCATGGTGGCCAAGGACTTCACCGTCAAAATCGGAGGTGAAGGAGCCCTTCCTATTTTATTAATTTATTTTTAATAATAACCTTTTATTTCATCAATCAACAAAAATATAGGGGGGGGGGGACACACGTCTATATAAGATTCAACTCTACAATTCTTCTTCTGTGTCCCAATCAAACCCTGGACTGCCCAAATGAATCTACTTTCTTGGCTTTGGCCAAACTCAAGTCCTGTTTCTGGTTCTTCTTCCGTGTCCCAATCAAACCCTGGACTGCCCAAATGAAGCCACTTTCTCGGCTTTGAGTTGGCCAAGTTCTCATCCATTTGTGTGTTTCTCACAGCCATCAGCAGACCAGCAAATGAGACAGATTCTGCCTCTCTGCACATTCACACAGCATAGTGTTGTTCTGGTTGTCAACCCCCTCCTTGGCTTTGTGGTTAAGACGCTGAACTCGAAGACTGGAAGGTCGGTCGGTCAGCAATTCAAGACCTGAGTGCTGAACGATGGAGTGAGCTTCCGTCATCTGTCTCAGCTCCTGCCAACCTAGAAGTTTTAAAGCAAGAATTTTGCATGTAGATAAATAGGCACCACTTCAGCAGGAATGGTAGCAGCATTCCATGTGCTTTGCCATCTAGTCAAGCCTGCCACATGACCACGGAAACATATGTAAACTCAGACAGTGCTAGCTTCTTGTGCTGCAAATGAGAATGAGCACCGAACCCTAGAGTCAGACTTGACTGGCTTCTGAGCAAGGGCAACCCTTGACCTTTTAACTTTCCTTCAGACTTCGGGATGACCAGGGATATCTACGAGACCGACTACTACCGGAAAGGCGGGAAGGGCCTGCTACCGGTGCGGTGGATGGCCCCGGAATCCCTGAAGGATGGCGTCTTCACTGCCTACTCTGATGTATGGTGAGTCGGTTCTTGCCCCTTTGAGGGCCCACGGGCAAGGTGAAAGACGCCCCTAAGCCCCACACCTGGGGATCAAATTGCTAAGTTATGTGCAGCAGTACAGTAAAACGGGCAAGTTTTAGAAAGAAGTAAAGTTAAAGTAAAGTATTTCGGTCTTTTGAGTCTTTTAGGCCTGCCATGTAGTCCATTACAGCCTGGCCAGGTTATCCTGCTATGATAATAGAGTAGACCCTGCTGCCAGCAACTCAATGCCAAGCATCAGGCGGCTGTTAACTAACCTGACAACCCTGAGGACTAGTGGCCTTGACGAAGTCCACAGGGAAGGGTGGTGGTCCCCAAGTGTATTAAATCCCAGTTGAATCCTTCTTGATGGAGGGCAGCAGCTTCATCCACCCTGATGTGAGTATGATGATGAGGACTTTGCGTGCCAAAAGGGCTCAGGACCAGAAAGCGACTCACAGAGCTGGATCAGTAGTACTGTACTATGGGTGTCACGCTGCAATGAAACACCACGGCATTATATTCGCAGGAGAGTCTTCATGGCTGGTCACCATGATGATCGCCAATATTTGGAATCGGATATGACACAAGAAGAAGAAGAATGTGGCCCATGAAACCGAGGTGCTCAAATAGACGTCTTTCCTCTTCAAAAGGCAAAAAAAACCAACAGGAGAGATTAGACCAGAACACGCAGAGCCTTAATAGATGTAAATAGGTCAGTGGGTAGACAGGAACCTTTCCAATCGATTACTTAGGGACAAACGATGTAGAACAACTTCCTTTAGTTTAGGTCAGCATTTTTGTTTTTGTGATTATTGTGCTAACACCCACTCCATGCTGGGTTTGCACTACAATACTCAACACAAATGCCCTCTCTCCATGGTGGTTTTCTCCTTCGGTCACCTGGAATGTTTTCTTGCTCTCCTTTTCCTCTCAGGTCTTTTGGCGTGGTGCTTTGGGAGATCAGCAGTTTAGCAGAGCAACCCTACCAGGGACTCTCTAACGAGCAAGTCCTGAAGTTCGTCATGGATGGAGGGTGCCTGGAGCAGCCGGAGAACTGTACAGAACGGCTGTGAGTCTTGGGCAGCATCTTTGGGGGCCACTCAGGGTGGGGTTAGGCCAGTGTGTCCCTTTAACTCAGTTATTCTATGCCCCCAGCTCCAGGTGCTTCCTGTTTTGCCAAGCAGACTAGCTAACCCCCACCGCCCCTGGACTCAGGTTCTTTTAGGGCAGGGGTTCTCAACCTACAGCCTATGGGCCGAATCTGGCCCTTGGCAACAAATAATCTGGCCTCCACCCTCGCTTCAACCACTGCTGGAATTGGCCATGAATTCATTTATGGCAGCCATAAATAGTGGGAGGACAACCAGTCCAGTCCTCTCACTGTTTGAGGGGGTATTACCTGGCCCCCAACTTGAAAAGGTTGAGAACTCCTTTTTAGGATCTCAGAAGACAATAAGGCACTCCGTGGTTGAAGAAACAAAGCCTTATTAGTCAGTTCCCTATAAGCAAAACATTACTAAGCAAGAACAAGAACACAAGCAAGCAATGCATACTAAGCGTGGGTTCCCTCTGTTGAGGTAGGTAGCAGGGGCTGTCCTGGCACTTCTGATGTAGAAAGAATTCCAAAATCTGAGGGCTAAATTCTCCCTCTTACATACTTTCAATTGATGGGCCACTTCATCCCCCCAGCACAGAGTTTGCTCTGCCCAGCAGCCCAATGGGAACGCTTCCTCCCTCCTCAGCACAGAGTTTGCTCTGCCCCTATGTCCAGCAGCCCAATGGGAGTGCTCCCTCCCTCCCTCCAACATAAAGTTTGCCCTGCCCCTCTGCGGCACAGACGGTAGCCTATTGAATTTGGGCACTTGGACTCTAAAACGTGTGCCATCACTGCCCTAGATGCTTCTTAGCTGGAGGAAGACAGAGAGAGAGAGAGACTTCCTAGTAGCATGGAGAGGTTGTGTGTATGTGGTGTCCTCTGCCCAATAGCTAACCCTAAGGTCCCACTTTCCCCGGTGTCTCCTTCCAGCCACGACCTCATGCAGATGTGCTGGCAGTACAACCCCAAGATGCGCCCTTCCTTCACCGAGATCATCGAGCTGCTGAAGGAGGACCTCCACCCGTCCTTCCGGGAGGTCTCGTTCTTCTACAGCGAGGAGAACAAGTCCGTTGAGATGGAAGAATACGAGCTGGATTTTGAGAACATGGAGAGCATCCCTTTGGACCCAGCCTCCTATTCGCAGCGGGATGAGACCTTGGGCCGGGACAGCGGGCTCTTGCTGGGGCTCAAAGGGAACTACGAGGAACACATCCCCTACACCCACATGAACGGGGGGAAGAAGAACGGGAGGATCCTCTCCATGCCCCGTTCCAGCCCCTCCTAATACCAGCCTCTGCCTTAACTTACTTTCCCTCAACACAAGATGTTCTCAGGACCCACCCACCCCACCTCAGTATTGCGCTCACCGCTCGTACAGGGGCGCCCGGAAGCTCCCTTTCTACTCAGATCTTTTAATCCTCAGATGATAAGGGGCTGCGGTGGCTCAGTGGTCAAGAAGCTCGCCTTGTTAGCCGGAAGGCCGGCAAGTTGGCAGTTCGAGACCCGGGTCCTGCATGACAGATTGAGCGCCCATCGTCTCTGTCCCAGCTTTGGGAGACATGAAAAGAGCCTCATTTGAGCATCCCCTGAGCGGAGTTTCTCCCGCAAAATATATATATATATATATATCAAACCGGAATAATTTCTGACACAAATTTATTATTATTCTTGGATGATTAAAGTGAACTTCGAGGGGGGAGGCATTTCTCTGGCATGTTTCCCCTGGCGGGTGTTGTGTTGTTGTTTTGGTACAAAAGTAGACTCTCCGACGGCAGGCGACATCCGTGAAAGACAAAAACGTGTGCTATTTTGTGGCTGCTGAAAGACACACACCCCCATATCATCATCATCCCCCCTCCCGACGTCTCCAACTCCCGACCTCACACGGTTCTGCCTTTGGAGCAGAAGTGACTTTGCAAGGTGACCTTGGAAAGAAAGACTTTTATCTGCCTTCCTTTGGTTAGGGAAACGGGGCAGATAGTATTCATATGGGGGTGCTCATCCGGGATCGAGGAGGATTATCTGGTCGCTTAACCTTTCCGAAAGGCTGAAGGATCTTCTATTCCCCCCCCCCCCAATTTGACCAAGTGCTGCTGCTTTTACTTCTTAACGTGTACAGGTGTGTGTATGCGTGCTTGGATCAAGTGTGTATGTATATTTAGATCAGGGGTTCCCAACCTTTTCAAGCCAGGGGCCAGGTCACGCTCTCAGTCAGCTTCAAGGACCAGATGGCCATTTTGCCCTTCCTGCACAATGGGGGTGGCCATTTTTGTTTCTCAAGTGCCCTTGGAGGGGTGGGGGCTACATGAAATGGTGTTGTGGGCCGGATTTGGCCCATGGGCCTTAGGTTGGGAACCCCTGATTTAGATCTAAGTGGAGGTATGTATGCAACGGGTGAGTCCTTTTGTATAGAAGCCACTGTACAGCCCAAACCAATTCTGAATAGATTATTTTTTTTATATTGAAGAACATAAGAGAGGAGGAGGAGATATTATTCCCCCACCCACTTGCAAAACGAGGTAGCCAGATAGCAGGATCCAACCTCCCATTTAGGGCCACGAAGCAAAGGTAAGCAAGCCAGCTTTCGTCCCCCCTCTCTTCTCCGCCTTTCACAACCCCAGAATGTCGTCTGCTTAGCCTTCTGTATTTGTAGAAATATATATATTTGCTGTAACATATTTAAATCTTAGGCAGCGAAGCTGATAAATTATTGATCCCTGGTTCTTTTCGGGAAGGAGAAGCCACCTGTTGTCTCGCTTGGTCTTAGAACCAGCCCTGAAAGTCCCTCCATCTTTGCAAACCCAGGCAAGACAGATAGAAAATGAGGCGGGATTGTTTGCTCCTAAGTCACCAATTGGAAAGGTTCCTGTCTGCCCGTTTCTAGGGCTCACCTGACCCATTTACATGTATTAAGGCTTTGCATCCCCAACTCTCCAAAATAACCGAGTGCCGTGCGTGTGTTTATTTTAGGTTTGGGATGTTTATTTCCCCCCTAAACAAACCCAGAGGTAGTTAGCCAGTGACGGCCGTGGCTTCCTGCTGTGTCCGGCGTTCTCACCACCTGTCGGATTTCTCATCCCAACTTTTCCCGTCTTTCTCGTGGGTGCCTTCTGGACAGGAAAGCTCATCTGTGCTCCCAAAGTTGTACGTTCCAAGAAGACGAGGAGGGGAAAAGAGGGACGGACGGGGGGTGTCGTCGATGTTTCAGAATGGCTGCCTCCATTTCTCTCTAGTCTAACATTTCGCAGGAGCCGGGGACGAATCTAAGCAGAGATTCGTCGTCTTCTCGGTCTCGCTCTCCTTCGCAAAAAAATTGCCTCCACTCTCCGCCAGGCAAACCATACCAGCACAAATCCTTCGCAGATGTTTAATACCCAACAAGAAATGGATGCTGAGCCATTTTTTGAGTCTGGAGACCCCGCCGACTCCTGTTATTTTTTTGGCCTTCAGAGGACCTCTTGGTCCCTTTCTCTTTGTGGTGCCTAGTTGATCCCGAAATGGGCCAACCTGCATTTTGTGAAGCCCGAGGACTGTGAAAAGGCGACACTCATAAGAAGAGAAGCCGTCGACCTCTTCTGCTCAGAAACCAGCGCTAACTTTCGACCGTGATGATTTTTTTTAATGCTCTCACACCGTAAAGGATATTGTGTGTTAAGCACCTGTGTGACCACCACCTCGATTGCCTGTGCGTGTGTATGTGTGTGTTGCGTGTTAAGTACTGGTCTCTACTAAGATCTCTGTTGCTTTTCAAGGACCGTTTTCTTGTTCATCACGAGGGTTTGTCACCCTCTTTTACGTCTCCATGGTGCACTTTAAACTTGTGTGAATGGACATTTCCACCAATCAACCTCATACCCCCATAACCGGTCTCCTCTGTTCCTCCACAGTTACACCGCCTCCGATTCCGTTTGCTCGATGATGTAAGTTAATTAATTTGTCTGCTTCAAACTGGCCCCCAAATCCTCTTGGATCTGATCTTTTTTGGTGTTTCTCAATAAGCTTTTTAAAAAAATTGTTTCCATGTAATGTGAATCATTATTTTATGAAAATGCAAACCTAACCACAAAAAAAATCTTGTTTTCTCTGTGGAAAAGCCAATGTTATAAAAACAACAACAATGCCTTGTAAAATATATAGATTTTTGAAGAATGAAAAATGGCTTGAAGTCTTCTATGTTCCAACCCATCTGTCTCAGCTCCTGCCCACCTAGCAGTTCGAAAGCAAGAAATTGCAAGTAGATAAATAGGGACCACTTTGGTGGGGAAATATCTAGGGGACATGAAAGGAGCCTCATTCGGGCGTCCCCTGAGTGGAGTTTCTCTAGCAACAGTCCTTCCGACCTGGAATGATTTCTGACACAAAATTATTATTACAGTATTATTATTACCCATCAACCACTACTGTCTTGGTCAATTTTCTTTTAGGATCTCTTAAAAATGCTCTTGGAGTTATGGTTTTGCAGGGCCAACTTGCAGAATTCTCTGCGGCCAGTCTGGGAGCTGGAAATCTTAATTTCTATTTATTTATTTTTAATTTACATTTTGAACATGGAGCCTGGGTCTGAGTCAATGCTTGTCTTCCCGCATTGCCCACAAAGTGGCTGGAGAAACGTCCAAATGAATCTATATCTACTATTATCAACTGACTGAAATTGATAATACTGTGTGAGAAGGATCTTGAAGTTGTTGTAGATCAGAGGCTAAAATATGAGCCAACAGTGTGACGTGGCACCAGAAAAGACCAGCACCATTTTAGACAGCATGAACAGAAGACTAGTCTCCAAAACCCGTGGCATACTACAGTAATACCCGTGATGTAACTAGGTAGATCCCGTCTAGAGTCCTGGGTTCAATTCTGGGCACCAAATTTTAAGAAAAAGGCAAACAAATTAGATCAGGTTCAGAGAAGGGCAAAGAGGATTACCAGAGGAGACTGGAAACAAAAGCCAAGGAAGAAAGACAGAAGGAACTGGGCCTGTTTAGCCTTGAGAAAAGGAAACTGGGAGGGGAGAGGATGATGATGATGATGATAGCACTCTTCAAAGGTGGTCATGAAGAGGAAGGGCCGGATTTATTCTGCAGGACGCATAATAACGGGCTCAAACCAACAGAAGCCAGATCTAGGCTGAATATTAGGAAAACATTTTAATTGGTAGAGCAGTACAGTGACGGGAAGTTGGCTGAGCTTCAAGTGCTACATCTCCAATGCTTACCTGTCTCTAAGGGAAGCCGGTGCAAAGACTCTTTGGAAAATTGGGTTGGGGGCTAAACTCCATGGAAGCAGCTTCCCTCGGTGGCCCAGATTCTGTGTGGCTAGACCAGGGGTTCTCAACCTACGGCCCATGGGCCAGATCTGGTCCACAGCACCAAATCATCTGGCCCCCGGCCTCGCTCCAGTTGTGGACTCAGATGCATTTTACGGCAGCGTTTACCACCAGTCCGGCCCTCTCAACTGTCTAAAACAGCATGACCCGGCCCTTGATGTTAAAAGTTTGAGAACCCCTGGGCTAGATACTGCCATGGTCCAAGGGCTCAAATGTATCAGATGAGGGACCATGCTTATTCAATTCTGAATATTAGCTATCCGTCAATGGTCTTCTTACGTGTCCCGATCAAACCCTGGGCTACCCAAAATGAAGCCATTTTCTTGGCTTTGGCGTTGACCAAACTCAAGTCGTCATCTGTGCAGGTTTCTGGTTCTTCCATGTCCCGGTCAAACCCTGGACTGCCCAAAATGAAGCTACTTTCATGGCTTTGGTGCTGGCCAAACTCAAGTCCTCATCGGCTCAGGTTTCTGATGCTTCTTTCATATCCTGATCAAATCCCGGACTGCCCAAATGAAGCTACTTTCTTGGCTTTGGCGTTGGCCAAACTCAAGTCCTCATCTGTGCAGTTTCTGGTTCTTCCATTTCCCGATCAAACCCTGGATTTTTCCTGTTGGCTAAACTCAAGTCCCCATGGGTGCATGTTTTACAGAGAAAGAGCCTCCGCAAAAAGATTGTGAATAGAGCTGAGCATACCCTAGCCTTGCCGGCTAATCTTTCTAACACCAGATCAAACCAAAGGAACTGAAGAATGGATCCTCCAATGGTGATCAGACATATGAAAATTGTCTTGGGAACAATATAATAATGCAGTGGTCTTCCATTGGCTTTCTGCATCGCAGTGTGGCACCCATAGTATACCACAGATCCAGTTCCACGCGTCACTTTCTGGTCCTGCTTCCAGTGGCTTCATTTGAGCAGTCCAGGGTTTGATTGGGATGTGGAAGAAGAAGACGTTCATCATTGTATCATCTTCTCTGTCTTTTCCTAGCAGGCCGGCTGGCCGGCTTCCTCTCCTCCAGAGATGACTTTGACAAAGTCGTCCTCCTTGCTTGCCAAATGTCTCTTCCACTCCCACTGTGGGCTGGAGAGCCCTAAACGGAGTTTCTCTCTCTGCTTCCTCTCGGCTCTCGACCAGAGATTCCCCGGGAATCGTCGATGATGGCCAACTCACTCCTCAACCACTCTTGGCCGTCCTTCTCCAGGCGGTGGAAGAAGAGATGGTCCTTCAAGCGAGGTAGGAGAGACCAGGCATAGGCAGGACCTTGGGGAGGGGGCAGGTGGGGGTGGTTGTGAGTCTTATCCTGGGGGGAGGGAGGGAGGCCATCCTTCCTTCTGAGTCTTTGGGAAACAGCTGAGACGGTTGCCCACCTTTGACCAGTGGACCTGCCATTTCAACTCTTGTGTGTGTGTATGTGTGTGTGTGGTGTCATTGGTGTCATTGGTGGATGAGATGCACCAATGATCTCTGTCTGTCTGTCTTCTCCTTCTCATTATTTGTGTCTCTGTGCCTCTGTCTGTCTATTTAGTCTCTCTGCCCATCTATCTACCTGTCTGTCTACTCATGCATCATTTCGCTCCCCTCTCTCCTTATTCCTCCCACCCTTCTCTCCATCATCTATCTCTATTCATGCATTCTGTCTGTCTGTCCATCTCTTCCTTCATTCCTTCTTTCCATCCATTCTCTCTCTACATCTCTATCTATCTATTTGAGGTCTTAAGTGGCTCAAGTGGTTAAGATGCTGACTGGAAGGCAGGTCAGTAGTTCGATTCTCGAGTACTGCAGGATGAAATGAGCTCCTGTCTTTGTCCCAGCTCCTGCCAACCTAGCAGTTCGAAAGCAAGAAAATGCAAGTAGATAAATAGGGACCACTTCGGTGGGAAGGTAAACAGCGTTCCATGCACTCTGGTGTCTAGCTATGCCTGCCACGTGACCATGGAAATATCTGCAGAAGCAGACAACGCTGGCTCTTCGGCTTTGAAACAGACGAGCACCGAACCCTAGAGTTGGATACAACTGGCTTTTGATCAAGGGAAACCTTTATCTGTCTGTCTGTCTTTCTGTCTAACTATCACAAACCATACATAAATTAAACCAGGGATTCTCAACCTGTGGGCCGGATGCAGCCCATGGCACCATTTCACGTGGGAGCCCCACTGCCTCCACCACACCAGGAAGTGCCATGGTGTGGAGAAAGGGCAAAATGGCCATCTGGCCCCCGAAGCTGTCTGAGGGAGCGTGACCCGGCCCCCGGCTTTAAAAGGTTGAGAATTCCTGAATTAAACCATACATAAATTAAACCAACAAACAACCATTCCTAAAATAAAAACCATAGAGAAAATGATGTGTGCCCTTGAGTTGCGTCCAAGTGATGGCAAGCCAACCAAGGAACCCAACATGGCCTTTATTTCCCCCAAGAACCTGGCAAGGCCTGCTGTTAAGGAGAGAAGACCTTTCAGGAGGCGGCTATAAGCGACCTCATTGCCATGAGTCAGAAGCCACTTTACAGCATATAAACAACATGAACAGTGTGCACTTGGCTGTGTGTGTGAGGGAGACCAAGCGAAATGGAATATAGAAGGCAACCATGACATTTTTAGCCCTGGGAATGGACTTTTCAAAGTGTCGGATGCCTTAGGGCAGGGGCCATTGGGTCACACTCCCTCAGACAGCTTCAGGAGCCAGACTATTTTGCCCTTCCTCCACCACATGGCACTTCCTGGTGTGGTGGAGGTGGTGGTGGGGCCCACATGAAATAGTGCCATGGGTCGCATCCGCCTCACAGGCCGCAGGGTGAGAATCTCTGCTCTTAACAGCACGTGAGAATTATATGGACAAAGCAAATTTATTTCCAAATTCTGTAACAATCATTAATTATTATTCCATAATGGCGGTTTGTGTCCTGGGGAGCATTCAGGAGAACATCCTTGTGGTGCATGCAGTGGCTGAACAGCTGTATTGCATCCCAAAACGGCTGACTTAGTGAGTTCGATCCTGACCGGGGCTCAAGGTTCACTCAAAGCCTCTTCCCTCCTTCCAAGGTTGGTCAGCAGCATGTTAATGAGGGGGAGGGGGGTGCTAATTAACTTGTGAACTCCCCAGAGAGGGCACTAAGTGCTTATATGAGGCAGGTACAGAAGTCAGCCAGAACATTGTGCGTCTGATCCTGACGAGAATAAGGTTGACAACCCCTTCCGGGGTTGTTCAGATGAGTCCCCAGCATGTTAACAAGGGCAAAAATGCTAATTGTGAAGTGCCCAGAGAGTGGAGCAGGTACAGAAATCAAGCAGAACATTGTGAGTTCAATCTTGACCAGGATCAAGGTTGACTCAAGCCTCTTCCACCCTTATGAGGTTGGTCAAGCATGTTAACGAGGCAAGAAATGCTAATTAACTAGTGATCTGCCCAGAGAGTGCTCTAAGCACTATATAAATATCATTTTTGGTAGTACATTTTGGGCACAACCTGTGCATATTTCTCTATCTCTCCAATCTGAGCATCTCTCTCTCTCTCTCTCAGGCTCCTGCCTCAATCGTAAGATTAAACTGTAATGTTAATTTGCAAGAGTTTCCCTCCCTTTTCCATCTCCCACCCGGTGTTTCCAGAGTTCAGTCTCTCTCCATGGTACTACCGAGGCATCACTTAATAACCGCTGTCAAGCAGGACAGCCAGAAGAACATCACTGTTAATGCTCACCCGGCTGGGCCCATAACACATTGCCTAAAATGGTCTCCCTCCCAGCCGTGGGTACTTTTCACCTCTCCCGCGCACACAACATGTCCCGCCGTTTATGGGGCCTGATTTATCATATGTTGAGACTGGAACGCAGCCCGAAGGGAAAGGGGTCAGGTTGGGGATACATGCTATATAGCCTCTCAGGGTAGCCCCCGGGACGGCCCCGTTTGAGTAGCAGAAAACCAATTGGCATTTCTCCCCCACCCTCCAGGGCCTGGATGCAGAGTACAAATAGGAAAAGGAACTTTATATGTAAAGTTTCCGTGGACATGTGGCAGGCATGTCTAAACACCGGAGTGCACGGGACGCTGTTTACCTTCCCACCGATGTGGTTCCTATTTATCTCCTTGCAATTTCTTGCTTTTGAACTGCTAAATTGGCAGGAGCTGGAGGAGAGAGAGTGCAACCTCTGTTAACAAATGGCTCTGTTAACATAAAAATCACATAACAAAAGGAAGTCCATAGAAAATAATGGCTCGGTTTATGGAATTTCTCCCCGGAACGGATTAATTGGTTTTCAATGCATTCCTGTGGGAAACCGCATTTTGGTTAAAGTATTTTGGTTTTCAATGCATTCCTATGGGGAAATTCGGTTGAAGCAATTTTTTGCTGTAAGAAACGTCCCAGAGAATGCATTTAATTAACCAAGGTTCCACTGTATAAACAACTTTTATTACATCAACAGAAAAAAATTGACAAGGATATAAAAATACAAAACATACAATTAAACACACAAAATCTTTTTTAAAAGATAACAATAAGAACAACAAAAGAAAAAAACTTTTATAAACTAATAACTTCACTCGCCACTAATGGGACATTCTATCTACCTGTCTGTACATTTGTCTATATGTATTCATTCTATCTATCTATTTATCATCTGTTTGTCTGTCTGTCCTCTCTCAATTTGTCTATCTATTCTTTCTATCTATCTATCATCTGTTTGTTTGTCTGTCTGTGTCGTCTCTCCCCATTTGTCTGTCTGTGTATCTATTCTTTCTATCTATCTATATTATTTCTATCTATCTATTCTTTCTTTCTGTCTGTCTGTCTGTTTGTCCTCTCCATTTGTCTGTCTGTTTGTCTATCCATCTGTCAATCTAATCTGTTTGTCTGTCCTCTCTCCATTTGTCTGTCTATCCTTTCTATCCTTTCTATCCTTTCTATCCTTTCTTTCTTTCTTTCTTTCTTTCTATCTATCTATCTATCTATCTATCTATCTATCTATCTATCTATCTATCTATCTATCTATCTATCTATCTATCTATCTATCTATCTATCTATCTATCTATCTATCTATCTATCTATCTATCTATCTATCAACGGGAGGGGAAAAGGCTTAGTTCAGATTCTTTAAAGTGAGATTATTCCAGGGAGAATTGCTAGCAAGGGAAACGTTCACTGTTCTGGTATATATAATTCAGCACAGCTTTGCAAGACCAAAGGATTCGGGATGAATTTTCCATGCATGTTTTTTTTTAAAAAAAATAGCAGATATTGAACTGGACAGATCCCGATAATGAAATTGCGTGTGAAACACAGTTCACGTTTTTAGCCAAGATTAGCCAAAATAAAAATAAAAAAACAGAACTTTGCAGATCTGGAACTGCATAAGAACCACAGTCCGTTCGCTGACATTTAGGATTTCCACCTTGCCAAAGGCCAGTATTAAAAATATATCTCCCCGGCATTTCTTGGCACCGCTCTCAGTGACGGTTGGCAGAGGTGGAGAAGCATGAAATGTGGGAGTTGAGTCTATGAGGTGTCCAAGGGATAGAGCCAAAGATTATTTTTGTGATCCAGTTGTGTTCACCTCTGGGTCTTCCGGCCTTTCTTAACTGGCCAACTCTCGGCTTCTCTGTTAAGGTTCAGAGTCCAAGCCGGTGACCCGGAGCCACACCGTCTCCGTCTCCAGTGGCACCAACCCAGAGGCCTTGATCGCGGAGGATGATGACGTCTTTGGCTGCATGGCGGAGGAGAAAGTAAGGGGAGGGTCCACTGCTGGATTCGGTCAAGAGGGGGGAAAGGACTAAACCATGGGTTCCCAACCTAATGCCTGTGGGCCGGATCCAGCCCACAGCACCATTTCATGTGCCCCCCCCTCCAAGGGCATTTGAGAAACAAAACGACCGTCCCTTTGAAGCTGTTGGGACAAAATAGCCACCTCCATCGTGCAGGCAGGGCAAAATGGCCATCCTGCCCTCAAAGCTGACAGAGAGCGTGACCTGGCCTCTGGCTTGAAAAGGTTGAGAACTCCTGGTTTAAAAAATATAAACTAGCCCTTTGGGAAGAAACCTCAAAAATGAAGCTCTGGATGGGGTGGAGTGAGAAAGCAGTTTTAACAGGTTCATAATAATAATTGCGTGTCAGAAATTATTCTGGGTTGAAAGGATTTTGGCTGGAGAAACTCCACTCGGGATGCCCGCATGAGGCTCCTTTTATATCCCCATGACCTTCCCCCCCCCACACCGAAGTGTGGGGGGAGTAGAAGGTTGGATATAAGGAAGGAAGGAGCAGATGCTGTATGGAAGCATAGATACACTGAACAATAGATAAATAGAGAATGCATGAATAGACAAGCAGGCAGATAGATAGATAGATAGATAGATAGATAGATAGATAGATAGATAGATAGAAAGAAAGAAAGAAAATGCGTGAAGAGATAGAGATAGTGTAAGAATAGATAGATAGATAGATAGATAGATAGATCTAAGGAAGGAGCAAAGGATGAATTGAGTGAGCTAAGGAAGATAGATAGACAGATAGATAGATAGATAGATAGAGGGATGCATGGATCCATTGATCATTCGATAGATAGATTAAATTGATGGATGGTGCATTAATCGATAGATAATCAAGACATACCAAGAGACACCTTCCCAAGGTAATGTGATCCAACCACTTGAGCCAGAGCTCCTGTCGTCTGTCCCAGCTCTTGGCAACCTAGCAGTTCAAAAGCAAGAAATTGCAAGTAGATAAATAGGGTCCACTTCAGTGGGAAGGGAAACAGCGTTCCGTGCACTTTGGTGCCTAGGCATGCCAGCCACGTGTCCACGGAAACATCTGCAAACACAGCTCTTTGGCTATAAACGGGGACAAGCACTGAACCCTAGAGTCAGATACGACTCATTTTTGAGCAAGGCCGACACCTTGAACTTGACCTGTTAGATTCAACTTCATCCTTTCCGATGTTCTCCTTGCCAATTCCCAGTCATTTTTTCCCCAAAGAGGGGGGAAAACATTTAACCCAATCAGCTTTTTTTATTACTGGAACATGTAACAACCACCACCAATTAAGGTCGCTAAAGAAGGGACAGAGGGAACTATGCTTGGTATGCCTCACTTGCTGGTGTTCTTGTTCTTCCTTAGTTATGTTTTTGCACAAAACTTAGTTATGTTTTTGCACATCAAATAAATGAATGAATGAATGAGGGACCAGTGTGGACCAAAAAGTAGGACACCTACCCTATCTAATCCGCCCAGGAGAGCGTGTCTTCCTCGCCGGATCAGGACCCCGTCCACAGCAGTACAGAAGATCTCCTCTCGATCGACTCCGCTCTTCAGGGCTCAGAGTATTACAAGGACCTGGGGCTGGTGGGGACCCTCGAGACCCCTGGGCGTCTGGTAGAGACATCGCCAGAGACCCCTGGGGCCCACCAAGACCTCGACGGGATTCACTGCACCTCGAAGCCCATCTGCCACTACCTGGATGAATCATGCGTCTGTTCCTGCAGCGCAGGGAGTCGCAGAATGTTTGCTGGATCCGACCCGGAGCAACCCACGGAAGGAAAGGAGGAGGCCTTGGCTGGTTTGGCGAGGCTTATGTCCACCTGGGAGATGTCCGTGCCTCCCACTGAAGCCCAGGAGAGGTGAGTCTCCTCACGGGATGGTAGATCAAATGGGCTTTTTTAAAAATCATGGTAAAGCCAGATCTGGAAATAGGGATAGACGGGGGGAGAAATAGCTGAGACACCAGCTTCGAAATTAGAAAGTGAGAAAACCTTTTCCCTCCAGAGGCGAATTCCTTCAAACCTCATAACAACAGGTTTTATCCATCCAAGAAGGAGGCAAGAGGGATCATGGGAGAGCCAGGGCTGGGAATAGGGATAGATGGGTGAGAAATAGCAGAGACGCCAGGTATGGAATTGGATTTCAAAGGGGAAACGCAGCATCGGAAGAACTGAACACAAGAAGTCAACGTCTGTTGTACAGGGTTTCCAAAAATGTTCCTTATTAATTCCGCCCGTTTGGCGAAGATTTCCGGACAAGCCGTATCGATCTGGCTGCCTGGCTTGGAACGTGGAGTCTATGTTTGTGGGGAGAGGCTATTTTTAAACTCCACGTCCCGCCTTATAAGGTTGCCCAAGGGAATTATCCTCTCCTGAGATCTTGGCCAGGGCCTCTTTTGTCAAGGAGAAGGAAGCACCCCGGTCCGATTCGGACTTTACCGAGGCCTCAGTTATTCCCCTCGGGTGTCCCTCTGACATCTCTTTCAAAGGTTTGCAAGAGGTTCACCCCTTTTTTATGGGGTTTCTTAGAATCACACCATCGTAGAATGAGTGAGTTGGAAAAGGAGTCCCGTGAGACCATCTAATCCAACCCCATTGAATCAAGGCAGGAATCCCAATCAAAGCAGATACAGAATGAGTGAGTTGGAAAAGGGGTCCAGTGAGGTCATCTAATCCAACCCCATTGAATCAAGGCAGGAATCCCAATCAAAGCAGATACAGAATGAGTGAGTTGGAAAAGGGTCCAGTGAGGTCATCTAATCCAACCCCATTGAATCAATGTAAGAATCCCAATCAAAACAGATACAGAATCATAGAATGACTGAGTTGGGAAAAGTGGGGCCCATGAGGCCATCCGGTCCAACCCCCTTTGCTCATCTGAATCAACACAGGTCAAGGTCAAGATTTCCCTTGCTCGAAAGCCAGTCATATCCAACTCTAGGGTTCAGTGTTCATCTCTGTTTCATAGTGGAATAGCCAGTGCTGTCTGCTTCTGCAGACTTTTCCCTGGTCATGTGGCAGGCATGACTAGATACTGGAGTACATGCAACGTTGTTTACCTTCCCACCAAAGTGGTCCCTATTTATCTACTTGCAATGTCTTGCAATTTCCGACTGCTAGATTGGCAGGAGCTCATAGAATGCTGTAACCTTTTCCCACTGAAGTGGTACCTATTTATCTACTTGCAATTTCTTGCAATTTCCAACTGTTAGGTTAGCGGGAGCTGGGGCAGACGACAGGGTGCTCACTCCGTCTTGTGGCACTCGGGTCTCAAACTGCTGACCTTCCAGTTGTCAAGTCTGGCATTTTACCCACTAAGCCACCGCAGTCCCTCAAAGCAGACAGAGAACCATAAAATAACTGAGTTGGAAAGGAGGAGTCCCACGAGGCCATCCACTCTAATCCCCCTCCTCAAGGCAGGAATCCCAATGCTAATGAACTTGTGAACCACCCAGACAGGGCACTAGGTAAAGGTCACCCTTGCTCAAAAGCCCGTCATATCCAACTCTAAGGTTCGGTGCTCATCTCTGTTTATAGCCAAAGAGCCAGTGCTGTCTGTGTCTGCAGACGTTTCTGTGGTCGTATGGCAGGCATGACTAGACACCGGAACACATGGAACACTGTTTACCTTCCCATCAAAGTGGTCCCTATTTATCTCCTTGCAATTTCTTGCTTTAGAACTGGTAGGTTAGCAGATGCTGGGACAGAGACGGGTGCTCAAACTGTCATGCATTACTCGGGAATTGAACTGCTGACCTCCCGCCGTCCAGTCAGCATCTTGACCACTTGAGCCACTGCACTGCTAAGCCCTTATATGGGGCAGGTATAGACGTGTGATTGCTTTGCTTTTGCTATATGTGAGCAGGTTTTAAAAAAAGGCAAATTAACCAGTTTTATCGATCCATCGCTCTTGCTTTCCTTGTGATAAGATTTTCTCCTCCCCCCCCCCCCGCACCCTCAAATAAACCAGGTTGAGCCTCGACCCCTTGGAGGTAGCGATGGAGGCCGAGGTGGAGGAGGACCCCAAGGAGAACAACCTTTTCCTGTTGCCCTCCATGCTGTCTCCACCAGAACTGGTGACCTGGACGGATGGCCAGAGGCTGGAAGTGGGTATTGAACCCTTGCACTTAGAGCCCAGCCTAGAGGCTGCTGAGATGGTGAGTCTTTGTGATTCGAGGAGCTGTGCCAGGCGGTCATGTTTGCAAGACTGTGAAGCAACCGCAAACACCAAGCAAAGTCCTTTGCTACCTATTGTAGTTCATGTGGGAGAGAAAAATCCTGTAATCAGATGCTGTCAGCATGTAAGAAACCCCCCTTTCTAATGACGTGCTGTCTGTAATGTATCCTTTGGCTCTGACTGAGTGGAACGGGAGGGGGGGGGGTCGCCAGCACTTTCGACCAGTGTTTCCCAACCTTTGGGTTCTTAGATTTCAATTCCCAGAAGCCTCAAGCAATTCCCTAAAGCACTGACCAGCCAATGGGCTGGCTGAAGGCTTCTGGGAATTGGAGTCCAAGAACCAAAGGTTGAGAAACACTTGAATTAAGATTTAATTGCCAGCAATTCAATAACGATCATCAGGTTTTGGGTTAACTAACCTTCTTTAAAAATATTTTTTATTAAATTTTCAAAAAATACAAAAGATACAAACAAAGCACTAAAAGAAAAAAATACAAATACACTCTCCAGAAAACAAAATACAAAGAACATATTTAATATTCCAATACATAATTAAGTTTAAATCCTCATGATATATGTCGAAACTTATCGAAGTTCAGTATAATACATATTTTTTGTTGTTATTCAGTCGCACAGTCGATTCCGACCCTTTGCGACCCTATGGACCATTGTTCTCCAGGCGCCTCTGTACATATTACTC
Organism: Bradypodion pumilum; assembly: GCA_035047305.1. NCBI lineage: Eukaryota > Metazoa > Chordata > Lepidosauria > Squamata > Chamaeleonidae > Bradypodion > Bradypodion pumilum. The sequence goes on along the minus strand of JAWDJD010000007.1, from coordinate 41,128,005 downwards.
TTTCTCATATTTTATTGTCTAAAATCCAATATCGAGGACTTTTACGTGCCTGGCGACGCACCTGACTTACGCTCCTAACCGGGGCTGCGGCTCGCGGCACAGGATGAGAAGCCTCATTGGCTAGCGGGCCGAAAGGGTGGCTTCCTCAAGGCTTGGCCGAGGAAGACTGGTCCAGTTAACCTGGCTTATAGGTTCACAGAGAAATGGCGATCAGGGGACCTGCTACGCAGGAGAAATTAACTGTGACAGGACCCTTGGGACAGAATTTCCCACTTTCTCATGTGAAAGTCACCCTTATCTTGCTTCTGGAGGAACTAATGGCCTTGATAGTGTAGGAAGGTGGTTGGGTTGAAATTTCTGTGACCTTCTTTCCAGCAGCAACTTGCTGTCTGTGGAATGCCAAGCGAAGTTATTTCTTCTGGGTAACAGAGCCCACAAAGTCCATACAAATTAGACACAGTCCTCTTTGTAAAAATCAGGACTTTTTGTCTTTAGCTCCCCCTCCTCAATTTGCCCCAAGTTGCAAAAGGAGCAAAAGGAGTGCACTTGACGAACCAAGTCCGTTGATGGTTTTTTATTGGAAAAATAACAAAGTCCAATAATTGCAGAATATAGGAAAATGACTAACTAAACTAAGAACAAAGCGAAAACATTCAAAATGAAAGAAACCAAATAAAAAGCTCTTAGCTAACACTTGCCTAGGATAAAGTGTGGTGGTCTTTGCCACCCATAGCGTATTGGCCGGGAAACTCCCGTATTTTACCCTTTTCCTGCCGTCCTCCCGTATTAGTTAAACTGCAATGCCCTAATGTCGCCACTGGAGGGCTGCACAGGATATGCATAGCTGTCAAGTATCCCATTTTGACCAGGAAATTTCCCTTAATTTCAAATCTATAACTTGAAAGGTATGTTGCCGCCCCATGCTAGATGGTTTGGATCGGGACCCCGAGAGATGGCAAATAATACGGGTCCTTGTAGCATTGGAGAACGGACTTCCCGCTTAAGAAATTGAATAGGTTTTTATACTTTTTCCTATGAGAAACTGTCCTGAAGAAGTGTTAATTGACTTGTCAAAGCGACAGTTTCGTGCGTACTTCAAAGATAGCAAGTGGGTAGCTATCAGCGTTCTCATCTCACTCCGTGAGATTGGACCATATTTTGGTACTGTTCCCGGAGCTTGCCCTTGAGAATAGTACAAGAGGTGCTTTCCCGGTTACTGGGTAAAATGGTGGAGTGTGCTTTTCTAAAATGGCTTCAGTTAGGCTAAGTGGAATAAATGATAGAGAGAAAATAAAAGCAGTGCTAGCATTTCTAGGTAAAATCCTATTAAACTAACAGGTGATGAACATAAAATGACGTCATCCCACAGGGAATCTCGACATCCAATTCTATTGTCGTTTATGTGCATATGACTGGTTCTACCATTATACTACATAATCACTGCGACACAGAATACAATAAAATCAAATTCACAATACACACCCAGTGAAATATACAATGCCCTGGAGGATGCAGTATGTCACAACGGTCTTTCACTTTTTCCAGAAACTCATTTGGTCTGGTGCTGCCTGCCACCTTCACCTCTAGTCGATTTAGAACTCTTCCTAGGATGTTGTTTGTGGTTTGACCACCTGACGTCTCTCTCTCTCTCTGCTTTTCCTAGGACTGTAAAAGAAACGTGGGGAAGCGCCTGAGGTCGCGGTCTGTCCCATCTCCCCTGGACGTCCTTCCTTCCCAACTGACCTCTCCAGACCTGGAGGTCTCACTTCTGTCCACCACGGGTGGGTAAATCCAGGTTGGCTTTTAAAACCTCCCAGCCTCTTCAGTATATTTTGAGGGGGGCCCTTTCTATTTTACATCTGTGTGTGAGTTTGAGGCTCATTTCGTGTTCCCAAAGATCTTTTCCCCTACTGAAGCGGTACCTATTTATCTACTTCTCCTGCCAACTTGATGACTGGAAGGTAAGCAGTTCGAGACCCGGGTTCTGCGTGACGGTTTGAGCACCTGTCTCTGTCCCAGCTCCTGCCAGCCTAGCAGACTGAAAGCAAGAAATTGCAAGTAGATAAAGAGGTACCACTTCGGTGGGAAGGTAAACAGCATTCCATGCACTCTGGTGTTTAGTCATGCCTGCCACATGACCAGGGAAACGCATGCAGACGTAGACAGCGCTGGCTCTTTGGCTATAAACAGAGATGAGCACTGAACCCTAGGTTTGGATACAACTGGCTTTCAAGCAAGGGTTGACCTTACCTTATTTATCTGCTTGCAGTTCCTTGCTTTCAATCTGCTAGGTCGGCAGGAGACTGGGACAGACGACAGGACGCTCACTCCGTCGTGCAGTGCCTGGGTCTCGAACTGCTGACTTGCCGGTCTTCCAGCAAACAAGGCGAGCTTCTTAACCTCTCAGCCACCGCAGTTTTAAATGACATGAATAAACAACTCCACATCTGGCAGATTCGCAACTATTGAACTATCGAACGACTGCAGCGTCCAAACCATACCTGTCAACCACGGCTCCGGAAGATACGGGACCTGCACAGAATGGTTCTGCGCAGATTGCCTTCTACGCATGCGTAGAAGGCTTTTACGCTTGCGTAGAACCCTTCTACGTTTGTGTAGAACCCTTCTACGCATGCGTAGAAGGCTTCTACGATCCCCTTCTGCGCAGATTGCCTTCTACGCATGCGTTAGAAGGGTTCTACACAAGCGTAGAAGGGTTCTACGCATGCATAGAAGGTGATCTGCGCAGAAGGGATGCGCAGTACCTCTTTTCCCCCTGTTGCTAATTCCGGAGTTTTGGCAGCTGCGGGCAGGAAATGGCGCAAATCGGCGCCAAAAATCGGGAAATCCCGGCCAATCCGGGAAGGTTGACAGGTATGGTCCAACCAAAGTTTCCACTTTTTTTGGGGGGGGGGGGGGAGAGCGTGCAGAAGGGAACTGTCTTGTTGGCTAAAACGTCGCAATTTGCCAGATGTGGGGTTGAATCAACATTTCTAGGCAGAGGTTGTGAATCTGCCAGATGTGGGGCTGTGTATTCACAGAGCTGAGAACAGATTCAAAGTGAATTCCTCCTTGTCTTGATGTCATTGCAAAGAACTGAGTGTTTCTGAACTCTGGTTCGGAAGGAAACATCTGCTTTTCGTCTCTGGCTCGTGGAGGAACCGCAGGCCGGCTTTCCTTCCTACATCCAGTATATTAATATTTATTTATTTATTTAAATTTATATAGTGCCACCCAATTCGAACGAGCAACTCTGGGCAGCATAACAGCAGTAATACGACATTACAATCTTATAATATTTACTTCTTCGTTTTCTTTTAATTGCAGGGATTTCTCCACCGGTGCTGGATTTGATTGAAAAGGACGGGGTCGCCCCAGAACAGGTGTAGGTATCTAGGAAAGGTCCCCCCCCCCCCCATCTCTTGCATTTCCAAATATTTTAGTGCAAGGGTTCCCAACTTAAGGCCCACAGCACCATTTCATGTGGTCCTACCCCAACCCCCTCCAAGGGCATTTGAGAAACAAAATAGCCACCCCCACTGAAGCTGTTGGGTCAAAATGGCCACCCCCCGGCGCAGGCAGAGCAAAATGGCCGTCCGGCTCTCGAAGCTGTCTGAGAGAGCGTGACCCGGCCCCCGGCTTGAAAAGGTTGGGAACCCCTGCTGAGCTTGACAACCGGAAGGTGGGCAGGTAGGCAGTTTGAGACCCGAGTCCTGCACGATGGAGCTCACCTGTTGTATGTCCCAGCTCCTGCCCAACCTAGCAGTTTGAAATTGCAAAATTGTGCAAGTAGATAAACAGGTGCCATTTCTGTGGGAAAGGTAACAGCATTCCGTGCAACCAGCCAACAGTGCTATCGATAAAGACCTATATGGGCATTGTTCAAGGTGTCTGCCTTGCTCAAAAGCCAGTTGTATCCGACTCTAGGGTGTTCATCTCTGTCTGAGTCTGCAGACGTTTCCATGGTCATGTGGCAGGCAGGACTAGACACCGGAATGCTGTTATCTTTCCTGCCAAAGCGGTACCTCTTTATCTACTTGCAAATTTCTTGCAATCTCAAACTGCTAGGTTGGCAGGAGCTGTGATGGATGACAGGCAGCTCACTCTGTCCAGCGGTACTTGGGTCTCAAATTGCTGACCTGCCTTAACCCCCTAAGCTACTGTCGTGTCTTAACCACTAAGCCAAAGCAAAGTTAGATAGGTGAAATAATGGACTGCAGAAATGGTGTGTGTGTAGTTTGGTAAATTAAAGACCAGAGTAGGAGAAGATACCAGATAGGTTGGATATAAATAAATTAATAAATAAACGAAATTAAGATGTCCCCCATTTCTACAGTCATCAATAGCTCCACCCAGATGAAAGGAATCTCAAGAGAGCTTGAGACATTCCGGTGGGAATTGGAAATATTTCTTGGGGGCGGATGGGGGGGAAATGGTGCCAATGGTGACACATCAGCCTTACGCAGGGTAAAACAATGCAACAGGATTCTAGCTTTTTTATATATACGTATGTGTGGTTGGAATCAAAAACCTGGAGAGAGGAAAGAAGGGGTGTGAGTAGGCGTCTTATGGCAGCCCCGATCCGGGGATCTGTGTTTGTCTCTGAAGGGTTTCCTTCTTCCGACAGGCTGATGGTTCAACAGGTGTTGAAAGAACTTGCCGAGTATCACAGGTGAGTCTTTGGAGTCTTCAGGGTTAGTAGTCTTGTGGGTATTGGGGTGTTTTAGGATCACAGCCCCCATCAACCTTTACTGTTGAGAGTTACAGTGACATCCAGAGGGCCACGGGATTGTCCACCTACTTAGGTCAAGGGTCGCCCTTGCCCATGAGCCAGTCATGTCCGACTCTAGGGTTCAGTGCTCATCTTGATTTATAGCCAAAGAACCATGGCTGGCTGCGTTTGCAGACGTTTCCCTGGTCACCTGGCAGGCAGGACCCGACACCCAAGCACAGAACACTGAACTTGACAACTGGAAGGCGAGCAGTTCGAGACCCGAGTGCTGCACGCTGGATTGAGCGTCCATCGTCTGTCCTGAACAGTCCGAAAGCAAGAAATTGCAAGTACATTAAACAGGTACTGCGTGGGCAGGAAAGGTTACATTCCTTGTGTTCCGGTGTCTAGTCCTGCCTGCCACATGACCAGGGAAACATCTGCAGACTCCGAAAGCGCTGGCGCTTTGTGTGCTAGCAGAGATGAGTTCCAAAACCTAGAGTTGGACGTGAGTAGTTTTCAGGCAAGGGCGGCCCTTGACCTTTATGATTAATATTAACAATATTCATCTTGTTAGCTGGTTTTGCTAGTTGCTTATGCCAGTCTTTGTTGCTTGCTTATTCAAGAGCGAATTAGACCATCTTCTATCTGATTTGCTTATTAGATTCCTGCCTTGGATTGGATTGGATGGCCTCACGGGAACCCTTTTCCAACTGAGTTATTCTATGATTTATTACTTTTCGGTGGCTTTCCCCCCACCCATATATCTGCTGTCCTTTTTAAACAACCAATTAATGCACTGTGTATATGTCCTTGCCAGCTGTGTCAACCAAGGGTGTTGGGGCATAAATATCATAAAACAAATAGCAGTTTTCCTTTGGCCGAACATACGACGCGTCTTTCTCTCTTTAGGAAGGAAGAAGGTGGAAGGAATGGGAAAGCGGAGAAGGGCACCAAGGTGAAACGCCGGCTGAGCCACTTGCGTAGCCGCGTCACCGGATCGTGGCAGAAGGAAAAGGTGAGGATGACAAATGGACAAAAGGGGAGTTAGCCTTTGCATCGGAGGTCAACGCTATACAAATTGAATAAGTAAGTAGATAGATAGATAAATGCAGCTGGAGGCAGGAAAGAAATCCTATCCAACCCGTGGGTGCCATAACTGCTCAAAAGGAAAGGAAAAATGTGTAGCCTGGATTGGCCACAGAAATGGGCAAGTTTTCCAGTCCCGACAAAACGCTTCATCAAGCTGGGTATTGTATTGATGAGTGAAAAGCAGAAATGTCCTTCCTTCCTTCACTCACTGAAGTTTAATGTGCCCACGCATGTGCAAAACGCTGCTGTAAAGCACCCATGACTTTTGTAAACACGTTTACGACAGCCGTGGGTGCATTTACGGCAATGTTTTGTGTGGAGGAACTAAGTGATGGGCCCACTCAGCCACATGACCGGCCCACAGCCCGAAAAGTTTGGACACCCCTGCGTTAGAAGCTATTAATTTATGAACTATTAATGCAGTGCAAAATCCAGGTATGGAAAGGAATTTATGGATGCCAGGTTCTGACATGTGGCCTTTTCTCTCTTTTCAGGGTAAGAAAAAAGACTGGGAGAAAGAATTCACAGAAGTCACGCCACGGACACGGGCATTGCATGAGCATGTGTTCACACGGGGGGAGGGGTGTGTGTCTCAATACCTGCTGTTCCTCTATGTGGAAAAATCTTGCTGAGCGAAACAGGGCTGCAGTGCCTGAGTGAGTAATCCCACCTGTTTTCCACAGTCTCTGCCAGTGTTTGCCAGTTATTGCAGCATGTGGCGAAAATAATAATAAGCTTGTAATCAGATGCTGTCAGCATGTAAGAAATTCTCCCTTCCTAATGACGTGCTGTCTATAATGTATTGTTTGTCCTTGCCAGTGTGGAAAGGGTGGGCGGATTGCTAGTGCTTTAGGCTAGTGTTTCCCAACCTCTGGTTTTTGGATTTAAATTCCCAGAAGTTTAAGTCAGTACATTGGCTCATCTGTGCTTTTTGGGAATTGAAGTCTAATTACCAAAGATTGGAAAAACTCTGGTCCATCAACCCTTCCCTGTGTAATTCGTCACTCAAGGCTGTTCCACAGGTGGTCAAGATAGTTAACCAAACCCCTGACGATTGATTTAATTTAATTTAATAGTAATATTTATGCTGCTGTCCCCTCGCCGAGGCAACTCTGGGCGTCTTACACATATAAAACCACAACATAGATATAAAAAAAATGAAGTATAAACATTAAAATATAAAATTTATGTCACTTAAACTCTCAAAAAGATGAACAGCTTTTAAGTAAATAAATCAGCCAGAGAGGTTTTGAAATGGAAAAGAGAATTTTATCTAAGTTTTTCAATCATAGCATAACATAGCATTACATGATATTACATTATCATGACGTGTGCACATGGGTGGTACTTGATTCCTAACGTTATAGACAGCAATCATTAGAAAGTGGGAATTCCTTACATGCTGACAGCATCTGATTACAGGATATATATTTTTCACATGCTACAATAGGTGTCAATATAATATTATTATTTTTCCTGCTCTAGCAGCAAATCTCCAAAACTTAAATGGTAAGGCACTTATTGGACACATATCAAATTCGTAGCTAGAGTTCCATGTCCAAGGTTGAAAGCCATTGAAGCTCATCACACAATAAATAAATAAATAAAATTAAACACATATTCAAATTTATAGAAAATATTTCATTCATTGCTACTTTTTTAAAAAATTACATAATTAATAATCTGAGGGGAAAGGGTTAGGTCTCAAAGCCAGGCCTCGTGCCGTTGCCAAGGGCAACCAGGAGCAGGTGTTGAGAGCGAGGAGCAACATCTCGCGAGAGTAGCAACGCATAAGATTCAAAAGCGCTAACTGGGAAAGATTTCCTACTTTGGCATTCCAGTCTCCTAAAATAATTTGGACATCATTTCTTGGTGTCTGTTCTATGAGGTGTTGTAAGTCCTCATAGAACTGGTCCATTGTGGCTTCATCTGTACCAGTGGTTGGTGCGTATATTTGGATCACAGTGACAGTGAAAGGTTGACATGATCATTCGATCATTTTTGAGATTGTATCCCATTACTGCTTTCCTCACTCTTTTGTAGACAATTATGGCTACTCCATTCCTTCTAAAGTTTTCTTGTCCACAATAGTAGATATGATAGTTTCCAGAGCTGAATTCGCCCATCCCTGTCCATTTGAGCTCACTGATTCCCAAGATGTCAATGCTTATTCTTTCCATCTCATTTTTTACCACTTCCAGTTTACCTTGATTCATAGACCTCACATTCCATGTCTCTATGCAGTATTGTTCCCTGCAACACTGCATTTCTCCTCCCCCTCCCCTTCCTCCACTCTGTGGTGTTAAGCATCCTGTATCATCTAGCCTGCTCCTTTGTTTTGCCTTTTGTTTTGGTCAATAGGGTTCTCTTGGCAAGCTTTGTGCATTGGTTTAACGATTTCTACGCCATTTTTCTCCCATCATACATTTTATCACACTTTTAAAAAGTTTAAAACAGTTTAAACAACATATTATTTATCATGCATATTATCACACTTTAAAACGCAGTCTCTATGTCAATTGCTATATTAAGTCAGTGTAAAGTCTCTATGTCAGTTATATTAAGTCAGCTACATTATTGCCCATCAGCTACTTATCATTTGCAAGGGACTCTGAGTCTCGCCCCCCTGGTTTTCCTCCTCTGCCTTCTTCCCTTCTGCCAAGTGGTCCTCTCCTTCGGCGCTTGGCTGGTGCCTGGAGGTGGTGGATGCCCCCGGCTGGGGGTGGTGGTCTCCGGGCGGCCCCTGGCGGTGGCGGTGGGTGGCTTTCCCGCCGTTCAGCTGTTCCTCCTCCTCACCCCCTGGCTGGGGGTGATGGTCTCCGGGCGGCCCTAGGCTCCGGATGCCTCGTGGTAGTGGCGGTGGGTGGCTTTCCCGCCATTCAGCTGTTCCTTCTCCTCACCCCCCAGCTGGGGGTGGTGATGGTCTCTGGGCGACCCCTGGCTCAATTTCAGATTATTATGTAAATTTTTAAAAAAGTAGCGATGAATGAAATATTTTCTATAAATTTGAATATGTGTTCAATTTTTACTTATTTATTTATTTATCATGTGATGAGCCTCAATGACTTTCAACCTTGGACGTGGAACTCTAGCTACGAATTTGAGATGTGTCCAATAATCAGATGCTGTCAGCATGTAAGGAATTCCCACTTTCTAATGATGTGCAGTCTATAACGTTTGGAATCAAATACTGCAATCAATATGTCAGCAAATTTGGAAAACAAAACAGTGGCCACAAGATTGGAAAAGATCAGTGTACGTTCCAATCCCCCAAAAAGGCAATGCCAAAGAATGCTCAAATTACCGAACAATTGTGCTCATCCCACATGCCAGCAAGGTGATGCTCAAGATAATACAGGATAGACTTTGGCAACATGTGGAGAGAGAACAAGCCGGTTTCAGAAGAGGCAGGGGGACTAGAGACCACATTGCCAACATACGTTGGATCATGGAGAAAACAAAGGAATACCAGAAACGAGTCTACTTTTGTTTTATTGACTACACTAAGGCCTTTGACTGTGTGGACCACAACAAAATGTGGCAAGTAATTAAAGAGATGGGAATACCAGAACACCTCATATGCCTCATGAGAAATCTGTACACGAACCAAGAGGCAACAGTTAGGACAGAACACGGAATGACAGAGTGGTTTGGAATAGGAAAAGGAATAAGACAAGGCTGCATTTTATCACCCTGCTTATTCAACTTATACACAGAGCACATAATGCGCAATGCAGGGATGGAGGAATCACAATATGGGATCAAAATTGCTGGGAGAAACATCAACAATTTGAGATATGCAGACGATGCCACCCTAATGGCAGAAAGTGAGGAAGACCTAAAGAACCTCCTGATTGGATTGAAGGAGGAAAGTGCAAAAGCTGGCTTGAGACTCAATATCAAGAAAACCAAGATAATGGCAACAGGTCCGATCAGTCCCTGGAAAATAGATGGGGAAGAAGTAGAAGCAGTAACAGATTTTACTTTCCTGGGATCTAAGATCACTGCAGATGGTGACTGCAGCCACGAAATAAAAAGGCGATTGATTATGGGGAGACAAGCGATGAGAAACCTGGGGAACATAGTGAAAAGCAGAGACATCACCTTGAAAACAAAAATTCGCATAGTCAAAGCAATGGTATTCCCGGTGGTAATGTATGGGTGTGAGAGCTGGACCATTAGGAAAGCTGAGGGCAGAAGAATAGATGCTTTTGAGATGTGGTGTTGGAGGAGAGTCCTGAGAGTCCCCTGGATGGCAAAGAGAACAAATAGGTCGATCTTACAAGAAATCAATCCTGACTTCACTGGAGGGACAAATAGTGAAGATGAAGCTAAAGTACTTTGGACATCAAATGAGAAGGGAGGACTCACTTGAGAAGGCCTTGATGCTGGGAAAGGTGGAGGGAAAGAGAAGAAGGGGGCGTCCAAAGATGAGATGGATAGATGGTATTGTGGACACAATGGGCACAGAGCTTGGTGGGCTGAGGAGAATGGTGGGGGGCAACAGAGGGGCCTGGAGGAAAATGGTCCATGGGGTCGCAAAGTGTTGGAATCGACTGTGCGACTGAACAACAACAAACTGGCAAAGAAGATCTCGCGCGATTGCGATAAAGAGACGTGGGGGCCCGAAGGCGTGGCTTCCAAGCGATGTAGACAGTCTGCTAACCTCTTGGAAGTATCGCGAGGTTTCGTTTAAAAATGCTTCTTTTGCCCTTTGATGGGCGGGGCCTGCTGCATGAAAGTTTGCACACCGGAAGTAGGGGCGGGAGTTCTCGCGAGAGTCGGAGAAGGCGGCGGAAGTATCCTGGTGGAGTGGGCGAGGCTGGGCCGCGTCGACCGTCAGGGAGAACGAGTTCTTTCAGGTGAGGCGACGCTTGGTGACGTCGGGTGACGTCACGGGAAGCACCCCACAGCAAAAAAATGGGGCCGGGGCCCCTTTCTGTGAAGAGTTGTAGCCTTTGGTGGTGGTTTCAAGTTTCTAGTCCACATGAGCCCAAAAATAAGGGGGGCCTTCCAAATTTTGTGGCACTTCAGGTCCCATAACGAGCAGAAGGGTGATGGGATTTGTAGTCTCGCGGAAAAAGTAGCCCCCTGAAGGGCCACAGTTGTCCTCCTCATGAGTCCAAGCAGAGGTTGACATTTTCAAACTTTGTGGTACTCTAGCTCCCATCAGCCTTTACCCAGCCTAGTGATGGGAGTTGTAGTCTCAGGGGGAAAAAAGCCCCTGGAGTGCCACAGTTGGCCTTCCAAACTTTTGCGCTACAATACTCTAGCTCCCATCAGTCCTTATCGAGGGGCGATGCTGAAGGGTGATGGGACTTGAGAGCCTCAGGAAAATACCTGGAGGGTCATAACTTGTCTTTTTAAACTATGTGGTACTCCAGCTCCCACCAGCCTCTTTACCCAGCCTAGTGAGTTGTAGTCTCAGAAAAATAGCCTCTGGACAGAGGGTCACATTTGTCCACGTTTCCACCTAAAATCCAGAGTTCGGAAACGTCCCCCTCCCCTTTATTATTATTATTGTTGTTGTTGTTGTTATTGTTATTGTTGTGCCCATAGTCCACCAATCAGTATTTTGGACATTGTTGTCCAAACGCTTGTAATGTCCTGTCTGTGTTGGGGCTGTTTCATTTTTCTATTTTATCATTTTGCATTAGTGGTGGAATTGGGTATACAGGTACTATTCCGGCAAGGAAATTCTGCTGGTGCAAACAATGGATCTCTTGGGGGTTGTGAGTTTTTCCTTTTAGCCTCATCTATTTTCTGGCTGCCAGAGATTAATTAAAGCAAGGATTCTCCTCCTGTGGGTCAAATGTGGCCCACGGTGCCATTTCATGTGGGCCCCCCACCGCTTTCTCCACACCCGGAAGTGCCATGTGGTGGAGGAAGGGCAAAATGGCCATCCGGCCCCCGAAGCTGCCTGAGGGAGCGTGACCTGGCCCCCGGCTTTAAAAAGTTGAGAACTCCTGAGTTAAAGGAAGGCCGGCAAGTCAGCAGTTCAAGACCTGGGTTCTGCATGACGGAGTGAGCGCTCGTCTCTGTCCCAGTTCCTGCCAACCTAGCAGTTCGAAAGCAATAAATTGCAAGTAGATAAATAAAGGACCACTTGGCTGGGAAAAAGATCTTTTGGACATGAAAGGAGCCTCGTTCGGGGCATCCCCTAAGCGGAGTTCCTCCAGCAAAAATCTTTTCAACCCAGAATAATTTCTGACACAAAATATTATTACAGCCAGAGGGGATCACTCAGAGAGAACATAAGTAGCAGATGGAACAAGATGTCCTGCTCTCTGTACAGCCTGGTATGTTAGTCCCAAACTATCCTGGCAAAGCTCTTCTGAGTAATTGAGTACCTAGAAATCCCTGGAAAGAGAGACTCCCATCATTCAAAACTTGCCTAACAGCCTGGGATTGTTGTCATTAAATCTGCTCAATGTCCGCTCTTCCAAATCTAAACATGTTTGCTTGCCTCATGTCCACTTTTATGTAGGAAGGGAAGATCGTAGTTAAATAGGAGAGGATTTTACATGGAGGGAGGAGATTTGTGCATTGTGGATGAAAGGAAATAAACCGATATAGAAATGGATAAGAAAGAAATTATCATTATAAGAGTATAATAATAGTCAGAATGTCAGAAATTATTCTGGGTTGAAAGGATTTATGCTGAAGAAACTCCGCTCAGGGGACGCCCGAATGAGGCTCCTTTCACGTCCTCATGATCTTTTCCCCACCAAAATGGTCTCTATTTATCTACTTGCAGATCTCTTGCTTTTGACCTGCTAGGCTGGCAGGAGCTGGGACAGAGACGGGCGCTCAATCCGTCATGCAGTCCCCAGGTCTCTAACTGCTGACTTTCCGGCCTTCCAGCTAACAATGCAAGCTTCTTAACCACTGGGCCACTGCGACAGCTTTGAGATGGGTCATTGTTGTTGTTTAACAAAAATAGAGAATAGATTGAAATGTTTGAAGTGTTAGTCAGTGTTTCAAGCATATCGAAGAGTAAACAAAAAAACATTGTGGCCCTTAGAAGACACACTGCTGTATTTTAACGTGAGCTTTCGTGGATCAAGTCCACTTCGTCAGACCTAAGAGTGAGATTTCATGGCATCAATTTATACACATCAGTTACATCATGGTTGGTTAATAGAAAGTATGCAAATCAATGTGGCCTTTTATAACTGGTAATAGCAGAAGATCTCTGGTTATTCAGATGAGTTGTGAAGTTTTGCCCTGTTGAATTACAAATGGTTAGTTTATGGATGCAGCTAACCTGAATAACAGCCAGAGATCTTCTTCCATTCAGAGAGTGTCGAGAGTCATTCTGTTGCTTAGTTCTCTCAGCATCTGCTGCTGCGTCTCCCCTAATCTTAGGTGGGGCCATACCAACAAGAGGGTATATTTTCTCCACTGGTGTAAGTTTGAGGCATCCTGTGACCCTATGCATGGCTTCATTAGCAGCCATGTCAACTTGTTTTGTGTGTGTAGATGCACTCTGTACTGGAGCAGCCTACTATGCCGCAGAGATGCTTAGGGCACAATACTGATGTATGCAGCATGTGTGGTTGAGTTCCCCACTTATAGTTTCTCCATTTCTTGATGATATTGTTCTTTGGACTGACTTTCGCTTTGGTATCCAGTTAGTGCTGCTTAAAAGACCACGCAGCGTGAATGGTTGAGTTCCCCACTTATGGTTTGTGAGTTTCCTGATGATATTGCTCCTTGTACTGGTTTATTTTGGTGCTGAACAATGCTGTTAGGAGCTGTTTAGTGTCTTCTAAGTGACATCCAAAACAACAGCTTCATTGACTAACTGCCCCTCATTTTCCATAATAAAGACTGTGCTGTTTGGTAATTCATTATAGCCTGTCTTCCCTCCTGTCACAGAAAACATTTTTTTAAAGCCATTCTGGAGAAAATACACAGGGTGTCAAATGCAAAATCAGTCCTGATTTTGGTCGTAACAGAGGCTGAGAACCACTTTGTAAAGGGAAGAATTATTTTCTCTCCTCTCCAAGATCGTTCCAACAGCCTCTTGGTCTCCTGTTCCAGGACTGGAGTCACTCCGGATTGCAAAAAGAGAACTGGATTGAACAGGGGACAGAAGCAAAAGAGACTTTAGACGCCCAGTGCAAAGGAACTCTTTCCTGTGCTTTACTTTCGGGGTTATCGGGGTTAGCTGTATGCTTCGTCGAGTTCTCTCTTTGCTTGTAGAAAAGGTCTAGCCTAGTGTTAATTAATAACATAAACATGTTCATAAATATCATTTCTCTCACTGTTTACCTATCTGGCTTTTGATGAATCCCAGGGGAAGATGTGCTGTGCTTTGAGGCCAGGGCTGCATGCTTTAGGAGTGAATATTAAGGCGCAGAATGTAATGTGGTTTAGTGTGGCTGGCGAGATGCGGTGGTTATGGCAGAATCACAGAAATGGAAAGGAACTCCCACGAGTCTTTTGAGTCCAAACCATGATGGCAAAGCTAACACGTCCCAGACAAACGGTTTTTTTTTTTTTTTGCCTTTTGTGGAAGGAAAGTGACCTTCTGTAGAAGACAAGTGTGGTCTTGTTTTTGAAGGCGAGAAATTTGCAAGCTGATAAACAGGTACCGCTTGGGTGGGAAAGGTTACAGCAGTGTTTCCCACCCTGTGGGGATTTTTTTATTTCAATTCCCAGAAGCCTCAGTCAAATCCCCAAAGCAGTGATTGGCAAATATACTGACTGAGGCTTCTGGGAAATGAAGTCCACCAGTGAGGCTGGGCTCCCACGGTGGGAAACACTTAGTTACAGTGTTCTGCCCACTCATGCCTGCCACATGATCATGGAAACGTCTGTAGACATAGACTTTTTGGCTGTCAACGAAGCTGAACACCGAACCCTTAGAGTTGGACACACAACTGGCTTTAGAGTAAGGGAGATACCTTGACCTTTACCTAAAATTATAAAGGTAAATGTCGCCCTTGCTCAAAAGCCAGTCGTAACCGACTCTAGGGCTCAGTGCTCATCTCTGTTTATAGCCAAAGAGCCAGCACTGTCTGCCTCTGCAGACGTTTCTGTGGACATGTGGCAGGCATGACTAGATGCTGGAACGCTGTTACCTTTCTCACCGAAGAGGTCCCTATTTATCTACTTGCAATTTCCTGCTTTCAAACTGCTTGGTTGGCAGGAGCTGGGATAGACGACAGGAGCATACCAAGTTAATAATTGAAGCTGTTGTTTTGATGTCACATAGAGACAAATCTTCTGAGTCCAAATCTCCACCCAGCCCCCCAAAAATCCATCACCTGGCTTCAGGCCAGTCATGCCGTTTCTCCTAAGTCTACCTCCACTGGTTGTTGTGAAGATATTCCAGATAGGAGACCCCATATCCTGCCTTAGCCTTGCCAGAGGAATTTTGGGAGTGGAATAGAACAAATGGAAATCATTGCAGGGGCAGAAATGTAGCTGGGGAAAAATTAAAGTAATAAATTACTCTTTTTTGGGGGGGGGGGACTTTGGACACCGAACCAAACTGGCCAGTGACGTGAGTCGCAGTCTAGAAAAAACAAAATGTAAAACTACCCAAACGCTGTCATTCTCCACTCCTTTAAAAACTAGAAAAAGCTCATTCCAAGCTAGAGTTAGAAGCAGGTTGTCGAAAACTCTCCCACTGTTAGGTAATTCTGGTTTTTGCACTTTTTCCTGGAACCACGAAACTCCCTCTTAAAGCTTCTTTGCTGTCCTTCGGACGCTGAAGCTAGGCGTGTCTCTAGAGAAAGCCTACCTGTGGTGGAGGAAAAGAAGGTGTTTTGCTCCCAACCGCAGCGAGAGAAAGTTTATTAATAATTTTAATTTACATCTGTCCCAGATCCTGCCAACCTAGCAGTTAGAAATTGCTAAAAATTTGCAAGGAGATACAAAGGTATTGTTCTGGCAGGAAAGGTAACAGCATTTTGTGCGATCCTGCCAACCTAGCAGTTTGAAATTGCAAGAATTGACAAGTAGATAAATAGGTACGACTTTGGTTGGAACGGTGACAGTGTTCCATGCGCTCCTGCCAACCTAGTGCAGTAAAACCCTGACTTCCGTATACCTTGAGTTACATATAATTTGACTTACGTAATGATTTTTACACTAAAACCATGTCCCAATTTGCGTAAATGTCCTGATTTACGTAACAGTTTCCTATAGATTTGCTTTGAGTTATGAAAAAAAGCACTTTTCCTATGGGTTTGCTTCGATTTACATAAAATTTATTTTTGTTATGGGTTTGCTTCGAGTTACGTAAAAATCATTTTTCTTATGGGTTTGCTTTGAGTTACGTAAAAACTTCATTTTTCTTCTGGGTTTGCTTCGAGTTACGTAAAAATTTATTTTTCTTATGGGTTTACTTTGAGTTATGTAAAAATTCATTTTTCCGATGGGTTTGCTTCAAGTTAAGTAAAAAAACAATTTACGTAAAAGCCTACAGAACAGACTTTTTACATAAGTAGGAGTTTTATTGTAGTTCCAAAAAAAATTGCAAGTAGATAAACAGGTATCGCTTTGGCGGGAAAGGTAACAGCGTTCCAGCATCTAGTCGTGCCTGCCACCTGACCATGGAAACGTCTGCAGACTCAGACAACGCTGGCACTTTAGCTGTAGATGAGCACCGAACCCTAGAGCCGGATAGGACTCTAGCCATTTGGGCAAGTTGGCAGTCTGGCTTCGTAGCCGTGAATCAACCCTGGATGTGGCAAATTCAGGGCAATTCCTCAGAGTGGTAGCAACCAGTTTGGGAGCGGGTGAGGCGATTCCGGAGACAGGACCGATTTGGCTTCGACTTTTTTTCGGTGTTTGTACTTCCTAGATGCTTGACATACCTTTCGGGGGATGAGGTCACCCTCGTGACTTCAGTTCCTGGTCCGGTTTCCCATTCCTTGGTGCTTTTAAACCAGTCCGGCAGCTGGTTTGGGCTGGGAATGCGTTTCAGCCAGAGAGAAAAGAGTTAAAAGATGGGAGAGACCAAAGTGGCCCCTTTGCCTCCAGGTAGGAAGAAGTTTGGTTTGGGGAGATTTCTGGTTGTTGAGAGGATGGTGGCGGAATTTAGCTGCACTGCTTCGATGTTTGTTGAAACTTGTCGTTTTTGTAATGTTATATTATGGGACACAACATTACAAACTTTGGCGGGGCAGTTCGAAAGCAAGAAATTGCACGTCGCTAAATAGGGACCACTTTGGTGTGAAGGGAAACAGCGTTCCATGCGCTCTGGTGTCTAGTCATGCCTGCCACATGACCAGGGAGACGTCTGCAGCAGCAGACAGCGCTGGCTCTTCGGCTTTGAAACAGAGATGAGCACCGAACCCTAGAGTTGGATACGACAGGGAAACCTTTACTATTATGGGATAACTGAGTTGGAAAAGGAGTCCCATGAGATCATCCAGTCCAACCTCCTGCTTCGATCCTGCATTGAGCAAGCGTTGGACTGGATGGGCTAATTCAGGGGTTCCCAAACTAAGGCCCACAGGCCAGATCTGGCCCACAGTGGCATTTCATGTGCCCCTCCAAGGGCATTCGAGAAACAATCAGAGGCTGGGGCTGCCTTTTAAAGTCCGTTTCCTTCCCCCAGGTAAAACCCTCGTGTCATGTGTCTCTCTTACATTTCGTAGCCAAAGGATTCTCAGCTCCGGCCCGCTGATTTCCCCTCTAGTTCTTTTCTTTCCAGATTCCCTGGCCAGGTTGGTGCAAAAGAAACCATAGCTCACTTTATTCATTCATTTATTTAATGCAATTTGTATAGCCTTTGCTTATCAAAAGGTGTTGAGTGTGGGAATTTTTAAAACCCCGAGAAAGGGGAAGGGAAAATTGAAGGACTTTTCCTTCTCTTCGGTGGAAGGATCTGGAATACTCGCGAAAGAAAAACCTCTTGTCTTCTCGCCTGCTTTTGCCTACCGAGCTGCGAAGAAGCCTCTAAAGAAGGACAGAGAGAGACGAGCTTTTTTAAAAAAGAAATTGCAGCGCAAATGAAAATCAATAAAACTGCTTTCACATTGATCGCTATTCTGCGGCTGTGAAACAGATAATAAATTCATCCAGATGATCTGCTTGCCTTAACAGGCGCCTGGGAGTCCTTGTTCAATTAGCGCTGGGCCCTTTTCACTAAGGACCACATGGCTTGGTGGTCAAGACGATGAACTTGACCACCGGAAGGTCAGCAGGTTAGTGGCTCGAGACCTGAGTGCTGCACGACAGACTGAGCTCCTGTTGTCCACCTCAGCTCCTGCCAGCCTAGCAGTTCAGAAGCAAGAATTTGCAACTAGATAAATAGGTACCACTTCGGTGGGAATATAAACAGTGTTCCGTGCACTCCGGTGTTGAGGCATGCCTGCCATGTGTCCACAGAAACATCTGCATATGCAGACAGCGCTGGCTCTTTGGCTATTAACAGAGATGAGTAGTGAACCCTAGAGTCAGATACCACTGGCTTTTGAGCAGAGGTGATCTTTACCTTTACCTAAATAGGTACCCCTTCGGCAGGAAAGGTAACAGCATTCCGTGCGCACCCTCCAACCTAGCAGTTCAAAATTGCAAGAAATTTGCAAGTAGATAAACAGGTACCATTTTGGCAGGGAAGGTAATGACATTCCCTGCATCAAGCATGAAATGTCTGCAGACTCAGACAGCACTGGTGCTTGGGCTGTAAACGAACCCTGCCAACCTAGTAATCCGATAGCAAGAAATTTGCAAGTAGAAACATAGGAAAGGTAACAGCGTTCCGTGCGCTCCGGCGTCTGATAAAGCTCAATGTCTTTACCACTAAAAGCCACTGAATGCCTGGATTCAGTCTGTCCTGTATTGGAGTTCTGTAGATTCCTGACATTTCGAGCTGGGTTTATTCAGAAAGGGGATTTATTTTGGGGAGAAGTTTGCTTCTGGGGATGTTTGGGGCGGCCCACAATTTAGCAGAGGTGACGCCGCAACTAGAAGAAGCCTTGGACTTGTAGGGGAAAAGGCGAAATCCATATCTTATGCCCAGTAAGAGAATGAATGTTTGAATCCGTGGGGTTTATGTAAGCCACTGACTTACCATTTCCTGCTCATTTAGTAGCTGTGTTTAATCTGAGACTACCAAATGGTCTTGAGTCTAAATATAGGTATGGTCAAGGGTCTCGCTTGCTCGAAAGCCAGTCGTGACCCGCTCTAAGGGCCGGTGCTCATCTCTTTTTGTAGCCAAAGAGCCAGAGCTGTCTGAGCCATGTGGCAGGCAGGACTAGATACATGGAATGCTGTTACCTTTTCCTGCCGAAGCAGTATCTGTTTATCTCCTTGCAAATTCCTTGCAATTTCGAACTGTAAGGTCGGCAAACGACGGGAAGCTCACTCAGTTGCGCAGCACCCGGGTCTCAAACTGTTGCCCTTCCAGTCAAGCTCGGCGTCTTAACTGCTAAGCCACTGCTGTCCCTAAATATGGCAAAAGGAGTGGATTTGACCCCAGCGGGCAACAGTCCATCTCTGTCTGCTCCAAATTTGGCAAGCCGGTGGGAGGGAGAAAACCTACACTTTTTGCTCCGCCGTGCACCCGTTTTGGTCTGTTCTGTGTCAAGAGGCGAGCGCCAGTCGATCGGAGTTCACAGCGGTGGCCGGACGGTGCTAATTGGACTCCAAACACGCGTTGTCTATTTTCACCTGGCTTGGTCGTCCATGTTGCTTTGCGCCAACGCTGGGGAAAAGCTGCAGAGAAACAGCCCGGTTTACTATTATTATGGTTTCCTAGGCGGGTGGTCTAGAGGGTGTTTTTAAAAGCAATTCTGGTTTTCTTCCACAAACAGCAATGGCCGATTGAAATTGAGTCCACTGCATCAAGGGGGTGGTTTTGAAGGAAGAGGACCGGGAGATGGTCTTTTGCTTTCGTATCCCGCTCAAATCCTGGACGGCCCAAATGGCTTTGGCGTTGGCCAAACTCAAGTCTTCATCAGTGCCTGTTTCTAGTTCTTCTTTCGTGTCCTGACCAAACCCTGGATGGCCACAACAAAGCCATTTTCTTGGCTTTGACATTGGCTAAACTCAAGTCCTCATCGGTGCATTTTTCTGGTTCTTTTATTGTGTCCCGATCAAAACTTGGACTCCCCAAATGAAGCCCCTTCCTTGGCTTTGGCCAAACCCAAGTCTTCATCGGTGCAGGTTTTTGGTAGTAATTGGCAAACCAGTGAATGAGCCAGTGGATTCTGTCTCTCTCCACATTCACACAACATTTTGTTGTCCGCCAGCAGCCCCCACTTGAGCCTGTTGGCCTTGCATTGAGGGACTCTGATCTCAGCCCATTCAGGGTCTTCCAATTGGCATAGGGGAGGTTGAGTTTCTCAGCCATCTCCTCCTTTAATGTCGTTCTGTGTCCAGTGAGCTCCTTCCTCCATCTTCTAATTTGGTTTTGCTCTTGTGTGCTCTCAAGGGTGTTTGTTTTTGCCATAAAGCTCTTCCTGGATCTGAGTTGTTAGACTTGAGGCTCATCTCCATTCAGAGGGTGTCGAGGGTCCTTCTCTTGCTTCGTTCTCTCGGCCTCTGATGCTCCTTCTCTCCTGAACTTAGGTGGAGCCATACCAACCAGAGGGTCTATTTTCTCAATGGGTGTAGGTTTGAGGCATCCCGTCACTCTATGCATGACTTTGTTAACAGCCACGTCAACTGGTTTTGTGTGTGAATGCGCTCCATACTGGAGCAGCAACCTCTAGCACAAAGACACTCAGGGCCAAAGCTGATATACGCAGTGCAGATGGTTGACTTCCCCATTTATAGTTTGTGAGTTTCCTGATGATCTTGTTCCTTGTACTGACTTTGGCTTTGGTATCCAGGTAGTGTTGCTTAAAAGCAGGGATTTTCAACCTGCGGCCTGTGGGCCGGATGCAGCCCGTGGCACCATTCCATGTGGGCCCCCGAAGCTGTCAGGGAATGTGACCCGACCCCCGGCTTAAAAAGGCTGAGAACTACTTAAAAGGGTATGCCGTGTGCATGGTTAAGTTCCCCACTTACAGTTTGTGAGTTGTCTGATGATGTTGTTCTTTGAACTAACTTTAGTTTTGGTATCCAGGAATTGCTGCTTAAAAGAGAGTGCCCTGTCAAGCGTCACACTGAGGTATTTTGGTGCTGAACAAGGTCGTGCAATCGGTTCCCTTGCTACGTAACATCCAGTCCATGATCACACCTTTCCTGGTTGGGATTCCTGCCTCTGGAGCAAAGGGAAGTTGCACTGGATGGTCTCACAGGACCTCCTTTTCCAACTCAGCCATTCTGTTTATTTATTTAGATATTTAGTTAGTTAGTTCAATTCATATTGCCGCCCAATCAACAATCGGCATGGTTTTAGGTCGGAGTGGTGTTAAAAGAGGGAGAGAAAACACACAGAGATTTAAAAAAACCCATCGTGCACTTCATTTGACTCTGCACCATCCATTTAGGAAAGGGAATATCAACTCCAGGGGTGCCCAAACTTTTCAGACCGCGGGCTGGTCAAGTGGTTCAGCGGGCCAGTCACGTAGTTTCTCCTACCGGAAGCGGAAGTAAAGCATGCCTAGCCATCCGTTTTGCAACAGGATGAGATAGATTTTAGGCTGCCATTTTCTCTGCTTAAACCAGGGGTGTCCAAACTGTGGGCTGGATCCGGCCCCTGATGCCAATTCATCGGGCCCATACCACCCTCATCGCTTTGTATGGGCACATTTTACTTCCACTTCCGGGGAGCAACAAGGGTGGAACGGGCCGGGTGAATTGTCATCGGGGCCAGATACGGCCCATGGACCGTAGTTTGAGCACCCCTGGTTGACTCCTTCAACCCAAACTCAACAGTTTTGGGGGTCTGCCTTCCAAACAAACACACACACACACACCGTCTTCACTACAGATGTGCAAATGCACGAACGGCCCTGCTCACAGCAGTGAGACTAATGCCTTTAATAATTTCCCCCCACCCCAGATTAGTCTATCAAGGGAAACAGCTGGTTAAATGTCACCGCCGGGATCCTGTTTCTATGGCATTGATTTGCTTTATTTTCTTTTTTAACAAACGCTTAGAAATAAACGAGGAAGGTTTCACATCTCCTTAACGAGTCTGGCGGGGGTTCTGCTGCTGGTGTGGACCCATTGGGTCCACATCTGGATGGATGGTGTTTGGGTGGTGTCCTTATCTTCCTATCCCCGCCCCAGACGCAGGGGGGCATTTTCCTCCCGGTTGTGGAAAGGGACGCGAACGATTTTCCGTGTTCCTCGGTTCTGGTTTCTTTTGGTGAAACAAAATAATTTCCTCCCCTCCGGACCTGCTGCTGGTTTCGCCGATACCGAGCGCCTCAGGGGGTCAGGGCTTTCCCCTCCCAACCTCTCTAGACCTTTCTAGAAGGACCTGCGGGGGTGGTATAAAAAGCCGTGCCGTGCCACGCTGGTCCCTGGCCCACCATGGGGAACGCCAACTCGAAGGGCAGCGAGGGTTGCCGTCCGGCCCGGCCAGAGCTCCTCTTCTGCGGCTCTTTCTCCAACAAGTGGAATGAGAACGTCTTCTTGGAGAATGAGCTCTTGACCGCCAGGATCCTCTCGGCCTTCCGGCCGCGCTCGGAGCTGAGCCCCCTCCGGCCGGGGTGGCGGAAGAGCGGCCGGATCCTGAACACCCACTCGGTCTTTGCCTCCTTAGCCACGCCGGTCAAGGATCAGCACCTGCCACGGAGCGCCCTCCTGGGACCCCCGGATGGAGGAGCCCCCAACCTTCCCCGGAGCCTCGGCATGACCGTCGTGCAAAGAGGGGCTTCGCCGTCTCATCCGGGCAACGCCGCTGGCGGGTCTGCTGCCACTGCCACCATCGTCACCGGCAAACTCGGGTGAGTAGGGAACGGCTTTGGGATCTCCGGAACCTCTGCCTGGGAAAGAAAGCGACGTTTGCTTTATTCTGACTCAGGGGTCTTCAATTCTATCTATCTTTCTAATCTGTACACATCTATCTATCTATCTATCTACCTACCTATCAATGCTTTACATCTATCCATCTGTCTGTCTGTCTGTCTATCTATCTATCTATCAATGCTTTACATCTGTCTGTCTGTCTGTCTGTCTATCTAATCTATTCATGCATTCCATCTATCTGTCTGTCTGTCTCTATCTATCAAATCTGTGCAAATCTATCTAGGAAGGTAAAGAGCACCCTTGCTCGAAAGCCAGTTGTATCTGACGCTAGGGTTCAGTACTCATCTCCATTTATAGCCAAAGAGCTAGCACTGTCTGCCTCTGCAGATGTTTCTCTGGACATGTGGCAGGCATGACTAGACCCCGGAATGCACAGAACGCTGTTTACCTTCCCACGGAAGAGGTCCCTATTTGTTTTTGTGCAATTTCTTGCTTTTGAACTGCTTGGTTGACAGGAGCTGGGAAAGAGGACAGGAGCTCACTCTGTCATGCTGTACCCGGGAATCGAACTCCAACCCTCCAGTCATTGAGTTCAGTGTTTTAACCTCTTTAGCCACCGCAGTCCCTAGATAGATAGATAAATATAGACAGACAGACAGATAGAGAGATCATTCTACAGTATTTGCACTGGGAGGTAGGTAGGTAGACGGATAGATAGACATACAGATAATGCACGAGTAGATGGATCTATTTGCACAGATAGATAGATAGATAGATAGATAGATAGATAGATAGATAGATAGATAGATAGATAGATAGATGCCTCCATCCAATCTTTCTATTTATCTCCCCCCTCCATTGCTAGTCAGTTTGTGTGTGTCTGAGTATCAAACCCAGTGTTTCCCAACCTTTCATTCTTGGATTTCAATTTCCAGCAGCCTCAGTCGATTCTCCAAAACACTGATCAGCCATTGGACTGGCTGAGGCTTCTGGGGATTGAAGGCCCACCCTTGTGGGGCCTGTGCCCCACCTTGGGAACCACATTGCTCTCTCTCTCTCTCTTGTTCACTTGTTCACATTCTCTGTCTCTTTCCTACCACTAGACTGAAAGGAACTGGGCCTGTTAAGCCATGAGAAAAGGAGACTGAGAGGGGAGAGGAGGACGAGGATGATGATAGCATTCTACAAAGACATGAAAGATAATCATAAAGAGGAAGGGCAAGGTTGGTTCTCCATCATCCCAGAGTGCAGAATGTGTCATAACGGGACTCAAACTGCAGGAAGCTAGCGATAGGCTGGATATCAAGAAAAACCTCTTCATGGTTAGAGCAGTACAACAACGGACCCCATAACCCATATTGCACAGAGGATAATAGGTTCCATCCCTGGAGCCCAAGCAGAGGGACTTATTTTTCTCTCTCATGTTCTCCTCTGGCCTTTCAGACTTCCTGGGGGCGAGATGGACGAAGGAGACGGAGGGCCAATCAAATTCAAACCATCCTCCGATGACGTGGTCTCGCTGGCCCCGTCGACCGCGGAATCGGTCTTTGTGGAAGGTAAGGGCCATCCGTGGACCCAGCAGGTGTTGATGTTTGAGTTGGCCCTATTGATACAGGACTTCCTTATCATCTGCCAGGACTTGAGGAAGAAATCGGGGACGGTGAGAGGAGAAGGACCGCTGGTTGTCCAAGGGGACATTCCCCACTTTCGTTCTGACCTGAACCCACCTGGTTGTACCCGGTTTGAGAACCTAAGCAGGCCCGTACCTGGTTGGAAGACCATCGAGAGGGAAAAGTCTCTAGGGCCATGATGGACAACCTTGGCACTCCCGGTGTTCTTGGACTTCAATTCCCAGAAGCCCCAAGTCCCTGTGAATCCACACAAATGGGTGTACTGGCACTCCCGGTGTTCTTAGATTTCAAATCCCAAAAGCCCCAAGTCCCTGTGAATCCACATGAATGGGTTTACTGGCACTCCAGGTGTTCTTAGACTTCAATTCCCAGAAGCCCCGAGTCCTTGTGTAATGGGTTTACTGGCACTCCAGGTGTTCTTAGACTTCAATTCCCAGAAGCCCCAAGTCCCTGTGAATCCACACGAATGGGTTTACACGTGGCTTCACAGAGACTTTGGCTTGTGGGAATTGAAGTCCAAGAACACCTGGAGTGCCAAGGTTGGCCATGACTGCTCTAGGGAATGATCAGTTGGAGATAATCAGACCTTGCATTTCTTGGCTGAAGAAGGATTTTAAAAAAAATTCTTTATTCGTGTCAGAGGCACCACCAGCCTATAATAACATACAAATTTTCTGTTCTATCACATTCTTCTTGGTGGTGGTCTCTGTGACTCCACATGAATTAGTTTACTCTGTGTAAACTGGGGACCATGAAGAAAAAGAAGAATTACAGAAGGCAAAAGCAATAGAAATGACGCTTCTCTACCTGCCCGTGAAGCGCTTAGTGCCCTCTCGGGGCGGTTCCTAAGTGAACGACTTTAATGAAGGCACGTCTAAAAGAACCGTCCCCCTCTTCTTTATTCCAGATGATCAGTTTGCTGCCCTGCGGAATGAGCTGGAGACGGACGCCCGGGAGTTCGAGGCCCCATCATGGAGCCTGGCCGTTGACCCGCCGTACGTCAAGAAGCAGGAGAGGGAGACTGTCAAGCGGCAGGACGTCATTTATGGTAGGCGGGGAGAGAGGGGGCCCCCCAGCTCGATTTATTTGCTTAATTATCCAGCTCTTAGGAATGGAATCCATTGAGTCAAAACAAAATATAAAACACATTGAAAGTCAAAGAGGAGAAAAAAACCCAGCAGGTGTTTTGGCCTCAGGGGAGGGTGAAGGTCTGAAAATTCACCCATCCTTTGCTAAAAGGCATAGATTTCCACTACCCAGATTTTTCCCCACCTGACTCCACTGCTCCCCCCCCCCCTTCTGCTTACCAGGAGCCCAGCTGGGAGGCTTCACGGTTACCTTGCCGCCATGTCAGGGTCTGCAGGTGCAAGTCTGTCAGGTGGAGAGCGTTCTAAAGGGAGAAGGGTCTGGAAGCTCCCATCTCTCTATGGCTGTCTGTCTGTCTGTCTGTCATCTGTTTGTCCTCTCTCTCCATTTGTCTGTCTGTCTATCATCTGTCTGTCTACTTAATGTAATTCTCTCTCCATCCTCACTTTGAGATCTGCGTCTCTTGCACCAAGACCCAAAGGAGAGGGTCTGTTCTTGAGTACCAATGATGCTTCCCTTCTGTACTTCGAATAATAGTGGGGGTGGGGGTGGGGGTGGGGGTAGCAGATCCGGCCATGTGGACTTGCAAAGCATGGTGGGAAATTCCCAGGCTTCTCCCTCCCCACTGTCTGTCTCAAGATCCCTCCTTCCGCCCCACCCCCCACTACCCCAGAACTGATGCAGACTGAGATGCACCACGTCCGGACGCTGAAGATCATGCTGAAGGTCTACTCGCGAGCCATGCGGGAGGAGCTGCAGTTTGGCCATGCTGCCATCCACCGCCTGTTCCCCTGCGTGGACGAACTGCTGGAGCTCCATGGGGCTTTCCTGTCCCAGCTGAAGGAACGCCGGAAGGAGGCCCTGGAGGAAGGCAGCGAGCGGAACTACATCATCCGGAACATCGGGGACCTTCTCGTCCAGCAGGTAGGAGCCGGTCAGGGAGAGATGTGTAAGGAAATAAACAGGTACCGCTTCGGCAGGAAAAGGTTACAGCATTCTGTGTGCTCCCGCCAACCCTAGCAGTTCAAAAGCAAGAAATTTGGAGTTAGATAAACAGTTACCACTTTGGCAGGAAAGGTTACAATGCTCCATATACTCCTGCCAACCTAGCATTTCAAAAACAAGAGATTTGCAAGTAGATAAAGAGATACCACTTGGGAGGTTTCGGTCCCAGCTCCTGCCAGCCTCGCAGTTTGAAATTGCAAGAAATTTGCAAGTAGACAAACAGGTCCTGCTTCAGTGGGAAAGATAACAACGTCCCATCTGCTCTTGCCCACCTGGCATTTCAAAAGCAAGAGATTTGCAGGTAGGTAAACAGGTAACGCTTTAGCAGGAAAGGTAACAGCGTTCCATGCCTCCAGTCTTGCCTGCCACATGACCACAGAGACAGCACTGGCTCTTGGGCTGCAAATGGAGATGAACACCGAACCCACGAGTCAAACACGACTGGTTTTTCAGCAAGGGAGATACCTTGACTTGGACCAGTTATCAGGATAACCAGAGACTTTTACCTTCAGCTGAATTTTAATTTAATGTTAATTTAATGTTAATACCTCGGTTGATTATGGTTTTAAGCATCCCTCCTTTGGAAGTTCCCTGGTGAGAAAGACGGGACCCAGATAAAGCCACAATGAATGAACAAACCCAACCCCCCCTTCCCTTGTGTGTTTGTCAATTCAGTTTTCGGGTGAAACCGGCGAGAGGGTGAAGGCGAAGTACGGCGTCTTCTGCAGCAGCCATGGCGAGGCCGTTGGCCACTACAAGGAGCTGATGCAGCAGAGCAAGAAGTTCCAAAGCCTGATCAAGGTAAAGACCCGAGAGGATCCGGGATCCGTCGGGTTGGGTCTCCTTCAGCTCCACCAGAATTGGGTTAAAAACAGAGCAAATTGGCATTTGGACTTGGTTTAAAGCAGTGTGTCCCAACCTTTGGTTCTTAGACTTCAATTCTCAGAACCCTTTGGCCGTCTGTCTGTCTGTCTGTCTATTTATCTATGCATCTATCCATCCATCCATCCATCCGTCTGTATCCATCCTTCTACCTATCCATCCATCCATGTCTGTCTATCCATCCATTGTCTGTCTCTCTATCTATCCATCCATCCATTATCTATCCATCCGTCATCTGTCTGCCTGCCCGCCTGCCTGCCTGCCTGCCTGCCTGCCTGTCTACCTATCTATGGAAATAAATCCATCCATCCATCTATCCATCAACCAAAACCCTCCTTTAGAAAATAGAGGGAGAGTTTTGTTCGAGGAAGCGCAATCTTTGTGTAAATCAGTGTTTTCCCAAGGTGGGGCACAGGCCCCACCGGTGGACTTCAATCCCCAGAAGGCCTCAGTCCATTGGCTGATCTGTGCTTTAGGGAATTGACTGAGGCTTCTGAGAATTGAAGTCCAAGAACCAAAGGTTGGGAAACACTGGATTAGATAGACAGACTGACTGACTGACTGGAAAAATAGATTAGATTAGATAGATGGGCACAAAGATATTAGATCAGAGTTTCCCAACGTGTGGCCCAGGCCCCACCGGGGGACTTTGGTTCCCAGAAGCCTCAGTCAGCGCATTGGCTGATCTGTGTTTTGGGGAATTGACTGGGGCTTCTGGGAATTGAAGTCCAAGAACCAAAGGTTGGGAAAACATTGGATTAGATAGATAAATAGACTGACTGACTGGAAAGATAGATAGATTAGATTAGATTACATAGATGGGCATAGAGAGATTAGATCAGTGTTTCCCAATGTGGGGCCCAGGAGTGACTTCAATTCCCAGAAGTCTCAGTCAGTCCATTGGTTGATCAGTGCTTTGGGGAATTGACTAAGGCTTCTGGGAATTGAAGTCCAAGAACCAAAGTTTGGGAAACACTGATCTTTCTACAGTGTTAATGTTGAGAAGGAAGAGGTTGTGTCCAGGAGACTCATTTCATGAGCAGACATGAAAGTCCTGCTTTTGTTTTGAGAGGTACCCAGGGGCTGTGGATGGGAATTTTGGTGGTTGATTTAATGCAATGTTACCCAATGTTAGATGTCAGGCCCCACTGTTGGGTTTCTATTCCCAGAAGCCTCAGTCAGTCCATTGTCTGATCAGTGCTTTGGGGAATTGACTGACGTTTCTGGGAATTGAAGTCCAATAATAATAAAAAAAGGTTGGGAAACATTGGATTAGATCAGGAGTTCTCAAGCTTTTAAAGCCGGGGGTCGGGTCACGCTCCCTCAGACAGCTTCGGGGTTTGGACAACTGTTTTGCCATTCCTCCATCACACGGCACTTCCGGGGGGGGGGGGGTACCGAAATGGTGCCACTGGCCACATCCGGCCTGCAGGCTGCAGGTTGAGAATCCCTGGATTAGACAGACAGAGGTGATGCATAAGTATGTACAGTAATTAAATCTGAGGAGGAAAGAGAAAGAAAGAGAAAGAGCCTCAAATCTCATGGTTCTTTGTCTTGTCTTCGTTCCCAGAGGATGAGCAATTCTTCCATCGTGAGGCGGCTGGGCGTGCAGGAATGCAACCTCCTGGTGACTCAACGCATCATGAAGTACCCAGTCTTGGTGGAACGCATCCTTCAGAACACCGAAGGTGGGAGAAGGTGTTTCCATTTCCCTTCTGGCCTAGGAATAAGCGGTGCTTTAGGGGGTTAAGACCCAATTTGAGACCCAAGTGCTGCACAATGGAGTGAGCTCCTGTCTCTGTCCCAGCTCCTGCCCAACCTAGCAGCTCAAAAGCAAGAAATTTGCAAGTTGATAAAACAGGTACCGCTTGGGCAGGAAAGGTAACAACGTGAAAAAGATGAACTGGCAAACTGCTGGGTTGGCAAGAGCTCAAGGAACGCTGTTACCTTTCCTGCTGAAGCAATACCTGTTTATCTACTTGCAAATTTCTTGCAATTTTGAACTGCTAGGTTGGCAGGAGCACACAGAACACTGTTACCTTTCCCATCGAAGCGGTGCCTGTTTATCTATTTGCAAGTTTCTTGCAATTTCGCACTGCTAGGTTGGCAGGAGTGCACAGAACGCTGTTACCTTTCCCATCAAAGTGGTACCTGTTTATCTACTTCAATTTTATTTCTTTACTAGGCTGATCCAGGCAAATATTACCTTTTGGTTAGCAATTTAGGGTGTCAGTCTTCAGTCTTGATGGTTCAGTTTTTGTCCGGAGAGAGCGGAAGAACCGAAAACCGGGTGCGAAATGGCCTCGGACCATTGGAAATGGCCCGCTCTGCTTTAAATCATCTCAGGTTCTTTTCTGCTCCAGCATACCCCAATATTTCTTCTGCTTGGTCCTCTCTAGCCAGCACCCAAGAGTACGAAGATCTGACCCAAGCCCTGTCTCTAATCAAGGAAACCATCACTGCAGTGGACGCCAAAGTCAACGAGTGCGAGAAATTGCAACGCCTCCGGGAAATCGCCACCAAGATGGAGCTGAAGTCTTCCGGCAAGTTCAAGAATGGCCTGGTCTTCCGGAAGGAAGACATGTTCCAGCGCCAGCTCCATGCCGACGGGACCCTCTTCCTGAAAGCCGCTTCAGGCCGCCTGAAAGGTTGGGCTTCTCTCCCTCTGTCGCTCCTTTTCTTCATTCCCAGGCTTTTCTCCTTATTAGACTCTGAAAAGCCGCCCGATAAGAACCATTGGGGTGCAAAGGGTTAAAACGGCTGCCCTGCAGCCCAAAGGCTGAAGACATCAGGATTATGGAGAGTTTTTTTTCTTTCTTTCTTTCATATCCATCCATCCATATCTTTCTTTGTTTCATCTACTTCCATCCATCCATATCTTTTTTCTTATCTTTATTCCTTCCAAACTGTCCCTTTCATCCTTCTGTCTTTTTTCTGTCTGTCTTCCCTATTTTCTTTCTTTCTTTTTCTTTCTTCAATATCCATCCATATCTTTCTGTCGGTCTTTCATCTACTGTATATATCCATCCATCTATCCATCCATTTCTTCCTTCTTTCTTTCTTTCCTTCCTTCCATCCATATGTCCATTATCAAACCATCCATCCAATCTTTCTCTCTCCCATTCTTTCTTTTTCTCTTTTCTCTTCTTTCTTTCTACTGCTCCAACCAGGTCAAGTAGGGCAGTAACCTCCTAACTTAACATTCTTTCAAAACTCCTTTTAAAAAGTTCAAAAACTTTATTACAAGACACATACACACACACAAAGGGTAAAGGTCTAGAATACAAAAATTAGACAAGCCTGGTGAAAATTGAAAAGCCAGTCCCCAGATCCTATCCTGCACAAGGCCTTCCCTTCTAGGCAGGTGAATAGGAGACCCGTCACATCCGAGGGACCTCCATGGGGCTCACCCATTCCACCCCTCACACCTGTGGCTGAATCTTCTACCACTGGGTGCCTTTTAAAGTCTTATTTTATCCCGGCAGATATTCTGGCTGTGCTGCTGACAGACGTCCTTTTGCTGCTTCAAGAGAAAGACCAGAAATACACCTTTGCCTCCGTGGTAGGTGGCCCAGGGGCCTTTGCACTTGGTTTTCTGTGGAAATAGGCAGAACGGACACAAAATGCCAGGGATGGAGGGATGGATGGAACTGATGGTGGATGGGATGGATGGATGGAATTGGTGGAACTGATAGATGGATGGGATGGATAGATCTGATGGATGGATGGAACTGATGGATGGATGGAAAGGATGATGGATGGGATGGATTTGATGGGTGGAATGGATGGAGCAGATGATGGGTGGAAGGGGAAGGAAGAGATGATGCATAAGTGGATGATGGATGGATGGAAAGGCAGGCAGGCAGAATGAGAGATGATGGGATGGATGGATTCCCTCCTGTATTATTACTAATATATCATTCATTGTTGTTATTTACCCTGTTGTGAATCCACCTTTTCGCAGGACTCGAAGCCACCAGTGATTTCCCTGCAGAAGCTGATTGTCCGGGAGGTGGCCAACGAGGAGCGGGCCATGTTCCTCATCAGCGCCTCCATGAAGGGGCCGGAGATGTACGAGATCCACACCAGCTCCAAGGAGGAGCGAAACCTCTGGATGGAGCAGATCCGCAGGGCGGTGGAGAGGTGAGGGAAGGAGAGAGATTGTATGTGGCCTTCCGGAAAAGACCTACCTTGTGCTGGCTTAGATTGGCTGTTGAGTTTCTTCTCTTTTAGCCTATTGAGCAGAAAGGAGTTGGACTGGATGGCCTCCTTTTCCAACTCAGTAATTCTATGATTCTGTATCTGCTTTGATTGGGATTCCTGTCTTGAGCAGAAAGGGGTTGGATTGGATTGGCTTTACAAGTTCCCTTTTCCCAATGGGAAAAGGCTGTCCAGTGGGTTTAGGAATCCAGTGCCACCAGGATGTGGATGAAATACAATTCTGTCTCTCTTTAAATCTGAGGAAGCCGTTTCAGTTTCTAATGGAACGGGGGTGGATGGAGCTAAGGAAGGAAAGAGCGATGGGTGGGTGGGTGGGTGACTGTGTGAGTGAGTGAATGAATGAATCAGTGGATGGATGGGTAACTGAGTGAGTGAGTGAATGAGTGAGTGAGTCAATGGATGGATGGGTAAGTGAGTGAGTGAGTCAATTGATGGATGGGCGAGTGAGTGAATGAACGAGTGAGTCAATTGATAGATGGATGAACAGGTGAGTGAGTGAATGAGTGGGTCAATGGATGGATGGATAACTGAGTGAGTGAGTGAGTCAATGAATGGATGGATGGATGGAACTAAAGAAGGAAAGAGTAGATTATGGATGGGAAGTAGAGAGCCCAGGCTGAACCAGTGGCCATTTGTTTTTGTTTTTTTTGTTTTTTTTGGGGGGGGGGTGTTTCCGAATATCTCCTGCAGCTGTCCAGACGAAGAGGATGCTATCCTGGCTGACCCGGAGGAAGAGAGGAGGCAGGCTGAAGCCAGAGCAGCGAAACTCAAGGAGTTCCAAGGTAAGGGGGGGAGAGTTTCTTCTTCTTCTTCTTCTTCTTGATTTGATTGAGTTTTATACAGCCGTTTGTATCACAGGCCGTGGCCACAGTGCGAAGCCTGAAGTGCAAAGATTTCTTTTCTCCTCTTCAGAGCGCCTGAGCATGAAGGATGAGCTAATTGTGCAAAGCCTCAACGAGAAGCAGCAGATCTACCTGGAGATGGCCGAGATGAACGGCTTCGAGGACCCAGCCTCGAGTTCGTCCCGTTTCCGGCTCATCACGAAAGCGGAGTTGCCGGAGAGCCTACAGGGCGACGCCATCCTGAAACAGGCGGTGATGGAAGGTGGGTCGCTGGGGTTCAGGAAACACTTTGCTGTCACTGAGTCCGAGCCCTGGTAGTAAACCTAAGGAAGTTGTTTGACATTGTTTGTCCCCAAGTAACTATTGGAAAGGTTCCTGTGGGCTATTTACATGTATTAAGGCTTTGTATATTCCGGTCTCTTTCTCTCTATTACTTTTATTTGCCCTGCGAAGGAGAAAGATGCCTATTTGAAGAGTCCTGGTGGTGCAGGGGTTAAAACTGCTGCCCTGCAGCCCAAAAGGTTGAGTTTGATCCCTGACCAGGGCTCAAGGTTGACTCATTCCTTTCCAAACGAGTCCCCAGCCAGGTTAATGAGAGCGTAAAATGTTAATTAACTTGTGAATCGCCCAGAGAGGGCAGTCCACGCTTATATGGGGTGGTATATACATATGTAAATGTGATTGCTTTGCTTCTCTTCCAGTGGAGAGATTGCAACAACTGATTTTTGGCCGGCCGAGAGGTGGCGCCAGCTCTCGCTCCGGCGACAACTTTGGATCAGGCCAGCTGAGGCGAGCAGAGACCTTTGGTGGGTACGACAGTGCCACAGCGAGCCTGGCCAAGGGTAAGTTCTCGCTGGTTTTGGGGCAATCCAGTTGGGGAAGTGGCAGGGAGTGAGATCATAGAATGACTGAGTTGGGAAAGGTGCCTGTGAGACTTGAGTGCTGCACGACAGAGTGAGCTCCTGTCATCTGTCCCAGCTCCTGCCAACCTAGCAGTTTGAAATGGCAAGAAATTGCAAGTATAAATAGGTACCACTTCAGTGGGGAAGGTAACAGCGTTCCACGAGCTCCTGCCAACCTAGCAATTTGAAATTGCAAAAAGTTGCAAGGAGATAAATAGGTACCACTTTGGTGGGAAAGGTTACAGCGTTCCATGAGCTCCTGCCATCCTAGCAATTTGAAATTACAAAAAGTTGCAAGGAGATAAATAGTTACCATTTTGGTGGGAAAAGTAAACAACGTACCGTGTGCTGTAGTTAGATATAGCTAGACTATGGTGGGTCCCTTGAGCATTAAAGCGCCTTTTCCACTTTGCTTTTGCAGCGGGGAGCTTCAAAAAGAAGGCCTACAGCGGAGAACCGCACTCGCGGGACCGCCGGGGACTCTTGACGGGCTCGGAGGTGCTGCTGCAAGACCCCACTTCCGTTGGGGATGGTGGGCTTTGTGGGGTATGTGGCATTAGTGTTCCTATGCTGGTATTGGACCATAATAAAGATTTGATTACCACTGCTTCACAAAAAAATAAAAAAAAATAAACATTGCCTGCTACTTGGTCACTAATCTTTGTGTCCTAGACTAAATCAAGTGCACTGAATCCAAATCTGAAGTCCAATTCTGCTTAGGACATCAGGATCTTAAGTTAGCAAATGTCAAACCTCTTGGCTAGGTTCTTGCATTGATCACATGGGGTATATTTGCCACAAAGGTAGCAAACATTGTCCGGTTTATTAACAGAGCTGCACCTACTCATCTTTAGCTCAAAACAGACTCACAATGGCTTATCCAATAAGATGGTTTCGCACTCGAGACAAGCCCTTGGTCCATCTCGCCTTATAGACCTATTTCTGACCTCAGCTCTCTGGCTTGCCCAGACATGTCCTGCCATTCTGCTGGAACATGCAGGTCACCAGGGCACATGATTCAGCTGAGGCGGCAGCAGGCCTAGTGGTAGCTGCAATTGTTATAATGTTCCCATGTAAAAATACATTACCCAATACTATTTGAACAGCTTTAATACATCTAAAAATCTGTACGTGATAGGCAAATTCCGAGTTCAGATTTGGAATCAGCACCCTCGATAGCATGTAAATCACATGTGTTATTCCAAGGAGCAAAATCGTTGTTGTGCAGTGTTATGATTGGTGTTATTATTTTTTAATCGTGTCAGAAGAACACAAAGGTGTTTGTTTGGGTTGAAAGGATTTTTGCTGGAGTGACTCCGCTCAGAGGACGCCTGAATGAGGCTCCTTTCATGTCACCGCAAGATCTTTTTCCCCACCAAAGCAGCAGTACCTATTTATCTACTTGCAGTTTCTTGCTTTTGACCTGCTAGGTTGGCAGGAGCTGGGACAGAGACGGGCGCTCAAACTGTCATGCCGGAGCTGGGAATTGAACTGCCGACTTGCCAGCCTTCCAGCTAACAAGGCGAGCTTCTTAACCACGGAGCCACCGCAGCCCCTAGCATGTTACAAGCCATTTTGTTTACTATCAATATGTATTTAAACTGAAATATTTGAAATATTTGTTACAATAAAAACTTTAGCTCCACTTTTTAAAAATGGTCTTTAAAAAATAATAATTAGTATTAATGCTTTTATTATTAGTATTAATATGTTAGTATTGTTATTTATTTATTTATTTATTTATTTATTTATTTATTTATTTATTTATTTATTTATTTATTTATTTATTTATTTATTTATTTATTTATTTATTTATTTATTTATTTATTTATTTATTTATTTATTTATTTATTTATTTATTTATTTATTTATTTATTTATTTATTGCAGAGCGATAACCCAAGACTGGAGTCGAGCAGGAGTTTCCAACCGCTTTTGGAAACTGAGTCGGAGGTACTGAATATTTATTTTCTACCTGAATGCTGACAAGCGTGAGCTCTTTGCAAAACAAAACTTCATGGTCTGACCAAAGACAACGGAAGTTATATTTTGTTTTTATATTTACACTTGTGAGCCGCCCGGAGTCACCTCGGCAAGAGGGTGGCAATACAAATATGAATGAATGAATGAATAAATAAATATTTAGCAGCAGTAAATTGGGGGCAGGCTTTTATTGGCAAATCTTAGTTTATTTGTTTGTTTTTAATTATTATTAAATAAATTACAGTAAACTAGGATAAAATGAATTGAAAGTTAGACAATTATACAGGAAAGTTTTTCTGCTCCTGTGGTTACTGTGCTAACAACACCCAATGCATTCTGGGGATGAACTGCAATACTCAAGCTAGATGGGCTGACAACAGTTTCCGCCAGGAGAAGGAACCAAATGACTGCCCTAAAGTAACCCGTCATCTGGGGACTGACTGGGGTCTGCCTAAGATGTTTTTAATTAACCTGTATTTTATGTCGACTGTAAGCCACCCTGAGTCTCTGTGGCGATCGGAGGGCGATATAAGTTAAACAAACAAACAAACCCTGCCCTGAATACATGCATATAAACCCGATGGTGTTTGCTTGACCTCCTTCCCCACTTTCCGTCTTTCCCTCTAGCTGGTCCAGAGAATCCAGACCCTTGGTCAGCTCCTTCTCAGCCTCCAGGTAAGCTATCAGTTTTTTCCCTCCCTCCCTTCTGCCTCCCCAGGTGATTTGGCATTCAAGGTGGACTTACCTTTTTTCGGCAAGGGCGTCAACCAGAAGCTGGGCAGATCACCAATTCAAGACCCGAGTGCCACACAACTTAAGTCAGCTCCTGTCGTCTGTCCCAGCTCCTCCCCAACCTAGCAGTTTTAAAGCAAATTTTTTTTAAAAAGTGCAAGTAGATAAATAAGGTACCACTTCAGCAGGAAAGGTAACAGCGTTCTGTGAGCTCTTGCCAATGCAGCAGTTTGAAAGCAAGACATTTGGAAGTAGATAAACAAGTGGGAAATGGTTGTAGCGTTTCATTCACTCCTGCCAACCAATTTGGAAGATTTTGATCCCAGCTCCTGTCAGCCTAGCGGTTTGAAATTCCAAGAAAATTTGCAAGTAGATAAACAGGTACTGCATTGACAAGGGAAGGTAACAGTGTTTGATGCACCTAGTCTATGACCACGGAAACGTCTGCAAACTCTTGGGTTGTAATTAGAGATGAGCACCAAACCCTAGAGTCAGACACGGCTGGCTTTCCAGCGAGGGTGACCTTTGACCTATTCTCTCCTTGCACCCCACCTCCCGCAGGCAGTGGCGGCCCAGCAGGAGAGCCACCTGGGAGTCCAGCTCAACACCCTGCTTGACCGTGAGCGCCAGTTCCGCCTGCAGTCGACCCGCGGCAACCTGCTGCTGGAGCAGGAGCGCCAACGGACCCTGGAGAAGCAGCGGGAGGAGGTGTTGCGGGTGCAGAAGCTGCAGGGCCAGCTGAAGGCAGAGCAGCAGCGCTGGGAGCGGGAGCGGGAACGCCGGGAGCGGGAGGCAGAGGCGACGGAGGCCCGGCTGGTGGAGCGGGAGGAGGAAGCTCGCCGGGTGGCAGAGCGGCTGCGGGCAGAGCGGGAGGCCCTGGAGCGGCAGCGGGAGGCCTACCAGCAGGACCTGGAGCGGCTTCGGGAGGCCACGCGGGCCGTGGAGAAGGAGCGGGAACGGCTGGAGCGGGAACGGGAGCAGCAGAACCTCCAGCGCCAGCAGCAGCGGCAGCCCAGGAAGCAGCAGCACCAACACACGGGCTCCTTTGGGGGCTCCTTCTCCCCAGAGAGGGCACAAGTGAGTGCCTCTGTGTGTTTGTGTCCACCCACCCACCAGTATTTGTGTATTCTACTAGATAAGATAGATAGAGTGATAGATGGATAGATAGAGCAATAGCTAGCTAGAGAGATAACTGGAGCGATAGAGCGATGGATAAATAGAGCGATAAATAACTAGAGAGGTAACAAGTGATAGATGGATAGATAGAGCGATAGATAGCTAGAGAGATAACTGGAGCGATAGATAGAGCGATAGATAACTGGAGCGATAGCTGGATAGAGCGATAGATAGATAGATAGATAGATAGATAGATAGATAGATAACTGGAGTGATAGAGTAATGGTGGCGAACCTATTGCACGTGTGCCAGAGGTGGCGCTCAGAGCCCTCTCTGTGGGCAGCCATGCAGTCTCCCGAGCACAGAGTTCGTCCCACCCCTCTGCCCAGCAGCCCAGTGGGAGCACTTCTTCCCTTCCCCCAGCACAGAGTTCACCCCACCCCTCTGCCCAGCAGTCCAATTGGAACGCTTCCTCCCCCCAGCACATGGTTCACCCCATCCCCTCTGCCCAGCAGCCCAATGGGAGCATTTCCCTCCTCCCCTATTGCTGTGTTGGCACTTTGCGATAAATAAGTGCAGGGCCGGAATTAAGCATAGGCTACCTAGGCTGCAGCCTATGGGCCGGCACCACAAAGGGGGCCCCGCACCACGTGATTCTATCTCAAATTTTAAAATCAGAAAACACGGAACGCAGTGACGTTTATTTTTCGGTTTTTAATTGGATAATTGCTGAAAATGTGGTTTTTGTAGGTTAATTTTTTAAAAATACTTTCCCCGGTAGGGCCCGAAATCACAGGTTCAGCCTAGGGGCCCACAGATCCTAAATACGGCACTGAATAAGTGGGTTTGGGGTTGCCGTTTGGGCACTCGGTCTCTAAAAGGTTCGCCATCACTGCAATAGATGGATAGATAGAGAGATAGGGAAATAGAACAAAATGCTAGAGCAATAGAATGATAGATAACTAGATAGATATCTAGATAGAGTGATAGATAACTAGAGCGATAGAAATAGAACAACAGCTGGCTAGAGTGATAGAACAATAGATAACTAGGTAAATATCCAGAGTGATAGATATAAATACATAACTTAGATAGATAGATAGATGACTAGATAAATGACTAGATTGATTGATTCTCTTGAATAGCCCTGCTGGCCCAGGGGTTAAACTGCTATAAATAATTGCAGCCTCAACATTGTGAGTTCAATCTTGACCGGGAATCCAGATTGACTCAGCCGCTTCCATCCTTCTGCGGTGGTTCAAAGCAAGTCTCCAGCATGTTAATGAGGGCATAAAATGAGACCAATTAACTTGTGAAACATCCCAGAGAGACACACACACCCACACACACACCCCTCTACTGTGGGTCTTCTGTGGTATAGAAGTGTCATTGCTAATTCCGGGTGGGATAAATACAATAACATTCGTGTCAGAAATTACTCTGGGTTGAAATGATGAGGGTTGAAGGCTTTGGCTTTTAAATCCCTCCTGGTTCCTCCCCTTCTCAGCCGCCCTTAGCTCTGAGCCACTCGGCCAGCTTCAACGGAGAGGGTCTGGGAGCCGGCGGGCAGCCGCGGGGCCGAGGTAGCCTGTGCGTGGCAGCGGACCCCCTGGAGAAGGCCGAGGCAGGCCGGCGGGAGAGCGGTGCCGCCACCCTGGCCCTGAAGCACGAGGTGCCCCTGCACCTGCTCAGCGCCACCAACCAGATCCAGAAACCGGCAGCCGTCCAGCAGCAAATCCCCACCAAGCTGGCCGTGTTCACCAAAGGGGGGAAAGCAAGCAAGAGCACTAAGACCATGGCCTCCCACCGGACTGACAGTGCGGGTGAGTCTGCGGGGGAAGGGGGTGGGTCTTTGTGGCTGTTTAGGAAGAAGCCAAGAGAAGGGCTAAACCAAGGTTCCCAACCTTTTCAAGCCAGGGGCCGGGTCACGCTGTCTGTCAGTTTAGAGGGCTGGACGATCATTTTGCCCTGCCTGCATGACGGGGACGGACATTTTGTTTCTCGAATACTTCTGGAGGGGGTGGAGAAGCCCACATGAAGTGGTGCCATGGGCCGCATCCAGCCCATAGGCTTTAGGTTGGGAACCCCTGGGCTAAGCCATAACCATGCCCAGCAAGACAGATGGACAGTACATGTTGACCCACGGCACAATTCTGGATGAGGCTTTTGTACTTTCCCCCTAAACTCTGCCCCTTGTCACAAACATAGAGAGGACTGAGTGGTGGCTTGGTTGGGGGTTAAGGTGCTGAACTTGATGATCAGAAGGCTGGTGGTTCGAGACCCAAATGCTGCACAACGGATTGAGCGTCTCCTCATCTGTCCCTGCTCCTGTCTAACCTAGCAGTTAGAAATGGCAATCAGTTTGCAAGTAGATAAACAGGTGCCTGGATTGCTGTGGCTCAAGTGGATAAGAAGCTGAGCTCGCTGATTGGAAGGTGGGAGTTCGATTGATGGGTACTTCATGAAAGAGTGAGCGCCTGTCTCTGTCCCAGCTCCTGCCAACCTAGCAGTTGGAAAGCAAGACATTGTAAGTAGATAAATAGGAACCACTTCAGTGAGAAAGGTAATAGTGTTCCATGCACTCCTGTGTCTAGTCATGCCTGCCACATGTCCACAGAAACGTTTGCAGAACGCAGACAGTGCTGGCTCTTTGGTTATAAACAGAGATGAGCATGAACCTTAGAGTCGGATACGACTGGCTTTTGACCATGGGCGACCTTTACCTTTACCCAAACAGGTACTGCTTTGGCAGAAAAGGTAACAGTGTTCCACATGCGCTCCTGCCAACCTGAGAGTTGAAAAGCAAGAAATTTGCTGGTAGATGAGCAGGTGCTGCTTTGGGAAGGTAACAGTGTTCCACGTCAACTCCTGCCTGCCATATGTCCACAGAAACGTCTTCAGATTCAAACAGCGCTGGCTCTTGTACTGTAAACAGAGATGAGCACTGAACCCTAGAGCCGGATACAACTGCCTTTTAAGGAAGGGAAATCTTTACCTTTCGTTTACTGCATAATCAAAATATTCTTCACGTTCTAAAGTCATATCATAAGGCCTTAAAAATATTGGCAAAGGACCCAAAGGTCCCCCTTGCTCGAAACCCAGCCGTATCCGACTGGATACACGGAATGCCGTTACCTTTCCATCCAAAAGTGGTACCTGTTTATCTACTTGCAAATTTCTTGCTTTCGAACTGCAGGAGCTAGGACAGACAATGGGTGATCTTGCTTCATCTTGAGGTACTCAGGAATCGAACTGCCAACCTTCCAGTTGTCAAGTTCAGCGTCTTAACTGCTAAAGCCACTACACGATCCCTTTAAATATTTGTCGTCTTGGTTAAAGAATTCCTAGCTTTGCGCTAGACCTGAATTCTGCTCCTCTGCCTTCTCTCTCCCGCTTGGACCACCACCCTTAATTGAGTGGGAAAATATCCCAGAAATGGGCGAGATATCAATGCAATAAAATAATAATAATTCCTGCTTCCAGCCTCGATCGACATGAAGCCGCTCCTTCCGCCCAGGATGGCGGGCAAGGAAGACCCTTGGCTTCGCAACCGGCAGTCCACCAGCCCCGTCTTTCCCCACAACCAGAACGTCGTCTTCTTCCCAGGTCAGTTGGGTGGGGAAATGTCTCTCGGGTTTGCTTTGTGACACTGTTGTGTTGCCACTGCAGTCCAACACAACTCTCATTGTCATCTTCTTCTCCATAGACCCAAATGCCGCCGCCGCGGAGAGCAACCATGCTTCGGTTCTTCTCTCGCCGCCTGCCTCGGCCCACGTCTTCAAGCCCAACAGCGTTCACGGCCTTCCGTCTCCCCTGGACGAGGCTGGGAAGGAAGAGGTGATTTTCTTCTAAGCGGGATACCCCTCAAAAAAGACCTGTCCCTCTGCTCAGTTTGGAGGGGGGCGGGACCCAGACTCAATGGCTTGGCTCAGTCGGCAAACGGGCGAGGGACAACGCTTCCAGAACCAGGATTAGGCTCTTTCCAGATGTGGATTTTCCAACATCATCAGGTTTGAGGGTTCACGGCTGCTGGGCTTTTCCTGTAGCAAATGGAGCCTTTGTGACACTTTTGAGACACATTCGTGTCCCGATCGAACCCTGGAGTGCCCAAAACCAAGCCAACTTTCTTGGCTTGGGTGTTGGCCAAACTCAACTCCTCATCGGTGCCGGTTTGTGGTTCTTCTTCCGCGTCCCGATCGAACCCTGGACAGCCAAATTGAAGCCAACTTTCTTGCCTTGGGTGTTGGCCAAACTCAAGTCCAGACCAACACAATAATAACCTGTTCCTCTAATGCAGAGGTTCCCAACCTAAGGCCTGTGGGCTGGATCTGGCCTGTGACCCCATTTCATGTGCCCACCTCCAAGTCCATTTGAGAACCAAAATAACCAGCCCTTTGCAGCTTTTGGGACAAAATGGCCACCCCCATGGTGCAGGCAGGTCAAAAGGGCCGTCTGGCCCTCGTAGCTGACTGAGGGAGCGTGACCCGGCCCTCGGCTTGAAAATGTTGGGAAGCCCTGCTCATTTGCTCTAATGATTTATCACTTTCTCTTGCGTAATTTCCGGTGGTTTTACCACCCCCTTTACTTCGCCCTTGCTGTCTTTGTGGGTTTTGTCCTGGCGAACCATTTGTGCCATGCTTATTATCTGGTGTTGAGCTATATGTAAATATATATATTTATAAATACAGGTATGTATATTTTGCTATGGAAAAGAAGAAGAAAAATCAGAGGCACTTTAGAGTATGGGTGGCATTTTTAACAAATTCCCCCCCTCCTTTCTGTCTGTCGATCGGTCCTGTGGAACCAGAGTTATTTTCCCACCCAATGCCTCTTATGCATTTTACGTGCCACGCGAGCATGTCGGCTGTGGTCATGTGGCAGGCCTTTTCATACCCTTTCCTGACTGCTTTTTACCCCGTAGCAAGTCAACTTTCCCCCCTCCCACGAAAGAGATCCGTTAAGTCCATATCACTATTTTTTAAAAAAAATCATTTGTAAAGTTTGGGTTATAAACGTGTGTCGTTATTTTATTCTGTGCTACTGAAATGGTCGGGGGGTGGGGAGGGTTCCCAGCCCCCCCCCCGAAACGATGGGAACTTTCTTTATTTTTTA
Organism: Bradypodion pumilum; assembly: GCA_035047305.1. NCBI lineage: Eukaryota > Metazoa > Chordata > Lepidosauria > Squamata > Chamaeleonidae > Bradypodion > Bradypodion pumilum. The sequence goes on along the minus strand of JAWDJD010000007.1, from coordinate 41,085,861 downwards.
AAAAAATATGCAATTGTGTCTCTAATAACGGAAGAGGTGATTGTGGAAATGCGAACGGAGGCGGAAACCCTTTGAATTAAAACGACAATTGTGAATCTTTAAAAACTGGACCGCCATTTGTTATCAGCGAATGGCCTCCATTTTTCTCAAAAGTGTCACAGGCTCTTTGCCTTGGAGAGTAAGGCGTACATTTTCCCTTGGTTGATCGTCTAAGCCAGTGATGGTGAACCTTGGCTCTCCAGATGTTCTTGGACTTCAATTCCCAGAAGGCCCTGATCCGCAGATGTGCTGACTTGGGCTTCTGGGAATTGAAGTCCAAGAACAAACACCTGGAGTGCCAAGGTTGGCCAATCCTGGAAGCATTCAGGCCTCGTATTTATACAATAAATAAGTCACTGATAGAATAAAGTCCAACATCAATTCCTCCTACACCTCACTTCACTTGCCAAAATTTGCTGAATGTGACGACTGGAAAGTTACCAGTTCAGGGCCTGAGTTCTGTGTGACAGAGTGAGTTCCCTGTCGTCTGTCCCAGCTCCTGCCAACCTAGCAGTTCGGGAAAAAAAATGTGCAAGTAGATAAACAGGTACTGCTTCAATGAGAAAAGTAACAGCGCTCCGTGCACTCCTGCCAACCTAGCAGTTTGAAAGTAAAAATTTGCAAGTAGATAAATAGGTACCACTTTGGTGGAAAAGGTAACAGCATTCCGTGTTCCATATGACCATGGAAAGGTCTGCAGAAAGAGACAGCGCTGGTTCTTGGGCTGTCAACGGAGATGAGCGCTGAACCCTAGAGCTGGATACGACTGGCTTTTGAGCAAGGGATAAGAAGTGACCACCTAGTTAGGAATCAGAATTGTGTAAACATTTTTGTGGCCTCTCCATCGGGGACGTAATAAGAGGGCTGAAACTACAGGAAGGCTGAAATATAGGCTCGTTTATTGGTCTGTCAATTAGTGCTGGAAACATCCACCGAAGAGGACTTGAGTTTGGCCAACGCCAAAGCCAAGAAAGTTGGCTTCATTTGGGGGCAGCCCAGGGTTTGATCAGGACATGGAAGAAGAACCAGAAACATCCATCAATGAAGACTTGAGTCTGGCCAAAGCCAAGAAAGTTGGCTTCATTTTGGCAGTCCAACGTTTGATTGGGACACGGAAGATGATGAACCAGAAACATCCATCAATGAAGACTTGAGTTTGGCCAACGCCAAGAAAGTTGGCTTCATTTGGGGGGTAGTCCAGGGTTTGATCAGGACATGGAAGAAGAACCAGAAACATCCATCAATGAAGACTTGAGTCTGGCCAAAGCCAAGAAAGTTGGCTTCATTTTGGCAGTCCAACGTTTGATTGGGACACGGAAGATGATGAACCAGAAACATCCATCAATGAAGACTTGAGTTTGGCCAACGCCAAGAAAGTTGGCTTCATTTGGGGGGTAGTCCAGGGTTTGATCAGGACATGGAAGAAGAACCAGAAACATCCATCAATGAAGACTTGAGTCTGGCCAAAGCCAAGAAAGTTGGCTTCATTTTGGCAGTCCAACGTTTGATTGGGACACGGAAGATGATGAACCAGAAACATCCATCAATGAAGACTTGAGTTTGGCCAACGCCAAGAAAGTTGGCTTCATTTGGGGGGTAGTCCAGGGTTTGATCAGGACATGGAAGAAGAACCAGAAACATCCATCAATGAAGACTTGAGTCTGGCCAAAGCCAAGAAAGTTGGCTTCATTTGGGGGGTAGTCCAGGGTTTGATCAGGACACGGAAGAAGAACCAGAAATATCCATCAATGAAGACTTGAGTTTGGCCAACGCCAAGAAAGTTGGCTTCATTTGGGGGGTAGTCCAGGGTTTGATCAGGACACGGAAGAAGAACCAGAAATATCCATCAATGAAGACTTGAGTCTGGCCAATGCCAAGAAAGTTGGCTTCATTTGGGGGGTAGTCCAGGGTTTGATTGGGAGACGGAAGAAGATCTTATTTGGCTACAGACCACCTAAATTTCTTCCATCCCCACTTCCAGCTGATCCCAGAGTTGGACCTCACATTCTGTCCTGGCCGGCGTAGGTCAGGTAGATCCCAGTCAGAGATGAGATGGTGCCCAGCAAGCCCACCAGCCACGGCGGGAACCTCCCTGCCCACAGCAGGCCGGCAGGCAGCCAGTGGACAGCGTTGGCCAGGTCAGCCACGTTGCTCAAGACGGTCAATGCTTCTGCTCGGATTTGCCGCCTTATCTTCTCCGAGGAGTCCCTGCTAAAAAAATATCAAGGTCAAAGGTTGCTTAAAAGCCAAAGAACCAGCACTGTCTGAGTTTGCTGGCATTTCTGTGGTCACTTGGCAGACATGACTAGACACGGAAGCTGTTACCTTTCCCTCCGAAGCGGGACCTATTTATTTGCAATTGTCTTGCAATTTCAAACTGGCTAGGTTGGCAGGCGCTCATGGAATGTTGTTACCTTTCCTGCCAGAGTGGTACCTGTTTATCTACTTGCAAATTTCTTGCTAGGTTGGCAAGATTAAATTAAAGGTCACCCTTGTCAGTCACATCTGGCTCTCGGGTTCAGTGCTCATCTCTGTTTACAGTCGCAAGATCCAGTGCTGTCTGCATTTGCAGACATTTTTGTGGTCACATGGCAGGTATGACTAAGTGCATGGAACACTGTAACCTTTCCCACTGAAGCGGTACCTATTTATCTACTTGCAGATTTCTTGCAATTTCGAACTGCCCGTTTGGCAGAACCCAGGAGGGACCAATTCTAGTTTTAAACTTGCCCCCATTATCTGGGCTGTCCTCAGGCAGGAGCTTTCATGGGGTGGGCATTTCTGGCGGGATCCATCCTCCTACCTGGGTTGTTTCTGCAGCTGTCGCCTGAGTTGTGTCAAAATCCTCAGAGACCTGGAAGAGCAAAAGACGTGATTTGAGCAGCAGCTTTTGTGAATGCTGGTACGAGACCTGCACAACAACAACTCCTGTTTTACTCACCGCACAATGCCCAGGACTAGAGACAGACCCCACAGGGCAGTGCTAAGCGCCCACCACCGGCCAGAGTCGATGTGGATGATCTGAGCGTCGGCGGCCCAGGCCAGGTGTTCGCAAGGGTAGTAGAGTTGGTCAGCCATGTTGGTCAGGACCGAAAGCCAGCGGACGGCCGCGTCTTTCTCCTGCAGAAGGCCACAAAATGGAGGGTCTTGTTCTAGAGCAGAGCAAAGGATCCGTGGCAGCCCTCTTTAGCCAGATTTCAAAAGCATCTCTGGGCTTAAACCCTCGGTTGAATTCCACCCCGGATGTTTGGAGACGTGCTTTGCTGTGACACTCACAAGTGACCAGCACTTACAGATTCCCCTCTTCGATGATGGGCTGTCTATAGGGTCTGATTTCTGCTGGGCAGCAGTTTTTAACCCCTGCGCCACCGGGACTCGCTCAGAACAACTATTGGAACTCATGGGCAATACATTTAATATATTTTGTAAAGTGTGAGGATGACCTAAAAGTAAATAAACAAATCAATGGTATATTAAAGGAAATGAGTTAAATATGTATGTTATCAAAATTGCACTGTGTCGGTGGCAATATCTCCCCCCCCCCCATTAAGGACTGCGGTGGTTCAAGTTGTTAAGACACTGAGCTTGATGAACACAAGGTCGGCAGGTCAGCAGTTCGAGACCCGAGTGTTGCACGACGGAGTGAACATCCCGTCGTCTGTCCCAACTCCTGCCAACCTAGCAGTTTTAAATCAGGAAGATGCAAGTAGATAAATAGGTACCACTTTGGCAGGAAAGGTTACCGTGTCTAAGCCACTAAGCAGTCTGGTGTTTTTAGCAAAAGGGTTGAGCCCCCAAATACCTGCCAATATTAAGTTAAAGCGCTTATTAAAGCATTGTAATGGCCTATAACACATTAGAAACCCCTGTATGACCTGAAGACTCATTTGTAGGCCTGGTGGTGCAGGGATTAACAACTGCTGCAACCAAAAGGTTGTGAGTTTGATCCCAACTGGGGATCGAGGTTGACTTCTTCCAAGGATGGAGTCCCCGGCACATTAATGCAGGAGGCAAAAAAAGCTAATTAACTTGTGAGCCACCCAGAGAGTGCACTAAGTGCTATTGGGCAGGGTATCAAGGTCAGTCACAAAGTTGTGAGTTCGATCCTGGCCAGGGCTCAAGGTGGACTCAGCCTCTTCCATCCTTTTGAGGTTGGTGAAATGAGTCCCCAGTGTGTTACTGAAGGCAAAAATGCTAATAGACTTGAGAACTGACCAGAGAGTGCCCTAAGCCCTATGGGGGCAGGTATATGGGTGCAATTGCTTTCACTTTATTACCAGTAACGGAGGCCTTATAAGCCAGGGGTGCCCAAACTACAGCCTGTGGGCCAGATCCAGCCCCCAATGCCAATTCATCCAGTTTGCAAAGCCCTCGTTGCTCCCAGAAGTGGAAGTAAAGCACACCCGTATGGGTGTGTTTTACTTCCGCTTCTGGGAGCAACGAGGGCTTTGCGAGCTAGATGAATTGGCATCGGGGGCCAGATCCAGCCCACAGACCATAGTGAGCGGCCCCCTGAACCACGTGACCGGCCCGTGGCCTGAAACGTTTGAGTACCCCTGTTATAAGTAGTATTTTTGGAATGGGGTGGAAATTTGTACCCAAAGCCTTGATGTAGAAGAGAGTTTGGGGAAACTCCAAGGGACAGCTTGAAAACCGGGGCCGAAGGCTGGTAACCCCTTGTGGAGCTGGTTTTGATCTGGGGTTGGTTTACCTTCCTGCCCAGCCCGTACTGGTGGCTGTACGTAAGCATGGAGAAATCGTCGAAAAGGCGCAGGACCGTCCGGCAGTGACTCAACTGGGCAGAGACGGTCAAGAGGCTGCGGCCGAGGGACGAATCCGCCGGGCCTCTCCTAGCCACCAAGACCCCTCCAGCCAGCTGGCAGGCATAAGTGATGGTGCGTACCTGGGCAGACACGTAGAAGGAGAGAGCAAAGGAAAACTCAAAAGTCAAGAACAGGTTCCCAAGCAAAATGTGTCAATCCTCCTTTCCTACGAAGTTGGGCAATGTTTGTTTATTTCAGGAGTTCTCAACCTTTTAAAGCCGGGAGGGCAGGTCATGCTCCCTCAGACAGCTTCAGGCAGGGCAGGATGACCATTTTACCATTCCTCCACCACATGGTGGTGGTGGAGGGCCCCATGAAATGGTGTTGCGGGCCACAGGTTGAGAATCCCTGGTTTATTCACTTGTTTATTCACTTGTTTATTTATTTTAAAAAACCCACTTTTGAAAGTTTGAGGCCTCTTTGGAACGTTTTGGGGGTGTATTAGGGAAATACCAAAATAATCAAATCAAATCAATTGGTGTTTATCTCCAGTTTTTTAACAAGAGGCACATAGACAATGGAAGAAAATAAATAAATTCATTTCCTCCCCTTTAATTTCTGGTGGGTTTTTTAGCGCAATAGTGCAAAGGAATCCTAAAAATAGGTAAAACTGAATTAGTTTGGCCAGAAAGTTATTTTTTAATTTTGTGATTTTAAGATGTCATTTTATGATTGTGTGAATTTTAAGATGTTTTAATATATTGTTGGTAGCCACCCGGAGTGGGGATAATGATGATAATATTAATTATTATTTATTTATTTATTTATTTATTTATTTATTTTCTCTCCTCATCCCATTCGTGTAGGAGTTGTTTTTAAGTATTTTTAAAGAATAGGTTTTCTAGGAAATTGTTTCCCCTTTTTTTAAATATAACAATTTTCTAGTCCTAGAAAACCTAGTAGAGAAAAATAATTAAGACATACAGTATATTTTCTGGCCAAACTAATTCAGTTTTTACCTATTTTTAGGATTCATATGCATTATTGTGGTTTAAAAAAAAACCAGAAATTAGGGGGGGGGAGGAAATAAATTTATTTATTTTTCTTCCATTGTCTCTGTGTCTCTTCTCTTGTTAAAAAAACCGAAAATAAACACCAGTTTAAGGAATGAATGAATGGGTCTACGTGGAGCATTCAGCGCATGCGCACTAGCCAGCTCGGTCCTTATTGCTTCTGCGCAGGCGCGGTGCGAACCCAAAGTCCACCAATTGCGGTTGCAGCGCTTTGGGGCCGCCTGAGGCCGAGGGGCGGCTGCGGCCTATCTCTCCCCGCCCGCCCCCAACAGGCCCTCCGGCCTCACCACTCGGTCTCTTCCCCGGTAACTCTCCAACACCGACAGCAGACCGCTGAGGGGGCTCGCCGCCGCCATAGCAACGCTTCCGGGTTCTTTCGGCCAATCGGGGCGCGGTGGAGGCGGAGCGAGGGAGGCGTTGGAACTGCAAGTCCCATGAGGCAGCGCGCGAGGGGCGGAGTCAATGGTAGGAACGGCGGGAGCCGGAAAAGGCCAAGAGGAGGCGAAAGGCGAAGAAGGCCCAGAAGGCAGAAGGTGGGTGGTTAGTTTATCCTCATATATACAGACTTAATTATTTGTATGCTACTGGGTTTTAATAGTTTAGCTTAATTTAATTTAATCCTTATTGATTTATCTCGACCTATTTAATTTAATTGGAAATTAATTTAAGGGAAATTTCTCTGGAGTAGGTTTTTTAAAACATGCCAGAAGTTTCAACTATTTGTTAATACTTCAGTCTTGGCATCTAATTGAAGAAAGTGAAGAAGACTTAAAGAGCCTCTTAATAAAGGTGAAGTAGGAGAGTTGAAAAGCTGGACTGAAACTCAACATAAAAAAACCCCAAGATAATGACATCCGGACCCATCACTCCCTGGCAAATAGAGGGGGAAGAAATGGAAGTAGTGACTGACTTTACATTCTTGGGATCTATGATCACTGCAGATGGTGACTGCAGCCATGAAATAAAATGACGCTTACTTCTTGGGAGGCAAGCTATGAGAAACCTGGGCAGCATAATAAAAAGTAGAGACATCACCCTGCCAACAAAAGTCCACATAATTAAAGCATTGGTCCTCCCAGTAGTAATATATGGTTGTGAGAGCTGGACCACAAGGAAGGCTGAGTGCAGAAGAATAGATGCCTTTGAACTGTGGTGTTAAAGGAGACTTTTTAAAGAGTACCCTGGGCTGCAATCCTGAAGGAAATCAACCCTGATTGCTCATTGGAAGGACAAATACTGAAGCTGAAGCTTAAGTACTTGGCTACCAAATGAGAAGAGAGGACTTGCTTGAGAAGACCTTGATGCTGGGAAAGATTGAAGGTAGAAGGAGAAGGGGGCACTAGAGGATGAGGTGGCTAGATGGCATTGTTGACACAATGGGCGTAGATCTGAGTGGACTGTGGAGGATGGCGGAGATCAGAGGAGCCTGGCGTGTGGTAGTCCATGGAGTCACAAAGGGTCAGACTCGACTGTGCAACTGAACAACAACAACTTAGCATCTTAGATCTGTAAATGCCCTTTTATAAAGAGTTTGATACCTTCTACTTCTGCGAATGTGTTCCAGATTAAATGAAACACATCTGAAGTGCAGTTCTACTTCAAGACTATTTAAATTCACAAATGCATGTTTTATCTTACACATTATTTAGAGTGGAAATAAAATGTTCCCTTTTGAATTACAGTAGGCATAAAACGTTCTTTCTAGTGAAGTAATAATAGGTGGCCTATTTGTCACTATAACATTGTTTACTTCAGTTGAGCACTCAATTGCTTGTAACAGTATCAGTGATGAGCAGGAAAGATTATATTTAGCCATGCAGTCATTTAGCATAGCATTGTATTTGAAGGTGTATTAAAGACATCAGAATTGCTTCTGCTTGGAAGATTGATTTTCTAAGAATCTGAGTACAAAATATATTTCTCATGTGAAATTAAAATGGATAATGAGGCTTAATTAAGTTTATTTTAAGATTCTCTTTTTAGAATGAAATATTTTGCTTGGTTAAAGTGTAATTGTAGTGTTTGGGATAACTTGTTCAGAGTTAAAGTTTCAAATCTGTCAGTTGTCAATAGCACTTAAGTACTACAATCTGAATTTCCTGTCAATTATTCTTTTGCTAAGGACAGCTGTCTTTCATGCACCAAATAATATTGGAACTGACCTGATCCATTTTGACCTCATCTGAACAAATAAATTGTGCTACAGGGATTATAGCAATCCACACCAATCCAGTTCAAAACATAAGACAAGGTGGAAACAAGGTTGCACAATTTGCCTGGAAACTGTTTACTTAATGTTTGATGTTATATACGGTACCTTGTTAAAATAAACTGGGAATGTAGACGCAAATCTAGGAAACAGCTAATCGTATTTTTTTTTGTCACTGACCATATCATATTTGCTAAGAGTAAAGCAGTAAGACAAAATCAACATAGGTGCCATAAAAGTCATATCTCATACTGAAAACAAAATGAGTACAGGTTGGGTATTGCTTGGAAGGTTTGATTACAGCCAACACTGAAGAAACCAAAGAAGCTGCATCTACAATATGTTCTAGAGCAGGGGTTCCCTGGGTTGCAGGAAGCTTGTCCAGGGGGTAGGGTGAATAGCAGGTAAATAAGTATATTATACAGTGTACATGTAGTGAAGGAAATCCAGAAAAGTCTGGCAAGAATTAGTTTACATTTGGATGAATCAACTGATGTCTCTAACTGCGCACAGCTTCTTGTAGAATCTGTTTGTACTGACAGTTCTCCTGCTATGTTGGTGGTAAAAAATGGGTTTTACTGATTTTGCATGTGGATTAGAATCAGTTCTTGTCAACCTTTGGTTTTTGGACTTCAATTCCCAGAAGCCTAAGTCAATTCCGCAAAACACTGATCAGCCTAAGTACTGGCTTAGGCTTCTGGGAATTGGAGTCCAAAAATCAAAGGTTGAGAAGCTTTAAAACTTCTTCCACTTAAATAAACCAATAGTACATGCATTCCTGTTATCTGAGGTTCTCATTTTATTTTAGTGGATCTTGATTACCCTTAATGTTTTCTTTAAAGCAGAGAGAACTCACTTATCTGGAAGTGTTCATTCTTGTCCTTGCAGATGAAAGAACAGGAGGGATCAGGGGCATGTGGGATGTCACCTCCAGACTAGATTATTGCAATGCGCTCTACATGGGGCTGCCCTTGACGACCATTCGGAGGCTACAGCTGGTCCAGAATGCAGCAGCCGGGGTGGTGATGGGGTGTGGGCGTTATGCCCATGCTTTGCCACTGCTCCGGGAGCTGCACTGGTTGCCAGTTTGTCTCCGGGTGCAATTCAAGGTGCTGGTTTTGACCTTTAAAGCCCTATATGGTAGTGGGCCGGGTTACCTAAGAGACCGCATCGCCCTGAGGACGTCTGTCCGTCCAACCAGAGCGGACCGGAAGGGCTCTCTAATTGTTCCATCAGCCAGAGGGGCTCGCCTCTCTGGCACAAGGAGGAGAGCCTTCTCCGTGTCTGCGCCGGCCCTCTGGAACCTCCTGCCAACAGAGCTACGTCTCCGGACGGAATTGCTGCCTTTCAGAAAAGAACTTAAAACCTGGCTGGCGGGTCAAGTGTGGGGTGCAGGTGGAAGGGTAACCTCCATTGGGTGGTTGGTGTAGAAGAACTCTTCCCCATGGTGCCTTTGGATCCTGCAGCCCTTGTTTTTAGGGGGTGGGTAGTTTTAACTGTTTTTAACATGTGTTTTTTAATTTTTATTGTGAACCGCCCTGAGTTGGCTTTGGCCGAGTGAGCGGTATATAAATGTGACAATTAAATTAAATTAAATTAAAATTAATTGTCTGTGCACCGCACAGAGTGGGATAAATGGGTGATACAAAAACTTAATTAATTGTTTATCACAGGTATAAATACACACACACCATATATGTATTATATATAATGTATCAATAATTTATATGTGCAGAAGTAGTAGGTGGCAAATTAATGTTTTAATTTTGTGATCCAGAAAAGGTACTGTATCACCTACTGCTTGCTTTCGAGCAAGGGCGATCTTTAACCTTTACTATATTATTATTGTTGTCGTCATCATCATCATCATACAAATCAACTATTGTTGTTGTTGTTGTTGTTATCATTATTATTATTATTATTATATTTGGATTTATATGCCGCCCACTCAACAACGCGACTATAACTTTTTTTTATCCAACTCGCTTCCAAGAGACAAAAAAACTTGGCACCACTATAATATTATAGTTATAAATACCTTTCATGTCCCCAATGCAGCTGGGACAGAGACGGGCGCTCCATCCGTTGTGCTGTACCCGGGTCTCAAACTGCCGACTTGCCGGTCTTCCAGCTAACAAGGCGACCTTCTTATATACTGTAATTATATTATTATGAATAAATAGGTGCCGCTCTGGCGGAAAAGGTAGCAGTGTTCCATGTGTCTAGTCGTGCCTGCCACATGGTCATGGAAGTGTCTGCAGACTCAGGCAACGCCGGTTCTTGGGCTATAAACGGAGATGAGCACCAACCTAGAGTCGGATACAACTGGCTTTCGGGCAAGGGCGACCCTTGACCTTTGAGGATGAGGGCTAGAACTGTGCAAAAGGGGCTTTATCCATCCGTGCAAAAAAAAAACCAACAACAACCCTGCATTGCATGGAAGTGAAGCGAAAGAGACCTAAATGGCTTTTTCTGTTGCCAAAACAGGAGAGAAGCTTTGTAGGTGTGTGTTGGAAATGGGCAAAGTTCTAATTGTGGGTTGAAAATAAAGGTGTGGGTGGGAAAGGTGTGTGTTTGTGCAAATTCGGTGGCACTTCGAAGACTTTTCGTTCATTTCATGCCAAAAGCGAACTGAACCATGGAAATGGCCACCCATTTTTGCCTCCCCCCTTCTGTTTATTTTTGCTTCTTTATTTTGCATCCTGGCTTGGAGAGTTTCCATTTGACCCATTCCCAGGGTTCCTTGTTCCAAGGTTGGTGATCTCTGCCTTCTGGATCAGAGAGAAGGTTGTGGTTGTGTCTGTGTGTGTGTGTGGAGTTGGGGGGAAAGCACACTTTGAGTCCCCATTTCCCTCTCACCCCCACCCCCAATGCCCACATCAAGAGCGTGTGTGTAAATATTTCCCAATCCAGGCAAATATTTAGACCCGTGATTTCCCAACCCTTTGGTTCTTGGGACTTCAATTCCCAGAAGCCTCAGTCAATTTCCCCAAAGCACGGACCAGCCAATGGACTGGCTGAGGCCTTCTGGGAATTAAAGTCCCTTGGTGGGACCTGGGCCCCACTTTGGGAACCACTAAATCTCTTTGTGCCTGCCTGTCTCTACCTACCTACCTACCTACCTACCTGCTTGCTTACTTAATGTTAATCTATCTATCCATCTATTAAGTCTCTCTGTGCCTCTCTATCTGTCTAAATATTACTTACTTTATGTTAATCTAGCTAGCTATCCACCTACCTACCTACCTACCTACTTAATGTCTGTCTGTCTACCATATATATTCAACTATAAGTCATCCTGAATATAAATCAAGGTACCTAACTTGGACTTCTAAAACTACGAAAATAGATTGACCCGAGTATAAGTCGGGGTGGAAAATGCAGCAACTGCTAGTAAGTTTCAATAAATAAAATACATGAAAATACAGTAAAATTAATTAATTTAGACATTTGTGTGGGTATGTTTTTGAGTGTTTACGTTGACCCGAGTATAAGTCTAATCTCATTTTTGGACCTCATTTTGGGAGCTAAAAACTCGACTTATACTTGACTATATACGGTATCTATCTATCTATGTATTAGATAACTATATATTATTCTACCTATCTAATCTATATTGCTCATTCGTCAGTCAGTCTGTCTAATCCAATGTTTCCCAACCTTTGATTTTTTGGACTTCATTTCCCAGAAGCCTCAGTCAATTCCCCAAAGCATGGTCCTGCTGACGGACTGACTGAGGCTTCTGGGAACTGAAGGTCTCCCTGTGTGGCGTGAGCCCCCACATTGGGAACCCCTAGATTAGAACAATGTTTCCTAACCTATGGTTTTTGGACTTCAATTCCCAGAAGCCTAAATCAAATTCCCCTGTGCAAATGTGTCATTGTGCTCTGTTTTAACAGGAAAGGTTTGGGCATGGGGCTCTCTTTTAAGCAACGGTGCCTGGATACCAAAGTTAAAGTTAGTTCCAAGAACAATATCATTTCTAATGGCGAGGGGTCGAAGGGGCCATTCAACAATTAAGTAATGCTCGAAGGTGGGGAGGGGGTCTGCCATCTGAATTACGGAAAATGACGTGGGGGCGGTCAGGTTGTGGTTTCGAAACATGGTGCTTTTTTAGGTATAAATAATGATCTCTGGGAATTTTGATCCGATTTGAGATTACAGTATTGAATTGCTTGTGCAGTCTATTTCTATTTCACCAATAGTGAAAATCTCTAAAAAAAATAGAGTTTTGATAGAAGAGCTCTGGATTACGTAATTTTAAAGGGGGGAGGTTTGAAGCAAAAATTACAGTCAGATTACATGGGGGGGGTCAATTCCCCCCCAAAAATGGATCATGTAATTGTTGAATGGCCCTGAAGGGGGAAAATACATATGCAGTATATGTGTGTGTATTCTTTGCCCAGTGGTGGGCAGTAGAAACACACAAACAAACACACCGAGTCAACACATGTTTCAAAAGACTTCACAAAAGATGACCCTGAGCTTGGTCATTGTTTAAAATCTGGAAAGTTTTTGGAAAATGAAACGGTGGGGTTTCCCCTGCAAAAGAACTCGAATGGAAAATGTAGTCAAATTCTTCTTCTGCTGCTGCTTCTTTTCTGGACATTGTTGAGGTGCATAATGTTTTGGGTTCCACCCTGCAATCATCCGTCTCTGGTTGTTCCAATTTTTGTTCCTGCTTTTTAAAAAAGCAAATCTCTTATCAATTTTAAAAATTTTCTTGATTAATGAGAAAAATGGATTAATGAGTACCGTACATACTTTAGTATAAGTCAGGTTTTTAGCCCCCAAAATGAGGTCCAAAAATGGGACTCGACTTATACTCGGGTCAGTGTAAACACTCAAAAACATACCCACACAAATTTCTAAATTAATTAATCTGTAAATATAAAGTAAAGAAGTATGTTTGATAGTCTTCAATGCGTTCCCCCCTGCCACCGTCCCCCATGAAAATTTGCCCAGCCCTACCTTCCAGGTGGAGGGGTCAAAGACGGAGGTCCAGAGGCGCCATCATGCTGTGGCCGCTGGTGCACCTACGCTCAGTAGCGTGTAGGCGTCACCACTGTGTGCTGGGCGCCAGCAAGCTGCACCCGTTGCAGCGGCCCAGAACGCCTGGCATAAGACTCCACTGCCCCTGCATGGATGGGCGGGACCGCCACTGGTGGCAACTGCTCGTTCCCGCCAGAGGGGATCCGTCCTCCCTGTCTGCCCGGAGAACGCAGGGCCGCAGAACCTCCCTGGCCGGCGGGGAACACAAGGGTGCCAAAGGCGTCCACTTGGAGATCGCAGGGCTGCAGAACCCGGCCACTGCATCCTCCCCTGCTGGCGGGGAACACTAGGATGCTGAAGCCACCCGCTGCATCCTACCTGTCCGCCTTCCCTCCCGTCAGGAAAAAACTCCCCGGGGCGAAGTCCTAGTAAATCTGCTAGTTTTACTATATTTTCATGTATTTTAATTATTGGAACTCACTACCAGCTACTGCACTTTCCACCCTTGACTTATACTCGGGTCAATCTATTTCCCTAGTTTTAGAGGTCCAAATTAGGTACCTCGACTTATATTCGGGACAGGTTGTACTCAAGTATATACGTTAAGTATAGAATATATTTTATGAAATAAAGTTATAAGAAAGCTACAAGGACTATAAAATGATACCAGATGTTTTAAAATACGATATTTCCTGGTGAATACTCACTCATAATTCTTTTTTCTTTGAGCACTGTTTTGTATTTAAAAATTTCAATACAATTTTTAAAAACAAACTATTGACGTGTAGATTCACCTTTAGATCACCGCATCACACTATTATTTTATGGCTAGATTGCCTCCGCGCTGATGTAAAACGGATCTTAAAGAAAGGATATAAAATCAAAACAATCTCCACCCAATAACAGTATTTCCATGGGACATGTTTATGTTTATGCCTGTATGGCCCCGTTTCCCCCAACAGCTTGAATTGGTTGGCTGTAAAAGATGGAAGAGAATCTGTGAATCCTTTTGTTTCCCCAATTTTGAAATGCCAGCTCAGCCCTAAACATTACAATGTCCTTTTTCTTGCTTCTAAAATGAAAACAAACCCTGGGTGTCGTAGGATGGATCATATGATGGCAAGAAGCGCATAAGTCTCCATAATAAAAGCATAAACAGCTGCCCGTAAAAAATCTTATTTTCTGTTTCCATCATCTTCTCCTTCTACCTCTTCTTTTACTGCTTCTTTTTCTCTTTTCTTCTCTTTTTCTTTTCCATTTTCTTTCTCCTTCTCTTTTTTCTTTTCTTCTTTCTTATCCTTTTTTCCTCCTTTTCTTCTCTTTTTCCTTCTTCTCTTTCTTCTTTCCTTCTCTTTCTTTTCCTCCTCTTTTCTTCTTCTCTTCTTTTTCCTTTTCCTTTTCCTTCCTTTTTTCTCCTTCTTTTCTTTCTTCTTTTTCTTTCTTTTCCTCCTTCTCTTCTTCTTCTCATTTTCCTCCTCCTTCTCTTTCCTTTTCTTCTTTTTCTTTTCCTCTCCTCCTCCTTCACTTTCTCCTTTCTTTTTCCTTCTCTTTTTCTTCTTCTCCTTCCTCTTCTCTTCCTTCTCATCTTTATTTGCACACTGTATCTTTATTTGCACGCTTAGTATCCTCGATCTTTTCCTTTTGTTTATTATGCAAATAAAAAGAAAAGTGGAAAAAGCAAAAAAACCACCACAATAATAACAATTAGTTTGCAATCTTTCTCTGTCCAAGGGCCCTCAATCGATCGAGCCCTGGATAAACACCTTTGGACATTGCTTGAGGCAGGGGAGGAAAGAAAGCCAGGCGGAAGCAGAATCCAAATAGTTTGAGCTTTTGCCGGTTTCTTGCATTCTTGAAAGTCTTTGCGAAGTTTGCAAACTGGGAACCAGAAATTTCTGGCAAGGGCTTGTTTTGGGCCGAAGAAGTTGCTTTTGGGGGGCTGAGAGTAACTCCTTTGTTGTTTTTTAAAAAATCAGATGGTTTGTGTGAAATGATTGTGTAAGCCTTTAAAATATATGTATATATAAATATATACCATATTTGCTGGCGTATAAGACCCAGTCCCCGCCCCTTAAAATACACTGAGAAAATTGAGTGTATCTTGTACTGTATAGAGTGGCCTATAGTGGGATGTTTTGGTAATAGTCTTATACACTGCCAGATACTCTGTATGTGTGTGTTTGTGTAGGTCAGGGGTGCCCAACTATGGCCCACAGGCCAGATCCGGCCCTCGACATCAATTCATCCGGCCCACGCTGCCCTCGTTGCTCCCAGAAGCAGAAGTAAAATGCGCTCTTCTGCTTGTAGGAACAATGAGGTGGGTGGGATGAATTAGTGTCGGGCTGGATCCAGCCCACGGGCCGTAGTTTGGACACCCCTGGTTTGAGCAGAGAAAATGGCAGCTTAAAATCTATCTCATCCTGTTGCAAAACAGATGGCAAGGCTTGTTTTTCTTCCATTTCCCGTGGGAGGAACCATGTGACCTGCCCGCAGCCCAAAATGTTTGGGCATCCCGGGTATAATAGGTAAAGGTCACCCTTGCTCAAAAGCCAGTCATATCCGACTCTAGGGTTCATTACTCATCTCTGTTTACAGGCCAAGTGCCAGCCCTGTCCACATCTGCAGATATTTCCCTAGTCATGTGGCAGGCATGATTAGACACCAGAGTGTTAGGAACGCTGTTACCTTTTCCACCTAAGTGCTACCTATTTATCTGCCAACCTAGCCGTTCGAAAGCAAGAAAATTGCAAGTAGATAAATAGGTACACCTTCGGTGGGAAAGGTTACAGTGTACCATGCACTATGACGATGGTGAGTCTCTTGAGTGTTAAGTTGTTTGATTGTAGTATTGATTTTAATGTTGTAAGCCACCCAGAGTCGTTCCGAGTTGGGCAGCTATACAAATTGGAAATTAAAAATTAAATTAACACACCTTTTCCACTTCAATTTTCCTGCAGCAGAGAACTGCACCCGCGGGACCGCCAGGGACTCTTGACAGTCTCGGAGTCACTGCTGCACAACCCCCCTCCCCTTTCTGTTGGGGACGATGGGCTTCGTGAGGTATGTAACATCAATGCTCCTATGCTGGTCTTGGACCATGATATTTTATTCTGATTAGTCTTAATTGTTTTTAATCGTGTCAGAAGCACACAAAGGTGTTTTTCTGGGTCGAAAGTATTTTTGATGGAGGAACTCGTCTCAAGGGATGCCCGAATGAGACTCCTTTCATGTCCCCCAAGATATTTTTTCCCACCGAAGTGGTCCCTGTTTATCTACTTGCAATTTCTTGCTTTTGAACTGCTCGGTTGGCAGGAACTGAGACAGAGACAACGGAGCTCAAACCGTCATGTAGTACCTGGGAATTGAACTCCGACCTTCCATTCAGCGAGTCTTAACCACTTGAGTCACTGCAGTCCATTATGGGAACTGTTAAAGGACTTTGGTAATGTAAAAGTAGATAAATATAAGAGAGATGATGATGATGATGTTGATGGTAACAGAAATAATGGCTAAACATTGGGAAATGTAGATGGGATCTGTTTTAGTGGATTGTTACCTTTCCTGCCAAAGAGGTACCTGTTTATCTACTTTTATCTCTTGTTATACTGTGCTGGTTGGTTGGTTGGATAAGTGAATGAATGGTTGGTTGGAATGTTTGGGTAAGTGAATGAGTGATTGGTTAAGTAAATGAATAGTTGGTTGGTTGGATAAGTGAATGAATGGTCGGTTGTAATGTATGGGTAAGTGAATGAATGGTTGGTTAAGTAAATGAATGGTTGGTTGGTTGGTTGGTTGGTTGGTTGGGTAAGTGAATGAATGGTTGGTTAAGTAAATGAATGGTTGGTTGGTTGGATAAGTGAATGAATGAATGGTTGGTTGGAATGGTTGGGTAAGTGAATGAATGATTGGTTAAGTAAATGAATGGTTGGTTGGGTAAGTGAATGGTTGGTTGGAATGTTTGGGTAAGTGAATGGTTGGTTAAGTGAATGAATGGTTGGTTGGTTGGTTGGATAAGTGAATGAATGATTGGTTAAGTAAATGAATGGTTGGTTGGTTGGGTAAGTGAATGGTTGGTTGGAATGTTTGGGTAAGTGAATGGTTGGTTAAGTGAATGAATGGTTGGTTGGTTGGTTGGATAAGTGAATGAATGGTTGGTTGGAATGTATGGGTAAGTGAATGAATGGTTGGTTAAGTAAATGAATGGTTGGTTGGTTGGTTGGGTAAGTGAATGAAGGGTTGGTTAGAATGTTTGGGTAAGTGAATGAATGGTTGGTTGGAATGTTTGGGTAAGAGAATGAGTGGTTGATTAAGTAAATGAATGGTTGGTTGGTTGGTTAGGTAAGTGAATGGATGGTTGGTTGGTTGGTTGGTTGGTTGGATAAGTGAATGAATGGTTGGTTGGAATGTATGGGTAAGTGAATGAATGGTTGGTTAAGTAAATGAATGGCTGGTTGGTTGGTTGGTTGGTTGGTTGGTTGGGTAAGTGAATGAATGGTTGGTTGGAATGTTTGGGTAAGAGAATGAATGGTTGATTAAGTAAATGAATGGTTGGTTGGTTAGGTAAGTGAATGAATGGTTGGTTGGTTAGGTGGGTAAGTGAATGAGTTAGTGGTTGGTTGGTTAGGTGGGTAAGTGAATGAGTGGTTGGTTGGTTAGATGAGTAAGTGAATGAGTGGTTAGTTGGTTAAATGAATGGTTGGTTGGGTAAGTGAATGAATGGTTGGTTGGTTGGTTAGGTGGGTAAGTGAATGAGTTAGTGGTTGGTTAGTTATATAAATGAGTGGTTGCTTGGTTGTTTGATTGATGGATTGATTTGGAATAAAGAGGGATTTTGAGAAGAGGTGGGGGGAGAGATAGAGGGCAGGAGAGAAAAACCTACTGATCTTGCAAATTTGGATTTCCAGCTTTGGGAGGGAGGGAGGGAGGGAAGTGAATTTGTTTGCTCAGCCATTTGTTTGCTGGCTGTGTTTTGGGAGGGCAGGTTTTGCATCTCTGAATCCTCCCCGGCCGGAGCTGGTCCAAGGCAGACTAGACCAGTTCCCTGCTCTGGGACTGAGCCAAGAGCAAGCAAAGATGCCCTCGGACCACAAATTCCGGGTGTTGCCGCTTCAAATTGCTGCAATTCAGGAACGAGGAAAGTTGAGAGAGAGAAAGAAAGAAAGAAAGACCTTATTGATTCTGCTTCTATACTGTAAATGGCTCGGCTTTGATGCATGTTTTAAACGGACTGGAAATTGGAGATGCAAATCGAATGGACTCATAGCTTTGAGTTCGGTGCTCATCTGTGTTTTCAGCCCAAGTGTCAGTGATGTCTGAGTCTGTAGACGTTTCCCTGGTTGTGTGGGCAGGCGTGAGTGCAAGGAATGCTGCAGCCTTCCGTGCCAAAGTGGTACCTGTTTATTTATTTGTAACTTCTTGCTTTCAAAGTGCTAGTTTGGCAGGAGCTAGGACAGACAATGGGCGCTCACTCTGTCCTGCAGCACTCAGGTCTGTCCCAACTCCTACTAACCCAGCAGTTTGAAAGCACAAATTTGCAAGTAGATAAACAAAGACACCTGTCTTTGTCCTAGCTCCTGCCAACCTAGCAGTTTGAAAGCAAGAAACTGCAAGTAGATAAATAGGGACCACTTCAGTGGGAAGGTGAACAGTGTTCTGTGCGCTTCGGTGTCTAGTCATGCCTGCCACATGACCACGGAAACGTCTGCAGCAGCAGACAGCGCTAACTCTTCGGCTTTGAAACAGAAATGAGCACTGCACCCTAGAATCGGATACCACTGGCTTTTGAGCAAGGGAAACCTTTACCTTTACCTAAACAGGTATCACTTCGACGGGGAAGGGAACAGCGTTCTGTGCACCCTACAGTTTAGTCATGCCTGCCAAATGACCATGGAAACATCTGCAGATGTGTCCGACTCTAAGGTTCGGTGCTTGTCTCCGTTTACAGCCAAAGAGGCAGCGCTGTCTGTGTTTTCAGACGTTTCTGTGGTCATGTGGCAGGCAGGACTAGATGCATGGAATGCTGTTACCACTGAAGCGGTACCTGTTTACCTACTTGCACATTTCTTGCTTTCTGAACTGCTAGGTTGGCAGGAGCGCATGGAACGCTGTTACCTTTCCTGCCAAAGCGATACCTGTTTATCTACTTGCACATTTCTTGCTTTCCGAACTGCTAGGTTGGCAGGAGTGCACGGAACGCTGTTACCTTTCCTGCCAAAGTGATACCTGTTTGCATACTTGCAAATTTCTTGCTTTCCGAGCTGCTAGGTTGGCAGGAGCTGGGATCAAAATCTCCCTAATTGGGGGGTGCCAAGCTGTGTTAATTGGGGGGGGGGAGGTAATAAAGGCCCAGACCTTGACCTGTCTGCCTGAGGAACAGGTTTTCTCATTCCAGTGAGCTACTGCCCAGATTCAACCTGTTTCGTTATCTGGTCAAAGAGTTTCTTCCCCATCTCTTCACCTCCTTCCTCCTTCCTTGCATGTTTTCTTCTTTTCTACTTTTTAAGGAGAGTAAAAAAATAATAATAATGAGGCTTTGCAAAAAGAAGCCGAAGGCAGCTGCCAAGTGTGGATGTGTAAAGCTGGAGGTAAAGGTAAAGGTTGCCCTAGCTCGAAAGCCAGTCGTATCCATCTCTGGGGTTCAGTGCTCATCTCTGTTTCAAAGCCAAAGAGCCAGCGCTGTCTGCTTCTGCAGACGTTTCTGTGGTCATGTGGCCGGCATGACTAGAAACCGGAGCGCACGGAACGCTGTTTCCCTTCCCACCGAAGTGATCCCTATTTATTGACTAGCAATTTCTTGCTTTCGAACTACTAGGTTGGCAGGAGCCGGGGACAGAGGTGGGAGCTCACTCACTGCTGCAGTACTCGGGAATCGAAGCCCAACCTTCCAGTTGTTGAGTTCAGTGCCTTAACCACTTGAGCCACTGCAGTCTGCAAAGCTGGAAAGGAGTGGGGGGAGAATAAGAGTTCTGGAAACAGGAAAGTGGAGCCTCAAATAGGGCACGAGGGTTGGCTCTGGGGAAAGGGGTCGCCAGGAGGAAGAGGAGGAGGAAGAAGAGGTCCCTCTGTCCGTCTCCCTTACGGGGCAAAACCAACCTTCAGCTTATTTGGGGTGGAGAAATGGAGAGGGGGAAAGGAAGAGCTGGGCATTTCAATTTCTAATTTAAAAAAGGGAGGATTTCTTTCTCCTTTCTCCTCCTCCTCTTCTTTTTTTAATCCTAATCCTTTTTCTCTTCTTCTCCTCCTCCTCCTTCTTTCTCCTTTTCTTTCTGCTTCTTCTCCACCTTCCTCTTCTTTCTTCTTCCTCTCATTCTCCTCCTGCTTCCTTCTTTTCCTGCTCTTTCTCCTGCTTTTTCTTCTCCTTCTCCTCCTCTTTTCTTCTCCTTCTCTTCTTCCTTCTTTCTTCATTTCCTTCTTACCCTCTTTCTCCTCTTTCTTCTTCCTCCCCCCCCCCCAAACCAAATTCGGTTGTCAAGGATATGAACTTCACATACTCAAAAGGTTACTCTTTTTTTACATCCTGACTCAGTGATGGCCAACCGTGGCGCTCCAGGTGTTCTTCAACTTCATTTCCCAGAAGCCCCCAAGTCAGCACACCTGCTGATCAGGGACTTCTGGGAGTTTAAGTCCAAGAACATCTGGAGAGCCAAGTTTGAGGACCTTTATCCTAGATCTCAGACTTCGTCCATCTAACCCAGGGCTCCTCAAACTTGGCTCTTCAGGTGTTCTTGGACTTCATTTCCCAGAAGCCCCTGATCAGCAGGTGTGCTGACTTGGGCTTCTGGGAAATGAAGTCAAAGAACACCTTAAGAGCCAAAGTTTGCCATCACTGGCCTAACCCCCACCTTAATCCTAATCTAGACCCCCTTCTCCCTGATGCTAACAATCATGATAATTAATAATTAAACGTCCCAGGCTCCATTGCTTTAGCAAATGACAGAAAAACCCTTCCTTTCTTCCCTCAGCTTGGTACTCATCATCATCATCATCATCATCATCATCATCATTATTATTATTATTATTATTATTATTATTATTATTATTATTATTATTATTATTATTATTATTATTATTATTATTATTATGGGGGTGAGGAAATAATCTCCCTTTTTGGAGGGTGTTTGAAGAAGGTTCACCCGGTTTCTCCACTAAAATTAAATGGGATTCTGTCAATTTGATTCTGGTTCATGGAGCACTTTGGAACTTGCTGACTGGAAGGTAGGAGTTCGATTCCCGGGTACTGCATGACAGAATGAGTGCCCGTCGTCTGTCCCAGCTCCTGCCAACCTAGCATTTCAAAAGCAAGAAATTGCAAGTAGATAAATAGGGACCACTTCAGTGGCAAGGTAAACAGCGTTCTGTGCACTCCGGTGTCTAGTCATGCCTGCCACATGTCCATGGAAACGTTTGCAGACGCAGAGATGAGCACTGACTCCTAGAGTAACTACTTTACAGTATTTCCATTGACCGCATGGCCACCAGAGAGCGCTTGAAGACAAAGCAACAGTGAAGATACTTATTTCCCCTCCCGGGTAAAATTCTCTTCCCAGCCCAGGAAAAGGGGGGGGGCAGTGGTAAATCTGGTCCTGTCCAGAGTTAGAAAAACATGTTTGCATTCAGACTTGGGCTGCTGCGGAAAGCCAACACACACACGTGTGCATGCACACACACACACACACACACACACACACACACACACACACACACACACACACACACACACACACACACACACACACACACACACACACACCAGGCAGCCAAAAGCAGGTGGAAAACTCACCTTTTTAAAAGGGCGAAGCAATAGGACAGAAACCGGGACAGTTCATAGAGGTCCCTGTTCAGATTTATTCTGGCACAGAATTTTGCAAATTACCAGCGGTATAAAACAGAGAGGAGCAAAGTGGGATGGGATGGTGGTGGTAGTAGTGTAAAAATGAACCTTTTGTTTTTATGGGTTTTTTTAATAAAAAAACTACTGTACAGAAGAATGAGGAAATAGCAAAATCCGTCCAGTCTTATCTGTCTATCTATAGTATCTCTGTCTGTCTGTCTATTTAAAATTATTCTCTCCCTCTACTGTATATGGATTGCCTGCTTGCCTGTCTGTCTATCTATGCATTATCTCCATCCCTTCCTTCTCTCCATCATCTCTCTCTATCCTTATAATTCTGTCTATCTATCCATCCCTTCCTTCATTCCATCCCTCATGTATCTATCTGTCTGTCTATCTATCTGTCTATTCATGCATTCTCTATTCATGCACTCTTTATCTTTTCATGCATTCTCTATCCATGCACTCTCTCTTTCTCTATCTATTCATGCATTCTACCTACCTACCTACCTATCTACCTACCTTTCTATCAATCCATTCATTATTGGCAAACTAGGAATTTTATTCCCCATTGGGAAGCGGCAGACCTGATCTCTGGCAGACTCCTGAGATCTTCTAAATCAGGGGTTCTCCACCTTTTTAAGCCTGGGGCCGGGTCACGCTCCCTCAGACAGCTTCGGGGGCTGGACGGCCAGTTTGCCCTTCCTCCACCACATGGCACTTCCTGGTGTGGTGGAGGTGGTTGGAGGCCCACATGAAATGGTGCTGTGGGCCGTAGGTTGAGAATCCTTGTTCTAAAGTGGTGGTGTTGTTGAGTCGCACAGTCGGTTCAGACCCTTTGCACCCCATGGACCAATTATCTCCCCCCCCCCCCTTTCCCTCCCTCTGCCTTGGACTCATGATTTCTCCGGGATGGATCCTGACAGATTCTGACGCAAGCAGAAAACAGAGCCGTCCTTTGTGTCCGATTTCAGGCGGGCCAAGTGTGAAATCCCCCACCACCACAAAAAAACTTCCTCCGGTTCTTTTTTAGCTGAGTAGCCAATTTTCTCTTCGTGGTCATTAAGAAAGTCTCCTTCGGGTATCGTCCCCTGAGCGGAGTTTCTCCAGCAAAAATCCTTTCGACCCAGAATAGTTTCTGACACGAAATTTATTAAGAAAGTTTCACTAAAGGGAAAACTAATCTTTTCAAGAGCCGGCCTATGGGGTGGAGGGCCTTGAGCAAATTGCACAGGGACCCCAAAATATTGCATGAAGAAGGGAATGGGGGAACACGCGCACGCACACACACACAACCAAGAAAAGTTTGGAAAGGATCAACATAAGTCAGAACTGACTTTGCAATGTGTAAATTATTCTGCTCGTTGGATAGTCTGGTGTTTTCAGTTCGCTTGGGTGTGCAGGGCACCATTGGAAGGCACTGGACAGAGAGTGGTGGGGTCGCCTATTTGGGGGGGGGGTGTTTGGGGAGAATCCTATACATTGTTATTGGTGCACCAGAGGCGAGGGCAGGGTGAGACAAAGCCCGTTTGCCCGATATACCAGCACGCGCCCGCAACAAATGCTAAGAATCTTTCCACTGAAATGCAGTCGTGTAAATAAACTGGTGGCTGAAGTGGTTAAGACGCTGAGCTTGACCACCGGAAGGTCGGCAGGTCAGCAGTTCAAGACCCGAGTGCTGCATGACAGTATGAGCTCCTGTTGTCTGACCCGGCTCCTGCCAACCTAGCAGTTAGGAATTGCAAAAAGTAAAAAAGTAAAAAATTGCAAGTAGGTCAACAGGTACCATTTTGGCAGGAAAGGTAACAGCATTCCATGTGTCTAGTCATGCATGCCACAGGACCACAGAAATGTCTGCAGATGCAGACAGTGTGGGCTCTTTGGCTGCAAACGGAGATGAGTACTGAACCCTTAGAGTTGGATACGACTGGCTTTTCAGCAAGGGCGACCCTTGACCTAACCAAACCGGACCCTGTCTCTTTTTAAATTTCATGATTGTATGCCATGAGTGTCGCCGAAAGAATATTTATGAATCTTTTAAAATGTGCAAACTCATTTGAGTTTACATTTTCCTTCCTTCCTTTCTTCCTATCCTTTAATTTCTTTCTTTCTTTTCACACAAAACTACAGCATGTGTTGTATATATTCTCAGGTTTGCAAAATTTGGAAGGACAAGCGGTTCGCAGGGCTGCTGCTGGTCTTGATGGAAAGTCCCAAATCACATTTTGCTTCAATTGAGGAAACCCGGTGGAAAAAAGGACAATCAAAGATTTCAAGCGGCCCTTTGTGGAGAATTGAACTGGGGCTGCTGGAAAGTTTCCAGAACTTGTTAATGAGGGAATCAGAGATAATGACTCACTCCGAAGCATTTAGAAAACTGCTACAGAGAGAGAGAGAGAGAAAGAAAGATTTGGGAGTTATTGAGATACCCGTTGAATTTCTCAATTATGGCTCTGTCTTTACAGAATAAACTCCCTCTGAAGAGTATCGGGATTCGTCCCTCAGCGCTCGAAAGTAAGAAATTGCAAGTAGATGAAGAGGTACCGCTTCGGTGGGAAAGGTAAGAGAGTTCTGCATGCATCTAGTCCTGCCTGCCACGTGACCATGGAAACGTCTGCAAACTCAAACAGCACTGATTCAACCATTATTTCACTTAACCAACCAACCAACCACTCATTCATTTAACCAACCAACCACTCATTCATTTACTCACCCAATCAACCTACCACTCATTTATTTAACCAACCAACCAACCACTCATTCATTTATCCAACCAACCAACCAACCACTCATTAATTTACCTACCTACCCAGCCAGCCAGCTAGCCACTCACGCATTCATTTATCCAACCAACCAACCAACCACTCATTCATTCAACCAACCAACCACTCATTCATTTACCCAACCAATCAACCTACCACTCATTTATTTAAACAACCAACCAACCACTCATTCATTCAACCAACCAACCACTCATTCATTTACCCAACCAATCAACCTACAATTCATTTACCCAACCAACCACTCATTCATTTACCTACCTACCTACCCAACCAACCAGCCAGCCAGCTAGCCACTCACTCATTCATTTACCCAACCAACCAACCACTCATTTATTTACCCAACCAAACAATCAAACATCTCACTTCCCTGAAAGCACCATTAAGGTTGCCGTAAGTTGATTGCTAGGGACTGCAGTAGCTCAAGTGGTTAAGATGCTGAACTCAACGACTGGAAGGTCAGAGTTCGATCTCGGGCTACTGCACGACGGAGTGAGCTCCCGTCCTCTGGTCCCAGCTCCTACCAACCTACCAGTTCAAAAGCAAGAAATTGCAAGTAGATAAATAGGGACCACTTTGGTGGGAAAGGTAAACAGTATTCTGTGCACTTCGGTGTCTAGTCATGCCTGCCATATGTCCATGGAAACGTCTGCAGACGCAACCAGTGCTGGCTCTTTGGTTATAAACAGAGATCAGCACCGTACCTTAGAGTCAGATATGACTGGCTTTAGAGCAAGGGCGACCTTTACCTTTGGACTACAAATTCCAGAATCCCCCTCCTCTCCCCTATTCTAGCAATTCCACCTGCCACACCTCACCCGCCCAAATTAGTCTATTGAAACTTGCCATGAGAATGGTCCTAATCCAACCAGTCATCTCTTTCCCCTCTCTAACTCTACAAGGCCATAAATGTCCAGTCGAAACTTCTTTCTTCTCTCCGTCTACCTGGTTAAATTCCACCCGATGGCCTTGACCGTCTGGCCTGGTGGATCAAGACCTCCTTTTGTCCTTGGGAGTTTATTGAGCTTTTATCCTCAAAGTCAACACTGGGATAGGAGGTGGGCATTGTCTGTCCAATGTAGCTGATGCTTTTGTGCTCTCCAGGGATCGGGGGTTGGGGGTGGGGGATAACAGACAGGTGAGTTTCAGAAGAGAGAGACTCACCTGCCCTCAAGTTTCAGGGACAATTATTGTGGAAATGTAATAAAAGATAGAGAATCAACCTCTGTAGGGTCATGAATTCCTTCCTACCGTGTAGCCTTTATTCTCCGATCCCATTTTCATCTCTCACCCATTGGCACTTCTTGTAGACGTTGGCCATCGTGAAACACCTGAGTAGACCAACCTGGCCAGCATCATATTGCGGTTTCGCAACTGGCGTATCTACCCGTTCCACATTCAGTTTGCTCATTGGTGTCTTTCTGATAGGGCACTCTCTTTTAAGCAGCACTGCCTGGATACCAAAGCTAAAGTCAGTTCAAAGAACAATATCATCAGGACACTCACAAAGTACACATGGGGAACTCAACAGTCCACGCTGCGTTACGTCAGCTTTGGCCCTGAGCGCTTCCACGGCAGAGAATGCTGCTCCAGTATGGAGCGTATCTACACACAGTGAAAGTTGGAGTCCCTAAATGCAGGACCCACAGGCTCAAGTGGGAGCTGCTGATGTACAACACCACACTGCATGAATGTGGAGAGATACAGAATCCATTGGCTCATTTCCTGGTCTGCCAATGACTGCCAGAAACATGCACCGATGAGGACTTGAGTTTGGCCAATGCCAATGCCAAGAAAGTGGCTTAATTTGGGCAGTCTAGGGTTTGATCAAGGTACAAAAGAAGAATCAGAAACAGGCATTGATAAGTACCTGAGTTTGGCCAATGCCAAAGCCAAGAAAGCAGCTTCATTCTGTCACTCCAGCGTTTGATCTGGACTCAAAAGAAGATTGACTTAAGTTGGTCTGCTATAGTTGGTCCACCAAGGACATGGAGTCCATCATGGTGGGACCCATTTGTCCTGAAATGTGGAGTTGACGCTCATCTAATTCTGGGCTCGGAGTTTTGGTTGTTCACCAAGTTATTGGTTTATTTTTGCGTCAGGCAAAAGAGCTTTAGGCCATAACTAAGGCATGGGGGAGAGAGAGAGCCCATAATTAGATCGGAAGGCATGTCAATTGCCGAGACAGGTGACTAAGGCAGTCTTTCTGGGTTTATGAATGTAGACATCAAAGGAACGGGGCATTTGCATACCAAAGAATGGCTGTGAAACAAGGCCAATATCATCTGCATAGCACCGGGCGAGGGCTACGAAACTCAGATGCTGACACAAGTTAAGAATTTTCCACTTCCGCTCAGCATTGCAGATTCAGCCCTCAGGTCCCAATTAGGAAGACACAGAAACAGAAAGTAGACCCATTTGCTCCACTGGCTGGCTTCCTTTCCCGTAAGGTGCTTCATTCAGCCTGGCTGGATCGGGTCCAAAGTTGATGTCACCCGATAGAAATACTTTCACTTCCAAAAGTTCTTATTTTTGTGGGTCTGTTTTTTGTTTTTTGGGGAGGGTTTTTTTGGGGGGAGACATTTTCCTGCCCTGGCCCTTGGATTGTGCTTATTATCTGGGGACACACTAGTCCAAAATCTGTCGACGCCAAAATGTGTGTGTTTTGAGTGTGCACTGTTTGTTGTGTGTGTTTGTGTGCTCTCTCTACTTGTTTCCAAAATGTGTCAAACCGCTTGAGCAAACTTTTAAATGTTTTCTTTGGTTCACACAGTGAGACACTTGAGAGTTTTAGAGCATAAACAGGGATTCTCAACCTGCTGCCCACGGGCCAGATGTGGCTCATGGCACCATTTCATGTTGCCCCCCACCGCCTCCACCAGATCAGGAAGTGCCATGTGGTGGAGGAAGGGCAAAATGGCCGCCCAACCCCTGAAGCTGTCTGAGGGAACGTGACCCAATGGTCCCCAGCTTACAAAACTGTCCTGTCCTTTAATTAATTAATTAATTAATTTGTCAGCTTTGGGGGCTGGATGGCCATTTTGCTCTGACTGCACAATGGGGGTGGCCATTTTGTTTCGCAAATGCCCTTGGAGGGGTGGGGGCACATGAAATGGTGCCGTGGGCCAGATCTGGCCCCTGGGCCTTAGTTTGGGAATGTGAAATGGCACACTGGCAGGATTTCTCTCTGTGCCTGTTTAATTTGATTTCTATCTCTGTACGGGGGCACAAAGCTTCATCAGAACTTCCTTCCTTCACAACCATGCGCAAGCGAGCTCTCCACTCCTTTTTCCCTAGAAAGATTTGGGTATAATTGTTCCAAAAACAATAATAATATGCAACTCCACATGACACCCCCCCCCCCCCCTCTGGGCAAGAATTGTCCCAAACAGCTACTGCCAGCAGAAGCACAACAACAGCAAAGGTCAAAAACAGGGAGAAAACATTGGAGGGGGGGGGGGGGGGCTTCCAAATTGCACTTCAAAAAAGCTTCCAAATGGCTCAAAAATATTTGCTATGCCTCAGGAGGGGAAGATTTCTCGGTGCCTAAAAGAAAAACAATTTTGGGGGGAAAGCCAAAGCCGGTCTGGCACGGTGGAGAAGCACATGATGTGTTTACAGTGAATACACAAAAGCCAGCCGGGAAGTCCAACTTTGGACTTTGAAGAAAGGACTGAAATCCCCCACAGAGGCCGACTGAAGCATGTGTTCGACACGCGCGCGGGGCCTAAAATGCCTCTTTGCCCACAACCAAGTTGTTATGGCTTGAAGCAAGGGTGCCCAAAACTACGGCCTGTGGGCCAGATATGGCTCCTGACACCAATTCATATCGACCCACACCACCCTTGCCGCTCCCGGAAGCGGAAGTAAAACGCGGCCATATGAATGCATTGAATGCAGTTTCCCATACTGTAGGAATGCATTGAAAACCAAAATACTTTAACCGAAACATGGTTTCCCAAAGGGGGATGCATTGAAAACCAATTAATCCGTTCCGGGGGGGAAATTCCATAAACTGAGCCACTATTTTCTATGAATTTCCTTTTGTTATGCAATTGTTATGTTAACTGAGCCATTTGTTAACGGAGGTTCCAGTGTATCTACTTGCAAATTTCCTGCTTTCGAACTCCTAGGTTGACAGGAGTGGATAGAATGCTGTTACCTTCCCCACCGAAGAGGTACGTTTTTATCTACTTGCAAATGCCTTGCTTTCGAACTGCTAGGTTCTCAAGAGTGAGTGCACAGAACGTTGTTATCTTTCCCGCCAAAATGATACATCTTTAGTTACTTGCAGATTTCTTCCTTTCGAGCTGCTCAGTTGGCACGAGGGCATGGAACGCTGTTACCTTTCCTGCCAAAGTGGTACCTATTTATCTCCTTGCAGATTTCTTGCATTCGTTAGGCGAGGGTGAAATGGAAAGGTCTTCCATTTTAGCCATGCGGCTGGTGATGGGGCGGGGGGGGGGAATTAGAGAGAGCCATCAAAATGGCTGCATCTCTCTCAAAAACAAAGGCCACCTGTTCCCAATAAAGAGGAGACTAAAAATTAAAGTTAAGTAATCAAATTTCATCTGGGAAGGCAATGGATTCTCCCCCTCCATTGAGTAGCAAACACAATCATGCAAGCAAGTTACTCTTGATAACAGTAGCTCCCTCCCTCCCAAGGATTGGGTGTTAACCCTTTGCATGCTAAATGGCCATATCTCAACAGTTAAGCCTAACGCCACAACTTTAAACGTGGTTTTCCTTACCTGCCAGGTGAAACTCCTCCCTGCCACCTACGCCTGGCCCAAATCAAGACCAGGTTCTTTCCAAAGGATTGCCTCAATCCATGCAAATTTATGCCAATCTAATGACTCAGGCAAAAGTTTGGTGATTCATTGACCGGATTCCTTTTGATTGTCACATATCATTCCTTACCAGCCCAGGTGTGAAATGACTTTCACTCAAATATCTAATCGAGGGATTATCAACCTGCTGCCCATGGGCCAGATGCGGCCCATGGCACCATTTCATGTGGGGGGGCCCACTGCCTCCACCACACCAGGAAGTGACATGTGGTGGAGGAAGGACAAAATGGTTGTCCTGCCCCCGGAGCTGTCTGAGGGAGTGTGACCCAGCCCCTGGCTTTAAAAGCTTGAGAACTGATCTAACCTTTACCTGTTGAAGTTCTGGGCGTTTGGAAGACAACACCGTTGGAATAACAGCCGGTTGGTCAGAATTTGGGTGGACACATGTCCGCCACCCGAGGATGCGGTCAGCAGGGTGGCCATAAAATAGACACCTTGTCCGCAAGATTTGGAACCATAATTTAGATCTAGGACTTTAACATTGTAGTAGTTGAGTCCGGAAACCTTTAGCCTGTTTCGCATCCACACTGGACGCTGAACCGTCTTCTGTCTTCCCATTTCCAATTAAGCTTTGTACCCCTGTTCAGAGAGATAGAAATCAAATTAAACAGGCACAGAGAGAAATCCTGCCAGTGTGCTGTTTTACGTTCCCAAAAATAAGGCCCAGGGGCCAGATCCGGCCCATGGCACCATTTCATGTGCCCCCACCCCACCCGTCCAAGGGCATTTGAGAAACAAAATGGCCACCTCCATTGTGCAGTCAGGGCAAAATGGCCACCCAGCCCTCGAAGCTGACAGAGAGCGTGACAGGCTTTGAAAAGGTTTGGGAACCCCTGCATTAGACTTCTGACCCACAAACAGCAGAAATCTCCTTCTTCTCCACAATCTGCACCCTTATAATTTGATTTAACAAGAGTTCTGGTCAGTTTGACCGTCTCTCTGTGGCTTTGCGATTTGGCGTCCTTCACAGACTCAGGCCACTTCTTATTATCTCAATTTAACAGCAGGGATTTTAAAGGCCATTCTTTGGTGTCCCGATCAAACCCTGGACTGCCCAAATGAAGCCACTTTCTTAAGCCTTGGCGTTGACCAAATTCAAGTCCTCATCCATGCATGTCTCTGGTTCTTCTTTCATGTCCCGATCAAACCCTGGACTGTCAAAACGAAGCCACTTTCTTTGCATTGGCGTTGGCCAAACTCAAGTCCTCATTGGCGCATGTTTCTGGCAATCATTGGCCGACCAGCAAATGAGCCAGATTGTGTAGCTCTCCGCATTCACACAGCGTGTTGTGGTCCGCTCAGACGCTCCGAGCTACAGCTGGCGTACCCAGCGTGGATGGTTGAGTTCCCCATTTATACTTTGTGAGTTTCCTGATGATAATTGTTCTTTGAACTGACTTTATCTTTTGTATACAGGCAGTGCTGCTTAAAAGAGCGCGCCTTGTCAAGCGTCACATCAAGGTGTTTTGGCGATGTACAGTGTTGTAATCCATGGATTCTCAACCTAAGGCCTGCTGGCCCCCGACGCCATTTCATGTGCCCCCCTCCAAGGGCATTCAAGAAACGAAATGGCCACCCCTTTGAAGCTGTTGGGACAAAATGGCCACCCCCATCGTGCAGCCTGTGCAAAATGGCTGTCTGGCTCTTGAAGCTGACTAGGATAGTATGACTTGGCCCCCAGCTTGAAAAGGTTGGGAACCCCTGCTGTAATTGGTTCCCTTACCATGTAACATCCCACCTCAACCCGTTTAATCACCATTTAGCATTTAAGCTTGGTTTTAAGGACGTAAATGTTGCCGTGGGAGACGAACACCAGTCTTTTGGCAACGGTGGTGGCCCTTGAGTCCGGTGTGATCCTGACTCATCAACCATTTCCTCCGGCCGCCTTCTCCAGTCCCCAAAATATACTCCGTGGGAGTTGTAGCCTTCCACAGGAAATGGGATTTGTGTCCTTACTCGACTCCTTACGTCAGGAGTTTTCAACCTTTTTAAAGCCGGGTGCCGGGTCACGCTGCCTCAGACAGCTTCGGGGGCCGGACGGCCATTATGCTCTTCCTCCACCACATGGCACTTCCTGGTGTGGTGGAGGCAGTGGTGGGGCCACATGAAATGGTGCCATGGACTGCATCCGGCCCACAGGCCACAGGTTGAGAATCCCGGCCTTACGTAGTCCTGGCTTTGGTTATACAGGACGAATAAATAACAAAACGTTAATTCCACCAGCAAGTGAAAATTGTAAGAATCCTCTTAAGGTCTGACAGAGTGGACTTAATCCACCAAAGCTCACACTTAAATTACAGGAGTCCATCTTTAAGGAACCACAACGTGCTTCACGCCGGAGTGAGTTCCTATCTCCATCCAATTTCCTACCAACCTAGCAGTTTGAAATTGCAAGGAATTTACAAGTAGATAAAAAGGTACCGCTCAGGTGGGAAAGGTAACAGTGTTCTGTGTGCCTAGTCGTGCCTGCCATGTGACCATCTAAAGATTCAGGCAGCGCTGGCTCTTGGGCTGTAAACGGAGCACCGAACCCTTTTAAGCAAAGGAGAACTTGATCTTGACTGACTGTCTAAACCAGTGTTTCCCAAGGTGGGGCCCAGGCCCCACCGGAGAGGGGCTTCAATTCCCAGAAGCCTCAGTCAGCCCATTGGCTGATCAGTACCTTGGGGAATTGACTGAGGCTTCTGGGAATTGAAGTCCAAGAACCAAAGGTTGGGAAACACTGGATTCGATAGACAGAATGCATGGATGGATGAATTGATGGATGGGCACTGAAAGATTAGACCAGTGTTTCCCAATGTGGGGGACCTAGGCCCCACTGGGGGGCTTCAATTCCCAGAAGCCTCAGTCAGCCCATTGGCTGATCCATGTTTGGGGAAATTGACTGAGACTTCTGGGAATTGAAGTCCAAAAAATCATTAGTTGGGAAACTTTGGTCTAGTACAGTGGTGACCAACCTTGGTGCTCCAGATGTTCTTGGACTTCAATTCCCAGAAGCCCCAAGTCAGCACTCCTGCTGATCAGGGTTTCTGGGAATTGAAGTTCAAGACCACCTGGAGTGCCAAGGTTCACCATCACTGGTCTAGTACAATCTAGATTTGATAGCTAATGAGTCTTGTCAGGACTTTAAAAAAGTATATTTCCCACCCGCTTTGAAACGAAGCAGGATTAAAAGTTGAGACTGGATTTAATTCTAAAATGGCAGCAGCAATTACCGTATACACTCGATTATAAACCGACCCAAATATAAGCCGAGGTACTTAATTTTGACCGGAAAACCCAGGAAAATAGATTGACCTGAGTATAAGCCAAGGGTGGGAAATGGAGCCGCTGCTAGTGAGTTTCAATAATCAAAATACATGAAAATATGGTAAAATTAATTAAATTGTTGGTGTATCTCAATCCGGTGTGGTCTTGGGACCCTTGTGGTCGTAGACCCGAGTATAAGCCGTGTCCCCTTTTTGGGGCTCATTTTCAGGACTAAAAATCTCGTCTTAAACTCGAGTATATACAGTATTCGGAATTGACGCCTCCGTAGCAATCAAAACACACACTTGTGTTGTTGTTCAGTCGCACAGTCAATTCCGACCCTTTGCGACCCTATGGACCATTGATCTCCAGGCACCCCTGTCCTCCACCATCCTTCTCAGCCCGCTCAGCTCGGTGCACACTTGTACAGTAGCGATTTTGACATGTCCCTGTTTGCAAAACCCTCGCATTCCACCTTCTCTTACCGAATCTTGGCCGCAACGCTCTCATAAATTTGGGGGATATCATAAGTGAGCGCCCCTCTTGACTCGTTTGAGAAACTATAGCAAAAGGGACTCACGTAACTTTTGGGGAAAAAACATCCAGACAATTTTTAACCTGGGCAACCGGCCAGAAGCACAGAAGATGAGCCTTTCCTTCTAGGAAAAACATTCTCCCAAGAGAAAGAACCGTAGAAAACAAGATAGTAAAAGTCACCAGTCCAGCCCGGAGACGTTTTCTAATTGTTTATCCCAAGTCACATTGTTTTCCACACTTCTGCTTTCTCAATGCCTTGCACAAAAATAACATGTGCTTACAGTTGAGCAAGATTTCATCTGTTGTGGTAAAAACAAAAAAATTTCCATCTGCCGCTGAGGAAACCGGCAATAAACATGAATTTGAGAACTACCAGGGGCTACTAAACTGAAAGATTGACTGCGTCTGTGACCTTTGGACAGGTTCGTGGGAGAGAGAAACATATATCCAGGGTGTTTTTCAGAAAACACCGAAGCAATTGAGGGAAAGAGGGACATCCCTCTGGGTCGGCCTTTGGGGCATGTACAGAGTGTCACAAAAAAGGCAGGCCAAATTTCATTGATATGGACTGCTCACTGGATGGAGGGGAGAACTTGTTTTGCCAGCGGCCATGTGGATTCTCTGTCGAAAACAACTTGGTTCATGCCCCGCGGCCAGGTCGACATCACCTTTTAAGGAAACAACGGTTGCGTACATTGCTTGACAGCAGGCTGCCTGGCGGCCGTTCCAAGGGAGCAGAAGGTGGAAAACACCCAACGAGGTCAAGTCAGGAGATGGTTCCGTGGGTTTCACAAAGGAGAACATGGATGCAAAAGTTCAAAAACATCTCAAGAAGACAACCCAACAATGTCAAGTCAAGAGATGGTTCCGTGAGTTTCACAAAGGAGAACATGGATGGAAAGGTTCAAAAACATCTCAAGAAGACAACCCAACGATGTCAAGTCAAGAGATGGTTCCGTGAGTTTCACAAAGGGGAACATGGATGGAAAGGTTCAAAAACATCTCAAGAAGACAACCTAACGATGTCAAGTCAAGAGATGGTTCCGTGAGTTTCACAAAGGAGAACATGGATGGAAACGTTCAAAAACATCTCAAGAAGACAACCCAACAATGTCAAGTCAAGAGATGGTTCCATGAGTTCCACAAAGGAGAACATGGATGGAAAGGTTCAAAAACATGTCAAGAAGACAACCCAACAATGTCAAGTCAAGAGATGGTTCCGTGAGTTCCACAAAGGAGAACATGGATGGAAAGGTTCAAAAACATGTCAAGAAGACAACCCAACAATGTCAAGTCAAGAGATGGTTCCGTGAGTTTCACAAAGGAGAACATGGATGGAAAGGTTCAAAAACATCTCAAGAAGACAACCCAACGATGTCAAGTCAAGAGATGGTTCCGTGAGTTTCACAAAGGGGAACATGGATGGAAAGGTTCAAAAACATCTCAAGAAGACAACCTAACGATGTCAAGTCAAGAGATGGTTCCGTGAGTTTCACAAAGGAGAACATGGATGGAAACGTTCAAAAACATCTCAAGAAGACAACCCAACAATGTCAAGTCAAGAGATGGTTCCGTGAGTTTCACAAAGGAGAACATGGATGGAAAGGTTCAAAAACATCTCAAGAAGACAACCCAACAATGTCAAGTCAAGAGATGGTTCCGTGAGTTCCACAAAGGAGAACATGGATGGAAAGGTTCAAAAACATGTCAAGAAGACAACCCAACAATGTCAAGGCAAGAGATGGTTCTGTGAGTTTCACAAAGGAGAACATGGATGGAAAGGTTCAAAAACATGTCAAGAAGACAACCCAACAATGTCAAGGCAAGAGATGGTTCTGTGAGTTTCACAAAGGAGAACATGGATGGAAAAGTTGAAAAACACCTCAAGAAGAAGCCACTATTGGTTCATTTTCAAGAGGACAACCCAACGGGGTCAAGTCAAGAGATGGCTCTATGGGTTTCATGAAGGAGAACATGGATGAAAAGGTTCAAAAAAATCTCAAGAAGAAGTCATCAGTTGGGTCGTCTTCAAGAGGACAACCCAACAATTTCAAAGGGAGTAATCAAGGAAAGAAGACTCTCAGCATCCGGTCTTGAATTCCAGTTTCGTTGCTCGTATAGGAAACCAGTGAACGTGAATATTCCCCCCCACACACACACACACACAAAGGAGTTTGGTCTGCTTCAACTGGCGGCAAATATTTAGCCCATAACATCGGGTCATTTCCCCGAAGTCAATAGTTGCTCTATTTTCATCTTGTGGCCGCGTGATTCTGTCAAAATAGCAAACAGACCTTACAGTTGATAAGAGGGTAAGCAAACAGAGCCTGGTCAAAACTCCCTCTGAAATGGTTTTATAAGTAAAAGTAACATTAGGGAAAAAATATACCAATCAGCAAAGTAAGCTTAGAAAAAGGATGGATCGTTACGGTTGGTCGTAGTTTTTGTTAGGACCAACATCAAACTTTGTTGTGTACATGTAGCCTCACACGCACAGCCCAACTCCCAAGTCACTGCAGTGGCTGAAGTGGTTAAGATGCCTAACTTGACCACCGGAAGGACAATAGGTCAGCAGTTCGAGACCCAAGTGCTACAGGATGGAGTGAGCGTCCCGGCGTCTGTCCCGGCTCCTGCCAACTGAGCAGTTCCAAAGCAAGACATTTGCAAGTACAGTAAAACCCCTACTTACGAAAAAAAATCAATTCCGTAGGTTTTTGCTTAAATTGTTTTTTTATGTAACTCGAAGCAAACCCATAGGAAAAATGAAAATTTTATGTAAATCGAAGCAAAACCCATAGGGAAATGAATTTTTACATAACTCGAAGCAAACCCATAGGAAATCGTGTAAATTGTGACATTGTTTTTAGCACAAAATCATTATGTAAGTCAAATTTTATGTAACCCAAGGCATATGTAAGTTGGGGTTTTGCTGTAGATCAATAGGTACTGCTTCTGCAGGAAAGGTAACAGCGTTCCGTACACTAAGGTATCTAATCCTGCCTGCCATATGACCACACAGACGTCTTCAGATGCAGATAGCGCTGGCTTGTGGGTTTTGATTTTGATTCCTGCTCTAAGCAGGGGGTTGGACTGGATGGCCTCACTGGACTTTTTCAACCGACTCATTCTGTGAATGGATGAATAAATGAAATGAAATATCTGCTTTGGTTGGGATTCCTGCCTTGAGGAGAGGGGTTTGGACTAGATGGCCTCACGGGACCCTTTTCCAACTCAGTCATTCTATGAATGAATGAACGAACAAACGAATGAATGAATGAATGAAATATCTCCTTTGATTGGGATTCCTGCCT
Organism: Bradypodion pumilum; assembly: GCA_035047305.1. Lineage (NCBI taxonomy): Eukaryota > Metazoa > Chordata > Lepidosauria > Squamata > Chamaeleonidae > Bradypodion > Bradypodion pumilum. Next base: position 41,049,228 of record JAWDJD010000007.1, on the reverse strand, counting down.
TGGCAGAGGGGGTTGGACTGGATGGCCTCACGGGACCCTTTTCCAACTCAGTCATTCTGTGATTGAATGATTTTGTGATTTCAGCACTCTTTCATTTGCGGGACTTTTTAACCATGTATTTGAATACCTGCAGAGGATGCGGGGAAGAAGGTGGTGGTGGTGATGGCAAAGGCAAAGAAGGGTGAGGGATACAGTGAAGTTTGTGTTGCTATCCGGATGCTCGAAACGCACCTCCGTGGCCCAATTAAAACCTTTTCCTCAGCGTGGACAAGCCAGGGCAAGCTAAATTCTTACCATCTTGCATTTCGGATTAGGGAAGTTTGCCTTCAATCTGGGCCAGGTCTTCTGTCTAGCTTGGCCTGGCTTGGGTTTGAGCGCCCGAAAGTAAATTTCCAAGCCCTGCTTAATTATCGGGAAGCCGGAGGGATTTGCGATGTGAGCCGTTTTGCAAGAGTGCTTATTCACGCCCAAAGGAATGCAGTTCGTTCCAGAGGGAAAACGTCGCTCTGTCCGGACTCTGGGTTGGCACTGGGTTCAGGTTTAAGGCATGGGATGAGATATTTGGAGGAAGACACCCCAAAGAGAGTTTTTGGTGTTGTTGTTGTTGTTGTTTTTGGGGGGGCTAATTATAGGACTGCAGTGGCTTAGTGGTTAAGACACTGAACTTGACAACTGGAAGATCGGCAGGTCAGCAGCTCAAGACCCGAGTGCCGCATGACGGAGTGAGCTTCCCGCCGTCTGTCCTGGCTCCTGCCAACCTAGCAGGTCGAAATTGCAAGAAATTTGCAATGAAATAAATAGGTACCTGCTCCAGCAGGAAAGGTAACATCGTTCTGTGTCTAGTCCTGCCTGCCACGTGTCCAGGGAAACATCTGCAGAGGCGGACAGTGCTGGCTCTTCGGCTGTAAACAGATGAGCACCGAACCGTAGAGTCGGATACGACTGGTTTTCCAGCAAAAGAGACTTTTACAGGGCTAATTAGTAAGATCACTCCGCCAAACTCCGGTTTATCCGGGGATTTGATAAAGTAATCACTCATTAAAAACATTTGCATGTGAGGTGGGAGGTTCTGGCCACACCAAAACCCCAGGAACACCCTTGGATTGAAAGAGCTCTTAATTTTGCCAACCCTATAAGCAAGAAAAGATAGGATCTCGTTGCTTATAATAATTTGGCAGGGCTTACCCTGCCCACGTAAATCTCGGCTCTTGTATCCTTTGATTAACTGATGTGTCATCTGAACATATTTATTTATTTGTGTAGTTCATTTTTATGAATGATGGATGCCATGGCGAAAACTTGGTAAAATGCATTCTTGTTCTTTAGCGTCATAAAAAACCCACCCCGGAGCGGTACTTCCACCAACTGAAGAAGGGTATAAAGTTAAAATGAATGGACAGATCAGGGATTCTCAACCTGCGGCCCGTGGGCTGGATGCTGCCCACGGCACCATTTCATGTGGCCCCTCACCACTTTCACCACACCCGGAAGTGCCATGAGAAGGAGGGGCAAAATGGCTGTCCGACCCCCGGAGCTGTCTGAGGGAGCATGACCTGGCCCGCGGCTTTAAAAGGTTGAGAACTCCTGGGATAGATAGGCTGGATGGAATGGATAGATCAGGGGTTCTCAACCTTTTCAAGCCGGGGACCGGTCCATGCTCTCCCAATCACCTTAGAGGGCCGGATGGCTGTTTTGCCCTGCCCACGATTGGGGGGGCGGCCATTTTGTCCCAACAGGTTCAAAGGGGGTGGGCATTTTTTCCCCTTGAATGCCTTTGTAAGGGTGGAGGGAACAAAATGGTGCCATGGGCCAGATCCGGCCTGTGGGCCTTAGGTTGGGAACCCCTGGGAGGGATGGATGGAATGGATAGAATGAATGGGTAGAACTGGTAGAATGAATAAATGAAAGAAAGAAAATGCATTTCCGTTTGGTTCTTCCACCATCGGCTATATAAATTTGAATATAAATAAATCAAATAAAAATAAATAAATTTCTTGCCAGACTCCAAAAGACCTTCCAGTCCTTCCTGCTTAAGGATTTGAATTGAGCCAATGTGGCTTCTCTCCATGTGGCGAATTGCATCTCGTTGCAAAGCTTTGCATTCTTTGCATTTCTGGGAGGTTGAGAGCAAAGCACGGATGGATTTCACTGTACACCGTAATGTCCAGAACGCAGACAGCTGCTTGCTTGTGTTTACACCCAGGGTCTGTCTCGCCCTCCCTGACCCTGGAGAGTGAGCGGGGTCTGGTTTACTTCGGTCCGAAAACTGGACAGCCTCTAGATAACAGCCGTCTAAGAATCCTACGGGTCAGTGGATGAAAACGAACCCTGCCACAAACAACCATGCTTTTGCTTAGCTCAGCTACACACCCACAAACACACGCACCAGTCGCACATTCTGTTCCTAGAGGTAACTCAGACAAATGGCATCTGCCCACTTCAGGATAGGAAAGATCGGGGTATTTTGGGGGCCCCAAAGAATCCCAAAGCCGAGGTTGGATGAAATAAACAACCCCCTTCACTGCATCAATATAGGCCCTCCTGGTAGGTCATAAGAACATAAGAACAGGCCACAGCCCATCCAGTCCAGCATTCTGTCTCACAGTGGCTCACCATTTCCTTCAGGGTATTATTCCCAAGCAGATGCCTTCACCTGTTTAGGATTCCCTGGAAATGGCATTGAGAGATATCCTGCCTATAATCTCTCCAACCCGGAGGTTGTCCTTAGGTATCCATAATTATAGCCATGGATACCCTTGTCCTCCATGAACTTGTCTAATCCTTTCTTAAAGCTGTCAAGATTGACAGCTGTCACCACTTCTTCTGGCAGGGAGTTCCATAGACCAGGGATCCTCTGGGTGGAAAAGTACTTTCTCTTATTTGTTTGAGAACTAGCACCCAAACGTTTCATGGAGTGCCCCCTAGTTCTAGGTCAAAGTCAGGGTCGCCCTTCCTCAGAAAGCTAGTCGTATCCGACTCTAGGGTTTGGTGTTCATCTCTGTTTACAGCCAAAGAGCCAGTGATGTTCTGCATCTGCAGATGTTTCTGTGGTCATTTGGCAGGCAGGACTAGCTGCACTAAATTCTCTTACCTTTCCTGCCAAAGCGGTACCTGTTTATCTACTTGCAAATGTCTTGCTTTCGAACTGCGAGGTTCTTTCGAATCCTAATTTTAGCATCCAACATATTAACTAGCATCAACAAAATAAAATACCTGATGGCCTTGCGAACCTAACCTTTGAGAATGCTCTAAGCTCTATGGGGCAGTATATAACTATCGTTATTTCTTTCTTCTGCAGGTCTTGCAAACTCTGCCACCGCCAGCACCACCCCCTCTGCAAATGCCGCCTGAGGCTCCCTCCCGTTGCTCAGCCAAACTCCAGAATCAACAACAGAAGCAGGAGAGAAGCCGGGGAGACGGGTTTGAACTATACATAGCGAAATGCGGTTTATTTTTAACCAGGTGATCTCGAAAACATTTCGCTGCTGGGCCCATCAGCTATAAATACAGCAAACAGGTCCTGGTTATTGACGTAACCGAATCCGCCCTCGGTCTCTTTGGGACGGGTCTAGGAGATGGTTTTTGGGAACAGGAGAGGGATGGAATTGGGAGGTCTGGAAACGATGCTAAATATGATATGGGGATTCTCTGATGTCGTTTTGTTTTGTCATACCACCAGGAGACTTGTCAAGGGTTGTCGAATTTCATCTTGTTAATTTCCATCACATCAGGGTGAAATCCGGCTCATTTACTGGTCTACCAATTAGTGCCAAAAACACACGCCGACAAGGGCTTGAGTTTGGCCAGTGCCAAAGCCAAGAAAGAGGTTTCATTTGGGCAGTCCACTAGATAAACAGGCACCGCTTCAGCAGGGAAGGTAACGGCATTCTGTGCGCTCCTGCCAACCTAGCAGTTCGAAAGCAAGATATTTGCAGGTAGATAAACAGGAACTGTTTCGGTGGGAAAGGTAACAGCGTTCCGTGTGCTCCTGCCAGCCTAGCAGTAGGGAAAAGAGGTACCGCAGAAAAGGCAGCAGTATTCCAGGGTCTAGTCATGCCTGCCATGTGGCCATGGAAACGTCTGCCTGCTATTGTAAGCTGGGGGATGATATTATCACGTTAATTAAGTATATTTTCATATGTGTTAACATATTCCTTTACAAAGCAATGCATACAGAAGTATAAACAGAGCCATTTTGGGATTAAGAAGGCCTCTCTAGTTGAAAGTTGTTTACTGCTAAGCCTGCTGGGAAACATGCCCAAAAGGGTCTTATCTGAAATAGGCAGACATGTTTACCACTGTACATGTAAACTGGAATATGTAACATCAAGATAAAGGTGGAAACACCTAACGCCCTTGGAGTGACCATCCGGACTGGAGAACACGTGTGTGGAGCTTCATGAAAGTATATAAGGCTAGCTATATCTCTTATCTAGGTCCTTGGAACCAAGAGGCCATGCATATATGCATTATTATGTACCACGATCATGTGCAAATTGTATTTTGTTGTGCTTTGACAGAACAACTTAGATAAAATTCTCATTTTTCCATTTCAAAACCTCTGGCTGATTTATGATTATAAAAACTGTTTACTTCTTGGAGAGTAGGAGTGACAGGAACGCCAGCAGAAAAAGAGGAGAGCCAGAGGCGAGATGGATTGATCCCATCATTGAAACCACCGCGGCCTTGAATTTGCAAATGGCTGGTGGAAAGCAGGGCCTGTTTAAGAGGTCATTCCTTCCTCTGGTGAAGGTGACGCTTGACGGCAACATGATTCCACCCGTAAATCAAACACAACCGAGGTGAGTCTGTTAAGGAAATCTCTTTTTAGAAAATACCTCCATACATTTATTTTAAGAGCCCCGACTTCCTCGATGGAGTTTTTCCTGGCTGTTTGAGTGGGAAATGTCTGACCCTGGTGTGTTCAGACCACTGTCTAAATGGAGAAAGGCGACATTTAATTAGCGTTAATTGGAAAACCTTTGCTAAAAATGAAATATCGAGAATAAAAGCACAAGAAAGGCTCGAAAAGTCACAAAATCAGGGACGAAATCTTGGGAGGCCAATTGGAAAAAATATATATATCAGCCAGGTCAACGGATGAATCGAGGTGGTTTTCCGGAGAGGAAATATCTGTCTCTAGATCAGGGGCTCCCACTTCTTTTAAGCCGGGTGGCCAGGTCACACTCTCTGTCAGCTTCGAGGGCCGGACGGCCATTTTGCCCTACTTGCATGATGGGGACAGCCATTTTGTCCCAACATCTGTAAAAGGAGTGGCCGTTTTGTTTCTCAAATGCCCTGGGGGGGAGGGGGCTACATTAAATTGTGCTATGGGCCAGATCCAGCCCACGGGCCTCAGAAAGTGCCATATATTACTGTTAAGCCATTAAGAAGCAACGTTTGATGACTTAGAAATGCTTTTTTGAAAAGAAGTTGTTTGTGTAAATCTGGCAGTGGGAGATTATTTTGGAAATTCAGGGCGAACACATTTAGGGTCAAGGCGTTTCCCTTGCTCGAAAGCCAGTCGTATCCAGCTCTAGGGTCCGATGCTCATCTCCGTTTGCAGCCAAAGAACCAATGCTGTCTGAGTCTGGACATTTCTGTGGTCATGTGGCAGGCATGACTAGATTGAACGCTGCTCCCATTCCTGCCACTGTGGTACCGCTTTATCTCCTTGTAAATTCCTTGCAGTTTCGAACTGCTAGGTTGGCAGGAGTGCAAGGATCACTGTTACCTTTCCAGCTGGAATGGTACCTGTTTATCTACTTGCGAATGCCTTGCTTTCAAATTGCTATGCTGGCAGGATCAAATTAAATTAAATTTAGTTTAAATTCTAGTTTTCCCTTGTGCGAAAGCCGGTCGTATCTGACTCTAAGGTTTGGTGCTCATCTCTGTTTATAGCCCAAGAGCTAGTGCAGTCTGAGTCTGCAGAGATTTCCTTGGTCTTGTGGCAGGCAGGACTACACGCACAGAATGCTGTTACCTTTCCTGTCAAAGTGGCACCTGTTTAGCTACTTGCAAATTTCTTGCTTTCGAACTGCTAGGTTGGCAGGAGCGCACGGAACACCGTTACCTTTCCAGCCTTTCGTGCCAGACTGCGGTGGCTCAGTGGCTAAGAAGCTTGCCTTGTTAGCTGGAAGGCTGGCCAGTCGGCAGTTCGAAACCCGGGTACTCCTTGAGTGAGAAAGGCTTCCTGGCTTATCTGTTATATTTTTTATTTAACATCCAGAAGATTTGGGCACAAATTTTAATTTCCTCTGCCCAGCTCTCTCCCCGTTCCTGACCGTTTTGAACCAAACCGGAACTCCGTTGAGGTCAAGATAACAACCAAAGGGGAACGTTTGGAGAGAAAGAGAGGAAACCCGAAATGTCCTGTTCTCTCTTGTATTACTTGCAAAATATGGTGTCACCCGCCCAGGTTGACTGAGAGCTGCCCCATTGAATGCACTTTCTGGGCCTGACCCTTGACACACACCCCCCCCCCATTCCAGGCTTTGACCTCTAGCCTGTGGCCAAAAAGCGATTTCACGGCCAATGCCATGAGGGGTCAAAGGATGACCACCTGGATCAGTCGATGGAAATCTCTTATGCAATGAAACAAACACACACACAGAGGTCTCCATGGCATTGGTAAACTTTACTTGGAAGCCCTTGACCACGTTCCGCGGGCAAACAGACTTTGGCCCCCAAAAGGTTTTCAGGCCACTGGGGTGGGGTGGGATGTGGGGGAGAAAACACATCCTATTTTGTTATATCACTCTGTTGTTGCAGTTTGTTATATAAATACAATTTTATTGAGAAGTTTGTCCTTGAGAGGCTTGTTTTTGATAGAGGATGGATTTATTTGGAGATGATTGATTGACAGAAACAAATAAGCGAAAGTCCTTTTTCACCCAGAGGATCCCTGGTCTATGGAACTCCCTGCCAGAAGAAGTGGTGACAGCTGTCAGTCTTGACAGCTTCAAGAAAGGATTAGACAAATTAATGGAGGACAAGGGCATCAATGGCTATAATTATGGATACTTAAGGACAACCTCCAGGTTGGAGAGATAGGCAGGATCTCTCTCAATGCCATTTCCAGGGAATCCTAAGCAGATGAAGGCATCTGCTTGGGAATAATACCCTGAAGCAAATGGTGAGCCACTGTGTGAGACAGAAGGCTGGACTGGGCTGTGGCCTGTTCCAGCAAGGCTGTTCTTATGTTCTTATAGGTAGGTAGCATGGATAGAATGCATGGATGGATGGATAAATAGATTAGATAGATCAGGGATTCTCAACCTGCAGCCCAGATGTGACCCATGGCCCCATTTCATGTGCCCCAAAGGGCAAAAGGGCCGTCTAGCCCCTGAAGCTGTCTGAGGGAGCATGACCCCGGCCCCTGGCTTTAAAAGGTTGATAACTCCTGAGATAGATGGTTGGATGGATGGATAGGATGCCTTAATAGATATAGATGGATAGAATGCGTTAATGGATAGAATGCATGAATAGATAGATTTGTTTATGACCCACCATAGAAAGTTCTTCTTTGGCAAAGGATGAATCCCGATCTCTCTGCTCTCCGTCCTCTCCAGGGTCTCGGAGTGGAAAGTTACCCGTGCCCATCCTCAATGTGACGGAAACCAGAGCTTCCCTTTTGGCCTTCCAGGTGGCATTCCCTTCTCCCTGTGGGCTATTTCGGGGGGTCACACAGAGGAGTTGGCCAAGGGACCGATTTGGGTTTTTGGAATGTGGCAATAAATGGAAGGGTGTTTTTTTCCATAGGGAAGGAAACGAAGTGTACCTGTCCTGGAGTCTTGACTAATCATATAAAAGAAATGGAAGGTTGGGTTTTTCTCTAGGGCAGAGTGGCATTTAACTGGCCCCTCGAGACCAGGGATTCTGAACTTGTGGGCCGGATGCGGCCCATGGCACCATTTCATATGGGGGGGCCCACTGCCTCCACCACACCCAGAAGTGCCATGTCGTGGAAGAAGTGCAAAATGGCCGTCCAGCCCCTGAAGTTGTCTGAGGGATCGTGACCTGGCCCCCTGGCTTTAAAAAGTTGAGAACTCCTGCTCTAGACTATTCCTATAATGGCAAAATTACAGCCTAAAATAGTATTGGCCTTTTTTGCTGCTACGTCACACTAATTGCTCATATTCAGCCTGTGAGCTACAACGATCCCAAAATCCTTCCCGCTCGTAGTATTACTGAGCCCATTAACCCCCCCCCCCCATCTTGTAAATTGTACTCCCTAGTCTGGTTCAAGCAGGAGGAACTAGGAATAACCAAATCTAATAGATCAGGAGTTCTCAACCTTTTTATATGGGGGGCCAGGTCACGTTCCCTGACAGCTTCAGGGGCCGGATGACTATTTTGCCCTTCCTCCACTACATGGCACTTCCTGGTGTGGCGGAGGCGGAGGCGGTAGGGGGTCCACATGAAATGGTGTGGGGTGCATCCGGCCCACAGGTTGAGAACCCCTGTTGTAAACAGTACTCCCTGGTCTGGTTCGAGCAGGAGGAAGTAAGAATAACCAAATCTAGTAGATATTTCCCTGGGTGGGGATTCTGTGCACCTTGAAACCCACAAAGGGGTTTTAAGACCCCATCTTAACGAGGTGGTTTGATTAAAACGGGGGCGGAATGGATTCTCTTTTAATCGGATCAAGAGAACAGACTTCCTGTGACAAAAGGCTCAAATACCATTTTCTATATTGCCCAATTTAGAGAGCATTAAAACAGAAAAGTGACTCGGCTGTGGAATAAAATTTTGCACATTTATTTCCGACGTTGGCAAAATTCTGGGAACACCCACATAGCTTCATTCCCAGAAAACGCACACGCACACGCACACACGCTTCATTTCCAGCCAGTGTTAAAGGCTACAATGGTACAAAATATACACCTAGAGGTCTACACTGGTGTTTCTTTTTAACAGTTTGCAATAAAATCAGAGCATCTCAGAAAAGAGGTATTAAAAAAATATAAACCACTGGAAAAACCAAGAAAGGGTGGAAATGTTTTTTGTTTTTAGAGTCTTGGACCTGGTTCAGGATTGGAAAATTTAAAAGGTTTGGGGCTTGTTGTATTTCAGTACCTCAAGTTCAAGGAATGCCGCTTTAGAAAGCGTGTTTTTGCTCTCTCAAACATTCCCACTTCCTCTCCTTCACGTCGTGGTATAATTTACATTTGTCCCCTAGAAAGGAGGAATTTTCTGTGCAAAATAGCCTCGCTTTCCGTCCCAAGTGGAAATTTCCAGGCTGCCCTTCTTGAGCTTCAGTATCGTCCGAACCTTCCCGAAATCTTGGAAATGCCAAGAGTCAGAGTCAGTAATTCTTCTTCTTTTGTATCCCAATCAAACCCTGGACTGTTCAATCGAAACCATTTTCTTGGCTTTGGCGTTGGCCAAACTCAAGTCCTTGTCGGTTGTGTGTTTCTGGCAGCCGCCGTCAGACTGTGTTTGGTTCTACTCCACCTGTGGGTTGTGCAAGATCTTGACTGCTTCACCAAACTCGGGCAAGCCCCGTCGTTTGCCCCATGTATGCAGGGTGGCAGACGTGCCTCGCTTAACGGCCGGCTTTCTCCTTCCTGGCCACCTCACCACGGTTACCACAACTAGGATTCTCGTCGCACTCCCGCGTCTCAAGTCCGGGTCGCCAGGCTTCAGCAGGTCATGCAACGTGGACGGATGCTGTTCTCCGACGGAGGGTTGGGATCCACCTGGAGTCAAAAAAAGGAAATTGAGGCATGGGTTAAGTTGAGGGTTGGAGACTCTCAATGCAATACCAACAGTGGTCTAAACAGGGGCTGATGGTGGACAACAACAACTGTGAAAGTGGAGATAGTCAGACTGGTCTGACGATGACTGCCAGAAACATAAACCAATGAGGACTTGAGTATGGCCAACGCCAAAGCCAAGCAAGTAACTTCAAGACAAAGAAAGAGGAGAAGAAGAGGAAAAGAAGGAAAGAGAAGGAAGAAAAGGAAGAGAATAAAAAGGAAAAGAGAAAGAGAAGAAAGTGGAAGAGAAGAAGCAGGAGGAGGACTTGAGTTTGGCCAATGTCAAAGCCAAGCAATTGTTTAACCGGGGCGAGACGGGAATGGGTGGTCTTGGGGAGTCTGGTGTGTGTGTGTGCGTAAGCGTGTGCGTGTGTGCGTGCCCTCTTTGGGGAATGGATGAGGGTCAGCAAGACCCTCCCTGGTCTCTCCTCTCTTGAGGTTGTGAAGTCCTGGACCAACCCTTGAGTTCTCCCTCAACCCAAAGGATCTCCCCTCTCCTGACTCACCTCGGAGTAAAGCGGAGGCGGCCGGAACCGGAACTCTTGGATGTAAGCGTAGAAAGGTCCTTCCAGAAGGTTGGGCAGTAGACTCGGGGAAGGCAAAGACGGGGTCGTGACTGATTCTTCAGCAGATACGACCAAGGAGTACTCAGGAGGAGCTGAGGAAAGAAGAGATCATGAGTCGAACAAGTTCTTCCTGAATCAGAACATCCAATAATGCTCAAAAGTCCTCTCCTAGACCTTCTTACGGCCAATGCCCAAGACCGGACTCTGCTTGGTTGGACATCTGACCATCCCAGTGGCCACATGTGTAGTGGTCAGTGGCCAACAGATGTTCCTAGCCCTCCCAAATACAGAACCCACTAGCGTGAAGTTGGATCTCCATAGAGTTTAGAAGACCACATCTGATGGAAAGCAAACCATTGGGTCCTTTCAACCAAACACAAATGGTTGTAGCTTCCTATTCTTTTACCTATTATCCCACTATTTCTAAACATCATTTCTTAAAAAGTAATTTCTAGCACTTAATAGAAAGGATCCAACCTTGGCATTCCAGGTGTTCTTGGACTTCAATTCCCAGAAGCCCAAGTCTCTGTGATCCACACGAATGGGTTTTCTGTGTGTACGTGCATGAAAAACCATTCATGTGGATTCTCAGAGACATGGGCTTTCCACCAGATGTGGTCTTGTAAACCCTAGAAGATCCAGCTTTCTGCTAACGTTGAAGTCCCAGAATACCTGGAATGCCAAGGTTCGCCTAGAGCCACGTATGGCCATCACAAGGGTTTAGAAGACCATAAATCACGGAAACCAACCCAGAGACCTTTCAACCCAATGCAATGGATAGCATTTCCTGTTTCTTCATCTATCCTTCCATGAGTTCCACAAATTACTTTTAGAAAGTAACTTCCAAATACAGGACCCGCTAGCATGAAGGTGGATCCTCCTACGCCCATGATGGTGACCCTTGGTGCTCCAGGTGTTCTTGGACTTCAGTTCCCGTTTGTGTGGATTCACAATGGCTTGGGCTCCTGGGAACTGAAGTCCAAGATCACACGCAATAAACCCATTCATGTGGGTTCACAGCAACTTGAGAATTGAAGTCCAACAACAAATAGAGTGGCAAGGTTGGCCGTCACAGTCCTATGGAGTATGAAGGCCACCTCTCATGGACAACCAGACGTTTCCCTTTCTTTGCTCCTGGTCTAAACGCCGGATGTAAACTTACCTTCCCGTTGCTCTGGGATTCCGATCCAGTCGAGGTTGATGCTATACTGGCTGCTGACGCTGGAGGTGCGGCTTCCGAATGGGTGCAGCGGGATGGTCCCGATCACCATCGGTAACTCCAGAAGCAACTTGGAGGTGCCAGGGATATCAACGCAAATCTGTCAGTTTGGGAAAGAAGGATGGAAAAGGTTTACGTGCCGGAAAGTGATGGTGGTGGTGGGGAAGGCCTACGTGAACTCAGTTTCCCTGCTAGCAAAGAGACTTGGGCTATTTATTTAACAAAATTATTCAGATTTATTTATTGTCCTATAATAGTAACAAATAAATATAATTATGATTGGTTCATTGTGATAAATATAAACAAGAAGTTCCTAGTAAAGTTGTTTTTCTGTAAAGTTTGGATGTTCAATTCTAATAAATCAAAACTTCCCAAAAACTTAGGTATTGCTCTGATCACTATGGGATACAACAACAGATTTCTTCCATAGACGCTCGGCTTCAATTTACAAATGATGATGATGCAAACTTGCAAGCTGTCATGAGTTGAAAAAGGGACCCGTGAGGCTATCCAGTCCAACCCCCTGCTTAATACTGGAATCCCAATCAAAGTAGATCATTCGTTCATTGAATGACTGAGTTGGAAAAGGGCTCCCGTGAGGTCATCCAGTCCAACCCCGTTGGCTCAACGCATTATGAACCTTGGGACCTCTTTTTCTCGGTCTCTCTCACACACAGAGACACACACTTAACCTTCTCTCCATCATCCTCCACCCCTTTGTGCTCACCTTGAGGGCGTACTCCACGTGGATGATGCGGCACTGCAGGATGGAGGGCCCCACGGGGGGGATCTTGAGGGCCCGGCCATGCCAGACCTCCCGCTTGTGGGCCGCCACGACATCACCCACCATGCTGGCCACCACGCACTTCTTCTGCTTCTTGGTGCCGCGGGCAATGAAGGTCTGTGTCTGGATGATGGCAGCCCGGGGGATCACCGGGCGGGAGGTGCCGTTGTCGACTTCCGCAAAGATGGGGATGACCTCGCCTGGCGGAAGAAGATGAAGAGAACAGCATTAGATTATCATTCTTTTGCTCTTAGTAAAGCATCATTTCCTGCCTTGAGCAGATGAGATTGAGATGGATGGCCTCACGGAACCCCTTTTCCAACCCAGTCATTCTATGATTCTCTGTCTGTTCTGATTGGGAGTCCTGCCTTGTGATCAGGGGGTTGGATTAGACGGCTCCGTAGCTCACCTGGCGTATAACCTTTCCGGTCAATCTTGGCCGAAACAGAGACCTGTCCGTGGCTACAGTACCACGCCCGGGCCAGTTTTTCTTTAGTACCGGCTTGAGGAGCCTAAGAAGAAAAACCAGGAAAAAAATAAATTAAAACTCCATGCACCTGCCTTAACTAAGCGCAAATCCAAAACACATCCTTAATACAGTCAAACCTTGAGATAAGAACGGCCCGACTTAAGAAAAACTCAAGATACATCCAGAAATTTCGGGAGTGGGGAGGTGGGATCAGGTTCGAGATATGAATTATTAATAGGGTTTTTCCAAGATATGAAATTCAATGCATTCCTATGGGAAGATGCATTCCTATGGGAAATTCAAGATACAACTAACCTCGAGGGACGAATTAAATTTGTATATAGAGGTTTGTCTGAAAAATGCAGATCCAAAACAGGTCATATGGCAGGCAAGGCGAGATGCAGGGGACACTACTACCTTTCCCACTGAAGTATAACCTGTTTTATCTACTTGCAAATGTTTTGCTTTCAAACTGGTGGGTTGGCATAAGCATTCAGAAGGTTGTAACCTTTCTTGCCTAAGTGGTACCTGTTTAGGTAAAGGTCGGCCCCTGCTCGAAAGCCAGTTGTATCTAACTCTAGGGTCCAGTGCTCATCTGTTTATAGCCAAAGAGCCAGTGTGGCCTGTGTCTGCAGACGTTTCCGTGGACATGTGGCAGGCAGGGCTAAAGGTAACTATGTTTACCTCCCCTACCAAAGCATTCCCTATTTTTCTACTCGCAGATTTCTTGCTTTCGAAATGCTAGGCTGGCCAGAGCCGCGACAGACAACGGGCGCTCGCAATTCCGAGCGGAAAACTTAGCCCGAGTTTTACGTCCGGGACTCACCAGTAAAGCCGGGGTGTTGATATCGATGGGTTCGATCACGGTGAATTCCTTCTTCGCCCTCTTGACGGAAGCCCAAGGGCGGTGGAGTTTGGCTTTCACCCAGTAGCGGACGCTGCCGTGTTTACCTTCAAACGAGGTGGCTAACGACCTGTGCGTGGGAGGGGGGGGGGGAGATAGCAGAAAGGTTGAGAGTCCAGAAGGAGGAAAAAAGGCCCCCAAATTTGCAAACCTCATTAGGAAACAAAGGGAGGGGGAAATGAGTTTGCAACTTACTCTGGGAGTTGGAAAGTGAAGGGGAATTCGTGCCGTCCGGCTGGAAGGACCGTCACGTCTCCGTTGCCTGCAAGAGAAAAGAGAAATGGAGATTGAACAACCAGACTTTTCTTTTGCACATGCAAGGAGCAAAACAAGGGAAATTCATTAGGTGCAATTGTGTACACACACAGGCACGTCCTCTGAGGTTGGGAGAGTCTGAGATATGACCCCCAAAGGCTGCCCGGGTCCAGTTCCTTCCAGGAGTGGCAGAGGTGGTGGGCAAACATGAAATGAGGCCGCGGGCCGCATTCGGGCCACAGGTTGAGAATCCCCATTCTAAGCCAAAACATTCCTCTTAAAGCATGCATTTTAAGCACCCTCGTCGGGACGTCTGTTTCTCCCTGTACTGGGACCGTAATAAAGACCGGTTTGATTTCGTACTAATTGTATGTAGCATCGTTACAGTACTGTACAGTACTCGTAAATACTCAATTTTATTACTCCCTTAGTTCTGAGCAGAAACACTTCTCCTAAAACATATACTGAACTTCAAACACCCTCGTTTTAACTTGTTTCAAGCTATACTAGGCTGGTCTTGGATGGTAATAAATATTGATTTAATCTCTAGCATCATTACTCTTAGACACTCAATTTTATTACTCCCATAGTTCCGAGCAGAAATGCTTCTTTTAAAACATATACTTCAAGCACCCTCATTTTAACTTCTGTTTCTCGCTGGACTAGGCTGGTCTTGGATGGTAATAGATATTGATTTGATCTCTAGGAGTTGTAGCCTCATTACTCTTAGATACTCAATTGTATTACTCAGGTAAAGGTCACCCTTGCTTAAAAGCCCGTCGTATCCGACTCTAGAGGATCAGTGCTCATCTCGGTTTACAGCCAAAGAGCCAACACTCTGAAGTCTGCAGACAGTTCCATGGCAGGACTAGACACTAAAATGCATGGAACACTGTAACCTTTCCCACCGATGCGGTACCTATTTACCTGCAAATGTCTGGCTTTTGAAGGGCTAGGTTGGCAGGAGCTGGGGCGGATGACAGGCGCTCATTCTGTCATGCAGTGCCCGGGTATTGAACTGCTGACTTGCCAGCCTTCCAGCTAACAAGGTGAGCTTCTTAACCACTGAGCCACTGTTGCCCCTCTTAGAGGCTGTAAGCACTTAAAAGATTTTGGTGCCCCCATATATATGTAATTCAAAATACATACAATAATAAGCTATAAAATGAACCTGGTTCAACTGCACCATTTGCAGTATTACACCATATGGCCCATGGTCAATTACACCATATGGCCCATGCTTAATGGCTCCCCACCAAAGAAGCCTCTTGGAGTTGCAGTGGCTCAGTGGTTAAGAAGCTCACCTTGTTAACTGGAAGGCTGGCAAGTCAGCAGTTCGAGACCTGGTACTGCATGACGGAGTGAGCACCTGTATCTGCCCCAGCCCCTGCCAACCTAGCAGTTGAACATTGCAAGAAAATCAATAGAAGGACCACATCAGTAGGAAAAAGATATTGGGGGACACGAAAGGAGCCTCCTTTGGGCGTCCCCTGAGCGGAGGAGTTTCTCCCACATAAAAGTCCTTTCAACCCAACATAATTTCTGATACAAAATTATTATTAACCAAAAAAAGTCTTTAAAGATTTAAGGCTGGGAAATCAGAGAATAAACAGAACAGGCCAAAAGAAGACAGCCATCAAGTTCAGTATCTTAACCACTAAAGCCACCACAACACACACGGACACACGCTGGGTTTTTAAGACCAAAGACCCCACCTTCTTGGAGAGCCCTTTGCACATGCTCAAGAGAGCTTTTGTGCAAGAGAAGAAGACAGGGAGAAAGAGATCAAGAGAGTCCAAACTTTGCACACGCTCAGAGGCACCCTGTTTTTAGATCAGAGACCACCACCCCCGAAGCCTCTTAGAGATCTAAAAAACAGGGTGCCTCTGAGCCTGTGTAGAGTGCAGATCAAGAGAGTGCACTCTACACAGGCTCAGAGGCACCCTGTTCTTAGATCAGAGAACATCCCCCCCCCCAAAAAAAAGCCTCTGAGAGAGAGCCCTTTGCACATGATCCAGGGAGCTCTTGTGCATGAGAAGGAGAGAGCGCGCCATGCTCACCTGCCGGGGCTTGCAAGAGGGTCTGCCGGTGGTCGAGGAAGTCCACCTGGTCGCTGTAGCTCTGGCTGTAGGCGGTGCTCGAACCGGCGCTGCGGGACTCGGTCCAGTGGACCTTGGCGGTGCCCTGGGCGTGGAGCTGGAGGGAGCCCAGCCGGGACTCGCCGGACAGCTCCAGCACCACCCGGCCGGCGACGCTCTCGCCCGAGCTGAAGACGGGCGGCGGGGCCTCCGGCTCCGGGCAGTCCAGCAAGACGGACAAGCGCTTGACCCGGTCGAAAAGCATGATTTGATTGGCTCGCCAAAGGCGCGGTGTGGATTCGAACCTCGCTCCGTGCCCACACACGCTCTGGTTGCGGGATGCCGAGCGCCAGGGCGGGCGCCGGCTTTTAAAGGCGGTCAGCTGGTAAGGCCACGCCCCCTGCCGGGGAGAGCGGCCTATCAGCGCTAAGGGGCGCGGCCAGGGAAGGGAGGGGCTGAAAAACACACTCACAAACCAGGCGAGCATGCGCAGTAGGCTTCTCTCGCTCTCCCCCCTCCCTTCTTGTGCTTGAATCCTCAGTTTCTGCAAAGTTTGCAGTTTTTTCCTAGTTGGGGGGGGAGGAGGGGGAGGAGATAAGTCCCCAAAAGGGTCCGGGAGGATCAACTTTGACCCAGTGGGCAAATGCCAGGCAGGGGGAGGAAACCGGAGCAAGAGCAAGTCAAGGCTTTGCAAGACCTGAGCTGCTGAGGGCATTTTTGGCAAGGGGGGGGCATACTCCCTCCTGAGTAGACCCACTGAACCCAATAGGATTCGTCAATAGGTTGAATTTTGTTTGGGTTATTTCAAACTCTAGGCTTTGCAAGACCTGAGCTGTTGTGGACATTTTGGGGCATGGGCGGAGGCATACTGCCCCTGAGTAGACCCACTGAATTCAATGGGATTCCTCAATAGAACAGCTTTATTTGGGGGGGGGGGGGTGTTTGCAAGACCTAAGCTGTTGCTGACATTTTGGAACCGCACCCCCTGTAGAGTAGACCCACGAAAGGAACCCAATGGGATTTCTCTATAGGCTGGCTTTGGGGTTCCTGGTGTCTCATCAGGTCGCTTCCTACCCTAGGCTTTGCAAGACCTGAGCTGTGGTGGACATTTTTTTGGTGTTCTCAGGCCCAACCCTCTCCCAAGTAGACCCACTGAATGGGGCTCCTCTTATAGTTTGGCTTTTTGGGTTGACCCTAGGGGAAATGGGGCTCCCAAATGTCCACAACAGCTCAGGTCTTGCAAAGCCGAGCCTGTGGCTTGAACCATCTCAGTTTGGGTCTTCCTTTTAAAATTGTTTTTAATTAATCAGCATAAAATGAACCAAAAAAGGGGGAAAGAACTAAGAATAAGACTTATGACTATATACATCGCTAAATTTAATATGAATAAAAAATAACATTACGTAGAGACCATGCCTGGGGCATTATTTGTCTTCTCCCTAGACCGGTGGCTGGGTTGCCAGTCACATGGTTCAGAGGGCCAGTCACTATGGCCTGTGGGCCAGATCCAGCCCACCGACCATAGTTTGGGCACACCCGCCCTAGATAATAATTTCTAATTCTTATCCCCTATTTCCCCCCAAAAAAGTTAAATATTCTTGTCTTGGCTTCGCCCCTTTGGGTTTTACCAAACGCATGACGCCTAAACAAATCTTTATCAGACCATTTTTCTCTATTAGACCTTTCTTTAGATTTAATTCACAGGTCAGCGTATCATTATAGTAACCCCCCCTCCCCCCAATTTCTTATTTTCCATCGATTGTGCCCGGAGGTCAAGAGGTCAGAGGTCCTGCTTTGGACTGAGGTTATTATCATTATTATTATTATTATTATTATTGCAATCCCGTCCGGTTAAATCTTCCTTCTCGGCCTTTAGCAAACTCACAAATTTTGACACATTCCATGCAAAATCCAGATTTTTCTGGCCTAGCAGCAGTTTATACTTCTTTCTCAGGAGTGGAAAAAAAAATAGTGTCATCATCGGGTTACGCTTCGCACAGCCAAGCTTTCCAGCTCAATCCGACACTATCCAGATTCCCTCCTCTGTTCACACCCAAAGCCTTCAAACGTTAGAACAGGGATTCTCAACCTGCGGCCCATGGGCTGGATGCGGCCCTAGGCACCATTTCATGTGGGGCCACCACTGCCCCCACCGCACCAGGAAGTGCCATGGGGTGGAAGAAAGGCAAAATAGTCGTCCGGCCCCCGAAGCTGTCTGAGGGAGCGTGGCCCAATGGCCTCCGGCTTAAAAAGGTCGAGAACTGCTTTAGATGAATCCGGCCTGATTCAAAGTCGGCTCCATTTCGGTGTCCGGCAACGTCACACTTGAACATGAATGTGGTTTGGGTTGTTTGTTCCGGGCGTTTTCTTCCACCGGCCAGGTCTCATATTTACACACGCGGCCATAAAACACGCCGTCCACCTTTCCAAGAATTGATTGGATGGTTTCGCCTAAATTGACATTAGCAATTGGATTTAGGACTTTTGGCAGCTAAAAATAGAAGCAAATTCCCGGGAGAACTGGAACATAATAGTGGGGGATGTGTGGGGAGAGACATGCTCTGGAATGGGACTCTCAGTCTGGCCAGGTATTCCTGCGATGGGCGTAAAGTAGACCTTAATTGCCAGCGGCTCAACGCCAACGATCGTCAGGCGTCGGGTTAATTAGCCTAACCGCCCCGAGGACGTTTGTGTAAATATGAGAACTGGACAGTGGAGGAAATCGCCCAGAACAAACAACCCAAACCACATTTGTGTTCAGGTGTGATGGTACCTTGGGTGGCGAAGTCAGGCAGGACTAGATGCACATGGAACGCTGTTACCTTTACCGCCAAAGCAGTACCTGTTTATCTACCTGCAAATTTCTTGCAATTTTGAACTGCTAGGTTAGGTAAAGTTCTCCCTTGCTTGAAAGCCAGTTGCATCTGACTCTAGGGTTCAGTGCTCATCTCCGTTTACAGCCAAAGAGCCAGCGCTGTCTGACTCTGCAGACGTTTCCCTGGCCATGTGGCAGGCATGCCAAGACACCGAAGTGTACGGAACGCTGTTTACCTTTCCCACCGAAGTGATCCCTACTTATCTACTTGCAATTTTTTGCTTTTGAACTGCAAAGTTGGCAGGAGCTGGGACAGATGACAGGAGCTCACTCCGTCATGCAGCACTCGGGTCTCGAACTCCTGACCTGCCGACCTTCCAGTCGTCAAGATCATCATCTTAACCACTAAACCACCACAAGTCCCTATTGCTAGCTTACAAGCGTGTAAAATCTCTGGATTTTTAAAAGATTCTTTAAAGATTCCTTTGATGATGATGATGATTATTATTATTATTATTATTATAGGTTTTAATATTTTCTTCAATTGATCAGACATTATTATTGTTCTTGTTGTTGTTGTTATTATTATTATCATCATCATCATTATCATCATTATTAAAGGTTTTAATATTTTCCTCAAATATCTTAACAAGTAGTATTTTAAAAAAAAGATTCTTTAAAGATTCAAAGCTGGAAAATCAGAAAGTAAACAGAACAGAACAGCCAAAAAAAGTCCAAAAGAAAATGTTGTGGCACCTTAAAGACTAACTTATTGAAATGTGAAAAGTCCCTGTTCCAGCAAACTTCAGCGCTAAGATTAGTCTGACATCTCATGGTGCGAAAGTGGAATTACAAGCATATTAAAAAAATCCCCAGGTAACTAAATTTCATGTCAGAAATTACTCTGGGTTAAAAGGATTTTTGCTGGAGAAACTCCGCTCATGGATCACCAGAATGAGGCTCCTTTCATGTCCCACAAGATCCGTCATGCACAACTCAGGGATCGACCCCCCCCCCCGTCCTTCCAGTCTCCAACCTCGGCATCTTAACCACTAAGCCACCCCAGATATTTCCCCCAGGTGAGCTCAGGAACGTCCTGTTTGCCTTCTCCATCACCTTTGCAAAAGTCCAGGAGGTGATCTATTTAGGGCAGTAGTGTATTAAACAACAAAACACAATACAGAGGCCAGGGATTTTATCTTATGAGGTAGTTATTTGGTGGCTTTATTTTGTTGTTTGTTTTACTGTGTTATTTTGTTATTTTTGTGTGTGCACCATCCAGAGGGGGAATATCTCCCAAATTTTGTTGTTCAGTCGCACAGTCGATTCTGACCCTTTGCGACCCCATGGACCATTGTCCTCCAGGCCCCTCTGTCCTCCACCCTCCTCCTCATCCCACCCACCTCTGTGCCCGTTGCATCTACAATACCATCCATCCATCTCACCTTTGGCCGCCCCCTTCTTCTTTTGCCCTCCACCTTTCCCAGTATCAAGGCTTTCTCAAGTGAATCCTCCCTTCTCATTTGATGTCCAAAGTATCTTTACTATTTGACCTTCCAATGAGCAGTCAGGTTTAATTTCTTCTAAGATTGACCTATTTGTTCTCCTCGCTGTCCAGGGGATTCTCAAAACTCTCCTCCAACACCACATTTCAAAGGCGTCTATTCTTCTGCACTCAGCTTTCCTTATGGTCCAGCTCTCACAACCATACATACATTACTACGGGGAATAGCATTGCTTTGACTATGCAGACTTTTGTTTGCAAGGTGATGTCTCTACTTTTCACTATGTTTCCCCACATTTCTGATCACTTGTCTCCCAAGAATCAGTCGCCTTTTTATTTCATGGCTGCAATCATCTGCAGTGATCTTGGATTCTAAGAAAGTAAAATCTGTCACTGCTTCTACTTCTCCCCCATCTATTTTCCAGGTACTGATAGGGCCTGTGGCCATTATCACCCAGATGTGGGACGACCAGCGCTGGTTCAACACCGAATATAAGGACAATTTTGCCGACAAATACAGTGCGCCGATTGTCCTGAGAAAGATGGACCTTCAGAAAAGCAGCGTTCCGCTGGGGACCATGAAATCTTACCACCAGGAGCTGATGGCCAGGCCCGTCCCACGGAAGACTTAAAGCTCACGAAGCCACCTGAGAAGCCGCCACCAGCAGACCTTTCGGCCCCAGAAGAAGACAACCACCCCAGGGATTAACACACCCTAGGGAAAGCTTCCGAAGAAGACCTCCTAAGAGAACCACTGACAGCCATTAGGGTGCCGTGATGGCCAACCTTGCCACTCCAGGTGTTCTTGGACTACACTTCCCAGAAGTCCCAAGTCAACACTCCTGCTCACCAGGGGGTTCTGGGAATTGAAGTCCAAGAAGGCCTGGAGTGCCAAGGTTCACCATCATTGCATTAGGGTCTTCTCCTATATAGAGAGGATATATTTCATATAAAGTACAGGGAAACATCTCTGCCTCCACCTAGTGGCCTATTTTGATACTGCGAGACCTAATTGGCCATTCTCCGTTACGCAAATACCACCCACGCTTCTGTCTCCTAAACCATCTAGACTAGGATTTCCCAGAATGTGTAACGTTGCTACTGCCGTAATGAGGAAGGCAATCATTACTCTAAAAAGGTTACTTTGACGAGCTAATGAGTATACTTGGGGTGTAGACTTAGCGACTCTAGAGAGGTCAACTCTATCGAGAAAGATTTTGTGGCCTTAAAAATAAATATTATTTATTTATTTATTCATTAGATTTTTATACTGCCCGTTTGTGATATTTTCTCATTCTGTTTTTTTTAAGATACACTACTTAAAACAGGAAATACGAGTAGCAGCTAACGACGACGGAAACAGGAAATATATGCATATAATAATAAAGGTTGTTTACCTACAAAATGTTTCTAGTCAGACCATTTGAAAATTATATCATTACTATTGTTATTTCTATTACTATTATTATTCTGTCTTATCAGTACAGAGACACCAGGAGGTCATCCATCCTAACCCCAAATGCCATATATCCAATCTCCAATATCAATTTCTCATTGCTTATCTAAATATAACAACATCTAAGGTTGCAGTGTATAAAACTGAATAAGAGGAAGCCATACTGTTACTTTCCCACCAAAGTGGTCCCTAGCAGTTCGAAAGCAAGAAATTGCAAGTAGATAAATAGGGACCACTTCAGTGGGAAGGTAACAGCGTTCCGTGCGCTCCGGTGTCTAGTCATGCCTGCCACATGACCACGGAAATGTCTGCAGAAGCATACAGCGCTGGAAGAGATGAGCACTGAACCCTAGAGACGGATACGACTGGCTTTCGAGCAAGGGAAACCTAATCAAATGCCTGATTAAAATCCTGCCCCCCCCAAAAAAAACCCATAAATAATAAATAAACCCTTCCCTTCAAGAGAGATGTATAATATTCACTGTATATTTCAGTGGGGGAAATTCAAATCTCTTGATCAATTGAGGGAGGGCAACGTAAAAGGTGAACCTTTTGTCTCTGAAGAACACACACACACACACACCCAGGAGGAAATCATATACGATTTCCCATCGTGCACCACCAGAAAATGCTTGAAAAGCATGTCTGGTGGGGCAGGAGGGGGGTTCTGTTTAGATTAAAATAAAAGGCAAAAGGTGATTTACCATGGGGGGGGGGCATTAAATATGCTTGGAAAATGGTTAAAAAGGAGGACTATATATAACACTATATCCTACAAGTATGGCAAGGCCTTTCACTGCCGGCACTGTTGGGCACTGTTGGGCATTGGACTCACCTGTGTTGGAGCTTGCCTCTTGGCTGCTCACTCACTGCAAGTCATAGAGGGCAAAAACCAATGACCCCGGCCCAAGGTTTACTCGCCAACGGGGTTTCCAGTGAGCCTCCCTAATTCTGACGGGTGTGAGGTTCTCTTCCAAGCAGCAATGTGGCAGCGGTCTCTCTGTTCTAGACTGATTATCCAGGGGGACTTCTGTTGTCATAAAGAAAGAAATGCTGTTAGTAGTGGTAAAGGTCACCCTTGCTCGAAAGCCAGTCGTATCCGACTCTAGGGTTCAGTGCTCATCTCTGTTTCCAAGCCAAAGAGCCAGCGCTGTCTGCTTCTGCAGACGTTTCCGTTAGTAGTGGTACTCCTATCCTTATTCTCCTCCTCATTATTGGATACAAATCGACCATTTGATTCACAGTCCAGGCCCGCAATCAAATCCACAGTGCAAGCCTTAACAAAGTACCTAAGAACAGTAGAGATGCCGTTCCTGGTGGAGTTGTGTTTTTGGAGTTAGGATGTTCAAGTCCGATAAGTCCAAAATTCCCAAATATCGGGTTCTCAACTTATGGCCTGCGTGCGGGCCAGATGATGCAGCCCGTGACGCCATTTCATGTGGGCCCACCACCGCCTCCGCCACACCCAGAAGTGCCGTATGGTGGAGGAAGGGCACAATGGCCGGCCGGCCGGCCCCCCCCCCAGCTGTCTGAGGGAGCGTGACCCAGTGGCCCCTGGCTTACAAAGATTGAGAATTACTGATTTAGCGAGTAAGAGTAGGAGTATATATTATCCACTATCTCCTAACATTCGCTGTGTTCGAAAGGTTTGTATAGCAGGATGGAAGAAACCAAATTCGTACTCCTGGTGCATCATTATAACTGTGCACAAACTGGGTTGTCGACATACCAAATTTTGGAGCCTTGCAAAACATGCCTTCCTGGCCTTGCATCATCATCATCATCATCATCATCATAATATATGCAATCCTTTTCTTTTGCAATTCTTGGCAATGCTTACAAGGGGTTGCATGTCAACATTTTGCAAAAAAAAAAAGAAGGCAATAAAGGTAATTAAAAGCAATTAAAAAGAGCAAAATATGGAACGCTTCACGAATTTGCGTGTCATCCTTGCGCAGGGGCCATGCTAATCTTCTCTGTATCGTTCCAATTTTAGTATATGTGCTGCCGAAGCGAGCACAAACTAACCTTCTCCCTGCATTGTATATTAAGGCCCCATAGTGGAGCATCTACAGACTACAGTGACCAACTTTAACAATTAAGATTGTCCATTTTCATTGTGCTTTTTGTCACCCAAAACAATGCATTCTCCCTCCTGTCGTTCGTACCCTGGAATATTTTTGTATTTCACTCCGAAATGCGGGAAATATCTGTAGGACCGTGCCCCATTGCATTGTGGGAGGCGGATATGCAAATCAGAGGCTCCTCCCACCTTCTCATGCACCGCCTTCTTAGGAGAGAAATGGCAATTATTAGACTTATATCCCACCCCATAGTGCTTCTTAGTAAATCAAGTTAATTGGTTTTTCCCCCTGCGCCTTTTTCTGCGCAGGTGTTGTGGCTTCCCCGATTTATTTTATATTTTTTCTGCAATTAATAAAATTAAAGGTGTGGCTTTAAAAAATAAGGAATTAGGAAACAGAGTCTTCTAAAAATGCAGGGATTAAATCCACGCTGTAAAAAAAAGGGGGGAACTTTCTGAATCCTCGCAGTGCAATCCTATGGAAAGTCTGCTAAAAAGTTTGAGTCCCTGCAAAAATAAAAACCATTTTCACACACCGGGGATCGAACCGGTAGAAAGGGTGTGGGTATGTGTGGAGACTGGCCCGCACCCGGCCTGCCCAGCACCGCCTCTTCCTCCGGGGCCCGGCCCTTCCTCCTCTCGGTCTGACGCCGCTTCCTGGGCGGTGGCGAGGGAGGGATCGAACCCGGGGCCGGGAGGGAAGGAAGGAAAGATGGTGGGGGGGCCGGAGAGGGGAGGGGGCCGGACGGAGGACCTCCTGCCCCCCCTGGAACAGCCGACAAGGACCCCCTCCTGTGGGTGAGTAGGGGATGATGGGCTTTTTCAACCCACCACCCACCAACCTGTTTCCACTTCCGGACAGGTAGACTTCACCTGCACAGGTAAGCGCCATCTCCGGACGCGCAGCTGCAGGTTGGAAAGGGACAAAGGACGCCCCCCACCCCCCGGGGTAGAGACAGAGGCCAGAGCAAAAGGGGGGGGACAGGCTCGGAGGGCTTTTTGTACCCCCAAACCAACCTTTTCTGTCCATTCAGGTAGACTGCACCTGGACAGGTAAGGCTGCATCTATGGATGCATGGCTGGAGAAGAGGGGAAAGGGGGGAAAGGACGCCCCCTACAGGTAGAGACAGGCCAGAGCAAAAGAGGACCCCTTAGATCAGGGGTTTGCAGCCCATGGGCCGGATCTGGCCTGCTGCCCCCCCCTTGCTCCAGCCACCGCCAGAATCAGCCACGGACGCATCTACAGCCAAGTAAACGCATTTACTCAATTTACCACAGCTGCAAACATGTTTTACGGCAACAGTCCAGCCCGCTTAGCTGTCTGAGATGCCGTGGTCCGGTCTGCGGCTGAAAAACGTTGAGAACCCCTGTGTTAGATAGAGGGGGGGGGTTTCTCTTAGGGGGGCTTTTTGCACCCCTAAACCAACATTTTCCCCTTCCTGGCAGGTAGACTGCACCTGCACAGGTAGGCTCCATCTCTCAGCCAGAAACTGGTGTGTGTGTGGATTTGGGGGCCAGTTCTTTCCTTTTAGGGCTGGGCAGGGGGCAGAAAAACACCCCCCCACCCCCACCCCCACCTCCCAATTAGCTAATTAGTCTTAGAAGGTCCTCCTGGAAACCTTTAGGTTCCATGCCTTGAACATTTGTATTTATTTTTTAAATTTAAGTAGCAAAGGGATTTTAAAAGTATCGCAGAGCCTAAGTGGAAACAAATAAGCTATTTTTTTAAAACAATGAGACTTGATCTGTTTCCTGTTTCAAAGTCAATTATCGAAGAGCTAATGGGAGGCAAAAACTGTGGCTTAAACTGGTAAAGGACGATGGGAACTGGAGGCCCCAAGCACTGCAGGTAGGGCTCGGCAAAGCCTCCAGGTTTCAGGGCAGTCTACCTGACCCCCGGGTTTTCCCCACCATGGGCCGTGTCCCTTTCCAGGAGGATCGAGGCCCACCTGACGCCCCCCAACGGCAAGCGGTTCTCGTCCTCCAAGCGGAAGCAGTACTTCATCGACCAAGCCATCCGCAACTCGGACCTGGTCCCCCGGGCCAAGGGCAGGAAGAGCCTGCAGCGCCTGGAGAACAGTGAGTCAGCCTCAGGCGGCGTCCAGGCTTGGGCAGAGGCAGGACTATTCAAGGGGCCTGCAGAGGACTATTAGGAGAGGCTGGAAAGAGACTGAGGCAGCAGATGGGTTATTTGCATCTGGTTTTGCCTGCTTGCCTGCCTGCCTTCCAAATTCACTTTCTTTCTTCTGTATCATTCTTACTTCCTTTTCAAATTATCTTCCTTTCCTTCCTTTTCTTCTTTCTTTCTTTCTTCCTTCCAAATCCAAACTCTCTATTCTTTCCTTCCTTCCTTCCAAATTCACTTTCTCTTTCCCCTGTATCATTTCTCCTTTCTTCCTTTTCAAACTTTCTTTCTTCCCCTTTCTTCTTTCCAAACTCTTCCTTCCAAACTGTCTTCCTTCCTTCCTCCTTTTTCAATTTGTCTTTCTTTTTTAGTTCCATTTCTTTCTTTTTTCTTATTCAACTGTCTTTCTTTCTTTCTTTCCTTCCTTCCCTCCCTCCCTTCTTCCTTGTTTCCTACCTTTTCAATCTGTTTATTTTATTTCCTTCCTTCCTTGTTTCTTTCCTCACTTTCTTTCTTCCCTTTGTATCATTCTTCCTGTTCAAACTGTCTTCCTTTTCTTTTCTTTCATTCTTCTTTCCAAACTGTCTTCCTTCCTTCCTCCTTTTTCAATCTGTCTTTCTTTTTTATTCTTTTTCTTTCTTTCTTTCTCTTTCTAAACTGCCTTTCTTTCCTTCTTTATTCCTTCCTTTCCTTCCTTTTCAAACTACCTTTCTTTTATTTCCTTCTTTCTTTTTCCCTCTTCTTTCCAAATTGTTCCTTCCTTCCTTCCTTCCTTCCTTCCAAGATTTTCACCTTGCTATCACAGGTCATGGCTTGAGAAGCAGCTTTTGGATCCACACAGGCTTCCGCCGGGATAAATTGCGCCAGCTTTTGAAGCCACACAATTTTACCTTTCTGGCTGCAAATAAGCCTGGCATTTTGAGCTCTTTTTTTGTGCTTTTTACCCCTGCTTTGCAAGGGAGGCTCCAGGTAACAGAACTGGAGTTTTAGCTCTGGGGTCTTTCCAGCCCCCGAGATACGAACTGCGAAATTAATCGAGGTTGTTGTCGTGTGTTTCTGCAGCCCGTTATCTCATGACCCTTCTGGAGCGTGAGGGACGCGAGGATGATGAAACGGCACAGTCTTCCCCTCCGAGCATCTTCAGCGAAGCTTGCAACAACCAGACATACATGAAGGTCCGCAGGGTGGGCGGGCAGTTGTGTTGCTTCCCTTAAACTCAGATCTGCCAGATTTGAGATGCTGGATTTTAAACCACCACCCCGCAACCCACTTTGCAAAACCTGAGCTGTTACTAAGTTATGACAGCCCTTAAATGTATAGAAATATACAGTACAGTATAACCTTGGTCTAAGTTTGCTGCGGTTTACAACAGCAAATCCTATGGAAATGCCATCATGGTTTACAAATTTTTAATGTACAGTATTTGTTTCGGTTTACAACGATAAATTCAGGACTTTTTAAAAAAAATTCAATGCATCCATATTACAATGGATACAGGTTACAATGGAGGCTGTTGGAACGGACCTCCATCGTAACTCGGGGTTTTACTGTATAGTGTTGGACATGTCAAGAAAAGAGAGGGATGGGTTTTCATTTGGGAGGGCGGAGGTAAGGGGGTCACAGTGGGTGAAGGTGTTTGAAGAAATAAACCAAATATTGCCCTTAAAAATAAGAACTGTGCCCCAGGATGACGTGGTTAACGGGTTTGGGGAATATAAAGCTAAATGGAAATGGCTTTGACACAAGGAAGACCCTCCTAGGATGGAAGGATGGGAAGAAGGGAGGAAAGGAAGAATAAACATAGAGGGGAAAGAAGGAAGAAAAAGAAAGAAAGAGACAGTTTGGGAGGAAGAAACATAAGAAGGGGGAAATGAAAGAAAGAAACTGTTTGAAAGCAAGAAAGAAAGAGACGGTTTGAAAAAGGAAGGCGAAAGAAAGAAAGATTTTGAACGAAAAGAAAGAAAATGAAAGAGTTTGAAAGAAAGAAAAAGAGACAGATTGAAAGCAAAGAAGAAAGAGAGTTTGAAAGCAAGAAAAAAGAGTTTGAAAGCAAGAAAAACTAAAAGAAAGAGAGTTTGGAAAGAAAGAACAGTTTGAAAGAAAGAAAGAAAAAGTTTGAAAGAAAAAGAGACAGTTTGAAAGAAAGAAGAGATAGTTTGAAAGCAAGAAAGAAAGAGAAAGAGTTTGGAAGGAAGGAAGAATAAAAGTAGAGGGGGGGAGGAAAAAAAGAGAGAGAGTTTGGAAGGACGGAATGAAGAATAAGAGATAGAAAGGGAAGGAAGGAATAGAAAGAAAGTCATTCAGTCCAGCTATGGGGCCAGGGGTGGTAATGGCGGAATAATACCCTTCCCCCCAAAGAAGCCTCTCCTTTATTTACTGTACCTGGGGAGGCCTGGGGGGACTCAGGTGGCTCTTGGCCTCCTGACCCCTACCTACCTGCCTGCCTGCCTGCCTGCCTTTCCTTTCTCTCAATCTGGGCTTTTAGATCTGGAACGACTTCATGAACCGGTCGGGAGAAGAACAGGATCGGGTCCTCTTCTGCCTGGAGGAGGGGGTGGCCAAGAAGCCCTGGCACAAGTGGGGGCCCCACAAAGCCCCCCAAGAGGCTACCTGGGAAGGTAAGGGGTGGAAGGGGAGCAAAGGGGTGTCTGTGTGTGTCAATAATGAGTCATTCTCAAAGTGTGGAGAAGTTTGATTTGATTTGATTTATTGGACTTGTATGCCGCCCAGTCGACTACGCGACTCTGGGTGGCTAACAACAATCACAATACATCCAATGTTGCAATACAATAAAATATAATAGCATACAATACAACAAAATAACAACAAAAGTTCATTTTTTTTCTTTTAAAACTACTGTACATTTCACAGATCCAGGAAATGGTGGTGTTTTTGAAAAATAGTTTCTCCAAAACCTGAGCTCTGGCTGATGGAACTTCCTTATAAAGGAGCAGTCTATCTTATCTTTGCATTATTGATCAACTGGGAGCAGCCACTGGCTTTCCTGCCCAGTTTGAGGGCTTAATGAATTAGCTATCTATATCAGGGACTAGCAAAGGTTGCCCGGCGTTGCCGGGCTGTTTTAAATGGTGTTGGAAAGTTGTTGTTGTTGTTGTTGTTGTTGTTGTTAATGTTTGTAAAGAAGAGGTTAATCAATATTTGAAATTTTTAAAATGTTTATTTATACAAAAAAAATTTGATGGCCTGTTTTAAACTGTGATGAGTTTTGTTTGGTGTTTTGGTTTTGTGGATGAAAAAAAGAATAAAGGATGATATACTTTTTCGAAAAACTCTTGGGGCCTTTTGTGTGGGGCTATTGTGTCTTTTTGTATTTTTTTTGTTATTGTGGTCAGCAAGTGCTGCTGGTAGGGGTTATCTTGTATTTTGACTGTGTTTTCTCTCGTGGCCTCTGGGTGGAGCTTCTTCCAGCAAGTAGTCTCTTTCTTTATTCATTTCTTTTCCAGTCGTTGTGGTATGAGGTCGTGTGGTGGTGAGTTGGCTGTTTTTCTTTATTTGGGGTGGTGGTGGTGGTTGGATTTTGTCGTGTTTGGCTGGGGGCTGGGTGTGTTTGGAAATGTTTGTTGTTGTTTACTTTTTGGTGTTATTTTTGTTTGTTTTTGTGTATTTTTGAATGTTTTTGATTGTTTGTTTTTGTGATTTTTGGTGTGGGGGGGGGATCCCCTCTCAGATAGACTCCTTTGGTCCCCCACCCACCCTCTGAACCCCAGGGGAGCCAGTAGAAAAGGGGATTCCCCCCCAACTCCGTTTTTAAAGAGAAGTAACCATTTGGTTTCTTCTCTTTAACATGGGGCGTGGGGGGGGGAGGGAATCCCCTCTCTGCCGGGTCCCCTGGGGTTCAGAGGGTGGGGGAGATAGACTCCTTTGGTCCCCCCCACCCTCTGAACCCCAGGGGAGCCAGTAGAGAGGAGGATTCCCCCCCCAACTCCGTTTTTAAAGAGAAGTAACCACTTGGTTTCTTCTCTTTAACATGGGGCGTGTTGGGGGGGGGAGGGAATCCCCTCTCTGGCGGGTCCCCTGGGGTGAGGAGGGTGGGGGAGACAGACTCCTTTGGTCCCCCCCACCCTCTGAACCCCAGGGGAGCCAGAAGAGAGGGGGATTCCCCCCCCCAACTCCGTTTTTAAAGAGAAGTAACCACTTGGTTTCTTCTCTTTAACATGGGGCGTGTTGGGGGGGGGAGGGAATCCCCTCTCTGGCGGGTCCCCTGGGGTGAGGAGGGTGGGGGAGACAGACTCCTTTGGTCCCCCCCCACCCTCTCAACCCCAGGGGAGCCAGTAGAGGGGGAGCACAACACCCCCACCCACCCAGTGATATTAAAGGGGAAACTCTGATTAGGAGCTTCAGGCGCCGTTGGAGAGGGGGGCTTTGTTCCCCGCGGCTTGGCGGACTTGCTCTCCCGGTGTTTTTGTTTTTGCTTTATTTCTTGGGTGCCGGCTTCCTCAGCGTTCTGCGCGCTCATGGCGCGCAGGACGCTGGGGCTTGTAGTTATGGGTTGGTGCTTTGTGTTTGTGCTGTGTTTTTATAAAATGCTTTTCTTTTGATTGGCTGCGGCGCGTTTCCAAACGCTGCGCCGTGCGAGAGCCTCTCAGCCTGATTGGCTCTGGGGCGGCGCGGCGCAAGGAATGTTGGGAAGTGAAGTTGTTTCCCTTTCTGCGCGTTTGTGGGGCTGTTGCCCCACTGCCGGTTTTCTCAATCCTTCGTTGACCTGCGTACCCAGATCGGCCGTGTGCACGAAGGGTGAGTGCAGGCAAGTAGGGCGAGGCATAGCAACCTATAGCCAGTTCTAACGGTTAACCCTTGGATTTATAGGTTAAGATTGTCAACCTGCAGCCCGTGGGCTGAATACGGCCCATGGCACCATTTCATGTGGCCCACCACCACCTCCGCCACACCCGAAAGTGGAAGCGGACATGTTTACATAAGCTGCAAATGTGCCCGCAGCGGTCATAAATGCAGTTATGCCAGCCGTAAATGCACCCGTGGCTGTTGTAAATGCGGAAGTGGGTGCATTTATGGCTGTTGTAAACACGGTTATGTCAGTCATACATGCTCCTGCTTCTGCTTCTGGAGGCGTGGTCTGGTTCGCTCAGCTATCCGGGCGGCGTGGTCTGGCCCACAGCGTGAAAAGGTTGAGAACCCCTGGTCTATCTACTTAATGTAATTCTATCTATCTATTCCTACATTATCTTTCTCTCTAAATGTCTGTCTGTCTGTCTGTCTGTCTCATTTATATCCTGCCCATCTGGGATATTCTCCCCCTCTGGTCAGTGTTCAACAAATTAAAAATATTTTTACAAGTAACAATATAAATATTAAATATAATTTAACAAGACTCTGCTTGGTGACTTACTGGCTTGCAGAGGAGGCTGTTGTTCAACAGGTAGTGTTTCCATCTGAATCTCTTTTTTAACCCTTTCTCTTCCTGCCTCTGCAGAGAATTTAGTGTTCAAACCCGAAGAGTGTTTCCAGCGCATTAGCCGGCGTTTACGCACAACCTTGAAGCGGAGCCGGATTCCCAGGGTAAATTTATTTCTTCTTAGCCGCAGGGATAAATAGAAGCAGGGTAACGGGGCAGAAAAATCGTTTACTCGGACAGTAATGTAAGCCAAAGAGATGCCTTTGCATAAAACAATTTTAAAGTTGGAATCCTGCATGGATATGCATGTATTAATTGTATTAAGGCACCTTCTCCAGTTTACATTCCTTTTAAAAATAGCTCAGCTATGTATGTATTGTATTTTTATTGTATTCCATTGCACTCCACTGTATTGCACAGATTTTAATTCTTCTGCTATGTTATAGATAAGGTTGTAAGACTAATCGATTAGTAAACATTCATTCAAAGTTGGAATCCAATAAATCCAATTAAAATTTATTCTTCTCCTTGCTGTTCTCCCTAGAGCTATCCTGAACTTCCCAATTTAACAGCCATTGCTCATTATTTTTGTAGGAAACTCTGGAAGGTTTAGAGGAGGAATTACTGGCCTTTTTCTCTGCTGACCCTCACGCCATCTACACTGCATTAATGGACAACAGGTAAGACACAATTTGTGTTTCACCCTCGGGGTTCTCTCTGGAGGGTAAGCCAGTTTTCCTGATGTCCTGTCTAACAAACACCTTTAAAATATGTTTGTATATACAAGACACCCTTAGTACCTGCGGAAAATAGGTTCCGAGACCTATCTGCATATAGATGAAACCGCAGATAACTGCGAACCCTAAAGTTTACTTTGTGGACAATGGCCTCTAGTGGCCACCTCTGGGAGTGCGTCATATAAACATAAATGTATTTCGGGGGAATTTTGTTATTGTTGAATATTTTTAGACCCGTGGATGACTGAAACTGGATACAGAACCCCCCGGTATAGATACTGTATATCAATATATTTATATATTGCATATGTATTTAGACTTTTAGAAGCTTTTACTGCAGGGGTTTTGCCTGGAAAACTTCACACAAAATTTATTTCCTTGCAGTTTTGAACGGCTTCTCCTGCACGCCGTCTGCCAGTACATGGACTTGAAATCTGCCAGTGAGAAAACTTAATTTCTAATCTATGTTTGTAGTTGTGTGTGTGTGTGTGTTTGTTTTTTTGATATATATAAGGAAGTCTTTTGCAAAAACTCATTTCAATTAGATGTTTAGCAAAGCAATTCCATTTCCTTAGAGTCCTAATTCTGATTTTCAAAGTTTTGTTGTTACCCGTTTATATTAAACCTTTAGCAAAGCAATTCCATTGCCTTAGAATGATCCTAATTCCAATTTTCAAAGTTTTGTCATTTCAGATTGGTACCCTTGAGCCGGAGTTCTCAACCTTTTTTATGCTGGGGGCCGGGTCACGCTCCCTCAGACAGTTTCAGAAGCCGGACGGCCATTTTACCCGTCCTCCACTTCCTGGTGTGGTGGAGGCGGTGGGGGACCACATGAAAGGGTGCCGCAGGCCACATCCAGCCCACAGGTCACAGGTTGAGAATCCCTGCCCTTGAGCATGTACAGAGTAAATTCTGTCTCTACTCCCTAACTGCGTTCAGTAACTTTTAAAAGTTATTTTTAGATCAGAAAGGAAAATGGTTGTCTTCCCAGAGAATGTGAGCCAAAGGATATCTCATTTTAAAAGTTATTTTCCACTGTTGCTACTGCCCAGCTCTAAAAGACGCCTTCTATGAAGAAACTATATTTATTTATTTATGTCAGGGGTGTCCAAACCTTTTAGGCCTTAGGCTGGTCACATGGTTCAGCGGCCCGGTCACGTGGTTTCTCCCACCAGAAGCGGAAGTAAAATGAGCCTTGCAATATGTTTTGCAACAGATGTTTTGCAACAGGATGAGATAGATTTTAGGCTGCCATTTTTTCTACTTAAACCAGGGGTGCCCAGACTATGGCCCACAGGCTGGATCTGGCGCACAATGCGAATTCATCCAACCCACGCTGCCCTCGTCACTCCCGGAAGTGGAAGTAAAACGGTCTGAGCGTGCTTTTCTTCCACTTCCAGGAGTGATGAGGGTTGCATGGGTCAAATGAATTGGTGTTGGGGGCCAGATCCGGCCCACGAGCTGTAGGTTGGGCACCCCTGATTTATGTATTGCAATCCTTTCATTTAATTTCATTAGGAGAGAACCTAAAAGATTTAAATGGACAATATAAAAACTAAAAAACACAAATAAGTAAAATAAACAAATAAAACACAAGCAAATAAAAGTTGTTATAGTATCTGAAAAGAAATTAAACCACATCCTATTAAAAGCAAACAAATGACACTTATATACTTGCCCCAGAGTGTTTAGTGCCCTCTCTGGGCAGCTCACAGAGTAATTAGCATTTTGCCCTCATTAACATGCTGGGGAGTCATTTCACCAACCATGGAAAGAGAATGGAAAAGGTTGAGTCAACCTTGATAGCCCATCAGGATTGAGCTCACAACCTTTTGGTTGGAGGACAGCAGTTTTAACCAATGTGCTACCAGAGATTTATGTATTTATTTTTTTCAATTTCTATACCGCCCACTTGGCGAGATCATATTATGTTATATTAATATAATATTAAAATGGTAAATTATTATTATTATTATTATTAATAATAATAATAATAATAATAATAATAATAATAATAATAATAATAATAATAATAATAATAATAATAATAATAATAATAATAATAATAATAATAATAATAATAAGGGTGGGTCTTTTTAGACATGGGGTGGTTTTTATAAAGAGTTTTTTATTGTAGTTTTTATGGGGTTTTATATTATAATGTTTTTATATGTTGTACGCCGCCCTGAGTTGCCCTGGAGCAAGAGGGCGGGATATAAATCTAAATAAATAAATAAATAAACTAAACTATTATTATTATTATTATTATTATTATTATTATTATTATTATTATTATTATTATTATTATTAAATAGGGGAGTCACATTAACCCAATGTAAAAGCAATAAAATGCTGTTTCATTCACCCTCAAGAGTAAAAGTCTGTCTCCAATTATTACAGTATGTCATTAGAATTATATTATTATTAAAAATTATATATTTTTGTGCATAACATGACATCTCATCAGGGAGGGCCTTTTGGGTTTCCATCTTTCTTCCTCTTCCAGGAAAAGGAGGAATCTAGCAGTTTGGAATTAATGTTAATTAATTCATGTTTTCTCCAATCTTCTCTCCCTCCATCCCAGGTTCCAACTACGAAGGAAAGCGGCAAATGAAGGTCATCAACAGCCGGACTGTCTTCCTGCCTCCTCAGCTCCTGCTGTCCACTTATTTGGAGCAACTGAGTTGGTAGCCGTCAGAAGATCCCAAATTTCGGGGGTTCCTTTGATTCCCCCCAGTAATTAAAACAATAAGTTGAGGGGGAAACCAACAGACTAGTTAGAATTTCAAAACCGGGGGAGGGGGGGCATGTTTTTTGTGTTTGTGTTTCCAGGCTGTTGCGGTGCTAAAAAAAAGTAACTTTTCTAAGATCCTGTTCTGTTCATTGCCAAATATGCTAATTTAATTAATCGTTTTGTTATGGGGCAGGCTAGGTACCAAAGGCTGGCACCGCACAGGGTTGCCTAGCAACCGCTTCCTGGATGCGGAAGAGCATCCCTCCATCCTCGTTGCTAAGCAACGAGCCTCCATCTGGCTGGTTTCTAGAAATGCTGGAAAGCATTTCTCCTGTTGCTAAGCAGCTGCCTCCATCTTGCCACTTCCTGGTTGCTGGAGAGCTTCCTTCTGTCCCTGTTGCCAAGCAACCGCCTGCTTCTTCATGGGCAAACTAGGCCTCAGGCCTGCTTTGGGGCCACACAGCCCAATCGCTGTCCCTATTAAAAAGTGTTTTATCTCGTGGAATAGTTTTAGCTGAGAAAAATCTCCCTTTTAAAAAATATACAGTTAAACCTCTACATACGATTTTAATTTGTTCCTAGACCTTGGTTGTATCTTTAAAAATTCTTATCTTGAATTTTCCTGAGGTGTGCATTGAATGCAACTTTCCATAGAAATGCATTGAATTTCAAATCTTGAAAAAACATCCTATTAAAATTTTGTATCTCAAACATGATTTCCCCCTCCCCCTGAGATTTTCAGATGAATCTTGAGTTTTTCTTAAGTCGAACTGTTCTTATCTTAAGGTTTGGCTGTATATATATTCCCCCCTCCAGTTTGTCCAATTAAAAGTTTAAAAAGACCCATGTTTAGGCCCAGACATTAAATTTTGCCTCCTTTCCTACGTAAAACAACAGAAAACGAAAAGTTAATTTTTAGCATTTCTGCATGTGCCTTTTTTTTAGTCGTTAACTCAATCAGAGACACAACAAGCCCTTTCTCAGAAATATCATTGGAAGACACAACATGCTTCAATTAAAGAGGATGCAAACTGGCGAACGAATAGAATGAATGAATTAATGAACTGCACAAGCTGATTTCTGTCTAAATTAAAATTCAAGCCTGCCCAAACTGCCCACATTATGGTACCTTTTAAGAAGCAGAAGTGTAAAAATTCAGGACTTATAGAAGAGGTTTCCTGTTGTGTCTCTAGCACAACCTTTGCAAAAAACACCACCAACAACACAAAATTATTTTTGCTCTGGTTTTAATGCTTTCTGGGCTTGCCTTTTAGCAATTGATTTTTTTTAAAAAAAATCTCACATTTTATGAATCAATTAATTATAAGTGTGTCATGGATAAAACATTTTAATCCGTTTGTACGGCAGCTTTTTGGGGAAGGCAGTATCATCTGCTCATTGGTGTCTTAAATTCACCAAAAAGTCTTTCTTTCTTATAGCGGGGGTTTTCTTTGCATGTACACAAATATGATCAACCCAAAGTTTTTCTGTGTTGTGATTAAAGACACTCATCTGTTAGAGGATACTCCGCTTGTATTTTAGGTGGTGCAGGTTTAAAGATGTATGTTGTGATGTGGAAACTATTTCTGAAAAGTTTGCTTTTCAAAAAATTTAAATTGCCAATCTTTATCTATTTCCTTTATCTCCCTTTTGAGTAAAAAAAGATTATTTTAAACTGAGTGTATAAGGCTGCCATTTGTTTTAACTAAAGTGGTAAATTGTCCCTGGAGTATATTGCTTTAAAATGTGGGGATGCCCTTGTCTATTGGAAAACTCCAGTGGGTCAAAAACAAGATCTCTGCATGTAGAAATCTAACCTCTCAGGAATTTCCCACTTAGCGTTCTTTCCGACGTCTAAATTTTTATTAATATTGGGAAGACGGTAAAGATTGGTTAAGCATTCTTTCATACGTTATACTGTCCATATTACCAGCCTCCAAAGAATGTATAAAAATTATCCTGCCCTTCTGTCTTCGATTTTTATTGCAACAACACACTACCCAAATGCTGTTATACAAAATGTAAATAAATATTGGTGCTTTTAATGGTTGTGGCTTCCTGTTTATGTCCTAAACACTGCCTTTCTTATTGATCTATCTTTGTGAAAATCTATCTACCTACCTACCTCCCACCCGTTAATTCACTAAATGTGATGATAGAGGGTTTCGCTCGCAGATGTTATGAGAAATCACCTTTTAAGGTACGCAACTTGGCTCACTCACTTGAGACACCTGAAGTGTTTTCCCCTGAGATTCAGCCTACCGTATATTTTATTCAGCCTGTAAACTTGAGCCTGTTGTTACATGTCAGACAGAAATAAATTGCATTAAGGAGCTGGTTTAGGCCAGAGGGAGGTGGTGCTAAACCCAGAGTAACTTGGTAGAGACTCACCTGTACATGTTTTGACACCAAAAGCAGGTAAACCGGAGTCCTGAAATAAAAAAGGAAATTGTCTGGAGGCGACTTATGCATTGATTTCTATATGCAATAATTGCTGATTTATTGGCTATGCTGAAAATGAGACCCACATTAGATTACTCTAACCCAGGGAAGTCCAAACTTTTTGGGCTGCAGGCCGGTCACGTGGTTCCTCCCACCAGAAGCAAAACGTGCCTTGCAATCTGTTTTGCAACAGATATGTTTTCCGACAGGATGAGATAGATTTTAGGCTACCATTATAGTTATCTGCCCATGCGCTGGATCCAGCCCAAACATCATTTCATCTGGCCCGCACCACCCTCGATGCTCCCAGAAGTGGAAATAAATTGAGCATGTGTTTTTTACTTCCACTCCCGGAAGCGACAAGGGTGGTGTGGGCCAGATGAATTGGTGTTGGGGGCCGGATCCGGTACACGGGCCGTAGTTTGGGCACCCCTGCTCTAACTGCTAGGCTAGACTGGTTTAGGCTAAAACCAGGATGGGAGAAACATGAATTCACATGTTTTCTTACTTCACTTCCACTGGCTCTCTCTGTTCCCTGAGCTGCAGGGTTGTTGTGAAGCAAAAACTGCCCGGGATTAAAAATACGATGTGGATTTTCTGCCTCTGTGCTTTTCCTAATTTGTGATTGTTCAGCCTGTTAATCAGGCCAAACGTGATCTGTGGCTCTCTGGGGCCCACGGGTGGCTTTACCTGTGGAACTTCTGGCCTGTCCGGACGGAGCGGCTATGGGCCACCATGACTGAAGGAAGGTGGATTTATAATTTTTTAAAATTATTTTTTATGTTTTGCCTCTTTTTTATTGTAGTTTTTTTAAAAAAATTGTTGCATGGTGCCCCAGAGTGAGAGAATATTCCCAGATAGGCAGACTATAAATTCAATTAATTAATTATAAAAAAATAAAACAGTAGCCGTCTCCGGGTTGCACTGCATTCTGTGACCGAGTCTAGAGAAGGGTGTTGTGTGGTCATTGCATCTAGCTCCAGTAGGGGTCACTGTGGTCAAACAGATCAGGCCCTTAAAAACCCTACATACAACCCTGCCTACAGCCCAAATGAACTCAATGGAGAGCCAGGCGACTGATTCTGTGTAGCCCCTGAAGTCGACATCATTGACGCATTTTGAGATACTGTACTGTATATTGTTTCTCTCCAGTAATAATAATTTTGTGTCAGAAATTATTCTGGGTTGAAAGGATTTTTTCTGGAGAAACTCCACTCTCAGGGCGCCTGAATGAGGCTTTCACGTCCCCAAGATCTTTTCTCCACTGAAGTGGTTCCTATTTAAAGGTAAAGGTTTCCCTTGCTCAAAAGCCAGTTGTATCCAACTCTAGGGTTCAGTGCTCATCTCTGTTTCAAAGCCGAAGAGTCAGTGCTGTCTGCTTTTGCAGACATTTCCTTGGTCATGTGGCAGGCATGACTAGACACGGAGTGCTGTTTACCTTCCCCACTGAAGTGGTCCCTATTTATCCACTTGCAATTTCTTGCTTTCGAACTGCTAGGTTAGCAGGAGGGTTCCTGTTTACTGGCAATTTCTTGATTTCCAACTGCTAGATGTAGCCACCCCCCAGGAAGGAAGGATGAGAAGAAAAGAAGGGAAGGAAAGAAAGAAGGAAAGGAAAAGTAGGTAGGAAGGAATGAGAGAAGGAAAAGAAAGGAAACGTAAGAAGGAAGGAATCTAAATGAATAAAATAAAGAGGGAAGAAAAAAAGGAATGAGAGCAGGAAAAGAAATGAAACGTACGTAAGAAGGAAGAAAAGAGGGAAGAAAGAAAGAAAGGGAAGGAAGGAAGGAAGGAGAAAAGGAAAAGTAGGTGGGAAGGAAAGAGGGAAGAAAGAATGAGGGAAGAAATGAGAAGGAAAGGAAAGGAAAAGTAGGAAGGAAGGAATGAGGGAATGTAGGAAGGAAAGAGGGAATAAAAGAATGAGGGAATGAATAAGAGAAGGAAAAGAAAAGAAAGGAAAAATAGGAAGGATGGAAGGATTGAGGGAACGTTGGAAGGGAAGAAAGAAGGAGGGAAGACAGGAAGGAGAAGAAAGGAAATGAAAAATAGGAAGGAAGGAAGGAGGGAAGGAAGGCAGGTTTGTTCCGGGGGGGGGGGAGCGCCCCACCCTGTCCTGTCTGCGTGCCCCCTCTCTCTCTGAGGGCGCCTGAGGCCCATTAAGAAGCCTCCCCAACACCCATCCAGTACCCACCCCGTCTCCTCTAGTTCTAGGCAGAACTCAAGCCGTGCGGTTGCCTAGCCCTGACCAGATCTGCAGCAGTAGGAAGTCTGGCCGGCGCCGGCCTCAGGCGTCGTGCAGGGAGGGGCGGCACCAGGGCGGGGCCGACAGTTCTCTCCCCCCCCCCTCCTCCTGAGGCTGGCCGCCGCCGCCCCAGCATCCAAGCTGACCGAGGATAGACGCCCGGAAGGAGACCCCCCCCCCAATCCCTTCTTTCGCCCCCTCTTCCCCCGCCCGGGCTGCCTCAGGCGGCCTGGGAAGGGGGGGCAACACTAAGGGGAGCCCCACCCGCAGCCTAAGAAAGAAGAAGAGCTTTGCAGGCCCAGATCAAGAGGAGGCGGAGGAGGAAGGCGGGGCTCGCCCCTTACCTGGCCAGGTAAGGTGAGCTCATCTGAGCACGGAAGGGGGAGGCGGGTTAGGGTTAGAAATTTGGGGTGAAATGGGGGTCTCTTGGGTCTCACCCCCCCCCACGTGCCCTCCAGGAAGTCTCTTTGCCCCAGTCTTCTTTCTTTCCCCCATTGCTCGTGAGAACCCGTAGACACGTGTCTTTCACTTTGGGGACATCCCCCCTCCCTTAGTGATTTCCGCCCCCTAAATCCTCCATCCCCTGCCTCTTTAGGGGGTTATGGTGGTGTGAATTTATTTATTTATTTATTGTGCATTTATGGTATTTTAGCATGTGTTGCGTTTTGTGCATTTATTTATTTATTGCGTTTTTGCCATGTAGTGTACTGTGTTGTATTTGGTGATTTTTATTTATTTATTGCTTTTATTGCATTTTACCATGAATTGCATTTGGTGAATTCATTTATTTATTGCTTTTGTTGCGTTTTTACCATGTATTGCTTTTTGTGAATTTTTTTATTTATTGCTTTTATTACATGTATGTATTTATTTATTGCTTCAGCCCCCCTATTATACCATTCCTTGAATTATTTTTTGGGGTGGTGGTGGAAAAATTGGGGTCTCTTTTTTTAAAAATTTGGGGGAGGGACATTATTTATTCAGTTGGTTTATACTTTATGTCGTTGTTTTTCCTTTTATAAAGATTATTTTTTAAAAAAATATTTTTTTGTAAGTAAGCCATCCAGAGTTGGGAAAATATTATAAATATTAACAAAACAAAAATTATCTTTTCCCAATTAAAAATAACCCCTAAGAACAAATATGTCAACCCTAAAACTGGCCATTGTGGTGTGTGTGTGTGTGTGTGTAAAAAGCTGGTGTGAATCTCTTGCACGGGGTGTGTGCAGGAAGCCCAGTTTATGGGGCCACACTGGGAGGTATTGGGATGCTTAACATAGGTTATGTTTCTCTAGAGACTTAGGTATTGCTTTAGAAACGGGCTGCTGGCTGATTTCGGAGGGGGGGAGGCACTTTTGACATGCTCTGTGGCACCCGTTGGCTGTAGCGACAGAGGTCAGACTGACCTATTGTTCGTAGGATGCCATTAGTAGAGATTTGAAATTTTTGTATAAATAAAATAAATATTTATTTATTTATCGGGTCAGCAGTTTGAGACCTGAGTGCTGCAACACGGAGTGAAGCACCTGTAATTATCCCAGTTCCTGCCAACCAAGCAGTTTGAAATTGCAAGAAATTTGCAAGTAGACGAACAGGTACTATATCTGTACAACGGAGTGAGTGTCCCGTCGTCTGCCCTGACTCCTGCCAACCAGCAGTTTGAAAGCAGATTTGCAAGTAAACAAACAGGTACAGTACCAGCTTTGGTGAGGAAGGTAACAAGGTTTCCATGCACCTAGTCCTGCCTGCCACGTGACCAGGGAAATGTCTGCAGACTCAGATGTTATTAAAGAGATTGTGAAGTCCTTGATCATCTTTTTTTTTTTGAAGGGGGGGGATGATAATGATGATGGGTGGGTGAGTGAGGAATCTGATGTGGGTTGGAGGGAGAAAGAGGAGGCCAAGGTTATCTGAAGGGCATTTAGGTCTGGGATCAACATTATAGGATTAGGAGATTAAGACTTTTTCCCAGGGACTGTAGGAATTTCATCTCTGGAGCTGAGAAATGTGTGTCTCTTTTGTGTTGTGTTGTGTGTGTTGTGTCTTTCTCCACATCTCTCTTTCCAACCCATTGGGTTTCTCCCCCCCCCCCATCTAAAACCACCCCTTCCCCAAAATTAAAAACTTGATTTATTGGGGGTGGGGTTGTTGGTTGGTATGTGTGTGTGTGTGTGTGTGTGTGTGTCCCCCGGAAGTGTTTGGTGTGACGTTGTGTACATGTGTGTGAGTGAGTGTGTTGCCAACCCTCTTGATTGGCTCTTGTTTCCTCTGATGTCACAGCTTCTGGGGGGGGGGCCTTCCATGGCAGTTGTTGTGGGGAGGGAGAGAGAAAAGGACAGAGAGAGAGACAGAGAGAAATATTCTCCAGCCACGTTGACCGTCCGAGATGACCAAGCCAAGAGAGTCCCATTTTTAGACTTTCTGTACAGCCAGGTAAAGTCCCAAATCCCACCAGCTCTGGTTTTATTTACTTTGTGGGGTTTTGGGAAGGGGGAAATTCATGGCTGTGTGTGTGTATGTGAGAGAGACCCATAACGTCTCAGACAACACACACACACACACACACGCACGCACGCACGCACACACACACACACACACACACACACTCTGGTTGAGACATTTTGGGGTGGGGCATGGTTAATAAGATGGGTTTGGTTGAATGTCTTCCTTGGTTTGATTTTTGGGAGGTTGTTGGGGGGTCATTTTCACAACTGTGTGTGTTTGTGTGATACCCACAAAGTTTCCCTCCCTCTCTCACACACATAAATACATTCCTGGTTGTGGCTTTTGGGGTGGGGCATGATTAAAAGTATGGGTTAGGTTGATTACAAGACTGTTGATTTCTTTCCTTGGTTTGATGGGGAGTGGGGTTTGGTCATTTTCATGACTCTGTGTGTGTACTGTATTTGTATGAGACTCACAAGGTCTCTCTCTCTCTCTCTCTCTTACACACACACACACACACACACACACACACACACACACACACACACACACACACAAGCATACCCCTGGTTGTGGCTTTTGGGGTGGGGCATGATTAAAAGTATGTGTTAGTTTGATTACAATACTGTTGATTTCCTTCCTTAATTTGATTTTATTTTTGAAAGGTTGGGGGGGGATCATTTTCATGACTGTGTGTGTGTTTGTGTGAGACACACAAGGTCTCTCTCTCACACAAAACCACACCCCTGGTTGTGGCTTTTGAGGTGGAACGTCATTAACAGGGTCCCATTGGGTTGATGACAAGGCGGTTGATTTTCTTCCTTGGTTTGATTTTGGTGTGTGTGTGTGTGTGTGTGTGTGTGTGTCCCATTGGGTTGATGACAAGGCGGTTGATTTTCTTCCTTGGTTTGATTTTGGTGTGTGTGTGTGTGTGTGTGTGTGTGTGTGTGTGTGTGTGTGTGTGTGTGTGTGTGTGTGTGTGTGTGTGTGTGTGTGTGTGTGTGTGTGTGTGTGTGTGTGTGTGTGTGTGTGTGTGTTCGTTCTGTTTTTCCTTACTCAAAACTGGACCCCATGGCTTGACTGGAAGGCCCCTCCCCATGGTATGACTCCCGTGGAGGGTCAAGCCTTCCTCTTCCTCTATTGGGAAAACAAAACCCTAAAATCAGCAATTGACATGATTAAAAATATCCCTATCTCTACAAAGTCTCAAACTTGCCCCCCGCCCCCCCAGGTTTGTAAAAAGGGGCAACGAGCCGCTGGCGGGGAACTTATGGTTATGCACACTGGAGTTGGGTGGGTGTGAAATCCTATTTCCAGTGGGGTTTGGGGTTAAGGGGTTTTGCAAGTACCGAGGCTAAAGGCCGGTAAAGATAGGCTGGGCCTGGCCTAGTTGTCCAAATGGGGCAGGGGGTTGTTGGAGCGAAATTGTGCAGGGATTGTGGTGAAATGATGTGTGGGTGTGGGCAAAATTGTGCAGAAAATAAGCGCTTATGGTGGTGGAATTGTGCAGGAGCTGTGGTGAAATTATGCAGAAATCGTGTGGAAATTGTGGTAAAATTGTGCTGGGGATTGTGGGGAAATTGTGCCAGGGATTGTGGGGAAATTGTGCCAGGAATTGTGGTGGGATTGTGGGGAAATTGTGCAGATATTAAACATCAATTGTGGCAAAATTGTGCAGGGGCTTGTGGTGAAAACGTGTTGGAATTGCGATGGAAGTGCAGGAATTGTTGTGAAAATGTGGCTTGTTGGTTTTTGTGTCAGAGATTACTCTGGGTTGAAAGGATTTTTGCAGGGGATGCCCGAATGAGGTTCCTTTCATGTCCCCCGTGAAAATGTGGTGAAATTGTGCAGGAATTGTAGTGAAATTATGTAAGAATTGTACAGAAATCATGGCGGAATTGTGCAGGAATTGCGGTGAAATTGTGCAGGAGTTGTGATGAAACTACGCAGGAATTGTGAAATTGTGCGGGAATTCTAACTTGAACCACAACATTTGAAGAAGTCAAATGTATTTATTTATTCATTGCGTTTATTTATTACCTATTGCATTTACCTATATTTCTTGCATTTGTCTACCTACCTACCTACCTATCTATTTATGTCTGAACTAAAAATTCAAAAGACAGGTGCTTGAAAGTATTTGTGTATTTTATTAAAAGGATATGGGGGAAGGGAAAATGTGGGACAATTAACACCTTCAATTGACCTCTTCTTCTTTTCCTCCAACAGGGATTTCTCTTGATGCTTTGATGAGGGAGGGTTTGTGGACAGTCCACAGCGGACAGGTGACCCCAGTGGACAGAAGGAAGAGGACCTGCTGGATTACAGGAACGGGTGCTGGCCTCCCCACGGGGCCTTACAGAGTGGCGTGGCAGTAGTTACACAAAATGTGGCAGGACCGTGTCTGACTTTGGAAGCGGCGTTTTCCACTCTCACGCTGTTTGCAAACTCATTTACCGCTTGGCCAAAGAGAATACGCTCGCCCCACCCCGATATCTGCCCCCAACTGAGAGCGGACCCCACTTTCTTGAGGTCATTGCCCTGGTCTCCCCCCATTTTCCCCACGGAGTTAACGCTGGACAATCATTGCTCCGCGGGGCCCCCACAAGAAGTAGCTCCCACCACTCCTGGTGGGCCCTCCACTTTTTGGGCCCGGCCATTGCTGCCCCCTGCAGGCCGGGCCATGAAGCTGCAGGCGGTGATGGAGAACTTGCAGAGGCAGCAGCGGGCTAGACTGCAGCAGGAGCTGGAAGCTCGAC
This sequence comes from Bradypodion pumilum, assembly GCA_035047305.1. Taxonomy (NCBI): domain Eukaryota; kingdom Metazoa; phylum Chordata; class Lepidosauria; order Squamata; family Chamaeleonidae; genus Bradypodion; species Bradypodion pumilum. The sequence continues at coordinate 41,004,476 of JAWDJD010000007.1, read as the reverse complement.
AGCAGCAACAGCAGCAGCAACAAGAGCTGCCCTCTGGGGCGAATCAGGCGACCCCATTACCCCGTGGCCGGGGGGCAGAGCCTGGCCCCACGGAGGCTGTGGCAAGGGAACCCGAAAACGCCCAAATCCAGAAGGCCCAGATGGCCGCTTTAGCAGCCATGCGGGCCGTGGCAGCCGGTCTCAGCCAGACGTCCAGCCCGGTGGCCTCAGAGATGGAGATGGAGGAGGAGGAGGAGGATGAGAGCCATTCCTCGGGGGGAGAAGGCAGAGGGGGTCTTGAAGAGGAGGAGGAGGAAGATGAACAGCATTCCATGTACCAGCGGGAAATGGGCTCGGGAAGTGACATGTAAGTATTATGGTAGCAGGAAATGTCCCCCCACTGTGGATTCTTCTACAGCAGGGATTCTCAACCCGCGGCCCATGGGCCGGATGCAGACAGTGGCACCATTTCATGTGACTCCCCTCACTGCCTGCACCACACCAGGAAGTGCCATGTGGTGGAGGAAGGGCAGCCCTGGAAGCTATCTGAGGGAGTGTGACCCGGCCCCCGGCTTAAAAAAGGTTGAGAACTCCTGTTCTACAGGGCCCTTGTGAACAAATGAAGGAAATAATGGGCATTCAACACACTGGTCACACCTGTTTGCCCCCGAGGAGGTCCATTGGACCCTAGTGCCTCTCTTCCCTGGCAGGGGCTTGAGCAGAGAGTAAGAGATTCAAAACACACATATATAGACAGATGGGGTTGAGCATGTAAAATAATTTATTTATTACAAGTGGTTAAGATGCTGACTGGGAGGCAGAAGGTCAGCAGTTCAAAACCCAAGTACTGCATGATGGAGTGAGTGCCTGTCTCCATCCCAGCTCCTGCCAACCTAGCGGTTTGAAAGCAAGAAAATTGCAAATAGATAAATAGGGACCACTTCGGTGGGGAAGGTAACAGTGTTCCATGCACTTTGGTGTCTAGGCACGCCTGCCACGTGTCTACGGAAACGTTTGCAAATGCAGATGGCGGTGGCTCTTTGGCTATAAACGGAGATGAGGTAAAGGTCACCCTTGCTCGAAAGCCAGTCATATCCGACTCTAGGGTTCGATGCTCCATGCGGCAGGCATGACTAGACACCGGAGCGCACGGAATGCTGTTTACCTTCCCACCGAAGTGGCACCTATTTATCTACTTGCAATGTCTTGCTTTCGAACGACTAGGTTGGCAGGAACTGGGACAGAGACGGGCGCTCACTCCGTCATGCAGTACCCAGGTCTCGAACTGCTGACCTTCCACTCCGTGTCTTAACCACTTGAGCCACTGCTCAAGCGGTTCTATATCTTTATAGATCAGGGATTCTCAACCTGCGGCCCACGGCACCATTTCATGTGCCCCCCTCCCTCCACCACACCAGGAAGTGCCATGTGGTGGAGGAAGTGCAAAATGGCCATCCAGACCCCAAAGCTGTCTGAGGGAGCGTGACCCGGCCCCCTGACTTTAAAAGGTTGAGAACTCCTGCTTAAATCTATAAATAATAAGAAAAAACAAGATGCTTCCGCCCTTTAAAACAACAATAACAACAACAAATATAACACAATTTGCCTGCTAAATTCCTCAAGGCAGGAAAGAAGGAGGGCTAGAAACCCAAGGGGGAAAATTCTGCTTTTTCTTCCTTTCTGTCATTTATTTCCACTTTTCCCCCTTCCCTCCCTTGGCTAAACTCCCCCTCGCTCCACCCCACTCTGTTTTTGCTGTTTTTCAGGGTCAGGAGACAATAAAAAGAGGAATTTGTAACAGCCAGAACCAGCCAGGCCAGTTTCAGCACCAGGGGCTTTTTGATTAAATTTCTGATTCACTTCAAAAAATTTCCAAACTATTTTTGCTTTGCTGGAGAGACGATGCTCCCCTTTATTCCTGCTTGGAAAGTTACTCTTGAGGAAAGTAACTTGTTAAACTTGACAGGCCTTTTAGTCTTTAAGCCACCAGCCTTTATTTTCTTTTTATACTTTATCTTCTGTTTGTTTTGCATATTTTTGGATAATAAGCAGGGCACCATTTCCTTGTTTCTCTCTAAAGGTGCCCAAACTACGTCCTGTGGGTCAGATCTGCCCCCTCTGCCAATTCAGCCATCCTGCACCACCCCATGCCACTCCTGGAAGCGGAAGTAAAACGTGACCAGCCCACAGCTCAAAAATTTTGGGCATCCCTGCTGTAAAGCAACAGAAATAGTTACTTTTCCTCTTGCTTGTTTTACAATTTTTGACAATAAGTAACTCTCCATTTCCTTGTTTCTTTAAAAGCAACAAAATAGTTACTTTTCTTTTGTCTAGCATTTTTGGATAATAAGTTACACTTCATTTTTTTTGTTTCTCTAATGCAGCTATAATAGTTACTTTTTCTTTTGTCTAGTGTTCTTGGATAGTAAGTTACACTTCATTTCCTTGTTTCTACAAAGCAACTGAAATAGTTACTTTTTCTTTTGTCTAGCATTTTTGGATAATAAGTTACACTTCATTTTTTGTTTCTCTAATGCAACTATAATAGTTACTTTTTATTTTGTCTAGCGTTCTTGGATAGTAAGTTACACTTAATTTCCTTGTTTCTACAAAGCAACTGAAATAGTTACTTTTTCTTTTGTCTAGCATTTTTGGATAATAAGTTACACTTCATTTCCTTGTTTCTCTAAAGCAAGGGTTCCCAACCTTTTCAAACCGGGGGCCGGGTCACGCTCTCAGTCAGCTTTGAGAGCTGGATGGCCATTTTGCCCAGCCTGCATGATGGGGGCAGCCATTTTGTCCCAGCAGCTTCAAAGGGGTGGTCGTTTTGTTTCTTGAATGCCCTTGGAGGGGTGGGGAGCCACATGAAATGGTGTCATGCGTCGGATCCAGCCCGTGGGCCTTAGGTTGGGATCCCCTGTTATAAAGCAACTGAAATACAGTAGTTTTTCTTTTGTCTAGCATTTTTGGATAATAAGTTACACTTCATTTCCTTGTTTCTTTAAAATGACTGAAATAGTTACTTTTTTCATTATTATTTTTTGCATTTTGGGATAATAAGCAACACTCAATTTCCTAGTTTCTTTTTAAAGCAACTGAAATAGTTATTTTCTCTTCCTTTGGGCAGGGTGGAAAAAAACCTTCACCCAATTAACCCTTCTTTCCCCAGTTATTTTGGCCGTCACCCTTTCCCAACAAAGTGTTTAAAAAAAGGAACCTAAAAGTTTATAGTTGTTGCTGCCAAACCAGAAAGAAAAAGAGTGACATTTATCTTCCAGGAAGTGATCGTCTTATAACTCAATTAATGACCTGGAGGCCTCAAAAGATTGAGAAATTGAGCTTTTTCTTAAGCAATCCAGCTTTGAAGCACAGCAATTTTTTTGAAAAATTGGAAATTCCTGTTTTTCAGCCTTCTGCGGAAATCCTGCATGTTTCATGCCCTAAAATTGGGAAGGGAATCCCAGGGAATCAGCTGCTTTTACTTCCAAGTAAACTTGCCAAGTTTCCCTCTTGGATTTTAATATTTCCAGGAGTTTTTTTCGACCCAGCAAAGACTGCTTCCTTTGAAAATTAATTAAAAATAATAATAATTTACAATCCCACATACAGTTTCTATTAACACTCACAATCCCAGCTATAATTTCTTGGCTCTTCTTGGGTTGCAAATTAATTTATGGTGGGGTTTTGTGTGGGGGTGTGTGTGTGTTAGATTTAATCCAGGAGTTTCCTGGTTGTTTTCGAGAATTTTTAAAGAAGCGGTTTGAAGATTTAAGGCAGGCTAGTGGAAATTTCAGGTTGGAGAGGGTTGGGTTAGGTGTGTGTGTGTGCAGACACACAAACAGAAACACAATGGCTAAAGTATATATCGCATTGATTAGAGCAGGGGGTGCCCAATTTAAGTCCTGTGGGCTTGATCTGGCCCATGACACCATGTCATGTGGCTCCCAAACCCCTCCAAGGGGATTTGAGAAGCAAAATGGCCACCCCCTTTGAAGCTGTTGGGACAAAATGGCCACCCCCATCATGCAGGCAGGGCAAAATGACTGTCTGGCCCTCGAAGCTGACTGAGAGAGCGTGATCCGGCCCCCGGCTTGAAAAGGTTGGGAACCCCTGGATTAGAGCCTAAAGAAAGGTGGGTGAGATTCTGCCTTGCAGTTGAAGCACCGGGTGCAAATCATGGCCTTTTTGCCTTGCAATAGAATTGAAACACGGTGCAAATCATGACCTTTTGCCTTGCAATAGAATAGAAGCACCGAGTGCGAATTGTGGCTTTTGCCTTGTAGTAGAATTAAAGCACTGGATGAAAATTATGGTCATTTTGCCTTGGAATTAAATTCAAGCACTGGGTGCGAATTATGGCCTTTCCCCTTTGCAATGTAATTGAAGCACCAAGTGCGAATCTTGGTCTGCATTTCATATCTCATGTCTCTCTCCCCCACCCCTCACCTAGGAAGGGCAGGTGGGATGACTTTGATGAAGACCTTGGCGAGGAAGAGGAGGAGGAAGATTACGAAGAGGAGGATGAGATGGAAGAGGAAGGCCTGGACCCTGCGGGGCTTCCCCATTCTAGCCCGGGCCCCCTACTTCTCCGTAAGCAACAGAGGCCCCAGCAGTACCGGGGGGAGACCCTGAGGCCCCCTGAACGGCCTTCGTCCGGGGCAGGACCCCCAGGCTTGTCACAGGTACAACCTCAAGTCCTGGACCATGGAGACTGGACCTACGAGGAACAGTTCAAGCAGGTAAGGCAAAGATTTGGGGAGTTTATAAATGTCTGGAATCAATTTTGGGGGTCCCTGCTGACTGGAAAAGGGGGAGAAAAGGGGGAGGTCAGCTCTGCCGCCATCAGTCTGGCTTGGCTGACTTCTACAAAAAAAAAAACCTTCATCAATTATACGAAAGCTTTTATCGATTCTGCGAATGCTTTTTATTGATTTTGCAAAAAAAATTTTTGATTATTCTGCAACAATTTTAGGTCGGTTCTGCGAAATGTTGTATCGGTTTTGCAAAAAACCTTTGATCCGTTTTTTGCAGAAATTTTTGATCGGTTTTGCCAAAACCTTTTGATCCATTTTGCGCAAACTTTTGATCGATTTTGCAAAAACTTTTGATCCGTTTTGCGCAAACCTTGATTGGTTTAGCAAAAAAATTTTGATCCGTTTTGCACAAACTTTGATTGTTTTTTTTCTGTGTGTTTGTGTGTGCAAAACACCCACCAATCAAAGTTTTGAAACCTTTTCCAACTGTTCGGCAGGCATCGTTTCGGGCTTTACCTGAGTGCAAATCTTTCTGGTTGTCTAAAAAAAACCAACTTCTGCTGTTGGTGTGTTTGTTTACCTGCCCCCCCCCCCTAAATCTGGAGGTGGGAAAATTATTATTTATTAATTTGTTTGTTTAGTCAGGAATTCTCAACCTGGGGCTCGTGGCCCAGATATGGCTGGCGGCACAATTTCATGTGGTCCCCGACCGCCTCCACCACACCAGGAAGTGCCATGTGGTGGAGGAAGGACAAAATACCCGTCCAGCCCCCGAAGCTGTCTGAAGGAGTGTGACCTGGGCCCCGGTTTAAAAAAGTTGAAAACTCCTGGTTTAGTTATTGCATTTCTATCCCTGGTGGTGTGCAGGAGTGAAATTCTTGTTGTCCTGCAGCCAGAAGGTTGTGAGTTCAGTCCTGATGGGGATAGCTCTCTGACCTGAAGAATTTTAAGGATGGAAAAAAATTGGATTAAAAGCTCAAGTTTTTCCATCATGAGATTTGGCCACAGGTCACAAGGTCAGCAAAAAGAACTGGTCAGTCCCTCTGGGGCAAAAGTGGTCAGTGCCAACTGGTTTCCCCAAGGTGCCTTTTTGTAAATGCAAAATGCCTCGATATTTACACGTTTTGCCCTCTTTAGAGAGGTTAGAATGAAGTTAGACACCTGAGGCAGGTGAACTAATATCTGTTCAGTTCCAGGGGAGAAAAAATAGAGGTATTTCCCCCCTCCCACCATCCCCTGGAAAACAGCTAACTTTGCATTTCCTACACAGCATCTGTTGGTAATGTTAACACTAAAAGAATAAAGTTACAACTAATAACAAGGGCAATTATAATTAAAAGCAGCTTTAAAAAAAGAAATGCATTACACAATTGCAATGACGAATAAGTGCACCTATGGGACATTATATACAGTAAAACCCCGACTTACGAAAAAATCAGTTCCATGGCCTATTTCGTAACCTGAATTTTTGCGTAACTCGAGGCATGCATTATTATTATTTTAATATAGGAGAGATTTCCTACCTTCTGGCTGCTGCTGCTGCTTCCTTTTCTTACACTTCCGGCGGTGTGGGTGAGTGGCTAGGAGTGATTTTTAGTGCACAAAATGGCGGCGGCGCGATTTTGGGCGCTAAAAAACTGAATTTTCGTAACCCGGCATATTTTGTAAATCGGGGGTTTTTCCGTAAGTCGGGACCCCAGTTTATGAAAAACATTTCATAACTCGAAAAAATTGTATCTCGGTAAATTGGGGTTTTACTGTATAGTAGTTCAACTATTATTATTATTATTATTATTATTATTATTATTATTATTATTATTATTATTATTATTATTATTATTATTATTATTATTATTATTATTATTATTATTATTATTATTATTATTATTATTATTATTATACCTCTCTATCTTGATTGTTGTTCTGTCCATCCATCCATCCATCCATCTTCCTTCTTTCATTACATCCATCCATCCTTGTCTGTCTGTCTCTCTCTCTGCCTGCCCGCCCGCCTGTCTGACTGTCTATCTAGTCCCACCCACCTACCTACCTACCTACCTATCTATCCCTTCCTCCATCCCTTCTTTCCTTCCATTATCTATCTATCTATCTGTTTGTCTGTTTGTTTGTTTGTCTGTCTGTCTGTCTGTCTGTCTATCTATCTATCCTTCCTTTGGATGGATGGAAGGAAGGACAGAATAGATAGATAGATCTCCTCCTCCTTTCCTTTCCTTTCTTCCTCATCATCTTCATCTTCCTCATCATCTTCTTTACTTTCTCCTCCTCCTCCTCCTGCTTCAATCTACCCATCCACTGTACCCAAAGGAGTCGGATTCTCCCCCCCCCCCGCAGCTTCCTGCCTACTGCCCCCTCCCCTTTGAAGGATTTGGATTGGGGGGGGGGGGAGAGAGAGAGAGAGGCATTGAATCAGAGAAGCCCTAAAAGAAGCTCATGCCCCCCCCCCTGACACAACCCTACCTCCCCAGAGTAAGAGGGGTCTTTGATGTACCCCTTGTAAATACGTGGGGAATTTCTGGGGGAGGGGCTGTCTATGTGGGGGGGGAGATTTCTCCCTCACTTTCTACCAAACAGTGGGCAGATGGGATCCAGATGGGATGAAAGGGGTGGGTGGGCGGGCTCCCCCCCCCCCCGGCACTATAACAAAGCAAAGCCCCCCCTTCCCAACCCTTGATCGAATTTAAGGGCCGGTCTCAAGCAGAGAAAGTGGACAGGATCCTTTTATCTCTTAAAACAGAGGTGACCCAAACTTTTTGGGCCGGGGGCCCTGAGCAGGCCCTTGAAACAGCTGAGTGGGCCAGGCCACGCCCCCCCACCCCACCCGGGAACAGGGCATGTTTGCACATGCACGGCCATTTTACTTCCTGGTTTGGCACAGACACATGTACGAAAGTGACCAGTTTACTTAGCAGAAGCGTCCGTGCCATACCAGAAAGTAAAATGGCCGCTTTTCACGCATGTGCAGAAGCGTCCATATTTACTTCCTTGTTAGGCGAGGGCGTCGTGGGCCTGATGGAATGTCTTTGGGGGCCGTATCTAGCCCACGGCCTGTAGTTTGGACCTGCCTTCTTAAAAGCTGCTTGCTTAGTTGATCTCTTACTTTTCAGAGGCCTTGGATGGGTTATTTGCATCTTTCCTCTTTTGATTAGATATTCTTTCTCGGGGTCATGTTCTCTCAGTCAGCTTTGAGGGAACGGATGGCTATTTTACCCTGCCTGCACGACGGGGGTGGCCATTTTGTCCCAACAGTTTCAAAGGGGTGGCCATTTTGCTTCTCAAATGCCCTTGGAGGGGTAGGAAGACCACATGAAATGGTACAGTGGGTTGGATCTGGCCCACTGCCCTTAGGTTGGGAACCTCTGCTTTATAACCTAATTTCTGTCCTTTCGTGGCTCATTTAATTTCCCACCATGGCCCCCCTTCCATCTTTTTTTCTCCCAGCCTCGTTAAACAATTTTTTTTTGAAAAGATTAAAGAAGGAAGAAGAATTTTATGGAAGTGTCTAGACTTTGTTTGCCTCTGGAGATGATGATGATGATAAGCCGCTTTCCTGTGGTAGTGATGATGGTTTTGCGCCCCCCTCCCCGGCCACTCACTATCAATGGGGGTTGGGGTGGGTGTTATTTTTCAGAATAAAATAAAATTAAGAAAGCTGCCACTTTTAGAAACTGTTTCTGCAAAAGCCACACCCGTAAAGGTCAAGGGTTGCCCTTGCTCGAAAGCTGGTCGTATCCGCCTCTTGCGTTCGGTGCTCATCTCTATAGCCAAAGAGCCAGCGCTATCTGCATCTGCAGATGTTTCCCTAGTCATGTGGCAGGCACGACTTGACACCGAAGTGCACAGAACACTGTTTACCTTTCCCACTGAAGGGGTACCTCTTTATCTACTTGCAAATGTCTTGCTTTCAAACTGCTAGGTCGAGTTGGAGCTGGGAGAGAGGATGGGCGCTCATTCCGCCATGCAGCACTCGGGTTTCAAACTGCTGACTTGTCAACCTTCGATGTTGCACAGGTCCAGAATAGCATTCTGGTTTTTAAAAAAAACCTTTTTTGGTACACTTAAGTTGTTGTTGTTGTTTGGGGGGGGGCATTCTTTTACTATATGCCAGGGGTGTCCAAATTACGGCCCGTGGGCTGGATCCAGCTCTGACACCAATTCATCTGGCCCGCAAAGCCCTTGTTGCTCCCGGAAGCGGAAGTAAAAGGCACCCATACGGCCGTGTTTTACTTCCTTTTCCGGGAGCAATGAAGGCTTGTGTGGGCTGTATGAATTGGCATCGGGGGCTGGAGCAGGCCCGTGGGCCGTAGTGACAGGTCCCCTGAACCATGTGACTGGCCCGTGGGCCAAAACGTTTGGGCACCCCTGATATATGTAAAGAAAGAAAACTGCAAAGATATACATGTTTTAAGAGGCAGGGGGGCAACCCCATTTCAGCAGGAAGCGGCTTTCGAAATTGCTTCTAGGTTTCAGAGTCCGGGACGCAAATAACTTTTCGGTTCCTCTTTCTTCATTCTGCCGCCCACCCCCAACTTCCGACGCCTGAGGTTTTGAGCAATAAAATGCTCATTTTTGTGCTGGGGGTGGAGGGGGCAGATATTTCTCTGCTTAAGGAAGACACTTCATACACGTGGCTTCTGGGTAGCTCTGGTGACGTTGTGTCCACTCCCTCTCCCCCCCCCCCAATTCCCCATCACTCTCTCTTCTGGAAAGGATGATTATTAGGCAAATAGTGTTGAAATCTTCTTTCTGCTCTGAAACAGTTCTCAACCTTTTAAAGCCGGGGGCCGGGACACGCTCCCTCGGACAGCTTCCGGGGGCCGGACGGCCATTTTGCCCTCCCTCCACCACATGACACTTCCTGGTGTGGTGGAGGCAATGGGGGCCACACATGGAACGGTGCCATGGGCCTTATCTGGCCCATGGGCTGCAGGTTGAGAATCCATGTTGTATCCCAATCGACATCTCTAATTCTCATCTTTACATCTGATTCCCATGTTGCTCTCATTAATTTCTGAGCCATTCCACACTTCATGAAATGGTGTCGTGGGCCACATCTGGCCTGTGGGCTGCAGGTTGAGAATCCCTGCTCTAAAAGCGGGGGGGGGGGTATGCTCAGGTTTCCTGTTGAATCCCTCTGGATTAATAATTCAATTGGGGCTGGGTATAAAATAAAATAAAAAAGAAAGAAAGAAAAGGACAGTTTTGATGGAAGGAAGAAAATAAATACATTATTAATGCATAAATACATAAGTAAATAACAGTTTGACTGAAACAAGGGAGGGAGGAAGGAAATAGAATAAATAAATAAATAAATAAATAAATAATGAATTATCAGGCAATACGTTTACCATGGCAAAGTTGAATGAATGATTGGATAAGTAAATCAAAATTAAATGCAATAACAAAATTTTAAAAAAGATGAAATCAATAAGTAAATGAAATTGCAAGCTTTTGGGTCACGCTGAGCTCTGTGACAGCCAGGTTGGTTCAAGAGCAGCGGTTTGGGGAGTCCTGTTGTCGTTTTTTGCAGAAATGACTCCTAAAACTAATTTATCTCGCTTTTAAACAAAATTCTCTTCTCTCTTTCTCCCCCCTCAGTTGTATGAACTCGATGGCGACCCCAAAAGGAAGGAGTTTCTGGATGACCTCTTCAGTTTTATGCAGAAACGAGGTGAGCAGGGGGGGGAGACACCTTTTCTACCCATTCTCTCTGCTTTTCGGTCCGAACAATATTTTCTCCAAAACGTGCTCTGGAAGGAAAGCAGGAGAACCTCCAATGGAGAGTTCTTGTAGAGCAGGAGTTCTCAACCTTTTAAAGCCTCAGACAACTTCGGGGGCCAGAGGGCCATTTTGCCTTTCCTTCTTCTGGGTGTGGGGAAGGCGGGTGGGGGGCACATGAAATGGTGTGGGCCACAGGTTGAGAATCCCTGTTGTAGAGCGTTGATTTCTAGTCCGGGTCGAACTAGAACAGGGGTTCCCATCCTTTTCAAGCCAGGGGCCAGGTCACGCTCTCTCAGTCAGCTTCGAGGGCCGGACGGCCATTTTGCCGTGCCTGCATGATGGGGGAGGTCATTTTGTCTGAACAGTTTCAAAGGGGTGGCCCTTTTGTTTCTCAAATGCTCTTGGAGGGGTGGGTGCCCATTTTATTTATTTATTTACCTGATTTATATTGCCACCCAACTCCGAAGACTCTGGGCGGCTCACAGAAAATAAAACCAATCTCACATTTTAAAACCAATAAAAAACCCATTAAACTGCTACCAAAAATTACCCCAACCCCTGCAGATTAAAAGAGGGAGAGAGTGTTCTTACTAAATCAGCCATATTAAATGGCACTGTGGGCCAGATTGGGCCCACAGGCCTTAAGTTGGGAACCCCTGGCTAGAAGGTGGCCGAAGGCAGAGGCTAGGGAGATCTTGTCTCTTTCAGGACATGGGTGCAAAACTAACCTTTTTGATCTCTCCTTCACCGCAGGGACCCCCGTGAACCGGATCCCTATCATGGCTAAACAGGTGCTTGATCTCTACATGCTGTACGTCTTGGTGACCGAGAAAGGCGGACTGGTGGAGGTCATCAATAAGAAACTCTGGCGGGAGATCACCAAGGGCCTCAAACTGCCCACTTCCATCACTAGCGCGGCCTTCACCCTACGGACACAGTAGGTGTTGCTCACTCAGGCTGGTTGAGGGGATGATGGGACTTTTTAAAATGGGTCTCAGAGACCAAAATAATAATAATAATTAAAATAAGCACTCAGTCGATAAGCAGACAAAAAGTTTTATTCCGGGCAATTTTCTAAGCGAAAAATAACATATTTCAGAGACAGAGCAAGTAATAACAAGCACAAATAATACAAAAAAACCCCCGCTACGTATATTTACTGGTCCTGGGTTGGGTTCCCTGTGTCTGTTCTACTCGTGTCACTCTGGGTACTACCAGAAACCTGCACCGAAGAGGACTTGAGTTTGGCCAACGCCAAAGTTTCATTTTGGAAGTCCAGGGTTTGACATGGAAGAAGAAGAAGAAGATGAAGGAGATGGGAGATGGAGGAGGAGGAGGAAGAAGAAAGGAGATGGAGGAGGAGGAGGAAGGAGAAGAAGGGAGCTGAAGGAAGATGAAGAATCTGGGACTCAAAACGATAACCAAGACCCATTAACAACCATCTGGAGTAATTAATCTGATGCTTGGTCCTTGCATCAAATTATACAGCCGCTATCATGGGAACATAAGCAAAAGGTCACCCTGACTTGCCCTTTCCCTTCATCTGTCCGGTCAGGAATTCCCACTCATCGTACATCCCGGGTGTCTCATCTTTAAACTTGGCAACAGTTGCCCATTTACTCTCACCTGCTCCTGAATGGGGAGGTTCGGTGGAAGCTGTCTTTAATTTAATTTAATATTCAAATTTCTATTTTTAATATTTATAATATTTCTATATTTAATATTCATATTTCTATGAAAGGGTCTTTGCAGCCCCTGCATGGAAAACAGCCTTGCTGAGTCCTGCAAATCCCCGCGTTCTGTTTCCTGAGGTGGGCAGCCGTCTAGGGTTCGTCTCGGTCTAATCCTGCCTCTCGTTCTCGGCCGTCCCAGCGGCTTTTAATCATCTTTTTAAAGGATCTCGCTTCGTCTGCTGGCCTTTCCCATCCTGCAGACGAAGCCTTTCCCGACAATGCTCACAGAGCCTCATTAGCAAGGCTCTGGTGGGTGGGTGGGGGATGATGGGATAGAAAGTCCTCTTACACGTGAGGAGTTGGGCCTGGCCTGATCCCCCCTCCCCCTGAGGATTAAGGTTGTGCTTTATGTTTTCCAAGGAGGGCGTTGGGTTTTTAATAGCATTCAATATTCTGCCTTTATTGGGAAGGCCTTTTCTTAATTGAGGCTAAAGTTAATTAGTCTGGAATTCAGCAGGCCAGGTGGTTGAAGGGGGGATTTGATAGCTGAGGCAGGAAGGGAAACTATTAGCCTCTTAACAGCTGCTGGTCTGGGTTTTAAAGAAGCAAATGAATTTTTTAAAAGGGTAATTTCCTTTTTTTAAAAAAACAACCAAAACTATTTCCAACTCATGAGCCCCAAGAAGGCCCCAGAATTTTGCATTTCTTGGTGCTTAATTTGCTTAATCAAGCCTTCCGTCTTGTGTGCAACCGTCAAAAAAATTCCCCTATTTTTGACCCTGTTTGCAGAATTACACCTTCAGTTTCAGAATATCTATTGCATTATCTTATTTTTCTTTTATGCCGGTAGGATGATGGCTATTTTGAAAACCAGGACACACTTCTGCTCTGATTTGGACCCCCTTGCTCGAAAGCAAGTTGTATCCAACTCTAGGGTTCAGTGCTCACCTCCGTTTACAGCCACAGAGCTAGTGCTGTGTCTGTAGATGTTTCCTTGGTCACATGGCAGGCACGACTAGATGCATGGAACGCTGTTACCTTTCATGCTGAAAACGTTATCTGTTTATCTACTTGCAAATTTCTTGCTTTCGAACTGCCCAGAGGAGAACTTTGTATTAATAATAAAAAAAATAAAATTAATTTAAACAAAACACACCTGGTTATATAAGGGTATTGAAACAGCTATAGTAAACAAAGAACAGCATTAATTAAGCTTCAGTTTAAATTGAAGTTTCCAGGCCAATTTCTTCTAATGGTAAAGGGTCTGCTTGAAAGCCAGTCTTGTCCGACTTTAGGATTCGGTGCTCATCTCCGTTTCTGTGGTTATGTGGTAGACATGATTAGAACACTGTTACCTTTCCTGCCAAAGTGATAGCTCTTTATCTACTTGGAAATTTCTTTTGAACTGCTAGGTTTGGCAGGAACTGGGCCAGACAACAGAAACTCACTCCGTCGTGCAGCTCTCGGGTCTCAAGCTGCTGACCTGTCAACCTTCCGGTCGTCAAGCTCAGTCTTAACCACTAAGCCACCGCGGTCTCCTGCCCAGAGGAAACCTAATCCTAAGGCTTTGCCCCAGGAGGGAAGAGAGGGCTGGATTGTTCCCCCTTGGAAGGAATGGAGGCTTTAGACCCTGCCCTCCCTCCCTCCCTCACCTAGTCCAGTGAAGTAAAGAGACTCTACAGTATTATGTCTTTCTGCCCCCCCCCAGGTATATGAAGTACTTGTACCCCTACGAGTGTGAGAAACGGGGACTCAGCAATCCCAACGAGCTGCAGGCGGCTATCGACAGCAACCGCCGGGAAGGGCGCCGACAAGGATTCAGCGGCTCCATCTTCACCTACTCTCCGGGAAACCCCCACAGCCTCCTCACCTCCCCCAAGATCCAGGTGGCCCCATTAGGACTACCGTCAGCCACCAATGGCAACCCCATCGTCTCCGTGGCCAAGATCAAGAAAGGTACCCAACAGCTTCCTCCCTTCATTTCATGGGGGGAAGGGGGGTATTAATTAAGAAAATTAATGTTAGTAATTGCCTATAAACCGCCCAGAGAATGTGCTAAGCTTTGGAATCAATTGTGGGATGGAGAAACTTTGGGATCAGTTGTGGGATGGAGAAACTTTGGAATCAATTGTGGGATGGAGAAACTTTGGAATCAATTGTGGGATGGAGAAACTTTGGAATCAGTTGTGAGATGGAGAAACTTTGGAATCAATTGTGAGATGGGGAAACTTTGGAATAAGTTGTGAGATGGAGAAACTTTGGAATCAATTGTGAGTTGGAGAAACTTTGAAATCAGTTGTGAGATGGAGAACCTTTGGAATCAATTGTGAGATGGGGAAACTTTGAAATCAGTTGTCAGATGGATAAACATTGGAATCACTTGTGGGATGGAGAAACTTTGGAATCAATTGTGGGACGGAGAAACTTTGGAATCAATTGTGAGATGGAGAAACTTTGGAATCAATTCTGGGATGGAGAAACTTGGAATCACTTGTGGAATGGAGAAACTTTGGAATCAATTGTGGGATTGAGAACCTTTGGAATCAATTGTGAGATGGGGAAACTTTGAAATCAGTTGTGAGATGGATAAACATTGGAATCAATTGTGGGATGGAGAAACTTTTATAATCAATTATGAGATGGAGAAACTGGAATCAATTGTGGGATGGAAAAACTTTGGAATCAGATGGGGAAACTTTGGAATCAGTTGTGAAATGGAGAAAATTTGAAATCAGTTGTGAGATGGGGAAAGTGGAATCAATTGTGAGATGGAGAAACTGTGGAATCAGTTGTGGGATTGGTAAACCTTTGGCGTCTGAGCATATGCTGAGTGCTTTTTCCATTGGGTGAGATTTTTTGAGGCAGGGAGTTTTCTTGTCAATTTTTTTGGGGTCACCTATTTGTTCTGCTTCCTCCCTATTTTCTCCTCTCCATCTCTCCCCCCACCAGAGGAAGACTCGGTCATCCCGACATCGGTGCCTGGCCGGCTGCCGGTCTCGCTGGCCGGCCACTCTGTGGTTGCGGCTCAGGCGGCGGCGGTGCAAGTGGCGGCGGCAGCTCAGGCGGTAGCTCTAGAGCAGCTGCGGGAGAAGCTGGAGTCCGGGGAGCCCCCCGAGAAGAAAATGGCGCTGGGGGGAGCGGAGGAACAGCAGCAGCGGCTGATGCAGCGAGCCTTGCAGCACAACCTCCTGGCCATGACGTCCCAGTTGCCCATGAGCATCCGGATCAACAGCCAGGGAGCCACCCGGTCACCAGGTGGGTGTGTGGGTGTGTGGGGTAGGAGGCAGGTGGTCAGCAGAGGGGAGGTCAGGAGGGGGAGGAGCCAGCCAGACCCCTCAAGGCAAAGGTGTTCCCCAACCTTTGGTTCTTGGACTTCAATTCCCAGAAGCCTCAGTCAATTCCCGAAAGCACGGATCAACCAATGGGCTGTCAGAGTCTTCTGGGAATTAAAGTCCACCTGTGGGGCATGGGACCCACCATTGGGAACCACTGATTTAATCCATGGGTTCCCAACCTAAGGCCCATGAGCCGGATCTGGCCCACAGGACTGTTTCACATGCCGCCTCCAAGGGCATCCAAGAAACAAAATGGCCACCCTCTTTGAAGCTGTTGCGGCCCTCGAAGCTGACTGAGAGAGCATGACCTGGACCCCGTCTTGAAAGGGTTGGGAACCCCTGATCTAATCTCTCAGTGCCTATCTATCCATCCATCCATCCATCCATCCATCCATCGGTTTTTGGACTTCGATTTCCAGAAGCCTCGGTCAATTTTCCAAAGCACGGATCAACCAATGGACTGACTGAGGCATCTGGGAATTGAAGTTCAAAAACCAAAGCTCGAGGAACCCTGACTTAAAGTCTTCATATTCGTTAATTAACACCCCTCCTTTTGCAGAGAGTCGGCAAGAAGGAGCAGCCGCCAACGGGAACAGCAGCATCAACATGTCGGTCGAGATCAACGGCACCGTTTACACAGGTAACGAGGGGGTTGGGGCTGGTGGTGGAAGGAGCCGTGGGGAGTATGTGTGGGGTTGACTGCTAAGTTGCCGATCCTCCAGATAGACAGAGGCTTTTGCAAGGTGGGACTGCGGTGGCTTAGTGGTGGGAACGCTGAACTTGATGACCAGAAGGTCGGCAGTTCGAGACCTGAGTGCTGTATGACGGAGTGAGTTTCCTGTTGTCTGTCCCAGCTCCTGCCAAACCTAGTAGTTCAAAATTGCAAGAAATTTGCAAGTAGATAAACAGGCACCGCTTTGCCAGGAAAGTAACAACATTCCCTGTGCTCCTGCCAACCTAGTGGTTCGAAAGCAAGAAAATTGCAAGTAGATAAACAGGTTGCTTTGGTGGGAAAGGTAACAGTGTTCTGTGTCTAGTCATGCCTGCCACATGACCACAGAAATATCTGCAGACTCAAACAGCCCTAGCTCTTTGGCTGTAAACGAAATGAGCACCGACTGACCCCTAGAGTCGGACACGGCTGGCTTTCAAGCAAGGGTGACCTTTGACCTACCCCCACATCCAACTTGGAATTGGCTTGGTTTGGAGAGCCAGTGAGGCAGGGTGAGTGGACGATGAGACTCCGAGGACTTCAGAGCAATGGAGACTTTGTTATCAGCAGAAAAAGAAATGATGATAGCCAACATTCACCAAACCGGGTGGGGTGGGGATGGGCCCTTTCAGCCAGAGGTTCCCAACCTTTTCAAGCCAGGGGCCGGGTCATACTCTCAGTCAGCTTCGAGGGCTGGAAGGCCATTTTTCCCTGCCTGCACGATGGGGGTTGGCCATTTTATCCCAGCATCTTCAAAGGGGGTGTCTTATTTTGTTTCTCAAATTCCCTTGGAGGGGTGGGGGGGGGCACATAAAATAGTGCCACAGGCCAGATCCGGCCCATGGTCCTTAAGTTGGGAACCCCTGCTTTAAGATTTGCAGTGTGTATGGGAGATCTCAGGTGGGAGAGAAAGTCTCTCCATCTTTCTCTCCATCTCTCTACCAGGGGTGCTATTTGCCCAAACGCCGCCAGCCGCCACACCCTCCTCCAGCAGAAGAAACACCAACAGCGGGCAGAATCCGAGCAACAGCACCAACACCACTACCACCACAATGAGCAGCGGGAACATTGCCGCAAGTGGAACGGGAGCCTCGGGTCCGGCTGGAGGTTTGCCCTCCGCACCAGCTTCTACCTCAACCAACGCCTCATCGCCTTAAAACCCTCCTCCTCCCCCCTCCCTTCCCCCCACCACAAACAAGGACACAATTAATTAAGACGCCCCTCTCGCGACACTGCCTTGCCATGGCGGAAATGGAGGTGAATCTTGTCTTCCTCCTTTTCCTTGGAGCCCCAGGGACAATATTCGTTGGCCGGCTTTGCGGCACCCGCTCAGGACGGGTGACAGGAGTGTGGTACGGACCTGGTGGCGCAAAGTGTGCGGCTGCCACGTCCCAAGGTGCCACAAGGCGTTACAGCAAGGGTGTTTCCCCCCGTGGCGTCTGTCGAATAACCAAAGCAAACCCAACTCCTTCTCTGACGAATCTTCGGCGACAGGTCTCTCTTCCTCCGTCTGGCCGCGCGTATGCGTTTCCCTTTAAACGAATCCGTCATAAGGAGAACAAACGAGATGAATTTTTATCCTCGGGTGATAAGAGATAAGGAAGATGTCGCCATCGTTTGACACTGAGCCAGACCCGACGTGGAAAAACCTTCTTACCTCATATGCAAATCCCACACGTTGCACTGTGTGTGTGTCTTTTAGATTTTTTTTATTTTAATTATTATTATTACAGTATATTATTATTATTATCTTGATACCTCCAGAACAGGAAGACTCGGTGACGGCGTTTGGGAAGAAGATGTGAAAAAGAAGAAGAAAAATAACAAAATCCATTTAACATGCAGAAGATGGGGAGCTTTTTAAATCCTTTTTAAAATTCTCGTCGAAACGGTTATAGGAAAATACGGGGTAGGGGTTTGCAAAGATAAAAAGCTTCACTTCTAGTTTCCCGTTCTTTGATATTTTCATTTATTCAAGGTGGAAATATCCCTTGCAACCTGATTAAGGTTAGTTTTGCTCCTTCAGATAGTGAATTTTTTGGGGGGCAGGGGTATGTCTGCCCGTCTTTCTCTTTAAATTTTCCTTTAAATTTCGGCAGGGCTTTTGCAGGAAGGTCACCCGCAACTAAACGGCTCAGGTAATATTTTTTACGTCAGTGTGGGCAGAGCTTGAACGACTATAGGATGATATTTTTGTACCCGCCTTCTCTGCTGTGTTGTGTGTGTTTTGTGTGGAAGAGAGGTGGTGGGGTGAGGATTTGTGTTGTTTTGCAGGTTGTGAGTGTGTGTGTGTGTGTGTGTGTGTGTGTGTGTGTGTGTGTGTGTGTGTGTGTGTGTGTGTGTGTGACACATCAGGTGAGTCTTTTATTTAACACTTTACTCCATCGTAAAAGATTCCCCTGTTACTCACAGGGCAGGAATGGTCTGGTGTGGATTTTATATTGGTCCTGTTAATATATAAACTTTATATATATATATATTAAATTAGCAATATTAACAAACCAGAGCTTCCCAGATGCTTTTTAGGGAGTCCTCGGAGTTTTATGTCGCCTAGATTTAACAATTAGGGTTTATTAAATTGGAACAAATAGGTTTTGCTAAATCAGAATGAAGAATTGAAGAGGGTTTGCTAAATCGGAACGAAGAGGGTTTGCTAAATCGGAACAAAGAAGGTTTGTTAAATCGGAACAAATAGATTTTGTTAAATCGGAAGTCCTCAAAGT
Source organism: Bradypodion pumilum (assembly GCA_035047305.1). NCBI lineage: Eukaryota > Metazoa > Chordata > Lepidosauria > Squamata > Chamaeleonidae > Bradypodion > Bradypodion pumilum. The sequence continues at coordinate 40,985,561 of JAWDJD010000007.1, read as the reverse complement.
TTTATATCGCCTAGATTTAACAAAAAGGGTTTGTTAAATTGGAACAAATAGGTTTTGCTAAATCAGAATGTCCAGGGTTTGTTAAATCAGAATGAAGAGGGTTTGTTAAATCGGAACAAATAGATTTTGTTAAATCAGAACGAACAGGGTTTGTTAAATCAGAATGAAGAGGGTTTGTTAAATCAGAACAAATAGATTTTGTTAAATCAGAACGAACAGGGTTTGTTAAATCAGAATGAAGAGGGTTTGTTTAATCGGAACAAATAGATTTTGTTAAATCGGAAGTCCTCGGAGTTTTATATCGCCTAGATTTAACAAGAAGGGTTTGTTAATTTGGAACAAATAGGGTTTGTTAAATCAGAATGAAGAGGGTTTGTTAAATCGGAACAAAAAGGGTTTGTTAAATCAGAACAAATAGATTTTGTTAAACCGGAAGTCCTCTGAGTTTCATATCGCCTAGATTTAACAAAAAGGGTTTGTTAAATGGGAACGAACAGAGTGTGATAAAGCAGAACAAATAGATTTTGTCAAATCGGGACTCCTTGGAGTTTTATATCACCTAGATTTAACAAAAAGGGTTTGTTAAATTGGAACAAATAGGTTTTGCTAAATCAGAATGAGGAGGGTTTGTTAAATCAGAATGAAGAGGGTTTGTTAAATCAGAATGAAGAGGGTTTGTTAAATCAGAACAAAGCGGGTTTGATCTTTTCTATAGCAATTTCAGCTTTGCAAGGTTAAGGTTGCAAAACAACCCCCCCACCCCAGATGCACAAATGTGCCCCAATTCATTTAATATGGGGTTGAGCTTTTGGCTCTGGCTTCTGCAAATGCATCCACGGGGAACCTTTTGGTCCTTTGGTGTGTAGGCTATTGTGTGGGGGAAATTGGCAACGGTGTTTGGAAAGGGACTGTGTTTGGAAAGGGACGTGCAGAATGGTTGATGCTCTTTAGAACTGACAGGTTTCCTCGCCACTCGAAGAAAGGTACTGAATTACACAGATCCCCCCCCCCCTCCAGAGAAGAAATAGTGGAGACTGATTTAAAAAGGAAACTTCTGCTTTAAATACTATTCTTTAAAAGCTTGATAGTGAAGAGGGATTTTAAAAAAGAAACTTGGGCTTTTAAAAACCATTCTTCCTTTTAATATCTGATTGCGAAGACTAGTTTTTAAAAGGAAACTTTTGCTTTTAAAAGTTATCCTTACTTTAAAAACCTAATAGCGAAAATGGATTTTTATAAGGAAACTTCTGCTTTTAAAAAACATCCTTACTTTAAAAACTTGTTAGTGAAGACTGACTTTTAAAAGGAAATGTATGCTTTTAAAAGTTATTCTTACTTTTAAAACCTGATAGTGAAGATGGATTTTTTAAAGGGAACTTCTGCTTTTAAAAGTTATTCTTAATTTTAAAACCTGATTGAGAAGACTGAGTTTTTAAAAGGAAACTTGTGCTTTTATAAAAGTTATTACTTTAAAAACCTGATAGTGAAGACGGATTTTTAAAAGGAGACTTGTGTTTTTAAAAAGTTATTTTTCCTTTACAAACCGGTCCATTCTAAATGGGGAATATGCATCTAAGCCCAGGAATATGGCCCTGCAAAACCAGTCTAGAAATAGAAATCCCCCTTTTTATTCCCTCTTTTCCAACCAAATATCCCGTTCTTAAACTTATTTCACCCCAAATTATTTGACTTTTGCAAAGACACCTCACACGCGGCTATCTTCGACTGACTGGTTGTGATCTTTGGGAATTTCAGCCACCCACACATACATGAAATTTAGTTTTGAGGGCAGAGAAAAAAGAGGCTATATCCAAATTTATATAAATATACTGTATATGAAAGCGAGCGTGTATGTTTGTAGGGCTTTTTATGAGCCTGTAAAATATGTGTGAATGTCTTTTAACACAAAGAAAACATGGTATGAAATGGTATTTCTTCAGTCCAACCTTGGATTGTAACTCAGGGGAAATCAAAATCTAATTTATCTGGACCTTGATTGTATCCAGGGAGGTAAAATGGAGAAGATGGAGGTAAAAAAACAAAACCTCAAAAATGCATATTTTTGGTTCAAATGGGGCCTGCATTTTGCTTTTATTCTTGGCTGGCACTGTATAACTTTTTTTGGGGTGGTCTGCAGTCATGGGTGGGGGTTATTTTGGAGGTGGGATACCTTTAATATCAGGGATGCCCAAACTATGGCCTGTGGGCCAGATTCAGCCCATGGGTCACAGTGACCGGCTCCCTGAACCACATGACCAGCCCATGGCCTGAAAGGTTTGGGCACCCTTGTTTTTCATGCTGAGCTGGTGGGGAAAAAAACTAACTTGTTTTAAGACGGTTTTAACAAGGATGTTCTGGTTAACGGTAACTGAGGCTAAAGAATTTGGGATTTTATGACCAATTTTGTGTTCACTTTGCACAGCAAAAGTAGGCAGAAATATCTCAGGACGGGTGGGAAAAATATGTTTTACTTTGGCCTGGCATACATGGTCCTTTCAAGGTTGTAAAGCAGGGGTTCTCAACCTTTTTAAGCCAGGGGCCAGATCACGCTCCCTCACAATTTCGGGGGCCAGATGACTATTTTGCCCTTCCTCCAACATATGGCACTTCCGGGTGTGGCAGAGGCGGTAAGGTGGTGTCATGAGCCGCATCCGGCCCACAGGTTGAGAACCCCTGTTGTAAAGATTGCTAGAAGTTTGCTTTGGCCGTGAATTCTTCCACCAAAATTTGGGTATGTTTTTTTTCCCTTTCATTGGTTTGCTTTATTTTTTTTTAACTTGGCTAATCCCCCCATAATTTAGATTTTCCTGTGTTTGCTGTTGGCTTAATTTTACACTTATGAAACGGGGAGTGCCTTTAGTTAGTAGTTTTAAAGTGTGTTGTTTTCTCTTATTGCATTCGTACAACACTGTTGTACTTCAGGAAATTTTTTTTTTTGGGTGGGTGGGGGAGGATTGAGCAGGAGAAATATATAAAAATTTCCCTCGGTCTCTTTTTGCATATCAACTTCAAACTTAATTGGGGGAGATTCTGTCTGATTTTTTGTTTGTTTCCGAAAGGAAAACGAAACGAACACAACAAGGGTTTATGCAATTTGTACAGCCTAATGTAGTTTTTTTTTTTTTTACTCAGGTAATGAGAAATAAAAAATGGTAAAAGAAACCACATTCTACCTCTGAAAACAATATTCTCCGGGGTGGGGGTGGGGAGACACTGCCTTTTCGTCTCCGGATCTCTGTGTTGTTTTATTTTTGTTTAGGGCTTGTTCATTTGTTTTTATTTTATTTTTTGGAGGAAGGCAAAGAAAATAATCACTTTCCCCCCCGCAAACATTCAGGTATTATTAACCTTTGTGACTTAAGAGAAATTTAAGAAAAACACTGAAAAGTTTACATTTTATAACATTATTATTACAGATTGTATTTAAACTTTCAGAAATATTTAAGATGATTGTAACCGTGTAAAGTTGAAGAAATATTAAAAAAGGACGGAGGAGGAAAACAAAACAGACATTTGGAAGCAATATGTCATTTCTCTGTGTGTGTCTAACTGGGGGTGAAAACAAATCAGTAAAGTGAACGTTGGTTTCAGGGTTTGGGGACCAGGGCCGTTTCTATACTTGTGTGTCACAATCGGTTAAAAAAAGATAAATAATTATTTGGTCTCTGGTTCTTTTACACAATTCCAGCCAGGAAACCGGGAACAAATGTGAAAGAATTCGGGAGTCTTTATTAAACAGGAGTGACAAAATAAGTGTAATGACCTGCTGTTAAATCTCTTTCTCACATCTGTCTGGCCCTAGACTGGTGGCTTCTCATCTGCAGTAGAAGAATAATTTAATTTGTTTGTTTGTTTATTAAATACTTTCCCACTTTGAGAAAAGCCCAGTTAAAACTAGAAATACACAAACAATAACAGTTTGATGGTATCCGGGGGTGGCAATAGTCCAAATATATACTTATTAACAGGAATAATAATGCTAATCTCCATTGCGGGGCTGTTTTACAGAATCCCAAAAAAATACAGAAACGGAGAACTGCCGAAAAACGAGTCAGACTTCTGGATCCTTGGCCGAACATGCCAGAACTCTTTGGAGGGGCTTGTGCAAATTACACAATATTTGTCGCATGAAGAAGACACCAAAGGGCAGGCCATATTTTTAGTATGGAGAAAACCGGGATCCTTAAGATGGTAAAAAGGTAAAGGTGTTTCCCTCCCTCGAAAGCCGGTCATGTCCGACTCTAGGGATTCATTTCCATTTACAGCCCAAGAACCAGCTCTGTGTGAATCAGCAGACATTTCTGCGGCCACGTGGCAGGCAGGACTAGACGCCGGAACAATGTTACCTTTCCTGCTAAAGTGGTACCTCTTTATCTACTTGCAAATTTCTTGCTTTTGAACTGCTAGGTAGGCAGGAGCTGGGACAGACAATGGGCACTCACTCTGTCACACAGCACTCGGGTCTTAAACTGCTGACTTTCCGGTCATCAAGTTCAATGTCTTGACCACTAAACTACCGCAGTCCTTCGTGTTCTTGGTACTGGTTTTAAAAAAGGACACAATTCAACCAGGAAACAAAATTGGAATTAATTCCAACGTCCAGTTGAAAAGCAGTAAAAACACCATTTAAAAATGTACATGGGTTTGTTTTTTTTTAGAACCTAGCTTAACGGCCAAAGGTCAATCTGAATGAAAAAGGGTTTTGCTTGGTGGCAGGAGGAATGGTGTGCAGTCAGCAGTTATGGCCAGAGTGGGAGGGATTATGAGAAATGCAAAGCTACAATCTCCCTCCACAAACAAGTTTCTGGTTTGGGTCAGAATTCACCAGGGAGAGAGGCTCAGCCTCCCTGACGCAGCATCGGTTGGGTGGGTGTGTTGTGGGTTGGGCTGAGGACAGGTTTGTTTAATCAAAATAAAAACAGGCTTAAAAGGCATGGCAGGTGAGACATTTCTAGCTCAAAGCCTGACAGAATAGCAGTGCTATTTCACCTTTCTTATCCCCATCAAACTCTGGACTGTCCAAGTGAAGCCACTTTCTTGGCTTTGGCCAAACTCAAGTCCTCATTGGTGCCTGTTTCTAGCAGTCATCAGCAGACTGGCAAACGAGCCGGATTCTGTCTCTCCACATTCACGCAGTGTGTTGTTGTCCACCACCAGGCACCACGTGTGCCTGTTGGTCTTGCATTGAGGGAATCTAACCCTCAGCGTATTCAGGGTCCTCCAAGTGACGCAGGGGAGGTTGAGTTCCTCAGCCAGATCCTTCTTTCATGTTTTTCCTTGTTCAGTGATATCCTTCCTCCCTTCTTCTAAATTTGGCTTTGCTCAAGAGTGTCTGTTCTTCCCATAAAGCTCTTCCTGGATTTGAGCCGGTGAACTCTAAAAGCCCTAATCTCCACCTGCTGGATCCTCATGTGAATGTCTGAAGCCTCCTCCCCGTGACTCTTTGCTTCCCTTTTTATTATTTACTCATCTTTTCATTTAAAATATTTTTCATTGAGTCCAAAATTACAAAATATGACAAACATATCATCCGTGCATCTAAAATCAACAATAGATATAATCTAAAATTGGAGTTCTCAACCTTTTAAATCCAGGGGTCATTGCGCCACGCTCCCTCAGACAGCTTCAGGGTCTGTTCAGCCATTTTGCCCTTCCTCCAGCACATGGCACTTCCTGGTGTGGTGGAGGCAGTCGGGAGAGCCATATGAAATGGTGCGGTGGACCGCAGGTTGAGAATCTGATCTAAAGCAAAGCAATCAAATTTATATACCACCCCACAGCGCTTAGTGCACTCTAGGCGGTTCACAAGTTAATTAGCATTTTGCCCCAACATGCTGGGTACTCATTTGGATTGAAGCGGCTGAGCCAACCTTGATCCCTGGTCAGGACTGAACTCACCACTTTTTGGTTGCAGGACAGCATCTTAACCACTGCGCCATCAGGGCTCTTTATCTAAACTTTTTTTTTTAAAAAAAAAACTACATAACATAACACAAAATAAGGGATTTTAATTTAATTTTTTAATTTAATTGTCACATTTATATACCGCTCACTCGGCCATGTTTATTTATTACAGAAAAAAATACAGCAATACATTAACAACTACAATAACAAAATGATAGATCAGGGGTGCCCAAATTACTGTCTGGGGCCCAGATCTGGCCCCCAACACCAATTCATCCGGCTCATGAAGCCCTCGTCACTCCCGGAAGTGGAAGTAAAACGGCCCATTACTTCCGCTTCTGGGAGCGACAAGGGCTTTGTAAAGGTTTCCCTTACTCGAAAGCCAGTCACATCCGATTCTAGGGTTCAGTGCTCATCTGTTCCAAAGCCAAAGAGCCAGCGCTGTCTGCTTCTGCAGACGTTTCCGTGGTCATGTGGCAGGCATGACTAGACACCAGAGCGCATGGAACGCTGTTTACCTTCCCACCAAAGTGGTCCCTATTCATCTACAATACTTGCAAATTCTTGCTTTCGAACTGCAAAAGATTTGGACACCCCTGTGATAAGATAGATAGATTCATGTTAAAGAAAACAACTGTTCTAAAATCATCTACGTGTATATTTCATATGTTTCAACCACCCTCTTGCCCGCCCGCCCTGCAGTGTAGGATGGGTTGTAGGGGAGGGCAGAAAGTGGCCAGAGGGAAGAGGAGGAGGTGACTGCCCCCTCCCGTCGTGGAGGTGCATCTTGGGGCGTGTGTGTGGGGGATGATAACAGGACCCCAAAAACATTCCCCTCCCTTTACACCCCAAAGCCGCACTTCCGCCATTGACATCCGGCGCCCAACCTCCGTCACTTCCGCCTCCGCGGGACAACGCCACAGTAAGCGACGCTCTGGGATGCAGAGGAGGACCGCCCGCTCTGTGGCCGTACCTCGCCTCCGTCCCCGCCCAACCTCGCTCCCGTGACGCAGGAGCGCCCTGGATGGGAACTACCACTCCCAGAATGCCTCATCCGGCCCGGCCAATGGCGGCGCTCCCTCGGAGTTCTTTGGGAAACGTAGTCCGCCGAGGGGAAGCGCCGGCCACCTTCGCGGGGTGACGTCGCCAGTGACGCGCGTAGGGGCGGGGCTTTGACTACCCTCGAGGGCGGGGCGAGAGGAGGAGGAGGCGGAGTCGGACGGAGGAAGAAGAGGAGGAGGACTCGGAGGAGGAAGAGTTAAGATGGCGGAGGCCTCCTCTTCCTCTCCATCCCCGCAGCCCGGGCGGTATTTCTGCCACTGCTGCTCGGCCGAGATCGCGCCGCGGTTGCCGGTGAGTCCGCAAGGAAGGCTGGGCACGGGACGGGGGACTACAAGGCCCATCCTCCGCATGGGGGGGGGACTCGGCTAGGGCAGGAAGGGAGTTAGGGACACCCGAGCCCATCGTCCTCGGCAGTTCGTGGGTGGCTGCTGGGCCTTGCGAGTGAGGGCAGCCCCTCTCCCCCGCCCGTTTCCCCTCTGGAGGGGATGATGGGCGTTGGAGTGAGGGCAGCGCCTCCCCCGGAGTTCCCCATCCATTTTTCTCTAGAGGGGATGATGGGCGTTGGAGTGAGAACAGCGCCTCTCACCGTCCGTTTTCTGTCTAGAGGAGATGATGGGCGTTGGAGTGGCCTCCAGGCACGGGAGGGGGATTTCCCCTCCTCATTCCTTGGGGATGATGGGATATGTGGCGGGGCCACCTCTGCCTCCCATTAGAGTGAGGGCAACTTCTCCCCTGCGGTTCCCCAGTCCAGTTCCTGTCTAGGGGGGGGATGATGGACGTTGGAGTGGCGAGAGAGGGAGATCCGTCCCTCTTGAACTTCACCCCTGGCCACCACCACCCTTCCCTGTGGACTGGGCTGTCAGAGGATGATGGGAGGTGTACTCCAGGAGCTCCTATAAAAAGGGAGAGAAGCGCGTGTGTTTCCAGTCCTGCCCTAAAGATGACGTGTGTGTCTCCCCTCACAGGGATGATGGGACTTGGTTTTCTGTGCTGTTTCATGCTCTTGATTCTACAGAAGGCTTTCCGGCCTCCAGATTCAGCTGACTCCAGTTCCCACCATCCCCAGCGGTGCCCTGTTTGCATGCCCCAACCAACACATCTGGAGAGGCTCCGGGCTGGAAGGAAAAATGCTCTGCGAAATACTTGGCAGCTCCGTGGCTGTCATTTGTGCCGGCCGGGGATGATGGGGACTGGAGTCCACCGGCTCCTGCTTTGGGGGGTGGGGGCACAGTATCCATAAGTGACCCCTACAGATAAGGTATGGAGAGACATTGAAGGGACTCAAGGAAAAGATAGGCAGGTGAGTTAGGACGGGAGAATCTCAGCAGGATGGGCTTTTAGTGGCTTCAGATCATGACTTGGGAGTCCAGGGTTCAAATCCCTCCTCCAGAAAACTGACCAGGTGACCTGGCCCATCCCCTGCCTGGCCATCCTCAAAGCATTGTTGCCAGATCGAAAACAGAAGAGAGACACAGGCACCATCTTGAGCTCGTGAGAGAGGAATGTCATTAAAATAATGCCTTAGAGCGATGGAATCCACCCAACTTCGACTCCCACAATTTGCAACCTGTATCTCCTAACCCAACGCTGTCTCTTCAGCTGGTGAGGGAGGAACATGGGAAAATAATTCGTTAGCGCTGCTCCCTGGCCTTCTTAAGGAGAGAGTCAGCCACCTTTCACCATGGGATTTCCCCCTCCACTTTGACTCCCACAATTTGCAGCCTGTGTCTCCTAACCCAACGCTGTCTCTTCAGCTGGTGAGGGAGGAACATGGGAAAATAATTCGTTAGCGCTGCTCCCTGGCCTTCTTAAGGAGAGAGTCAGCCACCTTTCACCATGGGATTTCCCCCTCCACTTCGACTCCCACAATTTGCAGCCTGTGTCTCCTAACCCAACACCGCCTCTTTCTCTGTGTGCTTTTGGGGCCCCCGTGGAAACATTTGCCACGTCGCCCCACTCTTACACAAGCGGACTCGCCCTGGCGAAAGTCCACGTTAACATAAAGCCCTTTGTCTTTAAGTCACCATGTTTATTTGCCTTTATTTTACTTTCCTTTTCATTTTTTGCTGCGTATCTTGCCTGACAGACCTCTGGAAAGAGAGAAAGTTGACTTTACATCTTCCTGCTTAAAAAGCATTTTAAAAAAGCTTCTTTCTCTTTTTTAAATTTAAAGACTTTGAACTGTAAATTCTTGGTTTTTTCCATAGATGTGTGTGTGCGTGTGCGCGCGCTTTCTTGAATATCGTTGGGTTGTGTGTCTTTTCCTGGTTGCCGTTGTTTTATCGGTTTGGTCTTCCCAGCTTTCTAACCTCTGGATTGTCTTCCCTGCAGGATTACATTTGTCCCAGGTGCGAATCTGGTTTCATCGAAGAACTACCAGAAGAACCGAGGTAAGGAACCATTCCCTGCTTCTTTGTGCATGTCTGAATGTGTTGGGGGTCAAGGTAGTCATGTCCAACTCTAGGGGGTTCAGAGTTCATCTCCGTGTTCAGTCCTGTCTGAGTCTGCAGACGTTTCCTGTGGGTTGTGTGGCAGGCACGACTAGATGTCGGAATGCTATTACCTTTCCCACCAAAGTGGAACCTATTTACTTACTTGCAAATTTCTTGCAAATTCGAACTGCTAGGTTGGCAGGAGCACATGGAACACTGTTACCTTTCTTGCCAAAGCAGAACTCTTTATTCCCTTGCATCAAACTATAAATTAATAATTTTATTTTATCCTTATATTGGTAAAAGTCACCCTTGCTCGAAAGCCAGTCGTTTCTGACTCTAGGGTTCAGTACTCATCTCTGCTTATAGCCGAAGAGCCAGCGCTGTTTGCGTCTGCAGACGTTTCCATTGACATGTGGCAGGCATGCCTAGACGCCGGAGCACACGGAACACTGTTTAACTTGCCACCTATTTATCTACTTGCAAATTTATTCCAGTTTTGAACTACGTTGGCAGGAGCTGGAACGGACGGCAGGCGCTCACTCCGTTGTGCAGCGCTAGGGTCTTGAACTGTTGACCTGCCAACCTTCCAGTGTTTGGGGTAGCCACGCCTTAACAGTGCGGACACTATAATTATAAAATTTATTTCTTATAAGCAGTCCATCACATGTACACACACACAGTCAGCCCTGCTTTCTGTTTCTAGACAGCATTTGAAAATAATTTTTGTCGTAGGATATAATTGGAGGGGTTTTTTTTTACTGGCTTTTAAAACCTGGACCTTTGAGGCTGCTTATATATTTTCAGTGATTTTACTGATGTTTTAGAAACACTCAGAGAGTAAGTGGAACAAACTGATGTGGCACCTTAAAGGCTAACGGCTGTATTTTTAACGTGAGCTTTTGTGGATCGAGTCTACTTCATCAAACAAGGCTTTCTCTGTTGTGCCACCTGTGGAACTACCAGCCACGAGCATTCTGTCTTTTCCCGTGAGCATCAGACTGATTTTATTCCCTTCCGTCTTTCTAACCCAGGAATGTCGAAAACGGGTCCAGTTCTTCCGCCTCGACCAGCGACCAGACCAGACACCCGTTTGAGGTAAGAGTAAGATCTACCTGTGTTTGGGATGGTGGCAGCTTAGGGGTTAAGATGCTGAACTTGAAGACTGGAAGGTCAGGGGTTTGAGACCCGAGTGCTGCATGACAGAGTGAGCTCCTGTCTTCTGTCCCAGCTCCTGCCAACCTAGCAGTTTGAAAGCAAGGAATGTCAAGTAGCTAAATCGGTACCACTTCAGTGGAAAAGGTAAACAGTGTTACATGCACTCCGGTGTCTAGTCATGCCTGCCACGTGTCCAGGGGAAACATCTGCATACGCAGACAGCGCTGGCTCTTTGGCTGTGAGCAGAGATGAGCACTGACCCCTAGAGTCGGATACGACTGGCTTTCGAACAAGGGCAACCCTTTCCCTTTCCCTACCCGTGTGCCCCCTTTCCATGGCTGAGAATCCAGGTTGGTTTCATTTCTTGCTAATATTTAAAACAAATCATTATTTTGTAACGAAGAGCCTTTTGGATTCTCGCACACTTTAAATAGGAAGCTCTCTTTAGATAAGGTGCATTTTGAAGAAAATGTATTTTTTTAAAAAAAATCTAATTTAAAATTTGTGGGGTTTCTTTTCCCAATTTTAAAACAGATAATCACAAATTTTTATCAACCCTGAGAGAGACCCAATTCCTAGCAAGTGGTTCCTGTCAATTGAAATTTATTTATTTAGCGTATGGCACGTGTACACCTTGAGACAGTTGAAATAAGCCAGCCTTAACCAACTGGGTGCTTTCAGGGCACCTAGGAAGGAAGGGACCATGGTGGCTTAGTGGTTAAGATGCTGAACTTGATGATTGGGAGGTCAGCAGGTCAGCAGTTCAAGACCTGAGTGCTGCACGACAGGGTGAGTTCCAGTCGTCTGTCTCTGCTGCTGCCAACCTAGCAGGTCGAAGGCAGGAAATTTGCAGGTAGATAATCAGGTACCACTTCAGCGGGAAGGTAAACAGCGTTCCATGTCTAGTCGTGCCTGCCACATGTCTATGGAAAAATCTGCAGACTCAGACACTGCTGGCTCTTTGGCTATAAACAGAGATGAGCACTGAACCCTAGAATCAGACATGACTGGCTTTCAAACAAGGGCGACCTTTATTTATTTTTTATTTTATTTATAGTTGCATTTCTATACCGCTTTTTTTGCTCGAAAGCAACTCAAAGCGGTTTACAGAGTCAACATAAATAACAAGAGCATATCAATAAATAGCCGGACATCATACAATACAATACAAAATTAAATACAATTCAGCATATCACAAAAATTCCAGTACAGTTCAACATCATAATATCAATAATATCAATTACCTTTACCTTTAAACGGTTATTGCTTCGGCAAGAAAGGTAACAGCGTTCCATGCGCTCCTGCCAACCTAGCAGTTTGAAATTGTAAGAAGTTTGCAAGTATATAAACAGGTTTCGCTTTGGCAAGGAAGGTAACAGTATTCCTTGCATCTAGTCGTGCCTGCCACATGGCCATGGAAAACGTCTGCAGACTCAGACAGGGCTGGAAACGGAGAAGAGCACCAAACCCTTAGAGTCGGACACAACTGGCTTTGGAGCCAGGGCCGACCCTTGACCTTGAGGGAGGGGAGGATTGTTTCCTAATCATCCTCCTCTTGCCTCCCTATGTTTCAGAATGTGGACCAGCCCCTGTTCAGCCTGCCACAGGGCTATGGACAATTCGCCTTCGGCATCATCGATGACACCTTTGAGTTCCCCACCTTTGGCCCCAACCCGACGCCTGAGGACAACCGGTATGCGGAGAACCGGCGGCCAGAGCGGGAGCAGCACCCGTCCCGGCACAGATACGGTGCGCGGCAGCCCCGGGCCCGCTTCACTGCCACCACCTCCGCCAGTACCCGGCGGGCGGGCGGGCAGCACGAGGGCGTGCCTACCTTGGAAGGGTAAGCAACCAGTGTGTCCCAATGGGGGCTGGGGTGGTGGCTCAGCTCCATGGGGCAGGCAGGGAAGGAGGCGGAGGGGACTGGTGACCCTCCAGGACCCCAGGAAGGATGATGATGAGGTCCCAGCGTGCGCGGAGGGGTTTTCTGACCGGGGAAATCACCACCTATCTATCTATTTACCTATCTATCTATCCATCTATCTATTAATTCATGCATTCTATCCATCCATCTATTAATTCATGCATTCTATCTATCTATTAATTCATGCATTCTACCTACCTACCTACCTCTCTCCCTGGGCAGGATTATCCAGCAACTGGTCAACGGGATCATCGCCCCGACCACGATACCAAACCTTGGAGTGGGACCCTGGTGAGTTTGATTGGGGGGCGGCGGGTGGGAGGGGAGAACAGGTTTCAGTCTCATCACAGTTCTTTTTCTTCCTTTCTTATCTCTTTCTTTCTTTTTCTTACTTATTTTCTCCTTCTTTCTCTATTTCTTTCGTTCTCTTTTTCTCAAAATCTATTTCTTTCCCTCAAACTGTTTCTTTCTCTTTTTCCTCTCTCTTTTTTCTTACTTCCTCTCAAACTATTTCTTTCTCTTTTCTATTTTTATTTCATTCTCGCTCTCTCTTTTCAGAGATTCTTCCTTCCTTCCTTTTTCTCAGATTCTTCCACTCTCTCACTGTCTCTTACTTTATCTTCTTTCTTTCTTTCTTTCTTTTTTATTTGTATTTTGTTTTCTCTCTTCCTCTCAGAGATTCTTTTTCTATCTTTCCCACTGTCTCTTTCCTTCTTTTGCTCTTTCTTCTGCAGTTTGTTTGTTTATTTGTTTCCTTCTTTATTTCTTTCTCCTCTTCTCCTCTGTTTCCCTTCCTTCCTTCCTCTCTCTTTCTTAGAGTTTCTTCCTCTCTCTTTTTCACTGCCTCTTTCTTTCACTCTCTTTCCTCTGCAGTTTCTCTTTCTCCTCCTTTCGTTCTCTGCAGCCCTTCCCCCAATAACCTTCTATCTCTCTACTCTCCCCCCAGGGGGATCCTGCATTCGAATCCCATGGACTACGCATGGGGGGCCAACGGCCTGGACGCCATCATCACTCAGGTCAGTCGAGGGCCGTGTGTGTGTGTCTGCCTTCCTTGGGGGGTGGGGGACAGACATGGGGCTCTCTCTGTTTATTTCCCTTTCGTGGGACAAGCATTCCCCTCCTGCCAAGAGTTGGGTACCCTTCGCAAGAGCCCAGCCAAACAACCTCTGGCTGCTTCAACGGAGCCTCCATAGCCCAAAGCGCTCTTCTGATAAATGCCAATTCCTTCCTTCCAGCTGCTGAACCAGTTTGAGAACACGGGGCCTCCTCCGGCCGACAAGGAGAAAATCCAGGCTCTGCCCACTGTCGACATCACAGGGGAACACGTGGGTGAGTCAGACGCCCTTCCCTGCCTGCCACCCCTGTAAGGACAACATAGCCCATCATCCTCCCATTACAGGGGTCCCCCCATCCCACCCTGATCTGACAGAGACACCTCAAAAACCCCTTGAGGAATGGGAAATGGTTTTCGAAGAAATGAATAAGATACTACCTCTAAAACAATACGTATGAATTTGCTGCGATAATGGATTTAAGCGATAGATCAACAGAGAAATATAAAGCAAAGCAATCACACTTATCTATAGACTTGCCCCATAGAAGCACCTATTAGTGCCCTTTCTGGGTGGTTCACAAGTTAAATAACATTTTTTGCCCTCATTAACACGCTGGGTCCTCAAATGACCTCTCAAGGATGGAAGAGGCCGAGTCAACCTTGAGTCCCCGTCAGGATCAAACTCACAATGTTCTGGCTGACTTCTGTACCTGCTCCATAGCGTGCTCTCTGTGCAGTTCACAAGTTAATTATCATTCCCCCACCCCTTCATTAATACGCTGGGGACTCATTTGGCCACCATCAGAAGAAGGATGGAAGGCTGAGTCAACCTTGAGTCTCTGTCAGAATCGAACTCACAACAGGAGGACGGAAGAGGCTTTTGAGTTGACCTTGAGCCTCCTGGGCAAGATCAAACTCACAACCTGGCTGCAGGGAAAGCAGTTTTTAACCCCTGCACCACCGGGGTGCCAGAAAGGTCTGTAAAATACTGTATAGATCAGGAATTCTCAAACTGCAGCCTGTGGGCTGGATGCGGCCCATGGCACCATTTCATGTGCCCCCCACACTGCATCCACCACACCAGGAAGTGCCATGCGGTGGAGGAAGGGGGAAATGGTCGTCCGGCCCCCCGAAGCTGTCTGAGGGAGCGTGTCCCGGCCCATGGCTTAAAAAGCTTGAGAACTCCTGGTATAGATAATTTATTGAGCTTCCCCTTCTTAACTGGCCAGTCCCTCTTGAGTGGTCACTTTGGTCATTCGGTCACTCTGGGTATCTTTACTCCCCCCACCCTGGGTGCAGATTCTGGCCTCGAATGCCCCGTCTGTAAGGAAGACTACGAATCCGGCGAGAGGGTCCGACAACTGCCCTGCAACCACCTCTTCCACGACGGATGCATCGTCCCATGGTTGGAACAGGTGAGAAGCCCCCCCTGCCCCTCAGAAGCCCCAAGGTTGGGGTGATGGAGGGGGGGGATAATTCAGCTGTCCTCACCCCCACCCTTGTGAGCTGATACTGTGCTTGACTGTCCACAGGATACAATGCTCATATTTTGACATCTAATTGTGTTTCCCTCTTTTTCTTTCTTTCCTTTTTTCTTTCTTATTCTTTCTTTCTTTCCTTTTTTCTTTCTCTCAAACTGTTTCTTTCTCTTCCTTTTTTCTTTTCTTTTTCTTTCTCATTCCTTCTTTTCTTCTCTTTCAAACTGTTTCTTTTTTTCTTTTGCTTTCTATTTTCTTTCTTCCTTTTCTCTCTTTCCTTCTTTCCTTTTCTGTCTCTTTTCTTTCTCACTTTTTCTCTGTCTTTCTTTCCTTCTTTCACTTTTTTCTTCTCTTTTTCTTTCTTTTTTCTTTTTCTATCTTTCCTTCTCTTTTTCACTCTTTTTTCTTTCCTTTCCCTTCTTTTACTCTTTCTCTCTCGCTTTCTTTCTCTTTTTCACTCTCTCTCTCTCTTTCTCACTTTCCTTCACTTTCTGTCTCCTTTTCTCTCTTCCTTCTCTCTCTCTCTCTTTCCTCCTTCCTTCCCCCTTCCGCCCTCGGCCTGCCCCCCCCCCCAAAGCACGACACGTGTCCTGTCTGTCGGAAGAGCTTAAGTGGTCAAAACACGGCCACCAACCCTCCCGGACTCTCGGCCATGAACTTCGCCACTTCCTCCTCTTCCTCTTCTTCCTCCTCTTCCTCCTCCTCTTCCTCCAGTTCACCGAGTAACGAGAACTCTGCAAACAACTCCTGAGGGGGCGAAAAACCCGTTTTAGACCACCGCCTCCCCTGGAAAAAACTACAACACGAAACTTCGCCTTTTTCTCAAATTCTCTTTTTTCTAATGCCGTCTAAGGTCGTGGTTTGAAACGCCGCCTCTGCCCCCCCAGGACCAACGGAGGGGATTTTTGGGGGGGAGGGACTGCCAGGCTAAATGGGGTGGGGGGAGAAGACCCCCCAAAAAACAGAGCCAGCATAAAAGGGGGGGGGCCCTGGCATTTCCACCCCAACAGCCCCATAAATTCACTTGATTTGACACTTCTCCCAAATGGGGAATTCATCACTTGGGGGAAACGCGAGGTAGACCCCCCCCTTGCAAAGCCTGCCTGAGCATTTAGGGGGGCCCTCCGTCGCCTTCTCGGCCCATTCCCCAAAAGACAGCGGTGTGTGTGTGTGTGTCAGAAGAGCAGAGGTTGATATTTGGGGGGGGCGCATTTGAATGGGCCAATTTCTTTACATTGAGTTTGTCTGGCCAGTTTCTGACGCATGGATCCCCCCCCCCCCCCCCCATGTTCCTTTGCTCTGGAAAAACAAGGACACAATTGAAAACAAACTCCCGCCCCTGACCCACACATTCACACCCACACAACTCACGGGGTCTACTTGGATTTCCAGCTTTTGGGGTTGGAGCAGATCTTTGGGGGGGGAGACCTTTCGTGTAGGGAGGGGGAGGCATTTTTTTGGGGGGGGGGACGAGAAAGCAGACCGGTGGGGGGGCTCTTGTCCTACAACTGGTTTAAGTGCGTTTCCACTCTTTATTTCCTCCCCCCCCCCACCTTGTTTAACCCCTTTTTATTTGGCTATTCGGCACTTAAGAAAGACAAAAGGGTTTTTTTATATATAATTTTAAATTATTACTGCTGTTTAAATAAATGGACATGTCAGCTCAGAGATCAATCGATCGCTCTGTGGAACTTCTGGGGTTTGTGCCTCGTCCTCCGGGAGGGAAACCAGCGATTGGGGGGCGGGGAGGACATTTAGTTAGTTTCCTTCCTTCCTTCCTTTCTCTCTCTGTCTTCCTATTTCTCTTTCCTTTCTTTCTGTCTCTTTCTTTCCCTCTCTTCCTTTCTTTTCTTTTTGTCTGTCTCTTCTTTATTCCATTTCTCTCTCTTTCTTCCTTTCTTTTTCTCTTTCTCTCTGCCTTTCTCCTGTTTCTCTTTCTATTCTTTTTCTTTCTCCCTCATTTCTTTCTCCTTTCTGTATCTCTCTCACTCTTCTTTCTTTCTTTCCTTTCTCTCATTCTTTTGTTCTTTTTCTTTTTCTCTTACTCTTCTTTCTTCTTTATTTCCTTCCTTCCTTTCTCATTCTTCTTTCATTCTTTCTCTCACTCTTCTTTCCTTCCTTCCTTCATGTCTATCTTCCTATTTCTCTTTCCTTTCTTTCCTTTCTGTCTGTCTCTTTCTTTCCCTCTCTTCCTTTCCTGCTTAAACCTGGGGTGTCCAAACTACGGCCCATGGGCCAGATCTGGCCCCTGATGCCAATTCATCCGGCCTACACTGCCCTCGTTGCTCACGGAAGCAGAGTTAAACACGTCTTTATGAGCATGTTTAACTTCTGCTTTCGGTGCCAGCCGGATGAATTCGCATCGGGGCCCGGATCCGGCCGATGCTGTAGTTTGGGCATCCCTGACGTAAACTGTCTCTTGGAATCAACCTGCCAGTTCCCAACAGATTTTGGCCATTTCAGTGGCTACCTGGTGCTTTGAGGTTTGACCCACACCTGGTGGCGTTTGGTTGAGTTTGTGACTACAAAACCTATGTGCTCAGGGTTAGAGGGCTCCCTTCCATTCCTCTTCCTGGAGCCAGCGCTGTGCCACTTCCAGAAGGGCCCAGCCAGGTACGTTTTCCCGCGGAACTCACCTGGCCAGGTAGACGTCATCACACCTGTCAAGCAACTGGTGGGCCAAGCTGGGTGGGTCTGTCTGTCTGTCCATTCTTGCGTTCTTCAGAGGAAACCTGACCAGTGACAAGGTTGAGGGCGGCCAAACTATCTCCGTTCCCTTTGCCGCCACTTTACGGAGCGGGCTCAGGAAAGTTGGGCGTGAATGAACCGTGAGTGCCACTTTAATGGTGTTTACAGAAGCATAGAATGGCTGAGTTGGGAAAGGGGTCCCCTGAGTGGAGTTTCTCCAGCAAAAATCCTTTCAACCCAGCGTACAGTAATCTGACACGAAATGTATTTAGCCTCTTGGCCTACAACAATATATTAATTTATTGCATTTTTAATACTGGCCACATGGGATATTTCCCGCTTTGAGTGGTGTGCACACAAAAAAATGGAATTAGAGAATGCCAAGGTCCTTCTCGCTCGTCGTATTCCAGAGCCCATTATCCACCCCATTCTTGCAACTGTGCAATGGAGGGGAGGGGGTTCTGTTCCCGACGTGCAAAACTTTGTACTTAACTCCCTGTTAAACTCCATTCTGTTGAGCGTCAAGTATCTCGGGGTCTTTTTAAAAACAATATTTTCCTTGAGTTTTAACACAATTCCCACTCCTTCCCCATATATATATATATATATATATATATATATATATATATATATATATATATATATATATATATATATATATATATATATATATATATATATAAAAGTGCAAAAATTAAATTAAGTGCATAAATTAAATTAAATATATTTCTCTTCAAGCAGGGATTCTCAACCTGCGGCCCATGGACCAGATGCGGCCCACATCACCATTTCATGTGGTCTCCCCACTGCCTCTACCACACCAGGAAGTGCTATGTGGTGGAGGAAGGGCAAAATGGCCGTCCGCCCCCCGAAGCTGTCTGAGGGAGCGGGACCCAATGGCCCCCGGCTTAAAAAGGTTGAGAACTCCTGTCTTAAAGCATCCTGAAATGATATTGGCCTTTTCTGCAGCCACATCACACCGTTGGCTCATATTTGCCCTGTGTTTCCTGACACATACACACACACCGGCTGTTGTAAAAAATAATAAATAAATCAGTTTTCAACCGAGATGCTCGCATCTGGTCACGGTCCGACTGGGTCCCATGACCTCAGGAGGCCAGCAGAGGCAGGAAGTGGGTGGACAGATGTTCCCGGCGGGTCTTGGGCCCCCTCCGCGGGATGCCCCGGCCGTTGAGGGAGAGGAACATGGGCCGCCCTTCGTGGCGCCAGCGGGACGAGGCGTAAGTGTTGTAGCCGTTCTCCTCGATGCGCTCCTTGAAGTGGCAGTTGAGGCCAAACTTTTTCTGCAGGAAGAAAATGCAAATGCAGTGACTTTAGGTCAAAGGTCGCCCCTTGCTCGAAAGCCAGTTGTGTCTGACTCTAGAGTTCAGTGCTCATCTCCGTTTACAGCCCAAGAACCACTGGCTGAGTCTGCTGATTTTTCCCTGGCCACACGGCAGGCATGACTGGACTAAACACTGTTACCTTTCCTTCCGAAGGGGTACCTGTTTATCTACTTGCCACTTTCTCGCTTTCGAACTGCTAGGTTGGAAGGAGCGAATGGAGCACTGTTCCCTTTTCTGACGAAGCAGTACCTGTTTATCTACTGGCAAATGTCTTCTTTCAAACTGCGAGGTTGGCAGGAGCACATGGAACGCTGTTATCTCTCTACCCGCTAAACCTCCACTTCTCGCCCCACGAGATTTAAGGGTGAAACTTACCGTCCCGTAGACTCTGCCTTTCCGACTCATAGCCAGGTAGAAGCCGCTGTGGATGGCCTGGATAACCACGGTGCCAATTTGCACGGATCGGATCTCCATGACATCTGGAAGAAAACAGGCAAGAATAAATCAGGCTTGTTAATGCCTCCAGGAGCCTTCATTAGCTGATTAAAATGCAACAAAATCCATTCAATATGTACATTAAATGTGATTGCATGGAACAGAATAGGGTTCATGGCTCAACTCCATTTACAACCTCAAGAGCCAGCACTTTCTGAGTCTGCAGACATTTCCGTGGTCACATGGCATGTAGCACACTGCAACCTTTCCCACTGAAGTGGTACCTCTTTATCTACTTTCAAATTTCTTGCAATTCCTAACTGCGAAGTTGGCAGGGGCTCACGGAACACTGTTAAATTTCCCACCGAAGTGGTACCTGTTTATCTGCTTGCATATTTCTTGCAATTTCAAACTGTTATGCTGTCGGGAGTGCATGGAACGCTATAACCTTTTCTGCTGAAAGGGTACCTCTTTTATCTGCTTGCACATTTCTTGCAATTTCAAACTGTTAGGCTGTCGGAAGTGCATGGAACGCTATAACCTTTTCTGTCAAAGGGGTACCTGTTTATCTACTTGCAAATTTCTTGCCGATTAACAATTTCAGAGTCGGAATTAGGAGATCAATTTCAGACTGACCACCACTATTGCCACCAGGGACCGAATCCTGCCTAGACTTACTGTTTGGGCTGTTCTTCTGCCGCTTCCCTTCGACACGCCCGTCACCTCCGATGCACAAGAAAAAGTGGTTGTGTGAATAGAGCCGCCTCAACCGGATGTCCCCTTCCAGGTGATGGTAACTCCGGATGCTTCGGACGCTTTGGGGCCACCAGCGCCTGCCGGATGGCTGCAAATCCACATCTCTGTGTCCCCAAGCGTAAGGGGCGAGAAGGACCACGAGGATCAGCCATCGGGTCCATCCCCTGCCCAGGTCCACCTGAACCATAGCAGTCCCAAAGGCCAAAGGCCAGAAGAGTCTGTGCAGTTCCGAAGAGGGCGAAGGGGAATCATAGATCTCCAGGCGATGACCCCACAGGCACGGCGGAACGCTTAGCCCAAAACGGTCAAGGTGTTGCCCTTTGCTTGAAAGCCAGCTGTGTCCGACTCTAAGGTCCAGTGCTCATCTCTGTTGGCAGCCTAAGAGTCAGCGTCGCCTGAGTCCACAGACGTTTCCTTGGTCCTGTGGCAGGCACAACTAGATTCTGGAATGCCGTGACCTTTCCTGCCGAAGTGATACCTGTTTATCCACTTGCAAATGTCTCACAACTTGGCAGGAGAAGGGGCAGACGACGGACACTCAATCCGCCACGCAGCGCTCGGGTCTTGACCTGCCGACCTGCCTCGCTTCCCGTTGTCAAGCTCAGTGTCTAAACAGCTAAAAGCCACCACAGTCCCCCTTAGTTGGGGAGGGGATCAGTTGTTTGGTACTATCAACTCCTTCCACCCAGCCGGGAGCCTTCAAGTCAGGCTAAAAGCAAAGTAGTTGATTCTTCTTCTCCCGTGTCCCGGTCAAAACTTTTATCTCCCAAAACAGAGCCACTTTCTCAGCTTCGGTCGTTTAGCCAGAATCAAACCCTCCTCCTTGAGGTCTAACCTCTTGCTGAGCCTTGCCAGCCTTAGGAAGCAGGTCTTCTTCTCTCTGCCGCAAATCTCCCAGAAGCGACTGTACCATCAGCCGGCAGGGATGGAAACAGCCGGTGTGGGTTCACCTGCCTACCTACCCAGGTAATGTCAGGCGGGACATTACCTACGTCCCGGCCAATCCCTGCCACCCAGAGGCGGAGCCAGGCATATGGGTGTGTTGTTGTCTCATTCGTGAGATGCTTTCAAGCCCAACCTTGAGAAATTGCAAGTAGGGAAATAGGGACCACTTTAGTGGGAAAGGTAAACAGTGTTCCGTGTGCTCTAGTCATGCCTGCCACATGACCACGGAAACATCTG
Organism: Bradypodion pumilum; assembly: GCA_035047305.1. Taxonomy (NCBI): domain Eukaryota; kingdom Metazoa; phylum Chordata; class Lepidosauria; order Squamata; family Chamaeleonidae; genus Bradypodion; species Bradypodion pumilum. The sequence goes on along the minus strand of JAWDJD010000007.1, from coordinate 40,964,142 downwards.
CAGACACAGACAGCACTGGCTCTTCGGCTATGAAACAAAGATGAACACTGAACCCTAGAGTTGCATACAACTGGATTTGGAGCAAGGGCGACCCTTGACCTTCAAGCCTTACTAATTGGTTGGAGGAAAAGCCCTCTTCACCACCTCTGTTCCATGGGTTCAAGTCTTCAGGGGTGCCCATACTTCTCCTTCTGAGGTAGACTTCACCTAAAGCAGTGATTCTCAACCTGTGGGCCAGATGTCGCCCACAGTGCCATTTCATGTGCCCCTCCAACCGCCTCCACCACACCAGGAAGTGCCATGTGGTGGAGGAAGAGTAAAATGGCCGCCCGGCCCCCGAAGCTGTCTGAGGGAGCCTGACTCGGCCCCCGGCTTATAAAGGTTGAGAACTCCTGACCTAAACAGTGGAGGCTCCATTGTTTCGGGGGGGGGGGGCGTTTCCCAGGGACGGAAAGTGTTCTCTCCCTCAGGTTTCTCTACCCACTTTGTTTCGAGTGGGCGAAACAATTTCACCCCGTTTTGTAGCAGGGAGTTCCGCAGGCCCGATGGATCGACTCTCCCTGCATTTCTCTTCAGATGAACACATGGCTTAATGGATCCTCCATCAACTGCTTCCCTGTAGTCATCAGAAAAGGTATCTGGTGTTGTTGTTGGGCGTCCCTTCGTCATCATGACACACTGACCCAGCATGTTGTGTATGTGTGTGTCTCAGAAATGTGAGTCAGTGATTTATTTGCAATCCCTAAAGCAGGGATTCTCAACCTGTGGCCCGTGGGCCAGATGCGGCCCGTGGTGTTGTGCTCCAATTTTAAGTATTATTTCAAACACTTACATCCAAACAAGTTTGAATGCAGAAGTCTTAGATTCTAGACTCTTATACCCAATTATGCCTAGACAATTAATTTTAGTTCTAAGAACTTATAGCCCAATGCCCTTAGAAGAGTTTTAGAATTTTTGTGAGTTCCGTTTTTAGTCACCATATGGACTTATGGACCAATCTGGCTTATGGATCTGGCTTATGGACCAATCACAGCCGGCACCTTCTCCGTGTTCTCAACTCCTCATGGCTTAATTGAATTAGAAAGCAATTCAGGAGAAAAGTTATTTCAAATCGGAGCTCTTTATTATTGATCAATATTAAAGCTCAGCTCTTGGCACTCAATCTACAAACTGGGGTGTTTGTCAGAATGGCGCCCCGAACAAAGAAAAGGTACAGGATTTACATTTTCCTCCTTTCCCCTCCTCCCAAATTCCCTTTGCAATTCAAAAAATAGTGTCTTGTTAGTAAGCAATTAATGTTCAAATTTTGACCTAAAAGGTGACAAAAGTTCTGATAACTTTCCTCTTTCTTGATTGGTCCTTTTGGCTTTCTCGCCTGGAATCTAAACTAGAAAGGGAAGGGTCTCTAAGATTTAAGACCTGGCTAATGGGAGATAGTATAGTGTTCTCTAACCTTGAGAAATGTTGCATTTGAAGCTACACTCCTTAGCCTTTTCCTGTCATAAAGTTGTAACAAAGCTGATGGATGGTTGTGGATTCAGGTGGAGGGATGGATAATTATCTTTAGAATAGCTCTTTATCGTTTAACGATGCTTACAAAGAGCTTGTTCTTACATTCAAAAATGCTTACAAAGGGCTTTTTGATTCTTACATTTCACTAATATATATTTATTATATATTATATATTTTTCTCTATACTGTAATATATATTTCCTCTAGGACAGGGATTCTCAACCTGTGGCCCGTGAGCCGGATGTGGTCCCCAACACCATTTCATGTGCCCCCCTCCACCACCTCCAGCACACCAGGAAGTGCCATGTTGGTGGAGGAAGGGCAAAATGGCCATCCGGCCCCCGAAGCTGTCTGAAGGCGCATGATCCGGCCCCCAGTTTAAAAAGGTTGAGAACTCCATCCTAAAGGTTAAAAATAAAAACATAAATCAGACGTGGCAGTCGCTGGCAGAAGGAAACGCCCTACCTCCCCAGGCGGATTGATGGCCAAACAAAATGCCAAAATAATAAGTATGCAAGCTTTTGACACCCCCCCCTTTTCTTCTGTAAATGCTGCATCCGCAATTCTTAATTGGATGCAGAGTTATTTGATGGTCAGAAAGTTGCACAAAATTCCTTTGCTCAAAAGCCCTTTTATCTTCTTGCAAATTTCTTGCCATTTCAAACGGCTAGCTTGGCAGAGAGCTGAGGCAGACGACGGGAGAAAAAGAAGGAAGGAATTTAATAATTATCCTTTGGTATCTCTTGTGATCATTTGTCCAGTGTGTGTATGGGGGAATCTTCCTAATTACCGTATATACTTAACTATAAGTCATCCCGAATATAAGTCGAGACCTAAGTTGGACTTCCAAAACTAGGAAAATAGATTGACCTGAGTATAAGTCGGGGGTAGAAAATGCAGCAGCTTCTAGTGTGTTTCAATAATTAAAATACATGAAAATAGGGTAAAATTAATTAATTTAGACATTTGTGTGGGTATGTTTTTGAGTACGTTGACGCGAGTAGAAGTCAAGCCCCATTTTTGGACCTCATTTTGGGGGCTAAAAAACCCGACTTATACTTGAGTATCTACGGTAATCCTCCTGTTGCCCTGCATTGGGTCATACTTCCTCAGACAGCTGCGGGCTAGACAGCCATTTGGCCCTTCCTCCACCACATGGTATTTCCTGGTGTGGTGGAGGCAGTGGTGTGGCCACATGAAATGGTGTTATGGGTCGCAGGTTGAGAATCCCTGATTTAAAGTTAGGCAGTTCTTTCAAACTTTGGACTGCCCAAATGAAGCTGCGTTTAGGGGCTTCTCCTTCTGCAGTGGCTCAAGTGGTTAAGATGCTGACTGGGAGGCGGAAGGTCAGCAGTTCGGAACCCGAGTACTGCTGGACATAATGAGTGCCCGTCCTCTGTCCCAACCTAGCAGTTCGAAAGCAAGACATTGCAAGTAGATCAATAGGGACCACTTTGGTGGGAAGGTAATCAGTGTTCCGTGCGCTCCCGTGTCTAGTCATGCCTTCTTCTTCTTCCCATTTTTCTCCTTCTTCTTCCCCCTTCCCCTTCTTCTGCCCAGTCTTCTCTTCCTTCTTCAAGTGACAACCCCCCCCCCCATTTTAACCGGTGGAAACCGTTCCTAGCACTAAAATTAACTCCAATGCATCACATTTCTTTAACAACATTTTTCTTTTGCAACAGGACTGAAATGTCATCCCACCATCTAATTTTTTCAGGGCTTGCTCATTGTCTTTCACCCGCCTGGAATTGTGTCATTGATGTAATGCTTTGGAAAACTAACCAGTTTCATGTGTCGTAATCCTGGGTCAGTATTTTTCAACCCAGTTTGTTTTCCTGGATCATTTTACTCGTTGTCACTCAACAAATATAAACCAAAAACCCCCATCGGTCTGAAGGAAAGAGATTCCCAACTCCTCAGCCACTTATGCATCTCTGAAGCCCCGGGCAAAAGTTTTATTTAAAAGTAATTACGGCACAATCCTTTGTTGCAAACGAGGCTGTTTTCATTTCCTGCAACATTCCTAAATCTTTACAGTTCTAGGGCGGAAGAGGAACTGGATTAAGATTCAAACAGGGCTTTGCGTAATTCTGACAGGTCATCTGTTTCAACCTGGCTCAGCACAAACTCAGTTTGGCAAACAGGAAGCAGCTTCTGAGATATTTTGGCTGGTTTTGCATCCAATTAAAAATAAGTTAACGAGCCGCTCCAAGCAAGGGGAATTCAACATGGCTCTTCTTGGTTGGAGCGCCAGCCAAAACATTGGCTATGAAAACTGGTTCGTGTCGTAAAGGCATGTTCAGAGTGCTGTAGTAATTAAAGAGGTGTGTAGAAGACACAGTGTGGCTTAGTGGTTAAGACGCTGAACTTGACTGAACGTTCAGCGGTTCGAGACCTAAGTGCTGCACGACAAAGTAAGCGTCCATCGTCTGCCCCAGCTCCTGCCAACTTAGTCCAGTAGTTCGAAAGGAAGAAATTTGCAAGTAGATAAAGAGGTACCACTTTGGCAGGAAAGGTAACAGCATTCTGTGTATCTAGTCATACCTGCCACATAACCACAGAAATGGAGATGAGCACTGGACACAACTGCCTTTCAAGCAAAGGAGACCCTTTACCTTTAGAAGAAATCAGCCTGGAAACTGCATACTGTATTTCAATTTAAACTGAAGCCTAAGTAATACCGTTCTTTGTTTACTATAGCTGTTTCAAAGCTCTTATATAACTAGGTGTGTTTTTTTAAAAAAAATTTTTTTTATTATAAATAAATATTATAAACGGCCTGGTTTGAGCATGTAGAAGAGGATCTTGGAACCAGCTGCAGTCGCTCGGGCAGTGGAGGATGCTCCAGCTGCAGCAACAGGCCCCTCTACCACCGGCGGTGTCCGGACCCCGTCCCGGGGCACAAAGTGCTGCTATGGCGGTGCACGGCCGGAATAGAGAGGCTGTTGTACTATGGAATTGTTTTATATTATGTTATGTGCTTTTGGGAACTCTTTCTATTATTGTTATATTATAATGTGTTGTTTTTTTGTAGACTGAATTTTTGTATATTGTATTATTGTTGTGCATTTATTTTGTATATTGTTGATTTATGCTGTGATTTTTGTGAGCCACCCTGAGTCGGCATATGCTGAGTGGGCAGCATACAAATCAAATAAATCAAATCAAATAATAATTACACATTATAATAAAACAGCAAAACAAATAATACAATGTTGCAATACACAAAAATACTGTGTGTTTCCTCCACCCAGCGGGAAAATATATATTCTTCTTTTGATGATGACTGATTTTTATTAAATATATAATCCATTATAATGTACTGCACCTAACACACACACATTATATTTATCCTTATTATACAAAACACTATACTAATATTTTAGAATTCTAGTTTACAATATTCTAGAGATACTATGCAACACAATGACATGTTATAATAGCAAGTTTTTATACACAGGATACTTAAATATGTTAGCCTATATACTTAAAATACAAAGAAGTTATATTATTCTTACGTCTTAATTAACACATTCACTTAATGATAACTATATTCATTCATTTATTATTTAGTAGAATTTTATATCAGTAGTTTTAGCAACATTATAAAAGGATACTGTATAGAATAGTGAGATGTAAGAATCAAAAGGCCCTTTGTAAGCATTTTGAATGTAAGAACTAACAAGCTCTTTGTAAAAGATAAAGAAGTAGGTAAGATGCTATTCTAAAGATAATTACCCATCCCTCCACCTGAATCCACAACCATTCATCAAGTTGTTACAAACAGACAGGAAAAAGCTAAGGAGTAGTGCTGTTACAGTACAATGTATCTCTATGGAAACGACGTTGTACGAGGCATCGCAGCAAGGATTTTGCATGCCTCATACAAAGTCCAAATCCGTATAAAGTCCAAACTTGTGGAACCAAGTTGTATGAGGTATCACTGTAATTTTAAATTTTACTATAAATACAAAAATAACAATTACACATTACAATAAAACAGCAAAACAAACAATACAATGTTACAATACACAAAAATACTGTGTGTTTCCTCCACCCAGCAGGAAAAAATATATGCTTCTTTTACCTTGTTTAATCTACAATCTTTAATTTGTAATTTATCCTTCTTTCCCAAATGATATTTGCTCTTGATCTGTTTTCCCCCCTTTCATCCATGCACAATCCTGAATGTTTCTGGATATAACTAGGTCTGTTGCAACCAGCATTCTACCGGTAAATGTATCTGGCTGATGGTCTTAACTGGGGCTTATTTGGGTGTAGGGCTTATATTTGAGCTTACTGAAAAACATCATGCTAGGACATTTTCTAGCTAGGTCTTATTTTTGGAGGAATACAGTATATCCCCATCAGTTAGACCAGGGATTCTTAACCTATGGCCCACAGGCCGGATCTGGCCCATGGCACCAAATCATCTGGCCTTCAATGTTGCTCCAGCCATGGCTGCGTTTATGACAGCTGTAAAACACCTGCGGATGCAGCGTTTACAATGGGGAACTACCAGTCCAATACCCTCAAATGTCTGAGGGAGCATGACCCGGCCCTCCCTCTTAAAAAGGCTGAGAACCCCTGAGTTAGACCAAGGGTCTGCAAATTTGGCACTCCAGATGTTCTTGGACTTCAATTCCCAGAATCTCAAGTCAGCACACCTGCTGATCAGGGCTTTTGGGAATTGAAGTCCAAATGCACCTGGAGATCCAAGTTCGCAGACCCCCTGAGTTAGACCAATGCATCGTAATGACATTGCAAGTTAAATGGATGTTGTGGGTGCAGAAACATGGGTTTGTTGTGGCTCCTGGACTCTGCCCTGGGGGAAGAGCATGAATTGTTGGCTGGAAGGCATGGAAAGCCTTGACTAAAGTGGGGGAAGGTTGATCCTAAATGCAAAGGTTAATAAGCTCACCTAAGGCCAGGATGTTTGTCCTGCTAAAGCTGGAAGGGCCTTTTGCATATGTTTAAAGTGTGCAATTTAAGATGATGTAGCCTTTGAGATGTGGTGTTGGAGTCCTGAGAGTCCCTTGGACAGCAAAGAGAACAAATAGGTCAATACTGGAAGAAATCAATCCTGACTGTTCATTGGAGGGACAAATAGTGAAGATGAAGCTAAAGTACTTTGGACATCAAATGAGAAGGGAAGACTCACTTGAGAAGGCCTTGATGCTGGGAAAGGTTGAGAGCAAGAGAAGAAAATGAGATGGATAGATGGTATGTGGACACAATGGGCACAGAGCTTGGTGGGCTGAGGAGAATGGTGAAGGACAGAGGTGCCTGGAGGAAAATGGTCCATGGGGTCACAAAGGGTCGGAATCGACTGTGCGACTGAACAACAACAACAACAACAACAACAACAACAACAACAACAACAACAACAACAACAACAACAAGATGATACTATCTTAGTGTCAGAAAGCAGCAATCATTTGCAACCACAAGAAAGAGCCAAACCAGATTAGACGATGGAGGAAGGAGCTCAATGGATAAGGAAATAACATTAAAGGAGAGGATGTGGTTGAGGAACTCAACCTCCCCTACGTAACTTGGAGGACTCTGAATAGGCTGAGTGGGTTCAAGTTCCTAAATGAAAGACCTACAGGCTCAGGAGAGTGGACAACAATAGGCAGCATGGAATGAGGAAGTTCCATATGTGAGATGGACTGACTGCCTAAAGGAAACCAAGGCTTTTGAGTATGCAAGGTCTGAGCGGGGCTTTTTGAGGAGAGGGTAGCAAAGCAAAAAGCAGTAAGCCAATCAGGTTTTGGGGTAACACGTGTCCTGCTGTCGTAATTTATGCTTTACTTGCATCCACACGTTACCCTAACCCTGGTCGCCCCTCGTTTAAAAAACAACCATTGTGCTATCATTTAGTATCTCTAGGATCTCTCCCGTTGCCATGGTGACAGCAGGACGGGCCCCCTACAGGATGTCGCGTGCGTGACGTATCACGTCGTGCGCCGAGTGGGCAGGCCCAGAGCCACTCAGCGGGAGGCGCATGCGCGAAAGCTATGTACGTTGTCCGTTTGGTAGTGTTTAGTTCATGGAGGTATAATATTCTACCTCCATGGTTTAGTTTAGTTACGCCGCCATCAAAGGGAGCGTTAGCGCATGCGTAGTCTCAGAGCTCGGAGAGGCGCCTGCTCTGAGTGCGCATGCGCAAAAAGGCGAGCTTTTTTTTCTTATTCAAAGGCGCATGGGCCCTTCTATCCGCGCACATATAATACGTCGTCTCTCCGCGCCACCCTTTCCCGGCACCTGCGTAGTTCCTCGTTGCTGTGTTTGCCGGTCTTTTGGACGCCATGGACGACGAAGAGGAGACTTACCGGCTGTGGAAGATCCGCAAGACCATCATGCAGGTACGGAGGGGGTGGAGAAGCAAGGGGGCAGAGAGGCCTACCTGGCAGGGCTGTTGTGACCCCAGAAGGGCGGGCGGACGGGCGGGAGGCCTTCCATGCTTTTGGGCTCCCGGGGAGGGAAAGGAAGATGGGTTTTGTAGTCCCTCCGGCCTGAAGCTGACCGTGCGAGCCCTTGGAGGACGGGGTTGGGCAATGGAGACTACAAATCCCATCTCCTCTCGCCCAGGGAATACACAGGAGACGGAACAGGACCTGGGAGGGCTGTTTTTTGGGGTGGGGGTGGGGGGGTGGGGTTGGGGACGATGAGCCTTGGGCTCCATTGAGGCCTTCAGGTTCCTCGCCCTGAATCCACCAGAATCTGGTCGTGATGGTGGGGACACAGATGTCTCCACAGTTTGCACCTTGGACTACAAGTCCCATCTGCCCTCACACACAGGGGAGGGAGCAGGGCCTAGGAGGGCGTTTTGTGGCTGGTTTTGGGGACACTGGGGCCCCAAAAGGTTGCATCTTGGACTACAATTCCCATTAGCCCTAGTAGCCTTTGAAAAAGCCCAAGCTCAAAAATCCTTTAATTGGTATTTAAAAAACAACAACACAATGTCGTCTATAAGAAATATGACGTACTGGGAATGATTGGCAAAAGTATAATTAAAGTAACTTAAATGTATAATTAAAGTAAGGGTAAGATTGTTAAAAGAGACTAGTTTGGCCACCCCTGTAATAAGCTTTTGCTGTTCTCCTTCTTGCTAATTCTTTCCTTGCAAGCAGACAAACATGTATGTGTAAGATCACCATTTTGTTCCGCCACATGGCAAAATTTCTGAAAAGACTTTAACAAAGCAGAGCGCAGTTTTATCTCTCTGGGTTAATTGTAAGTGAGGACTATTTTTGGTTATCTTTCTAAACATCATGTGGAGTGTGTTTAATTGCTAGGCTAAAACAGGGAGGAGAAACTTTGGGCAAGTTGTGAGTCGAAGTGAAGTTGCTTCTGAAACTGCTGCTGCACTAAGATTGCCTTCACAGTATGGTAATGTTAAAGGCCACCTTTGCTCGAAAGCCAGTCATATCCAACTCTAGGGTTCAGTGCTCATCCCTGTTTGTAGCCGAAGAACCAGCTATAGTCTTTTAGGTGGCACAATGATTTTTTTTTACTTTGTTTTTGCTCTTTTGTTTTGTTTACTGTCTAATTAAAAAAATGACTGCAGTGACTCAAGTAATTAAGACACTGAACTCAACAACTGGAAGGTTGCCGTCCGATTCCCAAGTACTGCAGGACGGAATGAGCTCAAGTCTTTGTCCCAGCTCCTGCCAACCTAGCAGTTCAAAAGCAAGAAATTGCAAGTACATAAATGGGAACCACTTTGGTGGGAAGGTAACAGCGTTCCATGTGCTCTGGTGTCTAGTCATGCCTGCCACATGACCATGGAAACATCTGCAGAAGTAGATAGCGCTGGCTCTTCGGCTTTGAAACAGATGAGCACTGAACCCTAGAGTCGGATACGACTGGCTTTCGAACAAGGGTGACCTGATTTTTTTAAAAAGAACATGTAGTCCTTTTCAGACTGGTTCGTAAGCCTTTGAAACTGTTTGAAAAATTGTGATTCTGCCCCCCCCCCCCCCCCCCGCCCTGCCTCTCATTTCCTCTGCCAATTTCAGAGCATTTTAATACGGAAGAGGATTTTTTTTAATTCTGGTATACAGTGGAACCTCGGTAAACGTGATTAATGTGTTTTCCAGGAAATTTCTTACAGCGAAAATTACTTTAGCCGAGTTTCCCATAGGAGTACACTGCATGCAATTTCCCATAATAATAATATGGTCACTAGAATTGGGTGGGGGAATCCCTTCCTTCTCTCCCTTCTAATTATTGTTGTTTCGACACCCTCCCAGCTCTGTCATGACCGAGGTTATCTGGTGACCCAGGACGAGTTGGACCAGACCCTGGACGAGTTCAAGGCCCAGTTCGGGGACAAGCCCAGTGAAGGCCGGCCTCGGCGGACGGATCTCACAGTCTTGGTGGCTCACAACGATGACCCCACGGATCAAATGTTTGTCTTTTTCCCAGGTAATTGCACAAAAGCATGTTTGGTCACCAGGTGGCTGTTGTCCCATTGGCTACACCCGATTGCAGGTCAACAAACATCACAATCTTTGAGGAGGTTCTTTCTGCGTACCCCCCAATCACAGGTCTTAAATACCTGTATATGCCTGACTATAAGCCGACCCAAATATAAGCCAAGGTACCTAATTTTGACCTGAAAACCCAGGAAAATAGATTGACCCAAGTATAAGCCAAGGGTGAGAAATGCAGCAGCCGTTAATGAGTTTCAGTAATCGAAATACATGAAAATATGGTAACAATTAAATTGTTGGCATACGCAATCCAGTGTGGTCTTGGTACCCTCGTGATCGCTAACCCGAGTATAAGCCATGTCCCCCTTTTGGGGCTAAAAAGCTCAGCTTATACTCAAGTATATACAGTAGTTTTTTTAAAAAAAATATGCAAGTTATTTCCAGTGAAACAACTGTAGAACGGAGGCAATACCTTTTATCAGTTCCATGTTTTTGTAATAGGCTATTTGAAAACACATATGTATATAATCATTTTTAAAATCACAACGGTGACTCTTGCCTTTCATTCTTTCATTAAAACTCTTCTCAGAGGAGCCAAAGGTTGGCATCAAAACCATCAAGATGTACTGCCAGCGGATGCAGGAGGAGAACATCACTCGGGCCTTGATCGTGGTCCAGCAAGGCATGACACCCTCGGCCAAGCAGGTATCCCAGTCTAGGTAGCCTGCAGGTAGAGGCATAAAACATTTGTGGCAACTTAAAGACTCACTGCTGTCTTGGTAATGTGGACCTTCGTGGCTCAAGTCCCACTTTCTCAGACCTAAGAGCCAGCATTATCTCAGTCTGCAGGTGTTTCTGTGGTCACGTGGCAGGCAGGACTAGACGCACAGAAAACGGTCACCTTCCCTCATGTGGTACCTATTTATTTGCTTGCAAATGACTTGTTTTTGAGCTGCTAGGTTGGCAGGAGTGCACAGAATGTTGTAACTTTTCCTATCCAAAGCGGTACCTGTTTACTTTCAATTTCGAACTGCTAGGTTCACAGGAGCTGGGACAGAAGATGGGAGTTCACTCCGTCTTCCGGCACTCAGCTCTCAAACTGCTGACCTTCTGGTCATGAAGTTCAGGATCCTAGCCAACCCAAAAGATAGATGTATACCATCAATCAATGCTTTATTATAGTCAACAACCTGTACAGTAAAATAAAGCTTTTTAAAAAAATTAAGTGCATAAGATACAGTTAAAATATACTACCCACAGACGTAGCTACTTGAGTTAAAATAAAATAAAACCAGTTCTTAAAATTGGTACTACATTTGGACCAGGGAATGGAACAGCACTTCTTTGTAGCTAATAAAAAGTAGAATATGAGCAGCATACGTTTAAGACACCTCACATCTCTAAAATCTGACATAAATTCAAAAGTTATTGTTATAAGCATGAGGATAAAAGTACAGTATATACAAATGCACAGAATGGATACAATAAGCTCCAAACAGTATAAATCGCTAGCATTAAAACTGAGAAGTAAAATCATTTTTATAACAGTCCTTAAGTCAGGAATTCTCAACCTGTGGCCTGTGGGCCGGATGCGGCCCATAGCACCATTTAATGTGGGGCCCCTCACTGCCTCCACCACACCAGGAAGTGTCAGTATGGTGGCGGAAGGGCAAAATGGCCGTGACAGCTCCCAGCTTAAAAATGTTGACAACTCCTGTCTTAGATTCACCACTGTGGGAGAATTTAGAGAGTCATTTGGGGGAGGGCGTAACTCATGATGATGTTGGTCATAGAAATTTGATTTGCAGGGATCTAAAACTATGATTTTTGTTTGCCACAAGTCTCTAGTCCTCATTGAAGGAAAGCTGCAAATAAATGAGTGTGTGTGATTAAGCAAAGTCTTAAATCTTGTGAAGGACATTACTGAGTTTGCCGAATTAATACTCATATTTTTCTCTCTCTTCCTTTGTAGTCGCTGGTAGACATGGCTCCGAAATACATCCTGGAACAATTTCTGCAACAGGAGCTTCTCATCAACATCACGGAACATGAGGTGAAGAAAAGTCAGGTTGCTCCAGAGAGACATTTTAAAAATATCTTCTGGAGGGGATGGTGGGTTGATATTTAAATTACTACGTTTGGGACTGGCCACGTTTAAATGCATTTCCTCTCAGTCAAGGGTTTGTGCTTCTGCGTCATTTTTGGGTTGTTGTAGCCTCTGGAATAGGACTCTTCGTGGTTAAGATGCTGAACCTGTGACATCCAGAAGGTCAGCAGATCAGCAGTTCGAGACCCGAGTGCTGCATGACGGAGTGAGCTCCTATCTCTGTCCCAGATCCTGCCAACCGAGCAGTTTGAAAAATGCAAGAAATTTGCAAGTAGATAATAATAATTTCGTGTCAGAAATTATTCTGGGTTGAAAGGAGAAACTCCACTCGGGATGCTTGAATGCGGCTCCTTTCGTGTCCCCAAGAGCTGGGGCAGAGACGGGCGCTCGATCCATCATGCGGTACTTGGGTCTCGAACTGCCGGCTTGCCAGCCTTCCAGCTAACAAGGCGAGCTTCTTAACCGCAAATAGATAATGAGATACCACTCTGGCAGGAAAGGTAATAGCATTCTGTGCGCTCCTGCCTACCTAGCAGTTTGAAAGTGAGAAATTTGCGATGAGATAAACAAGTTCTGCTTGGGCAGGAAAGGTAACAAATGTTGGTAGTAGTTTTAATGGGTGTTTTATTGTTTTTTTAAACATTGGTTTTATTCTCTGAGCTGCACAGAGTCTTCTGAGTTGGGCGGCAATAGAAATCAGAAAATAAAATAAATAATAAATGAATGACAATGTTCTATGCCATCTAGTCCTGCCTGCCATGTGACCACGGAAATGTCTGCCGATGCAGACAGCGTGACCCGGCCCCTGTCTTGAAAAGGGATCCCCTGCCCTAGAGTCAGACACAACTGGAAAATACGATGTTTTCACTTTTCCTTCCCATTTCTGCAGTTGGTCCCTGAACACGTCGTGATGACTAAAGAAGAGGTGACAGAATTGCTGGCTCGATAGTATCCTTTCTCTTCTGAAACCTCCAGTCTTTCTTCTTCGACTTGATGGGGACGTCAGGAAAGGGCTGAGGGTTGTAAAACAGCAATTAGCAATTAACACTTACGCTGACCTGCTCTGTAGCCCTTAGTGCCTTCTTTGGGCAGTTCACCGGTTAATTAGCGTTTTTTCCCTCATTAACATGCTGGGGACTCATTTCCCCGACTTTGGGAGAAGGATGGAAGAGGTTTTGAGTCAACCTTGAGCCCTAGTTGGGATCAAACCCACGACCTTTGGGCTGCTGGGTCGGAGTTTTAACCCCTGCGCCACCAGGAAAAAGGCTCGTGTTAGGCTCGTGTCGTCAACTGGGACATCCTTTGGGTCGTGAGGAACCAGGTTTCTAAAGCATCCCTGGGCTTAAATCCTGGGTTGAATTCAGCCCCGGCGGTGCAGAGACATATTTTGCTGTGACACTCACACGCAATTAGCACTTACAGATTCCCCTCTTCAATGACGGGCTGTCTATAATGCCTGTTTCTGCCGGGCAGTGGTTTTAACCCCTGCGCTACCAGGGCTCGCTCAGAACGACTGTATTGAAACTCATGTGCAATACATTTAATATGTTTTACAAGTTTTAATATGTTTCAATACTTAATATGTTTTTAAAAGTTACAATGTAAATGAATAATCAGTGGTATATTAAAGGGAATGAGTTAAATATGTATGTTATCAAAATTGTGCTGCATTAGTGGCAATATCTATCCGACCTGCCTATTCAGCACTGCGGTGGCTTAGTGGTTAAGATGCTGAGCTTGTCGGCAGGTCAGCAGTTTGAGACCCGAGTGCTGCACGACGGAATGAGTGCCTGCCTTCTGTCCCGGCTCCTGCCAGTCTAGCAGTTCGAAACCAAGAAATTGCCAGGAGGAGAAGCAGGTAGTGCTGGGGCTGGAAAAGTAACAGCATTCTGTGCATGTTGTCCTGCCTGCCACATGACCAGAGAAACGTCTGCAGACTCAGACGGCCCGGGCTCTTAGGCTGCAAACGGAGATGAGCGCTGAACCCTAGAGCCGGATATGGCTGGCTTTTGAGCAAGGGAGACCTTTTGAGCTTTTGCCCTCCTTAACTGATGTTGCCAGTAAGTTGAGGGAAAACCAGCTGCCCCGAATCCAGGCCGGTGATCCCGTGGCACGCTACTTTGGCATCAAGCGAGGGCAGGTGAGTCCACTCTTACATTATATCTAGCCTGCCTGCCTACCTCACAGACCAGATGGGAGGAAATATTTGATTTGACGCTTTGTCTGCCATCCTTTGTGCTGGACAATGACTAATATTTTTCCCTTTCTCTTTCCAGGTGGTGAAAATCATCCGTCCCAGTGAGACGGCCGGGCGGTACATCACCTACAGGCTGGTGCAGTAGCTGGGGGGGCGTTGTCCAAGGTAATTCCTGGCACCAGGGGCTGAGGAGACCCTCTTTTCCATTCCCTCCCACTCTTGATTTTGTAGGATCTGGTCAGGTAAATTAAGCCAGTCTCTCTGTGGCTCTTGCTAGGAAACGTTTGGGGGGCAGGGATTATCTTTTTTGTCTTCTGCGTCGTCGCTTTCACTGGGGACCCCCTTGGGATATGGCTGGATCCAACGGCTGGCTTTACCACTACATGGTTGGGTTAGGGGTTAAGATGCTGAGCCTGACGGACGGCCGGTCAACAGGTCAGCAGTTTGAGACCCAAGTGCTGAACGATGGAGTAAGCAAATCGTCATCTGTCCTGGCTCCTGCCAACTTACAAGAAATTTGCAAGTAGAAAAAGAGGTACCACTTCGGTGGGAAGGGTTACAGCGTTCCATCAGCTCCTGCCAACCTGGCAGTTTGAAAGTGCAATAAATTTGCAAGTCGGTAAAGTGGTATCACTTCTGTTTGAAAGGTTACAGAGTTTCATGAACTCCTGCCAACCTAGTAGTTTGAAAGTGCAAGAAATTTGCAAGTAGCTAGAGAGGTACTGCTTTGGTGGGAAAGGTTACAGAGTTCCATGAGCTGCTAACCTAGCAGTTCAAAATTGCAAGAAATGTGTAATTGGATAAAGAGGTATCGCTTCCATGGGAAAGGTTACTGCGTTCCATGAGCTGCCAACCTAGCCATTCGAAATGGGGCGGGATTTTGCAAGTAGAAATTGTGCAGGAAGGGTGACAACATTTAGTCTAGTCCTGCCTGCCAGGTGACCATGGGCTGTAAATGGAGATGAACGCTGCCCCCTAGAGACAGGACTGCCTCCTGAGCCAAAGGTCCTGGTGGTGTGAATGTGGCCAGAGCCACCCTACGTAAAAAGGGATGGATTCTGCATTATGGATTCATAGAACAACTGAATTGGAAGAAGAGACCCCGTGAGGCCATCCAGCCCAACCTGAAGGCAGGAATCCGAATCAAAGCCAATCAGGCATATGGGTTGCTTTCCAATTGTCTTTCGAAGGCTTGCCCTGCTGGGATGCTCGCCACCTCCCGAAGTGATGGGCTTTGTTGTCCTTCTACTCTATAACTATTCAGAACTATATCCTGATATTCAGCCTCTCCTTAGCTCCCTGTTGAGTTTGAGCCCGTTATTTTGCGTCCGAAGGCAGTGACGGCCAACCTTCGCCCTCCAGCTGTTCTTGGACTTCAACTCACAGAATCTCAAGTCAGCACTCCTGCTGGTCAGGGCCTTCTGGGAATTGGAGTCCAGGAACACCTGGAGTGCCAAGGTTCGTCCTTACTGGACTAGACCAACCTTTGGCCCTCCAGCTGTTCTTGGACTTCAATTCCCAGAAGGCCCTGACCAGCAGGAGTGCTGACTTGGCCTTCTGGGAATTGAAGTCCAAGAAAACCTGGAGGGCCAATGTTCGCCATCACGGTCCTAGGGGCTGCTGTGGCTCAGTGGTTAAGAAGCTCGCCTCGTTAGCTGGAAGGCCGGCAGTTCGAGACCTGGATACTGCATGATGGATTGAGCGCCCGTCTGTCCCGGCTCTTGGGGACACGAAAGGTGCCTCATTCGGGCATCCCCTGAGCGGAGTTTCTCCAGCAAAAATCCTGACGTTCATTCTCTCCCTTTGCCGTTTAGAGGATGAAATATCTCCCGCGTTTTCCGGCCGTGACGACTTATAGACCCCAATCTTGGGCGAAGGTGGAGGAGAAGGTTTGGATGTCCCCCCCCCCCCCGAGAGGAAAAATCCCCCACGCTGGCGTCAAATGTCCCGTGCATTTCATCCGCGCTCGATGCAACACGACCCATGGGAATCTTTCCTTTTTAAGCGGAACGAATCCACCAGCGCTGCCGTTAACGAACCTGAAATCCTCGTTCTTTTAACTCACTGGTTGCGACCGATTGGAATCCCTCCGAGATTTTTTTGTGCGGGTACGAAAGGAAGTTGTTCTCCTGTTGTTCGGTTTTGGGTTCCTGGAAGTTCTTATCCAGATTCTAGAGCAGGGGTGCCCAAACATTTTGGGCCATGGGCCAGTCACGTGGTTCATGGGGCCGGTCACTATGGCCAGGGGGCCAGATCCAGCCCCCAATGCCGATTCATCTGGCCCACGAATCCCCCGTTGCTCCCAGAAGCAGAAGTAAAATTTTCATTTTACGTCCGCTTCCGGGAGCAACGAGGGCTTTGTGGGCCGGATGAATCGGCATTGGGGCTGGATCTGGCCCTCGGGCCGTAGTTTGGGCACACCTGTTCTAGAGTTAAATGTGGTCGCTCTAATAATAAAGCTCTGGAAAAAATGTTTTGTCCCAAGTGCCTGAAAGTTTCCTTGTTGGTCTTCCCTGGCCTTGTGAAATAAAAAGCGCCTTTTAGAAGGCCGCCTCGGTGATTGTTCTGGGGAACCACTTAATTTTAATTAAAGAGATTGTTTTGTTTTGCATTTAAGTAAGGTTTTATTGTCCTCAAAAGTGGGGAAAGATTCTCTCCAGGGAGGTGAAGGTAAAAAGCTTTTGCTTGAAAACAGTCATTCCGACTCTGTTTACAGCCAAAGAGCCAGTGCTGTCTGAGCCTGCAGACGTTTCCCTGGTCATGTGGCAGGCATGACTAGGCACACAGAATCGGTTACCTTTCTCACCCCAGTGGTACCTATTTATCATACCTATTTACCTACTTGCAATTTTTTTTGCCATTTTGAACTGCTCGGTTGGCAGGAGCAGGGACAGAAGACAGGAGCTCACTCTGTTGTGCTGCACTCGGGTCTGGAACTCCAGACCTTCCAGTCAAGTTCAGCGTCTTAACCACTAGGCCACCACACTCCCCGAAGGCGTGTGTGTAAAGGTAAAAATCTCCCTTGCCCGAAAGCCAGTCGTATCTGACTCTAGGGTTCAGTGCTCATCTCCGTTTACAGCCGAAAAGCCAGTGCCGTCTCAGCCTGTGGACATTTCCCTGGTCATGTGACAGGCATGACTAGGCACACAGAACACTGTAACCTTCCCCATAGAAGCAGTCCTTGTTTATCTACTTGCAAATTTCTTGTCATTTCGACCTGCGAAGTTGGCAGGTGCGCCTGGAATGCTGTAACCTTTCCACTTGAAGCGATACCTGTAAAGGTAAAGGTCACCTTTGATCGAAAACCAGTCGTGTCCGACTCTAGGGTTCAGTGCTCATCTCTTGTTTATAGCCAAAGAGCCAGCACCGTCTGCTTCTGCAGACGTGTCCGTGGACACGAGGCAGGCGTGCTTGGACACCAAAGTGCACTGAACACTGTTTACCTTTCCCACCAAAGTGGTTCCCATTTATCTACTTGCAATTTTTTGCTTTC
Organism: Bradypodion pumilum; assembly: GCA_035047305.1. Classification (NCBI taxonomy): domain Eukaryota; kingdom Metazoa; phylum Chordata; class Lepidosauria; order Squamata; family Chamaeleonidae; genus Bradypodion; species Bradypodion pumilum. The sequence continues at coordinate 40,946,392 of JAWDJD010000007.1, read as the reverse complement.
AAACTGCTCGGTTGGCAGGAGCTGGGACAGACTGCGGGAACTCCCTCCGTCGTGCAGCACTCGGGTCTCAAACTGCTGCACACCATACAACAAAACTGATGGAGGTGTCTTGGCTACGATAAGTGGGTGAACGTTTAGTCCAGATAAACTCCTGGGGAAGACGGCTAGATTTAGTTTGACCCTCCTTCTTCCCTGCCCCAGACGGGAGACTTTGGGGTCGCCTGCCGTAAGCGAAAGACTACGAAAACTCACATGCGCGGTGTACGCTTTTATTTTCGTTCCACTGTTGCCAAAGGTTTAGCTACAAGAACAGCCGTGTCACAAAAGGAGCCATATATATACACACACACAGATAATTCAAAGCAAAGAGGCTTAGGTCTGGCTTTGCAAAAGAAATTGCCCACACCCAAGGTACCAGTTTGAGCCACTGCCGGACGGTTTCCCCTTCCGAGGCATAAATGATTCTCCTCTGTTTTAAGCATAAAACAGGAATCGTGTTGTACACAGTGGGCCTTCTGGCCGTTCTTCTCAGCTCAAGGCCCAAGAAAATTCATTCATTCATTCGTTCCCATTTTCCCCTTCCTTGCTTCAAATGGGTTGGAGCCAAGGACCTCGTTACATTTATTTTTCTCTTAATTTACTGGAGTTTTGTTTCAGTTTGCTGGCTCTGGAGAGCAGGACTTGTGCCGCAGAAGGCCGCTCCGTCCCGAGCAATTGGGTCTTTTATTTTATTTATTGACATTAATATCCCGCCCGTCTTGGATATTCTGTGCATTTCCGAGAGCAGCGATGGCAAACCTTGGCGCTCCAGGCGTTCTGGGACTTCAGTTCCCACAATCCCACTGATCAGCAGGTGTGCTGACTTGGGCTTCTGGGAATTGAAGTCCATGATCACCTGGAGCGCCAAGGTCTGCCAACGCTGTCCTAGAGCAGGAGTTCTCAAACTTTTAAGCCAAGGGCCGGGTCAAGCTCCCTTGGACAGCTTCAGGGGCCGGACGACTATTTTGCCCTTCCTCCACCACATGGCACTTCCTGGTGTGCTGGAGGAGGTGTGGGGGCACATGAAATGATGCTGTGGGCCGCATCCGGCTCATGGGCCACAGAGTGAGAATCCCTGTCCTAGAGGAAGGGGTCAGTTTGTGATTCTCAAATTCTCAACCCCCTCAATATCCAAAACGTGGCAGCGTGGATTGCAAGCAACCTTACAGGCCGGAGAAGGCTGGTTTTATTCACCTTTTCTCTGTACCCTGATTTTTTAAAAAATATTTTTATATACATGAAATAATTTGACTTTATTACAAAATAAATAGTTGAAGTCAATGTCCCCTTTGCTCGAAAGAGCCTGTCATATCTGACTCTAGGGTTCGGTGCTTACCTCCGTTTACAGCTCCAGAGCCTGCATCTGCAGACGTTTCCGTGGTCTTGTGGCAGGCACGACTAGAGCACTGTTACCTTCCCCACTGAAGTAGCACCTGTTTATCTACTTGCAAATTTCTTGCCATTTCGAACGGCTAGGTTGGCAGGAAAGCCGGATCAGATGACAAGTGAGCTGCGTCGTGCAGCGCTTGGGTCTCAAACCTGTGGACTTTCATGCTTAGGGTCTTGGCCATGGAGCCACTACTACACAGTCTCTTTGAATAGCCTCGTGTGCCCCCCTCTTCCCCAACACCCGCCTCCCGGCCACGTTTCTTGCAGAGGTTCAACAGGGTGTTCCATGAGTGGAGTTCGCTCAGTCAGATCATGGTGTTGCAGGTGGCATTCATCATCCTTGCGCCTGGCCCTTCGCTGTCCTCCGCATCATCCTCGTGCCCAAATACACTATCTTCACCTGCCTCGCCTTGCACCGGGTTCGAGTGATGCCGCGGGGCCGGAACGTCCTCTAAATCCGACTGGACGACGCTCCCCTCGTTGCCTTCCTCCCCGGATGGGGTTTCTTCTCCGCTGCTCTCGCTGCCCCGGCCCAAAGACGGAATCGCTCTTTCGACGCCAACCTCCGCGCCGTCGTCCAGGTCTGAATCTGAATCGATGAACCGGGCGCCGGACCCTGGAGAGGACAGAAGGGGAAGCCTGTCTTAAGCACGTCCTCCTTGAAGATGCTATTTTTATTATCCAACCCTGAGGACAAACGTGACTCCGTGTTGGAAGGCAAGGAACACTGTAACCTTCTCTGCCAAAGCGGTACCTGTTTATCGACTTGCAATTTTTTTGCTTTTTTTGAACTGCTAGGTTGGCAGGAGTGTATGGAATGCTGCTACCTTCCCTTACAAAGCGGTACCTGTTTATCTACTTGCAAATTTCTTGCTTTCGAACTGCTAGGTTGGCAGGAGCGCATGGAACGCTGTTACCTTTCCTGCCCAAGTGATACTTGTTTATCTACTTGCAAATTTCTTGCTTTTGAACTACTAGATTGGCAGGAGTGCATGGATTGCTGTTACCTTCCCTGCTGAAGCAGTACCTGTTTATTTACTTGCAAATTTCTTGCTTTTAAAGTGCTAAGTTGGCAGGTTAACATGGAACGCCGTTACCTTCCCTTCCAAAGCGGTACCTGTTTATCTACTTGCAAATTTCTTGCTTTCGAACTGCTAGGTTGGCAGGAGTTGCATGGAACACTGTTATCTTTTCCGCCTAAGCGGTACCTCTTTATCTACTTGCAATTTTTAATTTCTTTTTTGAACTGCAAAGTTGGCAGGAGCGAGGACAGAGACAGCGGACACGCACAGCATTGGTCCTTTGTGCAGCCACATTACAGTGTCAGCTCATATTCAGCCTGTGACCTACCACAACACCACCATCCTCCTCTCTCTTTTCATTACTGAGCCCCCATTTTGCAACTGTGCCTTTTGGAGGGGGGTTGTTTTGGTTCTCTAGGTGTAAAACCTTCCACTTCTCCTTGTTGAATTCCATTCTGTGGCTTCATTTCTTGCAAGGAAAAACCCAGAGAGCCCCTTCTGAGCCATGGGCCTGTCTTACCCCCATGAAGAGCAGCCTCTGCTACTGACTGATCGGTCGCCACAAGGCCCGGGAATTCTCCATGCAAGGGTCCCTGCCGGGTGGAGGATGAAAGATGGGTGTAAGATGAAGCCCCTTTGGACAAGAACTTGCACCCACAGCCCCCCAAAAAGAAAGGGGTTCTTTCACTCACGCTATCCCCTGCCGGCCCCTCTCCGTCTTCTTCCGCATCCGCCGGGCTGTCCACAAGCAGACGATCGGGTTCAAAGATGGCCGGGTAGAAGATGATAAGGGCCTCTACTATCCGGGCCTGGTGCGGGTAGTCGACCAGCGAGGAGAGGGAGATGGTGGCTTCTGTGGGCCGCGGCCGCATGAGCGTAGGGCCGAAGACGATGCCCAAGTTGCCCGGGGTCATCTTGTTCTCCTGTTCAACTTCGACAATCCTGGGAAGGCATTTGAAGAAAAGGTTTTTATTTATTTACAGAAACCAGGTAGTTCCTCTGATCCAGTCTGCCATGGAAATGCAGCGCTCCCTTCATCTGTGGCTTCAGTTATCCACGGTTTCAGTTACCCACAGGTTTAAAAACATATTCAATTAAAATTCTGAAATGCTTCACCACTAAGCCACGGCAGTCCTGAATAACTGTTTATTATACAGCTAAGACGCTGATTGGAAGGCAGCAGGTCAGCAGTTCGATTCCCTAGTGCTGCAGGATGGAACGAGCGCCCGTCATCTGTCCCAGGCTCCTGCCAACCTAGCAGTTGGAAAGCAAGAAATTGCAAGTAGATAAATAGGGACCACTTCGGGGGGGAAAGGTAAGCAGCGTTCTGTGGGCTCCGGTGCCTACTCATGCTTGCCACATGACCACGGAAATGTCTGCAGAAGCAGACGGCGCTGGCTCTTCAGCTTTGAAACAGAGACGAGCACTGAACTCTAGAGTTGGATGCGACTGGCTTTCGAGCAAGGGAAACCTTAACGTTACTTATATAGCTATTTGCAAAACCAGGGGACTGCGGTGGCTCAAGTGGTTACAGGGCGGAACTTGAGACCCGAGTGCTGCATGACGGATTCCGCATCCGTCTCTCTCCCAGCTCCTGGCAACCTAAGCAGTTCAAAAGCAAAAAATTGCCACTATATAAAGAGGTACTGTTTCAGCAGGAAAGGTAACAGCGTTCAGTACATCTACTCATGCCTGCCAGGTGGTCAGGGAAATGTCTGCAGCCGCAGACGGCACTGGCTTTTGGGCTGTAGGCCGAGATGAGCACCAAACCCTAGAGTCAGATACGACTGGCTTTCGAACACGAGTGACCTTTACCTATTTGCAAAACCATCATCCACTTTCCAGCTAGTTTTGAAAGCAAGGTCATTTCATCAAAACATTTTGCCAGCCGAATAGGTTATGTCTTGCCATGTAGCAATGCAATGGTGTCAAAGAAACCAACCCCAAAACCACCACCGCCCTTCACCCCAGCTCACAGGGGAGAGCCAAAAAGACTCGGCCATGAGTTCTAGTCCCAGGCTGCCCCGGCCGGCCCACTTACCTCCGGAGGTGCTCCACGATGTACTTGAGGGTGGCCAAATGTTCCGGCGGAAGCTCCTTCATTAACTCCTTCAGCTTTGTCACCAGCCTCGCCACCACCTCCTCCGTCTCGGCCCCTTTGTCCACCAGCTCTGTGAAGCCTTTCCCAGCCTTGCCCCCCTCGACTCCCCCCTGCAAGCTCTCCTTGGCCAACCCCATCAGGCTGTTATACAGGCGGAAGGGCAGGATGGGCTCTGGCAGCTGAGGGTGGGAGAGAGAAATTGTGTGTGTGAAATTGGCCTTCACTCATCCAGAGGACTGCAGTGGCTCAAGTGGTTAAGATGCTGACTGGAAAGCGGCAGGTCTGCAGTTCGAGAGCCGGGTACTGCACGACAAAGTGAACTTACGTCTCTGTCCCAGCTCCTGCCAACCTAGCAGTTGGAAAGCAAGAAATTGCAAGTTGATAAATAGGGACCACTTTGGTGGGGAAGGTAAAACAGTGTTCTGTGCGCTCCGGTGTCTAGGCATGCCTGCCACGTGTCCACAAAAATGTCTGCAAAAGGCAGGCAGTGCTGGCTCAGAGATGAGCACTGAACCCTAGAGTCGGACATGGCTGGCTTTCAAGCAAGGGAAACCTTGACCTTACCATCCAGAGGCAGAAAATGAAAGGAAACCTCTGAACTTTCCTCACCAGGAAGGCCCCTCTGCCCTTTCCTTGACCCCCCCTTCCCAGACCCTTCCCCGAGGGTCTCACCTGCCGCAGGTAAAGCTTTAGGACGTTGCTGACGTCGTGAGGCGGGGCTTGCGAGAGCTCCACTAACTCCTTCCCATTCTCAAATGCTTGGCAGAGTTTCTCCACCCGGGTTTTCACCCCGTTGACCCGATAGATACCCTGCAAGGAAGTAGCATCACGTCAGGGTGGTCTTTTGGGGCATGGAGGGGAGGCTGAAAACTTTTTTATTTGGGGGGGCGGGCACTCAGAAGCCTCCGGTGCAACCGTGCACCCATAGCTGTTTTTCAGAAACAGACATTATAGACAGCCCGTCATTGGCAGAGGGGAAGCTGTAAGGGCTGATGACGCGCGAGTGTCACAGGCAAACGCAATGTCTCCCTTACCTTCGTTTTCATGGCCCTTTTCTCAATCTCTAGCACGCACTTGCGGATGACGAACGGGACACCGTCGGGGCTCTGGCGGGAGGCTTGGGCGAAGTCTTGCCCAAAGAGACGCAGCTTCCCCTGCAGTTTCTTGTGCCCACACTGGATGGCCAGCGTATCCAGGCACTTCTTGTGGCAGGCCAGGTAACACTGAGGGGGGAATGGACAGAGGAAGGGGCACCCAGCGGTCATCTAGACCCTCCCCATGAAGCCATTGGCCAAAGAAGGTCCTCCCCCCATCAAGCGTGCTAATTGTAAACGAAGGAAAGAGATGAAGCCAAATTTCCAGCCCTGAGTCAACCTTGATCCCTGCCAGAATTGAACTCACAATGTTCTGGTTGACTTATATACCTGGTCCATAGCCCTTAGTGCACTCTGTAGGCCAGGGTTGCACTCTTAAGGCCTGTGGGCTAGATCCGGCCCATGGCACTATTTCATGTGGCCTTCACCCCTCCAAGAGCATTTGAGAAACAAAATGGCCACCCCCAATGAAGCTGTTGGGACAAAGTGACCGCCCACTCCCACCCCCCATCATGCAGGTAGGGCAGAATGGCCGTCTGGCCTTCAAAGCTAACTGAGAGCTTGACCAGCACCCCCCCCCCCCAGCTTGAAAAGGTTGGGAACCCCCTGACTTAGAGGCTTAGGCCTACATCTCCCATCATCCCCAAAGGGCAAGGTCCTTCTTGCCGGCTGGGGAGAATGGGTGCTGTAGTAGCTCAAAGAGAGAGAGAGGCCTTTTCCTTCACATCCCACTCCAGACCCTCTTTCATAGCTGTCAAGTATCCCTTATTGGCCGGGAAAACCCCTTATTTTACCCTCTTTCCTGCCTTCATCCCTTATTAATTAGGCTGCAATGCCCTATTGCCGCCATTGGAGGGCAGCACAGGAGAAGCATAGCTGTCAACTATCCCTTATTTTCCGGGAAATTTCCCTTATTTCCAAATCCAAAACTTGACAGGTATGCCCTCTTTCTGGAAATACAAACTGGTATTTTTTCCTGATGTACCCATTTCCTTGACGTGAGGAAGCAAAGTAGAGGAGAAAAGGCACGGCTTTGGTCTGTGACCTCTCGGCCCATTTTCCCCTCCCTAGAGGACTGGATTCCGCCTGCCCCATTTAAAAAAACCATTTAAATCACAGAGTTGGGAAATGGGACCCCCCGTGAGGTCATCCAGTCCAATCCCCATTGAACCAAGGCAGGAAAATCCATTCCTACCTCCTCACATTCAGCACCCTGGAAGTAGACGTAGCTGTTGCATTCGCGACACTTGGCCGGGGTCCGCAGCCTCCTCAGCCGGTGGGTCTGAGCCGCTCTGGACAGCCCGGCGTGTCGTGAAGGGCCGGGCCGGGCCGAGAGGCCAGGGCTCATGGCATTGATACCTGGCAAACCGGACCGCAAAGAAAGTGGTCATGTGGTAGGTAGGCTTAGACGTGGAACTCTATTACCTTCCCTGCAAAAGATGTACCTGCTTATCTAGTTGCAAATTTTTTAGCTTTCCAACTGCAAGGTTGGCAGGAGCTCATGGAACGTTGTAACTTTTCCTGCCAAGGGGGTACCTGTTTATCTAGTTGCAGATTTTTAAGTTTCGAACTGCTAGGTTAGCAGGAGCTCATGGAACACTGTAACCTTTCCTTCCAAAGCAGCCGCTGATTATCTAGTTGCAAATTTCCTGCTTTCGAACTGCTAGGTTGGCAGGAGTCGGGACAGACCACTCAGGTCTCAAGTTGCTGGTTGTCAAAATCAGTGTCTTAACCACTAAGCCCCTAACACACACACACACACACACAAAACAGTCTGTCCTCTGTACGTACTCTGCTCAAAGGAGGCTGAGTTTCCATCCAAATCATCTCCTGGCGACAAGGATCCATTGGTAGGAAGGTTTGGGGGCTCACCTGTCCAGGTAAAACAGGGGCCCCCATTCAGAGGTAGTCAGGGAGGTGGGGGAAAGCACTAACCTCCCTCCCCCCCCAAACACTCCCAAGGGATTTTTTTGGGATATCAGGCTCATTGCAACATTAGAGACTGGCCTACTCCGCGGGGCGGTTGTTAGACTAAAGGGAGAGAGGCAGGAGAAAGTACAAGTGAGGTCCTGACAGGTGTGGCGAAAGGGGGACTTGATGGGTGGCTACCTGGGGACCCCAACTGGCTACATGGGCTGGCGATAGAAGAGTCCTTTGTCTCCATCAGGGTTGTTGGCCAGGACTTGTGGACCTGGTGGCCTCGGCCGCCTGAGGAAGAGGAGAAAGAAGAATCACCGCCTTATTTAGCATATTTCCCCTAATTTGCTCTGCTTAATTGCACAAACAAGGGGTGGGTGGGTGGGTCTCACCTGTTCGTGCTGCCTCGGCCGTGCCACCGCCCGAAACAAAATCTCCGCTGCTGTGGCTGCCTTTCCGTGGCCGTGGCAAAGGGGACCTGGGGCCAAAAGTCAAGAAGGAGGATGATGGATGAACAAAAATCATCATTCTTTTTAATCTATCCTGAATATAAGCCAAGGTACCAAATTTTGATCTGAAAACCCAGAAAAACAGATTGACCCAAATATTAAAAAGTATAAAAAAGCTGAGTAGCTTTTTTAAATTGGATTTTATGGGTTTTTAATGTTGGACTATTGTGCTGTTTTTAATGTTGCAAGCCGCCCAGAGTCGTTTTGAGTTGGGCGGCTATACAAATTGGAAAAATGAAATAAAAATACATAAATAAAATAAGCCGAGGGTGGAAAATGCGGCTGCTGCTAGAGAGTTTCAATAATCAAAATACTTGAAAATATGGTAAAATTAATTAAATCGTTGGTGCATCTCAATCCAGCGCAGTCTTGGGACCCTCATGGTCATTGACCTGAGTATATGCCATGTCCCCTTTTGGTGACTAAAAAACTCAGCTTATACTTGAGTATATATGGTATTTAAAACCTGTCTTTTCAAATGTTACGGGCCGGGGAGAAAGAGACGTTATAGACAGCCCATTGTTGAAGAGGGGAAATCTGTAAGTGCTGATCATGTGTGAGTGTCACAAACTCAGACGCTCTGCTCTGTGCTTCAGAAATGGAGAAACGGGTCTTATCTGCCACTGTCAAAATGCCGCTGCCGCCCACCAGATGTGGCCCTACCAGTTTTGGGTAGCGACGTAGGGTTCGAAGTCGTACTGGGTCTCGGGTTCATCCCCTCTCTGCAACTGCTTGACGTGGGAAGCGTACTGCTGGCCCGGGTCGTAGAGTTTGCTGCTTTCGCACAAAGTCTGGAAATAGACGGGCAGCGGGGCCGTTTGCATGTGCATCATCTGGTAGAAGGAAATGGTGGCCTGGAAGGAAGGAAGGAAAGAAGGAAGGAAGAGGAAAACAGAGGAAAATTCAGATTTAAAGGAGCTGTTGTTCTTCCCGCAAGAGAAGGGGCTGTGTTGAGAAATAATAAAAGCTGATTAAGAAAATTAGCAATTAGCTTGGGCAGGTATAGAAGTGTAATTGCTATCATCTGTCTATCTATCTATCTATCTATCTATCTATCTATCTATCTATCTGTCCCTAACTGTCTGTCTGTCCCTCCCTCTCTCCCTATCTATCTATCTAATGTTATTCTCTCTCTCTCTCTAATCTCTCTCTTTGTGTGAGGAGGAAGATGAGGGTCCGACCAAGAGCAGCCTGAGTTCAAAAGCTCCCGAGGGCCGGAGTTAAGGTCCAGTCGGACTCACCAACTTGATGACCTGGTCACTCTGCTTGATGACCTCGTGGAGCTGACACAGGGCGGTCACTTTGGTGTCCTCCAGCTCCTGCTTCTGTGTGTTGGCGTCTGCCACGCAGGTCCGGTAAGTGGCCATGGCTTCGTCTGCCTGGAATTTAGTAGATTTAAAGAAGAAAAAGTCACTAAACTAGGGATGGGACCCGAAAACAGCGCTCAATTGGTGCTCAATTCTGCTGGCTAAGTGGTTTATTCCTCCCTGACTCATCTGGAAGAAACAGACCTAATAGACAACCCGTCATTGAAGAAGGAAGTCTATAAGTGCTGATCACATTTGAGTGTCACATTTCTAGCTTTAATGGACGATATTGGATTCATTTCTTCAAGTGCTTTCCCAGGTCCTCTTTTACAACCTAACAACTGGAAACAGACATTATATACAGTCCATCATCGAAGAGGGAAGCCTGTAAGTGTTTATTCCATTTGAGTGTCACAGAGACATTTTTAGTTTTAATGGACGATATTGGATTCATTTCTTCAAGTGCTTTCCCAGGTCCTCTTTTACAACCTAACAACTGGAAACAGACATTATATACAGCCCATCATCGAAGAGGGAAGCCTGTAAGTGTTTATTCCATTTGAGTGTCACAGAGACATTTTTAGTTTTAATGGACAATATTGGATTCATTTCTTCAAACACTTCAGCCCATGTCTTTTTTGTAACCACCTCCTCCTCCTCCTACCACGTCTAGGCCAGACACAAAACTTGCAAAACGAAGGCACCTTTGGGTGAGTTCATTTAGCAGTTCCTTTTGCCTGACCTAGTGTGAGAAAGGTTAGCCGGCAACACAAAGTTGCAGACAGTTACCAGGGCATTGCCCGATTGTAGTTCAAAAAGGCAACAATCTGCAAGGAGGCTTTTTCCGATGTTACAACCAGAAACAGACATTATAGACAGCCCATCATTGAGGAGGAAAAATCCATAAGTGCGGATCACATTTGGGTGTCACACAGCAAGCACATCTGTTTATGCCCATTTCCTGTGTTTCTTCAAGCCAGTCTGGACCTGGACCTGTTCTACCTGCTCACCTTGTTCCTGGCCTCTTCCTCCAGGCGGCGCTTCTTCTCCAGGGCCTTAGTGGTGGCGGCGGTGGCAGTGGCAGCTCCTCCTCCGCTCCCAGATGTTCCCAGCTGTTCCTCCTCCACCTTGGCGGTCACTTGCTTGGCTTTCTCGCTCTCCTCCGAGCGTTGCATATAGAGCTGTTTGGCCTTCCGGAGGTTGTTCTCGGCTTCTTGCTGGAATTATCATGGTGGGAGATATTTTTAGGATCAGGAAAACAGTAAGACCTAAATCAGGGGTTCCCAACCTAAGGCCAATGGGCCGAATCAGGTCTGCGCCACCATTTCATGTGGCTCCGGCCACCCCTTTGAAGCTGTTGGGACAAAATGGCTGCCCCCTTCGTGCAGGCAGGGCAAAATGGCCGTTTGGCCCTTGAAGCTGACTGAGAGGGTGTGACTCGGCCCCCAGCTTGAAAAGGTTGGGAACTCCTGGATTAGATAGATAGATAGATGGATGGATAGAAAGATAGATTGATAGGTACAGAAAGGATAGATAGAGGGATAGATACAGTGGTAGGCTCAAAAAAAATTTGCTACCACACTGTGGCCGTGGTATGCTGGGCGTGGCCAGGGGGAAAGCCCTGCGTTGCACCCGAATTAAAGGTAAAGGTAAAGGTTTCCCTTGCTCGAAAGCCAGTCGTATCTGACTCTAGGGTGCAGTGCTCATCTCTGTTTCAAAGCCGAAGAGCCAGTGTTGTCTGTTTCTGCAGACATTTCCATGGTCATGTGGCAGGCTTGACTAGACACCGGAGCGCACAGAACGCCGTTTACCTTTCCCACCGAAGTGGTCCCTATTTATCTACTTGCCATTTCTTGCTTTCGAACTGCTAGGTTGGCAGGAGCTGGGACAAAGACCGGAGCTCATTCCATCCTGCAGTACTCGGGAATCGAACTACTAACCTTCCGCCTCCCAGTCAGCGTCTTAGCCACTTGAGCCACTGCAGTACCACCTGAACCAGGACTACTTTTTTTTAAAGCTTGGATGAGCGGGGCCAGCCAGAATTTCTGCTAACGGTTCTGGCGAACTGGTGCAAACCTGTTGATGCCCACCACTGGATAGATAGGCACAGAAAGGATAGATAGATAGATGGATAGATGGATGGATGATGCATGGGGGCAGGGGTTCCCACCCCTTTCAAGCTGGGGGCCGGATCACACTCAGTCAGCTTTGAGGGTCGGATGGCCATTTTGCCTTGCCTGCATTATGGAGGTGGTCATTTTGTCTCAACAGCTTCATAGGGGCAGCCATTTTGCTTCTTGAATGCCCTTGGAGGGGATGGGGGCACATGAAATGGCACTGCAGGCTGGATCCGGCCCACAGGCCTTAGGTTAGGAACCCCTGATATAGTAGAATAAAATAAAGTAAATAAAAATAAAGTTGAATAAAATTCAGTTGAATAGAAATAAATTAAATTAAAATAGAATACATTAAGTTAAATTAAATTGAAATAAAGTAGAAGAAAATATAGTTGAATAGAAATAAATTAAAATAGAATAAAGAGAATTAAATTAAAATAAAGTAGAAGAAAATATAGTTGAATGGAAATAAATTATAGTAGGATAAAATATAGTAGAATAAAATAAAATAGAATGAAGTAAATTAAAATAAAGTAGAATACAATATAGCTGAATAGAAATAAAGTGAAATACTGTAGAATAAAATATAGTAGAATAAAATAAAACAAAACAAGTTAAAGTAAATTTAATTAAAATAAAATATAGCTGAATAGAAATAAAGTGAAATAGAATAAAATATAGCTGAATAGAAATAAAGTGAAATAGAATAAAATATAGTAGAATAAAATAAAATAAAGTAGAATAAAGTACCATTAAATAAAATACAGTATAGTAGAATAAAATAAAGCCACTGGCAGAAACAGACATTATAGCCAGCCCATCATTGGAGAGGCCAATCTGTAAGGGTTGATCCCTTGTGAGTGTCGCAGCAAAGTCCATCTTGGGAATTCAGAATTCCTCAGGGTCTCACCAGCTTCCTCCGGGCCCGGTGCCACTGCTCCTTGATCTCCTTCCGCCGCTTCTCATGTTCCTGGCGCCTGGTTTGTAACGGCTGAAGGAGAAGGAAAGGCTGGTTCAATTCCCGTGATCCCCCCACCCCCCGCACTCACCTGCAATGTCCAGGGTTGGTCGGTCCGTCCATCCCTCCTCCTGCTCCATCCTTACCTGGAGGAAGGTGTCTGTCCGGAGGGAAGTCCCCGCTTGGAGGGCGTTGAGGGCATACTCCAGGTCTTGCTCCAGGGTCAGCGAGTAGATGGAGAGGAACGGCATGTGGTGCTACACAACAGGGGAAGGGGGAAACACATACACACGGTTGTGGGGTTTTTTTTAGGGGTGTTTGCTCATCAGGAAGGTTGTGGAAGCCCTGGCCCTCCCTCAAAGGAAGGAGGAGGATGAGATGATGATGATGATGATGAAGGAGAAGATGGAGAAGAATAAAAGGAGAAGATGGTGATGGGGAAGATGATGAAGAAAGAGAGGAGGAGGAGAAAGAGGAGGAGAAGATGTAAAAGTTTTCCTTGTGGGAAATTTCCCAAATGGACGGTATAAAGGTCAAGGGTTGCGCTTGCTCGAAAGCCAGTCATATCTGACTCTAGGGTTCAGTGCTCATCTCTGTTTATAGCCAAAGAGCCAGCCCTGTTTGCAGGCATTTCCGTGGACATGTGGCAGGCATGACTAGAACGCCGGAGTGCACGAGACGCTGTTGATCATCCTCACCAAAGTGGTCCCTATTTATTTTCTTGCAAATTCGAACTGCTAGGTTGGCAGGAGCTGGGACAGAGCCGGGAGCTCACTCTGTCATACAGTACCTGGGAATCGAACTCTGACCTTCCAGTCAGGGAGTTCAGTGTCTTAACCACTTGAGCCGATGGGCGGAAAATAAATAAGATGAAGGACAGAGAATGAAGTAGAAGATGATGATGATGGTGAGGAAGGAAGGAAAGAAGATGATGATGATGAAGAAGAAGATGATGAAGATGACGGCTCCCACCCCTGGCTCAGGTGTCCCGTGGGCCATAGCCAACCCATGGAGGAACGTCCTTCCTACCTCATGGGTGAGGTTTTGCTTGGCGACGTTGACCATCTTCTGCAGCCCTTTGGCAAACTCCATTTCTGGGGTTTAGTAGGGAGAGAGAGAGAGAGAGAGAGAATGGGTGGTTGGACCTTGTTAGGGTCAGAATCTACCTATCACTTCCATTCATACAACCCAGGGGTGACCAAACTACAGCCCACGGTCCGGATCCGGCCCCCGACACCAATTCATCTGACCCCGCGTCGCTCCCGGAAGCCGGAGTAAAACACAGATAAAATGGCAGCCTAAAATCTATGTCATCCTGTTGCAAAGCAGATTTCAAGGGGTGTTTTACTTCCGCTTCCAGTGGGAGGGACCACGTGACCTGCCCACTGAACCACGTGACTGGCCCATGGCCCCAAAAAGTTAGGGCAACCCTGATCAAATCCATCTATCTCTGTCTTCAACCATCCATCCATCTGGCAACATCTGGATTTGCCACCCGTTCCACATCCTCCGACCTGAACTCCCCCCATCCTGCCCCGCCCCATAGATGCCGTTCCTCACCAAGGGTGGTCCTTTTGTCCAGGTAAGCGATGAGGTCCTTCATGTACTTGGAGACGTTCTTGGCGTACTTGAGAGCCACTTCCACGCCCCCCTCGCACTTCTGGAGGAGAACGTCCACCTCTTCTGGCGACAGAGGGGCTGTTCCCATAACACGTGGGGCAGGGGGCGAGAGAAGGGAAGAATTAGGCCATAATTCAGGGTATCTTCCATTAAACCAGTCACCCATTAAGAAGCTTTGGAGGCAGAAGAATGAGTAGTTGGTTGGTTGAGTGTTTGGTTGGTGTGTTGGTTGGTTGGGTAAGTGAATGAGTGGTTGGTTGGCGTGTTGGTTGGTTGGGTAAGTGAATGAGTGGTTGGTTGAGTAGTTGGTTGGTGTGTTGGTTGGTTGAGTAGTTGGTTGGTTGAGTAGTTGGTTGGTGTGTTGGTTGGCTAGGTGAAGGAGCGGTTGGTTGAGTAGTTGGTTGGTGTGTTGGTTGGTTGGGTAAGTAAGTATGTGAATGTGTGGTTGGTTGGTTGAGTAGTTGGTTGGTGTGTTGGTTGGGTAAGTGAATGAGTGGTTGGTTGGCGTGTTGGTTGGTTGGGTAAGTGAATGAGTGGTTGGTTGAGTAGTTGGTTGGTGTGTTGGTTGGTTGAGTAGTTGGTTGGTTGAGTAGTTGGTTGGTGTGTTGGTTGGCTAGGTGAAGGAGCGGTTGGTTGAGTAGTTGGTTGGTGTGTTGGTTGGTTGGGTAAGTAAGTAAGTATGTGAATGTGTGGTTGGTTGGTTGAGTAGTTGGTTGGTGTGTTGGTTGGGTAAGTGAATGAGTGGTTGGTTGGTTGAGTAAGTGAATGAGTGTTTGGTTGTCATGTTGGTTGGTTGGGTAAGTGAATGAGTGGTTGGTGGTTTGAGTGGAAGGAAAGATGTATAGGTGGATGGACAAGGAGGGAAGGAGAGAGAAAAGTAGGGGCCAGTGGGGGCCATAGATGCCGAGAGTACCAGACTGAGTACCCCCTTTCTCCGTGCATCACAGTCAGCAGAGTCGGGGCGAGGGCTGTCCTGTCCCAGAGAAAGCCACTGCAGAAGTGGGGCATACTCACCCAAGCCCAAGTCCTCCGTGCCGTCCGAGGCCTCTTCCGCCCCGTGGCCGGCCACCCCTCCGTAGAGACTCTCCATGGACTGCGAGAAAGAGAAGCGATGGCCTTTGGCATTTCCTGCCCTTACATTTCTTTTATTATTTCGGAAAGAGAGGATGCTTCATAAACCTTTTCAAACCAGGGGCCGGGTCACCCTCTCTCAGTCAGCTTTGAGGGCCGGGTGGCCATTTTGCCCTGCCTGCACGATGGGGGTGGCCATTTTGTCCTGACAACTTCAAAGGGGGTGGCCCTTTTGTTTCTCGAATGCCCTGGGAGGGTGGGGGGAGGCCACATGAAATGGCATCACCGACCTGATCCGGCCCACTGGCCTCAGGTTGGGAACCTCTGCCATAAAGAATTATGGAATACAGGGTTGGGAGGGAACATTCCCTGTTGACCCACGGCTCCAGCCCACAGTTCACGGTGTGACCCGTCTCACCTGGTCGCTGAGGGGGATGGAGAGGAGGGTACTGCTGTCCACCTCGCCCATGAGGAATTCGGAGACCCTGAAGAAAGTTACACAAGATAGTTACACACACATGTACACAACTTCCATCCATCCATCCATCCATCCCCGTTTACGGCCCAAAAACCAGCGTCGTCTGCGCCGACAGATGTTCCCGTGGTCATGCAGCAGGCACGACAAGATGCACAGAACGCTGTTACCTTCCCTGCTGAAACGCTACTTATTTATCGACTTGGCAAATTTCTTGCCATTTTGAACTGCTAGGTTGGACAAACAGCGGGTGAGCTCATGCGGTCATACGGCACTCGGGTCTCGAACTGCTGGCCGCCACAACCCCGGGTGCATCCCCTAGCAGAGGGTTGCCTACGCTTTGGAAGCCCTGGGTTTTTTAATGTGAGCGAAGCGGCCCTTCCTTCCCGCCTTACGTGCTGCTGAAGGAAACGGCGATGGTCTCCACCGCCTTCTCGAACTCCTGCTTCTCCGCCTCGTTGTCGGATTCGTAATGGAAACCTGGAAAATGCAGCGGAGGGAAAACGTGACATTTCTATGGTCATGTGGCAGGCAGGAGTAAGTGCATGGAATGTTGTTACCTTTCCTGCCAAAGCAGTACCTCTTTATCTACTTGCAATTTCGAATGTCTAGGTTGCCAGGTACTCATGGAACACTGTCTCCTTTCCCACTGAAGTGTTACCTCTTTATCTACTTGCAAATTTCTTGCAATTTCAAACAGCAGGAGCTCATGGAACACTGTTACCTTTCCCACTGAAGTGTTACCTCTTTATCAGCTTGCAAATTTCTTGCAATTTCTAATGGCTAGGGTGGCAGGAGCTCGTGGAACACTGTCACCTTTCCCACTGAAGTGTTATCTCTTTATCTACTTGCAAATTTCTTGCAATTTCGAATGGCTAGGTTGGCAGGAGCTGGATCAGACAATGCAGGTGCTCACTCTGTCGGGCGGCACTTGGGTCTCGAACTGTCGACCTGCCGAACTTCTGGTCGTCAAGCTCAGCGTCTTAACCACTAAATGCCACTGCAGTCTGTTCCCATTCATGAAAAAATACAGAGAGGAAAGGGAAATGTAACAGCCATAGGGATGCCGGTTACTGACCTTTGACCCTGGAGATGAGGGTCCCGGCGGCAGTCAGCGCCTCCAAAGTCTTCAGCAGCGGGTAGCGGCTGAAAATCTGTCGGAGGGTCCGGAGGGCTTCACCCAGGCATTCGTGAGCCAGCGGACGGCGGGACTCTAACCCATCTGCAGGACAGGAAGGGAATGAGTGAGTGGTCATCCAGGGTGGAAGCAGGATTAAGGCCAGGCCAGGGAAGGGAAGGGAAGTGTCCTTCTTTGGCTCCGATGTCTGACAGTCCCTCAAGTCCTTGACCACAAAGGGCAGAGTGGTCAGGCAAAGGGTCCCCCCACCCACCCTCCAGTCATTTCCTACAGGGAAGAGACCTTGGTGGGCATTTTGACAGCAAACTCTAACCATAGCAGTCAGTTTGAAGACCGACTTTACTTTCACATTTTACTTTCAAGTTATTTTTCACTATCACTTTTCTCTTTTTCACATTCACTTTTCACTATCACCTTTTACTCTCACTGTTCTCTTTTCACTTTAAACTCTTTTTCACTTTTTATTTGCATTATTGTCTTTTTGCTTTCACCCTTTTCACTTTCACTGTTCTCTTTTTATTTTCACTTTTCTCTTTTCACTTACACCTTTTTCACTTTTTATTTTCACTGTCCTCTTTTCACTTTCACTCCTTCCACTTTTCAATTTCACTGTTCTCATTTCACTTTCACTTTTTCCCACTTTCACCTTGTTTTTTCCACCTTTTCTTTATTTTTCACCTTCACTTTCTCCGCTTTCACTTGCACTCAGTCTTTATGACAGTCCAAGACCACCAATAAATAGTCCAGCAAAATGGACAGAAGTTTAAAAGGAGGGTGCTTAAAAACATATCCAGAGACAGAAGTTTCAAGGTCATGGTTTCCCTTGCTCAAAAGCCAGTCGTATCTGACTCTAGGGTTCAGTGCTCATCTCTGTTTCAAAGCCGAAGAGCCAGCGCTGTTTGCTTCTGCAGACATTTCCATGGCCATGTGGCAGGCACAACTAGACACCGGAGCGCACGGAACGCTGTTTACCTTTCCCACCGAAGTGGTCCCTATTTATCTACTTGCAATGTCTTGCTTTCGAACTGCTAGGTTGGCAGGAGCCTGGGACAGAGACGGGAGCTCATTCCATCCTGAAGTACTCTGGTATTGAACTGCTGACCTCCTGCCTTCCAGTCAGCGTCTTAGCCACTTGAGCCACTGCAGAGTATAGGAGTCGTAAAATAAGGTTACAACTCCTTCCTAAGCCTACGAAGGAGCGCTTGTAGTTTATTTAGCAAGGACTTTGCAAGCTTTCCGTATTGCACAGAGCTCTGACCGGACACATTTGCAGGGAGAAATCCCCATCTTTCGACTCCTTCTCCCTCGGTTTGGACCAGGCTGTTTTGCAAACTTGCCCGGAAAGATGAAAGTGAGAGAGGAAGAGAGTGTGAGAGAAACGCATCCCGCCTTGCACGCCACGGAAGAGAAGCAGGGCTGTAATTTGACAGTCTCACAAAGGCCATTCACTTGACTACTGCTGAGTTTGGGACCGGCCACTTTTTCTGTAGGGACCATTTCCCAGTCTCGCAGCTGGGAGATTAAACTGGGCCACTTAGCAGGACTTCCTCCGGCCTCCCACCACCACCCTCCTTCTGGGGAGCTCTCAGAGTCAACCAGGCAGAAACCCAACAGGTCAAGCTCTCTCTTCTCGAGGCTGAGTTTAGGCTCAGAGGGGGCGAAACCTTTTGTGACTTCTCTCTCTTTCTTTCCCCAGGTTCAAGGGGGTTGAAATGCAGACTCAGGAGGGACCCCCACCCACCCCACCCCAGTCCAGCCAATGCTCCCTCCCCATGGACAGCAAAGAGGGGCTTATGGGGGGCTGTGGGCTGTGGTTGTGTCAACATCTCGGTGGTAAACAGGAAAAGCTCCAGGGATGAAAATAGAGCTGAAAAACGGGAAGTGGTAACGGATCCGGCCCCTGCCGGATGGGGAGGTTGGCATGGCTGCCGAAACATGACAACAACAACCCCAAAGAGAGAGAGGGAGAGAAAGAGACACAGAAAGACAGAGAGAAAGAGGAGAGAGATGGAGATTGATAGACAGACAGAGAAAGGTTTGTCTGTCTGTCTGTCTGTCTGTCTATCTATCTATACAAATAGCTCTATCTGCTCATGCACTACTCATGGTCTGTCTCTCTGTCTGTCTGTCTGTGCATACACACACACACCCTGGCTCATTTAGAGCAGGATCACTCATGCTTTTAAAAGTTTTTAACTAGATTTTTAATTGGTGCAGGCGGGGGGTAGCTTTTCAGTGTTTTTAGGAATTTTAAGAGTTACTATAGTTTAAACGTTGGGAATTTTATGTATGCTGTCCAGAGTCGCATGTCGCAGCTATTCAAATTTAATAAATAAATATGTATCTATCTATCTAATGTATCCTTCCTTCCTTCCTTCCTATTTATCTATCTATCTATCTATCTATCTATCTATCTATCTATCTAACTAACTAACTAACTAACTAACTAACTAACTACCTTTTAAAAGGGTCTCCCTTCCTCGAAAGCCAGTCATATCCGACTCTAAGGGGTTCAGTGCTCACCTCTGTTTATAGTGCTGTCTGAGCCTGTAGCCCCTTTCCCTGGCCACATGGCAGGCATGACTAAGTGCACAGAACACTGTTACCTTTCCCGTCGAAACGGTACCTATTTACCTACAGCACTTGCAAAATTCCCTTCCAATTTCGAACAGCTTAGCTTGGCATGGAAAGCTGGGGCAGGCTATGGGTGAGTTTGCTCTGCCGTGCGGCCCTGGGGGTGGGGGGTGGTCTCGAACTGCTGCCCTGTTGGGATTCCAGACTCACCCTCTTGGAGCACCACATCCTTCAGCTTCTCCAGGCGCTCTGCGAAGGCAGCGACTTCAGCCAAGAGTGGGGCGATGTCCTCGGGCTCGGCCAGCCCTCCTTCCGGGCCCTCGGAGGGCGTCTTGTGACCCTTGGCCTGGTTGCGCTGCAGGGCTGGGGAGAGCAGGTACCCGGCGGCACTGCCATGGCGGCTGAGGCTGGTGGGCCGCTTGAGGGTCCCACCCAGGCAAGAGGCAGAAGGCAGGTCCACCAGGCTCGACGTTGACCCATCCAAGATGTCCCGCCTGGGTGCATCCTGCAAGAAACCCAAGCCAAGGTCAAAGGTCAGCCTTGCTTGAAAACCAGGTGCTCATCTCTGTTTGCAGCCCAAGAGTCAGCGCCGCCTGAGTCTGCAGAGGTTTCCATGGTCACCTGGCAGGCAGGACTAGACAATGCTGTAACCTTTTCCACCCATCCGGAAGTCAATTCATTTGGGTCTACTCTCGTAAGCAAGACCAGCCATAGAATTCCTACCTTGAGCAGGGAGTTGGGTTAGGCTAAAAGGCCCCTTCCAACTCAGTTATTCTATGATAGCAATTATATTTCTATACTGAGGACTGGTGGCTCAGGGGTCAAGAAGCTCGCCTTGTTAGCTGGAAGACTGGCAAGCTGGCAGCTCGAGACCCAGGTATGGCATGATGGAGTGAGCGCCTGTCCCTGCCCCAGCTCTTGGGAACACAAAAGAAGCATCACTTGAGCGGAGATTCTCCCGCAAAAATCTTTTTCAACCCAGAATTACTGACGTGAAATAATACTAATACTAATGCTAATACTACTAATACTAATACTAATACTAATTATTATTATTATTATTATTATTATTATTATTATTATTATTATTATTATTATTATTATTATTATTATTACGAATCAACCATGTGGTTCACAGGCAAGGACTGGATTAAAATTAACAGTTCAAGCCCTATTATACTGCCCCATTAGTGCACTCTCTGGGACAAGTTAATTGACAAGCTAATTAGCATTTTATGCCCCCCTCCCCCATTAACATGCTGGGGACTCATATGACTCACCTTGCAAGGATAGAAGAGGTTGAATCAACCTTGATCCCCATCAAGATTGAACTCACCACCTTTAGAGCTGCAGGACAGGAAGTTTTTAACCCCTGTGCCACCAGGGCTGTTCAATAGCACTGTGGCAAACTCTCGCTTACAAGAAATAAAGATCACCCTCGCTCAAAAGCCAGGCGTATCCGATTCTAGGGTTCAGTGCTCGTCTACCAAAGAAGACAACCCTCCGGCCAGGTGGGCCGGATGGCTGCCCTTCCCACACTCACCTTAAGCCACACGCTGGCCCGCCAGGAGTCCAGAACATGGCCCCCGGCTTTGGCGACTTTCCTCCGCAGGCCCACCGACCCCGTGGGGCTGGCACTCATTTTGGCGTTCCCGCTTTTTCCGTGCATCACCGAAACTTGGATTTTTTTTGGGGTGGGTGGGTGGTGGGATCCGGCTCACCCACAACCCCCGAAAAGGAGAAGGCCGTACCCAAGCTACTGGTCCGTCCCTAGAGAATTTCCAACCGTGTCGTTTTCTCTACAACACGTCAACCACCACCACCACCCCTCTGGGCCTCCGCCCTCCTCGCGCTGAGGGAAGAAACCACAAAAGTTGTGTCTCTCTTGACACCAGAGGAAGTCAGAAATGCAACTCACTTCCTCTTTGGGGGCTGAAAATGTGCAACATGTCACAAGCACAACAGGAGGAGGACGACAACGGCGGCCTCATTTAATGCACTCCACATCAGTCCACAGGGTTGGATTTTGCAGGGGAAACTGGAATAAACTGGGCCCCAGTAATGGCCACCTGACTGTGGTGGTTTACCAGGAGGTCAGCAGTTCAAGACCCGAGCGCTGCAGGATGGAGTGAGCTGTCCCATTGTCTGCCCCGGCTACTGCTAGCCCAGCAGTTGGAAATCACAATTAACTTGCAATTAGATAAACAGGGTACAGCTTCTGCAGGAAAGGTAACAGCCGCAGCGTTCCATGCGTCTAGTCCTGCCTGCTACGTGACCACAGATACGGTCAGCGCTGGCTCTTGGGCTGCAAATGGAGATGAGCACCGAACCCTAGAGTCGGATACGACTGGATTCCGAGCATGTGAATTTAGCAGCCTCTAATTAAGGGAATTTACATTTTTTTAAGCCAACAAATTTGGAATGAATTGGCCCCCTGTAATGGTCACCTGACTGAAGTGTTTTACTGGAGGATCAACAGTTGGTGACCCGAGTGCTGCAGGATGGAGTGAGTTGCCCCGTCATCTGCCTCGGCTCCTGCCAAACCAGCAGTTGGAAATTGCAATTAATTTGCAAGTAGATAATGATAATTTCGTGTCAGAAATCAAGATTAAAAGGATTTTTGTGGAGGAAATTCCACTCAGGGAGAGCCCAAATGAGGCTCCTTTCATGTTCCCAAGAGCTGGGACAGAGACGGGTGCTCAATCTGTCATGCAGTACCTGGGTCTCGAACTGATGACTTGCCAGTCTTCCAGCTAACAAAGCGAGCTTCTTGACCATTGAGCCACTGACATCCCAGTGGCTCGATGTAGATAAACAGGTACAACTTTGGCAGAAAAGGTAATAGCATTCCTTATGTCTAGTCCTGCCTGCCACATGACCACGGAAACGTCTGCAGACTCAGACAGCACTAGCTCTTGAGCTGCAAATGGAGATGTGCACCGAACCGTAGAGTCGGATACAACTGACTTTTGAGCAAGTGAACATAACAGCCTCTAATTAAGGATATTTACATTTTTTAGGCAACAAAGTTGTATTGGTTTACACACCATGGGACTTTACGTCCGAGTAAACCCAAGCTGGGGGATTTGCATTGTTAAATTGAGCAGAGGAATCCATTTTAAAGCACCCTAAAGGCAGTTATAGTGACTCAGTTAGGAATTCTCAACCTTTTTAAGTCGGGGGCAATGTCACGCTCCCTCAAACAGCTTGGGGGACCGGACATCCATTTTGCCCTTCCTCCAACACATGGCATTTCCTGGTGTGGTGGAAGCGGTGGGCACATGAAATGGTGCCATAGGCTGTATCTGGGCCACTGTTTGAGAATCCCTGGCCTAGTCCTTGCCTGCCACATGACCATGGAGTCAAGGCCCTGAAAGCCATGAAAGTCGGTACCCACTACCCATTGCCCGAGCATTTTTTCCAAACCAGTTGTGCGCTCAAACAGAACCTCCCTGTTCAAGAACCATTTTATCTTTAATTAGCCTCAAGCCACGCTGGCAGAGAACAAGGCAAAGACATACATGTCAGGGAGACAGGCGTTCACACCACCGAGAGGCTTGGGGCCAAAAGGGGATGATGATGGATGATGATGACCCCCCCTTCCTCCTCTCCTCCACCACATGCTCAACCAAACAGAGTGTGGAAAGGCTTCTTCACATGGCCATGAGTTCTGCCGGCTTCCCCAGCTGCCCACCCACTCCCCTCCAGACTCACCCCAGATTTCTGGGCCAAAGAGGGGCTCTTCTTCTTCCTGGAGAACATTGCGATACACCCACACCTCAAAATATCCTCTGCACCAGTGTTACTCTGCTTTCCTTTCTCCTCGCAGGCAACCGTGAGCTGGAGGAGGTGGAGGCACTTCACGGCCCAGGAAACGCAACATGCACCCCCACACACACACTTGTGGTAGTTGTGGTTGTCGTGTTGCAGCTGTTGGGGGGTTGCAACTGGTAGAGAGAGAAAGAGAATCCCCACCACCACCAGTCCTTCCACATGTGGCTTCTGACGCCGGTCTGTCAGGGACGGCCCTGGTGGATCCTCCTCTGCAGGGCCGTGCCGGGCACATCTGGTGGCCATGAGTTCCACAGGATGTGTTTGCATACTTTTATTGCTTTGGCCTTTGTTGCTTTGTGTGTTGTTACTCTGCTATTGTTGCTTTTGTTACTTTGCTTTAGTACAGGAGTTGTCAATCTTTTTAAGTTGGGGCCCATTGGGTCATGCTCCCTCAGACAGCTTTGGGGGCTGGATGGCCATTTTGCCCTTCCTCCACCACATGGCACTTCCGGATGTGGTGGAGATGGGGGGGGCACATGAAATGGTGCCACAGGCCACATCTGGCCCACCGACCACAGGTTGAGAATCCCTGCTTTAAAGTGATGTGACACAACATTTTTCATCTTTTTGTGTTGTTTTGTTCACGCTCTGCTATCCTATTTTAAGAAGACTTCTTGAAGCTTCGAAAATTTCAAAAACAACCTCTGGCTGTGTCACACTTCTCCATCGTTTTATAGAAGTCACTCCACCCTTCCCCTGGGAACGCCTGCCAGTTTCTGTTACTCGAGACAAAATAATGAATTGCAATCGAAACATAAAAGTGCAAAACTGTAAAATTAGAAGCATATCAGTAAGCACAAAGTGGGGAGGAATTTAAAATCCCAGGCCTCAAATACCAACATTTATTCCAGGAAAACTGAACTCAAGAATAAAGTCTGTAAAAACCTGTTTGAGTTAAGAGAGAGAGAGAGACTGTTGTGGCACTTTGTGTCCACAAGAGGGAGACTCTTCAATGTAAAATGGACTGTTCTTCCCTAGAGGTACATCAGGGGTTCACAACCTGCTGCTTGTAGGCATGATGCAGCCCATGGCACCATTTCATGTGGCCCCACCACCACCACCTCCACCACACCCAGAAGTGTAATGTGGTGGAGGAAGGGCAAAATGGTAGTCCGGTCCCCAAAGCGTGAAGGAGCATGACCCGGCCCCCTTGCTTCAAAAGGTTGAGAACTCCTGCTTTAGATGAATAGTGCAAAGGTACTGATAATAATCCACCCCTTCCTTTTCTCTCTTTAGCTCAGACGTTCTCAACCTGTTTAAGGGGGGGGGGCTGGATCATGCTCCCTCAGACAGCTTTGGGGGCTGGACAGCCATTTTGCCCTTCCTCCACCACATAGCACTTCCTGGTGTGGTGGAAGCGGTGGGGGCCTTTAGTGTTCAAGAACCAAGACAATAGAAACAGCCGAAGTCTGGCTTAACTCATCTTTATTGCATGATGGTCAGGGGGAACATGTGGTAATGGCGGAGGTACAGCTCATTTTATACTGCAACAATACATTTGAAAAGGGTTGCACGGTAGCCCATTGGCTGCTACCTGCGTGATGTCATTCTGAGTCACGCCCTTCTTCTCCAGGTGTTCCTTGCGCGGGAAGGTTCCCTCGGCTGCCGGTGATTGGGGGAATTTGAACCATGTGAGCTGAACGCTCGCAGCTGCTCTCTATGGGCATCTGGCTCACGTTCCTTTAAACAGCTGGGTTACATTTATACATTCTTAAAGTGATACAGTTACATACACAACACTCCTCCCCCCTAGGATGGGACGAAGTCCCTCAACCATTGTGGCTTCCCGCATGTGCGCTTGGGGCGTACAACTGCTTGGCTGAGCTCAGGGGAACTAGGGGCTCCGAGTTCCGCAGACTCCCATCCTGCAACGGAAAGGGGGGACTCATTAGTCTTTGACGGGACTCTGTGACAACCTTGCGTTTGGAGAGGGGAACGGAACATGTAGCTGGGATGTGAACCCCTGCCTGTCGCTCGTGGCGCCTGGGGACAACCCCCCCCCAGCACGAACCTCGGAACTGATGAGGAGACCCTTGTTGTCTCGCCCCAGTTTCTTGCGCCTGCAGCTGGCGTACTTGCGCTACCCCCTGCTGCCTGACTCGGTGGTCTTGGGGATGGAGAGAACGAACTTCCCCCTGCTGCCTGGGTTGGGGGTCTCGGTGATGGGGTAAACTCTAGAACAAAAGGACTGGGAGGGCTGGAGGTACCAGGGGCTGAACTAAAACCCCTCTTCTCGCTCGGACGGGTGGAGGACCACTCCGCGACATCCCCCTGGTACGGCAACATAAAGTCAAACTCATTCCACTCTTTCAAAGTATCCTCCTCCTCGTTTCAGAATCCAGGGTATGCATTTGTACCCGAGGACGTCCCCGTGTCTCCCCATTGGATTTTAAAGCTGTAACAATCGGAGTTTCCCACTCCGCAGAATCAACTGGAACTAAAAACCCCTGCCCCACCAATTTGTCCAGTTCCACCTCAATCTTGTCCTTGAGGGCGAAGGGGACTCTTCTTGGCTTGAGATGTATGGGCCGGATTTCTGAGTCCAACTCAAAAGAAACCAGGGGGCCCTTGTAAGTCCCGAGCCCCTTCTTGAAAACTTCCAGGTGCGCATCACACACGTCCCGAATTGGGTCAGTCTCTATGGCGTTTATGCCGGACAGTTCAATTCCCAGGGGAGCAAACCACTGGGTTCCCAAAAGGCAACAGGTCCCCCCCTTGAGAACTACTAAGGGCAGTTTTTCTGTGAACCTTTTGAACTTCACCGTGAAGTTTCCCACCCCCAACACCGGGATCCCATAACCCTGCATGTCCCGTAAGTTTGACTTCATGGCACACAACTTGGGGCGCACATTTGGGGGAATGCGCAGGAACTCCTTCTGGGACAGGATGGAGTAGGATGACCCCAAGTCTATTTCCATCCTAACCGGGACCCCTTGTAACAGTACCTCTACAAAGAAACGCCGATGCTCCAGGCCCACGCGGTTCACGGCCGCCGCGTCGTCGTTGGCTGAGACCTTTCCGATGCCGGCCGCCTTGCGTGCGCTTGAGGGTGTCTCGATGAGCCCTTGTCCTCCGTTCGCCCGCGCCTGCAGACCCTGGCGATGTGGCCTTTCCGGCCGCAGTTGTGGCACTCGGCCTTCCGGAATGGGCACCTCATTCGGTCGTGAGATGCCCCGCAGCCATCGCAACGGTGGCTTCCTTTCTCGCTGGCTCGATGCTTTCCTCCGTGCCTCTTGACTCTCTGCACGTCGTCATCCTCGCTGGAGCAGGAGTCCGCAGTTGTGGACGACTCCTCGGAGGTTGTTGGGGTGCTCCTCGCCGCTTCAGCCGCCTGGGCCTCTCGCAGAACCTCATTGAACGTGAGGCGATGGTCGCGGGTCATCAACTTCCTCTGGACCTCCTTGTCCCTCAGGCCACACAGCATGCGGTCTCGGAGGGCCTGGTCCAGGTCCTCCCATTGGCAGTGAACGGCCGCCAGCCTGAGGGCCGTCGCGTAGGCGGACATGGATTCTCCCGGGCGCTGATCCCGCCTGTGGAACGCGATACGGGCCGGAAAAATGGAGATGGGTGGCTGGAAGTGATCCCTCAGTGTTGTGAGGATGTGGTCAATGGGCACCGCGTCGACCTTCCGGGGAGCCAGCAGGTTTATCAGGATGCGCAGCGTGGCCGGCCTCACCTGGGCTAGGAAGTGCGAGCGCAGCTTCCCTTCATCGTCGATGCCTGCAGCGTCCATCGCGTGCCAAAACTGGCACTCGTACAGCTCCCATTGCTCGGGATCGCTGATGTCGAACTGGTGAGGCTTGATCTTGGGATACGCCATGGATCCCACCTTCGTCGCCAATTTAGTGTTCAAGAACCAAGACAATAGAAAAGCCGAAGTCTGGCTTAACTCATCTTTATTGCATGATGGTCAGGGGGAACATGTGGTAATGGCGGAGGTACAGCTCATTTTATACTGCAACAATACATTTGAAAAGGGTTGCACGGTAGCCCATTGGCTGCTACCTGCGTGACGTCATTCTGAGTCATGCCCTTCTTCTCCAGGTGTTCCTTGCGCGGGAAGGTTCCCTCGGCTGCCGGTGATTGGGGGAATTTGAACCATGTGAGCTGAACGCTCGCAGCTGCTCTCTATGGGTAGCTGGCTCACGTTCCTTTAAACAGCTGGGTTACATTTATACATTCTTAAAGTGATACAGTTACATACACAACAGGGCCCACATGAAATGGTGTTTTGGGCCGCATCCAGCCCACAGGTTGAAAATCCCTGCTTAAAGGAAACATCCTATATTTAATGGATCTTGGAAATAACTCCTTAAAAAGAATTAAAAAATGAATGGAACAGCTATAAAATCAGGTTGCGCTTACTTGAAAGCCAGTCGTAGCTGACTCTAGGGTTCAGTGCTCATCTCAGCCCGAGCCATGATATGATAGTGTTTGATTCTACTGTATTCTGTTGTACTGTAATATTGTATTTATGAGATGTATTGTGACTAGATTGTATTATGATTGTTGTTAGCTGCTCTGAGTCGTAGCCGAATGGGTGGCATACAAGTCCAATAAATCAAACCAAATCAATCAAGAGCCAGTGCTGTCTGAATCTGCAGAGGTTTCCTTGGTCACGTGGCAGGCATGACTAGACCCCAGAACACTGTTTAACTTCCCACCTAAGTAATACTTATTTATCTACTTGCTCCCATCCCCATCCAGGAAAAATAACCACACAAGTACAAGCTAATAAATATTTTCTTTTCTTCAGTAGACATTTATTGCTTGTTATTAGAATATTACATGTTCACAACTGAGCCATTTCCCAGGCGAAAATTGTTGCCTCCTTTTCCTGTGGCAGAACAACTACAGACAGAGAGATATGAGGGGGAAATTGCCCCACCGTATTTTTTTAAAAAGATAGATTATTAATTTTAAAAAAGGAAACCAATAATAAAAAATAAACACCCCTTCTTCACAGGTTCCAATCTTACAAAGGAAATTGCTCAACCCAATAGGCTGAGAAATAAAACCTATGGTTTAGCAAACCAGGGGAAAAAAATTCCCCGATTGATTTTCAGGAGTAAAAAAAAAATTATCACAGCTGCCAAAAAACTAAAGCACTCCTTTAAAAAAAATGGTCCCGAAACCATCTCAGAAATATATAGAGATCCATGTGTTCCTCAGTATAAGCATTATATAAAAGTTTAAGAGCTCTTAATGGGCTTTTCTTTGGCTTGAGAAGGAAGAATTCTTAACAGAGCAGGGAAGCAGCAGGGAAGCCCTAGTTCAGGGGTTCTCAACCTGTGGCCCATGGGCCAGATGCAGCCCACAGTACCATTTCATGTGGGGCCCCCACCGCCTCCACCACACCTGGAAGTGTCATGTGGTGGAGGAAGGGTAAAATGGCCATCCGGCCCCCAAAGCTGTCTGAGGGAGCATGACCCTGCCCTAGTTGGTTGGGGAGGAGAAACGTGGACAACGTCAATTCCCCAACATCTTGTCAGGGCGGCTTCCCAAACACCGCAAAGAAGTTGGACTCTAAAAATAGGGGCACACTCCCTGGTCACCCCCTGAGTAAACTCTGAGCGAAGGAAGACACAGGCCGTTCTAGACAGAGTGTTTCCTGAGTGCTCAGCCACAGAACCCACTTCCCTGCCTTAAGTGTTACGCATCGAACCCTTTGCAACTGGGCATAAAAAGTTTCCAGCGGGAATTCCGTAGCACCGAGATTTTCCTTAAAATAAACCTGTGTGCTGAGAATACTAAGTCATAAGACAGCTTACTTAGAAGGGCCCCAAGATCCAACTCAGGGGTGCCCAAACTGTTCGGGCTGTGGGCCGGTCATGTGGTTCAGGGGGCCGGTCCCTGGGCCATAGTGACCAGCCCCCTGAACCACATGACCAGCCCACGTACAGGCGTGTTTTACTTCCGCTTCCGGAAGTGACGAGGGCTTTGTGGGCCGGATGAATTGGCATTGGGGGCCAGATCTGGTCCCCAGGCTGTAGTTTGGGCACCCCTGCCTTAGGGGGTCTGAAAGCATGCTCAGAGCTGAAAGGGGACAAGGGGTTATCAGGATTTGCACAAGGCAGGATGAACCGGAGACCAATATGTTGAACCCCGTTATTCACCTAAACCAGTGATGGCGAACCTGTTAGCAACTGAGTGCCCAAACTGCATCCCCAAACCCACTTATTCATTACAAAGTGCCAAAACAGCAACAGAGGAGGAAGGAAACACTCCCATTGGGCTGCTGGGAAAAGGGGGGCTGATTGGGCTGATGGGCAGAGGGACGGGGTGAACTCTGTGCTGGGTGAAGGAAGGAAACGCTCCCATTGGGCTGCTGGGTAGAGAGGCAGAGGAAACTCTGTGCTGGGGGGAGGGAAGAAGCACTCCCATTGGGCTGTTGTGGATTGCTTTCTTTTCTTCCATTTGAGATGGTAAGTGCACAGAGAACAGCGGCCGGCCGTTCCCCCCGCTCTCATTGGTCCACTCCTTCCGTGTAGTAAAGAAAACCGCCCGGGTTCTCGTCCTCCCTCCGGGCCGCGTTGGCCGCCTCGGCGGGATTGCCCTGGGGGCAATACTTGGGGTCGTAGATCTGCCGGCCCAGGCCGAAGACCTGCCCGCTCTGGTTGGCCCCCTGGTTGGAGCCCATCTGGAGCGACATGGAGCTGTCATCACACTTCTCCGTCCCCAGCTTGGCGTCGTAGATGTGGCGCCGGGTGCCGGGTGCCGTCATGCCGACCTGGCGGGAGGAGAAGACGAAAGGGGAGAGAAAGGGGCTTCAGTGTCTCTTTGGCCACTGGAGGGTTCGGGTCCACGGCAGAAGGACCGACATTAGAGTCCAGCGGTTCTTGGACTTCAATTCCCTGAAGCCTCAGTCAATTCCCCAAAGCATAGATCAGCCAATGGACTGATTGAAGCTTCTGGAAATTGAATTATACACTATGGGGCCTAGGCCCCCATGTTGGGAATCACTGCATTAAATCAACAACCACAATTCTCACCCACAGCCTCTGGTGACCTCTCAGAACAAAGGAAGGATTTTCATGTCTGCTCATGAAATGAGTCTCCTGGACACAACCTCTTCCTTTTCAACATTACACTGAAGAAAAATCAGTGTTTCCCAACCTTTGGTTCTTGGACTTCAATTCCCAGAAGCCTCAGTCAATTCCTGAAAGCACGGAACAGCCAACGTGCTCACTGAGGCTTCTGGGAATGGAAGCACCCACTGAGGGGCCTGTGCCCCACTGGGAAACACAGGTGGGGCCCAGACCGCACATTGGGAACCACTGATCTAGAGCAGCGTTTCCAAACCTTTGGGGGTTTGGACTTCAGTTCCCAGAAACCTCATTCAATTCCCCAAAGCACTGATCAGCCAATGGGCTGATTGAGGCTTTTGGGAATTAATGTTCCCCCTGTGGGGCCTGGTTCCCACTGCTCTAAATCAATAACCACAATTCCCACCCACAGCCTCCAGCTACCTCTCAGAACAAACGACCGACTTTCATGTCTGCTTACAAAATGAGTGTCCTGGACACAACCTCTTCCTTCCCAAACATTACATTGTAGAAAGATCAATGTTTCTCAACCTTTGGTTTTTTTGGACTTCAATTCCCAGAAGCTGAAGTCAATTCCCCAAAGCACGGATCAGCCAATGTACTAACTGAGGCTTCTGGGAATTGTAGTTCAAGAACCAAAGTTTGGGAAGCACTGCATTAAAGAAATCTGTCTGCATTGCCGGAGGACGTGTTGTTGGTCTGATGACATTCCTGGCCTGAAACAATGCAAAGATCTCCCTTGCTCGAAAGCCAGTTGTATCCAACTCTAGGGTTCAGTGCTCATCTCTGTTTATAGCCACAGAGCCAGCGCTGACTGCGTCTCCAGATGCTTCAGTGGTCACGCGGCAGGCAAGACTAGATGCACGAATGCTGTTACTTTTCCTGCCGAAGCAGTACCCTATCTAATTGCAAATTAAGTACAATTTCCAACTGCAGATTAATTACAATTTCCAACTGCAGGCATGACGCTGCCAAAGTGGTACCTGTTATCTTTTAAAGAAATCTACACTGCGAACTATTGTGTTGCCGGCCTCACTCCCAAGGCAGGACTAATAACATTCACATCCTTAAATGACTGCAAAGATTTTAGGCAGGTGCCACTCCCTGGGTTCAAGCCTTGAGCTTCCCACATCTGCACCCTGGCCACCTCTGTGGGTCTTGGTCTTCTACTTAAGCCCGAGCTAGTGTAGAGCAGGAGTTAAGCCGGGGCTCGGGTCACACTACCTCAGACAGCTTCGGGGGCCGGACGGCCATTTTGTCCTTCCTCCACCACATGGCACTTCCTGATGTGGTGGAGGTGGTGAGGGAGCCACATGAAATGGTGCTGTGGGCCACATCCGGACCCCACGGGCCGCAGGTTGAGAATCCCTGGTTTAGGGTGTTAAGAGCCCTGGGGTTGCCAGGATGAAACTGCTGTCCTGCAACCAAAAAGTTGTGAGTTCTATCCTAATCAGGCATCAAGGTTGACTCAGCTTCTTCCGTTACAGCTGAACATCAAGAATACCAAAAACCATCATCCCCCACCCAAAAAATAAAATAAAAAATAAAATAAAAATAAAAAATTAGAGGAACATCACTAATTTCAGATCTGCCGTTGGCAGCCTTCAGTGTGCTCCAGGATCCTGTCATGCCTGCCAAATGACCACGGAAACATCTGCAGACTCAGACAGCGCTTTTACTTTGGCTGTAAACAGAGACGAGCACCAAACCCTTAGAATCAGACACAACTGGCTTTCTAGCAAGGGAGACCATGAGGTTTGCACAGCATTCTAACAGGGGCAGCTCTTAGCAATCATTAAAAGTAACTGCCAAGGACGGACAAAGAAGAAAAAAGAAAAGCAGCATTACAGTTGAACACCAAGATGACCAAAAAATCCAGACATCTTGCTTTCTGGACAATCTACCAGTAAGAACAAAAGAAAGAGAGGAGCCACTGGGAGAATTTCCACCTGCATGAGGCTGCCTCGCTTTCCCAGGTGAACCTCTGCCTGTGATTGCTAATTGCTTTGTTATGGTTGGTCTCTCACCTGGCTGGCACACTTGTTGGTACCCATCTGCAGGCCGATGGTGGCGTGATCCATGGGGGGCAGGATCTGGTTCTTGGGGTCGTAGAGGTGCCTCCGGGTGCCGTAGGCCGTCATGCCCGACTGGCTGGCGCACTTATTCGTGCCCATCTGGAACAAAGGAAGGTGTGTGTGTGTGTGTTTAAAATGGCAAAAAGGACCACATAAGCTGAGCTTAACCACTGGAAGGTGGCAGATCAACAGTTTCGAGACCCAAGTGCTGCATGATTGAGTGAGCCTTGCCGAGAGCCCTCCCCAGGGACCTCCTGCGCCCTCTCACGGTTCGATTCCCCCCCTCTCCGGAGGCCCTGAGCCAGGCTTGTGCTGCCTGGTGTTGCTCTCAGACCCACCTGGAGGCCAATGACGCAGTGCCCAGCCTTCATCTTGGCGTCGTCGAAACTTCTCTCTTGCTTTTCTGCGTACTTCACCCCAATGTCTACCCCGCTGTTAGTGCCTTTGGTCTTGGCCTGCAGGGAGATATAGCCATCGGTGGCACATGGGTTATGGAGTTATCTACAGTTCAGACTCCTGGCAAATGCCCTGGAATCCCCATAACTCCATGTGGAAAGAGTTGGGTGTGTGGTTCTGGGGACCCTATCTATCTTTGTATCTATCCATCCATCCATCTACCCTTCCTTCTTTCCATCCATCCATCCTTCCTTCTATCCTTCCTTCCTACCTATCTATATAACGCCTGTCTGTCTATCTATCCATCCATCCATCCTTCCTTCTATCCATCCATCCAATCTATCTATATTGCTACCGTATATACTCAAGTATAAGCCGAGGGTTTTAGCCCCAAAAAAGAGCCCCAAAAGGGAGACACGGCTTATACTCGGGACAATGACCATGAGGGTCCCTACACCACACCGGATTGAGATATGCAAACAATTTAATTAATTTTACCATATTTTAATGTATTTATCTAATGTCTATTGATCTATCTATCTGGGACTGCAGTGGCTCAAGCGGTTAAGACGCCGAACTCGCTGACTGGAAAGTCGGAGCTCGATTTCCGAGAACTGCCTGACAGAATGAGCTCCCGTCTTTGTCCCAGCTCCTGCTAACCTAGCAGTTCGAAAGCAAGACATTGCAACTAGATAAATAGGGACCACTTCCGTGGGAAAGGTAAACAGCGTTCTGTGCACTCCGGTGTCAAGGCATGCCTGCCACGTGTCCACGGAAACGTCTGTGGACACAGACAAGTGCTGGCTATTTGGCTATAAACAGAGATGAGCACTGAACCCTAGAGTCGGATACGGACTGGCTTTCGAGCCAGGGTGACCTTGACCTAACAAACTTACTTTCATCTCTTTGTTAAGAAACAAAATTTTAGCTATGCCGAGCCTTACAGTCCTGGAATTAAGTCTTGTTTCCTTTTCGCTCCCAGGATGGATTTGAGGAACGGGAAGAAATATATTCCGGACGTCACTGATCACAATTCTCACACACACACACACACACACCCCAGCAGAAGGGTTTAATGACTCTGTATGCAGGAGTCTGTTCAGTCAACCTTGAACCCCCACCAGGATCAAACTCACAACATTCTGCCTGCAGGAGGGCAGTTTTTAACCCCTAGCACCCCTCGCCCAGTGACCCGATGGCTCAAGGACTCGGTGGCCATAAACTCACCATGCCTGCGAGGGCCAGAAGGCAGACCTGGACTTGGGTCATGTTGCCGTTCTCGTAGAGATCGTTGGCCTCGAACAGGTCAACCGGCTTCAACCCATAGCCGATCAGCGCCGTGATGAAGTTTGAGAGGTTCTCCAGCTGGGGAAGGAAGAGGTGACCGGTCAAGGCCCGTCGGTCACTGGCTTCAGTGGGGTGAAGACCCCGAGCTTGACCACTGGAATGTCAGCAGTTCGAGACCTGAGTGCCACACGACGGAGCGAGCTCACTCGTCGTCTGCTCCGGCTCCTGCCAACCTAGCAGTTTGAAGTGGTAAGAAATTTGCAGGTAGATAAACAGGTGGGCAGGGAAGGTAACAGCATTCCGTGCATCTAATCCTGCCTGCCACGTGACCACGGAAAGTCTGCAGACTCAATCTTTTTAAGCCGGGGAGCCAGATCACGTTCCCTCAGACAGCTTTGGGGGCTAGATGGCCATTTTGCCCTTCCTCCACCACATGGCACTTCCTGGTGTGGTGGAGAAGGAGGCGGGCCCCCCACATGAAATGGTGCTGTGGGCTACATCTGGCCCATGGGCTGC
Organism: Bradypodion pumilum; assembly: GCA_035047305.1. Lineage (NCBI taxonomy): Eukaryota > Metazoa > Chordata > Lepidosauria > Squamata > Chamaeleonidae > Bradypodion > Bradypodion pumilum. The sequence goes on along the minus strand of JAWDJD010000007.1, from coordinate 40,911,907 downwards.
AGGTTGAGAATCCCTTACTTATGGGGCGAGATGATGGGAGTTGTAGTCCAGCACCACCAAAAGACTTGTATCAGAAGAAACGACGCTTCCAGGGGGTGGGGGGAGACAAGGGGCATATAATTCCCCAAATTACCCAGCCTCCATTGCATCTGCCACGTCTCCAGGTGAATCCAGGAGGCCAGAAAGCGACTTTGGTGACCTGGCTCGGTCGGCACTGGATATGCACGGCACCGGCCTTCATCCTGACTTACCTGGTGCCAGTTGAGGGCTGAACGGTTGACCTTCTTTACTGACCCAGGCTGGAGTTTGTTTATCAGCCTGCCAGGTAGGAGAGAGAGAGAAAAACAATAATGACTGTGTTAAGATCATTCCTCTATCAGGGGCCGCGGTGGCTCGGTGGTTAAGAAGCTCGCCTTGTGATCTGGAAGGCCGGCAAGTCGGCAGTTCGAGACCCGGGCACTGCATGACGGACTGAGCACCCGTCCCTGTCCCAGCTCTTGGGGACATGAAAGGAGCCTCACTTGGGCGTCCCCTGAGCGGAGTTTCTTCCGCACAAATTCTTTCAATCCAGAATTAATTTCTGACATGAAATTATGAATTATTAGGCCTCTATTGCAGGGTTTCTCAACCTGTGGCCTGTGGGCCAGATGCGGCCCACGGCACCATTTCATATGGGCCCCCCATTACCTCCACCACACCAGGAAGAGCCATGTGTGAAGGACAAAATGGCCATCCAGCCCCGGAAGCAGTCTGAGGCTTAAAAAGGTTGAGCTCCTGCAATATTGAGACCCAGTGAGGAAGAGGGGACAGAGTACAGGACCGGGGGGGGGGGGGTTGGGGGGGGTTGGGGTAAGAGAACTGGGTTCGATTCCCCCACTCGGTCCCTTAAGCATCGTTCAAAGGGTCAAGGGGTCATCTGTGCTCAAAAGCTAGTCGTATCCGGCTCTAGGGTTTGGTGCTCAGCTCCGTTTACGGCCTGAGAGCCAACGGTGTCTGTCTCTGCAGACGGTTCCAGGGTCCTGCAGCAGGCAGGACTAGATGCCACTGCACAAGGAACACTGTTACCTTTCCTGCTTGAGCAACACATGTTTATCTACTTCAAATTAAATCAAAATCACTTTATTACAGTCATTGACCAACACTTCTACTTGCAAATTTTGGCAATTTTGAACTACTAGATCGGCAGGAGCCGGGACAGAGACGACGGGAGCTCACTCCATCACGCAGCACTCGGGTCTCAAGCTGCCGACCTGCCAGCGGTTGGGCTCAGCATCTTGGCCACCAAGCCAGTGACTTATAGGCAAACTGGGAACAGCCTGTGAGATTCCCTGCAGTTATGATGGCCAGGAAACAACACCATCTATAGCCCGGAGAGTCTTCTTCATCATCATCATCATCATCATCATCTATACCTATATTTGAGAGCTAATGGCCATTGGCCATCTCCCGTGGCACGAAACCACCATGAGAAGCCGCCAAGCCAGTCACCCAAGGGCCGGTAAAAGTCGCCCTTGCTCAAAAGCCAGTTGTATCCGACTCTAGGATTCAGTGCTCATCTGTTTCATAGTCGAAGAGCCAGCGCTGTCTGCGTCTGCAGACGTTTCCATGGACATGTGGCCGGCATGACTAGACACCGGAGCGCACGGAACGCTGTTTTCCCACCAAAGGGGTACCTATTGATCTACTTGCAATGTCTTGCTTTCGAACGGCTAGGTTGGCAGGAGCTGGGACAGAGGCGGAGCTCACTCTGTCGTGCAGTACTCGGGTTTTGAACTCCTGACTTTGTGCCTCCCAGTCAGCGTCTTAACCAAGGGCTGGAAGCCCCCCTCCCCATATGTCCCGCCCCCAACCACAGCCAAATATATTTATTTATTTATTCTCTCCTCCAGAGAACAGGAAGTGTGGAAAGGGTGTTCCCCCATTTCCTAAAAAAATGATGGTAAACCTCCCTCCTAGTTTCCTAGTCTTGGCCCCTGGTCCAGGGTGGCAAAAAAATAGTCCAATTAAACCAAGAGGCAATTAGAAGACCCCCCCCCAAAGGAAGGGCCAGGTTTGGATTGTGACTCACTCGCAAAGGATGACGCCATCTCTTAGACCCTTCTGGAAGTCTGGCCCGATCCCCCGCCCGGTCATGTCTTCGATCCAAGCCCGCAACTCGGCCTCCTTCTGCGGGTCGTATTTCTGGGCCAGCTGGAAAGAAGAATTAAGGCTTGAGCGGTTAAAAATATTCCCCTCAAGTACTCGGGTATTGGGCTGCCCCGAGTAACCCCAGGCATCAACCCATTTTAATGGATAGGACTGGTGAAAGAGTCCACCTCGACAAACCTGCACTGGGTCTACTCTTGTGCAGTTTACTAAGCTGAGCAAGAGGATTTCAAGCCAGTTTCTAGTCCTCAAAGAGGTGGGGCTGAAAGGTCTCCAAACTTTTTGCAACTTTTCTGGTAGCTTGTCCAGAAAGCATGATGATATAGTTTGGCCTTCTTGGTATTCAACTGTAATCCTGCTTTTGCTTTTTCTTCTTTGGCCTTCCTCTGCAGAAGCTTGAAATGATTGCTAAGAGCTCCCCCCCCCATGTCAAGGTCAAATTCAAGCTGAAAACCAGTTTGTTTAGTGCTAATCTCGTTGACAGCCCAAGACCCAGCGCTGTCTGTGTCTCCAGGCGTTTCCAAGGTCATGTGGCAGGCACAACTAGACACGGAACACTGTTACCATTCCCACTGAAGTAGTACCTATTTATCTAACCCTAATGTAGCACTGTGGTGGCTTAGTGGTATTTCAAGCCGGGGGGGGGGGTCACATTCCCTCAGACAGCTTCAGGGCTGGATGACTATTTTGCCCTTCCTCCACCACATAGCACTTCCAGGTATGGTGGAGGTGGTGGGACTCCGTGGGCCACATCTGGCCGGTGGGGCGCAGGTTGAGAATCCCTGCTATAGTGGATGGAAGGAAGGAAGGAAAGAAAAGAATTGACATCCACTTTGCTCAGTTTCTCCAGGAAGGCAACAGCTGACAGGGAAAGTATTCCTGGGGTGTGACTGGGGTGGCCAGACACTCCCTGTTCTTCCTCTTCCTCCTCCTCTTCCTCCCACAACCTCCTCCCTTACGCAAAAGAGGAAAAACAAAATACACCACGTCGTCTTCCTCCTCCTCCTCCTCCTCAAGTGACGTGAAGGAAGAAGCTCCTCCAGCCACAGCGGTCAGCGGGCCCTGGACACACCCTGGGAATGGCCAGGCCGAGAATAGCAATCCCACTGATACATCTTATACCATGGGTGCCCAAACCTTTGGGGCCACGGGCCGGTGACATGGTCCTGTGGGCTGGTCATGTGGTCCAGTGGGCCGGTCACGTGGTTCCTCCCACCGTGAGCGGAAGTAAAACGTGCCTTGCAATCTGTTTTGCAACAGGACGGGACAGATGTTAAGCTGCCATTTTCTCTGCTTAAACCAGGGGTGCCCAAACTATGGCCTGTGGGCCAGATCTGGCCCTTGATACCAATTCATCTGGCCCATGCCACCCTCATCGCTCCTGGATGTATGGGCATATTTTACTTCCACTTCCAGGAGCGACGAGAGCAGCGTGGGCCAGATGAATTGGCATCAGGGGCCGGATGTGGCCCACAGGCCATAGTTTGGGCACCTCTGGTTTAAGCAGAGAAAATGGCAGCTTAAAATCTGTCCTGTCCTGTTGCAAAACAGATTGCAAGGCACGTTTTAATTCCACTCCCGGTGGGAGGAACCACGTGACCGGCCTGTGCCACCAGGGCTCTCTAAGGACAGGTGGCTTACCTGTGACTGTCCTTCGTGGTCACCTACCTGTGAATCCACACAGGTGCTCAAGTTTGACCCCGCCTCTTTCCATCCTTAAAAATGAGTCCCTAGCATGTCATGCCTGCCACATGACCACAGAAACATCTGCAGAAGCAGACAGCGCTGGCTCTTTAGCTTTGAAACAGAGATGAGCACTGAACCCTAGAGTCAAATACGACTGGCTTTCAAGCAAGGGAAACCTTGACCTAGCACGTTAATTGGAGGGGGGTGGGGAGAGAGCTCATTAACTTGTGAACTGCCCAGGGAATTGCACTAAACTGGAGATTCCGCTTCTGGGAGCAACGAGGGCAGTGTGAGCTGGGCGAATTGGCAGTGGGTGGGCCAGATCCGGCCCACAGGCTGTAATTTGGGCACCCCTGGAGTAGGCCCTACTGCCAGCAACTCAATGCGGTTAACTAACCTAGCCATCCTTCCTGAGGACTCATTGCCCTGGTGGGGCAATGGCAGGCATGACTAGACACCGGAGTGCACGCGGAACGCTGCTTACCATCCCCACCGAAGTGGCACCTATTTATCTACTTGCAATTTTGAAACTGCAAAGTTGGTAGGGGCTGGGACAGGAGCTCACTCCATCCTGCAGTGCTCGGGTCTTGGGAACTGCTGACTTTCCGCCACTTAATAAGCCACTAATTATCCTCCTCCTGATTGCTAATTATTTATTCCCCTCCTCTAATTGCCAATTGGCGGGCTTACCCGGTTGCGGACTTCGGCGGACAATCCATAGCTGGGTCCCTTGTGAAACTGGGCGCTGCTGCTGTTGTTATTATGTTTGCCGGCACTCATCCTGGAACCGGGTGGTGGGAAGGCGAGACGAGACGGGACGGGACGGGACTCGATCCGGATTCCTCGCTCCGCTTATCCCCGCCTCCGGTTTCGGGAGCCTCCACCCCGCTGCAGATTGGGCGCCCGTCGAAATGGCCTTATAAGGGCAGCGAGAGCCGAATTCCTCCCCGAGGCGGAACGAAGCCGGAAACCCCACCTCTTGGTGTGTGCGGCTTTGTGGTTGTTGTGTGTGTTGCAAAACAGGCAGAGATTCGGCCGGGAAAGCGGGGCAGCCTCTCGTGCAGGCGGAAATTTTCCCGGTGGCTCCTCTCTCCCTTTCATTCCTCTTGGTAGATGGTCCAGAAAACAAGCTTGAGGGTTTTGTTTGGTCTTCTTGATGTTCAACTGTAATGCTGCTTTTGCTTTTTTCTTCTTTATCGGTCCTTGGCAGGTACTTCAAATGGTTGCTAAAAGCTGACCTCCCCACCCCAAGTTAGGATGCAGTGCAAACCTCACAGTCTCCCTTGCTAGAAAGCCACTTGTGTCCGACTCTAATTGCTCATCTCCATTTACATCCCAAGAGAGCCAGTGCTACCTGAGTCTGCAGATGTTTCAATGGTCATGTGGCAGGCATGATTTGATCGTGGCGCATCCTGAACCCTGCTGTCTGCAGATCTGAGATTTCAGTACTGATGTTCCTCCAATCTGGTTTTTAGGGGGAGGGATGATTTTTTTTGGGTCTTCTTGGTGTTCAACTGTAATGCAGCTTTTCCTTTTTCTTCTTTGTCTGTCCTTGACAGTTACTTCAAATGATTGCTAAAAGCTGCCTCTATTAGGATGTTGTACATAGGCCAAGGTTACCCCTTGCCAGAAAACCAGTTGTGTCTGACTCTAAGACAGATTCTCAACCTGCAGGCCATGGGCCAGATGTGGCCCGCAGATCCATTTCCTGTGCCCTCACACCAGGAAGTGCCATGTGGGGGAGGAAGGGCAAAATGGCCGTCCAGCCCCTGAAGCTGTCTGAAGGAACGTGACCTGGCCCCCAGTTTAATAAGCTCGAGTACTCCTGCTCTAAGGGTTCAGTACTCATCTCTGTTTAGTTTCAAAGAAACAGTGCTGTCTGAGTCTGCAGATGTTTCCACGGTCATGTGGCAGGCATGATTAGACCCTGGAGCACACTGAACGCTGCAGTCTGCAGATCTGAAATTACTGGTGTTCCTCCAATCTGTTTTGTGTGTGTGTGTGTGTGTGTGTGCGATTTTTTTGGGTATTCTTGGTGTTCAACTGTAATGCTGCTTTTGCTTTTTTTCTTCTTTATCGGTCCTTGGCAGTTACTTCAAATGATTGCTAAAAGCTGACCTCATTATGCTGCTGATTAAAGGTCAAGGTATCCCTTGCTAGAAAGCCAATTGTGTATGACTCTAGGGATTAAGTGCTCATCTCCATTTACATCCCAAGAGCCAGCGCTGCCTGAGTCTGTGGATGTTTCAATGGTCAAATGGCAGGCATGATTAGATTGTAGAGCACACTGAACCCTGTTGTCTGCAGATCTGAGATTATAGTACTGATGTTCCTCCAATTTGGCTTTTAGGGGGAGGGATGATGTTTTTTGTTCTTCTTGGTGTTCAACTGTAATGGTGCTATTGCTTTTTTCTTCTTTATTGGTCTTTGGCAGTCACTTCAAATGATTGCTAAAAGTTGACCTCATTATACTGCCGACTAAAGGTCAAAGGTGAAGGTCTTTTACCAGATCACCACCTTCACAAAAAAGGATTACATTAATAAACAGAACCATCAGGAGCAGGCAGTCAGGTAAAATCCACCTGTACCCCTCGAGTCATTTTGAAGTGCGCACACACACAGAAATCCAGCCTCAGATGTGGAATGAGATTTCATTGAGGAAGATTGTTACTTTTTCCCCATCAGTAAGTTGTTTTTTTTTTTGCTATTTATAATTTATTTAGTTGGTTTATTATTTATGTCTAATTTTTTTTCTATTGTAAAGATTTTTAAATAAATATTATGTAAGCCACCAAAGAGTGGGAAAAACTATCCCAGATAGAAATAAAAGTAGCAAAAGAATTATCATAACGACCATAGAATAATATACAATATAATAAAGGCGCCAGGTATTTAATTTGGTTGTTTCTACTCTGTCGTTTGTTTTTATTGTGTTATTTTTGTTTACTTGTACGTGCACAGCCCAGAGTGGGAAATATCCCAGAAGGGAGACATAAAAATTCAATAAGTGAATGAATGAATGAAAAAAAACAACCCATGAAAATAGTTTAAAATATAAGTTCAACTTTTCAGGACGTAGCTTTACACCAGTGGTGGCAAACCTGTGGCACGTGTGCCAGAGGTGGCACTTGAAGCCCTCTATTTGGACGCCTGTGGGGTTGCCCCAGCACAGAGTTCACCCGCCCCTCTGTCCAGCAGCCCAATGGAAGCACTTTCTCCCTCCCCCCAGCACAGAGTTCACCCCGCCCCTCTGCTCAGCAGACAAATGGGAGCGCTTCCTCACTCCCCTCAGCACAGAGTTCGCCCCGCCCCTACGCCCAGCAGCCCAATGGGAGTGCTTCTTTCCTCCCCTGTTGCCATGTAGGCACTTTGAAGTAAATTAGTGGGTTTTTTGTGGGTGCCTATGCGCAGTAAACACATTCGTGTGGATTCACAGGGACTTGGGCCTCTGGGAATTGAAGCCCAAGATTGCCTGGAGTGCCAAGGTTCGCCATCCCAGGCCTAGGGAGGAGGCTCACCAGCTCCAGGAGACAAAATATCACCCCCACCACCCCTGCTCTTTTGGCATTCAGGTTTGACACCCAAGTTTGGGTGTGTGTGTGTTAGGTTTGTGAAGCCACAACTGATTGTCATAATGAATGGTCAGCTTCATCTCTCGCAAGCTGTTGGCCACCTGCATATCTCAAGGTCATACTTTGGGCCCAAAACTCATAAAAAGGAGAGTAGAAAGCAAAAGAAAGAAATGAATGAATGAATGAATGGACTGCTTTACATCCTCCAAGAAGGTGTGAGAAAGGTTAAAGCTCAACTCCCTGCGCCAGTTCCCTCTTCCCCCCTGGGACCACGGGGGGGGGGGGGAGGAGCCAGGGCCAGCCGCGTCGGGCGGGTCCCTCTTCCTCTCCCCCTTGGGACTTTTGCAACCACAAAAGTCCCACCTGAATGAACATCCACATGTGGAAGAATCATCCAGATGTGGTTTTACCTTTCCCTTCCTCTGCTATAAGATTACCAAAAGCAGTTCTGTTGATAGTGGAGCCACTGTGGCTTAGAGGTTGCAATTTCACCTTGTAAGCAGGAGGTTGTCGGTTCGAATCCCTAGAAAAGAACTAGAAGGCCAGTGGGAACATATATAATTTTTTAGGGTTAGACACCCTAATCACTCCATGTCCAGCACTCTTTTAGGGCAGCCAGCACACCCTTGGCGATCCCATCTCCTCTTTACTTTCCCCTGTCATTCAATCTTTCCTCAGTCGTCTGGCCTGCTTTCTTCATTAATAAAGTCCTTTTCTAGTTTTTCCCCTGCATCTTGAGAGATGATGTTCTTGAAAACTCAAGAACATGGAAGAATAGAACATGGGACAATTTATATTCACAACGCCCAAGGGAGGCTCCTTTCACGTCCCCAAGATATTTTCCTCCGAAGTGATCCATTACAGTATTTATTTACTTGCAATTCCTTGCATTCGATCTGCTAGGTGGGCAGGAGCTGGGATGGAGACGGGCGCTCAATCCGTTGTGCAGTACCCGGGTCTCGAGCTGCTGACTTGCCAGCCTTCCAGCTAACAAGGTGAGCCTCTAAACCACTCAGCCACCGCAGCCCCACTTCAGATTTTACTGCCATGAAGTCATGGGGCAGGCACGACTAGACACTGAAGCACACAGAATGCTGTTACCTTTCCTGCCGAAGCGGTGCCTATTTATCTATTTGCAGTTTATTTATTATTTATTCAATTTATATAGCCGCCCCAATCGATGTGTGACTCTGGGCGGCATACATAAAATCCCCAACGTTGAGCGGCTATACAAATTGGAAATTAAAATTAAAATTTTGGGATGGGTTGGACATACTGCATGCCCGATTGCCCCCAGGCCCCAATATAGCTGGAGGAGAAGGAAGCCCAGCTGTGGCTGCTTGGTGGTCCAAGGACTCTCCCGCATGCCTCCGGGACCCACCCGCCCGGAGAGGGATAGATGCTGCCACATGGGAATCTTTTCCCGTGTGGTTGGGGTGGGGTGCCACTTGAATTACAAGGGCTAGCATGCTGCAGTTTGGACTGGTCTGGGCCCCATTGGTGGAACATGGATATATGAGTACCGTGTGTGTGTGTGTGTGTGTGTGTGTGTGTGTGTGTGTGTGTGTGTGTGTGTGTGTTTGTGTGTATAGATATAGATACAGACACACACACACACACTCTCAAGGATAAGTTGGTTTTTTTAGCCCCCAAAATGAGTTCCAAAAATGGGACTTGACTTATACTCAGGTCAGCGTAAACACTCAAAAATGTACCCACACAAATGTCATTAATTAATTAATTTTACTGTATTTTCATGTATTTTAATTATTGAAACTTACTAGCAGCTGCTGCATTTTCCACCCCCGACTTATACTCGGGTCAATCTAGTTTCCTAGTTATAGAGGTCCAAATTAGGTACCTCGGCTTATATTTGGGACAATTTATAGTATCTCCTTTTCTTACTCACATATATATATATATTTATCACATTTTATACTTTTTTTAATATTGTAAAATTACAAAAACTAAATAAAATTGAATATCCCAAGGTAGTTTTACCAATGAATCTTTGTATGGTGGGGCAGCAGCGGATGTCAGTGGTAACGTTTTGAGAGCTGTCCACGGTGCTGAACCTATTTAAGTTCAGGATCTTGTAGATGTTTGGTATGTTTCAGACTAAAACCTGAAATGGAGTCACTCCCTGCATTAGTTAACTGCTGCCTGACACTCGATGTAGACTCACTGGCAGTAGGGTCTACTCTATGACCATAGCAGGATAACCTAGCCAGACTGTCAAGTGTGTTCCTAATGTTTTTTTTAAAATGTAATTTTAAACTGATTTAAAATAGCTTGAGGTAGTTATTGAGCTGGTTATTCATTTAGTCTTTACTCTAATTTGGATCAATGTTGTGGGGAATTTGTACAGGGGAACAGGTTTTTTTTTTTTTTGGCAGACTGCCCTGTAGAAAGCAACTCTCTGATTAAACCCATCCCAAGTAAAGGTTTCCCTTGCTGGAAAACCAGTTGTATCTGACTCTAGGGTTCAGTGCCCATCTCTGTTTCATAGCCGAAGCGCCAGCACTGTTTACTTCTGCAGACATTTCCGTAGTCTTGTGACACCAGAGCACACAGAACGCTGTTTACCGTCCCACCGAAGTGGTACCTCTTTATCTACTTGCAATGGCTTGTAATTTTGAACTGCTAGGCTGGACGGGAGCGGGGACAGAGGCGGGAGCTCACTCCGTCATGCAGTACTTGGGAATCAAACTCTGAACTTCCAGTCTTCAAGTTCAGCATCTTAACCCCTTGAGCCACTGCAGGCCCTTCCCAGGAAACACCCACAAAAAGGCCCCTTTTGATAGCACTAAACTGGGCCTCTATATCAAATGTATCTATGTATACCTTGAAAATCCACTCTTATGTCTGATGACGTGGACTTGAGCCACAAATGCTAACATTAAAATGCAGGAGTTAGTCTTTAAGGTGCCACGTTTTTCGTTTGTTTACTCTCTAAAAAGCTCCTTGTGACACACACCCAGCAGGAGAGAAACCCCTCCCTCCTTTTACCTTGGGAATGCTGTGGCTGATGCTAAACCTCTGGTGCATGGATTCCCAACTTGTGGTCCGGATGCAGCCCACAGCACCATTTCATCTCCCACCACCACCACCTCTACCACACCAGGAAGTGCCATGTGGTGGAGGAAGGGCAAAATGGCCATCCGGCCCCCAAAGCTGTTTGAGGGAGCATGATCCGGTCCCCCAGCTTAAAAAAGTCGAGAACTCCTGCTCTGATGGGAAGAGGCCGGAAGGGGCCAAAGGAAGAGAGCTACAACCTTCTCCTCCTTCCTTCCTGGCCTAGAATGAGTTCCGTGGCTATTCTTCCAGGGTCACAACAACAACATAGTCCCCCACCCCAATTTCTGACATAAACACCTCTTGAGTCGACACTAAGACTGGCTCCTGTACAGTATTTAAATGTGGGCTTTCGTGGGCCAAGTAGTCCACTTCATCCGACAGCTCACATTTAAATACAGGAGTTGGACTTTGAGGTGCCATGGCAAAAAATAATATTGTTTGCCTATTTTTCCTGTTCTGTCTCATTTAATCTCAGATATGCTTGCACAAACTGATAACATGGCTACCACTTTAAATGCTTCAGTAGTGTTATCCCGGCCATTTACTACAGGAGTTCTCAACCTTTTAAAGCTGGGTGTCGGGTCACGCTCCCTCCGATAGCTTCAGAGGGCAGACGGCCATTTTGCCCTCCTCCACTGCACGGCACTTCCTGGTGGAGTCACTGGGCCCCCCACGTGGAATGGTGCTGTTGGTCATATCCGGCCCACAGGCCACAGGTTGAGAATCCCTGATTTACTATATCTACAGGGAAAGTTGCCATACATAGTAAGAATTGTGTAAAAACAGACAGTTGTGAATGTGTTTACCATGGGGGGGGGGAGAGACTTTTGGTGTAGAAAGAGGTGGCCAAACATGTAGAGCAGGGATTCTCAACCTGCAGCCTGCAGGCCGGATGCAGCCCATGGCATCATTTCATGTGCCCCCCCACCACCACCTCCACCACACCAGGAAGTGCCATGTGGTGGCAAAATGGCCATCTGGCCTCTGAAGCTGCCTGAGGAAGCGTGACCCAGTGCCCCCCCCCCAGCTTTAAAAGGTTGAGAACTCCTGATGTATAGCATATTTTGTACATAAAGGAACATTTAGCTGCAACTTCCCACTTCCCCTGTGTGTGACTTTTGGAACATCCTTTAGCCCAGGGATGGCCAAACTTTTTTGGCCATCATAGGCTGGTCACATGGTTCAGTGGGCCGGTCACACGGTTCTTCCCACCAGAAGCAGAAGTAAAATGCACCAGCTCAGCATGCAAAATGCTGCCACAAATGTACCTCTGGCTGTTGTTAAATGCATTTACGACAGCCGCGGGTACCGTTTGAGACCCGGGTACTGCACGACGGACCGAGCGCCTGTCTCTTGTCCCAGCTCTTGGGGACATGAAAGGAGCCTCATTTGAGCATCATCCCCTGAGCAGAGTTTCTTCTGCAAAAATCCTTTCGACCCAGAGTCAGATAGCATCTTGTGTTATGGGGCGATATAGAAATTAAAGCCTGATTCTGACGGGTTCCAGTATCTGATGGGTTCCAGATACTTTGCTAGGAAATTAGAAGGGTTGTAATCTGTAAACGTATTTTCCCCCTTCAGCTGAAAAGGCAATCAATAAATAAAAGTTCCATACATGAAATACATTCTATTAATTATAATAATTTCGTGTCAGAAATTATTCTTGGGTCGAAAGAATTTTTGCTGGGAAAAACACTGCTCAGGGGACGCTCTTGCCAACCAAGCCGATCGAAAGCAAGAAATTGCAAGTCGATAAATAGGGACCCCACTTCGGTGGGAAGGTCAACAGCATTCCATGCCTGCCACATGACCATGGAAATGTCTGCAGACGCAGAGAGCGCTGGCTCTTCGGCTATGAAACAGATATGAGCACTGAATCCTAGAGTCAGATTCGACTGGCTTTCGTGGAAGAGTGACCTTTACCTTTACTATAGTGATGGAAAGCACAATAACCCCTCAATTTGGCCTTAAAGAGGCAACCATAAAGACAGAAAACAGGGTCACGCTCCATCTGGCAGCTTTGGGGGCCGTACTGGACCGTACTGGAAATGGAGACGACACGCTCTTTTTCTTTGGGACAGGTTGTGGAAAGGAATTTTATTTTATTTTTTAATTTCACAAAATTAAAAATTAAAAGCCAGAATCGTAAAATCGGATTTTCCCATCTTAGGCTCAAAATGTCCCAAAGTGATTCATCAAAGAGTAGGAGAGGAGGCTGGGCTATTTCGGTGGGTAACGGGCAAACGGGGAATCTTCCGCAACTTTTCTCTGTCCAAGGAAAGAGAAGAAGAAAAAAGAAGAGAGAATGAGATTAAATGGGTAATTTCAATCGGCCCCCAATTTTCTAGATTTCAAGCCCCCTCATCGAATGGTAGAATCGTAGACTAATTAAATCGGAAGGGGCCATCCAGTCCAACACCATCTTCTCAAAGCAAAAATCCCAATCAAAGTAGATATGAAATTAATTAATTAATTAATTGATTAGTTTGTTAGTTCATTCATTAATTCATTCATTAGTTCATTCATTAGTTTGTTTGTTCATTGAATCATAGAATAACTGAGTTGGAAAAGGGTCCCATGAGCCCCTCCAGTCCAACCCCATTGAATCAATACAGGAATCACAATCAAAGCAGATATAGCATTCATTCATTCATTCATTCATTCTACAACAATCAGTGGTGTGCTGGCCCATAGGGATACAGGGACTCATCCGGGTACGCCCCAGTGACTGGTGCCCCTCAGAGGCAGACAACGGTAATGGGAATGTATGGGATTTCTCCCCCACCCCCACCCCAATAGGTGCCCCTATCACTTCCTGTCCACTGCCCTCCCAAGGTGTCCATCACACCCCTGACAACAATTCCAAGATCTGTCTCACTTGTAACATTCCAGCACCCATTATCCCCAGTCTTATATATAACTGTACATCTGGGGTTTTTAGTTCACTAGGTGTAAAAACTTTGCATTTTATCCCAGTTAAATTTCAGTCTGTCGTTTTCAGCCCCAGGGTTCAAGCCTTTACAGATCTTTCCGAATTCTGCTTCCATCTATCAAGGTATCACAAATTTCTACAAACGCCACCAAAACCTTGTGTTGTGCGTTGTGTATTGTGACCTTCCTTCCCCTCCTTCTCGTCCAACCCACGTTGCCTACCATGGGGACTTCGTCCAGTTTCTTGAACGACGGCTCCCGTGTCTGGCAACATTTCACCAGGATGACGAGGCCACCGATCACCAGAATGGACACGAATATGCAAATCACGGCAATTACACCCGGGTTTTGTGACGTTGGGGCTTCGTCGTCGCTGGGCTGGGCTGAAGAGGAAGAAACAGGACAACACTCTAAAATGTGTCACATCTTAAGGTAGTTTAAAACTATTAAACTCACTCAGCAAAACTTTCGGAGCTGGTGTTTTCCAGGATTGTCACCTAACCACCGTACAAAGCTGTCTTCCAAGCCTTTGTCCCCGCCAGGGATTAGAAAGCTAGACTCTAATTCCCCCTTTAAGTGGCTTTCTCTTGCCATGGAAGGATAGTATTATGAAACCAATTTTAATCACATTTATTTAATGTGTAATTTGACCCCATTATCTTAGTGTGTGATTTGACACCATTTTATTAATGTGTCATTTGACCCATGTATCCTTCGCAGAGATTTTGTATCGCATGCCAACAGCATGTAAAATTCAGATTTAAAAAGAAAGTACAGTGGTACCTCATACAACAATTTTAATCCATTCCATGGGGCTCGTGCATTGTACAATGATTATTTTGGCTAAGTGGTTTTTCCCATTGAAAATTTGTTGTACGATTTTTTTCCATAGGAAAAATTGTTATGTGGGATGCCATTTTTTTCAAAACCTAATTGTCATGCGATTTCGTTGCTATACAGGGCGATTGTTGTATGAGGTTCCACTGTAATATTAAGAAGCAGAAAAGAGAAAGCCAAGAGTTACTTTAAAAAAATGCACCTTGGAACTTTAGTGGTCATTTTTGTAAAAGAAAGTAATTAAAATGCAACTAGCAATAAGGAAGCTGGTAGTTACTTTTTTAGAAAATGGAATTTTAGTGGTAAGTTATTACTTTTTGAAAGCAACTGTTCAAGCTCACGGACTTTGATTGACTTTGTCTGGCAAATACATTGTAAATAAAAATAAATTTATTTGGTTTGGAGAAAGAGAAATGGAAATTCAGTGGTAGAGTTTGACCGCCACCTGTTGGATTGACAGCTGTCTTGATGCTGGAAATAGTTTTTAAAAGCAACTTTTTGTAAGCTCTGATTGGGCAGGGTTTCTGCAAGCCTCTTCATAACTCTGTGGCAATCGGAAAGGCCTCTGGTCTGGGGGGAACCCATCACCAGGGCTGCACCTGTTGAACAGCGGTCAAACTTTGACACCCCAACAGGTCAAGAAGTGTAGAGACAAGAAGGGAGGGTTGTTGTTGTTGTTTTTTGGGGGAGATATAGAGCTTTTGTATTTTTACTTTGCTGATTTTTCTTCAATTGCTGCCATACGCAAACCCCCCTTTATCCTACTAAAGCAGGAATGCACAAACTATGGCCTGTGGGCCAGATACGGCCTCTGACACCAATTCATCCAGCCTGCACCACCCTCATTGCTCCTGGAAGCGGAATCAAAACCTGTTCCACTTCCAGGAGTGACAATGGAGGCGTGGGCTGAATAAACTGGTGTCAGGGCCAGATCTGACCCATGGGCCGTAGTTTGGGCACCCCTGGTTTAAGCAGAGAAAATGGCAACTTAAAATCTATCTCATCCTGTTGCAAAACAAATTGCAAGGTGTGTCTTGCTTCCACTTCTGGTGGGATGAACCATGTGACCGGCCCACAGCCCGAAAAGTTTGCTCATTCTTGTACTAAAGAAACCCCAGATTTTAAGTAAAGAAGGAGGGAAGGAAGGAAGATGAACGAATGAATGAATGAAAGAATGAATGAAAGAAGGAAGGATAGAATAATGGAGAGAGAGATGAATTAATTAATTCATTTAAATTTAAATTTAATTTAACCTCCACACTTGTATGCTGCCCAATCAGGGAACCTGACTCAGGGTGGCTCACATGATAATTAAACAATATACACAGTAATACAATATACAAAATTCAATCTACAAAAACAGCATACAACAACACAATACAATACTATAACGGCCATGAATGAATGAATGAATGAATGAATGAACAAACAAGAAGAGTAAGGAAGGAATAATGAAGGAATAATGAAAGAAGGAAGGAAGAGAGAGAACATTTTAATTTAATTTTAAATTTAATTTAAATCTTGAAGGAAGGGAAAAGATAAATGAATGAATGAATGAAAAAAGGAAGAAAAGAAGGAAGAATGGAATAATGAAGAGAGAAAGAGAAAGTTGAATGAACAAGAAGAGTAAGGAAGGAATAATGAAGGAAGAAAGAGAGAGAGAAATGTAATTTAATTTTAAATTTAATTTATATTGAATGAATGAATGAACAAAAAAGGAAGGGAAAAAAGAAATATAAATCAAATTTAAATTAAACCTTCACTTTAAACTAATTTTACATGTAGGGTTGTTTTAAAAAAACACATTTTGCAAGGGGGGAAAGTACTTTTTTTTAAAAAAACTATGATGAATTTTCTTAATCTTTAAATTAAGTTAAGGGGAGGGTTGGTGGGTTTTAAGTTTAAAATTAAGAGACAACCGTAAGGCTGCTTCAGGTGCCGGTTTGAAACAGGGAAGTTGGCCAGATACACCTTGGTGGCTTGGCGTCACTCCGGACCAAGGGGTGGTTGTGTTTGCCAACGAGGTGTGTTTATGAAGCGACACCAGCCTTTAAAACACAGCCAAGCCCTGGAAAGGCGTCTGAGTCTAGAGACATTTGGCGTGCAAGTGTTTTGACCCACCTGCACATAATCTGCTCCACTTCGGCACACATTGAATGCAAACTTGGAATAAATTATTGACTTGTTCAGCAGCGAAAACATTAGATTCTGGCTGTCTACTGACCAACTGACCAGCTTGCGGGGGGGGGGGAGATGAGAAAAATAATAATCTCTATTCACACATCTATGTATTTATTTGTTAAGCTCTATTTATAATGGTGGCTTAGCAGTTAAGATGTTGAACTTGACAACTGGAAGGTTGGAAGGTTGGCAGGTTAGCAGTTTGACACCCAAGTGTCCTGCCAACCTAGCAGTTCAAAAGCAAAAAAATTGCAAGTAGATAAATAGGGAACACTTCAGCAGGAAAGGTAGCAATGTTCCAGCATGTATTCATGCCTGCCACATGACCATGGAAACATCTGCAGACGCAGACAGCGCTGGCTCTTCGGCTATAAACAGAGATGAGCACTGGACCCTAGAGTCAGATACAGCCAGCTTACCAGTAGCGGTGGTCTGGTTAGTGGACTCCATCATTGATGGACTAGTGGGTGGGTCACGGGAAGTCTCTAATGTGGACACGTCGCTTGATGTTTCGGCCACGTGCTCCGTGGATGACAACTGGTTAGTGGAAATCCCGGAAGAAGTGGAAATCCCAGAAGAAGAAGCCGAAGTGGAAATCCCAGAAAAAGAAGTTGACATTGTTGCTGGTACCTTTGACGTGGAAATAACCATAGGGGCTATCGTTGCCATGCAGACATCTATGGGAAGGAATAAAACCGCTGTCATGAAAGAAAGAAAGAAAATAAGGAAGACAGGAAGACAGACAGGAAGACAGACATGAATGAATGAATGAATGAATGAATGAATGAAAGAAGAAGGTAAATTCATAGATAGACAGACAGACAGACAGAATTAAATTAAATAGGAAGGAAGGAAGAAGCAGGTATATTCGTAGACAGACGGATGGACAGACTGAATTATATTAAATGGGGAGAAAGAAAGAAAGAAGCAGGTAAGCTCATAGACAGACAGACTGAATTATATTAAAAAGGAAGGAAGGACGGAAGGAAGAAGCAGGTAAATTCATAGATATATAGACAGACAGAATTATATTAAACAGAAAGAAAGAATCAGTTAGATTTATAGATAGACAGACATACTGAATTATATTAAATAGGAAGAAATGAAGAAAGATGAATGAATGAATAAGAAGAAAAAGAAAGAAAGATGAATGAATGAACACAAAAGAAGGACATGAAGAAATTTAATTTAATATTAAATGTAAATTAAATAATTAAATTGAACCCGCGATAATTAAAGACATTAAAAGTGTGGAGGTTTGGAGCGATACCCCGTGGTGTCTCCTACTCATTTGCCCATTGAGGGATTAAGAGATCTTAATGGCACCCCTCCAGGCCCAGGAGAAGTCTACCTCCAAATATCTGCCATTCCACGGTGGGCCAGGTGGACTCCCCCCCCCCCCCCATGCTCTGAAAGCAACAATCTTAGATTCAGATCCGGGAGGGAAACTCAGAAGTCACTTCGTTTAAATGGACTAGGGGGTGAGGGAATGAATTAGGAAATCAAAGCCATGATAATTAAAGGCATTAAAACCGTGGAGGTTTGGCACAATGCCTCATTGTGTCTCCCACTTACTTATTCAATGAGTAAGTAGAGTTTCTAGTCCTCCTTAGTCTCTGATTGGAAGGGAACAGAAAGAAACAAAACATTTGTGGGTTGATTTGGGTCTTGGCATCAACTGATGGAAAGGATCGGCCTGGTTTGTGCCTTATCAAATAAATTAATTCAGTCAGGGTGGGCAGTTTCTAATGACCTCTGGGGTAAAAGACCGGCCCTAATGTGCAGGTTAAGTGGCTATAAAACAAAATAACTGAGGATTAAATGTGTGTAGAAACATTTAGCTTTTGAGATAGAAGTTGATCGTAGAAAAGAGGTTGGAAAAATAATTTCCTGGTATCACAAGTCCCACATTCCCCTAGCCGGCCCCAGCGCTGTGGTTCGGGGGTCATGGAAGTCGTGGCTTCAAAGAAAGTAACTTTTCTGAACTTTAGGAGAGAAGAAGAAACAGTTATTTCTGATGAGACAAACTTAGCTTTTGCACAGAAAGATGATCGTAGAAAACAGCTTAGGAAAAGGATTTCCTGATAACCACAAATCCCACATTCCCCTGGCCATAGTCCATTGCTTTGGTTGGGGTGTCATGGAAGTTGTGTTTTGGAGAAACTGAGAATTATTCCCAGTGCAACACAATTAGCTTTTGCACAGAAAGAGGATAGTAGAAAACAGCTTAGAAAAACAATTTCTTGGTATCACAAGTCCCACATTCCCCAAACCAGCCCCGGTGCTGTGGCTGGGTGTGTTGGACATCATGCTTCCAAAGAATGTAACTTTTCTGAGCATTGGAGAAATCAAGAGTTATTACCAGTGTAAACACGCTTAGCTTTTGCACGGAAAGACGATTGCAGAAAACAGCTTAGGTAAATGATTTCCTAGTATCACAAGTCCTACATTCCCCTAGCCAGCCATGAGTGCCGCAATTGGGTGTGTTGGACATCGTGCCTCCAAAGAAAGTAACTTTTCTGAGCACTGGAGAAATTGAGGGCTATTTCCAGTGTAATACGTTTAGCTTTTGCAAGGAAAGAGGATCATAGAAAACAGCTTAGAAAAATAATTTCCTGGTATCATAAGTCCCACATTCCCCTAACCAGCCCCGGTGCTGTGGTCGGGGGTCTTGGATGTCGTGCCTTCAAATAAAGTAACTTTCCTGAACTTGGGAGAGATGCAAATCTAAGTTTACACACTTCACAATTTCTCATGCCCGTGAGATGAACAACAGATCGGTACGCCCAAGAGAACTGTGTCTCCCGTAAGACGACACAGTTTGCTTTGGCTTTTCCTGGAGATTTGAGCCCAAAAAGTCTTTAAATTTGTCCTTCAAAAGGCTGCCAAAGGGGTTATTTGTACCTTGGGGGGGGCGGGGTCCCCATTGTAAACCTTGGGGGGGGGTCCCACCTGGACAACTTACCTGCAGTGAGGGCTGCCAGGTACAGCAGTGGCCAAAATAAGTCCATTTTCTTCTTCTCCGGGCGTTGGGGGGGAAGAACGGGCCGTCACTGGGTCAGGCCTTTCGCTCCAGGATCTGGCACCCACACCCAAAAAGGGCGGGCGCTTGGGCACCAGCCAAAACATTTCTGTGCCACCTGGCAGGTGAGAGAAGAACAGGTGGGGGTACGACAGCAGTGCCCCCTCTTGGACAGGTGAGGGAAAAGCCAGAACAGAAAGGAATTCAACCCTGAAGGGGGGGGGGGGAGACCAGAGGTAGAAGGGGAGGGCCGGCCTTGCTGTATCCGACTTTAGGGTTCGGTGCTCATCTCTGTTTACAGCCAAGGAGTCAGTGCTGTTTGCATCTGCAGACATTTCTGTGGTCATGGGGCAGACAGGACTATACACAGGAACGTTGCGACCCTTCCTACTGAAGTGGCACCTACTTATCGACTTGCAATTTCCAACTACTAGGTTGGCAGCAGCTCACTCCGTCGTGCAGAGCTCGGGTCTTGAACACCGACCTTCCAGTCATCAAATTCAGCGTCTTAACTGCTTGAGCCACCACAGTCCCTTCCAAGTAAAGGTCGCCCTTGCTCGAAAGCCAATCGTATCCAACTCTAGGGTTTGGTGCTCATCTCTGTTTGAAGCCAAGAAACCAGCACTGTTTCCATCGACACGTGGCAGGCAGGACTAGACACTGGAGTGCACGGAATGCAGTTACCTTTCCTGCCGAAGTGGTACCTATTTATCTACTTGCAATGTCTTGCTTTCGAACTGCTATGGTTGGCAGGAGCTGGGACAAAGACGGGAGCTCACTCCATCGTACAGCACCTGGGTCTCAAACTCCGACCATCCAGTCTTCAAGTTCAGCGTCTTAACCACTTGAGCCACCACAGTCCCTTATGAGCCGTGGGCAAATGAAATTATATTATTTTGGGATTGGTCTGAGGGGATAAAATGGGTCTACAGCCCCCCCCCCAATTTTTTTAATAATAATAATTTACAATCTGAATCCTAGCCAATTTGGACTGTACACTTTTCTAGGGCAAAGGTCCGCTATCTTTCATTTGGAAATAATAGCACAGATGTTGTATGTTAGAAAAGAATAGTTAACCTTCTGAAATAATCCATCAGCAGTTCTCCAGGCTGGGGGCTGGGGTTGGAATAGACACACAACCCTTTTCGAAAGAAGCGTTCGAAACAAATACCCCCCCCCTCCCCGATTTAAGAATGGCAGGAACAAGATGAACTTCACTCGGTCCGTCTTAACACATCATCTGATCAAAATGCAGGCAAGAATGCTTGCAGAAATAAACAAAATTAATTAAATCCGGGCAAATCAGGAATTCCAGGGTTTCCTATGGGCTTCTTGGAGCCTTTGATGTATGACGGAGTTGTCCGTTGTGGTTGTAAAACTTCTCAGATACACACACACACACACACACACACACACACACACACACACACACACACACACACACACACACACACACACACACACACACACACACACACACACACACACACACACACATCCAATTGACCATCACATGGTTGTGCTCTGTCCCGCTTCGCTCGCTAAAGGATTATGGGATCTTTAGTTCAAAGGAAGGCTCAGGGCTACGGTGGCTTAGGGAGTGAAGATGCTGAGCTTGACATCCGGAAGGGTGGCAGGTCAGCAGTTCCAGACCCGGGCGCTGCGCAGATCAAAATTGCAAGGCATTGCGAGTAGATAATTAGGTTCCACTTTGGCAGGGAAGGTAATAGCATCCCGCATGCTCCCGCCAACCTATCCGTTCGAAATTGTAATGAGTTGCAAGTAGATAAGTAGGTACCACTTTGGCAGGAAAGGTAATAGCGTTCCATGCGCTCCTGACAGCCTAGCTGTTCAAAAGCAAAAAAAATTACAAGTAGATAAATAGGTACCAAGGTCGGCAGGGGCTCAAGTGGTTAAGATGCTAAACTCGATGACTGGAAGGTCAGCAGTTTGAGACCCGAGTGCTGCATGATAGAGTGAGCCCCCATCCCTGTCCCAGCTCCTGCCAACCTAGCAGTTCAAAAGCAAGACGTTGCAAGTAGTTAAATAGGGACCACTTCAGTAGGAAGGTAAATAGTGTTCCGTGCACTTTCCTAGGCATGCCTGCCATGTGTCCATGGAAATGTCTGCAGACGCAGAGAGCGCTGGCTCTTCAGCTATAAACAGAGATGAGCACCGAACCCTAGAGTCGGACACGACTGGCATTCGAGCAAGAGTGACCTTTACCTTATCTTTACCTTTACTAAACAGTTCAAAAGCAAGACATTGCAAGTAGAAAAATAGGTACCACTTCAGCAGGAAATGTAACAGCATTCTGGCAAGTATTCATGCCTGCCGCATGACCATGAAAACATCTGCAAACGCAGACAGCACTGCCTCTTTAGGCTATAAACGGAGTTGAGCACCAAACTCTAGATTTGGATGCGAGCAAGGTTGACCCTTGACCTTTACACTATATAATCTTTGGAAACAGCCAACCTTCCTCCAAATTTTCTCACGTCATTTAGTCCAACCACTTGCTTTAAGATGATGATTTTAAAAAATGGTTGTTTAAACATTTGCACCTTTAAGGGTTCTGGGTGTCAACAGGACCAATCGTTTCCATTTTAATTTCCAAAAAAGAAATTAAAACACTATTTCTTCCCCACCCACCCCCCACCCCCCAAAAAATAACAATTCCAGATTTATCATCCTATCTATGCCATCTGGTATGTGCACGGTCCGCCCAGGGTGGGGTCCCGTTCCTTGGCTTTTGGCAATGCTGCACTCTGCGCGCGTCCCCGGTCACTGTTGTCCTGCGGCCTCCCTAGCAACCGAAAACAGACCTGTTGGCGCTGACCCTGATTTCCCCGCCTTATGTGCCTCTGGATGGCGGCCCAAGGAAAAAAATCCCCCCCCTTCCAAGCTCCCCCAAGGGGGAAAAATTTGGCCACGAAACCTCCACATCTGGTTTGGGTTTAAAGGGCCATGTTCGTCGCAAGGTTTGGCGAAAAATGATCATTTTCCTTCTCCAACATTGAGCGCCGTTCGGAGCGAAAGCCGGAGGAGACCCGCACTTCTGGCCTGGGTGGTGGGAATTAAGAAAATGCACCAAAATATCCTTTTAAAAACCTTTCAAAGAACCTCTCCCTGAAATATTCATTCTGAATTCAATTTATTTCCCTCTGATTTGAGCCCTTGTCTGTCGCCTTTCTCGGCCGGCGTCACCAAATGCACGAGGCCAAGAACAACTGGTTTCCTTGCCAAGTGTAGTGTTGGGTTCGGCAAACTGGCCCCGATCCACGGGAGGGGAACGCGGATGGGGCGGCTTGGAAAATCAACCAACGTCCAACCATGCGGGGCTCTGGAGAGGTGCAGATCTAGGTGGAAACCCCACAGGTTCTCATTCCCATGAGAGAAATAACAGACCTTGTAGATGAAGCATCTACAACCAAGAGTCTTGTATCACCCCGAAAGACTACACAGTTTACTTTGGCTTTTTGTGGAGATTGGTCCTTAAAAATCCTTAAATTTGTCCTTAAAATTGGTGCAAAAGCCTTAACCGTACCTTGGGTGTCCCCAGTTTTGAACCTTTCCCCTTGCCCTCCTGGGCAACTTACCTGCTTCGGACCGCTCCGGCGGTTGCCTTTTTAGTTTGCAAGATTTTCCAATTTGTGATATTTATTTTTCATGTCCATTCGGATGGCCGGTGCTGTCAGGTGAAGAAATACCACCAAGAAAACCAGTTCGGGATTGCAAGAATTTGCAAGTAGATAAACAGGTACTCCTTGGGGCAGGAAAGGTTACAGTGTTCCATGTGCTCATGCCTAACAAGCAGTTTGAAAGCAAGAAATTTGCAAGTAGGTAAACAGGCGCCGCTTCAGCAGGAAAGGTTACAGCCTTCCGTGTACTCTGGCGTCTAATCATACCTGCTGCATAACCACAGAAAAGTATTTAAAACGAGCACCCAAGCCTAGAGTCAGATACAACCAGCTTCTGAGCAAGGGCGACCTTTCACTGAGTCACGCAAAATCTGCCTTCTATTTAGAAGCAACAGAATTAATTAATTGGTTTTTTTTGCTTGAAAGCCAGTCATATCCGACTCTAGGGTCCGGTGCTCATCTCAGTTTACAGCCAAAGTGCCAGCGCTATCTGAGTCTGCAGACATATCCCTGGTCTTGTGGCAGGTATGGCTAAGTGCATGGAACACAGTTACCTTTCCTGCCAAAGTGGTACCTTTTTATCTACTTGCCAATGTCTTGGTTTCAAACTACTAGGTTGGCAGGGTCGAATGGAACGTTGCTACCTTTCCAGCTGAAGCAGCACCTGTTTATCTATTTACAAATTTCTTGCTTTTGCACTGCTAGGTTGTCAGGAGCACATGGAACACTGTTACCTTGCCTGCCAAAGTGGTAACTATTTATCTACCTATGAATGTCTTGGTTTTGAACTACTAGGTTGGCAGGGGGGCATGAAGTGCTGTTCTCTTTTCAGCTGAAACAGTACCTGTTTATCTACTTACAAATTTCTTGCTTTTCGAACTGCTAGGTTGGCAAGAGTGTCCGGAACACTATTACCTTTCCTGCCAAAGTGGTACCTGTTTATCTACCTGCAAATTTCTTGGTTTTGAACTGTTAGGCTGGCAGAAGCCGGGACGGACGACAGGAGCTTGCTCCATCACGTGGCACCCGGGTCTCGAACTGCTGGCCTGCCGGTCATGAAGTTCAGTGCCTTAGCCACTAAGCCATGGCAGTCCCATGAAAACCTAAGCCAGCCTAATAATGGGAAAGTATCAGCAAAGGATTTCAAGGGCTCTGGAAGGAAATCAGCAGGTAAAAGAGGCGCTCTAAAAGTTTTAATGTCTACTTTTTAAAAAACCTAGGAACTACAGAGAGCTGAAGTCTGCTTGTAAAGCCACTGTGTACATTTTCCAAAAAAAAAAAAAAAAAAAAAAAAAAAATCCCAACCACTTGCCCACCAAATCCAATTCCTTGAAATGTCATCTTTCATTCCTAACACATTCACTGGTCACTGGCTTACTTAGGCGTGTCAATTAGGCCCAGCCTAAAAGTTACCCATGAAAAAGCCAAGTTTAACTACCACTTTGACAGGTATTCTCCCGCCTTCAACCCTTAAAATCTTGACCTAAGGCAGAAAAACATGAGTTTTGGGTCTCAGGCAGGGGTTCAAATTTTCCAGTCCACAAACAAGATAAATAACCCCCAGGTTTGTAAACAACACAACCTTCCAGAAGGCTAGGCCTGTGCTGAGGCCGCTGGGGCCAAAGTAAAATTATGTTCCTCTTTAACGAACAAACTCCAAAAATCCTTCTTTAACTGTTGCAAACTTCAACATCTCCCATTTTTACACTCTTCCAAACTCAAAAATCCCATTTTGTTTTAAACTGTTGTAAACTTTAAAAACAGGGACTGCAGTGGCTCAAGTGGTTAAGACGCTGACTGGGAGGTGGATGGTCAGCAGTTCAAAACCCGAGTACCACATGACGGAATGAGCGCCCATCTCCGTCCCAGCTCCTGCCAACCTAGCAGTTCAAAAGCAAGAAATTGAAAGAAGATAAATAGGGACCACTTTGGTGGGAAGGTAAACAGTGTTCTGTGTGCTCTGGAGTCTAGTCATGCCTGCCAAATGACCACAGAAATGTCTTCAGACTTAGACAGCACTGGCTATAAATACAGATGAGCACTGAACCCTAGAGTCAGATACAACTGGCTCTCGAGTAAAGGTAACCTTTACCTTATGACACTTTTAATTGGATTTTTCAGCTTTTTGAGATGGGCATTTGAATCCAGGACATTGCAACCAAATTATCCCCAATAATGCTTCCTAGCCTTCTTAAACTCCATTGTTACAAGCTAGACCTATGTACAGAAACCTCAAGAATTAGGGCAGGGATTCTCAACCTGTGGTCCATGGGCCGGATGTGGCCCATGGCACCATTTCATGTGCCCCCCCCATTGCCTCCACCACACCCGGAAGTGCCATGTGGTGGAGGAAGGGCAAAATGACTATCCTGCCCCTGAAGCTGTCCGAGGGACCGTCTCCTGGCCCCCAGCTTAAAAAGGTTGAGAACTCCTGAATTAGGGGGTGAAATCAGGATTGATCCAAGACGGAAGGGAACTTGTATGTTTGGAGGTATTTGGGGATTTTGCAGTTCTTATTGAATAGCCAAAAAAAAGAAAAAAACAAGTGGAAGTGGGAAACGGGACGGAAAAGTTGAATTGGTTGGAAAGAAATCTCAAAGTTGTAGGCCAGGATGAAACACGAAAACCCCATTGAAGACAAAAATAATAATTTCGTGTCAGGAAATTATTTTGGGTTGAAAGGATTGTTGCTGGAGAAACTTGGCTGAGGGGACACCCGAATGAGGCTCCTTTCATGTCCCCAATATATTTTCCCACAGAAGTGGTCCCTATTTATCTACTTGCAATTTCTTGCTTTCGAACTGCTAGAGACGGGCACTCAATCCATCATGCAGTCCCCGGGAATCGAACTGCCAACTTGCTGGCCTTCCAGCTAAGAAGGCGAGCTTCTTAACCACTCAGCCACCGCAACGCCTTCAAGACCAAAATCACCACATCTAGCATGGGATGGTTTTGGACTACAAGTTCCAGAATCCTCTGGGCAAGCATAAATCTGCATCTTTACTCACGAGGAAGTATTCTCTGCCCAGGACTCTGTCTCCCGCCTCTCCACGAAAAAAAGAATTTTTTTTTTTTTGGTCTTTCTCCAAAGCTTTTGGTAACAGGGAAGGAATAACCATTTGGCTAGCATTTTTCAACAAACAAGTATCAGAAATTGTGGCTCATGGCCTGAAAAACTACCTGGAGAGCTCATCTTTGACCCACAATTCAAATAGAGGATAAAACCCAAACAGGTGGATGAGCTTTTAAGTTTTAAGGGGTTAGGAAAAGCTGGGCCGGATCGAAGTAATCTTTAACTATTGCAAACACCCAAATCTCTTGTTCAAACTGTTGCAAACTCCAAAATCCTTTTTAACTGCCAGAAACTTCAACATCCCATTTTAACTGTTGCTAACTCAAAAAACCCTTTTTAACTGTTGCAAAATTTAAAATCCTTTTTTAAACTGTAGCAATCTTCAAAATCCCATTTTTTAATTGTTGCAAACTCTAAAATCCATTTTAAGTGTAGCAAACTCATTTTTTTAAAACTGTTGCAAACTCCAAGGGCCTTTTTTAAAAAAAACTGTTGTAAACTCCAAAGTCCATCTTAACAGTAGCAAACTCCAAAATTTATTTTTTAAAAAACTGTTGCAAACTCCAAAGGTCCTTTTTTAAACTGCTGCAAACTCCAAATACCTTCTTTCTTTTTTTTTTTACTACAACTCTTTCCATCCAGGAGAAGCAGCCGACAAAAAAATTAACCCTTGCAATCCTGGATATGGGAGAAATCCTGGGGTGCATCATTTCAATCCTTCAAAAAAAAAAAAAAGAGGTCACTTTATCACCTCCTCCATCCTCTGCCTCCCAATAATTTTAATAAGCAAAACAACCACACTTACATACCAACCCCATATAGCTCTTAGTGCCCTCTTTGGGCGGTTCACAAGTTAATTTGCATTTTGCCCTCATTAAAATGCTGGGGACTCATTTTACTGACCTTGGAAGGATGGAAGTGGCTGAGTCAACCTTGATCCCTGGTCAGGATGGAACTCACAACCTTTTAATTGCAGGACAACAGTTTAACCACTGCGCCAGGGTAGTTCCACCCCCACCCCCAATAAGCCAATTTTTGAAGCTGCCAAATGAACTGATCATTAAGTAATAATAATTTCATGTCAGAAATTATTCTGGGTTGAAAGGATTTTTTTTTTTTTTTTTGCGGGAGAAACTCTGTTCAGAGGACGCCCGAACGAGGCTCCTTTCATGTCCCTCAAGATCTTTTCCAACTGAAGTGGTCCCTATTGATCTACTTGCAGTTGCTTGCTTTCGAACTGCTAGGTTGGCAGGAGCTGGGACAGACGATGGGCACTCACTCTGTCATGCAGTACTCGGGTCTCGAACATCCGACTTGCCAGCCTTCCAACGAACAAGGCCAGCTTCTTAACCACTGAGCCACCGCAGCTCCTAGAATCAGGTTAACCTGTATATGACGAGAGAGATTTATACCTGGGCGGGACAGGTGAGTTTCAACCCAAACTTCACAAACACCCCTTTCCTTTACTAGGAGATTCCTACAATTCTTCGGACTGACACAAGAGGGGGCTAATCACCCAAATATTTCGGTCCCAAGGCCTCGCCTTTAAAAAACTTTTCAGAGGAGCAGAAGTTTGGTGACCCTAAGAAAGAGGAAATAATCTACTCCCCCCCCCCAGTTCAATTCACCAATCCCATGAAACCCAAAATCCCCTTTTAGAAAAACAACCACAGGGGAAAAAATTGTGTTCTTGCATTTCCAGCAACAATATTTTAATGCAGTTTTTTCTTGGAATGTGATAAGAACAAAGAAAGAGGAAAAATAACATGAACCCCAACCCCACCCCCCCAAAAAAAAGAGAGAGAGAAAGGAAGGAAGAAGCAAAAAGAGAAAGAAAATACAGAGAGAGAGAGAAAGGAAGAAAAGAGAAAGGAAGAAAAGAGAGAAAGGAAGGATAGAGAAAGAAAAGAGAGAAAATTAGAGAAAGAGAAAGAAGGGTGGGGAGAGAGAAAATTAGAAACAAAATAGTCACACCCACCCTCCCCCTCCAAAAAAGTAACACACACACACACACATAATAAAAGAACAGGGCTTCCTGTTAACATAAATACATGAGTCTCAAAAAGTCTCTAAGGCAGATTCCAAAGAACATTGAGGGGGGGGAGCAGAAGAAGAGGTTTGCAGGAAAGTAAAAAACTAAACCCCCCTTCTGTCTACCCCTCTCTGTCCAAAGATCCTGAAATCAGGACAGTCCAAAGGCCAAAATCCGTGCTGGGTTTTGGGGGATGGGCATAGAAAAGACTCCCTCACTGAATCCCAGGGCTCCCCCCATGCTATGCTGTCCAGTCCAACCCTGTCTTCCTTCTTCAAGGGTCCCTTTGAGGACATCCATCAAGATCCAACCTGGTGGGGGGAGGTGTCTGTCTCTCAACAGGCTTGGATTCGTGCTAGGTTTAGGGGTGCATGTAAGACTTCCTCCCCGAGTCCCAGAGCACCCCGTGTTGCCTAACTCTGGTCCTGTCTTTCTTCAAAGGTTGCCTTGAACACATCCATCCGGGACCCCCCTGGCTGAGCTTTTTGGGGTGTGCCTGTCTCTCAATGGGCCTGTATCCATGCTAGATTTAAGGGGTGCACATAAGACTCCTTCCCAGAGTCCCAGGGCTTCCCCTGCTGTCCGAATCAATCCTCCTTCTTCAAGGGTCCCATTGAGCGCATCCATCCGGACCCCACCTGGCTGAGATTTGGGGATTTCTGTTTCTCAATAGGCCTGGATCCGTGCTAGGTTGAAGGGCAGAGGTAAGACTCCCTCCTTGAGTCCCAGGGCTCACCCCTGCTGTCTGAATCAATCCTCCTTCTTTAAGGGTCTCATTGAGCGCATCCATCCTGGCTGAAATTTTGGGATTTGCTTCTCAATAGGCCTGGATCCGTGCTAGGTTTAGGGGTGGAAGTAAAACTCCCTCCTTGAGTCCCAGGGCTCACCCCTGCTGCCCGAATCAATCCTCCTTCTTCAAGGGTCCCATTGAGCGCATCCATCCTGGCTGAAATTTTGGGATTTGCTTCTCAATAGGCCTGGATCCGTGCTAGGTTTAGGGGCGGAGGTAAGACTCCCTCCTTGAGTCCCGGGGCTCACCCATGCTGTCCGAACCAACCCTCTTTCTAAAAGGGTCCCTTCCAGGACATCCATCCAGACCTCACCTGGCTGGTTGTTGTTTTTTTGGGTGGTGGCGGTGGCGGAGGGGGTCTGTCTCTCAATAGGCGGGCACCTGGTGCGGGGTCTGGGCCGGCCCTGGCTGGGGCAGGAGCTGGCACCCGCTGTTGACGTGGCTGAGCACCTTCTGCTTGAGCTGGGCCACCTGTTCTCGCAACAGGTTGGCCGTCGAGGCCAGCTCCGTGTTCTGGCTCTTGAGGTTCTTGACCTTCTCCTCCAGCCGCGAGATGCGTTCCAGCTTCCGCCGGCGGCACTTGGAGGCGGCGATGCGGTTCCGCAGCCGCTTGCGCTCCGCCTTGATCCGCTCCTGGGTGTCCATGTCGATGGGCGAGAGCGGCGGGCTGTCCCCGATGGCGCCCCCGAAGCTGGCCACCTCGGGCACGATCTGCGGTTCGTCTTTGGGCGGCGGCGGGAAGGGGCCGGCAGCGGCGGCGGCTTCCGACGGCGCGTAGCCGCCCGCGTAGGGGCTCAGGGTGGCGTAGATGGGCGGCGGGGGCTCCGTCGGGGGCCGCGGGAGAGGAGGCGGGGCCATAGTCTCGGGGGCCCCCATATTCTGCCGGCTTTGCTGGTGGAGGTCTTCCAGGGCTTGGACGAAGCCGGCGGTGAACTCCTGCTCGTCGGGGGGAGGGGGCGCCGCCGCCGATGCTGCTCCTTCTCCGCCGTCGGGGGGTTTGGAGAATGGGAACCGGGAGGGGCCGCAGCCGCCGCCGCCGCCTCCCCCCAAGGCGTTGGCTTGGACGATCAGGCGCTCCAGCTCCGGCGACGACAGCTTGAGCAGGGCCAGATCCGGCGAGGCCAGGAGCGCCGTCGAGGAGCCGCCGCTGCCGCCGCTGCCTTCCCCGGCCGCCGCCGGCTGGAGCGAAGGCTTGTGGCCGCCGCCGGGCAGGACTAAAGCCAGGCCGTCCTTCTTCATGGAGGAGGAGGAGGAGGGGAAGCGCGGCGTCAAGTCGCCGGAGGTTCCGGCGGCGCCCCCGGGGGCGGAGGAAGGAGGCGGCGGAGGCGAGGAAGAGGAAGCCGTGGCCGCCAAAGCGATCAGGACCTCGTCATGGTAGAAAGGCACCTCCATCCTCCGGGCGCCTCCTCGCACGGCCCCCGACGGGGCGGTTTTGGCACAGCCCCGGCCGTCGGAGAGGCATGCACTGGCCCCTTGGCAAAAGGGGTCCCGGGAAAGGCACGGGAAAACACCCCCCCCCCAAAAAAAAACAACAACAACCCAACAACAACCGTGGAGCGGCGGCGCACGCGGGTCTCGAATCCCCGACCCGCCCGCCCCGTCCGGGGGTTGCTTGCGTGCTTGCTAACGAGATGCACTCCGTAGCCCGCGCGCGTAGAAATGCCCGGGGCCGGCCGCCGGGGCCGCCGCTTTTATAGCCTCGGATGAGCTCACCGCGCGTGCCTTCCATTGGCTGGCGATGACGTCTGTTTTGCATACCAGGGGGAGGAGGAAGGGGGCGGATCCATAAGGCCACGCCCCCGTCCTCCTCACAGTCAGTCACACTCCTCCCAGTCGCTTAGGCAACCGGCGTCGTCAACAGCGCGCGGCCTCACGGGATGACGTCATCGTGCGTAGGGGAGGGAGGGAGGGGGGAAATCTTCCTCCTCCTCTTTATTTTCCCTGCTGTATTTATATTTATTTTACTCACTTACTTATTTTATTTATTTATTTAACTAATGTAATTTATTTACTTATTTATTTAACCTATATGTTTATAATTTATTCAATCGGCTTAATTTTTATTGTAAATATAATAATTTTATATATATATATATATATATATATACACACACACACACACACACACACACACACACACACACACACATACATATATACATACATACACAATAAAAATTAAACAATTGAAGATATATTACACACACACATACATAGACACACACATACATATGAGTGTGTGTGTGTCCCATTTTGACAAATAATCACCCTTTTCTTTCTGCCCCAAGGTAATGTAGTATTTGCAAATCGACATATTTGGCACAAAATATGTCATTAAGATAAAGGTCACCCTTGCTCGAAAGCCAGTCGTATCCGACTCTAGGGTTCAGTGCTCATCTCTGTTTCAAAGCCAAAGAGCCAGCGCTGTCTGCTTTTGCAGGCGTTTTCGTGGTCATGTGGCAGGCATGACTAGGCACTGGAGCGCACGGAAATCTGTTTACCTTCCCACCAAAGTGGTACCTTTTTATCTACTTGCAATATCTTGCCATTTCTAACTGCTAGGTTGGCAGGAGGACGGGACCTCACTCCGTCCTGCAGGACTCGGGAATCGAACTGCTGACCTTCCACCTCCCAGTCAGCGTCTTAGCCACTTGGGCACAAAATATGTCATTATTTACAGACATAACACTCCCCCCCCAATGTATCATATCTAATTTTATTTTGCAAGTACTGTATAATGTTTGCTCAAAATATGTATTGCAAAACTCAAGCTTGTGACTTCATTTATTAGGGAATCAAATAGGGCTGTAATGTAAGAAGATAGAAAATAGTTAATTAATAATATAAAGTCCCATGGCATGTAGAAAACATTGTTTCTTTATACATTTATATATGCTTTTCATTTGTAATTTTGTTACTACAAACTTTCCATTCAACTTCCATTCAACTCACTTCAATTCATCATCAGCTGGCTAATCTGCTGACCATATCAAGTTAAAATGTAAGACCTTGGATTGAATAAAATACAAGAATAAAATTCCAGCCCAAGAGCCAGTGCAGTCTGTGTCCATGGACGTTTCCGTGGTCACATGGCAGGCATGACTAGACTCTGGAACACTGCTGCTGCTGCTGCTGCTGCTGCTGCTGCTGCTGTTGTTTTGGATTTGGATGCTGCCCACTTAACAATGCTTCTCTGTTACCTTCCCTGCCGAAGAGGTACCTGTTTATTTACTTGCAAATTTCTTCCTTTCAAACTGCTAGGTTGGCAGGAATTAAGAGTTCACTCCGTCACACAGCACTCGGGTCACGACCTGCCTACCTACCATCCTTCCAGTCATCAAGCTGAATGACTTATAACCATGAAGCCATCCCCAGGTCAATAACTCTTGGCCTTGGAAAAAAAATACATGTTATTTTGCAAACAAAGAGATGAATCTAACTGACTTTCCAATTCCCTCGAAGGAAAGACAAATGTTGGAAGTATTTTTCTTCTCACTCTCCACTCACTGGAAGATTTTTAGGGGTCAACTGCGAGGTGCAAAATAGCCTAAATATGGGTGGTGGAGAAGGAGGGGATTTAATCCAGAGCAGATGTGATATTCTGGCCTCCTTCGGCATTCTGAGATAATTAAAAATAAAGCCGTCTGGGGAGCAAAACTCCCTTCCTACGATACTTTCCACTTGGGTTTGACGAAAGAAAGGCATTAAGGTTTCAAAGACTGATCCTTCCCAAAAATGCCTTTAAGAGACTCTTCGGAAGTTACTCTTGGAAAGTTACCGGCACCCTGAAAGGAACTTTTCAGTTCCTGCTTGCTAACACTGAATTTTTGAATGTAATGTTATGGCTTTCTGTGCCCCAGGAAAGGACTATGGTGGCTTTGTCATTAAGACACTGAGCTTGACGACCAGAAGGATTGACAGGTCAGTGGTTTGAGACTCGAGTTGCAAGTAGATAAACAGGTACCGCTTTGGTGGGAAAGGTTACAGCATTTTGTGCACTCCTGCCAACCTAGCAGTTAGAAATTGCAACAAAATTGCAAGTAGATAAACAGGTACCACTTCAGTGGTAGCAGTGTTCTGTGTGCTCCTGCCAACCTAGCAGTCTAAAAGCAAGAAATTTTCAAGCAGATAAACAGTTAGCACTTCAGCGGAAAAGGTAGCAGTGTTCTGTGTGCTCCTGCCAACCGAGCAGTTTGAAAGCAAGAAATGTTCATGTCAATAAACAGGTACTGCTTCGGCAGAAAGGGTAACAGCATTCCAGTACCTACCATATGACCAGGGAAACATCTGCAGATGCAGACAGCACTGGCTCTAGAAATGTTTTAAAAGAGAAGCAAATGAATGAAACCGTCAGTTGCGACCAGCAGGATTTCATGCCTTGATAGTCTGGTGAATCAAGAAATCAAGAACTATTTTAACTCCATTCTATGCATTTAAATGTTTTAAAATTTACCTCTCCTTTTAATTTGAATGTCTGCAGACCCAGGCAGGAATTGCCACCCTAGGGAAAAAAACTTTGGCAACCTTGCCAGTGAAGAAGAAGAAGAAGAAGAAGAAGAAGAAGAAGAAGAAGAAGAAGAAGAAGAAGAAGAAGAAGAAGAAGAAGAAGAAGAAGAAGAAGAAGAAGAAGAAGAAGAAGAAGAAGAAGAAGAAGAAGAAGAAGAAGAAGAAGAAAGAAACCAAAATATTATTTGCAAGAGAGACTGGAGACAGAAGCCATGCCAACTTTATGGCGTAGCAGGTTCGCATGTAGGATATTTTTCCACCCTTTGGGCGTGCGCCTGTCTGTCTGTCTGTCTGTTGGCACCCGTAGTCCGGGGATGAATCATCTGCTCAGTGCTTGGCCCGGGCAGAGAAGAGAGCCGGCCCTGACATTGGGCACGGCGGATCAGCTGAAAAACCTTGGAAATCAGGCATCATCTCCCGTGGTTTGCCAATGGGGCTCTCGTGGTGCTCATTGCAAGCTTCGGTTTAAGGCTCTCTGCACATTTTCTCTGAAACTGGCAGGGAAGGGTGGAAATTAAGGAACTGACAGTTTTCCTTCTTCTTTCATGTCCTGATCAAACCCTGGACTGCCCAAATGAAGCCACTTTCTTGGCTTGGTCATTGGCCAAACTCAAGTCCTCATCAGTGAATGTTTCTGGAAGTCATTGGCTGACCAGTCAATGAGCTAATGGATTCTGCATCTCTCCACATTCACGCCACATGTCATTGTCCACCATGGGGGGGAAATGCCCAGGCATGCTGAGTGGGTGCATTTGTGCAAACCTTCAGAGCAGAGGAGCTCCTGTTAAGAGTAAAGTTGGCAACCCTAAACATTGAGTTTTGGAGATATTTTATTTTTGGTGGGGAGAGGGTTAACTACAAGCAGACTTCTGTGTTGCAAGAAAAGCCTCCTTAAAAATAACAAGAATTATCTCCTAGTAAAGGTTTCCCTTGCTCGAAAGCCAGTTGTATCCGATGCTAGGATTCAGTGCTCATCTCTGTTCCAAAGCCGAAGAGCCAGTGCTGTCTGCTTCTGCAGACATTTCCGTGGGCATGTGGCAGGCATGACTAGACACCGGAGCGCATGGAACACTGTTACCTTCCCACTGAAGTGGTCCCTGTTTATCTACTTGCAATTTCTTGCTTTCGAACTGCTAGATTGGCAGAGGCTAGGACAAAGATGGGAGCTCATTCCGTCCTGCAGTACATGGGAATCGAACTGCTGACCTTCCGCCTCCCAGTCAGCGTCTTAGCCACTTGAGCCACTGCAGCACCAGTTCTCTCCTGGCTACCTTTAAAAAGGAAAATAGATTCAGATCTATCTGTCTGTCATCCTTCCTTCCTCTGTCTGTCTATCTATCTGTGTCGGTCTGCCTCTATTCATACATTATATCTGTCTGTCTGTCTGTCTGTGCAAATAGATCAATCCATCCATTCATCTAGCTAGCTATCCATTCATATATTATATCTGCCTGTCTAGATCCGGGACACTCAACCTGCGGCCAGTGGGCCCAGTGCGGCCCACAGCACCATTTCATGTGGCCCAGTATCACCTCCACCACACCAGGAAGTGCCATGTGGTGGAGGAAGGGCAAAATGGCCATCTGGCCCCAGAAGCTGTCTGAGGGAGGGTGACCCAGCCCCCGGATTAAAAAGGTTGAGAACTCCATCCACCCATCTTAGCTATCTATCAATTCATGTATTATATCTGTCTATCTGGTCAAATTCTTCCAGCACGGAGATTTGTGGGAGCCGGAAGGTTACTCAGTCAGGATGTTGGCCTAACCCCTGCTTAAATGCAGCCCATAAAGGCCAAGCACATCTCAAAGAAACCTGGCTAGGCTAGGAAGGCCTTCGGGCAGCCAGGGGTTAAGCCCGGCCATCAGACGTCACTGGTGACGTCTGAGGCTGGGGGTTTGGGAGGGGTGGCCCTTGCAGCTGTGCTTGGGCTCAAAGGAAGGCCGAATTTGTGCCAGAAAGCTGGCTTTCGGCTCCTTCCCTGGGGTTTCCCATTTCCGAGGAACTGTGCAAGCTTTCGGGACCTCACAGGTATCTCGGTTGGGCCAAAAGTCTTACTAAGCAAAGGCGCTCAAATCTTTTTTCGCCCCAGTTCACAATTTTGGCTTTTTCACACTGGACAAAGTGGCCGGCCTCCCCTGAAACGACCGACCGACCGACCGACCGACCGACCGACCGACCGACAGACAGACAGACACAGACAGACAGACAGACAGACAGACAGACAGACAGACAGACTGACAGACAGACAGATAGATAGATAGATAGATAGATAGATAGATAGATAGATAGATAGATAGATAGATAGAGAAGGAGGAAGGAAGGAAGGATGGATGGGATTCTGGTTTCAACTGCTTAATCCAGGAGTTCTCAACCTTTTAAAGCCGGGGGCCATTGGTTCACGCTATCCTCAGACAGCTTTGGGGGCCGGATGGCCATTTTGCCCTTCCTCCACCACATGGCACTTCTGGGTATGG
Organism: Bradypodion pumilum; assembly: GCA_035047305.1. Taxonomy (NCBI): domain Eukaryota; kingdom Metazoa; phylum Chordata; class Lepidosauria; order Squamata; family Chamaeleonidae; genus Bradypodion; species Bradypodion pumilum. Next base: position 40,875,939 of record JAWDJD010000007.1, on the reverse strand, counting down.
TGGAGGTGGTAGTGGGCCCACATGAAATGGCACTGCGTGCCACAGGTTGCAAATCCCTGGCGTAATCTGTTGGAAGACGAATCATGACCATTCAAACTTAGCCTCTAAGAGTTAAATTTTGCTTTAACTGGTCATCATTATTCAGTTTCTGTTCTGTCTCTGTGTGTGTAAACGGTGCCTTGTGGCTTGCAGACTCAACAGGGCTCTTCGTCATGCTAGTTGAGCCTAGCATGGAGCCATTCCAGGGGGGTAAGGTAAAGGTCACCCTTGCTCAAAAGCCAGTCATATCCAACTCTAGGGTTCAGTGCTCATCTCTGTTTACAGGCAAAGAGCCAGTGCTGTCTGCGTCTGCAGGCGTTTCCCTGGACATGTGGCAGGCATGCCTAGACACAGAAGTACACGGAACTCTGTTTACCTTTCCCACTGAAGTGGTCCCTATTTCTCTACTTGCAATTTCCCAACTGCTAGGTTGGCAGGAGCAGGGACAGAGGACGGGAGCTCACTCTGCCATGCAGTACTCGGGTTTTGAACTGATGACCTTCCACCGCCCAGTCAGTGTCTTAAGCCACTTGAGCCACTGCACTCCCTTTCCAGGGGTGGGTGGTGGGTGGGGGACCTAATATTTGCTCGAACTGGACTTGAAATTCTACAAGGGTCTTCCTTGGTTGAAAATTCAGCTTCATTCCCTGAGATTCTTTAATTTTCCTTCCCCCCCTGCCTTCCAGAGTGGGGTGAATTTGTGACGTGACCCTTGGTGTTCAGCACAAGGCAGCTTGACATTTTTGAGGGGTTCTTAAGATTTGCAATCACAGGCCAAGCCTGAGATGAGCCTATTTGCAAGAGCGAAGATGTCCCAAGTCCTAAAACCAACCCCCCCCCCCCCCGCCGGGCTCCACCTTCGCCCTGGAGAAAACACCATCAAACCCCATAATTAGTGGGCTGGGCTGGGCTCTTTTTGTGGCCAGACGGACAGGTTCAAGCTCTCTGTCTTTGCTGACGGAGGCCCGGCCAGGAAGAAAATGTCTTTCAAGAGCGGATGGTTGGCTGGGAAACTGAGAGAAAGAGAGAGGCAGTTGTCCTCTTCCACATAGAAGGAAAGACAGACAGACGGACGGACAGATATAATACAAGAATGGATAGCTAGCTAGATGGATGGATTCATTTGCATATCTAGACAGACAGGCAGGCAGAATGCACAAATAGATAGATAGAATGCATGAATGAAGATAGATAGATAGATAGACAGAATGCATGAATAGAGATAGACAGAATGCATGGATAGAATGAATGGATAGACAGCATGAGTAGAGATAGATAGACAGACAGATATAATGCATGAATAGTTAGATAGAATGGATGCATGAATTAATAGATAGATAGAAAGGATGATAGACAGATGCATTTAACAGGCAAGCTAAGCTTAATTTTCTCTCCCTTTCTTCTATCTCTTCCTGTCAATTATTTAGTTACACTGCAGTCTTGCCCTTCCAATGTTTGCCCCAAAGTGGCTTTAAACTGTTGAGCCAAATTTCTAGTCCTCTCAAGCTTCATCGAGCGCATGGATTGAATCTTCCCAAATCCCAGACCGTCTCCGCAACTTGATTTGCTATGGAATCTATGGATAGGGATTTCCCCTCATTTTCTGATGGATGGGGCCTTGTCTTTCTTGGCCTTATTTGTCACCCAAACCCATCGCCCTCTCGGCCCAGAGCACAACGTCCGGTCCTCACTTTTCGACACCCGAGTCATTGCGGTCAAAACGCTTTTCCAGGACAGCCAGCGGGATATTCTTAGCCTCCCATCTGGAACGGGGCCCAGACAACAAATTACTAAGAGAGCTGCTATCCCACAGACACCTGTCACGGGGTTAAATATATGTTCTCTGCATACGTACTTATCTATCTTGATGTGTTTCCATATATGCCTGCGCACCAAGACAGATATCCCATGGTATTCTGGCCAACTTAGCAGTTTGAAAGCCAAAAAATTGCAAGTAGATAAACAGGTACCACTTCGGTGGGAAGGGTAACAACATTCAGTGTACTCCTGCCAAACTAATAGTTTGAAATCAAGACATTTGCAAGCTGATAAATAGGTACTTCTTTGGTGGGAAAGGAAACAACATTCAGTATACTCTTGCCAAACTAGTAGTTCGAAAGCAAGACACTTGCAAGTAGATAAACAGGTATCACCTTGGTGAGAGAGGTAACAACATTCCATGTACTCCTGCCAAACTAGTAATTTGAAAGCAAGACATTTGCAAGTAGATAAAGAGGTACCACTTCAGTAGGAAAGGTAACAACATTCCTTGTACTCCTGTCAAACTAGTAGTTTGAAAGCAAGACATTTGCAAGTAGATAAACAGGTATCACTTCAGTGGGAAAGGTAACAACATTCCTTGTACTCCTGTCAAACTAGTAGTTTGAAAACAAGAAATTTGCAAGTAGATAAAAAGGTACCATTCCGGCAGAGAAGGTAACGGCCTTCTGTGTGCTCCTGCCAACCAAGCAATTTGAGAGCAAGAAATCTGCAAGTAGATAAACAGGTACCACTCTGGGGTGTGTGGAGGTAACAGCGTTCTGTGCACGCCTGCCAGCCAAGCAATTCGAAAGCAAGAAATCTGCAAGTAGATAAAGAGGTACCACTTGGTTGAGAAAGGTCACGGTGTTCTGTGTGCTCCAGCCAACCTCGCAGTTCGAGAGCAGGAGATTTCAACCATTCCCACTAAAGCCAAGAGATTTAGATCAGTGGTTCTTAAAGTAGGGGGCCCAGGCGCCACCGGGGACCTTCAGTTCCCAGAAGCCTCAGCAGTCAGCCCATTGGCTGATCTGCCCCTTTGGGGAATCGACTGAGGCTTCTGGGAATTGGAGTCCGAGGAGGTTGGAAAACATTGGTCCAAAGAGGCAAGGGAGAAAAAGAAGGGGGAGAGGTGTGAGCTGGGGATATTTTTAGCCGCTGAGTCCAGTCCTCCAAATATTTGAGTTGTTTTCCTGCCTCCTCCTCGTGAGAAGCTATTCTAAGCGAGGAAAGGAGGAGCGAATGAGTCACCGGTGGTCAAGCATAGCCGAGAACACTTTGGCCAGCTAGTGGTCAGCCCAGGGTGGAAGGGAAATAGCCACTGAGCCACCCAGGGACGGCCGTCCTGTTTGGGTTTGGACCGAGGAGGTATAAAAAGGGTTAGAATCAAGAGCTTCCCAAACTTTGGTTCTTGAACTTCAATTCCCAGAAGCCTCGGTCAATTCCCCAAAGCACGGACCAGCCAATGACTGATTGCGGCTTCTGGGAATTGAGGTCCCGGGTGGGGCCTGGGTCCCCATGTAGGGAACCACAGCTGGGATGGTGCTGTCTTAGTAGTTAAGACACTGAACTTGGAAGGACAGCTGTTTGAGACCTGAGTGCCACACGACGGAGTGAATGTCCATCATCTGTCCCAGCTCCTGCCAACCTAGCAGCTCGAAAGCAAGAAATTTGTAAGTAGATAAGCAGGTGCCGCTTCAGTGGGAAAGTCCACAATGTTCCGTGCATTCCTGCCAAACTAGGAGCTCGAAAACCTTTGGTTTTTGGACTTCAATTCCCCAAAGCACTGATCAGCAATGGACTGACTGAGGCTTCTGGGAATTGAAGTGTGGGAATTGAAGCCTGGGCCCCACCTTAGGATACACTGGCCTAGAAGGAGCCGGTGGCCGATTGCAAAACCAGGATTATCTCCCCCCAAAAGCCAGGGTTTCAGGGAACATCCGGAGCCCCCAATATCTCTGAGCCTTTCTCAAAATTCACGTGGAAGGAGACGAAACTCAAAAGCAGATTTAGAGGAATTGCTTTTCAACCCTCATCTTTCTAAAGATATATTGGCGAATAACTCAGGCACATGGGAACCAAGTTGTGTTGCTGCTGCTATTTTAATTCAAAAAATTTCAAACCAGGGTGGGGGGCAAAATATCCGGCCTAAAGTCCCATCGGCTGAAGTAGAAATTCTCGTGTTCGTTTCATAACGATCGTTTGGTTCCGAGGAATTGTTAAAAAAAGAGAAAATAATCCCGGCAAACGTCTGAAGAGATCGACAGCTGGAACCCCCGGAGGAAAATTTAGACACGCGCCTGGCCGTTTCCAACGTTTCACGCCCAGGAAATGCCAAAAAGCCGGTTTCCCTGGAAAGGATGGGGAAACGTTCCCAGAAAAGGTTGCAAAAATTGTTCCTCTTCCTGCGCCAAAATTAGAGGGAGATCCCAGGCATTAAAGGTAAGACCAAAACAGAAAATCAACCCAAAAGAGAAAGCAGGATTCGAGGTTTGCTTCGTGCGACGGGAGACCGGGTTTTGAACCCACGCCCACCGCAGTGTGTCGTATGTGGAGTTTTTGAGATCTTCTCCTGGCAGACAGACTCGGGATCTTCCTCACTGTTTGGCCGGTGGCCGCCCAGGCTTTTTCTCCGCCTGGCCTCGGCCACTCCCGGGAATGCCGCGGCCGCGGCCACCAAAGACACCTGCGGAGAGGAAAGCGAGGGAGGAAGATTATTGAGCGCGAGTTGGGGCCAAAGCAAAGCCAAGGAGAGATAGATGGATGGATGGATGGAAAGAAATAGAAAGAAGAGAAGTGGTGCATGAATGGGTGGGCAGATGGCTACTTAGGTAGATAGATAGATGATGCATGAGTGGATGATAGATAGATAGAAATAATGCATATTAGACAGACAGACAGACTAGATAGATAGATAATTGAGGGAAAGTAATGAAGGAAGGGATGGATAGATAGACAGAATGCATGAATAGAGGTAGAGAGAGAGATATGATGAGATATGATATGGATGCCTGCACCGCCCACCCTTTGGCCAGCCGGGCTAGAGGGGCCGAGAAACACCTGGGGCAAGGCACAGTGAGTTTAAAAAGACTCTCACCGCTAGCTCCGCTGATGCCTGCACCGCCCACCCTTTGGCCAGCCGGGCTAGAGGGGCCGAGAAACACCTGGGGCAAGGCACAGTGAGTTTAAAAAGACTCTCACCGCTAGCTCTGCTGATGCCTGCACCGCCCACCCTTTGGCCAGCCGGGCTAGAGGGGCCGAGAAACACCTGGGGCAAGGCACAGTGAGTTTAAAAAGACTCTCACCGCTAGCTCCGCTGATGCCTGCACCGCCCACCCTTTGGCCAGCCGGGCTAGAGGGGCCAAGAAACACCTGGGGCAAGGCACAGTGAGTTTAAAAAGACTCTCACCGCTAGCTCCGCTGATGCCTGCACCGCCCACCCTTTGGCCAGCCGGGCTAGAGGGGCCGAGAAACACCTGGGGCAAGGCACAGTGAGTTTAAAAGGACTCTCACCGCTAGCTCCGCTGATGCCTGCACATCAGGAACTGTTGTCAGACTTTCTCCCCCTCAGCTGTTTTAGCAGGAAGGGAAGTGGACTGAGTCTTCGTAATGTATTTATTGTATAGTGTTGTGAACTGCTTTGAAATATGTACTGTTTAATCTTGAATTGGGTATTGTTTATTGCTTTGAAATTTGTATATTGCATTATGATGTTTATTATTGTATTATACTGATTTTGTTTTCTAACATTATGTTTATTATTGACTATTGATTATTGTACTGAATTTACTTTTCATGCTTATTATTGGATTGTATTCTGACGTATTATTTATATCATATTTTATATTGTTTGGCATTATTGTTGTAAACCGCTTCGAGTTCCCTTTATGGGAAGGAAAGCGGTATAGAAGTCTAAACAATAAATAAATAAATAAATAAATATGATGGAGAAAAGGAAGGGAAAGAGAGAGACAGACTAGATAGATAGTTGAGGGAAAGGAATGAAGGACGGGATAGATAGACACAGAACACATGAAAAGAGATAGAGAGAAATATGATGGAGAGAAGGAAGGGAAGGACAGACAGACAGACAATGGAGGGAAATAAGGAATGAAGGAAGAGATGGATAGTAGACAGAATGTATGAATCGAGAGAGATATGAAGAGAAGGGATGGATGGATGGATGGATGGATGGATGGATGGATAGATAGACAGATGGATAAAGAGAGATAATGCAGATAGATAGATAGATAGATAGATAGATAGATAGATAGATAGATAGATAGATAGATAGATAGATAGATAGATAGGTAGGTAGGTAGGTAGGTAGGTAGGTAGGTAGGTAGGTAGGTAGATAAAGATAGACAGAGAATGCACAGACAGACAGAGATAGAAAGAGAATGAAGAGAGACTGGTGATGCTTGAATGGGTGGATAGATGAATGGATAGGAAGGGAAGAGAGAATAGAAGACAAGAAAAGGAAGGAAGGAGAGAATAGAAGACAAGAGAATGAAGGCAGGCAGGCAAGCAAACAAATAAAGAAAGATAGAAAGCAAAGGACGAAAGCAAGGAAGGCATGAAAGAAAGAAATGAGAAAGCAAAACCAGAAAGCAAAGCAAACAGAAATCTATCCTGATGCACAGAAAAATAGCAAGCGATCCGTTGCCTGCCAGAGGCCGAGGGCCATTGGAACGACATTGAATCCCTTTTGTCAAAAGAAGAAGAGGGGAAGGAGAAGAAAAAAGAAAAGAAAAAAAAGGGGGGAGAGATGTACAACAGAGAAACCATTTTGAAAAAAGACTAACAGCGACACAAACTCAGGCCAGATGGAAGGAGAGTTTTGGCAGCTCACCAGGAAGTCAGCCGGGATGTGTTAGCAGCCTGGCTTCCCCAGGCAGGGCTACAGAGGAAGGTTTGTCTTGAGTTGTCCCTGGTGTGTGTATGTTTGTTTGTGTGTGTGGGTCACACAAAACAAGGGCCTGTTTCTTGTGGTGTGTTATTATATTTCCTTCTTTGGCGGAGGATTTTGTAAACCCGTTCAGGCAAGGATTTGTGCAAAATCAACCTTCCGACTAAGAGCAGCTCGTGGCTATCCTTGTTCCTGCAATGTTCCCAGGACCTGATTCAAACTTACCCCGCCCGGCAGTGCCATCCTGTGCTTCTACGCATGGCTTAATTCACAGCAGTGTCAACTTGTTTTGTGTGTGTGGATGTGCTCCATGCAGGAGTGTTATCCTCTGCTGTGGAGATGCTCAGGGCCAAAGCTGATGGATGATTGAGTTTCCCACTGATAGTTTGTGAGTTCGCTGAACTGAGTTTAGCTTTGTTATCCAGGCTGTGCTGCTTAAAAGAGTACGCAGTCTAGATGACTGAGTTCCCCACTTATAGTTTGTGCGCTTTCTAATGATGTTGTTCTTTGAACTGACTTTGGCTATGGTATCCGGGCAGTGCGGCTTAAAAGAGAGCATCCTGCCCAGCGTCATGCCGAAGTCAGATCAAACCACAGAAACCAAGGAATGATTGGGACTTACCCCGCCCAGTGCCTCCCAGGCCGCGCCCCTTCTGCTGCTGCTTCTGTTGCTGCATCCCGCCCCGCCCGCGCCCTTTCATCACCACCTCCTCCTTCACCATGTCGATGATCTCGTCTGGGATGCGCAGGTACTTGATGGTGCTGCCCCGGATGTAGCACTCCGGCATCCTCCAGAACTTGTCCCCATCCTAAGCCAAAAGAGAGAGAAGGAAAGAAAGATGCATGAGTTAGGGCAGGGATTCTTAACCTGCGGCCTGCAGGCCGGATGCTGCAATGCCATTTCATGTGGTCCCCCACCGCTTCCACCACACCAGGAAGTGCCATGTGGTGAAGGAAGGGCAAAATGGCCATCCTGCCGCCAAAGCTGGCTTAAAAGGATTGAGAACTCCTGAGTTAGGGGGTGTTACTAGTCCACATGAAAACTTAAAAAGATCTATCCTTCTGTCTATCATTCATTATATCCATCCATCCATCCAATCTACCTAACTACCATCCATCGATCCTTGGCCTCATTTTAGCCAAAGCTCACTGGAGTTGATAGAACGCCGTAACTTTTCCCACCGAAGTGAGACCTGTTTACCTACTTGCAAAATTTATTGCTTTCAAACTGCGATCTTGGCAGGAACTGGGACAGACGGGTGAGCTCACTCTGCTGCGCAGTGCTCGGGTCTCAAACTGCTGACCTGACAACTTTCCGGTCGCCACGCTCAGCGTCTTAACCCTTAAACCGCCGCGGCCCCATTAACCGTTTCCCCACCAATCGACCCGGTGTCAAACTGGCGAAGAATCACAGCAGCGATTGTTATTGGTGCAAACTGCCCAAAGTGGCCTTCCGGGTAATAAATCAATAAGGAATCAATGCTAATAAACTTGTGAACCGCCCATCGAGGGCACCGAGCAATATGGGCCAAGGTTTAGAAGTGTAATTGCTTTGCTTTTGGGACTAGATTTCACATTTGGCTCATAGATCTGTAAACTCCACTCGTGACCGAGTTCATAGAGCGAGCCAGCCATTCACATGTCAGTGAGTGAGTCACCAACGAGAGAAAGCCAAAGACGACCTGTGGAAAATCATCTCGGGAAGCTTGGAAATAAACCAAGAGTTCGCTCCTTGACAAACTTTGAATCACTGACGCCCGCCTTTTAGAGCGACACGATAAAATCAACCCAGAGACGAGCCCAGCCAGCTGATTGAAAAGCCAGCGAACCAGAAGGGCTGGTTTAAAACAGCCGGGCGAGCCGCGAAATAGACCAGAAATTCAAGATTCTTGGGAAACAACCACCTCTATGCAGATCTTTATGCAGAGTCTGCCAGGGCCAATCACGTGCCGAACAATTTGCACAAGTCCGTCGGACTTCACTTCCTGTGTTGACAAAAAGCAGCTATTGTAAAGACTAAGGGAACCTTTGCTCCAAAATTAGAGGGAGGGAGGGAGAGAGAGAGAGATCCTTTTATTTCCATTCCATATGATTTTTGGCCCTTTATTGATTCTCTATTAGGCTACACGGGACCGTTCTTGCTTTTGTTCCAACCCAATTTTCCCCCAACCTTTGGTTTTTGGACTTCAATTTCCAGCAGCCTTAGTCAATCCCCTGAAGCACGGATCAGCTAATAGACTGGCTGAGGCTTCTGGGAATTGGAGTCCAAGAGCCAAAGGCTGGGAAACGCTGACTTAGAGGGACTGCATCCATGATTCCCAAACTTTGTTTTTTTCCCCCCGACTCTAATTCTCAGAAGCCTGTCAATCCTCCGAAGCATGGATTGGCCAATGGACTGGCTGAGGCTTCTGGGAATTAGAGTCCAAGAACCAAGAACGCTGGTCTAACCCATTCGCCAGCAGACGGCGAGAAAAAAACATTTGTTGGAAAAGTTGAACAAAGAAATCCGATCGACATGTTTGCCCTTAAATTTCCGGCCTGGTTTCGGCTTCAGGAAGCAGTCTTCGGTCTGCCAGGACAAAGCCAACCAGCACCACCTAATGGGCAATAATTAAACACCAGGGGATGCAAAGGCAGGGAGGGGGAAAATGGGATTTTTAAAAAGGTCAAAGGTCTCCCTTGCTCAAAAGCCAATTGAATCCGACTCCAGGGGTCGGGGCTCATTTCTGTCTACAGCCCGACTAGACACCGGACTAGACAGCCCGACCTGACACCGGAGCACCTGGAAGGCTGTAACCTTTCCCAGCCAAGTTGCACCTGTTTATTTGCTTGCAATTATCTTGCTTTCAAGCTGCTTGGTTGGCAGGACACTGTACTCCTTCCCACCAAAGGGGGTATCTCTTTATCTACCGGCAAATGTATTGCTTTTCAATTGCTGGGGTGGCAGGAGCTGGGATGGACAAGGGGAGCTCATTCCACCGTGCAGCACTCGGGTCTTGAACTGCTGACCTGTTGGCTTTCCAGTCGTTGAGCCCAGCATCTTAACCACTAAGGCTCATTAAAGGCGCATTATTTGCAGATAAAATGCCTCATTTAATTTTGAAAAGGCCAGCTCAGAAACGCAACGAACCAAGCCAAAGGCTCCATTTGCTGTCATATCCAGCCGCCAACCCTGGCAAGTCACTGATCACGCTTTTGATCTTACCCTAGATGTACAAATGACTTCCCGAAGGTTGATGTTCATCCAGTTATCGCAGCTCACTAAGTGGCCGTTGTACGTTTCGCCATTTTTGAGCTCCACCAGCTGGAACAAAAAGACATTTTAGGAGGAAATGTAGACTTAGACCAGGGGTGCCCAATCTACGGCCTGTAGGCTGGATCCGGTCCCCAATGCCAATCCATCCGGCCTGTGCTGCCCTCATCGCTCCCAGAAGCAAAATGTGCCCATACGGGAGCTATGAGGGCAGCGTGGGCCAGATGAATTGGCATTTGGGGCACCCCTGGTTTAAGCAGAGAAAATGGCAGCCTAAAAAAAATCTATCTCATCCTGTTGCAAAACAGATTGCAAGGTGTGTTTTACTTCCTCTTCTGGTGGGAGGAACCACGTGACCGGCCCGCAGAACCACGTGACCGGCCCGCAGCCCGAAAAGTTTGGGCACCCCTGACTTAGACTTTCAAACAGATTTAGTCCACAAATAGCAGGCACAGAATCACAGAATAATTGATTTGCAAAAGGGGGTCCCATGAGACCATCTAATCCAACCCCATTAAATCAAGGCAGGAATCCCAATCAAAGCAGATACAGAATCACAGAATGACTGAGTTAGAAAAGGGGTCCATTTATAGCCCAAGAGCTAGCGCTCTCTGCGTCTACTTGCAATTGTCTTGCTTTCGAACTGCTAGGTTGAAAGGAGTGCACGGAATGCTGTTACCTTTCCTGACAAAGTGGTAACGGTTTATCTCCTTGTAAATGTCTTCCTTTCAAACTGCTAGGTTGGCAGGAGCGCACAGAATGCTGTTACCTTTCCCACCAAAGCAGTACCTGTTTATCTACTTGCAAATTTTTTCCTTTTGAACTGGGCTGAGCCTAAAGATGCATAAAAATTTTAGGAAAGTAGCGGGTGGAACTAAGAAGTTTTGGGCTGAGCATAAAGATATTATATTAAGTATGCACAAGTATAGAACAGGGATTCCCAACCTGCGGCCCGTGGCACCATTTCATGTGCCCCCCTGCCTCCACCACACCAGAAAAGGCCATGTATGTGGAGGAAGGGCAAAATGGCCGTCCGGTCCCTGAAGATTTTAAATCTGAGGGAGCGTGACCTGGCCCCCTGGCTTTAAAAAATTGAGAACTGGTATAGAAGTAAAAGATAGTGCTGAAAAGTTTTGGAAACTTTGTGTGTGTGTGTGTGTGTGGGGGGGGGTTGTCAGTGGTTCTCACATTCCAAGCTTTTCATATTTTATTACACAGAACTGCAAACGCTTCACAAGATAATAATAATTTTGTGTCAGAAACTATTCTGGGTTGAAACTTTTTTTTTTTATGGGGGAAACTCTGCTCAGGGAATGCCTAAATGAGGCTCCTTTCATGTCCCCAAGAGCTGGGACGGATGGGCGCTCAATCCGTCATGCAGTATCCGGGTCGAACTGCCGACTTGCTTGCTTTCCAGCTAACAAGGTGAGCTTCTTAACTCCTGAGCCACCACCCCAGCCCCTCACTTCACAAGAACTGCAGTGCAAAGACATGAAATGTGAGCCATGTGTTTTGAATTTTAGAAAATTAGCTTCATCCCGAAGAACCATCACCCGATTTGTTTTTTTTGGGGTGGAATCACTCACCATAGGGTGGTTTTGCGCCGTCTTCAGCAAGGACAGTGGAAGCTGGAAATCGAAGGGAACAGCGTCAAAAAAATACCAGACACACAAATAAACCTTCACAACCAAATTCACCCTGAACGTCAGCACATTAGTTTGATTGTATTTCATGGGGTTTCACTACCACCCTGTTGTAAGCTTGTGAAGAGAAGATGTTCAGAATGAAAACCTCCATTAGCAACATCTTAACAAGTGGAGGGGGAAATGAAAATCAGTATGGGGTATATGTCAATTAACTTGTAAACCGCCCAGAGAGTGCATTAAGCACCATGAGGAAGGTACCCCATATATACTTGACTATAACTTGTCCTGAATATAAGTCGAGGTACCTAATTTGGACCTCTAAAACTAGAAAAATACTGACCCGAGTATAAGTCGGGGGAGGAAAATGCAGCAGCTGCTAGGGAGTTTCAATAATTAAAATACATGAAAATATGGTACATTTAATTAATTTAGACATTTGTGTGGGTAGTTTTTTGAGTTTTTACATGAATCCGAGTATAAGTCAGGTCCCATTTTTGGACCTCATTTTGGGGGCTAAAAAACCCGACTTATACTCAAGTATATAGCGTATTTATTTATTTTTCCAATTTGTATAGCCGGCCAACTCAAAACAACTCTGAGCGGCTCAAAACAATAAAAACATCACAGCAGTCCAAAACATTAAAAACCCATAAAAACTCAATTTAAAAATACTACAAGGATTAAAAGAATGAGTATTAAAAGACGAGAGAGCAATATTGCTATTATTTTATCAGCCAGCGGGCTGATAATGCATAACCAGCTCAAGACATTTTATGAATGCATAACCAGCTCAAGACATTTTAAATCAGTTTAAAATTACACTTTTTAAAAGAACGAGGGGGCGATATTGCTATTACAGTATTTATATATAAGTGTAAAGGTCACCCTTGCTCAAAAGCCAGTTGTATCCGACTCTAGGGTTCAGTGCTCATCTCTGTTTATAGCCAAAGAGCCAGGGCTGTCTGCATTTGCAGATGTTTCCGTGGACACGTGGCAGGCATGACTAGGCACCGGAGTGCACGTAATACTGTTTACCTTCCCCACTGAAGTGGTCCCTATTTATATACTTGCTTTCGAACTAATAGGTTGGCAGGAGCTGGGACAGAGGATGGGCGCTCATTCCGTCCTACAGTATTCGGGTCTCGAACTGCTGACCTTCCACCTCCCAGTCAGTGTCTTATATAACTGCTTATATAAGTGTAATTGCTATTTAATATTAGAATTCTTAAAAATTTCTATTGCAATTTCTGTTCTGAGTGACCTGTCTTGAAATTGTCTTTTATTTATTTATTCACATTTATACCCCATCCAATCAGGGTGTCTTACAATGTATATATACATTATACGTGATTTGACAGCACATATATACATATTAAACTAACATCTACATTAGAGATGGTGATCAGCAGGGGTTCTGACTTGGGCTTCTGGGAATTGAAGTCCAAGAACACCTGGAGTGAACCAAAGTTATCCATCACTAATCTACCTGTATATCATATATATCTATGTCTATCTATCTATCTATCTATCTATCTATCTATGACTATGGGACTAGTCCAGGGGTGCCCACATATTTCAGGCCACGAGCCGGTCATGTGGTTCAACAGGCCAGTCATGTGGTTCCTCCCACCGGAAGCGGAAGTAAAACGCACCTTGCAATCTGCTTTTGCAACAGGATGGGATAAATTTTAAGCTGCCATTTGCTCTGTTTAAACCAGGGGTGTTAAACTATGGCCCGCAGGCCAGATCCCGCCCCAACACCGGTTCATCTGTCCCACACCACCCTCGTCACTCCTGGAAGCGGAAGTAGAACGCGCACCCATACAGGTGCATTTTACTCCAACTTTCGGGAGCGACGAGGGCGGTGCTGGGTCAGATCTGGCCCACGGGCCGTAGTATGGGCACCCCGGACTAGTCCTACATAGAGATTGGGGGGGGGGGGGAGCAGCCAGATGGCATTTAAAAAAAATCTAGAACCATAACAGTGTTTATTAATCTTTATTTTATTTATTTATTGAATTTATAGTGTGCAGTGTAAACTACTATCCATAGCAGTAAAAGGAAGTACAGTAATATCAATTTTAAACCTTTACCTAAGCAAGTCTGACGGCATTCTAAAAAGATAAGCTGAAAATCCCCAGAAACTTAAGCCTCCAGCCTCTCTTGTTGGGCATAAAATGTGAATTTTGCCAATTATTAGACTAACCACCCCAATATTATTAGACTAACCACCCTGCAATGCTCAGTTTTTCTCCCTCTATCCTGGATCGGAGTTTAAAATTACGGGTGCACGTTCTTCTAGGTTGGTTTACTCGAGAGTAAGCCTCATGATGCTCAATGGGGCATCTCTTTTGGGTAAACCTGGTCCAGAACTCCAGGGCAAATAAGGGCCCCCTCCACCCAACCCCCATTGTTTGACACCCCCTACAATAGGGTTTACTCTAGAGTAAAAGCACCCCATCGTTTCTCTCCCCCACTCCCCAAAGCACAGCTTACCATCCTTGCGTTCAGAGGCCGCTTCCAATTTAAAACGACGCCCTTAAGTGCAAGCTTCGGCGTCTGCCGTAAAGCAGGAAGAGGGGGGAGGAGTGTCGTAAAAGCTGTCGTAAAATGAACCCGCTTTCTTACCCGCCGTACATCGCGAGGGGGGCTTTTTAACCCACAATGCAAAGCTGCACTCTTTTCCCTCCCTCCCCCAAATAACTCCAGCCCTGCAGAGTAGGGGTTTATAGGATTTGTAGTCCGGAAAAAAAGAGAAAAAATGTATAGATAGAATAGGCTAGGAATCTCTGAGAACTGTGACACTTTTTGATTGATGGCTAGGGAATTATGGGGGTTGTAGTCCGGTAGATAGGTTAGGAATCTCTGAGAATCTTGATTGATGGCTGGGGCGTCTGCGGGATTCTGGGGTTTGTAGTGCGGGAAGAAGAAGGAAGAGAGCTGGGAGGTCTGGGGGAACCATAGAGACGCCACACAGGGAGGCTAATAGAGGAGGGAGTTGCTCTTTCCCTTCCTTTCGATGGTTACAAGGAAAGCACAGTTTGGGGCGCTCTAGGCTTCATCTCGATGCTCGCCTCCTCCTCTCAATTCTGGTCCGTGGGAGTGGGCGTGGGCGTGGCCGCTCCTTTTCCCGCCCCTCGATGGGCGTTGCTTGGGCCCGGGGCCGGAGCAGCGCCCGCTCGGCGGCTCAGTCGGTCGCCTCCCGTCGGCCGGGCAGGAGCTCAGGAGGCGAGCCATGGAGAAGGCCCGCTGGCCTGTGGTGGTGACGGGTAAGAGGGGGGGCCAGGCCGGCGGAAATAGTCCTTGGGGGAGGGGTTCCGGTCGGGCCTAGTCTGGGCGGCGGCGCGAGAAAGAGTTTCGGAATGTTTGCGAAAGGGGGAGGGATTTGAGTGCAGGACTTTGTTCCCTCTGCAAAAGTCTCCCCCCGCGCCCCGCAAACCCCCCAACATTGTTTCCGGTGTCATTTTGTTCCCCCCACCTTTGAAAATCATTTTGTTGTTTGTTTTGATTATGTTGAACGTTGTTTATCTGTCCGTTCACCATCCCGTGAAGGAAAGATCCCAGATGGGGCAGTATAAAAATGCAATCAATCAATCATTAAATTATCACCCCATAATAAAACCATTGTTAAAAGTTAGCTTTTCAAATAAAATGCAATAAATAAATAGACACCCAGAAATAAAAAACATTTTTAAAAAGTTAGCCTTTTTTAAAAAATGCAATCATTCAGTAAATAAATACCTAAGAATAAACCCATTTTTAAAAGTTAGAATTTTTGATTGCAGTGGCTCAAGTCACTAAGACGCTGACTGGGAAGCGGAAGGTCAGCAGTTCGATTCCCGAGTACTGCAGGACGGAAATGAGCTCCCGTCTTCGTCCCAGCTCCTGCCAACCTAGCAGTTCGAAAGCAAGAAATTGCAAGTAGATAAATAGGGACCACTTCGGTGGGAAGGTAACAGCGTTCCGTGCGCTCCGGTGTCTAGTCATGCCTGCCACATGACCACGGAAACGTCTGCAGAAGCAGACAGCGCTGGCTCTTCGGCTTAGAAACAGAGATGAGCACTGCACCCTAGAGTCGGATACGACTGGCTTTCGAGCAAGGGAAACCTTTACCTTTACCTTGATCAATTTGTTACAAATGTAGAAGAAGGCGATACCCAAAATAGGTATTGCCTTCTCCATTTGTTTTGTATATGGATCACACGGCTGATTTGCTTGTTTTATGCCACTTGTTACAGTTACTCTGAACAGTGTCGATGCAACAAATTGCAACCTCTCTAATAGGAAATAGAAATTAAGAAGCCATTATTGTATAAGTTTATTCATTCGCCTGGAGTGGGTGGGGGAGTCTCCCCCCCTCCCAATATAAACTTTTCCTTCATTTATGAGTTTTTAGAAACCTTTCAGTCCCTTTCTTTCATATCTTTCTTCTGTTTTCCCTAAGTAGCCAAACCCTGCTGTCACAGCCTAGGGAATGTAAGGCTAATTTGCAAAAGAAAAAAAAATCCCCCTAATTGTTCCCCAAAGTTTTAGTAGTCTGAAACAGTCAGCTGTGCTGTGAACAAGCGGCCCCATCTTGAAAAGGCTGGTTGAGACACAATAGAGAGAGAGAGAGATTGACAGATATAGAGAAATTAAGAAATAGAGAGAAGAAAAGAGAGATAAATTGAGAAATAATAGTAATTTCATGTCAGAAATTATTCTGGGTTGCAATTATTTTTATTTAACAAAAATGAGACAAAATATATACACACGATAAACAAATATACATTAAATACATTCACCCTCACCCAACCCCTCACCTCCCACAACCCCCAATAACATTCGACAAATAAAAACATGTACATATAGAGAGAAGAAAAGAGAGATAAATTGAGAAATAATAATAATTTCACGTCAGAAATTAATCTGGGTTGAAAGGACTTTTGCTAGAGAAACTCCGCTCAGGGGACCCCCGAATGAGGCTCCTTTCATGTCCCCAAGATCTTTTCCCCACCAAAGTGGCCCCCTATTTATGTACTTGCAATTTCTTGCTTTCGAACTGCTAGGTTGGCAGGAGCCATGACAGAGACAGGTGCTCAGTCGGTCATGCAGGACCGGGTCTCGAACTGCCGACTTACCAGCTTCCAGCTAACAAGGCGAGCTTCTTAAACACTGAGCCACCACAGCCCCTTATAGAGAGAGGGAAAGAGAGATAAATAGAGATAAATAGAGGAATAGAGAAAGAAAGAGAAGGAAAGAGAGAGAAATTGGGAAATAGAAGGATAGAGAGTGAGAAAAATATATAGAGAGAGATGTAGGGGGAGAAATAGAGTGAAGGATTGAGGGAGAGAAATAGAAAGATGATAGAAAGAGTGAGAAATAGAAAAAATATATGGTAAAGGTCGCCCTTGCTCGAAAGACAGTCGTATCTAACTCTAGGGTTCAGTGCTCATCTCTATTTATAGCCAAAGAGTCAGCGCTGTCTGTGTCTGAAGACGTTTCCATGGTCATGTGGCAGGCATGACTAGACACGAGTGCACAGAATGCTGTTTACCTTTCCCACAAAAGTGGCCTCTATTTATCTCCTTGCAATTTCTTGCTTTCAAATGGCTAGGTTGGCAGGAGCTGGGACAGACAACGGGCACTCACTCTGTCGTGCACTACTTGGGTCTCAAATTGCTGACCTGCCGACCTTCCAGTCAGCATCTGGGAGAGAAATAAATCAAGAGAGAGGAATAGAGAGATAAATAGAGAGAGAGGGTGGGTGTTTGGCATCCGGTCAGAAGAAGGGTTGGGCACGATGCTTGGATACCCGTCCCACCTGCCGTCCTTTGTCAGTGGAAGGAGGGGGTTTTGTGCCCTCTCTATATAGGCTGGCATGGCCTTAATTGGAGCTGGTGGCAGCTGTTCACACTTGGTAGAAGACCTCTTGCCGCCATTGTGGAGGAGAAACAAGGAGACTTTCACTAGTGCCCCTGTTCTTGCTCACCTGTTGAGCTTAACTCTTCTTTTCTTCTTCCTCCTCATTTTTTTAAAAAAAAATCATTATTTTGCTTTCTTGATATTTATAATTTTGTTCCATTGGCCTGCATTTTTTTAATTGTAAAGAGTTGTTGTTGTTGTTGTTGTACATTGCCCAGCGTGGGAAAATATCCCAGAAGGGTGGGATATGAATGTAATAAATAAATAAATTCTTCTTCTCCTCTTCTTTCTCCTCCAACCTCCTCCTTTCCTGCCAGGGAGCTGAGCTTAACTAAAGCTGGTGTTTCCCAACCTTTGGTTCTGGGGCTTCTGGGAATTGAAGTCCAAAAACTAAAGGTTGGGAAAACACTTGATTAGATTAGATTAGATCAGGGGTGCCTTAACATTTCAGGCCGTGGGCCGGTCACGTGGTTCCTCCCACCAGAAGTGGAAGTAAAACGTGCCTTTGCAATCTGTTTTGCAACAGGATGAGATTGATTTTAGGCTGCCATTTTCTCTGCTTAAACTAGGGGTGCCCAAACTACGGCCTGTGGGTCGGATCCGACCCCCGACACTAATTCATCCGGCCCACGCCACCCTTGTCGCTCCCAAAAATGGAATAAAAATGCACGTTTTATTTCCCTTTCTGGGAGTGACGAGGGCAGCATGGGCCAGATGAATTGGTGTTGGAGGCCGGATCCAGCCCTCACGTGGTAGTTTGGGCACCTCTGGATTAGATAGATAGATAGAGCGAAAGAGAAATATGAACAGAGAGATGAAATCAGTGGTTCCCAAGGTGGGTCCCAGGCCCCACAGGGGGACCCTTCAATTCCCAGAAGTCTCGGTCAGTCCATTGGCTGATCACTTCTTTGGAAAATTGACTGAGGCTAGGGAATTGAAGTCCAAAAAACAAAGTTTGGGGAAAACTGCTCTAAAGACACACTGTGGTAGACGTATTGGAAACAGATCGTTTCTAAAGGCCAGATCGTCCATCCGCATCGTTGGCTCGATTCCGGTCCAGAAAGCGTACAAAGCGTCCACGGCTTGGCTTTCCACGTCAATCTAATCCTATCTTTTTTTTAAAAAAAACCACCAGCTGTGAGCAGCTGGTTTCCTGCTAATTTCCCTCCGAGGCCTCTCTGGTCCCGAAATACTCCATTGAATTATTATCTGGTGGCTGAGTGAGAAAGGCTGAGACCACAAAGGGGCCTGTGGGGTGGATTTAGGAGTCTGAGAAACAGATATTTCTCTTCTCTCTCTCCCCCCCCCCCTTCCTTAAGAACCTATTGAATGCCTGGAACTATGCCCCCTAAGTTGGGCTGACTGCGTTGGGTTTAAGTTAACTTTTTAGAAAACCTATCGGGGAAACTATAGATATCCTACAGACTTACAGCTGCCTTGATTTCTTCTAAGTCACCCCTAAACCTAAGTGGCTATTAAAAGTTTTGCAACTAGTGAGCATACATTTTGGTTGCTTTTAATTGACTTAAAAAAAAGGTGCGAGCGTTGGCTACTGATTAATTTCCGTTTGCTTTTCATGTTTTGGATCATCTCTTTTAGAGCAAATCTTTTTTCTTTCTCCGACTTCTTTCTTTTGTTGTCCCGATCTAACCCTGGACTGCCCAAATGAATCCACTTTCTAGGCTTTGGCGTTGGCCAAACTCAAGTCCTTGCTGGTGCCTGTTTCTGATTCTTCTTTCATGTTCCGATCAACCCCTGGAATGCCCAAACGAAGCCACTTTCTCGGCTTGGGCATTGGCCAAACCCAAGTCCTCATTGGTGCATTTTTATGGCGGTCATCGACAGACCAGGAAATGAGCCAGATTCTGTATCTCTTCCTGATAAAATCTTTCTTGGTTTTAACTGGAAGCAATGTTTCAGTTGGCCAGCCTCAGTTTTTGCCTTGAAATGGCCAGATCTAGTTCAATGCTTTCTGCAAATTGACCGTCCCTCTGTTAGTTAAACTTTATTTTTAGTGTGCCTGTGGCAGCTGAGCATAAATTTTGAGTGCTTATAAGTGTTGGTAGAATCTTGCTGCCATATCTGTGTAGATAAACAGTCTTGTAAAGAGATATGCAGCTCCGGTGGATACCTTCAAAATTGCTATTGAGCTAAGGAGGATAAGATAAGGTACCTCAACTATGTAATGGTCAATATCTCAGTCATATCTGACTCTAGGGATTGACGCTCATCTCCATGGCCATGTGGCAGGCATGACCAGACACTGGAATGCTGTTGCCTTTCCCACCGAAGTGGTACCTATTTATCTACTTGCAAATTTCTTGCATTTTTGAACTGCTAGGTTGACGGGAGCCGGGACAGACAACGGGAAGCTCACTCTGTCGTGCAGCGCTTGGGTCTCCAACTGCCAACCTTTCAGTCGTGAAGTTCAGCGTCTTGAGGAATGCTGGGGCATTTTTCTCTTAGCTTAATTAACATTTGCGAGAACAAGCACCCGAGTAATAATTTCTTGCACCGTAGATTAAACATTTCTTACACCTGCCTCTTTTCTGGGGGAGAAAAATCGGTGACCTTTGCTTGCCTTGTGCCGACTGACCTCTAGTCAAGGTACAAAAAAGCTGGAACATCCTTGTTTCCCTCAGAGCAATTATGGCTCCCTGGTTAACGAAGTTAGTCATTAGGCAGCCGGAGGTTGTGGGTGTCTTCAGCTGGACTCTAGCGCAACCTTTGTGTCTCCTTTTGTATTTTTGGGAACTCACATTTGCCCAGGAATGTGCTGGCTAAAGTTTAAAAACCCTGGTTCTTCTTCTTCCGTGTCCTGATCAAACCCGGGACGGCCAAAATGAAGCCACTTTCTTGGCTTTGGCATTGGCCAAACTCAAGTCCTTATTAGCACATGTTTCTGGTTCTTATTTATTTATGTAATTTATATCCCGCCCTCCTGGTGGGAAACACCACTCAGGGCGGCTAACAACAACAGAGGAAAGAGGAAAAAGGGAAAATAAAAATAGAATACAATATAAAACAATTTAAAACATTCACAGCTAAAAAGCCCAGCTAAAATCCACATTAAAAAACATAAAACCTATGTAAACATTCAAAAAAACAACCCTCACCACCCACCACCCACAATTAAAACTGAGATCCAAGACAGGACAGGTCCGTCTTCCCGGCTAGACAAGCCAGCGGGCCTGAGAGGTGGGGGCACTCATGCCCCACCCATGCTGAAACAACCATGTCTTCAGCATCTTCCTAAAGAGGAGCAGTTCCGTCTGGAGGTGCACCTCAGGTAGAAGGAGGTTCCACAGGGCTGGGGCAGACACGGAGAAGGCTCTCTTCCTGGCCCCAATCAGATGTACCTCGCTCATTGATGGGACCACCACAGAGCCCCTCCTGTCTGCCCTAGTAGGACGGGCTGAATTTCTTGTGATGATGCGGTCTCTTAAGTAGCCTGGCCTAATACCATGAAGGGCTTTAAAGGTCAAAACCAGCACCTTGAATTGCACCCGGAGACACACCGGCAACAAGTGAGGCTCCCAAGAGCAGTGGTGAGGCGCGGGCATAACACCCGTGCCCCATCACTACCCGGGTAGCCGCATTCTGGACCAGCTGAAGTTTCCAAATAGTCACCAAGGGCAGTCCCATGTAGAGCATGTTACAATAATCTAATCTGGAGGTGACCAGAGCGTGAGTAACCGTGAGCAAGGAGTTCCGGTCCAGGAACGGGTGCAATTGGTAGATTACACGAAGCTGTGCAAAGGCCCTCCTAGCTACGGCTGCCACCTGCTCTTCGAGCAGTAGCCGCAAGTCTAGGAGGACCCCCAAATTATGCACTGGATCTGACTGGGGCAAAGATGCCCCAGCCAGGACCAAAGATGGTAGTTCCCGGGATAACACGGGGCCCCACACCCAAAGCCACTCAGTCTTGCCAGGATTCAGCTGAAGCCCGTTGTCCCCCATCCAGACCCGGACAGCCTCCAGACACCTGGTTAGGACTTTGACAGCATCACTCGGGTCCCCACGGGCCGAGATGTACATCTGGGTATCATCTGCACATTGATGATACCTCACCCTGTGGGAACAAATGATCTCACCCAGCGGTTTCATGTAGACATTAAATAATAGAGAGAGAGTACCGAGCCCTGAGACACCCCACATGGGAGCAACCTAGGGCTCGACAACCCGCTCTCTAAAGACACCGACTGAGTCCGGCCCGTCAGAAATGAGGAAAACCAGGACAACACCGTGCCCTGGGCCCCCAAACCTTGGAGCTGGCCCAGAAGGATATCTTGGTCAACGGTATCGAAAGTCGCTGATAGATCAAGAAGAGCGAGGACAGAGTGGTTGCCTCCGTGCCGCTACCGCCAGAGATTATCCAAGAGTGCAACCAATGCTGTCTTGGTACCATAACCGGGCCTGAAACCTGACTGAAACGGGTCCCAATCAACCAGTGGATGGCCAAAATGAAGCCACTTTCTTGGCTTTGGTGTTGGCCAAACTCATGTTCTTATCGGTGCCTGTTTCTGGCAGTCATCGGCAGACCAGGAAATGAGCCAATGGATTCTGTATCTCCACATTCACAATGTGTTGTTGTCTGCCATCAGCTCCCACTTGAGCCTGCTGGTCTTGCATTGAGAGACTTCAACCCTTAACCTCTTCAGGGTCCTCCAAGTGATATAAGGGAGGTCCCTTACATCCTCCTTTAATAATGTTCCTTGTCTAGTGAGCTTCTTCCTCCATCTTCTAATCTCCCTGTATTTGAGCCAGCAGACTAGAGGCTCATCTCCGTTCAGAGGGTGCGGAGGGTCCTTCTCATGTTTAGTTCTCTCGGCATCCACTGCTACTTCTCTCCTGATCTTAGGTGGAGCGATACCAACCAGAGGATATAATTTCACAACTGGTGTACGCCGCACGGATGGTTGAGTTCCCCATTTATAGTTTGTGAGTTTCCTGATGATATTGTTCTTTGAACTGACTTTAGCTTTGGTATCCAGACCGTGCTGCTTAAAAGAAACTTGGGTTGAAGGAAGGGAAAACCGGCTTGCTGCTGTCTGATATTTGTGAACTCGCTGAAGCCAGATTATATTGGTTTTAAACGCCGATAATCTCCGTGTGACCCCTGTGAGAATATTCCTTTTTTCTCATTCCAGGATTCGGTCCGTTCGGGGAGCATTCTGTCAACGCCAGCTGGATCGCAGTTCAGGTAAAAAGTCTTTAGCTTTTTCGTTCACAATTTTATGGTCAACCTTTCTCTCCGTAGAACAGGGGTTCCCAACCTAAGACCCGCTGCACCACTTAATGTGCTCCTCACCACCATTCTAAGGGCATTCAAGAAACAAAATGGCCACCCCTTTGAAGCTGTTGGGTCAAAATAGCCACCCCCCAATTGTGCAGGCAGGGCAAAATGGCCGTCCGGCCCTCGAAGCTGACTGAGAGAGCTTGACTTGGCCCCTGGCTTGAAAAGGTTGGAAACCCCTGCCGTAGAACATCCCTTGGTTACCCCGTCGCGGCTTCATGGGCCACGTTTCGAATCGGTGTCTTCTCAATAACTGCTCTTGCATTGGGAATAATTGTCGGTGGTAGGTTAACTGGGGTTAAAATTTAAAAAGATGGATTTTGGGAAGTAAAACACGCCAGCCTTTTTGGAACATATTTGCAGACTCAAAGCTCTTATCCAGGAAAGGTTTCTTCAGGCATGCCTGATGGCTGCTAAAATATGCGATTCCTCAGTTCCTGATCCACTTGGTAGTGCAGGGGTTAAACTGCTGTGCCGCGACCAAAAGGTTACGAGTTCAATCCTAATCAGGGCTCAAGGTTGACTCAAAGCCTTTTCCATCCTTCTGGGGTTGCACAAATGTGTCCCCAGCATGTTAATGGGGAGGGCATAAAATGCTAATTAATTTTCTCTCCTGTTTGGGGGTGGGGGGTGTGAGATTTATTTTGGCCTCCACTCTTGCCCCAGAGAGCCACAGACAGACACCTCTCTCTCTCTCTCTCTCTCTCTCTCACACACACACACACACACACACACACACACACACACACACACACACACACACACACACACACACTCTCACACACATACACACACACACTCTCTCACACACACACACTCTCTCTCTCACACACACACACTCTCTCTCACACACACACTCTCTCTCTCTCTCTCTCTCTCTCTCTCTCTCTCTCTCACACACACACACACACACACACACACACACACACACACACACACAGGGACTGTCCGTCCCGCCTTTGAACGTGTGTTGAGTCTCGTGTGTTGAGTCTTGGCCATTGTGCGCCTCTCAGACAGGACTTCATAGAGCTGCCCAGGACACAAAAGCACCCCCCCCCCCCCGGCCCAAGTCTGAGTTCTTGAGCCTCCAGACGGGTGTGATCTGCATTTTAATAGATTGGTGTGTGTGTGTTTCAATTAAACAATCTTGGCCAATCCTTCCCTGCTGGAGAGGAGGCCGAGTAGGGTAGCCAATTCGGCATTATCCATCTTGCTAAGGTTTTAAAGGAATAGGTGGTAAGAGGAAAGCGGGGAGGCCAGGAATCGACCTAGCAGCCAGTACTTTGCTCCTGTTTAAAGGACTTCTCCTTGTTTGCTTCTTCCGACTGTGGTCTAGGGCGGCTGATTCTTATTCTCCTCCTCCTCCTCCTCTTCATCTTTTCTTCTCTTCATCTTCTTTCTTTGTGTTATTTCTTCTTTCCTCTTCTTTCTTCTTCTGTCCACTTCTTCTCCTTCTCCTTCTTCTGTGTCTAGATCAAATTTGAACAGCCCAAATGAAGCCACTTTCTTGACTTTGGCATTGGCCAAACTCAAGTCTTCATCAGTGCATGCATGTTTCTGGTTCTCCTTCTTCTTCCATGTCCCGATCAAACCCTGGACTGCCCAAATGAAGCCACTTTCTTGGCTTTGGCCAAACTCAAGTCCTGTAATGTGAATGCTCTGAATTAATTTTTTGGGAGCCGGGGAGGGGATCCACAACTTAAAATTTGATCCAATAGACGCCTCCTCATTTACAGGAGCCCAGCATCATCATCCAAACCGGCCCATATCCCAGCCCCAGATGTGCCTCTTGGACTAATGCTAATCGGCTGCTCTACTCTATTCTCCTCCACCCACCCACCCTTCTTCTCTCCCCTCCAATAACATCCCCCCTCCCAAAATCAGCCCCGGGCGGGTGAGCAGTGAGGTCAAAACATCCCTTGGCAGACAATTGGTGTCCGGGCATCCAGACAGACCAGATAAGGATATTAGGAGCTCCACAAAGCCACCCTTTGTGTGACGGATTTGGTCACACGTGAATTTGGGGGTCTCTTTCTCCCCACCCTCTCCCCATAAGCTATATTTGTTAGGTACACCAGGCAACACATAATAAGTCTGTCTGGAGGCCAAACCTCCCACCCACCCTCCCAAATAAAACCCAGCTTATCTTTCCTCCAGAATAGTCAACTCCTGCTTGCTAAAAACAAAATTACATTCCCCCCCCAAGTTTGTAAAACGTGGTTTTGTTTTAATCAACAGATTCGAAAGTAGACAAAGTTTTTGCCCATGTGTGTGTTAAAAAATGCATTTTTCTTCTTTATTTTCTTAGTTCCTGGACTTTTAAAAAATAATAATATGAGTATTTTTTTAAAAAACCTGTTACCCTGTAAGAGTATTAGGCTATTTTAAAGGACCCCCCCCCCCACCCTTCTTGTCTAAGCTAGAAAGAGGCCACTGTGAAAGGGAAAGATTGCTGGCATCAGTTTGGGCGGCTTTAATTTTTACTGCTTTAATTTTAGTTCCTGCTTAAATAGTAGTAAAGTAATTACCTAGTTATAAAGTAATTACTTACTTAGAGTTAGATCCTCCCATGAAATGTAGCATATCAGGCAGCAAAGCAGTTGCTAGAATTAATTTAAGTGTAGTAAAGTAAATAGCAGTAAAGTAATTGCCGCTTTAATTTTCAGTAGTCCTTATTGCATGTTAAGTTGTGTATTAAATTAACCAGCAGTGACCTGGACTGATAGAAGGGGCTATGTGGCTGAGTGGTTAAGAAGCTCACCTTGTTAGATGGAAGGCCGGCAAGTCGGCAGTTTGAGACCCGGGTACTGCATGGCGGACTGAGTGCCTGTCATCTGTCCCCAGCTATTGGCGCCCTCAGTCGGGCATCCCCTGAGTGGAGTTCCTCCAGCAAAAATCCTTTCAACCCAGAATAATTTCTGACATGAAATTATTATTATAGAAGGACGTTTTCCTCCTCATTTGCTACCTTTTCGCTACCATCTACTAGACCTGGTCCAATTTGTTCACATTTAAAATATGGATTTGAGGCATCCTATCACTCTACGCATGGCTTCATCAACAGCCATGTCCACTAGTTTTGCATATGTGAATGCGCTCCGTTCTGGAACAGCATTTTCAGCTACTGAGATGCTCAGGGCCAAAGCTGATGTGTGCAGTGTGGCTGGTTGCGTTCCCCACTTATAGTTTGTGAGTTTCCCAATGATCTTGTTCCTTGTACCAACTTTAGCTTTGGTATCAAAGCAGTGTTGCTTAAAAGAGTCACAGCGTGGATGGTTGAGTTCCCTACTTATAGTTTGTGAGTTTCCTGATGATACTGTTCTTCGTCCTGACTTTAGCTTTGGTATCCAAGCAGTGCTGCTTAAAACAGAGCACGGGTTTCTATACCTGCTCATTTTCTGCATTTCCTCTCCCAGTGAAGGTCTTATTTTCTCAACTGGTGTATCCTCACCTGCCTTATGAAATTTTTAAAATCCTTTCTCCTTTTCACAGGAGCTGGAAAAACTCGGCCTGAGAGAGGACGTGGACCTCCACGTCTACGAAATCCCCGTGGAATACCAGGCCGTGCAAAGGCTGATCCCAGCCTTGTGGAAGAAGCACAGCCCCCAAGTGAGTGAGTAGAAAACAGCGTCACCAGTCTAAATCACTGCCCACCTGCTTAGAGGTTTTTTTTAGATTTGGCATACAATCTGTCGCATGCCTTACGATCCCACCAGGTCCATGTGCACGGTGGCAATGGCGATGATGATAATCCAGCTATTTATTTCTTATTGTGCCGTATCCGATTCCAAACATTGGCGATCCTAATGGTGCTCATCCATGAAGACTGTCCTGAGAATGTAATGCTGTGGCCTTTCATCTGCCTTCTGCATCGCAGTGTGACCCCCGTAGTACCACGGATCCAGTTCCATGAGACACTTTCTCGTCCCGAGCCCTTTTGGGCACACAAAGTTCTCAGCAGCATCCTTAAGCCAGGATGGATGAAGCTGCTGTCCAAGAGGGATTCAAGTGGGATTTAGTCCACTTGGGGACCATCACCCTTCCTTCCCTATGGACGTCGCCACCCAAGGCTGCTAGTCCTCAGGATGGTCATTTAGTTAACCGCCGCCTGTTAGAACATAGCATAGCAGAGAACTATTCGTTGGGGATGTAGTCTTGTCATTTGCACTGGGTGAGGAAGAGGATGTGTCTGTCCATGCCTGATGCCACGAGGCCTCACTCTTTATGCCTGATGAATTGGACTCGATCCACGTACACTCAAAATACGGCCGTGAGTCATTAAACTCCCACAATGTTTTTTTGCTTTGTTGAAACTCTGATCTTTCTGATCCAGAGTTTTTTCCTCTTCCAGCTGGTGGTCCACGTGGGTCTCTCGGGCATGGCCACCACTGTCACGCTGGAGAAGTGTGGCCACAACGTCGGCTACCGGGGCCTGGACAACTGCCGCTTCTGCCCGGGCTCCCACTGCTGCGTCGAAGGCGGCCCAGAGTGCATTGATTCTGTCATTGACATGGACGCCGTCTTCAAGAGGGTCTCCGGCCTAGGGCTGGACGTCACCGTCACTGTGTCAAAGGATGCCGGCCGGTACGTGGCAGGGCTGAGGTGGGGGGGGCAGCGGGAGGGAAGGTGGGCAGCTCAGAGGTGGAACCACAGCCTGGTTTCTCACACCAGTCCTTACAACTTTTCTTGCAATTTGCAAGTAGATAAAGAGGTACCGCTTTGGTGTGAAAGGTAACAGTGTTCTATGCGTTCCTGCCAACCTAGCAGTTTAAAAGCAAGAAATTTGCAAGTAGATTCACAGGTACCACTTGGACGGGAAATGTTACAGTGTTCTGGCATCCCATCCTGCTTACCACATGAACTGCTCCAGACTCTAGGGCTCTTGAGTCAATAAAATTCTAGTCCGGCCATTGCTGGGGGTCCTTCATCATCACTCTCCATCATCCTCCTGGCTGACTCTCCCCCTCCTCCTCTGCCTCTGCAGGTACCTCTGTGACTTCACCTACTACATGTCCCTGTACCAGAGCCACGGGCGTTCGGCCTTCATCCATGTGCCTCCTCTGGGGAAGCCCTACAGCGCCGAGCAGCTGGGGCGGGCCCTGCAGGCCATCATTGAGGAAATGCTCAACGTCTTGGAGACCACTGAGAACAACATCAACTGTCTCAACGAACACTGAGATGGGACAAACGAAGGCCTTTGCCTCCGGCCAACTTTCTTGACTCCTCGCCGTGGCACTTCCATGAGAATCTCACTCTCCCCCCTCTGGCTCATCCTCGGTGGGTTTACGAGCCCCGAAAACGGAACCGGACGCCGTGGCTTCCCTAAGATCCTCTATTCCTGTTTTCTCCTTTCCCCTCCTTCTCCCCAAACGATCCCAAAATCTTTGGCAGATTCTCAGCCACGCATCTCTCGCTCTGAGGCCTGTTCCTGTGCTCTGACGAATTTTTGACCCTGCGAATTTTGACCGCTGGCCTGACGGGAGACGAATCCAGACCGTATCTTCTGCCGCGTTTGCAAAGACAGGGCAGGGTTGTTCCATGAAACCTCCTTTTGCTTAAAGCGTACAAAAAGGGATGGTTTTCGCGGAGGGGGGGCATACAAAAGGGGAGGTTTTCAGAGAGCGGTTGTCAAACCACGGACTCCACTGTGTTCATCTTCGGCAACGACTTGTGTCAAAACCTCTGCAGATAAATTGTATGATGTAGCATTTTCTCGCTTCCGTTGGGAAGGAATTTGGAGCCCGGGGAAATTGGGGGGCGGGATTTTTGCAATCCCCCCAACTCACACCCAATCGGGGGGGGGATATTTTGGGGTATTTTCCTCTCCAAAGACACAGCAACGTCTTTGAATACTGCCTTTCCCATGAATCGGGAGAACCACATACCTCTTAATTATGAATCGCATACGGACGTTTTTGGAGCAGAACCCCCTCAAAAAAATACTGTGTCTGGTTTGGGGGGGGGTCTGCTGTGTTTAATTTCCCCCCCCTCCTCCATATGCACTTGAACCTCTTTTTCCCCAGTGCCTCGAAAATAGCTAGATGCTGCTCAGATAATTTTTATCCTCTTCCTCTTGCCTTTTTCGCATTTTTGGACATAATCGTCACGCTCTTCTGCGGGGCTTCCCGGCTCGGCTGGGAAATGGGACTTTGTGGATGTAAGCTCTTTGGGGCAGAGCCTCCTCCGGGTGAATTACATGTGTCTGAGAGGCGAGTTTTATTTGGGATTGGAGGTGACTTTTTCCCTGGGATCAGAAGCAAATTTTATCCCGGCTCAGAGGCGAATTTTATCCCGGCTCAGAGGTGAATTTTTA
Organism: Bradypodion pumilum; assembly: GCA_035047305.1. NCBI lineage: Eukaryota > Metazoa > Chordata > Lepidosauria > Squamata > Chamaeleonidae > Bradypodion > Bradypodion pumilum. The sequence goes on along the minus strand of JAWDJD010000007.1, from coordinate 40,846,821 downwards.
TCCCGTATCCTTTTATTCCCTCCTCGTTCTCTCAAGACGAAGATTTTCCCAGTGGGACAATTTCCGGAACCTTCTCCCTGGTGCTCCAGTTTACCTTTTGGCAACCCCGTAAAAAATACGCTGCACTTTTTAGCCACTTTGGGGGTTAAGAGTGTCATTTCTCTCTCAGAGATTTTTCAAAAAAGATTTAGGGGTGTTTTTTTCCCTCCTTTTTGTTTCTCAAACTAGAAAGAGTGTAAATTTCACTCAAAAACAACCGGAGTGGCCGGGGGGGGGGGGGGGGGAGAGATGCAGGAAAAACCTTTTTTTTTTTTGCCGAAAATGTGTCTGAGGCTGCAGGCCCGGCCCGTAGAGCGCTGTCAATGAATGACAAATGTCTTCGCTTTTTAAAGGGGTGGGTGGGAATTAACCCAAATTGTTTTCAAAATGAAAATCTTTAGCACTTCTATTTTCGTCCTCTTTTGTTGTGAACGTCTCTGTTAATCAGAATTGAATCCCTCCCCCCCAACGGCTGCCTTGTCTTATATCTAGTAACTTTTTACTAAGTTTCTCCCTCCTGTTTGTTTAAACTTGGTGGAAATCCAGTTCCGAGTAAAGTCTGTACTGTATTTCAAGTAGCAATAGAAAATTAGACTTATATCCCCACTCCACCCCCCCCCATAGTGTTTAGCACACTCTTTGGCTGGTTTGTAAGTTAATTAGCATTTTTTGCCCTCATTAACATGCTGGGGAACTCATTTGCCCATCCTCGTTGGATAGAAGAGGCTGAGAGTCAGCCTTGAGTCCTGGTCAGGATTGAACTCACAACCTTCTGGCTGAAGAATGGCAGTTTTAACCACTGCGGCACCAGGTCTTAACTGGGCGGGTGGGGGGCATCTCCCAATTGGTTTCCAGGACAATAAATCTTTGCTTCACCTTCGTGGCTGTTCAAGTTTTGGGCAAAATGGCTGTCCGGCCCCCGAAGCTGTCTGAGGGAGCGTGGCCCGGCCCCCGGCTTTAAAAGGTTGAGAACTCTTGATCTATAGCATCTCAGATGTAACTTCAAACGTTTCTGGCAGAAATAGGAAACTCCCTGCAGGTAAGACCTCCTGAACTTTACCTCCTTAGCTGTAAACCAGAGGTTCCCAGTGGTGGGGCACAGGCCCCACAGGGTGACTTCAATTCCCAGAAGCCTCAGTCAGTCCATTAGCTGATCCGTGCTTTGGGGAATTGACTGAGGCTTCTGGGAATTGAAGTCCAAGAGCCAAAGGTTGGGAAACATTGATTTATTGCAGTGTTTCCTAGCGTGGGCCCCAGGCCCCACTGTGTGACTTTAATTCCCAGAAGCCTCAGTCAGTTCATTGGCTGGTCAGTGCTTTGGGAAATTGACTGAGGCTCCTGGGAAATGAAGGCCAAAAACCAAAGGTCAGGAAACTCACCTAAACCAGCATTTCCCAACTTTTGGTTCTTGGACTTCAATTCCCAGAAGGCCTCAGTCAGTCCATTGGCTGATCCTTGCTTTGGGGGATTGACTGAGGCTTCTGGGAATTGAAGTCCAAGAACCAAAGCTTGGGGAAACCTGGTGTAAATGAAACCGCCGCTTCCACAAACTTGTCCAAGGTTGACGTAACGGCAGAAAAACTTCGTTTACTCTGAAATCAAATCATTTTGTACAGAGTCTTCTCATTTTTTTTATATTGAAAAAGTAGTTTTTGTAGGAAGCCCGATACAAGCTGAATATCATGGAAAACTCCTTAACGGTTAGAGCAGTATGATGGCGGAAATCACCGCTTCGAGAAGTGGTGAGCGCTCAAACGTTGGAATCATGCAAGAGAGAATTGGGGAAGCCACCATATCTGCCAAATCTGCTTTGATTGGGATTCAATGGGGTCAGACTGGAGGGCCTCGTGAGACCCCTTTTCCAACTCATCCTATGACCATAGGTCCTCGGACCATAGATTGAGAACCTCTGCTCCAGAGCATCATTATTACTCTTTCCCCACCCCTAACCCTTCCTGATCTAATGATGTTGCTAGTTATGTTGTTCCCCCCAGTTTTTGAATTAATTTTAGGGACTCCATTGTTGTTTCCATGTTTTTGATCAAGTAGCAAGCACTTGCATAAACTTTTTTTTTAAAAAAAAATATGTTGCATTAAACTAATTTTATTTAATCTGTTATAAATTAACTGGCTTGGCTTTTTCTGTTTTTCCTCTCTCTCCAACCTTTCTTGCCTTCTGTTAAATTCACCACCTGGTAAAGGTCAAGGTCACTCCGAACATGGCGGGACTAGGTAAAGGTAAAGGTTTCCCTTGCTCGAAAGCCAGTCGTATCCGACTCTAGGGTTCAGTGCTCATCTCTGTTTCTAAGCCGAAGAGCCAGTGCTGTCTGCTTCTGCAGACGTTTCCGTGGTCATGTAGCAGGCATGACTAGACACCGGAGCGCACGGAATGCTACCTTTCCCACCAAAGTGGTCCCTATTTATCTACTTGCAAGTTCTTGCTTTCAAACTGCTAGGTTGGCAGGAGCTGAGACAAAGACAGGAGCTCATTCCGTCCTGCAGTACTCGGGAATCGAACTGCTGACCTTCCGCCTCCCAGTCAGCGTCTTAGCCACTTGAACCACTGCAGTCCCAGTGGCAGGACTAGAACCCCATTTCCCCATGATTGCAGTGGTTATGAAGGCCTTGGAAGGAGCTACCGTATATACTCAACTATAAGTCATCCCTAATATGTCGAGGTACCTAATTTGGACCTCTAAAACTAGGAAAATAGATTGACCCGAGTATACGTCAGGGATAGAAAATGCAGCAGCTGCTGATAAGTTTCAATAATTATAATACATGAAAATATAGTAAAATTAATGAGATTATGTGATGATTATGGGGTACATGAGATTGGGGGGTTGGGGTTTTCATAACACGTAAGCCATAAGCATCAATATTATAACAAAGTAAGGCTTTGTTTCACCTGTATATAGTAGTCCTCATGGCTTGATGTCTGGGCGGAAGTAGGATCTAGAGGCCACCAGGTGGCACTGTGGGACAAGTAGCCAAATGATAAAGGTTTCCCTTGCTCAAAACCAGTCGTATCCGACTCTAGGGTTCAGTGCTCATCTCTGTTTCTAAGCTGAAGAGCCAACGTCTGCTTCTGCAGATGTTTCTGTGGTCATGTGGCAGGCATGACTAGACACAGGAGTGCACGGAACGCTATTACCTTCCCACCGAATTGGTTCCTATTTATCTACTGGCAATTTCTTGCTTTCGAACTGCTAGGTTGGCAGGAGCTGAGACAAAGATGGGCACTCATTCCGTCCTGCAGTACTCGGGAATCGAACTGCTGACCTCCCGCCTCCCAGTCAGTGTCTCAAGCTAAAATACAATTAATTTCTGGCCATGCCTCCCTTTTTTACTTTGGCTCTGCCCTCTGTTGAATTTTGTTTTTTGGGGGGAAATTTCTCCCCCCCCCAGTTTATTTCATGCTCGAAACCGGTCGTGACCGTCTCTAGAGTTCGGTGCTCATCACAGTTTACACCCCATGAGCCCACGCTGTAAGAGTCTGCAGATGTCTCCATGGTCATGTGGCAGGCATGACTAAGTGCATGGAGTGCTGTTACCTTTCCTGCTGAAGCTGCACCTGTTTATTTACTTGCAAATTTCTTGCTTTCAAACAGGTAGGTTGGCAGAAGCATGTGGAATGTGTTCCCTTGTCTGCCAAATTGATACCTGTTTATCTACTTGCAATTTTGAACGGATAGGTTGGCAGGAGTGCACGGAAGACTGTTATCTGTCCTATCACAATGGTACCTAATTAAGTACTTGCAAATTCTTGCAATTTTGAACTCCTAAATTGGCAGGAGCTGGGACAGACGATGGGACGCTGTAACCCAGTGATTCTCAACCTGTGGCCCGTTGGCCGAATGTGGCCCACCTGCCTGCACCACACCAGGAAGTGCCATGTGGTGGAGGAAGGGCAAAATGGCCATCTGGCCCCCAAAGCTGTCTGAGGGAGTGTGGCCCGGACCCTGGCTTATAAAGGTTCAGAACTCCTGCTGTAACCTTTCCTGCTGAAGTGGTACCTTTTTATCTACAGTATTTACAAATTTCTTTCTGTTGGACTGCTAGGCTAGCAGGAGCACACAGAAGGCTGTTACCTTTCCTGCCAAAGCAGTACCTGTTTATCTACTTGCAAATTTCGTGTTTTCAAACTGCTAGGTTGGCAGGAAACCCGTGATCAGCTTGGGGGGGGGGGGGATCTGGCCTCCTTGCGAGATATGGCAGAGCAAGCAGGGAGGGTTGGAAAGCGGGCTTCCCCTTTCTCTTTGCGGTGAGCTGGCAACCCGTTTCCTCTTTGGCAAGAGACACAGAAACGCCACATCCAAAGACGGAAACCTTGAAATCTTTGTGCTCGGTTGCAAAGGGGGAGATGAAATAAATCGGCCTCTCTTTGTGGAGATGCAAGTCGGGGGTTTCCGAGGCCCTGCACTCAAAATCCCACAAGTTTGCGGATGCCCAAATCCTTTTTCCCCTCCAGAAAGTTTCGAGGATGTATCTGTTTGTTTGTTGTTGTTTTTGCAAACCTGCCAGTCTGAACATTTGAGTTGCCAGAAAAGCTGGAATGAACTGGAAAGTTTTCCCATGCCAGGCATTCCTTCTTTCCTTCCATTACTGTATCTATCTATCTATCCATCCATCCATCCATCCTTCCCTTCCTTCTCCCCATCGTTTCTCTCTCTATTCATGCATTCTGCCCATCTATCCATCCCTTCCTTCATTCCTTTCCCTCCACTATCTATCTATCTACCTACCTACCTACCTACCTACCTACCTACCTGTCTCGTATAACTTCCATTAGGACTGTTAAAGCCCAAATCCCAGACTTTGGCCTAAGGATTTTGAGGGAAACCCACATTTCATCCACAATCTGAATGTTTCCAAGCCTTGCGTCAACTCCAATCTGGGCCAGTTGGTGAATTTGCAGGAATGGGGTGGGAGAAATGTCTTTTCTGAAAATATTTAGGCCACCCGGCTGCCGCTGGAAAATTTACAAGCCAGCCGTGGCCATAAAACAAAGCGTTGTCTGCATGGAATGAAGCTCTCTAAACATGCCCGTAAAATTGTCCGGGTGAATCTCATTTTGCAACCCGTTAGATCCCCCTCCATCCATCACCCACTGGTGTATGATTCAAAAGTTCTTAAGCAAATTAAAATAAACCCCGTATCATTTCTTTGTTCTGCTGGGCTGGGATCACATTCCTCACCTTATTTGAGACAGGAACCTCATTGAGCGGCAAAAAAACATTCCCAGCCGCCCAAGGTCCGAAAAAGATTCCTTTTTAGGTTTGGAAGTGGATATCCTTATTTTCATCAAAAGGAAATGGTGGGTCATGCACTTGTGACACAACGTCGTCTTGAGGCTCCAAAGATTGCGAGAGAAATTTCCCAGTGTCCGTCCTCTTCGTTTAGGATTTCTGTCAATTTCGCCATGTATTGCATTTGCACTTTACGCCACAGCATCACACGATGGGCTCGTGTTTGACTCGTGGTCTACAAAGACTCCTGGATCCTTCCCATCTGGGATGTTTTCCCAATCTGAGCGGCGTACAAGTTTTTTAAAAATCCCAGTACCAACTTTTGAATCTTATACATCTGTGAATTTAACTAAGCTCCATAATTATATTGCCCCACACATACGCACACTTTGGCTCAGGGGGTTCTCATCCTTTTTAAGCCGGGAGTCATTGGGTCACGCTCCTTCAGACAGCTTCAGGGGCCGGAAGGCCATTTTGCCCATCCTCCACCACATGGCACATCCGGGTGTGGCAGAGGCGGTGTGAGGCCAAATGAAATGGTGTTATGGGTACGGAACACTATTTACCTTTCCCACCCAAATGGTACCTATTGATCTACTTGCAATTTCTTGCTTTCAGACTGCTAGGTTGGCGGGAGCTGGGGCAGAGACGGGAGCTCACTCCGGCATGGGAATCGAACTCCGACCTTCCAGTCTTCGAGTTCAGCATCTTAACCACTTGAGCCACCGCAGCTGTCCCTTGTCCAATGTTGGGCAACCCTTTAAAAATCTCTGAGGATCTGGCTAAAATCCTAAGAAAATCTGAGGTTGCCATTTCAGAGAGATTTAGGATATAGATTTGTTTTTAGCTCAAGATCCAGGGGATTCACTCAAACTTTCTAACAGAGATTTATTATGATCTGAGGCTTTCTACAAAGGATCAATCTTACAAATGGTTTAACAGGGAGCAATTACTCTCTTCCAACTCTCACTGCGTTGTCCGTAAACCCACTGACACAGGAGCAGAAAGTTCCTTAATTGGATGGCTTGAGATATTTCCTTTAAAAATCTGGTGGAGTTTCAAGTCCGACAGGTCATTTCTTCAGGCCCGGCTTTGCAAAGCCCGAGGCGACGGAGAGGCAGAAATAATTAAGTCCAGAAATTATCCCGACGGATTTTTACAAAGTCCGGGGTCAATGAATCATTCCAAACCTTAAATCCGTGGTTTTCCTTTCAAAGGCTTAAGATAAATTTGTCTTTGCAAACAACAGCCTCTCAATTAACCTCCCCAAAAACAACAACAACAAAAACCCTCCAGGAACTGGAGATTTCACTTCAGAAAACATTCATTTTGGATGGATCATGCCTAGCTTGGCTTTCAACCTCTCACATGAAGCTGTAGCCAGTATTTCACAGGTAGACTGCTTCTATGCAGGGAAGCTTTGCAACACAAACACCCAGTCAGGGCAAATCAAATAAAAAATCCACTTTGCCCAATTTCCTCTGTATGCAAGAAAACGTAAGAGAGGCCAGGATCCATCCCCATTTGTAGGTGTGGTGGGTAAAATACAAACCTTTTGTGAATCTAGAAAATGAATCTTGCAGTTCAAAATTGCAAGAGATTTGTAAGTAGATAAACAGGTAACTGCTTCGGCGGGAAAGGTAACAGCGTTCCATGTGCTCCTGCCAACCTAGCAATTGGAAATTGCAAGGCATTTGCAAGCAGATAAACAGATACTGTTTAAGCAGGAAAGGATAACAGTGTTCCTGGCATCTAATCCTGCCTGCCACGTGTCCATGGAAATGCCTGCAGTCTCAGACAGTGCTGGTTTGCAAGCAGATAAACAGGGACTGCTTCAGCAGGAAAGGGTCACAGTGTTCCGTGCGCTCCTGCCAACCTAGCATTTCGAAATGGCAAGGAATTTGCAAGCAGATAAACAGATAACTGCTTTGGTGGGAAAAGGTAACAGTGTTCCGTGCATAAAATACAAACCTTTTATAAATCTAGAAACTGAGTCTCCCAGTTCGAAATTGCAAGGAATTTGCAAGTAAATAAACAGGTAACTGCCTCGGTGGGAAAAGGTAACTGCTCCTTTCAATCTAGCGTTCCTGGCCATTTCAAACTGCCAACCTAGCAGTTTGAAATGGCAAGGAATTTGCAAGCAGATAAACAGGTACTGTTTGAGCAGAAAAGGTAACAGCATTCCGGCATCTAATCCTGCCTGCCACGTGTCCAGGGAAACGTCTGCAGACTCGCACAGCGCTGGTTCTTGGGCTGTAAATGGCGTTGGACATGGACGGGCCTTCGAGCCGCCTTGACCTTTTACTACTTGTGACAACGACAGCTATAAATTTGGCATAAAACGGCCCTAAACTCACCCGTCTAGAAAATGGGGCTGACTCTAGTCTTCGCGCCTCTGTGTGTGTGTGTGTGTTTATTCTTTTACGGACAAATGACGCAAAGGGTGTGTGAGTCACACGAGGGTTATTCCCAAGCATATAAAGCAAGGCATCCTCCGCTACTTTCATTCATTTCGTGGCCCGTGGCCAAAGAGGAGAACGCCATTCTCCTGTCCACAAACGGCCCCGGTTTCCCTCTGCTCGGCATTTGCGTCTCTCCGACACCATGCCAGCTTCCTGGGTCCTGGGCACCTATGGCCTGCTAGGTCTACAGCTTTCCCTCCTGCTTCTCTCCGGGGTGGACCCCAGACCCTCCGACGGGCCCAAGGCGGCCCACCAGATCGATGCGGTCAAGAAGGCCCTCCTGGCCCGACTCGGTCTGGAGAAGCCACCAGACGTCCAGAGAAAATTGAGCCGGGGCGTTTGGGAAGAAATGCAAGAAATCTACCGCCAGACATTGACTCAGCTCCGGACGAACCGGACCGGACTGCCTCCATCCACCACCGTCCACTACCTGAGGCCAAAAGGTAAGCAGCCTCGTTGCTAAACAATTGACCCTTTGTGACCTGTTTTGAATTCTGGACTTTTTGTAATGCAAGGGTCTAGTTTAGATTTTCCCCAGTTCGGTTCCCCGGGTCGGACTTCTCTCCCAGTCGCCCATCTGGGTCTTTTCCTAAGGCCTGGACGTCGGCTTCTACGTTCCTGGAAAGCAGTACTGTACCTCACATTTTACAGGTAAAGGTGAAGGTCACCCTTGCTCGAAAACCAGTCATATCCAACTCTAGGGTTCAGTGCTCATCTCTGTTTATAGCCAAAGAGCCAGTGCTGTCTGCATTTGCAGACATTTCTGTGGACACGTGGCAGGCATGCCTCAACTTCGGAGAACATGGAATGCTGTTGACCCTCCCACCAAAGCAGTCCCTATTTATCTACTTGCAATGTCTTGCTTTCGAACAACTAGGTTGGGAGGAGCTGGGACAGACGACGGGCGCTCAATCTGTCATGCAGTACCCGTGTCTCAAACTGCTAACCTGCCGGCCTTCCAGCTAACAAGGCGAGCTTCTTAACCATTGAGCCACTACAATCACTGGATGGAAGATGGAGCTAGGAGTCCATGGGTACAAATCCCCCACTTGGACAATCTTTAGGCCTCTCCTACCTCGTAGGGTGGGACTGCGGTGGCGCAAGTGGTTAAGACACTGAGCTTAATGACCCAAAGGTTGGCAGGTCAGAAATTCAAGACCCGAGTGCAGCATGACAGAGTGAGCTCCTGTCGTCCATCCCAGCTCCTGCCAACCTTAGCAATTTGAAATTGCAAGAAATTTGCAAGGAGAGAAACAGGGACTGCTTCGGTGAAAAGTAACAGCTTTCCATGCACTCCTGCCAAACTAGCAGTTTGAAAGCAAGACATTTGCAAGTAGGTAAAGAGGTACTGCTTTGGCAGGAAAGGGTAACAACGATCCATGTGCTCCTGCCAACCTTGCTGTTTGAAAACAAGAATTTGCAAGTAGATAAATAGGTACCACTTGTGTGGGAAAGGAAACAGCGTTTCCAGCATCTAAACTGTGCCTGCCTGCCGCATGACCATGTAAAGCACTGTGGGTGTTTTTCCTAACCAAGAAGGATTTCTGAGTTCTTGAAAAGCGGCCTCGGGCTCTGAAAACCAGTTGGACGACATTCTCCAGGGAACCCAAGCACCCGATTGCCCTTCAGCCAGGCAAAACCATTGGGGTAGTTTTGGGGCAGGGAAATGGAGCTGAATTGACCTGAGACCCAAGTAACCTTCATCTTCCTCTGTCCGTAGTAATTCCCAAAGCCGGATCGTTGTCTCCGGAAAGCCTCCAGGATCCCGGCCACAATGTCCAACGCCGCTACCATCTCGAGGTCTCCAGAACGGCCGAACTCCACCGGAACCTCGAGGTCATCCGGGCCAAGCTGGTTGGCTTCAAGCGGTCACTCCGGGGCTTTCGGGGCAACCTGAGCTGGCCGGTGGTGACGGTCAAGGCCCACCACCACCCGGATCCTTCGAAGGCCTCCGTGGTCTCCCAAGAGGTCTCCCTGGCCACACCAACTCTTGACCTCAAACCGGCTGTGGAAACGTGGCTAGCCAGTCCTGAACCCTTACTCCGCTTGGACGTGTTCTTCTCAATGCCCAGCATAGCCACCTGGCCAGCTGGAACCGCCACGTTGGAGGTGGAGACCCGGGAAGGCCGGGGCCGGAAGCCGAGGCAGCTAGACGAGGAAGAGGCCTGCACCAGGGCGGACGGTAAATGCTGCCTGAAGTCGCTGGCGGTCTCCTTTGAGGCCATCGGCTGGTCGGACTGGGTGGTGGCCCCCAGCGGCTATGCCATGAAGTACTGCCAGGGCGCCTGCCCACATAACTACAAGCCGGCCAGCATGCATGCCCAGGTCAAGGCACGGATCCACCGCCTCTCTGGGAAGACGCCGGCCCCCTGCTGCGTCCCAGCCGGCTACGAACCCATGGTCCTTATGCACTACGGGAGCGATGGGCGGGTGGTGACCCAGGTCTTCGAGGACATGATCGTCACCCGGTGCCACTGTGCCTGAGGCCCCCCATGGTGGGTGGACAGTCAGTCTCCCAGGGGCGGCCCCATAGCCAATCTCTACAAAAATCTCAGCCGTAAATCTATTTTATCAAACTTTACAATAGCTCGCCATTGACTTAAAATACGTGCAGCGTTTTGGGTTCTTGTGTCGTTCTTCGAACACATTCCTCGGCTTCTCCAGTTGAACACGGCCTCTGTGACCCATCCATGTAGCCAATTAGCATATTTTGGGGCAAAGCCTGTTTAGAGCAAGAGAATCCGACTTCTTGCCTTTGCTCGGAATGGGCTATATGGGGTTTTAGGGTCACAAAAACGAATAGCAATGCATTTTCGCAACAAGAGAAAGCATTCAGCTTTTACCCCCTTAGCGTTGAAGCCGCTGAAACGGGAAGCGGAAGGAAGTAACTTTTTTAAAATATGGGTTTCTTTTCTTCTTGACTAGGTCACTTTTCCAAGTGGTGGGGGAGGGAAAGGCCCCCTCTTTTCTAAATCCATCTAAATCTCTCATGAGATTTCATCTATATAAGCACTTTAACACACACAAAGGAGGGTGAGGATGGTGAGGATGATTGATTTGATGGTAATGATCATAATAATCACAATGACGATGATGATAATAATAATCCTAACCCTCATAATCATGGTGATGGTGATCATAATCGTAATCGTAATCGTAATTGTAATCATCATGCTGCCGATGATGATGATGATGATGATGATGATGATGATGATGATGATGATGATGATGATGATGAATCATCTTTGACAATCCTAAATATTTTTTGGGATATGAGCGGAAGGAGATTTTTCATACCCCTCCCTAACAAACTTCAAATGATTTATTTGGGTTTACAATAACCAGAACAATAACAATAATTGTTCTGAGTGTTTTTAGTCTGTTATCCTATTTATTGTTAACTTATTATTTTTGGTTTGTTTGTATGGGCAATTTATTATTATTATTATTGGAATTTTTATCCTCCCATGGATTATTTATTAGGGAAGGTTTGTTCTGAGAAAGGAGTGGGGAAAATATATATAGTTAAGAGATAAATAAAAATCTTTCAATCGGAGTTAGGAAATGGAAGTCATGTCTTTCTTTTCTTCCAAAGAGGGGTGGGGGATCAGTTCAATAAGTTATCTTCTGTGTGAATCCTGGCACCGTGGGCCGCATCCGGCCTGCAGGCCGCAGGTTTAGAATCCCTGCTTTAGCTCTTCCCCTTGGGTTTCATGGCTGGGTATGAATTTTAAACCCAATCGGCTTTAAATTTCATTTTCACTACTGATCATTTTCACTACTAGGCCACAGTTAGCTTGAACCTGTACAACGGCCCTGTAAAGTAGGCCACTGCAGAGGGTAGTGCAGTGGCTCAAGTGGCTAAGACGCTGACTGGGAAGCGGAAGGTCAGCAGTTCGATTCCCGAGTACTGCAGGACGGAAATGAGCTCCCGTCTTCGTCCCAGCTCCTGCCAACCTAGCAGTTCGAAAGCAAGACATTGCAAGTAGATAAATAGGGACCACTTCGGTGGGAAGGTAACAGCGTTCCTGCGCTCCGGTGTCTAGTCATGCCTGCCACATGACCACGGAAACGTCTGCAGAAGCAGACAGCGCTGGCTCTTCGGCTTAGAAACAGAGATGAGCACTGCACCCTAGAGTCGGATACGACTGGCTTTCGAGCAAGGGAAAGCTTTACTATAAAGTAGGCCGAGCCTATCTTATTGGTCCATTGCACATTGCAGGCCTGGTTGTAGAAGCCAAGCTTGGGGGAAAATAACTAGTTGCAAGCAAAGATAGTTTATCCAATAAACTGGTTACTTTTGGGTTAGAAACAATGTAACTAATAGTTACAATTTCCAGAAAGGTGTGACTGAGTTACTTTGTTCCAAGAAGTGTGTTGCATCGAGGGAAGTGCACAGGGAAGTAAATTAGTTTTAAATGTGTTACAATGCTTTTATCTTTCCTTATACAATAGTTACAAAGTTTTGAGAGTACAGTAACAGGTAGCATAGCTTGTAAGTTTAGACATTACTTGTTACTCGTTGCCTTTCTTTGCGCAATAGTTACAATTTATACGAACTGAAGAGAAATGAGAGTATGCAATAGTTACAATTCCCACCCACAGCCTCTGGCGACCTCTCAGAACAAAGCCAGGACTTTCATGTCTGCTCATGAAATGAGTCTCCTGGACACAACCTCTTCCTTCTCAACATTAACACTGTAGAAAGATCAGTGTTTCCCAACCTTGGGTTCTTGGACTTCAATTCTGAGAAGCCTCAGTCAATTCCCCAAAGCACTGATCAGCCAATGGACTGACTGAAGTTTCTGGAAGTCGAAGTCCCCCAGTGGGGCTTGGGCCCCACATTAGGAACCATAGTTCTAAAAAGACCCATTCAGCAGCCGTGGGTGAAAACGGAGACAGAACAGAGAAAATCCGATCAATTGTCTTTCCTGGCGAAGAACCCTGTCATATTGTGATGCTTGCACTGGATTGCTAAATTTTGCATTCACAGATTCCCCAGTTCCTCCATCGCCCCATTTCGCAACCCTGGGGATAAAATCACATTTCATAACTTTCGGCATCTGAAGCCTTTGATACCTGCCTGGCCTTGGAATTAGTAATTAGCCTCCCTGAGTAATTCCCTAGCCTTGAAACTTCCGCTCCTTGAACTGATCCGGCATGGTGCCAAACGGAGATGCCACATTGGCGTGTGCCCTCTGGACTGTTCAGGATTGCAACCTTTTGCAAACAGAGTCCCTTGAAAGGGATCAGACCAGGGAGCCCCCAGCCTTTCCTGGTGAAGAGGTACCTGTTTATCTACTTGCAAATTTCTTGCAATTTCTAACTGCTAGGTTGGCAGGAGCGCACAGAATGCGGTTACCTTTCCTGCCATAGTGGTACCTGTTTATCCACTTGCTTTTGAATTGCTAGGATAGCAAGAGCACAGGGAACGCTGTTACCTTCCCCGCCGAAGTGGTACCTGTTTATCTCCTTGCAAATTCCTCCCTTTCAAACGGCTAGGTTGGCAGGAGTGCACAGAACGCTGTTACCTTCCTAGACAAAGTGGTACCTGTTTATCTAATTGAAAATTTCTTGCAATTTCGAACTGCTAGGTTGACAAGTGCACACAGAATGCGTTTACCTTTCCTGCCATAGTGGTACCTGTTTATCCACTTGCTTTCGAATTGCTAGGATGGCAGGAGCACAGAGAACGCTGTTACCTTCCTCACCAAAGCGGTACCTGTTTATCTACTTGCAAATTTCTTGCAATTTCAAACTGCTAGGTTGGCAAGAGTGCACAGAATGGTGCTCCCTTTCTTGCCAAAATGGTACCTGTTTATGTACTTGCTTTCAAATTGCTAGGTTGGCCAGAGCGCAGGGAATGCTGCTACGTTCCCCCGTCAAAGCAGTACTTGTTTATCTACTTGCAAATTTCTTGCTTAGCATTGTACCCAGTCACTCACGCTGCCCTCTGGTTCATTTGTGCCCCGAATTTCCATTCACTTGTTGTTCGGATGATATCACCTGTCCCTTCCAGCTCATCTTTCTGGGTGTGTCAGAGGCCAAGGGGCGTCCCTGGTTTGCTACTTCTGCTTTTCCAGGCATCAAGGTCTCCCTTGTTCCTTGAGGCCAGGAAACCTAAGATCAAGAAAAAAACACAGGCCTGTTTTGGAAAAAAACGTTGGCAAAAACAAACCTCTATTCAATAACCAAGTCCCAAAGTTCACGGAACTGGTTGTCATTGTGGCTGGGAAATTTGTTGTCTCCTGGGGCTTCCAGAATCCAACTTTTCTATCATCTTCCTTGTATGCAAATATGTACCCATTTCCATGCCCCGGAAGCCCCCAAAATTCCACTGTTTTACTTCCGGCTTTCTAAGGTGCAAAAAAGGGAAGGCCAGCAGGTCAGCAGTTCGAGACTCAAGTGCGGCACAATGGAGTGAATGCCCATCGTCCATCCCAGCTCCTGCCAACCTAGCAGTTCGAAAGCAAGAAATTTACAAGAAAAAAAAAGGTTCTGCAGGTAAGGTAACAGCGTTCCGGCTTCTAGTCCTGCCTGCCACATGACCACGGGAACCTCTGCAGACTCAGGCAGAATTGGCTCTTGGACTGTAAACAGATATGAGCACCGAACCCTAGAGCCGGATACGACTGGCTTTCGAGCAAGGGAGATACCTTGAGCTTTAATGAAAGTGCAAAAAACCCCAAAAACAATTCATTTGTGCAAAATGAAGGTAGCAAGCAAGTTTGGGAAGCAAATTAAACCCATTAGTGTTGTAGGTTTTTTTACAAATGTAAAGCATAATGAAAACTTAACCCAAAGTTAAGTTTGTCTCCAACCTGGTGCTTTCTTTACCTCCGGGGCACAAGAAACATTGAAAAGGGAAGATGGATGGAGGGACAGATAGATAGAAAAGAGACCTGTGGGCTGAAGGAAGGTCAAGCTAGGAGGCCCAACTTTAGACAGAGCAAGTTTTTATTTTAACTTAATTTTGCTCTTTTCGGGGAATTTCTCTTCTAAGAAAGGCTGGGCTGAAAACGGTCGCTTTCGAAAGCAGATACTTAGGGCAGGGCAGTTCCTCAAAGCAGTGGAGGAATGCAATCCACCCCCGCCCCCGGTTGTTTTGGGAAAAGGTAAGGGTCAATGTATCGCTTGCTCAAAATAGAGGTTAGCTTATGGTTAAGATGCTGAGCTTGAAGACTGGACGGTCGGCAGTACGAGACCCGAGGGCCACAAGAAGGAGTAAGTTCCTGTCGCCCGTCCCAGCTCCTGCCGACGTAGCAGTTCTGAAATTGCAAGGAGGTCAATAGGTATTGCTTCAGCCGGGACTGCGGTGGCTCGAGCAGTTGGGACGCTGAATTTGAAGACTGGAAGGTCGTAGTTCGATTCCCGAGTACTGCATGACGGAGTGAGCTCCCATCTCCATCGAAGCTCCTGCCAACCTAACAGTTCAAAAGCAAGAAATTGCAAGTAGATAAATAGGTACCAATTCGGTGGGAAGGTAAACAGCATTCTGCGCACTCTGGTGTCTAGTCATGCCTGCCAGATGTCCATGAAAATGTCTGCAGACACAGACAATGCTGGCTCCTTGGCTATAAGGCGTTTGAAAAGCAAGAAATTTGCAAGTAGATAAGCAGGTACCATTTCAGCAGGAAAGGTAACAGTGTTCTGTGTGCTATCTAGGTGTCTAGTCCTGCCTGCCATGTGACCATGGAAAGCTCTGCAGACTCAGATGGCACTGGCTCTTTGGCTATAAAGAGTCATCCTAGAGTCGGATATGACTGGCTTTCAAGCAAGGGCGACCTTACCTTTACCGTTACTCAGCAGGAAAGGTTACAGCATTCCGAGTTCTAGTCGTGCCTGCCACATGACCACAGAAATGTCTTTACGCTCACACATACTCTTGGGCTGCAAACAGAAAGGAACACTGCACCCTAGAGTCAGATACGACTGGCCTTCAAGCAAGGGAGTCACCTTGACATTAACCTAGCTGGGCCAATTCCAAAAGATACCAAACAAGTCCAATAAACACATTATAATTGTGATAAACCAAATGGCCGTGGAGATAGCGTTGCATAAATCAAAGCGATCAGGTTTAGTTTCCAAACGTAAACCAGTCTTAGGTTTGCAGGAAAGAGAAGACCAACATCGCACAATATTACACTGCACAACAACGCTTTGGCTACTGGGAATAACACATGTGATTGACATGATATCGAGTGAGCTGATTCCAAATCTGAACTCAGAACTTGCCTATCATGTATAGATTTTAAGTTACAGGCATGCTATAGCTGTTCCAGTGGTATTGGCTCATGTATTTTTACATGGGAACATGATAACAGTTGCAGCTCCCGCTCTGCCTGCTGCCGCCTCTGCTGAATCACGTCCCCTGGTGGCATTCATGTTCCAGCAGAGGCCGGGCATGTCTGGGCAAATCAATGAACTGATGTCAAAAATTGGTCTATAAGGCGAGATGGATGGCTTGTCTCGTGTGCGAAACCATCTTATTGGATAGCACAGCTAGGCCAGAGTGAGTCTGTTTTGAGCTAAAGAGGAGTAGGCACAGCTTGTTAATAAACCGGACAATTTTTGCTACCTTTGTGGCAAATATACCCCGCGTGATCAACACAAGGACCAACCAAGAGGGTGAGATTTGCTAATTTAGGATCCTAAGTCCTAGGCAGAATCGAACTTCAGATTTGGATTCAGTGCACTTGATTTAGTATCGGACACATCAGCAGTAATGTGCTGCAAAAAAATTTACTACCCCCACCATGGGCATGGCTAACTCTGTGGGGGTGACTGGCCCCCCTACACTATGCCCTGGGGTAGGGAGGTGGGTGTGGCTGGCCAAGTGGGCATGGCCTGGGGGAATTTCTGCTACCGGTGCCTGGGCACCTGTGGACACCTGTAGCAGCGTAACACTGGACACATGGATTATTGGACAAAGTCGCAGGCAATGTTTATTTATTTATTTATTTGTGATGCAGTATACTGTATTTGTTTTGTTCCTGGCACTCCTTTCCACTCTGTCCTTGCAAACAACAGCCCGGCGGTGTCGACCAGATGGTGAAAAGAAAATAGACGGAGGTTTCATGGGGCCCGTCGGCCAAGTTTTGCGGCTCAGCAGAGATTCAAACCTGGATTACTAAAGGCTGAGTCCGACATTCAGAGAAAAACAGACCTAGGGTGGGTTTTGAAATGGGAAAAAAACCTCCTCTAGGCTTTTCTATTGCTCCTACACAAGGACCAGAAGAGGTAGATCAGTAAACAGGGTTAAGGAAATTGAGATTTTTCTATTGCTTCTACGCAACGGCCGGGACAGATAGACCAGCAAACCTTCACCAAACCGGGTGGGGTGGGGACCCTTTCAGTCAGGGGGGGGGGGGAGCGGGAGAGGTCATGCTCTCTCAGCTTCGAGGGCCGGATGGCCATTTTGACCTGCCTGCATTGATGGGGTGGCTATTTTGTCCCAACAGCTTCCAAAGGGGAGTCATTTTGATCCTCAAATGCCCTTGGATGGATGGTGGATCCACATGAAATGGCACCATGGGCCAGATCCGACATGCAGGCCTTAGGTTGGGAACCCCTGCTCTTACACAATGGCCAGGACAGGTAGACCAGTAAACATGGCTAAGGAAATCTAGATTTTTCTATTGCTACAACACAACGACAAGGACAGGTAGACCGGTCCCAACTTGTGTTAGCGTAGCATCAGCTGTGTGAGGCTTAGGCGTCTTTTCTAGACACTTCACAACCTTTGCCACCACTACAACGGCCCTTAGGAAAAATATATTTTAAATTGTTTTTTATTTAAAAGAGTTTTTAAAAATCAAAGTGAGTTTTTAAAAATCAAAATCACCCAGGAGCAAAACAGGTCAAAAATTGGATGTTCTGCCGTGCAAAAACCAGCAGAGCAAAACTCAACGTATTTACACCGATCGTACACGATTGTCGTGTTTTATTTTCGTGTCTCGGCAGACTGAGAAAACAATTTCGGTTCCCAGCGGCTAAATCGGCAAATTACAGGCTTGGCCAGGTGTGGACATACCTGAGGGGGTTTTCAGGGCAGAAAGAGAAATTCCTGGAAGATGAGTCTGGTTCGATTTCTAGGAAATACACTTCACTTTTGAGGATAAACAGGACTTGGGTTTCAGCATTTCTTGTATTTAGGGTTGGCCACAAACGTCGCCTTGGCCCGGGCCGGCTAAAGATGTCCCCGATTCTCTGGTCAAGAAGTTGCAGAGAATTTGGGAAACTTTAGTTTGCAAACTGACCGACCTTGACGTTTGCAAAGAGTGACCTCACGGGAAACTTGCATCGAAATCAACTTTCCTTCCCATAAAATTAAACATTAATTAGACCTAATTTAATTTAATTTGGCCCAACATTAATTAGGACCAATCTGCTAAACCTGTAATTTGCCGGATTTTGCCATCAATTCTCATTGTAATTCTGGTTTAATGTGTGGGCTCAGTATAGTTACAAGTAACTCGTGGCTTTTTTACATTTCCAAATCTTTCAGGGGACTTTATACGGGATTAGGAATTAGGAGGGATCGGGTTCGAATCCCCTGCTTGGCGCTGCGAAAAACAGGAATGTAGAGTTTACCCAAAATGCTTCTTTAAATTTCTCGCTTCTTGTGAAAACTCTATTAGGATTTTTTGGAGTCGGCGTTCTCAACCTTTTAAAGTGGGGGGGGGGGGCTGGGTCACGCTCCTTCAGACAGCATCGGGGGCCAGACGGCCATTCTGCCCTTCCTCCACCACATGGCACTTCCTGGTGTAGTGGAGTTGGTGGTGGGGTGTGTCCCCTGCATCCTTAAAACATGCCTTGGTATGCCCCCTCCTAAAGAAAACATCGCTTGACCCGGTGGTACTAACTAATTACAGGCCTGTATCCAACCTTCCCTTCTTAGGGAAGATTTTGGAGAAGGCAGTGGCGCGGCAGTTGCAGGGGGTCCTGGATGAAGTGGATTATCTGGACCCCTTTCAGTCAGGATTCAGGCCCGGATACGGTACGGCATTGGTCGCGCTGATGGATGATCTCTGGCAGAAGCAGGATGGAGGCCACCTGTCCGTCCTTGCTCTTCTTGACCTCTCAGCAGCCTTCGATACCGTCAACCACGGTGTTCTTCTGGAACGGCTCAAGGGGTTGGGGATCCAGGGCACTGTGTGGTCCTGGTTTGCCTCATTTCTGAAGGGCCAGACCCAGTTGGTGTGGCTGGAGAGTGAGAGGTCCAGCCCTAGGCCCCTCCAGTATGGGGTGCCGCAGGGCTTGGTGCTCTCTCCTCTCCTGTTCAACATCTACATGAAGCCATTGGGTGAGATCATCCATTCCCACGGGGTGCGGTACCATCAGTACGCGGATGACACTCATCTGTACATCTCAGCCCGTGGTGATCCAAGCAATGCTGTCAAAGTCCTATCCAGGTGCCTGGAGGCTGTTGGGGTCTGGATGGGGGACAACAGGCTACAACTGAATCCTGGCAAGACAGAGTGGCTATGGATTAGGGGCCCTGCGTTAACCCAGGAGCTACCATCTTTGGTTCTGGATGGGGCTATTTTGCCCCAGACAGACCCGGTGCGCAACTTGGGGGTCCTCCTGGACTCACAACTATTGCTCGAAGAGCAGGTGGCAGTTGTGGCCAGGAGGGCTTTTGCACAACTTCATGTAATTCGCCAGTTGCTCCCGCTCCTGGACCGGGACTCCTTGCTCATGGTCACACATGCACTGGTCACCTCTAGACTAGATTATTCCAATGCGCTCTACATGGGGCTGTGCTTGTCGACCATTCGGAGGCTGCAGCTGGTCCAGAATGTGGCTGCCTGGGTGGTGATGGGGTGTGGGCGTTATGCCTGCGCCTCGCCACTGCTCCGGGAGCTGCACTGGTTACCAGTTTGCCTCCGGGTGAAATTCAAGGTGCTGGTAATGACCTTTAAAGCCCTACATGGTAGTGGGCCAGGATACTTAAGAGACCCCAAGAATGACTGTCCGTCCAACCAGAGCGGACTGGAGGGGCTCTCTAATGGTACCATCAGCTAGAGGGGCTCATCTCTCTAGCACAAGAAGGAGGGCCTTCTCCGTGTCTGCACCGGCCCTTTGGAACCTCCTGCCAATAGAGTTATGACTCCAGACGGAACTGCTGCCCTTTAGGAAAGAGCTTAAGACCTGGCTGGTGGGGCAGGTGTGGGGAACTGATGGTAGGGTGACTCCCGCCTGTTTGTTGGTTAATTAGATCCCCCCTCTCTCTTTTTAGAATGGGGAGGGTGGGGCTTTTATAATGCCATCGGTATTTTAAATGTTTATTTATTATGGCTTTTATGTGTTTTATGTAATCTGTTGTTAGCCGCCCGGAGTTGCCCCTGGCGAGGAGGCAGCAATACAAATATTAAATTAAATTAAATTAAATTAAATTAAATTAAATTAAATTAAATTAAATTAAATTAAATTAAATTAAATTAAATTAAATTAAATTAAATTGTGCCGTGGGCCGTATTCGGCCCATGAGCCACAGGTTAAGAATCTCTATTTTAAGGTCTATTATAAGGGTTAGTGTTAGTTGAGCAGTTGGTTAAGCTACTGAACTTAGTGACCGGAAGGTCAGCAGTTTGAGATCTGAGTGTTACACAATGGAGTGAGTTTCCCATCATCGGTCCCAGTTCCTGATAACCTAGAAGTTTGAAAAGCAAGAAATTTGCAAGTAGATCAAGAGGTACCACTTTGGCCAGAAAGGTCACAGCATTCCATGCTCTTTTTAGGTATCTAAGTCCTGTCTGCCATGTAGCCACAGAAACGTCTGCACACTCAGACAAGCTTTGGCTATAAGCAGAGATGAACCCTAGTCGGATACAACTGGTTTTTGAGCAAGGGTGACCCTTGACCTTGACTTGGGGTCTATTACAATGATAGCCAACCTTGGGCCTCCAGATGTTCTTGGACTTCAATTCCCAGAAGCCCAAGTCAGCACACCTGGCTGATCAGGGGCTTCTGGGAATTGAAATCCAAGAACATTTGGCGCACCAAGGATGGCCATCACTGGTTTATTAGGATCATTTGCAACGTTAAGCGGTGCAAAAGGTATCTTTGGCTGCACATCTGGAAGGTCTTCCCAGGGAAACAGGGTCCCAGTGTGTATGTCTTTGAGTCTTGTGTAGTTCGGAAATTCACTAATGGAAACCCTACCCATTTTTAGACCGGCATTTCTGGTCCAGCCAGCCCAACCTGGTCATCAAAACAAAATTGGGCTTTGCATCTTTTCAGGTCACTGTCACCCCGGGTGGGTGGGTGGGGGAGACAGAGTGACATCTTGTAGTGTAAACAACAACAGAAGCTGAAAAGTTTATTGGGTGGGGGGAGTAATTCATTTCGTTACTGACCCCAAAAAACATGTTTTGAAACTTTCATCACAGTTTCAGTTTAGCCTCTTCCCTTAAGCCTTGGTTCCCATTATAATTCCATTTTAACTTTTCAGTTAGTATAGTTACAAGTAACTTTTTATGCTTCCAAAAGTAACTAGTTAATTTCAGTTACAGGCCCCCCCAAACTTGTTTTGAAACTTTCATCATAGTTTCAATTTAGCCCCCTCCACTTTAGCCTTGATCCCTGTTATAATTCCGGTTCAACTCGTTGGCTAGTATAGTTACAAGTAACTTGTTATTTTTAAATAATGAGTTACTTCCTATGGGGGCAGGTATTAAAACACCATAAAATCTTTTGCTGGATGTCCAGCCTGCATTTCTACAAACAGCGCCTGGCACAACAACACCATGCCATGAATTTTCATTAATAATTTTATCCCTGCTTGATGAAGAAACCTTTTGATCTTGAAAGCTTGCAAAATTTTGGTTTTTTTAATAAAGTGATCCAAATAAAGGTACTGCCTCCTTCCTGCATTCTTTGTATTTTTCGATATTTTTAATTTTTCCAAATACGGTTTAAAAAATGATTCAAGGGTTGCACTGGCTGCAATAAAATTAAAATTAATTAAAATTAAGAAAGCAAGGGGATTTAAAAAAGATCAGAGCTGCATTAACTCATAACAAAAGGAGTTTCTTCCACATTATAGTTTTCTCTGGTCTGAAAACCCCGTGTTGGAAATCAAAACATCTTGATGATTTGAGCATTAATTAAAACAGGAGATGCTTGTGGTGAAGAGAAGTTTTGAAGGCATATCGGATCATTAGTCGGGTATAACGTAGACCCCTTCGTTGGGAGATTCCGCGCCAATTTGGCCAACATAGTTGTAATAAATCTCTTGTGTGTTGGCGTAGATTGGTTGGTCTCCGTGGCTGGTGTCCGTCTCCTGGGGTTTGGAGGGTGGCCTACGAAACAGAGAAATTTAAATTCCCTACCGTCCCCAATTCCTCTTCCGTCTAATTCGAGAGCAGGGCTACGATGGGGGTGACTAAATTTCAATTAAATTTGATCCTACCCTGTTCAGCTTTAATAGCGATAAAGGCTTCGTGTCTGATTTTTGTTTTTATCTGTTAGCTACCCTGAGTAGGAACACTTTTCCTAGAGAGGTGGGATATAAATTTAATCAATCAATCAATTTTAATTAATTAAATAAGAGATCAAATTAAAACATTTTTGTAAAATGTATTTAATTAATGTTTTATTAATTACTTAATTAGTTTTTGTTAAATCAGGCCATTTATTACAGCGAAAACTTTGGTATATTTTTACTGATTTTTTTCCTGATTAATTGATTTATTTTTTTACTGATTCTTAAAAACTGATTAATTGATTTATTATATTTATATACCACCCGTCTGGGTGGTTTGCAACCATAAAACAAACTAAATAACATCAAAAATCCAGAGTTTTGGAAACTTTCCCAGCTGGTTTCTGGACCCACTGACTCCTGCTTTGGCATGGGGTGGTTTATCTTGTAGATGCACCCCACAGCTGGGGCAGATGTGCCCCCAAACCACCCGAAAACTGGCATTTCAGAACCACATCAACAACAAACCACCAATAATTGAGGTGTCAATTGTGGCCTGTTTTATTTTGACATGAAAGAATGTGTGGGTAAAAATAAACTTGGCTCTTCTCTCTGTTTTGAGAAGAGTTTGATACATCCTCCCCTCGTTTGACCCAATAATGCAAAAATTATGATAGCTACCGCTTCATTGCATAGGTTTACACAAATGAGAAGCAGCGGATAGGTTGTTCGTGTCTTTCTTTCAAGCATAGGATGGGTTGTTTGTCTCTCAGTCCGTAAAAACAGCATCGAGAGATCTCATGTAAATTACAAAAACTTTCGAGAGAGAGAGAGAAGAAATGCCCAGTCATGTGTAGGGAGTAGAGTGATGGGTTGTTAGAACTCTAGAGGTATGGGTTCGAATCCCCGCTCAGCCACAGAAATGCTGGGAGAGTGGAAATTGTGAAACTACTACTTAAATAACTCACTAAACATTTGTTATAAGTTGGTTTAGACTTGATAATTAACCAAGAGTAGGAAATATGCTCCCTAGGGTAAGGGTAAGGGTAAGGGTAAGAGTTATTACATCCTGTTTGGAATTGGGGGAAACCCATAGATTTACATATAACGTGTTGTTGCTTCAGAGTTAAACGCTTCCTATCCAGAAACTGAAAGTCGTTCACGGGAAATTGACTGAGACGACACAATTTCTTACATTAAAAAAAATTCCCATGATTTGCTCATCGTTAACACACTACCATTTTGCATTTGTCAATGAGAGTCAGTTGAAAGATTGGAGCGACTAATTTAATTTCACTGACTGGCCTAGTGTGTAGGGTCCTATCAATAAAATAAAACAAAGCATTACATTTTAATTTAATTTGACTGTCCAATGTCGTTTCTCCTTTCAACTCTAGTAGATTGCACAAATATTATGTTTTAATTTGATCTCTTTATTTATTTATAAATACGTTTTTTGAGCCACCTTGAATCCTCTATGGGGAGAAAGGTGGCCTGTAAATAAAATAAAAATAACAAGTTTTGAAGACGGAAGCGGAAGGTCTTTATCTTAACAGCTCAGTTCTTGACTGTGAATCAAATGGTAGATTTGTATCCACTACCACCACTACACCCTCGATGGAATGATTACACTGCACAACAACGATTTTGCTACTGGGAATAACACATGTGATTTACATGCTATCAAGTGGACTGATTCCAAATCTGAACTCAGAATTTGCCTATCACGTATAGATTTTAAGTTATAGGCGTATTATTGCTGTTCAAATGGTCGGTAACTGAGTAATGTATTTTTACATGGGAAAATTATAACAGTTCCAGCTACAAATGCCGCCTCAGCTGAATCACGTCCCCTGGTGGCATGCATGTTCCAGCAGCGACCGGGCACGTCTGGACAAGTCAGTGAGTTGACGTCAGAAATAGGTCTATACGGCGAGATGATGGACCAAGGGCTTGTCTCGAGTGCGAAAACATCTTATTCGATAGTACAGTTAGGCCATAGTAGGTCTGTTTTGAGCTAATGATCAGTAGGTGCAGCCGTGTTAATAAACCAGACAATTTTTGCTCCCTTTGTGGCAAATATACCCCCGCACCGTTGATCAACACAAGAACCGAACCAAGAGGGTCAGATTTGGTAACTTAAGCTCCTGATGTCCTAGGCAGAATTGAACTTCAGATTTGGATTCAGCGCACATGACCTAGTATAGGACACATGGATTAGACCAGGAGTTCTCAACCTATTAAAGCCGGGGGGCGGATGACACTCCCTCAGACAGCTTTGGGGGCTGGATGGCCATTCTGCCCTTCCCTGCACCACATGGTACTTCCTGGTTTGGTGAAGGAGGTGGGGGGCCACATGAAATGGTGCTGTGGACCGCATCCAGCCACAGGTTGAGAATTCCTGGATTAGACCAAGTAGCAGACATTTATTTATTTATTTATTTATTTATTTATTTATTTATTTATTTATTTATTTATTTAGGTGATGCAGTGTTATCAGTAGTTATCGTTGGTGGTGGATCAGGCCCCTGGTATCCCTTCCACGATGCCAGCAGACCTCTGTGGTCAAGATCCCAAAACGTAATTCCTAGTTTCTTATATCAATCACTTTATTACGGTCTACCACCATAAAACAAGAGATGAGACTCTTTTTTAAAAATAAAAACAGGGCTTTAAAAGTAGTTAAAAGATATTACTTTAAAAAAACATCCAGGTTAAAAAAATTATTTTAATTGATATACTGAAAATGTAGTTGAAATATATTATTTAAAACTTTGAGCCTCCTCCATCTGGCCTTTGTTGGACAAAACTGGCCATTAGGTAAGAGCGACTCCTTCCACGTTACAACTCCCGAGGCCCCAGAAAGTAACTAGCTACTGCTGTAGTTAGAAGCTGGTGTTTAACTTTCTTGGTGTTTAAAAGTAATTAGGATGGTGGCCTTTTAAACTTTACAATGTCATCGCTTCACGCTCCTTCATGTTACAACCTGCCCCAAGAATCCCAGGAAGTAACTAGTTACTTCTCTAGTTACTAAGTGGAAATTCTGATATTCTATGGTAATTGCTCACCTGGATGGTTTCCGGCTCTGGCGTTCGCTTTGCCCACCTATGCCCACCTGCGGTGGTTCAACAAAGATGTTCTCGTACTCCTGGTGGCCGGCGGGACCCTTGACCCCGTTGCCCAACAGCCCGGCACGCCGGATGATGTAGCGGGGCTGTCCGTGGCTGGCCTCAGAGGTGTTGGATGTCCGCTTGTCCTGGCTGACAGAGCGGTCCTTCCTCCGCCGGATGAAGACATAGGTCAGGACGGCGCCCAGGATCAAGAACACAAAGGGGATGATGATGGCCACGTAGAGGCCAGTGGTCAAGGACTGCCCTTGGCACACCTGGGCGTAGTAGTCAGTCAGGTTGAAGAATGCCCCCGAGGAGAGACAGAGGCAGTTGTTGCTCAGGGTGCAGTTGAAGCAGGCGGCCAACTCACAGGTGCAGAGCGGGGCAGTCCCATTCCGGTCCCACAGCGTGGGGCAAGTGGTGACCCCCAGGGCCCCCAACGGCAGGGCCAGCAACACAATGGGAAGCAGGCCCACCATCCTGAAGAGGAAACAACCAGCCATTGGGTAAGAGCATTTCCTGAACATTGCAACCCCTCAAAAGCCCAGAAAGCAATTAGTTACTTTTAGTTAGGAACTGACGTTTACCTTTCTTGGTGTTTAGAAGTAACTAGGATTACTTCTAAGGTCCTGCCTAGGAAATATGCTTAACACAGTATAGCAAGACCCAACACTCTGCTAACTATGAAAGTAACTACAATGGTGGCGGTTCATAGCAAACATATAGTAACTTAATTACTTGAGATGTAACTTGTTTTTCGTGTCATCCTCAAGGGCAGGAAGTGACTTATTCGACATGGAACAGCCATGGAAGGGCTAAAGCCGATCCCACCGGGTTGGGAAAGATAACATTGGGGTCCAGGGTGACACCCCTCTCCAACCTGACCCCCCCCTCCAACTCAAGATCCCATTATCCCCTACCTTAAACACAGAGCCACAAGCTGACCGACTGGCCTCAGCGTTCTGCCTTCTTTCCTCCGGGGTGGTTTCAGGCATCTCTGCTGGGTTGGGAGAAAAATGAGGAAGCAGAAGTTCCTTTTTTCGGGGGAGGGGGAGCCATAGGGCATAAGGGGCGGAGCCAAGGAGGAATGTTAGCAAATAAGGGGAGGAGCTAAAGTGCATCTTAGTGAGTAAGAGGAGGAGCCTAAAAGAAATTTTAGGGCAAAGGGGGAGGAGCAAAAATGAATGTTAGGACAAAAGGGGAGGAGCCAGATAGGGATCTTAGAACATAAGGGGAGGAGCCAGAAAGGATTAGTGAATAAGGGGAGGAGCCCAAAATGAATTTTGGGGAATAAGGTGTGGAGCCAAAAGGGTTAATTAATTAGGGGAGAAGCTAAAAAAGGAACCTTGGGGGATAAGGGGAGGAGCCAGAAAGGAATGTTAGTGAAAAGGGGAGGAGACAAAAAGGAATTTTAGAGAATAGGGGAGGGGCTAAGAAAGAACCTTAGAAGGGGAGGAGCCAGAAAATGAATGTTAGTGAATAAGGGGAGGAGTCAAAAAAGGAATTTTAGGCCATAAGGGGAGGAGCCAGAGGTGAATGTTAATTAATAAGGGGCGGAACCAGGAAGGAACCTTAGGGCATAAGGGGAGGAGCCAAGGAGAACACTGATTGCCTCTGATATCTATTGCTTGTAGCTTGACTGCTCCTGCACCTGGAGGCTCCACAACTACACTATTATGCAAAATCAAGGCAGCCGGATTCAATTGCATTTTGCTCTAACCAGACCTGGTTAAAAACCTCATGGGTGGCTTAGCAAAGCAACGCCCAAAAACCTTAAAAACCTGAACCACCTGCCATCTGATAGTTGGCGGCTTCTGCAAGTTCCTTTTTCTTTTTACCATCCTCCTCGCCCCACGAGTTGCTGATGTCTGAATTTTGCAACCAGGCGTGTGTGTGAGTTCCATATTTTTCCACCACCTTGCAAACTGCTTCGATAATGCTGAGGCTGGTTCTCTTTTAACGGGAAATCTCCGTTTTCTTCTTTCTTGGCAAATCCTAATTTTAAAATAATAGACGAGGATTTTAGGCCACCCCATTTTTAAAAGCTTATTTCCTTCCTGTTTTCTCCTCCACAAAAAAATCACCCCATCCATTTTTAAACCCCCAATTCAAAGCTCTGGATGAAACAGTTTGAACAAGACTTCATTCATTCATTCATCTATTGATCCATTCCAAGGGTTCTCAACCTTTTCAAGCCGGAGGCCAGGTCACACTCCCCCAGACAGCTTCGGGGGCCAGAGGGTCATTTTGCCCTTCCTGCACCACATGGCATTTCCTGGTGTGGTGGAGGCAATGGGGGGCCACACGAAATGGTGCTGTAGGCCACATCTGGCCCACAGGCCATCCATCCATCTGGGATATTTTCCCCAATCTGGGCAGTTTACAACACATTTTAAATATATATTTGCAATTTTAAAAGATTGGACATAAAGCTTCCCACCCCAGATCCTGATCCCGAATCAACTTTGGTCAAACAGGCATGGCAGGTTTTCTCGAACACAAGAAGACTGAGCAACCTGTTGGTTGGAAAGGCAGTGAAGGAAGAGTGTGGATCCTGGCAAAGGAAAGTTAGTTTTCAAGCCTCGGTCTGAATTGGCATTAAAAAAAGAAAACGGAAGGGGTATTTATTACTTTGTGATTTTGGGAGGTTGTGATTCCCCCCCCCCCAAAAAAAATATCCATCATTACAAGCTTCCAAAGGCACAACTGTCTATTTATTTATTTATTACATTTTATACCGCCCAATCATGCGGTTGACGTTTGAAGGGTCTGGGGAGTGATTTCCTCGGAGTAAAAGCAATATTTTATAGCCTTTCACGATCTTTGAGAAGAACTGGAAATGTTGGTCAAAGGATTTGTTGCTCGGAAATGAAACTGAGCTTTTGTTTGGTTTGAACATGCAAAAAAGAGAGAGAGGCGAGAACTGATTTAATATGATGTTTGTTCTAGTTTTGCAAGGGGAAGTCCCTGGAGTAGGATTTTATTGCTGTCTTTAGAACAGAACTTTTGTGGTCGGGCAGTGGCTCAGGTCTTGCAAAGTTTTGAGGCTGTTCTGCTTCAGGCACATCATGGGGATACAAGATTGTCTGGGAAAGAAACCAACAATAAAACTGGGAAAAGTTAAACGCAGTAGGGAAAGATGCCCCAAGTGAGATGGATAGACCACATCAAAGAAACCACAATATTGAAATTACAAAAGTTAGAGCAGAGCTGTCGAGGATGGGATATTTCAGAGATCTCTCATCCACAAGGTTGCCCAAACCCGGGGGAAACTTGACAACACATCACAACAACAACGGCAACCAAAACAATTTGTGTCCTGTTTGTGAGCCCCAGAAGAGCATCTTGGTCCATGGCTTTCAAACAGGGATTCTCAACCTTTTAAAGCCGGGGCCTGGGTCATGCTCCCTCAGACAGCTTCGGGGGCCAGATGGCCATTTTGCACTTTCTCCACCACATGGCATTTTTTGGTGTGGTGGTGGTGGGCCACATGAAATGGCACCACAGGCCGCATCCAGCCCATGGGGCGCAGGTTGAAAATCCCTGCTTTAAAACATGGATTGATTTCAACACCACAGTGAGAACACTTGACTTTGAAACTGCCAGTCTGTGCAAATTCTCGGGGGGTTCAACGTAACAATGAGAAGATGGGTTTTGTGGCTATTTAATTTTATTTGAGAAACTTTTCCGAATACTAAAAATACATTCACAGCTTCCAAATTCATCAGTGTTCGGAAATGGAAAAACAAGGAGGAGGAGGAAAGAGGCTCATCTGTCCCCAAAAAACTAATAAGGGAGGAAAATGCACTTAGATTTCGAAGACAACCAAATGGAAAAGACAGAGAAAGCGATAAAGACACACCACAACCCTGCGGTGTAGAGCAGTCAGAGGAAAAGTTGTTTTTTAGTCCTGTAAGCCGTAAAGCTGGCCCTCTGTGGAGCACACAAAACCGTTCAGGTGGGGGGCCGCGTCCTTGGGGGCGGCTGGCGGGGCAGGGGTCTTGAGTCGATTCGCGCAGCCCCAGGGACAATGGGTTTTGTATTCCAGTTGCATGTGGTGCTGGGGAGGGAGACCCACGCAGGCCCTGCGCAGAACAAGGGGGAGAGAAGGCGTGGTTAGGAAATTATCGGAGGACAACAACATGGCGGGGAGGGGGGGGCTCAAAAATTTGCCTTCCACCTTCTAAGGCAGGGGTTTCCAACTTTTTCAAGCTGGGGACCAGGTCACACTCTCTCAGTCAGTTTTGAGGGCCGGATGGCCATTTTGCCCTGCTTGCACGATGGGGGTGGCAATTTTGTCTCAACAGCTTCAAAGGAGGTGGCCATGTTGTATCTCAAATGCCCTTGGAGGGGTGGGGGGTCACATGAATTGGCACTGTGGGCCAAATCCGGCCCATGGGCCTTAGTTTTGGAACCCCTGTTCTAAGGGCTAGGTTGGTGTGGTGGTTTTTTGGGGGGGGGGGTTGGCATTTTTTGCCCACTATTCTGGGACTCCCCCCCTCACCCCACTTTGAAGTTTTTGATTTTTAAAATTAATTTTATTTACCACTAGAGGGCGGAGGGGAGCATTATTTTTAAAATATATATATTAAAAAAAATATAGGAGGATTGGAAGAGTGGTTCTTCAAAGAGACAGAAATGTTGTTGTTGTTTTTTTGGGGGGATAAGCCATTTTGGGGTGTGTGATTTGGACTGGATTTAAATAAAAGGTTTTAGGGTCCCCCGTGAGAACTGAACCCGGCCCTCGAAGCACCCACGACGTACCTCAGCAGGTTCTCAATGGCGGCCCGTTGGCGGAAGAGGGCGTTGACCACGGGGGCGCCTTCGGGGACCAGGGGGGCCTTGCACAGAAAACTCAGGAGCGACAGGACACTGTGGAGGGGCTGGGGGTCTCCGTCGCCTTCCACGCCCACCCGGATGCGTTGGCAAAGTTCGGTCAGGATTACCAGATCTAAGATGATCGGGGCGGCCAGTAATGAATCCTGTTGAGGAAAGAAAGAAAGGCAGAAATTAAGAAAACCGGGATGGAGCAGAAACGGAATACAACAGGGGTTCCCAACCTATAGACCGTGGGCCGGATTCGGTCCATGACACCATTTCTTGTGGCCCACCCACCCATCCAAGGGCATTTGAGAAACAAAACGGCCACCCCTTTGGAACTGTTGAGGCAAAATGGCCGCCCGATCGTGCAGGCAGGGCAAAATGGCCATCCAGCCCTCGAAGCTGACCCCCGGCTTGAAAAGGTTGGGAACCCCTGCACTATAGGGAAGGTATAGAAGTGTAATTGTATTTTTAATAAGGTCAAGGGATCTCCCTTTGCTCGAAAGCCAGTTGTATCTGACTCTAAGGTTTGGTGCTCACCTCCATATACAGCCAAAGAGCCTGTCTGTGACTGCAGATGTTTCCCTGGTCATGCAGCAGGCATGACTAGACACCGGAACGATGTAACCTTTCCTGCTGACGCAGTACCTATTTATCTACTTGCAAATTTCTCGCAATTTCAAACTGCCAGGTTGGGCAGGAGCCGGGACAGACAACAGGAAGCTCACTCTGTCACACAGCACTCGGGTCTTGAACTGCAAGTTCAGGATCTTAGCCACTCAGCCACTGCTTAGCCCCATTAATAAATAGATGTTCCTAATTTTATCTTAACTTATAGCAATTGCAATTATAGCAATTCCACTTCCACACCTACCCCGTAGCACTGAGTGCCCTCTCGGGGCGGTTCACATGTTAATTATCATTTCGCCCTCATTAACATGTTGTGGGAACTCTTTGCACCTGGGAAGGATGGAAGGGGCTTTGAGTCAACCTAGTTCCCCGTTGGGACCAAACTCACAACGTTCTGGCTGACTTCTCTACTGCCCTCCATAGCGCTTAGTGCCCTCTCTGGGCACTTGACAAGTTAATGCTCATTTTTGCAAAAAAAACCTCCCCCCCAAACAAAAAAATTCGACAGGCGCTCAAAGAGGCTTCGAGTCAACCTTGATACTCATCAGGATCAAACTCACAACATTCTGGCTGACTTCTGTACCGCCCTCCATAGCGCTCAGTGCCCTCTCTGGGCGCTTGACAAGCTAATTTGCACTTTTCCTCCTCCCATAAACTCATCTGACACGTTCTCAAAGAGGCTTTGAGTCAGCCTTGATACCCTGCCAGGATCGAACTCACAACCTGTTGGCTCCAGGACATTTAATCCCTGCCATGCCACGAGACAACCTACCTCGCAGACGTTGTGGACGGTAATGGTGTTGGTGCCGCCCAGGGCGATCTCGGAAGTGTATTCGTCCATTGCCCGCTTGCTGTCCCCGACGTACGGGACGTATTTTATGACCACCTGTCCGGGGAGAAAGGAGAGTCCTTGGTCAGTGACCCCGGCCGGTCAAGGACCCTCCAAGCCCTGGCCCGGCTCCCTCACTCTGGCCACTCACACAGTGGTCAGGCCGCTCCTCCGGCCCGTAAAGAACCGCGTTGGACCGGACCATGTCATCCACCACGTTGCTCTTGGAAACCTCCTTCGAGCGGAACTGGGCGGGCGCTGAAAGGTTTCGCCCATCGTTGTTGCCCAGGTGGTTGTAGCTCACGATGGAGACGGGCTGGAAACAGCGGGGCGAGAAAGAACCAGAAAATATGAAAATTACAATTGGTGACTCGAATGTGGCATGTTTCTAGTCCTCAATGAGTTGGAAGCCAGAGAAAAGGTAAGGTAACAACAAGGTCTCCCTTGCTTGAAAGCCTATCGTGTCCAACTCTACGGGCTCGTCTCTGTTGACAGCCCAAAATCCAGCGATATCTGAGTCTTCAGAGGTTTCCCTGGTCACCTGGCAGGCATGATTAGATGAACAGAACACCGTAACCTTTCCTTCCGAAGCAGCACCTGTTTACACATGTGCAAAAATTATTGTTTTTGCTTTCAAGCTGCTAGGTTGGGCTGGAGCGCACCGAACACTGTTACCTTTTCCTCTGAAAGTGGTACCTGTTTATCTACTTGCAAATGTCTTGCTTTTTGAACTGCTTGGTTGGCAGAAGCACAAGGAACGCTGTTACCTTTTCTGCGAAAGCGGTACCTCTTTCTCTACTTGCAATTTTTTGTTTTTGAACTGCTAGGTTGGCAGGAGCGCATGGAATACTGTTACATTTCTCTCAAAAGCGATACCTGTTTATCTACTTGCATTTTTTAGCCACTATGGGTGTCACTGAGACAAGTTCCTTCAGATCTGGGGGGCGGGGGAATTGACCCCAAAACTATGTGGAGACCCTTTTTAATGAGGAAGCCAGTTTTTGAATTCACCCCACTACCTCTTCAACCCATGGAGAAATGCCTCTTTGACCTTCTCTACCTTGACTATCAGCCATGGTTGGGTGGATGGACCCAACACCTGGAACCCAACGTGAGATGTTGACATTGACCCAACGTGGCCCTTCTCCTCTGGACGATAAACTCCACCTGGTCCATGAATCTCCAGTCCAGACCCGTGGTCAGCGATTTGTGGGGACATCCAGACAAAGCTTGCTCACCTTAATCCCGGAGCTGATGAGGAAGTCCACCAGGACCGACTTCAGCTTGGTCTGGCCAGATTTGAAGTCATCGCCACCGATGAAGACCTTCTTCTGGACGGCCAGGTCGACAGCCCCAGGGACGAAGGTATTCTGCGGGGAGCCGTTGATGTAGGGGCAGCCTTCCAAGATGCTGGCCACCGCAAAGAGGGTGGAGGGTGAGACCTCAAGGCCCACCTGGGGGAAGGAGAGAGGGTGGGAAATACATTTCTTAGGGGGAAACTTCCTTCAACCAATAGAGGGTGGGCTTTATCTATCTATCTATCTATCTATCTATCTGTCTGTCTGTCTGTCTGTCTGTCTGTCTGGGAACTGTTTCCAAGATGTCCTTCCAAAGCCCAGACTTCTGGAGCATATACTACTAGCCGTTAATGGAGAGGTTTTAATATATTGTATTAAATATGGCAAAAATTCAACAAATTTGAGCTAATCCAGCACAAGAACCCTCAACAAGAGCCAGGAATTCAAGGAAAATCACAAGGGCTGGTCCCGACTGGGAACCCAGTTCTCACCTCAATGGCCCGGAGCAAATTCTCGGCAGTGTCATTCAGCCCTGGCCGCACCTCACAAAAGCACTCTGTGTTGGCCGTCCAGAGGACGATGACTTTGTCCACCCCGCTGGAGTTCTTGAAGTCACGGATGTCGTGCCGGATCTGGGCCATCTGGAAGCAGGAGGGGACATTACCGGGTAAGTGGGATAGATAGATAGATAGACAGACAGACAGACAGACAAACAGACAGACAGAGATGGAATGCATGAATAGAGAAATAGATGGAATGAATGGATAGATAGATAGATAGATGGATGGATGGAATACATAAATAGATAGAGATAGATGGAATTCATGGATAGATAGATGGATAGGTAGATAGATGGAATGCATGAATAGATATAGATAGATAGTTAGATAGTTAGATAGTTAGATAGATAGATAGAAGGAATGCTGAATAGATAGGTAGACAGATAGACAGACAGAATGCATGAATAGATAAGATAGATAGACTGACTGGCTGATAAGACAGACATAGAATGGAAATCAAGATACAGTAGATAGAAAAATATAGACAGGCAGACAGACCAGCAGTCTGAGCCACCAATGCTTTACCTGTTCTGCTTTGGTTCCCTTTAGGACATTGTCTGCTCTCTCTTCCTGGTTAGCAGCAATGAACTCCGGCAGGTAGATGGACGGCCGGGGCTTCAAACCCTCCATGCGTGGCCGGAGTTTCTCCTGCAATGGCCAGTCCAGGACTTGCGCTCTGTGCATGGCCTCGGCCAGGTTCAAGGAGGAAATGTCCCAGCCTGGCAGGGAAGGAGGGAGAGAGACGTTATCAAAACCAGGGCTGTGCTGGATCTGATCAGTCATCTCTGCTGGATTGTCCACGGGGGAGATTGGAGTGACCGAGGGCATGGACAGGACTTGGGGGGACTCTGGCAGACCAGCGGGGAACATGTCCGGATGGAAGGACAGTCTTGGCCACAAGGAACCAGTGCCCAGCGCATGGAGACCCGACAGATCAGAATGATGGATGGACAAATAGTTGATGGATGGATATAAACCAGGGGTTCCCAACCTTTTCAAGCCGGGGGCTGGGTCATGCTCCCTCAGTCAGCTTCGAGGGCCAGATGGCCATTTTGCCCTGTCTGCACAATGGGGGTGGCTATTTTGTCCCAACAGCTTCAAAGGGAGTGGTCATTTTGTTTCTCAATTGCCCTTGGAGGGGTAGGAGGACCACATGAAAGAGCAGCGCAGGCCAGATCTGGCCAGTGGGCCTTAGGTTGGGAACCCCTGATATAGACATGAATATATATATAGCTAGACAACGGAGAGCTGGTTATAGGATTGGATGGATGGATGGATAAATACTGTAGGTAGATAGATAGATCCATTCCCTTATCAATAAATTAACCAGTCAGTATTTTAGGATTCTCTCTGCCCATGGACACCAGTTATTTTAATTTAGGATGTATTCATTTGGACGGCTTGTTTTTAAATTTGTTGTGTGTTTTAACAAGCCGGGGAATGTTTTTGCATCCATGCGGGAAGGTCCCTCCCAAAAAATCAAAAATGCAAAATTGTAGGAGGTTTGGCTTTGTCACATATAGTAAAGGTGTTTGTATAGATTTTGAAAACTTAATTGTTTCCAAAGTGTTTGCAAAGGCGGCCCTTACCATCAAAGACGATATCGTTGGGATGGACCATGGGGAGAAGGTCCCGGAAAGGCACGTAGACTTCTCCGGAGGGGCCGTTCCCGAGGCAGACGGTAGATGAGTGTAAGAGGGAACCGTAGTAGTTAGCGTGCTATTAAGGGTGGAGGGGTTGGGGGGAAAAATTTGGCATTAGGGTGGAAGAGTCGAAAAAGTTAACTAACAACTCTGTGCATTTAAATTGCAATTCAACCATGCCTCCCGCAAACGGAGGTGACCCCCCATCCCTCTCTTTACCATCACAACCACCCTGCCAGGTAGGACTAAAGATCAAGGGTTGTCCTTGCTCGAAAGCCAGTCGTGTCCGATTCTAGAGTCCAGTACTCATCTCCTTCTACAGCTCAAGAGCCAGCGTTGTTTGAGTCTGCAGACATTTCTGTGGTCATGTGGAAGGCACAACTAGACACTGGAATGCTGTTACCTTGCCTGCTGAAGATAAACAGGCACCGCTTCGGCAGGGAAAAGTAACAGCATTCCATGTACTCCTGCTAACTGAGCAGTTCGAAAAGCAGGAAATTTGCAAGTGGATAATAATAATTTCATGGGATAAACAGGTACCACTTCCGCAGGGAAAGTAACAGTGTTCCATGTGCTTTTGCCAGCCTAGCGGTTTGAAAGCAAGACGTTTGCAAGTAGATAAACAGATACCACTTTGGCAGGAAAGGTAGCAGCGTTCCGTGAATCTAATCATTTGGAAATAATAAGCAAAACTCAAGCTTAAAGTTAAATGAAACTCAAAGTATAGAATCATAGTGACGTAAACCAGATAGCGAAAGAAAATCAGTGAAATGAATCGGATAGCGAAAGAAAAGACGGAATATAAAATAGGATTTAATGTGTCTTGAGCGATGGCTGTTGACAATTGAAGAACAAAGTTTGCACCCTGGTCTTTAAAAGTCCGTTTTGAACTTTTGCTCAAATGTAGGCCTGACATTTTTTTGTTTTTAAATGACCGGAAACAAGAAACAGATGTGAAACCAGAGATTGTAGACTACAAAGGTGAAATTTTAAAAAAAAAACACCAAACCATCTAATTTTCATTTAACTCATTCAAACCTGCAAACAGACTCAATATGCAGTTTTCAAGCAGATTCAGCCCCGTCTTAAAAAAATTAATAAACTTTGCACAAGGGGTTGGTTATGGTGTTCCGATCCAGACTTTTCCTCCTGGGCATGTTTCAGCATGAGTAGGTGCAATTCGGTGATCCCCAAAACCATTATGGGATGGATGATGGCCAAGGGAAATTGGAGAGGATCCCTGGAGAGGATTTCGCTCTTTAAATGAGCAAAACGAATCCATTTCATTCCCTCACATCGAATGCTGATAAATAATTCTGGAATAAGCCAAGATTTAAGGTTGGTGTGTGTCCTGGGATACGTCGCCCCTTTTAAGAGAGGGCAGTGGACCCCACAAACACACACCTTTAAGGCATGAATTTTATTTTTGCCCAAGAGAACGAACTCACCCCACAAATGCTCATCTTAAAGTGGGGATTTTCAGACTTTAAAACAGGGATTCTCAACCTGCAGCCCAAGGGCCGGAGGCAGCCCACAGCATCATTTTATATGGCCCCACCACTGCTTCCTCCACACCAGGAAGTGCCATGTGGTGGAGGAAGGGCAAAATGGCCCTGACGCTGTCCGAGGGAGCATGACCCAGCCCACGACTTTAAAAGGTTGAGAACTCCTGTTCTAAAATGTCTATCTGAGCAAAGCTTTTTAGGACTAGAAACATTTGTTTCGTCATTCATGGCTAAGACGCAGAGCTTGATGACTGGAAGGCCGGCAGGCCAGCAGTTAGAGACCTGAGTGCAGCACGACGGAGTGAGCGTCCCGTCGTCTGTCCCAGCTCCTGCCAGCTTAGCTGTTCAAAATTGCAATAGATTTGCAAGTAGATAAACAAGTACCGCTTGGGCAGTAAGGGTAACAGCATTCTGTATCTAGTCTGGCCTGCCACGTGACCATGGAAACGTCTGCAGACTCAGACCACGCTGGCTTTTGGGCTGTCAATTGAGGTGAGCACTGAATCCCCTAGAGTTGAACGTGGCTGGCTTTTGAGCAAAGGTGACCCTTGACCCTGGGCTGTCAACGGAGACAAGAACTGGGAATCGAACGCGCAACCTCTGCCAGAAATCAAACCATGTGAAAAAAGCAGGAGGAAGCTGCCAGCCACATCTTACAAATTCTGATATGGGTTGGCTGAAAATGTACATTGTTTTACCTTCCTTGTTTATTTCTCTTTAAAGTCCCTGAATTTACAAAAGATCAAAAGTCATTTTTAAAAACGATAAATAAACTCAGCCATCAACAGAAAAGGGAAAGTTTAAAAAGAATTCCGCCCCCAAAAGAAAATAAATACACAAAGGGAACAACCGGGGGGGGGGGGGGAGATATCCCCGTGATTGCAGTTTTAGCCCTCGTGCGAGGAAATTTGCACGTTCACGGGGAAAGCCCTGCTCACCTTCAAGCCAGTCTTCGTCATCCACGTGAGCCCCAGCTGGTTGGCTAAGACGGCGGCGGTGACGGTGGATCCGTTGTTCCCGCCCCATCCGACCAACATCACGCCCAGTTTGGGAACCCGCCTCTCGGTGCGGAAAACGAGATCGGTGGACAACGGTGTGGCCTGTGGAACCGCCCGCCACAAGACAAGAGCATCAGATCGCGAGCCAGCGATGCGAGAATTCCTAAATGTTTCGCTTCTCGAGGTCCAATTTGGGACCCCCCAAAACCTGCCCCGAGAGTTGTGAACTGCACAACAACGATTTTGCCACTGGATATAATGTGTGATGTACATGATATCACGTGTTCTGATTCCAAATCTGAACTCAGAATTTGCGTATCACGTACAGATTTTAAGGCATGCTATAACTGTTCAAATGGTCAGTCATTGGGTCATGTATTTTTACATGGGAACATTATAACAGTTGCAACTGCCACTGTGCCTGCTGCTGCCTCAGCTGAATCACGTCCCCTGGTGGCATGCATGTTCCAGCAGAGGCCGGGCATGTCTGGGCAAGTCAGTGAACTGATGTCAAAAATAGGTCTATAAAGCAAGATGGACCAAGGGCTTGTCTCAAGTGCGAAACCATCTTATTGGATAGTACAGCTAGGGCACAGTGAGTCTGTTTTGAGCTACAGATGAGTAGGCGCAGCTGTGTTAATAAACCAGACAATTCTTGCTACCTTTGTGGCAAATATACCCCACATGATCAAGGCAAGAACCTAACCAAGAGGGTGAGATTTGCTAATTTAGGATCCTGATTTCCTAGGCAGAATCGGACTTCAGATTTGGATTCCACGTGCTTGATTTAGTATCGGAGATGGATTAGACTAGGGATTTTCAACCTGCGGACCACGGGCTCGGTTACTTCCCCAAAACCAATGGACTCACTGAGGCTTCTGGGAATTTACGCCCCTCCCTGGTGGGGCCTGGGCTCTACCTTGGAAAACACTGATTTCTAGACTTCAAGTCCCCCCCCCCAGTCAAACTTGGAAAATCCTGACTGGCATTTCAAACACCCGAAAACATTCCTGGCCGGCATTCCTGGTGTGTGTGTGTGGTGCTTCAGTGTTGACCCCTAACCTGTTGACCTGATGCTGAGCCCTGCACAAAAACCCTCCTCAGCATGTTTGCAAAAGGTCAGGGATGGGGGTGGGGGAACTCAAAGTTTTTCAATCCTCCTTCCCAACTGGACCCCAAACCATCCAGGAAAAGCCAGTCTCCGGACATAGTTTAAAGTTGATTCTATTCCAATTTTTTCCCTTTATAATCTCATTCCTGACGAAATCCCTCCTAATCTCATTCCCGACATCATCCCTTCTAGTCACTCCTCAGCCATCTCATTCCTGTGCTGACTTAACTTCCCTTTATGGTTTTGTCGTTAAGGGTCCATGTTTGGGACAAACTTTCAAAGTCTGGAAAGACCCATGACTGGACTTTTGTGTCTGTTTTGTCCGCATTCCTGTTAAGCCTCCTTCATCTTTCTGATGCTCTTTGTCCTTCTCCTCTTTCCATACAATTTATGGACTTCCAAGACATCTTTTCCAGATGTGCAAACCCGCTTTATTCGTTGTCTCTGGATGTAGCTTAAAGTGGGTTCTATTTCAATTTTTTCCTATATAATCTCATTCCTGATCTCATCCCTAATCTCATTCCTGATATCATCCCTTCTAGCCACTCCTCTCATTCCCGTGCTGACCCAACTTCCCTTTATAGTTTTGCCATTCAGTGTCCACCTTGGGGTCCAGGTGTTGAATCCAGCGACACGACCCCTTAAACTGCTCTCCGAACAACCATGACAACCCCAATATCATCACCATCATCAGTCTGCTAACGCCAAAATGTCTTTCTGTACCACGGCTGGGGTTCCCTCCTGGACGAAATCTATGGGGTTTCCCATTTGGATTCAATGCTCAACCCTTTAACCTCTTATTTCCCTTTTTCTAGAAGGGAGAAACTTTTCTACTTCTGGCCTTTCGGCTTACCTTGGTGATGCCGTGCTCTTGACGCACTTGGACGCTACTATAGACGTATCGGGCCTCGATAACCTCTGGGGTGTAGGTGACGTCCGGACTCTCCACCACAAAGGGGGCGGCCGCCATTGCGTGGGCTCGGGACGGTGGGGCAAACTGTTCTTTCTGCCCTTCTGGATACGAGAGAGAGAGGTCACAGTTAGTCATCAGGATAAAGGAATGCCTTACCTACCCTGTTGCCTCTCTGTATGAGTTCCTGGGAAAACAGAGTCTGGGGTCTCCGGGTGAGTGCCTGCTGCACCTGTTGGATTCCTGCCTCATTTATGCACCGGGAAAGAGACCAGAGAAAAAAGCCATTGGTTGACGGAGAAGGATTTCACAGCGACTCAAACAGAGACACAACAGGGAGTCTCTATGTGGCATTTGGGGTCTGGGGGGGGGGGGGAGTTCCTGCTGTACCTGTTGGATTCCTGCCTCATTTATGCACCGGGAAAGAGACCAAAGAAAGGCCCCATTGGCCAGACACTGGGAAGGCTTTCCTAGGGATTCAAACAGAGACGCACCAGGGGGTCTCAACCTCTCTAGTGACTCCGGATTCGGCCCTTGGGAAGAAACTGCACAGCTTTTGGGCAGGAAGGGGAGCCTAGTTTAAAGGGGCAACGGAGGGGGGGGCAGGAATTGGGGAGTCGGTAGGCACGATCCTACACACCTGGGCCCCCACCCATTCATTTATTTATTAAATTTATACCCCACCCCACTAGGAAAGACTTTCCTACCCTTCTAGGCAGCTAACAGCACAAAACTCAACAACACACAAGCAAGCACACCTTTCTAAAAATTTTCATATACAGGTTAATACCTGGAAGTACATCAAAACCAAGGAAACCCTAAAACTGTGATGGCCAACCTTGGCACTGCCTCCAGGTGTTCTTGGACTTCAACTCCCAGAGGCCCACTGTCAGCACGCCTTCTGACCGGGGCTTCTGGGAATTGTAGTTCAAAAACACCTGGCGTGCCAAGGTTCGCCACCACTGCAAGGAAACCCTATTTCGTGATGTGCGGCTCTAACCATAGGATCGCGCTGCTCGCCTCTCTTGGGCCATGCAAGGATCTCGATTTTTCTCTCAAAGGTAAGGGCTTCCCTTGCTCGAAAGCCAGTCGTATCCGATTCTAGGGTTCGGTGCTCATCTCCGTTTCAAAGCCGAAGAGCCAGCGCGGTCTGCTTCTGCAGACGTTTCCGTGGTCATGTGGCAGGCCAGTTTTTTTTTTGGGGGGGGGGAGGGGGCTCAGTTGGCACAACGGGATCCCCAAGGGAGCGCAAAGAAAGAGAAATTTTTTTGGGGGGGGGGAGAAGGGGGTCGCGGCGCAGATTGAGGAAAGCAACCCCCCCCGCAATAAAGGGGGGGTTTAAAAAGGTAAACTCAAGCGAGGCACACACCTGGATGGAGGGAGGGATGGAGAGATGGATGATCCTTGGAATCCTTCCGAGGCAAAGACGCGCAAAAAGCGATAGGAAGGCGGGTGGGTGGGTTTTTGGGTTAGGTAGATGGTATAAGCGCCGGCTTAAGTGCTTCTACGGCTAGGCCACGCCCCCATGCCACGCCCCCCAGCCTGGAAAATTTTCCACTCGGGTCTCGGGCACGAGCGCCCCCCGTGCACGCGCACTCCAACAGTTGCTGCTGCGCCTCGTTGCGCGCACCGCTGCGCTGGCCGGCATTTGCGCACCGTCTGGCGCGCGCAAAGAACGGGGCGTTTGCACGCAGGCTCAAATCCTGCCCCCCCGGGATGGGCTTTTGTGAGGGTGGATTGGAAGAGGATGGATGCAAAATTTTGGGGGCTTGCCAATTTGCACGGCCAAAACTTGGGGCTTGCCAATTTACACAGGCAAAATTTTGGGGGCATGGTAATTTTCACAGGCAAAATTTTGGGGCGTGCCAATTTGCACGGGCAAAACTTGGGGCTTGCAAATTTGCACAGGCAGGTTTTTGGGCTTGCAAATTCACACAGGCAACATTTGGGGCTTCAGATTTATTTACACAGGCAATTTTTGGGGGGAAAGGGCGGGCGGGCGGGCGGGCAGGGGTGGTTCGGAGAGAAGGCACCCCCTAGATGGGTGGAGACTAGGGCACG
Organism: Bradypodion pumilum; assembly: GCA_035047305.1. Classification (NCBI taxonomy): domain Eukaryota; kingdom Metazoa; phylum Chordata; class Lepidosauria; order Squamata; family Chamaeleonidae; genus Bradypodion; species Bradypodion pumilum. The sequence goes on along the minus strand of JAWDJD010000007.1, from coordinate 40,805,167 downwards.
ACGCACAAGATCTGCCAGACCTCCTCCAGTCCTGGTGTGCCCCCACTCCCATGGTGTTAGGATGGAGGAGGCAAGTTTCTAGTTCTCCAGGGCAGGATGGATTCTGGAGATTTTTGCAACCTACCTGAGGCAGGGAGTCCCTCTGGCTCAAAGTCAAAGCCCTTGAAGGAGTCCCCATGGCAGGGAGTTCCCCTTGCTCAAAGCTCTAGTATAGGGATTCTCAACCTGTGGCTCACGGGCCGGATGCAGCCCACATTGCCATTTCATGTGGCCACCACACCATGAAGTGCCATTTGGCAGAGGAAGGGCAAAATGTTCATCTGGCCCCCCGAAGCTGAGAATTCCTGCTTTAACATATGGTCAGATGACTAATCAGTTGAATAGAAGGTACTGAGTCCCCCGTGACAGGGAGTCCCCCTGGCTCAAAGCCCTTGAAGACCCCTCAAGCCAGGCTAGGTCTTTTGAGACAATACTAGACAGAAGGAAATAGTGTGGCCCAAATACAAGATTGTGGTGGCTTAACCACTGTGCCAACCAGGAAGAGATAATAAAATGCCGAGAAAGATTGAAAGCAGGAGGAAGAGAGAAAGAACCCCAATGTGAGATGGAATAACTGCCTAATGGAAGCCACGGACTCAAGTTTTGCAGTTGTTGAGCAGCTCTTTTGAAGGACAGGTTATTTTGTCCACAGGGTCAAAATGAGCCAGAGGAGACCCGACTGCATGGGAACCACAACAACAGATTGAGTTTTCTTTCCTGTCCTGATAATGCTGAGGAAGATTGGAAGCAGCAGGGAAAGAGGAGGACCTCCAATGTCTGATGGACTAACTGACAGACTTCAATTTGCCAAGAGTCAATCGGGGCAGTTTTGGAGGGTTGTGGGTTGACAGGGGCAGCTCTCCAGAAGAGAAAATAATGCTGGAAAACATTGTAGACAGGAGGGGAAGAGGAAGACCACTATATGTGCAATGGAGTGACTCAACAAAGGAAGCCACGGATTAAAGTTTTGAAATTGCTTTTTGCAGGGACCTTTTAAGGCAGGGCATTTTGTAGATTGGTGGCAACCTGACAACACAGGACAATTAAACACTTTTGAGGTTGACACAGAAGGACGGGAAGCGTTCCTAATTTAAACACACCCACCCTCCAAAATCCGTTTCAGATTCTGCCCATTGTGAAGAACAAAAAGCGATCCTGGCCTTTTATATTCTGGATTTCCCCCAACCTCAGCAGTTTCAGGGCTGTAGAAAAAAATAATCTTTTATTCGGGTGCTTGAGCCAAACGGTAGATTTCCACCCATGCCCGGCATGGCACGAGTTCAAAACCCAAACAATGCCCGCTTGGCAGAAAGATGGGCATTTGGGAATAATTCCTCAGGCCTTTCCCCTAAATCAGGGATTCTCAGCCTGTGGTCTGTGGGCCGGATGCGGCCCGCAGCACCATTTCATGTGGCCCTCCACCACACCAGGAAGTGTCATGTGGTGGAGGAAGGGCAAAATGATTGTCCAGTCCCCAAAGCTGTCTTAGGGAGCGTGACCCGGCCCCCGGCTTTAAATCACCTTTTTCTGCTGCTCCGTTAAGCAACCCTGGAAATTTGGGGCCACCAAACTCCACCCCGCTGTTAACTGACGGGGAAATAATTACAGGTAAATGTGCAAAACAATTAAGGTTGGAGAGGCCAAAAGAGGCTTCGTCTTGTTCTTAGATAAATATTTGCTTTGGTGGCCCAAGAAAGGTATTCTTCCCAGCAGGGGAAAAGGTATGCCAAGAATTCCCGTCTTTTGCCTTTGGCCAGAAAAAAAGCAAGATTTTAGGTTGGGGTGGATAGTTAAAAAAAGAAACTCAAATATTAGCCTTTGCAAGGTTCAGAAAATTCCCAGATGTGCCGTAACTGAGTGCCTCCAAGAAGCTACACAAGAGCCCAAGTTGATTATTAATAATAATTAAATAAAGACAATTCACCACCTTTGTAAGACCTTAGCAGAGGAGATGAACCTTGCAAGATGTCAGTTACTTTGCTTTCTATCTGTTCATGCATTCTATCTATCTATCCTTAATGTAATTCTGTCTATCTATCCTTAATGTAATTCATTCATTCAGTCTATCTATCAATCAATCATGTAATTCTATCCATTAGAAGCTGACTGGAAGGCGGCAGGTCAGCAGTTCAAGACCCGAGTACTGCAGGACTGAATGAGCTCCCATCTTTGTCCCAACTCCTGCCAACCTAGCAGTTCGAAAGCAAGAAATTGCAAGTAGATAAATAGGGACCACTTCGGTGGGAAGGCAAACAGCATTCCATGCACTCTGACCATGGAAACATCTGCAGAAGCAGACAGCGCTGGCTCTTCAGCTATGAAACAGAGATGAGCACCGAACGCTAGAGTTGGATACGACTGGCTTTTGAGCAAGGGTGACCTTTACATTTATTCATGCATTCTATCTATCTATCTCTACTTAATGTAATTCTATCTATCTATGATCTCCAAAACTGCCCAATCCAGCTCTTGAAAACACAAAAGTTGTGGTTCCTTTAGGCAGCTGATCATCTCACATTGGGTTCTTCCTCTTTCCCTTCTGCCTTCCACTTTCTCCCAACATTATCGTCTTTTTGCAAAGAGTTTTCCCAAAGTAGGAAAGGTCTTCAATTTAGGAAATGTTGTTCCTAGGCAGACTCCTTGTTCGGTCTTTACGCAACAACTGTAAATCTTTTCTGTTCCAAGTGCCTCAATCTCTTTTCTTTACCAGTTTTCTCTCCTCTGTCCATCTTCCACATCTGGTGCAGGGTTTTTCCTCCAGCTTTCCCAGATGGTCGCCCTTCCTCGTTTCCCTTAGGTTTAGCATTCAAGTCACGACATTGGCACATTAAAATTTCAGTGCCTGATGCCAGGGAGAGCGTTTAGACCACAATGAGGAAACCCATTCGTTTTTTGGCCAGTTGTAAATTTCCACAGCGAATTTAGTGCAGAACTGGTGAAAATCTTCACAGGCTGATTTGCAAGATAGATAAATAGATAGGCACAGAAAGAATAGATGGATGGATGGATAGATAGGCGAAGAAAGAATGGATAGATAGATAGGCACAGAAAGAATGGATGGATAGATTGGCACAGAAAGAATGGATAGATGGCTAGATTGGCACAGAAAGAATGGATGGATGGATAGATAGATAGGCAAAGAAAGAATGGATAGATTGATTGGCACAGAAAGAATGGATAGATGGACAGAAAGACAGACAGATAGATAGATTGGCACAGAAAGAAAGGATGGATGGATAGATAGGCACAAAAAGGATGGATGGATGGATGGATAGACAGACAGACAGATTTATTTTTGGGTAGTGCAATAAGATAAAAAGATGCTCATTTCGACAACTACCCTTATATGAATAAGTTAAGTCATAATAAAAACTGCGCTTAATATTGGGTTTCCCTGAGTGCAAAATTTTGTCAAGAGGATAAATCGTAGAAGTGGCAAGAAATAAAAAACTGATGATAAAAGCAGTTTCTTTTAAACAAACAGAAAAGGCTATTTTCCTGCAAATATTGTATAGTCTTGAAAAACAGCAATTTATAATTTATTTATTTACTTCCAACAGTGCTTCAGCCTCGACGCCAAACTCTAGAAAATTCCAGAATATATATATTTATTTATATATATATACACACACAAACACATGTGTAATGTACATAATACATCTTTGTATCCAACTCTTGTTTGCAAAAATATTATATATAGAACAACTTGTCAATATAAAGAACTGAAGCCCCCCCATCTCTCATTAATCATTTCCCTTCCAAAAATATTCGTTTCCCATCCCCCCACAAAAAACCCCAAATATTCTCAAAAATATTAACGCTCTGAGAAAACCCCAACTCTTGGTCATGTGATCTCGCAACCGGCCTCGTCCCCACCCCCCTAAGTTCACTTTTCTTTGTGCTAAAAAATTTAAACAGATTAAAAAAAAATAAACTCAGATTTAAGGTCAAAATCTTCTGTGACAGAAGGATTGAATTTATTAAGGAACAAAACAATTTTGTGGATGGAGAGAAATAATTTGGTCAGGATCGCTCAAATCCTTTGGGGGTGAAGAAAAGATATCAGTTATACCCTAAAAAATTTGCCACAAAAAAATCATATAACTGAATCTAAGGAAATGTGCTGATTCTGTATCTTAAATTAAGACCCAGATTAAGATCAACAACACCCGTTTCCTCTCTTGTTAAATCAAATTAAGATGCAGAATAAGGTCTGGGACAGTTTTCTCCTTCTTGTTCAATCAAATTGAGATGCAGAAGAAAATCAGTGGCTCATGGGACTCGAGATAGAGACTCTTAAGTTAAAAGGCAGAATAAGATCAGGAACATTTTTTCTCTCTTGTTAAATTAAGATGCAGAATAAGCTCCAGGACAATTTTCTCCTTCTTGTTGAATCAAATTAAGACGCAGAAGAAAATCAGTGGCGCATGGGAGTCCGGATAGATAGAGGTTCCAAGTTAAGATGCAGAATAAGATCATGGACAATTTTCTGGCCCTAGTTCCCGCCGTACAAACGGCACTGCTTCAGCCCCACCACCTCGCTAGACCACCTCAAGTAAGTCTCGATTGAAGGGAACGTCGCTGCAGGGGGAAAAAATCTACATTTGTTCAACTATTAGAAAAACATGAGTGGGAATTAATTCCAGAACGTCTTTGCCAACATTCAGACCTCTAAAAATGAGGACCAGGAGCTTTTCAACATCTCAAAAGAGCGGAGAAAACCCTTCTTCAAATGCTATGCGCCAAACCTACAAGATGGACATTTCTCTCTTCACTCTTGTCATTATTGGTTTGGCTATAATTTACTGAGATTTAGTAAATTACAACTCCAGCAGTGAACATATTATATCCTTGTAACAAGGCTATCCCTCTTCTTTCCTTGTAAATATTAGCATTTATTTTCACGACATTAGGTTTTATTAATTACTAGTATTTTTTGCCCAGCCCTGCCGGGCAGGTATAAATTGTGTTGGTGGTTGGGGTGGTTTTGGGGTGCGGGCAGAGAGGGGGGGGGGAAGGAGGGGGGGGAAAGCTCCACATTTGTTGTGGCAAAGCCAGCACTGGCCTTCATCGCCGGAGCCACGGAGAAAAGAGGGGCTACTCCTCCTCTCCGCAACCCCACTGAAACCGTGGCGAGGCCGGCGCCGGCCTTTGTCACCAGGGATGTGGAGAGAAGAGGGCCTCCCCCGCACACTGCTTTCCCGGCTTCCTCTGCGCTCACGTCCCTCAGCCTGATTGGCTGAGGGGTGGCACGGCGTGGAGGATGCTGGGAAACGTAAGGTTTTTTTGTTCATGTTCGTGGGGCGGGTGCCCCACTATCGGCATCCGGACCCATGTGGCGATGCTCACATGGTCTTAAGGTAAGTGTGGCTGGCTCGGTACAGGATGGTTGGGCTGGGTGTGGCCACGTATGCCGGACACATACCACGCAACCCCCTTCTTATAGGTAAAGATTAATGGATTTTAGTAAGATTGTTCTTTTAGATAGGCAGCCTGCTGTTGTATGTCAATTCTCAGTAGGTTTTTAGTAGCATAGGTTTATTTTTTAAATTGCCTCTGTCCAGTCTAGCTTAGGATGTGGTGTTTATGCTTTTGTGTTCTTGTTATGCTGGTCATGGACTGTAAATAAACAAAATTGAATTGAATACAAGATGGACATATACATTCTAGACCTACGCCTATTTGAGCAGTTTAAAGCACCACTAAGACCAGTTTCTGCAAAAACTCCATGAAGCAGAACATCCTGTGCAGTTGTTTTTTTTTTTGAGAAATCAATATACAGCAACAAGTCTGTTTGCCAACTCGCTTGAATCCGAAGGCCTCAATGAAACAAGAGAGGGGAAATTTATTAGGCCTGGCATTCATTCACGGCTTGTGGGCCGATTTGAGTCCAAGCTGAAATTAAGACGGTATTATCTATTTGCCAACAAAACTCCGGAGAAGTGCGGAGGAAGAACAAGAAATTAAACTGAGAAAATTTAAAAAAATCTTCATTATAAACATGAACCACGGCTCCCATGAAAGGACAACGAAGGTGGATTTTGGCAACCGAAGGGACACGTACCCGTTTTGGTTTTTAGATGTTAATGAAGTCTTCAAAAATAATGAAATAAATAAAGAATACTTATCGGAAAAGATTGTGGCTTTTTAAAAAACTGCTTAGCAAATGAAGATATTTGTTCAATGAGGACATATCAAAAGCTGTCATCTTTATCTAGTGCAGGGGTGCCCAAACTACGGCCAGTGGGCCGGATCTAGCCCACATGATATCACCATCCAGGCCCTGTGGGCCGGATTGCCGCCGACACCGGAAGTGACTCACCAAGTGTCAAAAATGCACCGAAAAATTCTACCTTGCTCCCTTCTCCATTGGAAGCGGCGGGGGTGGCAAAAAAGACCGAAAATGCACGTTGAATTAATGCGCCGGCGCCACAACCACCAGGAGCCACGTGACTGGCCTACTCAGGTGTTTGAGGGGGGCATGGTCGGGCTCCTAGTGGGAAAGTTTGGGCACCCTTGATCTAGTGCATATAAATAATTTACATAGCCTTGCTTTCTCTGTCTGTACACGGAAAGGGAAGCAGCAGCTACGTAACTGAATCAAGGGACTCTAAAACATGGGTCTAAAATAAGCAGTTACTCGAGAACTGGAAACCTCTCAAGAGCCAACTTGAATCAAATTGAGACGTAGAAGAAAATCAGTGGAGCATGGGACTCCAGATAGATAGAAACTCTAAATTAAGATGCAGAATAAGATCAGGAGCAATTCTCTCTCTCCTTAAAATAAATTAAGATGCAAAATAAGTTCCGGGACAATTTTCTTCTTGTTGAATCAAATTATAACACAGAAGAAAATCAGTGGCACATGGGACTTCGGATAGAGAATCTAAGTTAAGATGCAGAATAAGATCATGAGTAATTCTCTCTCTCCTTAAAATAAATTAAGATGCAGAATAAGTTCCGGGACAATTTTCTCTCTCTTGTTAAATAAAATTGAGATGCAGAAGAAAATCAGTGGCGCATGGGACTCTGGATAGATGGAGATGTAAAGTAAGGGTTCAAAAACTCAATATCCTGTCTCTTGAAGAGCCGCTTTTTAACGGGTATTGTTTATTTATTTAGGAAACTTTGCATGATAAAGCAAGAGAGAGATAGAGACACAAAAACCCTGGTTGCGATTTTAGACAAATCTGGTGCGTTTGTGCGTCCGTATTTTTGCCTTCTCCACCTGCCCAATTAAGAGATTAAAAAACTGATGGAAAAGGAAGGATGGTAATTTTTCCTTCTTGATAAATTAAGGAGGGAAAGAGGCACCATGTTCTTTTTAGAAGAGCCCTTGTTTTAAAAACAATTAAATAAAAAAAAATATAAATTAAAAAAACATTAAACAAAAAAAAAAATCTCCTGGCTTCTCAAGTGGGTTCGTTTTAAAAAAATTATTAAAATTTGTGGTTCAATCCCGAGGGAAACTGGACGAAAGGGAAGGGTCAGAATTGGAGGGGAAATTTGTTTGGTAAATTTAAATTTCCCGCTTGTGCATAAAGCCCAAGGGAAACCGGAAGAAGCAGGAAATTTTGGGGGGAAATATACCCAAAAACGAACGGCAAAAGAAGGTGGGAAGGAGAAAGGCGGGGGGGGGGGGAGGGGAGAAAATATTGAATTAGGTGAGCATTTAATGGAAGACTTCAGGAGGGATGGGGGGGGGGAACTTCCCAAATTTTGAGGAAAATGGGTCTTTTGTGGACTCCGTAACAGAATAGCATTCCAATTTTGGAGACCGGACTGCAAGGAAGGAGAGAAAAGTTAAAAAACAAAACTAGCTGGACATTTCTAGGAAAAGACGGGTTGCCGGTCGGCATTCCAAGGCAGGAAATCTCACTTTCCATTTTAAATATTTGGAGAAAAAAGAAACGTCAAAAGGTGAGGTTTGGGCCAGGCCAGGAAAATTTCACAGTTTCCGCATCCACCGCTGGGGTAGATTTCTCTCTCTCTCTCTCAATCTTTTTACTACTTTCCCTTCTTCTTCCAGGGAGGCGGATGTTTTTCTCTCTCCCAAATTTCATTGCCACTGCTGGTGGTCGAAGGCGGCGATGAGTTTCTTGATGTGGGCCAGTTTGTTGTGGAGGTATTCACAACGGTTCTTCTCCTGGCTGTAGCGGGGGTTCGTCTGCGGAAGAAGGAAGGAAGGACGGAAGGAAGGAGGGAGGCAGACAGACAAGAGAGAAAAGGCCGCGTGAGCAAAGCTGTATGGGAATTAGGCTGTAGGGGTGGACAGACAGACAGGATGGATAGGTAAATAAATAAATAGAGAGAAAGAGAGATCATAGAATGGATGGATGGAGATAGAATGCATGAATGGATAGACAAACAGACAGATAATGCGTGGATAGATACATTAGATCAGGCGTTCTCAACCTGGGTCATGCTCCCTTGGAAAGCTTCGGGGACTGGACAGCCATTTTGCCCTTCCTCCACCACATGGCACTTCTTGGTGTGGTGGAGGCGGTGGGGGGGGGGGGGGAGGACATGAAATGGTGCTGGGGGCCGCCACCTGGCCCACAGACCGCAGGTTGAGAATCCCTGCTGTAGGTAGACAGATAGAGTGATAATACATGGATAGACAGACAGACAGACCGACAGAATGCATGAATAGTTTAGACAGATAGAGAGAATGTGTGGATAGATAGACAGAGATATCATAGATGGATGAATAGACAGACAGAAAAAGATAATGCATGAATAGAGAGAAAGACAGAATGCATGAATATAGTGTGGATAGAGAGAATTAATGAATAGATAGATAGATAGAGAGAGAGAGAGAGAGAATGCATGGATAGACAGACCGACAGAATGCATGAATAGACAGATAGAGATAATGTGTGGATAAATAGAGATCATAGATGGATGGCTAGACAGACAGAAAAAGATAATGCATGGATAGATAGAATGCATGAATAGATAGATCAGGGGTTCTCAACCTATGGCCTGTGGGCCAGATCCGGCCTATGGTGCCAAGTAATACTGTCCCCGCCTTTGCTCTAGCCGCTGCCACCACCACCACAATCAGCCACAGACTCATTTGGAGCAGACATAAACGACGGTGGCGGGGACAACCGGCCCGGTCCTCTCAACTATATGAGGGCGTGTGACCTGGCCCCTGTTTTGGAAAGGTTGAGAACCCCTGAGAGATAAGTGTGGATCTAGAGATTAATTCATGAATAGAGATAGACAGATAGCTAGACAGATAACGCATAAGTAGATAGTAGATGAATGAATGAATGAACGGACGGACAACCTTATGAGGACTCACCTTTTTGATCTTCCGGTATTCTTGCAAAATCTGATTGTGGATTGTCTGTCAAAAAAACCCAAAGAGGACCCAGGTTAAAAATCTCACAGCCAAGAGTGTGAGCAAACCAAGAATCTCCTTTGGGGGCCGACATGTTTTGGTGAGATTCCAGCTCAGAGGCCGAATAACCATTGCCCACTTAACACCCCTGGATTTCCAAAATTTGGAGCAGGGTGGGGGGGATGTCAAGGGTTGTGTGAGATTGTGAGACATAATATTATCCTTGACTTCTGATGCGGCGTCTTATTAACCCAGATCTTTCTGAAGCTTAAACCCCACTATGGTTGAACTGCCTGGGCAGGTTTTTTTTTAAATCTCTCTCTCTCATATATAAAGTTTCCATGCTTAGTTTTGGATCATGGATCAAATCCAAAAGGCGATTCAGGCCCTCCTCGGTCTTCTCACCCCTTCCTCACCTTGTACTCATCCGACCCAGGCGTGAGCTGCTTCAGCTGCGCATCCAGATGCATGAAGTGCCGCGTGATCCGCTCGATCCGGGCGTGGAGGTCCCGGTACTCACTGTACTCCCCGTTGAAGTCGGCCTTGTAGCTCTGGCGCTGCTCCGAGGAGGAGATGGGGCCGTAGTTGCTAAGAAGAAGGGAAAATTATTTCATCTATTTATTTATCCATCCATCCACCATCATCCATGCATCTATTCATCTATCTATCTGTTCTATCATCCTTCCAACTATACTGTATATTCTATCAACCAACCAACCAACCATCTATTCCAGGGGTACCCAAACTATGGCCTGTGGGCCGTATCAGGCTCATTCATCTGGCGCCCAGCACCCTCGCCTCTCCCAGAAGTGGATGGGGGATGCCCCCACCAATGCACATGCGTGTCCTGAACCACTTCCGGGAGTGGCGGAGACACATTTACGCATGTGCAGAGACGTCCAGAACCACTTCCAGGAGTGGTTCCTGACACGCACTTCTGGGGGCGTGGTCAGGCCCGTCGCAAAAAACTGGGTACCCCTAATCTATTCTATCATTAATTCATTCATCCGACCAACCAACCACTCATTCGCTTGCCCAACCAACCAACCATTCTGACATCCAACCAACCAACTATTCTATCATCCATCCATCCATCCAACCAACCACTTATTCGCTTGCCCAACCAACCAACCAATCAACCAACCTACCTACCTACCAACCAACCAACCATTCTATTAGCCAACCAGCCAGCCCACCAATTTCAAAAAATGTCCAAATTTTAAAGACTTGTCTCTTAATTTTTAGACTTCAGCTTTGGGTCCACCCCCAATATGTGTGTGTGTGTGTGTGTGTGTGTGTGTGTGTGTGTGTGTGTGACGGGGACTCAAGGTTCACTCATCCTCTCCCATCCTTCTTCCTAGGTCAGCCAAATGAGTTCCCCACATGTTAATGGGGACAAATATGCTAATGAACTTGTGAACTACCCAGGGGCAGGATAGAAGTGTAATTTGCCATTGCTACATATTCTCTGTAGGGTCCAACCAATCAACCATCCAATCTGCCATCCAACCAACCGCTCATTCACTTGGCCAACCAACCAACCATTCTATCATCCAACCAACCAACCACTCACTCGCTTACCCAACCAACCATTCTGTCATCCAACCAACCAACCGCTCATTCGCTTGCCCAACCAACCGACCAACTATTCTATCATCCAACGAACCAAACACTCATTCGTTTACCCACCCAACCAACCAGCAGCCCAATGACCGGGTGGAAAATCAGCGACACTTACAGCAAATAATCTGGGATATCTGATGTGGAGGTGGGAATGCCAGCGTTGTTGCAAATCCCATTTAAGCCTGTGGAAAGGAATTTTGGGGGAAGGACCAGAGGAGGAAGAAATACAGAGAAAAACCATATAAAGAAAATCATTAGTACAAACAACATCATTATTAGGCTGAACCACACTTGCAATTTTGAGCAGGGGGGTTGGACTGGATGGCCACACGGAACCGTATTTCAACTCAGCCATTCTATGAATGAATGAATGAAATAGGCCTCAAATACAGATCAAAGAAGAATAAATACGAAAAAATAAATTAAGAACCAGGGGTAGGACTTTATGACCTCATGGAACGCCTTCAAACATAGTCATTCTATGAATGAATGAACGAACTAACGAATGAGTGAATGAATTTGTCTGCAAATGTAAATCATTAGGATATTGTATTTTTATTGATTTCATTATATTGTGTATTGATTATTATTTTCGTATTACACTGTTTATTGTACTTATTTTCTATGGACATAGGGGTTGTTTATTATATATTTTTGTATATTGTACTTTTAATTTGTTGTAATGCCGCCCAGAGTTGGCCGTGTGCTGAGTGGGGCGGGGTATAAATTAAAGTTGAAATTGAAATTAAGAACTAGGGCAGGGTTCCCAACCTAAGGCCCGTGGGCCGGATCCAGCCCACAACACCATTTCATGTGGCCCACTCCCATCCCCCCAAGAGCATTCGAGAAACAAAATGGCCACTCCTTTGAAGCTGATGGGACAAAATGGCCATCCCTATTGTGCAGGCAGGGCAAAATAGCACTCTGGCCCTCCAAAATGACTGAGAGAGCATGACCTGGTCCCCGGCTTGAAAAGTTTGGGAACCCCTGAACTAGGGGTTGGACTTTATAACCTCACGGGACCCCTTCCCAACTTTGTCATTCCAGAATTGTAGCCTGGAAATCAGCCCACGACATAAAATTATTTCCCTACACCAGGGATTCTCAACCTGCAGCACACGGCACCATTTCATGTGGGGGCCCCACCACCTCCACACCAGGAAGTACCATGTGGTGGAGGAAGGGCAAAATGGCTGTCTGTCCCCTGAAACTGTCTGAGGGAGCGTGACCTCGGCTTAAAAAGGTTGAGAACGCCTGCCCTACACTGTAGGCACCACAAGGGATTTGTAGTTTCGCACCGACTGCTTTTCAAATTCACCTGCTGCCTCTGCTGCGGCACCGGTTTTCTCTCTGTCCTCCCTGCCGGGTCCGCAGTCTAGCTTGCCTTGGGCGGGTGGGGTCGGAGGGGGTGGCAACGTCCTCTCCTCCCGCCGTTCCCGGTCTCTGTGTTTTTTCGCCTTCTTCCTCGACTTGGAGTACAACCCACCGTTGTGTCTGCCGGCCGAGGTGGGGTCCACGTCCAGCCGGGCTGGGGGGGCCGACCGCTCGGACGGCTCAAAGTCCTTCCCGCTGCCGTGGCTGGGGTCGTTGCTGACATCAGCCAGCGGGTCATGAGGCTGGGCTGGATCCAGGGCCGGTGAGGCTGAGGCCGAGACGGAGACTGGGTCACCGGCCAAAGGCCCGTTGGCCGCTTTTAGCCTCCCATTGATGAACGTCCGTTGGGCAAAGTGGGAAATGCGTTGCTTTTTGCTGGCCAAGGGGTCTGTGAATTCCTGGGGCTGAAGTCGTTTCTATTGGGTGGGGAGGAAAGAAGATAAGATTTATATTTTATTATTCTTAAAAGAAGAAAGCATGATTCGTTTGAAAGCTCCAAGATTGGTTGAAAAGATCGGGGCCCGTCAGGGGGTCGATGCCATCAAAGGGCAAAATTAAATTAAATTAAATTAAATTAAATTAAATTAGGCCTCTCTTGCTCAAAAGCCAGTCGTATCCGACTCTAGGGTTCGGTGCTCATCTGTTTACAGGCCCAAAGCCAATGCTGTCTGAGTCTTCAGACGTTTCTCTGGTCACGCGGCAGGCACTAGACCCCAGAGTGCACAGAATGCCACTTACCTTTCCTGCTGAAGCGGTACCTGTTTATCGGTTTGCAATTTCTTGCTTTTGTGCTGCCTAGGATGGCAGGAGAGAGTATACAGATTACAGGAGCTCAAGTGGTTAAGAAGCTTGCCTTGTTAGTGGGAAGGCCGGCAAGTCGGCAGTTCGAGACCTGGGGACGGCATGGAAGGTGTGAGCGCCCATCGTCTGTCCCAGCTCCTGCCAACCTCGCGGTTAGAAATTGCAAGAAATTGCAAGTAGATCAATAGGGACCATTTTGGAGGGAAAAAGATCTCGGGGACATGAAAGGAGCCTCATTCTGGCATCCCCTGAGCGGAGTTCCTCCAGCAAAAATGCTTTCAACCCAGAATAGTTCCTGACACGAAATTATTATTACTGCGAGATTGGCAGGATTAAATTGAATTAAATCAGGTCTCACTTGCTCGAAAGCTAAGTCGTGTCCAACTCTATGGTTCGGTGCTCCTCTCCGTGCTGTCTGTGTCTGGAGACGTTTCCGTGGCCATGTGGCAGGCAGGACTAGATGTATGGAACGCTATTACCTTTCCTGCCAAAGAGGTACCTGTTGATCTACTTCCAAATTTCCTGCTTTCAAACAGCTAGGTTAGCAGGAATAAATTAAGTGCTTCTCTCCCCCCCCCCCCAAATCAGTAACTAACCTGGAGGGCCCAGATCCTTACCTGGGGAGGTGAGGAAGAGACAGGAGCGTTGTCTCTGGCAGGGCTGAAAGTGGGGGTCTCTGTGGGGCAGGCGGCATTTTGCGTCTGGCAGAGTTTCCTGGAAAAGAAAAACACAACAAGTTCAGAAGAAATAGTCAAAAATGGGTGCTGACCCCAAGATTAGCTAGGAAGGCCATGACTAGGAGGAGGGCCTTCTCAGTGGCGGCACCAATGTTGTGGAACTCCCTGCCAGTGGAGCTGTACCTGGTACCATCTCTCCATAGGTTTAGAACAGGGATTCTCAACCAGTGGCCAGTGGGCCGGATTTAGGCCCATGGCGCCATTTCATTTGGGCCTCCCACTGCCTCCTCCACACCAGGAAGTGTCCTGTGGTGGAGGAAGGACCAAATGGCTGTCTGGCCCCCAAAGCTGTCTGAGGGAGAGTGACCCAATGGCCCCCGGCATTAAAAGGTTGAGAACTCCTGCTATAAACAGAGAAGAGCACTGAACCCTAGAGTTGGATATGACTGGATAGCGAATAAGGGAAACCTTTACCTAAATAAATAAATATTTTCCGAGACTCAAGTGCTGCGTGACGGAGTGAGGTTCCCATCATCTGTCCTAGCTCTCCTGGCAAACTAGCCGTTTGAAAGAAATTTGCAACTAGATAATCAGGAACCATTTCTGTAGGGAAAGGTTACAGCGTTCCAGAGTCTAGTCCTGCCTGCCACATGACCATGGAAATGTCTGCAGATGTACATCTTTGGCTGCAAACCGAGATGAGCACCAGACCCTAGAGTCGGACACACCTGGCAAATAAGCCAGCCTTTCTCTCTGCCAACCTTTCTCTTGTCTGGACTGTTTCCCTCCCCTGCAAAGCTCAAAGCTCAGCTTAAAGAAGGACAACGATGTTGGTTTAAAACCACCGTCCCGAAATCCCAGCTGTTTTCTTTGGCAAAGGATTGGAGAGCCGGATGTTTGGCATGCCGGATTAGAAACCAGTGGAAAATTACAAACTGATAAAAAAGGAATTATAATAATAAGAATAAGTCCAGAGTGTCCTTTGTACATAGACGTGCATTTGGGCATTTTTGGGTGAGCAGCCAGGTAAAAATAGACCGCTGGGAAGGATGCACCAGGTTTGGGCAAACAAATGTATTTATTTATTTATTCGGTTCCCGATGAAAAGCCGGAATTCTGAGTTTTCGGTGTCAAAGAATAATTCTGCCCCTCTCAAGCCAAGAAAATGAACAGTTTGCAATTTAAGTCCTGGAAACAGCGCTTGGGGCACTTTCTCTCTCTTTGCTCTGGCTGGAAATCTTTCCTTCTTTCATCACCATTCTGCTTTCGCCGGCCCTTGAGGACTAGGAACTTGATTCCGCCCCCCTCCTCCCCCAGCGAAGATTGGAAACGGATAAACCCTGGTACTATGAGGAAAGGGGCAGTGGGTCATGATGTTTCTGCATCTCCCGCAAAAGGCACACACACTTGTGAGGAAAGCCGCGAGAAAAGAAATCAAGGGGAAACAGCAACCGGGACTTGGGTTGTACTACAGTATGCTGGTCTTTAAAGGAAGGAACAATGGATGGATGGATGGATGGAATGATAGATAGATGAAGGAAGGAGGGAAGACAGATAGATGCATGAATGGATGATAGAAGGAAGGAAGGATGGATGGAATGATAGAGGAAGGAATGAAGTCAGACAGACAGATGCATGAATGGATGATAGAAGGAAGGAAGGAAGGAAGCATAGACAGATGCATGAATTGATAATTGACAGATGTATGAATTGATAGACAGAGATGGATGAAATGATAGACAGATATAAATGCATGAATTGATAGACAGATAGCTAGATTAGATGAATGAACTGATAATCGGCAGGTATATGAATTGATAGACAGACAGATGCATGAAATGATAGACGGACAGATAGAGATGCATGAATTGATAGACAGATAGATTAGATAGATGCATGAACTGATAATCAACAGATTATCAAATCAAATCTTTATTATGGTCCAAGACCAGCACAGTCAGATGTATGAATTGATAAGATAGACAGACAGACAGACACATGAAATGATAGACAGATATAGATGCATGAATTGATAGACAGATAGATGCATGAACTGATAATCAACAGATGTATCAAATCTTTGTTACAGTCCAAGACCAACATAGACAGATGTATGAATAGATAGATAGACAGACAGATTAAATGATACAGATATAGATACATGAATTGATAGACAGATTAGATAGATGCATGAACTGATAATCGACAGATATATGAATTGATATAGATAGATAGATTTGATAGATGCATGAATTGATAATAGATAGAAAAACAGATGCATGAAATGATAAGACACAGATATAGATAGATGCATAAAGTGACAGACATAGATAGACAAATGTTGTGTTTCAAGGGTCGAAACGTACAGGATGGTCCTTCTTACCGGAAGAGGGTCCTTTTCAGCAACTGCTGGTCTCCTTCCGAGTAACCGGGCCAGTCTCTCTGCACCTCCTTGTAAAGGCCATCTTTCAGCGTGCAGGTGCTGTCTTTGGCGTTCACGTTGGCAACCTGTGGGGTGGAAGAGGAGGAACAGATGAGGAAAAGCTGGTTCAGGGGGTCAAGCCAACGTTTGGACCTCTTTCCACACCGGAGAAATGGTCCCTTCGTGCAGATGACTACCACGGGTGACCTTCACAGAATTTGTGGAAATAAATACTGTACTGTGGGGAGAAGAAGATGAAGAAGAGAGAAGAAAGAAGAGAAGAAGGAGGGAGAAGGATTTTTATACCACCTATTTGGGAAATTTCCCACTTTCGGCGGTGTATATACAACTATCAAATATCATAAAAAAACACAAGAAATTAAAAAATAAGCCAACCTAATAAATACATCCTAAAATAAAATAACTGGCCTCTGTGGGCACAGAGGATCCTAAAATACTGGCTGGTTAGTTTATTGCTAAGGAAATAAAATTGTGAAAAGGTTTCTTTGAATAGGAAAGTTTTGAATTGTTTTTTGAAGATATCCAGGGATATGATATCATCAAAGAAGGAGAAGAAGGAAGAGGAGGAGGAAAAGGAGAAAGAAAAGAAAGGAGAAGAAGAAGAAGGAAGAGGAGGAGAAAGTGAAGAAGAAAGAGGGAGAAGAAAGAAGGAAAAGGGAGGAAAAGAAGTAGGATGGAGGACAAGGGAGAAGAAAAAGAAAGAAAAAAGAAGAGGAGGAGGAGGAAGCAGGAAGGAGAAGAAGGAAAAGAAAGAAGAAAGAGAAGGAGAAGAAGAAAACAAGAAAGAAGGAGGAGAAGGGAGACGAAAAAGAAAGGAGAAGACGAAGAAAGAAAAAGGAAGGAGGAGAAGTAGAAGAAGAAAAAAGAAGAAAGAAAAAGGGAGGAGGAGAAAGAAGAGGAGGAGGAAGGAGAGGAGGAAGGAGAAAAAAAGAAAGAAGAAGTAGAAGAAGAGGAGAAAAGAAGAAAGAGACAAGGAAGGAAGGAGAAGGGAGAAAAAGAAAGGAGGAGGAGTGGAAGAAGAGAAAGAATAAGGGAGAGGAGAAGGGGAAGAAGGAAGAAGGGAGAAGAAAAAGAAAGAAGGAAGAAGAGGAAGAAGGAAAAGGGAGAAGAAGAAAGAGAAGAAGAAAACAAAAGGGTAAAATTGAGGAGTAGGAGTTTTAGGGTCCTTTCCAAAGGCCCCTCTCCCCCACCCCTTTTCTCCCTTGCCCTCTCCTCCTCCTCCTGCTGGTGGTCCAGGGGTGGGGATGGGGGCCTGTACCTGTTGCAAGACTCCGTCCAGGGCCTCTTTCTCCTGAGGCAGGAGGCCGTCTTTCTGCAGCCGCAGGAGCAACTCGGGCTTTTTGTAAGGCTTGAGGGCCAGGAGGTGGACGGCCCGGTCCCGGAGCGGCCGCTGGGAGACGGCACTGTTCCCCTTCTTGATGATGGCGCTGGCCAGGTTGACCGGCGTCGGGTGCTTCCGCGAGGGGACGGCCTCTGAGACCCCCTGGGCTGGACGCCGGACTTTCACCGTTTTCCCTGAATGCCGGGGGAAAAGAAAGAGAAAATTGGAGGGGGGGGGGAGAGCCTGATTAGACGAATCTCTTCCTTTTTAACGCCCTTGGGTCCATTCCCGCGTCACATTTTGGCTCGGCTGCCTGAATGAGGAGTTTTTTTAGCTCCTCCATTCTGCCTTGTCCTGTTTGAATCTCTGCGGTATTTCTACAATTTGACTTCATTTGTGTAATATTGATGTTCCTCATCTCTTGACCAAAATGTGGTGCTCTCTTGTGAGATGAGGATCTGTAGCAATCTAGGATATACTGTAGATAGATATTTCTACAATTTTAAACTTCCATCTATCTATCTATCTATTCATGCATTCCATGTATGTATCTATCTATCCATGCATTCCATCTATCTATCTATTCATGAATTCTATCTACCTACCTACCTATCAATCCATCCATCCTTGTAAAAAAAAAAAACATCGGCCAATTGATCAATCAATCCATTCTCCCTTCCTCCTTCTCTGGATGCATAGATGGATGGACAGACACAGGACTGTGGTGGCTATTTTGGACACCGGGACAATCCCCGGTGTGCCATAGAGTCTGGCGCCCCCCCCCCCCAGAGGCGAGCAGAAGTATGACACCGAGTGGCTACACAATGGCGCAAGTCGATTTCCACCCAAGCCGGAACCTTTGAGGTAGCAAGGCGTTGTCTCTGTGAGGCGGGTATTGCTGTGCACCAACCAGCCCTGTTCCCGCCATGGCCTCGGTCATCCCGCACTCAACCCCATAGGCTCCGCCCCCTGTCCACCACCCTTTTAGCATAGCCAGCATGCCCCTGGACGGACAGACATGCATGAATGAATGATACACACACACACATACATCCCATTCTAAGACTAAGACCACCATCGCCATCACCAGCAAAGAGTGCTAAAGGCAAAGGAGAGGGTCGTCTCACCCCTGTACTGGGCTCCGGTTTTGATGACGATGGCTCCCCGGCTGCGGGTCTCCTCCTCGACCAGCGCCATGCTCTGCTTGGCCTTCTGGTAGGAATCGTCGGTGGCACAGACGGTGATCTTGTCCTGGACCCCTCCCAGGCAGTCCAGTTGGATGTCCCCCGTGCTGGAGGTGGCAGGGAGGGAGGGAGGGAGGAAGAACAGGGGGAAACAGGTCACAAAAGCAGCGGAAGGGTTTGTGTGCACCTTCAATGCAATGGGGAAGGGACGAGTGACACAAAGAGCAGTTTACTTGTAAAAATGTTACCTGGGGGAGGGAATGAGGGAGGTCATGGTGCTGCATTTACAGCCACAGGTAAGTTTATTTATTTGAATTTATATTGCCGCCCTCTCGCCAAGGCGACTCCGGGTGGCTCACAAGTATAAAAAACATCACATAGCTATAAAATCATAAAACCTTATTTAAAAACCATTAAAATACCATCCCCAATCAACCACAACTTTAAAAATCCCAGGCGGTCCTCATATAAGCCAGCAAAGTGGGGGTTACTGCAACAGCAGCACCCCATACCGGTCGTGCAAACTGCAACGACCCTGGCGGGTGTCAAGGAGTAACAAATTCTAGAAACTTTCAAATTCTCTCCACACCCAAAGGGATAAAAGAGGAAGAGGAGAAGAAAAAAGGAGAAGGGGAGAAAAGAAAAAGAAGGAATGAGGAGAAAAAGGAAGAAAGGAGATTGAAAGAAAGAAGATGACAGATGAAAGAAGGAAGAAGAATGAAAGGAGAAAAAGGAAGGAGGAGAAGAAGGAAGATGAAAGAAGAATGAAAGAAAGGAGAAGGAAGAGGAAAGGAGAAGAAAGAAGGAAGAAGATGATAGATGAAAGAAAAAGAATGAAAGGAAGAAGAATGAAAGAAAGGAGAAGAAAGATGACAGATGAAAGAAAAAGAATGAAAGAAAGAAGAATAAATGAAAGGAAGAAGGAAGGAAAGAAGAAGGAAGATGAAAGGAAGAAGGAAAGAAAGGAGAAGGAAGAAAGGAGAAGAAAGAAGGAGGAAAGATGACAGATAAAAGAAAAAGAACAAAAGAAAGAAGGAAGAAGAAAAAAGAATGAAAGGAAGAAGAATGAAAGAGAAGGAAGAAAGAAGGATAATGAAAGAAAGAAGAAGGAAGATGACAGATGAAAGAATGAAAGGAGGAAGAATGAAAGGAAGAAGAATGAAAGGAAGAATAAAGAAGCAGAAATATGGAAGGAAAGAAGATGAATGAAGAAAGATGATGAAAGAATGAGAGAAAGAAGAAAAAAGGAAGAAAGTGAATGAAAGAAATAAGAAAGAATGAAGAAATTACTTTCAAAAGAAGAAAAGGTATTTTAAAAAGTATTTTCTTCAAACGCTCCTTAGTTTACACCATTCTTTTCTCAATTCCAAATACCAAAACAAGTTTAGCCTTTCCTGTTTTTCAAAGTGTTTTCAAGATGCAATTGTCGGTGTTGCCCATCAGAGGGAAACCGAGTGTGCTTCTCTGTCATTTTTTGCCTCCCCCCCACCCCGCCCCAAAGGCCTCTATTGCAGTACCTTTAATGCAATTAAATACTTCTGGGATCGAAGCCAAAAATAACAGCTTTCTTTCAAGCGAAGTGTCTCCATTGCTAACGTCTCCATTGGGAAGGTAATATTCCTGGCATTTCTCCATTTACAGCCCAAGAACCAGCACTATCTGAGCCTGCAGACGTTTCTGTGGCCACGTAGCAGGCAGGACTAGATGCACGGAGCACTGTAACCTTCCCCGCTAAAGTGGTACCTGTTTATCTACTTGCAAATTTCATTTTTTCAAAACTGCTCAGTTGGCAGGAACTGGGACAGAGGACAGGAGAGCACACTCCGTCGCGCGGCACTCACTCAGAGGTCTTGGACGCTGACCTTCCGGTCATCAAGTTCTGCCGCGGGAAAGTGTTGCTTACCTGGAGACATATTGCTGGATGCAGTCAAAGCTCCCTTGGAGACTGTCCTTTCCGATATTGGAGAGATAAAACGAGAAGGTCTGGACCCCGGAGGGACAGTTCGGCCGGGGTATCGAGATGTGCTGTTTAAGAGAGAGAGAAAATCCATTTACATCATGGTTTAAAGCAGGAGTTCCTAAGGCTTGCGGGCCGGATTTGGCCCACAGCACCATTTCATGTGGCCCTCGCACCCCTCCAAGGGCATTCAAGAAACAAAATGCCCCCCCCCCCCTTTGAAACTGTTGGGACAAAATGGCTGCCCCCATTATGCAGGCAGGGCAAAATGACCGTCTGGCCCTTGAAGCTGACTGAGAGGACATGCCCTGGTCCCCGGCTTGAAAAGGTTGGGAACCCCTGGTTTAAAGCCTAGATCAGTGATGATGAACCTTGGCACTCGAGGTGTTCTTGGACTTCAATTCCCAGAAGCCCTGATCAGCAGGAGTGCTGATGAGGGCTTCTGGAACTTGTAGTCCAAGAATACCTGGAGTGCCAAGGTTCGTCATCACTGGTCTAGCTGGTCAAAAGAATGCTTGGCCAGTTATTTATCCTAATCGCAGAACTTTTGAGATAGACTAGACCAGGGGTACCCAATCATTTTTTGGGGCCATGCCCCACCTAAGCATCTCTAAAATCCTGATGCCTCCCCCCCCCCCATAACACACAGTAGAATTCTTATTATTCAAAAAGTGAACTCCTTATTCATGTGGAGAAAGCCTGAAAGGCCATTCACTGTTAATCACTCATTCTCGAATCTGGAAGATAATTCACCTAAATGACATGTTTAGGTAGGTAGACAGCAGGAAGGCAATCAATACAGAGAAAATCAATCAAGATAGGTAGACTGGCAATCAATGAATCAACGAATGAATCAAGACAGACAGACACTTAATCAAGGCAATCAATAAATGAATCAAGACAGACAGACAATCAATCAAGATAGACAGACTGGCAATTAATGTATGAATCAAGACAGACAGAGACAGACAGACAGACTATCAATATAGACAATGAATCAATGACAGAAACAGAAATCAATCAAGATAGACTGCCAATCAATAAATCAATGAATGAATCTATACAGCTAGACAGACAATCAATCTAGACAATAAATCAATCAATGAATCAAGACAGACAGACAATCAATCAAGATAGATAGACTGGCAATCAATGAATCAACAAATGAATCTAAACAGACAGAGACAGAAAATCAATCTAGACAATAAATCAATCAATGAATCAAGACAGACAGGCAGACAATCAACCAATCAAGATAGATAGACTGGCAACCAATGAATCAACAAATGAATCTAAACACACACACACACACACAGAGAGAGAGAGAGAGAGAGACAGACAGACAGACAATCAATCTATCTATCAATGAGTGAATCCAGACAGACAGACAATCAATCAATCAATCTAGATAGACAGATAATAAATCAAAATAGACTGGCAATCAATGAATGAACCAAGACAGATAGACGCAGACAATCAATCAAAATAGATAAGACAGATGGGCAATCAATAACCAATGAATCAATCAATGAATCAAGATAGAAAATCAATCAATCTTCCTAGACAGGCTGAAAACCAATAATCAATCCAGATAGAGAGAAAAGAGAGGTGAGCTGTCAAAACACAGCTAACCCCGCCTTCCCCCTTTTTTGGGGTGGATGGGTTTGTCGGATTTCTTTGTATTTCTTTGAAAGTGCCTCAAAAGTCGTTAGCAGAGGAAATAGCATGGGGGGTCAGTCACACTTCAGCTCCTTAATTAGTATTTATGAGAGCAATTTGTTTCGTTATCACTGGAGAGGGTGTGCCTGTCCATCAACACCTGCTTGCAAAAGTTGACACACACACACACACACATGTGACTTTTGCTCTTACCAGGAACCGTGTAAAAAACAAGACGGCCAATACCACAAAAATATAAAAATGTTGGGTTTCAATTGAGCCTCATCTCCGAGAATAGAATTAACGGCCCTTTCTGTTGCCAGGTGGAAATGCAGCTCTGAACCAAGAGGAGGCCCACGAAATGGATTTGGTAGAAAAAGCAGAGAATTGGGAAATCAGGAAATGGGGGGTCCCAAAGGGTCAACTAGACCGACCCCAGAAGCCAAGCAGGGAAAGCCACAGTAGGTGAAACACGCTTGACACCTAAGCCCGATTCTCCCTCTTTAGCTATACTGTATTTTTAGAAAATAAAACACAATTGAAATCTTTTCGCTCTAAAGAGGAGTCCTGGTGGCGCAGGGGTGAAATTGCTGTCCTGCAACCAAAAGGCTGTGAGTTTGATCCTGATCAGGGCTCAAGGTTGACTCAGCCTTCCATCCTTTCGAGGTCAGGGAAATGAGTCCCCAGCATGCTGGGGGCAAAATGCTCATTAACTTGTGAACTGCCCAGAGACAGTGCACTAAAGGGCTATGGGCGAAGGGTATAGAAGTGTGATTGCTTTTTAAAGAAATCCTTTCAAGATTGCCCAACCAATAGGTTTAAATTCACTTGGTACTCTTAATGTTGCCAATGGGATGTGGTCTCTGGGGGCATCGTTAGCGTTTACGTCCATAATTGAGGCTTGCTTGGTTTATTGTGTCCTGGCTTTGTGTATCGTATTATGTTTACTTTTTATATACTTGTAAAAAAAAACTTTTAATTTGTGGTACGCCATCCAGAGTGGGAGATTATCCCAGATGGGCAGGATATACATGTAATATACAGGTGAAATTCGGAAAATTAGAATATTATGCAAATGTTCATTCATTTCACTTAAAAGGTGAAACAAATATATGAGACAGACTCACTACATGCAAAGCGAGAGATGTCATGCCTTTATTCATTATAATCGTGATGATCATGGCATACAGCGTACGTGAGATTATGTGATGATTATGGGGTACATGAGATTGGGGGGGTTGGGGTTTTTCCTAAACTGTAAACCATAAGCATCAATATTATAACAAAGTAAGGCTTGAACTATCTCGCTTTGCGTGCAATGAGTCTATCTCATATATTTGTTTCACGTTTTAAGTTGCATTACTGAAGTGAATAAACATTTGTACGATATTCTAATTTTCCAAGTTTCACCTATAGATAGATAGACAAGTTAGATAAAATGTGTGAAGAAAGATAGAAAGAAAGAAAAAAAGAACAGTTTGACTGAAGAAAGAACAGTTTGACTGAAGAAAGAATAGTTTGATTGAAGAAAGAAAAAAAGAACAGATTAACTGAAGAAAGAAAAAAAGTATGAATGAAGAAAGAAAGAAAAGTTTGACTGAAGAGAAAGAACAGTTTCACTGAAGAAAGAACAGTTTGACTAAAGAAAGAAAAGTTTGACTGAAGAAATAAAGAAGGAAAGAAAAGTTTGACTGAAGAAATAAAGAACAGATTGATTGAAGAAAGGAAAGAAAGAAAGAAAAGTTTGACTGAAGAAAAAAAGAAAGAAGGAAAAGTTTGACTGAGGAAAGAAAGAACAGATTGACTGAAGAAAGAAAGAAGAAAGACAGACAAAGTTTTGTCATGAATTGGAGAGTTAATCTATAGAACTGATGAATACCATGAAAAAAGTTACAGGTCAAAAATAGCAGAAGGGGAGAGAATGTTTGGTTGAAGATAATTAAAATGATTAACCTGAGAATTATAATGCTGTTTGTAAGGCTTTGAGTGTTTTTTATGTTGGATTTTGTTTGTTTCTTTGCCAAAAGAAAAAAAATTATCTCAGAAGTTGCAGGAGCAAAATTAAAAATTAAAAAATTAAAAAAAAAGTATTTATTTTACAAATCAAGATTCTGCTCCAAGAACCAGCCACCCGTCTTAGGGCCGCACACCGGACATGATCCTGTATCGCTTACGCCTGACTCTCTTACACAAGAGCATCAAAAGTATGAAAAATAAATAAATAAATTTTCTGTAGGCACACCTTCGTACGACTGGGCTAACTTCTAGCCATGGAAATGTGACAGTTGTGTGAAAAGCAACGGGGGGAACTAACTGGCCTTACATGTGCAATTAATATTTCAACTGGGCTTCAACTTCAACTCCCAGAAGCCCAAGTCAGTCAGTGTACCTGCTGCTGCTGAGCAGGGCATTCAGGGAATTGAAGTCCAAGAACATCCAGAGAGCCAAGTTTGAGGGCCTATGACAGTGATGGCCAACCATGGCACTCATGGTGTTCTTGGACTTCAATTCCAAGAAGCCCTGACCAACAGGAGTGCTGACTTGGGCTTCTGGGAATTGAAGTCCAAAAACATTTGAAATGCCAAGGTTGGCCATCACTGACCTATGATCTAGACCGGGGTCATTAAAAATGGCTCTCTAGATGTTCTTGGACTTCAATTCCCAGAAAACCAAGTCAGCACTCTTGCTGATCAGGGCTCTTGGGAATTGAAGTTCAAGAACACCTGGAGTGCCAAAGTTCGCCATCACTGCTCTAGATCCAGCCAGCTTCCTGTTGAGAAAGAAAATCCCCAGCATGCACTGGGGCAGAAACAGGAACTTTAGGATGAACTAGGCTTAGCTTAGGGACTTAAAAGAGACCCTTGAGGCTATTTCCCCCATATTTAACTGCCTAGAAGATGTGTGCAGGTTAGGTAGAATGGGGGTGTTGTCTTTTTAAAAAAATAAACATATGAAAAGAGGCGGAAAAAATAAGAATTTTTAATATCTATTGAGTCTCTGGGACTTACCCCCTGGTTTCCTCGAAACTGAATGGATGGTTTCAGCGCCATCAAATCCTGAAATGGAAAGAAGAGAAAGAAAGGATTAGCATCGAAAGCAAGGCACAGACGAGGCATTAAGATTTCCCATCCCAAGAAAGGAAAATGGTTGTTTTAGCCACCAGGATTTAGCCCTCCCATGGGCCAGATTGCATCCTAGACTGCTTTCCACTTCTCTTGTGGGGCAGAAAAAGGGTTCTGTGGAGGGCTTCGGCTGCAGACGCGAAAAGCTGAATGGAGCCTCCACGCGCAGTGGCACTCTATCTGGAAACAGAACTTCTCCATCCACAGAGATGGGCAAAGTGTAGCCAAAGGAAAAGGGCATTTTGAACGTTAAGTGAACAAATGTCTCCCTTGACCCTGCCACTGTGTCTATGAGCCAGGAGGCAGGTAAAAGAACTTGGTGCAAGATGAAGATGAAAGAGGAGAAGGAAGAAGAAAAGGAAACGAAGAAAGAAGGAGGAGAAGAAGGAGAAAGAGGAGGAGAAAAAGGAGAAGAAGGAAAAGAGACAGGGAAGCAGAAGAGAGAAAGACAAGAAAGAGAGAAGGAGAAGAAAGAAGAAGAGAAAGAGAAGAAGAGAGAAGAAAGGGGAGAAGAAGACAAAGCAGAAGTAGGAAGGAAAGAAGATGGAGAAGGAAGGAAAAGAAGAAACAGGAGTAGAGAAAGAAGAGAAGGAAGGAGAAAGAAGAAAGGGGAGAAGCAGCAGAAGAAAGAAAATGAAGGAAGGAGGGAAGCTGGAGAAAGAAGGAACGAGAAGAAGAGGAGGAGAAGAAAGGAGAAAGAGGAGGCAAAAGAAGGAAGGAGAAAAGGAGAAGAGAGAAAACGAAGGAAGGCGGGAAGATGGAGAAGGAGAAGGAACAAGAAGAAAGAGGAGAAGAAAGAAGAAAGGGGAGAAGGAGACAGAGAAGCAGATGAAGAGAGATAGAGAAGAAGGAGGAGGGAAGATGAAGAAGGAAGGAGAAGAAAAAAGGAGAAAGAGAAGGAGATAAAGAAGAAAAGAGAAGAGAAAGAAGAGAAAGAGAATAAAGAGAAAAGAAGGAGAAAAAGGAAGGAAGAAGAGAAAGAGAAGAAGGTCAAATCAATTTTGACATGCTGTGATTCAAATGCCTGTTGCCTGTCTCAGTTTTGTCTATAATGAGACTTTTCTCTCTTTAGCTACTTTGCTAAAGAGAAGCTACTGTATATGCAAAATGTATAATAAAGCCTTTCTCTCTCTCTTACTTCTGGTGCACGTATTCCTTTCGCTACCCAGACCCACTCAAGAGCTGCGATTTGCCCATTTTGGGCAAGAAAGGCTGTACGTCTGCTGGGTACAAGACAGAGGCGAAAGGCCATAATATCCCTGTAACCGCTGTTTGTGTCGAGCCTGGGACGACTGAATAGCCAAGATGATGCGGACCAGGTGGAAACTCTCCTGGCTCCACCTGGGACCACAGGTAGCTTCGTATCTGTGCCTCCACCCTGAAAACTCTCGCCTGGGTTTCCATCTTTTGCCTGCTTCCCTCTCCTCAAACCCTCTTTGCCTCCATCGCAGCTAGAAATATAAACTCCCCCCCCCCCCATGATAAATGAGTGAATACGGAGATTAAGCTGGGGGATTTGCAAACTTTTGTTCCTCTTGGCTATTTTTTTTTTTTTTGGCAACTGCTGGGAAATTAGCTGACCTCGGCAAAACTACCCTTACAGGAACCCAACGTCAACAACGGTCTGGGTGAGACTAGCTCCCAGGAAAGACACCATAATTTGCCCATCGCATTTTATCCGTGCCCCAAACAGCACCGGGACACCCTGAAAATTTCGCACAATTATAAAATCCAGCCGAGGCCCGGTGGAAAGGCAAGAAATTTGCAAGTAGATAAATAGGTACCGCTTCGGCAAGAAAGGTTACAGTGTTCCATGTGCTCCGGTGGCTTGTTCTGCCTGCCACGTGACCATGGAAAGGTCTGCAGACTCAATGGGCTTACTCTATGGTTCTTTGGCCAGAAACACAGATGAGCACTGAACCCTAGTCAGACACGGCTAACTTTTCGAGCAAGGGAGACCTTGGCTTTTACTAACGTAAACTGGGGATTTAGTGGTTAAAAATCTGAGCTTGATAGTTGGTAAAGGTCAGCAGTTCGAGACCTGAGCGCTGCGTTACAGAGTGAGCACCCATTATCTGTCCCAGCTCCTGATAAATCTAGCCGTTTGAAAGCAAGACAATTTGCAAGCAGCTTAACAGGTGCCACTTTGGCAGGTAAGGTACTTACCTAGCAGCATTCCATGTGTTCTTGCAACCTAGCAATGTGAAAGCAAGAAATTTGCAAGGAGGTAAACAGGTACCACTTTGGTGGGAAGGGTAGCAGCATTCCGTGTGCTCCTGCCAACCTAGCAATGTGAAAGCAAGAAATTTGCAAGGAGGTAAACAGGTACCCCTTTGGCAGGTAAGGTAGCAGCATTTATTTATTTATTTTATCGATTTATATCCTGCCCTCCAGGTGGGAACACCACTCAGGGCGGCTGAGCGCATTCCGTGTGCTCCTGCCAACCTAGCAATGCGAAAGCAAGAAATTTACAAGGAGGTAAGCAAGTACCACTTTGGTAGGCAAGGTAACAGCGTTCTGTGATCTGCTTTGATTTGGACTCCTACACTGATCAAGAGAGGTTGGGCTGGATGGCCTCACAGGTCCCTTCCAACTCAGTGATTCTGTGGACGCAACAAAAATTTGCAAGTAGATAAACAGGTACCACTTCGGCAGGAAAGGTTACAGTGTTCTGTGCTGCCAGGTCTGTTCTCGCTGGGCTTGCCACTAGCCTTGTGCAACTAAAGTTCAAATTAAACCCTGGGGAAGTTTGCAGAAAGACACTGACCTCGAGTACTCTTTCAGCCATTTGGATTGCATCCTCCCCGAATGGAGAAATCCAGGAGTGAACTGCGGCTAGAGTAAGCCCCTTGATTCAGGAGAGCTGGCATAAGTGTCACCTTTACTCACTTTCCTGCCGATTCTCACGGTGACTTACAGCTGGATTTCAGCCACGGGAAAGTTTAGCCAGGGATTTAAAGTCCCCGGGCAGCGATCCCAATATTTGTCCCCATTCCCAGATCCGAAAGCAGGCTTCTCAAATATCCAGGAGGGCCCGATCGGTTCCCTTTTGGACTTTTCCCTCGCTGGAGAATCGAGTTTGCTACCTTGGCAGGGACGCACGGAACACTGTTACCTTTCCCACATAAGCGGTACCTGTTTATCTACTTACAAATGTCTTGCTTTCGAACTGTTAGGCTGGCAGGAGCGCACGGAACACCGTAACCTTTCCCGCCGAAGCAGTACCTGTTTATCTACTTGCAAATTCCTTGCTTTCAAACTGCTAGGCTGGCAGGAGCGCATGGAATCCTGTAACCTTTCCTGCCTAAGTGGTACCTGTTTAATCTACTTGCAAATCCCTTGCTTTCAAACTGCTAGGCTGGCAGGTGCACACAGAACACTGTAACCTTTCTTGCCAAAGCAGTACCTGTTTATCTACTTGCAAATCCCTTGCTTTCAAACTCCTGGGTTGGCAGGAACTGCTTTAAGGTCCCACAAAAATCTTTGCTGTTCCTCCTGCAACCGGGCTCAGGCATTTCTACCCCAAATGGCTGGCTCCCCGCCCCCCGCCGTTGCCGCCCATTTCCAAAAACGCAGCTCAGGCCTGGCTCAGTTTTAAAGGCCATGGAGGGAAATACCACATTTCCCTGTGAAAAGGTTTTAGCCCTGAACTCCCTCCTTCCCCTTCTCTCGAAACCAAAAGCCACTTCCGTGTTCAATCTAATTTTGTCGGTCCTGGGCTCCCCCGCCTCCAGCTACGTGCAGCGCCACAGAGAGCCCTGGGAAAACACCGGACTGGACAAATGACCGCTTGGGGCTTATTATGAAAAAGATGGCTAAAAAAGTTAATATAAATATAGGTCAAGGTCTCCCTTGCTTGAAAGCCAGCCGTGTCCGACTCCAGGGGTTCAGTGCTCGTCTCCGTTGACAGCCAAGGAACTGGCGCCGTCTGAGTCTGCAGATGTTTCCGTAGACATGTGGCAGGCAGGACTAGATACTGGAACGCTGTTACCTTTCCTGCTTAAGCAGTACCTGTTTAAAGGTAGAGGTTTCCCTTGCTCAAAAGCCAGTCGTATGCGACTCTAGGGTTCAGCGCTCAGCTCTGTTTCAAAGCCAGAGAGCCAGCGCTGTCTGCTTCTGCAGACGTTTCTGTGGTCACGTGGCAGGCACCGGAGCACACGGAACGCTGTTACTTTCCCACTGAAGTGGTCTTAGCCACTTGTGCCACTGCAGTACCGGCTTATCTACTTGCGAACCTAATGCAATTTCGAACAGCTAGCAGTTCAAAACCTGAGTACTGCTAGACAGTATTCAGCTTCTGCCACAACATGCAGGGGAAAAACGAGAAAAGGGTTGCATAACAGCACTCCGTCTGCCTCTTGAATCGCATAGCAACGGCGCTGCTTTCCTGACACGAAATGATCAGAAAAACCCTTCCGTGTGTCTCTGAGAAGCCGAGAAACAAAACCTGGCAGTTTCGGACCAGATGCACGAAAGAGAGAAAAAGCAGCAGATTTCAGACCGGATTTGATGGAAATGTAAGACACGGTCCACGTTTGGCGCTTCTGTATTGACTCCCCCAAAGGTTTGGAGGCCTTTTAGCTTACTTTGGGAGGTATAAAGCACAGATGTGCCACAGTTTTAGGGTAACCTGAGAACCAAAATACATTTCAATGGTTGTCAACTTTTCTATCAGATCAGCTTCCCCTGCTTTATAGCTCAATCTATATTGGGGATGAGCGATACAGATGTGGATTTTTATTTGATATTATGGCTGTTGTACGACTCTCAGAGTTGTTCATGTTCGCTTGCTTGCTCGATCTATCATCCACTCATGCATCATGTCTCTTCTTTCCTTCCATCCATTAAACCAGAAGTTCTCAACCTTTTAAAGCCGGGGGCCGGGCCACGCTCCCTCAGACAGCTTCAGGGGCCAGGGGGCCATTTTGCCCTTCCTCCACCACATGGCACTTGCGGGTGTGGTGGAGGTGGGCCACATGAAATGGTACTGCTGGCCGCATTCGGCCCAAAGGCCACAGGTTGAACATCCCTGCATTAAACTATCTACAGTAGAAACTCGGATAACGCTAAAACTTGGTTCCACAAGTCTTAGCATCACATTTTTAACGTTATCCAATGCACGCATTGTAACCAGCACAAGCTTTAGTGAACGGTGTCCGGCACATGCCATAGGATTTTAACATTATGCGATGCAATCCCCCCCGATTGCTTAACGTTATGCGGTTTTAGCGTTATCTGATGTACTGTATTACTGTAACTTGATTGTAAGCCTGCCTATCTATCCATCAATCTATCATCTACTCATGCATCATCTATCTCTCTTCCTTCCTTCTATTCATCTATTAATCTAGCTATTTAGATTCCCAGTCTATCAATCTATCCATCTACAATGTGGCCCATAAATCCCTACCCGTCCATATGTATTGTAACTTCCCCCCATTTTTTCCAGAGAAATATAGCTGATTTAAGCCCATTTACACTTGAAGAGCGTATCGTGACATGTACGGGTGTACATGAGCACAAGAATACTGGTGACAGCCTGGATACAATAAGTGGCCAATTTAGAGAAAGATTCAATATGGACTTCTGTCTGTCTGTCTATCTACAGTAAAAAAAACCAGGTTACAACAGAGATCCGTTCCAAAAACCTCCGTTGTAACCTGAAAAAAATGTAACCCGAAATATCCATAGGGATGCATTGGAAAATTAAACAATGGTCCTGAATTGATCATTGTAAACTGAAACAAATACATTAAAAGATTTGTAAACCCAGACAGCATTTTCATAGGATTTGCCATTGTAAACCAGAGCAAACTTAAACCGAGGCGGTTGTAACCCAGGGTTTTACTGTACCTATCTATCTATCTGTCTATCAGTCTGTCTGTCTATTTCATCTCTGTGCCTATCTATCTAACCCAGTGGATCGCAAGGTGGGGCCTAGGCCCCACTGGGGGACTTCCAATTCCCAGAAGCCTCCATCTGTCCATGGGCTGGTTCCATGCTTTGGGAAACTGACAGATCTTCTGGGAATTGAAGTCCAAGAACCAAAAGTTGGGGAAATCCTGGTCTTCTACTCTACCACCATCGCAGACTCACCTGGCCAGGATAGCTCTTAGGGTCCCCTTCCTCCTTCGCAAAGGAGACCTGAGTTTCCTAACCCTCTCTCGTTTCCCCATAAAATGGCCACAGACGGCCCCATAGAGGCAGTCCTTGCCCAGCCAGTGGTCTCTCTCTTCAGAAGCACCTTCCATGGGTTACGACAGTGTTTAGGGTAATGGCAGCCAGCGAGAGGATGGGTGTGGAATGGAGACACTTTGCCGGGAAGGGAGGGGGAAAAAAATCCACCCGGGATGGATTTCCAGCGGGCGACGCAACAGAGAGAGACCTGTCGGAGGAGGTTTTTAAGTATAGGGTGGGGCCCGGATGCATAGGGCGGCACCAGCTTGGGTACAAGAGGCTGTCCCTTCCATGGCTCCTTCGTGGAGAGAATGAAGGCGACGCGACAAAATCCACCGAGGGTATCCCTGTTTAATCCAGCATTTCCCCAACCTTTGATCCTTGGACTTCAATTCCCAGAAGACCTAGGTCAGTTCCCCAAAGCACAGAACAACCAATGGCCTGACAGAGGCTTCTGGGAATTGAAGCCCCCTGGTGGGACCTGGGGCCCCCACGTCGGGAACCAATGGGATAGATAGATAGATAGATAGATAGATAGATAGATAGATAGATAGATAGATAGATAGATAGATAGATAGATAGATAGATAGATAGATAGATAGATAGATAGATAGATAGATAGATAGATAGATAGATAGAGGCACAGAGAGGTTAGAGAAAGAGCCTCCTCGAAGATTGTGGTATTTTTGACTCACAATCGGGTGTACCCTGGGCAACGGCAATCTTGTGTTGCCAGCTAATCTTTCTCACACTAGGTCAGGTGAAAGGAGCTACAAAATGAATTGACCAAAAGGTGGCTTCATTTTTGGCAGTTTCATGTCTGAACTAGATGTGGTAGAAGAATAAGTGTTTCCCAACCTTTGGGTTTTGGGCTTCAATTCCCAGAAGCCTTAGTCAATACCCCAAAGCGCTGATCAGCCAACGGACTCAAGTGGGAGGTTGCTGTTAGATAACAACACATTCTGTGTGAATGTGGAGAGGTACAAAATCCATTGGCTCATTTATTGGTCTGCCGATCACTATCAGAAAGATGCACCGATGAAGACTTGAGTTTGGCCAACACCAAAGCCAAGAAAGTGGCTTAATTTGGGAAGTCCAGGGTTTGACCGGGACACAAAAGAAGAAGAACCAGAAACATCCACCCACGAGGACTTGAGTTTGGCCAACGCTAAAGCCAAGAAAGTGGCTTCATTTGGGCAGTCTAGGGTTTGATTGGGACATGGAAGAAGATTATTCACTGGGCCTTTTAACTCCGGACACAGCCACTTGTGGAAGCGCGACAACTACAATCCATCTATGCCAGGCCGGGTGTCACAACACTCACACCCAGTATTAAAAATAGTGCCAACACACTCAAGTCCTGGACAGGGCTTCGCACCAGAGGCAGGGGTCGTCCTTGCTACGGTCCTGCCAAAAGAAAAATGTGCCCTAACCCGATCCTGCAAAATTTGGCAGCAGGATATCGATTGCAATTAAAAACAACCCACAAATGCACAAAATTCAGCCTCCCAAAAGTCAACTTCTCAAACAAGAGTTGATTTTTTTTTAATGCCCCACAGTTGGCATTATTTGGAGACGGCGCAGGATTTCAACACCCGCCAATGTTGCGCCCCCCCCTTCCCGGTGCCAAAGGAGAGCAATAGGGCTTTGACAGCACCCCAAGAAACCCAAGCTGGCGACTCCACCAATCATCATCATCCCTGTCCGGAGCAGAACAACAAACCCTCCTTTCACTTTGAACACATTTCTCTTAGGGCTCGGCTTCTCCAAAAACTGAGCAAACAAGAGTTGTTGCAACTCATCTGAACCGATTTGGTGCAGGCTTCGGAGTCACACAGGAGTCTTGGGCGGGAGGTTTCGACAGAAGAGGGAAAGGGTGAGGCAAGAGGGTGGAAAAGATGTGCATATAAATTGGCCTTGAAAGGGCAGCTTCCTGTCTCCACCGTCAGAAAGGGGGAAATACCTGCCTGAAGAATAAACCTGTGTGACACGGAAGCTTTCTACATCCTCCCAACAAAAAGAATACCCTTCCACTCCAAGCTAGTGAAGAAAAAATATCCCTTTCCTATCAACCCAGAATAATTTATGACATGAAATTATTATTATTATTATTATTATTATTATTATTATTATTATTATTATTATTATTATTATTATTATTATTATTATTATTATTATTATTATTATTATTATTATTATTATTATTATTATTATTATTATTATTATTATTATTATTATTATCCCTTTCCTGGTGTCCAACCAAGTCCCCAAAAGACGAATTCTATAAAGCTTTATAAATTCTTTTAAAAATCCAATTTCTTCTTAAATCACACTCATGACCCTCCCTAGAGGCTGCTGGACTCCTGGTCCTATTATCCACCTCAAAGTCAAAACGATGGGAGTAGTAAACTCCATATCTATGCCTAATATTCATTGTGTGTGTGTGTGTGTGTGTGGGGTGAGTTTTCTTATAAATAGGCTACAGAAGGGTTGGGGTTTTAAAATTCTCTTCCTAAATTTGGTGGAGAATTATTTTTAATCACCACCACCCCTCATTAAGCATCTGGGTTCATTTCCCACCCTATAAAAACAACTGGACTTTTACTATTTACCTTTTCACACACACCCCACAAAACATGTTTCTCATTTTCCCCTATAATAAATGTGAACTCATAAATGTGGGGTTACAGCTGGACGTTTGCCATTTAATTTCTCAACACCTCCCCAAAAAACCATGTTCATTCCCCCTATAATAAATTGGGGGGGGGCAGTTTAGTGGCTATGCTGCTAACCAATGGGGAGTGGATTGGGGGGGGTCGCTTTTACTGCACCCTTATTTGGGGAGGGGGCCTTTCTCTCTCAAATGTCCCTTTGATTAGTATGGGGGGATTGTTCTGGGGGGGGCGGGGTAAATTGACCCATACACTGAGAAAATGGGGGCTTTATTTTCCTCAACTGGGGGGCTGTGTGTGGGAAACTTTTTCCCCAAATAGTCACTATTTTACCCCAAAGACACCCTCTATGCTTTGTGATTGTTTACTAAAAGGGGAATATCTTCTCAACCCCCCTGCCATTTTTCTCCCTTACTCCTCAACCTCTTTGTCCCCCTATAGAGGGGCTCCCACCCTCTATATTGAGGAGAGTTATTGGGGGGGGGGCTTTTCAAAGACTTCAAATAGACTTCCCAGCCTAGCAGTATTTTGGGGAGGAGGGGGTTCAATTCTCCCTTTCTCCCCCCCCCCATTTCAAGGAAGGATCTCCCTCCATAGTGGGGAGATGTCTTATTTAGTGGGGGTCTCTTCAGGGATCCCTAAGGAACTCCCCAGCCTAGCAAACTTTGGGGAGGGGGTCCACCCTTAACTCTTGCTCTCTCTCCCACCTCCATTTCAAGAAAATGGGCTTCCCCATCCATATTAGGGAATGACTACTTTTTTTTGGGGGGGGGGTCTCTTCAAAGATATTTGAAGGACTCCCTAGTTCTTTGGAAAGGGGGTTGACTTCAGAGACCTCAAACAGACTCCTCGGCCTAGCAGTATTTTGGGGTGGGGGCCTAAATTCTCCTCTCCCCCCCCCAGCTCCCCATTTCAAGGAAAAGGGGAAGCAGCTACTCCATATTGGGGATTTTGGGATGAGGGAGTCTCTTCAGGCATCTCTAAGGGACTCCCCTGTTCTTGGGGGTGGGGCTCCACTCCCACCCCCACCCCCATTGCAAGGAAAAGGGGTTCCCCTCTCCACATTGGGAGGGTGTCTTTTTTAGGGGTGGGTGGGTCTCTTCAAAGAACTCAAACAGACTCCCCAGCCTAGCAGGAGTTTTTTTTTGGGGGGGGCTCAACTCTCCCTCTTCCCCCCCTCCACATTTCAATCAAAAAGGGGGACAGCCTCTCAATATTAGATAGCTTTCTTATGTAAGGGGGGGGGGGGCTTTTCAAAGATCTTAAAATGACTCCCTAGTTTTTGGATATTATGTGGGGGACTCAATTCTCCCTCTTTCTCCCCCCAACCCCCCCATTCCAGGAAAAAGGGGGGTCATCCCCTCAATTTTAGACAAGTGTCTTATGTAGGAGTGGGGGGGGGGCTTTTCAAAGCTCTCAAAGGGACTCCCCAGTTTTTGGGTATTGTGTGGGGGGCTCAATTCTCCCTCTTTCTCCCACCCTAACCCTCCCCCATTCCAAGGAAAAAAGGGGGCAGCCCCTCCATAATGGGGGAGGTGTCTTATTTAATGGTGGGGGTCTTTCAAAGCTCTCAACGGGATTCCTCAGTTTTGGGGTGTGTGTGTGTGTGGGGGGGACCTCAATTCTCCCCCACCCACCTCCCATTTGAAAGAAAAAGGGGGCACCCTTAAAAAGAGGAGGTGAACCTCCTTTTTTCTTAAGGAGGTTCTTGAGGCCTCACTCCCTTATTTTATGAAGGGGTGGTGGGGTCAAGGGATTGACCCTTGACCTCACCCCCTTATTAGCCCCCACACACTCCCCCCCCGAAAAGAGAAGGCAACCTTGCCTTGTTCCCCTGGTAGGCCTCGAAGGCGCGCAGGGCCGAGTCGGTGAGCTTGACGTGGAAGAGGGAGAGGCCCCGGCCTCGGCTCAGCCGCCCGCACGACAGCGCGTAGCCCCGCTCGGCCGCCAGCGC
Source organism: Bradypodion pumilum (assembly GCA_035047305.1). Lineage (NCBI taxonomy): Eukaryota > Metazoa > Chordata > Lepidosauria > Squamata > Chamaeleonidae > Bradypodion > Bradypodion pumilum. Next base: position 40,768,815 of record JAWDJD010000007.1, on the reverse strand, counting down.
CGCCATCTTGGGAATCCTCTGGCGGCCCCAGAGCGGGAGGCGGCGGCGAAGAAGGCGGAGCCCTCCCCCCAAGAGCCACGCCCCTTCATCTGTTATGCAGAAGGAAGACCACGCCCCCTCGCTCGCTCACTGGCTCCTTTTCCTTCCCAACAGCCGTGACGCACTAGCGTCGAGGCCGCACCCACTGACGTCACCGCGCAGGGAAATGGCGCCCTCTCGCCCGCTCCCTCGCTCCCGTCGACAAGATGGCGTCCTCCCTTCGCAAAGCCTTCTAGGGAATGTAGTCTTGTTCTTAAACACACATTTCTCTCGCCCTTAAACTTATCAGGAAAAAAATTCTTTTCAACCCAGAGTAATTTTTGACAAGAAATTTGTTTATTTGAGATTATCTCTATCAAAAAAAAGAGAAAAAATACTCAAAAAAATTGAGACGGCTCCTCATTGGCCAGATGCGTTGCCTGGGGGCGGAGATATTCAAATGAGGAGGCGGCCAAAGAGTGGACACGCCTTTTCCTCTTTTTTTCCCTCTCCTGAGCCACGCGCGCCCTCTATAGGCCAAAGGGCGGCTTTGCGCCGGAGAAAACTAAGCTACCAAGACATCAGCGCGGCCAATTGCGCCCGCCTTTTCCGCCTAATCCTCGCCTTTGATTGGCTCCCCAGTGCGGCCCAATGAGCGTTCCAGACTCCCTGCCTGTTCTCTTCCTGGTGGTCCCTATCCCTGTGTGAAGAGGAGCTAGCATGAACGCCTTGGCTGGTGTTGGAGGTGGAAGGTAAAAGGGAAAAACGGGGTGGGGGTGCATCTGAGCATGCACAGAGCGCCTCTGATGGGGGTTGGAGTCTCTTGGCATGCGCAGAATGCCTTGGTGGGCCGTTGCAAACTCTGAGCAAGCACAGAGCGCCTCTGATGGGGGTTGGAGTCTCTGGGCATGCGCAGAATGCCTTGGTGGGTCGTTGCAAACTCTCAGCAAGCACAGAGCGCCTCTGTGCGTATCTGTAGCCTCTGAACATGCACAGAATTCCCCTGCGGCTTGTAGCGACCTCTGAGCATGCGCAGAATGCCTGCTCGGGTATTTAGAGCCTATGAGCATGCGCAGAGTCCCTCTGCTTTTGGTGGGGTCTCTCGGCATGCACAGAATGCCTTGAAGGGTCATTGCAAACTGCGCATGCACAGAATGCCTCTGGTTCACTGGAATCTTTGAGCCCGTCTAGAATACAGTACTGTATTTCTTATTCAATATTATATATGATAAAATGCAGCTGCCTTCCAAGTCCAGGCACTTATCTCTTGAGCATGCACAAAGATGAAATGCATCTCCACGGAGGGTGATATAGATATAAATATAATCGAAATATTCATATTAAACCTTGCCTACAGTCTATATAACAGAACTGGAACCAAAATGATATACAGTACTGTAAATTATGTTTATGTTTATTTGATTTATACTCAATTAACATTAAACCAGGGCTTCCCAACCTTTTTTGATGTAGGCAGACTGCATGCATACACAACACTTTTCAAGCCAGGGGCTGGGTCACAAACACTCAGTCAACTTTGAGAGCTGGATGGCTGTTTTGCCCTGCCTGCATGATTGGGGTGGCCATTTTGGCCCAGCAGCTTCAAAGAGGAGGGCATTTTGTTTCTCGAATGCCCTTAGAGGGGTGAGGGGCCACATGAAATGGCACCATGGGCCAAATTCAGACCATGGGCCTTAAGTTGGGAACCCCTGTATTAAACCTTGCTTGCAGGACTGGAACCAAAATGATATAAAACAGCTTATCATGAGATTTAATCAGGAATAATTTATTTTCTCTCATTTTTTCTTCCTTTCTGTCTCCAGGTCTCTCTTTCTGATGCAGCGAGTGCTGGCCTCTGTCTCCCAGGGACGTGGGATTGGTACCCTATTTTCCCCACCCTGGAGGCCGCTTCTCAGCCCTGTCCAGCAGGCCGAGCTGCCGGTCAGTTTCCCGGGAGAGCCGGCAGCGCCATGGGCTCACCAGCAAGTCCGCACTAAAGCCCGGGGCAACGAATACCAGCCCTCGAACCTCCGCCGGAAGCACAAGCATGGGTGGATCAGGCGCATCCGGTCGCCCAGCGGAATTCAAGTCATCCTGCGGCGGATGTTGAAAGGCCGACATTCTCTCACCCACTAAAACGCACTAAAGATGGTGGAACAGAAGTCGTTTTCTTCCATCCTTTTTTTGCTAGAATGTGGTGATGAATCCCCTGCTTCCTATTTGAATTGTGGTTCATTCCTTTCCAAGCCATGTGGGGTCGCTGGTCGGAGTGGTTCTTTTCGGGATTGAGATGCTGGGATCTTTTTTTCCGGAATAATCAGTTAACGTCGTATGCAAAAAAAGGTCAAAGATCAGCCATCTGTGTTCTAGTTTTAAAAAGACAGAAGTAAACATGAGATGCTATTATTAAAAGCTGCCTGTGTCACATCAGTTCAGGTTTCTAGACTTTTCCTTAAACATAGACTGCTTCAGTATTTTTTTATGTTTAAAAGAAAGAAAAATAATTAAAAACACAGGTAAATATATTGCATACACCCACCACCAGACCTTCATTCAAGTATTCTCTGCATCATTGCTTATCATTTAAATGTTTGCTTCAGTATTTATTATTATTTTTAAAAATCGTGTCAGAAGCACACAAAGGTGATTTCTGGCTTGAAAGGATTTTTGCGGAAGAAACTCCCCTCAGGGGACGCCTGAATGAGGCTCCTTTCATGTCCCCAAGATCTTTTTCCCACCAAAGTGGTCCCTATTTATCTACTTGCAATTTCTTGCTTTCGAACTGCTAGGTTGGCAGGAGCTGGGACAGAGATGGGCACTCAAACCGTCATGCAGTACCCGGGTCTCGAACTGCCAACTTGCCGGCCTTCCAGGTAACAAGATGAGCTTCTTAACTGCTGAGCAACCGCAGTCCCCATTTATCATGATGATGGTATAGTAAAGGTCAACTTCTCCCTTGCTTGAAAGTCGTGTTCAACTCTAGGGTTCGGTGCTAATCTTCATTTATAGCCAAAGAGCCAACACTGTCTGCGTCTGCAGAAGTTTCCCTGGTCATGTGGCAGGTACAAATAGACATTGGAGTGTATGGAACGCTGTTATGTTTCCTGTCAAAATGGCACATCTTTATCTGCTTACAATTTCTTGCTTTCGAACTGCTAAGTTGGCAGGAGCCAAGATAGCCGATGGAAGCTCACTCCATCATGCAGCACTCAGGTCTCGAACTGCTGGCTTGCCAATCTTCCAGTAGTCAAGTTCAGCATCTTAACCACTGAGCCACCGTGGTCTGTTTTAAAGGGTCTATTTAGACCAAGACTGAGTTGAGTTATGGGGAAATTTAGGATAATGAGGGCTAGATATATGGATGGAATTTTTTTTTTTTTGGTTCAGTCACATAGTCAAGTCCAACCCACTGCGACCACATGGACTGTTGCATGCCAGGCACCCCTATCCTCCATCATCCGCAGCCCGCTCAGCTCTACGCCCGTTGTGTTAACAATGCCATCCTAGTGTGGTGGAGGCGGTGGTGGGGCCACATGAAATTGTGCCGTGGGCTGCATCCAACCCATGGGCTGCAGGTTGAGAATCCCTGCATTAATGGATGGTAGGTACCGGGTCACGCTCCGCTCCCTCAGACAGCTTTGGGGGCTGGATAGCCATTTTGCCCTTCCTCCACCACATGGCACTTCCTGAGGTGGCGGGGGGGGCACATGAAATGGTGGGGTGGGCCGCATCCGGCCACATGTTGAGAATCCCTGCATTAATGGATGGTAGGTACGTAGGTGGATGGACGGAAAGCATTAAAGAAGATTTCCATTAAAAGAAGGAAAGAAAGCTAGAGATATAAAATAATTTAATGTAAGCAAATCACAAAACCAGCCAATCATCGCCTTCAAAAAAAGCAGCCTGGTTAACAGAATGTGACATAAAGACAGAGCGGACCACATTTCCCATCATGCCCCGCCGGAAGTCCCGCCCACTTTCCGTTTCCTCTCATCAGGGTCCTTCCCCATCTTGCCTTTCCTTTTCCTCCGCTTGCCTAGCGGGGAGGCGGGCTTTATCCGTAGAGCGGCGTCCGAGCCGACCAATGGCGCATCCACTTCCGCCTCAACCCGGCCAATGGGCTTTCACCTTGGGGCGGGGCGTGTCGGAGGAGGAGGAGGAGGAGGAAGGCAGCTTGGAGGCGATGCGAAGGGGTTGAGGCGACGCCGGGCGGGGAAGATGGTAAATTGGGGGGGGGGGCGGGGGGTGTCTGGTGGGGAAAGGGCGTGAGAGGGAGGGGGTTAATTAGTGAAGTGTTAATTGGGGAGGGTAATAAAGGGAGGGTCCTCTTTAGAGGGTGGGGCTTCCTGGAAAGGCGGGGGGGGGGTTGAGCCCTTCCTGCCCCCCATAAAGCCCCCCCCCTCCCATGGGGCAGGTGCTTCTTGAGAGGGAGGGGGTGCCAATCAAGGGAGGGGGTTGATTGGGGGGTGGGAATAAGAAAGTGGGTTCTTATTTGTGAGGTCCCCCTCCCCAATGTGGCATATATTCTTCTATGGGTCTAAAAGTGGAGGGCTTCTTAGGTATGTATGGGGTGAAACTGGGGGTGGGGGCTCAGTCTAAGAGGGGGCAGTGAGAAAATGGCAGAAAGATATTTTAATGCCTCCCCCCCAAAAAAAATCAGCACCTCAGTCCCCCTCATCCTATTGTTTTAGAATTTAGGGGGGGGGCACTGATTTATATTACATGTATATCCCACCCATTTGGGACATTTTCCCATTCTGTAGCTACTTATGGGGTGAAAGTGAGGTCTTTTGGAGGGGCTGTTTAGGGTCACTCTTTGTGTCCTGGTTGTGATGTGGGCAGTGGGGAGGGGGAGGAATAGCCCTGAATTCCTTTATGGGGTAGCGAGAGGTCTAGGCAAAAAAGGGAGTCCTATACTTATGGGGTGGGTGGCCCCCTTGTTTGGTTTAAGCTGTTGATTAGGGACTCAGGGGTTGGGGAGGCTGAGAAGGGGTGGGGGTGTAAGGACCCCATTTTGGGATTCTAAGGGTGCTTTCACACCTAGAGTGAGTGGGGGTCCGTATAGATGAAATTTGGGGTTTTTTCTTTGGGTCTTTGCAATCTATAGTGTGGGGAGGATGCCTTCTCAGGTTGGGAGAAAATAAGCTAATGGGATGGTGTTTTGTTTTGTTTTGTTGTTATTATTATTATTATTATTATTATTATTATTATTATTATTATTATTATTATTATTATTATTATTATTATTATTATTATTATTATTATTATTATTATTTTGCAGAATAATACACAAACCTCAGTCAAACTGTGCCCCCGCCATGAACTTGTGGGGTTGTCCCTTTCCCCCCAAAAAAATGATTTAGCCACTTCCAAACCCCATTAATGATTATTTTTCTTCTTCTTCCAATCCAGGCAGACTTCCTGAAAGGGTTGCCGGTTTACAACAAAAGCAACTTCAGCCGGTTCCACGCGGACTCGGTGTGTAAAGCGTCGGTGAGTAACTACTCCATTGTTTTTATTTGTTCATAATCTGTGGGGTAGAAACCCTACTCCAGGTAGCACAGAACAGTTATGGGAAAGCTGCCGCCCGGCATTCAGTATTAAAAATATTCACAGGTAGTGAACTAATTAATACTTTACTTCTCTGCAGCTTCTTACAGAGAAAGAGTATTTAAGTACAGTACTTCTTCTTCAGGTGCTGTATCCATTCTGGATATTGGCAATCAACACAGTGATAGTACATAAGTATCAATGCTACACTATGCTTACTTCACCCATGGGTATGCTTGGAAGTAGGGCCAGACGCCAATTCCTTCAATATTTTGCTTCTTTGTAGCTTCTTACAGGGAAAGAGTATTTAAGTACTTTTTTTTCCTTCTTCTTCTTCAGGTGCCGTATCCGTTCCGGATATTGGCTATCAACATGGCGATAGTATTTAAGTGTACCTAAGTATTAATGCTACACTATGCTTGCTCAGCCTGTGGGTATATTTGGAATTAGGTTGACATCGGACTCCGAATCCTTCTATTTCCTGAATTCAGTATTAGGGAGCCAGTGTGGAAAAATAATACTTCGTTTCCTACATGCTTAGTCTGTACGAATCGGAATCCATAACGAAACCAATCTCTTTCCTAACGTGACGAACGGTGAAATTAATCACACTTGCTTGATCTTAATCAAAATGCCGAGAAGCGATATATTCATATATCTGAAGCACCCTCATCTTAGCATCTGTCATTATGCTATGTATAATGCCGGCAGGTCCTTCAGCAAAATAAATTATTAGCGCTGCATCGTAGGCTTATTAATGGTTGTGACATTATTAGTCTTATGTACCAATTTTACTATTCTTAAAACTCTGAGCAGAAAAGCTCCTTTTCAAAATATATTTTAAAGCCCCTCATTTTACCTTCTGTTCTTTAATGCTGCACGATGCTGGTCATCAACCATAATAAAGATTGATTGATTGGTTAGTTGGTTGGCTGATTGATTGATTGATTATTTATTTGATAGATAGATATAATGCATGGTTGGTTAGATAGATAGATATAGTCTTGGATCTGTTCTTGGACCATAATAAAGATTGATTGAATAGCTGAATGATTGATTGCTGGTCTTGGATCATCATAAAGATTTTAATTAGATTTGATCTGTTTAGGAAAAAAGAAAAAAAATTGCCCGAGATGGGCATTAAAATCCAGTTTGCTCCAAAGGTCAGGAGAAAAAAACATCTCTTTCCACATTTGTTGGTATTATTTGGAAAGCCGGAGGGAGGGTTATTTTTAATAATGCAAAATGAGAGATAAAATATGAACATTACCAAAATATTTATGTTAAGATACTCTGTATTCTCAATGTTTAAAAATCTTTTTATTGGCTATGTTGACAAATCAGTTATTGTAAAGAACGGGGCACATCTTTCGTGCTGAATTAATTATAGTTTTTAGATGAAAAATGAGGTGCAGACATTTGCATCTCTCACGAAATGTAACATCTAATATGTGTATTTAAAAACAAAAGGTAACTACAGTACGGCACAGGTTTTATCATCTGCTAGCTATTTTCTGTTGATTCATGTAATTGATGCACAAAGGCTGTGTTATTATGTAAGGAGCAGATATTATCTCCTGTCGTGGTTCCAGAAGGAAAGGACGGATTCTTTCCTACCTATTTTTTTAGGAAGCGTGAAGCAAAATTAGCTTCAGATATGGTTTCCCTTTTGCAATGATCTCAGCTGCCCACAAATTCACTGGATTTAAATTTTGGTGGCGATGGTGTTTGGGTTTTATTTTGGCTTAACGCCGGCATCATCAGCCGTGACTTGCTGTTTTTAGCATGTTTGATGAGTTCTCTTTGAGCGCTGCCTAGCAGTGGAAAAGCAGAAAGAAAATGCAAGAAATGCTGCTACTAATTATAGCAGCAGCGAATCTTGAGATTTTTGCCCGTTTAGCTGAAACTTTGGAGCTGGTATGTTGATAGCGTGACAGACTTTACTTGCTCAGTTCTTTTTTAGTCTTGCATCAAAAGTATGATATATTTGTTAATTGTGCTGTGATGCTTTTGACAGGAAGGAAGGAAAAAGTTTACTAAGACCTCTAGGCTTAGCCTAGAGAAGAAAGAATGGATGGATGGATGGGTTGATTTACTAGGATCTGGGTTCAATTCCAGGCTTAGCCTAGTGAAGAGAGAAAGAGGGGGTGGATTGATTGATTGGTTTAGTAGGACAGTGATGGTGAACCTTGGACTTCTGGTAATTGAAGTCCAAGAACACCTGGAGTGCCAAGGTTTGACATCATGGTACTAGGATCTGGGTTCAGTTCCAGGCTTAGCCTAGTAAAGAGAGAAAGAGTGGATGGATGGATTGAAGGACAGACGGATGGATTTACTAGTACAGTAGAACCTCGTATAACGAAAATAATTGGTTCCACAAGGCACTTCGTTATACGATTTTTTTGTTGTACGATGCATGCATCGTACAACGAAAATCTCTATGGGGAAAATCATACAACGAAAATCTCTATGGGGAAAATCGTACAAATAAATTTTCGTTGTACGAGGCACCCATTTATTCCAAAATTATCTTTGTTGTATAGTTTTTGTTGTTGTTGTATGATGCATACATTATACGAGGTTGCACTGTGCCTGGGTTCGATTCCGGGCTCAGCCAGCAGGGAAGATGGTTCTGAGAAAGCCACTTTTTAAACACTTCCCGTACCTTGACAACATTATCAGGGTGGCCATAAGTTGGATGAGAGAGCAGGAATTTCCACCTCCAGATCGGAGCAGCCTGAGTCTATTTTTTTTAAAGGAACAGTAAGCAAAGAAACCGTTTTTAAGAGCCTCGCCTTTTTAAAAAGTGGCTTTTAAAGACTGCATTTGTGTTCCACCCAAAAGAACCAGAAGGAAAATATTTTTTCTCTTTTGAACTGTAAACTCCTTGTTTGGAGAAACCGTTTTTGTAGTTTGCTTTCTTTTCTTCATATAAAAATTTGCTTACCGCTGCCGACGGTGGTAAATGTTACCGATCCATTCTGGTTGATGTCCAGTTTATCAGCATTTAAATCAGGGATTCCCAATCTTTTCAAGCCGAGGGCCAGGTCACGCTCCCTCAGTCAGCTTCAAGGGCCGGACGGCTATTTTTCCCTGCCTGCACGATGGGGGGTAGCCATTTTGTCCCAACAGCTTCAAAGGGAGTGGCCATTTTGTTTCTTGAATGCTGTAGGTTGGGAACCCATGATTTAAATTAATCGATCATTTTCACACATGCACACCATAAATATCACTGTCTTTTGTTTTTAAATTTGCAGAACAGAAGGCCTTCAGTATATCTCCCAACCCAGGAATATCCGTCGGAACAAAGTAAGGCCCTCCGTTTCGTGTGATCTTTGACATTTGCTTAATATACAGAACTAGTCTCTCTGGTTATTCCCCTTTTAAGGCGTGAATTGCCATTAGTTTAATGGGTTCGATTTGCATGTTGCCTTTCCTACAAAACAGGGGAACTTGCAAGGTTAAAAGCAATTGAAACATTGGCTCTTCTGGCGGGCTTCATTTTGAGTCCCAATTTGAGGCGCTGCTAGCAATTGAGGCTGTATAAATGCAAAATGATGTGGCTTAGTGGTTAAGACGTGCAGCTTGATCGACAGGTCAGCACTTGGAGACCCGAGTCCTGCATGACGGAGTGAGCTTCCCGTCGTCCGTCCCGGCTCCTGGCCAACTTAGCCGTTCGAAAGCAAGAATTTGCAAGTTGATAAATGGGTACCACTTCCTCTCTGTGCCAGAGCTGTCTGCGCCTGCAGACATTTTCTGTGGCCATGCAGCAGGCTGGACTAGAGACTGGAATACTATAACCTTTCCTGCAAATGCAGTACCTGTTTATCGACTTGCAAATGTTTGTTTTCGAACTGCTAGGTTGGGCAGGAGCCGGGACAGACGACAGGAGCTCACTCCATCGTGCAGCACTCGGGTCTCAAACTGCTGACATGCCCACCTTCCAGTAGTCTTAACCCCAAAGCAACACAAATTGCTAAAGCTGTGGGGAATTCACAATCCTTCTTTCGACGGAAATTCTGTGTTCTGATTCTTCCTCCCTCCCCCCCTCTTTTCTTGCTGACAGTCATTGTAACAGAAAAGACAAACATACTTTTGCGTTACCTACATCAGCAGTGGGATAAAAAGGTACATATTTTTATCTCTCCACGGTCAAATCTGTGAAATATTGGGATGGGAGGGTGTCCTGATGCCCATTGTAGCTGCCGGGAAGTCGTCTTTTCCTGCCTCTTCCACCGAACCCGTTTCGCAGCGCAAAATAGATTAATACTTGTCATATTTCCACAGGTGGAGAGCGCAGGGGGGGAACTGTCGAAATTAACCTAATCTCCTATTCTCCTTTTTCTTACCCGGTGAAACCAGAATGCGGCGAAGAAGAGAGATCCGGAACAAGTGGAAGTGGAAGGCGAAAACTCCGCTCCCCCCCGCAAAATCGCCCGGACAGACAGCCAAGATATGAATGAGGACACTTAAAACAACATGCATTTTTTTTGGCTTGGCTTCTGTGTTTTAAATTCTCCAGCACTTCCCGTATGGGTTTTTTCCTGCCCATATATATATATATGGGGTATTTGACCTGTTTGTGTGCACACACACACAAACACACACATACACACACTTTGCAAATAGCCGCCTGCTTCTCCCCCGATTCCACTCCCTGCTCCTGCCCAAAACCACTTTCGACTCGTAAGAACCAATATATTTATATTTTGTTTGTGCGCAAGATGGCTCGGGCGGGGTGGAGTGAGAATGAGGTTTCCTTCTAATTTTCTTTTTTTGGGGGGTGGGGGTGGGGGGAGGGAAGGATATTATTTATGTGTCTCTCCTACTCTCTGCAGATAAAGCAAGCCAGGAAAACATCATGTTGTATAAACTGTGATCAATGCCTTTTGTTTTTATATTAAAAATATATTTTTTTGGTGGCTGCCCCTTCCCCTATATTGTACTAATTTGGTCTCTCCCCCCTCTCCCCGGCTGGAGCAAACCCCGCCGTTTGTGACATCATGCTTTTGATCAAAATGTTATCGTACTTTTGATCAAAATTTCAATCTTCCCGTGCGGCTGTTTCTATCCGGACTGTGACGCAATTCGCTTCTCCCTTTCGCCCGGCAATTTCTCCCTTCAATTATACTGTTTTCTGGTTTTGTTTTGTTTTTGTGGGGAGGGGAAAATGAATTGCAATTGTCACCGATCCGAGGTTACAGCTTCGCTACTGAGCCTTGTGTCCTTACTTTACTGCCTCTCTGGGGAAACCTGTTAAAGCGCGGCATCCATAAATTTGTGAGCAGGGTGGGTGGGTGGGGAACCCAGTCCTTTCTCAGCTTATCCTGCCGTTTCTCTCTTTGCACACATGAACCGCTCTCCGAATGGACCAGTTCTGTACAAGTTCTCTCAAGTAGAATAAAAAAATGGATATTTCTCACCACCTTGGCTGAGCGCTTTGAGCCTTAAACTTTTGCCAGTTTGGGGGCGGGTCAGGGTGGGAGCAGTGCCGTAAGTGGGATTTGACGTGCTTCCATCTAACACAGATCTCAACCTTTTAAAGCCGGGGGCCGGGTGACCATTTTGCCCTTCCTCCACCATATGGCACTTCCTGGTGTGGTGGGGCCCCACATGAAATGGTGTCGTGGGCCACAGGTTGAGAATCCCTGATCTAACATCTTGGCTTCCTTCACTGAAATGGAGTCGATTAGATTGGTCCATCTGTGTAATTCTTTGGTTTTGAGGGGGGGCGTATGAGGCGGGGTTGAGGTTCAGCTACAAGAGAAAGAGACCGTCTATCCATGGCATCTGGGGGTGGGAAAATTTAGACACAAAAAACAGCATCTGGATATACAGACACCCCCCTCTTGTCTTCATTGAATACTTTCTGAGACCTACTGTGGATATCTCAAGCCTCCAATAGCAGCAAACCCTGTATTTTGTATCACAGTGGCCTCTAGTGTCCAGCTTTGGTAATGCACCATAGAAATACATGCTGTATATACCTGGAGCCAGATAAAACAATAAGTTTGTGTCAGAAATTATTCTGGGTTGAAAGGATTTTTGCTGGAGAAGCTCTGCTCGGGAGGCCTCAATGAGGCTCCTTTCATGTCCTCAAAATCTTTTCCCCCACCAAAGTGGTCTCTACTTGCCATTTCTTGCTTTTTAACTGCTAGGATGGCAGGAACTGGGACAGATGACGAGCTCACTCTGCCCTGCAGTACTTGGGTATCAAACCCCGACCTTTGTCAGCGAGTTCAGCGTCTTAACCACTTGAGCCACCGCAGTGGCTCAAGAACAACAGAGACAGGGCAAATTGCCTTTTCCATTTTTGCAACTGTTTTTAAAGGTCTGGGGAACCAAGAATCATAGGCAGAGTCGGGATCGGGGTGCTAGAATGTAAATTTAAACTTTAAATTTTAAATTAAAATTTACTACTTGAAAAGTGTGACATAACCTGCCTCAAACACACAACCATCTCCCCAAAAGGAAAGAAACACCACTTAGTGCAGAATGGATAATGGCCATCATTATCATGATTTTTTTTTTGTCCATGCACACATGCTGTAGAACTCACACTTAACACAGGGCTGTTGGAAATTACTAGTTACACTGATTACTCTGACCTAAGTGTCCAAGAAAGCTGTTGCGTTAGGCTAGGTAAAGTTTTCCCTTGCTCGAAAGCCAGTCGTATCCGACTCTAGGGTTCAGTGCTCATCTGTTTCAAAGCCGAAGAGCCAGCGCTGTCTGCTTCTGCAGACATTTCCGTGGTCATGTGGCAGGCACGGAATGATGTTTACCTTTTCCACTGAAGTGATCCCTATTGATCTACTTGCAATTTCTTGCTTTCGAACTGCTAGGTTGGCAGGAACTGGGACAGACGAGCGCTCATTCTGTCCTGCTCACTCCGTCCTGCAGTACTCGAGAATCAAACTGCTAATAATCCCATAAAAATATCCCACTTGTTTCCCTTTTGTTGAAATATATTTTTTTATTGCATTTCTGCCGGTCTTACAAAAATATGAAAGAAAAAAATAACTTAAAAAGAAATTCAGATCTCACTTCTTTCCCCCTCTTCCCTGCTTTTTAAAAAATTTCATTGCTTAAGTCACGGAAATAAGTTAAGACGCAGCAAATGAACAAATAAGAAAAACATGTTTTTTTCCCCCACCCCAACCCCCGGCAAAAAAAGTCCTTTTGTACAGCGCAGAAAGGTAAGAGGTTTAAGATGAGTTGATATAAAGCAGGGGCTCTCAACGTTTTTCAGCCGTGGGCCGGGCGATGCCCTTTTGGACAGCTGCGTGGGCCGGACTGGTGCAGTAAAACGCCTCCACGGCTGTTGTAAATGCATTTACAATGGCCACGGACTGGTTTATGGCTGTCGTAAATGCTGTAAATGAGTCTGCAGCCGATTCCGGCAGCAGAGGCGGCTGGTGCAAGGTCAGGGGTGGATTTTTTTGTGCCATGGGCCAGATCCGGCCCATGGGCCGTAAGTTGCAAACCCCTGATATAAAGAGAGGTGTGGGGTTTGTTTTTAGATTGGCTATAGATGCAGGGTTTGGAAAGGAAAGGAAGTTTGGGGAATTTGGTGGGTATGTCTCGACAGGCCCCTCCAAAATTGTTTGAGGATTCCTGTTGAGTTCAAGCGCTGCGTCTTCTCGAAGAGTTCCCGGTCCTAGACACGGCTGAGCTTTGGTAGGCTGGCATGGCAAAAGAAGAGATGGAGGTTGGAAGAAGCCTTCCACGTTTAAGGCAATGCAGAAAGCAGCCTAGCCTCTAAACCAGTTGGCCTCACTGGCGGGTCGAAAAGCACAATTCATGTGTCCAAATAGTCCTCTCACTCCTCAACACAACAAAGAGGGACGACAAAGGGCCATTGAAGCACCGCCCAGATCCGGGTGAGTGGGGGGGGGGAAGCACATATATACTGTATATATTTTGGACTACATCACTGCATCATAAAATAAATAAATATTGTCTGCTACTTGGTCTAATCCACACGTCCTATATTAACTTAGGTGCGCTGAATCCAAATCTGACGTCCGATTCTACCTAGGACGATAGGATTTTAAGTTCGCAAATCTCACCCTTTTGGTTAGGTTCTTGCGTCAATCACACGGGTATATTTGCCACCAAGGTAGCAAAAATTGTCCGGTTTATTAACACAGCTGTGCCTGCTCCTCTTTAGCTCAAAACAGACTCACTCTGGCCGAGCTGTACTATCCAATAAGAGGGTTTCGCACTAGAGGGAAGCCCTTGGTCCATCTCGCCTTATAGACCTATTTCTGACATCAGCTCACTGACTTGCCCAGAGATGCCCCCGGTCGCTGCTGGAACATGCATGCCACCAGGGGACATGATTCAGTTGAGATGGTAGCTGCAATTGTTATCATGTTCCCATGTAAAAATATGTTACCCAATACCATTTGAACAGCTATAGCACACCTGTAAATTAAAATCTGTACGTGATAGGCAAATTCTGAGCTCAGATTTGGAACCAGCACACAAATCAGATGTGTTATTCCCAGGAGCAGAATCGTTGTTGTGCAGTGTGTTCCTCAAAAGCTAGGGGATTCTGGGAATTGTAGTAAAAAAGCAATGTTCTCTCTCTCTCAAAAAACAAAAACAAAAAAAGACACGGGAATTTTGTCCCATGACCTGAGATTTCCCATCCTGCCCATTTTGCTTTCTTTATGGACGAGCAAATTATAGACACCCCCCTGCTCCCCCCGAAAAAGAAACCTGGGTTATAAACTCATCCCTTTTTACTCCATATTGGAATCTGGGCACTAAAAACAACCCCAAAAATAGGTACCAAGGGGACCCCTCAAAAGATGGAAAAGAGGGGCAACCTCACCCCTCATAAACCCCAAATTCTGCTTGCAGAACCGGCTGGTGAACCAAAGCTCCCTATTTTTGTCCCACACACCCCGTCTCTCTGTCTCTAACCCCCTGGTCACCCCAAAAGCCCTCAACCAACCCCACATTGGGGTTAGAGTTTGTGACCGGAGTTCCCATCATCCTCCACCACAGTTCGGGTTTCAGGTTCATCGTCCTCATCTGCCAACCCGTTCAGATGGGCCCTGCCTGACACGGGCCGCTCTCCGGGGTCCACTGAAGGGCCCCCGGGCCGGGGCAGGAGAGCCGTCGCCGACCCCCCATTGCTCCCCGTTTCCGACTTGCTGAAGTTGAAAAGTTTGCTGGGGTGGAACGGTTTCGTGGGGGAATGGGCTTTTTCCGGTGGGGCGTCCCGTTTCGCCTCCGGGTTTTTCAGGAACTTGAAGCTGAGGAAACCAGGGAGTTTGTTCTCGGTGCCGGGGGGAGACTGGGGACCCCCCGGGCCAGCCCCGCCGGACAAAAACTTCCCTTGCAAGGGGATGATTTGCTTCAGCTTCATGACGTTGTTGGTGGCCAGCAGAGAACTCGGGCGCTTTGGCTTCTCTGAGCCGTGGCCTGCAGCGCCTGGACCTTTCCCTCGGGACTGGGTTTTCTCATGGCATGAATCTGGCCCGCTCCCGCCAGGGCCGTCTGCTTTGCCCTCCTCCCGGCCGCTCTCGCGCTCCCGTCGGGCGTGGTACTCGGCGTGGCGCTGGCGTTCCTCCTCTTCCCGCTTCCGCCGCTGCTGCTGTTGGAAGTGATGCTGTGCCTGTCGCTCATGCTTCTGCAGGTAGAGAATTCAACAGGTCAAGATTCGCAACGCCCCTCCGGCCAGAGAGCGCTCCCCCCCAAAATGGTCACAGATTCCCCCTCTCAGTGAGTGTCGTCAGGATGGTATTCGTGGACCGCAACTCTCCCCATTCCCCAATCCCAGTCCAGGTGGAGGATTCTGGGGTTTGTAGTCCGTGGGGCCCAAAGATCTGACATGCAGCACCATAACACCCCCGAGTTTACACACAGGGGAATTTCCATGCTCTGAATATTGGCCATGCAACTCTCAGATGGCCCAGCCGGCCTGCACAAAAGTCAGGGCAGATGGGCTTTGTAGTACATGGGGCCTAACCTGCAGCACAATAACATCCCGAGTTCAGAGCCTTTCAATACCCAAGTGTGCTTACTCAGAAGTAAGCAGCCCCCGCTGAGATCAAGGTGAATGGGACGGAAAAGCCTCACCTTAAAGGCTTCCCGGCGCTGGTATTCCAGTTTGGCCATTTCTTCCGCCACCCAGGCCGGGATGTCGGGAATCGCCACTTGGATGATGTATTTCAGCAAGAGAGCAAAATGCTAAAAAAGAAGAAGAGACTGGAAGGGTGAAAGGAGCAAAAATACAAGCCCAACATCCCACTTGGTTGTAACCTTTCCTGCCGAAGCAGTACCTGTTTATCTACTTGCAATTTCTTGCTTTCAAACTGCTAGTTTGGCAGGAGCGCATGGAACGCTGTTTACCTTTCCCGCCGAAGTGGTACTTGTTTATCTACTTGCAAATTTCTTGCTTTCAGATTGCTAGGTTAGCAGGAGCCTGGGACAGACAACAGGACCTTGCTCCATTGTACAGCAATCAGGTCTCGAACTGCTGACCTTCCGGTCATTAAGATCAGTGTCTTAATCCACCGCAATCCTTCTTGCACTTTAATTAGGAGGCAGTAAAAGCCCCACATATTTTTTTTAAATGAAGATTTCCCAGAACAAGGATCCGGAGTTTTCCCCCTGGGCCAGTTGAGTTCTGGATGCTGGATCTTACCAACCACGGGAGAGAGAAAAGAGAGGAATAAAGATGAGGAGGGAGAAGGAAAAGCAAAGCCCAGTTACCTCCAGCACCACCACGGAGATGATGGCCCCCTCCGGACTCAGCCAGGGGAAAAGGCGCTGTAGCTGACCACACTGACCGATGAGGTAGCAGTTGACCACGATAGCCAAAACACCCATGGCTTCCATGACTTTCTGCGAAAGCAGATAGATAGGCACACTTTTCTAAGCCACCTAACAGAAAGGTAAGCAGACAGACCAGGGGTACCCAAACTATGGCCCGTGGGCCAGATCCGGCCCCAACACCAATTCATCCAGCCCACGTTGCCCTCGTCGCTCCCGGAAGCAGACATAAAATGTGCCCGTGTGGGTTACCTCCACTTCCGAGAGGGTCGAGGGCAGCACGGGCCCAATGAATTGGTGTAGGGGCCAGATCCGGCTCACGGGCCATAGTTTGGGCACCCCCGGTTTAAGCAGAGAAAATGTCACCCTAAAATCTAATCTCCTGTTGCAAAGCAGATGGTAAAGCATGTTTTACTTCCACTTCCGGTGGAAAGAACCATGTGACAGGCCCGCTGAGCCACATGACCGGTCCGCGTCACAAAAAGTCTGGGCACCCCTGAGATGGACTATGCTGAGCCAGGGAGGTTCACAATAGGAACCAGACTAGACCACCCTTAGGGACCCAATTTGAAAATTTCAGGACAGCTGGCTGCTACTAAAAGCTTAGTGGAGCCTCCTTATCCAGTGGCAGTCAATTAATGCCCACTAGCAGGTGTTCCTCAGGGTAGTTCTCTGCAGGCTGTGGGGTTCAGAGTTCTCACATCACACGGACCCTGCACCCATCCTGACCTGCCACTCCCCGATGCTCTCCACCCGCTGCCCAAAAGGACGCTGGAGCCCCATGCACAACTTGAAGGCATCGCTCCGGATCTCAATGATGTTGTTGATGAGGGCGCAGGTGGCGGCCAGCGGGAAGGCCGAGGAGAAGAGGACCACGTAGCCGAACTGGATGAACATCTCCTGGTAATCCTGGAAAGTGTCCTGAAATGGGAACGTTGGCGAACAGTGGGCACGCATTGAGTTAATGATCTTAAAATTCTAATTACAGCTCTCTCTCTCACACACACACCTGCAAATTCAGTATCCCTGGTTTCACTTATCTGCTGGTCTGAAAATATTCAATTTTAAAATCTTGAAATATATATTTATATTAATGGTGCAGTACCAGAGCACACCACTAGAAGCTGCTGTACGCAATGTAAAACAGAGGGTTCACTGTTATCTGCAGCTTCAGGTATCCACAAGTCTAAAAATATTCAATTTTTAAAATCCCAAAATACAGTATAGTGCAGGAGTTCTCAAACTTTTAAAGCCAGGGGACGGGTCACACTCCCTCAGACAGCCTTGGGGGCTGGACGGCCATTTGGCCCTACCTGGTGTGGTGGAGGCACATGAAATAGTGCTGTGGGCCGCATCTGGCCCATGGGCTGCAGTTGAGAATCTCTGATATAGTGTACATATATGAATTTTTATTGTCCATTACCAAAGGAGACCACTAGAGGCCACTGTCTGAAAAGTAAAATAAAGGATTCACTGTTATCTGAAAATC
This sequence comes from Bradypodion pumilum, assembly GCA_035047305.1. Classification (NCBI taxonomy): domain Eukaryota; kingdom Metazoa; phylum Chordata; class Lepidosauria; order Squamata; family Chamaeleonidae; genus Bradypodion; species Bradypodion pumilum. The sequence continues at coordinate 40,750,970 of JAWDJD010000007.1, read as the reverse complement.
TAGCTGAGCTTTTGTAATTGAGCCCTTTGGGGATCCTGTCGCCCGGGAACAGATTTCGTTCCCTGTATTCTCCCCATTCCATAGCAACGCATCACTGAGGAAATCCAACTGAGCTTTTGTTAATTAATCCTTTGGGGATCCTGTCGCCCGGGACCAACTTTCCTTCTGTGTATTCTCCCAATTCCACAGCAATGCATCACTGAGGAAATCCAACTGATCTTTTCTTATTTTAATCCTTTGGGGATCCTGTCGCCCGGGAACAGATTTCATTTCATAACCCCCAAATAACAACAACCCACCTCATATTTCTTCATGCAGCTCTCCACCTCCGCCTGAGCCAGGTGGGGCGCGAAGGTCTCCTCTGGCGGGTCGATCCAGGAAGTCCGCGTGGGCTTCCGCCAGCGGTACTCCTCTTCTTCCTCATCCTCTTCCTCACCTTCTTCTACAGGATTCTTGCCAACTCTCAGTCTGCGGCCCCGGAGGACCACTGCAGGTTCCTTGGCGTCCGCTGGGGCCCGGAGCGGACTCCCTGAGCCGCCGTCACTTTCGTCATCATCATCCTCGTCATCATCACAAAGCTCAAAGACTGAGGAAGGGTCCATCCCTTTCTCCACCATGGTGGGGCTGCCTTCCTCTAAGAAGCTGACACCTTCCAAGGACAGTTCTCCGGCTTTCCGGTTGGCCTTCTCGATGAAACTCACCTTCTTCAACTTCAGCCCGCAATCCAGGGCGCTCTCATCTTCCGAATCCGAATCCTTCCTCTCTTCGTCATCCTCGTCCTCCTCTTCAGGGACACCGCAACCCCCGTTGAGGCATTTCTTTTCCCCCGCGGGTGCCTCGGGCGGCTCCAGCCCATGGGCCGCCACCGACGGGGCCCTATACTGGTGGGTCCGTCGCGGTCCAGAGCCACGGGTTTTGGCGTACTTCTGGGTCAGGATCCGGAAGAAGTTGTGGGCCACATCCCGGAAGTTGTCTAGGGTGAGGTCACCCCGCTTGAACTTGCTGTAGAGGTGGGGCTGGGAGACCTCTTTGATGTTCTGCAGAAACTGGCGGGTGATGAGGAGGGTGGCCAACATCTACGGGGAACGGGGAACAAACAGCGTCATGAAAGCAAGACCCAAGAGACGTAGAAACAACCACCATAATGAGCTTTGCTGAGATGGGCACACCCACCTCAGGATCTCAGAATTTACCCCCCCCAAAAAAAAAAAACAGTAGGGCAGGGGTGCTCAAACTATGGTCTGGGGGGCCAGATTCAACCCCTGATGCCAATTCATCCGGCCTGCAAAGCCCTCGTTGCTCGCAGAAGTAAAATGCGCCCATACGACAAGGGCTTTGTGCGCCGGATGAATTGGCATCAGGGGCCAGATCTGGGCCCCAGGCCATAGCAACCAGCCCCCTGAACCACATGACCGGCCCATAGCTCAAAATGTTTGGGCACCCCTGCAGTAGAGAAAGAGGATGATCCCAATGTGAGATAGACTGATGCTGTAAAGGAAACCACGAGTTTGCAATGGCTATCAGCAGAGCTGCCGAGGACGGGACACTTTGGAGACCTCACGTACCAGGAATACAATTTGGGGAAGAAAACAAACAATCTAGACCAGGGGATCTCCACTGTTTGTTTCCAGATGTTCTCGGACTTCAATTCCCAGAAGTCTCTATCAGCACTTGGGCTTCTGGGAATTCTGTTGAGTACCAGGCTCCGTCACTGGCGTTGAGCCTGGATGCCATCTCTTAGGCTCCCTCAGATGTTCAGCCACAATGTTTAATTGTATTTCAAGTTTTATGTAATTTACCCTCTTTGTTTGTCTGTAAACCGCTTTGGGTCACCAATAGGTGAGGAAAGCGGTATAAAAATAAATAAATAAATAAATATAAATAAAATATAAACCTAAGCTTGAGACACCTGGGTCTCTAGATCAGGGGTTCCCAACCTAAGGCAGGATCCGGCCCACAGCACCATTTCATGTGAGGGCCCCACCCGTCCAAGGGCATTTGAGAAACAAAATGGCCACCCCTTTGACGTTGTTGGGACAAAATGGCCACTCCTATGGTGCAGGCAAGGCAAAATGACCGTCCGACCCTCGAAGCTGACTGAGAGCATGCCCTGGCCCCTGCCTTGAAAAGGTTGGGAACCCCTGCATTAGAGTTTAAGGGACTGTGGTGGCTTAGCGGTTAAGCCGCAGAGCTTGTCAGCCACCAGGTCAGCAGTTCAAGACCTGAGGGGTCACACAGCGAAGTAAGTTCCCCCATCGTCTGTCCCAGCTCCTGTTAACCTATCTGTTCGAAAGCAAGAAGTTTGCAAGGAGATAAACAGGTACCTGTACCATTTGGGCAGGAAAGGCAACAGCCTTCCATGCGCTCTTGCCAACCAAGCAGTTCAAAAGCAAGACATTGTAAGTAGATAAACAGGGACCACTTTGGTGGGAAAGGTAAATAGCGTTCCGTGTACTCTGGTGTCTAGTCCTGCCTGCCACATGACCAGGGAAACGTCAGCAGACGCAGACAGCGCTGGCTCTTTGGCTATAAAAAGAGACAAGAACTGAACCCTAGAGTCAGATACGACTGGCTTTCAAGCAAGGGAGACCCTTGAGCTTGGGAAAGTTACTTTCTTTTTTTAAAAAAAGGGATTCATGTCTCAGGACTGGGGGAAGCCCAAGAACTAATTGTTCTGAAAATTTGTTGTGATTAACAATGAGAAATAATTTTGTTTTTTGCAAAACAGTGATGAAACGTTCCAAAGGACAAAAAGAAAAACTTCTTGCAGGGCTTTAGGGAATAAAAGCAAAGAAATTGCACTTATATACCACCCCATATAAATGCTTCGTGTCCTCTCTGGGTGGTTCAATAGTTAATTAGCATTTTTTACCCTCATTAACATGCTGGGGACTCATTTGGCCAACCTTGGAAGAAGGATGGAAGAAGCTGCGTCAACCTTGAGCCCTGGTCAGGATTGAACTCACAACCTTTGGGTTGCAGTATAGCAGTTACAACCCCCGCGTCTCCAGGGCAAAGTAACACACACACACGCACACACACACGCACACGCACAGACACACACAATATCTATTTACACTTCAACCCCCAAATTGCCACCCGTCGCTCCTTTATATTCCTACTTTAGAGACGACAATTTCCCAGGTTAAGCTCAGCACACCCTGAAAGGAGATGATAGCGAGGTGGAATTTGAGGATGATGGAAGGGAGGATGGCATCTTTGAACTGACGCCCGAGGCTTTGGAAGAGAGAGAAGATGAGCAGGAGCTGTCCGGGGAGGTGGAAGAGGAAGGGATGTCAGGACAGACGGATGGAGAAAGAGAGAGAGGGACGGACAGACAATGGAAGAAAGGAAGAAAAAGCAAAAATTAAAAGTTCGAAGCAAACGAAAGCGCAAATAAATACATGGAAGGAGAGATATTCAGAATGGGTGCCAATCCTACATTTCTTTGTGGGTGTCATTTGAGTTGGAAGGGGACCCTTCAAGGTCATCTAATCTCAAACCTCTTTGGTAGGTAAATCCCAAAATAAAATCATATTGGGGGAGATAGATAGATAGATAATGCATGAATGAATGAATGATAGATAGATAAATACTGTAGATAGATAGAGAATGAATGAATGATAGATAGATAGATATTAAGCAGGAATTGATGATATATAAAGATTGAACAGAGGCATTCTGTAGATACAGAGATTATTCATTATATGGATTTCTTTCTTTCTAATATCTATCTATTAGTCTTTTAATATCTATGTATCCTCCTATCCATCTACCTATCTAATGATTGAAGCCGTATTTGCTTGGGCGGTTTCTACTCAATTCAGGATTGGGGTGGGGAGGCCGTACCTCTTTCAACCGGTCCATGTCTTTGAGGTAGAATCCGATGTAGAAAAGGCTGAGATATGAATTTACAAATTGAAACTGTTAAGATGAGAAGCAGAAAGAGAAAGAGATAAAATAAAACAAAATTGGATGTTGCAAGAACAATGTTGTCAACTTGCAAGCAAAAGCTGGAGGCTCAATTGAATTCCCCCAGGGTGCATTACATTCTCCCAGTGTGTATTAAATTATCCCAGTATGCATTAAATTATCCCAATGTGCATTCAATTACAGTTATCCCAATGTGCATTCAATTCTCCCAGTACATATTAAATTCTCCCAGTATGCATTAAATTCTCCCAGTCTGCATTGAATTCTCCCAGTGTGCATGAAATTCTCCCAGTACATATTAAATTCTCCCAGTATGCATTAAATTCTCCCAGTATGCAGTAAATTCTCCCAGTGTGCATGAAATTCTCCCAGTATGCATGAAATTCTCCCAGTATTCATTAAATTCTCCCAGTATGCATTAAATTAACCCAGTGTGCATTAAATTCTCCCAGTATGCATTAAATTCTCCCAGTGTGCATTAAATTATCCCAGCTCTGCTTTGTTTCGGGATAGGTCCCTACTCTGTGTAGGACGGACTTACCAAGACCATTTTAATGATAAGGTGTTTTTCGTAGGCACTCTGCAACCTGTAGTTTTCTGCAAGAAAAATAATGGGATTTATTGCTTTTGATTGATCGATTCCCATCCTAATTGGTCCACCTTAAGCTTGTATGCCACCCACCATCTAAGAAACTGAGAAATACTATTCAATTCCAAGCTCAGCCTAGGGATGGATGGAGGAAATGATTTACTAGGACCTGGGTTCAATGCCAGACTTGGCCTGGTGAAGAAAGAAAGAGTGGATGGACAGATGGATAGATTGATTCCCATCCTAAAGGGTGTGCCTTAAGCTTTTGTGCTGCCCACCATCTAAGAAACTGGGTTCCTACACAACCCGGACCCCTCAAACGCCCCCCTGCTCACCCATGTCGTTGAGCCAGTAGGCGATCTTCCTGTAGACCTCGTCGCAGGCGGTGACGATGATGGCCAGCAAGATTTTGGGCAAGAAGCGCAAAATGCGTGGCAGTTCTTTGATGCTCATCACAAATTCCTGAGTGGAGGGACGGACAACCAAAATAACTATGGGCATTATTATATAGGACTAGCATATTTTGCCCGGCGGGCAAAAATTAGTGTGATTATTTTTGAATGTTTTTATAACTTATTTGATTAATTTTTGAATTAATCTTATTAGTTCAATATTTTTAAATGTTTTTTCTCTTTTGGCCTCTGGGTGGGGGTGGTGAGCTTTTCTGCCTCTCTACAATTGTTCTCTTCTGTCCTCTGGCTGTCGCTTCCGGTATTTTATTTTCTCATTTGAGTTCCGGTCCTCATGGATAGAAGACGTGTTTTGGTAAGCTCTCTTGGTGTTTTTTTTTTGGTTTTTTTTGGGGGGGGGTGTTTGGGATTTTTTTTGGGGGGGGGGTCAGTGTGTTTTTTCTTGTTTTTTTGGCTGTTTTTGTTTTTCATTTTTGGATTTTTGAGTGTTTTTGTTTTGTGTTTACTTTTTCAGGGGGGGGTTGGCTTTCTTTCCCACGTGCCATGTTGGCTGGCCCGTGGGAAGGAAGGGCAATGGCGGGGGTGGTGCTTTCTTTGCTTTCTTCTCCATGGGCCATGCTGGCTGGCCCGTGGGGAAGAAGGGCAGCGGCGGTGGCGGGTTCCCTTTTTTCCCCCGCGGGCCATGCTGGCTGGCCCGTGGGGAAGAAGGGCAGCGGCGGCGGGTTTTTTTTTAACTTTTATTTTTCTTGCGCCGGCTGGCCCATTGAAATGAAGGGCAGCGGCGGCGGCGGGGGGGGGTCTTTTTTCTCCCCATGGGCCATGCTTGCTGGCCCGTGGGGAAGAAGGACAGCGGTGGCGGGCGTTTTTTTTTTTTTGTTACTTTTTTTCCGCACGCAGGCCACCTCAGCGTTCGGCGCGCTAATGGCGCGCAGGACGCTGGGGCATGTAGTTTTGCCTGCGCGTGTTTGCTTACTGTAGCGGTTTTTTTCCTGCGGCTTTTTTTTTTGATTGGCCGCTGCGTGTTTCCGAACATTCCTTTTGAACGTTGGGAATTGAAGTTCCCTTTTTTTGTTTGCGACTGGGAGGCTCCTGCCCCGGGGTTGAAAATTTCAACCCGACAGTTACCTGCGAACCCCGTTTGGCCGAGTGAACGGAGGCTCGGACGGGGCTAGTGGGGCCTGGTGCAACATCCTTTGTCACATTCCAACGGTTAACGCACCATTTTATAGGTACAGATTCTGTCCAGACTAAAAATAGCAAAATAATAGCCAATATTGCCTTGCAAGGAGAGTTGGGATTTGGGGGTGCTACAAACACCCCTAATTTTCCATTCTGGGAGTTCTGCCTAGGCTCACCCTAAGAGAAACGCCTCAGCTGAAAAACTGAGCTAAGCCTAAACACTGCAGGACTGAGCTAAGACTAGCTCTTGGAGGTTGAGCTAGGCCTAGCTTTTGAAGATGAAGGCTTACTTACCTGCAACTCAAAGCAGCCCAGCATGGCGAGGAAGACGAAGGAGAGGCAGAAAAGGCAGACGGGAAGGCTGACCAAACACTGGAAGGCCAGCCGCTTCCACGGCGGGTAGTAAAATTCCTCCACGTTGGTTACGGGACTGACGTGTTTCACGCCCTGGATGGGTTAAATGGAGAAAGAGACAGTGTCAGGGCAGGGGCAAAGGTCAGTGGTTTAGTGGCACATGGACATGACCCATTAATGAGTTAAGTTTAAGTTTAGCCTTAGTCTTAAATTTTAGGCTTAGTCTTAGGCTTTCAAACTGCTAGGTTGGCATGAGCACACTGTTACCTTTTATGCCGAAACAGTACCTGTCTATCTACTTGCAAATTTCTTGCTTTCAAACCGCTAGGTTGGCATTAGGGCAGGGAATGTTGTTAGCTTTCCTGCCAAAGCGGTACCTATTTATCCACTTGCAAATTTCTTGCAATTTTGAACTGCTAGGTTTACAGGAGCCTGGACAGACGCCGGGCGCTCACTCCGTCGTGCAGTACTCGGGTCTCAAACTGCTGCCCTGCCGACCTTCCGGCCGTCAAGTTCAGCGTCTTAACCACCAAGCCGCTGAAAGAAGGAGAGAGGCATTTGACCCACGGTGAGGAACGGGATATGGAACGGACCTCGTGCTTAAATGAGATTTTACACAGAGGTTGCAATAATAAGCCATCACCAGCCCACACCCCGCTTTTCAGAAAGTGACCCCATGCCACTGACCCGGAACTGGGGCCGAGGCTCCTCTATGGACTCGGACGGCGTGTCCAGTGTCCCCCACTTGTAGGCATACTCCGCCCCACGGCGTTTCCACTCCTCCAGGAACAACGTGGACCAGATGACATTAAAGATGGCGAAGACCACACTGCAGACATCCCGGCTGGTCTGAATTCAGAGGGAACAGCAATCACATTTAGCAATTACATTTTTCTATACCTGCGCCATAGCGATGAGTGCCCTCTGTGGGCGGTTCACAAGTTAATTAGCATTTATGCCCATCGTTAACATGTTGAGAGCTTAGAAGGACGGAAGACGTTTGGGAGACTATCTTTCTATCAAAGCAGTCTATAATGGTATTGGCCTTTTTTTGAAGGCACATCACACTGTTGGCTCATATTCAACCTAAGATCTACGTGAGTGATGGCAAACCTTTTAGAGATCGAATGCCCAAACTACAACCCCAAACCCACTTATTTCTCACAAAGTGCCAACACAGCAACAGGGGAGGAAGGAAACATTCCCATTCGGCTGCTGTGCAGAGGAGTGGGGTGAACTCTGCTGGGCGGAAGGAGGAAGCGCTCTCATTGGGCTGCTGGGCAGAGGGGCAGGGCAAACTCTATGCTGGAGAGAGGGAGGAAGTGCTCCCATTGGTTTGCTGGGCAGAGGGGCGGGGTGAATTCTGTGCTGGGCAGAAGGAGGAAGCGCTCCCATTGGGCTGCTGGGCAGAGGGGCAGGGCAAACTCTATGCTGGGGGAGGGAGGAAGCGCTCCCATTGGGTTGCTGGGCAGAGCAAACTGTGTGCTGAGGTGACTGCACAGGTGCCCACAGAGAGGGCTCCGAGTGCCAACCACTGATCTACAACAATGCCAAGATCCTTCTCGCTCATAGTATGAATGAATGAATGAATAAATAAATAAATAAATAAATGAATAATTGAATGAAAAGAATGAATAAATAAAACAAATGAATTCAGCAATTTCCCCCTCCCTCTCTACCCACCTATCTCCTCACCTGGTCATTTTCGGTGAAGGCGTACAGAAGGGTGCCAAAGACCGCCGGGTAGACCATGGCCGACGTATAGAAGCCCAGCCAGGCGAAATACATGGCGATCTTGACCCCAAAGTAGTCACAGATTTCATCTGGGGAGGGGAATCGGAAGAAGAGAGAGCATGATTAGAGAGAGAGAGCCCACAAACAGAGGGGAAGGGCTGTCAGGACTTCTTTGGGGTGTGACCAAGCGCACAACAACACAACCAGGAATGCCACCTAATCATTCTGTGATTCTGTATCTGCTTTGATTGGGATTCCTGCCTTGAGCAGAGGAGGTTGGACTGGATGCCTTCACGGGTCCCTTTTCCAACACAGTCATTCTATGAATGAATGAATGTCATATCTGCCTTGATTTGAGTTCCTGCCTTGAGCTGGGGCTTGGACTGGATAGCTTCATGGGGCACCTTCCAACTCAGTGATACATACGAACAAAGAAACGAACAAACGCCATCGCTCTTTCATTCTGATTCCTGCCTTGAGCAGGGGTTTTTACTAGATGTCCTCACGGGACCCTTTCCCAACTCAGTGATTCCACAATTTGGTTAATGACCGCCCATCGGTCACCAAGACTTAATGCAATTAATTTTCCATGTGCAAATATAATTGCCCCCCCCCCCTTTTCCTTCCCCAAGGTTTCTCCTCTGTGCTTCGAAAAAGCCTTGCAAAATTAATTTATTTTGCCGAACCAGGGGAGGGGGGGGGGGGATGAAGGACACAGATTAACTTATCTTTAAAATCTGATAATTGAGAGACACTTTTCATCCAACCATATTTCCACATATTTACAGCTTGTTTTAATATGGGCTTTTTTTACAGCCATGACATAGATAAATGATGTTCTCGTTTTCTCCGGGAATAGTTCATTACCATCTTGGAATCCTATTCGACACCCTTCTTAAAGTAATCCTTTCCTCATTTTAAAAACTGCTTAATATTTCAGACTCATGAGATGGCCCTGCTTATATAATGGGTTTTGATATAACGCTATTAGCCAAAAAGCTTCGTCAGCGGAGCCAAGAAAACGCTTGGCTGAATTCTCGTAAATCCTTGGCGTGGCATTGCTCGGGAGAAGATTATGGCAAAGTAGCCGTCTTCCCATCATCTCCAGCAAAGCAATCATACTTATATACCTGCCTCATAGTGTTTAGAGCAGGGATTCTCAACCTGCAGCCCATGGGCCAAATGTGGCCCATGTCGCCATTTCATGTGGGCCTCCCACCGCCTCCACCACACCAGGAAGTGCCATGTGGTGGAGGAAGGGCAAAATGGCCATCCGGACCCCAAAGCTGTCTGAAGGAGCGTGACCCGGCCCATGGCTTAAAAAGGTGGAGAACTCCTGAGATAGAGAGAGGGAAAGAGAGGCAGAGAGATAGATTTACAGGAAGGAAGGAAGGAAGGAAGGAAGGAAGGAAGAAAAGGAGTTTGTGAGGGAGGGAAGGAGGGAGGGAGAAAGAAGGAAAGAAAGAAAGAAAGAGATATACACCCCAAATTACAGACTTGGTAAATGCTTCAAGCATTTAAGCTCTTCATTGCATTATATGAGAATGCAAAATAAATCCATCCTCCTTAGTAAGCAGGAGCGGGATTGCAAACCTAATATGGGACATTCTTTTAATATATATTTTAAAAATGCAATTTAACTAATTTCAGATCAGGAGCATGTGCTAATTTTGTCTGTGTGTTGGTTTATTTATTTATTTTTCGTGCACCACTTTCCCACCCATCATCTCCCTCTGCATCATCATCATCCTTCTCCCCTTTCCGGGCATCTGTATAAGAAACCCGGCCAAGAAGATTGTTGTCCTAAGGAACAAATGCAGGACGTGTTTGGACGGGCTCCGGGCAGTGTTTTACTGCACCAAAATTGACTCCCACCCGTCAGGAATAATGGGACGTGGAACAGCATCTCGGAACGGTAGAATCAATAGTTGCAAGGGCTAGATGCACAGAACGCTGTTACCTTTCCCACCAAAGCGGTACCTGTTTATCTCCTTGTAAATGTCTTGATTTCGAACTGCTAGGTTAGCAGGATTAAATTAACTTTAAATTTAATTAAAGGTCACCCTTGCTCGACAGCCAGTTGTGTCCAACTCTGTGGTGATCTCCGTTTAGAGCCCAAGAGCCAGTGCTGTCTGCGTTTCCATTGCCATTTGGCAGGCAGGACTAGACACTAGAACGCTATTCCCTTTCCCTCCGAAGCGGTACCTGTTTATCTACTTGCAAATTTTCTAGTTTTCGAACTGCTAGGTTGGCAGGCGCATATGGAATGCTGTAACCTTTCCTGCTGGTGTGGTACCTGTTTATCTACTTGCAAATTTCTTGCTTTCAAACTGCTAAATTGGCAAAGAGACAGTGCTGTCTGAGTATGCAGTCATTTCTGTGGCCATGTGGCAGGTAGAACTAGACACCAGAACGCTGTTACATTTCCTGCCGAAGCGGTACCTGTTTACCTACTTGCAGAGTTCTAGTTTTCAAACTGCTAGGTTGGCAGGTGCACACGGAATGCTGTAACCTTTCCTGCCGCTGTTGTACCTTTTTATCTACTTGCAAATTTCTTGCTTTCAAACTGCTAAGCTGAGACAGATGATGGGAGCTCACTCCGTCGTGCAGCACCCAGGTCTCGAACTGCTGACAAGCCGACCTTCTGGTCGTCAACATCAGCATCATAACCAATAAGCCACCCCAAATGGAGCTTCTCTAATGCAATTTGCAAAGGACTGTGGACATTTTAAGGTGTTTGTGAGAGTCAGGGGAAGGATGAGAGAGGGAAACCTCATAGAAATGGGGACCCACAACATACCCAAAGGTTGAGGATCGCAAATGGCTTGTACCCAAGACTTCATCAGCCGGTTGAGGATCCGCTGTTCATGGATGGGGAAGATTTGCTGAAGGATGCCTCGGGCAGCCAATTCGGGGACTGCGGAAGAAAGGAAAGGATGAGTCAAAGGCAATGCAGACCTTGAGCCGAGTCGGGATTGAACTCACAATGTTCTGGTTGACTCAGTGGCCCAGAAACTGCATTGGATCCGATACCCCGAGCAGGCTGAAAGCCAGACTTTCCATGTCACTCGTAGGCTATTCGGCCGTGTCTTCCCACCCTCTCGACCCGGATCCCTACTCACCGATTGGCTGGCCTTCCAAGAAGTGGATGTTATGCAAAACCTCCCCTTGCTTGGCCCGGAGGTTCTCTAACCAGTACCTGATGATGTTTTGGCGTTCCTGGAAACGGGAAAAAGATAAATACCGGTAATAATAATGTGAACTATTTGTGCAAATGATGACCATTGGCCAACCCTAATCTCCTGACACCTGTAACGCCAACCTAGCAGTTTGAAAGCAAGATATTGCAAGTAGATAAATAGGTAACACCTCAGAAGGAACGGTAACAGCATTTTGTCCTAGCTCCTGCCAACCTACCAGTTCAAAAGCAAAAATTTTCAACTAGATCAGGGCCCTCCAAACTTTTCATGTCGTTGGCTGGTCACGTGGTTCCTCCTACCAGAAGCGGAAGTAAAACATGCCTTGCAATCTGTTTTGCAACAGGATGAGATAGATTTTTAGGCTGCCATTTTTTCTGCTTAAACCAGGGGTTCCCAAACTATGGCCCACGGGCTGGATCCAGCCCCTGACACCAATTCATCCGGCCCACGCTGCCCTCATTGCTCCCGGAAATGGAAGTAAAACATGCCCACACTGGCACATTTTACTTCCATTTCTGGGAGCAACAAGGGCGGCATGGGCCAGATGAAATGGTGTTGCGGGCTGGATCCGACCCGTGGGCCATAGTTTGGGCACCCATGAACTAGATAAACAAGTACAACTTTGGGAGGAAAGGTAATAGTGATCCAGCTTCCAGTCCTGCCTGCCACATGACCAGGGAAACACCTGCAAACTCAGACAGCACTGGTTTTTGGGCTGTAAACAGAGATGAGCACCGAGCCCTAGAGTCAGATACGACTGGCTATCGAGCAAGGGAAATACCTTAACCTGTTCCTAATGGAAACCACGTTAAGTCCTGATGGCAATCTGATATTTCTTAATAGAATGATGACTCACAAACTCTATTGAGACCATTTAAAAATGGCAAACATCCCTAAAGTTACAGTTGTTGTTGTTGTTGTTTGTTTAATCCAGGCTTTCCTCAGAGTTGGGGTTTAGGCGAAGATTTGCATCTGAGTGCAAATGTTCCACCTGGAAGTGAACAAACCTGCATTAGGACTTTTCCTTTCTGCCGGGGGTGGGGGGGGGGCAGGTCTTTTGCAAAGTGAACGGCTCTTAATACCCTCATCCAGACTGAGCCAAGCTTGGCAGATTTTCTACTAGTGAGCACTATGAAACCAACAGAGAGGCTATATATGACGCGTGTAAAACTGACTAAGTGATACTGAAGAAGATTCGTCTGAACTGAAAAGTTTAAAGCAACCGGGACAGCTTTGATCATGTTGATATGCATGGACTATATTGATTTATTGATTTCGATTATTATGACAACATTGAGAACTTCCAGTTCACATTAAGGGACTTTAAAAGATTTGTACTTCTATATACAATACGAGAGCCTATTATCTCACCATAGAGCTATTTACATTTTTTTGCATTCATTGAACCTTTTGATTTAGAGAAATATGACGATGAATATCTCTTAAAAAATTATTTTAGAATACACATTTCACTACCCAGAGACTGGTTGCCAGTACTTTATTTGAGGACTTTAATATATAATTAGATGTTGAATTATTATAAATCATTACACTAGTTTCGAATTGCCTCGGACGGTTTCTTTTTGTCTTTTTGCTCATTACTGTCTGGCCAGATTGTTTTCCCCAGCTGGACTGAGCCAAGCTTGGCAGATTTTCGACTAGACCGGGAATCTGAATTGGAATGTCTCAAACACAATTGAAATTGTTAACAGCGCTTGTGTTATCATTGGAGACAGAATCGCAAATTCAGCTTCCATCTCAGCTATGCAATTGTTGTTTTTAAAAATATTTTCCAGAACTGTATTATGGGTGAATAAAGGGACTGCGGTGGCTTAGTGGTGAAGACGCCTAACGTGATGTCTGGAAGGTCGTACTGCACAACGGAGTGAGCTCCTGTCGTCTGTCGTCCGGCTCCTGCCAAACCGCTCAGTTTGAAATTGCAAGAAATTTGCCAGCAGATAAATAGGTACCACTTCTGTGGGAAAGGTAAGCAGTATTCCGTGCACTCCGGTAACTAGTCATGCCTGCTACGTGGCCACAAAATTGTCTGCAGACACAGACAGCGCTGGCTCTTTGGCTATCTATAGAGATGAGCACCGAACTCTAGAGTCAGATACGACTGGCTTTCGAGCAAGGGAGACACTTTGTCTATCAACAGAGATGACCACTGCGTTATGGGTGAATATTAATGCAATCTTGATGTATGTTGTAGCTACTCTGACAAGAATAAATACATGTTTTTAATGAAAGGCTTCCCTAAAGTTCAGGGAAAAGCAAAGCCAGACTAAGAAGTGGGAATTCGCAGCGACTCACCTGAGAAGTGAAAAAATTAAGTTCGTTTTCTATGTTCTCGTAGATGTAGTCCTCCTCACAAGAAAAATTACGCATGCCGCCACCAAATTCTGACTTCACCGGCTTCCGCAGGCCGATCTCGTCCGCGCCCCGGAGCAAACTGTGATGTGGAATTTAAAAAAGATGATTTTTCCCCCCAACCATATTTCTCTTTGTCTTCTCAGTTGTGGTTGAAAAAAATTAATCCCAGTCCAAAAATTTAACTTTTCCAAATTCTGGTTTTGATCCAGCCTGGCAATAATAATTTTGTGTCAGAAATTATTCTGGGTTGAAAGGATTTTTGCGGGAGAAACTCCACTCTACCTGTATAAAATTTGTTTTGCTGGTGCAAAAAGCCACCTATAATTTTGTGTCAGAAATTATTCTGGGTTGAATGGATTTGGTGCTGGAGGAACTCCACTCAGTGGACGCCCGAACGAGACTCCTTTCATGTCCCCAAGATCTTTTCCCCACTGAAGTGGTCCCTATTTATCTATTTGCAATTTCTTGCTTTCGAACTGCTAGGTTGGCAGGAGCTGGTGACAGATGACAGGCGCTCAATTCGCCATGCATTACTTTGGTCTCGAACTGCTGAATTGCCAGCCTTCCAGCTAACAAGGCAAACTTCTTAACCACTAAGACATCACTGCCCTTTATCTAGCCTGGTGGGATACCAATAAGATCCGGGGAATCCAAGCTCAATTTCTGCTATTTCCTCTAATCTAAGCTTTAAGTCTGAAAAAAATTGCATTGAAAAATTAACTTCCCTAGCTCTGGTTGTGGAAAATTTTGCTTTGAAAAAGTGACTTCCCTAGCTCTGGTTGTGGAAAAATGTGCATTGAAAAAGTAACTTCCCAGGCTCTGGTTGTGGGGAAAATTGTTTTGAAAAAGTAACTTCCCTAGCTCTGGTTGTGGAAAAATTAGCATTGAAAAAGCAATTTTCCTAGCTCTGGTTGTGGAAAAATGTGCATTGAAAAAGCAACTTCCCAGACTCTGGTTGGGGGGAAAATTGCATCCTGGGCTCCTTCCTCCGGTCTGTCCGGCCGTGGGGGAGTGGCAGCAGCTGCGTGAGGCGCTGCGGCTTTAAGAACTCTCGCCATGGATGCCGCCGTTGCCGGAGACACGAGTCGGGCCCTGCTAGTAACGTTGAGCCCCAGGCTCCATTGGCGGTGTTGAGCCCCGGGCCCCGCTGGTAGCGTTGAGCCTGGGCTCCGTTGAAGTTCCCGACCTTTAGTTATTTGGCCATCGATGCTTTAGTGCTAAATTGTATCTTATATGAATTTTATTTTTCTGCTCATCTGTATTGTATTTGGATTGTATATTTTCTGTTTGTAAGCCACCCTGAGTCACATTTTTGTTGAGTAGGGTGGGATATAAATCTAATAAATGAATAAATGAAATGAATTAAAAAAGCAACTTCCCCAGCTCTGATTCTGGAAAAATTGCACTAAAAAAGTAACTTCTCCAGCTCTGTGTCGAACAATCCAATTTTCCATTCCCAACCACCACCACCACCACCACCACCCAAAAAAAACCCCTTGGTAACCCCAATTTGGACGAGACTTGCCTCTCGTAATTAGCCGTGACGAAGAAGGCGTAAACCTGGGTGTGCTTGTGGTGCCGGATCTGGATTATGAGTTCGGGAATCCCAAGACGAATGTGGTTAAGCAACCAGAGGAGGGTGTGATCGTCCGTTGTATCTGGTTTGAAAGAAATGATACAGAAGCGGTAAATACCATACATACTTGAGTATAAGATGAGTTTTTTAGCCCCAAAAATGAACCCCCAAAAGTGGACCCGACTTATACTTGGGTCAATGACCATGAAGGTCCCAAGACTGCGCCGGATTGAGATGCTCCAACAATTTAATTAATTTTACCATAATTTCAGGTATTTTGATTATTGAAACTCACTAGCAGCTGCTACATTTCCCACCCTCGGCTTATAATTGGGTCACTCTATTTTCCTGGGTTTTCGGATCAAAATTAGGTACCTCAGCTTATAATCGGGTCGGCTTATACTTGAGTATATGTCAGAAATTATTCTGAGTTGAAAGAATTTTTGCTGGAGAAACTCCACTCAGGAGATGCCTGAATAAGGCTTGTTTCATGTCCCCAAGATTATCTTCCCACTGAAGTGATTCCTATTTACCTACTTGCAATTTCTTGCAATTTTGAACTGCTAGGTTGGCAGGAGCTGAGACAGAGACGGGCACTCTGTCATGCAGTGCCCGGGTCTCGAACAGCTGACTTGCCGGCCTTCCAGCTAACAAGGCAAGCTTCTTAACCACTGAGCCACTGCAGCTCCTCATGGATGGATGGATGGATAGATAGATAGATAGATAGATAGATATTCCAGACTGCGGTTCCTAGAAGTTGTCAGCATCTAATGATAGGGCCAGCCCTTGCAATTTCCAATCTCACAGGGGAATTTCCACTCTCACAGGGGAACGAGTCAGAGAAGGAATAAAAAAAGCTAAGAAGCCTCTTTCTAGAGCCATTGATTGGCGGAACTCAATTGACTGATGTTCAACCAGCGTTCGCGGGAAAGTGTCCCACCTGACAGCGTTATCAGGACGTCGCAATTCTCAGTGGGGACCGTCTTCATCCACGATTTGTGTGACATGATGTAACGCCCGGCCTGCAGAAGTCGCTTCCCGAAGAGCTTATCTGCGGAGAGAAAAAAGCCAAGACAGTTGAGACTGATTCACTATTATCTTAACAAGAGGCAGTAACTTCCATCATGGACAGTGGGAATGCTGTTGATGTAATATATCTTGACTTCAGCAAAAAAAAAACACTGACGCAGTAATGACTAGAAACCAACATTGATTTGTCAAAAACACATCTTGCCAGGCTCATCTTGGTTTCATTTTCCCATAAGGTAACTTCCATGCTGGGTAGTGGGAAAGCTGTTGATGTAATACATCTTGATTTCACCTATTGACTATCAGCAAAAAAGACACAAACTGCCTGCACTTATACCAGTTTTAAACTACTTTAAACTACCATACTTTAAACTACTGTGGTGGCTTAGTGGTAAAGATGCTGAACTTGACGA
The DNA here is from genome assembly GCA_035047305.1 of Bradypodion pumilum. Taxonomy (NCBI): domain Eukaryota; kingdom Metazoa; phylum Chordata; class Lepidosauria; order Squamata; family Chamaeleonidae; genus Bradypodion; species Bradypodion pumilum. Next base: position 40,734,180 of record JAWDJD010000007.1, on the reverse strand, counting down.
CTGGAGGGTCGGCACAGCAGCAGATCAAGACCGAGGGCTGCACAATGGAGTGAGCTCCCGTCATCCGCCCCGGCTCCTGCCAACCTAGCAGTTTGAAAACAAGAAATTTGCTAATTGATATACAGGTAACAATTCAGCAGTAAAGGTGACAGTGTTCCACACACTCCTGCCAACCTAGCAGTTTCGGAAGCAAAAAAATTTACAAGTAGATAGATAGGTACCGCTTCGGCAGGAAAGGTAACATCACTCCATAGGCTCCGGCAGCTAGTCAGTCCCTAAATGTAATATATAAATAAATTCTTCCAATGATTTCTTAGCTGCAAGTCCCTCATTCTGTAAGAAAACTGAACCACTGCAAAAGAAAATATTTAATTAATTTGATTTCTCCACTGCCGGCATTAAAGCTATGTAAATCAACTGCAAAAATGATTTGCTTTCATAACATAAAAAAATATATACCCCACCCCCCGACTCTGACCTTCATCAAGAACTGCTTCAAGTCCGTGCGACTTCCCTGCATATAAGACGGTTCCATCTGCATATTTTAAATTATTGATTCGTCTTCCTCCTCTAATTTTAATTCCTCCGTCATCCCAAACTAAGCATGTTTAGGATGTATTTTGCATATAAATTCAGTAGACAGGGAGAGGAAAATCAATGTTTCCTTGGCATGGAAACCGACAGTTTCTCAATCTACTTGGGATCCGTATAAAGAGGTCTGTCTTAGTTCACTACTGGGTCCCCTAATCCAGGAGTTTCTCAAACTTTTTAAGCCATGGGCCGCGTCACACTCCCTCAGACAGCTTCGGGGACCGGACAGCCATTTTGCCCTTCCTTCACCACATGGCACTTGCTGGTGTGATGGAGGCGGTTGGGTGGGTGGGCACATGAAATGACACCATGGGCCGTTTCCGGCCTGCAGGCCACAGATTGAGAATCCCTGAGCCTAACCAGTTTCCACAACAGCAGGCCAGACAGAGAAACACTGATGGACCAGAAAACTCCCAATTCAGTCTTAGCAACTGAGATAAACTCTCAACAAGGCTTTACCTAGAACTAAAGGTAAAAGTCTCCCTTGCCCGAAAGCCGGTCATACCCGACTCTAGGGTTCAGTGCTCATCTCCATTTCCAGCCCAAAAGCCAGCGCTGTCTGCGTCCGCAGACACTTCCGTGGTCATGTGACAGGCACAACTAGACACCAGAACGCTGTAATCTTTCCCATCCGAAGTGATACCTATTGATCTACTTGCAAAATTTATTGCTTTCAAACTCCTAGGTTGGCAGGAGCACATGGAACACTGTTTACCTTTCCTGTCAAAGCGGTACCTGTTTATCTACTTGCAATTTCTTGCTTTCGAACTGCTAAATTGGAAGGAACTGGGACAGATCCTGTGTATGGAAGATATCCCAGATTAGATAGATAGATAGATAGATAGATAGATAGATAGATAGATAGATAGATAGATAGATAGATAGATAGATAGATAGATAGATAGATAGATAGATAGATAGATAGATAGATAGATAGATAGATAGATAGATAGATAGATAGATAGAATGCACGCATCCATCACCCAACACTCTGGCAAGAGACGACCACCAGCTTGAAACAACAGGCCTAACCTACCTTGCCAGGTCGTTGTGGAACAAACACATCCCAAACTCCTGGAAAGAAGTGATGGAGGTAACAGTAACGGTCACCCTTGCTTGAAAGCCAGTCATATCCAACTCTAGGGTTCTGTGCTCCTCTCTGTTTACAGCAAAAGAGCCAGCACTGTCTTCATCTGCAAACGTTTCCGTGGTCAACGTGGCAGACATGACTGAACACAGAACGCTGTTACATTTCTCAACAAAGAGGTACCTGTTTATCTACTTGCAAAAAAAAATTGCTTTAAAACTACTAGGCTGGTAGGAGGAGTGGGGGGAGGCTATCCATAACATTATTTAAGCAATTTAATTTGGTTTCTTTGACCCATCAGCGGCAAGTCAGGTTAACCGAAGGGAAATACACTAACCACAAGGGTTGGGTGGATCAATGTGGCAGTGAAGTCTGGCAGCTTACGTCACTAAATAAAAAAATCCAGCCAAACTGGAATGGGGACAGAGCAGGAAAAGGCGTGAGAAAGAGGGAGGAGGACGAAATCTGGCCGGATGCAGAATCAAAAATCTGGATGCAAGTGAAACATACAAATCCATATTCTGAACATATAGCGGCACACAGCCCAATGTTTTCACACGATTATCCATATATGTTTTTGCTTAGAGATTACCGATTCAGGGGCAATGCTCTCTGATAGGGACTGTGGTGTCTTAGTGGTTAAAGACACTGAACTTGACTACTGGAAGGTCGGCAGGTTGGCAGTTCAAGACCCGAGTGCTGCACGACAGAGTAAGCCCCCGTCATCTGTCCCAGCTCCTGCCAAGCCAAGCCGTTCGAAATGGAAAGACATTTGCAGGCAGATAAACAGGTACCGCTTTGGTAGGAAAGGTAACAGCATTCCCTGCGCTCATGCCAAACCTAGCAGTTTGAAAGCAGGAAATTTGCAAGCAGGAAATTTGCAAGTAGACAAACAAGTACTGCTTCAGCATGAACGGGAGCAGGATTCTGCATCTAGTCATGCCTGCCACATGACAATGGAAACGTCTGCCGAATCAGATAGCGCTGGCTCTTTGGCTATAAATGGAGGTTGTCACCCACAACGAATAGGTCTTTAACGGTCCCAAGCCGCTCTTTGAATTGTGTCCGGCCACCTGGCACAGCTGATCAAACAGGAGAGCCACGCGGTCTGTATCGAAGCGACCCAAATTGGCAACCGTCACGGCGTCTTGTGACACCCGGCGGCTTAACACCCAGCCTGGGCTGATCTTGGGAACGGGGTCCAACTCTTGACTTTCTGGTCGTTGTTGCTGGACTCCAGAACCCATCGACCCGGGTTCAACCTGCCTGCCAGAAAGGGGGCGCATGGGACATGTAGTCTATCGACATCTGGAGGTAAGCAGCCTCCTTGCCCCAGCCTGGGGGAGGAATGAAACGGGAGGAATTTATCACAGGAAAAAACTAAATGTTCAGAAAATGTAAAGATTCACAGATTTATTTCCACCTGATCGAAATCCATTCCTGAGCGTGCCTTAATTTGCATGCATACCTTTGCACTGAGGGCACGGGAAGGCAACAGATCATTAACATATGGATAGGAATGTAATTAGATTTGCGGGCCAAAGCTAGGCACGATTAGATACCTGTCCAGGTAGATTTAGCTGTCATGGGAGGGGTCACGAGTTGTTTCTTAGCCGGATGTGCATAACAAGTAAACTACAGAACATCCCTGCCTAGGGCAGTCTATCTTGACACACCAGTCGTTCAAGGAAAACAATGGGAATTATCATTAAACATTTCAAGGATTACATCCCAAGACTCCACTTATTATGATATATTTTTTTCCGTGAAGGGCTTCCGTCAATCTGGATTTCCCCACCGCCGGTGAATTATATTGCGCTGTTGTTTGGAAATGGTTTCCATAACAGCGTTGGAAATTCCGAGGAACTGGATCGGATCCCAAATACCCGCCTCGTTCTCCACGTCCCAATTAGCACGGGGGTGATAAAGAAGCTCATTCTGGGGCCAGGGGGTTGGGAATTCACCTCCCCCACCCCCTGGCCACAACTTGGAAGGGAATACAGCTGGCTTTTCTTGTAGGAAACAGAGGAAGATATTGTGAGGCCCAACTTTTCCTTGGCATGGCTGTGGGCACGGCGGGTAGACGGGCAGAACCGAAACGCCGACGTGAATTTCACCAGCCAGCTGGCCAGCGACTTAAACTGCTCCTAGGGATTTGGAGTCAAGCACGCGAGATGGACCGGGCACTGAAAATGCAGAGTTGACTCAGATTCGACTATTTACTTCAATGTTATGGACGTTTTTGGTCTGATTCCACTCAGATCAGATTAAACTTGGGAAGGAGGACTCCTTCGCTCTACCAGCTCAGCAATTGACAAAGCTAATCTTCGCCCTCTAAACTACCAATGACAACTGATCAGCAGAAATGATTCCAACCCCAGAGCTGCTCCCCATTGAAGCGTACAACATGTGTTAACCTGCTGCCTTAATTAAAATTTGCCCTTAGCAACTCAGGTCTAGCAAGGCTTGTTTTTTCTTGCAAGCAATGCCTTGCAAAGTTGCATCGCAGTCCTCAAAAAAGGCTACTCTTTGCCCTCCAAACTAACAATGTCAACTGGTCTCAAAAGCAAAAATGCCTCCAGAAATGAGGTAAGGAAACCTCACTGAGCCCAACCTAGACCTGGTCCCCATGGAATGATACAGCACACGTTAACTCGCTGCGCTAATTAAAATTTGCCCTTAACAATTCAGGTCTAGCAAGACTCATTCTTGTTAGCAAGTGACGTCTCGCAAAGTTGCTTCCCCGTCCTCCAAACAGCGGGAAGAAGCGGCTTAATTAAGATGGAAATGAAGAAATAAACATTGGTAACTTTTTATTAAATAGGGACCGCAGTGGCTTAGAGGTTAAGACGCTGAGCTTGACCCCTGTAAAGTTGGCAAGTCAGCAGTTCGAGACCCAAGTACTGCACAACGGAGTGAGTTCCTGTCGTCTGTCCCAGCTCCTGCCAACCTAGCCGTTCCAAAGCAAGACATTGCAAGGAGATAAACAGGTACCACTTCGGCAAGAAAGGTAACAGTGTTCCAAGCACTCCGGCCAGCCTAGCAGTTCGAAAGCAAAAAAATTGCAAGTAGATAAAAAGTCAGCAGGTCAGCAGTGGTTAAGAAGCTGAGCTTGATGACTGGAAAGTCGGCAGGTCAGCAGTTCGAGACCAGAGTACTGCACAACAGAGTGAGTTCCTGTCATCTGTCCCAGTTCCTGCCAACCTAGCCATTCAAAAGCAAGACATTGCAAGTAGATAAACAGGTACAGCTTCGGCAAGAAAGGTAATGGCATTCCGTGCATTCTGGCCAACCAAACAGTTGGAAAGCAAAAAAAAATTCAAGTAGATAAACGGGTAGTGCTTCAGCAGGAAAGGTAACAGTGTTCCATGCATCTACCTTCTCCATAAAATTTTATAACAATCTTCTTTAATTCTTAACCGACATGTTCTTTGTAATTATTTTATCACCATATTCTATCCCAGGAGTTCTCAACCTTTTTAAACCGGTGGGCCGGGTCATGCTCCCTCAGACAGCTTTGGGGGCCGGATGGCCATTTTGCCCTTCCTCCACCCCATGGCACTTCCTGGTGTGGTGGAGGCAGTGGGGCCCCCACATGAAATGGGGCTGTGGGCCACATCCGGCCTACAGGCCGCAGGTTAAGAATCCCTGATCTATCCCGATCAACTTCTCTAATTCTCATCTTTAAATCTCAAAAAAAAAAAAAAAGCTCTCACACACACACACACACACACACACGTTGCGCTAATTAATTTCTGACCCATTCCACACTTCATTAAGAGTTTACACCCGGAATTGGTCTCTTCTGCAATGCACAAAATCCCCTTGCATCGAACGTGCTGCATTGTGTAGAAAACACTTTCTTCCCCCAAAAAAGTAGGGTTCACGTGCCTGGGTGGAAAGAAGGGGAAGGGGGTCCTATCGGTCCTGCTGTCTTTAGTGCCCCCCAAATCACCCCATCTGCCTCCCTGCCCCAATTCTAAGTCCACATCAACCCCACCTAACCTTGCCGTGGTCCAGCTAAGGTCAAGCTTGCTGCAGATTGGGAAAGCCGTGCCTTGCACATACACACACGCATGTGTGTAGTGTGTGTGCATGACTCTGGATCCCAGTGGTTGCAGGCGCTACAGGAGAGCTACCGTGTGTGTGTGTGTGTGTGTGTGATGGGGAGTCCGACATCTCATGACAAAAATGGACCACAAATTCCCCTTTACATCATGTGCAACAATTTCTCTTTCTCCCTGCAAAACCTCGATCGTCTTCTCTCCCCCGGCCAATTAAATCCCTCACCCCCCAAAAAAATTCCGGCCTCTCAGCTCCCTAATTTCCAGCCTCTCGGCTCCCTAACTTCCAGCATCTTTCTAACCCACCCACCCCTCAAAAATATACCCTTCCCCATTAACCCTATTCTCAAAATCTAGACTCCCATCCAGTTTAGAACAATGGATTTTGCACAACTCCAGACAAAGCACCGCATGGCAAGCAGGGGATATTGATGTGAGATGTGGTTGTTGTGTTATTATTTTGCAAAGGGGATTTTTCGGGGGAGGGTTTGGGGGGAGGAAGGGACCCACACCCACACACACATCCAGTCGCCGGCCTGGCTCCGGCCATCTCCTCGGTGGTGGCTTTTGGGGGGCTTTTCAGGAATGGTTTCAGGGTGGTCTCGACCTCGGTGTGGTTTCACTGGGGTGTCACTTCTGGACGGACCCAAACCCCATTTCTTCCTCGAAGAAGCGAGGAAACCAAGCAGAGAGCGAGAGAATGAAAGCCAGAGGACACTCAAGATGCTGAGAAAAGAAAACCCATTGTCCACAGAGTAAAGTAAAGAGATGGGGTGAAAAATTCTCCACCCCCCCAAAAAAAAATCAGTTTGGGGCATCCATTCCCCACATATGAAGGGAAACCTCCTTTGAAGAAGGACCTGGATGGATTTGAAGGCCAAAATCTGGCTGTGTCCTACCTGTCCAGGGCGTTGTGTCATCGCTATGCTTCCCCCCACCACCACGGCCACCACCAAATTGCCAATCTTTATTGATGCCTCAAAGGGTCTCAAAACATCCTCGGCTTACCCCCACCATCTGCACCTCTGGCGATGGAAAGGCCGTCTGGACTGCCACCACCACACAACCCATCACCCACCCTGACTTACCCAGGACTCCGGGGCCCGTCTCAGTGTCTGGGGGGCCTCCCCGCTTGTTGTGCTCTTGGGGGGCCCCCGGCGGGGCTGGGCCCGTCTCGGGCATGGCCGGCGTCTCAAGGTTGGAGGCGAGGAAGAGGAGGGTGATGGAGGAGGAGAGGGATGGACCAGAAAGAGAACTGCAGCATCGTGCGCCGCGCAGTGCGGTGGAAGGATGCAGGGTGCCTAGCGGGCAGAGGTTGGCAGGGATGCCCAGGGTAACATCTGGACTGGTACCCGAGTCCCAGGTAACGACATCTTCTCAGGTGGGCAAACGAGAGAGATGGTCTCTCTTCTCTCTCGGAGGAGACACAGACAAAGGACCAGAGGAGGGCAGGATGATGATGAGGATGATAATAATGAGGATGATGGGGGCTAGCATGGGAAGCCAGGCGCTTTTTAATAGTGTGGTTGGCCTGCGCCGCCCCACCGCCATCTGGACACCGTGTGGAGGAAAAGCAAAATCTTTTCACCCTCCTCTAACTGCAAAACCTCTCCATCCAACTTTAGGAGGATCGGATCCACCAGGCGTTCAAATCTTCCAGACTTTGCATTTTTTTGCATTTTTACACACACACACACACACACACACACACACACACTCCAGGTAAAGGATTAATTTAGGAAGAGAGAGCTTATAAGATGATTTTAAGCATCTTTTCCGTGCGCTCCGGTGTATAGTCATGCCTGCTACATGACCATGGAAACGTCTGCAGAAGCAGATAGCGCTGGCTCTTCGGCTTTGAAACTGAGATGAGCACTGAACCTCAGAGTTGGATACGACTGGCTTTCGAGCAAGGGAAACCTTTACCTTTCAGTGTTTCTCAACCTTTGGTTTTGGGACTTCAATTCCCAGAAGCCTCAGTCAATTGATGTCCACCTTGGGAACCACTGCTTTACATATCGGTAAAAGTCAAGGTTGCCCTTTTTCAGTTGTGTCCGACTTTAGGGTTCAGTGCCCATCTCTCTTAGCCCCAGAGTCTGTCCAAGTTTGCAGATGTTTCCCTGTCACGTAGCAGGCAGGACTAAATGCCAGAACGCTGTTACCTTTCCCAACAAAGCAGTACCTCTTTATCGACCTGCAATTTTTTTTGCTTTCAAATTGTGAGGTTGTCAGGAGTGAACGGAACGCAGTTAACGTTATTTATTTTGTTGGTGTTATTTGTATAGCCGCCCAATCGACGGGCGACTCCGGCCAGCGTACAGCATTTCAATGCAACACATAAAATCCCAACAACACATAAAATCCCATCTATTAACTATAAAACCCTTAAAATCTAAAATGCTAAAAGCTACCTCCACCCATACCAATTATAGGCCATATTAAAAGTTTATTAAAACATGGGAGGTCCTCCTCTAAATGAGCCAGTGTGTGGGGAGGCGGTGGTGGTTGCTCCTTTCCCATCGAAGCGGTACCTCTATATAGACTTGCAGGGTTTTTTTGCTTTCAAACTGTGAGGTTGGCAGGAGTGCATGGAACGCAGTTACCTTCTCCACCAAAGCAGTACCTATTTATCTACTACTAACGCATCATTAATCTTATATGATACGCTTTTCTCCATCTCATATTTTTTTTCTGCTAATTGCAATAAATAACTCAATTTAGAACTTTATTTTTGAGTATCAAGTCTCCTTAGCAGCTGAAAACATTCCCCCCCATACTACTTCCAACCTTGTTTTCTTCCATCGTTCTTGACCGCTAGTTGCTTCGTGGCCAGAAGGTCAAGTGGGGATTTCTAGACACCGCCAGAGACTTGACTGGGGGTAAAAATATCAGCAAAGTAACTTGATCTGGGTTATTCGTTTCTTTTGCTGATGCTGAGAATTGTTTTAAGGACATTTCTAGGGTGGTTTCAGGGTATATAGCAGGGGTTCTCAACCTTTTTAGGCCAGGGGCCAGGTCACACTCCCTCAGGACAGCTTCGGGGGCCGGACAGTCATTTTGCCCTTCCTCCACCACATGGCACTTCCTAGTGTGGTGGAGGTGGTAGTGGGCCATGTGAAATGGTTCTGCAGGCCACATTCAGCTCACGGTCCAGTTTGAGAATCCCTGGTATATAGGGTTTGGCCTCTCTGGGGTTTCTCCCAAAGTGTTTTATGAGGATTGAGGTGAAGCAGCATGGGATTTGTTGGCACAAAAAAATCTTGAGATTAACATGGACGTTAATACACAGTCTGTGGGAATTGGAGGAAGTCCATTTAAGGTATTTTAGAGTTTTCTTATTTATTCTTCCTTTTTTCTCCTTCAATAAACTAGATTTTATTATTATAAATAAATAAATAAATATTCTAGGCGCTGAAGTGGCTCAGTGGTTAAGAAGCTCGCCTTGTTAGCTGGAAGGCCGGCAATTCAGCAGTTCGAGACCTGGGTACTGCATGACGGAGTGAGCCCCCGTCCCTGTCCCAGCTCCTGCCAACCTCGCAGTTGGAAAGCAAGACATTGCAAGTAGATAAGCATGTATCCCTTTGATGGAAAAAGTAACAGCATTCCATGCGCTCCTGCCAACCTAGCAATTCGAAAGCAAGAAATTGCAAGTAGATCAATAGGGACCACTTGGGTGGGGAAAAGATCTCGGGGACATGAAAGGAGCCTCATTCGTGCATCCCGAGTGGAGTTTCTCCAGCAAAAATCTTCTCAACTCAGAATAATTTCTGACACAAAAAGGGGGGGGGCAATCAGAAAAATCTGATCGCCCCCCCTTCCCTTTTCAATGCTAGTAAACATTATTTGTGCTATTCAAATTTAATTTAACAGGGGGGGCAGATTATATTTTTTAAAATTTGTGATTAACTGCATGTGAATTGAGATGGATTTCTATTGAAATTTAAAGGCAAGAGAGGGAGCGAGCTCTACAATGCACTGTTGCTGCTCCCTCCAAAAGAAAATAAAACTTTTGCAATTTGAAGATCCCTTTTAAAAAAAAATTTTTTATATTTTTTTGGGGAGGGATTCCTGGCTTCGTTCATCCCTTGAAATCCAAAATAGGCTTTCTTATTAGGGTGTCTGGGTTTTGAGGGGTTTATATGAAAATTTAAATATTTGTATCAGTTTGTATTTTTGAGTTTTATGCTGTAAACCGCCCTGAGTAGGAAAGTTTTTCCTAGGAGGGCAGGATATAAGCTTAATAAATAAATAAAATAAATATTGAAATATTCCCTCCTGGGGTAGCAACCTCTCCCTGAAAGGGACCCACATGTTTTGCACCCCAAAGATGCCCTCCAACCCTAAAGAGGGGGGTGGGAATCAGCCTCTCTCCCACCAAAAATAAGCTAAAAAGAGAAAGATAAATTTTATGTTTCACCGGCAGCCAAGCTAAGCGGGAGGGCGGAGAATTTAGGGTGAGCCTTTCCTGGCTGAGTTCTAGGGCTCCAGGCGAAATTTTCTCAGCTTTTTGCAGGCTGGGCAAGAAGCCCAGGCCTTCTTAATGTGATTTTTAAAAGCTACCTAACAACAACAACAAAGGTTTCCCTTGCTCGAAAGCTAGTCGTATCCGACTCTAAGGTTCAGTGCTCATCTGTTTCAAAGCTGAAGATCCAGTGCTGTCTGCATCTAGCAGACGTCTCCTTGGTCATGTGGCAGGCATGACTAGACACTGGAGCGCACGGAACACTGTTTACTTGCAATTTTTTGCTTTAGAATGGCTTTGTTTGTTGTTCAGTCGCACAGTCGATTCCGACCCTTTGCGACCCTATGGACCATCGTTCTCCAGGCGCCTCTGTCCTCCACCATCCCCCTCAGTCCTCCCAGTTTTGTGCCCATTGTGTCTACAATACCATCTATCCATCTCATCCTTGGCCTCCCCCTTCTTCTTTTGCCCTCCACCTTTCCCAACATCACGGCCTTCTCAAGTGAATCCTCCCTTCTCATTTGATGCCCAAAGTACTTTAGCCTCATCTTTACTATTTGACCTTCCAATGAGCAGTCAGTGTTGATTTCTTCTAAGATTGACCTATTTGTTCTCCTCGCTGTCCAAGGTACCCTCAAAACTCTCCTCCAACACCACATTTCAAAGGCATCTATTCTTCTGTGTTCAGCTTTCCTAATTGTCCAGCTCTCACATCCGTACATTACCACTGGGAATACCATTGCTTTGACTATTCTAATTTTTGTTTTCAAGGTGATGTCTCTGCTTTTCACTATGTTCCCCAGGTTTCTCATGGCTTGTCTCCCTAGAATCAGCCGCCTCTTTATTTCATGGCTGCAATCTCCATCTGCAGTGATCTTAGATCCTAAGAAAGTAAAATCTGTCACTGCTTCTACTTCTTCCCCGTCTATTTTCCAGGAATGGCTAGGTATCTGAAATTTGGGACATCTGATTTGAAATTTGGGACTTACCTGATTTAAATTTGGGACTTATCCGATTAGACAGCTCCGGTGTCTAGTCATGCCTGCCACATGACCACGGAAACATCTGCCAGACACAGACAGCACTGGCTCTTCAGCTTTGAAACAGAGATGAGCACTGAACCCTAGAGTCAGATACGACTGGCTTTCGAGCAAGGGAAACCTTTATTATTATTATTATTATTATTATTATTATTATTATTATTATTATTATTATTATTATTATTATTATTATTATTATTATTATTATTATTAAATATCAATTCTACTGGGAACTGCATATATACTTAGACATTACCTTAACAGCTCTTAGGTCCTTGGTTAGGGCTTGAACTGTTAACTTTAATCCAGTCCTTGACTGTGAACCAAATGGTTGATTTTTATAATAATAATTTAAATAAATAAATAAAAACACCCTATGCCAGCCTTCTCTAAACCCTTTCTTAGTGGGCTTTGCAGAATGTTCGGAAAAACAAAAAAATATGAATGGGGGAACCCCCTCCTCCCCTTAAACCCTCCCCTTGTGACGTCATCACTTTCCCTGGTGACGTCACCTGTTCAAATTGGAGTGTTTCCTTCTTTCTACCTGGTGGTGCATCGATCTGGCACGGATAAGGAAAAGAAAGAATTACACCCAGAAAGTGGGGCGGATTAATGGAAAGCAAACCCAAACTCGCCCTCCGTGCCAGGATCGGCGTTGCACTGACCATGCACGGCTTCCTCTGAGCATGCACAGAGTTAGACAGAGTCACGATTGAGGTTTTCAGCATTTTAGAAATGCACACCGAGGGATTTGAGGCGGGGATTTTGAAAATTTTGCAAACCCAAGAAGGAGGAAATAAAGCTTTCTCTGAACTAACAGGAGCCAAGAAGTCCTTAATTAATCTTCCCCTACACAATTATGTTTTTTTAGACCTCTCCCCCCACAAACGAGCTGAAGGAAAGGATTATTATAATATAATTATTATTTATTTCATTTCTAACCCGCCCATTTGGGATATTTTCCCATATCACAGGATATATTTTAAAAAACAAACCAACCTCTTTGCAATAGGAAAATGTGACACTAAATAAATAAGCGCACTAAAATTAGACATAAATAATAAATGCACGAAAGATTAGAGACTAAATAATTAACGCACTAAATAAATTATAAATTGAAAATTAAAAAAATAAAACCAACCTCACCTTGAGCAAGAGGCGGGTGCAAAGGGCCGGTTGCATGGCTTTTGCCAAGAGTAACGAGGTTCGGGCGCCCCCAAAAGGAACGAGGGGAGGAACGACTCTCTCCCGGCGCGCACTCATCAGCTGGGAAGGAAAGAAAGAGGCGGAGGCAGCTCCGCCTCCCTCAGGAGCCCACGCCCCTTTTCCTCCGTCGGACCAATCAGGCTGCGGAGAGGCGCGCCGCCCTTCCTCGAAGCCAGCGCATGCGCCCCGCCGCAGTGCTGGCAAAAGGAGTCTCAGTTGCAAAAGGGGAGGGGGCGTGTTTGCTCCTTTTTTTGCAAGGCGGAGGGGGCAGATAATTGGGAGGGGGGGTCTTTGTGGGGACCATGTGGCCTACCTTGCAGGGCGGGCTGTGGGTTGCAAGGCGTGCCAGGAGCCTCAGGCGGATCTGCAGGTGGGTGGCTTTTTAATGCGGGCAGGCCGGTTTCCAACCGGTTGGAGCCCTTCTGTGCTTGTGCGTTTTGTCTTTCTTTCTAACTGTTCTTCCTTCCTTTCAGCGGTTCATTTGTTCGTTCCTTCCGTCTTTTCTTTCATTCTTTCTTTCAAACTGTTCTTCTTTCCTAACAGTTCATTCTTTTTTATTTCTCTCCTTCCTTCCTAACGGATCTTTCATTCTTTCTCTCCTTCCTTCCAAACGGTTCATTTATTCTTTCTCTCCTTTCTTCCTAACGAATCATTCATTCATTCTTTCTCTCCTTTCTTCCAAACGGATCTTTCATTCTTTCTTCCTTCCCTCCTTCCAAACGGATCTTTCATTCTTTCTCTCCTTCTTTTCAAACGGTTCATTCATTCTTTTTCTTCTTCCTTCCAAATTTTTCTTTCTTTAAATTTTTTATTCCTTCCAAACTGTCACCCCTTCTTTGCAGCTTTTGAAGCTGAGATCGGGGTGGGAGGGTGAGGAGAGAACAGGCGACTCTATGTGTTCTTCTGGACTCCAACATCCATCATCCCCACTGGGGGACTTATTAGGAGTGGAGTTTTTTCTCTTCTTTTCCATAAAGAGTTGAGGGGAGGGGGGGCAGTAAAGGAATGTGTCTTTGTCTGCCCCCTTCTTATATAAAACTTCTGCATTTCTCATTGTTATGAGCCTTGGAGTTGCCTTTGACATCTGGGGACCCTATGGATGACCTTCAAAGTGTCTTTAAATATTTTTCCATGACCTGGGAGTCTCATCTTCCAGCACTATCACTAATTTCATTTTTACATTGCCCCAGCTATCCCATACACCTCCGACCTGGGGCAACCTGATGGATAAATCAGCAACTGCAAACTCAAGCTGATGGCTTCCTTTAGTGAGTTAATACAATTTATGCATGGGTTTCCTCTTTTTCTTCTGCCTTTCCCAACATTGTCTTTTTCACCATTATTGTATTTTATCACGATGCAACAAAATTCCAATTGCTAAAAATAAGAATTTTTTAAAAATCACAAAGGTAAATAAATCGCAAAGCACTTGTGGATTAAAACAGAGTTGCAACAAAATTCCAGTATGCTGAAAATAACAATTTTTTAAAAAAACAAAAGTAAATAAATCGCAAAGCATTAGTGAATTAAAGCAGTTGCAACATAATTCCAATATGCTGAAAATAACAAATGAAAAAAATGAAAAGTTAAATCTATTCAAAATAATGAGTTAACCACTTTCATCGTCTCAGTAGTTGAAGCCCTTTCTGGGGTGAAAGTTCTCCCCAAGAAAGGACGCATAGCCCATTATTTTTGGGGGGATACTTTTAGAGCCAAAATAATGAATTGTTGGACTTTTGCCACTTTGCTTTGCTTCTAATTCCAGGCTTTATGGCGCGTCTGCATCAAGGGACACCATTTTCGCCTTGTCTTCTGGCCACGGGAAATGTGGGGTGGCCGTGATCAGAACCAGCGGCCCGGCCAGCTGCTCAGCTTTGCTCAGCCTTACGGGCTCGGAGGAACCGCCGTCTCCGAGAACCGCCACCCTGCGAAGGATACGGGATCCCAGCTCTGCCGAAACCCTGGACCGCGGCCTCGTCGTGTGGTTCCCAGGTGAGGAAATGTGGTCGTAGTGCATGCAGAGGTTGTCCCGGTCATTTGCAAAAATTAAAATTTTACTGCACAGGAAAATCCCATGGAATTGAATGGGGGCTCAAGCGTTGCAAAGCAATGTTTAGTAGTTGCAAGCTATTTAAATCTTAGTTCAGTTTTAAAGCTTAGGTCTTGTTCGGTGTTTTAATTGTTCCTTTTTAAATTTAAATTTAGTTCATTGATTCATTAGTAAAGTTAACGTTCATCCTTGCTCGAAAGCCAGTCGTATCTGACTCTAGGGTTCAGTGCTCATCTGTTTCAAAGCCGAAGATCCAGCGCTGTCTGCTTCTGCAGACGTTTCTGTGGTCATGTGGCAGACATGACTAGACTCCGGAGTGCACAGAACGCTGTTTACCTTCCCACCGAAGTGGTCCCTATTTATCTGCTTGCAATTTCTTGCTTTTGGACTGCTAGGTTGGCAGGAGCTGGGACAGAGACGGGAGCTCATTCTGTCCTGCAGTACTCGGGTATCGAACGGCTGACCTTCCGCCTCCCCGTCAGCATCTTAACCACTTGATAAAAACCTTCAAGGCAAGCTTTTGATACAGAGTGGTGGTTTAATTTCCTTTCAACTTTGAAAAACTTTCCATTTTCCTTTTCTTGCTAGGAAAGCAACCCGTATATCTATCAAGAAACTATTACGGAAAAACAGCTTGGAAATTATCACCTGCCCCACTTATCATCTGCCCCACCATGCTGAGTGTGTTCTCAGAGTGGCTTACATGTGAATTAACATTCTGTGCCCTCATTAACATGTGGGGACTCACTTGACCATCCTTGGAAGGAGGCTGGGTCAACCTCGAGCCCAGTCAGGATCAAACTCATAACATTCTGCCTGCAGGAAAGCTCTTTAACCTGTGAGCTACCAGGGTGCAATTCAGGTTCTAGCCGTCCCGTAAAAGAGGTCAGGGTTGCAAAACTCCTTCTTTGAGGACATGTATGTTTCGAACCCAGAACCTGGTGCTGTTCAAGATGGGCATCCCCCTTTCTTGTTTTCCCCACAGGTCCGGGTAGTTTCACGGGTGAGGATTGTGCCGAATTCCACGTCCACGGCGGCATGGCGGTGGTGAGCGGCATCTTGCACGCTTTGGGTGGGTCTGTGTTCCCATACGAGGTTGTAGGAAAACGGGTGCTCTAAAGGTCATCTAGCCCAGCCGTGTCCAAACTTTTCAGGCCGTGGGCCGGTAATGGGATTCAGTGGGCCAGTTATGTGGTTCCTCTCGCCGGAAGCAGAAGTAAAACGTGCCTTGCAGTCTGTTTGGCAAAGGGCTCCTTTCATGTCACCAAGAGCTGGGACAGAGACAGGCACTCAATCCATCCTACAGTACCTGGGTCTTGAACTGCCGACTTGCCAGCCTTCCAGCTAACAAGGCGAGCTTCTTAACCACTGAGCCACCCCAGCCCCTACTGTGTCTGACATTGACAGCCCAAGAGCAAACACTGTCTGAATCTACAGACATTTCTCTGGCCAGCTGGCAGGTATGACTAGACCCCAGAGTGCATGGAATGGCATTTACCTTTCCTGCAGTAGATTAACTTGAATTAAATTAGGTCTCCCTTGCTCGAAAGCTAAGTCATATCCAACTCTAGGGCTCATTGCTCATCTCTGTTTATAACCCAGAGAGAGAGAGAGTGTGTGGGGACAGGAGAACTTCCTTCTAAACTGGTGGGCCTGATTCTCATTTTCCAGGCCGCTTCCCACTGATGCGACTCGCCGAGCCTGGGGAATTCACCAAACGAGCTTTCCAAAATGGGAAGCTGGACTTAACGGCTGCGGAGGGTCTCGGGGACCTGATCCATGCCGAGACGGAAAGCCAGCGGCGTCAGGCACTGCGTCAGATGGACGGAGAACTCGGGGCGCTTTATCGGCGCTGGAGCGACACCCTAACCAAGGCAAGAATCAGGCAACCTTTTTCTGAAGGGATTGCACCCCGGGTTTTGGGGGGGGCGAGCGGGCGGGGGGAAGACTTGTAGATTTGAACAAAAAAACCTCCTGTAAGTCTGTTTGCAAGGAATGCCAGACCGGGAGAAAAATAAAATAATCTTTAGACCAGTTTATCTGATGTGTCATTACACTGTGGAACTCACTGCTACAAGATGCTCACAGTGGCAAGCAACTCTGATGGTATAAAACAGGAGTTCTCAACCTTTTTAAGCCGGGGTTCCGGGACATTCTCCCTCAGACCGCTTCGGGGTTTGGACGGCCATTTTGCCTTTCCTCCACCACATGGTACTGCCTGGTGTGGTGGAGGTGGTGGTGGTGGGGGTCCACATGAAATGGCACTGCGGGCCGCAACCGGGCCGCAGATAGTGAATCCCTGGTTTAAAAAAAAAGCAGGGAGATTGGGCAACATTTGTGAGGTTTTTTAAGGCCACCGGTGGATTTTTGGTGGCTGAAAAAGGGATTTCCGGCCCAAGTGTTGGAGAAAAGCAACCTTCGTGTAATTAAACCTTGCATAAGAATTACCACTCTATTTGCACATCTGTTTATCTTGTTATTTTCTTCAGGAATCTCCCGGGCTTTGCTTTTAACTGGCTCCAAACGTTCGCAAAGAGTAGCAAAGGGTTGTTTTCCACACTTGCATCTCTGTGGACGGGCCTCAAAAATAGCCAAATATTGAATATTTTATAAGCAAGTGGCTTCGGTCATTGTGGATATCCAAATATTGAAGTATCCGGCATTTTAATTTCCCGCAGGCACTGGCTCACGTCGAAGCTTACATCGACTTCAGCGAAGACGACAATATTGAGGAAGGGGTCATTGCTCAAGGTGAGCCCCACCCCACCCCAATTCCCCTAAATTTTTACAGATTGCTACCTTAAAGTTGGGAGGCCACGTTTATCCAACTTTCCCAACCTTTTTGCCCGGTGAATGACAAAATTCTAGTTCTCCTGAAGATGGTGACAGTAAAATCTCCCAAGCATGGGGCTGAAGTATAGCTTTGGGAAGTTACCTTTTGGGGAAAAGGTAATTAGTTACATATTTTGTTCCAAAGTTAATGGCAGTTACAGTTACTGTTTCAACTGCAGGTTTTTAATTTGAAGTTTATTTTTCAAATGCAAGTATCTCTTTGCTTCCATCTTTCTCAAAAGCAGCTGAGGAACCTTGTGTGACTACAAAGATTTACTTCGTTAGCCTGTGTGTTAATGGATGCCAAAAATCTAGCATAGCTGAAGAACCTTGTACTACTGACACGCAAACAGATAACTATGAATTTGTCTCTTTTTTTAAAAAATGCATCCACATTTCTGGTGGAAAGAGAAAAAGATGGCGTACAACAGGGAAAGCTGCAAAACTGTGGAAGGGAAACAGTTGTGGTACAACAGGGAAAGCTGTGATATTGTGGAAGGGAAACATGTGGTACAACTGGAAAAGCTGCAAAATTGTGGAAGGGAAAATGTGTTACAACATGAAAAGCTGCGAAATTGTGGAAGTTAAACAGTTGTACAACAGGGAAAGCTGCGAAATTGTGGAAGGGAAACAGATGTGGTACAACAGGGAAAGCTGCGAAATTGTGGAAGTTAAACAGTTGTGGTACAACAGGGAAAGACGTGAAATTGTGGAAGGGAAACAGATGTGGTACAACAGGGAAATCTGCGAAATTGTGGAAGTTAAACAATTGTGGTACAACAGGGAAATCTGCGAAATTGTGGAAGGGAAACAGATGTGGTACAACAGAAAGACGTGAAATTGTGGAAGGGAAACAGATGTGGTACAACAGGGAAATTGCGAAATTGTGGAAGTTAAACAATTGTGGTACAACAGGGAAAGCTGCGAAATTGTGGAAGTTAAACAATTGTGGTACAACAGGGAAAGCTGCGAAATTGTGGAAGGGAAACAGATGTGGTACAACAGGGAAAGACGTGAAATTGTGGAAGGGAAACAGATGTGGTACAACAGGGAAATCTGCGAAATTGTGGAAGTTAAACAATTGTACAACAGGGAAAGACGTGAAATTGTGGAAGGGAAACAGATGTGGTACAACAGGGAAATCTGCGAAATTGTGGAAGTTAAACAATTGTGGTACAACAGGGAAATCTGCGAAATTGTGGAAGGGAAACAGATGTGGTACAACAGGGAAAGCTGCGAAATTGTGGAAGTTAAACAATTGTGGTACAACAGGAAAATCTGCGAAATTGTGGAAGGGAAACAGATGTGGTACAACAGGGAAAGACGTGAAATTGTGGAAGGGAAACAGATGTGGTACAACAGGGAAAGCTGCGAAATTGTGGAAGTTAAACAATTGTGGTACAACAGGGAAATCTGCGAAATTGTGGAAGGGAAACAGATGTGGTACAACGGGGAAAGACGTGAAATTGTGGAAGGGAAACAGATGTGGTACAACAGGGAAAGCTGCAAAATTGTGGAAGGGAAACAGATGTGGTACAACGGGGAAAGACGTGAAATTGTGGAAGGGAAACATGTGCGTTTTTTTAGGCGGGAAAGGCTTTCTCCCTGCGAGGTCCATTTATTCCATTTTAATTCTGTTTATTCCCCGTGCAGTGGAAGACGCGGTCTGGTCCCTGGAGAAGGAGTTGACAGGACACTTGCGGGATGGCCGCCGGGGGGAAAGGCTACGGGACGGGGTCCACGTGGTAATTGCAGGACCCCCCAACGCCGGGAAAAGCAGCCTCCTCAACTGCTTGTGTGAGTTGGGGGGGGGACATCTGGAGAACGGAGGGGAGGTTGGGTGGTCAGAAAAAGACCCTGGTGGCACAGTGGTTAAACTGCTTTACTGCAACCAAAAGGTTGTGAGTTTGATCCTGTCTGGGATTTAAGGATGAGTCCCCCACATGTTAATGAGGGCAAAATGTTAATTAACTTGTGAACATGCCCAGAGAAGGTACTAAGTCCTATGGGGGTGGTATATAAATCAGTCAGAACGTTGTGAGTTCGATCCTGACGGGGCTCAAGGTTGAACGAGCCTTTTCCCATCCTTTCAAGGTCATAATTGCTTAGCTTTGCTATCTCTCTTTACCAGGCCAGAAGCCAGCAGCAATAGTTTCTCCCATGGCAGGGACCACGCGGGATGTAGTGGAAATGGCCTTAAACATCGGTGGCTTCCCTGTGGTGTTGAGCGACACGGCCGGACTGCGGGACACCGGCGACGTGGTCGAGATGGAGGGAGTGAGCCGGGCTCGTCAGAGGTGAATCCTAATGCAATCCTAACACTCAGTGGAATCAGCTCTTTCCAAGATAGACTGCCCTAGAGGAGGATCTGTTGTCAATTTCAGCTCATTAGTGCCAGGGAAGGTACCCGCTGCTCCAGAAACCCAACACGCTGCTGGTCAGGGAATGATGGCATTCATAGTCTTTTTTTCTAAAGGGTTTTCCAAGCTCTAAGCCAGGGATTCTTAACCTGCGGCCTGTGGGCCAGATGCGGCCCATGGTGCCCTTTAATGTGGGGCCCCACTACACATACGAGGAAGTGCCATGTGGTGTAGGAAGGGCAAAATGGCCATCCAGCCCCTGAAGCTGTCTGAGGGAGCGTGACCCTGGCCCTGGCTTAAAAGGGTTGAAAGGTCCTGAGCTAAACCAAATTGTTTCCTTTGTGAGTTTTGGCCTCGGGAATTCTGGTCTTTGCACAGATATCCTAGGGGCTGGTGTGGCTCAGTGGTTAAGAAGCTCACCTTGTTAGTGGGAAGGCCAGCAAGTCAGCAGTTCAAGACCCAGGTACTGCATGATGGACTGAGCGCCTGTCTCTGTCCCAGCTCTTGGGGACATGAAAGGAGCCTCATTCGTGTGTTCCCTGAGTGGAGTTTCAGCCCAGAATAATTTCTGACATGAAATTATTATTACAGATACCTTGGCTGGTTTAGGGGCAGGAGGTGTTTGTGTGCAAAGATGCTTGTGCAAACCGTGAGAAAGAATTCAGGGTGTGCGTGCAAAGATGTTTGTGCAAAACCCAGAGAGAATTCAGGATGGATTTGCAAAGATGCTCATGCAAACCAAAAGGGAGAATTTGGGTGTGCGAGCAAACATGTTCGTGCAAAAAACAAAGAAAGAATTCAGGATATGCGTGTGCAAAGATGCTTGGCAAACCCAGAGAGAAAGAATTCAGGATGCTCATGCAAGCCCAGAGAATTCAGAATGGGTGTGCAAGGATGCTTGTGTAAACTCAGAACATGAGCGAATTCACGAAGTTTTTTTGATGGCTGTTTTCCTCGCAGGGTGAGCGTTGCTGACCTTGTTTTGGCCATCCTGGACGCGGAAGAGGTGGCCAAGAAGCGCAACCAACTGGCCCTGGCCTTGATGGCCGTCCTGCCGTCCGAAGAGGAGCCGAAGGAGACCTGCCGGTACCTCCTGGTCCTGAATAAAGTTGACCTCCTCGCAGAACAAGACCGAGGGGCCGTCCTTGAAGACTGTGCCAGTCAAGGCTTCTCCCCTGCTTGCTTACTCTCCTGCAAGACTGGAGAAGGGATTGGGGCCTTCCTTCGGATGCTGGGAGAACAGCTGGCCCACATGTAAGAATGGTGGGGGAAGGAAGGGGTGGAAATATCAGAAAGAAACCCAAACCCAACAGTTTAGCCTGTGCTTAGTTTACATGCAAGATTGTTTGTCCAGAGAGCCAGCACTTTCTGCATCTGCAGACACTTCCGTGGACCCGTGGCAGGCATGACTCAACATCGGAGTCCACAGAACACCGTTGACCTTTCCCACCCAAGTGGTACCTATTTATCTACATACAAGTTTCTTGCTTTAGAACTGCTAGGTTGACAAGTGCTGGGACAGGTGACAGGAACTCGTTCTGCCGCGCAGCGCTCAGGTCTCGAACTGCTGACCTGCCGACCTTCCCGTCATCAGGTTCAGCGTCTTAACAACTAAGTTCTAATTGGTGCAAAATTTGGATTATTTGGGGAACAGGGGTCAAAGCACACACACCATAAGCAGCCAGTGTAGGTGGAGAAAAAATTAGATTTTTTTTAACAAAATTAGATTTTTTAACAATAATAAAATCAGTGATGGGAATAAATCCTATGGAATAAAACTACAGGGAGTTAAGGGAGCCCAGAGGTCATCAAGTCCAGCTCCCCAACAATCTTTTCTCTTACCTTATAGATGTGGAAATCCTCTCTCGGGGTCCCCCAGCCCCACCCGGGCAAGACACCAACTCTACTTAGCAAAATGCCTGAAGGCCCTGGGCCAGTTCAGACAGTACCGGGCCACGGATCTGGCCCTGGCCGCTGAGGAACTGCGCCAGGCCCGCCGATGTCTGGGGCAGCTGACAGGGCAGGTGGGATCCGAAGAGATCCTGGAGCTCATCTTCCGGGACTTTTGTATCGGCAAATAAAAGTTGGGGAGGACTAAGTGTGGATTTTCCTGGCGGTGGTTCTGCAGTTTGCATATTCTCTTGCTGGTTTCTTAACTGGGGTTACTGGGAGGTCTGTTTCCTTGGAGGTTGGGGCTTGAGCTGTCAGGAAGGGGGGGATTTTGAAGGCAAGTGGAGAGAATGCAGAAATGCATCCCTCCAGAATTGATAGATTGTTTGTTTGATAGATTGATTAATTAATTCATAGCATAACTGAGTCTGGAAGTGGACTTTTAGGCCATCGTGTCCAACCTGTTCAATGCAGGAATCGAAATCAAGGCAGATCTGATCCTTCATTCATTCATAGAAACATAGAATATTTGTTTATTTATTTTCTCGATTTATACGCCGCCTTTCCTGCCTCGGCGACCCAAGGCGGCTCACATCTTGTACGTTAAAAACCAGTTACAGTAAAAAAATTAAAATCTATAAAAACCCATAACCCCTTAATTAAAACCCCAACAGGGTAAACGAGCTAGCAAGGCTAAGATGTGCTGCCAGATGCACCCCATGCCTGCTGGTAGAGCCAGGTTTTTAGAGCCTTCCTGAAGGGGTACAGCTCTGCCTGGAGGCACAATTCTAGGGGCAGGAGGTTCCAGAGGGCCGGGGCTGGCACCGAGAAGGCTCTCCTCTTGGTCCCGGTAAGATGTGCGTCAGAATAACTGAATTTGGAAGTAGACTTTAAGGCCATCAAATCCAACCCCCTGATCAATGCAGGAATCGAAATCAAGGCAGACCCGATCATTCATCCCTCAAATCATAGAAATGTTGAATAACTGCGTTGGAAGGGGCCTTTTAGATTTAACCCTTGCTCACTGCAAATGTCAAAGTAAATTTGGCATTCATTCATTCATTTCTTGCCCATCGGGGATATCTTCCAACTCTGGGCGGCGTAAAGGTAAAAGGTAAAGGTTTCCCCTGCTCGAAAGCCAGTCGTATCCGACTCTAGGGTTTAGTGATCATCTCTGTTTATAGCAAAAGAGCCAGCGCTGTCTGCAGAAGTTTCTGTGGTCATGTGGCAGGCATGCCTAGACACGAGTGTATGGAACGCTGTTTACCTTCCCACCAAAGTGATTGCTATTGATCTACTTGCAATTTCTTGCTTTCTAATGGATAGGTTGTCATGAGCTGGGACGGACGACAGGAGCTCATTCCGTTGTGCAGTACTCGGGTATCAAACTCAGACCTTCCACTGCGTCTTAACCACTGCCACTGCTGTCCATCTGAGCTGCATACAGACGAAAGCTACGATTAAAAGACAGCAGTGAGTTTTTAAAAGGGCCGCTAGGTTGTTTTGCCTTTCTGCTTGCGTTTCCTCTCTGATATGTTTAATTCACAGAAGCCAAGTGTTGCGGCCGTAACACATTTCCAAAACCAACCCAAAAAGCCTCAGCAAACTCTGCCAGCTTTCGAGACCCTACAGGTCTCTTCAGCGAGAGCTTGAGAGTTTGTGCAACTTTCTTCTGTTTAATTCTTCAACCTTGGAACTTGTTTTCTTTGCCTTCTCCGGATCGGGATGCTTTTGTTGTGAGAAGACCGGCTGATTCTTTTCCTGTTCCAAAGTTTTAAGGAGTGACAGAGGCGCCTGGCGCAACCCCTTGCTGCTCCGGCAGGCCCGGAAAATGCCTGGCCAGAATTTCCCTTTCCTGGGACTGTCTGTTCGTCGGCACAAAAACAGGCTAAGCATCCCATAATCACACACACACACACAAAACTTTGCAAATCGGACGCAGTCCTGCTAGCCGTGGTCTGAATCATGTTGCAATGTTTGGGGCCAGATGAACTCTAAAAGAAAGTTGAATAACGGGAAGGACGACTCAATTTTAAATGCCAATTAAAGCTGCCGGGCGAATGCAAAATGAAATGGGTGGGCTTCGTTTGGAGACAGAAAAATCTCGAGATTGGTAAAGGTTTCCCTTGCTCGAAAGCCAGCCGTATCCGACTCTAGGATTCAGTGCTCATGTTTCAAAGCCAAAAAGCCAGTGTTATCTGCTTCTGCAGATGTTTTCATGGTCATGTGGCAGGCATGACTAAACACCGGAGCGCACAGCATGCTATTTACCTTTTCCACCGAAGTGGTTCCTATTTATCGACTTGCAATTTTGAACGGTTAGGTTGGCAGGAGCTGAGACAAATACAGGAGCTCATTCCGTCCTGCAGTACTCGAGAATCGAACTGCTGACCTCCCGCCTAGATTGGAGACAGAGAGAGAAATCTCTGTAGGTTTCACCTAGAAATTGTATTAAAAGCTAGCAATAAGTTCTCAAAATGCCTGTGATGGTGAACCTTCGCACTCCAGGTGTTCTTGGACTGCAACTCCTAGAAGCCCCTGGGTCAGCACACCTGATCAGGGCTTCTGGGAATTGAAGTCACAGAACACCTGGAGAGCCAAGGTTCACCATCATTGTGACCTAAGCCTTTATCCTGACATTGAGATTCAAGGCAAAACAAATCCCCTGAAATGCAATTAAAATGTGATTCAAGGCAGGCCTGCTTAGAATTAAACTCCAAGTGCCTGCCATGAAACCTGCTCCCCTATCGGTGTGTAAAAGGATATATATATATATTTAAAATTACAAAATAAATAAAATTCTTAATTACATTTCCATCACTTTGTCTGTCTGTGTTTAGCCTCGTGATTTTGGGGTGTGTCGACTCGCGAAGAGCATTTTTAGTAAAGTAAAAATAGGGGCTGCGGTGGCTCAGTGGTTAAGAAGCTCACCTTGTTAGCTAGGAGACCGGCAAGTTGGCAGTTCCAGACCCGGGTGCTGCATGATGGATTGAGCACCCATCGGATTGAGCACCTGTCGTCTGTCCCAGCTCCTGCCAACCTAGCAGTTCAAAAGCATGAAATTGCAAGTAGATAAATAGGGTCCACTTTGGTGGGGAAAAGATCTGGGGGGACATGAAAGGAGCCTCATTTGGGCATCCCCTGAGCAGTTTCTCCAGCAAAAAAATCCTTTCAACCCAGAATTATTTCTGACATGAAATTTTATTATTCTTATTATTATGGTGAAAATTTAAAGGTCACCCTTGCTTGAAAGCTAGTCATGTCCGACTCTAAGGGTTTGGTGCTCATCTGTTTGCAGCCCAAGACTCAGTGCTGCCTGAGTCTCCGGACGTTTCCCTGGTCATGTGGCAGGCAGGACAAGAAGCCGGAACACTGTAACCTTTCCTGCCCAAGGGGTACCTGTTTATCTACTTGCAATTTCTTGCAATTTCAGACTGCTAGGTTGGCAGGAGCCAGGACAGGTAACGGGAGATCACTCCGTTGAGCAGCACTCGGGTCTCGAATTGCTGACCTTCTAATCGTCAAGCTCAGGCGTCTTTAACCACTAACCCACCGCAGTCCTGCATTTTCAATAGAGAAGCATAAATTAACAGAATTGGCACAGTTTCCCCTTCACAAAATTGCCTTCAGCCAATTCTGAATTTCCTCTCTGCTTCCTCTGTTCTTTACGTGCCAGGCATGAGATTTGGCATGGTGCTAGTCCTCATGAAGGCTAGGAATCTCTGCTTTGCCTTATTTTGCATCTGTTTTCTCCATTTGTGCATCACTTTTTAGTAAATCCAGCTTGTGTGTGTGTTATGGCAATCGGCTGCCCGTTTCTGTTTGTTCCAGGCTCCTGTGCAGGAAACAGACGCGGGTGAAAATATTATTTATAGTGCCTGGGAAGGATGTTTCCTCTGGGCCCCGAGGGCTGCTTTTGTGTTTTTAAACACAATAGTGGCATTTGATTCTTTCAGATAAACACAATAAGGCGTTGGTTACTTGTTCGTGAGTTGCCGGAAAAATGAGAAAAGCTGTTATATTCCCCCACCACCACTAGTTTAATATGGCTTTTTCACAGGGGGGGGGCTAAATTATCCTAGGGGTTCTCAACCTTTTAAAGCCGGGGGGGCATTGGGTCACGCTCCCTCAGACAGCTTTGGGGGCCGGACAGCCATTTTGTCCTTCCTCTACCACATGGTACTTCCTGAGGCCAGGGAGGGGGGGAGAGACATGAAATGGTGTTGCAGGCCACATCCGGCCCACACGCCATAGGTTGAGAACCCCTGCTCTACCCACTACATCACACAGATTTTTAGGATCTGTTCACAACCATGATTGTCCCCTTTTCGTGATTCTCGCCTATTATCTTTAAAAGTTTATCTTTTGCCTGCCAATGTGTGGCCCGCCTCGAAGGATGGGCGTACCAGAGAGTAGACCGGGTTTGTCTGTTATGGCAAAGCCATCTCTTATCTGATGGTAACAGGGGACCTTTCTTTAAGGATGAACAATATAGGTCAAAAAGGCCCTTTTCCTGCTACTAACTACATTCCCTGCCAGCCAGCTATTCCAGGAAACTTGATGAAGTTTCTTCTAATTAAACTTGGGGGGAGGGCAGGAGGCTTTCTCCCCTTCGGATTAATCTCCAGGGTGAATTTTTGCTCTGATCTAAATGCCTTCTGGTTTATTTTTCTCTTTGCATTTTTTTAAAAAAATGATATTAAACTGGCAAAAAGACTAGATCTTCCTTGGTGTGCTAAAAGTTTTGATAAAGTTTGTGCGTATGTGTCTTTTAAATCAGGATCGCTACGTGGCAAATTCCTGGAAGGTGGCAAACTTATTTTTCCCCCTCAACATGAGTTTTGATAAAAACCTGATAGACAGATAAGATACTGTAGGTAGATAGATAAAATACATGAATGGACAGATAGGTAGACAGGCCAGCCAGCCGATGCATATCTGTCCATTCGTGCATTTTATCTATCTGTCCATCCATCACCCACCCATCTACCCATTTTGTTTGTCTATCTTGGGGTTCCCAACCTAAGGCTCATGGGCTGGACCTGGCCCATGGCACCATTTCATGTGGCCACTACACCACTCCAACGGCATTCAAGAAACAAAATGGCCACCCCTTTGAAGCTGTTGGGACATAACGGCCACCCCTATCATGCAGGCAGGGCAAAATGGCCGTCTGGCCCTCAAAGCTGACTGAGAGAACGTGACCCGACCCCCAAGCATGAAAAGGTTGGGAAACCCCTGGTCTATCTATTTTGATTGTCTGTCTGTCTTATCAATCAATCAATCAATCTATCAATTCATGCATTCTATCTATCTACCTAGGACTGCAGTGGCTCAAGTGACTGGAAGGTGGAAGGTCAGCAGTTCGATTCCCGAGTACTGCAGGACGGTTTGAGCTCTCGTCTTTGTCCCAGCTCCTGCCAACCTAGGAGTTAGAAAGCAAGAAATTGCAAGTAGATAAATAGGGAACACTCCGGTGGGAAGGTAACAGCGTTCCGTGTACTCCAGTGTCTAGTCATGCCTGCCACATGACCACAGAAACATCTGCAGAAACAGACAATGCTGGCTCTTCAGCTTTGAAACAGATGAGCACTGAACCTTAGAGTTGGATACATCTGGCTTTCGAGCAAGGGAAACCTTTACCTACCTAATCTATCTACATGCAATATTAATTTACATGCAATATTTTATTAGCCCTCTGCTTTCCAAGCAATCAGTTCAGTTCTTGACTACTGGAATGAAATATATTTATTTATTTATTTATTTATGCAAATATCTAGCAAATGGATTCCCCCACACACACACAGTTTACAGAAACATTATCGAGTTGCCAGTCCCTAGAACCAAATTTCCTATCCTTCATCCACCTCTATAAAAAGACAAATGCAAGGGCAACGTAAACATAAGAGTTTTCTGAACATGTACAGAGGGTTTTCTCTCTCCAGGTTTTAGGAAAAAACAGCAAACCCTCTCCCAATAATACATTGGGTATTGCTTTAACTAATGTGGGGAAAGATTTCTCCAGGGGGTGGGGGTGGGGAAATGCTATTATTCATCACCTAGGAATCCGGGATAGACTGTGCTTCAACATGGAGGCTTCATTTGGGAATGTTGCAGATGGTGAATCCATGAAGAGAAACCCAAACATTTCCTTCCTTTGAAGTAAAAATCAAAGCAAACACACTTACAGTATATATCACCCTATAGGGCTTAGTGCTCTCTGGACGGTTCACAAGTTAATTAGCATTTTGCCCTCATTAACATGCTTTTGACCTTGGAAGGATGGAAGGCTGAGTCAATCTTGATCCCTGGTCAGGATCAAACTCACACCCTTTTGGTTGCAGGACAGCAGTTTTAACTCCTGTGCCACCAGTATAGTATTCTGTTTAATTTTCGAGATCTGAAATTCGATGCATTCCTATGGGAAACTGAAGATAATTTTTCAAGATACCATCCTTGAGGAACGAATTAAATTCGTATGTAGAGGTTTGACTGTATGGTTGTATAAATGTGTGCATGACACAGAAAACTTCATATATACATACATGATGCTACTCCTGGCTGTTACAGACATGCAAAAAGCACAATTCTCCCCAATTTTTTGGCTCAATTTGGGGATTTCAAAGAAAAGTTCCCGCGGCTTCCAAAGCGTGTTGGAAATATGCCCGGATAACCATCCATGCAAGGAAATTCCAGGCAGGATTGTGATTATGTGGGTGCTGTTTAATTTCACAGACACGACAACCTTGTAAGGTAGGAAGGCCAGAGAGAGAGAGAGAGAATGGCTACCATTGGCAGATCATGTTTTTAGCCTTGTTGGGAAGGTGCTGAATTAAGATATTTACAGAGAGAAGATGGTTTTGTTGTCACAATAAAATGCTCAATCAAGAAAGGTCTTCGGGAATTTCGCCACGGCTTTCGTCCCCTCTGGTTTATTTGAACCCTGGATTCTTCTGAGTGTCTAAAAACCCAGTCCTGTTCCCGACTCCGGTTCATCCAGGCCATGGGTTGCATTTGCTCCATTCTTTAGCCGCTGGGGTAGGGAAAAAGCAAAATAATACATTTTGGAGGCGGAGAGAGGGAAAGAGCCGAGCAAATTCTACTTTCAAGAGTTTCTACCTGTTTTGCTGGTGCAAAAAAGCCACCTATATTAATAATTTCATGTCAGGAAATTATTCTGGGTTGAGAGGATTTTTGCTGGAGAAACTCCGCTCAGGAGACGCCCAAATGAGGCTACTTTCATGTCCCCCAAGATATTTTCCCCACCGAAGTGGTCCCTATTTATCTACTTGCAATTTTATGCTTTTGAACTGCTAGGTGGGCAGGAGCTGGGACAGAGACGGATGCTCAATCCGTCATGCAGTACCTGAGTCTTGAACTGCCGACTTGACGGCCTTCCAGCTAACAAGGCGAGCTTCTTAACTACTGAGCCATCGCAGCCCCTGATTCTACATGTTATCTACCCATGCCTTACTAATTGCAAATAAGCAGGCATGAAGTGAAGTTGAAGATTTAAGCATAGGTCAACAGGTCAGTGGCTCAAGTCGCTAAGACGCTGACTGGGAAGCGGAAGGTCAGCAGTTCGATTCCCGAGTACTGCAGGACGGAAATGAGCTCCCGTCTTCATCCCAGCTCCTGCCAACCTAGCAGTTCGAAAGCAAGAAATTGCAAGTAGATAAATAGGGACCACTTCGGTGGGAAGGTAACAGCGTTCCGTGCGCTCCGGTGTCTAGTCATGCCTGCCACATGACCACGGAAACGTCTGCAGAAGCAGACAGCGCTGGCTCTTCGGCTTAGAAACAGAGATGAGCACTGCACCCTAGAGTCGGATACGACTGGCTTTCGAGCAAGGGAAACCAACAGGTCAGCAGTTCGAGACCCGGAGGCTGCAGGATGGAGTGAGCTTCTGTTGTCTGTCCCTGCCAACCTAGCGATTTGAAATTGCAAGAAATTTGCAAGTAAATCAATAGGTATCACTTCAGCAGGAAAGGTAACAGTGTTCCGTGTGTCTTAGTCATGCCTGCCACATGACCACAGAAACGTCTGGGTTGTAAACGGTGATGAGCACCGTACTCTAGAGTTCGATACGACTGGCTTTCGAGCAAGGGCAACCCTTGGTCTCAACCTTAAACCCCATTCCTCTTTTCCACCCTTACCTGGGCTGGCTCCCTAGGGTCAAAGGGGGTTGGTTTGGCAGTTTCCCAACCGGTGTATCCTTCTTGAGGTCCGGGAGCCTGCTTCGGTCTAAGAGGAAAAAGAAGCAGAAAGCAGCACTTGACGGATGGGTCTCAGTCTTTCTATCCAGAGCAATGGGGTTCCATCCTCAGCTCTGGACAAACCAGCAATTTCTTTTGCAGGGTTTTTAAAACTCCTAAGAGTGTCCCGGATAACCAATAAATGACACACCACAATTTCCCACCATGCTAGAGCTAAAATACAGACAAAAAAATCTCAATGGGCAAGAGAGAACCTCTGAGAAAATCCAATGGGCAAGAGAGAAAATATTAGAACGTCCTGGAAAGGTAACTAACTGTGACCTGGGGCCAATCGGTACCTATTTTTAAAAAAGCAAAAAAAAATTATTTTTTTATTTTTTCTGATTTGTATTGCAGCCCAATATTTTTTAAAATAAAAAGTTTGTACAGTCTATTTGTACAGACAGACAGAACTATGTTCTGATAGATAGAATTACATTAAGTAGAGTAAGTAGAGTTAGTGAGGGAGGGGGAGAGAGAATTACATTAAGTAGAAATAGATAGAATTACATTAAGGATGGACAGACAGACAGACATATCCAAGCAGGAAGGATAGACAGGCAGACAGACAGATCCAAGCAGGAAGGAGAGAGAGAGAGAGAGAGAGAGAGCAGCTCACTCACCTATGGCGATACTTGGGTTTCCTTGGGCAACCAAACCAGGTTGCCGCGGCCACGAAGAACCCAGCAGGCTTACGAGGTTGGGGGTCAGAGCAACGCCACCAGGGTTACCCAGAGAGCCCGGTAAGTTCCCTGCGGGGTTTGTTCCTGCGGCCGATCCGGGGTATCTCAAGGGTGGGCTGGCGGGAAGCGGCGAATTCATCTGCAGAACAACGATTAATTTAGTGGTGAAAGATGCTGAACTTGATGACTGGAAGGTCGGCGGGGTCAGCAGTTCGAGACCCAAAGACTGTGTGACAGAGTGAGCATCCTGTGGTCTGCCAACCTAGCAGTTCGAAATTGCAAGAAGTTTGCAAGTAGATAAATAGGTACTGCTTTGGTTGGAAAGGTAACAGCGTTTAGTCCAGTCATACCCGCCACATGACTCAGACAGCGTGGCTCATGAGCTGCAAATGGGGATGAGCACTGAAACCCGTCGAGTTGGACCTGACTGGCTTTCCAAGCAAGGGTGACCTTTGACCTTTGGGTATGTTAAGAGTGAAAGGCATCAATGGCTTTAAAGGGAAAATCAGCCAATTTATTGGGGGTTCTAATTTATTTATTTATTGCATTTTTATACCACCCATTTGGGATATTTCCCACTCTGCACATACAAATAACAAAATAATAATTTTGTAAAAAAAACCCAACAAAATAAAAATAAAACACCAAATAAGTACAGTACATCCTGAAAATAAATAACTGGTTCTGAGTGTGAGTAGAACCTCCATGTCCCAGAATGGCCTACCTCCAAACTCCTATCTCCCGCTATTCAAGTGCCCTAATTTTACCAAATTTTCCAAAAAAATAATTATAAATTGAATTTTGGCCTCTAGACCTAATTTCATTTTTATTTTTTATTTTCCCAAAAGGATTTTGACCATCTTCTAAGTTGGGCATCTCTATAAAAAAAAAATCTCCTTTCATTTCATGGGTGGTTTCCTTAGTGGCTGTTTGAGTTCCGGCTATTGGGTCCTTTCCACCAGATGTGGGCTGAAACAGGGGACAATTTTGGGGTGTGTGTTAATCTGGGACTGTGGTGGCTCAAGTGCTTAAAACAGTGAATTTGACAACTGGAAGGTCAGCAGTTCGAGACCCGAGTGCTGCATGACGGAGTAAGCGTACCGTTGTCCGTCCCAGTCCCTGCCAACCTAGCAGTTCAAAAAGTGCAAGAAACCAGCAAGTAAATAAATAGGTACCACTTCAACGGGAAAGGTAAGCGTTCCTTGTCTAGTCCTGCCTGCCAAATGGCTATGGAAACATCTGCAAATGCAGACAGTGCTGCAGCCCGCAGCGCCATTTCATGTGGCCCCACCTCCACCACACCAGGAAGTGTCCTGTGGTGCAGGAAGGGCAAAATGGCCGTCCAGCCCCTGAAGCTGTCTGAGGAAGTGTGACTCGGCCCCCGGCTTTAAAAGGTTGAGAACTCCTGCTATAAACAGAGACGAGCACCGAACCCTTAGAGTCGGATAAGACCGGCTTTTGAACAAGTGCGACTTTGGCCTATCTTTCCCTACTCCCCCATCATCCTCACCCTCATACGGAAGCAAGACTGCTTGGTTTGCTCTAACTGATGCATCATCTGGTCCTTCTCCTTGATGAGCTTCTGTTGGTCCGCCAACATCTTCTTGACCTCGGCTTCGTGGGCTTCCCGCAGCACCAACTTGTCGCGGTCGGCCTGATCCTGCTGGGCGCCGAGCCGGCGGTCCCGATCCTGGAGGTTGTGGGCGCAGGTGGCCCTCTGCTTCTCCAGGAGGCCATTCTGTTGCGCAACGTCATTGACCCGCTGGTCAACTTGGCGGGCCAAAATGTTGACTTGGTTCTGGAGGTTCCCGGAAAGCCCCAAGCAGACGTCCTTCATGCTGGTGATCTCAGAGCGGTAGCAGCCGGCCAGCTGGCGGGTGGAAAGGGCCTGATCCACCGCCGAGACCAGCTTCTGCCGGGCCGGCTCCAGTTCGGACAAGATCTTGGTTTCCAGGTTCTGGTATTTTTCTCCTTGAGTTTGGGTCTGGAGCTTCTCCAGTTGGCAATTCCGTTTCTCCTCCTCGCTCAACTCCAACTTCTCCTGTGAAACTTTGGCCTTCTGGGCAAAGGTGTCCTGGTCCATCTTGAGCCTCACTTCCAGGGCCCTCAGCTGCTCCTGGAGGGCAGAGACTTGCACTGAGGAAGAGGGAAAGCCAGGAGGAAGAGGAGAGAAGAAGAAGAAGAACCAGAAAGATATAAGTTCAAATATAATAATAATAATAATAATAATAATAATAATAATAATAATAATAATAATAATAATAATAATAATAATAATAATAATATTCAGCCATTGGGAATACACATGGATCTGTCCGTCTATCTGTCTATCTCAGAGGCGCCCAAAACTACATCCCGCAGGCCAGATATGGGTACATTTCACTTCCGCTTCCAAGAGCGACGAGGGCAGCGTCGGCTGAATGAATTGGCGTTGGGGCCGGATCTGGCCCATGGGCCGTAGTTTGGGCACCCCTGGTTTAAGCAGAGAAAAACGGCATCTTAAAATCTAGCTCATCCTGTTGCAAAGCAGATTGTAAGATGCGTTTTACTTCTGCTTCCGGCGGGAGGCACCACGTGACCAGCCCACTGAACCATGTGACCGGCCCACTGAACCTCGTCA
The DNA here is from genome assembly GCA_035047305.1 of Bradypodion pumilum. Lineage (NCBI taxonomy): Eukaryota > Metazoa > Chordata > Lepidosauria > Squamata > Chamaeleonidae > Bradypodion > Bradypodion pumilum. The sequence continues at coordinate 40,701,040 of JAWDJD010000007.1, read as the reverse complement.
CTGCGGCCCGGAAAGTTTGCCCACCCCGGTCTATCTCTACTTAATGTAATTCTACCTTTCTATCTATTCTCTGTGCCCATTTATCTATCTATCCTATTTATGCCCATCTATCTATCTATCTATCTCTAAATGTAATCCTCTCTCTCTTCTTAATGTAATTGTTTCTAAATGTAATTCTCTCTACTTAAAATAATTCTATCTATCTATCTATCTATCTATCTATCCTCTTTCTGCCAATCTATCTATCTGTCTGTCTGTCTGTCTACATCTTCTCTAACAAATAAAAAGGGCGCATATATAGAAGATAAACCACAGCATGACGCCGGGCCATTAAATTTAATTGGTTTTTTGGCGGGAGGGGGGGAGATTTTTGGCAATGAATCTTGAGCCGGAGAGGTTTCAAGGTATTGGATTGGGCTTTACCAACTATTCTTAGGGTCATTAAGGCCGTTACAGGAATACAGTAAAACCCCAAGGTACAACCACCTCAGTTTAAGGTTGCTCCGGTTTACAACAGCAAATCCTATGGAAATGCCGTCCCGGTTTACACATTTTTAATGTACAGTGGTACTCATACAACGATTTTAATCTGTTCCATGGGGCTCATTGTTGTACAAAAAAATTGCTATACGATACATGCATCGTACAACGATTTTTTTGCTAAATGGTTTTTCCCATTGACAAATTATTGTATGATTTTTTTCCATAGGGAAAATTGTTATGCGGGATGCCATTCCCCCACCCCCCACCCCAACCTAATTGTTATGCGATTTTGTTGCTATATGGGGTGATGGTTGTATGAGGTTCCACTGTATTTGTTTCGGTTTACAACGATCAATTCAGGACAATTTTTTTTATTTTTCAATTCATCCCTATGGATGTTTCAGGTTACAATTTTTTCGGGTTGCAACGGAGGCTGTTGGAATGGACTTCCGTTGTAACTCGGGGTTTTACTGCATTTCCAAACCCAGAAATCCTCCTTCGAGGCCCAATTAAGGAGATCCGCCCAACGGGGAAGGTGTTTGGGGTCCTTACCTGGGCAGGACAGGTTGAGAAGGTGGAGGTTAAAGATACACTCCTGGGCGATTTGTCGGACCAGCAAATTATCCTTCTGAATCTCTTGCATCTTTCCCTGGAAGACGTTGAAGAGCCAATTAAGGAAATTAAAAAATATTTCTTCTCCACAGCACACCCCAGTTTTTATAGGATGATTTTTGTCATATTTCAAGGCTAAGAGGCTCCCCCCCTCCTTGCAAGAAAATTAATAGGACAGGTAAGTCTTTAAAAGGGGACTTTGGTGGCTTAGTGGTGAAGATGCTGAGCTTGGCAGCCAGCAGGTCAGCGGTTCAAGACCCGCGTTCTGAAACAACTGTAAGTAAAGAAATATTTTTGTTACGTTTCTCAATGTTGTCTAGAGTGTTTGATTGCTGGTCTAGAGCAGGGAGTAAAAGGCTTTGCAAGAACTTGCAAACTCAAAATAAAGGTGTTCGTAAGTCTGCTCCACTTTAAAAAGGTCACCCTTGCTTGAAAGCCAGGTGTATCTGACTCTAGGGGTCAGTGCTCATCTGTTTATAGCCAAAGAGCCAGTGCTGTCTACGTTTGCAGACTTTTCCGTGGACATGCGCTCTGCTTTAGGTCAAGGTATTCCCCTTGCTCAAAAGCCAGTCGTATCCGTCTCTAGGGTACAGGGCTCATCTGTTTACAGCCAAAGATCTAGCGCTGTCTGAGTCTGCAGACATTTCTGTGGTCACATAGCAGGCACAACTAGATACTGTTGCGCACAGAATGCTATTACCTTTCCCACTCAAGGGATACCTGTTTATCTACTTGCAAGTTTCTTGCAATTTCGAACTGCTCGGTTGGTAGGGCAAGTCTGGCCGGGTTATCCTGCTATGGTAATAGAGTAGAGCAGGTGTTCTCAGCCTTTTTAAGCCAGGGGTTGGGTCACGCTCCCTCAGACAGCGTCGGGGGCTGGACGGCTATTTTGCCCTTCTTCCACCACATGGCACTTCCTGGTGTAGTGGAGGCGGTGGGGGTCCCACATGAAATGGTGCTACGGGACGCATCCCTGGAGTAGATCCTACTGCCAGCGACTCAATACCAATCGTCAGACAGGTGGTTAGCTAACCTGACAACCATTGAAATAGTAATAACATGGGGATTTATTTCTAACAATTCTAGACTAGATTTGCCAGATTATCCTGCTATGGTCATAGAGTAGACACTCCTGCTATGGTCATAGAGTAGACCCTCCAGAGACTCAACACCGAGCATCAGGCGGCGGTTAACCAACCTGACCACCCTGAGGACTAGCAGCCTTGGGTGGCGAAGACCACAGGGAAGGGAGAGGGTCCCCAAGTGGATTAAATACCACTTGAATCCATCTGGGTGGAGGGCAGCAGCTTCATGACTCCTGGCCTGGGGATGGTGATGAGGACTTTGCGTGCCAAAAGACCTCAGGATCAGAAAGGTACTCAAAGTAACTGGATAAAGTATACCCTGGGTGTCACGCTGCAATGCAGAAGGCAAATGGAAGATATATACTGCACTATATTCTCAGGACAGTCTTCATGGCCAATCGCCATGGGGGCTGCGGTGGCTCAGTGGTTAAGAAGCTTAGCTTGTTAGCTGGAAGGCCGGCAAGTTGGCAGTTCGAGACACGGGTACTGCATAACGGATTGAACACCCGTCTCTGTCTCGGCCCCTAGCAACCTAGCAGGTCGACAGCAAGACATTGCAAGTAGATCAGTAGGGAACACTTAGGTGGGGAAAGATCTTGGGGGGTGGGGCATGACAGGAGCTTCATTCAGGCGTCCCCTGAGCGGAGTTTCTCTAGCAAAAATCCTTTCAACCCAGAATAATTTCTGACACATTATTATTATTATTATTATTATTATTATTATTATTATTATTATTATTATTATTATTATTATTATTATTATTATTGCCAATATTTGGAATCAGATATGGCACAAGAAAGTACTGCAGTGGCTCAAATGCTGACTGGAAGGCGGCAGGTCAGAAGTTCGATACCTGAATACTGCAGGACGGAATGAGCTCCTGTCTATGTCCCAGCTCCTGCCAAGCTACAGTAGAAGTTCGAAAGCAAGAAATTACAAGGAGATAAATAGGGACCACTTCAGTGGGAAAGATAAACAGCATTCTGGGCGCTCCGGTGTCTAGGCATGCCTGACACATGACCATGGAAACGTCTGCAGACACAGACAGCCCTGGCTCTTTGTCTATGAAACAGAGATGAGCACTGAACCCTAGAGTCGAATACGACTGACCTTCTAGCAAGGGTGACCTTTATCTTCACCTAGGGTACAAGGTGGTTGGTAGGAGCTGGAACAGCTGACCGGATACTCACTCTGTCCACGTAGTACTCGGGTCTTGACCTGCCAACCTGCCCACCTTCCAGTGGCCAAGCTCAGCATCTTCTGCCCGAAGCCACGGCGCTCCAAGTGCCTCAATTAAAACAAAGAAACCTCAAGATAACGAGCTCCGCCAGACATACCTTATCGCTGTTGCAATTCCTCAATGAGTTGTTGAGGCCGGTGGCTTGAGCCCGGACCACCCGGGTCTCAGTCTGGCTAGCGTTGAGCTGCCGCTTGAGCCCGGAGAGGTCTTTCTCCAGGGACTTCCCTCGGGCGGTGCAGTTATGGAGCTTGACGTTCAAGCCCCGGACGTGCTCTTCGGTGGCCCCTAACGGGTTCCCGTAGAGCATGAAGAGGACCAAGCCCAAAATGATGAGGAATTGGATGAGGGAGAGGAAGAGGAAGAAGTATTTGACGTAGAAGCCGCAGTCCCGGCTGGGCTTCTCCTTGGCCTCCAAAGCCAACTTGGTCATGGCGTACGGGTTCTTCTCCATGGTGGCATCTGCCGACTGTGGCCAACCGCTCAGGGTTTCGCTCCAAACCTTTCCCTAAGTGTTTAGCTTGCGTCGTGATTAATATTTCCTCCTGCCCTGGCTCCTTCCCCCCTTTCCTGTCTGCCTGGCCAGAAGAGTCTCAATTTCCTTTGTCCCCAAAGTTGAGAACCGTGCAAAGGCTGCTCCTTTGTTCGGTTTTCCGCTGGCCGCCGCAACACCTTCGGACCACTCTTAAGCCGTCTCCGATGACCCTCGGAAAGACGTCAGACGTCGTCTGGGGGTGACTAGGAAGCCCACAACAGGAAGCTGGACCTATGCCCAGGCCCTAGGAAATTCTTTGGCTCACCATCTTTTGAGATCCTGATAAAAGTTACTCTGGAAGTTACTGACAGGGAGGGGTGAGCGTCTCAGACCAGCTGCAGTGGCTCTAAAGCCTAGTAAGCTTTCCCCCAAATTGAAACGAAGTCATCCATTCATTTCACTTATAAATTCATTCATCTACAGTAAAACCCCTACTTACGTGAAAAGTCTGTTCCGAAGGCTTTTATGTCAATCGTTTTTTTACATAACTCCAAGCAACCCCATGGGAAATTGTTATGTAAATCGGGACATTGATGTAAATCAGGACATGGTTTTAGAGCAAAAATCATTATGTAAGTCAAATTTTATGTAACTTGAGGCATATGTAAGTCAGTTTTACTGTATTAATTTATCCATCCATCCACTTAATCATTCATTTACAGTATTCCATTTACTTACTCATTCATTTATTCAATTATTCATTTATCTACTTCTTCATCTAGGGAGAGCAGTGGCTCAAGAGGCTAAGACACTCACTGAAAGACAGCAGGACAGCAATTCGATACACGAACACAATAGGACAAAGTGAGTTGCCGTCTCTGTCCCAGCTCGGGCCAACCTAGCAGATCGAAAGCAAGAAATTGCAAGTAGATAAATAGGGACAACTTTGGTGGGAAGGTAAACAGCGTTGTGTGCACTCCGGTGTTTAGTCATGACTGCCGCATGACCACGGAAACGTCTCCAGAAGCAGACAACACTGGCTCTTCAGTTTTGAAACAGAGATGAGCACTAAACCCTAGAGTCGGATACGACGGACTTTCAAGCAAGGGTGACCTTTACCTTTACGTATCCATCTATCCACCCTCTATTAATTTACTTACTTGAAATAAAGTCATTCATTCACTTCTATAGTCATTCATTTATTGATCTAATTCTTTTCCACTGCATTAAAGACATCCAGATAAATTGTGCAAAACTTTATGCATCCAGATAAATTGTGCAAAAATAAAATATATGAAAACTGCTGAGTGGATCCAAAGTTCTTTTTATTTATTATATTTTTCAGTAACTTTGCAAAGTTTACATTTAGGACGTTCTGAAAGAGACAACTTCAAAGGATTTTCCCCTAACATCAGGCAGTTCTTCACCAGTAATTAAATCCACATGTTTTTAACCAAAGGGAGCAAAAAGAAAAAGCAATATAAAAACGACAAAATTAAATTAAAGAAGTCAAATTCAAACTTTACTACGATCGAGGGCCAGTGCAGTAAAAAGGGTTTACCAGCATGAGAGAGTAAAATGCACCACATACACACGTTTGTTTGAGTTAAAACACAATAGAATAAAATCAGTTCCTAAAATCTATGATTAATTTTATATAAATCATGATGCCAATGGATATCCATTATATTTTTTCCTCAAGCCGGGGACAGAAACAATTAATGGCTTTGAGAGGCCACATGAAGCCAGATTCTCTTCCAGAACAGAAATCCACCGAGCTGCTGAGAGAATCTGACATATATTTAATTTGATAGACATTTTAAAGTTTAGGATCAGTATTAGGGTCACAATTATATAGAAAGGTGGATAAAATAAACCAATTAAACCCCAACCAGGACAACGGAATAAATATCAATAAAGAAACATGTGTTGTTGCGTTTTTTCTTTCACCCACACCACACATCATACTATTCGGGAGAAGATTTTTCTCAGGGGTCTTTTCGGGTTACATTATAATCCCAGACCCAAAACGATGGAACAAGTTCCTCTCCCTCAATGAGGAACAAAGTCTCCTCCTCAGCAAAGGCCCCTTGAAGAGACCAGGAGCTGAGACCCCCCACCCAAATTAAAGGAAGCCCCCGTCCTCTCCTTTGCCCACCCAGAACGACGGAACAAGTTCCTCTCCCTCAATGAGGAACAAAACCTCCTCCTCAGCAAAGGCCCCTTGAAGAGACCAGGAGCTGAGACCCCCCACCCAAATTAAAGGAAGCCCCCGTCCTCTCCTTTAACGACCCTTTGCCCACCCAGAACGACGGAACAAGTTCCTCTCCCTCAATGAGGAACAAAACCTCCTCCTCAGCAAAGGCCCCTTGAAGAGACCAGGAGCTGAGACCCCCCACCCAAATTAAAGGAAGCCCCCGTCCTCTCCTTTAATGACCCTTTGCCAACCCAGAACGACGGAACAAGTTCCTCTCCCTCAATGAGGAACAAAGTCTCCTCCTCAGCAAAGGCCCCTTGAAGAGGCCAGGAGCTGAGACCCCCCACCCAAATTAAAGGAAGCCCCCGTCCTCTCCTTTAACGACCCTTTGCCCACCCAGAACGACGGAACAAGATCCTCTCCCTCAATGAGGAACAAAGTCTCCTCCTCAGCAAAGGCCCCTTGAAGAGACCAGGAGCTGAGACCCCCCACCCAAATTAAAGGAAGCCCCCCGTCCCCTCTTTCAATGACCCTTTGCCCACCCAGAACGGAACAGGTTCCTCTCCCTCAATGAGGAACAAAGTCTCCTCCTCAGCAAAGGCCCCTTGAAGAGACCAGGAGCTGAGACCCCCCACCCAAATTAAAGGAAGCCCCCGTCCTCTCCTTTGCCCACCCAGAACGACGGAACAAGTTCCTCTCCCTCAATGAGGAACAAAACCTCCTCCTCAGCAAAGGCCCCTTGAAGAGACCAGGAGCTGAGACCCCCCACCCAAATTAAAGGAAGCCCCCGTCCTCTCCTTTAACGACCCTTTGCCCACCCAGAACGACGGAACAAGTTCCTCTCCCTCAATGAGGAACAAAACCTCCTCCTCAGCAAAGGCCCCTTGAAGAGACCAGGAGCTGAGACCCCCCACCCAAATTAAAGGAAGCCCCCGTCCTCTCCTTTAATGACCCTTTGCCAACCCAGAACGACGGAACAAGTTCCTCTCCCTCAATGAGGAACAAAGTCTCCTCCTCAGCAAAGGCCCCTTGAAGAGGCCAGGAGCTGAGACCCCCCACCCAAATTAAAGGAAGCCCCCGTCCTCTCCTTTAACGACCCTTTGCCCACCCAGAACGACGGAACAAGATCCTCTCCCTCAATGAGGAACAAAGTCTCCTCCTCAGCAAAGGCCCCTTGAAGAGACCAGGAGCTGAGACCCCCCACCCAAATTAAAGGAAGCCCCCCGTCCCCTCTTTCAATGACCCTTTGCCCACCCAGAACGGAACAGGTTCCTCTCCCTCAATGAGGAACAAAGTCTCCTCCTCAGCAAAGGCCCCTTGAAGAGACCAGGAGCTGAGACCCCCCACCCAAATTAAAGGAAGCCCCCGTCCTCTCTTTCAATGACCCTTTGCCCACCCAGAACGACGGAACAAGTTCCTCTCCCTCAATGAGGAACAAAGTCTCCTCCTCAGCAAAGGCCCCTTGAAGAGACCAGGAGCTGAGACCCCCCACCCAAATTAAAGGAAGCCCCCCGTCCCCTCTTTCAATGACCCTTTGCCCACCCAGAACGACGGAACAAGTTCCTCTCCCTCAATGAGGAACAAAGTCTCCTCCTCAGCAAAGGCCCCTTGAAGAGACCAGGAGCTGAGACCCCCCACCCAAATTAAAGGAAGCCCCCCGTCCCCTCTTTCAATGACCCTTTGCCCACCCAGAACGACGGAACAAGTTCCTCTCCCTCAATGAGGAACAAAGTCTCCTCCTCAGCAAAGGCCCCTTGAAGAGGCCAGGAGCTGAGACCCCCCACCCAAATTAAAGGAAGCCCCCCGTCCTCTCTTTCAATGACCCTTTGCCCACCCAGAACGACGGAACAAGTTCCTCTCCCTCAATGAGGAACAAAGTCTCCTCCTCAGCAAAGGCCCCTTGAAGAGGCCAGGAGCTGAGACCCCCCACCCAAATTATGCCCACCCAGAACGACGGAACAAGTTCCTCTCCCTCAATGAGGAACCAAATCCCCTCCTCAGCAAAGGCCCCTTGAAGAGACCAGGAGCTGAGACCCCCCACCCAAATTAAAGGAAGCCCCCGTCCTCTCTTTCAATGACCCTTTGCCCACCCAGAACGACGGAACAAGTTCCTCTCCCTCAATGAGGAACAAAGTCTCCTCCTCAGCAAAGGCCCCTTGAAGAGGCCAGGAGCTGAGACCCCCCACCCAAATTAAAGGAAGCCCCCCGTCCTCTCTTTCAATGACCCTTTGCCCACCCAGAACGACGGAACAAGTTCCTCTCCCTCAATGAGGAACAAAGTCTCCTCCTCAGCAAAGGCCCCTTGAAGAGACCAGGAGCTGAGACCCCCCACCCAAATTAAAGGAAGCCCCCCGTCCTCTCCTTTGCCCACCCAGAACGACGGAACAAGTTCCTCTCCCTCAATGAGGAACAAAGTCTCCTCCTCAGCAAAGGCCCCTTGAAGAGGCCAGGAGCTGAGACCCCCCACCCAAATTAAAGGAAGCCCCCCGTCCTCTTTCAATGACCCTTTGCCCACCCAGAACGACGGAACAAGTTCCTCTCCCTCAATGAGGAACAAAGTCTCCTCCTCAGCAAAGGCCCCTTGAAGAGGCCAGTAGCTGAGACCCCCCACCCAAATTAAAGGAAGCCCCCCGTCCTCTCTTTCAATGACCCTTTGCCCACCCAGAACGACGGAACAAGTTCCTCTCCCTCAATGAGGAACAAAGTCTCCTCCTCAGCAAAGGCCCCTTGAAGAGGCCAGGAGCTGAGACCCCCCACCCAAATTATGCCCACCCAGAACGACGGAACAAGTTCCTCTCCCTCAATGAGGAACAAAGTCTCCTCCTCAGCAAAGGCCCCTTGAAGAGGCCAGTAGCTGAGACCCCCCACCCAAATTAAAGGAAGCCCCCCGTCCTCTCTTTCAATGACCCTTTGCCCACCCAGAACGACGGAACAAGTTCCTCTCCCTCAATGAGGAACAAAGTCTCCTCCTCAGCAAAGGCCCCTTGAAGAGGCCAGTAGCTGAGACCCCCCACCCAAATTAAAGGAAGCCCCCCGTCCTCTCTTTCAATGACCCTTTGCCCACCCAGAACGACGGAACAAGTTCCTCTCCCTCAATGAGGAACAAAGTCTCCTCCTCAGCAAAGGCCCCTTGAAGAGGCCAGGAGCTGAGACCCCCCACCCAAATTATGCCCACCCAGAACGACGGAACAAGTTCCTCTCCCTCAATGAGGAACAAAGTCTCCTCCTCAGCAAAGGCCCCTTGAAGAGGCCAGTAGCTGAGACCCCCCACCCAAATTAAAGGAAGCCCCCCGTCCTCTCTTTCAATGACCCTTTGCCCACCCAGAACGACGGAACAAGTTCCTCTCCCTCAATGAGGAACAAAGTCTCCTCCTCAGCAAAGGCCACTTGAAGAGACCAGGAGCTGAGACCCCCCACCCAAATTAAAGGAAGCCCCCGTCCTCTCCTTTAACGATCCTTTGCCCACCCCGAACGACGGAACAAGTTCCTCTCCCTCAATGAGGAACAAAGTCTCCTCCTCAGCAAAGGCCCCTTGAAGAGACCAAGAGCTGAGACCCCCCACCCAAATTAAAGGAAGCCCCCGTCCTCTCCTTTGCCCACCCAGAACGACGGAACAAGTTCCTCTCCCTCAATGAGGAACAAAGTCTCCTCCTCAGCAAAGGCCCCTTGAAGAGGCCAGGAGCTGAGACCCCCCACCCAAATTAAAGGAAGCCCCCGTCCTCTCCTTTAACGACCCTTTGCCCACCCAGAACGACAGAACAAGTTCCTCTCCCTCAATGAGGAACAAAGTCTCCTCCTCAGCAAAGGCCCCTTGAAGAGACCAGGAGCTGAGACCCCCCACCCAAATTAAAGGAAGCCCCCCGTCCTCTCCTTTAACGACCCTTTGCCCACCCAGAACGACGGAACAAGTTCCTCTCCCTCAAAGAGGAACAAAGTCTCCTCCTAAGCAAAGGCCCCTTGAAGAGACCAGGAGCTGAGACCCCCCACCCAAATTAAAGGAAGCCCCCGTCCTCTCCTTTAATGACCCTTTGCCCACCCAGAACGAAGGAACAAGTTCCTCTCCCTCAATGAGGAACAAAGTCTCCTCCTCAGCAAAGGCCCCTTGAAGAGGCCAGGAGCTGAGACCCCCCACCCAAATTAAAGGAAGCCCCCCGTCCTCTCTTTCAATGACCCTTTGCCCACCCAGAACGACGGAACAAGTTCCTCTCCCTCAATGAGGAACAAAGTCTCCTCCTCAGCAAAGGCCCCTTGAAGAGGCCAGGAGCTGAGACCCCCCACCCAAATTAAAGGAAGCCCCCCGTCCTCTCTTTCAATGACCCTTTGCCCACCCAGAACGACGGAACAAGTTCCTCTCCCTCAATGAGGAACAAAGTCTCCTCCTCAGCAAAGGCCCCTTGAAGAGGCCAGGAGCTGAGACCCCCCACCCAAATTAAAGGAAGCCCCCCGTCCTCTCTTTCAATGACCCTTTGCCCACCCAGAACGACGGAACAAGTTCCTCTCCCTCAATGAGGAACAAAGTCTCCTCCTCAGCAAAGGCCACTTGAAGAGACCAGGAGCTGAGACCCCCCACCCAAATTAAAGGAAGCCCCCGTCCTCTCCTTTAACGACCCTTTGCCCACCCAGAACGAAGGAACAAGTTCCTCTCCCTCAATGAGGAACAAAGTCTCCTCCTAAGCAAAGGCCCCTTGAAGAGACCAGGCGCTGAGACCCCCCACCCAAATTAAAGGAAGCCCCCCGTCCTCTCTTTCAATGACCCTTTGCCCACCCAGAACGATGGAACAAGTTCCTCTCCCTCAATGAGGAACAAAGTCACCTCCTCAGCAAAGGCCCCTTGAAGAGACCAGGAGCTGAGACCCCCCACCCAAATTAAAGGAAGCCCCCGTCCTCTCCTTTAACGACCCTTTGCCCACCCAGAACGACGGAACAAGTTCCTCTCCCTCAATGAGGAACAAAGTCTCCTCCTCAGCAAAGGCCCCTTGAAGAGGCCAGGAGCTGAGACCCCCCACCCAAATTAAAGGAAGCCCCCCGTCCTCTCTTTCAATGACCCTTTGCCCACCCAGAACGACGGAACAAGTTCCTCTCCCTCAATGAGGAACAAAGTCTCCTCCTCAGCAAAGGCCCCTTGAAGAGGCCAGGAGCTGAGACCCCCCACCCAAATTATGCCCACCCAGAACGACGGAACAAGTTCCTCTCCCTCAATGAGGAACAAAGTCTCCTCCTCAGCAAAGGCCCCTTGAAGAGGCCAGTAGCTGAGACCCCCCACCCAAATTAAAGGAAGCCCCCCGTCCTCTCTTTCAATGACCCTTTGCCCACCCAGAACGACGGAACAAGTTCCTCTCCCTCAATGAGGAACAAAGTCTCCTCCTCAGCAAAGGCCACTTGAAGAGACCAGGAGCTGAGACCCCCCACCCAAATTAAAGGAAGCCCCCGTCCTCTCCTTTAACGATCCTTTGCCCACCCCGAACGACGGAACAAGTTCCTCTCCCTCAATGAGGAACAAAGTCTCCTCCTCAGCAAAGGCCCCTTGAAGAGACCAAGAGCTGAGACCCCCCACCCAAATTAAAGGAAGCCCCCCGTCCTCTTTCAATGACCCTTTGCCCACCCAGAACGACGGAACAAGTTCCTTTCCCTCAACGAGGAACAAAATCTCCTCCTCAGCAAAGGCCCCTTGAAGAGGTCAGGAGCTGAGACCCCCCACCCAAATTAAAGGAAGCCCCCCGTCCTCTCTTTCAATGACCCTTTGCCCACCCAGAACGACGGAACAAGTTCCTCTCCCTCAATGAGGAACAAAGTCTCCTCCTCAGCAAAGGCCCCTTGAAGAGGCCAGGAGCTGAGACCCCCCACCCAAATTAAAGGAAGCCCCCCGTCCTCTCTTTCAATGACCCTTTGCCCACCCAGAACGACGGAACAAGTTCCTCTCCCTCAATGAGGAACAAAGTCTCCTCCTCAGCAAAGGCCCCTTGAAGAGGCCAGGAGCTGAGACCCCCACCCAAATTAAAGGAAGCCCCCCGTCCTCTCTTTCAATGACCCTTTGCCCACCCAGAACGACGGAACAAGTTCCTCTCCCTCAATGAGGAACAAAGTCTCCTCCTCAGCAAAGGCCCCTTGAAGAGGCCAGGAGCTGAGACCCCCCACCCAAATTAAAGGAAGCCCCCCGTCCTCTCTTTCAATGACCCTTTGCCCACCCAGAACGACGGAACAAGTTCCTCTCCCTCAATGAGGAACAAAGTCTCCTCCTCAGCAAAGGCCACTTGAAGAGACCAGGAGCTGAGACCCCCCACCCAAATTAAAGGAAGCCCCCCGTCCTCTCTTTCAATGACCCTTTGCCCACCCAGAACGATGGAACAAGTTCCTCTCCCTCAATGAGGAACAAAGTCTCCTCCTCAGCAAAGGCCACTTGAAGAGACCAGGAGCTGAGACCCCCCACCCAAATTAAAGGAAGCCCCCGTCCTCTCCTTTAACGACCCTTTGCCCACCCAGAACGAAGGAACAAGTTCCTCTCCCTCAATGAGGAACAAAGTCTCCTCCTCAGCAAAGGCCCCTTGAAGAGACCAGGAGCTGAGACGCCCCACCCAAATTAAAGGAAGCCCCCGTCCTCTCCTTTAATGACCCTTTGCCAACCCAGAACGACGGAACAAGTTCCTCTCCCTCAATGAGGAACAAAGTCTCCTCCTCAGCAAAGGCCCCTTGAAGAGGCCAGGAGCTGAGACCCCCCACCCAAATTAAAGGAAGCCCCCGTCCTCTCCTTTAATGACCCTTTGCCAACCCAGAACGACGGAACAAGTTCCTCTCCCTCAATGAGGAACAAAGTCTCCTCCTCAGCAAAGGCCCCTTGAAGAGGCCAGGAGCTGAGACCCCCCACCCAAATTAAAGGAAGCCCCCCGTCCTCTCTTTCAATGACCCTTTGCCCACCCAGAACGACGGAACAAGTTCCTCTCCCTCAATGAGGAACAAAGTCTCCTCCTCAGCAAAGGCCCCTTGAAGAGGCCAGGAGCTGAGACCCCCCACCCAAATTAAAGGAAGCCCCCGTCCTCTCTTTCAATGACCCTTTGCCCACCCAGAACGACGGAACAAGTTCCTCTCCCTCAATGAGGAACCAAATCCCCTCCTCAGCAAAGGCCCCTTGAAGAGGCCAGGAGCTGAGACCCCCCACCCAAATTAAAGGAAGCCCCCCGTCCCCTCTTTCAATGACCATTTGCCCACCCAGAACGACGGAACAAGTTCCTCTCCCGCAATGAGGAACAAAGTCTCCTCCTCAGCAAAGGCCCCTTGAAGAGACCAGGAGCTGAGACCCCCCACCCAAATTAAAGGAAGCCCCCGTCCTCTCCTTTAATGACCCTTTGCCCACCCAGAACGACGGAACAAGTTCCTCTCCCTCAATGAGGAACAAAGTCTCCTCCTCAGCAAAGGCCCCTTGAAGAGGCCAGGAGCTGAGACCCCCCACCCAAATTAAAGGAAGCCCCCGTCCTCTCCTTTAATGACCCTTTGCCCACCCAGAACGACGGAACAAGTTCCTCTCCCTCAATGAGGAACAAAATCTCCTCCTCAGCAAAGGCCCCTTGAAGAGGCCAGGAGCTGAGACCCCCCACCCAAATTAAAGGAAGCCCCCGTCCTCTCCTTTAATGACCCTTTGCCCACCCAGAACGACGGAACAAGTTCCTCTCCCTCAATGAGGAACAAAGTCTCCTCCTCAGCAAAGGCCCCTTGAAGAGACCAGGAGCTGAGACCCCCCACCCAAATTAAAGGAAGCCCCCGTCCTCTCCTTTAACGACCCTTTGCCCACCCAGAACGACGGAACAAGTTCCTCTCCCTCAATGAGGAACAAAGTCTCCTCCTCAGCAAAGGCCACTTGAAGAGACCAGGAGCTGAGACCCCCCACCCAAATTAAAGGAAGCCCCCGTCCTCTCCTTTAACGATCCTTTGCCCACCCAGAACGACGGAACAAGTTCCTCTCCCTCAATGAGGAACAAAGTCTCCTCCTCAGCAAAGGCCCCTTGAAGAGACCAGGAGCTGAGACCCCCCACCCAAATTAAAGGAAGCCCCCGTCCTCTCCTTTGCCCACCCAGAACGACGGAACAAGTTCCTCTCCCTCAATGAGGAACAAAGTCTCCTCCTCAGCAAAGGCCCCTTGAAGAGGCCAGGAGCTGAGACCCCCCACCCAAATTAAAGGAAGCCCCCGTCCTCTCTTTCAATGACCCTTTGCCCACCCAGAACGACGGAACAAGTTCCTCTCCCTCAATGAGGAACAAAGTCTCCTCCTCAGCAAAGGCCCCTTGAAGAGACCAGGAGCTGAGACCCCCCACCCAAATTAAAGGAAGCCCCCCGTCCTCTCTTTCAATGACCCTTTGCCCACCCAGAACGATGGAACAAGTTCCTCTCCCTCAATGAGGAACCAAATCCCCTCCTCAGCAAAGGCCCCTTGAAGAGACCAGGAGCTGAGACCCCCCACCCAAATTAAAGGAAGCCCCCGTCGTCTCCTTTAACGATCCTTTGCCCACCCAGAACGACGGAACAAGTTCCTCTCCCTCAATGAGGAACCAAATCCCCTCCTCAGCAAAGGCCCCTTGAAGAGACCAGGAGCTGAGACCCCCCACCCAAATTAAAGGAAGCCCCCGTCGTCTCCTTTAACGATCCTTTGCCCACCCAGAACGACGGAACAAGTTCCTCTCCCTCAATGAGGAACAAAGTCTCCTCCTCAGGAAAGGCCCCTTGAAGAGACCAGGAGCTGAGACCCCCCACCCAAATTAAAGGAAGCCCCCCGTCCTCTCTTTCAATGACCCTTTGCCCACCCAGAACGACGGAACAAGTTCCTCTCCCTCAATGAGGAACAAAACCTCCTCCTCAGCAAAGGCCCCTTGAAGAGACCAGGAGCTGAGACCCCCCACCCAAATTAAAGGAAGCCCCCCGTCCTCTCTTTCAATGACCCTTTGCCCACCCAGAACGACGGAACAAGTTCCTCTCCCTCAATGAGGAACAAAGTCTCCTCCTCAGCAAAGGCCCCTTGAAGAGGCCAGGAGCTGAGACCCCCCACCCAAATTAAAGGAAGCCCCCCGTCCTCTCTTTCAATGACCCTTTGCCCACCCAGAACGACGGAACAAGTTCCTCTCCCTCAATGAGGAACAAAGTCTCCTCCTCAGCAAAGGCCCCTTGAAGAGACCAGGAGCTGAGACCCCCACCCAAATTAAAGGAAGCCCCCGTCCTCTCCTTTAGCGACCCTTTGCCCACCCAGAACGACGGAACAAGTTCCTCTCCCTCAATGAGGAACAAAGTCTCCTCCTCAGCAAAGGCCCCTTGAAGAGACCAGGAGCTGAGACCCCCCACCCAAATTAAAGGAAGCCCTCCGTCCTCTCTTTCAATGACCCTTTGCCCACCCAGAACGATGGAACAAGTTCCTCTCCCTCAATGAGGAACAAAGTCTCCTCCTCAGCAAAGGCCACTTGAAGAGACCAGGAGCTGAGACCCCCCACCCAAATTAAAGGAAGCCCCCGTCCTCTCTTTCAATGACCCTTTGCCCACCCAGAACGACGGAACAAGTTCCTCTCCCTCAATGAGGAACAAAGTCTCCTCCTCAGCAAAGGCCCCTTGAAGAGGCCAGGAGCTGAGACCCCCCACCCAAATTAAAGGAAGCCCCCCGTCCTCTCTTTCAATGACCCTTTGCCCACCCAGAACGACAGAACAAGTTCCTCTCCCTCAATGAGGAACAAAGTCTCCTCCTCAGCAAAGGCCCCTTGAAGAGGCCAGGAGCTGAGACCCCCCACCCAAATTAAAGGAAGCCCCCCGTCCTCACTTTCAATGACCCTTTGCCCACCCAGAACGACGGAACATGTTCCTCTCCCTCAATGAGGAACAAAGTCTCCTCCTCAGCAAAGGCCACTTGAAGAGACCAGGAGCTGAGACCCCCCACCCAAATTAAAGGAAGCCCCCGTCCTCTCTTTCAATGACCCTTTGCCCACCCAGAACGACGGAACATGTTCCTCTCCCTCAATGAGGAACAAAGTCTCCTCCTCAGCAAAGGCCACTTGAAGAGACCAGGAGCTGAGACCCCCCACCCAAATTAAAGGAAGCCCCCGTCCTCTCCTTTAACGACCCTTTGCCCACCCAGAACGACGGAACAAGTTCCTCTCCCTCAATGAGGAACAAAGTCTCCTCCTCAGCAAAGGCCCCTTGAAGAGACCAGGAGCTGAGACCCCCCACCCAAATTAAAGGAAGCCCCCGTCCTCTCCTTTAACGACCCTTTGTCCACCCAGAACGACAGAACAAGTTCCTCTCCCTCAATGAGGAACAAAGTCTCCTCCCCAGCAAAGGCCCCTTGAAGAGGCCAGGAGCTGAGACCCCCCACCCAAATTAAAGGAAGCCCCCGTCCTCTCTTTCAATGACCCTTTGCCCACCCAGAATGACGGAACAAGTTCCTCTCCCTCAATGAGGAACAAAGTCTCCTCCTCAGCAAAGGCCCCTTGAAGAGACCAGGAGCTGAGACCCCCACCCAAATTAAAGGAAGCCCCCGTCCTCTCCTTTAGCGACCCTTTGCCCACCCAGAACGACGGAACAAGTTCCTCTCCCTCAATGAGGAACAAAGTCTCCTCCTCAGCAAAGGCCCCTTGAAGAGACCAGGAGCTGAGACCCCCACCCAAATTAAAGGAAGCCCCCGTCCTCTCCTTTAGCGACCCTTTGCCCACCCAGAACGACGGAACAAGTTCCTCTCCCTCAATGAGGAACAAAGTCTCCTCCTCAGCAAAGGCCCCTTGAAGAGACCAGGAGCTGAGACCCCCACCCAAATTAAAGGAAGCCACCGTCCTCTCCTTTAACGACCCTTTGCCCAACCCAGAACGACGGAACAAGTTCCTCTCCCTCAATGAGGAACAAAGTCTCCTCCTCAGCAAAGGCCCCTTGAAGAGACCAGGAGCTGAGACCCCCACCCAAATTAAAGGAAGCCCCCGTCCTCTCCTTTAGCGACCCTTTGCCCACCCAGAACGACGGAACAAGTTCCTCTCCCTCAATGAGGAACCAAATCCCCTCCTCAGCAAAGGCCCCTTGAAGAGACCAGGAGCTGAGACCCCCCACCCAAATTAAAGGAAGCCCCCGTCGTCTCCTTTAACGATCCTTTGCCCACCCAGAACGACGGAACAAGTTCCTCTCCCTCAATGAGGAACAAAGTCTCCTCCTCAGGAAAGGCCCCTTGAAGAGACGAGGAGCTGAGACCCCCCACCCAAATTAAAGGAAGCCCCCCGTCCTCTCTTTCAATGACCCTTTGCCCACCCAGAACGACGGAACAAGTTCCTCTCCCTCAATGAGGAACAAAGTCTCCTCCTCAGCAAAGGCCCCTTGAAGAGACCAGGAGCTGAGACCCCCACCCAAATTAAAGGAAGCCCCCGTCCTCTCCTTTAACGACCCTTTGCCCACCCAGAACGACGGAACAAGTTCCTCTCCCTCAATGAGGAACAAAGTCTCCTCCTCAGCAAAGGCCCCTTGAAGAGGCCAGGAGCTGAGACCCCCCACCCAAATTAAAGGAAGCCCCCCGTCCTCTCTTTCAATGACCCTTTGCCCACCCAGAACGACGGAACATGTTCCTCTCCCTCAATGAGGAACAAAGTCTCCTCCTCAGCAAAGGCCCCTTGAAGAGGCCAGGAGCTGAGACCCCCCCACCCAAATTAAAGGAAGCCCCCCGTCCTCTTTCAATGACCCTTTGCCCACCCAGAACGACGGAACAAGTTCCTCTCCCTCAATGAGGAACAAAGTCTCCTCCTCAGCAAAGGCCCCTTGAAGAGGCCAGGAGCTGAGACCCCCCACCCAAATTAAAGGAAGCCCCCCGTCCTCTCCTTTAACGACCCTTGGCCCACACAGAACGACGGAACAAGTTCCTCTCCCTCAATGAGGAACAAAGTCTCCTCCTCAGCAAAGGCCCCTTGAAGAGGCCAGGAGCTGAGACCCCCCCACCCAAATTAAAGGAAGCCCCCCGTCCTCTTTCAATGACCCTTTGCCCACCCAGAACGACGGAACAAGTTCCTCTCCCTCAATGAGGAACAAAGTCTCCTCCTCAGCAAAGGCCCCTTGAAGAGGCCAGGAGCTGAGACCCCCCACCCAAATTAAAGGAAGCCCCCCGTCCTCTTTCAATGACCCTTTGCCCACCCAGAACGACGGAACAAGTTCCTCTCCCTCAATGAGGAACAAAGTCTCCTCCTCAGCAAAGGCCCCTTGAAGAGACCAGGAGCTGAGACCCCCCCACCCAAATTAAAGGAAGCCCCCCGTCCTCTTTCAATGACCCTTTGCCCACCCAGAACGACGGAACAAGTTCCTCTCCCTCAATGAGGAACAAAGTCTCCTCCTCAGCAAAGGCCCCTTGAAGAGACCAGGAGCTGAGACCCCCCACCCAAATTAAAGGAAGCCCCCGTCCTCTCCTTTAACGACCCTTTGCCCACCCAGAACGACAGAACAAGTTCCTCTCCCTCAATGAGGAACAAAGTCTCCTCCCCAGCAAAGGCCCCTTGAAGAGGCCAGGAGCTGAGACCCCCCACCCAAATTAAAGGAAGCCCCCGTCCTCTCTTTCAATGACCCTTTGCCCACCCAGAATGACGGAACAAGTTCCTCTCCCTCAATGAGGAACAAAGTCTCCTCCTCAGCAAAGGCCCCTTGAAGAGGCCAGGAGCTGAGACCCCCCACCCAAATTAAAGGAAGCCCCCGTCCTCTCTTTCAATGACCCTTTGCCCACCCAGAATGACGGAACAAGTTCCTCTCCCTCAATGAGGAACAAAGTCTCCTCCTCAGCAAAGGCCCCTTGAAGAGGCCAGGAGCTGAGACCCTCACCCAAATTAAAGGAAGCCCCCGTCCTCTCTTTCAATGACCCTTTGCCCACCCAGAACGATGGAACAAGTTCCTCTCCCTCAATGAGGAACCAAATCCCCTCCTCAGCAAAGGCCCCTTGAAGAGACCAGGAGCTGAGACCCCCCACCCAAATTAAAGGAAGCCCCCGTCGTCTCCTTTAACGATCCTTTGCCCACCCAGAACGACGGAACAAGTTCCTCTCCCTCAATGAGGAACCAAATCCCCTCCTCAGCAAAGGCCCCTTGAAGAGACCAGGAGCTGAGACCCCCCACCCAAATTAAAGGAAGCCCCCGTCGTCTCCTTTAACGATCCTTTGCCCACCCAGAACGACGGAACAAGTTCCTCTCCCTCAATGAGGAACAAAGTCTCCTCCTCAGGAAAGGCCCCTTGAAGAGACGAGGAGCTGAGACCCCCCACCCAAATTAAAGGAAGCCCCCCGTCCTCTCTTTCAATGACCCTTTGCCCACCCAGAACGACGGAACAAGTTCCTCTCCCTCAATGAGGAACAAAGTCTCCTCCTCAGCAAAGGCCCCTTGAAGAGGCCAGGTGCTGAGACCCCCCACCCAAATTAAAGGAAGCCCCCGTCCTCTCTTTCAATGACCCTTTGCCCACCCAGAACGACGGAACAAGTTCCTCTCCCTCAATGAGGAACAAAGTCTCCTCCTCAGCAAAGGCCCCTTGAAGAGACCAGGAGCTGAGACCCCCACCCAAATTAAAGGAAGCCCCCGTCCTCTCCTTTAACGACCCTTTGCCCACCCAGAACGACGGAACAAGTTCCTCTCCCTCAATGAGGAACAAAGTCTCCTCCTCAGCAAAGGCCCCTTGAAGAGACCAGGAGCTGAGACCCCCACCCAAATTAAAGGAAGCCCCCGTCCTCTCCTTTAGCGACCCTTTGCCCACCCAGAACGACGGAACAAGTTCCTCTCCCTCAATGAGGAACAAAGTCTCCTCCTCAGCAAAGGCCCCTTGAAGAGACCAGGAGCTGAGACCCCCCACCCAAATTAAAGGAAGCCCCCGTCCTCTCTTTCAATGACCCTTTGCCCACCCAGAACGATGGAACAAGTTCCTCTCCCTCAATGAGGAACAAAGTCTCCTCCTCAGCAAAGGCCCCTTGAAGAGACCAGGAGCTGAGACCCCCCACCCAAATTAAAGGAAGCCCCCGTCCTCTCTTTCAATGACCCTTTGCCCACCCAGAACGATGGAACAAGTTCCTCTCCCTCAATGAGGAACAAAGTCTCCTCCTCAGCAAAGGCCACTTGAAGAGACCAGGAGCTGAGACCCCCCACCCAAATTAAAGGAAGCCCCCCGTCCTCTCTTTCAATGACCCTTTGCCCACCCAGAACGACGGAACATGTTCCTCTCCCTCAATGAGGAACAAAGTCTCCTCCTCAGCAAAGGCCACTTGAAGAGACCAGGAGCTGAGACCACCCACCCAAATTAAAGGAAGCCCCCGTCCTCTCTTTCAACGACCCTTTGCCCACCCAGAACGACGGAACATGTTCCTCTCCCTCAATGAGGAACAAAGTCTCCTCCTCAGCAAAGGCCCCTTGAAGAGACCAGGAGCTGAGACCCCCCACCCAAATTAAAGGAAGCCCCCGTCCTCTCCTTTAACGACCCTTTGTCCACCCAGAACGACAGAACAAGTTCCTCTCCCTCAATGAGGAACAAAGTCTCCTCCCCAGCAAAGGCCCCTTGAAGAGGCCAGGAGCTGAGACCCCCCACCCAAATTAAAGGAAGCCCCCGTCCTCTCTTTCAATGACCCTTTGCCCACCCAGAATGACGGAACAAGTTCCTCTCCCTCAATGAGGAACAAAGTCTCCTCCTCAGCAAAGGCCCCTTGAAGAGACCAGGAGCTGAGACCCCCACCCAAATTAAAGGAAGCCCCCGTCCTCTCCTTTAGCGACCCTTTGCCCACCCAGAACGACGGAACAAGTTCCTCTCCCTCAATGAGGAACAAAGTCTCCTCCTCAGCAAAGGCCCCTTGAAGAGGCCAGGAGCTGAGACCCCCCACCCAAATTAAAGGAAGCCCCCGTCCTCTCCTTTGCCCACCCAGAACGACGGAACAAGTTCCTCTCCCTCAATGAGGAACAAAGTCTCCTCCTCAGCAAAGGCCCCTTGAAGAGGCCAGGAGCTGAGACCCCCACCCAAATTAAAGGAAGCCCCCGTCCTCTCCTTTAGCGACCCTTTGCCCACCCAGAACGACGGAACAAGTTCCTCTCCCTCAATGAGGAACAAAGTCTCCTCCTCAGCAAAGGCCCCTTGAAGAGACCAGGAGCTGAGACCCCCACCCAAATTAAAGGAAGCCCCCGTCCTCTCCTTTAGCGACCCTTTGCCCACCCAGAACGACGGAACAAGTTCCTCTCCCTCAATGAGGAACAAAGTCTCCTCCTCAGCAAAGGCCCCTTGAAGAGGCCAGGAGCTGAGACCCCCCACCCAAATTAAAGGAAGCCCCCCGTCCTCTCTTTCAATGACCCTTTGCCCACCCAGAACGATGGAACAAGTTCCTCTCCCTCAATGAGGAACAAAGTCTCCTCCTCAGCAAAGGCCACTTGAAGAGACCAGGAGCTGAGACCCCCCACCCAAATTAAAGGAAGCCCCCGTCCTCTCCTTTAACGACCCTTTGCCCACCCAGAACGACGGAACAAGTTCCTCTCCCTCAATGAGGAACAAAGTCTCCTCCTCAGCAAAGGCCACTTGAAGAGACCAGGAGCTGAGACCCCCCACCCAAATTAAAGGAAGCCCCCGTCCTCTCTTTCAATGACCCTTTGCCCACCCAGAACGACGGAACAAGTTCCTCTCCCTCAATGAGGAACAAAGTCTCCTCCCCAGCAAAGGCCCCTTGAAGAGGCCAGGTGCTGAGACCCCCCACCCAAATTAAAGGAAGCCCCCGTCCTCTCTTTCAATGACCCTTTGCCCACCCAGAACGACGGAACAAGTTCCTCTCCCTCAATGAGGAACAAAGTCTCCTCCTCAGCAAAGGCCCCTTGAAGAGACCAGGAGCTGAGACCCCCACCCAAATTAAAGGAAGCCCCCGTCCTCTCCTTTAACGACCCTTTGCCCACCCAGAACGACGGAACAAGTTCCTCTCCCTCAATGAGGAACAAAGTCTCCTCCTCAGCAAAGGCCCCTTGAAGAGACCAGGAGCTGAGACCCCCACCCAAATTAAAGGAAGCCCCCGTCCTCTCCTTTAGCGACCCTTTGCCCACCCAGAACGACGGAACAAGTTCCTCTCCCTCAATGAGGAACAAAGTCTCCTCCTCAGCAAAGGCCCCTTGAAGAGACCAGGAGCTGAGACCCCCCACCCAAATTAAAGGAAGCCCCCGTCCTCTCTTTCAATGACCCTTTGCCCACCCAGAACGATGGAACAAGTTCCTCTCCCTCAATGAGGAACAAAGTCTCCTCCTCAGCAAAGGCCCCTTGAAGAGACCAGGAGCTGAGACCCCCCACCCAAATTAAAGGAAGCCCCCGTCCTCTCTTTCAATGACCCTTTGCCCACCCAGAACGATGGAACAAGTTCCTCTCCCTCAATGAGGAACAAAGTCTCCTCCTCAGCAAAGGCCACTTGAAGAGACCAGGAGCTGAGACCCCCCACCCAAATTAAAGGAAGCCCCCCGTCCTCTCTTTCAATGACCCTTTGCCCACCCAGAACGACGGAACATGTTCCTCTCCCTCAATGAGGAACAAAGTCTCCTCCTCAGCAAAGGCCACTTGAAGAGACCAGGAGCTGAGACCACCCACCCAAATTAAAGGAAGCCCCCGTCCTCTCTTTCAACGACCCTTTGCCCACCCAGAACGACGGAACATGTTCCTCTCCCTCAATGAGGAACAAAGTCTCCTCCTCAGCAAAGGCCCCTTGAAGAGACCAGGAGCTGAGACCCCCCACCCAAATTAAAGGAAGCCCCCGTCCTCTCCTTTAACGACCCTTTGTCCACCCAGAACGACAGAACAAGTTCCTCTCCCTCAATGAGGAACAAAGTCTCCTCCCCAGCAAAGGCCCCTTGAAGAGGCCAGGAGCTGAGACCCCCCACCCAAATTAAAGGAAGCCCCCGTCCTCTCTTTCAATGACCCTTTGCCCACCCAGAATGACGGAACAAGTTCCTCTCCCTCAATGAGGAACAAAGTCTCCTCCTCAGCAAAGGCCCCTTGAAGAGACCAGGAGCTGAGACCCCCACCCAAATTAAAGGAAGCCCCCGTCCTCTCCTTTAGCGACCCTTTGCCCACCCAGAACGACGGAACAAGTTCCTCTCCCTCAATGAGGAACAAAGTCTCCTCCTCAGCAAAGGCCCCTTGAAGAGGCCAGGAGCTGAGACCCCCCACCCAAATTAAAGGAAGCCCCCGTCCTCTCCTTTGCCCACCCAGAACGACGGAACAAGTTCCTCTCCCTCAATGAGGAACAAAGTCTCCTCCTCAGCAAAGGCCCCTTGAAGAGGCCAGGAGCTGAGACCCCCACCCAAATTAAAGGAAGCCCCCGTCCTCTCCTTTAGCGACCCTTTGCCCACCCAGAACGACGGAACAAGTTCCTCTCCCTCAATGAGGAACAAAGTCTCCTCCTCAGCAAAGGCCCCTTGAAGAGACCAGGAGCTGAGACCCCCACCCAAATTAAAGGAAGCCCCCGTCCTCTCCTTTAGCGACCCTTTGCCCACCCAGAACGACGGAACAAGTTCCTCTCCCTCAATGAGGAACAAAGTCTCCTCCTCAGCAAAGGCCCCTTGAAGAGGCCAGGAGCTGAGACCCCCCACCCAAATTAAAGGAAGCCCCCCGTCCTCTCTTTCAATGACCCTTTGCCCACCCAGAACGATGGAACAAGTTCCTCTCCCTCAATGAGGAACAAAGTCTCCTCCTCAGCAAAGGCCACTTGAAGAGACCAGGAGCTGAGACCCCCCACCCAAATTAAAGGAAGCCCCCGTCCTCTCCTTTAACGACCCTTTGCCCACCCAGAACGACGGAACAAGTTCCTCTCCCTCAATGAGGAACAAAGTCTCCTCCTCAGCAAAGGCCACTTGAAGAGACCAGGAGCTGAGACCCCCCACCCAAATTAAAGGAAGCCCCCGTCCTCTCTTTCAATGACCCTTTGCCCACCCAGAACGACGGAACAAGTTCCTCTCCCTCAATGAGGAACAAAGTCTCCTCCCCAGCAAAGGCCCCTTGAAGAGGCCAGGAGCTGAGACCCCCCACCCAAATTAAAGGAAGCCCCCGTCCTCTCTTTCAATGACCCTTTGCCCACCCAGAACGACGGAACAAGTTCCTCTCCCTCAATGAGGAACAAAGTCTCCTCCCCAGCAAAGGCCCCTTGAAGAGGCCAGGAGCTGAGACCCCCCACCCAAATTAAAGGAAGCCCCCGTCCTCTCTTTCAATGACCCTTTGCCCACCCATAACGACGGAACAAGTTCCTCTCCCTCAATGAGGAACAAAATCCCCTCCTCAGCAAAGGCCTCTTGAAGAGACCAGGAGCTGAGACCCCCCACCCAAATTTAAGGAAGCCCCCGTCCTCTCCTTTAACGACCCTTTGCCCACCCAGAACGACAGAACAAGTTCCTCTCCCTCAATGAGGAACAAAGTCTCCTCCCCAGCAAAGGCCCCTTGAAGAGACCAGGAGCTGAGACCCCCACCCAAATTAAAGGAAGCCCCCGTCCTCTCCTTTAGCGACCCTTTGCCCACCCAGAACGACGGAACAAGTTCCTCTCCCTCAATGAGGAACAAAGTCTCCTCCTCAGCAAAGGCCACTTGAAGAGACCAGGAGCTGAGACCCCCCACCCAAATTAAAGGAAGCCCCCGTCCTCTCTTTCAATGACCCTTTGCCCACCCAGAACGACAGAACAAGTTCCTCTCCCTCAATGAGGAACAAAGTCTCCTCCCCAGCAAAGGCCCCTTGAAGAGACCAGGAGCTGAGACCCCCCACCCAAATTAAAGGAAGCCCCCGTCCTCTCTTTCAATGACCCTTTGCCCACCCAGAATGACGGAACAAGTTCCTCTCCCTCAATGAGGAACAAAGTCTCCTCCTCAGCAAAGGCCCCTTGAAGAGACCAGGAGCTGAGACCCCCACCCAAATTAAAGGAAGCCCCCGTCCTCTCCTTTAGCGACCCTTTGCCCACCCAGAACGACGGAACAAGTTCCTCTCCCTCAATGAGGAACAAAGTCTCCTCCTCAGCAAAGGCCCCTTGAAGAGGCCAGGAGCTGAGACCCCCCACCCAAATTAAAGGAAGCCCCCCGTCCTCTCTTTCAATGACCCTTTGCCCACCCAGAACGACGGAACAAGTTCCTCTCCCTCAATGAGGAACAAAGTCTCCTCCTCAGCAAAGGCCCCTTGAAGAGACCAGGAGCTGAGACCCCCCACCCAAATTAAAGGAAGCCCCCCGTCCTCTCTTTCAATGACCCTTTGCCCACCCAGAACGACGGAACAAGTTCCTCTCCCTCAATGAGGAACAAAGTCTCCTCCTCAGCAAAGGCCCCTTGAAGAGGCCAGGAGCTGAGACCCCCCACCCAAATTAAAGGAAGCCCCCGTCCTCTCTTTCAATGACCCTTTGCCCACCCAGAACGACGGAACAAGTTCCTCTCCCTCAATGAGGAACAAAGTCTCCTCCTCAGCAAAGGCCCCTTGAAGAGGCCAGGAGCTGAGACCCCCCACCCAAATTAAAGGAAGCCCCCCGTCCTCTCTTTCAATGACCCTTTGCCCACCCAGAACGACGGAACAAGTTCCTCTCCCTCAATGAGGAACAAAGTCTCCTCCTCAGCAAAGGCCCCTTGAAGAGGCCAGGAGCTGAGACCCCCCACCCAAATTAAAGGAATCCCACGTCCTCTCTTTCAATGACCCTTTGCCCACCCAGAACGACGGAACAAGTTCCTCTCCCTCAATGAGGAACAAAGTCTCCTCCTCAGCAAAGGCCCCTTGAAGAGACCAGGAGCTGAGACCCCCCACCCAAATTAAAGGAAGCCCCCCCGTCCTCTCTTTCAATGACCCTTTGCCCACCCAGAACGACGGAACAAGTTCCTCTCCCTCAATGAGGAACAAAGTCTCCTCCTCAGCAAAGGCCCCTTGAAGAGACCAGGAGCTGAGACCCCCCACCCAAATTAAAGGAAGCCCCCCGTCCTCTCTTTCAATGACCCTTTGCCCACCCAGAACGACGGAACAAGTTCCTCTCCCTCAATGAGGAACAAAGTCTCCTCCTCAGCAAAGGCCCCTTGAAGAGGCCAGGAGCTGAGACCCCCCACCCAAATTAAAGGAAGCCCCCGTCCTCTCTTTCAATGACCCTTTGCCCACCCAGAACGACGGAACAAGTTCCTCTCCCTCAATGAGGAACAAAGTCTCCTCCTCAGCAAAGGCCCCTTGAAGAGGCCAGGAGCTGAGACCCCCACCCAAATTAAAGGAAGCCCCCGTCCTCTCTTTCAATGACCCTTTGCCCACCCATAACGACAGAACAAGTTCCTCTCCCTCAATGAGGAACAAAGTCTCCTCCTCAGCAAAGGCCCCTTGAAGAGGCCAGGAGCTGAGACCCCCCACCCAAATTAAAGGAAGCCCCCCGTCCTCTCTTTCAATGACCCTTTGCCCACCCAGAACGACGGAACAAGTTCCTCTCCCTCAATGAGGAACAAAATCCCCTCCTCAGCAAAGGCCCCTTGAAGAGGCCAGGAGCTGAGACCCCCCACCCAAATTAAAGGAAGCCCCCGTCCTCTCTTTCAATGACCCTTTGCCCACCCAGAACGACGGAACAAGTTCCTCTCCCTCAATGAGGAACAAAGTCTCCTCCTCAGCAAAGGCCCCTTGAAGAGACCAGGAGCTGAGACCCCCCACCCAAATTAAAGGAAGCCCCCGTCCTCTCCTTTAACGACCCTTTGCCCACCCAGAACGACAGAACAAGTTCCTCTCCCTCAATGAGGAACAAAGTCTCCTCCTCAGCAAAGGCCCCTTGAAGAGGCCAGGAGCTGAGACCCCCCACCCAAATTAAAGGAAGCCCCCGTCCTCTCTTTCAATGACCCTTTGCCCACCCAGAACGACGGAACAAGTTCCTCTCCCTCAATGAGGAACAAAATCCCCTCCTCAGCAAAGGCCCCTTGAAGAGACCAGGAGCTGAGACCCCCCACCCAAATTTAAGGAAGCCCCCGTCCTCTCCTTTAACGATCCTTTGCCCACCCTGAACGACGGAACAAGTTCCTCTCCCTCAATGAGGAACAAAGTCTCCTCCTCAGCAAAGGCCCCTTGAAGAGACCAGGAGCTGAGACCCCCCACCCAAATTAAAGGAAGCCCCCGTCCTCTCCTTTAACGACCCTTTGCCCACCCAGAACGACAGAACAAGTTCCTCTCCCTCAATGAGGAACAAAGTCTCCTCCCCAGCAAAGGCCCCTTGAAGAGGCCAGGAGCTGAGACCCCCCACCCAAATTAAAGGAAGCCCCCGTCCTCTCTTTCAATGACCCTTTGCCCACCCAGAACGACGGAACAAGTTCCTCTCCCTCAATGAGGAACAAAGTCTCCTCCTCAGCAAAGGCCCCTTGAAGAGACCAGGAGCTGAGACCCCCCACCCAAATTAAAGGAAGCCCCCCGTCCTCTCCTTTAACGATCCTTTGCCCACCCTGAACGACGGAACAAGTTCCTCTCCCTCAATGAGGAACAAAGTCTCCTCCTCAGCAAAGGCCCCTTGAAGAGGCCAGGAGCTGAGACCCCCCACCCAAATTAAAGGAAGCCCCCCGTCCTCTCCTTTAACGATCCTTTGCCCACCCTGAACGACGGAACAAGTTCCTCTCCCTCAATGAGGAACAAAATCTCCTCCTCAGCAAAGGCCCCTTGAAGAGGCCAGGAGCTGAGACCCCCCACCCAAATTAAAGGAAGCCCCCCGTCCTCTCTTTCAATGACCCTTTGCCCACCCAGAACGACGGAACAAGTTCCTCTCCCTCAATGAGGAACAAAGTCTCCTCCTCAGCAAAGGCCCCTTGAAGAGGCCAGGAGCTGAGACCCCCCACCCAAATTAAAGGAAGCCCCCCGTCCTCTCTTTCAATGACCCTTTGCCCACCCATAACGACGGAACAAGTTCCTCTCCCTCAATGAGGAACAAAATCCCCTCCTCAGCAAAGGCCCCTTGAAGAGACCAGGAGCTGAGACCCCCCACCCAAATTTAAGGAAGCCCCCGTCCTCTCCTTTAACGATCCTTTGCCCACCCTGAACGACGGAACAAGTTCCTCTCCCTCAATGAGGAACAAAGTCTCCTCCTCAGCAAAGGCCCCTTGAAGAGGCCAGGAGCTGAGACCCCCCACCCAAATTAAAGGAAGCCCCCCGTCCTCTCTTTCAATGACCCTTTGCCCACCCAGAACGACGGAACAAGTTCCTCTCCCTCAATGAGGAACAAAGTCTCCTCCTCAGCAAAGGCCCCTTGAAGAGGCCAGGAGCTGAGACCCCCCACCCAAATTAAAGGAAGCCCCCCCGTCCTCTCTTTCAATGACCCTTTGCCCACCCAGAACGACGGAACAAGTTCCTCTCCCTCAATGAGGAACAAAGTCTCCTCCTCAGCAAAGGCCCCTTGAAGAGGCCAGGAGCTGAGACCCCCCACCCAAATTAAAGGAAGCCCCCGTCCTCTCTTTCAATGACCCTTTGCCCACCCAGAACGACGGAACAAGTTCCTCTCCCTCAATGAGGAACAAAGTCTCCTCCTCAGCAAAGGCCCCTTGAAGAGGCCAGGAGCTGAGACCCCCCCACCCAAATTAAAGGAAGCCCCCCGTCCTCTTTCAATGACCCTTTGCCCACCCAGAACGACGGAACAAGTTCCTCTCCCTCAATGAGGAACAAAGTCTCCTCCTCAGCAAAGGCCACTTGAAGAGACCAGGAGCTGAGACCCCCCACCCAAATTAAAGGAAGCCCCCGTCCTCTCCTTTAACGACCCTTTGCCCACCCAGAACGACGGAACAAGTTCCTCTCCCTCAATGAGGAACAAAGTCTCCTCCTCAGCAAAGGCCCCTTGAAGAGACCAGGAGCTGAGACCCCCCACCCAAATTAAAGGAAGCCCCCCGTCCTCTTTCAATGACCCTTTGCCCACCCAGAACGACGGAACAAGTTCCTTTCCCTCAACGAGGAACAAAATCTCCTCCTCAGCAAAGGCCCCTTGAAGAGGTCAGGAGCTGAGACCCCCCACCCAAATTAAAGGAAGCCCCCGTCCTCTCCTTTAACGACCCTTTGCCCACCCAGAACGACGGAACAAGTTCCTCTCCCTCAATGAGGAACAAAGTCTCCTCCTCAGCAAAGGCCCCTTGAAGAGACCAGGAGCTGAGACCCCCCACCCAAATTAAAGGAAGCCCCCCCCGTCCTCTTTCAATGACCCTTTGCCCACCCAGAACGACAGAACAAGTTCCTCTCCCTCAATGAGGAACAAAGTCTCCTCCTCAGCAAAGGCCCCTTGAAGAGGCCAGGAGCTGAGACCCCCCACCCAAATTAAAGGAAGCCCCCCCGTCCTCTCTTTCAATGACCCTTTGCCCACCCAGAACGACGGAACAAGTTCCTCTCCCTCAATGAGGAACAAAGTCTCCTCCTCAGCAAAGGCCATTTGAAGAGACCAGGAGCTGAGACCCCCCACCCAAATTAAAGGAAGCCCCCGTCCTCTCTTTCAATGACCCTTTGCCCACCCAGAACGACGGAACAAGTTCCTCTCCCTCAATGAGGAACAAAGTCTCCTCCTCAGCAAAGGCCCCTTGAAGAGACCAGGAGCTGAGACCCCCCACCCAAATTAAAGGAAGCCCCCCCGTCCTCTCTTTCAATGACCCTTTGCCCACCCAGAACGACGGAACAAGTTCCTCTCCCTCAATGAGGAACAAAGTCTCCTCCTCAGCAAAGGCCACTTGAAGAGGCCAGGAGCTGAGACCCCCCACCCAAATTAAAGGAAGCCCCCGTCCTCTCTTTCAATGACCCTTTGCCCACCCAGAACGACGGAACAAGTTCCTCTCCCTCAATGAGGAACAAAGTCTCCTCCTCAGCAAAGGCCACTTGAAGAGACCAGGAGCTGAGACCCCCCACCCAAATTAAAGGAAGCCCCCGTCCTCTCCTTTAACGACCCTTTGCCCACCCAGAACGACGGAACAAGTTCCTCTCCCTCAATGAGGAACAAAATCTCCTCCTCAGCAAAGGCCCCTTGAAGAGGCCAGGAGCTGAGACCCCCCACCCAAATTAAAGGAAGCCCCCCGTCCTCTCTTTCAATGACCCTTTGCCCACCCAGAACGACGGAACAAGTTCCTCTCCCTCAATGAGGAACAAAGTCTCCTCCCCAGCAAAGGCCCCTTGAAGAGGCCAGGAGCTGAGACCCCCCACCCAAATTAAAGGAAGCCCCCGTCCTCTCTTTCAATGACCCTTTGCCCACCCATAACGACGGAACAAGTTCCTCTCCCTCAATGAGGAACAAAATCCCCTCCTCAGCAAAGGCCCCTTGAAGAGACCAGGAGCTGAGACCCCCCACCCAAATTTAAGGAAGCCCCCGTCCTCTCCTTTAACGATCCTTTGCCCACCCTGAACGACGGAACAAGTTCCTCTCCCTCAATGAGGAACAAAGTCTCCTCCTCAGCAAAGGCCCCTTGAAGAGGCCAGGAGCTGAGACCCCCCACCCAAATTAAAGGAAGCCCCCCGTCCTCTCTTTCAATGACCCTTTGCCCACCCAGAACGACGGAACAAGTTCCTCTCCCTCAATGAGGAACAAAGTCTCCTCCTCAGCAAAGGCCCCTTGAAGAGGCCAGGAGCTGAGACCCCCCACCCAAATTAAAGGAAGCCCCCCGTCCTCTCTTTCAATGACCCTTTGCCCACCCAGAACGACGGAACAAGTTCCTCTCCCTCAATGAGGAACAAAGTCTCCTCCTCAGCAAAGGCCCCTTGAAGAGACCAGGAGCTGAGACCCCCACCCAAATTAAAGGAAGCCCCCCCGTCCTCTCTTTCAATGACCCTTTGCCCACCCAGAACGACGGAACAAGTTCCTCTCCCTCAATGAGGAACAAAGTCTCCTCCTCAGCAAAGGCCACTTGAAGAGACCAGGAGCTGAGACCCCCCACCCAAATTAAAGGAAGCCCCCGTCCTCTCTTTCAATGACCCTTTGCCCACCCAGAACGACGGAACAAGTTCCTCTCCCTCAATGAGGAACAAAGTCTCCTCCTCAGCAAAGGCCCCTTGAAGAGGCCAGGAGCTGAGACCCCCCCACCCAAATTAAAGGAAGCCCCCCGTCCTCTTTCAATGACCCTTTGCCCACCCAGAACGACGGAACAAGTTCCTCTCCCTCAATGAGGAACAAAGTCTCCTCCTCAGCAAAGGCCACTTGAAGAGACCAGGAGCTGAGACCCCCCACCCAAATTAAAGGAAGCCCCCCCCGTCCTCTCCTTTAACGACCCTTGGCCCACACAGAACGACGGAACAAGTTCCTCTCCCTCAATGAGGAACAAAGTCTCCTCCTCAGCAAAGGCCCCTTGAAGAGACCAGGAGCTGAGACCCCCACCCAAATTAAAGGAAGCCCCCCCGTCCTCTCTTTCAATGACCCTTTGCCCACCCAGAACGACGGAACAAGTTCCTCTCCCTCAATGAGGAACAAAGTCTCCTCCTCAGCAAAGGCCCCTTGAAGAGACCAGGAGCTGAGACCCCCCACCCAAATTAAAGGAAGCCCCCGTCCTCTCTTTCAATGACCCTTTGCCCACCCAGAACGACGGAACAAGTTCCTCTCCCTCAATGAGGAACAAAGTCTCCTCCTCAGCAAAGGCCCCTTGAAGAGACCAGGAGCTGAGACCCCCACCCAAATTAAAGGAAGCCCCCCCGTCCTCTCCTTTAACGACCCTTGGCCCACACAGAACGACGGAACAAGTTCCTCTCCCTCAATGAGGAACAAAGTCTCCTCCTCAGCAAAGGCCCCTTGAAGAGGCCAGGAGCTGAGACCCCCCACCCAAATTAAAGGAAGCCCCCCCGTCCTCTCTTTCAATGACCCTTTGCCCACCCAGAACGACGGAACAAGTTCCTCTCCCTCAATGAGGAACAAAGTCTCCTCCTCAGCAAAGGCCCCTTGAAGAGACCAGGAGCTGAGACCCCCCACCCAAATTAAAGGAAGCCCCCCGTCCTCTTTCAATGACCCTTTGCCCACCCAGAACGACGGAACAAGTTCCTCTCCCTCAATGAGGAACAAAGTCTCCTCCTCAGCAAAGGCCACTTGAAGAGACCAGGAGCTGAGACCCCCCACCCAAATTAAAGGAAGCCCCCCCGTCCTCTCCTTTAACGACCCTTGGCCCACACAGAACGACGGAACAAGTTCCTCTCCCTCAATGAGGAACAAAGTCTCCTCCTCAGCAAAGGCCCCTTGAAGAGGCCAGGAGCTGAGACCCCCCCACCCAAATTAAAGGAAGCCCCTCCGTCCTCTCTTTCAATGACCCTTTGCCCACCCAGAACGACGGAACAAGTTCCTCTCCCTCAATGAGGAACAAAGTCTCCTCCTCAGCAAAGGCCCCTTGAAGAGACCAGGAGCTGAGACCCCCCACCCAAATTAAAGGAAGCCCCCGTCCTCTTTCAATGACCCTTTGCCCACCCAGAACGACGGAACAAGTTCCTCTCCCTCAATGAGGAACAAAGTCTCCTCCTCAGCAAAGGCCACTTGAAGAGACCAGGAGCTGAGACCCCCCACCCAAATTAAAGGAAGCCCCCGTCCTCTCCTTTAACGACCCTTTGCCCACCCAGAACGACGGAACAAGTTCCTCTCCCTCAATGAGGAACAAAGTCTCCTCCTCAGCAAAGGCCCCTTGAAGAGACCAGGAGCTGAGACCCCCCACCCAAATTAAAGGAAGCCCCCCGTCCTCTTTCAATGACCCTTTGCCCACCCAGAACGACGGAACAAGTTCCTCTCCCTCAATGAGGAACAAAGTCTCCTCCTCAGCAAAGGCCCCTTGAAGAGGCCAGGAGCTGAGACCCCCCACCCAAATTAAAGGAAGCCCCCCCGTCCTCTCTTTCAATGACCCTTTGCCCACCCAGAACGACGGAACAAGTTCCTCTCCCTCAATGAGGAACAAAGTCTCCTCCTCAGCAAAGGCCACTTGAAGAGGCCAGGAGCTGAGACCCCCCACCCAAATTAAAGGAAGCCCCCGTCCTCTCTTTCAATGACCCTTTGCCCACCCAGAACGACGGAACAAGTTCCTCTCCCTCAATGAGGAACAAAGTCTCCTCCTCAGCAAAGGCCCCTTGAAGAGACCAGGAGCTGAGACCCCCCACCCAAATTAAAGGAAGCCCCCGTCCTCTCCTTTAACGACCCTTTGCCCACCCAGAACGACGGAACAAGTTCCTCTCCCTCAATGAGGAACAAAATCTCCTCCTCAGCAAAGGCCCCTTGAAGAGGCCAGGAGCTGAGACCCCCCACCCAAATTAAAGGAAGCCCCCCGTCCTCTCTTTCAATGACCCTTTGCCCACCCAGAACGACGGAACAAGTTCCTCTCCCTCAATGAGGAACAAAGTCTCCTCCTCAGCAAAGGCCCCTTGAAGAGACCAGGAGCTGAGACCCCCCACCCAAATTAAAGGAAGCCCCCGTCCTCTCCTTTAGCGACCCTTTGCCCACCCAGAACGACGGAACAAGTTCCTCTCCCTCAATGAGGAACAAAGTCTCCTCCTCAGCAAAGGCCCCTTGAAGAGACCAGGAGCTGAGACCCCCCACCCAAATTAAAGGAAGCCCCCCCCCGTCCTCTTTCAATGACCCTTTGCCCACCCAGAACGACAGAACAAGTTCCTCTCCCTCAATGAGGAACAAAGTCTCCTCCTCAGCAAAGGCCCCTTGAAGAGGCCAGGAGCTGAGACCCCCCACCCAAATTAAAGGAAGCCCCCGTCCTCTCTTTCAATGACCCTTTGCCCACCCAGAACGACGGAACAAGTTCCTCTCCCTCAATGAGGAACAAAGTCTCCTCCTCAGCAAAGGCCCCTTGAAGAGACCAGGAGCTGAGACCCCCCACCCAAATTAAAGGAAGCCCCCCGTCCTCTTTCAATGACCCTTTGCCCACCCAGAACGACGGAACAAGTTCCTTTCCCTCAACGAGGAACAAAATCTCCTCCTCAGCAAAGGCCCCTTGAAGAGGTCAGGAGCTGAGACCCCCCACCCAAATTAAAGGAAGCCCCCCCCCGTCCTCTCTTTCAATGACCCTTTGCCCACCCAGAACGACGGAACAAGTTCCTCTCCCTCAATGAGGAACAAAGTCTCCTCCTCAGCAAAGGCCCCTTGAAGAGACCAGGAGCTGAGACCCCCCACCCAAATTAAAGGAAGCCCCCGTCGTCTCCTTTAACGATCCTTTGCCCACCCAGAACGACGGAACAAGTTCCTCTCCCTCAATGAGGAACAAAGTCTCCTCCTCAGCAAAGGCCCCTTGAAGAGACCAGGAGCTGAGACCCCCCACCCAAATTAAAGGAAGCCCCCGTCCTCTCTTTCAATGACCCTTTGCCCACCCATAACGACGGAACAAGTTCCTCTCCCTCAATGAGGAACAAAATCCCCTCCTCAGCAAAGGCCCCTTGAAGAGACCAGGAGCTGAGACCCCCCACCCAAATTAAAGGAAGCCCCCCCCGTCCTCTTTCAATGACCCTTTGCCCACCCAGAACGACGGAACAAGTTCCTCTCCCTCAATGAGGAACAAAGTCTCCTCCTCAGCAAAGGCCCCTTGAAGAGGCCAGGAGCTGAGACCCCCCACCCAAATTAAAGGAAGCCCCTGTCCTCTCTTTCAATGACCCTTTGCCCACCCAGAACGACGGAACAAGTTCCTCTCCCTCAATGAGGAACAAAGTCTCCTCCCCAGCAAAGGCCCCTTGAAGAGGCCAGGAGCTGAGACCCCCCACCCAAATTAAAGGAAGCCCCCGTCCTCTCTTTCAATGACCCTTTGCCCACCCATAACGACGAAACAAGTTCCTCTCCCTCAATGAGGAACAAAGTCTCCTCCTCAGCAAAGGCCCCTTGAAGAGGCCAGGAGCTGAGACCCCCCACCCAAATTAAAGGAAGCCCCCGTCCTCTCCTTTAGCGACCCTTTGCCCACCCAGAACGACGGAACAAGTTCCTCTCCCTCAATGAGGAACAAAGTCTCCTCCTCAGCAAAGGCCCCTTGAAGAGGCCAGGAGCTGAGACCCCCCACCCAAATTAAAGGAAGCCCCCCGTCCTCTCTTTCAATGACCCTTTGCCCACCCAGAACGATGGAACAAGTTCCTCTCCCTCAATGAGGAACAAAGTCTCCTCCTCAGCAAAGGCCACTTGAAGAGACCAGGAGCTGAGACCCCCCACCCAAATTAAAGGAAGCCCCCGTCCTCTCCTTTAACGACCCTTTGCCCACCCAGAACGACGGAACAAGTTCCTCTCCCTCAATGAGGAACAAAGTCTCCTCCTCAGCAAAGGCCACTTGAAGAGACCAGGAGCTGAGACCCCCCACCCAAATTAAAGGAAGCCCCCGTCCTCTCTTTCAATGACCCTTTGCCCACCCAGAACGACGGAACAAGTTCCTCTCCCTCAATGAGGAACAAAGTCTCCTCCCCAGCAAAGGCCCCTTGAAGAGGCCAGGTGCTGAGACCCCCCACCCAAATTAAAGGAAGCCCCCGTCCTCTCTTTCAATGACCCTTTGCCCACCCAGAACGACGGAACAAGTTCCTCTCCCTCAATGAGGAACAAAGTCTCCTCCTCAGCAAAGGCCCCTTGAAGAGACCAGGAGCTGAGACCCCCACCCAAATTAAAGGAAGCCCCCGTCCTCTCCTTTAACGACCCTTTGCCCACCCAGAACGACGGAACAAGTTCCTCTCCCTCAATGAGGAACAAAGTCTCCTCCTCAGCAAAGGCCCCTTGAAGAGACCAGGAGCTGAGACCCCCACCCAAATTAAAGGAAGCCCCCGTCCTCTCCTTTAGCGACCCTTTGCCCACCCAGAACGACGGAACAAGTTCCTCTCCCTCAATGAGGAACAAAGTCTCCTCCTCAGCAAAGGCCCCTTGAAGAGACCAGGAGCTGAGACCCCCCACCCAAATTAAAGGAAGCCCCCGTCCTCTCTTTCAATGACCCTTTGCCCACCCAGAACGATGGAACAAGTTCCTCTCCCTCAATGAGGAACAAAGTCTCCTCCTCAGCAAAGGCCCCTTGAAGAGACCAGGAGCTGAGACCCCCCACCCAAATTAAAGGAAGCCCCCGTCCTCTCTTTCAATGACCCTTTGCCCACCCAGAACGATGGAACAAGTTCCTCTCCCTCAATGAGGAACAAAGTCTCCTCCTCAGCAAAGGCCACTTGAAGAGACCAGGAGCTGAGACCCCCCACCCAAATTAAAGGAAGCCCCCCGTCCTCTCTTTCAATGACCCTTTGCCCACCCAGAACGACGGAACATGTTCCTCTCCCTCAATGAGGAACAAAGTCTCCTCCTCAGCAAAGGCCACTTGAAGAGACCAGGAGCTGAGACCACCCACCCAAATTAAAGGAAGCCCCCGTCCTCTCTTTCAACGACCCTTTGCCCACCCAGAACGACGGAACATGTTCCTCTCCCTCAATGAGGAACAAAGTCTCCTCCTCAGCAAAGGCCCCTTGAAGAGACCAGGAGCTGAGACCCCCCACCCAAATTAAAGGAAGCCCCCGTCCTCTCCTTTAACGACCCTTTGTCCACCCAGAACGACAGAACAAGTTCCTCTCCCTCAATGAGGAACAAAGTCTCCTCCCCAGCAAAGGCCCCTTGAAGAGGCCAGGAGCTGAGACCCCCCACCCAAATTAAAGGAAGCCCCCGTCCTCTCTTTCAATGACCCTTTGCCCACCCAGAATGACGGAACAAGTTCCTCTCCCTCAATGAGGAACAAAGTCTCCTCCTCAGCAAAGGCCCCTTGAAGAGACCAGGAGCTGAGACCCCCACCCAAATTAAAGGAAGCCCCCGTCCTCTCCTTTAGCGACCCTTTGCCCACCCAGAACGACGGAACAAGTTCCTCTCCCTCAATGAGGAACAAAGTCTCCTCCTCAGCAAAGGCCCCTTGAAGAGGCCAGGAGCTGAGACCCCCCACCCAAATTAAAGGAAGCCCCCGTCCTCTCCTTTGCCCACCCAGAACGACGGAACAAGTTCCTCTCCCTCAATGAGGAACAAAGTCTCCTCCTCAGCAAAGGCCCCTTGAAGAGGCCAGGAGCTGAGACCCCCACCCAAATTAAAGGAAGCCCCCGTCCTCTCCTTTAGCGACCCTTTGCCCACCCAGAACGACGGAACAAGTTCCTCTCCCTCAATGAGGAACAAAGTCTCCTCCTCAGCAAAGGCCCCTTGAAGAGACCAGGAGCTGAGACCCCCACCCAAATTAAAGGAAGCCCCCGTCCTCTCCTTTAACGACCCTTTGCCCACCCAGAACGACGGAACAAGTTCCTCTCCCTCAATGAGGAACAAAGTCTCCTCCTCAGCAAAGGCCCCTTGAAGAGACCAGGAGCTGAGACCCCCACCCAAATTAAAGGAAGCCCCCGTCCTCTCCTTTAGCGACCCTTTGCCCACCCAGAACGACGGAACAAGTTCCTCTCCCTCAATGAGGAACAAAGTCTCCTCCTCAGCAAAGGCCCCTTGAAGAGGCCAGGAGCTGAGACCCCCCACCCAAATTAAAGGAAGCCCCCCGTCCTCTCTTTCAATGACCCTTTGCCCACCCAGAACGATGGAACAAGTTCCTCTCCCTCAATGAGGAACAAAGTCTCCTCCTCAGCAAAGGCCACTTGAAGAGACCAGGAGCTGAGACCCCCCACCCAAATTAAAGGAAGCCCCCGTCCTCTCCTTTAACGACCCTTTGCCCACCCAGAACGACGGAACAAGTTCCTCTCCCTCAATGAGGAACAAAGTCTCCTCCTCAGCAAAGGCCACTTGAAGAGACCAGGAGCTGAGACCCCCCACCCAAATTAAAGGAAGCCCCCGTCCTCTCTTTCAATGACCCTTTGCCCACCCATAACGACGGAACAAGTTCCTCTCCCTCAATGAGGAACAAAATCCCCTCCTCAGCAAAGGCCTCTTGAAGAGACCAGGAGCTGAGACCCCCCACCCAAATTTAAGGAAGCCCCCGTCCTCTCCTTTAACGACCCTTTGCCCACCCAGAACGACAGAACAAGTTCCTCTCCCTCAATGAGGAACAAAGTCTCCTCCCCAGCAAAGGCCCCTTGAAGAGACCAGGAGCTGAGACCCCCACCCAAATTAAAGGAAGCCCCCGTCCTCTCCTTTAGCGACCCTTTGCCCACCCAGAACGACGGAACAAGTTCCTCTCCCTCAATGAGGAACAAAGTCTCCTCCTCAGCAAAGGCCACTTGAAGAGACCAGGAGCTGAGACCCCCCACCCAAATTAAAGGAAGCCCCCGTCCTCTCTTTCAATGACCCTTTGCCCACCCAGAACGACAGAACAAGTTCCTCTCCCTCAATGAGGAACAAAGTCTCCTCCCCAGCAAAGGCCCCTTGAAGAGACCAGGAGCTGAGACCCCCCACCCAAATTA
Organism: Bradypodion pumilum; assembly: GCA_035047305.1. NCBI lineage: Eukaryota > Metazoa > Chordata > Lepidosauria > Squamata > Chamaeleonidae > Bradypodion > Bradypodion pumilum. The sequence continues at coordinate 40,662,718 of JAWDJD010000007.1, read as the reverse complement.
AAGGAAGCCCCCGTCCTCTCTTTCAATGACCCTTTGCCCACCCAGAATGACGGAACAAGTTCCTCTCCCTCAATGAGGAACAAAGTCTCCTCCTCAGCAAAGGCCCCTTGAAGAGACCAGGAGCTGAGACCCCCACCCAAATTAAAGGAAGCCCCCGTCCTCTCCTTTAGCGACCCTTTGCCCACCCAGAACGACGGAACAAGTTCCTCTCCCTCAATGAGGAACAAAGTCTCCTCCTCAGCAAAGGCCCCTTGAAGAGGCCAGGAGCTGAGACCCCCCACCCAAATTAAAGGAAGCCCCCCGTCCTCTCTTTCAATGACCCTTTGCCCACCCAGAACGACGGAACAAGTTCCTCTCCCTCAATGAGGAACAAAGTCTCCTCCTCAGCAAAGGCCCCTTGAAGAGACCAGGAGCTGAGACCCCCCACCCAAATTAAAGGAAGCCCCCGTCCTCTCTTTCAATGACCCTTTGCCCACCCAGAACGACGGAACAAGTTCCTCTCCCTCAATGAGGAACAAAGTCTCCTCCTCAGCAAAGGCCCCTTGAAGAGGCCAGGAGCTGAGACCCCCCACCCAAATTAAAGGAAGCCCCCCGTCCTCTCTTTCAATGACCCTTTGCCCACCCAGAACGACGGAACAAGTTCCTCTCCCTCAATGAGGAACAAAGTCTCCTCCTCAGCAAAGGCCCCTTGAAGAGGCCAGGAGCTGAGACCCCCCACCCAAATTAAAGGAATCCCACGTCCTCTCTTTCAATGACCCTTTGCCCACCCAGAACGACGGAACAAGTTCCTCTCCCTCAATGAGGAACAAAGTCTCCTCCTCAGCAAAGGCCCCTTGAAGAGACCAGGAGCTGAGACCCCCCACCCAAATTAAAGGAAGCCCCCCCGTCCTCTCTTTCAATGACCCTTTGCCCACCCAGAACGACGGAACAAGTTCCTCTCCCTCAATGAGGAACAAAGTCTCCTCCTCAGCAAAGGCCCCTTGAAGAGACCAGGAGCTGAGACCCCCCACCCAAATTAAAGGAAGCCCCCCGTCCTCTCTTTCAATGACCCTTTGCCCACCCAGAACGACGGAACAAGTTCCTCTCCCTCAATGAGGAACAAAGTCTCCTCCTCAGCAAAGGCCCCTTGAAGAGGCCAGGAGCTGAGACCCCCCACCCAAATTAAAGGAAGCCCCCGTCCTCTCTTTCAATGACCCTTTGCCCACCCAGAACGACGGAACAAGTTCCTCTCCCTCAATGAGGAACAAAGTCTCCTCCTCAGCAAAGGCCCCTTGAAGAGGCCAGGAGCTGAGACCCCCACCCAAATTAAAGGAAGCCCCCGTCCTCTCTTTCAATGACCCTTTGCCCACCCATAACGACAGAACAAGTTCCTCTCCCTCAATGAGGAACAAAGTCTCCTCCTCAGCAAAGGCCCCTTGAAGAGGCCAGGAGCTGAGACCCCCCACCCAAATTAAAGGAAGCCCCCCGTCCTCTCTTTCAATGACCCTTTGCCCACCCAGAACGACGGAACAAGTTCCTCTCCCTCAATGAGGAACAAAATCCCCTCCTCAGCAAAGGCCCCTTGAAGAGGCCAGGAGCTGAGACCCCCCACCCAAATTAAAGGAAGCCCCCGTCCTCTCTTTCAATGACCCTTTGCCCACCCAGAACGACGGAACAAGTTCCTCTCCCTCAATGAGGAACAAAGTCTCCTCCTCAGCAAAGGCCCCTTGAAGAGACCAGGAGCTGAGACCCCCCACCCAAATTAAAGGAAGCCCCCGTCCTCTCCTTTAACGACCCTTTGCCCACCCAGAACGACAGAACAAGTTCCTCTCCCTCAATGAGGAACAAAGTCTCCTCCTCAGCAAAGGCCCCTTGAAGAGGCCAGGAGCTGAGACCCCCCACCCAAATTAAAGGAAGCCCCCGTCCTCTCTTTCAATGACCCTTTGCCCACCCAGAACGACGGAACAAGTTCCTCTCCCTCAATGAGGAACAAAATCCCCTCCTCAGCAAAGGCCCCTTGAAGAGACCAGGAGCTGAGACCCCCCACCCAAATTTAAGGAAGCCCCCGTCCTCTCCTTTAACGATCCTTTGCCCACCCTGAACGACGGAACAAGTTCCTCTCCCTCAATGAGGAACAAAGTCTCCTCCTCAGCAAAGGCCCCTTGAAGAGACCAGGAGCTGAGACCCCCCACCCAAATTAAAGGAAGCCCCCGTCCTCTCCTTTAACGACCCTTTGCCCACCCAGAACGACAGAACAAGTTCCTCTCCCTCAATGAGGAACAAAGTCTCCTCCCCAGCAAAGGCCCCTTGAAGAGGCCAGGAGCTGAGACCCCCCACCCAAATTAAAGGAAGCCCCCGTCCTCTCTTTCAATGACCCTTTGCCCACCCAGAACGACGGAACAAGTTCCTCTCCCTCAATGAGGAACAAAGTCTCCTCCTCAGCAAAGGCCCCTTGAAGAGACCAGGAGCTGAGACCCCCCACCCAAATTAAAGGAAGCCCCCCGTCCTCTCCTTTAACGATCCTTTGCCCACCCTGAACGACGGAACAAGTTCCTCTCCCTCAATGAGGAACAAAGTCTCCTCCTCAGCAAAGGCCCCTTGAAGAGGCCAGGAGCTGAGACCCCCCACCCAAATTAAAGGAAGCCCCCCGTCCTCTCCTTTAACGATCCTTTGCCCACCCTGAACGACGGAACAAGTTCCTCTCCCTCAATGAGGAACAAAATCTCCTCCTCAGCAAAGGCCCCTTGAAGAGGCCAGGAGCTGAGACCCCCCACCCAAATTAAAGGAAGCCCCCCGTCCTCTCTTTCAATGACCCTTTGCCCACCCAGAACGACGGAACAAGTTCCTCTCCCTCAATGAGGAACAAAGTCTCCTCCTCAGCAAAGGCCCCTTGAAGAGGCCAGGAGCTGAGACCCCCCACCCAAATTAAAGGAAGCCCCCCGTCCTCTCTTTCAATGACCCTTTGCCCACCCATAACGACGGAACAAGTTCCTCTCCCTCAATGAGGAACAAAATCCCCTCCTCAGCAAAGGCCCCTTGAAGAGACCAGGAGCTGAGACCCCCCACCCAAATTTAAGGAAGCCCCCGTCCTCTCCTTTAACGATCCTTTGCCCACCCTGAACGACGGAACAAGTTCCTCTCCCTCAATGAGGAACAAAGTCTCCTCCTCAGCAAAGGCCCCTTGAAGAGGCCAGGAGCTGAGACCCCCCACCCAAATTAAAGGAAGCCCCCCGTCCTCTCTTTCAATGACCCTTTGCCCACCCAGAACGACGGAACAAGTTCCTCTCCCTCAATGAGGAACAAAGTCTCCTCCTCAGCAAAGGCCCCTTGAAGAGGCCAGGAGCTGAGACCCCCCACCCAAATTAAAGGAAGCCCCCCCGTCCTCTCTTTCAATGACCCTTTGCCCACCCAGAACGACGGAACAAGTTCCTCTCCCTCAATGAGGAACAAAGTCTCCTCCTCAGCAAAGGCCCCTTGAAGAGGCCAGGAGCTGAGACCCCCCACCCAAATTAAAGGAAGCCCCCGTCCTCTCTTTCAATGACCCTTTGCCCACCCAGAACGACGGAACAAGTTCCTCTCCCTCAATGAGGAACAAAGTCTCCTCCTCAGCAAAGGCCCCTTGAAGAGGCCAGGAGCTGAGACCCCCCCACCCAAATTAAAGGAAGCCCCCCGTCCTCTTTCAATGACCCTTTGCCCACCCAGAACGACGGAACAAGTTCCTCTCCCTCAATGAGGAACAAAGTCTCCTCCTCAGCAAAGGCCACTTGAAGAGACCAGGAGCTGAGACCCCCCACCCAAATTAAAGGAAGCCCCCGTCCTCTCCTTTAACGACCCTTTGCCCACCCAGAACGACGGAACAAGTTCCTCTCCCTCAATGAGGAACAAAGTCTCCTCCTCAGCAAAGGCCCCTTGAAGAGACCAGGAGCTGAGACCCCCCACCCAAATTAAAGGAAGCCCCCCGTCCTCTTTCAATGACCCTTTGCCCACCCAGAACGACGGAACAAGTTCCTTTCCCTCAACGAGGAACAAAATCTCCTCCTCAGCAAAGGCCCCTTGAAGAGGTCAGGAGCTGAGACCCCCCACCCAAATTAAAGGAAGCCCCCGTCCTCTCCTTTAACGACCCTTTGCCCACCCAGAACGACGGAACAAGTTCCTCTCCCTCAATGAGGAACAAAGTCTCCTCCTCAGCAAAGGCCCCTTGAAGAGACCAGGAGCTGAGACCCCCCACCCAAATTAAAGGAAGCCCCCCCCGTCCTCTTTCAATGACCCTTTGCCCACCCAGAACGACAGAACAAGTTCCTCTCCCTCAATGAGGAACAAAGTCTCCTCCTCAGCAAAGGCCCCTTGAAGAGGCCAGGAGCTGAGACCCCCCACCCAAATTAAAGGAAGCCCCCCCGTCCTCTCTTTCAATGACCCTTTGCCCACCCAGAACGACGGAACAAGTTCCTCTCCCTCAATGAGGAACAAAGTCTCCTCCTCAGCAAAGGCCATTTGAAGAGACCAGGAGCTGAGACCCCCCACCCAAATTAAAGGAAGCCCCCGTCCTCTCTTTCAATGACCCTTTGCCCACCCAGAACGACGGAACAAGTTCCTCTCCCTCAATGAGGAACAAAGTCTCCTCCTCAGCAAAGGCCCCTTGAAGAGACCAGGAGCTGAGACCCCCCACCCAAATTAAAGGAAGCCCCCCCGTCCTCTCTTTCAATGACCCTTTGCCCACCCAGAACGACGGAACAAGTTCCTCTCCCTCAATGAGGAACAAAGTCTCCTCCTCAGCAAAGGCCACTTGAAGAGGCCAGGAGCTGAGACCCCCCACCCAAATTAAAGGAAGCCCCCGTCCTCTCTTTCAATGACCCTTTGCCCACCCAGAACGACGGAACAAGTTCCTCTCCCTCAATGAGGAACAAAGTCTCCTCCTCAGCAAAGGCCACTTGAAGAGACCAGGAGCTGAGACCCCCCACCCAAATTAAAGGAAGCCCCCGTCCTCTCCTTTAACGACCCTTTGCCCACCCAGAACGACGGAACAAGTTCCTCTCCCTCAATGAGGAACAAAATCTCCTCCTCAGCAAAGGCCCCTTGAAGAGGCCAGGAGCTGAGACCCCCCACCCAAATTAAAGGAAGCCCCCCGTCCTCTCTTTCAATGACCCTTTGCCCACCCAGAACGACGGAACAAGTTCCTCTCCCTCAATGAGGAACAAAGTCTCCTCCCCAGCAAAGGCCCCTTGAAGAGGCCAGGAGCTGAGACCCCCCACCCAAATTAAAGGAAGCCCCCGTCCTCTCTTTCAATGACCCTTTGCCCACCCATAACGACGGAACAAGTTCCTCTCCCTCAATGAGGAACAAAATCCCCTCCTCAGCAAAGGCCCCTTGAAGAGACCAGGAGCTGAGACCCCCCACCCAAATTTAAGGAAGCCCCCGTCCTCTCCTTTAACGATCCTTTGCCCACCCTGAACGACGGAACAAGTTCCTCTCCCTCAATGAGGAACAAAGTCTCCTCCTCAGCAAAGGCCCCTTGAAGAGGCCAGGAGCTGAGACCCCCCACCCAAATTAAAGGAAGCCCCCCGTCCTCTCTTTCAATGACCCTTTGCCCACCCAGAACGACGGAACAAGTTCCTCTCCCTCAATGAGGAACAAAGTCTCCTCCTCAGCAAAGGCCCCTTGAAGAGGCCAGGAGCTGAGACCCCCCACCCAAATTAAAGGAAGCCCCCCGTCCTCTCTTTCAATGACCCTTTGCCCACCCAGAACGACGGAACAAGTTCCTCTCCCTCAATGAGGAACAAAGTCTCCTCCTCAGCAAAGGCCCCTTGAAGAGACCAGGAGCTGAGACCCCCACCCAAATTAAAGGAAGCCCCCCCGTCCTCTCTTTCAATGACCCTTTGCCCACCCAGAACGACGGAACAAGTTCCTCTCCCTCAATGAGGAACAAAGTCTCCTCCTCAGCAAAGGCCACTTGAAGAGACCAGGAGCTGAGACCCCCCACCCAAATTAAAGGAAGCCCCCGTCCTCTCTTTCAATGACCCTTTGCCCACCCAGAACGACGGAACAAGTTCCTCTCCCTCAATGAGGAACAAAGTCTCCTCCTCAGCAAAGGCCCCTTGAAGAGGCCAGGAGCTGAGACCCCCCCACCCAAATTAAAGGAAGCCCCCCGTCCTCTTTCAATGACCCTTTGCCCACCCAGAACGACGGAACAAGTTCCTCTCCCTCAATGAGGAACAAAGTCTCCTCCTCAGCAAAGGCCACTTGAAGAGACCAGGAGCTGAGACCCCCCACCCAAATTAAAGGAAGCCCCCCCCGTCCTCTCCTTTAACGACCCTTGGCCCACACAGAACGACGGAACAAGTTCCTCTCCCTCAATGAGGAACAAAGTCTCCTCCTCAGCAAAGGCCCCTTGAAGAGGCCAGGAGCTGAGACCCCCCACCCAAATTAAAGGAAGCCCCCCCGTCCTCTCTTTCAATGACCCTTTGCCCACCCAGAACGACGGAACAAGTTCCTCTCCCTCAATGAGGAACAAAGTCTCCTCCTCAGCAAAGGCCCCTTGAAGAGACCAGGAGCTGAGACCCCCCACCCAAATTAAAGGAAGCCCCCCGTCCTCTTTCAATGACCCTTTGCCCACCCAGAACGACGGAACAAGTTCCTCTCCCTCAATGAGGAACAAAGTCTCCTCCTCAGCAAAGGCCACTTGAAGAGACCAGGAGCTGAGACCCCCCACCCAAATTAAAGGAAGCCCCCCCGTCCTCTCCTTTAACGACCCTTGGCCCACACAGAACGACGGAACAAGTTCCTCTCCCTCAATGAGGAACAAAGTCTCCTCCTCAGCAAAGGCCCCTTGAAGAGGCCAGGAGCTGAGACCCCCCCACCCAAATTAAAGGAAGCCCCTCCGTCCTCTCTTTCAATGACCCTTTGCCCACCCAGAACGACGGAACAAGTTCCTCTCCCTCAATGAGGAACAAAGTCTCCTCCTCAGCAAAGGCCCCTTGAAGAGACCAGGAGCTGAGACCCCCCACCCAAATTAAAGGAAGCCCCCGTCCTCTTTCAATGACCCTTTGCCCACCCAGAACGACGGAACAAGTTCCTCTCCCTCAATGAGGAACAAAGTCTCCTCCTCAGCAAAGGCCACTTGAAGAGACCAGGAGCTGAGACCCCCCACCCAAATTAAAGGAAGCCCCCGTCCTCTCCTTTAACGACCCTTTGCCCACCCAGAACGACGGAACAAGTTCCTCTCCCTCAATGAGGAACAAAGTCTCCTCCTCAGCAAAGGCCCCTTGAAGAGACCAGGAGCTGAGACCCCCCACCCAAATTAAAGGAAGCCCCCCGTCCTCTTTCAATGACCCTTTGCCCACCCAGAACGACGGAACAAGTTCCTCTCCCTCAATGAGGAACAAAGTCTCCTCCTCAGCAAAGGCCCCTTGAAGAGGCCAGGAGCTGAGACCCCCCACCCAAATTAAAGGAAGCCCCCCCGTCCTCTCTTTCAATGACCCTTTGCCCACCCAGAACGACGGAACAAGTTCCTCTCCCTCAATGAGGAACAAAGTCTCCTCCTCAGCAAAGGCCACTTGAAGAGGCCAGGAGCTGAGACCCCCCACCCAAATTAAAGGAAGCCCCCGTCCTCTCTTTCAATGACCCTTTGCCCACCCAGAACGACGGAACAAGTTCCTCTCCCTCAATGAGGAACAAAGTCTCCTCCTCAGCAAAGGCCACTTGAAGAGACCAGGAGCTGAGACCCCCCACCCAAATTAAAGGAAGCCCCCGTCCTCTCCTTTAACGACCCTTTGCCCACCCAGAACGACGGAACAAGTTCCTCTCCCTCAATGAGGAACAAAATCTCCTCCTCAGCAAAGGCCCCTTGAAGAGGCCAGGAGCTGAGACCCCCCACCCAAATTAAAGGAAGCCCCCCGTCCTCTCTTTCAATGACCCTTTGCCCACCCAGAACGACGGAACAAGTTCCTCTCCCTCAATGAGGAACAAAGTCTCCTCCTCAGCAAAGGCCCCTTGAAGAGACCAGGAGCTGAGACCCCCCACCCAAATTAAAGGAAGCCCCCGTCCTCTCCTTTAGCGACCCTTTGCCCACCCAGAACGACGGAACAAGTTCCTCTCCCTCAATGAGGAACAAAGTCTCCTCCTCAGCAAAGGCCCCTTGAAGAGACCAGGAGCTGAGACCCCCCACCCAAATTAAAGGAAGCCCCCCCCCGTCCTCTTTCAATGACCCTTTGCCCACCCAGAACGACAGAACAAGTTCCTCTCCCTCAATGAGGAACAAAGTCTCCTCCTCAGCAAAGGCCCCTTGAAGAGGCCAGGAGCTGAGACCCCCCACCCAAATTAAAGGAAGCCCCCGTCCTCTCTTTCAATGACCCTTTGCCCACCCAGAACGACGGAACAAGTTCCTCTCCCTCAATGAGGAACAAAGTCTCCTCCTCAGCAAAGGCCCCTTGAAGAGACCAGGAGCTGAGACCCCCCACCCAAATTAAAGGAAGCCCCCCGTCCTCTTTCAATGACCCTTTGCCCACCCAGAACGACGGAACAAGTTCCTTTCCCTCAACGAGGAACAAAATCTCCTCCTCAGCAAAGGCCCCTTGAAGAGGTCAGGAGCTGAGACCCCCCACCCAAATTAAAGGAAGCCCCCCCCGTCCTCTCTTTCAATGACCCTTTGCCCACCCAGAACGACGGAACAAGTTCCTCTCCCTCAATGAGGAACAAAGTCTCCTCCTCAGCAAAGGCCCCTTGAAGAGACCAGGAGCTGAGACCCCCCACCCAAATTAAAGGAAGCCCCCGTCGTCTCCTTTAACGATCCTTTGCCCACCCAGAACGACGGAACAAGTTCCTCTCCCTCAATGAGGAACAAAGTCTCCTCCTCAGCAAAGGCCCCTTGAAGAGACCAGGAGCTGAGACCCCCCACCCAAATTAAAGGAAGCCCCCGTCCTCTCTTTCAATGACCCTTTGCCCACCCATAACGACGGAACAAGTTCCTCTCCCTCAATGAGGAACAAAATCCCCTCCTCAGCAAAGGCCCCTTGAAGAGACCAGGAGCTGAGACCCCCCACCCAAATTAAAGGAAGCCCCCCCCGTCCTCTTTCAATGACCCTTTGCCCACCCAGAACGACGGAACAAGTTCCTCTCCCTCAATGAGGAACAAAGTCTCCTCCTCAGCAAAGGCCCCTTGAAGAGGCCAGGAGCTGAGACCCCCCACCCAAATTAAAGGAAGCCCCTGTCCTCTCTTTCAATGACCCTTTGCCCACCCAGAACGACGGAACAAGTTCCTCTCCCTCAATGAGGAACAAAGTCTCCTCCCCAGCAAAGGCCCCTTGAAGAGGCCAGGAGCTGAGACCCCCCACCCAAATTAAAGGAAGCCCCCGTCCTCTCTTTCAATGACCCTTTGCCCACCCATAACGACGGAACAAGTTCCTCTCCCTCAATGAGGAACAAAGTCTCCTCCTCAGCAAAGGCCCCTTGAAGAGGCCAGGAGCTGAGACCCCCCACCCAAATTAAAGGAAGCCCCCCCGTCCTCTCTTTCAATGACCCTTTGCCCACCCAGAACGACGGAACAAGTTCCTCTCCCTCAATGAGGAACAAAATCCCCTCCTCAGCAAAGGCCCCTTGAAGAGACCAGGAGCTGAGACCCCCCACCCAAATTTAAGGAAGCCCCCGTCCTCTCCTTTAACGATCCTTTGCCCACCCTGAACGACGGAACAAGTTCCTCTCCCTCAATGAGGAACAAAGTCTCCTCCTCAGCAAAGGCCCCTTGAAGAGGCCAGGAGCTGAGACCCCCCCACCCAAATTAAAGGAAGCCCCCGTCCTCTCTTTCAACGACCCTTTGCCCACCCAGAACGACGGAACAAGTTCCTCTCCCTCAATGAGGAACAAAGTCTCCTCCCCAGCAAAGGCCCCTTGAAGAGGCCAGGAGCTGAGACCCCCCACCCAAATTAAAGGAAGCCCCCGTCCTCTCCTTTAACGACCCTTTGCCCACCCAGAACGACGGAACAAGTTCCTCTCCCTCAATGAGGAACAAAGTCTCCTCCTCAGCAAAGGCCCCTTGAAGAGGCCAGGAGCTGAGACCCCCCACCCAAATTAAAGGAAGCCCCCCGTCCTCTCTTTCAATGACCCTTTGCCCACCCATAACGACGGAACAAGTTCCTCTCCCTCAATGAGGAACAAAATCCCCTCCTCAGCAAAGGCCCCTTGAAGAGACCAGGAGCTGAGACCCCCCACCCAAATTTAAGGAAGCCCCCGTCCTCTCCTTTAACGATCCTTTGCCCACCCTGAACGACGGAACAAGTTCCTCTCCCTCAATGAGGAACAAAGTCTCCTCCTCAGCAAAGGCCCCTTGAAGAGGCCAGGAGCTGAGACCCCCCACCCAAATTAAAGGAAGCCCCCCGTCCTCTCTTTCAATGACCCTTTGCCCACCCAGAACGACGGAACAAGTTCCTCTCCCTCAATGAGGAACAAAGTCTCCTCCTCAGCAAAGGCCCCTTGAAGAGACCAGGAGCTGAGACCCCCCACCCAAATTAAAGGAAGCCCCCGTCCTCTCCTTTAACGACCCTTGGCCCACACAGAACGACGGAACAAGTTCCTCTCCCTCAATGAGGAACAAAGTCTCCTCCTCAGCAAAGGCCCCTTGAAGAGGCCAGGAGCTGAGACCCCCCACCCAAATTAAAGGAAGCCCCCCCGTCCTCTCTTTCAATGACCCTTTGCCCACCCAGAACGACGGAACAAGTTCCTCTCCCTCAATGAGGAACAAAGTCTCCTCCTCAGCAAAGGCCCCTTGAAGAGGCCAGGAGCTGAGACCCCCCACCCAAATTAAAGGAAGCCCCCGTCCTCTCTTTCAATGACCCTTTGCCCACCCAGAACGACGGAACAAGTTCCTCTCCCTCAATGAGGAACAAAGTCTCCTCCTCAGCAAAGGCCCCTTGAAGAGGCCAGGAGCTGAGACCCCCCACCCAAATTAAAGGAAGCCCCCCGTCCTCTTTCAATGACCCTTTGCCCACCCAGAACGACGGAACAAGTTCCTCTCCCTCAATGAGGAACAAAGTCTCCTCCTCAGCAAAGGCCACTTGAAGAGACCAGGAGCTGAGACCCCCCACCCAAATTAAAGGAAGCCCCCGTCCTCTCCTTTAACGACCCTTTGCCCACCCAGAACGACGGAACAAGTTCCTCTCCCTCAATGAGGAACAAAATCTCCTCCTCAGCAAAGGCCCCTTGAAGAGACCAGGAGCTGAGACCCCCCACCCAAATTAAAGGAAGCCCCCCGTCCTCTTTCAATGACCCTTTGCCCACCCAGAACGACGGAACAAGTTCCTCTCCCTCAATGAGGAACAAAGTCTCCTCCTCAGCAAAGGCCACTTGAAGAGACCAGGACCTGAGACCCCCCACCCAAATTAAAGGAAGCCCCCGTCCTCTCCTTTAACGACCCTTTGCCCACCCAGAACGACGGAACAAGTTCCTCTCCCTCAATGAGGAACAAAGTCTCCTCCTCAGCAAAGGCCCCTTGAAGAGACCAGGAGCTGAGACCCCCCACCCAAATTAAAGGAAGCCCCCGTCCTCTCCTTTAACGACCCTTGGCCCACACAGAACGACGGAACAAGTTCCTCTCCCTCAATGAGGAACAAAGTCTCCTCCTCAGCAAAGGCCCCTTGAAGAGGCCAGGAGCTGAGACCCCCCACCCAAATTAAAGGAAGCCCCCCCGTCCTCTCTTTCAATGACCCTTTGCCCACCCAGAACGACGGAACAAGTTCCTCTCCCTCAATGAGGAACAAAGTCTCCTCCTCAGCAAAGGCCCCTTGAAGAGGCCAGGAGCTGAGACCCCCCACCCAAATTAAAGGAAGCCCCCGTCCTCTCTTTCAATGACCCTTTGCCCACCCAGAACGACGGAACAAGTTCCTCTCCCTCAATGAGGAACAAAGTCTCCTCCTCAGCAAAGGCCCCTTGAAGAGGCCAGGAGCTGAGACCCCCCACCCAAATTAAAGGAAGCCCCCCGTCCTCTTTCAATGACCCTTTGCCCACCCAGAACGACGGAACAAGTTCCTCTCCCTCAATGAGGAACAAAATCTCCTCCTCAGCAAAGGCCCCTTGAAGAGACCAGGAGCTGAGACCCCCCACCCAAATTAAAGGAAGCCCCCCGTCCTCTTTCAATGACCCTTTGCCCACCCAGAACGACGGAACAAGTTCCTCTCCCTCAATGAGGAACAAAGTCTCCTCCTCAGCAAAGGCCACTTGAAGAGACCAGGACCTGAGACCCCCCACCCAAATTAAAGGAAGCCCCCGTCCTCTCCTTTAACGACCCTTTGCCCACCCAGAACGACGGAACAAGTTCCTCTCCCTCAATGAGGAACAAAGTCTCCTCCTCAGCAAAGGCCCCTTGAAGAGACCAGGAGCTGAGACCCCGCACCCAAATTAAAGGAAGCCCCCCCCCGTCCTCTTTCAATGACCCTTTGCCCACCCAGAACGACAGAACAAGTTCCTCTCCCTCAATGAGGAACAAAGTCTCCTCCTCAGCAAAGGCCCCTTGAAGAGACCAGGAGCTGAGACCCCCCACCCAAATTAAAGGAAGCCCCCCCCGTCCTCTCTTTCAATGACCCTTTGCCCACCCAGAACGACGGAACAAGTTCCTCTCCCTCAATGAGGAACAAAGTCTCCTCCTCAGCAAAGGCCCCTTGAAGAGGCCAGGAGCTGAGACCCCCCACCCAAATTAAAGGAAGCCCCCCGTCCTCTTTCAATGACCCTTTGCCCACCCAGAACGACGGAACAAGTTCCTCTCCCTCAATGAGGAACAAAGTCTCCTCCTCAGCAAAGGCCACTTGAAGAGACCAGGAGCTGAGACCCCCCAACCAAATTAAAGGAAGCCCCCGTCCTCTCCTTTAACGACCCTTTGCCCACCCAGAACGACGGAACAAGTTCCTCTCCCTCAATGAGGAACAAAATCTCCTCCTCAGCAAAGGCCCCTTGAAGAGACCAGGAGCTGAGACCCCCCACCCAAATTAAAGGAAGCCCCCCGTCCTCTTTCAATGACCCTTTGCCCACCCAGAACGACGGAACAAGTTCCTCTCCCTCAATGAGGAACAAAGTCTCCTCCTCAGCAAAGGCCACTTGAAGAGACCAGGACCTGAGACCCCCCACCCAAATTAAAGGAAGCCCCCGTCCTCTCCTTTAACGACCCTTTGCCCACCCAGAACGACGGAACAAGTTCCTCTCCCTCAATGAGGAACAAAGTCTCCTCCTCAGCAAAGGCCCCTTGAAGAGACCAGGAGCTGAGACCCCCCACCCAAATTAAAGGAAGCCCCCGTCCTCTCCTTTAACGACCCTTTGCCCACCCAGAACGACAGAACAAGTTCCTCTCCCTCAATGAGGAACAAAGTCTCCTCCTCAGCAAAGGCCCCTTGAAGAGACCAGGAGCTGAGACCCCCCACCCAAATTAAAGGAAGCCCCCGTCCTCTCCTTTAACGACCCTTTGCCCACCCCGAACGACGGAACAAGTTCCTCTCCCTCAATGAGGAACAAAGTCTCCTCCTCAGCAAAGGCCCCTTGAAGAGACCAGGAGCTGAGACCCCCCACCCAAATTAAAGGAAGCCCCCCCCCCCGTCCTCTTTCAATGACCCTTTGCCCACCCAGAACGATGGAACAAGTTCCTCTCCCTCAATGAGGAACAAAGTCTCCTCCTCAGCAAAGGCCCCTTGAAGAGACCAGGAGCTAAGACCCCCAACCCAAATTAAAGGAAGCCCCCCGTCCTCTCTTTCAACGACCCTTTGCCCACCCAGAACGACGGAACAAGTTCCTCTCCCTCAATGAGGAACAAAGTCTCCTCCTCAGCAAAGGCCCCTTAAAGAGACCAGGAGCTGAGACCCCCCACCCAAATTAAAGGAAGCCCCCCGTCCTCTTTCAATGACCCTTTGCCCACCCAGAACGACGGAACAAGTTCCTCTCCCTCAATGAGGAACCAAATCCCCTCCTCAGCAAAGGCCCCTTGAAGAGACCAGGAGCTGAGACCCCCCACCCAAATTAAAGGAAGCCCCCGTCCTCTCCTTTAACGACCCTTTGCCCACCCAGAACGACGGAACAAGTTCCTCTCCCTCAATGAGGAACAAAGTCTCCTCCTCAGCAAAGGCCCCTTGAAGAGACCAGGAGCTGAGACCCCCCACCCAAATTAAAGGAAGCCCCCGTCCTCTCCTTTAACGACCCTTGGCCCACCCAGAACGACGGAACAAGTTCCTCTCCCTCAATGAGGAACAAAGTCTCCTCCTCAGCAAAGGCCCCTTAAAGAGACCAGGAGCTGAGACCCCCCACCCAAATTAAAGGAAGCCCCCCGTCCTCTTTCAATGACCCTTTGCCCACCCAGAACGACGGAACAAGTTCCTCTCCCTCAATGAGGAACCAAATCCCCTCCTCAGCAAAGGCCCCTTGAAGAGACCAGGAGCTGAGACCCCCCACCCAAATTAAAGGAAGCCCCCGTCCTCTCCTTTAACGACCCTTTGCCCACCCAGAACGACGGAACAAGTTCCTCTCCCTCAATGAGGAACAAAGTCTCCTCCTCAGCAAAGGCCCCTTGAAGAGACCAGGAGCTGAGACCCCCCACCCAAATTAAAGGAAGCCCCCGTCCTCTCCTTTAACGACCCTTTGCCCACCCAGAACGACGGAACAAGTTCCTCTCCCTCAATGAGGAACAAAGTCTCCTCCTCAGCAAAGGCCCCTTAAAGAGACCAGGAGCTGAGACCCCCCACCCAAATTAAAGGAAGCCCCCCGTCCTCTTTCAATGACCCTTTGCCCACCCAGAACGACGGAACAAGTTCCTCTCCCTCAATGAGGAACAAAGTCTCCTCCTCAGCAAAGGCCCCTTGAAGAGACCAGGAGCTGAGACCCCCCACCCAAATTAAAGGAAGCCCCCGTCCTCTCCTTTAACGACCCTTTGCCCACCCAGAACGACGGAACAAGTTCCTCTCCCTCAATGAGGAACAAAGTCTCCTCCTCAGCAAAGGCCCCTTGAAGAGACCAGGAGCTGAGACCCCCCACCCAAATTAAAGGAAGCCCCCGTCCTCTCCTTTAACGACCCTTGGCCCACCCAGAACGACGGAACAATTTCCTTTCCCTCAACGAGGAACAAAATCTCCTCCTCAGCAAAGGCCCCTTGAAGAGGCCAGGAGCTGAGACCCCCCACCCAAATTAAAGGAAGCCCCCCGTCCTCTCTTTCAACGACCCTTTGCCCACCCAGAACGACGGAACAAGTTCCTCTCCCTCAATGAGGAACAAAGTCTCCTCCTCAGCAAAGGCCCCTTGAAGAGACCAGGAGCTGAGACCCCCCACCCAAATTAAAGGAAGCCCCCGTCCTCTCCTTTAACGACCCTTTGCCCACCCAGAACGACGGAACAAGTTCCTCTCCCTCAATGAGGAACAAAGTCTCCTCCTCAGCAAAGGCCCCTTGAAGAGACCAGGAGCTGAGACCCCCCCACCCAAATTAAAGGAAGCCCCCGTCCTCTCCTTTAACGACCCTTTGCCCACCCAGAACGACGGAACAAGTTCCTCTCCCTCAATGAGGAACCAAATCCCCTCCTCAGCAAAGGCCCCTTGAAGAGACCAGGAGCTGAGACCCCCCACCCAAATTAAAGGAAGCCCCCCCCCGTCCTCTTTCAATGACCCTTTGCCCACCCAGAACGACGGAACAAGTTCCTCTCCCTCAATGAGGAACAAAGTCTCCTCCTCAGCAAAGGCCCCTTGAAGAGACCAGGAGCTGAGACCCCCCACCCAAATTAAAGGAAGCCCCCGTCCTCTCCTTTGCCCACCCAGAACGATGGAACAAGTTCCTCTCCCTCAATGAGGAACAAAATCTCCTCCTCAGCAAAGGCCCCTTGAAGAGGCCAGGAGCTGAGACCCCCCACCCAAATTAAAGGAAGCCCCCCGTCCTCTTTCAACGACCCTTTGCCCACCCAGAACGACGGAACAAGTTCCTCTCCCTCAATGAGGAACAAAGTCTCCTCCTCAGCAAAGGCCCCTTGAAGAGACCAGGAGCTGAGACCCCCCACCCAAATTAAAGGAAGCCCCCGTCCTCTCCTTTAACGACCCTTTGCCCACCCAGAACGACGGAACAAGTTCCTCTCCCTCAATGAGGAACAAAATCTCCTCCTCAGCAAAGGCCCCTTAAAGAGACCAGGAGCTGAGACCCCCCACCCAAATTAAAGGAAGCCCCCCGTCCTCTCTTTCAATGACCCTTTGCCCACCCAGAACGACGGAACAAGTTCCTCTCCCTCAATGAGGAACAAAGTCTCCTCCTCAGCAAAGGCCCCTTGAAGAGGCCAGGAGCTGAGACCCCCCACCCAAATTAAAGGAAGCCCCCGTCCTCTCCTTTAACGACCCTTTGCCCACCCAGAACGACGGAACAAGTTCCTCTCCCTCAATGAGGAACAAAGTCTCCTCCTCAGCAAAGGCCCCTTGAAGAGGCCAGGAGCTGAGACCCCCCACCCAAATTAAAGGAAGCCCCCGTCCTCTCTTTCAATGACCCTTTGCCCACCCAGAACGACGGAACAAGTTCCTCTCCCTCAATGAGGAACAAAGTCTCCTCCTCAGCAAAGGCCCCTTGAAGAGGTCAGGAGCTGAGACCCCCCACCCAAATTAAAGAAATCCCACGTTCTCTTTTTTAACGACCCTTTGCCCACCCAGAACAACAGAACAAGTCTATCTCCCTCCCAAAGACCCATGAGAACATTGTTCCCCTCCCCAAGAGTATACTGTGAGGTGTGGAAGAAGAAAACACGAGGGGACAGCTTTCTTTATTATTATACTGTAATTCTTCTTCCTTTTCTGCCTTTTCTGGTAAAGACATCCTTGCGTGTCTGAAGAGGCTCAAAGAGATTCTTTTTTTGACTGATGCATCTGGAATTACAAATATTTAATTTCATCTTTTTTATTCTCTTTATATACCAGTGTTGGAAATAGTTCATACTGAAAACAAATCCTTTTTTAAAGTAACTGTGCAAGTTAAGGAGTAACCTGTAACAGTTCCATACTCCCCAGTTGTTGTGGAGGACTAATGCTTGTCTTAATCTATAATTCTCTCTTAAATCTTCCCAGATCATTTTCTATAATTCTTTATACTATTCCTCCATTACAAATTCTATGTACATTTCCTAGCTTTCAGCCATTAATTATCTCAATCCTCTTTTTAATATTTCTCATTTTGTATTTTTGAAATCCACTAACAAAAGCTATTTTAAAACACATTTTTAACTTTAAGGACAATATTTGATCTATTTCTTCAAGCAATTTATTTTGTAAATCTAACCACTCAAATTGTTTTCCATCAGATTCACCTGACAAACTGATTGCTTTTCATTACCAGTTGTAAATAACTCTTTTGAGTTACGTGTCTGTCTGCAAATCAATCCAATTTGCACACCTACTCTGGGCCTCTATATGAAAATGTATAAATGTACAGAATGAAAATCCACACTTATGTCTCTGTTTATCTACTTGCAATTTCTTGCTTTCAAACTGCTAGGTTGGCAAGAAGCTGGGACACAGACGGGCGCTCATTCCGTCCTCCTATTTATCTACTTGCTATTTATCTACTCGCAATGTCTTGCTTTCGAGCTGCTCGATTGACAGGAGGTGAGACAGAGACGGACACTCACTCTGTTGTGCAGTGCCCAGGTCTCAAAGTGCTGACTTGCCAGCCTTCCAGTACTATATTCAAGTATCAAACTGCTGACCTGCCATCTTCCAGTTAGCGTCTGTTGTGTCCTAAAGCCTGTGCCTTTAAACAATGTACCTATCCATGTGTATCCAATGTAACCTTTTCTATGTGTAACATTGTAACCTCCAGCTGCATCACTGTAACCTTAATAGGACGCGAGCTAGTGGCCACTAGATGGCAATAGCGAGCGTCCAAGCTCATTGGTCCAAGACTCACCTAGAGCAACAGCGCGGGAAGATTCCTGCCACTACCTTTCACCTGGACAAGAAGGGCGTGACCTGCAATGACGTCACGCAGCCTGTAGCCAATAGGCTATCAAGGAGCCACATTCAAATGTATAGCCACTGTATATATTGAGCTGTTCGTCCGCCATTACCTCATGTTCCCTCTGACCAGCATGTAATAAAGTTGTGTTAAGCCAGCTCTTCGGCTGTCCTGGTGTCTTTGGTCCCATACACTAAAGCGTCTTAGCGACTTGAGTTACTGCAGCAGTTCCTGTTTTGCGAGAAGAGGATAGAAAATAAAACCATTATCTATCGTAGATCATTCTTATCTAAAAACAGCTTTTTAGGGTCATCTGTCTCCTCTTTTTGTAAAATAGCACTATAATGGCAACTTCCCACCCAACTGGAATGAAACCATTATTCAATCTTAAAGTAGGGGTGCCCCAAACAATTGATACGGGCCCTGATGCCAATTCATCTGACCCACGCCGCCCTCGACACTCCCAGAAGTGGAAGTATGGGAACGGTTTACTTCCGCTTCCAGGAGCAAGGAGGGTGGTGTGGGCCAGATGAATTGGCATTGGGGGCTGTATCCGGCCCAGGGGCAATAGTTAGGACACCCTTGCTTTAAAGTCTAATGCTCCTGGGGAAGAATTTTTTTACCTCCAGAGCTTTTAAAGACTCATTTTGACTGGTGGCTAGCTGGACTTTTCCCACGTTTATAAATAATACAGGTTTGTATTTCAGCCATGGAAACAGGAGGCCAGGGTGGAAGGCTATCAATAGAAGGAAAATCTGCTGAAACATATCCAGGTAACAAATTATAAAATTTAAATGCTTAAAGTATACTTAAAATATTATTGTTTTCAAAAGCACTTACTAATGTCAGTAAGCCTATTTCTCTAAATAAACTGAGCCCCAATTTCTCTAAATAAAAATGGGTGAGTTAGATTCTTTATTAGAAATAAGTTTTTAAAAAAGCTAATCTCCCCCCACATGACAAACCTATGCGAGCTGCTGAGTTTGCACAGCTGTCCTGCCAGTTGGAGAAGTTACTTCTTCTTAGCACTTGGAAATTGAAGGAATTCTTTTGCCGTCACCTAGATATCTTTTACCCATCATCTCCGAAGACAGTTTTGCAGAGGAACGAGGCTCCGTCCAGTGGAAATTGTGGAGATAAAAGAGAAATTAAGGTCAGAAAAGGTCTGTCTATATAGGTAAAGGTACTCGTGTCCGACTCTAGGGTTCAGTGCTCATATCTGTTTACAGCCAAAAAGCCAGTGCCGTCTGCATCTGGAGATGTTCCCGTGAACGTGTGGCAGGCAGTATTTATATAGTAGCAGATATTCTCTGCCAATGGTTCAAAAGATACCAAAAAATTACAAAGGTCAGTTCATTTATATAAACACTCAATTTCTGAAAGGATTTCTTATCATTACTTTCCAGTTAACATTATTGTTTTATTGTATGGAAAGATGTGTTTACCTGAATAGGTAAATCACAAAGGGTGGTTGATTTATATCAGGGGTGCTGAAACTATGGCATTGGGGCCGGATCCGGCCCCTGACACAATTCATCTGGCCCACGTTGCTCCTGGAAGCGGAAGTAAAAAGTGCCCATACAGAGCCATGTGGGCCGGATGAATTGGTGTCAGGGGCCAGATTTGGCCCCCAGGCCGTAGTATGGGCACTTCTGGTCTATAGCTTGATTGAGACGAGAAGTCTGTAAGTGCTAGATTTCCTGTCACCACCCAGAACATGGAAGAGAAAAGTGTGATTTCCTTTTAACACCAACATTTCACACAAGATTGAGCCTAAAAAACCTTCACAAAACAATGCACTACACATCTAAGCAACAAAACTGATACACAACTACAGCTACCACTATAAAACACACACAACTGCAGTCAACGCAAAGCCAAAACCAGCTGATCTTCACCTTTATTGTCTCCCTTCATCTTCCAATGATGACACCACAAAACCTATTAGCCATATACAAGACAGATCCAAGCACAAAAACACTCACACAAACAGTACTGTACTAACAACGCAAAGATCAACGCCAATATTTGTCCTAACTCTGGATAAACACACTTTCCTCTTCCACAAATGGGGATATTGAGGCTCTGATCACTTTACAGACAGCCCTGCCTCAAACCCTGGCAATTGTGGAGGCACAACAAGTCACTCAAGGCATTTTATATTCATTTTATTATATTTTAGGGTGGTTTTACTTTATTTTTGTCATTTGTTTTTGTCATTGTATTAGTTTGTTATTGTGTACGTGCACTGCCCAGAGCAGGAAATGTCCCAAAGGGGGTGGTATAAAAATGCAATAATTTTGTTATTGGGGATTTTAGATTTTTTAGATTTGAGCTTTTGTGATTTTTTAGATTTTAGAGATTTTAGTGTTTTTATGTTTTATCCATATGTATGGGTTGTTTTAATGTGTTATGATGAGGGTGTTTCTTTTGTTGTACAAACAAACAAACAAAAACAAAAACAACAACAATAATAATAATTACAGTGAATAAGAAGGCATGGAAATAAAAGTGATTTTCGCTCTTACCTTTTGGTTCTCTCATGGAGCTCAATATCTTCTTCTGATGCTTTTCTAGATAGATAAATTTTTATTGTCATTGTCCTGCACAGAACGAGATTGTCCTGCAGAACGAGATTGGGGAGAGAAAAAAAACACTTATCAACCCAACAAAACCTAAACAAAATACAATTATACAAAATTATCAACATACTCCCACCCCACATATACACATTTAACCCCTAAAAAGCTCTAAGACTCTAAAAACTAAATACAGAAGCTCCCTCATAGACTGCATTGTACTGCATTCAAAGCCAGAACCACTTTTGGGTAGAAACTATTTCTCAAACAGCTGGTCCTGGTCTTTATGACCCTATACCTTCTTCTAGAAGGCAGAAGCTGAAAGAGATTATTTCCAGGGTGCATTATCTCAAGGCATCTTAAACAGAGCTCAGTTTTAGGCCTGGTTCCATCTTTCATCCGCCATAACATCCACCGGAACTGCAAAGAGAAAGAGAAACCATTGCTATACAGGAAAACCCAAGTTTATGTAAAAAGTTCGTTCTAAGTCAGTGGAGGCTGGTGAAAGTTGCGTAGGAATTGTTAGATGGTTTCCAAAGGTTCGGCCCAAAGACCCCAGTACTCATTCATTTGCCTTTATAGTTCTTTATTTCCACTGGCCGCATGGCGGTCAGTGATGATCAGTGGTCAGGATAGGAGAGAGGGTCGTTGGGTAGGTGAGGGTCCTTTAATAGGGTTAGGTGAGGTCAGAGGAGGTCAGAGGGAGTAGGGTTACACGAGCGGTGCATTACGGTACATGTAGTTCATGGCAGTATATCACCCCTGACAGGAATTGCAGTCTTCCCTCCTTGGAGTTTGCATAAGAATGGCGTAGCCTTAAGTCAGCGGAGTTTGCATACGAATGGCGTAGCTTTACCCTCCATGCCAGGGGTGCCCAAACTTTCCAGGCCATGGGCCGGTCACGTGGTTCAGGAAGCTGGTCACTATGCCCGAGGCTGGATCCGGCCCCCAATGCCAATTCATCAGGCCCATGAAGCCCTCTTTGCTCCTGGAAGCAGATGTAAAACGCGCCCATCCGGGCACGTTTTACGTCCCCTTCCAGGAGCGACGAGGGCTTCATGGCCCAGATGAATTGGCGATGGAGGGCTGGATCTGACCCCGGGCCATTGTTTGGGCACCCCTGCTCCATGCCATAAGTCGGCAGAGTTTGCGTAGGGATGGCATAGGCATACATCCGTCCATGCTTTAATTTGGCAGAGGCTAGTGTAGGAATGGTGTAGCTTTCCTCCACCCCTGCAAACGTTCCCCATTCGTCACTGGCTTGACCGTATGTTATCTCTGCCAGCCTCCTTCGACTTGTGGCATTGACAGTGGGTGGGGTACTGCTGGGGAAAATGGGCTTTATAATCTTCAAATCAAAATAATGTCAATGAAATATTACACATTGGAGATAATACAGAAATGCATGGTTCAAAATAAATCGTGTAAGGTCTGAAAGGTTTTCAAACCTACACCATTAATTTTGATTTCTAAAGCACATTTATTTATTTTTAAAAAATCCCCTTGCATTTGTGAATAATTATGCCAAATGTGCAATACTTCAAAGATATTATTTTAACTTTAAAGGATTAAACCTCTGGAAAGATGCATTCATGAGAAGTTTTTTTTTAATAAAAAAAGTGTAATACTTCAAAGATATTATTTTGACTTAAAAGTTTTAAAACCTCTGGAAATATGCGTTCATTAGTTGTTCCGTAATACTGCACTTCCAATATATTATTTTGACATAAAAGTTTTAAAACCTCTGGAAAGATGCATTCATGAGAAGTTTTTTTTTTTAAAAAAAAATGTCTAATACTTCCAAAATTATTATTTGGACTTAAAAGAGCTAAAATGTCTGGAAAGATGAATTCATGAGTTTAAAAAAAAATGTGTAATACTTCCAAGATATTATTTTGACTTTAAAAGTTTTAAAACCTCTGGAAAGATGCATTCATGAGAAGTTTTTTTTTAAAAAAAAATGTGTAATACTTCCAAGATATTATTTTGGCTTAAAAGGGTTAAACCTTCAGGAAAGATGCATTCATGAGAAGTTCTATTTTTTTTTTAAAAAAGTGTAATACTTCAAAAATATTATTTTGACTTAAATTTTAAAACTTCTGGAAAGATGCATTCATGAGAAGTTTTTTTAAAAAAATAGGTAATACCTCAAAGATATTTGACTTAAAAGGATTAAAACTTCTGGAAAGATGCATTCATGAGAAGTTTTTTTTTTAAAGTGTAATACTTCAAAGAAATTATTTCATCTTAAAAGGATTAAAACTTAATAGATCAGCATTGTAAGAAAACTGGTTTGGTTTTTAAAAAAAGGTTATAACACCATTTTACCCGTGTATTTCACACTCACCCAAAGTATACCTTAATATAGTATTCACTATACCGCACAAATTTACACACTAATCCCACAAATATAACCCATCATATAATTTATAGTATATTTCTATTTATGTCTTTATATTTTCATATATATAAGTATACCCTATAAAATTAACACTTTTTAAACAGCCCACGAAGATCACCCCATGGCTGTATTAAGAGTTAAGTGGGTGCCCCACTGAGGAGAAGCACCTCATCCCAACCCCATAAGTAAAACTAACCACCACCCACCCACCTCGCCTTCTCTTGAGAAGGAGAGAAAGAAATGTTGTTTTTCCTGAGGGAAAACCTTAACCCACCCACTCGCCCGGCGCCCCTAAGAAAGGAGCCGAAGGGGGCGGCTCCAAGGGGCGCATGCGCAACAGCAGCCACGGCGTCCCTTCTGAGAATTAACGCGCGGCGAGCCGCCGCCTCTTTTTCCCGCCTTTTTCTAGCCGCAGCTGAAACCTCTCAACTCCCCCCTCCCCTCTTCGACTATCCCCGCGCGAGCCTCTTTGGCGGAGAGGATCCTCATTGGCTGCCGCGCCTTTTTTCCCCGCCTTTTGCTCGCAGCAGCCAATGGGAAGCCTTTCCACCTCAGGCGACGGCAGGTTTGCACTCTGCATACGCTCATGAGCTGGGGTCTCGAACTGCAGACCTGACTGGCAACCCTCCAGTCGTCCACGTTCAGCGTCTCAACCACTAAGCCACCGCAGGGCCCTCTCCTAAAGGGGAGTGTGTGTCACAAAAGCTTTACCTCAGAAACAGCATTTGTGAATATTTATGCCAAACGTGTAATACTTCAAATATATTATTTTAACTTTAAAGAATTAAAACCTCTGGAAAGGTGCATTCATGAGAATTTTTTTAAATAAAAAAAGCGTAATACTTTAAATATATTTTAACTAAAAAGTTTTAAAACCTCTGGAAAGACGAATTCATGAGAAGTTTTTTTTAATAAAAAAAGTAATACTTCAAAGATATTTTAACTTAAAAGTTTAAAAACCTCTGGAAAGATGCATTCATGAGAATTTTTTTAAAATAAAAAAGTGTAATACTTCGAAGATATTATTTTAACTTAAAAAGTTTTAAAACCTATGGAAAGATGCATTCATGAGAAGTTTTTTTTAAAAAAGGGTAATACTTCAAAGAAATTATTTCGTCTTAAAAGGATTAAAACTTAAGTAGTTCAACATTGTAAGACTGCAGTTTTTTTAAAAAAAAAGGGTTATAACACCATTTTACCCGTATATTTCACACTCACCCAAAGTATACCTTAATATAGTATTCACTATACCGCACAAACTTACACTAACCCCACAAATATAACCCACCGTATAATTTATAGCATATTTCTATTTATGTCTTTATATTTTCATTTATATAGATATACCCTACAAGATTAACACTTTTTAAACAACCCACGAAGATGCCCTTCATACAGTATATATATAGTCATAACTACACACACAGACTTCACCCCATGGCTGTATTAAGAGTTAAGGGGGTGCCCACTGAGGAGAAACACCCCATCCCCACCCCATAAGTAGAACTAACCACCACCCACCCACCTCGCCTTCTCTTGAGAAGGAGAGAAAGAAATGTTTTTCCTGAGGGAAAAACCTTAACCCACCCACTCGCCCGGCGCACCTAGAAAGAAGCCGAAGGGGTCGGCTCCAAGGGGCGCATGCGCAACAGCAGCCACGGCGTCCCTTCTGAGGAGAATTAACGCGCGTCGAGCCACCACGCCTCTTTTCCCGCCTTTTTCTAGCCGCAGCTGAAACCTCTCTCAACTCCCCCTCCCGTCTTCGTCTATCCCCGCGCGAGCCTCTTTGGCGGAGAGGATCCTCATTGGCTGCCGCGCCTCTTTTTTCCCCGCCTTTTGGTCGCGGCAGCCAATGGGACGCCTTCCCACCTCAGGCGAGCGCGGTAATGGACAGAGGGGGTTGGGAGGCGCGTTGATTTTCCAGCTCTCGCCGCAGCCTCTTTTCCAATTCTCCCCGGCCAGCTCAGTCTGTCACCCGCGCGAGCCTGAGGCGCAGAGGCTCTCCATTGGCTGCCGCGCCACTTTTGTCCCGCCTTTTCCTCGTAGCAGCCAATGGGGAGGCTTCCCACCTCAGGCGACGGCGGTGATGGACGGAGGGAGACCGCAGGTTTGCACTCTGCATACGCTCATGAGCTGCAGACCTGGCTGCCAACCCTCCGGTCGTCCACGTTCAGCGTCTCAACCACTAAGCCACTGCAGGGCCCCTCTCCTAAAGGGGAGTGTGTGTGTCACAAAAGCTTTACCTCAGAAACAGCATTCGTGAATAATTATGCCAAACGTGTAATACTTCAAATATATTATTTTAACTTTAAAGGATTAAAACCTCTGGAAAGATGCATTCATGAGAAGTTTTTTTTAAAATAAAAAAGTGTAATACTTTCAAAGATATTTTGATTTAAAAGTTTTTAAACCTGCAAAGATGCATTCATGAGTTGTTGGTTTTTTTTAAAAAAATAGTAATACTGTACTTCCAAGATATTATTTTGACTTAAAAGAGTTAAAACTTCTGGAAAGATGCATTCATGTGAAGTTTTTTTTTTAAAAAAAATGTAATACTTCCAAGATATTATTGAGGGGTTTTCCCCTCAATCTTAGTCAGCTGTGTAGATTAGGGTAAAGAGTATATAAGGCTAAATAAATGGCTATAAAACTCGTGGAAGTATAAAACTTGTAGTAGAATGCAATTTCTCTTTCAACCTGCCTAAAAGGGAATTCCAATCTATACCAGTGGTGGCCAACCTTTAGAGACCAAGTGCCCAAGCTACAACCCAAAACAGGGATTGCTGGGCAATGGACTGCTGGGCAGAGGGGTGGGGTGAACTCTGTGCTGGGGTGACTATATGAATTGGGTGCACACAAAGATGGCCATACCTGTCAAGTCGCGGTTTTGGAAATCCGGGAGCCAGGCATGCATGCACAGTAGGTTTCCAGGTGCCGGGCAGGAAATTGGTTACTGCACATGTGTGGCCATCAGAGGCAGCAGCGTGCATGTACATAAACCTATGTGCGCATGCGCAGAAACTCCTTTGGCCAATAAATGGGTTACTGCGCATGCGTGGCCATCAGAGGCAGTGGCGTGCATGCGCAGTAGCTACTTTCCCCGCAGTTCAAAATACAGGATGGCGGCGGGAAAGGGGAGGAACGGGTGCGGAAAAATGGGAAATCCCGGCCAATACAGGATACTTGACAGGTATGAAGATGGCTCTGAGTGCCGGATTTCCAAAACCTCTGGTACATGTGCCATAGGTTCACCACCACTGATCTATACCTATGTATTATGCCTGTCTGAATGTACTGCTTCTGTTGAGGTAACCATAGGAACCAGAGCAGGTACTTCAGCTTACATGGCCAGAGGCAAGGCTATACCTGTCTGAAAGGCTATATATGTCTGAAAAGCCTCTGTTTAAATCTGCCTTTCTGTAGACAAATGTAACCTAGAAATCTGTACAGTATAACCTCGCATAAAGAGCGCCTTGCTTAGAAACTAACTCGCTTAAAAAACAGAATTTTCTCTGAATGGTCGCCTTGCTTAACAACTAAAACCAACCAAAAACTCACTTAACAACTACATCAGGGTTCACAATCCCCCTCCCCGCCAGAAGTCACAATTGGTCACTTACAATGGTGTTTCGCTTAAAGAGCAAACTCGCTTAAAGAGCAATCCCATGGAACGCATTATTCTCTTTAAGCGAGGTACCACTGTATCTTGTGTCTGACATTATGGCTCGTTTCATGCAGTGGTTTCCTGTAGCTTGAGGTATAGTTTATTTAGTTTGTGGTTAACCTGATATCCTGGGCTCCAACTGATAG
The DNA here is from genome assembly GCA_035047305.1 of Bradypodion pumilum. Lineage (NCBI taxonomy): Eukaryota > Metazoa > Chordata > Lepidosauria > Squamata > Chamaeleonidae > Bradypodion > Bradypodion pumilum. The sequence continues at coordinate 40,636,020 of JAWDJD010000007.1, read as the reverse complement.
CTCAACCTGGTCTGCAAATTAGGACACTAGCTCCAGAAAAATACGGGGATTAGGCCTTTTTCTCACCTGGAAAAAATCTCCCCGCTACCCGCATTCTGAATCTGTCTTCAGAATAATACGGAGACCAGATCTTTCTCTGGGGTTGAATGGAATCCACCTGGTCTCTGAGTCATGGCTCAATCTGGTCCCCAAATTGGGACTCTAGCTCCAGAAAACTGGGACTCTAGCTCCATAGTGAAAAGTAGAGACATCACCTTGCAAACAAAAATTTGTATAGTCAAAGCAATGGTATTCCCGGTGGTAACCTTTGGGTGTGAGAGCTCAGCTGGACCATAAGGAAAGCTGAGCGCAGAAAAATAGATGCCTTTGAGATGTGGTGTTGGAGGAGAGTTTTGAGAGTCCCCTGGACAGCGAGGAGAACAAATAGGCCAATCTTAGAAGAAACCAACCCTGACTGCTCATTGGAAGGTCAAATAGTGAAGATGAAGTACTTTGGACATCAAATGAGAAGGGAGGATTCACTTGAGAAGGCCTTGATGCTGGGAAAGGTGGAGGGCAAAAGAAGAAGAGGGCGGCCAAAGATGAAATGGCTAAATGGTATTGTAGATGCAATGGGAACAAAGCTGGGTGGGCTGAGAGGGATGGTGGAAGACAGGGGTTCCTGGAGGACAATGGTCCATAGGGTTGCAAAGGGTCAGAATCGACTGTGCGACTGAACAACAAAAAGCTCAAGAAAAATATGGGGGAAAGGCCTCTTCCCCATATTTTTTCTGGAGATAGAGTCCCAATTTGGAGACCAGGTTGAGCCATCAGTCGGAGCCGTCGTGGATTCCATTCAACTCCAAGGGAAGATTCTGGTCTCTGTTTTGTCCTAAACCCTCTTTTTGCCACACAAAAGAAGGTTAGGTAAAGGTCACCCTTGCACGAAAGCCAGTCATATCCAACTCTAGGGTTCAGTGTTCATCTCTGTTTATAGCAGGAGTTCTCAACCTTCTTAGGCTGGGGGCCATTGGGTCGCACTCCCTCAGACAGCTTTGGGGGCCGGACGGCCATTTTGCCCTTCTTCAACCACATGGCACATGTGGTGAAGATGGTGGGGCCCCACATGAAATGGTACCGCAGACCGAATCTGACCAATGGGCCTTTAGTGTAAGGGACCAAAGACAATACAACAGCCGAAGGGTTGGCTTAACACAGGTTTATTGCATGATGATCCGGAGGAACATGTGGTAATGGCGGATGGGTAGCTCAATATATACAGCTGGCTATACATTTGAATGTGGCTCGTTGGCAGACTATTGGTTGCTGCCTGCGTGACGTCGTAGGAGGTCACGCCCTTCTTGACCAGGTGAGGAGGTCGCGGGGAATCTTCCCGCGCTGCTGATCCAGGTGGCTTTGATCCATTAGAGCTGGACGCTCGCTACTGCCCTCTGGTGGTCACTAGCTCGCGTCCCCTTATTAAGCATACATTGATACAGGTGATGGTTATAATGTTGCACACAGAAAGGTTACATTGATAACACATGGTAAAGGTACATTGTTAAAGGCACTGCTTTACAGAACACAACAGGGCCGCAGGTTGAGAATCCCTGGTCTAGAATTCTAGTCCATGCTACAGAGTTATCTTTCCTCTCCATGTCCAACCAGACCCAAAACCCTCTTTTTGGCTATGTTTTTTTTTTAAAAACCAACTCCTTTGAATTAATGGCCTTGAAGTTTCCAATTAACTCTGCTAGGTCTCAAGGCCTTCATTGCACCTAGGGATAAAAGATTAACTCCTTCCTCTCACCACTTCAACCACAAACAGGCTTCAGATCTTTATCATACCTCCCTCCCTCCTTCATTTATTCATTTCAGTTGAACTCTATAAGGGCCACAAAGCCCATTTATCCCCCTACCATGTTTAAAAACTTTTCAAACACATCCTCTGTCTCTGCCTTCTTTTTATCATCATTCGGTTGTTTTAAAAAATCTTGTCGTAGATCAGGAATTCTCAACCTGTGTCCTGTGGGCTGGATGCGGCCCACACCACCATTTCATGTGCCCCCCCCCACTGCCTCTACCACTCCAGGAAGTGCCATGTGGTGGAAGAAGGGCAAAATGGCCGTCCGGCCCTTGAAGCTGTCTGAGGAAGCGTGACCTGGCCCCCGGCTTAAAAAGGTCAAGAACTCATGTCGTAGATGATTCATGATATTAATGTCCAGATGTTTAAAAACTTGTTTTAATTTTTGTCCCACACCTTTTCTTAATTTCCTCTCTATCTGTGTTTACCCTTATTACAAAGAACCATTTCTGTCTTTGCAATCTTTTAAATGAGTGTCTTTTCTTTACATTATCAAGGAGGAAAATTTCAAAAAGAACAGCTTGCTTAGAAGGGGACCGGGAAGTTACACGCCAATATATTTTTTGCATAATGCAGCTCCGATCATGGGGCATAATCCAAAATTTCTCCCTTTTGCCAGAAAGTACAATTTCCCAGTTTTCAGGTGCATTTTGATGTGTGTCTTCTTGCGACTGAAAAAAAATTGGGTGGGAAAAAATCTTGAAACGTAGCATTCGGTTCCTCTAGAGAAAATTCATCCGTTCCTGAATCGAGGGAGATAAAAAAAAAGCAACTCAGAGAAAAATACAGCAGTTTGTCTTTAAAGTGTCACAACGTTTTTGATTTCTTGTTTTGATTGCACTCAACAACAACAACAACAACAACAACAACAACAACAACAACAACAACAACAACAACAACAAGGCCATCTATTGAAAAATGGACTACAGGGTTCAACTCCTTCTGCTAGGCAACCAGAGCATGAAGTTGATGAGGTACTGAAAGGCAGTAAAAAACCCAGAAGAATCTGGACGAGGGAAGACAACTATTCGATTATGGAAGACTATTATCAATCTGAGCCATCAAAATGCGAATTCCAAAAATGCATGTACCAAATTTGGAAAGAAAATCACCCAGATTTAGAAGCTGGTGAGCAAAGACTAATGGACCAGAGATCTGTTATTCTGAGACACAACTTCTTCACTGAACTGGAATAACAAGAGATTGAAAGCAGATCAGTGCAAGATCCAGACCCGAGGACAGTTTATAGCTAATTCACTAATAGACAAGCAAATAGTGGAGGAAAGAGAGGAGACCAATAGGGCTACTGTGAAACCCAAAACAACTGTGAAAGTTCTTGTGACACCAATGGCCATTGTTGAATTAGTTGAAAAGATTAAACCTCAAATGAAAATGGCAGAAATAGTCTGACTGCCAAAACTGAACCAAGTTAATAAAGAAAACATGGCCAAATTTTTGAAGAAAGTGAATGAAGCTGTACAATATATTCCAACAGAAACATTAGCTCAAACAAACCAGCTAATGCATGCAGCAGCTTATGTTACCACTGAAGAACTGGGTTTGAAAGTCCAAAAGTGTCAAGGGATTAAAAAAGGAAAACCAAAATGGAAAATTTGCTTGGAGTTGAAAATTAAAAGCATTCGATCTTATTTGAGTAATCTAAAGAATCTCAGACAAGGAAATCTAAAAGATAGGAAGATCAAAAGCAGCCTGATAACAAAGTATGACTTGAGCAACAAGAGAATTGCAGTTACAGTACTGTATAATTGAAGAGTTGAAACAAAGAGTTGTGGCCATCATTGCAGAAAAGAGCAAGCGATATGACAACCGAGTACTGCAGTTTCAGAAAAATTCGCAGTTTAGAGTTAACCAACATTATTTCTGCAAGACTCTTGAAAGCAAGTGTGAAGCAGGACCTTTGTGCTTTGCACATAAGTCATCCCGGCATTGTGCACTCTAAGGCACTGGCCAGAAATCACTTCTGGTGGCCCTGGCTTGATTCGCTAATGTTTTCCTGCTTCCCCGGAAGTCTTGGGTAAATGTAACAATGATATTCTGTATATAAGATGTTATCCCTGCACCTGCCTCCTGTTCTTTGCTTCTTGCAATAAACCAATGTTGTTGTTTGATCCAGCTCTGTCCAAGTAATCCTTCCTGGGTTCAGACAAAACAATACCAGAACGCTGTAACCTTTCCCGTCGAAGCGGTATCTATTTATCTACTTGCAATTTCTTGCTTTCGAACTGCTAGTTTAGCTGGAGTCAGGATAGAAAAAAGCTCACTCCGTCAAGCAGCATTCCGGTCTCGAATTGCTAACCAGCCAACCACCTATAATAAAGCTCAGCATCTTTAACCACTAAGCTACCATGGCCCCCTTTTAAGGTGGCTTAACAAGTGAAACTACAAAATTTCTGCGCAAAAAGTAACTTTCTTTGTTCGATTCCCTGGGGGGGGGGCTTTGGAACCCTATCTGTGAGGCCTTTGAGCATACACAGAGTGCCTGGAACATTTCACTTCTCTCTTTCCCTAGTCACATGGCAGGCATGACTAGATGCTGAAATGTTGTTACCTTTCCTGCTGAAGCAGTATTTCCTTGCAAATTTCTTGCTTTTAAACTGCTAGGTTAGCAGGAGTGCATGGAATGTGGTTACCTTTCCCACTCAAGTGGTACCTGTTTATCTACTTACAAATTTTTGTTTTTGGACTGCTAGGTTGGCAGGAGCAAATGGAACACTGTAACCTTTTCCGCCAAATCAGTGCCCATTCATCTACTTCCAAATTACTTGCTTTCGAACTGCTAGGTTGGTAGGAATGCACGGAACACGGTTGGTAGGAGTGCATGGAACACAGTTACATTTCCCGGCAAAGCAGTACTTGTTTATCTACCTGCAAATTTATGCTTTCGGACGGCTAGGTTGGCAGGAGTGCGTGCAATGACGTTACCTTCCCCGCCCAAGCAGTACCTGTTTATCAGACACACACACACACACACACACACACACACACACAGGTGCTCATACACTTACACACACACAACCCAGGCCAGACATGTCCGCTCTTTCCAACTTACAAGCGGGGGACAGAATGCAAAAGGCCAGAAGCCCCCAGAATAAGTACCGGAAGGGGGGGCACCTGCGATGGGCGGAGGATGATGGCCGGGCCCGGAGGCGGCGCTGGAGAGAGGCGATTTCAGCTAAGTATCTTTGCCTGTTGAGGAGAGAAAAACAACAAGGCAGTGAGAATGCTGTTACCTTTCCTGTCAAAGCGGTACCTGGTTATCTACTTGCAAATTTCCTGCTTTTGAACTGTGAGGTTGGCAGGAGCTGGGACAGATGACAGGAGCTCACTCGGTCTTGGAGCACTTGGTTCTCAAAATTTTCTCCATTTGGCTTTGCCATGTGGCCTTGAGTTTCTTCTCCAATGTGGGGATCAATACCTTGGCTCTATCACTAAACCAATGCAATACCCTTATGCCACCTCATCCTCACATTTCAGTTCAATTTATGTGAAGAAGGCAAATTATGACAATGATGTGTGTTTCTTTGTGTGTGACAAGACTCACAAGCTTTCCTCGAGGGCGGCTTGCCTTGCATCGCACATTTCCTTCTCGGCCTCAGCCGCATCACGCGCCTCCAGAGCTTCCTTTAGCTTGAGTTCAAGTCCCGCCACCTGTTCTCGCCACTGTACCATTTCCACTGCCGGGAAAAACATTGGAAAGATTGAATGACGGAAAGGAATCAAAACTAAGACTTTTATTTGTAATATTTACTGTCAGCCAATAAATCACTTTATTATGGCCTACGACCAGCACAGTAAAACGAGGATTTTAATTCAATTAATTACTTTTAATTCAATTCATAATTCAATCCAACAATCATCTTTTTTCTCATTCCAACCTTTTACATTTCAACTTGATATGGCTGAGGTGGCTCAGTGGTTAAGAAGCTGGAAGGCCGGCAAGTTGGCAGTTCGAGACCCAGGTACTGCATGACGGATTGAGCGCCCATCTTTGTGCCAGCTCCTGCTGACCTAGAAGTTCGAAAGCAAGAAATTGCAAGTAGATCAATAGGGACCGCTTCGGTGGGGAAAATATCTTGGGGACATGAAAGGAGCCTAATTCAGGCCTCCCCTGCACAAATTTTCTCCAGCAAAAATCCTTTCAACTCAGAATAATTTCTGACACAAAATTATTATCAACTTGCTATGGTCAGCAGAGAGTAATCAACTAATGCAAAATTGGATTGAATTATGTCCCATGCTGCCTTTCACAGCTGGGTTTCCAGATTTTTTTTTCTTTACTAGGTTTTTCCTCCCTCTAACAAACCTTTACCTTTACTAATAAACATAAATTAAAGATAATGTACTGTATTTACGTTATTTGCAGTTTTAAAGCATAAATTGGCTGCTATTTTGTGCTTTGCCTCTTCTGCCAGCCCAAAACTGGTTCTCATTCTTTATCTTACTTAATTGGGTGGAAAAATAGTTACGAGGGCTCTCCGAAATATTTAAGGACACTGTTCCATCAATAGCATTTTAATTTAATTTAATAGTCATATTTATGCTGCCGCCTCCTCGCCGAGGCGTCTCTGGGTGGCTTACACGTATTTTGCTGACTTATTTATTTATTACATTTTTCTAATGCCCCTTTGGGAAATTTCCTGCTCTGTTTTCAAATGATGCTAAAGTAAAGGTGGAGATAGGTGGAAGCCAATGGTGTTACTTCTAATTTATCTGATGTTTATCTGCCTGCTTTACCTAGGAGGGCTCCATTCTGGCTGTTCACGTCCATTCCTTCGGCTTGTAAGGACAACATCTCAATCTGAAGGGCCGAGAAGTTTGCATCCAGCCAGGTCTGTAAGAGATGGTAGATTTTAATAGCTGTGTACCGTCAAGTTGATGCCAACTGATACTTTAAAATCAGGAAACCCATTTTATTTAGGCTAGGTAAAGGTAAAGGTCACCTTTGCTTGAATGCCAGTCGTATCCAACTCTAGGGTTCAGTGCTCATCTGTTTCAGAGACTTCTTGCTTTCGAACTGCTAGGTTGGCAGGAGCTGGAGCAGACAACCGGAGCTCACTTCATCGTGCAGTACTCACACACACCTCAGATAAAGTCCAAGCTCCGTTCCACAAGTTTGGACTTTATCCGAATCAAATAGGCGATGCATTGGATAACGTCCAAAAAATGGATGTTATCCGAGGTTCCTATACCAAATACCTTGGATAACATCCATTTTTAGCGGTTTTGGACTTTATGCGATGTATTATGTGTGCATGAAAACCGCGACTTTATCCGAATCAGACTTTATCCGAGGTATCACTGTATATATTTCCCTAGAAGAAGATTGAAGGTCAGAGGCCCAATCATTTGTAACAGATATTCGTTTATCGGAAAGATAAATCAATACATTCCAACACATACTTTAAACCAAGAGTTCTCAACCTTTTAATGCCGGGGGCCGGATCATGCTCCCTCAGACAGCTTCGGGGGCCGGATGGCCATTTTGCCCTTCCTCCACCACATGGCACTTCCTGGTGTGGGGGAGACGGTGGGGCACCCCACATGAAATGGTGCCATGGTCCGCATCTGGGTCATGGGCTGTAGTTTGAGAATCCCTGCTATAAAGTCAGGAAATCCAATTTGTTTTAGGCTATCCAGCCCTCTAGAATCGAAGCAAAAAATTTGCTTCGCTCCAGTTCCTTTGGAAGGAGATCGAGAGAGACAGAAGCACAAATATTTGTAACAGCTGTTTGTTTATCGAAAAGGCAAATCAACAGGTAAAACCTGTAAAGAAACAGAATTCACAGAATTTTGAGCACATATTTTGCACTACACTTTTGCAACAGTTTGATGCCATTTTAATTGCTGTGCCTCCTTTCAGTGTGATTATGGGATTTGTAGTTTGCAGAACGACTCTGAATTCTCCAGTCCTTTCCCATACAGTGAATTAGGACTGAATCCGAATCTGTCTCTTGGACTGATATCCCCAAATCCCTTAGGATGGAGTCAAGACACTTAAACCGATATCGGACTATTAAAACTGTGAATGCACAAGGTTTCAAACTAAGATGAGATCCAAAGTGGAGAAAAAGCAAATTTGCATTAGGGTAAAGCAAAAATCTTTTCCACCTAAGGGAGCACTGCTTCTAGTGAAGTGTTAACTGTCATGTCTAATTTTGTTCCCTGGATGTTTTGAAGAGCTACAAATTTGGATTTGTTTCTGACTTTTCTTTCAGAGCTTAGAGGGGTAAAAAGCATTTCCGGACAATAATTCATAAATTTTGGGACAATTTGAACCCAGAAGGGTTCTCTTCAAAACTCTATTCATCATTGCGATTAGCTAGAGAGAGGCTATTACTGATTCATTGACATCCAAAAAAATCTCTTTGTAAACAACAGTTGGAAAACAAAGTACATTTTCCATTGTGATTTAAAAGAAATGTTTTGAAATCAAGGTGTTTCCTCTGAGTGCAAGCTAAATGTCTTTTTCTTCCTGAAGGGTTTTGCATGTTTGCCTTTTGTGAAATTACTGCAATAACATTTTTCAAGGCAGATGTTTTGAAGTTTTTGTTTTGTTTTGTTTTTTGCATAAAGGTACGACCGCCGGGCTTAATTATTTCAAATTAAAACACTTTCCTCTGTCCCTTAAGAGCCAGGGTGCCCAAACCTTTCGGGCTGCAGGCCGATCACGTCGTTCAGTGGGCTGGTCACGTGGTTCCTCCCACCGGAAGTGGAAGTAAAATGCACCTTGCAATAAGTTTTGCAATAGATATGTCTTGCAACAGGGTGAGATAGATTTTAGGCTGCCATTTTCTATGCTTAAACCAAGGGTGTCCAAACTATGGCCTATGGGCCGGATGTAGTCCCCAACGCCAATTCATCCGGCCCACGCCACCCCTAACACTCCCGGAAGTAGGAGTAAAATACACTTTACTTCCACTTCTGGGAGCAACGAGGGCAGTGTGGGCCGAATGAATTGATGTCGAGGACTACATCCGGTCCACGGGCCATAGTTTGGGCACCCCTGCTTAAGAACATTTTAAGGATTCTGTCTTAGTTAAAATCAAAGATGCAAACAGAAACCTTCCAAAAGGTCTGTGTTTCTACAGAGTGATTGCTAGCATGTTGGACTGTTGGATTATGGGAATTGTAAAACAAAGCAATCACACTTGCCCCACAGTGTTTAATGCACGCTCTGGACAGTTCACAAGTTAATTAACATTTTGCCCCCATTAACATGCTGGATCCTCATTTCACCGACCTCAGAAGGATGGAAGGCTGAGTCAACCTTGAGTCCTGGTCAGGATCGAACTCACAACCTTTTGTGAGGTTGAGAATACCTGGTCTAGAGTTCTAGTCCATTTCTAAGAATGCTACATAAGTTATCTTTCCTCTCCATGTCCAAAACTCCAACCAGGCCAAAAAGGGTCTTTTGGGCTATGTTTTTTTTAACCAAACTCATTTTAATTAATCACCTTAAGGTTTCTTATTAACTCTGCTAGATCTCAAGGCCTCACTACACCTGGGGATAAAAGATTAATCCCTTCCTTCCACCACTTCAACCACAAACAGGCTTCAGATCTTTATTACACACATCCCTCCCTTCTCATATTCATTTCAGTTGACCCCTGTAAGGCAGGGATTCTCAACCTGTGGCCCATGGGCTGGATTTGGCCTGCAGCACCATTTCATGTCGGCTGCATTTGGACTCCGGGCTGCAGGTGGAGAATCTCTGCTTGGTAGCCAAAAAGCCAGCGCTGTCTGTGTTTGCAGACGTTTCAGTGGACACGTGGCAGGCATGCCTCAACGCCGGAGAGTGCACGGGATGAAGTGATCCCTATTTTCCTACTTGCAATTTCTTGCTTTCAAACTACTAGGTTGGCCAATTCTGGAGGTTCCTTGGTGTGAATACTAGATGGAAACGCATTTTGCTCAGAAATAGGCGGGGACATTAATTCCCCCATAAATCCTGTTCCTCACCCTTATCCTCCCCTTCCAGCTAAGGAGGAAACAGGATCTTGAGCGAGAACAATAAGTGATGGATATTCCAGGGAAATCTTTATTTATGTTTTGTTTTTTTGTGAGGGTTCTACCATGGCCACCAGGAAACACGTGCCAACATTGTGGCTATTGGCCTTGATTCAACTGACCTCCAGTTTCCTGGAGCCAAACTTTCTTAAACCAAAAGTTTTTTGGGTGGGGAGGGGAAGAAAGCCCTGTGGTTGGATTTTGAGTGAATACCTGGAGGCGGAGGGAAATTATACGTCTACAGGACAGGTTTTGGGCCATTTTGGGAATGAAAACATTCACCTTTTTTTTTTTGCAGGTTTCTAAAAATTCTTGGTGGGGGGGAAAGAGAAAGAGAACTCTTATCTTACTGAACCCCACAAGTAGAAAGTTTGTTAAGACAATCCATGTTAGGGTCGTGGATTAATAACTAAGTTGGAGAAGGGGCCTTTGAGGTCATCTAGTCCAACCCCATCTGCTCAAGGCAGGAATCCCAATCAAAGCAGATATGGCTTTCTTTCTTTCTTTCTTTCTTTCTTTCTTTCTTTTCTTCCTCTCCCTGCCTCCCTTCCAAAATTCTCTTTCTTTCTTTCTTTCTTTCCTTCCAAACTTTTCCCTTTCTTCCTTCCTTTCTCTCCCTGCCTCCCTTCCAAACTTCTTTCTTTCTTAGAATCATAAGAGTTGGAAAAGGTTCCCGTGACGAAGGTGGGATATGGCTTCCCACGGGATCAAGACACCACCGAGTTTTGACATCAAGCATCCGGAGCAATGGGAATTGTTCGAGATGCACTTTCGGAGCGCGCTGGCGGTTGCCGACATCACAGCTGAAGGGAAAAAACGGGCCCATCTCATCACGATGCTTGGGTACCCCGCTATGAAGCTCCTGATGAGCCTAATGGCACCAAGGAAGGTAGAGGAGATCTCCGTGAAGCAACTCCTGGCAGCGCTGCGGGGGCATTTTCAGCCAACTGTCTCCATCTTCACGGCTCGAGCTGCGTTCTGGAGAAGGGCACAGAACCCGGGAGAGTCCATGGCGGACTATGCAGCGGCCCTCCGCCTGGCCACAGGCCCATGTGATTGGGAAAACCTAGAGATTGCCCTCAGGGACCGCATGCTTTGTGGTCTGTGGGACGAAGAGACCCAACAGAAGCTCATGAACCGGGGCCATGAGCTGACTTTCCAAGAGGTACTGAAAGAAGCGCAGGCGGCCGAAGCAACGAGGGCCAGGGTGAGTATGAGTGCGTGGAGGAGTTTGACTTTGATTTTGATTTTCGAAACCGGGGTGTGTGTGTGTGTGTTTGCAGAGTGGTCCCCCACCCATCCGAGCAAGAAGAGGGGTTTTGGTTTAATCTCAGGTGCCCCCAGTTTCTCAGGGTTGGAATTCACCCCCACTTCCCCACGTTCCCAGTCAGGGGCTGCGCAACCACAACCGCGCACCCCCGTTTCCCCACGCTCCCAGCCAGGGGCTGCGCAACCCCGGCAAACTGCTAATGAGTCTAACTCTCCCATTGCAGGGCATCTCCAGCCGCAGGAAACATTCCCGCCACGGACACACCTGGACAAGAAGGGCGTGACTCCGGATGACGTCACACCGACAGTAGTCAATAGGCTACCGTGTAGCCACATTCAAAATGTATAGTTGCTGTATAAAAGGAGCTGTATCACCGACATTACCTCGTGTTCGTACTGTATGCCATGCAATAAAGATGTGTTAAGCCTTGTACGGCTGCTTCCATTGTCTTGATTCCCTGAACACCAAAGAGGCCCACATGAAATAGTGTCGTGGGCCACATTTGGCCCACGGGCCGCAGGTTGAGAATCTCTGATCTATCTCAAATGTATATATACCAGTGACACTTGGAACTCCAGGTGTTCTTGGACTTCAATTCCCAGAAGCCCAAGTCGGCATTCCTGCTGATCAGGGCTTCTGGGAATTGAAGTCTAAGAATACCTAAAATGCCAAGGTTTGCCATCACTGATATATCCTTTGTAAGCTGCCTTGAGTGGTGTTTGCACCAAAAGTGTGGGGGCATAAATGTGAATAAATGAATAAATCTATTTTTTTCCCAAGCTGAGCAAAGGTAATCTATTAGGTATGGCAGGAACCTCCATGTATAGGAGCTGAAGAGTTTGGAACGGTTGTACTTCACGGTGTCTCTGATCCAGGAAAATTAAGCCTAAATCAGGGCTTCCAAACCTAAGGCCCATGGGTCACATCTGACCCATGGTTCCATTTCATGTGGGGGGCCCACCCCTCCAAGGGCATTCAAGAAGCAAAAAGGCCACACCTTTGAAGCTGTTGGAACAAAATGGCCACCACCACCCCCCATCGTGCAAGCAGGGCAAAATGGACGTCTGGCCCTCGAAGCTGACTGAGTGTGACCCGGCCCCCGGCTTGAAAAGGTTGGGAACCCCTGGCTTAAATGCTTCCAGAGCGAACCAGTGTGGCCCATAAAAAGAGCGTGGGAAAGCTAGGTTTTGGACTAGAAAGCCCATCATCTGCACCTACCACGTTCTCCAGGCAGGCCACCAACGTCCCATTGAGCTTCTTCCGGCTCTCTTTGGCCTGGGACAGCTGTTTCAGCAGGTCTTTCTCCCGCTGGGCCAGTTCCTCCAGATGTCTGGCCCGCTCAGCTCCGTCCCGCTCGAGTTGGGCCACCCGACTAACCAGGGCTGTTGTCTCATTGGCGGCCCGCTCTTGGCAAGCTCGAAGCCGGCCGGTTGCCTCGGCATGCCGTACAGCTAGGGCCACGGAGATGGTCACAGCGGCCACCAGGAGCAAAAATCCGAAGCAACATCCCAGGACTTTGAGTGTGGCTTTAGTGGCCGAGGAAGGATCCATTGGTTTTGGTCGTCCGGTGCCCACTGAGAGCCACCTGGCATCCGCACTCCGTTGGCTATAATTTCCCCTGCGTGGGCTTTCCTGGGAGAATGGCAACCTGTCATTTAATGCTCACTGCATAAACCACAGGACAAAAGGTCACGGTATCCTATTTTTTTCCCCTGAGCTGGTTTGCCACACCTAGCAATTTCTGGGATGGTGGGTGGCACAGATCCAGGGTGTTTGGAACTGACATAAACTGTTATTGGAAGAAGGGATTCCTTAACTCACGAAAGCATCTGAGTCCAGAAGAAGAATTTTCTCCTCTTGCTCCATTTTCCAGTGAGCTTATTTTGCTGTCAGCCTGGGTTTCTTTTGTAAGTCTGAATGCTTGAGCATGAAGGTCAGCCTGAACCTAATCTCGCCAACACTTTTGTGCTTTCAGCTCTAATAAAGGGTTTGGGGCTTCTCTAAACATCTGTTTTTTCCCTTGTCGAACCTGGTTGTGTTGAAAATAAAACAACACCACACAGCGTGCCTGCCTTTCTTTTCATCCTCTCGTCTCTCGGTTCACTTCTGAGGGTGGCACGGATCCAGGGTGTTTGGAACTGATGTTACCCATTATTGGGGGGAAAGGATTCCTTAATTTGCGAAAGCATCTGAGTGCACAGGAGGAAATTTTCTCCTCTTGCACAATTTCCCCAGTGAGCTTTGTTTCATTATCACTCAGCCTGGGCTTCTTTTGCATGTCTACGTTGATTTAGTCCAGGGATTCTCAACCTGTGGCCCATGGGCCAGATGCAGCCCATGGCACCATTTCATGTGACACCCCACCTCCATCACACCCAGAAGTTCTATGCGGTCGGGGAAGGGCAACATGGCCATCCAGCCCCCGAAGCTGTCTGAGGGAGCATGACCCGGCCCATGGCTTAAAAAGGTTGAGAACTGATCTAGTCTCGCTGAGGCTTCCAATTAGGCAGCGTTGCTAATTAGGTTTTTAAGGATAGATTCTCCTTAATGAACTAGGGCCCCTTAAAAGGGCTCCCACATGCCGGTTCCCTTTTCATCCTCCAGTAGAGAGCATTTTGTGTGGACTTCAGAGAAATCATGTGGCACATGGATCCTTGCAGCTATATAAATTGGAAAATTAAATTAAATTTAAATTAAATTAAAATTAAATCCTTGCTCCAAGTAGTCCTGGTGACGTTCGAACCAAGAGACGATAGAATGAAAAGAAAGACAAGGCACCCTTTGTGATGTTGTTTTATTTTCAACACAACCAATGCTCAACAATGGAAAAACAGAAAGAAAGAAAAACCCTAACTGGAAATTGTTCCAGAGGAGAAAATCTCATCCTCTGCACTCAGATGCTTTCAAGAGTTAAGGAATTCCCTCTTCCATAACGGGTGAGGTCAGTTGTTCCCATCCGCGATATTATTTCGGTTTCAATGGCTTTGACTGGGGTGTCCCTTTTTTCCAACTGGAATGTTGAGAGAAAAACAGATGTTTTCCTTACTGTTGTTTTGTTTCAAAGATGGCTGCATTTGCAGGATGAGCTAATTTTGGTTTTTATTTTGGCAGCCGATGAGTGTAGAAGAAGAAAACTAGGGGGGAGGAGGAGGAGGAAGAGTTGCAATGAATAGAGAGGGTGTAAAACTAGTGCAAATTTGTGCTGGTGCCACAACTGGCCAATTATTATTTTTTAACTTGCAAAATTAATGACTTTTATTTCAGCCTGGTAGGTTCCCACAATCGCTTATGGTGTGTGTATGTGGTTTCCCAAGAGACAAAATGTTGTTGTGAGTGACCCCTGTTGTAGTGTTGCATATTTTACAGCAGTATGGTGCGGATTCTTTCATTAAGAGCCGTTAGTCTTACAAAAGACACGCTCTTTTAGGGAGAAAAAATAGACTGGAACTCTTTTGTTATGTGCAGATGAACAGAACTGCTTGTCTTTTGATTCAAATCAGTAACTCTTTCCTCTGGTTGCTTTTTATCAAAAGTTACACTGGAAACGTGTACTCCGAATTAAAATGGCTCTGAGTATATTCTGACTTGAGGACCTTGCTCCAAGCACCAAATCTGAACTCCCTGTCCTTCCTTGCCTCAAACATGCCATCTTTTAAACAACCAGTTTTGGGTTCCTGCAGAAGCGGTACTTGTTTATCGACTTGCAAATTTCTTGCTTTCGAACTGTTAGTTTGGCAGGAATGCACGGAACACTGTTATCTTTCCTGCCAAAGTGTTACCTGTTTATCTACTTGCAAACGTCTTGCTTTCGAACTGCTAGATTGGCATTAGCACATGGAACACCATTACCTTTCCCGCTGAAGTGGTACCTGTTTATCTACTTGCATACGTCTTGTTTTCAAACTGCTAGATTGGCATTAGCACACGGAACACCATTACCTTTCCCGCTGAAGTGGTACCTGTTTATCTACTTGCAAGCGTCTTGCTTTTGAACTGCTAAGTTGGCATTAGCACACAGAACACCATTCCCTCTCCCGCTGAAGCAGAAACTGTTTATCTACTTGCAAATATCTTGCTTTCGAACTGCTAGGTTGGCAAGAGTGCTCAGTACACCACTACCTTTCCCACTGAAGTGATATCTGTTTATTTGCAAATGTCTTGCTTTCAAACTGCTAGGTTGGCATTAGTGCACAGAATGTGGTTACCTTTCCTGCCAAAGCTGTGCCTGTTTATCTGCTTGCAAATTTCTTGCTTTTGAACTGCTAGATTGGCTAGATTAACATAGACGGGAGCTCGCTCCGTCGTGCAGCACTCGGGTCTCGAACTGCTGACCTGCCGACCTTCCAGTCCTCCAGCTCTGTGTCTTAACCACTAAGCCACCGCAGTTATATAGTAATGTATATTTAATATAAAAAAAGGAGATGAAGGAGAATAATTCTAGTAGTAAATCAAATATGCAGTAATCTCTCCCCGGATTTCTGCCCATCACGGTGTAGGAGAAAGGTGTGCTGACGGCCGAATGACCGTTGTGACTCTGTCCACGTGCAAAGTTCTACTCCATGGTGATGACGGTGCTTACAAGATTCTTCTCTAAGCAAAGTTTACAGGTTTTTCAAACCAGGAAAGTCACAGCAATGGCCGAGACCATGAGCAGTGCCATGCCGCCGTGGCAGAGGTGACCGCTATCGGACCAAAGTTTTTGCTGTTGATGGAAATGTTGGATGATTTCTCTCTGTTGGATGCTGTAAAGTAGAAGAGGATTGGGGGAGAGACAGAAACCAGGTAAGGCAGTTTCAAAAAGAAGCATTTCCCCCCAAAAAAATTATTTTAAAAATTTAGCCTTATAGGGCGGTTTAGAAGTATGAAATGCTTTGCTTTACATCAAGGGTTCCCTACCGTTTCAAGCCCGGGGGTCGGGTCACGCTCTCTCAGTCAGCTTTGAGGGCCGGATGGCCATTTTGCCCTGCCTGCATGATGGAGGGTGGGGGTGGGGTGGCCATTTTGCCCCAACAGCTTCAAAGGGGCAGGCATTTTGTTTCTCCAATTCCCTTGGAGGGGTGGGGGCCACATATAATGGCATTGTGGGCCAGATCTGGCCTGTGGGCCTTAGGTTGGGAACCCCTGCTTTACATCTCCCATTTAAAAATAATCAGGAGGTCCAGTTTAATCTGAGACTCAAAACTAGATGATAATAGTTAACACGTCATTGGAAACAGCCTTTGGAGTTAAAAGACCTTTGGTTTATCCTCACACAAATGTCTCCCCACCCCCCACCCACACTGCTTTTGCATATTTTTATTGGGTTTTTTTTAAAAAAAATACAAAATAAGAAATGAAGATATAGAGATAAAAAATACACATGGACTTAACAAAAAACAACAACAACTCAGCAACATTATAAACAAATGTTTGCCCCATCACCCAGTGTGACAATATAGAAATTTTCCTACCTATTTTCTCTTTCAGTCTTATTAAACTATGTATATGTTCTTTATTTCCAAAACAGTTTATATTCTTGGCCTGGTTTTACTCTTTTTCTCTTCGCTAAAATAGGTTCAAGAAATTCTCCCCATATCCCCTTAAAATCTGATTACTGTATTATTATTATTTTAAATCCCCCCTTTTCAACATCCTCAGACGAATTTCCCCAACTCTACATGCTGCAAATTTGGGTCCTTTTTTAAATTTTGCGATGGACCATCAATGTTAAACCTTAAGTTATATTTGGAAGCCAGGCTGAGCTTTGAAGGAATAGCATCTCTAGAAGGAAAGCACACATGAAGACCTGCAAATATCACATTACCTCGTTTCATTCAACATGTGGCTGAGTTTTAGGATTGTTTGTTTATTCATTCATTCATTCATTCATTTATTTGTTTATTACATATATATCCCACCCATCTGGAATGATGATGATGATGACGACAACGACGACAACGACATCATCATCATCATCATCATCATCATCATCAACAACAACAACAACAACAACAACAACAACAACAACAACAACAACAACAACAACAACAACAACAACAACAACAATAATAATAATAATAATAATAATAATAATAATAATAATAATAATAATCCACTTATACCCTGACCCCCATCTGATTCATCCCCACTATGGGCTGCTACTAACAATATATAAAATCATAACACAATCAAAAAATGACATCTTAAAATCACACCATTTTTTTAAAAAATCCTGCTCTGGATGGCTTACAACATTTTAAAAAAAACCTTTACAATAAAAATCAAAACAAATTGAATAAATTATGACTATTGACAAGAACAAATTTAATTTAATAGATGTATATACTGCCCTATCCAATGGACTCTGGGTGGTGTTCACAAGTTTAAAAATAGCAATATGTTTTTAAACCTTTTTTCTCCATCCCAAAACCTAACAGAAATGTCCTCAAATTGCCTCTTTCCACCCATCTTTTAACAATGCAGACAGGCTCACTTACTTGAGCTCTTCAAGTTTCTTTGTCCAGTTTTTCAGGACCAGAAGCTCGCCTGTTCAAATGGAGGCAAAGACAGAAAGGGGAGAGTTGTCATCCCTAAAAATGGTTATTTGCCTGCCCCAAATTTCCCCAGAAAAGATATTGCTGCAGACTAAATTACGCTGCTATATAGACCTATTTATCTACTTGCAATTTCTTGCTTTCAAACTGCTACATTGGCAGGAGCTGGGACAGATGATGGGCGCTCATTCCATCGTACAGCACTGCCAACCGTCCAGTCATCAAAGTTAGCATCTTAACCACCAAGCCAGTGCAATTTACAGAAGTGCAAAGTGGCTTGAGAAGTTAAGACACTGAACCTGAAAACTGGAAAGGTCAGCAGTTCGAGACCTGAGTACTGCACCTCAGAATGAGCTGCCATCTCTGTCCTAGCTCCTGCAGTTCGAAAGCTAGAAATTGCAAGTACAGTCCAACCTTGAGATAAGAACGGTTCGACTTAAGAAAAACTTGAGATACATCCAGGAATCTTGGGGGCGGGGGGGCGGGGATCAGGTTCAAGATACACATTTTCAATAGGATTTTTTGAGATACAAAATTCAATGCATTCCCATGAGAAATTCAAGAGAAGAATTTTTCAAGATACAACCAAACTCGAGGAACGAACTAAATTTGTATGTAGAGGTTTGACTGTCGATAAATAGGGACCACTTCGGTGGAGATGTAAACAGCTTTCCGTGCACTCAGGCCTGCCACGTGCCTGCCACGTGCAAAGTTTTTCAAAGTTGAAAGGAAATTAAACCACCACTCTGTATCAAAAGCCTGCCTTAAAGGTTTTTATCAAGTGGTTAAGATGCTGCCGGGGAGGCGGAAGGTCAGCCGTTCGATACCCGAGTACTGCAGGACAGAATGAGCGCCCGTCTCTGTCCCAGCTCCTGCCAACCTAGCAATCCAAAAGCAAGAAATTGCAAGCAGACAAATAGGGACCACTACGGTGGGAAGGTAAACAGAGTTGCGTGCACTCCGGTGTCTAGTCATGCCTGCCACATGTCCACGGAAATGTCTACAGACACAGACAGCGCTGGTTCTTTGGCTATAAACAGAGATAAGCACTGAACCCTAGAGTCGGATATGACTGGCTTTTGAGCAAGGGTGACCTTTACTAAAGAGGGAAACCTTCTCACCTTCCACGGCTTTACTTTCTAATTCCTTCTGGCGGAAACGTGTGTTTAACCGAACCACTTCGGTGTTGAGGGTGGAGACGTTAGCTTCGAGGAATTTCTGTGCCGAGAAAGGAGAAAAAAAGAAATATTTCTGTTAGTTTGTGATTCTCACAACTCAAAAACAACACAACCACAACTTCCCCATCCCGACTTCATCCTACCTATGAGCCCTGGTGGTGCAGGGGTTAAAATCTGCTGCACTGCAAACAAAAGGTGGTGAGTTTGATCCTGGCAGGGATCAAGGTTGACTCAAAGCCTCTTCCAGCCTTCTGAGGGTCACACTCTCTCAGTCAGCTTCGTGGGCCGGATGGCCATTCCTCCCTGCCTGCACCATGGTGTGTGTGTGTGTGTGTGTGTGTGTGTGTCTGCTTTGTCGCAACAGCTTCAAAGAGGCAGACATTTTGTTTCTCGAATGCCCTTGGAGGGGTGGCCGGCCACATGAAAGCATGTCATTGGCCGGATCCGGCCCACAGGCCTTAGATTGGGAATCCCATACATAGATAGATAGATATTTTGCTGTTTATTTTATTTTGTATTTTGTTCTATTGGTTGATATTTATTAACAGGTTAGTCTTGCGACCTTATCAATAAAATCTGAAAAAAATTAATTAAATAAATACAGCATGATAAAATTCAATCCAATGTATATAGTGGTAACAGAAACTGAATATAAACCGAAAAATGCAGTACAATACGTAATAGGATTTCTATGATACATATGTGATGATTCAACAGACACTCGCTTACAGGACAACCCGATTTGTTTAATATATTGGGTTCTTTTTCTGTTGTGTTGTTTGGCTTTGTTTGTCTGTGCATATCCCAGTTGGGCAGCATAAAATCGTGATCAATCAATCAATTCTCCACCAAATGGAAACATGGAGTGTGTTGTTGTTTTTTGTGTGGTCCACACATACAACTTCCCCAACACATCTCCGAGGACAACAGATTTAGCTGTTTAACAGAGGGGAGATTTCAAATCCCTGGAAACTGGGATTTAACCGTTCCAAAGGGTTCATCCTTTCCTCTTATGTAACAGGTTAAAAATGACCCAGTTTTACTGATTTGCTCAGATTTTTGAGCCTTTTGCCAACTGAGCTGTTCGAAAGCAAGGAATTTGCAAGTAGCTAAATAGGGACCACTTCGGTGGGAAAAAGATCGGGGTGGGTGGGACATGAAAGGAGCCTCATTCGGGGTGTCCCCTGAGCGGAGTTTCTCCAGCAAAAATCCTTTCAACCCAGAATTAATTTCTGACCCAAAATTATTATTACAATGTTAGCCACTCGTAGTGGTAGTGGGATATAAATGCAATAAGAGAGAGAGAATAACATTAAGTAGATAGATGGATAGAGAGGTAGAGAGATACGGTATAGATATATAGAATAACATTAAGTAGGTAGATAGACAGGCAGACAGGAAATCAAAATACAGTAAAACCTCGATTAAAATAATTAATGTGTTCCCCATGACGTTTCTTACAGCGAAAATTACGTAAACCGAATTGCCCATAGGAATGCATTGCATGCAATTTCCCATAGGAATGCATTGAAAACCAAAATGTATGTTAATCAAAACGTGGTTTCCCATAGGAATGCACTGGAAACCAATTAATCTGTTGCGGGGGGCGGAGGGATTCCTTAAACCGAGCCACTATTTTTTTACGGATTTTCTTTTGTTATGTGATTTTTATGTTAACTGAGCCGTTTGTTAACCGAGGTTCCACTGTAGATAGATGGATAGACAGAGAGACAATCAAGATATATAGAAAGACAGAGAGACAATCAAGACAGACAGACAGACAGACATAAAGGCAGGCAGGCAGGCAATCAAGATAGACAGACAGACAATCAAGATAGATAGACAGATGGACAGGCAGGCAGGCAATCCAGATAGATAGATAGAAAGAGAGAGAACAACTTTAAATAGATAGACAGAGGGGGGGAGACTGATAGACAGACAGACAGACAGATAGGCAGGCAATCTAGACAGAAAGAAAGAGAGAATAACTTTAAATAGATAGACAGAGAAGGGGGCAGACAGACAGACAGATAGATACTGTAGATAGATAGATAGATAGATAGATAGATAGATAGATAGATAGATAGATAGATAGATAGATAGAATAACATTAAGTAGAAAGAAAGAGAAGAACATTAAATAGACAGACAAATTCGGGTCTCCCCTAATAAAGACAGGGCCCTGGTATAGATGTTGAAGTCTTTAAATCCTTGTGGCCAATGGTGGGCCATTGCTTTCTATGTTTGTTTGTTTGTTTGTTTTGGGGGGGAATGGCACACGGGCCCCAGAAAGCAGGCTCAGCCTTACCGTGCGGTTGAGGCAGGATTTCCAATACTCGGTGGCCACGGGCAGCGTCCACTTCTCCTTATCCAGTGAGGCCAACATACTCCCATCCAGTGGCCAAATGTCCGCCTTGCCTCGCTCCCCGGGGCGCCGGGCAAAGTGGGCCAGCCCACCGGCCAGGATAAGGATAATGGCCAGTTCAACGATGGAGACGGTGACCCAAATCTTCCGGCTGTTCCACTGGAAGATGGGTGCTCCCTCCGCTTCGCCCATGGCCCGGTCCAGATGTGCAAAACTGGACCTTTTGAGACCAGAAAACAAGAGTTGTAGACTCAGAATGCACCGACGCTTCAAATCAACCAGACTCAACGGATTGCAAATAATCTCATATTTTCCTCTCTTTTTTTGCAAAACGCAGAATTTAGGTTTCTTGAGTGCCCCGGAAAAGTTCAAGGTTAAAGTTTCAGCATCTGGAAAAATCCCTACCAGGTTTTCCCGGGGAAAGGACCCGTGTTTGAGCCGACCTGGACGGTCGAGCACCAAGCGGCCGAGAGATTAAGTGTGGAAAGGCAGCCGGAGGGATGCTATTTTTGGAAAGTCCATTCTGTGTTGTGTGTCCGGCTGAGCTCATGTGGAAATTAACAAACAGGAGGAGGAGGAATCCAGGCTTTAAGGGACGTCCAGATAGATTGGAATAGCTTTTGGTACAGCTGTTTTGGTGCAAAGCAAAGCAATCACACTTATAAACCTTTCCCTGTAATGCTGAGTGCACTTTCTGGGCGGTTCACACGCTAATTAGCATTTTATGCCCCCCATTCACATTGCCGGGAGACTCATTCGACCATCCTGGAAAGGATGGAAGGGGCCGAGTCAACCTTGATCCCCATCAGGATCGAACTCATAATGTTCTGGTTGACTCCTATACCTGCACTTAGCAAGGGGGCGGCGTTAGAAATATGATTACATAAATAAATAAATAATTTACTTTCTAGGCCAGGGATTCTCAACCTGTGGCCTGTGGGCCAAACCACTGCCTCACCACACCTGAAAGTGCCATGCAGTGGGAGGAAGGGCAAAATGGCCGTCCGGCCCCTGAAGCTGTCTGAGGGAGTGTGACCCAGGCCCCGGTTTTAAAAGGTCGAGAACACCTTGTCTAGGGGGTTCACAAGTTAATTAGTATTTTATGCCCCCATTCACATGCCGGGAGACTCATTTAACAGACCAAAGAAGGCTAAGAGTCAACCTTGAGCGCTGGTCAGGATCAAACTCACCAATCTTTTGGTTGCAGGACAGCAGTTTAAACACTGCCTCAACAGGGGTAGTTTTACCCCAAATAATGGATTTATTGGGGTCTGAGAGATCAGAGATTAGGAAGGGTGGTTTATAAAAAGAGGATTTTCCCTCCCCTCCATCTTAGTCTTACTCTCTCTCTACCCCATAAGCAAGAGAGCAAACTTGGGCAGCTGGATTGGTGTCGATCCTCGAATAGGGAGTAGGTCTTTTGTAAGGTTAAGGGCTCTTGATTGCTAATGCCCAGCCAAACCACTTAAACCAATGCTTCCCAAACTTTGGTCCTTGGATTTCAATTCCCCAAAGCACTGGTCGCCCAATGGACTGACTGAGGCTTCTGGGAATTGAAGTTCCCCAGTGGGGCCTGGGCCCCACCTTGGGAACCATTGCTCTGAAATGACCTTATGGTAGAAATCATGCAACATCTGCCCTGTCTCTCCATCCATCGGTTGTCTGTCCAGAGCTGTTTTTTGAGGTTTTCTTTAGGGTTAGCCTGGCTCGAGGTGGCTGAGTGGTTTAAGACGCTGAGCTTGACAACCGGAAGGTTGGTCAGGCCAGCAGTTCGAGACCCGAGTGTTGCATGACAGAGTGAGCTCCCGTCTGTCCCAACTTCTGCAAACTTGGCTAGAAATTTGCAAGTAGATAAATAGGTACTGCTTCGGCAGGAAAGGTAACAACATTCTGTGAATCTAATCGTGCCTGCCACGTGACCACGCGAATGTCTGTGTTTTAATGTTAGCTTTTGTGGGTCAGTTCCTCTTCGTCTGAACTGTAATGAGTTACAGTTAGCCCAGCAAAAAGGATAACACAATCCCTTTTTTTGTTCGTGAGGTAGCTGTGATTTCCTCAATGCAGGGAGTAATTTATGCTAAGTAATTGTGAATGCTGGAATCAGCAGTTCGATTCCCGAGTACTGCAGGATGGAATGAGCTCCCGTCTTTGTCCCAGCTCCTGCCAACCTAGCAGTTCGAAAGCAAGACATTGCAAGCAGATAAATAAGGACCACTTTGGTGGGAAAGGTAAACTGTGTTCCGTGCACTCCGGTGTCTAGTCATGCCTGCCACATGACCATGGAAATGTCTAGAGACGCAGACAGTACTGGCTCTTTGGCTTTGAAACGGAGATGAGCACTGAACCCTAGAGTCGGATACGACTGGCTTTCAAGCAAGGGCTACATTTACCTTTGATTGTGAATGAATTCCCTTTGAGGAGGGGCGTCTCCAGTGGTGGGCATGATCTGGCAGGTTCGCACCAGTTCGCCAGAATCAGTAGCACTAGCAGAAATTCTGGCTGTTCCCGGCCACACCCAAGTTTTGAAATAAAGTAGTCCTAATTTAAGGCAGGGCTTTCTCCCTAGCCACGCCCACCATACCACGCCCACAGTGTGGTAGCACATTTTTTTGAGCCCGCCACTCTGGGGTGTCTCACTCAGCGAATCAGACGAGGGCATTGATTGTTTCTGCATCAATTTCTCTTGTGTGCCCAGTATTATTGTATACTTATTTTGTGATTTGTAAACCGCCTTGAGTTGCCTTAGGGTAAGGAAGGCGGTATATAAATAATAAATAATAATAACAAAAATTGTCCAAGTTAAAAGTGCCAGAATTAGTACCCTATTTTGGTTTTTATTTTGATTTAATTCCATTCTTCCCCAATTTTTAACCTTTTCAGTTTCACCAACCAAACAGACCGTGGCCTGCAGCGCCCTCTGGTGGTTGTGGCCGGCCAGGCGCATTTGCAAACTTTTAGGGTGGATTTTTAGAAGAATTCAACTGCTTACATTACTGAGCAGCATTTCAGCTGCTTAATTTGAGCCAATTCATCGAGGAATGTGTCGGTTGCTCTTTCTTTCTTGCTTGCTTGCTTTCTTTCTCTCTGCCTCCCTTCCAAACGTCTTCCTTCCTTTCAAACTCCTTTTCTTTCTTTCTTTCTCTTCCTCCCGCCCTCCCTCCCTCCCAAACTCCTTTTCTTTCTTTCTTTCTTTCTCTCTGCCTCCCTTCCAAACTTCTTCCTTCCTTCCAAACTTCTTTATTTCTTTCTCTCTCTCTCCCTCCCTCCCTCCCAAACGCCTTTTCTTTCTTTCTTTCTCTCTGCCTCCCTTCCAAACTTCTTCCTTCCTTCCAAACTTCTTTATTTCTCCCTCCCTCCCTCCCTCCCAAACTTCTTTATTTCTTTCTCCCTCCCTCCCTCCCAAACTCCTTTTCTTTCTTTCTCTCTGCCTCCCTTCCAAACTTCTTTCTTTCTTTCTTTCTTTCTCTCTCCCTCCCAAACTCCTTTTCTTTCTTTCTTTCTCCCTGCCTCCCTTCCAAACGTCTTCCTTCCTTTCTTTCAAACTCCTTTTCTTTCTTTCTTTCTTTCTTTTCCTCCCTCCCTTCCTCCCTCCCAAACTCCATTTCTTCCTTCCTTCCTTCCATCATCAACTCTTCCATATGTCCCTTATCAACCCTTCCTTCCTTTTTTCCCTTCCTCCCTTCCAAACTGTCTTTCATTTACTCAGAAACATTCCTTCCTCCCTTGGTAACTCTTTTTTCATTACTGGTTAATTTAGTTATCTGACATGTTTTTTTTTTGGGGGGGGGGAAAGTCAACAATTGAGGAAATTAAGCAACCAAACAAGTTGGCCAGAGAATTAGGTAGGCAGGGTTTCGTTGTAAATCTAATTTATTTAGAGGCATCCCCCCACCCTCTGGAAACAGACCTTCTTCCATAAATGAAATGGCGTTCACACACAAACACACAAACAAAAATTTAGGCAACTCATAGAATCCATCTACACAACGGATCTTGGGGGACATGAAAGGAGCCTCATTTGGGCGTCCCCTGAGCGGAGTTTCTCTAGTAAAAATCCTCTCAATCCAGAATAATCGATTGATTGATTGATTCGACTTATATGCCGCCCTCTCAGCATATGCCGACTCAGGGCAGCTCACAAAAATCACAACATATCAAACATTACAGTACAATAAAATATAACAATACAGTAAAATGTAAATGTGATAAAATGTAACAATGCAATAAAAATAACAATGCAATAAAATGTAACAGTGCAATAAAATGTAAAAGGCCAACACATACATTATGGCAAAGGGACCATCATCTCCTGAATCAGCCACTGGCCCTCCCCAGCTGTTCCTCCTTCCTCAGGCCGGGTGGGTGAGGGTCCAGGGACCAGAGCAAGCAGTTTTTAAATGGGCACTGGCCCTCCCTGGGTGGTTTCTGACTCAACATTTATTTTTAACACCAAACAGGCCATTTGGATTGCTCCCGTGCAATTCAAAACTAAAAATAATAATAATCCTTTTTTCCCTTTTAATTTATTTTAAGATTCTTTTTTAAAATGTAAACATAAATCACTCTTCACAAAATATAAACATAGCAATAAATTATTACCATATATACTCAACTATAAGTCATCCCAAATATAAGTCGAGTCTCATTTTTGGACCTCATTTTGGGGGCTGAAAACCCCGACTTATACTCGAGTATATACGGTATATAAACTATTTTATCTCATCCATGTTCCAGGACATTGATTATAAATCATTGTTTTTTCCAAGACTTCCATGTTTAAACAGGGGGTTGTTTGGGCATCTCCATCCTGAAGCCAACAGGTTGTGAGTTCGATCCTGACCAGGGATCAAGGTTGACTCAACCTCTTCCATCTTTCTTCCAAGGTCGTTCAAATGAGTCCCCAGCATGTTTATAAGGGCAAAATACTAATTAACTAGTGAACCACCCGAAGAGGGCACTACCATATATACTCAACTATAAGTCATCCTGAATATAAGTCGAGGTACCTAATTTGGACCTCTAAAACTAGGAAAATAGATTGACCCGAGTATAAGTTGGGGGTGGAAAATGCAGCAGCTGCTAGTGAGTTTCAATAATTAGAATGCATGAAAATACAGTAAAATTAATTAATTTAGACATTTGTGTGCTTGTGTTTTTGAGTGTTTATGTTGACCCAAGTATAAGTCGAGTCCCATTTTTGGACCTCATTTGGGGGGGGGGCTAAAGACCCGACTTATACTTGAGTATATACGGTGACTGCTACGGGGCGAGATATATAATTCAGCCAGAATGCTGTGAGTTCAATCCTGGTGAAGTTCAGGTTTGACTCTTTCCATCCTTCTGATCTTAACCAAATGAGTCCCTAGCATGTTCATGAGGGCAAAAATGCTAATTAACGTATGAACCACCCAAAAAGTGCACTACTAAGGGATAGGGGGTAGGTATATAATTCTAATTGCTAATTGTTATCCACCCTAATCCTGCAGGGTTGTTGTGCTGGAGAGCTAATTAAATCCCCTTTGTCTGCCCTTAGAAGCCTTTATTTACAACAACTGACATAGACAAAAATAAGAAGAATAACAACAGCACCACCAGGAGCAACCCAGGACCAGCTGTCATCCTGGAAATGCTCACAGTTGCAAGCAGACTTTTGCTGGGTTTGGCACCAGAAGACATCTTCTTGGCACTTCGCTCTGATAAATTAACAAATGGGTTAATTGGTATGTAGGAAATTCATTTTTCTCTCCTGACCCCTCCCTCTCCCCACAAGAGCAAAGCACCCGATGTTGCAGCTCTTTATGGTCTTCATTTCTCAAGAAGTTGGGGTGGGCTGGTTTTAGTCCGAACTTTAAAGGAGTTGCATTGTAAAGTTTGTATTCTGACTCTCAGGGCTCATCTTCATTTACAGCCCAAACACCAGTGCTGTCTGTATCTGCAGACATTTCCGCAGTCATGCAGCAGGCATGACTAAACAAGGAACACTGTCACCTTCCTGCCAAACAAGTACCTGTTTATCTACTTGCAAATTTCTTGCCTACGAACTGCTAGGTTGGCAGGAGCTGGGACAGACGACGGGACGCTCACACAATTGTGCAGCACTCATGTCTCGAACTGCTGGACATGTGGCAGGCAGGACTAGACATGGAACGCTGTTACCTTTCCCACGGAAGTGGTTCCTATTTAGCTCCTTGCAATTTCTTGCTTTTGAACTGCTAGGTTGGCAGGAGCTGGGGCAATGATGGGAGCTCACTCCATCGTGCAGCACTCGGGTCTTGAACTGCTGACCTGTTGACCTTCCAGTTGTCAAGTTCAGCGTCTTCACTGCTAAGGCACCACAGTCCCATAACACACAGTTAGACATACCCAAAGGCTTTCTTACCTATCATTCCGGATGTTCTGGAGGTTTTGCTGAACACTCTCTATTTCCCCTTTTAAAAAGAAGAAAAAGTCAGCAATAAGATTTCTTCCGTAGCGTCCTTTTGCTTCCGAAGCACCCACCCCTTTCCTATCCTTAGGAGTGAAAACCACAGACTTCAGAGTGTGTTATTCCTCCCTGACACTTCACAATTCCCTTGTGACGGACAACAAAACTGTGCATTATAAGCGACCTGTCATTGGAAGGGGATGTTTCTTAAGGGCTGATCTGCTGTGATTGTCACAGCCGGAAATTATTATTATTATTTTACTTCCTGGAGTTTGTCAAAGCACTCACTTGGTCTTGAAGACTTACCATATGTACTCAAGTATAAGATGTGTTTTTAGCCCCCAAAATGAGCCCCAAAAACATGACACGGTTTATACTCGAGTCAATGTCCATGAGGGTCCCAAGGCCGCACCAAATTGAGATGCGCCAACTATTTAATTAATTTTACTATATTTTCATTAATATTTTGATTATATTGAAACTCACTAGCAGCTGCTGTATTTCCCACCCTTGGCTTATCCTCGGTTCAGTCTATTTTCCTGGGGTTTAGGTCAAAATTAGGTACTTTGGCTTATATTCGGGTTGGCTTATATTCGAGTATATATGGTAGATCCCTTTTTGCTCCTCCTGTGCCCTCTTAAGTTTTGACACCCCAGGTGGGAAACTCAGATTGCCCCACAACAGCAGGAGTGCTGACTTGGGCTTCTGGGAATTGAAGTCCAAAGGACACCTGGAGTGCCAAGGTTCACCATCACTGTTCTGGAGTAATCCTTCCATCCTAAACCCAACCCGACATTTTCATTTCACTCACCTTTGAGTTTCTCGTTCTCTGCCTGCTGATATTTCGATTCTGCATTGTAGCTCGCGATTTTCTCCTCCTAGCAAGTGAATAAGGGGATGGGTGGGCAAGAAATTGGGTGGGGTGGGGCTTTTAATTAATAATTTCAAAATTCTGTGCAGAGAGAACTGCTTTCACCAGCTCAACAAATCCCCACAAGAGGGGCGGCGGCGAGATTTCCAACCTTCCTGGCCTCCTGATTTCTTCATCACTCTTGGTTGTATTAAAACAGGAGTTTATATTTTGTATTTGTATTTATATACTGCCTTCCTCACCCTGGGGTGACCCAAAGCCAAAACCTTTTAAAGCCAGGGGCCGGGTCATGCTCCCTCAGACAGCTTCGGGGGCCGGATGACCAGTTTGCCCTTCCTCCACCCCATGGCACTTCCTGGTGTAATGGTGGCATTGCGGGGGGGGGGGGGACATGAAATGGTACTGTGGGCCACATCCAGCCCATGGACTGCAGGTTGAGAATCCCTGTATTAAAGGAAGACTGTTCTTATATATGGAAGTTCTCTTTAACTTGTTCCAATAAGCTGAGTGGAGTGGGCTCAAACCAGGGACTGCCACCACACAGACATCTGTCCTGGGTTGAGGCCACCTTGTCTATACTTCGCCCTAACATTAAAATTATTTAATATCTCTAAGTAATTTAATAGATCTTAGCCCAAAGGCCAAGAAGGCGTGCATCTCAAATGTCGAAAAGTCGGGCAGCCCAGTTTTCTGTCATTTTTACCACACTTTTTCTGGATGGGCTTTATAACCCTTCTTTCTTTTAAATATTTTTTTAAAAAATTAAGTTTGAAAACACATAGAAAAAATACACACATAAAATATGGAAGGCAAAAAATATTCTTCCTTTTTCTTAAAAAAAGTATATTTTGTAATATTTAGCAAGCGCTATAGTGCTAAACTGAGAAGCGATATACAGGAACAGACAGACAGACAGACAGATAGGATAACATTAAATAGATAGATAGAGAGATAGATAGATAGATATAGATATGATGCATGAGTGGATGATAGAGAGAGAGAGAAAGAAAGCCTCAGTCATTTCACCAAAGCACAGATCAGCCAATGGACTGACTTAGGCTTCTGGGAATTGAAGTCCCCACCCCCACCCCCCGTGGGGACTGAGCCCCACCTTGGGAACCCCTGGTCTATGAGCTCCACTTTCCGTGGAGGGGTTTGTTGCAGGGTGAATCTTTCTTTTAAAAAAGAAGCAAAATTGCAAAATGGTTTTCTTTTACCAGTTGGGTGTGGCAGGAATCCCGTTGTCTTAGGGTCTCTTTGAGTTTCTTGTTGGCCAACCTCAAGTCAACTTGCATCTGGCCTTGGATTGTGGATTCTTCCAGCTGTTTCTGGGTCTTGGAAAGGGTTTGGTTCATAGCATCCAACCGTCCACGAAGGTCTTCCATGTCCATCCTTGCCTCTTCCAGGTGTTGTGTGGTGTCCACCAGTTGGCCACGGAGGGCTTGGTGTTCCTCTCCCAACTTCGCCTTCTCCTTTCTTATCGACTCCATCTCCATCTTCAAAGAGGTGATGTTAGCCTTCAAAGCGGAGATTTCCTTTCGCAGCTCTGAATTTTCATCCCGGAGTCTGCGGTCAACTTCTGGGCAAACCTCTGGTACCTGCCGGGCCAAAATAAGAACAGTGATCACAAAAAGGGTCAAAAAGATCACAGCACACCAATAATGCTTTTTCCACCGCGTGGCATAGAAGTGCGAAATTTTTTGGGAAAGTTGGTGGGCCTTTTCCTTCGCATCTTCCATCGACATGGAGAGGCGCTGGTAGGAGGACTGGGAACCCATTGGGTCTCCTGAAGCAAAGCGGTTCAAAACTGGCCAGAGAGAACCAGAGTTTCTTCCTTCTCTGGTATTATCATCATCCTCTCCTCCTCCTCCTCCTCTGTCTTTAAATTCCTTTCCCCTGTTCAGAGAATTCACGTGGTTAAAGAGGAGGCATCATGTCCAGGCTGGCCTCCGAGAAACGAAACTTGGCCAGACTTTGGACAAAGCAAAGGGAAACGTTGGAAATGGAGAGACGGTTTCTTTCTTTCTCTTTTTAAAGAGGGTTCAATAGTTAGCTTGGCTTCCGGAAATGTTTTTCTTTTTCTTTCAGTGCTGTGATTCTTCTTCTGCTACTGCTGCTGCTTTCTTTCTTCTTCTTTTCTCTTCTTCTTCTTCCTTCCTTCCTTCCTTTCTTCTTCTTCTTCTTCCTTCCTTCTTTCTTCTTCTTCTTCTCTTCCTTCCTTCCTTCTTCTTTCTTCCTTCCTTCTTCTTTTCTTTTCTTCCTTCCT
Organism: Bradypodion pumilum; assembly: GCA_035047305.1. NCBI lineage: Eukaryota > Metazoa > Chordata > Lepidosauria > Squamata > Chamaeleonidae > Bradypodion > Bradypodion pumilum. The sequence goes on along the minus strand of JAWDJD010000007.1, from coordinate 40,605,243 downwards.
TCTTCTTCCTTCCTTCCTTCTTTCTCCTCCTCCTCCTTCCTTCCTTCTTCTTTCTTTCTTTTTTTCTTCTTCCTTCCTTCTTTTTTCTTTCTTTCTTTCTTCTACTTTTCTCCTCTTCCTTCCTTCTTCTTTCTTTATTTTCTTCTTCTTCCTTCCTTCCTTCCTTCCTTCCTTCCTTCTTCTTTTCCCCTTCTTCTTCCATGCTCTCAGAACTGACTTATAGCAACCCTAGCAGTACTTTCCTAAATGAGTGAATTATTTAGAAAGATTTACTAGTCCTACATTCCCATTGAATTTCCATGGCCAAGTAAAGATTTGAACCCTTCTTCTTCTTCTTCTTCTTCCCCATCTCCTCCTTATTTTGCTTCTGCTTTTCTTCCTCCTCCTTCCCCTTCTCTCCTTACTTCTCCTCCTCCCTCCCTCCTTCTATTTCTCCTCCTCCTCTTCTACCCCATCAAGTGTCAAAGGAGATGCAAGGTTCTTGTTCTGGCAATTCTCCACCAGTGTTATTTGCTATTCTTGTAATATATTTCTTTTATGTTCTCGCTCTCCACCTTCCTCTGGGTCTGCCTCATGGTCTTTCTCCTTCTGCTCTTTCCACATATATGCCTTCTATTCCATTCTCTACAGATGGTCAAACTACCTTATTTGTTTGTCTCTGTATGTAGTGCAGGTTTCGGGAAATTTCTGTCAAATAAGGGAAATTTCTCGGCCAAAATGGGAAACTGGACTTCTATGCTTATCCTATGCTGGTTTCCAGTCTAACTCCAGTCTAATTGCAGTCTAACTAATATGGGATGATGGCGGGAAAGAGTGTAAAATACGGGGGTTTGACAGAAATTTCCTGAAACTTGACAGGTATGATTTTAACATAATTGATGTAACATAAGGTGGGTTCTGTTCTGATTCTTTCCCTTATAACCTCATTCTTGATCTCATCCCTTCAAGTCACTCCTCAGATATCTCGTTTCCATGGTGACCAACTTTTGGTTTGTTGTAAGTGTCCATGTTTGACACTGGTGACCTAAGGTGGGGGTGAATAGGATTTTGTATGAGTTGTTTCTATGTATTGATTCGTATTGCCTTGTGTTGTAACTGTCCTAATATTTGGTTTGCCTTACTGCACCATAGGGTAATCTCTAGCGCCCATTTTGCCATTTTCAATCAATATTATTCCTTGGTATTTGAACTCTGTCACTTGCTTTAAACTTGTTCCCTTTATCTTGATATCTGCAGAGTAAGTTGTTTCCTTCCAATTGCCATTTCCTCAGTCTCCTCTTGATTGATTTTCATATTATTATATTGTATATTTGCAGTTGTATGCCGCTTCCTTGACAGCGAGACTCCGGGCAGCTCACAGAACAAGTAATTATTATTTATCTTACATTCTTGGTTCATGGATGTAAGGTGTTGTCGTGATTCACAGTTGTGTACTTTTTTACCCGGGCAAGATGTTAATACAGTACGTGCAAGTCCTGCAGTTTGAGACCCGAGTACTGCATGATGGAGTGAGCAGCTCTTGCCATCCTAGCAGTTCCCAGCTCCTGCCAACATAGCAGTTCAAAATTGCAAGAAATTTGCAAGGAGATAAACAGGTACCACTTTGCCGGGAAAGGGAAAGGCATTCTCAGTGCTCCTGCCAACCTAGCCGTTTGAACGCCAGAAATGTGCAAATAGATAAGCAGGTACCACTTCAACGGGAAAGGTAATAGCATTCCATGCGCTCCTGCCAACCTAGCAGTTTGGAAGCAAGACATTTTCAAGTAGATAAACAGGTACTGTTTCAGCAGGAAAGGTAACAATGTTCTGCGCATCTAGTCATGCCTGCCACATGACCAGGGAAACCATCTACAGACACACAGTGCTGTTTCTTTGGCTGTCAATGGAGATGAGCACTGAACCCTAGTGTTGGATACGACTGGCTTTCAAGTAAGGGTGACCTTTATTTTCTTTTTCAGACAAACCAGGAGACGGGTGAATTAGATGTGGAAATACATTTATTTTACAGTCAAGAGAGAATGGAGGAAAAATAGCAATAATAATAATAAAGTCCAAGTTACAGTGCAAAGTTAATAATAAAGTCCAAGTTACAGTTTTGAGAGTACCCTGGACAGCGAGGAGAACAAATAGGTCAATCTTAGAAGAAATCAACACTGACTGCTCATTGGAAGGGCTAATAGTAAAGACGAAGCTAAAGTATTTTGGACATCAAATGAGAAGGGAGGATTCACTTGAGAAGGCCCTGATGTTGGGAAAGGTGGAGGGCAAAAGAAGAAGGGGGAGGCCAAAGATGAGATGGCTAGATGGTATTGTAGACACAATGGGCACAGAACTGGGAGTGCTGAGGGGGATGGTGGAGGACAGAGGTGCCTGGAGAACAATGGTCCATAGGGTCGCAAAGGGTCGGAACCGACTGTGCGACTGAACAACAACAACAATACAGTGCAAACATCCATGCAGCTATGACGAAGTCGGATCCGCAACGCCACGTGATGATTGGGAGATCCCAAAACAGTCAAAGTCCATATGTGTGCGTGCGTGCGTGCGTGCGTGCGTGCGTGCGTGCGTGCGTGCGTGCGTGCGCGCGCGCACGTGCGCACGCGCACACAGGTGAAAGAGGCATGGTTATGCAAATGAAGACACCAGAGACTCCGCCCCCAATCGAAATGGAGCATTATCTTTCGCAGTCACTAGGTGGCAGCCAAGTCCCAGGGGCTGCAGTGGCTCAGTGGTTAAGAAGCTCACCTTATTAGCTGGAAGGCTAGCAAGTCGGCAGTTCAAGACCTGGGTACTGCAGGACAGAATGAGTGCCCGTCTCTGTCCCAGCTTCTGTCAACCTAGTAGCTCGAAAGCAAGAAATTGCAAGTAGATAAATAGGAACCCTCCAGTGGGAAAAGATCTTGGGGGAATGAAAGGAGTCTCATTCGAGTGTCCCCTGAGTGAAGTTTCTCAGGCAAAAATCCTTTCAACCGAGAATAAATTTCTGACATGAAATTATTGCATCCAAGTCCCAAGAGGGCTAGAGGAGGAGGAGGAGGAGGAGGAAGGAGAATCCAGGGAAGATGAAGTTAACCCTACTGGAACCGTCTGATAGCTTAGTTAGCTGATCAATTAGCTGATCGTTTAGGGTCTTGATTTTGGTACTGCATTGATTCCTGGGGAAGGAAAGAAGGGATGGATTAGGTTAGGTTTGAGTGTTTCACTATAGAACACACGCACGCACACATGCACAAACACACACTGACAGAACACACCAGACAGAACACAAAGTATGTACTATTTGTAGTTTTCAGAGTGAATCAGTCCATTTTTGAGGACTTCTTTAGATGCCCGCTGATGCAAACAGGAGGCCCCAACACAAACTTCAAAGGGACCGTGTGTGTGTGTGTGTGTGTGTGTGTGTGTGTGTGTGTGTGTAAAACGAAAACAATGCATGCATCATCTGTTAAATGCTAATCATCGGAAGAAATTTGCTAAACTTTAAGGAGCAATCTTTGCTTTTTCTTTTACCCCATCAGGTGTCGAGGGATGAATGAATGAATGAATGGCAATAAATAAATAACGAGTGATAAATAGATGAATAAATTTAAACTAGGGGTGCCTGAACTTTTTGGGCCATGGGCCGGTCACGTGGTTCCTCCCACCAGCAGCGGAAGTAAAACGGGGTGACGAGGGAGGGATGAATGAATGAATGAATGAATAAGGAGTGATAAATATATGAATAAATTTAAACCAGGAATGCCCAAAATTTTCGGGCCGGTCACGTGGTTCCTCCCACCAGAAGAGGAAGTAAAACACACCTTGCAGTCGGTTTTGCAACAGGATGAGATAGATTTTAAGTTGCCATTTTCTCTGCTTAAACCTGGGGTGCCCAAACTATGGCCCATGGGCCAGATCCAGCCCCCAACATCAATTCATCCAGCCCATGCTGCCCTCATTGTTGGCCAGATGAATTGGTGTCAGGGGCCGGATTGGTCCCAAGGACCATAGTTTGGGCACCTCTGGTTTAAACGAATAAATCAATAAATAAGGAGCGGCAAATCAATAAATTTAGATGAGTAAAAAAGGAGCAACACATCAATAAATGTAAATGAAAAAAATCAATAAATAAGGAGCGATAAATCAATAAATGAAAGCCTAGTTTTCATGCCGCAAATAACAGCCGTGTTTAGAAGGGAGTCCGTCACTTACTCTTCTGTTTGGATCTGGTTTTGTGCATTTTCCAGCTCCTGCGTTTTGTCCAATATTTGCTTATGGAGTTTTTCTGCGAGGAGGAAAATCCAAGGATGTATCATTATTTCTGAAGAATATTTTTAAATTACAGAACAAATATTTTTATTACATTTTCAGCAGTTTGTTCATTTGTGTTTTACCCTGTGCCTTTTTGGTCTGTGAATTCACAAAGAGTTTTTTTTTTTTAGTAAGGTAAAAAGGTCAAGGGTCGCCCTTGCTTGAAAGCCAGTCATATCCGACTCTACAGTTCGGTGCTCATCTCGGTCTGTAGCCCAAGAGCCAGCGCTGCCTGTGTTTGCAGATGTTTCCCTAGCCACGTGGCAGTCATGACTAGATGCATGGAACGCTGTTATCTTTCCCACTGAAGTGGGTACCTGTTTATCTACTTGCAAATTTCTTGCAGTTTCTAACGGCTAGGTTGGCAGGAGCTAGGACCAGGCAGCGGGTGAGCTCACTCCGTTGTGCAGCACTCAGGTCTCGAAATGCTGTCCTGCTCACCTTCCAGGCATCAAACTCAACTTCTTAACCACTAAGCCATTTGGGGCTAAAGATTTCTACTCATCCATGTAAATCTTTTCCCCCTTTTTATTATTTTTCTTCTAATCTTTGAAATGATAGGAGGAGTAAGAATTAATATCGGGTACTGATTAATATGTTTATGTGTAAAGAAAAAATTATAACAAGTGGAACACTTACTGTAGTTTTGATACATGAGTAATACCCATTATATCTAAGGTTATTTTATGATTTATTATTTTTATTGTCTGAGTGTATTTTTTGTTATCTTTCTTTTTCCTTATTATTATTTAGTAGTGTTATGTTACCAAGCTCTCTTACTGTGTTTTTCTTTCTTTTTTTGTTATGTCTGTTATTAAAACAATAAAAAAATTTATTAAAAGAAAAAAGTATATAGCCATTTTTCTATTCCAGTTTTTAAAAAGTCACTACAGCAGCTAGCACTCGGGTTTCAAACTGTTGACCTGCCGACCTTCCAGTTGTCAAGTTTAGCTTCTTAACCACTAAACCACTGTAGTCCTCTTCATTCCTTCAATCAATCAATCGACTGACCAACCAACCGACCACTCATTCATGCATACCCTTTCCCAACAGCTTTCATGGATGGGCTAATTTTGAGAGATTTCTAGTTTTTCTTCCAATAATTTTTTTAAAATCCCCCCCCCCCCGGTCTCGTACAGACGAAGGGGAGACAAAGAGGTCATCTAGCCTGACCCACTCTATCTCCTCAGAAAAGCTTTCCCTACTTTTTCATGGGGCAACTTGGCTTCCTTGGTTGTGGGGTTATTTTGGGGTGGGGGCAGAAAATAATGGTACAGTCATCTTTCCTCTCCCCCCCCCCCCCGCCGCCCCATAAATGTAAATCATCTTTTCCCGGTGATCAACACCCCTCGAGCCAATGTCAATCTCCCCCCCCCCCCGCCCTCCGCCCAATGTTATCTTACGAGTTTCAGTTTTGCATTTTTCCCTTTCATTCCGGACAGCTTCAGCTACCTGGCTGGTGACATTACTTTCCAAGGTTTTCTGAAAGGGGAGGGAGGGGAATAAAGGAAAGGAAAAAAATTAACTTAACTTTACAAATTGCTTTTATCTTCCTTTAGAGAAAGAACTGAGTTGGAAAATTATTCCTGTGTACTTATTATTTTGAAGCATAAAGAAACTCTCTGTCTATCTTGATTGACTGCCTCCCTGTCTCTCTCTTGATTATCTATCTATCGATCTATCGATCGATCGATCGATTTATCGATCGATCAATCTACCTAACGTAATTCTATCCCTCTAAATGTAATTCTATCTATCTGTCTGTCTGTCTATGGTTAATTAAAAAGCATTGTTAGTTAAAGAGTTAATTAAATATGTCCCGAAATCTTATATATACTGTATACTGTACAGTATATTGATTAGCTGAATGGGGTGTATTATTTTAACCTTACTTTACACAAGGACACGTTTGGGTTCACCATGCCAGGATGGGACCTTTTAAAACCCCTCATTAAAAGTTTGTGTCCCCCTGCAAAATACAGCAAGGAAGAGGTCCCGCTGGGAAAGCATTTCGCAGCTTTGTCAATTAACACATTGTGTTCCCAAAATTTCCAACCCCTAGCTGTGGGCTCAGCGGATTTTGCAACAGGCCCAAAGGGTGGGGGAAAACATTTGAAACAAATCTGGAATCAGAGTTCATCCAAAATAAATAATTGTGTTGCTTTTTGCTTTTGTCCCAGAAAGCTTTCAGCTAAAATAATGTTATCTTTTTCTCTCTCAGTATCTCTTCCTCTCTCCCTCCTTTCTTTATCTCTCCCACCCTTCATTCCTTCTCCCTTTCCTTCCTTTCAAACTGTCCTTTCTTTCTTTCGCTCTCTCTCTCTCACACACACTGTCCCTCCCTCCTTCCTTCCTTTTTTTATCACTGTCACCTTTCTTCCATTCTGTTTCTTCTCACTATTTCTCCCTTCCTCCCTTTCCTCTTCCTTTCTTTATTTACCTCTCCTTCCTTCCTTTCTTTCTCACTATCTCGCCCTTCTTTCCTTCTTCCTTCCTTTATCTATCTTTCCCTTCCTCCCTTTCCCTTCTTTCTTTATCTACCTCTCCTTTCTTTCTTTTGTTCCTTCTTTCTTTCTCACTATCTCAACTTTCTTTCTTTCTTTTTCTTCTATTTTCTCTCCCTTTCCCCTTCTTTCTTTCTTTCTTTCTCACAAGCCTTCCCTTTCCCCCTTTCTTTACCTACCTACCTATCTACCTGTCTATTTATTTATCTACCCCTTCTTTCTTTCTTTCTTTCTCACAAGCTCTCCCTTTCCCCCTCTTCCTTCCTTTATCTATCTATCTATCTATCTATCTATCTATCTATCTATCTATCTATCTATCTATCTATCTATCTATCTATCTATCTATCTATCTATCTATCTACCTACCTACCTACCTACCTACCTTCCTTCCTTCCTTCCTTCCTTCCTTCCTTCCTTCCTTCCTTACTTCCTTACTTACTTACTTACTTACTTACTTACTTACTTACTTACTTACTTACTTACTTACTTACTTACTTACTTACTTACTTACTTACTTACTTACTTACTTACTTACTTACTTACTTACTTACTTACTTACTTACTTACTGCCTGGCCCCTTTCCATTGCTCTCCCCTAAAGGCTCCAAACCCCCCTCAATAAATATTGAGAAGTACAGATCCACTCTTTCTCCATCTTTTCCCACCCCCACGCTCACCCCCACCCCGCTATAGCCTCGATTTACCATCTGGATTTTGCAGGTCTCCCATTTCTCCCGGATCTCAGCCAGGCTGTGGTTAGTGTCAGCCAGTTGGGTCCGAAGCCTGTGGATCTCTCCTTGGGTCACTGTCTGGTCCTTCTCCAGCATTTCCATCCTCACCTGGGCAGAGGTGAGCCGAGCTTCCACCTGCAAGGTCTGGTTCTTGAGCTCTGACCGGCATTCCTGCAACTGGGCAGCCGGATCGGACAGCCTTTCCCGCAGGTAGAGGCCTAGGAAGATGATGAATAAGAGGGAGGTGATGATCAGGGTCACACAGCCCTCCAAAAGACATTTTCCCTTCTGGCCTTTCATCCCGGCCTCGGGAGATTTGGACACAGGTAAGTAAGGAATCTTTCTTCCCATGCCACGGATCCAGCCAAGAATCTCAAAGTTTTATCTGCAGATTCGGAGCAAACTTCCTCCCTCTTCTTCTTTGACCAACCAAGGCCAAATTACTGACCCTTCGCCCTTCCTCCCTCTGCTAGTTCTGTACACTCCCCTTTGGAGAATTTCCTCTACATTGCAACATACAAAAAGCCACTGCTGCTTTTAAACTTTGAAAAAACTCACATTCTGGAGAAACGAAACTGATTTTTGGAAAAGGTTCAAAAAACATTTAAAGTGGGATTTTCCAGGACAGAAAACGGAGAAAGAGAAGACAGGACACAAATTTAAGATATGGACCCTCTCCTATCTCAATGTAAAAAAAAAGAAGGAAAAAGAAAGAAAAAGAAAGGGGGGGTTCTATCATGCCAGGAACCGGGTTTCTGAGAAAGAGAGAGATTTTTCATTATACAGTAAAACCTCTGTATACGAATTTAATTCATTCTGGTTGGTTGTATCTCAAATTTTTTTTACCGTCTATACTCAACTATAAGTCATCCTGAATATAAGTCGAGGTACCTAATTTGGATCTCTAACTAGGGAAACAGATTGACCCGAGTATAAGTCGGGGGTGGAAAATGCAGCAGCTGCGAGTGACTTTCAATAATTAAAATACATGAAAATATGGTAAAATTAATTAATTTAGACATTTGTGAGGGTATGTTTTTGAGTGTTTATGTTGACCCAAGTATAAGTCGAGTCCCATTTTTGGACCTCATTTTGGGGGCTAAAAAAACCCAACTTATACTCGAGTATATACGGTATCTTGAATTTCCCAAAGGAACGCATTGAATTTCTTGTCTCAAAAAAAACAAAAAACCTATTAAATTTTTAAATCTTGAACCTGAATTTCCCCTCCCTGAGATTTTTGGATGTATCTCGAGTTTTTCTTAAATTGAGCCATTATTATCTCAAAGTTTTGCTGTACAGTAAAACCCGACTTACATATGCCTCAAGTTACCGTACATCAAATTCGACTTACATAATAATTTATGCACTAAAACCATGTCCCGATTTACATAACACAATTTCCTATGGGTTTGCTTTGAGTAAAAAAATCATTTTTCCTCTGGGTTTGCTTCGAGCTAAGTTTAATTCTTGTAGTATTTTTAATTGGGTCTTTTATGGTTTTTGATGTTTTAGACTTATCTTGATTTTAATGTTGTGAGCTGCCCAGAGTCATTTCGAGTTGGGCAGCTATACAAATTGGATGGATAAATAAATAAATAAATAAATAAATAAAAATTCATTTTTCCTATGGGTTTGCTTTGAGTTAAGTAAAAAACCGATTTACATAAAAGCCTACGGAACAGACTTTTTACGTAAGTAGGGGTTTTACTGTAATTGGATTAGGCCGCAATGGTTGACGGTGTTCTTTGATTAAAAGTGAATTGTTATTTTCCTGCCATTCAAACATCACCACCACCACCACCACCCTGCGCGCGCACATTCTTTTTCTGTATGAAAACTTTTGCAAAGCAATATTGGTCACTTAAAATACAATTGTTGTGTTTTTTAAAAGAAACACCTAGACAATGGGCTCTTTAACAAGGCTTTTTAAATAACATTCTCCCTATGGCCAGTTAATAAATGAATATTTGGACTATAACCACCCTTTGATACCATCAATTGTTACTGTGTGTACATTTTCTGGCGCCCAAAGCATTTTTAATTTTTAATTAATTATTTATTTTATTTCTGATTTATCTTGCCGCCCAACTCAGAAGACTCTGGGTGGCTCACAGAGAATAAAACCAATATCACAGTTTAAAAACCAATAAAAACCACATTAAAACTACTACCAAAATTACCAATTTCCTTCATAAGGAGGTTGGTCCAAATATTTCACAAAGTAAAGATCCATCCCCAAAACGGGGAGAGAAAGAGAGAAGATAAAGAAGTTAAAGGTAACTCTTAAAAGAAGGGTCCCGTGAGGCCATCCAGTCCAACCCCTTCTGCTAAAGGCAGGAAACCCAATCAAAGCAGGTCTGACAAGTCAGCAGTTCAAGACCCGGGTACAGCATGATGGATTGAGCGCCCGTCTCTGTCCCAGCTCTTGAGGACATGAAAGGAGCCTCACTGGGGCGTTCCCTGAGAGGAGTTTCGCCCACAAAAAAATCCTTTCAACCCAGAATAATCTTTTTCTTTATTCGTGTCAGATGCATGTGAAAACAAATTTCCTGCTGGTAATCGCTAGACTACATGTCCAGGGCTCTTCTGGTTGGTGTAACAGCTGGCGCTGTTACGGAGGGAAGTCTTCACAGCAGGGATTCTCAACCTGCGGTCCATGGGCCCATGGCACCATTTCATGTGGCCCACCACCACCTCCACCACACCAGGAAGTGCCATGTGGTGGAGGAAGAGCAAAATGGCCATCTGGCCCCGGAAGCTGTCTGAGGGAGCATGACCCATCACCCCCAAATTAAAACGGTTGATAACTCCTGCTTCACAGGATTGAATTGAAGACCTGGGACTTTCTGATTGACATGGGCTAGCCGCTATAGCATCATCCAACATCATCCTTTCCCCTCTGTCTTAGGTACAAGACACCCTCCGGGTGTCAAAAGTGACGCAAGGTTCTTGCTCTGGCACTTCTAGCGGCCTCCACTGGGGTTATTTGGTCTTCTTGTAATGCAGGAGTTCTCAATCTTTTCATGCAGTGGGCCAGATCATGCCCCCTCAGACAGCTGAGCAGGCCGAACAGACAGACAGACAGATGATTGGATTGGCTTGAATTGGAATGGATTGGATTGGATTGAAGGGTGGATGGATAGATAGATAGATAGATAGATAGATAGATAGATAGATAGATAGATAGATAGATAGATAGATAGATAGATAGATAGATAGATAGATAGATAGATAGATAGATAGATAGATAGATAGATAGATGATTGGATTGAAGGATGAATGAATGGACAGACAGATTGATAGATGATTGGATTGGATTGGATTGAAGGGTGGATGGATGGACAAATGAACAGGCAGGCAAAGAGAGATAGAGACAGAGAGAGAGACAGAGAAATATGGATGGATGGATGCATGGATAGCGGGAAAGGAATGAAGGAAGGAATAGATAGAGATTGGATGAATGGATAGACAGGTAGAGAGATAGAGAGATAAAGGATGGATGGATGGATAGATGGATAAAGACAGTATGGATGCATATAGAAAGACAGACAGGCAGACAAGAAGGCGTTTGGCTGAAAGATTCCCATTGGAGGGACTTGTCATGGCAGGGCCTTTTCCCTTCCCCAAAAACCCTCCCGAAATCCCAGTTTTCCCATCCTTGTGCAAACCATGGACTAAATCCCACCCTTTACCCACCTGCCCACCCAGTGAAACCCACGAATCCTGCCCCGTTCCGCCCAGACCCTCCTTCGGCTTCAGCTGAGCAGGTGGGGTTCCCTGCCCCCTCCTCCTGCCCTGCCCCCTGCCCCAGATGTAGGTCTTCACATCTGTCCCCCCACCATCACCCCCAGGTTTGGGCTTGCTTAATTTTGGGCCGGGTCCCTCTCCATCCATCCCTCTGGCTTTTGGCGCACAGATGTGCCCTTGTGTGGTCAGCAGGAGGTGCTGTTGCGATGCTTTGGGGCCAGAGATGCTGGTGGTGTTGTGATACTCACACACACAGGCACAGACACACAGGCACTGTGACAAGGCAGCCTCTCCCTAACGTTGTCAGCTTCTGCACAACAATCTCTGTTCTTTCTCTCTCCCTCTGGCCGAGAAGGAACCATCCGGGTGGGCAATGAGGCCGCGCTAGAAAAGGTGGGGCTCCCCCTTTGCCTTTGGAAGCCACCCCAAGACTGGAAAAGGGAGAAGGAGAAAGAAGTGGGGGAGGAGGAGGGAGAGAAGGAGGAGAGGAAAGGAAAGGAAAGACAAGGAGAAGATCCTTCCAGGCCAAGCTCATCCTCCATCCCTCCTTTGGTGGTTTCCACCTTGCACCGGCCGGTAGCTGCCCAGAGAGATCCATCCATCCACCGCCTGGACGAACATTCTTGATCTGGGAGTGGTGGAAGGGGGAAAATGGAGTGAGTATTCCCTCTCTTTCCTTCTTTCCTTCCTTCCCTTCTCTCCTTGAGTCTTTCCTTTCTTCCCTTGTCTTCTCTCCTTCCTTCTCTTGTTTTTCTATTCTCTCCTTCCGTCCCTTGCTTTCTATTTTCTCCTTCCTTCCTTCTTTTCTTTTTTCTTCCCTTCTTTTCTCTTCCTCCCCATATTTTTATTTCCTTTCTTCTGTCTTTTCTTCCTCCCTTCCTTGTCTTCCCTTATTCTTCCTTCCTTCTTTTACTCCATCCATGCAATCTTCTTCTCCTCTCTCATTCCTTCTCTAGTCTTCTATCCCTTCTTTCTTTTCCTCCCTCTTTAATTCTTTCTTTCCTTCTCTTCTCTCCTTCCCTCCTTTGCTCCATCCCTCCATCCTTCTCTTCTCTCCTTCCTTCCTTCTCTAATCTACTATTTATTCCTTCTTTTCTTCTCTTTCATTCCTTCCTTCCTTCTTTTCTTTCCTTCCTTCCTTCGCTCCCTCCTCCCTCCTTTCTTTTCTTGTCTTCTCTCCTTCCTTCCTTCACTTGTCTTTTATCCTCCCCTTCTTCTCACCTCCTCTTTTCTCCTTAATTCCTTCCTTCTTTCTTTCTTTCCTTCCCTTCTTTACCATTCCTTCCTTCACTCCATTCATCCATCTATTTCCCCTCCATCTATCGTTTCCTCCTTCTCCTCTTTCTGGTGGGTTTTTCTATGGGGTCGTTTGCCATTCCAGGGTGAGGGGAAATGCTTCAAGATCGAACATCCGGCTTTGGGAAGCATCTTCCAACCCTATTCCCGCATCCTGGACCCAAAGTCTACAACTGGGTTGTGGCTAAACCCTGGTTGCTCAAAACAACAAAAAAAAATTTTTTTTTTGGGGGGGGCGGCGGCGGCAGGCATTGTGCACGCACACAAAAACCCCATTGAAAGAGTGGACCAGAGAAGACATGGATTTGGGAGTCTGTGGCTTTCCCAACATTTGCATTTGTGACCCGAATCACTCCTTTTCCCAGTGTTAACCTGTTGTCATGGTGTTTGTGTGTCTTGTGGGGTTTTTATTGTGTGTGTGCATCACTCTTTTCCTCCGTTCCACACCCTTTCCCGTGACTCAGGTGGATTTTTAGGGAGACAGTTGTGGACTCCGATCTCAGCCAACCTCACCTTCTGTCTGTCTGTTTGTTTTTCTACAAACTGGCCTACCTTGCAAAATAACCTCAAACACAACAACCTTTTGGAGCAGGGGACAGTAATCTTCTCTAGTCTTCTATTCCTTCTTTCTGTTTTTTCCTCTGTCCTTAATTCCTTCTTTCCTTCCTTCCTTCCTTCCTTTGCTCCATCCTTCTATCCTTCCTTCTATTCCTTCTGTCTTTTCCTTTCTCCTTAATCCCTTCTTTTCTTTTCTCCTCTCCTTCCTTCCTTCGTTCCATCCATCCATTCATCTTTCTTCTCTTCTCATATCTACTCAAAGCCTCATTACAGGCCGTAATAGAATTAAGACCCACTTAACAGGACCTGCCAAAGCCACCTCAAAGCCGAGCCTTACCCATCCTTTGGCTCCGTTTCAGGGCTTAACCCGGAGCAGCCGGATCGGAAAATAATAATAATAATCCTAATTTCACTTCTGCTCCCAAACCTTTCGGCTTTCGGCTGGACCCGTTTCGTTTTTGCATTAAGAGGGTGTAAGCCGTTTATCCTAATGGCATTAGGATGATTGGGTAGGATGATGGGCTAGAAGGGAAGAGTAAACAACTGCAGAGGACGACTCCCAGCGGAAAGACTCATGGAGGTAATTTCTTTCTCCGAAACACCCTCCCAGTTTTAAAATCACAAGCCTATCTGTGACCCAAAATCCGTAATTTTGAGTCTGTCGGGACTTTATTTGGGAAACCGGACAGCAGAAATCCAGTGCCGTCCAGGGGGGTCCGAGAGATGGGAACGACCGATGAGTGGTTTGGATTTAAAAGAGGGATGGAGAAAACTCTCAGAGGAGGAGAAAAAGGCCTGTTAGGATAGCTAAAGTGGTTTCTCTAGGTTGTAGAGCAGTTTGTCTGTGAGTATGAAGCACAGTCGGAAATCGAGAGCATTGTGTCATTCCCGGCTGGCTTTTAGGCTTCCCTATGGGGCCGGTCTCTAGGGATGGCAGTGGCTTAGTGGTTAAGATGCTGAATTTGAGGGCTGGAAGGTCGGCAGGTTAGCAGTTTTAGACCCGAGTGCTGCACGACAGAGTGAGCTCCTGTCGTCTGTCCAACCGAACAGTTTGAAAGTAAAACAAAATTGCATGTAAATAAACAGGGATTGCTTTAGCAGAAAAAGGTAACAACGTTCCAGCCTCTATTCATGGCTGGCTTTTAGGCTTCCCTTATAAGAGTCTCTAGGGACTGCAGTGGTTTAGTGGTTAAGACACTGGATTTGATGACTAGAAAGTCAGCCGGTCGGCAGTTCGAGACTCAAGTGATGTACGACGGAGTGAACACCCGTCGTCTATCCCGGCAGGTTGAGAGCCCAAGTTATGCTGGATGGAGTGAGCTCCTGTCGTCTGTCCAACCTGACGTCTGTCCAACTAATTCAAAAGTTTAAAAAATTGCAGGTAGATAAACAGGTACTCCTTTAGCAGGAAAAGGTAACAACGTTCTAGCGTGCTAGTCATGGTTGGCTTTTAGGCTTCCCTATGAGGCAGTCTCTAGGGACCACGGTGGCTTAGTGGTTAAGACGCTGAACTTGAAGACTAGAAAGTCAGCAGGTCGAGACTCAAGTAAGTGCCCACCCATCGTCCATCCCATTTCCTGCCAACCTAGCAGTTTGAAACTGCAATAAATTTGCAAGTAGATAAACAGGTACTGCTTCGGTGGGAAAGGTAACAGCGTGCCATGCCCTCCTACCAACCTAGCAGTTCTAAAGCAAAAAAATTGCAAGTAGATAAAGAGGTACCACTTCTGCATGAAAGGTAACAATGTTACAGCATCTAGACCTGCCTGCCACATGACCACGGAAATGTCTGCAGTCTCAGACAGCGCTGGTTCTTTGGCTGTTAAACGGAGATGAGCACCAACCCCTAGAGTCGGACACGATTGGCTTTCAAGTAAAGGGAGACAGTGTTCCGGCTTCTAGTCATGCCTGCCACGTGACCACGGAAACATCTGCAGGCGCAGAACGCCAGACCCACAACTTTGGGGCGTCAACAAAATCTCAGAATCAGTTTAGCAGTCTTCAAAGAGCTTAGAAATGTTTGCTTAATTGTTAGAGAGGTGATTAACCTTTGGAAAGGAAACGGATGCTCGTTGAACTCTTGACATGCTCTGTCTATATCTTGCATCCCTCCCCTTTCATACACCTGTATCTGCCTCCCTATTGGTTCCTTATGTTTGCCTTGTGGGTTAGACCACACTGAGAAAGAGAGAGAGAGGAAATAACTGTTTTAAGGCAGGGGTGCCCAAACATTTTGGGCTGTAGGCCGGTCATGTTGTTCAGCGGGCCAGTCACGTGATCCTTCCCACCAGAAGTGGAAGTAAAATGTGTTTTGCAATCTGTTTTGCAACAGGATGAGATAGATTATAGGCTGCCATTTTCTCTCCTTAAACTAGGGGTGCTCAAACTATGGCCCACGGGCCAGATCCAGGGCCCATGCCACTTGGTCCAGCCCACACCATCCTCATTGCTCCCAGAAGCTGAAGTAAAATGTGCCCATGAGAGCTCATTTTACTTACACTTCCAGGAGCAATGAGGGTGGCATGGGCCGGATGAATTGGTGTCAGGGGCCAGATCTGGCCCATGGGCCATAGTTTGGGCACCCCTGGTTTTAAGGTCACCCAGGCTGTTTCTATGGTTGAGCTGAGGATTTGAACCCAGGACCTTTCAAGTCCTGGTTCCCCACTCTTGATGTGGTTATCACAACGGCTCTTTTGTTAGGTAGTGTTTGGTCAATGGTGAAGCAGCACTTTGTACATGCCTGGTTGACCTCCTGCACGGCCAATTTTCTGGATTGTTTTTCCTCCAGCTGGCCTACCTTAAAAGGTTGTAGTGAATGGTTTAGAAATTATGTCTTAGGTTTTAAACTATAGCAGGGGTTCTCAACCTTTTCAAGTCAGGGGCCGGGTCACATATCCCTTAAACAGTTGAGGAGGCCGGACTGGTTGTCCCCAGTGCAATTTATGGATGCTGTAAATGAGTCTGCGGCTGATTCCGGCAACGATGAGAGCGGGGGCTGGATTATTTGGCACTATGGGCTGGATCTGGCCCATGGGCCATAGGTTGAGAACCTCTGGACTATAGGCTGAAATTAAGACACATTTTGGAAGTTGGTACAGAATGAGAGGAAGGGGGGGTAGGGAAAAGGGTTTTGGGGGGGGTTCCTTTGGGGTTTTAAGGCCAAGCCTTCTCCCCGTTCACTAAAGAAAAGCTAGAGTAACCTGATCTAACTTCTTTCCCTCTTTGCAAACCTGCGGACTCAGCAGGTCTCAGAGGCACATCAATGGGGGAAGGGGGAATGAGAAAGCCAGACAGCTCAGCATGTTCTGGACGCTGCCATGAAGGCGCATGGCAAGGTCATCTAGTCCCAATCCCCTGCTCTGCCTGGATGTCCAGACCAGGGGTCAAGCGGCCCAAGCTGAACGATACAGGAATACAGCCGATTTGGCATGAATACAATTCTCTCTTCTTCTTCTTCTTCTTCTTCTTCTTCTTCTTCTTCTTCTTCTTCTTCTTCGTCGTCGTCGTCTTCGTCGTCTTCGTCGTCT
Source organism: Bradypodion pumilum (assembly GCA_035047305.1). Classification (NCBI taxonomy): domain Eukaryota; kingdom Metazoa; phylum Chordata; class Lepidosauria; order Squamata; family Chamaeleonidae; genus Bradypodion; species Bradypodion pumilum. Next base: position 40,588,588 of record JAWDJD010000007.1, on the reverse strand, counting down.
TCGTCGTCTAACACTTATGGCTTCCGATCATCAATTATTGAGCTGTTTAGGATTTTTTTCTTCCTCTTTTACATGGGAAAAAATGTAAAAGCATGATGTGCCATATGAAAGAGAGGAAGGAAGGAGGGAAGGAAGGACGGAAGAGAGAGAGAGATTATGCATGTGGATGATAGATAGACAGACAGATAGAAAGTGAATAATAGCAAGAGAGATAAAGATTGGATGAATGGATCTATCTACCTCTCTCTTTTTATCTATCTATCTATCTACAGTATCTATCTATCTATCTATCTATCTATCTATCTAACTATCTATCTATCTATCTATCTATCTAATTTCAAAATCCACCCTGCCCTTCCGGATATCGGCCCCTCATAAAAGCTGGAAACCTGTCCCTTTTTGGGGGCTAATGGCCCTGAAACTAGGAAGAGGGAGAGAAATTAGGGAGAGAGGGAGAGAGGGAGAGAGAGACTGTGTTTTGGCTTTGTTTTGAGGGATGAGATAATGAGAACAAAAATCTCAGCATTGTTCCCGGCCAGGTCAGATACAGAAGGTCAGGCCACTCGGTCTTTCCATCGCCATACACAGAAGGGGTGGAAAGAGAGAGAAAAGGGAAATTAGGGAAATACAGCCGACATCAGCTGTTCAGAAAATATGTGGCTTGTCAGCCAAGTGAGAGAGACTGGGGGGGGGGGGGAACGAAAATACCTGAATTGCCCCCAAATGTTCTGGAACCAGCCTACAAATTGGCTTCATCAGCTGGTGTACTCTTTACATGCTCAGAGGAGACAGCGTTACAGAGCGGAAAGCTGGGAATAATTTGTTTTCCAGGCTTCCTGGATAATCTTCATATTTGTGTCGACCTCCTGGATTTCCAGTCTTTCCATTATTCTTTATTTTTAGTTCTGTTGTGTTGATTGAGCTAGGGGTTTTTTTTTTGGCGGTGAATAGGGAAAGAAATAGGCCATTAATTAATTATTAATTACTGTAAGACTCTACATTTGTTAATGCCATCTAGGTAGGTATTTTATCATTAATGTTTTATTAACTTTTATGGCTGGTTGGTTGGTTGCTTGCTTGCTTGCTTGCTTGGGTAACTGAATGTGTGGTTGGTTGGTTGGTTGTGCAGAAAGAGTAGAAATTTCATAAATCCTAGATAAGGGGAAACTGAAAGGGCATTTAGTCTGACCATCGGGCTGTCAGGAGTAGAAAGAGTAAGTCTCTCTCTCTCTCACACACACACACACACACTTGAACCCCTCTTGATGGAGGGCAGCAGCTTCGTCCATCCTGGCCTGGGGCTGATGATGACTTTGTGTGCCAAAAGGGCTCAGGACTAGAAAGTGGCTCACGGATCTGGATTCGTGGTACTACGGGTGTCACACTGCGATGTGGAAGACAGGTGAAAGGCCACAGCATTATCTTCTCAGGACAGTCTTCATGGCTGATTGCCAGGAGGATTGCCAAGATTCGGATTCAGATATGGTAGAAGAAGAAGCTATAGCTAAATAGCTACCTATCTAATCTTAATTTTAATCTCTCTATCTACCTTTAATCAAACAATCTGTCTGTCTACCCTTGATCAAACAATTGTCTGTCTGTCTAATCTTAATCTCAATCTCAATCTCAATCTCAATCTCAATCTCAATCTCAATCTCAATCTCAATCTCAATCTCAATCTCAATCTCAATCTCAATCTCAATCTCAACCTCAACCTCAACCTCAACCTCAACCTCAACCTCAATCTCAATCTCAATCTCAATCTCAATCTCAATCTCAATCTCAATCTTAATCTTAATCTTTCTACCTACCCATAGCCAAACAATCTGTCTGTCTATCTGTCTGTCTGCCTATGCATCCGTCCAATCCTTCTCTCTATCATCCAAGCAATGGGATTCTAGACGCAGTTATATATCCCGGTCAACCTCTTCCTCCTCTCTCCCTAGAGAAGAGAAGGGAGGGGGGAAGCCACTTAGCGATGATGCTTAAGGCTCATGGATGCTGTGTGGATGCGGTTGCCACGGCAATGATGATTATCCCGGCAACCCAAAGATGGTCCAGAGGGGGAGAAAGAGAGAGATCAGGGACATTAGTGTTGTCAACGATGCAGTTGCTGTTGTCTCTTTTATCTTGGAAATAAATACATCCAGGCCCAGAGGTTGATAGTAGGCAGGCAGGCCAGAAAGAATCTGATTTGTGGCTGCAGTGCATGGCATGCATGTGGCCCAATAAAGCTTGCCGTCTGAGGTGGTTTAGTGGTTAAGACGTTTAACTTGATGACCGGAAGGTTGACAGTTTGAGACCCGAGTGCTGCACGACGGAGTGAGTGCCCGTCATCTGTCCCAGCTGCCGCCAACCTAGCAGTTCAAGATGGCAAGAAATTTGCAAGTCGATAAAGAGGTACCGCTTCGGTGGGAAAGGTATGCCTGCCACATGGCCACCGTATTCGAGATTGTTTTGAAATCATCTTTTGGAGAACCGTGAAAGGGGCATTTGGGGGGAAACGTTTAGGGGCAAAAGGCGCATCAAACCAATTTACAAGACCTGCATGTCTGAATGTTTCCCACCTGGTCTGGGATTTTGTGTGTATATAAAATAATAGTAATTTCATGTCAGAAATTATTCAGGGTTAAAAGGATTTTTGCTGGAGAAACTCCGCTCAGGGGAGGCCCGAATGAGACTCCTTTCGTGTCCCCAAGATCTTTTCTCCTATTTATCTACTTGCAATTTCTTGCTTTCGTACTGCTAAGTTGGTAGGCGTGCATGGAACGTTGTTACCTTTCCCGCTGAAGTGGTATCTGTTTATCTACTTGCAAATTTCTTGCTTTCAAACTGATAGGTTGGCAGGAGCTGGGACAGATGACGGGCACTCAATCTGTCCTGCAGTATCCATGTCTCGAACTGCCGTCTTGCCGGCCTTCCAGGCTAACAAGGTGAGCTTCTTAACCGCTGAGCCGCCACATATATAAAATCGCAAGCAGTATTTGGTTAGGGGGAGAGGGATTTTATTTTGTCCGTTTGGTCTGTCTGGAAAATTGTTTTCCCAAAGGAACTCTCCAGCCACCCCATGCAACCCATGAAAATCCGTACAAGGTTGACTTGTGAGGCAGGGAAAATGTCTTTTTATTTCTACCCCGTTGAGCATTTTAAGAAAAGGAGAATTCGCCGGCTGGGGAAACCAAAGTGGAAAATGTGGATCTCCCGGGGAGATCTTTCTAGCCGGGTCCCGAAATTTGGGCCGACTCCTGTCTTGATCTCAGCCTTCCCACCCCCAAAAGGTCAGTGGAAAAACAAAATAAGCTGGTTGGGAAGAAATATTTTGCTGAGAGGCCGGAAAAGGCCTAACTTGGCAACTGTGTGTATGTGTGTGAACCCTAAATGTGTTATCAGACTGCCATCCGGAATGGATAGGTGGGTAGTTGCCAAATGTGAGTAACCAGATAATAATTCGTCTGAAGATCTGGCCTGCCAAACTAGAGCCGGCCTCATCCAGGGTCCTGGTTTATCTGACCATATATTCACATTCCAAAAATTGGGACTAGTGAACCGCACTGTCTCACTCCTGTCAGCTTCCAATCCCTCCACCTGTTGGATGGTGGGAAGGAAGTCCTTTGGAAGAAGCAAAAATCATCCCATCCGCCACTGCTCTGAAACTAATTGGGGTCTTTCTTTCTTTCTTTCCTTCTTTCTTTCCATGCTTTTTTTCTATCCATGCTTTTCTTTCTTTTCCTTGTTCCTGGTCCTTGTTATTTATTTGTTCATTCATTCTTTCATTCCTTCCTTTCTCTTCCTGTTTATTCTTTCATTCATCCATTCTTTCTTTCTCCTTTCTCTTCCTGCTCTTCCTTTCTTTTTTCCTTCCACTTCGTGCTCATTTGTTCATTCATTCATTCTTCATTATTCCTTCCTTCCTTCATGATTCCTTCTTTCCTTCTACTTCCTGTTCATTTGTTCATTCTTTCTTTCTTTCTTCATTATTCCTTCCTCTTCCTGTTCATTCATTCATTCATTCATTCATTTTTTCTTCCTTTCTTCCTTCATGATTCCTTCCTTCTTTCCTTCCACTGCCTGTTCATTTGTTCATTCTTTCTTTCTTTCTTCATTATTCCTTCCTTCCTGTTCCGTCATTCTTCCTTACTTCCATCCTTCCTCTTCCTGTTCTTGCTTTCATTCTTTCTTCATTCTTCTTTCCTTGTACTTCCTGTTTGTTATTAATTAATTAATTAATTATTCCACCCTTCTTTCCTTCCTCTTGTTCATTCAATCTTTCTTTTATTTGTTCGTTCATTCTTTCATTCTTTCTCTGCCAAGGGTGCAAAGCTTCATATCTATGGATCAATTGACTTGCCTTGATTGATTGGTTTTCTTTTCTTTGGGTGCATTTGCCCACCTTTAAATTCCCTTTCCAGTGCACAAAAACCATCCCCATCACCGTCGTCAGGAGGCAAACCGGAAAAGGACCCTCTGCCGTCAGGAAAGAAATGTACAGTATATATTTTTAGCATCAAGGAAAAATCAACGTGAGGAACGGGAGCAGGGAAGGGAAGGGTCAAGAGGCAGGGTCGGAAAACTTTGTCTGTTGTTTGCCAGCTGTGTCCGGTTCATTGTGAAGCACAATAATAGCCCCCCACCCCACCCCCCTGGAAAAACTCTCCATCCTAGTTTTACTCTGATTTGGCACATATAACACGTATATTTTGAAGAGGACCCATGCTCAACCCCCCCCTCCCCCTTTGGACTTTCTTCTGTTCAGTGCAATGCCTATTTTACACCTACTCAGGTATAAATGAACCAAGGTATGTCTCTGTATCTTTCTCTTTATTTTACATCAACACTCCCATTTGCCGGGGACGTGCAAGTGTCAAGTTATGCACTTTTCACCCTGTGCAAAAAAAAATTAGCTTGTAGGTCCCTGGGAAACCTCTCAGCAGTGCCATGCAAATGAGATGCTCGTTAATTATCCCTGATTTCCCTAGCAATCCCATTGCCAATATAGATTGCAACCTTTCCAAATTGTTCTTCTTTGTCTTTTTTTTTGGGGGGGGGCATGGGTGTTAAAAGAGTAGAAATTACATAAATTGTAGACTTAGGGGACATGGAAGGGTTATTTAGACTGCCCCCTTGGCTGTTAAGAGCAGAAAGAGTAGAAATTCCATACATCTTAAACCAGGGGTTCCCAACCTAAGGCCCGTGAGCCAGATGCAGCTGACAACACCATTTCATGTGGCATCCCACCACTCCAAGGGCATTCGAGAAACAAAATGGTCACTCCTTTGAAGCTGTTGGGGCAAAATGGCCACCCACATCATGCAGGCAGGGCAAAATGGCCATCCAGCCATCGAAGCTGACTGAGAGAGCATGATCCGGCCCCTGGCTTGAAAAGGTTGGGAACCCCTGTCTTAAACTATGGGGACACTGAAGGGTCATTTAAACTGACCCGCAGCTGTAAGAGCCAAAAGAGTAGAAATCTCATAAATCTTAGACTGATGGGACACCCGAGGGTCATTTATTCTGCCCACCCCTCACCCCCTTGTTAAGAATCCATTTCAGCTTTTCCTGCCTGTATGTTCTTCTTCACACTTTATCAAAAATTGTGTTTGGTACATTTTCCTGCTAACAGTTTAAGAGTAACACATTTCTGCTGAGATTTGTGAGAAGGCAAAGATTTTGGGGGTTATGGAGGTGGAAAACGAAAGTGGAAATGATAGTTAGTCCAGCTTTCAGAAAACCTAGCTTTATATAGTGGTTTGATATCGGTGTGACTTATTTCATTGTTTTGCACAATCGCCCTGAGGGAAATATCCCAGATGGGCGGTATAAAAATGCAATCACTCAATCAATGCAGGAATGAATGAATGAATGACTAAAATAAAAATAATGTATTTATACTTTGAGACACTGAGTTAAGGCTTCTGGAGCATTTTCTTGTCTTTTTGATAGCAATCTGGCCAGCAGGGCCATCCAATTTGATCCATCTCCCCGTTCAATTCGGACTGGGTCCGGTGTTCTGTGCCTGCGATGGAGAACCAATAGCTCCATTTCTAATTTCAAATCCCCCTTTTTATTTCCAGTGTCATGGAGACCAGTACGATCCAGCAGGATAGACTCCAAGCCATAGCGGTAAGTTGACCTTTTAACTGGTCTGCATTTGCATTTGAGCTAATTTTTCTTTTCTAAAAATGTGCTTCTTTTGCAATATCGACCAAGACATTAATAATAATTTTATGCCAGAAATTATACTGGATTGAAAGGATTTTTGCTGGAAAAACTCCGCTCAGGGGACACCCGAATGAGGCTCCTTTCATGTCTCCAAGATCTTTTCCCCACCAAAATGATCCCTATTTATCTACTTGCAATGTCTTGTTTTTGAACTGCTAGCTTGGCAGGAGCTGGGACAGACGGCGAGCGCTCAATCCGTCATGCAGTACCCAGGTCTTGAGCTGCCGACTTGCCAGCCTTCCAGCTAACAAGGCAAGCTTCTTAACCACTGAGCCACCGCAGCCCCTTAGCCAAGACAGTAAGAGCCACAACTTGGTCTTTGTCACGTATGAGACTCAAAATTATTTAGAGCCTTTACACACCCATAACCTTTTTGGACTGTAGTGGGTTAGTGGTTAAGACTGGAAGGTCGGCAGGTTGGTAGTTCAAGATACGAGTGCTGTACGACGGAGTGTCTCTGTCCCAGTTCCTGCCAACTTAGCCGTTCGAAATGACAAGAAATTTGCAAGTAGATAAACAGGTGCCACTCCAGCAAAAAAGGTAACAGCATTACGTGCCCTCCGTTGTCTAGTCCTGCTTGCCACATGACCACAGAAACGTCTGCCGGTGTCCTCTCCATTTACAGCCAAAGAGCCAGCTGTCTGCATCTGCTTCCATGGTTATGTGGCAGGCAGGACTAGACACCGAAATACTATTACCTTTCCCACCATAGAGGTGCCTGTTTATCTCTTTGCAAATTTCTTCCCATTTCAAACTGCTAGGTTGGCAGGAGCTGGGACAGACGACAGACACCGCAATCCGTGTCAGGTCTCGAACGGCTGACCTGCCTACCGTCCCGTCATCAAGCTCAGCGTCTTAACCACTGAGCCACCAAAATCCTGAAAGGTTGCAATAACCCAAATCCTCCAGGGGCCATAGGGGGTGGATTTTGGCATTTGTAGTCCCAAGACAACTTCCACCAAGTTCTGCAGAGTTTAGCTTCCTGGCAACAGAACGGGTTCTTTCGAAGTCCTGATTTATTTCACACCACCTCTGCTACAGGCCAACACCGCCCCTTGGCACATGACTCCTTCGTTGTGTGTTGGGTGTGTGTGTCCTCCAGTTCCAGGACACCCTGTCCTTACACACACACACAAACGCACACCCTTAAAGCACGCCCATCCAACTCTGGCAGGAATCTCCGAATTATGTTGCTCAACAAAAGGTTCAGTGTGGCTGAGTTGGAGTGGCAAAAACTTAACAAAAGTCTGGGGGAACAGGGGGGTGGGGTATGCTTCTTTGGGACTACATCTCCCATAAGGCCCTAGTTTGTGTTGTGTGGATGATGGGAACTGTAATACCCTCTCTTCTGAGACAGATACTGTAATTCGATTTTGTGCTGTCTGTCTGAGCCCTGGTGGTGCAGGGGTTTAATCTGCTGTCCTGGAAACCTAAAGTTGTGAGTTCAATCCTGAACAGGAATCGAGGTTGATTCAGCCTCTTCCTAGGTCAGCCAGATGAGTCCCTGGCGTGTTAATGGGGGGCAAAATTGCTAATTAACTTGTGAACCGCCCAGAGAAGGGCACTCAATGCTATGGAGCAGGTATAGAAGTAGAATTGTATTATTATTATTATTATTATTATTATTATTATTATTATTATTATTATTATTATTATTATTATTATTATTATTATTATTATTATTATTATTATTATTATTATTATTATTATTATTATTATTATTATTATTATTAGAGAGGTGGCCAAGGGGATCTCAAATAAAAGGTGAGAAAATCCAGAAAAATCCACGGATCGTGGCCCAATTTTGCAGCCCTTTTAAAGCCTTTGCCAACAAAATAAACCTTTGTGGTTTTCAACTTGGGGAGCAAAATTCAGCCGCCCGACTTCAAATTCTTCCCCTCGGCCAGCGTTTCATCTTCTGAACACGGAGGGCAGAAACAGGGACGGGAACAAGAGATCCCATTGTTTGACTTCCTTTCGGGAGGAAGACAAACGGCTTCCATCCGTCTTAATTAAATTAAAATTCCACTGGGGAATATTGGCCTGCAATGTGTGTGTGTGTCTTTGCCGGGGACTGAAGCTTTTGCAAGAATCTGGACAATGAAGTCATTTAGCCGGTGCTTGTAAGGAAAGTTAAAAGCGGTTTTTTCTGGGCCCGTATTTTGTGGGTCAGTTTTTACAGATCACAAACTGGGAAAGGTTCTGAATGGATTGAACAGCATTAAAGTGCACTGAAGAGCATTTTGACCTAGCAGGTCAAAAGCAAAAATTTGCTACTAGAGAAACGGGTACCGTTCGGGTGGAAAGGTAACAGCCTTCCAGTGTCTACTCGTGCCTGCCATTTGACCAGGGATACATCTACAGCATGGATTCTCAACTTGCGGCCCACAGGCTAGAAGCGGCCCACGGCACCATTTCATGTGGCCCACACACACCGCCTGCACCAAACCAGGAAGTGCCATATGGTGGAGGAAGGACAAAATGGCCGTCCAGCCCCTGAAGCTGCCTGAGGGAGCGTGATCCAGGCCCTGGCTTTAAAAGGTTGAGAACTCCTGCTCTACAGACTCAGACAACATTGCCTCTTTGCCAGCCTAGCAATCCAATAGCAAAAATTTGCAAGTAGATAAACACATATTGCTATATATATATATATATATATATATATATATATGTTTTCCCCCTTCCAATTTATTCTCCAAGCTGAGAAAGAGGTCAGTGAGTATGTGTGGAATTTAGGAAGGAGAAAATGTGTGTGTTTGTGTATGTATGTGGGTGGGTGTGCATTACACACTTTTTGATCCTGTCCAATAACCTAACATCATAACATAACATATCAAAGGTAAAGTAAAGGATAAAAGTCACCCTTGCTCAAAAGCCAGTTGTATCTGACTCTAGGGTTCAGTGCTCATCTCTGTTTATAGCCAAAGAGCCAGCGCTGCCTGCATCTAAAGACCTTTCCATGGCCATGTAGCAGGCATGACTCTACACCGGAGTGCAGGGAACACTGTTTACCTTTCCCACCGAAGTGGTCCCTATTTATCTGCTTGCAATTTCTTGCTTTTGAACTGCTAGGTTGGCAGGATCTGGGACAGAGACGGGGGCTCTGACCTGTCGCCTTCCAGTCAGAGTCTTAACTGCAGCCCCGAACATATCAAAACAACGCATCAAAATAACATAATAAAACACGCAACAAATTAAAAAAATAAACCAACCCAAAAAAAATTGTTGTTGTAAAAAAACTTTTTAAAAACTTAATTTTGCAAGCTTTTCCGTCTCCTTATTTCGCATTTGGGGGTGACGGCAGAACTAAATGCCCCCACCCAAGTTTGCACTCCCAAAATTATTTGCACAGCGGCCTTGGCAGGCTGTTGACCTTTGACCTTAACCTAGATTCTGGGGATTTAAGGATTTTTTTCCTCCCCCCTCCCTTTATATTCTTAACCCCCCCTCTTGCTTGGCCATTTTCAGGAGAAAAGGAAACGCCAGACCGAGATTGAGAACAAGAGGCGGCAACTTGAAGACGACCGGCGGCAGCTGCAGTATCTGAAGGTACGATTGAGACGCCCCTTGGCCCGCCTCGCAGGGTGCATTTACGTACAATTCCTGGCAATGTATTGGGGTGTGTGTGCACGCTTGCATGGTTGATCATGGAGGAGAAGACACCATGAGATTTGATTTGATTTGATTTGATTTGATTTGATTTGATTTGATTTAATTTAATTTAATTTAATTTAATTTAATTTAATTTAATTTAATTTAATTTAATTTAATTTAATTTAATTTAATTTAATTTTTTAGCTTGTTCGCCGCCCACTCAGGCAAGCCCGACCCAGGGCGGCTTACATAATTTAAAACCCCACATAATAAAAACAGTTAAAATCCCCACCCCCATTAAAATCTCACCCACCCCAACCCCATGCAGGAGAGAGAAGGTGCCTCTTATGGAAAAAGCCAATGGGCAGGAGCCACATTGCCCTCAGGGCCCCACACCTGCCCCACCAGCCAGGTCTTAAGTCCTTTCCTGAATAGCAGTAACTCCGTCTGCAACCATAGCTCTACTGGCAGGAGGTTCCAAAGGGCCGGCGCGGACATGGAAAAGGCCCTTTTTCTTGTGCCAGAGAGGTGAGCTCCCCTAGATGATGGAACAACTAAGGAGCCCCTCCGGTCTGCTCTGGCTGGACAGACAGATGTTCTTAGAGCGATGTGGTCTTTTAGGTATCCTGGCCCACTACCATATAGGGCTTTAAAGGTCATAACCAGCACCTTGAATTGCACCCGGAGGCAAACTGGTAACCAGTGCAGCTCCCGGAGCAGGGGCGAGGCATGGGCCCACACCACGATCACTACCCGGGACGCCACATTCTGGACCAGCTTCACCCTCCGAATGGTCATCAAGGGCAGCCCCATGTAGAGCACATTACAATAGTCAAGTCTGGAGGTGACCAGAGCATGTGTGCCCGGAAAGGATAAAAAGACGTAAAACCACATTTGGGGCTACTTTTAAAAGTGCAGTACTGCTATTATTGGTACTTTTCCTAAGCGCATAGAGCAGGGGTTCCCAACCTTTTCAAGTCGGGGGGCTGGGTCACGCTCTCTCAGTCAGCTTCGAGGGCTGGACAGCCATTTTGCCCTGCCTGCATGATGGGGGTAGCCATTTTGTCCCAACAGCTTCAAAGGGGGTGGCCTTTTTGTTCCCCGAATGCCCTTGGAGGGGCAGGAGGGACACATGAAATTGGGGCCTTAGGTTGGGAACTCTTGGGATAGAGCATTGATAAGACTCTTCAAAAATCCTCTTTTAAATCATTTTTGGTCAATCTCTTCTTTAACTTTTATCCTTCATTCATTCATTCATTCATTCTATGGCTTTCTTTCTTTCTAATATCTATCTACCTGCCTCTGTCTGTCTGTCTGTCCATCAAACATTCATGCATGCCTACCTACCTACCTACCTATCTATCTATCTACCCCTACATACTATCTGTCTATCTAGCTGTCTGTCTGTCTATCTGCCTACTATCTACCGGCCTATCTGTCTATCTGTCTGTCTGTCTATGTCTGTCTGTCTTTCTGTCTGTCCATCTCTGTCTGTCTATATCAGGGGTTCTCAAATTACGGCCTGTGGGCCGTATCCAGCTTGCTGCACCTAATAATTGTAATTATGATTGTTGTTAGCTGCCCTAAGTCGTAGCCAATTGGGTGACATACAAGTCCAGCCAACCAACCAACCAACAATCCAGCCTGCACCACCCGTCCATGCACAAAATGCTGCTGTAAACGCACATGCGGGTGTCATAAATGCATTTACGACAGCCACGGGTGCATTTACGATAGCGTTTTGCACATGCCTGGGCACGTTTAACTTCCACTTACGTTGGGAGGAGCTATGTGACCAGCCCACTCAACGACGTGACTGGCCCGTGGCTTGAAAAGTTTGGCCACCCCTGGTCTATATCCTGCCCCTTTGGGATATTTTCCCACTCTGTCAATCACAAGTCAATCTATCATTTATTGCTTTATATTCCATAGTTCTTTATGCTAATCCTCCTCAAACACAAATTCAGAATATATTTTCCATTTTAAAAAAAAAGCAACCTCATAGCTGTTACCATTACCATTATCTCTTTTTTCCTGCCAAGTTTATTATTTCAAAAATCCAATGATAAAACTCTTCTAGCACACATCTTTCATTTTAAAGACAATTATTTGATTAATTTCTTCCAAAACATTTTCCTCAGGCCCTCTTAAAACAGCCTTATGATCCCACCCTAAATGAAAATGTGTTCATTTTTTTAATTGATGAACTCGCCCAGCAGTTCTGCAGCAAGTTCATAAATCCCTTATTTTATTTATTAATTAAATTTCTGTACCGCCCATCTGGGATATTTTCCCACTCAGGGCAGTGTACAATTTTTAAAACCAGAAGTATACAAACAATAACAGTTGATGGTATCCAAGGGGGGTTATAGTCCAAATATTCACTTATTAACTGGCCACAGAGAGAAAGTTATGAAAAAGCCTCTTTAAAGAGTCTACTTTCCAGATGTTTCTTAAAAACATCCAATAATGGGCTTTTAAGCAGCCAATATTGCTTTGCCAAAGGGTTCAGGCACAAACAGAATGCAGGGGGGAAATGACAGGAAAATAACAATTGGTTTTTAATCGATGAACAAACACTCTCAACAGTTCTGCACCAAGTTCATAGAGTATGATTAGCGATTGAATGAGTGATTGAGCAAGCATCAGCACAAAGCATTAATAGCTAATAAATAGTTTCAATTTCTTTCATTCATTCATTCCTTCTTTCCTTTCTTCATTTGTTCTTTCTTTCCAGCCTTCCTTGTTCCCTCTTTTCTTCCTTCCTTCCCTCCCTCTTTCTGTCTTCCCTCTTTTCTTCCCTCCTTCCCTCTCTCCCTCCCTCTTCCTTCCTTCATCTTTCTTTCTTTTGATCCTTCCTTCTTTCTTTAGTTCCTTCCTTCCTTCTATCTTTCTTTCTTTCATTTGTTCGTTCATTCCTTCTTTCTCTTTTATGTGTTCTTTTTTCCTTCTTTCCTCCTTTTGTTCATTTTTTCCTTCCATCTTTCTTTCTTCCCTCCCTCCCTTCTTCCTCCCTTTTTCCTTCCTTTCATTTGTTCTTTCATTCATTCCTTTCTTCCATCTTTCTTATGTTTGTTTGTTGGTTTGTTCGTTCATTCATTCCTTTCTTTCCTTCTTTCTATTGTTTGTTCATTCCTTCTTCCTTCCTTTCCTCCCTCCTTCGTTCCTTCCATCCCTCCTTTCCTTCCTTCCTTCCTTCTGTGTCCCATCAGAAAAAAAGAAAATAAAACTATTTATTGACATATTGCATCCATTTGCCTGCTTGCACTTTAAATTTCTCTTCTGATGCTCTCCTTTTCTGACCGACGAGCATTCGGAAATGAGTTCTTGCCTTGTTAGACGCAGCTGCAAATGAAAACATCCAGGGCAACATCTGGCCAGAGGGGGAGAATGAACAACCCAACGGGGAGAAAAAGCCCTCCTTATGGTTTTAGTGTGCACCTTATTGTGTAGTTGTAACACGCCGGCTGGGATAGGTGGGAGATAAATGTAATAAGTAAATAAATAGAGGAAAATGCCTTGTTTAGGAGGAAAGATAATGAGGTCTCGTTATCTCCCACCCAATCAAAAGTCCAAGGCATTGCGAGAGAGATGGTTGTTGGAAGGGACGCCGTCGTCCAACGCGGAAGATGCTGAAGCCACGAAGAAGCAGATGGAAGAAGATGATTCGAAGGTCAAGGAGTTGGAGTCCGGCATCCAGAGGTGGGTCTAAGCCAGGGGTGCCCAACCTTTTCAAGCCGGGGGCCGGGTCATGTTCTCTCAATCAGCTTTGAGGGCCAGACGGCCATTTTGCCCTGCCTGCATGATGGGGGCTGCTATTTTGACCCAACAGCTTCAGAGGGGGTGGTCATTTAGTTTCTTGAATGCCCTCGAAGGGGGGGGGGCACATGAAATAGCACCATGGGCTGCATCCGGCCCACAGGTCTTAGGTTGGGAACTCCTAGTCTAAGCGGTCAAGCCAAAGCCAGTGGGGTCTGAGTTCAAAAGGTGGCATCATTTCCTACCCACAGTAGGGAAACTATCTATCTATCTCTATCTATCTATCTAATCTCTATCTCTATCTCCCTCATTCATTCATTCAAAATGATTTCTTTTGGAGAGGAAACAGCAAGCAAAAAAAATCCTCTTAATTGCAAAAACAAAATATTTTCTGAAAAGTTAATGGAATAGTTTGTAATCCATAGCCCATAACTGGGCCAAGAATCCTGTGTTGACCTGAAGATGACTAGGTTTTCTTTTTTTGAGATGAAAAGCGAAGGAATTTTAAAAAATGGAATCCTTGGGTGTTTTTTGTTTTAAAAAAGCCATATTTCTCCCCTACCAGAAATGTTCTCTGTAGGAACGAATTACAACATCCAGGGTCCGGCCAGGAAAATCTTGTTCCTAGACAACCGCCAAGAAACAAATACGCAGTTCTTAAAACAAAATCCGGGCAATGATATCAGGCGGAAATGATTTTGGCACCGAAACTGCCCTTAAATGCTGCCATTATCAACTTCCCAAACTTAGAAATGTTAATTTGTTTTAAGCTTATAATTTCTTTATCAGGGAATTATAGGCCGCCCCCCCCCCCGCTCCCCTTTCAAATTTTAAAAAATGTTTTCAAGCTCTAATCCTAATGAACACCCCATCCTCTGCTAGGGGGAAATAAAGGAGGTAAACTTTTTTTTTTTTTGGTGGGGGGGGGAGGTAAACCAATGTTGGGATCTCACTTTATGAGATCCACCCACTAGAACATTAGGGCAAGGAAGCAAAATATAGCAAGAATTCAAGGAATGCTGACTGTAGGAACTTGAACTGCAAAAAAAAAGTTTTTTAAAATCTTTTTTTAATGACATCATTTAATAAAGTCAGATAAAGGGAGGTTTTTACCCTAGTTGTTTAGTCAAATAATTCACAGCTGGAAATTTGTCTGTGATCTAATAACCTCCCTGGATTCGTTCGTTCGTTCGTTCAACATAATTAGATAAATTCACATAAAGGGAGTCTTTTTCATTTGTTTAGGGACTGCAGTGGCTTAAGTGGTTAAGACGCTGACTGGAAGATGGGCAGGTCAGCAGTTCAATTCCCGAGTGCTGTAGAACGGAATGAGCACCCGTCTCTGTCACAACTCCTGCCAACTTAGCAGTTCGAAAGCAAGAATTTGCAAGTAGTTCAATAGGGACCATTTTGGTGGGAAGGTAAACAGTGTTCCGTGCACTGCAGTGTCTAGTCATGCCTCCCACATGTCCACAGAAACTGCAGACGTAGACAGCTCTGGCTCTTTGGCTATAAACAAAGATGAGTACCGAACCCTAGAGTCGGATACAACCGGCTTTTGAGCAAGGGCGACCTTTACCTTTACTAGTCAAATAATTCAAAGCTGGAAATCTGGAGATTTACTGTCTGTGAACGAAAAACCTTCCTGGATTTGTTCGATCGATAAATCGATCACTCAATCTATCTATCTATCTAATTTCTCTGTGCCAATCACTCAATCAATCAACTTATCTATCTATCTAACTATCTATCTATCTATCTATCTATCTATCTATCTATCTATCTATCTATCTATCTATCTATCTATCTATCTATCTATCTATCTATCTATCTATCTATCTATCTATCTATCTATCTATCTATCTATCTATCTAATCTCTCTGTGTTAATCAATCAATCAGTTCCTCTTGACTGAAAAAAAAAATCCCCCACTTCCCAGAAAGCAGAGATCCACTTAAATTCTCCCTTTCTGGTTTGAAAGTCCTTCGTTATGCCTCGTTTTCCATCTCATTAATCAACCGCTCCGGTTCTCTTTTCGTCCAGGTTAGAGAAAGAATTTGAGCAACTGGAAAACGGCCTTTCTGCCTCGTCCACCCAGGAGAACGTCTCCGAAGAGGTCCGAGCAGCGGCAAAGGTCAGTAGCCACTGGTGCCTTTCCAACGTACCAAATTGTTGTACAAATGCAATGTGGTGGAGCCATGCGCTCTCATCCATGCACACAGAATTGAGGATCTTTGCCGAACCTGAAAGCTGAAAATGTCTTCCATTCATGCCTTCTTTTTTAAATATACATTTTGTAATGGTATGTAATGGTTGGCCAGATGGCCAACACCGAAACCAGATTGACTACATACTCTGCAGCCAAAGATGGAGAACCTCCATACAGTCAGCAAAAACAAGACCTGGAGCAGATTGTGGCTCAGATCACAACCTACTGATTGCAAAATTCAGGCTTAGACTAAAGAAAATAGGGAAAACAAAGAGACCAGACAGATATCACCTAGACAGCATCCCTAAAGAATACACGGTGGAGGTGATGAACAGATTCAATGGCTTAGACTCAATAGATAGAGTGCCAGAAGAATTATGGACAGAGATGAGGGACATCATGCAGGAAGCAGCAAAGAAAACCATACCAAAAGAAAAGAAGAGTAAGAAAGCAAAGTGGTTGTCTGATGAGGCTCTTAAAATAGCAGAGGAAAGAAGGAACGCAAAAGTCAAAGGAGAAAGGAAAAAATACAATCATCTGAACACAGAATTTCAAAGAAAAGCAAGGAGAGATAAGGAAAACTATCTAAAAGAACAGTGCAAAGAAATGGAAGAAAACAACAAAAAAGGCAGAACCAGAGATCTTTTCAAAAAAATCCGGGAAATCAAGGGAACATTTAAAGCAAAAATGACCATGATAAGGGACAAAGACGGAAAGGAGCTAGCTGATGCAGAAGAGATTAAGAAAAGATGGAAAGAGTACACAGAGGAACTCTACAAAAAGGAACTCAACACTCCTGATAGTCACAATGATGAAGAAATTGAACCTGAGCCAGACATCCTGGAGAGTGAAGTCAGAAAGGCCCTAAAGAGCACTGCAAACAACAAAGCTAGTGGAGATGATGGTATCCCAGTTGAATTTTTCAAAGCTCTAAAAGATGATGGCATCAAATTACTGCATTCAATATGCCAGCAGATTTGGAAAACAAAACAGTGGCCACAGGACTGGAAAAGATCAGTATATGTTCCAATCCCAAAAAAGGGCAATGCCAAAGAATGTTCAAACTATCGAACAATCGCGCTCATCCCACACGCCAGCAAGGTGATGCTCAAGATAATACAGGATAGACTTCAGCAGCATGTGGAAAGAGAATTACCAGAGGTGCAGGCTGGTTTCAGAAGAGGCAGGGGGACTAGAGACCACATTGCCAACATACGTTGGATCATGGAGAAAACAAAGGAATACCAGAAACAAGTTTATTTTTGCTTTATTGACTACACTAAGGCATTTGATTGTGTGGATCACAACAAGATGTGGCAAGTGATTAAAGAGATGGGAATACCAGAACACCTCATATGCCTCCTGAGAAATCTGTACATGAACCAAGAAGCAACAGTTAGGACAGAACACGGAATGACCGAGTGGTTTGGAATAGGAAAAGGAGTAAGACAAGGCTGCATTTTGTCACCCTGCTTATTCAACTTATACACAGAGCACATAATGCGCAATGCAGGGATGGAGGAAGCACAATATGGGATCAAAATTGCTGGGAGAAACATCAACAATCTGAGATATGCAGACGACACCACCCTAATGGCAGAAAGTGAGGAAGACCTAAAGAATCTCTTGATCGGTTTGAAGGAAGAGAGTGCAAAAGCTGGCTTGAGACTCAATATCAAGAAAACCAAGATAATGGCAACAGGCCCGATCAGTTCCTGGAAAATAGACGGGGAAGAAGTAGAAGCAGTGACAGATTTCACTTTCTTAGGATCTAAGATCACTGCAGATGGAGATTGCAGCCATGAAATAAAGAGGCGGCTGATTCTAGGGAGACAAGCCATGAGAAACCTGGGGAACATAGTGAAAAGCAGAGACATCACCTTGAAAACAAAAATTAGAATAGTCAAAGCAATGGTATTCCCAGTGGTAATGTACGGATGTGAGAGCTGGACAATTAGGAAAGCTGAACGCAGAAGAATAGATGCCTTTGAAATGTGGTGTTGGAGGAGAGTTTTGAGGGTACCTTGGACAGCGAGGAGAACAAATAGGTCAATCTTAGAAGAAATCAACACTGACTGCTCATTGGAAGGTCAAATAGTAAAGATGAGGCTAAAGTACTTTGGGCATCAAATGAGAAGGGAGGATTCACTTGAGAAGGCCGTGATGTTGGGAAAGGTGGAGGGCAAAAGAAGAAGGGGGAGGCCAAGGATGAGATGGATAGATGGTATTGTAGACACAATGGGCACAAAACTGGGAGGACTGAGGGGGATGGTGGAGGACAGAGGCGCCTGGAGAACGATGGTCCATAGGGTCGCAAAGGGTCGGAATCGACTGTGCGACTGAACAACAACAATGGTATAATTATATTTTTGAAGGGACCGTGGTGGCTCGTGGTTAAGATGCTGAACTTGATGACTGGAAGGTCGGCAGGTCAGCAGTTCGAGACCCTAGTGCTGCATGACGGAGTGAGCTCCTGTCATCTGTCCCAGCTCCTTCCAACCTCAGTTCGAAAGCGAGAAAATTGCAAGTCAATATATAGGTACCACTGCCATATGTCCACAGAAACTTCTGCAGATGCCGACAGCACTGGCTCTTTGGCTATAAACACTGATGAGCACTGAACCCTAGAGTCGGATACGACTGGCTTTCAAGAAAGGGAGACCTTTACTAATTATATTTTGAGGCTTCTCTTAATTAATGTGTTGTTTGTCTTTCCACAGACAGCCATGGGCTCCGCCAAAGGTAAAGTCTGGTTTGGTTTTTCGGGGGGGGGGGGGACTTTTTATTTTAAATTGCCTATTTTTTTGGACACTCATGGCTTTCAGCGTCCAGTGCAGAAGGGAAAATGCTTTATCTCAAAGACAACATAGTAGAATTAGCAGTTTTCATCCCTATCCCAAGGCAGGTCTTAATTGCTCTTAATTGCCCGGCCAGGAAGGAAACTGGCCTCCAAAATACGTTACTTATAGCAGGAGAAACTCAACAGTTTAAGGTTTTGCAGATGAGAAGAGCTGAAGTAAAAGCCATTATTTGAGGCTGGACGAAGGAGAAAGTGGAAAAGCAGGATTACAGTTGAATATTCACACGAGAGCCAGTGGAAGGCTTAATGTAGCGTAAACTTTAAATATTGATGGTGAAGAGGTTGAAAGAGTTGGTGATGCTTTGGTTCAATCATCAACTAAAATTGGGACTGTAATGAAGAAATCGGAAGAAGGCTAAGAGAAAGGTGGGAATAAAGGAATTAGAAAAGATTATCCAGTGTCAGGTCATGTCACCAAAACCAAGATTATCCACACCCTTCTCTTTCTAGTTCTTGTGTATAGATACAAAAGCTGGAGTTAGAAGGAAACAGATAGGAGGGGGGAAATTGTCTGAACTGATATTTCTCATCTGCCAAAAAGTCAAATACATGAATCCTAGATTAAATCAGGACTGAATTCTCCCTTGAGGCATAAACAATGGAGCTTAGGCTGTTCCTACTTTGGGCACATCATGAGAAGAAGGGAAAACTCTGGAAACAGTGAAAATGCGAAGAAAGTTGGAAGGCAGTAGGAGAAGAGGATGACTCCAATATGAGATGGATTCATTGCAAAAAGGAAACCACAATTTTACGTTTGCCAAAGAGGAGGGAAGCAATCAATTTGATAGCTGTATGGAGGTTTTTCCGTAGAGACAACCACGGGGGAGGGACATTTTGGGGGAAGGAGAGCAGAGAGCCCAAATATTATGGGATAGGTGCGTGGAAAATTACACTGCATCAAAAAATAAATAAATACTGTCTCCTATTTGGTCTAATCCACTTGTCCTATACTAAATCAAGCACACTGAATCCAAATCTGAAGTCCGATTCTGCCTAGGACATCGGGATCTTAAATTAGCAAATCTCACCCTCTTGGTTAGGTTTTTGCGTTGATCACATGGGGTAGATTTGCCACAAATGTTCCAAAAATTGTCCGGTTTATTAACACAGCTGCGTCTACTCCTCTTTAGCTCAAAGACTCACTCTTGCCTAGCTGTACTATCCAATAAGATGGCTTCACACTAGAGACAAGCCTTTGGTCCATCTCCCCTTATATAGCTATTTCTGACGTCAGTTCACTGACATGCCCGGCCGCTGCTGGAACATGCATGCCATCAGGGGACGTGATTCAGGTGAGGCACCAGCAGGCCTAGCGGTAGCTGCAACGGTTATAACGTTCCCATGTAAAAATACATTACCCAATGACCGACCATTTGAACAGCTAGAGCACGCCTTAAAACCTGTACGTGAATTCTGAGTTCAGATTTGGAATCGGCACACTCGATATCTTGTAAATCACATGTCTTATTCCCAGTAGCAAAATCGTTGTTGCACAGTGTTATCAATAATCCAGGCCTTAACCCCCTTCCGTTTCTACCCCACAATAGAGACCAAGATTTCCAACAGCCCCATGAAAATGGCAGAAGGCGGGGGCATGATGAAAGCAGGTAAGTCGGTCTGGATTGTCCCACGTTGGAGGGTCGGCGCACCGCAGGCTGGCCACCACGGCATGCTGCTTTGCCTGCTTTTACACCTGCAAAGCTCCCTGGCACAACACTGACAAGTCGGGAAAGGCTGCTCTCTTCTGAACAGGGGAACGTTGCAATTTGGCCTTGACAGCGAGTGTTCCTGAGCATGTGCAGAGTGGATTTCTCCCTGGCCAATAATCTAGTGGGGAAACTCCCCTTGCTCATCATTGTATTCTCCAATGGAAGAGCCCCAGTTTGGGCGTCTGAGATGAGCTAGATTTGCATATCTATGCAACACATGGATTCTCAACCTGTGGCCCGTGATGCCATTTCATGTGCCCCTCCCCCCCGGCCACACCCGGAAGTGACCTGTGGTGGAGGAAGGGCAAAATGGCCATCCAGCCCCTGAAGCTGTCTGAGGGAGCGTGACCAGGCCTCTGGCTTAAAAAGGTTGAGAACTCCTGATGTAACAGATTGACATAATTTAAAGATACAGTACACCCAAAGTTGGTGGAGGGAGAGGGAGAGACTTCTGCTTTCCACACATTTCCTGAAAACCTCTGATAGTTGGTCTTGGATCGAAGGACCAGGTAGGGCTACCTGTGCACACCTGTGGACAAGTGAGCATACCTGGGATAGATAAGCATATCTGAGAGTTCAGTGTTGACCACACCTATGGCAAGTGAACACATCTGAAACAGGTGGACACACCTGGGGCAGGTGAGCACACCTGGAGATAGGTGAGCAGACCTGGGGACAGGTGAACACTCCAGGGGCAGGTGAGCACACCTGGATATGGACTATGTTTTCCTGTTATCTGGGAGGGAAAGAGATTTCTTTCCCAAACTCTGTTTCTAACAGGGTTGTCTTAAGTGGATCCTAGAAGCCTGTCTTTTTGTGGGAAGGTGGACCGAGTCCAAATCTCATTAATTGCCTGAAAAAAAGATCCCTGTCCTGTCTAGCTCTCAATTTCCTGCCTCCCATGCATTGCACGTGCTCAACTGCAGAATGGACAGCATTTCCAAGGTCAAAACAACCATGGTTCCCATGCACCATAGCGGTGGTTTTGTGCTCAGTAACCCTGGCTGGTCAATCTCTTTCCGTGCCCCGGGCCGCAAACCTCATTCAAAGCATACTCTGTGGCCGGCTGCTTGACAACACTTTGACACATCTCTATGAGTGCACATGCGCCTATCAGCTCCCAAATCGATGGGATAAAACCAGGCTTTGTGGCTTAAACGCGATGCTTTTGAGGAGGGGGCTTTCCCTGGCTGGCCCACTCTAACACCCCCCCTCACCCCCCCCCCCCCCCGCACACAGCTTCTCACCTGCAAACTCTAATGTCTTGGGGTCCCCACCCCGTCCCCCAGGACGTGACCAAGCTCTTATTTTCTATCTATCTTTCTATCATTCATTCATTATGTGGCTTTCTTTCTAATATCCATCTATCATTAGTTCATTCATCTACTAATTATATGTCTTTCTAATATCTATCGATCTATCATTTATTTATTTATTTATTATATGGCTTTCTTTCTTTCTTGTATCTATCTATCATTCATTCATTCATTACATGTCTTTCTGATAACATTCATTATATGGCTTTCTTTCTAATATCTATCTTTTATTCTCTTTTTCTTTCTATTATTCATTCATTCACTCATATGACATTCTTTCTAATATCTATCTTATCTTTCTATTATGGTATTCATTTTTTCACTCACGGCTTTCTTTCTATTGTCTCTGTCTGTCTATCTACCTACCTGCCTATTTAATGTTAGCCTGTCTGTCTGTCTAGGGAGTTCTCAACCTTTTTAAGCCGGTGGCTGTGTCACACTCCCTTAGACAGCTTCGGGAGCTAGATGACCATTTTGCCCTTCCTCCACCACATGGCACTCCCTGGTGTGGTGGAGGAAGGGGGGACACATGAAATGGTGCCATGGGCCACATCTGGCCCGTATGCCGCAGGTTGAGATTCTCTGGTCTAATCTTTTGTTTGCTTGCTATTCTTTCTTTCTTTCTTATCTCTCTATGCCAATCTCCCTCTCTCCATTCATTCATCCATCCATCCCACCTCTAATATTTTGGGTTATCCCCCCCCCCCCCCCCGATGCTTCCAGCTCTTCTGCCACCCACCCAGCCACCCCAATTCCCTCTAGCCTCTGCTTGTGCCAAACGCTTTCCTTCTGAGCTTGGGAACACCATGGGGTGTGGGGTGGAGAGTTGGGGTGTGTGTCTCCCTTCCAGTGCTCACTGTCCCGTTTATATCCCAGC
This sequence comes from Bradypodion pumilum, assembly GCA_035047305.1. NCBI lineage: Eukaryota > Metazoa > Chordata > Lepidosauria > Squamata > Chamaeleonidae > Bradypodion > Bradypodion pumilum. Next base: position 40,566,045 of record JAWDJD010000007.1, on the reverse strand, counting down.
CATGTACTCTGTGGAGATCACGGTGGAGAAGGACAAACTGACCGGGGAGACCAAAGTCCTTTCCAGCACCACTAGGCTTCCTTTAGACCCCTCAGTTCATGGGGTCAAGGTGTACGAGGATGAAACCAAAGGTACGGTTGGAGGTAGATAACCTGCACATGCACACAATACCCCCCTGGGAGAGGCATGCAGGACAAGGAGGAAGACTTTCACAGCCTCACACAGGGGCCAAACCAGGCCAAAATCCACTTAGCCCACATCTGGAAGGAGTGCTCTCTCCAGCCTAAAATAAGGTCTGTTCTCTCAACGTCTTTTGTAGTTCGGGAGGCAAATAGAGCCCTAATGAGCTCACCCCCACCCCCAATATTCAAATCATAAATTGAGTGCCAGGAATAGGTATTTCCCCACTTTTGGGAGACTTCCAGGAACAGTCGTTGGGGCCTAAAACCAGGTTGGCCCTTTTGCTAGTTCACTTGAAAACACAAACCCTGATCCACCAAAGGAACCTCAAACCCAGAAACGGATCTCTTGTAAAAACGTGTAACCCCTGAAATCGTTTCTAAGTGTTGTACTAATGGGTAGCAGATGCTCTAATTAAGTTGTTTATTTGCTATTTTTGTTGTTTACTATTAGTTATTTCCATTACTGGTTTTTATACTGATGTTTATTATTGTGTATTTTTTTAAAATGCTGGTAATCACCCCAAATAGTACTAGCGCTAAGTTGGGTGATATATAAATTTTAATCAATTAACTACTAAACCATTAGTCAGATGGTTTTAGGGGAAAGTCAGTCTATCTATCTTTCATCCATCCATCCATCCATTCATTCATCAATGCATTATCTATCTATCTATCCCTACCCTACCTACCTATCATTCATTCATTCATACATTCTCGATCTATCGATCTATCCCTACCCTACCTACCTACCTACCTATATTCATTCTTTCACTATCTATCTATTGATCTATCTATCTATCTCCTTAATGTTTATCCACCTACCTTCCTACCTACCTACCTACCTATCATTTATTCATTCATTCATGCGTTAGCTATATCTATCCATCCATCCATCCATTTATTGCATTTATATCTTGTCCATTTGAGATATTCTCCCACCCATTTAAAAAAAACCCAAACCTCTCTACAACAGCATCCAGAGATTCAGCTTCCAAAAGCCATGTCGCTAGGCCTCATTAAGTATCCCCTTTCTTTCCTCTTCTCGCAGTGGTCCACGCTGTCCGGGCCGAAGATGGATCCCTGGAGAATGGCCTCCGCCAGCTCAGCTCGGTGGAGGTAGACGAGCTGATCCATCAAGCCGAGGAGGCCACCTTGAGCGAAATTTCGGAGCGGGTTATGGGGGGCAAACCGACCCCCCGGAAGGAGATCATGGGCCTCCAAACCAAGCCGGTCGAGAGCCCCAAGTTGTCTTCTTCAGGCGATGGCCCAGAGCCCAGCCAAGACCAGCCGGTCACCATGATCTTCATGGGCTACCAGAATGTGGAGGACGCCGATGAAACAAAGAAGGCGTTGGGTCTTGAAGGGACCATCAAGGCTGAGTTGGTGGTGATCGAAGACTCCGAGAACAAAACGGGGGCCGATTCCGAGCAGAAAGGCCACCACGGACCGCCCAACGGTAGCGCTGGCGACACCAACACAACCGGAGTGGAGAAATTGGCGAGCCAGCCAGGAGAGACGCCCTCAGCCCACGATACTACCGAGCCCAAAGGCGGGTCGCAGGATGTGGACCCAAAGAAGCCACGGTGCCGGTGCTGTTCAGTGATGTAAGGGAGACCTGGACCACTTTTATGGATCGGGACTTTCACGGCTTCCATCGCTCTCACCTGGACACTTTGGTTTCGGTCTCTTGAGTGTCACCTTTTCAATCCTAGGTTGGAAGTGGTTTTCAAAACATTATTTCTTATTCTTCTTCACGAGACGCGCTGTTTAGACTCTGATTTGGGTTTTTGGAATTTTTTCTCTCTTTTCCCACTCCACCAAATTTCAAAACTCCGGAAACTAAAGACGGCGTCGGTTACGGAGGAAAACAAAGTGGTATAAATAACCCCAAACTGCTTTCATTCCACTGGACATCCTTTTCTTCCATCAACATGACAGCTGGGGAAATATTATATTTATGAGACGAGACGACTGCATTCGTCCTTCATTCCTGCTAATTTTTATTTTTTTAATAGAAAGTTCTCAGAGCGGAAAATAAAGATTCTCAAAATCCCCTAAAAAGAGATAGATAGATCTATGGCGTAGAAATTGAAATGTGTTCCTTTTAAAGACCCTCTCGGACTCACTTCTGTTATCTAAAGTTGGCCGTTCGTTTGCGTAAGGAACATTTGGAGAAGAACAAAATTCATCTGTCAAGAAGAAAAGAGAATTTATTTCCTTTGATTTTAAAAAAAAGTTTTTTAAAAAGAAATTTCCAGATCTCTGAAATGCGGCGACCCCGAAGATTTGCAAAGTCCTCCAAGAACTTGATTTTTCGAAGTTCCTTTGAGAACGCCGGGATCAAATTCCTTTGCCGAAAAAGAACATTATGATTTATTTTATTTTATTTGTAAGGTTTGAACAGCATTCCAAGGCAGGCTTAGGAAACACACTGGTCTCTTCTTTGTGCATCCGATCAGATGTTGGAAACTGGCTTTGTCTCGAATCTGGACAAAACCAGTTGCCTGCGTCCGTAAATGGCTTGATCGACTTTTGCAAAAAAATTGGCTCGTTGACTTTGAAAGCTATCCCAGATTCTGGTTATTTTATAATTTTAATTCTTGCCTAGGTTTCTCCGGATTGTAATTGGGGTGGTTTGGATTTCGTTTGGCACTTGAGAACAATTTAGGTTTCCGTTTTTGTCTCCAGTATAAACTGGGAGTTGTTGAGGCTTTAAAAAAAAATAGAAAGGTAAGGTTTTCCTTGCTTGAAAGCCAGTCATATCCAACTCTAGGGTTCAGTGCTCATCTCTGTTTCAAAGCTGAAGAGCCAGCGCTGTCTGCTTCCGCAGACATTTCCATGGTCATGTGGCAGGCATGACTTAGACACCGGAGATAGATATTTTGTTGCCGTGAAATACAGAAAAGAAGAAATGGGAAAATAAACTGGGGGGTGGGGGGAGGACTGGAAGATGCAATGCAGACAATCAAAAAAGGTTTGAAATCTGGAGAAACTCTCCTTCAAAATATGTTGAAGAATCTTGTGACATCTGGAAGGCTGAAGGTTGCAATGATTTGGTCTTTAAGGCAGGGGTTCCTAATCTTTTCAAGCCGAGGGCCGGCTCACGTTCCCTCAGACAGCTTCGGGGGCCGGATGGCCATTTTGCTCTGCCTGATGCACATGGCCCTTCCTGGTGTGGCGGAGACGGTGGGGGCCCATGTGAAATGGTGTCGTGGGCCTCATCCAGCCCCCAGGCCGTAGGTTGAGAACCCCTGCTTTAAGGTGTCACACAAGGTTCTTTGGTTGGCATTTTAGGGCTGAGCAACTGGAAATTATGGGATGGCTGAGTCTTGGCAATCCAACCTATCTTGGCCGGGAGCTAAAATTTGAGATTTGCATTCTGGGTGGGGAACTTTGGTTTATCTCCAAATGCCACCCCTGTGGGCCGGAGGGGTTTTTGCTGGTTGACCTCTTTCCTCACAAGGGCCCCGATCCTGGGAAGATCCTGGGAAGCAGCAGTGCATAGGAAGGTTTATTTTAGTGCAAGTTCACACCCCCGTGACCCTGTAACAATATGCTATTATTTCAGGATTTGGGGATGTGTCGTTTTCCAGGTTCTTCGAAGACGGTGTTGCAACATGACAACACTGTTATTCGGAGTAGCAAAAATAAGGTGTGTGTGTGTGTGTGTGTGTGTGTGTGTGTGTGTAGCAAAAATAAGGTGTGTGTGTGTGTGTGTGTGTGTGTGTGTGTGTGTGTGTGTGTGTGTGTGTGTGTGTGTGTGTGTGTGTGTGTGTGTGTGTGTGTGTGTGAAAGCAATTTCTTTTCGGTCGGTGGGAATAATTCCATTTTTCTTTTAACGGTTGATCCTCTACTCTTTTGTTGCTCATAAAAAAATCCGCCCAGCCGTATTTCTGAGCTGAGTGAAAATAAGTCTCTCCCACTTCGTTTCCTTTGCGTATTTTTGATTTGCTGCGAGATAATCGCTTCTTTCGGAAGAGGTTGGGCATTATCTTTATGTTCTTTGGGGTTTCCCGGACCCAAGTGTGAAGCAGACCTAGGAAATACGGCGATAAGATCCGTAGGGCAACTCACACCAATGTAGTTCACTGACCCCTTGGCACCGAAACAGGCAAACGGTCAGCTTTGCAGTTAGAAGCACCACTGCCTTAAGAAGCAAAAGACATCTGTTTTATCCTCTGGCATGTGTTTCCAGCTCTGGGAGCACATGCCATTGCGAATCGGTTCGGCAGCAGGTCATCTGGAGGTAAATGCCGGTCTTCACGGTTGTGTCAACATGTCGCGGTGAAGACTTGTGACTCTGAAGCAATAATGTTTTATCACCTTGTAACAGCAAAGCTGCCATGTTGGTCCGTTTTTGGACTGGGACAGAAGTAAATGGGTGGGAAAGCCTTCTGCCACCTGGAACCCCCAAACCCTAGCCTTTCCCTTTTAGGGTGAAGGGCCAAACTCCAAAGGAAAAGTTGTTTAGGTATGTAAAATGGGAGATTTTTTAAAACCGATCGTCTAATTCAGGGGTTCCCAACCTAAGGCCTGTGGGCTGGATATGGCCTACAGGACCATTTCATGTGGCCTCTCTCACCCTTCCAAGGGCATTTGAGGGGGGAAATGGCCATCCCCTTTGAAGCTTTTGGGACAAAATGGCCACCCCATCATGCAGGCAGGACAAAATGGCCATCCGGCCCTCGAAGCTGACCAGGAGAGCGTGACCTGGCCACCGGGTTGAAAAGTTTGAGAACCCCTAGCCTAACTGTTAAAATAGGTCCTTCTCTTTTGGCAGAGGCCAATTTGAGGCAGAAATAAATGCATCTAGGCTAGAGCCAAATGGTTGAGCTGTTCCAGAAATAATTCTGAATTTTAAAACCTGCCCCTCTTAATACAGATTAAATTTCCTCCGTAGAAAGAAAGCAAAAGGCTTTTTTTAAAAAAACTAAGTATTTGGTTGGAGGGCGATTAGTTCCAGTTGTTCCAAAACAATTAGCCTGGCAGTTTCCATTCCCAAATAGGAGCAAGAGGATCAATGCCAGGCAACGCAGGCCCAGAAACAGGCAAAAGGGCAGCTTTGCAGTTGGAAGCACCACTGCCTTAAGAAGCAAAAGATGTTTTTGTTTTTGTTTTTTTAAACAGCATTGGTTTTCAGGTCTGGAAGTGCACATGAGTGCAAATGGGTTTGGTGGCATCGTTGCCAGTCAAAGGAGAGGCCTGGGTTTATTACAGAACAGGAGTGAATCAGATCTACTCTACACACCCCATTGGAAACCTGATTTTGACCATCGTTGCCCAGAGCGACATTAATAATATAAGAATTATGTGTTGTCAAGTCTTTTTTGACTGATGGCGACCCTTTGAACGAGCCTCAAAAGCCCCGACCAGCCATTGTAAAATCCAAGTCTATGGTTTCCAGCATGTAGTCCGTCCATCTCACAATGGGAACTCTCCTCATTTCCTGCTGCTGCCCATTTCCCCCCGGAATTATTATTTTTTCCCAAAGAATTTTCCCTAAATTTCTCTCCATTTCTGCCCTACGCGGTCCTATTTTACTTTCTGCAAATCCATTTGTTTATTTTGAATTTCTTCCAAGTGATTTAGCTCCAACCCACAGAACAAAGACCAAATCCCCGGGATTTGGGAGACGGGCACTCAAACGTATGGCGTATGGTTATGGGAACCCTTTTTTTTGGAAATAAAAGTGGTTGCAACCACGTACACAATGGCAAACGATTGTGCCCACCCTACCCACACCAGTTGTGAACAATTGTGTAACTATGATAGAAATGGGATTTACTCATTAAAGGTCAAGGCCTCCCTTGCTAGAAAGCCAGTCGTGTCCGACTCTAGGGTTCGGTGCTCATCTCCATTTGCAGCCCAAAAGCCGGTGCTGTCTGAGCATGCAGACATTCCCCTGGCCACGTGGCAGGCACGATTAGGTGCTGGAACGGTGCTACCTTTCCCACCAAAGCGGTATCTGTTTATCTACTTGCAAATTTATTTCTTCTAAACTGCTAGGTTGCCAGGAACGCACAGAACGCTGTTACCTTTCCCACAGAAGCAGTCCCTGTTTTATCTACTTGCAAATGTCTTGCTTTTCGAACTGCTAGGTTGGAAGGGGTGCACGGAACACTGTTACCTATCCCGCCGAAATGGTACCTGTTTATCTAACTTGCACATTTCTTGCCACTTCAAGCAGCTAGGTTGGCAGAAGCTGGGACAGACGACGGGACGCTCACTCCGTCATGCAGCACTCGGGTCTCAAACTCAGTGTCTTCACCACTAAACCAGTCCTTATTAAGTCATTAATCCAGTTTAAATGACACCAAGGTTGGGTCAAAAACGAGGCTGTGAAAGTCTCCATCTGCATCCATTGAGGTTTGGTGGGACATGCAATCGTTTCTCCTACCAGGAGAGAAATCCCTCCCAAATTTGGATAATTTTCCCCTTTTTGCATCGGGGAAGTTTTTAGGAGTCTAGTTTAGTCTTAATAGCTTCCAAGCAATGCAGAGCAAGGGAAGGGAGGGATTATCCGGGATTCCTAAACTACTTCTTTCATGTCCAAATCAAACTTAAATCAAATCATGTCCAAATCAAAAATTGCGGATCATTTTATTGTGGCTGTGGGTTATGAATTGTGAACTGCTCAGAGTCACTACAGCAATAGGTGCGGCCATATAAATCTCAATAAATAAATAAACTCTGGACCGCCGAAACGAAGTCAATTTCTGGCCTTGCCTGTTGGCCCGAAATCTCTAAAACTCTCCCCTGGACACGGGAGATGTTTAGAAATGTTCTTGGGACCCAAAGTCCTTCGTGGTTATCATTTCTGTCCTCGACTTTTGGTCCAGTTCAGAAAGTCCATCTTCCGGACAACTTCAGATTTCACACACTCACGCATGCACGTACGCACGTACAAACACACACACCATTTGAAAGGGGGGTAACATAAGAACAGCCTTGCTGGAACAGGCCACAGGAGCCCATCCAGTGCAGCATTCTGTCTCATACACAGTGGCTCACCATTTGCTTCAGGGTATTCTTCCCTAGCAGATGCCTTCACCTGCTTAGGATTCCCTGGAAATGGCATTGAGAGATATCCTGCCTTTCTCTCCAACCCGGAGGTTGTCCTTAGGTATCCATAATTATAGCCATTGATACCCTTGTCCTCCATGAACTTGTCTAATCCTTTCTTAAAGCTGTCAAGACTGACAGCTGTCACCACTTCTTCTGGCAGGGAGTTCCATAGACCAGGGATCCTCTGGGTGAAAAAGGACTTTCGCTTATTTGTTTGAGAACTAGTATCCAAAGGTTTCATGGAGTGTCCCCTAGTTCTAGTGTTGGGGGAAATCCCAACAACTGCCGGCCACTGGGTTTGACCCCATGAAAGTCCGGGTGGTGGTGGTTTACACTGGGGAGAGGTCTTCAGCACTCAAATTTCCCTGCCCATCCTTTGCGTTTATTATTATTATTTTTAAGGGCCTCTATGAACCAGATGTGAACATCTGCAAGTTCTGCATCTTCTGCTTTCAAAGATCTCCGTTCTTTTTTTTTGCGGGGGGAGGGGGGTGTCAGCATCTTGTAACCCCTTGACCTGAAAGAGTGGACATCTCCACGGCTGCTTTCACTTAATGCATTGTGTTGATATAAAGCCCCCCTACCCATTTTCCGCTCCGCCCCCGATCTCCCACCTCCGTATCTTCTTGTGTGCAAGCCAAAGTAACCCCCCCCCCCTTTGTACACCCCTGTGTCTGCCATTTCCCCATGCCCGAGTTTTCAGACTTTCTGACCGTCTGTCCAGTTGTTCCAACTTTGTACCCCGTCCGCAAATGCCTCGGTTTCCCCACTGTCGATTTGTAAAATACCGGAGCAAAATAAAATCATCTCATTTGTCTAACGGGGGAGACGGAGAACGTGCCATTCGTTTCTGCCTGATTTTTTTTTTAATTCTCATTTTGGAAATGTATTATTTCTGCTGGTTGTTCCACTGGCAAAGTTGGGATACTGTTTATTATTAATTTGGGATAAAGGTCAAGGGTCACCCTGGCTTGAAAACCAGTCATGTCTGACTCTAAGGCAGGAGTTCTCAAACTTTTTAAACACTCCCTCAGACAGCTTCGGGGGGCAGATGGCCATTTTGTCCTTCCTCCACCACATGGCACTTCCTGGGGTGGAGGTGGGCATCATGAAATGGAGCAATGGGTCGCGCCTGGCCCACCGGCCACAGGTTGAGAATCCCTGCTCTAAGGGCTTGGGGCTCATCTCTGTTTGCAACCAGCTTGTCTGTTTCTGCAGACGTTTCCGTGGCCATGAGACTTGATGCAGGAGTGCTGTTACCTTCCCCGCCGAAGCGGTACCCATTTATCTACTTGCAATTTTTTTGTTTTCGAACTGCTAGGTTGGCAGGAGTGCATGAGACACTGTTACCTTTCCCGCCCAAGCAGTGCCTGTTCTATCTACTTGCAAATTTCTTGCTTTCAAACTGCGAGGTTGGCAGGAGCTGGGACAGATGACAGGAGTTCACTCCATCATGTAGCACTCGGGTCTTGAACTGCCAACCTTCTGGCCATTGAGCTCAACGTCTTAACCACAAAACTGCTTCATGCTGATCTTCTAGCTGATAGTTTCAATATCTCACTCCGGGGGAAAGCAGGAAAAATAAAAATTACCTTTGGATAAGGGCTGGGGATCATTGGATTATTTGTACATTGGGTGGGAGCTTCATTATTGCCTACTGTGGAGGATGGGACTTGGAGTCAAGGCACATTTGAAGGGCTTAAGACAACACTAGCTGGGAAAATACAACCCTAATATTTGAGTTGCTGTCAAATAATGTTAAGCCAGGGACAGACCAGTAACTACCAGTAAGACCCAACTTGTCCATTTTGTCCCAGCAGCTTCAAAGGGGTGGACTTTGATTTCTCAAATGCCCTTGGAGGGGTGGGAATCACATGAAATGGTGCCGTGGGCCAGATCCAGCCCATAGGCCTTAGAATGAGAACCCCTGTGCTAAGGGAAGCAGCTGAACAGTGTTCAAGGGCAGCACCAAGAACCATACACAACAGTAGTTTAGCCCAGGAAGAGAAATATAACCCTGAATTCGTGTTTCACCACTAACTCCTTGGTCATTCATTAGGAGGTGCTGTTTCTAATTAGCCCCAGCCTGGCCTGAATTTTTTTGGCAGGAACAGACCTGAATAGTGGACTATGGGAATTGTAGTCCAAGAAGTAACTTTTCTACGTTCGGTTGGGAATCGCAGCAAAATGCTGCCGCGATAACCACATTCGGGGGCAGTTGCTTACATCGGCGTTGGGAAGATATGTATACATGCCTGCTCAAACGAGATAAGAATAACGAGTACTTTTTTTAAGCGCCAGGATTTGAAATTCTAAAAATTGCCAAAATGTGGTTTGAAAGCAAGCGATGTTGGTTTCGTCCCGGGACGTTCAAGGGCACCGGAGCGGGTGCATTTGTGTCAACCCCAAAACGTACAAGGTAAGCCAGGCTTAGCCACACACGACTCCAGGAAGCACCAACATCTGCATAAGTATTGTCCTAAAGTGACTGGCGCGGTTGAACTTTGCTTCTGTTGAAACTGCAGGTAGATTCCGATGGGGAAAAGTCCATAGGTTTTTCAAGTCACGCCTTTTAGTAACGAAGTACTAGAGTTCATCACCGCAGGAGTGTCGTCGCTCAAGTTCAAGGGTTTCTAATGTATTCGGCAACTGCTGGAATATGAGAAAAGCCTCTGCATCGGGGATTCTCAACATGTGGCCCATGGGCCGGATGTGGCCTGCAGCACCATTTCATGTGGGCCTCACCACCATCTCCACCACACCAGGAAGTGCCGTGTAGTGGAGGAAGGGCAAAATAGCTGTCCGGCCCCCAAAGCTGTCTGAGGGAGCCTGACCCGGCCCCTGGCTTTAAAAGGTTGAGAACTCCTGCTCTACATCAGAATCCCTTCTTTATTTAGGTGTTTGTACAGCCTTTGTACTGCAGTGGCTTAGTGGTTAAAGATGCTGAACTTGACGACTGGAAGGTCAGCAGGTCGAGACCTGAGCACTGCACGCCGGAGTGAGTGCCTATCGGTAAACAACATTCCGTGCACTCCGGTTTCTAGGCATGCCTGCCACATGACCAGGGAAACTTCTACACACAGAGACAGTGCTGGCTCTTTGGCTATAAACAATGCCCCTAATGCCCTGCCCTGTAGCAGCGCTGGCTCAGATGAGCACTGAATCCTAGAGATGGATACGACTGGCTTTCGAGCAAGGGTGACCTTTACCCTTTAGAGCCTTAAAAGAGATAAAAGTTTTCCCCACTCCCACAAGGAAATGCAGAAATTAAGTTTATGGGGCAGTTTAGCCCCCCTGGGGTCTCTTTAGACCCTTCCCAAACCTGCTTTCTGCCCATGCCCCGAGGAAACAACAGGCATCATTTTCTCCCCACAATGGGTGTGTTCTGAGCTGCGGCTGGAAATTAATGGGGGTAGACTGTTCCTGCAACTTCAGGCTCCATCAGGCTCACATAGGATTATGAAATGAAATTATTATTGTTGTTGTTGTTGTTGTTAAGAACACAGCCTCTCACAGAGATGAAGTGGTGTTCTCTTCCTTCTTTGGGTTTCCTGGAAATCCGTCGCCTGGCATGCACCGGCTTATCAGGCTTTGGCAGGCATGGAGTAAGCCATGGGGGCCTCACCCTTGCCTAGCCTGGCTGGAAGCTTACAATCCAACTGGCCCCATACCGGCGGCCATGGGGGGTCTGGTTGCTGGTTGTAGGATTTGCAAACAAAACAAAACAAAAAGAAAACAAAAGAAACCAGCAAGGTGGTGGTTCGGACTGCAACTCAGTGCGGATGGCAAATTTGCCCGGCCTGCCCCGAGGGATGGATTTTGGAGACCACCTTGACCTTTCTGGAAAATGGGGCACCCCTTTGGGAGTTGCCACAGGTGGGTTAGACTGCTACAGGGCAGGGCATTTAGGGGCGCAAAGTGTGAGGGCAGAAAACAAGGCTGAGACGTAAGCAGCCATTTTTGAGGTTCCAACGGGGCATCGAGGGAAAAAAGGAGATTCCTACTAGTCACTGATCCCAAAAAACAAAATTGCAATCCTAAAATCCAGGAAATGGCATTGCGGTGGCTTAGTAGTTAATACGCTGGACTTGAAGACTGGAAGGTCGGCAGTTCAGCAGTTCAAGACCTGAGTGCTGCACGACAGAGGGAGCTTCTGTCTCTGTCCCAGCTCCTGCCAACCTAGCAGTACCACCTGGGTCTTCCTACTTGGACTTTTGACCTCTGGGCCTTCGATCAGCGGTCAAAGAGGCCCATAAAAGCTTGTATTTCTGCCACGGCCAAAGGTCAGGTGGGCGGCCGTTGGCAATGAGCTCACCTGGAGGAATTTGGACAGGTGGGCTTGGCCGGGCGTGGGCAGGAATGTCCCGATGAGAGGTAGTTGGTACAGCTTTCCCTTGGAGTGGGCGAAGGAAGACACAAAGGCAGAACCAAGAGACAAGGAAGAAGACCAGAGTTTTGAAAGGGGGAGACCCTTGGCCCCCGCAAGTTCGAGACCCCGGTCCGGGCTTTGACCCTGGTTTCCAGCCCTAGGGGAAAAGGTGAGATGAAGGCGGAACAGTTTTAGGAAAGGGGAAAGAAAAAGTGAGACAAAATTGCATATAAAACTAACTTTAAACACTTATTAACAACTTATGTACTGGATGGGGTTGATGGGTCAAAAGTGGTTCTGGAAAGCTTTTTGCCGAATGGGAACTAGAACTTTTTAAAAACTTTTCCTCCTCCTTTTGAGCAGGGTTTTACACTATTGGACACCCAATATTTGGGATTGTGTGTGTGTGTGAAAATCTAGGAAAATCTAAACCAGGGATTCTCAACCTGCGACCCATGGGCCGGATGTGGCTGATGGCACCATTTCATATGGGGGCTCCACCGCTTCCACCACACCAGGAAGTGCCGGGTGGTGGAGGAAGGGCAAAATAGTCATCTGGCCCCCAAAGCTGTCTGAGGGAATATGACCCAGTCCACGGCATTAAAAGGTTGAGAATTCCTGATCTAAACCTTCCTGCCCTTTTCAGTGCATTTTACAGGCTTGGTTTTTAATCTTTCCTGCTCGTTTCTTCTCCCTGTGTCTAACAGAGTGAGACTCAATCCACGAAGGTTTCGTTTCTTTTCCTTTACAAGCCAGGCAGTCCACTTTTAATCTCTCGCTTCTCTTTTTCTTTCCAAGCCGTGGGAAAAATAACCTTTTTGAGGGGTTAGTTCAGAAGTTTTCAAGCCAGGGGACCAGATCACGCTCTCTCAGTCAGCTTCGAAGGCCGGACAGACATTTTGCACTACCTGCATGATGGGGGTAGCCATTTTGCCCCAACAGCTTCAAAGGCGATGGCAATTTTGTTTCTCGAATGCCCTTGGAGGGGGCACAAGAAATGGTGCCATGGGCCGGATCCAGACCATGGGCCTTAGGTTGGGAGCCCCTCGGTTAGTCTGTGATGCACAAATGGGAGATGCAAATGGATGAATAAATAACCAAGTAGACACAGTCATTTCCCCAGCCAAGATCATGTCCACCTTTTTCTCACTGAGGACTAGCACCATGCTAGGCGCCATAATCAAGATGCGATTAAATGCAATCCTATATATTTTGTTCCAAAATTGATATCTTTGGGGGGTCCAGCCAAGCCTTCTCCTTGATTTCTTTCATTTCGACTCTGTGGTTTTACTTGAAAAGTTTCAAACCCTCTTTTGCCATTTCTGTGGTGTCTACCTGCTGGAGGTGAGGCAAACAGAATCCAAACAGAGCTGAGTTTTGCATAAGAAACCATAAAACTTCCCCTCCGTGAGCTGTATGGATCTGATCTCTTCTATGGGGTGGCAGTTATTATTATTTATTATTATTTATCGCACTTATATCCTGCCCATCTGGGGTATTTTCAGACAAGGGGCTGCCGGTTCTCGATGCAATTTTCCTTGATCAGAAGCAAGAAAATTCTTGAATTAATTCTGCATTTTGAAGGAAAGCCGCTTGACGTGGACATAGGTTTGATCAGTACGTGATCGGATCGTGGCACACCTGAGCAACCTTACCTGGTGAAGTTCTCACCATCTTCATCTCCAGATCTAGGAAGAAAAACCCTAATCTCAAACCCTGGCTCTCAAGTTAAATGATGCAGCAATAAATGAACCTCGAATCTGATCTGGTTTAAGGCCATTTCCGTCGCTGCCATTTAAACCTAAATTCAGACTCAGGAGGGAGAAAAATCTGACTTTACGCTGTAGTTCAGGTCTATGGAGAAAGGGTCCATTGGATTTTTGCAGGGCAAAAAGCCACCTGGATAAAATAAATGTATATCTATATTTCTCTCTCTCTCTCTCTCTAAAACTAGCTAGCTAGATTAGGGGTTCCCAACCTAAGGCCCATGGGCCAGATCCAGCCCACAGCAACATTTCATGTGGCCCCCATTCAAGAAACAAAATGGCCACTTCCTTTGTAGCTGTTGGGACAAAATGGGTGCCCCCATCATGCAGGCAGGGCAAAATGACAGCCTGGCCCTCAAAGCTGACTGAGAGAGCGTGACCCAGCCCCATGGCGTGAAAAGGTTGGGAACCCCCCAAATATATATATAGATAGATAGATAGATCTCACATTCAACCAGCAGGTGGCAGTAGTTGCTAAGGTTTATTTTGCATTAACAAGAAAAATAGTTTCTTCTTCTATCCACTTCTCCTTCTTTTGCCTCTCATCAAACCCTGGACTCAAAAGAAGATTATTTTTCCTGGGGGGGGGGGGATAGTAATTAGATGAAAACTGTGTTGTGGTTGAGGTTTTGGAGGGAATTTATAAAGAACTGCAATAGTAACGTTATTGCCGAAGTTTTTCTGACATTCCCCCAAGTAACTTTTTCCATTGGAAAAAGTTCCTTTCATTGACCATTGGAGAAAGACCTAAAACGTGGTTGGCTTCTTCTACTTGGGTTGCTTTTGATGGGTGCAATTAGACAATTATATTCATACAGTCTCTTGTTTCTCCAGAGATCAACAAGCACATCTGTTGATGTAAAAACCAGTCAAAGGGACCGGATACGCCAAGCAACCTTTCTCTGAAGGACATCTACCAAAGCCTGAAAAGAAGAAGAAGTTGGTGGTGGAACAGGGGAGATGTTCCTTCAAAAGATGGAGCCAAGAAATAGACGTCTTCACGTTGTCCAAGACATGGACCTCTCTGATGGAGGACATGATGGACCAGAAGTGGAGAAAAGATGGAAGGAGCGTCTTGGCTTTGAAGGCTACGATGAAGGGAATGTATGGAGGACAGGAAAAGCCCCAGGAGATGCCACCAGGGCCATCAATGGCAAGGAGGACCTCTGGAATCCACCCCCTGGTAGAGAATCCCAGCTGGACGTGGTCAAGAAGGGTTTGGTCTATGACCTCCGGGCTTACCGCGGTGAGAAGAAGAAGCCATCCAAGCTGTATGATGATGATGATGATTTGAGATATCAGATTCCACCGGAGGAAGCCTACATGGAGAAAGCCAAAGAGCTGGAAGAAGAGAGAAAGGAAATCATCAGGAACCAGGTGGTGAAGAAAAGGATCACCATAGCAGAAAGATGGAGCTCTGTTGAACATTTGGAGGACTTGCCGGTCAGGAACGTGACCAAAACTGGGTCTGACATGTGTTTTGACAACTCTTCCTCCAGGAAAACCTCCGTGGACCCCCAAAACGTGGATACAGAACAGATCAATTTCACCACCGCCCGCCAACAGTTCCTGGAGCTGGAGAAGAAGAACCCCAAGTTGTTGTTGAGGAGCAATAAGCCAAGGAACATTGGCCATGGAGATGAACTCCAGGGTCCCCCAACACAGGAGGACGCCTCTCTTTCTGATGCTCCCCATCAAGGAGAGTTGGGTGGATCTCATAAAAGAACAAACCTTCTGGTCTGGTCAATGAAAGGACCTTCAACCCAAGTTCTACCTGGTCAAGACCCTACGGGGGGAAACCACCCTTCAGGCTTGGAGAAACCAGCTTGCGAGGTCAAGACCACAACGGTGGATGGAAGAGAGTCTTCAAGATGTTCTGGAGACCCTTTAGATGGTCCGGATCTGGTTGAGGAAGAAGAGGAAGAAACGCCCATTGAGCGGGAGATCCGGCTGGCCCAGGAGAGAGAAGAAGAACTCTGGAAAGAACGGGGCATCATCCCAAAAGCCAATGCCCGAGAGGAGTTGGTCCAGATCCAAACCCGTCCTCTCCTCTCAGCATCAGTTTCCTTGCGGAAGGGAAAAGAGAAGCGACCGGTTTCCTTTCACTTCCAGCGGGAGATGGAGCAGGAAACCCGACGGGAAGAAGCCCTGCTGAAGGAAGGGAGGTTGTTGGGAACCTACAGTAAAGGAGAAACCCAAGAACTCGCCCAACGCCGGAGGGTTTTCGAGCAGCCGGAGGCAGAGACACCGCCAAGGAAACGACAGGAGACCCCCAATGGTGATGACTCTCCGGCCTTTCAGGACCCTTCCCTGAAGAACCTCAATGGAGAAGGAATGGAGAACCAGGAGAGGAAATGGACCTCGGAGGAGGCCCGCTTGACCTCTTCGACCCCAGAGTTTGGCCAAAAACGACTAGGGTCCCTTCCCCACAAGAAGTCCCATCCACGGGTGGATCTTCCTGGCTTGAAGCCCCCCAGTTCTCCTGGATCGGTGCTCCGGGAGGAACATTTTGCCATCCCGGTTGGGAAGCTCCAGTTCTCTTTCGCCGCAGATCGAGAAACAGCCAGAGGTCAGAGGAACCAGCTTGCATCTGGAGGTCCCCGGGAGGAGCCCTACACCCTGAAAACGTGGAAGCCCCAAACGTCGGCCCTAATTGACCAGGAGATCCAGGAGGCCTTGGAGCGGGAGGAAGAGCTTAAGGAGCAGCGGAGGAAGGTTCAGGTGGTCCCGGACTCACGGATGTCTTCCCAGAGCTCTGGTGAGAAAAAAAAACAGAACTTGGTATTTCACCCAAACGTGGCCCTAAATGGCAGCCCTTAAGGGTCAGTTTTTAAAAACTAGGAAAGTGTGTGCAGAGGGAATGGATACTATCCATACACCCCTAATCACCGAGTGAAACTTTCTTCCCCGTTGGATTGGGTGAGACGTGGAAAAGGGACATTTGGGGTGGAGGGAAAATGATGGTGGATTTGCAGAATCTCTTGGCATACCTTTCACTCTGTTGTTATTTTATTTTCACTAGATTTTTGCTATATCCAAAGTACTTTCTTTTTAAAACAAACTCCTGCCAACCAAACCATTCAAAATCAAGAATTTGCAAATAGATAAACAGGAATCCCTTTGGTAGGAAAGGCAACAGTGTTCCAGTGTTTACCATGCCTGGATCACCATAGCCATATGACCTGAGCAACAACTGCAGATTCAGACAGCGCTGGCCCTTTGCCAATCTAACAATTTGAAAGGAAAAAATTGCAAGTAGATGAACACGTACCCATTTGGAGGGGAAGGGTAACAGCGTTTCATTTTTTAGTCATGTCTGCTGTATGACCTGGGAAATGACTGCAGACTCAGACAGCACTGACCATTTGCCAATCTAGCAATTTGAAAGGAAAAAATTGCAAGTAGATAAACAGGTACCCCTTTGGGGGAGAAGCATAACAGCATTCCAGTGTCTAGTCATGCCTGCCATATGACCTGGGAAATGTCTGCAGACTCAGACAGCACTGGCTCTTTGCCAACCTAGTAATGTGTAAGCAAAAAATTTGCAAGTAGATAAACAGGTACAGCTTCAGCGGGGAAAGTAACAGCGTTCCTTCTTCCTCCTCCAGCAGCTTCAGGCGTGGCCGGCAGCTACTCCGTCTCCGTGTCACCGGTTTTCTCTCCCATGTCGCCGCCTCCGTGGCGGGCATTTCCAGAGCGGTCACCCCACAAGCCAGACCCGAAAAGCTGCCTGAGCCCGTCGAGGCGGCGAAGGGAAGATGGAAAGGTAAATTTGGGGAGGGGGGGGGAGAAAGGTAGAAGAACCAATAAGTTTCTTTCAATTAAGATGTAGAGCTGAGTAGAACCTCCAGCTTCAGGGGAAACCTTTACGTTTACCTAACTGTTAGAGTAACTAAATTTGAATTTCAGAACAACCCCCCCCCCCCATTTACTCCTAATAAATGGCTTTCCAATTCATTGTTTTTGGGGTTCAGGTAGGGGATTTTTGGAATAGAAGGGAGCCTAGTTGGGAGTTAACCCCCAAACATTTGCTGCCTGAAGCAACTGCTTAATGGGACGATATAAATATAATAATATAATATTATTATAGTATAATCGAGGTTTATATCCCTTAAGCAGTCTGGGTGTGATCTTCTTAAAGTGCAAATGATCGATCTGTCTATCTATTCCTTCCCTTCAATCCATCCATCCATCTATCTATCTATCCATCTACTGTATCTGTCTATCCATCTATTCATCCATCTACCTACCTACCTACCTACCAACATAATGCAACCTCCCACCCTTTCCCCTCTTCTCTAACCTTTTTCTTTTCCCTTCTTTTTCAGTACGCTGGTATCGAACTCAGCGATGAGATCGACACGGAGGTAAAGATTTTGCAAAGATAAATAATTGCCCTTAACAAAGGGGATTGGGGGGAGTTAATAAACATTAGGAGTGGGGCAGAAGGTCCCAGAAAGACCAGTTCTAGCAGTTTATAACTCCACAGAGAGCGGGTCTTTTGCAAGGTTCACGGCTCTTGATGGCTGGCGAACAGTTTGGTGCAACAGCTGGCCAGAGCTCACGGTTTTGGCGTGTTGATAAAAATCAAACTCAACCACAATGGTTGTGTGTGGCTGTTTGCTCCATCTTAGCCGATCAAACCACACCGTGCAAGGGATTTGCACTCCCAGACCAGATTAACACACATGCGTCACGCTCTTCACAACCACGTTCTGACCGAGCGGTTGATTTTGTTCAGGTTGTGCAGTCCACCAAACCAATCTGCCGCCGGGGGGTCCTGGCACAGCTGTGGGAGAGTGGGCAGATCCGCCATATCGATGATGATGTTGACGATGACAAAGACCAGGCGTGATGATGACCTCAACTCCATCCCAACGGGGGTTCGGATCCACCCAGGGCCGGCTTGGCTTTCTTTTAGATTTTGAATAACCCCTCCTATTCCAAAATTATGATTTAATCCATTTTGGTTTGGATCAAAACCCAAAAGCGGTTGTCAAATTGAGGAGCCTGAAGGGTGAATTTGGACAAGCCGGGTCAAAATATTTGTTGGTACTGAAAATAAGAATAGTGAGATCTGATGTTCCCTAGGACTTTGGAACCTGACATTTGGAAAGCCGCCTGAAACTCAGCGTCCGATCTGGGTTTTGGTCCGATCGGCACCCCCAAATTAGCACCACTTGGAGGGGGAAAAAAACCCAGCCAGGATGTTTGAGATGAGAAAACAGAGCGATCCACACAGGATAAATTCCTTCTCTATGGATGGATTCTACACTGGGCAACTGTTTCAGTTGGGAGGGTCCTCAAAGGTCATCTAGCCCAACCCCAATGACCATGGCAGGAAAACTAAATTATCCTTGACAATTGTCTTAAAAACCTCAGTCAAATAAATGGGAGCCGGTCACCTTCCAAGAGAGTTTCCTCCAGCATCTAATTTAATGACTCTAGTCCACAATAAATTCTTACTAATGTTTGGTTGGAATCGACCTATATGGGTGTGGGGTGGGGGTTAGATCTTGACCCTTGAATCCTGGGCTCTGTGTGTGTGTGTGTGTGTGTGTGTGTGTGTGTGTGTGTGTGTGTGTGTGTGTGTGCGCGCGCGCGCGCGCGTGTCTGTGCGTGTCTGTGCGTGTCTGTGTGTCAGTTGTGGGGTTTGCAATGGAATGAGGGAGTTTGTGTAATAGACAAACACAACACGCCTTCTGGACGTGGGGCTGGAATGTCAGGCATTCCGGTGTTTAGGGAGGAAAGGAGGCCGGAGGAAGGGAACGAAGCGTGGGAGGAAAGAGGAGGAAGAGCAGATAGAAGAAGAAGAAAGAGGAGAAAAAGGAAAAGAAAGAGGAGAAAGAAAAGAAGAAGAAAGAGGAGAACAAGTAGGAGAAAGAGTAGAAGAAGAAAGAGGAGAAGGACAAGAAGAAAAAGGAATGGCAGGAGGAGGAGAAAGAAGGAGGAGGAGGAGAAAAGAAAGGAGAGGAGGAGAAGAAGATAGAAGAAGAGGAGAAAAAGGAGAAGAAAGAGGAGAAAAAGGAGGAATAAGAGGAGAAGAAAAAGGAGGACAAGAAGACAAGAAGGCAGAAGAAAAGAGGAAAAAGTAGAAGGAAAAAGAAGGAGAAGAAGAAAAAGGAGAAGTAGGAGAAAGAGAAGGAGAAGAAGAAAAAGGAAGGCAGAAGGATGAAGAATAAATAAGGAGTAGAAGGGGAAAAAGAAGAAGAAAGAAAAAGGAGGAGGAGAAGAAGAAAGATTGGACTACCTATTGGAACCCAGTACAGGCTACAGCATTGCGTCCTAGCTCCTGCCAAACGAGCAGTTCGAAAGCAAGAAATTTGCAACTAGATAAACAGGTACCGCTTCAGCTGGACAGGTGACAGCGTTCCGTTATCTAGTCGTGCCTGCCACATGACCACGGAGAGGTCTGCAGACTCAGACAGCGCAGACTCTTGGGCTGCAAACGGAGATGAGCACCGGATCCCGAGAGTCGCGACTGGCTTTTGAGCAAGGGAGCTCTCCTTTGAACTGCCTTTGACTTGCTACCAGAAACATTAATACCCTTCCACCTCCGACACAGCGACCCATGTGGCTGTTACTTTTGTGATCCTAAAGTGATCCTAAAGTCAGGGGATAATTGGTTTTGTTCCTCTCAGGTCTCTTTCCAATAAAATGCAAATTAAAATTCTGCAAAAGAGGCTTTTCTAGGAACTTTAAGGGCAGAAGGAATCGAAACCCTTGGGCATGAATAATCCATCGGCCCACCTGAATTATTTAGGGGCAGGACTTGGCAACGAGGCACCAAAAAGGTGATTTTTCCTCCCTCCTCCTCCTCACCGTGTCTTTCTCTCTCAAAGAGGAGGAGGAGAAAGGAAAGTTCTCCCGGGATGAATCCAAAAAGGGCCATTTCCGGCAATGTTCAACAAACGGAGTAGCATGATCGAGATATAGTAAAAAATAATAATCCCAATTAGCTATGTGGTTCTTGAGGCAGGAAATTGGGGAAAGGTTTTGTGATTGGATTTCCCTCCTTGTTACCTTCCCTGCCGAAGCAGCACCTGTTTATCTACTTGCAAATTGCTTGCTTTCAAACTGCTAGGTTGGCAGGAGCACATGGAACACTGTTACCTTTCCAGCTGAAGGGGTACCTGTTATCTACTTGTAAATTTCTTGCTTTCAAACTGCTAGGTTGGCAGAAGCACACGGAACGCTGTTACCTTTCCGGATGAAGAGGCATCTCTTTATCTACTTGCAAATTTCTTGATTTTGAACTGCTAAGTCAGCAGGAGCTGGGACAGATGATGAGAGCTCACTCTGTCCCGCAGAACTCAGGTCTCGAACTGCTGACTTGCCAACTTTCCAGTTGTCATCATCACTTCTCCTCCTCCTCCTCTCATTCACCATAGGAAGAGACAATAATGCTAGGAAAAGCAGAAGGCAGTAGGGCATGAGGAAGTCTCCCAATGTGAGATGGATCAGTTGCCTAAAAGAACCGTGGGCCATACTTTTCAGACATTGAGCAAGGAAGTTGAGGAGAGGCCATTTTGGAGACTGATTGGGTCGCAGTGAGTTGGTGTGTGTGTGACTTGATGGCGCCTAAACAAACATGACTAACGATCATTCACGACTCTTGGGTCAGAAGAAGCCTTTGTCTGTCAAGGAAGAAACTAGGACTAAATTGGTTTTATATAGAACAGGGGTTCCCAACCTTTTCAAGCCTGGGGCCAGGTCACACTCTCTCGGTCAGCTTCGAGGGCCGGATGGCCATTTTGCCCTCCCTGCAAGATGGGGTGTGTGGCCATTTTATCCCAAAAGCTTCAAAGGAGTGGCCATCTTGTTTCTCAAATGCCCTTGGAAGGGTGGGGGCACATGAAATGGTGCTGGGGCCGGATGCGGCCCACAGGCCTTAGGTTGAGATCCCCTGATATAGAAAGAATTCCTACAATGGGGCATTTTCTTGTTGTTGACAAGACAACTTCGGATTAGGTGTGCAAACCTCTGGAGCCGTTTGGAGAGAGGAGGAAAATGGAGGAATTAATTGCAATTTTAAATTTCTCTCCATCCTCTTCCTTGGTTGTTTTTGTGATTTTAAAGTCCATCTTTCACCCCTGATTAAAGAGAACTGGCCAGATGTGTTGCAAATATTTTGCCTTCGTGGTTGTCCACAGCTTTCCTTGCCACAAAGAAAGCAGGAAATCACTCAGCCCGTTTCCTGGCTTTCTTTTTAATTGCGCGCAAGAGGAAATGAGTAAGCAGAAAACGGATCAGAATCCCAAACAGGAAAAATATGGGGAAATTGCAAAGCTAAATAGGACACTGAAACAATTTGCAGGAGGTTCAGAAAGCATAGGAAGGGTGTGGAGAAATGCAGTGTGTGGAGAAATGCAGGTCAGCAGTTTGAGACCCGAGTACTGCCCGGCGGAGTGAGCTCCTGTCTCTATCCCAGTTCCTGCCAACCTAGCAGTTCAAAAGTAAGACATTGCAAGTAGATAAACAGGGACCACTTTGGTGGGAAAGGTAAACAGCATTCTGTGCGCTCTGGTGTCTAGCCATGCCTGCCACATGACCACGGAAACGTCTGCAGAAGCAGACAGTGCTGGTTCTTCTGTTATAAACAGATGAGCACTGAACCCTAGCATCGGATATGACTAGTTTTCGAGCACGGGTGTCCTTTACCTTTACCTGCCCCATAGGGCTTAGTGTCCTGTCTGGGCGGCTCACAAGTTAATTAGCATTTTGCCCTCATTAACACGCTGTTGACCACTTGGAAGGAGGAGGGAAGAGGCTGAGTCGACCTTGACCCCAGTCAGGATCAAACTCACAATCTTTTGGCTGCATGACGGCAGTTTAAACCCCTGCACCACCAGGGCTCGTTAAAGAACATTAAATAAATTAAACGTGATTAAATAATCACATTTAAATTGAGTTTTTGGAGCATCAGGTTTAGAAATAAACCCCTTCTCTGTTCCATGAAAAAAGCTTTTCCAGGTAGAAAGTCCAGGTTCAATCTTATGCCCAGCAGATTCAAGCATCTCAACATTTATTTATCTCACTCCCACGGCTGACGAAGTGGACTTGATCCACAAAAGCTCACATTAAAAGATAACAGTTAGTTTTTAAAGTGCTACAGCGTTTTTGTTTTGTTTATTCTCTGATATGCCTGAAACACAGAGCAACCAACATGGCTACAATTCCAATTGTCTCCCCACCCCCCAACATTTATTTATTTATATTTATTACCTTTTTATACGTCCCCATCTGGGATATTCCCCATTCTGGGTGGTTCATAGACAAATTAAGACATAAAAGCAAAGATCAATTTGTTTGGGAGGGCAAATAAAGATAATTTATGCTAATTTATGCCACTGTTAGAAATTGGGGTGGGTGGGCGATGTTGTATGAATTGAGGTTTGGATAGTTTGCAAAAGTGACCTTTTATAAAGGCTAAGATCTCTCAGCCAGGAGACTTTGGGACTTTTAGTCAGTCAAAGCAACCCACGACTTACAAACCATTGATGTTTTGAGGTCCTCGTTGCTAAAGAAGGGGCAGTAATTATGTTTTGCAACCTGGCCATGAAACTGAATCCACTCCTTGATGAAACTCAATATTACCAGGTAATACAATCTACAGGTTGCGATGGGCCCGGACTTAATTTCTTGACATCTGGCAAACCAGAGACGAAGCAAATGAAATTGGGATATCTTTCTGCTGGATAATTCTTACGTGCTATTCTGCATAGTCCCAAGAGATTGGAGCTTGCCAGGTTTTAAAGATACCTGTCTTGATACTAACGACCCTGATATAATAAACATTCATTACGCCCAAGTAATTTAGACACAGCAGACACTTTCAGTTTAACCCAGGGTTCTCAACATTTTTCAGCTGTGGGCCGGACCACGGCCCCTCAGACAGCTGAGGAGGCTGGACTGGTGTTGTAAAACGTGTCTGCGACTGCTGCAAACATGTTTACAATGGCCACGGACTCATTTACGGCTGTCATAAACAAATAGCTTATTCCGCCGCCGACAGCGGGAGCGAAGTCGGGGATGGATTATTTGGTGCCACAGGCTGGATCTGGCCCATGGGCTGTAGCCCGTAGGTTGAGAACTCCTGGTTTAACTGATATCTTCAGGATTGGAATCTCCAATTCTAGATTCCTTGCCAGAAACTTCAGGGGAGTTACTTGGAAAAGTAACTTCTGGGGAGGAAAGCCGCCAGACTACTTTGCAAGTACAGTATATCTTGAAAAGAGCTTGGAGACATAACTTCTGGGGAGTTCCTTCCTTGGAAAAGTAACTTTTGGAGAGTAAAGCCCCCAGTCTACTTTTCAAGTACCCGCTGAAAAAAGTTTGGAAAAGTAAATTCTAGGGAGTTACTTGGAAAAGTAGCTTCTGGAGAGTAAAGCATACGGAATATTTTTCAAGCACAGTATATGCTAGAAAAGTTCCTTTTGGGAACTTCAACTGCAAGGAACACCTTTCTCCACACACCCAGGCAACACTGGCATTAGCAATAGAGATCATGGCTGGGATGGTTCTGGGGAGGAAAAAAGTAACTTTTCCCAACTTTTAATAGGATTGCGTTGTTCCTCTTCACCTCTGGAAAGAAAGAAAGAAAGCAGATGTTGCCCTTTCTCAACATGGCGGCGAAGGCTTCGATCCATAGACCCTATGGTGCCCGTAAGCAAAATGGCCGCCCTGCCCTTTCCCCTGAAACAATAGCAAGGCAGCCTTTACGGCCGCCACCTCCCTTTTCAAAAATGTCGTCTGCTCCGGCTTCAACGCCCGCCCCCGAGATGGCCCGCGCCGAGCCCCTCGGGCAATAGGACGGCACTGCGTTCCGAAGCCCCGCCTTCCGACCAATGAGAGCTTCGGACCCGCCCGCCTCGCCAAGGAGGGCCAGCCGGGCCAGCCAATGAGCGGGCCCGCTTTGCCTCAGGGGCGCAAGGGCGCGGGTCCGCCCCGCCGCCATTTTGTGAGTCTATATAACACGTAAGCCGTTGGGGTCGCGCGCTCCTGCAACTCCGGCGCCCTCAGCTCCGTTTTTTCCCTTCAGGGCCGCCTTCCTGTGCCATGGACGGGTGAGGAAATGAGGGGGGGGTTGTCTAAAGGGGGTGAGGGGGTGGGGTCGCCTCAGGAAAGGGGGTGGGGGTGGGCGCCTCTTCTTCCCTTCCTTCCCTCACGCTGGGAAAAGTTGGTGCGCGTGCCCGAGGATGATGGTGAGAGCCCTCCTTTCTTTTGGCCCCTTTGTGGGGGTAAAAGTTGTGAAACGCGCGCTCCAGCCTGCTCTTTTTTAACCTCTCCCCCCTCAGAAAGTTCGAAGCGCGCTCCCGCCTTGAAAGTTCGTTACGCGCGTCCCCGTATGTCTGCGCGTGCGCGCCACCATATCTTCCCTCTCGCTCAACGTTCGGAGCCGGCAGGAGGGTGCGCGCGCATCCTCCCTCTTTTCCCGCCCCTCTCATCCTGCCTCCACCCAACGTTCCATCGGGGCGCGCCCCCGTTTAACCTCCCCCCTCCCAACGTTCCATCCGGGCGCGCTCCCGATTACTCTCTTCCCCTCTCCCTACTGTAGCATTCAGAAAAGTTGTAGGCGCATGCGCACACGCTTCTCTCCTTTCAGGCCGGCCCTCCCTTTTCCTTCCCTGGCCTGGGGGTGGGTTAGGGTCGGCTGCAACTTTTCTCCCCCCCCTTTCTTAATTAACGGCTTCCGGTTTACAAATGAGAGGGTGGGGGGAGGGCCTCCCCAAGAAGAGGAAGTAAGTAGATCAAAGAGTGGACACGTGTCTGAGAAACTGGGATGGGAAAGGGAGGAAGAGAAAAGGGGCTTGGCTGCAACCCAAAGGCATAAAGTTTTGAGTTCGATTCTGACCAGGACCCAAGATTTGACTCAGCCTCTTCCATCCTAACTTCGAGGTCGGTCAAACAACCCCCTGGCAGGTTAATGAGGGCAACAATGCTAATTAACGTGTGAACCGCCCAGAATGTGACCTAAGTGCTATTTGGGGTGGGTGGGTACATAAGTCAGCCTGATGATTGCGAGTTCGATCCTGATGGGACTCGGAGTGCTTTACTTAAGATTGGGGTTCTTCACCTTTGCTGAAGTAAACAGGAAGGATGGTTGTAAACAGGACGTGGTGGCTATAAACAACTAGCTTTTACCCTCTGTTTTAGGCAGGATGGATTTAATTTTGGATTTTAAAATTGTATTGGGGATTTTTTCCCATTTAAATCAGTTTTTTTTTAAAAAAAATTGGTTTTGAAAAAAAGCTTATCAGAAATAAGTAACCTTTGCAACTTCAGACAGATTTCTCCTCAAAAATAATGTTATTTTATTTTATTTTTTTGGAATAGTAGTCATGTTAGTTTGTGGTTTCGGCATATCAAAAAATAAAAATTGCAGCACTTTAAAGACTAAAGGTAAAGGCTTCCCTTGCTTGAAAGCCAGCCATATCTGACTCTAGGGTTCACTGCTCATCTCTGTTTCAAAGCCGCTGCGTTTCCTTGGTTATTTAGCTGGCTGTTTACCTTCCCACTGAAGTGATTCCTATTTATCTACTTTAAAGACAAACTGCTGTATTTTTACTGTGAGCTTTCGTGCATCATGTCCACTGAAGAAGTGCACTTGATGCACGAAAGTTCACAGTAAAAAATATAGCAGTTCGTCTTTAAAGTGCTGCAGTGTTTTTATTTTACTGTATGTTTTTGTTCTCTAATATGCCTAAACCACAGACTAACACGGCTACTATTCCCCAAAAAATAAATAAAAAAAATAAAAATGCTTTTTGAGGAGAAATCTATCTGAAGCTGCAAAGGTTATTTAAGAAATAATTAGAGACAAACAATGCAAAACAACTTCCCTTAGGTCAGGCTAGTCTTCTCTACCTCCCCGGTCACTGCATGCTGGGGTTGCCCTTGGACAGTGATGGCCAACTTTGGCACTCCAGCTCTTCTTGGACTTCAATTCCCAGAAGCCCTGATCAGGAGTGCTTGACTTGGGCTTCTGGGAATTGAAGTCCAAGAACAGCTGGAGTGCCAAGGTTGGCCATCAGGACCCTAAGTACAGTAATGGCCAACCTTGCCACTCTAGGTGTTCTTGGACGCCAGAAGCCCAAGTCAACACTGCCTGCTGATCAGGGCTTCTGGGAATTGAAGTTCAAGAACATCTGGAGTGCCAAGGTTTAGCATCACTGCTCTAGGATTCTCAACCATAGGAAGAGTCATCGATTCACATTCACTTGTCCATAGGTCTTTCGTTTGCTTTGGGTTTCAGTGTTTGGAACATCTGCAATGTCTCCTGTTGAAGAGGAAATAAGCATAGACTCATAGTATAATAACTGAGTTGAAAAAAGGGAGTCCTGTGAGGCCATCCAGTCCAACCCCCTCTGCTCAAGACAGGAATTCCAATCAGAGCAGAACTCCTTCCCCTGCTTTGGGTTTCTGTGTTTAATGCAGGAGTTTTCAACCTTTTTAAAGCCAGAGGCCATTGGGTCATGCTCCCCAAGACAGCTTCGGGGGTCGGACGGCCGTTTTGCCCTTCCTCCACCACATGGCACTTCCTGGTGTGATGGGGGTGGTGGTGGGGCCACATGAAATTGTGCCGCAGGCTGCACCTGGCCCAGGGGTTGCAGGTTGAGAATCCCTGGTTTAGTGTCATGGTTCCCAATGTGGGGCACATACCCTACAAGGGGCAGTTTGCTTTTTAAGGGAGAGGCAATTCAACAATGAGTTGTTAAGAGGCTGCACGACGGAGCGAGCTCCTGTGTCTGTCCCAGCTCCTGCCAACCTAGCTGTTCAAAAGCAAGAAATTGCAAGTAGATCAATAGGGGCCATTTCGGTGGAAAGGTAAGCAGCGTTCCGTGCACTCTGGCATGTAGGCATGCCTGCCACATGTCCACGGAAATGTCTGCGGATGCAAACAGTGCTGGCTTTTGCTATAAACAGAGATGAGCACTGAACCCAAGAGTCAGATACCACTGGTTTTTGAGTAAGGGTGACCTTAGACCAAGCTAATAACCTCTGAGGCTTCCACCATGTGAATGGGAGTTTGCTTTCTGAATAATAAGAATATTATAATAACCCAAGGATTCTCAAACCCCCCCACCTCCACCACACCTGGAAGTGCCATGTGGTGGAGGAAGGGCAAAATGGCTGTCCAGCCCCCCCCCCAAGCTGTCTGAGGGAGCATGTCCCGGCCCCTGGCTTAAAAAGATTGAGAATTGCTATGACCTCTTTGGCTGTGTCCTACCTAAGCATTTCTAAAATCTTGATGCCCCACCCTTCCCTGTGACATAATTCTTATTATTCAAAAGGTGAGACTCCTATTCAGGTGGAAGAAGCCTAAAAAGGCCAATCACTTGGTCTAAACAAGCTTCCAAATTGCTCCCCCTGAAAAGCAAATTGCCCCCCTGTGGGGCGTGTGCCCCACATTGGGAACCACGGGTCTAGAAGGACAAGGCCTTATGGCACCAGAAAGACTGAACATGCTTAGAGAGAGAGAGAGAGATACACCTTCCTAAGCCAGATTTCCTTCCACAGAAGCCACGTGGAGGTGGGTGTTGGCTGTGACTAAAATGAGCCACTGGTTTGTCCTCACGAAGCTGTTTGGGGTGAAGTGTCCCATTTATGGCGCTTTTATGACCTTGGGTGGGGCGGCGTGTCACACATCTGCCATCTGACTTTTCCTTTAATTGGGGATAAACTTTCCCTGCTACAAGAATTACAGACTTTCTTAATGCCTCTTGCGACCAGCCAAACACACACACAGCCTCTTCGTTGCTAACACACCACATTGTTTGATTTCGTTTATTTATATTCTCTTCTGAGTATCTGCAAACCGATCTAATCTAATCTTTCTCTTTCTCTTTCAGCATTGTCCAAGATATAACAGTTGGTACAAAGGTAAGTTTTTTTCCTTCCTTCTGTTCTTTCGGTTGTGTGCTGTTAGACTTTTTATTGTGAGATAAGAGGGTTAATCTGAAATAATGTATTTTTTAAAAAACCCACCATATCCTAGATCAGTGATGGGCAGTCTTGGCCCTCCAGCTGCTCTTGAACTTTAATTCCCAGAAACCCTGACCAGCTGGTGTGTTGACTTGGGTTTCTGGGAATTGAAGTTCAAGAACAGCTGGAGGGCCAAGACTGCCCATCACTAACCTAGATAGACCAGTGTTTCCCAACCTTTGGTTCTTGGACTTTAATTCCCAGAAGCGTCAGTCGATTCCCCAAAGCATTGATCAGCCAGTGGACTCACTGAGGCCTTCTGGGAATTGAAGACCACCGGTGTTTCACGGAACATAGTTTGGGAAACGCTGGCTTAGGCCAGTGTTTCCCAACCTTTGGTTCCTGGACTTCAAATCCCAGATGCCTAAGTTGATTCCTAAAAGCACCGATCAGCCAATGGACTGGACTGAGGCCTTCTGGGAATTGAAGTCCAAGAACCAAAGTTTGGGAAACCATGACCTAGATCAAGGCTTAAAGAGCTGTTGCCAGTTAATGCTTGTTTGAGCCAGGGGTCTTTCAAAGTGTATTTGAGGTTCCTTGGAAAATGGGTAACGGTGGACAGATGTCCTTGACAGACACCACACACCACAATTCCTCACTCCTAACTTTTCCCCTCAAGTGTGTCATGCCCAGGAAATTTTTGAGGAGCAGCAAACATTTTTTTGCAGAAGGAAGCATGAACTGGAATATTTCTGAAATGATTTGAAGTCTTATGGCAGTTGTTCTCAACCTTTTGAAATCGTGGGCTGGGTCACGCTCCCTCAGACAGCTTCAGGGGTCGGACAGGCATTTTGCCCTTCCTCCACCACATGGCACTTCCGGGAGTGGTGGTGGTGGTGGGGGGGCACATGAATGGTGCCGCAGGTTGAGAATCTGGACGATGGGATATCCTTGACGGATGGTTCTTGTGGGGGAAATCTGGGAAATGCCAGGGTGCTTTCTAGACAGAACTGGTGTCTTAAGGGGGAAGGGAAGAATCTTATTTTTAGTACTATTCCAGGTTCCCGGTTGCACATTAACCAGCCGTCGCTGCTGGGAGGTTTTCATTTGCAGTTCAGAATAATCAAGCGTTTTTGCAGGAATTGTGCTTTGGTATCTGGTGGGGCTATTTTGGTCTGAACCTGTGTTTGCCCATCCTTTGGTTTTTGGACTTCAGTTCCCAGAAGCCTCAGTCAGTTACCCAAAGCATAGCTCAGCCAGTGCATTGACTGAGTCTTTTGGAATTGAAGTCCAAGAATCAAAGGTTGGGAAACTCTGAAATAGCGTCTTTGTTTTAAAAGCATTTTATCAACATAAAATTAAACTGTATGTTATTTCTGGAAGGTACAAAATGGGGCAACAGACGACGACCTCAAGACGACATCTAACTGTGGTTTGGTGCTCATATCTGTTTACATCCCCTGAGTTGGTCAGACGTTTCTGTGGCCATGTGGCAAGCATGAATAGTTGCTGGAACGTTGTTACTTTTCCCTATTTATCTGCTTGCAAATTCCTTGCTCCCGAACTGGGTTGGCAAGGAGCAGGGACAGACGACGGGCGCTCACTCTGTCGTGTGACACTTGGGTCTTGAAACTGCCGACCTTCCGGTCATCAAGTTCAGCGTCTTAACCACTAAGCCAGTTCTCAAGCTTTTTAAGTCGGGGGCCATTGGGTCACGCTCCTTCAGGCAGCTTTGTAGGCTGGGTGGCCATCTTGTCCTTCCTTCACCACATGGCACTTCCGGGTGTGGTGGAGGTGGTGGGGGGGCCACATGAAGTGGTGCTCTGGGCCGCATCCAGGCTGTAGGTTGAGAATCTGTACTAAGCCCACCCCAGTCCTTCAAGTCTTTTATTATTAGAGTCGCAGCTTTTCATTTGGTCTGTCTGTAAATACTGGGGCTTTTATCGTGGCATACAATTAACAACAGAACATCTGCGACATCTTCTGTTTCTGGCGTTCCATTGATGTTCCCAGACGGACATGCTGTGCATTCTCCCCTCCCCGTTGATGTTGGCAATGTGGTCTCTTGAATGCTGTCTCTGTGTGGGTCTCTATTGTCGTCTGGTTCCCCCCCCCCCGCCATATTTCTCTGGCCTGGCTGGCTAAACCCGGTTTCCTCGGCAGTCCAGGATCTTTGCCATGGGAACCGCAGTTATGGCCTCCGGGATCTTTGCCATGGGAACTGCAGTTATGGCCTTTGGGCTGCCGGCCAAAGAATGTGGGAGGGGGAAAATTCCAGCCTCTTCCTTTTGCAACAAGCTGGTGCTTAGTTTGCAGACGTGCCTGGATGGCAGATGTGAGCCACATGTGCTGACAAGAAGAGGTTCCTGAACTCTGGAAAGGGGTGGGACCACAGAGGACACTCCTGCTGTCTTCTTCAGTGTTTGATTTCGGGGCCAGGTCAAAGGCTGTTAAGGCGTTGAACTCGCTGACTGCAAGATCAGAGTTCGATTCCCGGGTGCTGCGCGACGGAGTGAGTCATTGTCCCAGTTCCTGCCAACCTAGCAGTTTGAAAGCAAGAAATTACAAGTAGATAAATAGGGATCACTTCAGTGGGAAGGTAAACAGCATTCCGTGCACGCCAGTGTCTAGTCATGCCTGCCACATGTCCATGGAAATGTCTGCAGATGCAAACAGCGCTGGCTCCTCGGCTATGAAACAGATGAGCACCGAACTCTTGAGTTGGATGCGACTTGCTTTCGAGCAAGGGCGACCTCTTAAAGGCCAGGTGATCCTATTATGGTCGTAGAGTAGACCCGTGTTTCCCAACGTGGGGTTCAGGCCCCACTGGGGGACTTTAATTCCCAGAAGCCTCAGTCAGTCCATTGGCTGATCACTGCTTTGGGGAATAGACTGAGGCTTCTGGATTGAAGTCCAAGAACCAACGTTTGGGAAACACTGGATTAGTTCCAGTGGCAATGAACGAACCTGACCACCCTGGGGACGAACTGCCTTGTGGAGCAATCCTGCCGTCCCCAAGTTCTTCCTAAGGTTTTGACAAGGCCTGTCTGCATTTGCAGACCTGTCCGTGGTTTTACAGCAGGCAGGACTAGATGCACAGAACGCTGTAACCTTTCCCACCCAAGCGGTACCTGTGTATCTACTTGCAATTTTCTTGCTTTCAAAACTGCTAGGTTGGCAGGAGTTGTGGACAGATGATGGGGCGCTCAGTCCGTCACGCAGCACTCGGGTCTCGAACTGCTGACCTGCCCGACCTTCTGGTCGTCGCGTCTTAATTGCAAAGAAAATTAAACATCAGCTTTATTGCCGCTGATTTACAGGATAATCTGTGTTCCTCTTCCTTCACGTCCTGATCAGACACTGAACTGCCTAAATGATGCCGATGTGTGTTTAGTTCTGTTTAATATTAAGAGGGGACATCCATTTGTTTGGGGAGATTAACCTTCCTACTTAATTTCCCTTCCCTGCTTAATCCCTCCCCACCCTCCCACCCTGCTACTTCATTTCTAAGATTGTCCTCCTTATTTTTCCACAGTCACCTGAGCAGAATTGTGCCCGGTGCTGTCAAACTTATATCTCTTAATTTCCCCCTCTCTCTCTTCCAGCGGGGATCTGACGAACTTTTTACTGCTTGTGTCACTAACGGACCATTTATCATGAGCAGCGGCTCCGCCTCTGCAGGTAACTTTTGGCCCCTCAAAACATTTCCCGAGCACCATTTGCGCCCAACAGAGCGAGTGGCAGTAGCGGTGGTCAAGCGTTTCCCAACGATTGGACTTTCAATTCCCCAAAGCACTCCAATTCCCAGAAGCCTCAGTCAGTGTCGATTGGCTGATCAGTGCTTTGAGACTGAGGCTTCTGGGAATTGAAGTCCAAGAACCAAAGGTTGGGAAACGCCGCACTCAAACATCGCATCTCTATTCAGCAGTTCAGTAAATTTGCCAGGTGTGATCTGTAGTTGTGCAGCACAAGCCAAGCTTGCACACATTTTTATGGAAGCAGACAAGATCAAGAAGGGAAACTTCAGGGAGGGGTGTGTTAGGATAGCGTGGGTCCTGTGTGTACGTAGCCCCTCTGCCCTTTATGGCGTGGTTGTGTGTGTGTGATTGGATATTTCTAAAGTAATCGCAAAGCGGTCACACTTTTTGCCCCGCAACATGCAGGGGACTCATTCTAGATTTCCCCTGCCTGTTGGTGAAGCCTATTGTCCAGTTATTCTCTTACCTGGCCGGATTAACCTGACCAGGTCAAGGCGGCTTTCAAAGGCAGCCTGTTTCTATTGAGGACCGACGGTGTCCAAATCCTAAGAGCTGATGGCCAGGCACCATCTTGTTGTTAAAAGCAGTGCCGTGCCCGGCCATAATGGGGTCAGATCCTGACCCAAATGCCTGCCTATGTCCCCTCTCTTTTCCAGCCAATGGGAACGACAGCAAGAAGTTCAAGGGTGACAGCCGGAGTGTCGGGGTGCCCTCGCGAGTTATCCACATCCGGAAACTGCCCGGCGATGTGACGGAAGCCGAGGTCATCTCCTTGGGGCTGCCCTTTGGCAAAGTGACCAACCTCCTCATGTTGAAAGGGAAGAACCAGGTATTGGCCGTTTTCTCCTCCCGAGAAGATGCCCCAAATGTTGTGACTTTAAAACCCAGTTCCTCAAATCAGTCTTTTTTCCTCTATCGGCATCTAGTTATAACTCCAGCTTCTTCTTCTTGTGGCATATCAGATTCCGAATATTGGCGATCCTAGTGGCGATCCGCCATGAAGACTGTCCTGCGAATATAATGCTATGGCTTGACTCCAGCTACAGTAGCCTGTAAAACTTCAATTCCCAGAAGTTTCAGGCAGTCCATTGGCCAATCAGTTTGCTTTGGAGAAGTGACTGAGGCCTCTGGGAATTGAAGTCCAAAAACCAAAGGTTGGGAAACATTGGTCTAATCTCCTGTCTATCTATCCACCTATCCTTTCTTTATTGTGTCTTCATTGACTGAGGTTTCTTGGAATTGAAGCACAAAAACCAAAGGTTGGGAAACGCTTTAAAATTCAAGGCACAGTTCCTGGAAACAGAAGTGGGTCAAGTAGGTCACGGTCCGAAACCACATAGGTAACGCTCATCAATAGGTAGGTCATGCTCTCCCTTGCTCAGAAGCCTAGGATTCTGTGCTCACCTCTGTTTATAGCCAAAGACTCAGCGCTGTCTGCATATGCAGACGTTTCTGTGGCCATGTGGCAGGCAGGACTAGATACCCAACGCTGTTGCCTTTCCCGACAAAGCTATTTATCTCCTTGCAAATTTCTATCAATTTCAAACTGCTTGGTTGGCAGGAGCTGGGAGAGACAACGGGAAGCACACTCCATTGTGCAGCACCCGTGTCTCGACCTGCTGTCCTGCCCACCTTCCGGCCCCCAAGCTTAGTGTCTTAACCCCACTACACCACCACAGTCCTGCACTAATAAGACATGCTAATTAAGGCCGAAGTCACAGTAGGAGTTGCATCGACTTAGAAAGAGCGAGGAAGCCCTTTTGCCAAGAGATCGAGAGAGGCACTTTAAACAAGCTTAATTATAGGATTATGTCACCGTTATTGGCTTCATCCCTATTGAGTCGCTGGATTGACAGAATGATCCCTTTGGTCTCAGAGTAGCAGCTTCTTCCATGTCTAGGCCAGGTGTGAAACTGCCACAAATGAAGCCACGGTTGGTGAGTCCATTCTGCAGCTCCTTCGGCCTGACCCAGTGTGAGAAAGATTAGCTGGCAGCATGAGGTGGACGTTGCCCATGGTATGATGCCTGATTGTGGTTCAGAGAGAATACACTCTTCGAGGAGGCTCTTTCTGTGTACCCCAAAGACTTTGAGGAAGTCGAGATATATTTTACCAACAGCATTCCCGCTGTCCACCATGGAAGTTTTATTGGATGTCCATCATGACGATCAACCATGAAGATTATCCTGAGAATATCATGCAATATATCTTCCATTTGCCTTGCTCATCACAGCGTAACACCCTTAGTGCCACTCATCTAGTCCTGTGAGTTACTTTCTCGTCCTGAGCCCTTTTGGCACACAAAGTCCTTCTCAGCCCCAGGCCAGTATTGATGATGAAGCTGCTGCCCTCCCATCAAGTGGGACTCGCGTGGGATTTAATCCACTTGGGGACCATCACCCTTCCCTGTGGACTTTGGGACCAAGCCATTAGTAGTCCTCAGGGTGGTCAGATTAGTTAACCACTGCCTGATGGTTAGCATTGAAGTAGGGTCTACTCTATGACCATTGCAGGATATTTTGGCCAAACAGTCAAGAGTAGCAGCGAAACAAAGCAGTTGCTCTTTTGACCGGCCCAAAACGGACAGATAGATACCTCAATTTCCTGATTGAGGTGGTTGGGCATAGACTCCTGGATTTCCCATTCTTGGCATCAACAGATGCGCAGAACTCGATCTTGCTCAAGGGTCGACATGGCACGGCCATCGTTTGTGAAAGAAACATGGGGGATTCCAAAGCTTCAGTCTATGAGCCGTTCGGTGGGTCGAACTGGCCTGTACGGAGGCGACCTAGTTTTGGCCTCAACTCACAGCTTGGGGATACTTGTGAAGCCCACGTGTTGAACCCCCCTTTTCCCTGTCTCTGCTGCCCGTTCCCTCCATCCAGGCCTTCATAGAGATGAACACGGAAGAAGCCGCCAACACCATGGTGAACTATTACACCACCATCACTCCTGTCCTCCGGGGCCAGGCCATTTACATCCAGTTCTCCAACCACAAAGAGCTGAAGACGGACAACTCGCCCAACCAGGCGGTGAGTGGAAACCTCAGGCCCTTCCAAGGTGCTGGCTCTCTAGATGTTCTTGGACTTCAGTTCCCAGGAGCCCAAGTCAAGCACACCTGCTTATCATGGCTTCTGGGAATTGAAGTCCAAGAACATCTGGAGAGCCCTGTTTGGAGGACCTATGACAGTGATGGCCAGCCTTGGCATTCCAGGTGTTCTTGGACTTCAATTCCCACAAGCCCAAGTCTGCAACCTGCTGATCAGGGCTTCTGGGAACTGAAGTCCAAGAACATATGGAGAGCCAAGTGGGAGGACCTATGTTCTAGATCTCAGACTTTGTTCATCTAACCCATGGCTCCTCAAACCTGGCTCTCTATGTGTTCTTGGACATCAATTCCCAGAAGACCCAAGTCAGCACACCTGTGGATCAGGGCTTCTGGGAACTGAAGTCTGAGAACATCTGGAGAGCCACCTGACGTTTTCCTGTCCCGTCTTCTTTGGCTCCGCAGCGGGCTCAGGCGGCTCTTCAGGCGGTCAATTCGGTCCAGTCGGGGAACCTGGCGCTTTCTGCCTCCGCCGTGGCGGCCGTGGATGTTGGTATGGCCATGTCTGGACAGAGCCCGGTCTTGAGGATCATTGTGGAGAACCTCTTCTATCCGGTGACCCTGGACGTCCTGCACCAGGTAAGAGGTGGCTGCCTGTCAGGCATGGACGGGTGAGGGAGGCGACATGTGTGGACGGACACTTCATCTATAAAGCAGGGGGTGGGAAAGGAAACTGAACTCAAATGGAAAAGGTTGGTCTGCGCCTCAATCAGTCACTTTATTACAGTCAATGACGAGCACAGTAAAATAAAGGTTTTTTTAAATTTAAGCACATAAGGTTTTCCTTGCTTGAAAGCCAGTCGTATCTGACTCTAGGTTTCAGTGCTCATCTCTGTTTCAAAGCTGAAGAGCCAGCGCTGTCTGCTTCTGCAGACATTTCCGTGGTCATGTGGCAGGCATGACTAGACACCGGAGTGCACAGAACGTTGTTTAAAAGATACTGTACAGTTAAAATGTACTATCCACAGACATAAATACTTTTGCGAAATTAAATTAGTTCTTAAAATTGGTACTACATTTGAACCAAGCAATGAAACAGTATTTCTTTGTATCTAATAAAAAGATAAGAACAGCACACATTTACATGGTTAAGACACCTAGCATTTCTAAAATCTGACATAAGTTTAAAAGTTATGGTTGCAAACATGAGTATAAAAATACCTACAATATATACAAATGCACAGAATGGATTATTATTATTATTACTACTACTATTATTAATTTGGACTTATATGCCGCCCACTCACAGATGCGGATAACAATAAATTCCAAACAGTATAAATCGGTAGGATTAAAACTTCCTACCTGACATCTTCGTGGCATGAACCAAACTTGCAGATGGCACCAAATGAGGTGGAAGAGCAAATACCTTGGAAGACAGGAGCAGAATTTAAAAAAAATATATGGAGAGGCTAGAACAGGGTTCCTGAAACTTGGCTCACCAGGTCTTCTCGAACTTCAATTCCCAGAAGCCCTGATTCACAGGGCATATTGATCAGGGCCTTCTGGGAATTGACGTCCGAGAGCCAAGTTTCAGGGATCCTGGGCTGAAAACAACAGAATGAAATTTAACAGGGAGAAGGGCAAAGTTTTAATATCTAGGGAACTAAGCACCCAGATGCACAGTTACAAGACGGGGTGGGTGGGGATAATGGGCTCTGGAATTGGACACGTGAGAAGGATCTTGAAATTGGACACGTGAGAAGGATCATGGTAGATCATGAGCTAAATATGAGCCCATGGTGTGATGCAGCAGCAAAAAAGGCCAATGCTGTTTTAGGCTGCCTTAGCAGAACTTTAGTCTCCAAAACCCTTGAGGAACCTAGTCCCCCTCTATTCGGCACTAGTTAGGCCACGTCTAGAGTCAAGGGTCCAATTCTGGACTACTGTACCTTAAGAAAGGCCCCTTGCTTGCTCTTTTGGTGTCCTCTGTGTGAGTGAGTGAGTGAGTGAGTGAGAGAGAGAGAGAGAGAGTAAAACGTGTGTGTGTGTGTAAGTAAAACGGGGCAGTTTGGCTTTTGGGGTTAACCGTCAACATCACTTCTGTGCACACAGATCTTCTCAAAGTTTGGCACGGTCCTGAAAATCATCACCTTCACCAAGAACAACCAGTTCCAGGCCCTCTTGCAGTACGCCGAACCCATGAGCGCCCAGCATGCCAAACTGGTGAGTCCTGGGGGTACAAACGTGGGGCTGAGCTTCTTTCGTGTCCCGATCAAACCCTGGACTGCCAAAATTGAAGCCACTTTTCCTGGCTATGGCCAAACTCAGGTCCTCATCGGTGCACGTTTCTGGTTCTTCTTGCGTGTCCTGATCATACCCTGGACTGCCAAAATGAAGCCACTTTCTTGGACATGAGCCTTTGGGGACCTTGATTCTCCACCAGTTGCCCCAGGGCTCTGGTTGGGATGATGTTGAGTGAGGGTCTGCTTTGTCCCCTTAATCTCTCTTTTTCCTTCCCTTCCTTGCAGTCCCTGGATGGGCAGAACATCTACAACGCCTGCTGTACGCTGCGCATCGACTTCTCCAAGCTGACCAGTCTCAACGTCAAATACAACAACGACAAGAGCCGGGATTACACCCGACCAGACCTCCCCTCGGGCGACAGCCAGCCCTCCCTCGACCAAACCATGGCAGCCGCTTTTGGTAAAGAGGGGACGGAAGCGGGGGCTTAGTGTGCTTGGCGAGCGGAAGGTCTAGTCCTGCCTGTTGCTTGACTACAGAACCTTTGTTGCACGGCAGTGTGAGCTCCTGTAGTCTGCCCCGGCTCCTGCCAACCTAGCAGTTCTAAAGCAAAAAAATTACAAGGAGATAATTAGGTACCGCTTCAGTGGGAAAGGTTACAGCGTTCCATGCACTCATACCTGCCACATGACCATGGAAATGTTTGGAGACTCAGACATTGCTGTTTCTTTGGATGCAAATAGAGAGAGAGATGAGCACTGCACCCTAGAGTCGGACACGGCTGGCTTTCGAGTGAGGGAGACCACCTTATCTTCAGCTATTATTCAAGGCAGGAGTTCTCAACCTTTGTAAGCTGGGGGCCGTGTCACGCTGGGGCAGGACAGCCATTTTGCCCTTCCTCCACCACATGGCACTTCCTGTGGTGGTGGGCCACATGAAATGGTGCCATGGGCTGCAGGTTGAGAATCCCTGATTTAAGGTTTAACTTACAATGCCAGAATGGCTTCCAAAAGCCGTTCCGTCTTTCCAAATTTGCCTCTCCAACCCCTAGGCTCCTCTCTGGTTCTTCTTTGTGGCCTCTGTGAAGCCACATGAATGGGTTTACTGTATGTACACTGGATTCACAGGTGACCACAAAGAAGAACAACAGTTACAGGAAAGCAACCTGTAATTCTGAAACCCTGGTGGTGCAGGGGTTAAATTATTCTGAGCCAAAACTTTGTGAGTTCGATTCTGACAAGATACAAGGTTGGCTCAGCCTTTTCTAAGGGTGCTCCAGTAAGTCCCCAGCATGTTTTATGAGGAGAAAAATGCAAATTAACTTGTGAACCACCCAGAGGGTGCACTCAGTGCTATGGGCGGGGATAGAAGTCAGCCAGAATGTTGTGAGTTCCATCCTGGCAAGGCTCATGGTTGACTCTGGCTTTTCCCAGGTCGCTCCAATGAGTCCCCAGCACGTTAATGAGGGCAAATTGCTGATTAACTTGTGAACTGCACATAGATGATTTAATGATTATATCGTTTTTAATGTCATGCTGTTTTTATACCTGTTTTAAGAGATCAATAAGGCACAGCTGGGAGGGGGGGCAGCATTATTATGTTGGAAGGGCTTTTAACTGTTTTTATATTGTTTTTTAATTATTGCTGAGCGACCCGTGAGGTGTTTGCTGGACTGTTTACACTGCCCAGAGTCATTGATTGGGGCGGTGTATAAATGTACTGTAAATAAGTAAATAATAGATGGTACTATGGGGCAGATATTGCAATGTGATTGCTTTGCTTTAGATCTTTCCCGCAAAATTGTACATCGTCTTTACTCCCTTTTCTGCAGGTACCCCAGGGATCATTTCCGCCTCGCCTTACACGGGGGCCGGCTTCCCCCCCGCCTTCGCCATACCTCAAGCAGGTAACATTCCTCCCACCCTCCCCATCCCTGCAGTGGAGAATATGTCCCTCTAGCTTCTTCCATTCAATTCGGAGTCCCACCCTCTTGGCTAGCCAGAGGCAGGAGCAGAGGGGCGGTTGGGTTGCCTTCCATGCCCAGAAAATCACCCATGGGAAGACTCTACATATCCCCCACCCCCCTGGGCCAGGGAGCTTTGCAGACCCTGGATCCATCCCCAAACGGCCTCGAATCCCAGAAGGTCCATCTCAGAAATAGAAGCGAAAGCCACGGCCAGGTGTCAAAAGCAGTGCTTCAACAGCGCACCTTTCCACTCTCCTTCCGAGAGCGGTTTTGTCGCAGTATCTCCTCAGACCTTTACAGCAGGGGTTCTCAACCTTTTCAATTTGGGGTCTGGGTCATGTTCCCTCAAACAGTTGAGGGGGGCCAGACTGGTTGTCCCGCTGCCGCCATTTGCAGCGGGCGTAAATGCGTTTATGATGGCCTTAAATAAGCACTGCTTTTTCTGCCAATGGAGGCAGCTGGAGCAAGGGCAGGATTGTTTGGCACTGCAGGCCAGATCCGGCCCACAGGCCATAGGTTGAGAACCTCTGCTTTACAGGGTCTTTACATACGGGGAGACCCCAGGTTCTTTCTCTCCCCCCTCCCCAATCTCCAATACTTTCCCTTACTGGTTGAGCCTGTAGCACAGGAGTTCTCAACCTTTTAAAGTCGGGGGCCAGGTCATGCTCCCTCAGACAGCTTGGGGGGCTGGATGGCCATTTTGCCCTTCCTACACCACAGTGGTTCGCAAAGTGGAGCACACGCCCCATGAAGGACTTCAGTTCCCAGAAGCCTAAGTCAGTACACTGGCTGACCAGTGCTTTGGGGAATAGACTTAGGCTTCTGGGAATTGAAGTCCAGAAACTAAAGTTTGGGAAACACTGCTATACCACATGGCACTTTCGGGTATAGTTGGGGGGGGGGCACAGGTTGAGAATCCCTGCTGTAGCCAAAGGTTAGAAAGAAGATTCAGTAGAGAATTTGGAGCAGTGTATTATTTCCCGGTGGGGGTGGAAGAGCCAAAACGGTTCCAGTTAGATTCCACTGTTATCAAGAGCCCTGGAGGCGCGGGGTTTAAAACTGCTGACAGAAGTTTGTGAGTTCGATCCTGACGGGTGGAGGATCAAGGTTGCCTCTGCCTCTTCCATGAGGGCA
Source organism: Bradypodion pumilum (assembly GCA_035047305.1). Classification (NCBI taxonomy): domain Eukaryota; kingdom Metazoa; phylum Chordata; class Lepidosauria; order Squamata; family Chamaeleonidae; genus Bradypodion; species Bradypodion pumilum. The sequence goes on along the minus strand of JAWDJD010000007.1, from coordinate 40,525,590 downwards.
AAAAAATGCTACTTGTGAACCGCCCAACGGGGGCCCTAAGTGCTATGCAACGATATAGAATAGCAATGGCGAACCTTTGGCACTCCAGGTGTTCTTGGACTTCAATTCTCAGAAGCCCTGATCAGCAGGAATGCCAGTTTGGACTTCTAGGAATTGAAGTCCAAGAACACCCAGAGTGCTAAGGTTCACCATCACTGGCATAGAAGTTTAATTGCTATTGCTAGATGCCACTGCACAGGTAGGGAAATCCTTTCCTTTTAAAAGTCTGCATTAATTTAGCTGTTAGTCAGACAAGACCACATTGGAAGTACGCATTAATTTAGCTGAAAATCAAATTAGGTGTCATCAGAAGGCCTCTTTAATTTATCTTGCTATCAAATAAGACCGCAGTACAGACACTTCAGTGAGATACACTTAAATGTTTGAAGTGGTAGCCATATTGGTCTGCAAGCATATCTGAGAGTAAATAAAACAGAACAGCAAAAAAAAACATTGTTGGTACCTTAAAGATTCACTCCTGTATTTAACTGTGAGCTTTGGTGGACCAAGTCCACTTCATCAGTCCACGAAAGCTCACAGTTAAATATAGGAGTTCATCAAAAACATTGTGGTACCTTAAAGATGAACTCCTGTATTTAACTGACCTTTTGTGGACTGTTGAAGTGCCACATTTTTTTTACTTTTTTTGCTGTTCTGTTTTAATTACTCTCAGATATACTTAAACATGTATTTTATGTGGTTAGAAAAATCTGCTTTGTAGTCAATATTTTTTTAAAAAAAGAACACTATTTGTTAATTCAAAGTTACTAAAATAATTTTTTTTAAAAAAGAAGCTGAATGGAAAACGTAGGAATAAAAAGAGAAGGGTTTGTCCTGCAACATCTGGATTACGCCCAAAGGCTGTCCTTTTAAGAACCTAGAAGGCCACATCTGGCCTTAAGTCTCAGCTTCCCCATCCCTGGACCGGTGTGATTTTTACACACACACACTTGGACAAAATCTGGGAACACAGTGGAGTCTCTTCCATGCCACCTGCTGTGGTGGCTCAGTGGTTAAGAAGCTTGCCTTGCTAGCTGGAAGGCCGGCAAGTTGGCAGTTTGAGACCCAGGTACTGCATGATGGTTTGAGCCCCCGTCTCTGTCCCAGCTCTTGGAGACATGAAAGGAGCCTCATTTGGACATTCCCTGAGTGGAGTTTCTCCAGCAAAAATCCTTTCAACCCAGAATAATTTTAAACACAAAATTATTACAAATGTATTATTACAAATTACTCTGTGAGGGGTGTAGAAGCTGTTTGCACGCTCCAGCCGCGTGTGTGTGACCCCGAGCAAGCGTGCAAAGGGCGTTTGAGGGTTGCATGCTCCCTTGCCAGACCTTCCCTCCGTGGTTTGGTGTGTGCCGTGCATGGCGGAGCCATGAGGTCATTGGCGCATATGTGCTCTACATGGCCTAAATTACCGCATGGCTTTTGTGCGTTCCCCCAACCCCAGTCCAAACACCCTGATCCCAGCCACGGATTTGACCCACCCTCTCCCATTGTGCCTGTTTCCTGTTGTCCAGCACTCAAGGAGAGCAAAATGCACAACCACACACACAAAATCCATCTCGGAGAGCGTTTGACCCATTCCCGGTTGAGAGGAAAGGCAGTTGGAAGCAACCATCCTTCTCTGCCTTGGTCCTGTCTCAGCGCCCCCCCCCCCCCCCGGACAATGTTTGTGCTTAACGTGCTTTAATTAATTATTTCCAGGCCTCTCAGTTCCCAATGTCCATGGGGCGCTTGCTCCTTTGGGTATCCCATCCGCTGCGGCCGCCGCTGCAGCCGCCGCCGCTGGACGGATGGGTATTCCTGGCCTGACCGGCCCAGGGAACTCCGTCCTGCTGGTTAGCAATCTGAACCCGGAGGTTAGTGGAAGCCTTGATTTTATTTTTTCATTTTAATTTTGGGTGACCTCTTCTCTCTAGCTAAACTTGTCCTTTATTATTATTATGTTATTCTCTTTTTATTATCGTTTTTGCTTCCTTCCCACTATTTTCTAGACTCGTTTCCCTCTCATTCAATTACACAGCATCACAAAAATAAAATAAAATTGTCCGCTACTTGGTCTAATCCATGTGTCCTATACTAAATCAAGCGCACTGAATCCAAATCTGAAGTCTGATTCTGCCCAGGATGCCAGGATGTTAAGTTAGCAAAGCTCACCCTCTTGGTTTGGTTCTTGCCTTGATCACACGTGGTATATTGCCACAAAGGTAGCAAAAATTGGTTTATTAACACAGCTGTACCTACTCATCTTGAACTCAAAAGAGACTCACTCTGGCAAAGCTGTACTAGTCAATAAGATGGTTTCACACTAGAGGCAATCCCTTGGTCCATCTAGCCTTATACTGTATACATATTTTGACGCCAGACATGCCCGGCTGCTGCTGAAACATGAATGCAACCAGGGGACGTGGTTCAGCTGAGGCTACAGCAGACACAGTGGTAGCTGCAACTGTTATAATGTTCCCATGTAAAAATACATTACCCAATACCACTTGAAGCATGCTATAACTTAAAATCTGTACGTGATAGGCACATTCTGAGTTCAGATTTGGAATCAACACACTCGATATGTACATCACATGTGTTATTCCCAGTAGTATAATCATTGTTGTGCAGGGTTACCAAAGCGTCGCCTTTAAATCTCTGAGAAAGAACGCACAGCAGGGGACATCTTTTAGCTCCCATACAACCGATGCTTCCTTCGCCGTTGCAGCTGGAAAGCCCTAAAAAGTTATTTATTTTCTTTTTCTCTCTTGAATTTCCACAGTGCCTTTCCTGCAGGCACACCCACACACTTTTAGCCTCAGGGATTTTGCCTCTACTTGGGTCCGTCTCTTCCCCATAGCAAACACCCCCCCCCCCCCCACACACACACACACTTCATTTACCCTATAGTTTTCCCTGTGATGGACCTTCCAACAGGATTTTCTCTGTCCTCTTTCCATATTTCTCGACCCCCAACCCTGCCAGTTTAGCCGTCCTCCCCCCCCCCTTCCGCAAGAATGCATTTTTCCTTTACTGTGTGTATACATATTCCCCCCCCTCCCTTGATCAGAAATCCTTGAAAAGTTGTAGTGTGCCTTTGTTTCTGCTTTTTTATAACACCTCAAAGAATTTTTACCATTTTCTCCCGTTCATGTTAACATCGATTTCTCCCTGCAACCCAACTTTTTTTTTAATCAAATGCCTTTTGAGGTAGTTTACAGAGAGAGACTTAAGACATACCCCCCAAAAAATGCCAAACAGGTGACATTTTGCCCCCTGTTTGCATCAAGCAGACACTGTGGTAGCTTAATGGTTAAGATGCTGAGCTTGACGACCGAAAGGTCGGCAGGTCCGCAGTTCGGGACCACAGTGCCGCACGACGGAGTGAGCTCCTGACATTTGTCCTGCCTCCTGCCAACCTAGCAGTCCAAAAGCAAGAAAATTGCAAGTCAATGAACAGGTAACACTTCGGTGGGAAAGGTAACAGTGTTCCGTGCATAGAGTCATGCCTTCCATGTGACCACGGAAAAGTCTGCAGAAAGACAGCGCTGGCTCTTTGGCTGTAAACGGAGATGAGCACCGAACCCTAGAGTTGGATATGAGTGGCTTTCGAGCAAGGGAGAAATCTTGACTTTATATCAAGGATGTAACTGCTTTTTGGATTTCCCCGGCGCTATCCTTAAAAGGCATTGGGGTACCCCCCGTCATTGATCGTGCGCTCTGATTGTGGGGACAGACGAGCTATACCCAGCAGAGTCCAAAGAAAGGATGAGTGAATTGCTGTCCGTTTTACGCTTAACAGGAGATTAACCCATTTTCCCAGTCCAGTCCAGTTTCACTGCTCCTTCACCTCTCAACTGTGCTCTGATGTGTGTGATGTATTGCCAGCTGTGGTTCGCTCCTTTTGCTCCCTCCCCCTCGGGTGGTGGGGGGGGGGAGAAGTTCCTTTTTCTGGAGGGCAGATCCCAAACCTCCCCCTGCTAGCATGCGCTGGGGGCATCTGGGAAGCTCCCGCCCCATAAAAAAGGAACATTTTCAAGTCCTGGTTAGGACCCCTGCAGCCAGGAAGACCTTTTGCGGGGGGGGGGGGGACTGGGTGGGGTCCTGCCCAGCCCAGCCCCCTCGGAAAATTACTGGCCAAGTGATTTCATGCCCTTGGTATCTGGGTGCTTAAGAGAGTTGGTTGTGTTCTTGTTTTACCTCCTTTCCCACCCAGCTTCTCAAACTTTTCCTGCCCTCAGTATGCATGTGCTTAGAGTGCTTGTTTGTGTTCTTGTTTTACTTCTATATCCACCCAGCTCCTCAAACTGTTTTCCTGCTCTTGGTATGTGTGTGCTTAAGGTGCTTGTTTGTGTTCTTGTTTTACCTCCTTACCCACCCAGCTTCTCAAACTGATTTCCTGCTTTTGGTATGTGTGTGCTTAGAGTGCTTGTTTGTGTTCTTGTTTTACCTCCTTTCCCATCCAGCTTCTCAAACTTTTCCTGCCCTTGGTATGTGTGTGCTTAGGGTGCTTGTTTGTGTTCTTGTTTTACCTCCTTTCCCACCCAGCTTGTCAAACTGATCTCCTGCCCTTGGTATGCGTGTGCTTAGAGTGCTTGTTTATATTCTTGTTTTACCTCCATATCCACCCAGCTTCTCAAACTGTTTTCCTGTCCTTGGTATGCGTGTGCTTAGGAGGGTTGGTTGTGTTCTTGTTTTACCTCCTTACCTTCCCAGCTTCTCCTTTGGTGCTAGAAACTGTGTGAATATCCGGTAGTGAAGCTGAACTAACGGCTCTGAATTTTTTCCCCTGTTCCTCCATGGCTCGTATAATAGCAATAATAATCAGTGTTGTAGAAACTTTAATCTGTGCGTGCAGCGGATGGAGGCAGCGTTCTCCAGAGAGGCCTGAGCCATGGGGGCTGGGATGGATGGCCTCACGGGACCCTTTTTCCAACTCAGTCATTCTATGATTCTGTATCTGCTTTGACTGGGATTCCTGCATTGAGCAGAGGGGGTTGGACTGGATAGCCTCACAACTCCCGTTTTCCAACTCAGCCATTCTATGCCCAGATCTCCAAGAATCGCGAGAACCCCAGTTCAGAAATCTGATCCGGCTGAGCCCACTCTTTGCCAAAGTCACCCCACCCCCACCCCACCCCAGTTTTGGGGGCGATCCTTGGCCGCTTGAGTCCCTCTGTAAGAACGCTGCCTCCGCCCCATAGTGGGAGTCCTGACCCCCCTTTTAGAATTGCTTTCCTTTAATTGTTGTGTTCCACTAGGGCAGGGATAGCGAACTTTGATGCTCCAGGTGTTCTTGGACTTCAATTCCCAGAAGCCCCAAGTCAGCACTCCTGCTGATTAGGGCCTTCTGGGAATTGATGATCAAGAACAGCTGGCGTGCCACGATTCGCCATTACTGCACTAGGGTTTGCAAACCAAAATGCATCACCCTAATAATCCCTTGTCCTCCCCCGTAAAACAAACCAAAAATGTGCCTTTTAGAGAACTAGAAATTCTTTACTGATGGAACACTACATATTTCTTTTATGTATTTTACTGACCTATGTTTTTTCCTACCTTTTTTCTCCTTTTTTTTCCTCCTTCCCCAATATCCCTTCCTTTTTTTTCCTCTCTTTTGTTTTTTTCCCCCTTCCCTCAATCCGGAATTTCTTTGCCAACTGACTGCACGGTACCTTCTGCTTCCTGTTGTCGCTTGAAACAAACGTGTATATATTTTACACACACATATATATATATATATATATTTGTTTATTTAAAAAACCACCTCCCTCCCTCTCCCAACCCAACCTTATTCTCCTGCTCTCCGGACACCAACCTGCCTTCCAAATATTAACCACCTTGACAACTACTTCATCATCCATCAACCAATTCCGCCATTCCCGGTGGGGGAAAAAAATCTGCCTTTCCTTCGTTGTCGGCGGCCTCCGCTGTCCTTCCTTCGATTCCTTGCCTCTTCCCTGTCCCTCCGCTGCCTTGTTCTGCTGTTCTCTAAAGAGAGTTACGCCCCAATGCCTCTTTATTCTTTTCGGTATGTTATCATTCACACTTTTTTATTACCTTTTTAGTTTCCATTTTGAGGTTTTAATGAATTTTTTAAAGGGTCGGTTGGGTTGGGGCGGTCCGGCTTTTAGATTTCTGGCCGAATGCCTTTAGTTACGTTTAACTTGCTCCCTTTAGTTTGGTTGTTTTCTTTCTCTTTGGGAGCATAAAGTCAAAATAATATCAATCTTATGGTCCAAGACCAGCGAGAAACAGAAGTTAAAATGAGGGCACAGTAGAACCCTGTATAACGTAAAAACTCCGTTCCATGGTGCTCTTCGTTATGCAGGTTTTTTCGTTATACGAAGTGCTATTGGCGATACCTGCATAACGACATTGGGGAGGGAATAAATAAATAATGACATAAACAAACAACTAATAAAAATAAAACGTTCATTATGTGGGGTTTTGTTAAGCGAGGTATACCTTGCTTAACGAAAACCCCGTATAACAAACATTTTATTTTCATTATGCGGGGTACACCTCGCTTAATGAAAACCCCGTATAACTAAAAATTCATAATGCAGGCTATCGTGTTTAGTGCAAAAACGCTTCATTATACGAAACATTTGTTATACAAAGCGTTTATGCAGGGTTTCGCTGTACTTAAAATATATTTTAAAAGGAGTGTTTCTGCTCAGAACTAGGAGTAGCAAAATGAGTAAGATTAATAGTGCTACAACTATCTTAAGAAGAGCATTTCTGCTCACAAGTGATGGAGTAATACAATGAGTATTTAAGATTGTTCATGCTACAACTACTACTAAATCAAATAAATCTTTATTACGGTCCAAGACCAGTGGGAAACAAGTTGAAATGAGGGTACAGTAAAACCTCGGGTTACGACGGAGGTCCGTTCCAACAGCCTCTGCCACAGTGAGAAAAAATCGTAACCCGAGACACGTTTTCCCGGAGGAATGCATTGAAATTAAAAAAACTCCTGACTGGACCAAAAATAATAATTAAAAAATCACAAAAAATGCCAGACACAATTGTCCCACCCACCCCTAAAAGGGAAACAGTTCCGACTGGACAAAAAAAAAAAAACACAAAAAAACCCCTCAAAAAATGCCAGACTCAATTGTCCCCCACAAAAGCAACAAAGCGATCTCCCTACTTTTCCCATGCCGTTTGGGGACCTTATCTGCTCTGTTCTGACCTGGGGGAGGCACACGTTGAGCCCATTTTCCGTCCTTGCCAACACAGGGAGAGTTTGGGGACCTTGTCTGCTCGATTCCCAGCTTCCTGGACAGCGCTACAGCCGAAAACACGCACCTCCCCCAGGCATTGGGACTTTGGGTGGAGGGAGCGGTGGCCATTTTAAACACTAAAATGGCGGCGGTGGCCATTTTGGAGTTTAAAATAGCACAATTTTCGGTCATAAACTGAAAATCGGTCATAACCCGGGGAATTTTTAAAATTAAATGTGCAGTCGTAACCCATGGCAAATGTAAGCCAGGGCAGTCGTAAGCCAGGGTTTTACTATACATAAAATATATTTTAAGAGAACGGTTTCTGTTTAGAACTTAAGAGAGTAATAAAATTAGTATTTAAGATTAATGATGCTACAACTGCTACCAAATCAATCAATATTATGGTCCAAGACCAGCATAGAACAGCGAGAAGCAGAAGTTTAAATGAGATTACTTAAAATATATTTTAAGAGGATCGTTTCTGTTTGGAATTTAAGGGAGTAACAAAATTAGTATTTAAGATTAATGATGCTATAACTGCTACCAAATCAATCTTTATTAAGGTCCAAGACCAGCATAGTACCGTGATAAGCAGGTTAAAATGAGGATACTTAAAATGTATTTTAAGAGGAATGTTTCCGATCAGAGTTAAGGAGTAATACAGTGAGTATGTTTTAAGAGGAGCGTTTCTGCTCAGAACTAAGGGAGTAACAAAATTAGTATTCCAGATTAATGTTACAATTGCTACTGAATCAAATCTTAAATATATATTTTAAGAGGAGCATATTCTGAATTATATTCAGTATTTATTATGGTCCAAGACCGGCATAGTACAGTGAAAAACGGAGGTTACCTAAATATATATTTTAAGAGGAGCATTTCTGCTCAGAACTAAACTAAGGGAAGTAATACAATGAGTATTTAAGATTAATGGTGCTACTAACTACTGCTAAATCAGATCAGATCATAATTTATTATCATCCAAGACCAGCATAGTACAATGAGAAACAGAAGTTAAAACGAGCATACTTAAAATAGATTTTGACAGGAGTGTTCCTGCTCAGAACGAAGAGAGTAATAAAATGAGCATTTAAGATTAAAGATGCTACAACTGCTACTAAGCCTTGGATGTAGCACGGATAGTTTATTTAGCTGAGGACTTGCCAGGATCATTCTTCTGATCTTGCAAGCTGTGGTGCAGAATCTGAGCAGCATTTTGGGGAATGGATGGTAAATAAACTAGTCACTATAGCATCGTTAATCTTAAATACTAATTTATTACTTCTTCAACTCTGAGCAGAAACGGCTCTTAAAACGATCGGTTAATCAATCAATCTTTCGTACAAATTACATTAAAAGAGTTGAATCTAAAATGAGTTAAAAGCCCTGTGGTGAGATAAGCTATTTCATCTAAAATGTGACAGCCTAGGTTTGTTAAATCGCTAGCTATAAAAAGTTTTAAAACAGGTGTAATACAAGTTAAATTTGATCTAAAATATCTGAATTGAGTCAGTCTAACTTTTGTCTAGCCATGTGGTTCCTCCCACCCGAAGCAGAAGTAAAATGTACCCATGTATGTGTAGGTACATTTACGGCAGCATTTTGTAGAAGCTGGATGAATTGGTGTTGGGGGCCAGATCCAGCCCACAGGCCGTAGTTTGGGCACCCCGGTATAGGACACATACGCGCGTGCGCGTGTGTATTATATTTATATATTGTGTGTGTGTGTGTATATATGTATGTATGTATATATGCGTGCATGCAATTGATTTAACAAGATATAGCATATATTTACTAGGAGTTTCCCTTCAGATTTTGCGATTTTAACTTCTGTTTCTCGGTGACCTCAGCCCGCAATAAAGATCAGTTTGATTTTTGAATTTCTTTGGACATCTTTTTAAAAAATCTTTTTAAAGTTATCCCTGCTTCATGCATGGTTTGGGTTATTTTGCATGCGTTTTGGGGTTGTGTGTGATAGAGGGGGTGGGGGCTGGATCAGGTGGGGTGTGTCGACCATTTGTCACTTTTATGGGACCCTTTTAACAACTCTCCTCTTAAGGAAAGGCTGGTTTCCATTCTAGTCACAGAATTCAGATTACCGTATTTGCCAACGTATAAGACTCACTCCCCCTTAAAATACACCAGAAAAATGGAGTGCAGCTTATCCTCTGATGCATAATACTCCAACAAATACCGTATTTGCTGTAGGATAAAGCACATGTCTCCCCTTAAAATACACCAGAAAACCGAGTGCGTCTTAAACTCCGATCCATTTTATATGCTGGCAAATACGGTAAGTCACCCGGGCGGGGAGGGAACTGAGCCATCCACTGGTGGGCTGGAATCTTGGATGAATTTGGGGCAGGGTTTTTTTCTTCCTAAAGACCCTTTTCTCCCTTCGCTCGCTGCTGCCGCCAGGGGTTTACGGTGACGTCCAAAGAGTGAAGATCCTTTTCAACAAAAAGGAGAACGCTTTGGTCCAAATGGCAGACGGCAACCAGTCTCAATTGGGTGAGTCTTTTGATATTGGTTGGGGGCCCCCCCAAAGCATCTTCTAAGACCACCGGTCCGTCATACAGGGACTCGCCACGTTCAGCTGATAGACTTTTCAGTGCCAGGTGCGCTATTTCAGTCACCCCAAAACCACACAAAGAACCCCGATGGGAAGTGGCTGGCTTTAACCCCAAAAGGAAGGAGATGCCCCCTGCATTGCTTTAGGGCAGTGATGGCCAACCTTGGCACTCCAGATGTTCTTAGACTTCAATTCTCAGAAGCCCTGATCAGCAGGAGTGCTGACTTGGACTTCTGGGAATTGGAAGTCCAAGAAGACCTGGAGAGGCAAGTTTGAGGAGCCCTGGGTTAGATGGACGAAGTCTGAGGTCTAGATCATTGCCCTCAAACTTGGCTCTCCAGATGTTCTTGGACTTCAATTCACAAAAGGAGTGCTGACTTGGGAGTCTGAAAATTGAAATGCAAGAACACCTGGAGTGCCAAGGTTGGCCATCACTGCTTTAGGGTGAGAGATGCCCGACCTTTCGTTCTTGGACTTCAATTCCCAGAAGCCTAATTCCCTCAAAGCACTGATCAGCCAATAGACTGACTTAGCCTTCTAGGAATTGAAGACCCCCCTGTGGGGCCTGGGCCCCACGTTGGGAACCACTGCTTTGAATCAACAACCACAATTCTCATCCACAGCCTCTACCTCTCAGAACAAAGGAAGGACTTTTAATAATAATTGCATGTCAGAAATTAATCTGGGTTGAAATGGTTTTTGCTGGAGGAACTCCGCTCAGGGGACCCCCAAATGAGGCTCCTTTCATGTCCCCAAGGACTTTTCCCACCAAAGTGGTCCCTATTTATCTACTTGCAATTTCTTGCTTTTGAACTGCTAGGTTGGTAGATGCTGGGGCAGATGACAGGCGCTCACACCATCATGCAGTACCTGGGTCTCGAACTGCCAACTTGCCGGCCTTACAGCTAATAAGGCGAGCTTCTTAACCCCTTAGCCACCGCAGTCCTAATAGATAGATAGATAGGCTAGGTATAGAGAATAGGTAGGTAGGTAGGTAGAAAGAAAAGTCAGGATTGGGAAGCAGGAACCCAGCAGTGGGCAAAGCTTTGGCCAGCGTTACCAGCAGGACCTGTTCCCCATTTCAAGGATTGAGGTTAAACCCAAGTAGGATCTTGAGTCTCTCTCTCTCTCTGACCAGCTATGAGCCACCTCAACGGGCAGAAGCTGCATGGCAAGCCCATCCGGATCACCCTCTCCAAGCATCAGACGGTGCAGCTGCCCCGGGAAGGGCAGGAAGACCAGGGGCTGACCAAGGACTACGGCAACTCCCCTCTCCACCGCTTCAAGAAACCCGGCTCCAAGAACTTCCAGAACATCTTCCCTCCCTCAGCCACCCTCCACCTTTCCAACATCCCGTAAGCGCTGGGGTTTTTTGCCCCTCGGTCGGGGCGGGGGTGGTGTCTCCCTGGTGCTCCTCTGTTTTGGTTGTAGAGTAGAAGCAAAAAGCAAAGCAGTAAGACTTCTATCCCACCCCATAGTGGCCTTCTGGGTCAGGGGTCCTCAAACTTGGCTTTCCAGATGTTCTTCGTGTTCCCTGTAGGGACATCTGGGACTTCAGTTCCCAGAAGGCCCTGATCACCAGCAGATGTGTTGATTTGGGCCTTCTGGGAGTTGAAGTCCAAGAACACCTGGAGAGCTAGGTTTGAGGAACCCTGAGAAAGATCATGTCCCTCAAACTGGGCTCCAGATGTTCTCGGCCTTCAATTCTTAGAAGGCCCGTCAACATATCTGATCAGGACTTCTGGGAATTTATGTCCAAGAACACCTGGAGAGCCTGGTTTGAAGAGCCCTGGGTTAGATAGATGGACAAAGTCTGAAATCTAGATCATGGGTTCTCAAACTTTGCTCTCTAGATGTTCCTGGACTTCTCCCAGAAGCCCTGATCAGCAGGTGTGTTGACTCGAACCTTCGAGTCTTCTGGGAGTTGAAGTCCAAGAACACCTGCAGAGTCAGGTTTGAGGAGCCCTGGTCTCTAGATCAAGGTCCTCAAACATGGTTCTCCAGATATTCTCGGACTTTCACTCCCAGAAGCCCTTGATCAAGTGGAGTGCTGACTTGGGCTTCTGGGAATTGAAGTTCATGATCACACCTAGAATGCCACATTTGCAGACCCCAGTTCTAGGTCTTTAAAGTGCGGCAGCCAGAATGTTCTGTGCCAGTAAACCCATTCGCGTGGATTCACAGAGACATGGGCTTCTGGGAATTAAAGTCCCAAGAATGACTGGAGTGTCAAGGTTCGCCATCACAGCCCTAGAGGGTTGGCACGGAGGTTGTCATGACGCCAGGGCCTCGGATTGGGGCCCAGCAGTGGCTCATGCCCCCCCCCATCTTTTCCTCTTTCCAGGCCTTCCATCATCGAAGATGACCTCAAGCTGCTGTTTTCGAGTAACGGAGCCGTGGTCAAGGGCTTCAAGTTCTTCCAGTAAGTCCAACTCCTCTTTCTGGGTGGCTGGGTGGGCTCCAGTCGGGTCGGCAGGAAACTTCCCATCAAAAGGGGGGGGGGCTTTTGCCGGATCTGGGGGGGTTGTTGAGTCACCTTGGGAAGGGGAGGAGGCATGGGTGGTTGGGGGTCGCTCTTCCTCCAGGGTGACCCATGGAATATGCTTGTGGGGTAGCACCTCTTGCACCCACCCAAACCCAGGGGTTGGGTCAAACCTGAGAGGAAGTTGAGAGGCCAAGAAGACCACAACCTCCTGTCTGGGGACCCCACCCTGCAATGTCCCTCTTCTCCCTTTCTTCTTCTTTTCGAATTGTCCTTTTTATTCCTTCCTAACTGTCCTTTTCTTTTTCTTTCTTTCAAACCAACATTTTCTTTCATCCTTCCATATTTCCTTTCCTTCCTTCCTTCCTTCTTTTTTCCCTTTCAATCTCTTTCCCCCTCTTTCCTTCCTTTCATTTCTTCTTTCTTTTCTTTTCTTTGTAACTGTCTTTCTTTCTTTGAAATTGTCATTTCTTTCCTTTCAGTCTGTCTTTTTTCTTTTTCCTTCCTTCTATTCTTTCCTTCCTTCCTTTCAATCTTTTTTTGTTTTCAGTCTTTTTCTTTCTTCCTTTCTTCCTTCCAAACTGGTCCTTTCTTTTCTTTCAAATTGTCTCTTTCTTTCTTTGAAATTGTCCTTTCTTTCCTGTCAAGCGTTCTTTTTCCTTCTATTCTTTTTCCTTTCAAACTCTTTCTTTGTATTCAAGCTATCTTTTTCTTCCTTTCAAACTGTCTGTTTTTCTTTCTTTCAAATTGTCCCTTATTTCCTTTCAATCTTTTTCTTTCTTTTCCCTTCCTTCTATCTTTCCTTCCTTCCTTTCAAACTCTTCCAACTCTTTTATTTCTTTTTTCTCTTCCTTCCAAACTGTCCTTTCCTTTCTTTCAAACTCTTTCTTTCTTTTCAAACTTTCCTTCCCTTCCTCCTGTGACCCAGCAGTCACTGTCTGCCTGTCTTGTCTTTGCCAGGAGAGACCGCAAGATGGCCCTGATCCAGATGGGCTCGGTGGAAGAAGCCATCCAGTCCCTGATCGACCTCCACAACCACGACTTGGGCGAGAACCACCACCTTAGGGTCTCCTTCTCCAAGTCCACCATCTAAGGCCCTTCCCTGTCTGAAGAGGAAGCGGGGCGGGATGGACCTGACCAAACCGCCTTTTCCCTTAACGAGCCCGGCCCTCATTAGGCATTTTATTTTCCTTTATTCGCTATTCGCAGGGCCGGGATCAGGACCACTTCTATCATTCCAGAAAAAGAAAAAAAAGCCACTTTAAAAGAGAGTGTGTGAGAGAAAATGCAGCTAAAGTGACCTTAAACCAACAACAAAAAATCCAGTTTTTTTAAAGGGAGGGGAATCAGTTGATGGTTTTTTAAAAAAACGACGCACATTTTTTAAAATCCATTGGGCTCGTCGTCATCACAACGCATAAGCCCCCAGCCACCTCTTAAAATTTGTACGCCTAAAACCATTTAGTTTTTCCTGGGTTGGAAACCTTTCTGGGGACGCCCTTAGCTTTCCACCCCTAAGAGAAAAAAATATCCCAGAAAGCTTCCTCAGTTCCACAACGAGGCCTTTTTCCTTCTCCGCTGGGGAGAAAAAACCCCAAATTTGTGGGGTTTTGTGGCTCCCTTTCACCCAGACACCTTTCCTGGAACGGAAGGGGGCTGCCTTTTTCCCCATGGCCTTCAGTCCATCCAAAATCATCCAGTGCCTTAAAAATAGTTTAGGGTGGAGAATCACAACCTCTGGGGTTAGCATCTCTGCTGGCCATTATCATCCTACCCTCCCTCAGTCTCAGAGCTGGAGAAAAGGGACCTTATTTGAACTGCAAAGTATAGTTTTTTAAAAAAGTAACTTTACCCAGCTCTGTTTGATCCCAGATGTTTGTCACCATTCTGCGTCCCAGACTTACATACCTATTCCTGACGTCACTGACTTGCCCAGCCGCTGCTGAAACATGCATGCCACCAGGGGATGTGATTCAGCTCCGAATCCAATCCTCAGACCAAACTGGAGTTTGTTCAGATGGCCTCTTAGGGACCCACATTTCTAGGGCTGGTTCATAAAGCCTTTATCTCCACCAACCCCCTCAAACCTCTCCTTGTTTTGCTCTCAACACACACCAATTCCTTGTTTTTACTTCCTTTTTTATTATCCTTTCCCGTGTCCTTCGCCTAGCAATATATTCCCCTCACTCGACCAAATTACCTTCCAACGGGGATTTCGTCCTTTATGCAAGCTGTTTTTTCTTTTTATACAAGATGGTATAAATATGTCTTTGCCTATTATCTTTATAATCCTGTACTCGTATAAATATATATATTTCTGTTTTGCAAGCTGCCGGGCGGAAGGGGAAAATCCCAGCGCGGGGGGAATTTTTGTCGCTCATGTTGATGAGACAAAATGGGTTTATCTTTGGAGACTGCGGATTTAAAGCCGCTTCGAACGGAGCGAGAAAAAGAGTCCCGCACTTGAGGGTCGTCGGTCTTCCTTCGAAACATCCAAGCCTAAACCCACATTAAAAAAAGAACTAGAGGAGGATTTTGACTTCATTTAGCAGGGATTCCCCCCGTTCCGTGCCGCCGTATTTCCCGTACCGATCTGCCTTTCGATTCCAGGGTTGCCTTAACGGAGGACCATTTTCCGCTCCCATTTGGGGGGATTTCTGAAACTCCCCCGACTTGGCATTCTTATCAGGGTTATTTCACATTGTGGACCAAAGTGCTTTTTTCCGCCCCCTCTCGTTTGTGGTGTGTTTATCTTTTGGGGGGACAATTTGGGTGTTTTTCGCCGGAGGTCGTAACTTCGGCCACTCGACTCAAGGCGTCTGTGTTTGTTTTGTGCCTGGTTTTGTTTCTCAAAAGTCTTAATTCGTTTGTTTGTTTTTTAAGGTTCCTATTCGGTATTATTCGGGGGGGGGGGCTCGGAAACAAAGGAAAGTTGCAGCCTTTTTATGGTGACCTTTGACCTCTCCCGCCTTCTACAGTGGGTTAGGAAACACACACGCCATGCCGATGGGCCCGAGTGCGAGTCCTGTCATGCAGAAAGCGGAGGTGCCGATTAAACAACCTGTTTTTCCTTTCTTCTTTCATTAATTCACTCTTTTCCTTCCATCTGTCATCTACCTTTCCTTCCATCCTTCATTCTTTTCCTTCTTTCCATCCTTCTTTTCCTTCCTCAACTTCCTTCAATCATCTACCTTTACTTCCTTCCTTCCCTCCCTTCCTTTTCCTTCCATTCTTTCCATCAATCATCTTCCTTCATTCATTTCCCTTCTTCCCTTACTTCCATCACTCATCTTCCCTTCCTTCCGTCCATCTATCACAGGGGTGGCCAAACTTTGGGCCGCGGGCCAGTCCCGTGGTTCCTCCCCATTGGAAGCAGAAGTAAAATGCACCCATGCATTTATGGCTGTTTTGTGCACGCGTGGGCGCTTTTTGCTTCTGGCAGTGGTGTGGGTGGCGTGCACCGGATGATTTGGTGTCATGGGCCAGATCTGCTCCACGGGCCGAAGTTTGGCCAACCCTGATATACCTACCTTTCTTTCTTCTACCTTTCCTTCCTTAATTCATTATTTCCCTTCCCGGCAAGTCAAAGCCGAACAGAGAAAGCAAAACTTTGTCTTTTCCCAAAGGCCCGGATCCTGACCCTTCATCATGACAGGACTCAACTCTTTCTAAAAGCCTTTGGCAAACAAGGGGTGGGGGGTGGGGTGTTGGAATCTCTGGGGGGGGGCATGCCCACGGCCTGTTTGAGCAACCATTTTTCCGGCCACCAGGCCCCCTCCTGCAGTCTGATCCCCTTCTCTTTCCCCCCCCCCCCATCAAACTTTGGGGGTCAGAATTAGATCCTTTAATGCAGTATTTCCCAACCTTTAGTCCTTGGACTTCCAATTCCCCGAAAGCACTGATCAGCCAATTGACTGATTTTGAGGCTTCTGGGAGTTGAAGTCCAGAAACCCAAAGTTGGGGAAACACTGTTTTAATGCGAAGCTTTGCAGGGAATTGAGATCGCACCAGTTAGAAAAATCCAAGATTTTGTCTTATTGTCCCTGGTGGCCGCGGGGGGGCTTTCTCGATGACCAAATGCTACATCTTTCTACTTCCTTAAAAAGCACACCCCAAACTTTGCAAGGGGTCTTGCTCAACCTTCTTAGAAGACTCACCAAAAGATTTGGGGGCAGTGAGCCAGGTAGCAACTTTTTCCAAACTTTCAGCTCAAGGAAATTCTGGATTTGCAAATTCAAACCACCATCTGGACTTTAATGTCCCAGACCGAACCTTGTTCAGCATGATAATTCAGTTTATATCTCCTCCCCCACCCACAATGTTTGCAAATGGGACACAGCCTTTCTAAACCCACCCTCAAATCTGCCGACTCCTGTTCGGATGATGTGTTTTTGCCATTTCCATTTTCTGAAATACCCACAAATCTACTGGGAGTGTTTCTGAAAATGTTTTCTCTCTGTTTCTTGCATCCTGTGTTTTAAGATGATTTGAGGGGTAGGGGTATTTTTCTTTTTGCATGTAAATGTGAGTAAATGAGTTTAAGAAAGGTGTAAATATTTATACTTTTTTATACCTGTGTAAGACATGGAAAAAGGGGGGTGGGGGAATGGCAGAAAATCGAGTTTTTATGGCAAAAAACACAAAACCAGATGTATATTTTGATAACCAAGCCTTATCCAGGTTCAGTATTTGAGGAAAGGGAGGGAGGGATTTATTTTTTGGGGAGGGGGTGACTGACCTTAATCTCCCCCCCGAAAAACACCTCAAAAATTCCATTACCTGGATGGGGAAAAAATGTAATGCATTCAAAAAAACAATTAAAACTATTTTATAATGAAATGTAGTTCCTTTTTCCTGTAGCCTTTAGTTACTTTCGTTTTGGATTGTAGAAAAGCAAGCCAGTTGTTGCCCGGCTTCTGTATTTCCTTTTTTAATTATTATTATTTGGCTTTCAATAAATGTCCTTCTCCGTATCCTTCGCTCCTGTTTTCTTTCCTCTTTTCTTTTGTTTTTAATTGTGGTCTTTTTGTTTCTGCCTAATTTCCCCCCACTTTCCCTAATGTGGTTCCCACACAACTTCCACTTTTTTTAAAATTTAAATTTTCTTTCTCCCTTTAATTCACTCATGGCCTTCTCTAATTTACACTCTCCCGGCGGGACCACATTTTACTTTCATGCCAGGAAGCTTTGCATCATCATCATCATCATCATCATCAATCGTCCCCTAACAAGGTGCAATGACTGGAAAGTCAGTAGGACAGCAGTTTGAGACCTGAGTGTTGCATAACAGAGTGAGCTTTCCAACTGAGTTCAGAAGCAAGAAATTGCAAGTAGATAAAGAGGTACCACTCCAGTGGGAAAGGTAACTTATGTGTTTAGTCATGCCTGCCACATGACCATGGAAATATCTGCAGAGGCTGGCAGCGCTGGCTCTGGCTATAAACAGATGAACACTGAACCCTAAAGTCAGATACGACTGGCTTTCGAGCAAGGGCGACCCTTTACCTACACCCTTCCACCTTGCTAACCTCATCCATGGTTCCCAATGAGGGATCCACACCCCACGGGGGCAATTTGAGAATTGTGTGTTGTTAACTGAATGGCCTTTTCGGCTTCGTCCATTTGAATAGGAGTTCACTTTTTTAATAATAAGAATATGTCGCCTGATGGGGTGGCATCAGGATTTTAGAGATGCTTAGGTGGAGCATGGCCCCCCAGAAAAGGTTGGGTACCCCCAATCCATGGGAAAAGCCATCCTTTTCTCCTGTTGCTGCTTCAAGGTGGAAATAATGCGAATTTCAACAAGAAGCCCTTTCCCTGCCCCAGAAGAAAGAAACCCCCCTCATCCAGTAATCCAGGGGTGCCCAAATGTTGTGGGCCAGTTGTGGTTCAGGGAGCCCAAATTATGGCTCATGGGCCAGATTCACGATTCATCCGAGGCACTCGTTGACCTGTGGTACAGGATGACTGCTGCTGCCTTGGATGAAATCACACCACTACGGCCTCTCAGCCCGCAGGGATAGATCTTCCCCGTGGTTCACAGAAGAACTGTGGGAGCTTAAACGGGCAAAGAGATGCCGAGAGCGCCGCTGGGTGAAGACCCAAAGTGATTCCGACTGGACACTGGCTAGGGCTGCTATTAAGACCTACCTGTGGCGATGGGGGTGGTGAAGCAACAATATTTCACCGCCCTCATTACCTCCGCGGATAATCGCCCAGCCGCTCTGTTCCGGGTTACCAGGTCTCTCCTTGGCCGGGAGGGGCCGGTGCCCGGTTGGTAGGGTTTGGCTGAGGTTTTTGCAGACTATCTGGTGGAGAAAATTGCTCAGGGTTTAATCCTGGCGTGGATGGGGAGGGTCCGGAGGGGATCAGAGCTCAGTCTGGCAGTGTTATCTGTGATCGGTTTGATCCAGTTGTCCCTGAGGAAGTGGACAGGCTTCTTGCAGCTGTTTGCACCACCTCCTGCCCTTTGGATCCCTGTCCCACTTGGCTGGTGAAAGCCTCCAAGGGGGTGACGGGAGGCTGGGTCGGGAAACAATCTCTCGACCCAGCAGTTCCAGCTAATTATAGGCCGGTCTCCAACCTCCCTTTCTTAGGGAAGGTACTGGAGAAGGTGGTGATGCGGCAGTTGCAGGGGGTCCTGGATGAAGCGGATTATCTGAACCCCTATCAATCGGGTTTCAGGCCTGGATATGGTACTGAGACTGCATTGGTCACACTGGTTGACGACCTCTTGCGGGAGTGGGACGGGGATCATCCATCCATCCTGGCTCTTCTGGATCTCTCAGCGGCCTTCCATACCGTTGACCACGGTATCCTTCTGGAACGGCTCAAAAGTTTGGGGATCCAGGGCACTGTGCTGTCCTGGTTTTCCTCATTTCTGGAGGGTCGTACCCAGTCCGTGTGGTTGGAGAGTGAGAGGTCCAGCGCTAGGCCCCTACAGTATGGGGTGCCTCAGGGCTCGGTGCTCTCTCCTCTCCTATTTAACATACACATGAAGCCATTGGGTGAGGTTATCCATTCCCATGGGGTAAGGTATCATCAGTATGCTGATGATACCCAGTTATATATCTCGGCCCATGGGGACCCCAGTGATGCAGTCAATGTCCTATCCAGATGTCTGGAAGCGGTTGGGGTCTGGATGGGGGACAACGGGCTACAATTGAATCCCTCCCATGACTGAGTGGCTTTTGATAGGGGGTCCCGCGTTAACCAGGGAGCTGCCAACTTTGGTCTTGGATGGGGCTGTTTTGCCCCAGACAGACCCGGTACGCAACTTAGGGGTCCTCCTGGATTCGGAGCTGCTACTAGCAAGTCAGGTGGCGGCTGTGGCCAGGAGGGCTTTCTCACAGCTTCGCGTCATCCATCAGTTGCATTCGCTCCTGGACCTGGACTCCCTGCTCAGGGTCACATGCTCTAGTCACCTCCAGGCTATATTATTGCAATGCGCTCTACATGGAGCTGCCCTTGTCAACCATTCGGAGGCTGCAGTTGGTCCAGAATGCGGCAGCCCAGGTGGTGATGGGGTGCGGCCGTTATGCTCCTGCCTCACCATTACTTCGGGAGCTGCACTGGCTACCAGTTTGCCTCTGGGTGCAGTTCAAGGTGCTGGTTTTGACCTTTAAAGCCCTTCATGGTAGTGGGCCAGGATACCTTAGAGACCGCATCGTCCCAAGAGTGTCCACCCGTCCAACCAGAGCGGATCGGAGGGGTTCCCTAATTGTTCCATCTGCCAGAGGGGCCCGTCTCTCTGGCACACGAAGGAGGGCCTTTTCTGTGTCCGCACCGGCCTTGTGGAACCTCCTGCCTGTAGAGCTGCGGGAGCAGATGGAGCTGCTCCCTTTCAGAAAAGACCTAAAAACCTGGTTGGCGGGGCAGGTGTGGGGCCCAGATGGAAGAGTGGCCCCGGCCTGTTGGATTATAAATTAAGCCCCCATTTCTTTTAATTGTCAATGAAGGCAGTTTTTTAATGTGGGTTTTTAAGAGGAATGGGGTAGGTGGGTGGGTATGTTGGGTTTTAATTGCTTGTATTGTTTTATGTGTGTTTTAACTTCTTGTGAGCCGCCCAGAGTCAGGTTTACCTGATTGGGCGGCATATAAATTTGAATATAAATAAATAAAATAGATGGATTGGCGTTGGGGGCCGGGAGCGGCCCCCAGGCCATAGTTTGAGCACCCCTGCAGTAATCGATTTGGTGCTGAATTCTCTGCCTTCCCAAACCCTCTATAAGTCCAATTGGCAGGAGAGAGTTTGCATCAGTTAACAATCCATTCCCACTAAGCCCTTCCGTCTCTATAGCAACCCATGGTGGGGAAAATGCAAATACCGGTGGGTTTCGTTTTGCAGATGTGTTTCCTGGAGGATGATTTTTCTGGAGGAGGATGCCCCGCCCCATTGCACTTAGTGCCCTCTGTGGGCGGTTCACAGGTTGATTAGCATTTTATGCCCCCCCCCTTAACATGCTGGAGACTCATTTTACTGACCTTGGAGTCCTGGTCAGGATTGAACTCACTTCTGGCTAAAAGTACAGCAGTTTAACCACCACACCTGTAATGAGGTCATTGTTACCCTCCCATGCATCCTGGGGACGCATCTGTCTGGTTGCAGCATGGGCCGTAGACGCCTTAGAATAAGGGTTGGAAGCACGCCATCCGTGAGGTCATCCAGTCCAACCCCTGTTCAAGGCAAGAATCCAAACCAAAGCAAATCTGATATTCGTTCGTACGTTCGTTCATAGAATCCTACTTCCTGCCAACCTAGCAGTTCGAAATTGCAAGAAATTTGCAACTAGATAAATGGGTACCTCTTTGGCAGGAAAGGTAACAGTGTTCCGTATGCTCCTGCCAAACCTAGCGGTTCGAAAGCAAGATATTTGCAAGTAGATAAACTGTCACTTTGGCAGAAAAGGTAAACTGCATTCCGTGCACTGTGGTGTCTAGTCCTGCCTGCCACGTGGTCAGGGAAACGTCCGCCTATTCAGGCAGCGCTGGCTCTTGGGCTGCAAACAGAGGTGAGCACCTTCCCCTAGAGTTGGCTTTGGAGCAATGGTGACCCTTGACCTTTACTTAAATCTGGCTCTTCCCTGCCACAATGGGTAAAACCCCTGGATTGGGGGCCTCTCCTCCCTCCATAGCGTGGGAGCCACCCGTGCTATTTCTGGGAAAGGATGCTCATAAAAAGGACGCCCGTCGCTATAGCAACGGCAGGGTTGGCTGCAGAGGGAGGGATAAATCATCCTAATAAATCATCCTCTCCCACAGTGAGAAATGTGGGAGGCCTGCAGAAGAGTAAGACACAAACAAAGACCCACAAACACACTCTACACACATACACACTGGCTGGCAAAAAAGACTTTTGATGTTCCTCCTTGCAATTCAAGGGTGTGTGTGTGGGGAAAATAAGCACAATTTATTTATTCAATTTGTATGGCTGCCCCATCCACTTCCTTGCTCATAGAGACTGCGGTGGCTCAGGTGGTTAAAGATGCTGAACTTTGCAGCTGGAAGGTCGGCCGGTCAGCAGTTCGGGACCGAGTGCTACGCAACAGAATCAGCCCCGGCTGCTGCCAACCGAGCAGTTTGAAAGCAAGAAATTGAAAGTAGATAAATAGGGACTCCTTCAGCGGAAAAGGTAACAGCCTTCTGTGCACTCCGGTGTCTAGTCATGCCTGCCACGTGTCCATGTAAACGTCTGACACAGAACAACGCTGGCTCTTGGGCTATAAACAGAGATGAGCACCGAACCCTAGAGTCAGATTCGACTGGCTTTTGAGCAACATTGACCTTTACCTCAAAGACCAGTATTGTTTCCGGAGGCTGAAACCGGGTGAGAGTGTGGCCGCCGTAACCTTCTCAACACCAGCTCCATTCACCAATACTAATCCCAGGGTCCAGATGTTGATTTACTAAATATAGGGGTTGATCCTTCTTAGCCATCACACCAATTATCCGGGGAAACAGATCCATTTGGGTTTCTTTATCGGGTCCTGCAGTAGACCTGTCCACTAATCCCCCCCCCAGGGGCTGTTTAGTTCCCCTCCAAGTGATCTGGAGAAGCCCCCCACCCCTGATTTTATCCCCCAGTTTGTTTGCTCAGAAGAGCACCGCCTGGATAAAGTCCACGGTGGTCTGCAAAAACGTTCAGCATCTGGGCACAGCAGCCCTGACCAGCGGCCGGCGGAATTAGTTTGCCCAGAAATAGAAGATGGCCTAAAGCGCACTAAATGGTGGCAGGTGTTGAAAACACGCTCTAGGGTCGGCCAAAATTGCAGCGGCCCTTGACCCTACAAAACCATTTCCTGGCAGGACAAGAGACGCCGACATGCGGAGACCTGTGTAGGTTTTAATCTCAGGGTGGCTCAGCAATTTAAGAAGCTCGCCTTGTTAGTTGGAACGTCGGCAAGTTGGCAGTTCGAGACCTGAGTACC
Source organism: Bradypodion pumilum (assembly GCA_035047305.1). Classification (NCBI taxonomy): domain Eukaryota; kingdom Metazoa; phylum Chordata; class Lepidosauria; order Squamata; family Chamaeleonidae; genus Bradypodion; species Bradypodion pumilum. The sequence goes on along the minus strand of JAWDJD010000007.1, from coordinate 40,502,847 downwards.
ACATGATGGATCGAGCACCCATCTCTGTCCCTGCTCCTGCCAACCTTGCAGTTTGAAAGCAAGAAATTGCAAGTAGATAAATAGTGATGATGGGGCTGCGGTGACTCAGTGGTTAAGAAGCTCATCTTGTTAGCTGGAATTCCAGCAAGTCAGGAGTTTGAGAGCCGGGTACGGCATGACGGATTGAGCGCCCGTCGACTGTCCCAGTGCTTGGGGACATGAAAAGAGCCTCATTTGGGCATCCCCTGAGCAGAGTTTCTCCCTTAAAACTCCTTTCAACTCAGAATAATTTCTGGCATTAAATTATTATTTTTATCTCAGGGAGACAGGCTTCGTTTGCAGCCAAAGAGTTTTAAGATTAGAGAGACAAATGATGCATGAATGGATGATAGGTAGACAGACAGAAGAAAGGGATTATTGTTGTTGTTAGTTATTATTACTTATTATTACTTATTATTATAGTTGCACTTATACCCTACCTCTAGAGGGAGAATGAATCCCTACACGAGGCGGCTAACAACACAAAGTCCCCCATACAACAAACAAACATTTTAAAAGTAACCTCACCCACCCCCATAAAATTATAATAAAAATAACCTACAATAAAACCAACAGTAAACATGCCATAAAATTGGGCCAAAATACAGCTGACCCATGTCCTAAACCGTTGAACTGGGAAAGTATAAGCTGGTTTAAAAGGTTGAGAACTCATGAGATAGATGATGAATGAATAGATGATAGATAGATAGGAAGGAAGGAAGAGATGATGTCTGAGTGGATAGGTAGGTAGATAGTACATTCATTCATTCAATTCCAGACCCACAGACTTCACTTAATCAGAGAGATTGACAATTATCCTCCTTTTAATTAGCAGACACATCAAATGGTTTCAAATATGACTCAAAAGCCAACAAGAGACTTTACAGGTGGCGGTATTGAAAGAACCCCCCAGTCCATGCCGGTGTGGACGAACCAGGCTTTTGTCCAGTTGGACCCCATAGTTAGCATTATTAATCCTTTAAACACCTTTTTTCCTTCATGCACCTTCCTTTGGCTAACAAACCCCCACCCACCTAATCACTTTTCTCAAGCCCCGAGTGAGAGACCCACTAAAAAAGACACACACACCCTCACACCTTCCCCACTAAGATTATACATTCCTTCCCCCCATTTTTAAGGGCAATGGTTGGATTCCAGTTTAAGACCTTAGCCTTCTTGACGGAAACAGAAGGCCTTCCCCATTTTGTAGTCACCATTTGGAGACATTAAACACACCCTTTTAAAAACCCCAAACCTCCCTCCATCAGTTTGCAAATTCTCAGATTAGATAGATGGATAGATGGATAGATAGATATTAGGTAGATAGTTTAAAATTAGAGATTAGGTAGATAGCTACTTTAAAATGAGAAAGATAGATTAGATGATAGATAGATAGATAGATACTGCAGGACGGAAATGAGCTCCCGTCTTCATCCCAGCTCCTGCCAACCTAGCAGTTCGAAAGCAAGAAATTGCAAGTAGATAAATAGGGACCACTTCGGTGGGAAGGTAACAGCGTTCCGTGCGCTCCGGTGTCTAGTCATGCCTGCCACATGACCACGGAAATGTCTGCAGAAGCAGACAGCGCTGGCTCTTCGGCTTAGAAACAGAGATGAGCACTGCACCCTAGAGTCGGATACGACTGGCTTTCAAGCAAGGGAAACCTTTACCTTTACCTTAGATAGATAGATAAAAATTAGATATATAGAGAGATTAGATAGATAGATAGTTTAAGATGATAGATAGAAAGATAGATACAGTGGAACCTCAGTTAACAAACAGCTCAGTTAACATAAAAATCACATAACAAAAGGCAATCCATAGAAAATAGTGGATCAATTTATGGAATTTTCCCCCTGGAACAGATTAATTGGTTATCAATGCATTCCTATGGGAAACCACGTTTCGGTTAATATATTTTGGTTTTTGATGCATTCCTATGGGAAATTGCATTCCAATGGGAAATTGCATTCAATGCATTCCAATGGGAAAATAGTAATTTTCACTGTAAGAAGCATCCCGGAGAACGCACTAATTACGTTAACCAAGGTGCCACTGTAAATAGATAGATAGATTAAGATTAGATAGATAGCTAGTTAAAGATTAGATAGACAGATAGTTAGATACATAATTTAAGATGATAAATAGATAGATAGATAGAGATTAGGTAGCTAGATCGATAGATCACCATAAAACATCTCCCTGGTTGGGGATGCTAAAGGCAGAAACTGACCCTCGAACCAAACCCAGATCAAGGGGCATCTGGTTCACCATCTTCAGGTGCTTTTTTTTAGATAAATCATGCCTCTAGTCCTCATGGCTGGGATTTTGCAAGGAATGCACGCTAGCGTTGCCTTTGGTTTGTTGTTATTATTTTTATGACATGGTAGAGCTTCCTTGCAAAAGAGCAGTCTAGCTTGATTCGTGCACCGTTCCCATAAAACTCCCTGGGAGAGGTTTGGTCTTTCTGTGCCATTATTTCTGCTTGCGGGGTGCATTTCCTTACGGCCTTACGATTCCCATACAGCGCCCAGATCCTTTTTAAAAAAACCCTACCTCATGGCCAATATCCTCCCCCCCCAAAAAAAATCCCCGGCAGAGGGGGCAGAGTTGTGGGGAGACCACGGAAACCCCAAACGGTCTTACATTGCAACCGGGCGAAAAACCGATAAAAGAAGAGAGACCAGAGGTCAAAATCCATCTCACAATAGGACGGTTGAGATAAAATCCCTGTATCCTGTTCCCATTTCCCAAATTTGGAGCGAAACTTTTCCAGCCTCTCCTTTCTGCGCGATTCACAAGCCAGCATTTTCCTGAGGTACCCGGAGGGGGATGATGGTTTACGGTGTTGCACCCAGAGTCCACTGAAACCCCCACAAATCTCTCGGATGCTACCAAAGGACTTCCGTGGATCTGTTCCCGTAACAATTTCTACTTCTTCTCCTTTCCTTCATGCATTTGAGTATTTATACACCCCCCGAAAAGCCCCCAAAGAAATGCAGAAACCTGAGGCCCTCTGTGCGTCATCACATCCCCCCATCCCACCCCTATATTGTTTTTACAATCAATCGTTATCAACAAGGAACGCCCATTGCTTAACCCTCCAGGGGAAGCCATTTTGACATTTGTCTGGTTTTAAATCCCACAGGAAATTCAGTCCACAAATTGCCTCCCGGATGATTTGGAGTAGACTCCAAATTCCCCCCCAAATTAGCTTTATGGGGTTTTCTTTCCTCAGGGAACGCCAAAAACTGGACCCCCCAAAGAGGGAGGGGGATTTGCAGTTCTGCACCCTGAATTCCTCCCTCCCCATCAGTCCTTGAACCGCCTCGTAGGGTTGGCATGCATCTTCTGGTAAAAACTCTCCGTTTCCTCTGCCACAAATTTCTCTCCTGCTGCCAGCCCACCGGGCTTCCTGCGCAAGGTGGACTCCCGGCTGGCTGCCCCCACCAGACCGCTCTCAGCCTCAGGTGGCAACCCTAGCGAGGCACCACCCGCCAGGTGGATGGTAGCCACGCTTCCGTAACGTGGCTCGTCTGGCTCCAGGTCACTGACAGAGGAGCCAGGCGAAACGCCGGCGCTTTTCGCCGCCCGGAAGCAGCCCAGGTCATAGGTGTCAGGTCCTTTCCACTCCCAGGGACCGTTGCCAGAGGAGAGGTGGACCACGGGGTGTGGATGTGGGTGGTGTGGCCCACCGTGGGCATCCAGAGTCACCAGGCTGGCGCTGTCCCTCTCCGATGGTGAACGGTACTGCGACGAATCGGAGCTGGTGGACGGCGAGGACGTCTCGGCCGGCTTGGGTGGCCCCATCCCTGGTGGTTTTGACATGGCAATGACCTGCATCAGCCGTGGCGGGTTGGCCACATGTGGTGGGGGTGCTCCCCCCTTCTCAGCAAGGATCATCCATTTGGCCCGCACGGCCGAGCCAATTTTCGGTGAAGAAGCACCTCCAGGGGTCACGCCAGCCCCGTGGCTCTCCTCAGGGATGTGGACTAGCGGCGTGGCCCCCGGCCGGGGCTGGATCAGAACGCGTGGCCCCAGGGAGGCCCGCTCGGCTGCCCGTGCCTGGACTGTGGGGTACAAGGAGGGTGGCGTGGGCTCTCCTTCGTGGCCAGCCATGTACACCGGGTCCAGGCTAGCCCTCCTAGCTGCCACAGCCGCTGCCACCTCCTCCTCATCGGCCATCCGTGGCCCGTCAGCTGCCTTCTGCTTCCACTCGGTGATAAGCTGCTTGGAGCGGGAGGCGTCCACAGGCACGTGGATGGTCATGTGGCGCCGGGCCGGGTCGTCCAGCGAGGGGGTGTTGACCCGTGGCAGAGTGTTGCTGAAGGTGACCATGTTCTCCTTGCCCATGGGGCTCCGTGGAGCCAGCAGGTCCACGTCCACGCTGGCCCGTTTCAGGCTGCCCAGGGAGTTCTTCTCCCGTGGCACCGGCCGATTCATCCCCTCCAGCCGGGTCTGTGGGTTGAGCTCGTCAGTGCTGACGGACTTGTTGCGGTGGTAGACAGAGTCGTGGCCGCGCTGGGCCAGGGTCCGCAGGGCATCCTTGGCGGGCGGGTGTGAGGGGGGCTTCTCCGCCGCTGCTCGGAAGTTGCCCACTGCGTGGAACGCCTGTGTGAGAAACAAGGTGTGGAACAAGTGACCAGGATGGCTACAGAGAAGGACGGGAAGAAGGGATTCCTTGTGCCCTGCTTTTGGGGTGAGTTTATATGGACACCACATGGAAATGCTCTCTTAGTGGCAGTGCCACAGTACCTTGAATCAAGCCGTGGCTTTGCTGCTCCGTTTGGGAGCTTGCGGTACAGTCCCACCAGGACTGTCTCACCAACCTTGGCGATGGGTCCCCACCCTCCCCACGGCGTCTGGAACGACGACTGCTTACCAGATAGGCGGCCACGCCAGAACCAATCAGGAAGCCCACGTAGACGTCCACAGGGTGGCTGCGGTACTGCGTGATCTGGGTCAGGCCGCAGACGCCGGCCCCGATGGCAAAGGCGAAGACCAGGATAGGCTTGAGGAGTTTGGTGCTGTCCGAAATGATGGAGTTGAAGTACATCTGTGAAAAGGCCACGGAAGAGCAGAAGTGGTCAAGAGGTCAAGATGGCCACCACTTTGGTGGCCAGCCAGGGAAAACAGCCAGAGGGGTTTGGGAAGAGGTTCCCCAAACATATATACCTGTTGTGACCCCGACCCCCTCCCAGCTACGGATTTGGCACCCCGCGACCCACGTGTGGGTCGACTCACCGAGATGTAGACGGCCGCGAAGGCAGAGAGTGTGGCATGCTGGGAGGGGAAGGTTTTCCTGGTTATGGGGTCGGGGGACACAGAAAAAGAGCAATTAGCAATGAGACTTCTATCCCTACCCCATATAAGTGCATACAAATTGGGCGGATCACAAATTACCGTATTTGCTGGCATATAAGACCCACTTTTCCCTTCTTAAAATACACTGGGAAAATGGAGTGTGTCTTGTACTGTATAGAGTGGCCTCTAGTGGGCTATTTTGATAATAACAAGGTGCATCTTATACTCTGGAAAATACGGTAATTAGCATTTTTGCCCCCAACACGATCTATCTATTTGTCTGTCTGTCTCTCTCTACCTACCTCCCCTACCTGTGGTCTCTAGCAATAGCAATGGCATGCCATGCCCCATAGGACTTAATAGGCAGTTCACAAGTTAAGTAGCATTTTGTCCCCCAACAGAGTGGGGTCCTGAGAAGGAAAAAGTCATGCTCTATAGGGCAATGGTTTTCCAGGAAGGGAAGCTGGGGCGGGCCCAGATACCGCCTGCGTTGTTTGATAGAAGAAAACTTTTGGGGGTGGGGGGATGATAGGACATGGAGTGGAATTGCCCAGTCTTGAACCTGCCCGGGCCAACGGGCTTACCTGGCCGACAGGATGGCCTGCTGGTCATTCCCCGAGCAGATGTCCTGAGTGATGTATGGGTTGGCGTCGCAGGAGATGCCCAGGAGGGTGTAGTTGGGCTTGCAGACCGTCAGGAAGAAGGGTGCATGGTAGCCCGTGGCCAGCTGGATCACGTCGGTCACCAGGGCCGTGGCACAGAGGCCGAAGACGTGGACACCTGGGGGGGGGAGACAGGTTTTGGGCATGTAGCTGCCTCCGTGGCTCACCTTTCCAACATACCTGTCCCTCTGTAAAGCAGGGTTGGTTGCTTCCCTCCTTACCTCGTAACAACACCCCTGCCATGGCTGGGGTGGAGTGAGAAAGAGAGATACCACCCCCTTGAGGGCTTTTTATCAGTTGGCATTCTAGGATGGGAACGCCAGGGCTCCTTTCCGGAGCCAGGGAAGAGTGTGCCTCTGAGCATGAATAGAGTCATTCTTAGCCTTTCCCTAAAAGTGTGCTTGCTGTCTATCTCTCTTCCCATCTATTCATGCATCATGCATGTAAATGTGTTAGAAGGGAGGGTTTAAGAGGGAGCAGTTCCATCTTTTTTCCTAAAGTAACTGGGATATATTAAGTTACAATTTCTTCTTCCATGTCCCGATCAAACCCTGGACTGCCCAAATGAAGCCACTTTCTTAGCTTTGGCGTTGGCCAAACACAAGTCCTCGGATTCTGTTTCTGATTATTCTTCCATATCCCGATCAAACCCTCGACTGCCAAAATGAAGCCAATCTTCTTGGCGTTGGCCAAACTCAAGTCCTCATTGGTGCATTTTTCTGGCAGTCATCGGCAGACCAGAAAATGAGACAGTTAGGAATATTTTTTCAGACCTTTACCCATTTAGATGCCCTTTAAAAAGATAATCTTAACCTATAAAACCAAGGGTTAACCGTTGGAACTTGCTATAGGTTCCTATGCCTCGCCCTAATGACCCGTACCCACCATTCGTGCACACGGCCGAACCGGGTCCGCAGGTCAACGAAGGATTGAAAAAACCGGCAGTGGGGCAACAGCCCCACAAATGCGAAAAAAGGGAAACAACTTCATTTCCCAACGTTCTTTGCACCGCGCCGCGCAACAGCCAATCAGGCTGAGAGGCGTCACCACAAAGAATGTTGGAAAATGCGCTGCGGCCAATCAAAAATGAGCCGCAGAAAAAAAACGCAAAGGGAAAAATACCCACAAACTACAAGCCCCAGAGTTCTGCGCACCATGAGTGCACAGAACTCTGAGAAATCCACTGCCTAGCCTGCGGGAAGAGAAGACACCGCCCCCCCCCCAACGCTGCCTGAAAAATGGAGCTTGCCTTCCCCACCCCGGACATCGAGCCCAGGCTGTGGGAAAGGAAGACTCCCCCCACACACGGAAGGGACCCCACACACACACAACACTTTCAACAGGGGGTGAAGGCATCATTGCCTCCCCCCCCCCCTTGAGGCCATGGGAAGGGACCCCACACACACACAACACTTTCAACAGGGGGTGAAGGCATCATTGCCTCTCCCCCCCCCTTGAAAGCAAAACAATTCCCCCACAAAGCAAAGGCACTGGACGGCGCTCCGCCCGGTTCCTTTACTTTACAAGGAAGTGTTTTGCTTTCAAGGGAGGGAGAAGGCATCATTGCCTCCCCCCCCCTTGAAAGCGAAAAAAATCCCAGGTAAGCAAAGGCACCGGACGGCACTCCGCACAGTGCCTTCACTTACCCCAAAAATAAACCATAAAGTAAAAAATTACACAAAAAACCAAAAACAACCAAAAACAAACCCAAAAATAACACAAATACCAAACACACAGAACCACAGAACCCCCCCAAAAAACAACAACAACAATACAAACCCCCAAAAGAAATTAAAATGGAGAACTCACCAAAACAACCTTACTCTACGAGATCCAGAAATGAAATGAGGAAAGACAGACTACTTACCGGAAAAAGAGACACCCACAGGACAGTGGAGAAAGAAAGTCAAAGTAAAAGAAAAGCACAAAAGCACCACCCAGAGGACACAGGAGAAAACACAGTCAAAACGAGTCAAAAGAAAGAATAACATTTCTAAAACATTTCTAAAATCCTGTTTACAGTTTTCACTCAAAAAATAAATAAACATCTAAACACAGTTTTAAAAAATTGAATTTAAAAAAAATATACTCACACATTATTAAAAAAAACACATAGAAAAACATTATTTGGTTACATAAAATAATTCTAAAAAATTATATTATCCTTTAAAACAGCCTGGCAACGCCGTGCAACCTCTGCTAGTATAACTAAAAAACATTAATAATATTATCTAGTCTAGAGGATAGAACTAATAGTAACGACTTGAACCTTGAACTACTAATTTGAACTACTGATGAACAGTGGGAAAAAATTACTTTCTAAATCCCGCATCAAATAACGTTAGCAATTCATTTCCCTCCCCAAAATAAGGGGATTCTCACAAGTAATTTTTGCAAGTGGGTGGGCCTGTGGGACCCATTTGGGGGGGGTTTTGCCTGCTTGACCGCCTTACCCACAAACCTGACCGTCCGTCGGAGGAAGGAATTGAAGTTGCAGCCTCCGGCATTGATGCTCCCCTCAGATCCACTCTGGCCCTTTGTCTTGGACTGCAGGCAGTAAGCGATGCCTTCGCCCACCATAATCTGTGGGGTCAGAAGGTTTGGGGGTCAGGAAAGAAACAGACAACTCATCATCGGCTTGACCTCGGACCACCCCAGTGGTCGGCCAGCAGCTGGAGAGGGCAGGAGGGAAGCCAGGAGGGTTTTAGGGCCATTCCGGTATGTACTAAATTAATTTTGTCTCAGAAATTATTCTGGGTTGAAAGGATTTTTGCTGGAGAAACTCCGCTCAGAGGATACCCAAATGAGGCTCCTTTCATGTCCCCAAGATCTTTTCCCCACCGAAGTGGGGTCCCTGTTTATCTACTTGCAATTTCTTGCTTTTGAACTGCTAGGTTGGCAGGAGCTGGGACAGAGACAGGCGCTCAATCTGTCATGCAGTACCCGGGTCTCGAACTGCCGACTTTCCGGCCTTCCAGCTAACAAGGCAAGCATCTTAATTTTACTACTTCTTAACTCTGAGCAGAAATACCCACTTTTTAAGCATTCTCGTTTTAACTTTTGTCTCTTGATATATTTTAAGTATCCCCCTTTTGACTTCCATTCCCTTTGCTATTCTATGCTGGTTTTGGGCCGTAATAAAGATTTGATTTGAAGGTGATTCTGCTCCGATTGACTCAACTGCCAATGAGTGAATGCATGAATAAATGATTGTTTGAATGAATGAATGAAAATAAATGAAAAAATAAATAACTGATTTAGTGAATAAATAAATAAATGAATGAAAATAAATGAAAAAATAAATAACTGATTGAGATAATAAATAAATAAATGAAAATAAATGATTGAATGAATGCATGAATGATTAAATAAATGATGAAAAATAAATAAATGATTGAGCAATAAATAAATAATAACAATTAAACTTATATACCACCCCATAGCACTTAGTGTACACTCTGGGTGGTTTACATGTTAATTAAACCACCCACTCCTGGACCAGGACTCCTTGCTCATGGTCACACATGCTCTGGTCACCTCCAGACTAGATTACTGCAATGCGCTCTACATGGGGCTTTCCTTGATGACCATTCAGAGGCTGCACCTGGTCCAAAATGCAGCTGCCTGGGTGGTGATTGGGTGCGGGTGTTATGCCCGTGCCTCGCCACTGCTTTGGGAGCTGCACTGGCTACCAGTTTGCCTCCGGGTGCAATTCAAGGTGCTGGTTTTGACCTTTAAAGCCCTACATGGCAGTGGGCCAGGATACCTAAGAGACCGCATCGCCCTGAGGACGTCTGTCCGTCTTACCAGAGCGGACCGGAGGGGCTTTCTGATCGTACCATCTGCTAGAGGGGCTCGCCTCTCTGGCACAAGGAGGAGGGCCTTCTTCGTGTCTGCACCGGCCCTTTGAAACCTCCTGCCAACAGAGCTACGGTTGCAGACGGAATTGCTGCCCTTCAGGAAAGTTCTTAACACCTGGCTGGCAGGGCAGGTGTGGGCCACTGATGGAAATACGACCCGCCTGCTGGCTTGCACAATAATTAAGATTCTCCCTCTTTTATGAATGGGGTGGTTGGGTTTTAAGGGGGTGGGGGGTGGGGTGGTATCTGTTTTTTATATATTTGTGATTGTGTATTTAGTGTGTTTTTATTCAACTGCTATGTGAGTCGCCCTGAGTCGGGTTTCCTGAGTGGGCGGCATATAAGTACGAAAATTAAATTAAATTAAATTAAATTAAATTAGCATTTTGCCACCATTCATGCTGGGTACTCATTTTACACCGACATCAGAAGGATGGAAGTCTGAATCAACCTTGAGCCCTGATCAGGATTGAACTCCCAACCTGCCATGATGTAGTACAGCAGTTTAACCACTACACAATCAAGAATATCCACTCCTGAAATCTTTTGCCCTTGTCACAATAAAGGGGGGATAAATAACTGATTGAATGAATGAATGAATGAATGAAAAAAATAAAAAAAATAACTGATTGAATGAATGAATAAATGAAAATTAAAAAAACCAAATAACTGATTGAATGAATGAATGAACGAACAAACAAACAAATGCCCCTGTCTTTTCCACATAGGGGTGCCGAGGTTCCCATGCTGGAAACTGGGAGCTCTTGGAGTGGGGGAGACTAGAGGGTCCGTGGGTATCATCTGGGTTTAGGGTTCCCTGATGGTACTACAAACAAAAGCCCTATGTGTGACAGTGCAGTGAGTCATGTTTAGTTGCACTTGGCTCCATGGCACATCCTGGGTCAGTCTTAAGTCTATCTCAAGGGACCAGATTCAGAGGCAGACCCAGAAGCGGATGGGACGGATGGGAGGAAAAAATCAGACAGGACACCAGGTTACCCAGAGGGCATCTAGTCTGACCCTCTGCAGAAAGAAGACCTACTCCAGTGATGACGAACCTTGGCACTGATCAGCAGGAGTGCTGACTTGGGCTTCTGGGAATTGAAGTCCAAGAACACCTGAAGTGCCAAGCTTTGCCATCACTGAATTTCATCTCCAGGCCTTGGGAGAACAGAGGTGCATCTTCAAAGGACGAAGGAGACCTGGACATGTTATTAATGCTCCATCAGTTACTTACGGAGGCAGCTGGCCCGGCAAAGGCCAGGCTGAGTAGCATGAGCAGTGGAATCATCTCCTCGTTGGTCTCCACGTAGGGCATGGAGAGGGTCCGGTCATGGCACTGGAAGCCCACCTTGGCTGGCTTGAAGAGGTCCGTCAGCTCCAGGAAGTAGAGGGTTACCACTGAGGAGGCCACGATGGGCAACTGGAAAGGTGGAGAGAAGCCAGCAGTCATGGGGATGAACCGGAGAGAGGAGTAGCCTTTATCTTTGTAGGGGTGGGGAAGAACTTCCTTACCTCAACAAAGTAGAAGCAGGGTAACAGGGTCATGCTGTCTTTGGTGGGCTTGGACTTCTCTTTAACAGAGAGCATGGCGCCCGTGGGCGGTGAATTGTTGGATCAGGACCTGTCCACAGAGCAAAGAGAGGCTGGTTCAACAGGCGTGTAAGTAGGACCTCCAAAGTGGGGTTGGACAAGACCCACACAAATCTCATCCATCACAATTGACCCAGTGACCCCGTTTGGAGAGCCATGGAACCTCTGGCTTAGCAACCCCCCACAACCCCTTTAGGGAACATCAGAGGTGCTTCACTCTTGCTGCTCAGGTCTTGGAACCCAACGTCCACCCAAGAGTGATGGGTTTTTGTAAGCTCACAAAGATGCGGAAATCTCCCTGTGCTTCTCAGAAGGATTTTTAGAGACCCTGTTGGGAAGTGTTTGCAAACTACAAATGTCAGAAATGCAGTATCCACTGCATTACTACCATCCACCCATCCACCATCAACCAACCATCCATCTCTCCATCCACCAACCAACCAACTATCCATCCATCCAAGCTTTCTATCAATTCACCCATTGGTCTTCTGATTTTCATCTATCTACCCACCCACCAAGTAACTATGCATCCATCCAACCATCATTTATTCATCTATCCAAGCTTTCTATCAACCCATCCATTGGTCTACTGATTTCCATCCATCCTCCAACCAGACAGACGGACAGACAGCCACCAACCAGGTAATCAACCATCCATCCATCCATCCATCCATCAACTATTTATCCTTCCATTTACCAACCTACCAACCATCCATTCATCAGCCACCAACCATCCAAGCTTTTTATCAATCCATCCATTGGTCTTCTGATTTCCATCCATCCACCAACCAGACAGACAGACAGCTACTAACCAAGTAATCAACCATCTATCCATCCACTATTCGTCCTTCCATTAACCAACCAACCAACCAACCAACCAACCAACCATCCATTAATCAATCACCAACCAACCAACCAACCAACCAACCATTAATCAGTCACCAACCAACCAACCATCCATTAGTCACCAACCAACCAACCAACCAAACATACATACATACATACATACATACAACCAAGCAACCAACCAACAATCCATCCAACCATCCATCCATCATTTTCTGGCTCACATGCGAAAGCAGACGTTTACTGTGACCTGGGATGAAATGTCCACCACCGCAAAACAGGCGTGTCGCGTGGACCCCAAGTCCACACCAGCACAAAGACCAAGAAAACAAATTCTTTTCTTTGAAACCCTTCCAGATAGAGATGGGCGTGTCCCTAAGCCCTGGTTTAAAAAGTCTCACAGCTTGCAAAGCCAACTCTGCTACCCTTTCTGCAAACTGCTGTGACCTCTTCCCCAGGTCAGGCGGACTGCAGTTGAACATGGAGGCTCGATTTAGCCTTTCATGCCTATGATCGGGGGGTCTCGGCACTGAATTTCCCTCCAGTACTTTGCTAAAATTTGAAATTTGAGGGTTTTCTTGTGGCAAGGTGTTCCAAAGGCTCGCCTGAAAAATCACGTATCCCCCTCCCCCCAACAAATGTCTTCTCTGGGTCCCTTGAGACTTATAATTAACTCCTCTTTTGTCTTTTAAGACATTATGCCCCACACCCTTTCAAAAACCAAAGCGGCACCGAACACCTGGATTTCCACCTGACAACTGTGCCAGTTTTAGGGGACACGCCAGTCTCTTCAGCTCCCCTTTCCTACATCTATCCCTAGACAGAGAAGAGGCATCGGTCCACATCTGGACAGTGGCTTTTTAAAGAGAATAAAGACCAATAGAAAAATCCCCCCACCGTTGAAAAATCTCTCATAATGCTACACAGACCACAAAGCATGCAAACACATTTGAAAACGCACAAAAGGGGTTGGGGGTGAAATGGGGGGGGGGACTTTTCCCTGCCCAACATCTGGAGGGGAAAAACCTCACAGCAAAAGAACAGCTGTTGCAACTGTCCCCAAATCAAGGGGGGGTTAAATGCATTTTAATTCTGGGGAGGGGGTTTGCAAGGGACACCACTTGTCTTTTTCTTGTCCTGGGGGTGGGAATTTTTGGATTTTTGCAGGGGGGGGGTAAGACGGAGAAAAGCCCACCCTTTTTTTCCAGGTCATCCCTTTGTCTGGAGAGGGAGGGGGGGTCGTGGGGAAAAAGGGGGGTCCCGATCCTTCTTGCGCGTGGGGTTTGCACCTACCTGACGTATCCTGGGCGGTGGGCGATGCCTGTCCTCGACCCCCCTCCCTCCACCCTTTCCCAAACCCGGATTTTTTGGGGAGGGGGCGGCTTGCAAAAGCCACCCCTCTCTGTGGCCCAAGCCCCCTCCCCCCAATTCAGCCCCCACCCCCGTTTTTCCCCTCTCCACCCCTGCCCCCACTCCCCAAAATTGATCCCCCCCCCCACAGCTGCAGAAAGAACCAGGAGAAGCACAAAGAGGAGAGATTGTGGAGGGAGGGGGGGATCGAGATAGAGGAGGGGAGGAGACCCGGGAGCGCGCGGGGGTGGGCGAGGGGCGGGGGCCGCGCGCGCTCCCGCGAGAGAGGGGCGGGGCGAAGGGCTCCGGGTTGCCATGGCGAGGGAAAGACGCGCCCAAGGTTGGGAAAGGATGAAACACCCTCCCGAGTTCACCTGTTCCCAAGGAAAGGAGGAGGAGGAGGAGAACGGAAAGGATCGGTCCCACACACACCTGGCCTCCTCGGGGGAGGATGCTTGGGGCGGAAACACGTGTCACACAAGCGTGTCGGATGCGAGGTGGGCAGAGTTGATGGTTCTCCCGTTCAGAGCAGACCTGAGGAGGACATGAAGCTGGTTGGTGGGTAAGTGGTTGACTGGTTGGTTCATTGGTTGGTTGGGTAACATAGCTGTTTGGTTGACTGGTTGGTTAGTTAGTTCACTGTTTGGTTGGTTGACTGGTTGGTTGTTTAGTTCACTGTTTGTTTGCTTGCTTGCTTGCTTGCTTGGTTAAATAGTTGACTGTTTGTTTGTTTGATTGAGAAAGTAGTTGTTTGGTTGGTTGGCTGGTTGGTGGTTGGTCGAGTAGTTGTTTGGTTCTTTGGTTGTTTAGTTCACTGTTTGTTTGGTTCATTGTTTGTTTGTTTGTTTGATTGTTTGATTGATTAGTTGCTTGGTTGGCTCATTAAGATGCTGACTGGAAGGCGGGATATCGGCAGTTCAATTCCCAGGGACTACATGTCTGTCCTGGCTCTTGCCAAACTAGCAGTTTGAAAGCAAAAAAATAAAAAATAAAAATTGCAAGTCAATAAACAGGGACTACTTGGGTGGGAAGGTCAACAGCGTTCTGTGTGCTCTAGTATCTAGGCATGCCGGCCACATGTCCATGGAAACATCTGCAAACGCAAACAGCGCTGGCACTTTGGCTGTAAACAGAGACAAGCACTGACCCCTAGAGTCGGATATGACTGGCTTTCGAGCAAGGGTGACCTTTACTTTTACTTAGTTGATTGGCTGGTTGACTGGTTCATTGGTTGGTTGACTGGTTGGGGTGAGTGTGAGTGTGAGGCATAAATTGCATCCTACAGCAGGTAGTCATTAATGCTGAAAATAAAACATTTGTGACTGAAGCTAAACAGAGCAAGGTGGTCCTTTGATTCATTCATTTGTTTCAATTCTATATTTCAGTTTGCAAGGGAGAACTTTGAATCCCCCCAGTGATGGCTGACCTTGGCACTCCAGGTGTTCTTAGACTTTAATTCCCAGAAGCCCAAGTCAGTACACCTGTTGATCAGGGCTTCTGGGAATTGAAGTCCAAGAACACCTGGAGAGTCAAGGTTCACCATCACTGCATAAACCCTAAGAGAGATTCTAGAACAGGGATTTCCAACCTAAGGCCCATGGGCAGGATCCGGCCCGTGGAGCCATTTCATATACCCCACCCCATGCCCAAGGGCATTTGAGAAACAAAATGACCACCCATTTGAAGCTGTTGAGACAAAAGGCTGCCCCCCCCCCCAATCATGCAGGCAGGGCAGAATGGCCATCCGGCCCTCAAAGCTGACTGAGAGATCGTGACCTGGACCTGGCTTGAAAAGATTGGGAACTGCTGTTCTATAAAGTTGATTGGGGTTCAGATACGTTACAGATATGCTACAAATTAAATTAGATATGTTACAAATTAGCATTACAGATATGTTAGAACAGGGATTCTCAACCTGCGGCCCGCAACACCATTTCATGTGGCCCACCACCACCTCCACTACACCAGGAAGTGCCATGTGGTGGAGGAAGGGCAAAATGGCTGTCCGGCCCCCGAAGCTGTTTGAGGGAGTGTGACCTGGTCCCCGTCTTAAAAAGGTTGAGAATGCCTGTGTTAGAAGTTATGTCAGATATGTTGCAAATTAACATTACAGATAGGTTACAAATTAAGTAAAATATGTTACAAATTAACTCATCTTCTCCAAGAAAGCATCAGCTTCTGGATTGGAGAAGGAAAATGTCTTTTCCCAAGCTGACACCGAGATCGAATCCAACGTCAGAAGGGAGTAAAGACGACACTTGAAGAATTCCAAACTAATTGGGCCATAAACCACATTTTCACGGGAAAACAATGAATAGAACTTCCCTGTGCAAGAGCAGGTCTACCTGTGAGTATGTGACCAGCAGCCAAACAGTTAACTTTGTTCTTTCCTTATACAAGACATAGAATAAAGAGTGTGTTTGTGTGTCTTTTCCCAACCCACTTCTTTCTAACCTCAGAGGAAACAGGATATTTTGACAGGTTTACTTAATGGCTGTCCAAGAAAAAATAACGACAGGCAGCTTTCCAGGGACCAAGTAAGTTTGACTTTCACAATCCGGAGAGGAAATCTGGACCTAACCTTTTGGCCCAAAGCAACAATGGCTTTTTGTTGGTTGTGTGGGAAATTTACGCCCTGATTTCCTCAGAATAAATAAACAAGTGGATCACAGGTCAACTCGGCAGTCGCCGAGTCTCACAGCACAGCGAGTCAGACGGACTTGAGGAAGATTGAGCCCAGCATGAAGGCTTCGGGACTTCTGGTGTTGTTTTGGATCTATTGTGCTTATGGTGAGTTTGATATCAATCTATATCTATTCTATTTGCTAGAACAGGAGTTCTCAAACTTTTTAGCTGGGAGCCGGGTCATGCTCCCTCAGACAGCTTGGGGGCAGGACGGCCATTTTGCCCTTCCTCCACAACATGGCACTTCCTGGTATAGTGGTGGCGGTGGGGGGCCACATGAAATGGTGCCTTGCGCCGCATCTTGCCCGCAGACCACAGGTTGAAAATACCTGTGTTAGAATCTCTCTTAGAGTTCAGGGGGTTCAAAGGCCACAAAATGAAATATATACCATATTTGCTGGTGTATAAGATGCACCCTATGATTATCTCTTTACACACACACACACACACACACAAAGTATCTCAAAAAGAAAATCATTTTGCTAGAATCTCTTTTAGGGTCCAGGGATGGAAAGGTCTGCCTTGCAAAATGAAATAAATAATTGCAAACAAACTTTTTAAAAATAAATAAAAGGACCACCCTGTCTCCATTTAGCCTCACCTGCAAATGATTTATTCTCAGCGTTAAGGATTACCTGCTCCATGAAGTGATTTAAGACTCCCACTTAACCCAAACTAATCAACCAACCAGTCAACCATGAAATGTATAATTATAAATAAAAAAATATCACTGCACTGCAACGATTTTGCTACTGGGAACAACACATGTGATTGACATGATATCGAATGTGCTGATAGAATTTGCCTAACACGTACAGATTTTAAGGCGTGCTATAGCTGTTAAAATGGTCGGTAACTGGATAATGTACAGTAAAACCCGACTTACAAATTCCTCGAGTTACGTAAAATTCGACTTACATAATGATTTTGTGCTAAAACCCTTTCCTGATTTACACGATTTCCTATGGGTTTGCTTAGAGTTACATAAAAATTCATTTCCCTATGGGTTTGCTTTGATTTACATAAAAAATTCATTTTCCCTTTGGGTTTGCTTCAAGTTACATATTATTATTTTTCCTATGGGTTTGTTTTGAGTTACAAGAAAAATTGATTTAAGAAAAAGCCTATGGAACGGACTTTTTTTCGTAAGTAGGGGTTTTACTGTATTTTTACATGGGAACATTATAACAGTTGCAGCTACCACTAGGCCTGCTGCCACCTCAGCTGAATCATGTCCCCTGGTGGCATGCATGTTCCAACAGCAGCCTGGCATATCTGAGCAAGTCACCGGTCTGAGGTCAGAAATAGGTCTCTAAGGCAAGATGGACCAAGGGCTTCCCCTCTAGTGCTAAACCATTTTATTGGATAGTAGAGCTCTGCCACAAGTTGTGCTAATAAACTGGACAATTTTGGCTACCTTTGTGGCAAATCTACCCCGTGTGATCAATGTAAGAACCTAACCAAGAGGGTGAGCTTTGCTAACTTAAGATCCTGATGTCTTCGGCTGAATTGGATTTCAGATTTGGATTCAGCACACTTGATTTAGTATAGGACACATGAATTAGACCAGGGATTCAAACCTGTGGCCTGCAGGCCAGATGTGGCTCGCAGCACCATTTCATGTGGCCCCTTCACCGCCTCCACCACACCTGGAAGTGCCATGTGGTGGAGGAAGGGCAAAATGGCCATCCAGCCCCCGTAACTGTCTGAGGGAGCATGACCCAGACCCCAGCTTAAAAAGGTTGAGAACTCCTGGATTAGACCAAGGAGCAGACAATCTTTATTTTTTTGTCACGCAATGTAATCAATCGATGAATTAATTAAGTCAAGGCTGTTTCTGACTCCTAAGCCTTGTGCTCTTAAAAAACAGACCTCCAGTCTAAAAATAAATAAATAAATAAATAAAAGGCCATGCCTCCTTGTTGCAAAAAGAGAGACGAAGCATCCTGTGATGCCTGGAAGATGACGGCAGTGCTAGGGATCTATGTCTCAATCTTGAGGGTAACACAAGGCTCTTCTTGGCTAACGCAAAGGCCTTTTTGTTCTTGAGTTGAACCCCTGAAACAAAAGGGTTAACCGGCTAATATTCTATGTGTCTGTTTTCTCTCCACCCCCTTCCCCAATTTCAGCGGGTCGCCCCAGAGGACGGATTTTGGGGGGCCGGGAGTCTCTGCCGCACCAAATGCCCTACATGGTCTCCCTACAACAGTCAGGGAAGCACGTCTGTGGGGGTTTCCTCATCGCACGCCAGTGGGTACTCAGCGCCGCACATTGCCTAGAAGACGCGTAAGTGGGAAACGCACATGACCCCCAACCCCAAAATAATATAACTCTTTAAAAAAATAGAGATGACAAAAGAAGTGGGGGGAGGGGACACTCCAAAAACCCCCAAAACCAGTGAGAATTTAGAAGCGCTGTTATAAAATTAGAATGGAGATGGTAGATGATGACTCTGGTCCGATTAGGTTGCAATGGCCCTAATTCAGTGATGGTGAACCTCGGCATGCCAGCTCTTCTTGGACTTCAATTCCCAGAAGCCCAAGTCTCTGTCAATCCACATGAATGGGTTTACTGTGTGTATGCCACTGTTCTTGAATTTCATTTCCCAGAAGCCCAAGTCTCTGTGAATCCACATGAATGGGTTTACTGCACATACTTGGGCTTCTGGGAATTGAATTTCAAGAGCAGCTGGATTGCCAAGGTTCACCATCATGGCCCTAATTATTTATAGGAGTGTTGGATGCGTAAAGAGAATTATTGGGACATATCTTCATTTATGGTGGGGATTATAAGGTTGTGAAAAAGGACTTGGGGTAAAAAGTGTTTGAAGAAATGAATCAAATCTTCTTTTTCTTCTCCTTCTCTTTCTTCTCCTTTCTTTTCTTTTTCCTTCTTCTTTCCCTGCATCTTTCTTTTCTCCTTTCTCCTCCTCCTTCTCCTTTCTCCTTTCCCTCCTTCTTTCTTCTTTTTCTTCTTCGTCAAAAGGGCTTCCCCTCATCAGTGGGATTTTGTTTGTGTTTGAAGGGTGATTAAAGGGTTCCAAAAGGGGGCTTAGTGGTGAAGATGCTGAGCTTGACGACCAGAAGGCCGGCAAGGTCAGCAGCTCAAGACCCGAGTGCTGTGTGACAGAGTGAGCACCCGTCGTCTGTCTCGGCTCCTGTCTATCTAGCAATAAAATTTGCAAGTACATAAACAGGTACCGCTTTGGCAGGAAAGGTAACAGCATTCCATGTCTAGTCATGCCTGCCACATGACCATGGAAACGTCTGCAGACACAGAACAGCACTGGCTCTTGGGCTGCAAACGGAGACAAGCAGTGAACCCTTAGATTTGGACATGACTGGCTTTCAAGCAAGGGCAGAACTTTTCCTTTGGATTTTGTAGGGTCACCTAAACGCAGCTTCTTGTTTTGAGGGAATCCCAACTGGACCCCTTTCTCCCCTCTTCGGTGTAGGGTCAACGCCACCTTCCAGGTGCTTTTGGGGGCACATTCCCTCCTGAACCCCGAACCCGGCAAGCGACTCCACAATATCCTCCGCCTGGTCCCCCACCCCGGTAGCCGGCCAGAGACCAACGTCGATGACCTGCTGCTTATCCAGGTGAGTGAAACTGAGAGACACCCCCCCCCCGAAAAGAAAGATTGACAGACAGAAAGACAGACAGATCTATTTGCACACAGACAGACAGACAGACAGACAGATCCCCAAAGGAGAAATAGGGAGCCCCTGTATCTTTCCTGGAGGAAATCTCTTCCCCAGCCCCATCTGGGGTCACCTGGAGAAAAATCTGTCCAGAAATGGAGCCGCCTTTTGACAAGAAAACGCTTTAAGCAAACTTTTCCATTTTCTTCTGGCTTTGTCTTTTAGCAGTGGTTGCAAAAAAAAAAAGGTGACCACTATAGTTACAGGTAAGTAAACTGCCCTTATGTGCATGCATTTTTTGTTTGCAATTGTAAGCGTTGGTTAAGACGCTGAACCTGATGACTGGAAGATCAGCAGGTCAGTGGTTTGAGACCTGAGGGGTGCGTATGGAGTGAGCGCCCATCATCTGTCCCAGATCCTGTCAGCCCTAGCAATTCGAAATTGCATTAAATTTGCAAGTAGATAAACAGGTACCACTTCGTCGGGAAAGGTAACAGCGTTCCATGTGTATTTGCCAACCTAGCAGTTCAAAATTGAAAAAAAGAATTGCAGGTAGATAAACAGATACCGCTTTGGTGGGGAAGATAACAGCATTCCGTGCATCTATTCATGCCTGCCTCCTCTGACCCCCTGGCTCTTTCTCCTTCTCTTGATCGCTCTTCGCACACCAGCTAGAGGAACCGGCGGTCATTGGCCCAGATGTGCAAATCCTGCCCCTCCAGACAGAGGACCGAGAGGTGCCAGCCGGTACCTTGTGCCGGGTAGCCGGATGGGGTTTCACCAGCAACACTGGCAGACGCCCGGACAAACTCCAGTACGTGGATCTGCCCGTCATGAGCCGGGAACGGTGCAACGCACGAGCCTTCCACGACGGAGAAGTGACCGAGAACATGATGTGCACCGAGTCCAGGAAGAAAGATTCGTGCAAGGTAAGCCTCGTGCATGGAGGGAAAGAATAAATGCATTTGCACGGCTGCTTTTGCTGTTTGCAATACTGCTGATTGTGTGAAAAATGTATGTTTTTAAATAGCAAGCTTGGAATTAGCAGCAGTCTTCCCTAGCAGTTAGAGAGGAAGGAGAGAATGGCTTTCGATTTGGGGGTCCCCAAAGAGGTTGTGGTGTGGATTTTTCAATGTTGCCGCAGGCATTTTAAAATAGGCAATTAAGGTCCATTGAATGTATAAAAGACCTGCAAACTGCCTGAACTGAGATGTCATGGACCAGGCAATTTTACACACGTGTGTGTGTGTGTGTGTGTGTGTGTGTGTGTGTGAGAGAGAGAGAGAGAGAGAGAGAGAGAGAGAGAGATTGCCTTGTGGGCAATCATTTTAAGAACCAGCTTGATTAAGCCCTGCTTGATTAAG
The DNA here is from genome assembly GCA_035047305.1 of Bradypodion pumilum. Taxonomy (NCBI): domain Eukaryota; kingdom Metazoa; phylum Chordata; class Lepidosauria; order Squamata; family Chamaeleonidae; genus Bradypodion; species Bradypodion pumilum. The sequence goes on along the minus strand of JAWDJD010000007.1, from coordinate 40,481,503 downwards.
CTCAGCTTGATTAGGTCCAGCTTGATTAAATCTAGTTTATTTAAATCTGTCTTAATTAAACCCATTTTAAATAAACCCAGTTTAAGACCAGCTCCCACCTTGAAATTTCACCCCCTGCACAACCTTGGTTGTGAAACAACAACAACAGGATCTTCTTAATCCAAACAATTAAGGACAAATTGCCAGAGGAAATGGACTGAAATTTTGTCCCCCGCCTATTGGCTATCGTGACTAGCAGAGCCTCCATCTCCAGGAATTGTCTATCTCTGTTTGCCAGATCACAGCTGGCGGGTGAAGGCTGGGCTTGCCGTTTTCCTGTACTGTATTTCTTTTGCAAAAGTTTAATTATTTGCTTTTGTAATGAGGTGACGACCGCAGCCAAAGCAAACTTGGCCATCCTTTAGTTTGGGGTTGGAATGGGCTTGCCAACAATCTAGATAAGGAATCTAGAAATGTGACATTTCGACCGTTTATGGCCCAGAATTTTCCCAGAGATGAATTAAAACAGGGACTGAAGCGCAGAAGAAAAACTGAGAATAATTCTACGTTTAAGCAGCAGGGGCACCTTAGAATAGCCTGGTTGATGGGTTTTTGGATAATAAGAAGATAGAAAGAAATAAGAAAGATTTGGTTACTTGTAATGGCAACAGCTGTGAGATTGGTTGTTAATGGTTTAAAGAATGGAAACTATTTTGTCAATCAGACTCCGAGAGTTGGGATAAAGCAGGAGTTCTCAACCTTTTAAAGCTGGGGGGCCAGTGGGTCATGCTCCCTCTCAGACAGCTTTGGGGGCCGGATGACCATTTTGCCCTTCCTCCGCCACATGGCACTTCTGGGTGTGGTGAAGGTGGGGGTGGTGGGACCACATGAAATGGTGCTGCGGGCCAGATGCAGGTTGAGGATCCCTCTGATAAAGACTTAGGGAACGTGGCAATAAATGTGAATTAAAATTAAAGACTTGATTAACTAAAAATGAGATGGATGGACGATAGATTGATTGATTCATGAATGAATGAATGATAGATCAATTTCTGAATGGATGATAGATTAATTGATTCATAAATGGAAGATAGACAGACAGACAGACAGACAAGTGGTTAAGATATACAGATAGTGCATGAGTAGATGGATGGATGGATAGATATAGATATTGCTGTTCAGAATCAAGGATCCGAATTCAGATTTAACCCCCCTCTTCCGGCCTTTCCTTGCAGGGCGATTCTGGGGGTCCCCTGATCTGCAATGGCATGGCCGAAGGGGTGGTGGCCACCGGCTCCCGCATCTGTGGCAACTGGAAGAAGCCCGGGATTTACACCAGGGTCCGGCCCTACCGTGACTGGATCAACGGCGTCATGGGCTCAGCCAACATGCCCAACGCATAAAAAAAAAGATGGGCTGCTGAGAATCGGGGGACCCACCCAAACTTGAGTGGGGGCAGTACTACAAATCCCAAAACCCACCAGCCTGTGAGGCCACCCTTGGCAAAGGAAGGGGGAGCATGGGCTTTGTAGTCCACGGCCAGAACCAGCCTTTGGGAAAACATTGGCATTCTCCATCCCTCGCTGCAAAAGGGGATTTTGCTTTATTTTGCAATATAGAGAAAAGTTACTGCTTGGTAGAATAATAAAGGAGAATAAAATTGCAATAGTCAGAATTAAGAGAATCAGGGTTGCATCGTTTCTCTTCTTCTGTACAAGCCCCGCACTGTTATTAATAGCCTTTCATCCGGGGCATGAAAGGGTTAGTCACCCTTGCTTGAAGGCCAGTTGTATCCAACTCTAAGATGCGGTCCATAGTCACATGGCAGGCATAACTAGATGCGGAATGCTCTTTCTTTTCCCACTGAAGTGGTACCTATTTATCTACTTGGAATTTCTTGCTTTCCAACAGCTAGGTTGTCAGGAACGCATGGAACACTGTTACCTTTCCTGCCCAAGCAGTACCCTGTATATAATCGAGTATAAGCCAACCCAAATATAAGCCAAGGTACCTAATTTTGACCTGAAAACCCAGGAAAATAGCTTGACTCGAGTATAAGCCAAGGATGGGAAATGCAGACGCTGCTAGTGAGTTTCAATAATCAAATACATGAAAATATGATAAAATTAATTAAATTGTTGCCGCATCTCAATACAGTACTGTCTTGGGACTCTCGTGGCCGTTGAGCCGAGTATAAGCTGTGTCCCCTTTTTGGGGCTAAAAAACTCGACTTATACTTGGGTATATACGGTACCTGGGGAATTGACTGAGGCTTCTGGGAATTGGAGTCCAAGAACCAAAGGTTGGGAAAACACTGATCTAAAGCAATACACTCTGTATGTGCTCAGAGACAAGCAAAAAGTCCTGCCGTTCACAGCTAAAGCCCTTAATAGGTCTAAAAATGCTGTCCTTTTGCATATTAAGTAGGGGGAAGCATACAGGATATAACATGAAATTGGGATTTTTCTAAGAGATAAGAGCTCTAGAGACGGATAATTCCATGGTATTTTGTGGCTATGCTTTGAAAGCAAAATTTAGCCGCTGGAAAATTTCCACCTCCTGTTGTCTTTCTGATGTCAGGAGTTAAAAAATAGCATTTTAATCGTCTATATTTTTAGGCTCTTGTTTTGCTTTAATCCTGGTTTGTTTGTTTGTTTGTTTTGATGTATTAAAAGGACAGGAGCAAATTTCGATGTGGACAAAAGTTGGCAACCTTGAGGAATGTCAGATGGACCCCAATTTTTAAAAAAATTAATTTAGTTTTTCGGCTTGTTCGCCACCCACTCAGGCAAGCCTGTCTTAGGGCGGCTTACATAATTAAAAACCCCACATAATAAAAAGTTTAAAAATAAAACAAGTTTCTCTCTCTCAAAAAGAGAAAATAATAAATAACTCTCCCTCATTTGCAAATAGAACGAAGCCAGGTCTTGATGTTTTTTTTAAAAAAAAACAATTAAAAACTCATAAGGTTCATTTGGCATAAGCTTTCTGGTATAACTTCAGTTTATGTAGTAGTTTGCGAACTGTTATGTCAAAATTAAGTTTATTAGTCCATAAGCTTCATAGGGAATGGCCTTTCCTCGTGGTGGGTTTGTGTGAGACTTAAGCACTAGAGCAGGGATTCTCAACCTGTGGCCCATTGGCCAGATGTGGCCTGCGGCACCATTTCATGTGGGCCACCACCACCTCCACCACACCAGGAAGTGCCATGTGGTGGAGAAATGGTAAAATGGCTGTCCGGCCCCCAAAGCTGTCTGAAGTAGCGTGACCCAGCCCCCGGCTTTAAAAGGTTGGGAACTCTTGCACTAGAGGGATAGTTAGCCCAGGTTTAATCTTGTCTAGATCTACCTGTAGATTTGTACTCTTAGGTTTCCTTCCTACTCCTCTCTCATCTTATTTTTTTTCCTGAGATCGCTTTCTATTTTGTCTTTTCCTCCCGGTCACAAAAGCCGGCTCTAGGGGCTTTTTGTTAGCCCATTTCATAGATCTACTCCTTAGTCTGAACCCAACAAAACTAGTTTCCTTAAGAAATAAATGTGAGTCACTGCAGTGAAATCCACCAGCTGAGGACGAAGAAGGTTAGAAACTTGGCTTGGGGAGAATAAAATTCGCTGTTTATAGCCAAAGAACCAGCGCTGTCTGCATTTGAAGATGTTTCCGTGGACATGTGGCAGGCATGCCTAGACATTGGAGTGCATGGAACACTGTTTACCTTTCCTGGTGAAGAGGTACCTGTTTATCCACTTGCAATGTTTTGCAAGGTTGGCAGGAGCTGAGACAGAGACGGGAGCTTACTCCGTCCTGCAGCACCTGGGAATTGAACTCCAACCTTCTAGTTGTCGAGTTGGTTAAAATCTGGATTTTATTTTATTTATTTATAGTAATTCAATTTATATTGCCACCCTCTCGCTTGGGCGGCTCACAAACACAAAAACATCATACAACAATAAAATCACAAGAACCTTACTTAAAACCATTAAAACGGTTAAAACTATTTCAAATATCAAAATACCAAAAATAAAAATGTTTTCTCCTCTCTGCCATAATCCGTTTTAATTTTTTTGCTGCCCAAATACAGCTTTAGGAATATTTAAGAGAGAAACAAATTTACACACATATATCTTGTTTTTTCTACCTGTTACTTTCAGACGGATTATTTTCGGTTTGCCTTGGGGGGGGGGGGGCAGGCTCGAATCCGCTATGATCTTCAGATCCAATTAAAGGCTGCCGGGTGAAGCTTTCAAACAAACGGTGGAAGGAGAGAGAAAGAAAGGTAGAGAGAGAAATCCACAGGTGGAAGTCCCGGTGGAGATACAAGGAGAAATGGGTGGTTAATAAGGCGTCCCTCTCTGGTGGTTAAAAATATGTGCCAGATCGTGGAAGGAAAGATGTGAGGGGAAATTCTATCTATCTATCTATCTGCATTAGCAGCTATGCTTAGCACTTCCAAATCCAGACACCATGGTTATTTTAGGGGATGAATCCATCTCACATTGGGGCCCTTCCATCTTTCCCAGCAACATCGCCAGTTCCCAGAGAGTATTGCCTTCATCTCATGAAACTGTCTAGCTTTCAAATGTAAAGATACATTTATCTATTTATATCAATTTGTTTAGCCGCCCCCCTCGCCGAGGTGACTCCAGGCAGCTTACAATACAAATAAAATACCCCCCCCCCCCAACAACAACACACTCCAGTACACCATAGACATAAAAACACTAAAAATTAGTGTGAATGACCCTGGTCTTGGTCTCTAATGACACATCCTGACACTCGATGATGTCTTTCTAATTCAGGGATTCTCAACCTGTGGCCTGTGGGCCGGATGCGGCTCATGGCACCATTTTATTGCCTCCACCACACCAGGAAGTGCCATGTGGGGGAAGGAAGGGGAAAATGGCCAACCAGCTCCCGAAGCTAAGGCAACATGATCAGCCCCCCACCCCCACCCCCTGGCTTAAAAAGGTTGAGAACTAGGGTTAAACCACCCTTCTTCTATGCAGCCTCCCATTAAAAGCAAGCCTGGGTGCCAAGAGTTAAGGTTCGTTTGTGAGCAAATAGATGTCTGGGTCTCCTTTTGCTGCCCTTCTTGTAGTGGCACTTTGTGGCCACAAGAGGGAGACTCTTCTATGTAAAATGTCTAAACCAGGACCCCAAACTCTTTCTGCCATTCATTACTGTATATACTCAACTATAAGTCGTCCTGAATATGTCAAGGTACCTAATTTGGAACGCTAAAATTAGAAAAATAGATTGACCCGAGTATAAGTCTGGGGTGGAAAATGCAGCAGCTGCTAGTAGGTTTCAATGATTAAAATACATGAAAATATGGAACAATTAATTAGTTTAGACATTTGTGTGCGTATGTTTTTGAGTGTTTATGTTGACCCGAGTATAAGTCGAGTCCCATTTTTGGACCTCATTTTGGGGGCTAAAAACCCCGACTTATACTTGAGTATATATGGTAAATGGTCAAAAAGGCCAGGTAAATTTTATCATCCCCTACATCGAAACCAGGACCCCCAACTCTTTCTGTCATTATAGAAATAGCCAGGAGGCCCTGGAGAAATGCCTTATTGCTTTTTAAACTATGTAAATCTTCAAGGAGCATTTTCGGACCCTCTGGCTTCTTTGCAAACGGAAACTGGGAACGTTCCTCCAAAACTGGGGACCTGCCTGATGCCCTCAAGAGAGAGCCCTGCTCACCATGCCAAAGCCAAATTAAACCACAAATTAATTTAACCGCAAATTAAAATAACAAAAACAGAAATTAAAATAACGAAAACAGAAATAAAATAATGAAATGCGACACTCTGCAAAACTTGTGCAAACGTAGAGAAAAGTTCTTTATTTACAAACACCATTGGCTGCCCCTGAAACATGTCCGCGTCTCCTCTCCAACCTCCAAATTAGATCCGTTTAGTCCAGAAGTCTAGGGGGGGGGGGGGTGTCACAAGTGTGTCTGACAATCAGGCAATTCCAGGTTGCAGATTTAGCCACATTTAATAGGAGAGGACAAAATATTGAGTCACAGAAATATTTTTCCTCTTCCCTTGATAGGCTAGTTTTCTCAATGCAGGGGTGGTTTTGCGTGTTTTGAAGGGTCTCAATATATCCAGGAATGGACACAGGCTGGGAGCTGCCTTGCAAACGGTGCAGAACGAGGAGGAAAATATATATATCACCGCAGGTAGAAAGCAAGCAGCTCAGGAAAACAGAGCTACCTTTCTGCTACTGGGGATATAACTGAAAAATCCAAAATATACACACACATATATATAAAGTCTTTTGAAAACAGAATGGCTGTGATCCAACTGGTGGGCTCTTCCTCTGCTCACGAGTAGGCCAGCGACACCCGCTTCCAAAGCCCCCCGCAAAGGCAGTTCTTGATCCAACGTTGTTCCCACTGTTTGACGGCCGTGGCCTTGTTGGGTGAGCGGAGCATCGTGACGCAGCCGCACCTGCAGAAATCCATGAGAACTGGGGGTGAAATGGTTACACATGGAGGGAGACAAACCACCCCCACCCCCAAAAAAACCCCCAACCGTGAGCCCCCTAGGGTATGTCACCCACACACACACACCAAATCCTATGCATGCCTGCATTTTGAGGGGCCACTATCCCTAAATAATCCCCACACATTTAATTTTTTAAAAATTGCATATTTTTGGCCACTAAATGGCTCAAGGGGGGGGGGATTTTGAGATGTCTGATCACCAACATCTATATGGATAAGAGAATAAAAGCATCCCAGATCTAACTACCTATCTTCCTTCCTTCCACCAACCAACCAACCAACCAGTCTATCATCCATTCATGCATCATCAATCAATCATCCATTCATGAACCAATCCATCTCCATTTATCTATCATCCATTCAGGCATCAACCAACCAACCAACCAACCAACCATTCATGAATCAATCAACCAATTATCCATCCAACCAACCAACCTTCCATCCATTCATGCATCATCAACCAACCAATCAACTTATCCATCCATGCATCAATCAATCAAATATCAATCTATCTATCATTCATTCATCCATGCATCAATCCATCAATCAGACTGTCAATCAATCAATCAAATATCAATCTATCTCTCATCCATCCATCCATCTATCCATGCATCAATCAATCAGATTGTTAATCAATCAATCAATCAAATATCAATCTGCCTATCTCTCATCCATCCATGCATCAATCAATCAATTAGATTGTCAATCAATCAATCATGCATCACACACTCACTCAATTTATCTCTGCCTGTACTTAGAGAACAAGGTGGTGGTGGTGGGGTTTCAGGTAAGGAATTAATACAATTAAGCAGCAAAGGAAGGGAAGAATTAATTACCTGGTGCAAGTTTTGCACTCCTCGGTCGGATACGCGCCGAGATGGATCCGTCTCAGGTGGTCGATCTTGGGGAGCCCGGGGGCCCTAGAGAGGGAAAGCATCAGGACCCCTGGTGGTGAAATGGTGCTCTCCCCCCCACACACACACACACACTCCAAAAGGTCCCTCTTGCCCAGCCAAAGGGTCAGGGCAGCTCTTCCGCTGCCCCAGGAGAGGCCCACACACAGAGGCTTGGAGGCTTCTTCTGTCTCTTGCTCAAGGAACCCACGGGGAGATTGAGTTTGGCCCCTACTGGAAGCGGCCTAAGCCTCAGTCTGCCCTGTGTCTTGTCTCGGGGAGTCCCGCAGGCTCACATGCACACCTGATCATGAAGGTCCACTCTGGGAGGGAGGGATGAAGAGAAAGAGAGAGATGGATGGATAAAGAAAGAGAGATGGATGGATAAAAAGAAAGAGATGGATGGATTGAAGGAAAGAAAGATGGATGAATAGAAAGAAAGAAAAGGATGGATTGATAGATGGATGGAAAGAAAGATGGATGGAAAGAGAAAGAAATGAATGGATAGAAAGAGAGAACTGAATGGATGGAGAGGGGGAGGGAGGGAGGGAGGGCTTGACTGAAAGATGGATATCAGACTGACACCCACCCACACAAACCCCCACACTGATGCTCTATCAGAGGCCACCAACCACCACCCCCTGCTGCCAAGGGCCCTCCCTCCCTACCTGGCGAAGACCTCGAAGTGAAGTGCCGCGGCGTGGCCGGCCAGGGCGGGGGGCTTCCCAAACTGGAGCCGGACAGGCTGCTTGTTCTGGAGTTTGCCCAGGATGGCGTCGTTGACCGGCAGCCACTCCAGGTTGGGAATCAGCAGCTGGCTGGGCAGGAGGCAGCACTCGTCGATCAGGGCCTCGTCCGGCTCGCTCAGGTGGCTCTCGTCCCGGCCTGGCAGGATCAGGGGCCGGAAGAAGAAGAAGAAGGGGAGAGGGAGACTTTAGGGGGTCTGGCGTCCATCCCGGAACGACCAGCCCCCAATGTTATGTTCTTATGTAAAAGATTATTACAGACACCATGAGTTCCCAACCTTTTCAAGCCAGGGGCCATTTGACGGCCATTTTGCCCTTCCTCCACCCCATGGCACTTCCTGGTGTGATGGAGGCATGGGGGGGGGGCACATGAAACGACACCACAGGCCACATCCGGCTGCAGGCTAAGAATCCCTGATATACATGGAGATGTATTTGCAATTTTAAAGCAATTAGACTTGGGTACCTTCCCCACTGAGTGCCATCTTTGGGCGGTTGACAAGTTAAGTAGCATTTTGTCCCCATTAACATGCTGGGGACTCATTTTACTGAGACAGGACAAGGGACAAACTGAAGGTAAAGGTCGTCCTGGCTCGAAAGCCAGGGTCCAACCCTAGGCCGCGGTGCTCATCTCTGTAAAGAGCCACCGCCATCTGCGTTTGCAGATGTTTCCATGGACATGCGGCAGGCATGCTTAGGCACCAGAGTGTACGAAACACTGTTTACCTTCCCACCAAAGTGGTACCTCATGATCTACTTGCTTTCAAACTGCTAGGTTGGCAGGAGCTGAGACAGAGACGGGAGCTGACTCTGTCGTGCAGTACCTGGGAATCGAATTCCATTCAGCAAAACAATATATTTTTTTAAAAAAATCTGATTTTCCCCCAGGAACGATTAGACAGGACAAGGAGCAAATTAAAAGGAAAAGCAACATATTCATCATTTTATTCTTTTTAAATGTGCCTTAGAATAAATATCCTTTCCATCCCATGTGGTAAGCATGAGTAAATGCCGTAGCACATGGAATGCTGTTACCTTTCCCACTGAAACGGCAACTATTTATCTACTGGCAGATTTCTTGCCTTTCGAAGTGCTAGGTTGGCAGGAGCACACGGAACACTGTAACCTTTCCTGCTATAGCAGCACCTATTTATCTACTTGCAAATGTCTTGCTTTTTGAACTGCTAGGTTGGCAGGAGCGCACAGAATGCTGTAACCTTTCCCGCCAAAGCAACACCTATTTATCTACCTGCAAATTCCTTGCTTTTCGAATTCTGTCAGCCTGGATCCCAACCCCAAACGAGCAACTCACAGCAGAGCCAAAGTTTGGTGAGGAGACGGAAGAGGAGTGACATGCTATCCTGAGTGTCCGACGTGGCCGTGTAAATGGGGAGGCAACTCGGCTTCAGCAAACCCCAGATACGGATCATGACCATCAGCTCACGGATCGTGCCCAGGGCGGATCCGTCGTGCAAGAAGCTGTGGCCCGGGCGGACGGGGCCGGATCCCTGAGGGTGGAAGACAAAAATGGGGTAGAATGAGGAAGAGAAAGAACACCCCACAGCATGAATATTCAAAAAAACCAAACAAACATATCACATTTTTTCATCACAATTAGCAAAATACCAACTCAAGTACCGTATTTGCCAGTGTATAAGGCACACCGCCTCTTAATATATACCAGAAAAATGAAATGTGTCTTATATTCCGAGGCATCTTATACGCTAGCAAATGTGGTAATTGCCCGAAAGGTGTAAAAGAGAGTTTTGTATTAGCCTACTGACAGCAGTGGCTCAAGTTATTAAGACACCTGAGCTTGACGACTGGAAGGTTGGCAGGTCAGCAGTTCAAGACCTGAGTACTGCACGACGGAGTGCACTCTCGTCGTCCATCCCGGCTCCTGCCAACCAAGCAGTTCAAAATTGCAAGAAATTTGCAAGTAGATAAACAGGTAACACTTCGGCAGGAAAGGTAACAGCATTACATGCACTCCTGCCAACCTAGCAGTTCAAAAGCAAGAAATCTACAAGTAGATAAACAGGTGCTACTTCAGCTGGAAAGGTAACAGCGTTCCATGAGCTCCTGCCAATCTAGCAGTTCAAAAGCAAAGTCATGCCTGCCGCATGGCCAAGGAAATATCTGCAGACAGCGCTGGCTCTTGGGATATAAACAGAGATGAGCACCGAACCCTAGGGTCAGATATGACTGGCTTTCGAGCAAGGGTGACCCTTGACCTTGAATCTCCTCCCATAGGTTTTGCCCCATCTAAATAGAGCTACCCATGACTCAGCTACCTGCGTCTTGTCTTGGGGAGTCCCATAGGTTCATTTGCACAGCTGGCCATGAATCTTCGAAACGGATTAGCCAGTGAGAGAGAGAGAGGTCAAAGGTCAGACCCACCTGGTTTGGAAGGCTGGCCAGCAAGTAGAGAACAAAATCCCCAATCCACTGGATGAGTTGCTGGAGTGACTGGAGTGTCGTCATCTCTAGGACAAATTCTTCCGTCTTCAGGTTAATCATGACTTTGTCGATATCTGGGAGATGAATGCATTAACACCTTCTGTCCGAAGCAAGGGTGGGCCAGGTTTCACACACGGCGCACGAACTGGCTTTCCAATTTGAGTCAAAACACACTCTCTGGAATTTTTATTTCTTCATTTTTTTCATAGCGACAGTGCTGGTCAAATTACACAATCTGAAATATTTACTTTCCCATTTTGCAATGCTGTTTGGTCAAATTACACAATCTGAAAATTTTACTTTCGTATTTTGCAAAACATCTCGGTTCTCCTTTTTTTGGCCGCTGGACCAGTTTCTCATAGCAATCTTGGTCAAATTACACAATCTGAAATTTTTTACTTTCAGATTTTGTAAAAACATCTCAGTTCACCGTCTTTTGGCCACTGGACAAGTTTCTCATAGGAATCCTGGTCAAATTACGCAATCTTGAATTTTCTTTTCGTATTTTGCAAACCATCTTGGTTCTCTTTTTAGGCCGCTTGATCGATTTTTTTATGTCAATGTCATTTGGTCAAATTACACAATCGGGAAATTTTACTTTCCCATTTTGCAAACCTTCCTGAGTGACTTTTGCTATAAATTTTGAAAGACACAAACCACAGGATAAAGGATAAAAAAATTCCAGGAAATCAGGAACTCACCTATGTCCGTGATTTTGGTGCAGATCTCCGTCAACCGGTCCCCGGGGCTTTTGTCCGGCGTGTTGAGGACAGGCGGCCGGAGCAGCGACTTAAGGGTACAACTGATGGCCACCAGGAAGAGTTTGGCGTGGAAATCGCACACCCGGGCCACGGTGGCCGAGGACAACTTACACAAGGACGCCTTCATGGCAATGATACGGGTGGAAAGGACCTGGAAAGAGGCGTCACAGAAAGACAATTGAGACCACATTCCCCTTCAAAAGGGTTTAGGTTTGCAGGCTTAGGAAGGAGGCAAGACAATCGAGCTTGGTCGAAGCATCATGGGAACCGGAGTTGCAAAAGCAAACTATAGGAATGTAGATCAGTCCCAAAGCGCCTCCGTTTGGCTCAAAACTGGGATGGCCTAACTTTGACCCTGCCCCAAATCCACCGTCTTCAGCAGGGGTTCCCAACCTTTTAAAACCGGGGGCCGGGTCACGCTCTCTGTCAGTTTTGAGGGTCAGACGACCATTTTGCTCTGCCTGTACGATGGGGGTGGCCATTTTGTCCCAAAAGCTTCAAATGGGGATGGCCATTTTGTTTCTCAAATGACATTGGAGAGGTGGTTGGGGCCACATGAAATGGCACCGTGAACCGGATCTGGCCCACGGGCCTTAGGTTGGGAACCGCTGATTTATAGGTTGCATCACGACTGGCTTTCTAGCAAAGGCGGCCTTTACCTTTACCTATCTAAATGCCGCCATGGAAAACCAGGTTTCCAGGGGGGCCTTATTTGCACAAGAGTAGACACACACACAGAGGGTAGGCAGTAAAGAGGTTAGGAAAAACTCATCTCAAAAGATGGTCAAGGTCTCCCTTGCTCAAATGCTGTTACCTTTCCTGTCGAAACATTACCTGTTTATCTACTTGCAAATTGCTTGCTTTTCGAACTGCTAAATTGGCAGGAGTTTACGTAATTCTGTTACCTTTCCCGCTAAAGCGGTACCACCTTTATCTACTTGCAAAATTTCTTTGCAATTTCAAACTGCTAAGTTGGCAGGAGCTGGGCAGATGACGGGCACTCACTCCATCTTGCAGCACTCGGGTCTTGAACTACTGATCGTGCTGAAATTCTGGTCGTCAAGCTCAGCGTCTTCACCGCTAATCCAACTGCGGCCCTAAAACCTGCCTTTCCTGAACTATACAGCCGCCTCCCTCCACTGGGTGTCTCCCAGGGGCTTGGCAACGACAAAGCCCATCATCCCTGTGCCCTCCTCACCTGTTGGAGAGCGGCGTTCTGGCGCATGTACTCCTCGTGCAACTTCTCCACCAGGTTCTGGACCATCGGCGGCTGGACGTGGAGCAAAATATCCCACCAGTCGTAGCCGGTCACCATGCAGTACTCCAAGAGGAAGAGCAGGTGGCGCAAGGAGATGTTCATATCCAGGATGTGACCCATGGAGGGCGAGATCCGGAGCATGCTCAGCTGCACAGGGAGGGAGGCAGAGGAGGAAGGCAGGTTAGCAACAGACCCCCACCCATCCACCCTCAAACTTGCCTTTTCTTGCTAGGCAGGTAAGGTAGGGGTCCTTTCCATCCATCCATCCATCCATCTCTCTCCCTTTCCATCCATTCATAGGGAAAGCCATTTTTTTTACTCATTGCAGCTTCACCGTTCAGAGTTTTGATCTGCTAGATACACTGCCCCCCCCCCTTTGCAGCTTGGCTCACTGACTCGAGCAATCTGATCTCCATTGGTTCCTAATTGGACAGTTACCTTTAACTGGAATAGACAGACAGACAGACAGGGGATCAAGATGACAGATAGAAAGATGATAGACAGGGTCAAAGATATTAGATCAGGGATTCTCAACCTGCGGCCTGTGGACCGGATGCGGCCCACAGCACCATTTCATGTGTTCCCCCCACCCCCGCCTCCACCATACCCGGAAGTGCCATGTGGTGGAGGAAGGGCAAAATAGCCATCCAGACCCCGAAGCTGTCTGAGGGAGCGTGACCCGGTCCCAGGCTTTAAAAGATTGAGAACTCGTGGATTAGATAGATAGATAAGACAGATTGATAGACAGACACAGATAGGCACAGAAAGGATGGATAGACAGACAGACAGATAGACAGACACAGACAGACAGGCATGCAGGCAGATAGATAGATACGGTCAAAGAGATTAGACAGACAAAGAGGCACAGATAGATTGATTAATAGATAAGGTCAAAGAGATTAGACAGATAGATAGACAGAAAGACAAGCACAGAAAGGACAGACAGACAGACAGATAGATAGGCAATCAAATAGACAGACAGACCTAAGAGGTAAGGTAAAGGGTAAAGGTCACCCTTTCTCGAAAGCCAGCCGTATCCGACTCTAGGGTTCAGTGTTCATCTCTGTTTATAGCCAAAGAGCCAGCGCTGTCTGCGCCTGCAGATGTTTCCATGGACGTGTGGCAGGCATTACTAGACTTGATATATATAAAATATCAGATTACAACTGTCCACACCCTTGGGACAGAAAACGGGACAAAATACGATAAATTCATAGAAATAAATCCAGCTCTCGGTTCAAAGTGGACCCTATTTTTAACGATCTGACACTGAACAAGTCAGCAGTTCAAGACCCGAGTGCTGCATGACGGAGTGAGCACCTGTCGTCTATCCCAGCCCCTGCCAATCTAGCAATTCACAAGCAAGAAATTTCAAGTAGATAAATAGGTGTCACTTCGGTGGGAAAGGTAACAGCGTTCCATGCACTTCAGTGTCTACTCATGCCTGGCTATGTGACCAGGGAAACGTTTGCAGATGCAGAATGTGCCGGCTCTTCAGCTGTAAACGGAGGTGAGCACCAAACCATAGTCGGATACGGCTGGCTTTCTGCCACCTGTACACACACACACACACACACCCTGGATGCACCTTTCCGTGGCTGTCCACGCCCACCAGGGCCAAAGAGGTCCAGGACATCTGCAGGGCCTTGAAGTGGACTTGGGGCCCCCCCGGACGCCGCTTGATGGCCGGTTCGTCTCCCCCCGGACGCTGGACGTTGGAGGCCCCGTAGAAGACGGCCATAGCCTGGAGGGAGAGCCGGTGGACAATCTGGATGCTACCATCATGGAAAGCCAGGGCCAGACCTGAGGATGATGATGATGATGACAATGGGGGGAGGGGAGAGGAAAAAAATACCATGTGGTAAACAGACAAATATAGAGCATTTAAATTAAGGCAGGGATTCTCAACCTGTGCCCTGTGGGCCGGATGCAGCCCACAGCACCATTTCACGTGGGGGGCCCACTGCCTCCACCACACCCGAAAGTGCCATGTGGTGGAGGAAGGGCAAAATGGCCGTCTGGCCCCCAAAGCTGTCCGAGGGCACGTGACCCAATGGCCCCCCTGCTTATAAAGATTGAGAACTCCTGAATTAAGGGATGATTTAAATTTAAACTATCTCTCTTTCATAGCCAAAGCACCAGCGCTGCATGCTTTCTGCAGACATTTCCGTGGTCATTGGCAAGCAGGACCAGACACTGGAGAGCACGGAACGCTGTTACCTTCCCACCCAAGTGGTCCCTGTTTATCTCCTTGCAACTGTCTTACAATTTAGAACGGCTAGGTTGGCAGGAGCTGGGACAGATGACAGGAGCTCACTCTGTCGTGCAGCACTCTGGTTTCGAACTGCTGACCTGCTGACCTTCCAGGTATCAAGCTCAGCGTCTTAACCACCATTTTCCCTGTCCACAGAAATCTTTTGGTAAAAGACAAAAGATTTATACATTCTGCTCCTTTATAAAATATATTTTAGGTGCCCTCATTTTTAACTTCTGTCTCTTGATATATTTCAACTTCTGTTATTTTTGTTGTACTAGGGCTGGCCTTGGATCCTAACGAAGATTGATTGAGTGATTGATGTTTTCCAATTGTTGATTTAAAACAAAAAAAAAAAAACATTTTCTCAAGGTTTTCCTCACTGGCTTTTCTCTTGCATTTTGCAAACTCTCGACTGACCAATTGACTGGACAATTTGGGGAGATCCTATCCTGCCAGTGGGCCTGTGTAGTGGCTTAGTGGTGAAGACACTGAGCTTGACCACCAGAAGGTCGGAAGGTCAGCGGTTCGAGACCCCAGTGCTGCGTGATGGAGTGAGTCCCATCTCTGTTCTAGCTCCTGCCAATCTCACAGTTCGAAAGAAAAAGAAATGCAAGTAGATAACTAAGTACCACTTCGGCGGGAAAGGTAACAGCATTCCATAATCTACTCCTGCCTGCCACATGACCAGGGAAACATCTGCAAAAGCAGACAGCGCTGGCTTTTGGGCTACAAATTAAGATGAGCACCAAACCCTAGAGTTGGATATGACTGGCTTTCGAGCAAGGGAGAATTATCCTGCCTTTCCCTTGAGAAACTGGGATTAACTGGAGTGAACAGAGGAATATCTTGCAAAACAAGGCAAATTTGGAAGAAACCGAAAGAGATAAAACCATAAACCAGGAGTTCCTACCCTAAGGCCGGATCTGGCCTGCAGCACCATTTCATGTGGTCTCCTCCCCTCCAAGGGCATTCAAGAAACAAAAGCTGTTGGGACAAAATGGCCACCCCCATCATGCAGGCAGGGCAAAATGGCCATCTGGCCCTAGAAGCTGACTGGGAGAGTGTGACCCAATGGTCCCCGGCTTGAAAAGGTTGGGATCCTCTGCCATAATTTTTTTCCAAGTGTAAATCAGAAGTATTAAAAGGCTCAGCTGTGTGAAAGTCTGGCAACTTGGTGGGTTCAAGGCCTCCTCCTTTGAATGGGCTAAACATGGCACCAGCCAGGGCAATGGGGGAAATGGGAGTTATAGTCCGTCAGACCCACAGAAAGAAGGCGGTCCAAGGCTGAACCGCGAGGGGTCCTCACCCAATCCCGGGAAGAACTTGGTGTCGTTGGCCACCTTGAGGTCAGTGGTGGTCAAGGAAATGGGCAGCTTGGGCAGGGCCACGGCCGACACCCGGTCCAGGTCGTTGGTGGCCGAAAGGATCCGCCATTTCAGGATCATGGGCGGCTTGTCTCCGACTGAGAAAGAGACAGAGGAAGGTGTTAAGACGACCGGATAGAGACCCAAAGGGAGCCAAGAGAAAGAGGGAGTCCCCCTGGTTTTCAATCAAAGAATGGCTGATTTGGGAAAGGGGATCCTGTGAGGCCATCCAATCCAACCCCCTGCAATGTCGTCCACCCCCAACACTCACCGGTGGGCGAGATCTGCTGGAAGATATTGTTGACTGGCAGGCCTTCTTTCCGGAGTGACCAGCACTCCACAATGCTGTTGTTCTGGTTGGAGGCGCACAGCAACATCTGGAGGGAGGGCAGTCAACACATCTGCTTTAATTTCCCTCCAAAGGAGGTTTCCTCTCCTTTTGCCCAAAGTTCTCCGCACACCCCCTCACCCCAAAAGCTCTACCCGGTGCAGAAAAAGTCTGACAGGGGATTAAAATAGGAGATGAAAATTGGGGAACAGGTGACGAAATGCTAAATAAATAAACAATGAATTAATGAGTGAATTAAGTAAAAAGGAAGCCAGGATGGATAGATGAATGCATGAGTGAGTGAATTAAGTAAAAAAAGGAAGCCAGACCGGTGGAGGCAAGCGCGTTTTCCCTCACCTGCTCCGACATGTCGAGGGCCAGGAACTTGAGGTGGGTGATGGCCAGGTACTTGTCCTTCCGGACGGGGTCGGTAGTGCAGCGCATGAAGAGCGACGGCAGGATCTCTGTGTCGATCTTGCACTTCTCGTTGACCACGCTGACACAGACTTTGTAGAATTGGACCGGGGAGGAGCTGCTCCCATCTGACGTGGCCACCACAATGTTTCCCCCACCAGTGAAGGCGATGTCTGCTAGGGCCACCCGGCCACGCAGGCGGCAGAGGCTCTCAGTGGAGGTCAACAGCTGACCATTGGGCTTCAGGAGGGAGACAGTCACCAGGCCGCTGATGGTGACCGCAATCCAGCCCTCCATGGGCTTCCCACCAAAGAGGGTCAGCGAGGGGGAGAACTTGACCCGGGAAAACTTCTCCCCAAAGCTGGAGGCGCCTGACTGGGAACAAAGAAGAAGGAGAGACAGAGAATTTGCAGATGACACAAAACTTGGGTGGAAGAGTTAATGCATGATTAGAAGACATGAACAGAATTCAAAAAGGTCTTGATAGGATTGAACTTATCAACTTGACTAATGTTCTTGCTTTATTCATTCATTCATTCATTCATTCATTCATTCATTCATTCAACCAACCAACCAACCAACCAACCACTCATTCCCGTACCCAACCAGCCAACCAATCACTCATTGATCTACCCAATCCAACCAGCCATCCAACCAACCAACCAACCAAACACTCATTCACTGTGCCTGTCCCACCTTAAAGGGTTGTTAGGTGGATAGCATGAAAGCCAGGTTAAACTCTGGCCTACCTTCTCAACATGCAGGGCCAGCTTCACCCCATTGTGGAGCCACGAGAGGGCCACAACTGGGTCACCTTCCACGGTGCTGCCCACAAGGGTTTCCCAGCTGTTGGCCAGATGTTCCACCATGCTCCAGCACTTGATCTGCCCGTCAGCATCGGCAGAGAGCAGCCGGGACCCTGCAAAGGTAAATCAAGGACCGAGAAATCAAGGATTGGAGCCGCCTTCCTTTGGTTAACCGCTGCCCCCCAGGTTACCATATTTGCCAGTGTATAAGATACACTGGCATATAAGACACACACTATTATTACCAAAATAGCCCACTACAAGTTATTATTATAAATATAGTTATAAATATAGGACAAGACACACTCTATTTTCCCAGTGTGTTTTTTTGGGGGTGGGGTGGAGGGGTATTATACACCAGCAAATAGGGTAATTAACACAGCAAAACACAATGTTAGAATCATTAACACTTGCAAAATGTAGTAAATAAATAAACTAAATATAAACACCTAAAACTGACAATTGCAAAACACAACAGAATGGAGAGGAACTTTATTCGGTTTAATTCAAGGTAAAAATGCTGGAAGGATGGATGGATGGATGGACAGATGAGTGAGTGAGTGAATGAATGAATGGATAGATCAGGGTTTCTCAACCTGCAGCCCACAGGCTGGATGTGGCCCACGGTGCCATTTCATGTGGGGCCCCCACCACCTCCACCACACGAGGAAGTGTCACGGAGTGGAGAAAGGGCAAAATGGCCGTCTGACCCCCAAAGCTGTCTGAGGGAGCATGACCCGGCCCATGGCTTAAAAAGGTTGAGAACTCCAGGGATAGATGAACAAATGGATGAGTAACTGAGTGGATGGATGGACAGACATATGGATGAATGGCTGAGTGAGTCGATGTGTGGAACTAAGGAAAAAGCAGATGGATGGATGGATGAATAGATGGACAGACAGATGGATAAATGGATGAGTGAGTGAATGAATAGATGGAACTAAGGAAGAAGCAGATGATGGAAGGATTGATGGATGGATATACTGATGGACGGATGGAGAGCAATAGCAATTAGACTTATATACCACCCCATATATGTTGCCTTTGGGCAACAGCGCCTCTGCAGGCTGGCGGCTGGCCAAGCGCCTCATCGCCTTGGCGTGGCAGGCGGCGGGGGGCAAAGCATACCATTAGGATCAGATTAAGTCACCATCCACCACCGCCGCCAGAGGCAGAGGAAGAGGAACAGCTGACCCACGGGGAAAACATCCACTGCTCGCCACTGCGATGTCACGGGAGCAAGGGGCCCAGAGACAACAACCCCACCTGGGGAGTGAGGACACAAGGATAAGTAGCTGATGTGGAAAATGTAGCGGAATTAATATAGCAACTGACATAGAGACTTTACACTGACTTAATATAGCAATTAACATAGAGACTGTGTTTTAGAGTGTGATAAGTATGCATGATAATATGTTGTTTAAACTGTTTTAAATTTTTTAAACTGTGATATGATGTATGATGCAAGAAAAAACATGGCGTAGAAACCGGCAAACCACGCCACAAAGCTTGCCAAGAGAACCCTATTGACCAAAACAAAAGGCAAAACAAAGGGGCAAACAAAGGGGCAGGCTAGGTGATACAGGATGCTTAACACCACAGAGTGGAGGGAGGGGAGGGACAGGAAGGAGGGAGGAGGAATGCAATGTTGTAAGGAGCAATACTGCATAGGGACATGGAATGTGAGATCAATGAACCAAGGTAAACTAGAAGTGGTAAAAAATGAGATGGAAAGAATAAGCATTGACATCTTGGGCATCAGTGAGCTAAAATGGACAGGGATGGGTGAATTCAGCTCTGGAAACCATCACATCTACTACTGTGGACAAGAAAACCTTAGAAGACATGGAGTAGCCATAATTGTCAATAAGAGAGTGAGAAGAGCAGTAATGGGATACAATCTCAAAAATGACAGAATGATGTCAGTAAGAATTCAGGGCAAACCCTTCAATGTTACTGTGATCCAAATATACGCACCAACCACGGGTGCAGATGAAGCCACAGTGGACCAGTTCTATGAGGACTTACAACACCTCATAGAACAAACACCAAGAAATGATGTCCAAATTATTTTAGGAGACTGGAATGCCAAAGTAGGCAATCAAAAAGTGGAGGGAATAACAGGCAAGTTCGGTCTTGGAACACAGAATGAAGCAGGGCAAAGACTGATAGAGTTCTGCCAAGAGAACGCACTGGTCATAGCAAACACCCTCTTCCAGCAACACAAGAGGCGCCTTTACACATGGACATCACCAGATGGCCAACACCGAAACCAGATTGATTACATACTCTGCAGCCAAAGATGGAGAACCTCCATACAGTCAGCAAAAACAAGACCTGGAGCAGACTGTGGCTCAGATCACAACCTACTGATTGCAAAATTCAGGCTTAGACTAAAGAAAATAAGGAAAACAAAGAGACCAGACAGATATCACCTAGATAGCATCCCTAAAGAATACACTGTGGAGGTGATGAACAGATTCAATGGCTTAGACTCAATAGACAGAGTGCCAGAAGAATTATGGACAGAGATGAGGGACATCATGCAGGAAGCAGCAAAGAAAACCATACCAAAAGAAAAGAAGAGTAAGAAAGCAAAGTGGTTGTCTGATGAGGCTCTTAAAATAGCAGAGGAAAGAAGGAATGCAAAAGTCAAAGGAGAAAGGAAAAAATACAATCTTTTGAACACAGAATTTCAAAGAAAAGCAAGGAGAGATAAGGAAAACTACCTAAAAGAACAGTGCAAAGAAATGGAGGAAAACAACAAAAGAGGCAGAACCAGACACCTTTTCAAAAAAATCCAGGAAATCAAGGGAACATTTAAAGCAAAAATGAACATGATAAGGGACAAAGACGGAAAGGAGCTAGCTGATGCAGAAGAAATTAAGAAAAGATGGAAAGAGTACACAGAGGAACTCTACAAAAAGGAACTCAACACTCCTGATAGTCACAATGATGAAGATTTTGAACCTGAGCCAGATATCCTGGAGAGTGAAGTCAGAAAGGCCCTAAAGAGCACTGCAAACAACAAAGCTAGTGGAGATGATGGTATCCCAGTTGAATTTTTCAAAGCTTTAAAAGATGATGGCATCAAATTACTGCATTCAATATGCCAGCAGATTTGGAAAACAAAACAGTGGCCACAGGACTGGAAAAGATCAGTATATGTTCCAATCCCAAAAAAGGGCAATGCCAAAGAATGCTCAAATTATCGAACAATTGCGCTCATCCCACACGCCAGCAAGGTGATGCTCAAGATAATACAGGATAGACTTCAGCAGCATGTGGAAAGAGAACTACCAGAGGTGCAGGTGGGTTTCAGAAGAGGCAGGGGGACTAGAGACCACATTGCCAACATACGCTGGATCATGGAGAAAACAAAGGAATACCAGAAACAAGTTTACTTTTGCTTTATTGATTACACTAAGGCCTTTGATTGTGTGGACCACAACAAGATGTGGCAAGTGATTAAAGAGATGGGAATACCAGAGCACCTCATATGCCACCTGAGAAATCTGTACAGGAACCAAGAAGCAACAGTTAGGACAGAACACGGAATGACAGAGTGGTTTGGAATAGGAAAAGGAGTAAGACAAGGCTGCATTTTGTCACCCTGCTTATTCAACTTATACACAGAGCACATAATGCGCAACGCAGGGATGGAGGAATCACAATATGGGATTAAAATTGCTGGGAGAAACATCAACAATCTGAGATATGCAGACAACACCACCTTAATGGCAGAAAGTGAGGAAGACCTAAAGAATCTCTTGATCGGATTGAAGGAGGAGAGTGCAAAAGCTGGCTTGAGACTCAATATCAAGAAAACCAAGATAATGGCAACTGGCCCGATCAGTTCCCGGAGAATAGATGGGGAAGAAGTAGAAGCAGTGACAGATTTTACATTCTTAGGATCTAAGATCACTGCAGATGGAGATTGCAGCCATGAAATAAAAAGGCGACTGATTCTTGGGAGACAAGCCATGAAAAACCTGGGGAACATGGTGAAAAGCAGAGACATCACCTTGAAAACAAAAATTAGAATAGTCAAAGCAATGGTATTCCCAGTGGTAATGTACGGATGTGAGAGCTGGACAATTAGGAAAGCTGAACGCAGAAGAATAGATGCCTTTGAAATGTGGTGTTGGAGGAGAGTTTTGAGGGTACCCTGGACAGCGACGAGAACAAATAGGTCAATCTTAGAAGAAATCAACACTGACTGCTCATTGGAAGGTCAAATAGTAAAGATGAGGCTAAAGTACTTTGGGCATCAAATGAGAAGGGAGGATTCACTTGAGAAGGCCGTGATGTTGGGAAAGGTGGAGGGCAAAAGAAGAAGGGGGAGGCCAAGGATGAGATGGATAGATGGTATTGTAGACACAATGGGCACAGAACTAGGAGGACTGAGGGGGATGGTGGAGGACAGAGGTGCCTGGAGAACGATGGTCCATAGGGTCGCAAAGGGTCGGAATCGACTGTGCGACTGAACAACAAAACCACCCCATAGCACTTAGTGCACTCTCTGGGAGGTCGAACAAAGTTAAGTAATATTTTGAACGGATGGACAGATGAATGCATGAATGGTGTTAGGGAACTCTCCAAAGTTGGGAAGTCAACACAACTAGAAAGCAAAGAGGAAGAAGGTCCGGACCTTTTGAGTAGCCCCTGGGGGACGGATCTGGACTTAGGGACACCCCCCACCCAAGTCTCCCGATTCGTTTAGAGACTCCCCCCCTTTTTTTCCTTGGGATGTTCTGCCCTAAGAATTCAAGGGTGGGTTGGGCTCCGACCTGGCTTTCCATGGAAGAAGACTCACCTGACCGCTTCACCTGGCCATCAACAACTTCTCCAGGTCTCTCCTTCTGGGGGGGGGGGTCGTCATGTCCTTTGAGACCCCCCCACCTTTTTATGGGGAGAGGGTGGGGGTCACACACACACCCCAAACCAAGCCGGTGCTCCGAACCCCTGAGCCACCCCTGAATTGGCCTCCTTACCTGACTGGTCCCATTCCAGGCAGGTGATGATCTCAACGTGGCCCGAGTTGACGGAATAGACGTCCCACGGGTGTTCCGTGTCCAAGATGTGGATCAAGTGGGTCAAGTCTGGGAAATTTGCAAGTAGATAAACAGATACCACTTCTGCAGGAAGGGTAACAGCACTCTTGCCAACTGAGCAGTTTGAAAGCAAGAAATTTGTCAACAGATAAACAGGTACCACTTCTGCAGGAAGGGTTACAGCGTTCCGTGCGCTCCTGCCAACCAAGCAGTTTGAAAGCAAGGAATGTCAATAGATAAACAGGTACCACTTCTGCAGGAAGGGTTACAGAGTTCTGTGCACTCCTGCCAACCAAGCAGTTTGAAAGCAAGGAATTTGCAAGTAGATAGAGGTATCGCTTGTGTGGAAAAGGTAACATCATTCTGATATTTAGTCATGGCTGCCTCATGACCATGGAAACGTCTGAAGGCGCAGAATGGTTCTTGGGCTGTCAATAGAGACAAGTACCGAACCCCTTAGAGTCCGACACGACTGGCTTTCGAACAAGGGAGACTTAATTGTTCTCCGCCTTCGTCAAGCTCGTTAACAGACACACGTGCACACACAACCTGGGCATCTCTAATTTACCTTTTTCCTCCTCGCTTTTGAGGTCAGTGGTGAAGGCGATGAGGTTTCGGCAAGACCAGGCGCAGACCAGCGGGATGGACGGGCAGTGGCTACTCTTTGAACGCTTATCCCACTCGCAGACGTAGGCCAAGTCCATGGTGCCGGAAAGGTGCGCTGACCGGCCGGAGGGGAGAGAACGTGGCCAGTGGAAGCCTCCGTGAGTCACGTCTGATCCTGGAAGGGAAGCGACAGGACAAGAAAGTGTTTTTTATTAAATAAATAAATAAATAAACACTTATGCTCTGCAAAAGACCAAGTCTCCAGGGGCTTACACATCCCATCATCCTGCGGTTGGTCTTCTTACATGGAAACATGTGTCAGAGACTCCTGCAACATCCCAGTAAAAGGGGGTCTCTTAAACCTTAGGGGTTTAAACCTGGATCCAGCACCAGGGGCTCTGCTAAAGGCCAAGCTGCCAGGGGATTACATGTCCCATCATCCTGTGGTTGGTCTTCTCCCATGGTCGGCCGTGTCAGAGGCACTCGGATCATCCCAGTAAAAGAGATGTCTTAAACCTAGGGGCACAGACCCAGATCCTGCCTCAGGAGATCTGCAAAAGGCCAATCCTCCAGAGGACTATATGTCCCAGCATCCTGTGGTTGGTTTTATCCCTTGGGATGCCTTGTCGGAGGCACCCGAAACATCCCAGTAAAAGGGATGCCTTAAACCTAGGGGTCCAGACCCAGATCCTGCCTCAGGGGTTCTGCAAAAACTCAATCCTCCAGGGATTACATGTCCCATCATCCTTTGGTTGGTCTTCTTATGTGGGAGGTCGCGTCAGAGGCTCCCAGAACATCCCAGTAAAAGGAGTCTCCTAAACCGAGAGGTCGCACCTCAGGATCTCTTCAAAAAGGCCAAGCCCCCAGTGGATTACATGTCCCATCATCCTGTGGTTGGTCTTCTTATGTGTGAGGCCGTGTCAGAGGCTCCCAGAACATCCGAGTAAAAGGGGTCTCTTAAACCTAGCGGTCCAGAGCTAGTCCTGCCCCAGCGAGTTCGTAAAAGACCAAGCCTCCAATGGGTTGTGGATGATGGGACATAGAGTCCGTCATTTCTGAAAGGTGTGTGGGAGGGGAATCCACCAGTCTCAGCGCCTACAGGGCGAAATATCCTTTAAAAGCAGAAGAGGAAGGAGGGGGGGGAACATGGCAACCGCAGCTCTCCAGTCGGTAAAACTCGCCTTCCGATTAATTCTCTTTCAATAAAAGTGCAATTATCCTTACCCAGCTCCCGTGCAACATCTCGGTCCGTTCTGCGCCTGCGCAGAGGGCCTGCCCTGGCCTCAAGCCCCCTTTTCTCTCTGTGGCTGTCCAAAAGAAGTGCCTGCTATAAATATAATGAAAACAAAAATAAAAACACATATATTCGCTTATTATAATAATATTTAAATAAGTTGAATAATAATAATTTTTAATAATATAGAAATATATTTTTATTATATTTATGTGTGTGGATATATAATTAAATAAACAATATATAAAATAATTAAATATAATTTCAACCCTGAGTAATCTCTGACGAAAAACGAACCATAAAATATAAATATATCAAGACACACATGTGTGGGTGTGTTTATAGATGGATGGATGGATGGATGGATAGAATTACATTAATGCTAGATAGGTAGGTAGGTAGATAGAATTACATTAATGATAGACAGACAGACAGAATTACATTAATGACAGACAGCTAGATAAACTCCCTTTTAAGATAGAAGTCTATTCTCTGTGCTAAAATGTGATTCTTTCAGTGGCAGAATTCAACCCATTTTTTTCATTTGGGGATCAGGCAGTTTCAAAGACAAACCCTTTGCCTATGAAGACCCCGCCAGAGAGGGAACATCGGGGGAGGGAGGCTCAATTTGCATATGGGATTTCCCATCATGCACTGCCAGATGAATTCCTGAAAGGGTAACGGATCTGTGCGTGTGAGAGAAAATCCTGTTCGATTTAGTTTTTATAAGATTTTAAGGGTACCTTCACACGAAGCACCTCAAACGCGATTGGAAGAAGGTGAAAAAGTTGGGGCGCACGGACGCTGTCGTATCCGATTCCAGGGTTCAGTGCTCGTCTCTTTCAAAGCCGAAGAGCCAGCGCTGTCTGCGTTTGCAGACGTTTCCGTGGTCATGTGGCAGGCATGACTAGACACCGGAGTGCACGGAACGCTGCTTATCTTCCCACCGAAGTGGCCCCTATTGATCTACTTGCAATTTCTTGCTTTCGAACATCTTAGTTGGCAGGAGCTGGGACAGAGACGGGAGCTCACTCCGTCCTGCAGTACTCGGGAAAAGAACTGCTGACCTCCCACCTTCCACTTATCCACTTGAACCACTGCTTTGCATATATCTGAGAATAAATAGAAGAGAACAGCAAAAAATATTGTGGCACCTTAAAGACTGCAGCGGCTCAAGTGACTAAGACGCTGACTGGAAGGCGGCAGGTCAGCAGTTCGGAACCTGGGTGCTGCATGACGGAGTGAGCGTCCGTCCTCTGTCCCAGCTCCTGCCAACCTAGCTGTTCGAAAGCAAGACATTGTCAACAGCGTTCCGTGCACTCTATCTATCTATAGTCATGCTTGCCACATGACCACAGAAAAGTCTGCAGAAGCAGACAGCGTTGGCTTTTCAGCTATGAAACGGAGATGAGCACTGAACCCTAGAGTCGGATACGACTGGCTTCCGAGCAAGGGAAACCTTTCCCTAAAGACGTTTCTTACAGAGAAAATTGCTTCAACCCAGTGGTGGCGAACCTATAGCACACATGCCAGAGGTAGCACTTGGTGCCCTCCCTGTAGGTATCCATGAAGTCGCCCCAGCACAGAATTTGCCCCACCCCTCGGCCCAGCAGCCCAATGGGGTGCTTCCTCCCTCCCCCAGCACAGTTTGCCCCACCCCTCTGCCCAGCAGCCCAATGGGAGCGCTTCCTCCTCCAGCACCGTTTGCCCCACCCATCCACCCAGCAGCCCAATGGGAGCGCTTCCTCCCTCCCGTTGCCATGCTGGCACTTAGCGATAAATAAGTGGTTTTGGGGTTGCAGTTCGGGCACTCGGTCTCTAAAAGGTTTGCCATCACTGCTTTTAACCCAATTTCCCATAGGAATGCATTGAAAACAGAAACAGTTTTCCATTGAAAACCATTCGTTCCAGGGGGAAATTCCAAAAACGTAGCCACTTTTCTCTATGGATTTCCTTTTGTGATGCAATGTTTATGTTAACCGAGCCATTTGTTAACCGTGGTTCCACTGTATTTAATTTTTGAAGTGGCAGCCTTGTTAGTCTGTGTGAGCATATCAGAGAGTAAGCAAAATAAAGGTCAAGGGTCGTGCTTGCTTGAAAGCCAGTCGTATCTGCCTCGGGTTCAGTGCTGATCTCTGTTTCATAGCCGAAGAGCCAGCGGTCTCTGCTTCTGCAGACGTTTCCGTGGCCATGTGGCAGGCATGACGGAGTGCACGGAGCACTGTTTGCCTTCCCACCGAAGTGGTCCCTATTCATCTACTTGCAATTTTTCGCAATTTCAAACTGCTGGGTTGGCAGGAGCTGGGACAGAGACGGGTGCTCACTCCTGTCATGCAGTACTTGGGAATCGAACTCCGACCTTCCAGTCAGCAAGGTCAGCGTCGTGTGGATATTCCCAAAGGCCTTTGGCAAACTCTGTCGGAAAAGCAGAAGGTTAAAATCTGGGACATGTAACTAGCTATAAGGGGCTCAGCTGGCTTAGTGGTTAAGACGCTGAACTTGACCACTGGAAGTTCGGCAGGTCAGCAGTTCGAGACCCGAGTTGCGCTCGAGGGATTTCACCGTTTCAGATGTGGGGTATTCTGCTCACTGCCACATGGGGGCAGCAGAGGCAAAGGTCTGAAGCCACCCCTAGCAGGATGCTTCAATATGGTTTTGACCATGATCCCTAACAGGTAAATTTTACATCGAAATTTCAGTTCCTTAGGGGTTGAGGTGCTGAGCTTGAGACCTGGAAGATCAGTGGGTCAGCTGTTTGAGACCCAAGTGCTGCATGACGGAGTGAATGCCTGTCCTCTGGTCCCAGCTCCTGCCAACCTAGCAGTTTGAAATAGCAAGACATTTGCAAGTCGATAAACAGGTGCTGCTTTGGCAGGAAATGTAACAGCATTCCCTGCACTCATGCCAACCTAGCAGTTTGAAATTGCAAGAAATTTGCAAGGCAGTAAACAGGTACTGCTTTGGCAGGAAAGGTAACAATGTCCTGGGAGCTAATCATGCCTGCCACATGGTCAAGTTAATTAGCTTTCTGCTCCTCCCCCCCCCCAACAATACTGGCTCCTCATCTTACTGATCTGAGAAGGATGGAAGTGGCCGAGTTGACCTTGATCTCCTAGCCAGGATCGAACTCACAACGGTCTGGTTGCAAAGAGATCAATTTTTAACGCCTGCCCTGCCACAGCACCATAATTTAAGCCAGCGAAGAGAAACTCCCCCAGCAATCAAGATAAGAGCAAAAGGGTTGTCGGTCTGTGAGGCTATGCATCAACACTTACAGTAACATAACAGGACGCCAAACATGAAATGCTAATCTTGATCATTGAGGAAGATAGAGATCTACTCAAAACACACAAAAAATATAATATATCACAAGGTGTTTTCATCTGCTGCCACACTAGAGGTGTCTTCGCTTCTGTTCTGAGAAACTGACATCGTAACCGCACATTGAAGAGTTCCCACCGCCGATCGGAGATAAGTAAAGCAAAAACGGGTGCTTTACTTTCCCGAGACCGTGCATTGTGTGGCATACACTTGAGTGGATGTTTGCGACGATCAAAGCAAACCCCGATTGCCCGGTATTGCCTTTTAATGTTTGCAAAGGTCTTGAAGACTCCCAGAAAGCAATTTGCCCCAGAAAGGCCACCTTAGCATGGTTGTGAGACCGTAGAGGGTAGAGTTGCCATAATTCTCTCTCACAAAACCGGGACAAAAGTATACTTGACAAAAACGGGCGAGTTATCTACAAAATAGCCTTTAAAAAAACATAATATAATGACAGCTATAAAACACTTACACATTAAATATATCAATACATAAATGAATTTATTTACAACAGTTAATTCTTACTATAAGATGATCTGTTGTACCTCTGAGAAGTCGCGTCGCAGCCAACTCTTAACGTCCTCAGTTCCAGGAAACACACTGGTCACACTTATTATTATTATTTGAATGGTGTGTTATAATACACAATCAGTAAGTTTTAAAAATCTGGGACTTTAACATGCTTTTTATTGAACTGGCCAGGACAATTTTTCTAACCTTGAATCCAGGACAATCCCGGTTTTTCGGGATGTACGGCAACCCTAGTGGAGGGAAATGAATGCTTTTGTCTGTTGGCAATTTCCTGATAGACTGGTAGCATGCAACTTGAAGAACCAAGATCCCACCCCCCACCCCGCCCCGAATGTTTAAATTTCTGAACTGTTTGGAAAACAAGTCGTACCTTAATGTAGAAAGAGAAATTAGAGTGGGTCTATAGGAGGGCCAGATCGGAGGAAATGAGGCCAATGGTGTGATGTGGCAGCACAAAAGGCCAACACATGGGATGCCATGAAGTCGACGTTTAGAGGGAATGTATTGAATTGGTACCTAAACCTGTGATGGCAAACCTTGGGCACTCCAGGTGTTCTTGGACTTCAATTCCCAGAAGCGTATGCGCAGTAAACCCATTTGTGTGGATTGACAGAGACTTGGGCTTCTGGGAATTGAAGTCCAAGAACACCCGGAGTGCCCAAGGTTCACCATCAGGGGTCTAGACCGGGGTTTCCAACCTTTTCAAGTCAGAAGCCGGGTCACACTCTTTCAGTCAGCTTTGAGGGCCGGACGGCCATTTTGCACTGCCTGCACGATGGGGAGTGTGGTGGCCATTTTGTCCCAACAGCTTCAAAGGGTCAGCCATTTTGTTTCTCAAATGCCCTTGGATCTGGTCCACGGATCTGATCCATGGGCCTTAGGTTGGTAACCCCTGGTCTAGACTGTTAGAGCAGTATAACAGTGGAACCAATATTACTTCGAGAGGGGGTGAGCGCTCCAACCCTGGAAGCATTCTAGAGAAAATTGGACAACCAGCTTCAGATCTGCTTTAATTTGGATTCTTGTATTGAGCAGCAGTTTGGACTGGGTGGCCTTAGAGGACTCCTTTCCAACTCAGTTATTCTATGTTTCTATATCTGCTTTAATTCTGTGTCTAGTCATGCCTGCCACGTGACCACGGAAACATCTGCAAACGCTGGGCTGTAAACGGAGAATGAGCACCGAGCCCTAGAGTCGGACACGACTGGCTTTCGAGCAAGGGAGACCCTTTCACTTTGCTAAAATTAACAGAGGATTTTAAAGCCGGTGTCCTCAGGTGGAAAGCACATTGCCGGCAACAGCTATTCAACAGCTTTTCCCCAATCCACTGTTCGTCCATTGTGTCCCTTGACCAGGGTTATTATATATACGGCTCCTAAAAATATATCCGCCCCGATAGGATGAACAAACCTCCGTCATGTCCCTTTCCCCAGCCAATGACAAAGGGCCACTTCCTGCCTCGCGAAAGATGTTTCCTGTTGATAGTGCGGAAAAGGTCAGGTGTTTAGTGGCACTTGACCTTGCTAACCTGAGCAACCGCATTTGCAAATCCCAGCACACTTTATTCACAATTCATGACATTTCTCTGCCTTTGGGCAAAGTAGAGCCCAATTTTTCCTATAATATAACAGTAGCTTAAGAAAGGGGATTGGGACCGCTGTGGCTTAGTGGTTAAGATGCTGAGTTTGATGATTGGAAGGTTCGAGACCCGAGAGCTGCACGACAGAGTGAGCAGCCGTGGTCTGTCCCAGTGCCTACTAACCTAGCAGTTTGTAAGGGGGGAAATTGCAAGTAAATAAACAGGTACTACTTCAGCAGGGAGGGTAACAGCATTCTGTGAGCTCTTGACAACCTAGCAGTTAGAAAGCAAAACTTTTGCAAGTAGATAAACAGGTGGTTGGGGGTTCGGCAGGAAAAGTTACAGTGTTCCGTGAGTTCCTGACAACCTAGCAGTTAGAAATCAAAACATTTGCAAGTAGATAAACAAGTACCGCTTTGGCAGGAAAGGTAACAGCATTCCTTGAACTCCTGACAACCTAACAGTTTGAAAGCAAAAAAATTGCAAGTAGATAAAGAGGTACCATTTTTTGTTTTTTTGTATTTGAATGCATTTTTGATTGTTTGTATTTTCTGAAAAATTAATAAAAATATATATTTTAAAAGATAAGTAGGTACCATTTAAGCAGGAAAGTAACAGCGTTCTGTGCGCTCTTGACAACCTAGCAGTTAGAAAGCAAAACATTTGCAAGTAGATAAACAAGTACCGCTTTGGCAAGAAACGTAACAGTCGTTCCGTGCGCTCCTGACAACCTAGCAGTTTGAAAGCAAGAAAATTGCACGCAAATAGGTACCACTTAAGCGGGAAAAGTAACAGTGTTCCGTACGCTCCTGGCAATCTAGCAGTTTGAAAGCAAAAACTTTTGCAAGTAGATAAACAGGTACTGATTCGGCAGGAAAGGTAACAGCATTCTGGCATCTAGTCATGCCTGCCACATGGCCATGGAAATGTCTGCAGACACAGGCAAGCAATGGTTCTTGGGCTGTAAACGGAGACAAACACCGAATCCTAGAAATGGATATGATTGGATTTGGAGCAAGGGCGGACATGATGTTCACAAAGAAATACTCTTCTTTTTATCAAACTGATTCAGAAACCTTGACAGGAGCCCCAAATCCTCTTTCTTGGGAACGAGGGCATCATCCTTTACTGTTCTACCCTGTGAACCCCCAACCACAGAGTTACACCTCAGGGAAAACAAACCAGAAACAAACAAACAAAAATCAAGGCGGAAATAGCCAAATAATACCGTTTTTTTGGCCTACAAGGGCTTCAGTTTCAAAACCACTCAAGAGCCAAGGTACGAAACCTGCGGCTCTCCACAGCCATCTGAGGTTTACTGATCGACTGTTATGCTAATAACAAGTCTTTAGAAAGATAAACCACAGAGAGAGAGGCTCCCTCGGCTCAATAATGTGCAGCCGAACAAGGGCAGCATCAAGACTTATAGCAGTCTTGAATCTTCTTCTTCCGTGTCCCGATCCAACCCTGGACTGCCCAAATGAAGCCACTTTCTTGGCTTGGGCATTGGCCAAACTCAAGTCTTCATCGATGCCTGTTTCTGGTTTTTCTTCTTCCTTGTCCTGTTGAAACCATGGACTGCTAAAATGAATCTACTTTCTTGGCTTGGGCGTTGGCCAAACTCAAGTCCTCTTTGGTGGATGTTTCTGGTTCTTCTTCCATGTCCTGATCAAACCCTGGACTGCCCAAATGAAGCCACTTTCTTGTCTTGGGCGTTGGCCAAACTCAAGTCTTCATCGGTGCCTGTTTCTGGTTTTTCTTCTTCCGTGTCCTTTTAAACCATGGACTGCTAAAATGAAGCTATTTTCTTGGCTTGGGCGTTGGCCAAACTCAAGTCCTCTTTGGTGGATGTTTCTGGTTCTTCTTCCATGTCCCGATCAAACCCTGGACTGCCCAAATGAAGCCACTTTCTTGGCTTGGGCGTTGGCCAAACTCAAGTCTTCATCGGTGCCTGTTTCTGGTTTTTCTTCTTCCGTGTCCTGTTGAAACTATGGACTGCTAAAATGAAGCTACTTTCTTGGCTCCGGCGTTGGCCAAACTCAAGTCTTCTTTGGTGGATGTTTCTGGTTCTTCTTCCATGTCCTGATCAAATCCTGAACTGCCCAGATGAAGCCATGTTCTTGGCTTCATCGTTGACCAAACTCAAGTCCTCATCGGTGCATGTTTCTGGCAGTCATCGGCAGACCAGTAAATGATCCAGATTCTGCATCTCTCCACATTCACACAGCGTGTTGCTCTCCACCAGCAGCCCCCATTTGAGCCTGTTGGTCTTGCATTTAGGGAGTCCGACCCTCAGCCTATTCAGGGTCCTCCCAATGACGTAGGGGAGGTTGAGTTCCTCAGCCAGATCCTCCTCTAATGTCATTCCTTGTCCAGTGAGCTCCTTCCTCCAGCTTCTAATTTGGTTTTGCTCTTGCGTACCCTTCAAGAGTGTTTGTTCTTGCCATAAAGCTCTTCCTGGATCTGAGTCAGTGGACTTGAGGCTCATCTCTGTTCAGAGGGTGTCGAGGGTCCTTCTCTTGCTTAGTTCTCTCAGCCTCCGCTGCTCCTTCTCTCCTGATCTCAGGTGGAGTCATACCAACAGGAGGGTCTATTTTCTCCACTGGTGTAGATTTGAGGCATCCTGTCACTCTACTCCTTTAATCTTTGCCTTTTGTGTCCCCATCAGCTTCAGCAGGAAAGGTTACAGCAATCTGTGCACTCCTGCCAACCTAGCAGTTCAAAGGGGCTGTGGTGGCTCAAGCTTGCCTTGTTAGCTGGAAGGCCGGCAAGTCGGCAGTTCGAGACCCGGGTACTGCACGACAGATTGAGCACCCGTCGTCTGTCCCAGCTCTTGGGGACACGAAAGGAGCCTCATTCGGGCATCCCCAGAGCGGAGTTTCTTCTTCAAAAATCCTTTCCACCCAGAATAATTTTGGACACGAAATTATTATTACTACCAGTTTAAAAAAATTGCAAGTATATTCAATTCAATTTTATTTGCAGTCCATGACCAGCATAACAAGAACACAAACACATAAACACTACATCCTAAGCTAGACTGGACAGAGGCAATTAAAAAAAAACCTAGTAAAGGTTTCCCTTGCTTGAAAGCCAGTGGGGCTTCTTCTAGCCACTTGAGCCACCGCAGTCCTTGACCGTTACTTTCCCCTTTATCTTCACAAAGCGTTGAAAGAATCATGCAGACCAAAAGCCCAAGAAAACCTTCAACATCTTTGCAAAAGAGGCTCTCCTCCGAGTATTTACCCAGTTGGCTCCGTTCAGCCCGACGCAGACTCGCCAAACCATTGCGCATAAAAATACGGCTCCCTCCGTAATTCTCCACTGAAATAAAAAGATCAACTATTTCTGGCAGGTTTCCTGTGGCTTTCTGAACTGTTTCTGGCATGCTAAAAATGGTCGGCCCCATTCTGAAACCAGCACAATTTCTGTCTTTCTCTTGCCTGCCACAGGTTGTGGTATGCGCTGCCATTAAAGCCTGTTATTGTATGTGCTGGAAATTAAAGCACGCCGTCTGTTCTTGGGAGGAACCTCCTGTTTGCTCAAAGTGCTCGAGTTTAAGGGAAAACCCAGCTCAAAATTGGTAGAGCTCAACCTGCCCAAATAAAGCCACTTTCTTGGATTTGGCGTTCGCCAAACTCAAGTCCTCATCGGCACCTGTTTCTGGTTCTTCTTCCTCCGTGTCCGATCAAACCCTGGACTGCCCAAACGAAGCCACTTTCTTGGTTCTGGCGTTGGCCAAACTCAAGTCCTCATCGGCCCAAGTTTCTGTTTCTTTCATGTCCCGATCAGATGCCGTTACCTTTCCAGCTGAAGCGGTACCTGTTTATCGACTTGTAAATTTCTTGCTTTCGAACGGCTACTGTAGGTTGGCAGGAGCTGGGAGCAGAGGACGGGCACTTACTCCGTCGCACAGCACTCGGGTCTCAAACTGCTGACTTTCTGACCTTCCGCTCGTCAAGTTCGGCATCTTAACCATTAGGCCACCACAGTCCATTAACCTCATTAGCAAATGTTTAATGCTAGGTATTTGTCTTACATTCATCTACTACCCATTTGCAATTCAACAGGACGAAGTTTCACAACTAATCTGAAAACAACCAGAAACCATCTGCTATTACCAGTTGTAAATAAGCCACACTGATTGATTGGCTGGTTGATTTATTCGATTTGTATGCTGCCCACTCAGTATACGCCGACTCAGGGCGGCTCACAAAAATCACAACATATCAAAAATTACAATACAATAATAATAAAAAAGTATATACTGATTTGTATACTTGCCTGTTGTGCTAACCCTTCTGTACCTTGATGTGTATAAATTGATGCCATGTAGTCTCACTCTTAGGTCTGACGAAGTAGACTCGATCCACGCAAGCCCACATTAAAAACACAGCTATGAGTCTTTAAAGTGCCACAACATTTTTTGTTTCGTTTACTCTCAAATTTGCCTGAATCGGTTAATAAAATGGACAGAATGGACTCGACCCACAAAGGTAAAAGGTCAAGGTTTCCCTTGCTCGAAAACCAGTTGTATCCGACTCTAGGGTTCGGTGCTCATCTCCATTTGCAGCCCTAGAGCCATCGCTGTTCTGCACCAGCAGACATTTCTGTGGTCATGTGGCAGGCATGACTAGATGCCAGAACGCTGTTACCTTTCCTGATAAAGCAATTCCTACTAATCTGTTTGCAAATTTCTTGCTTTCGAACTGCTAGGTTGACAGGAGCCAGGACAGATGATGGGAAGCTCACTCCGTTGTGCAGCACTCAGGTCTCAAACTGCTGACCTGCCAAGTGTCAAGTTCAGCGTCTTTACCACTAAGCCACCGCAGTCCCTTCGACCCACGAAAGCTCATGTTAAAAACCCAGCCGTGCGTCTTTAAAGTGCCACTATGTTTTTTCGCTTTTTCTTTTGTTTACTCTCTAGATACACTTGAATCGGTGGATAAAGTGGACGGAGTTGGACTTGACCCGCAAAAGCTCACATTAAAACCACAGCAGTGAGTTAGCCTTTAAAGCAGGGGTCCCCAACCTTTTCAAGCCGGGGGCCGGGTCACGCTCTCTCAGTCAGCTTTGAGAGCCGGACGGTCATTTTGCCCTGCCTGCATAATGGGGAGAGGGGTGTGTGTGGCCATTTTGTCCCAACAGCTTCAAAGGGCGTGGCCATTTATTTCTTGAATGTCCTTGGAGGGGTGGGATGGGCCACATGAAATGGCACAGTGGGCAAGGTCCGGCCCACAGGCCTTAGGTTTCGAACCCCTGCTTTAAAGCACCGTAGTGGCACAGCAGTTAAAACTGCTATCCTGCAACCCCAAAGGTTGTGAGTTTGATCCTGATGCGGGGGCTCAAGGTCGACTCAGCCTTCCATCCTTCTGAGGCCGGTGAAGTGAGTCCCCAGCATGTTTGGGTGCCCACCCCAAAATAATAATAATAATATGCTAATCAATTTGTGAACCACAGAGTGCACTAAGTGCTATAGCAGGGATTCTCAACCTGCGGCCTGTGGGCAGGATGCGGCCCACAGCACCATTTCATGTGGCCCCACAACTGCCTCCACCACACTCGGAAGTGCTATGCGGTGGAGGAAGGGCAAAATGACCATCCTGCCCCAGAAGCTGTCTGAGGGAGCATGACCCGGCCCCCCCGGCTTAGAAAGGCTGAGAACTCCTGCACTATTGGGTGGTATATAAATGTGATTTCTTTACTTTAGTTTACTCTCTGATTCGATTAGTAAAGGCTCCTGGATGGTAGATACTGGAGCCCGGCTATTTCTTCTCTTTAGTTAAACATGTACATTCTCTCTATCTCTTTCTACCAGCAGGGAAAGTCCTGGTTCCCCATCTACGGGTACTGGAGTAACGCAGGGCTTCGCTCCGGAGTGAGTACCGTCCGACATAGGCTGCCAGAGCGAATGTGAGCAAGCAAAGATAATTCACTCCAGGCCTTTATATACCCAAGTTATTTTTAACCCAAGCTTCTCCTCCTGATATTTCCTCTCTCAGGCGTTCAGGAAACCCAGCTTTGGCGATGCTTCCTGTGAACACGCGGGCACACACAACAACTGGAGTGTTTGCGAGGAATGAGAGGGGGGGGGGAGAGAAGAGAAAGCTGGCATTTTCTCAGGCTTGGGCACATATCCTTTGAAAGATTCAAAAAGACCGTGGTTTCGTCTTGCAAAAGGCCGTGCTGGGGGGGGGGGCACATCTGGAGGGTCAAATAATTGACCAGGGGAACTCAAAGGCTTTCAGCTGTTGAGGAATTCACTTCCCCAAGGACGGATCGCCTATAACAAGAGTTCTCAACCTGTTTAAGCCAGGGGCCAGGTCATGCTCCCTCGGGCAGCTTCAGGGGCCCAACGGCCATTTTGGCCTTCCTCTACCACATGGCACTTCCGGGTGCAGTGGAGACAGTGGTGAGCCACTTGAAATGGCACTGTGGGCCGCATTCGGTTGAGAATCCCTGGCCTATAATGTCCAGAATCGGGCTTTTCCCCTGCTCTCCAAAGCACCAGAAGACAGCTGGGTTAGGAAGGTGGGCAAGATTGAGTTCCTAGCACCGGAAGGGAGCACTAACAGCCCTGGTGGCACAGGGATTGAAAACTCCTGCCCTGCAGTCAGAACGTTGTGAGTTCGATTCTGACGGGAAAACAACGTTGATTCAGTTTCTTGCGTCTTACCAAAGTCATCAAACTGCATGTTAATGAGGGCAAAAATGCTAATTAACTTGTGAACCGCATAGAGCAGTTCTCAACCTTTTTAAGCCAGGGGGCCAAGTCACACTCCCTCGGACAGCTTCGATCGGCAATTTTGCCCTTCCTCCACCAAATGGTACTTCCTGGTGTGGTAGAGGCAGTGGAAGGGGGACGCATGAAATGATGCTGTGGGCCACATCCGGCCCATGGGCCACAGGTTGAGAATCCCTGGCCTAGAGAGTTCACGAAGCACTAGGGCTAACCTAATTGTTGTTGCTATTTTCATGTTTTCAAGCAACACCCTTTGGGGGAACTGAGAGCATTTCTCACCTTCTCCACTTCCTCATATGTTGGACGTAAAAATAGTCAGAGTTCAGAACGGCCCCCAAAATACGACATATCAGACTATTGTAATCCTTTCAGGCAACTCCTGGAGTTGTCAAATTTGTAAAGGTCACTCTTGCTCGAAAGCCAGATCTTGGAAGCATGGAAGGGGCTGTGTTAACCTTCTGTCCTGTCAGGATTGAACTCTCAATGTTTTGGCTGATTTATATACCTGCCCCAGAGCGTTGACTGGCCTCCCTGGGTGGGTCACAAGTTAATTAGCATTTTGTGCCCCCCATTAACATGTTGGACGACTGAGTCAACCTTGATCCCTCGTCAAGATCTAACTCACAATGTTTTGGCTGCAGGACAGCAGTTTTAACACAAGGGATGTAAACCCATGCCTAAATTATCTGGAAAATTGTTGTGGACAAACTGTGTCCATAGCAGAAGTTGCTCTATCAGTCCTCTGGGAATAAATGGCCAATATTCTTTATTCATTGATGTCGTCTGACCGTATCAGGTTAAAATGTGATAAAATACATTTGATAAAATAGGATTTTACCACGATCCTGCTCTGTTCATAGAGTAGACCCTACTGTCAGTGACTCAATACGGAGTGCCAGGCAGCAGTTAATTAACCTAATCCCCTTGGGACGAACAGCCTTGGGTGCCAAAGTCCACGGGGAAGGAAGGGTGAGGATCCCCAAATGGATTAAATCCCACTGGAGTCCTTCTGGATGGAGGGCGGCAGCTTCATTCATCCATCCTGGCCTGAGGATGATGATGAGGACGTTGGGTGCCGAAAGGGTTCAGGACCAGAAAAGGACTTGTGGAAGTGGCTCCGTGGTACGATGGGTGTCACGCTGCAATGCGGAAGGCCAATGGAAGACAAAACTGCATTAGTGTATGGTTCCCAGGACAATCTTCATGGCTGATTGCCATTGATGGAGAGTCAATATTTGGAATCAGATATGGAACAAGGAGGAGGAGACGAAGGAGAAAGAGAGAGAGAAAGAGAAAGAGAAAGAAAGAAGCAGGTGAATTCATAGACAGACAGACAGATAGACAGAATTATATCAAATAGAAAGAAAGAAAGAAGTGATTTTGTTTTTGCCAGTCCATGGTTTGATTGGGACACGAAAGGAGAAAAGAGAAAGAAGGAGGAGGAGGAGGAGGGAAAGAAAGAGGCTTTGTTTTTGCCAGTCCAGGGTTTGATCTGACACGAAAGAAGAAGGAGAAAAGAGATAGAAGGAGAAAGGAGGAGGAGGAGGAGAGGAGGAGGAGGAGGGAAAGAAAGAAAGAGGCTCTGTTTTGGCCAGTCCAGGGTTTGATTGGACAAGAAAGAAAGAAGGAAAGAAAGAAAGAAGAAAGTGGTTTTGTTTTTGCTAGTCCAGGGTTTGATCAGACACGAAAGAAGGAGAAAAGAGATAGAAGGAGAAAGAAGAAGAAGTAGAAAGAGGAGGAGGGAAAGAAAGAGGCTTCGTTTTTGCTAGTCCAGGGTTATGCTGGGGACACGAAAGATGATGAGCCTCGCGAGTCCCTAAAGCCAGAGCGCGTGCCCGGGCGCTCTGCACTCGCTCAGAGAAACCCTGCGCCGGTGGGAGAGCGAACCAGAGCGCCGGCGTTTGCCGAGTCCTCCTCTCTCTGCTTTCTGCCGCCGCCTTCCTTTTATAGCGGGTCTAAATTTAGGCCGGCCCGGCCGGGCGGAGCCGCAGCCGATCCGATCCGAGCCTGCCCGCCTGCCTTTGGCCGCCGGTTGGCGGCCCGCCTTTCCCCGGGACGCGTTTCCTGCGCGGGCGCCCATTGGCCCGGCCGGAGGCTAGAAAAGGGGTCCGACGGGACGGGCGGCCAAAAGCCTGGACCGACCGACGGGCAGACAGAGAAGAAGCCGAGATGGCCGTCCCGATCCCGGCCACCAGCCTGCCTTCCTTCGCCTCCTTCTGCAAGGACAGCCGCCCCATGGCCGCCCCGCAAGTAAGTGCGCCGAGCATTGCACTCTGTACGCGCTCAGAGGCACGGACTCGGGTCCCTCGGGCGGCCCCGTCTCTGGCTTGTCTTAAACACCGGCGGGAAAAGAGGAGGAGGAGGAGGGATCGGGGGCACCCCCCCCCAAAAAAAATATATATATATCCCCAGATCCGGATTATATTGCAAGTAGATAAATAGGGACCACTTCGGTGGGAAGGTAAACAGCGTTCCGGTGTGTCTAGGCATGCCTGCCACATGACCACGGAAACGTCTGCAGACGCAGACAGCGCTGGCTCTTTGGCTATGAAACAGATGAGCACTGAACCCTAGAGTCGGATACGACTGGCTTTCGAGCAAGGGTAACCTTTACCTTTTCTACTCTGATCAGAGGCATCAGGAGGGATGCGGAGCCCACCAGGTCCAGCTTGCCCAAAGGGTCTGCACACCTGGCTCTCCAGATGTTATTGGACTACAATTCCCTGAAGTCCAAGTCAGCACTCCTGCTGATCAACATCTGCAACATCCAACAACATCTGGAGAGCCAAGTTTGCGGACCTTGATCTAGATCTCAGACTTTGTCCATCTAAACCTAGGTTCCTCAAACTTGGCTCTCCAACTGTTCTTGGGCTTCAATCCCAGAAGCCCAAGCCAGCACAACTGTTGACCGGGGCCTTCTGGGAATTGAAGTTCAAGAACAGCTGGCGAGCCAAGATTTGCCATCGCTGTCATAGGTACTCAAAAATAGCTCTCCAGATGTTCTTGGATTTAAACTCCCAGAAGCCCTGATCTGCAGGTTTGTTGATTTGGGCTTCTGGGAATTGAAGTCCAAGAACACCTGGAGCGCCCAGGTTGGTCACCTGGTCTGTAAACTTTGTTCTCCAGGTGTTCTCGGACTTCAGTTTCCCAGAAGCCCTGATCAGCTTCAGTTCCTTGAGACTTCTGGTCGGGATTGAGCTCACAACGTTCTGACTGCAAATACAGCAATTTAACCCTTGTGCCACCAGGGCTCTATAAGGACAGGTGGCTTTACCTGTAACTGTTCTTCTTTGTGGTTCCCTGTGAGTCCACATCTGCGGGCAACAAACCCATTCATGTGGATTCACGGAGACCACGAAGAAGAACTGGATAAGAGCGTAGTAGGGCCAAAAATAGACATTGTAGATAGCCCATCATTAGAACATGGTTATATTTCTAAATTGTTATATTTCACAAGGATTGTTGTTAAAATTTGTTGCATCCAACAAGGATACACAGCAGTTGTCCAGGTTGGCTTTTCTGACCCCGGGGCGGTCATTCCCATTGTGGGGAGGAGGATGTGTCGGACCCCCTGCAGGCCCACTTTCTTGGGGGGAACCTAACCCGCATGCTGGTCCTTTCATCCATCCATCTGGGGTTCCCAAATTTGCCGCTTACCCTGTCTGATGGCCGCTTTTCTCCCTTACAGCTCTGGTCCTGTGGCCTGGAGGCCTCACTGCCCCCCTGCGGCCACTGTCCCTTGCCAGACACCCGGTCCGGCCTGGACTTTCTCGACAACGACCACGACGAAGACCTCAACAGCGTCCTTGAACTCATCCTCTCCATGGGGGACGGGGCTTTCCGGGGAGATTATCCGGGCCCTACCGAATTCTTCTTCCCCCCGGCTGGAGATTACGGCCCCGTCCACTATGGCCCCCCGGCGGGACTGACTGCCACCCTGCTGCCGGAAAGCTACGGCTTCCCCGACGGACGCTTCACCGGCTTGAAGCCTGAGGTCAAGCTGGAGGTCAGCCCATCCGCGTGCGCTTCAACTGGGCCTGAGACTCCCCCGCTCAGCCCAGATGGCCTCCCATCATCCTACACGAGCCCCCCGGGGTCATACCTGTCGGCCGGCTTCAGCCTCTTTGAGGACAACCTGGCCTCTGCCCCGAGGAACCTGCTTACGCCGCCCGCCTCGCCACTGGAACTGAAACCCAAGCGGGGGCGCCGGGCCTGGCCCCGGAAGCGCACCGCCACCCACACCTGTACCTACGTGGGCTGCGGGAAGACTTACACCAAGAGCTCGCACCTGAAAGCCCACCTGAGGACCCACACAGGTAAGCAGGCAGGCAGGTGGTGCAGATGTTCCTGGGAGAGAGGGAGTGGCGAAAAAGGCTGCCTGGGTGACCAAACAAAGTTTAGAATGGCTTGGTTCCCTTTGGGTAGTTTGTTAGTACTGTTTGTTCCAAAGGGACACCGGAGGGTCATCTTGCCCAACCCACTCTATAGGTCAAGGTTAAGGTCTCCCTGGTTCAAAAGCCAGTTGTGTCCGACTCTAGCGGTCGGTGGTCGGTGCTTATCTCTGTTTACAGCTGTCTATGTCTGCAGACGTTTCTGTGGTCACATGGCAGGCAGGAATATATACTGGAATGCTGTTACCTTCCCTGTTGAAGAGGTACCTGTTTATTGACTTGCAATCCCCCCGTCCCCCTGTTTTCGAACTGCTAAGTTAGTAGGAGCTGGGATAGACTGCCTGCCACATGTCCACGGAAACGTCTGGGTAGTAAACCAAGATGAGCACCGAATCCTAGAGTTGGATACAACTGGCTTTCGAGCAAGGGAGACTTTGAAATGAGAAAAAGATGCCAGGTTGGTTCTTCACTTAACTGTGTTTCCCAAACTCTGGTTCCCAGAAGGCTCAGTCAATTCCCCCAAAGCACTGATTGCCCAATTGACTGACTGAGCCTTCTGGGAACTGAAGTCACTGTGGAACTGGGCCCCCACAGTGTGATTAGATAGATAGATACAGTAGATAGATAGATAGGCACAGAGAGATTAAGAGAGCGTATCTCAACCTTTGGTTCTTGGACTTCAATTCCCAGAAGTCTGTCAATTTGTCAAAGCATTGATCACCCAATGGACTGACTGAGGCTTCTGAAAATTGGTAGTCCCTCTGTGGGGCCTGGGCCCCACCTTGGAAACCAACGTTCTAAATCAACAACCACAATTCTTACCCACAGCCTCTGGCTACCTTTCAGAACAAAGAATGGACTTTCATGTCTGCTCATGAAATGAGTCTCCTGGACACAACCTCTTCCTTCTCAACATTACATTGTAGATCAGTGTTTCCCAACCTTTGGTTCTTGGACTTCAATTCCCAGAAGCCTCAATCAATTTCCCCAAAGCACTGATCAGCCAACGGACTGACTGAGGTTTTTGGGAATTGAAATCTCCCTGTGAGGCCTGGCCCCCATCTTGGGAACCCCTGAGCTAGACAAATGTTTCCCAACTTTGGTTCTTGGACTTCAATTCCCTGACGCCGAAGTCAATTCCCCCAAAACACGGATCAGCCAATGGACTGGAATGAGGCTTCCAGGGAACTGAAGTCTTACTTCAGGTGGGGCCTGGGACTCAACTTGGGAACCCCCGGCTTAACACCACCCTGTCTTTTTCCTTTGCCCAGGGGAGAAGCCTTACCACTGCAACTGGGATGGTTGTGGGTGGAAGTTTGCCCGTTCCGACGAACTGACCCGGCACTACCGGAAGCATACTGGGCACCGGCCTTTCCAGTGTCACCTGTGCGACCGGGCCTTCTCACGTTCTGACCACCTCGCCCTGCATATGAAGAGGCACATGTGAACCCAACAACGAGCCGAGGACCGGAGAGAGGACATTTTTCTCGTACATCTGGTAGCTGGTACTACATCTGTCCGCGCAAGACCGGGACTCCGCGGACAGGCATTGACGCGAGGAAGCGGCTGAATTTCCGGGCTTCCTGAAGAGGCCCTTCAATCCTCGACTGGCCATTCTCGTTGGACACGGGAGAATGGGACTTATTTATGTGTGGCTCTGAACAAGGCAACACAGACAACAGGCTGCTGAAGTGTGTATAAAAAGCTCGGCAGACAACGGCGCGAAG
This sequence comes from Bradypodion pumilum, assembly GCA_035047305.1. NCBI lineage: Eukaryota > Metazoa > Chordata > Lepidosauria > Squamata > Chamaeleonidae > Bradypodion > Bradypodion pumilum. The sequence goes on along the minus strand of JAWDJD010000007.1, from coordinate 40,438,535 downwards.
ACTGGGCAAATGCAAAGTGCAACGGCCGCTACAGCAAAACAATGTTTTTGGAGGGAGGTAGAACATGTTCATTCCATGCACGAGACACAACAGATTCCGTTAACACTCAGCGTGTTTTCTCTGGCATTCTTCTTCTTTCATGTCCCAATCAAACCCTGGACTGCCCAAATCTAAGCCACTTTCTTGGCTTGGGCATTGGCCAACGTCAAGTCCTCATCAGTGCATGTTTCTGGTTCTTCCATGTCTCAATCAAACCCTGGACTGTCCAAATGAAGCCACTTTCTTGGCTTTGGCCAAACTCAAGTCCTTATCAGGCCATGTTTCTTGTTCTTCTTCCGTGTCCTGATCAATCCCTGGACTGTCCAAATGGAGCTACTTTCTTGGCTTGGGTATTGGCCAAACTCAACTGCTCATTGGTGCATTTTTCTGGTTCTTGTGCCTGCCACATGGCCATGGAAATGTCTGCAGACCAGCGCTGGCTTGGGCTGTAAACGGAGGTGAGCACCAAACCCTAGAGTTGGACATGACTGGCTTTTGAAAAAGGGTGTCCTTGACCTTGATCTGGGGAGTCTACAGCTCAAAAACTCACCTTAATTTTTGCCAAGGCCAAGACTTTTTTTAGTCTTTTAAACCTGTCTGATCCGTGCAATACACTCAACAGCTAACCTTGACTGACACTAGGACCCACAAGGCTTGAAGTCTTCTAAAGAAGTGTTAACTTTTAAAGTTATGAAAGCGCGCGTGTAAATACTGTAATATAGTTTTATACAAAACTATTGAGGTTAAAACAGACGGGCGAAAACGAATGTCCATTTTTTGCCTACTTTTTAAAAAACAAATAAAGAAAAAAATCTTATTAAAATTTTTCTAAATAAAAGAATGTTGCTTTCCTTGTAAAAAAAACCCCATTTTTTAAAAGGTTATCATAGCAAGAAGCAAAAGAAAAAAAGGGCTGGTTTTGCTCTTAATGTGTTCTAGGATTTCTACGGTCTCCCTGCCAGATTACACAAACTCCACCACCAAGCAAGTCCCTTTATAGTTCAAAAAAGCCAACCCCAAAGGGTATAATTTGAGTCATTTTTAGTTGACGGGGTGGCTATTTCCGTAGCAAGCTCAGATCTCTTCCAGATGTTCCAATACAGCTGTGGCAGCTGGCAGGCACTTTGGGTATGTGGAGAGGTATTTCTCAAAACTACCAAATGTAAACATGGTAATTTCAGAGATTATGAAGTCATATTTTAGCAACAGAAATGTCTCTTCTTGCCCCAATTGAGCTTATCAGTGCCTTCTCTGGGCGGTTCACGAGTTAATTGGAATTTTGTGCCCTCATTAACACGCTGGGGACTAATTTGCCTAACCTTGGAAGGATAGAGGAAGCTAAGTCAACTTTGAGTCCTGGTCGGGATCAAACTCACAATCTTTTGGCTGCAGGATAGCCATTTTCACCCCTGCGCCACCAGAGCTCCTATTTTACTGGGTTTCCCCCCTCACCGTTTTGGATCGTTCTCAAGTGCCTGGTGAGAAAAGAAATAAGTGGTTTGGGAAACACGGGGACGTTGAGAGGTTGGTAAAAGTCTCTAAGAAATGCCGCTCATTCAACGGGTGCTTTTCAGTTAGCCAAGTAATTTCAGGAGTGGAACGCAGTGGTTCAATATTATCTAGACCAGGGGTTGTTCCCAACCCTTTTAAAGCTGGGGACCGGGTCACTCTCTCAGTCAGCTTCGAGGGCCCTGCCTGCAAAATGGGGGTGCCCATCTTGTCCCAACAGCTTCAAGTGGGTGGCTATTTTGTTTCTCGAATGTCCTTGGAGGGGCGGGGACGGGGACATGAAATGGTGCTATGTGGCCTGCAGGCCTTAGGTTGCGAACTCCTGATGTAGACGATCACACTGTCTAGAAGTGGTGTAAGGCTCCATCAAGTTTCCAATTCCCAATTTAAAAAAATACATGCATTATAATCACAGAATGACTGAGTTGGAAAAGGGTGTCCCATGAGGTCATCCAGTCCAACCCCCTGCTCAATGCAGGAATCCGAATCAAAGCAGATATTCATTCATTCATTCATTCATAGAATGACTGAGTTGGAAAAGGGTGTCCAATGAGTTCATCCAGTCTCAATGTAGGAATCAGAATCAAAGCAGATATCCATCCATCCAATAACTGAGTTGGAAAAGGATGTCCCATGAGGCCATCCAGCTCAACCCCCTGCTCAGTGTAGGAATCAGAATCAAAGCAGATATCCATCCATCCATCCATCCATTCAATAACTGAGTTGGAAAGGGTCCCGTGAGGTCACTCAGTCCAACACCTTGCTCAATGCAGGGATCCCAATCAAAACAGATACAGAATCAAAGAATCCTCGTTAAATACTACAGTCTTCTAATGACAGGCTATCTACAATATCTATTTCTGCCCCTACGCTGCTATCAAGTTCTCAGTGGTTTCTGTGAATCCACATTAATGGGTTTTACTGTGCATTGATGTGGATTCAAAGGGGACCACGAAGAAGAACAACAGTTACAGGTAACCTGTCCTTATAGCACCCTGGTGGTGCAGGGGTTAAAAACTGCTGTCCTGCAGCTAGAATGTCATGAGTTCGATCCCGAAGGGGATCAGGGTTGACCTCAGCCTCTTAACCCCCAAACAACTGGCTTAGGAATGGATTATGTTTTCGTATTTATTTCTTTATTTTGACGGATCAGTTCCTTTTCAAAAAGCCAGCTGGTTGGGAAGCGGAGAAAAGCACATTTTTATCTAACCTTTGTGTTTATCTGTGTCAAAATTTAGCATCTCAATTACAAGCTTGCAGAAGATGACTGGGAAGCTATTTAAAGCTGGTACAGAAATAACCACCGGGTTGTAAAGAGCAAAATCCCATAATTTCTTTAAGGCACCAGGACAGTAAATGTCGTCTCCTGCAAGCAATTTTGGCATTAACACAGGCCAGGGGCGGTTATGTTCACACACACACAAACACACACGAAGGAAATTGGGATTGGTAAATAATTGCACAATCTTGTTGGTCCCAGAGAGCAAAAGGATCGCTCCAATTTCTGCAGCTGTTTATGTGATTTCCTGCTCTTTTCTAACCACAGAGAGCTCACGTTCACCCAAAGCAGAGGAGTGGTGTAAGTGTGGTGTTGCAATAACCCCAGCTGTACTACAAGAGGGTGTAATTTCTGCTTCACTGTAAGGAACACAGATTTTTTTTCTTTAAGCCAGTGAAAGAGACTGGAATGAGCTCTTCACTAACCAACGAAGGGCGTCTTCTTTCATGACCTGATCAAACCCTGAATGGACAAAACAAAGTCAACTTTTTTGGCTTGGGCGTTGGCCAAACTCAAGTCCTCACCGGTGAATGTTTTCTGGTTCTTTCATGTCCCAATCAAACCCTGGACTGCCAAAACGAAGCCACTTTCTTAGATTTGGTGTTGGCCAAACTCAAGTCCTCATCAGTGCATGTTTCTGATTCTTCTTTTTTCGTGTTCCGATCAAACCCTGGACTGTACAAACGAAGCCACTTTCTTGGCTTGGGCATTGGCCAAACTCAAGTCCTCATCGGTGCCTGTTTCTGGTTCTTCTTCTTTCGTGTCCTGATCAAACCCTGGACTGCCCAAATGAAGCCACTTTCTTGGCTTGGGCATTGGCCAAACTCAAGTCCTCATCGGTGTATGTTTCTGGTTCTTCTACTTTCGTGTCCTGATCAAACCCTGGACTGCCCAAGTGAAGCCAACTTTCTTGGCTTTGTCGTTGACCAAACTCAAGTCCTCATCAGTCATCGGCAGACCAGTAAATGATCCAGATTCTGCATCTCTCCACATTCACATCAGCAGCCCCCATTTGAGCCTGTTGGTATTGCATTTAGGGAGTCCGACCCTCAGCCTATTCAGGGTCCTCCCAATGACTTAGGGGAGGTTGAGTTCCTCAGCCAGATCCTCCTCTAATGTCGTTCCTTGTCCAGTGAGCTCCTTCCTCCAGCTTCTAATTTGGTTTTGCTCTTGCGTACCCTCAAGAGTGTTTGTTCTTGCCATAAAGCTCTTCCTGGATCTGAGTCAGTGGACTTGAGGCTCATCTCTGTTCAGAGGGTGTCGAGGGTCCTTCTCTTGCTTAGTTCTCTCAGCCTCCGCTGCTCCTTCTCTTCTGATCTTAGGTGGAGTCATACCGACAGGAGGGTCTATTTTCTCCACTGGTGTAGATTTGAGGCATCCAATCACTATCTGCATAGCTTCATTCACTGCCAAGTCAACTTGTATAGCAATTAGTAAACGTAAAGATCGCTTTTGCTCAAAAGCCAGTCATATCTGACTCTAGGGTTCAGTGCTCATCTGTTTACAGCCAAAGAGCCAGTGTTGTCTGCGTCTGCAGACATTTCCGTAGACATGTGGCAGGCATGCCTAGACGCCGGAGTGCACGGAATGCTGTTTACCTTCCCACTGAAGCGGTCCCTATTTATTTACAGTACTTGCAATTTCTTACTTTAGAACTGCTCAGTTGGCAGGAGCAGGGACAGAGACGGGAGCTCACTCCGTCATGCAGTACCCGGGAGTCGAACTCCGACCTTCCAGTCAGTGAGTTCAGCATCTTAACCACTTGAGTCACCACAGTCCCTGTATAGCAATTAGCAATAGCAATTACTTATCTACCAGCCCCATACTGCTTAGTGCACTCTCTGGGCAGTTCACAGAGTAATTAACATTTTATGCCCCCGTTAACATGCTGGGGGCTCATTTTACTGGAAGAATGATGGAAGAGGCGGAAACAACCTTGACCCCATCAGGATGGAAATCACAACCTTCTGTGCTACAGTACTGAAGTTTAACCCCTGCTCTACCAGGGCTCAATAGTATTGTCAATAGGTCAATGTTAGACACTCAACACACACACATAGGTATTCTCTCTCATTGTTTAAGACTTTTAACCACTTCTGGTTTCACTTTGTGACATTTTTGGCACACCATGTGTAGCACCTGGACCCGGTAAGGTTGCCTAGCCTTGCATTAAACCGAAGCAGAACAGAAACCCAGGTGGAAGGGAAATCAAATAATAATAATAATTTCGTGTCAGAAATTATTCTGGGTTGAAAGGATTTTGCTGGAGAAACTCCACTCAGGGGGCGCCCAAAAGAATAAATGTCAATACAGTGCAGCCAATAAATGCAAACATGGTAGTGTTCCGCAATGATTATTCCTAGGAAGTGTGTGAAAATCTATCTATCTATTTATCTATGTTTTAATGATCAGTAGATAAAAGCCCCCGAACCACCCAACAATGGTAAACCTTGGCACTCCAGGTGTTCTTGGGCTTTAATTTCCAGAAGCCCAAGTCAAGCACACGTGCTAATCGGGGCTTCTGGGAATTGAAGTCCGAGAACATCTGGAGAGCCAAGTTTGAGGACCTATGATCTAGATCTCACACTTCGTCCATCTAACCCAGGGGTCCTCAAATGTGGCTCTCCAGGTGTTCTTGGACTTCAATTCCCTGAAGCCCAAGTCAAGCACACCTGTTAATCAAGGCTTATGGGAACTGAAGTCCAAGAACATCTGGGGTGCCAAGGTTGGCCATCACTGCATCTGGTCGGCTTAAAACTTTGTCCTTTTTCTTGTTAAATTTCATTATGTGGCTTTCAGCCTAGGATTCAAGCCAGTCCAGATGTATTTTTCGTCAGCCACATCGCACTGTTGGGTCATATTTAGCCCGTGTACAGTGATGGCCAACCTTGGCACTCCAGCTGTTCTTGGACTTCAACTCCCAGAAGCCCTGATCTGCAGGGGTGCTTGACTTGGGCTTCTGGGAATCAAAATCCAAGAACATCTGGAGAGCCAAGGTTAAGGACCTGACAGTGATGAACCTTGGTACTCCAGATGTTCTTGAACTTCAATTCCCAGAAGCCCTGATCAGCAGGAGTGCCTCCTTGGGCTTCTGGGAATTGAAGTTCAAGAACACTTGGAGATCCAAGGTTCACCATTACGGGCCTGTGATCTAAAAAAGTAGCTGGTTAATTCTTGGGGTGCCACAGAAATCCTTTTGATTTTTCTGTTTCTGCCAAAATATGGGACACAGATGTGCTGTCCCTCCATTGCAAACCAAAATAGCCACATCTGGCCAGGGGATTGAGACCCTGTGGTTCAAAAAGATGCCATGACCCCTCCCTAAGAAAGGTAACCAGGCTGTTCATGATGCAGAATTAACTCTTTGCGCCAGCTTGTTTTTCAGGCAAAGCAAGATGCACAACAGCCCCAACCCTCCTTTGCTCAGCCACAAGGTACACAGTTCCCCCCCCCCCCCCCAAGTTTCATTATGAATTGGTGCTCGTTAAAATAACCGTTCTCTTTTGAAGATAGGATGCACACGACATTAAACAGCTAGATTTCCTGGTAAGTAGAGAACGTTTCAGACACCGGAGACATAAACTGCACAGACACTGGGGGTTGTGTTGTCAGTTGTTCGGGTTCCTCCACCCCACTGGAAAGGTTAACAAGGGGGTTCCCCATGTGGGGCCCAAGCCCCACCGGGGACTTCAGTTCCCAGAAGCCTCAGTCAATCCATTGGCTGATCAGTGCTTTGGGGAATTGTCTTTGGCATCTGGGAATTGAAGTCCAAGAACCAAAGGTTAGGAAACACTCGTCTAGATCAGGGGTTCAGAATGTGGGTCCCAGGCCCCACAGGGGGGGAGAAGCCTCAGTTAATCCATTGGCTGATCAGTGCTTTGGGGAACTGACTGAGACTTCTGGGAATTGAAATTCAAGAACTAAAGGTTGGGAAACATAGATCCCCCCCTCTCCCCAGCTCAGTGGAAGGAGGACACAGCTGATGGGAGGGCCAATGGCTGATAAACTGCAATATAAAATTATGTTGCTGTCGCCGTATGATATTCTATTGTACTGTTATATTTTGTTAGATTTTATTGTATTATGTTCTATTGCACTGTTATATTTTATTGTTATTTTTATGGTATTCTACGGTTGACGTGTTGAGATTTCTGTGAGCCGCCCTGAGTCACGTATGTCGAGTGGGCGGCATACAAATCCAATAAATCAAATCAAATCAATCAAATCTTTCTACAATGTAATGTTGAGAAGGAAGAGGTTGTGTCCAGGAGACTCATTTCATGAGTAGACATGAAAGTCCTCCCTTTGTTCTGAGAGGTAGCCAGAGGCTGAGGATGGGAATTGAGGTTGTTGATTTAAAGAAGTGATTCCCAATGTGGGGCCCAGGACCCACCGGAAGATTTCAATTCCCAGAAGCCCAAGTTAGTCTATTGGCTGATCTGTGCTTTGGGGAATTGAAGTCCAAGAATCAAAGGTTGGGAAACACTGCTCTAGATCAAGGGTTCCCAAGGTCGGCCCCAAGCCCCACAAGGGGGCTTCGGGCTTCAATTCCCGGAAGCCTCAGTCGCTCCACTAACTGATCAATGTTGGTCTGTGTTTCAAGCATATCACAGAGTAAACAAAACAAAAAAGACAAAAAACGGTGTAGCACCTTAAAGACCCACTGCTGTGTTTTAATGCGCACTTACGTAGATCGAGTCCACCTCGTCAGACATAAAGAGGAAAACCTCACAGCATCCATTTATACACATCAGGTACAGAGGCACACAAGGGTTGGTTAGCATTAACAGATGTTTACAAATCAGCATGGCTTTTTACAAACTGGCAATAGCAGAAGATTCCTGGTGGTTACTTAGATCTGGGGTGAAGCTTGGTCCTGTTGAGTTGCAAATGGTTGGTACAGTGGTACTTCGCTTAAAGAGCATAATGCATTCCATGAGATTGCTCTTTAAGCGAAACACCATTGCAAGTGACCAATTGTGACTTCTGGCGGGAGGGGGGATTGCGAACCCCGATTTAGTTGTTGCGTTTTTGGTTGGCTTTAGTTGTTAAGCGAGGCGACCATTCAGAGAAAATTCTGCTCTTTAAGCGGATGCCAAACTAATATTGTGGCACTACACATTTGCCTTATACACAAATTACGCACATCAGGTACAGACATACAATGGTTGGATAGCATAACAGATAAGCAACTCTTGAGTTGCAAGACTCTTACGTCTGACAAAGTGGACTTGATCCACAAAAGCTCATATTATAACATAGCAGTTAGTCTTTCAGGAACTGTGGTGGCTTAGTGGTCAAGATGCTGAACTTGACCACTGGGAGGTCAGCAGTTCGAGACCCAAGTGCTGCACGATGGAGTTAGCTCACCCATCCTCTGTCCCAGCTCCGGGTAACCTAGCAGTTTGAAATTGCAAGAAATTTGCAAGTAAATAAACAGGTACCGCTTTGGCAGGAAAGGTAACAGCGTTGTGCAGCTTCAGTGTCTAGTCCTGCCTGCCACGTGACCACGGAGACGTCTGCAGACTCAGACAGCAATGGCTCTTTGGCTGTAAAACCCTAGAGTTGGATATGACTGGCACTCGAACAAGGGCGGAATTACCTTGACTTTAATTCTGTTTAAGATTTTAAAAATGCTTTTGGATTAGTGACATTTTTAAGTCGCAGAAGGTTAAGAAAGGAAAGAGCTGGCTTTTGAGCCAGGGCAACCTTTCTTAGAATAATCAGGAAATATATATATCGGGGTTATCAACCTATGGCCCATGGGCCGGCCCCGGCCCCATTTCATGTGGCCCACGTCACCACCAGAAACGGACACATTTATGACAGCCGTAAATGCACCCACGACTGTCATAAATGCATTTATGACAGCCGCGGATGTGTTTTACGGCAGTATTTATGGCGGAGGGGAACCACCAGTCTGGCCCGCTCAGCTATCTGAGGGGGCGTGGTCCCCCCGTGGCTTGAAAAGGTTGAGAAGGAACCCCTGATAGATAGATATTGTGTTATCAGTAGTCTGGGTCCTACACCCTACTGGAAAGATTAATGTGGCGGTTCCCCACGTGGGGCCCAGGACTCACCGGAGGTGGTGTTTCAATTCCCAGAAGCCTTTGTGCCCAAACCTATGGGCCAAGGGAAAGAAAATCAAGACAGAGTGAGCGAACAAATAAAAAGCAATGCCAATCACATTTTTATGGATATCCAGATGTTCTTTGTTTCCAACCCAGGAGTGAGGAAGTTGCCTGATTCTACCATTACTGTATGTAGACGACCAATTTTGGCGGAAAACCATGAAGGGGGGGGGGACACGCCGATTGAAGGCAAGGCCGGGTGGGGGCGAAACGTTGCCCGTTCCTCCGCCCGGGAGTAGTAACCAAGGCAGTAGTAACATAATCCCAGTCTCTCCAAAAGTCCCTTTTAGGAAAGTCCTTCTTAAACGTCACCCCAACACTGGCAGAGAGAAGGCGTCAAGTCCTAACCCGTGTCGGACAGCGGTTTGCTGTTCCTGCAGAGACCATCGTAGCCAGAGAAAACAAAACCGGGTGTGGAGTGGGTGGGGGACGCTGCCGTGAAGCTGGAGGGAGGAACCACTTGGATAATGGGCTTTGTTGTCCTTACAGGCAGATGTTTCGTCTTTGGCCAGCCACCTCCGATTTTTACGCCGTGGGCATGTCGGCCCGGCTAAGCGCCAGAGCTAATTCTAGATCTTCCTGTTCTTGCTGCCGTAACCGCGCCATTCTCTCTTCTTCTGCCCTCTCGCTCTCCCGCTTGGCCCACGCCAGTTGTTGCTCCTCATTGCCAAGCTGGAAAAAAGCAACACACAACAACGGACACAATTAGAGCATTGTTTCAGCACCAAAATACCTCTGCACAACAGGACGCTCTCTTTTAAGCAGCACTGTTTGGAAAGCTAATGTCAGTACAAGGAACAACATAATCAGGAAATTCACAAACTATAAGTGGGGAACTCAACCATCCATGCTGTGTACTCTTTTAAGCAACACTGTGTGGATACCAAAGCTAAAGTTAGTCCAAAGAACAACATCATCAGGAAACTCACAAACTATAAGTGAGGAACTCTACCATCCATGCTGTGTACTCTTTTAAGCAACACTGCCTGGATACCAAAGCTAAAGTCAGTACAAAGAACAATATCATCGGGAAACTCACAAACTATAAAAGGGGAACGCGACCATCCACGCTTTGTTGTTGTTGCTCAGTCGCACAGTCGATTCTGACCCTTTGCGACCTGTCTATGGACCATTGTCCTCCAGGCACCTCTGTCCTCCACCATCCTCCTCAACCCACCCAGCTCTGTGCCCATTGTGTCTACAATCTTTGGCCGCCCCTTCTTCTTTTGCCCTCCACCTTTCCCAGCATCAAGGCCTTCTCAAATGAATCCTCCCTTCTCACTTGATGTCCATAGTACTTCAGCTCATTTTAAAAGCAGTCAGGCCTTTCTTCTAAGATTGACCTATTTGTTCTCCTTGCTATCCAGGGGACTCTCAAAACTCTCCTCCAACACCACATCTCAAAGGCATCTATTCTTCTGCGCTCAGCTTTCCTTATGGTCCAGCTCTCACAGCCATACATTACCACCGGGAATACCATTGCTTTGACCATGCAAATTTTTGTTTTCAAGGTGATGTCTCTACTTTTCACTATCTTCCCCAGGTTTCTCATAGCTTGTCTCCCAAGAATCAGTTGCCTTTTTATTTTGTGGCTGCAGTCACCATCTGCAGTGATCTTGGATCCTAAGAAAGTAAAATCTGTCACTGCTTCTACTTCTTCCCCATCTATTTTCCAGGGACTGACAGGGCCTGTTGCTATGATCTTGGTTTTCTTGATGTTGAGTCTCAAGCCAGCTTTTGCACTCTCTTCCTTCAAACTAAGAAGGAGCTTCTTTAGGTCTTCCTCACTTTCTGCCATTAGAGTAGTATCATCTGCGTATCTCAAATTGCTGATGTTTCTCCCAGCAATTTTGAGCTCAAACTGTGATTCCTCCATCCTTGCATTGCACATTAAGTGCTCTGTGTATAAGTTGAATAAGCAGGGTGATAAAATGCAGCCTTGTCTTACTCCTTTTCCTATTCCAAACCACTCCATCATTCCGTATCCTGTCCTAACTGTTGCTTCTTGACTCATGTACAGATTTCTCATGAGGCATGTGAGGTGTTCTGTTATTCCCATCCCTTTAATTACTTGATTACTTAATTAATTAATCCACGCTACATACTCTTTTAAGCAGCACTGCCTGGATACCAAAGCTAATGTTAGTATGAAAAACATAATCAACAGGAAACTCAAAAACTATACACGGGGAACTCAACTATCCATGCTGTGCACATCAGCTTTGGCTCTGAGTGTCTCCGTGCCAGAGTATGTTGCTCCAATAGGGAGTGGAGCCACACATGCAAAACATGTTAACATGGCTGTGAATAAAGCCATGCATAGAGTGACAGGATGCCTCAAACCTACACCAGTTGTGAAATTATATCCTCTGGTTGGTATCGCTCCACCTAACATCAGGAGAGAACGAGCAGAGGAGGCCGAGAGAACTAAGCAAGAGAAGGACCCTCGACATCCTCTGAACAGAGATGAGCCTCAAGTCCACCGGCTCAGATCCATAAAGAGCTTTATGGCAAGAACAAACACTCTTGAGGGTACGCAAGAGCAAAACCAAATTGGAAGATGGAGGAAGGAGCTCACTGGACAATGCGATAAAGTTTCCACGAAAGGATTTCCTACCCCTAAACCATCTCAAAGTGACAAAGATTTGGAGAGAAAAAGTCAGAGCTCCCATGGAAGAATGGCACAGGCACGTAAGCCAACCTCTATAAAAAAAAATTTATTGTGTCAGAAGCACTCAAAGGTGCTATCTGGGTTGAGAGGATTTTTGCTGGAGGAACTCTGCTCAGGGGACGCCCGGATGAGGCTCCTTTCATGTCTCCAAGATCTTTTTCCCACTGAAGTGGGCCCTATATATCTACTTGCAATTTCTTGCTTTCGAACTGCTAGGTTGGTAGGAGCAGGGACAGAGCTGGGTGCTCATTCTGTCATGCTGGATGCGGGTTTCGAACTGCCAACTTGCTGGCTGCTTAATCACCGAGCCACTCCAGTCCCATCTTGTCTAATAATTAGCATCAAAGGCAAAGCTATCTGATTGACAAATAAGGCTGTTGTGATACAGAGGTTAGGACACTGAACTCGAAGACTGGAAGGTCAGCAGTTTGCGACCTGAGTGCCACACGATGGAGTGAGAGCCCGTCGTCTGTCCCAGCTCCTGCCAACCTAGCAGTTCAAAAGCAATACATTTGCAAGTAGATGAACAGGTACCGCTTCAACAGGAAAGATAAGCAGCATTCTGTGCACTCCAGTGTCTAAGTCATGCCTGCCACATGACCATGGAAACATCTGCAGACGCAGACAGTGCAGGCTCTTTGGCTGTAAGCAGAGATGAACACCTAACTGAAGAGCGGGGGTTTCCAACCTAAGGCCCATGGGCCGGATACGGTCCACAGTGCCATGTCATATGTCCCCACCCCTCCAAGAGCATTTGAGAAACAAAATGGATACCCCTTTTGAAGCTGTTGGGACAAAATGGCCACCCCCATTGTGCAGGCAGGGCAAAATGGCCGTCCTGCCCTCGAAGCTGACTGAAAAAGCTTGGCCCAGCCCCTGGCTTGAAAAAGCTGGGAATCCCTGCAATAGAGATACCACTGACTTTCAAGCAAGGGACAACCTTGACTTAATATAGAGGTTAATATAGGAGGCTGGAGTGGCTCAGTGGTTAAGAAGCTCACCTTGTTAGCTGGAATGCACTGAGCAGTTTTTTCTGCAAAAATCCTTCCAACCCAGAATAATTTCTGACATGAAATTATTATTATTATTATTATTATTATTATTATTATTATTATTATTATTATTATTATTATTATTATTATTATTATTAATAATAATACAAAGCTACTTAAACAGCAGAGGGGAGGGAAGCAAGGGAGAGAGGAAGACAATATGAGATTCTAAGAAACAACATTGGAGTGGTGGAAAGAAGGAAGATAAACAGAAGAGGAAATGCAGCTAAACCAAAGATTCTCAACCTGCAGCCCGTGGGCCGGATGTGGCCCTCAGTGCCATTTCATGTGGGCCCCTGCCTCCGCCACACTTGGAAGTCCCATGTGGTGGAGGAAGGGCAAAATGGCCGTCCGGCCCCCGAAGCTGTCTGAGGGTGCGTGACCCGGCCCATGGCTTAAAAAGGTTGAGAACTCCTGAGCTAAACGACCACCCCAAAGGCCAGATATTGCTCACAAACAGTGCAGAAAGACTTGCTGGGTCCAGAGAGAAGGAGCTTGACTTACAGAGCTGAAGGCGGCAAAGCCCAGCGCAGGGTCTTTAGAAGGTTTATTCGAAGGAGGAGGAGGAGGAGGAGGAGGAAAGAGATCTCTTCCACTAAATAGGTCCCCAAACCCCTTTTTACTCTGAAACGGGTCGCTGCGGTCAGCCCCAAACGGCTGGAACGGATCGGGGGCCTTGGCAAAATCGGAAGAGCCCGCGTGGCTAATGGGAGGACTTTTACCTGGAAAAAGTTGAAAGAGAGAAAGAAAAAACAACAAAATAAAAGGAAGGGGGAGAAAGAAACAAAAGAAGGAAAAGAAAAAAGGAAAAAGTTACTTACCAGAGGGAAGCATAAATATCTAGTCCAACCTAAGGCTCATTGGCTGGATCCGGCCCATGGCGCCATTTCATATGCCCCCCCTCCAAGGGCATTCGAGAAACAAAACGGCCACCCCTTTGAAGCTATTGGGACAAAATGGCCACCCCCATCGTGCAGGCAGGGCAAAATGGCCGTCCAGCCCTTGAAGCTGACTGAGAGAGTGTGACCCGGCCCCCAGCTTGAAAAGGTTGGGTACCCCTGATCTAGCCCGTGTGCCAAGCAGGTGGAAGAGAGTAGCATCAAACTCAACCTGCCATCACCCAACCCCCCGGGGGGGGGAGGGAGAAGACACTGTTGCCAGTTTTCCAGCCATCTAACCATTTGCAACTCAGCAGGACCAAGTTTCACCCCAGATCTGAAGAACCACCAGGGATCTTTAGCTATTAGCAGTTGTTTTTTAAAAAAGACACATTGATTTGTATACTTCTCTGTTGTGTCAACCAACCATTGTGTACTTCTGTACCTGATGTGTATAAGGCAAACGTGCAATTCCACAATATTAGTCTTATGACCATCTGTTAGCCATTTGCAACTCAACAGGACCAAGCTTCACACCATATCTAAAGAACCACCAGGGATCTTCTGCTATTACCAGTTGTAAAACAACAACAAAATTGATTTGTATACTTATTTGTTAAGCCAACCAACCACTGTGTGCCTCTGTAGATGTGTATAAATTGAGTGTAACGCAAATGTGCGATGCCACAATATTAGTTTTGCATCCATTCATAAGAACATAAGAACATAAGAACAGCCTTGCTGGAACAGGCCACAGCCCATCCAGTCCAGCATTCTGTCTCACCCAGTGGCTCCTCATTTGCTTCAGGGTATACTTCCCAAGGAGATGCCTTCACCTGCTTAGGATTCCCTGGAAATGGTATTGAGAGATATCCTGCCTATCTCTCCAACCCGGAGGTTGTCCTTAGGTAGCCATAATTATAGCCATTGATAGCCTTGTCCTCCATGAACTTGTCTAATCCTTTCTTAAAGCTGTCAAGACTGACAGCTGTCACCACTTCTTCTGGCAGGGAGTTCCATAGACCAGTAATCCTCTGGGTGAAAAAGTACTTTCTCTTATTTGTTTGAGAACTAGTACCCAAAAGTTTCATGGAGTGTCCCCTAGTTCTAGTGTTGTGCGATAGGGAAAACAGTTTTTCCTTATCCACTTTGTCCACACCGTGCATGATTTTATAAACTTCAATCAGGTCACCTCTTAGACGCCGTCGTTCAAGAGTGAAAAGGCCCAACCGTTGCAGCCTCAGATGGTAAGGAAGGTGTTCCAGTCCCCGAATCATTCTGGTTGCCCTCCTCTGTACTTTCTCCAACTCCATAATATCCTTCTGGAGGTATGGCGACCAGAACTGTACACAGTATTCCAGATGGGGCCTCACCATAGATTTATAAAGAGGCAAAATGACACTTGCTGACTTATTTTCTATACCCTTCCTAATGATCCCTAACATTGAGTTTGCTTTTTTCACTGCTGAGGCACACTGGGTTGACACCTTCATTGAGCTGTCCACCAGGACACCAAGGTCCCTTTCCTGGTTTGTCGCAGAGAGTTCAGACCCCATCAGTTTATAAATGTAATTGGGGTTTTTTGCCCCAACATGCATCACTCTGCACTTACTGATGTTGAAGCTCATTTGCCACTGTTTTGCCCACTCCCCCAGTGTCGAGAGATCCCTCTGGAGCTCCTCACAATCTCTCACAGTTTTCACTACCCTGTATAATTTAGTGTCGTCAGCAAATTTGGCTACCTTGCTTTTTACTCCTACCTCTAGATCATTTATGAAGAGGTTGAAAAGCAGGGGTCCCAGTACTGAACCTTGGGGGACCCCACTCTTTACTTCCCTCCACTTGGAGAAGTGTCCATTTAGTGCTACCCTCTGTTTCCTGTCCCTTAGCCAGTTGCTGATCCAGGACAAGACCTGTCCCTTTATTCCATGACTGGTAAGTTTATTCAAGAGCCTTTGGTGTGGGACCTTGTCAAAAGCCTTCTGAAAGTCCAGATAAACAATGTCAATTGGATCCCCCTTATCCACATGCTTGTTGACACTCTCAAAAAATTCCAACAGATTAGTGAGGCATGATTTGCCCTTGCAAAAGCCATGTTGGCTCTCCTTTAGCAGCGCCTCCTCTTCTATGTACCTATTAATTCTATCTTTTAGGATGGTTTCCATCACTTTACCTGGGACACATGTCAAACTGACAGGCCGGTAATTTCCTGGATCACCCCTGGATCCTTTTTTGAAAATTGGTGTTACATTCGCTACCTTCCAGTCATCAGGCACAAAGCCTGATTTGAGGGAAAGATTATATATTTTGGCTAGGATATCAGCAATTTCATCTTTAAGTTCCCTGAGAACTCGTGGATGGATGCCATCTGGTCCTGGGGATTTGTTAGTGTTTAGCTTAACAAGACATGCAAGGACCTCCTCCCTGGTTATTTCTATCTTGCTTAATTCTTCGGTTTCCCTCCCTACGAAGATAGGTTCTGTTTTGGGCATGTGGTCTCTATCTTCTTCAGTGAATACTGAAGCAAAGAATTCATTGAGTCTCTCTGCAATCTCTGTTTCCTCTTTAATAACCCCTTGCCTTCCATTGTCATCTAATGGTCCAATGGCCTTCCTAGTTGGGTTCTTACTTCTAATGTACTTAAAGAAGTCTTTGTTATTCCTCTGAGTATTTTTAGCTATACGCTCCTCAAAGTCTTGCTTTGCTTTCCTGATTGTTGCCTTGCATTTGTTCTGCCAGAATTTATGTTTCTGCCTGCTGTCCTCATTTGGACAAGCCTTCCATCTTCTAAATGAGCTTTTCTTGCTCTTGATCACTTCCCGAACAGCTCCTGTAAGCCACATTGGAGTCCTCTTGGACCTGGCAGTGCCCTTTTTCCTTTTGGGTATGCATTCCAATTGGGCCTCTGTTATTGTTTTTGTAAACAGCCTCCATGCCACTTGGAGTGTTTGGACTCTCTCAATTTTCCCTTTCAGTTTCTTTTTTACTAGTTTCCTCATCTTTGGGAAATTTCCTTTTTGAAAATTTAAGGTCTCTGTGTTAGATTTTATCAGTGACTTGCGGTCTATGATCAAGTTAAACATAATTGAGTTGTGGTCACTGTTCCCTATTGGATCAGTCACATTAACATCTTGCACCAGATCCTGAGTATTATTCAGGATCAAGTCAAGGATTCTTGTACCTCTAGTTGGGTCTTCAACCATCTGTCCCAGGGAACAATCATTGAGCATATCTAGGAACTTTATCTCTTTATCATGTGCTGAACAACAGTTCACCCATTCACTAGCCATTTGCAACTCAACAGGACCAGGCTTCACCCCAGATCTGAAGAACCACTAGGGATTTTCTGCTATTACCAGTTGTAAAAATCCCATATTGATTTGTTATGCTAAGCAACCATCGTATGACTCTGAACTGGATGTGTATAAATTGTGTGTAAGGTAAATGTGCCATGCCACAATATTAGTTTCATGTCTATCTATTAGCCATTTGCAACTCAACAGGACCAAGCTCCACCCCAGATCAGAAGAACCACCAGGGATCTTCTGCTATTACCAGTTGTGTGTGTGTGTGTGTGTGTGTGTGTGTGTGTGTGTGTGTGTGTGTGAACAGTGATTTGTAAGCATCTGTTAATGCAAACCAACCATTGTGTACTTCTGTACCTGATGTGTATAAATCAATGCTGTGCAGTCTCACTCTCACATCTGATGAAGTAGACTCGGTCCACACAAGCTCACATTTAAAAATACAACATTTATTGCCTTTTTTATTTCATTTACTCCCTCATCTGCTCGAAAAACACAGACTTAGCACGGTTACCCTTTCAAAAACTTCTCTGGCCGATGTAGACTTTTGCATTCCCAAATAACCCCCCCCCCGCATTTGAACAAATGTGATTCTTATTTTTTATTATTATTTGAGAAAGCAGGATGGAGGTGGTTGAAGGTTATGAATATTGCTGATGGCCTTTTAGAGTACGATTATGTTGAATAACGCCGTAAGAGGTTTGAGAGAGAATCAGGTTCTTCTGCTTCTTCCTCCCTCCCCAACACAGAAAGCAAAATATGCCACTTGCCTAGAAAACCGCAAAAGTTTCAGCAGTTGCCCAAGTACTCAACACAAACCACACTGAGGCCTCCCTTCAGAAAAATAGAGATGAACAACATGGTTTACCGCAGCGAACATTCTCAGCTCCACCCGGCTCTGCTAGCCCGTGCAGCAGAGAGGACGGCAGCAGGGACCTCCTCGGGAGTAAGCGTCCCTCTATGCAACACGGGGGGAATGGCCCACGCTGTGACGACAATCATGCGCCAATTCGTGGCCCCACACCCGGGGGGGGGGGATCAGATCTCAAACTGAAAGGAGTTTCTTCTGGTCTGCTTGGAAGGACCAAAAGAACCTTTACTATGCAAAGCTGGGACCCGTTTCCGCCCAAAAATAAGCCCTAGCGTGATTTTCCAGGATGCTCATAAGATAAGCCCTAACCTCCCAAAACAAGTCCCAGCTAAGATCGTCAGCCAGGCGGACGCATTTAGTACACCTGTTGCAACACACAACGGATGTACTGAATTGCAAAATAATACATTGTATATTTAAAAGGTTGCCCTTGCTCGAAAGCCAGTCGTGTCCGACTCTACAGGGCAGTGTTTTCCCAACCTTTGGTTCTTGAACTTCAAATCCCAGAAGCCTCAGCCAATTCTCCAAAGCACTGAACAGCCAGTGGGCAGACTGAGGCTTCTGGGAATTGAAGTCCAAGAACCAAAGGTTGGGAAAACACTGCCCGAGGGTTCGGTGCTTATCGCTGTTTATAGCCCAAGAGCCAGCACTAAGTCTGCAGACGTTGCCATGGACATGTGACAGAAATAACTAGAAGCATGGAACACTGTTACCTTTTCCGCCGAAGTGGCACCTGTTTATCTACTTGCGAATTTCTTGCTTTTGAACCTCTAGGTTGGCAGGAGCGCACGGACTGCTGTTACCTTTTTTTGCCAAAGCAGTATCTATTTAATGACTTGCAAATTTCTTGCTTTCGAATTGCTATGTCGGCAGGAGCCAGGACAGATGGAGGGTTCACTCAAAAATGAACAGATGTTGTGATGTCTAATATGAATCTTCTCAATTCAATATGTTGTGTATTGTAAAGGACATACTTAATAAGACATTCCCTGAAAATAAGCCCTGATATGTCTTTGGGAGCAAAAAAATAATATATATTTCTGCTCAGAGTTAAGGAGTACAGTAAATCATCGCATAAAGAGTGCCTCATTTAGAGACTAATTCGCTTAAAGAGCAGAATTTTCTCTGAATGGTCGCCTCGCTTAACAACTAAAGCCAACCAAAAACTCGCCTAACAACTAAACTGGGGTTTGCAATCCCCCCCCCCCCCGGCCAGAAGTCACAATTGGTCACTTACAATGGTGTTTCGCTTAAAGAGCAATCCCGTGGAACGCATTATGCTCTTTAAGTGAGGTACCAATTGTAATAAAATTAATACGATAGATAGATAGAGATAGATAGATAGATTGGCTGGAAGGAAATAAAAAACTTAGAAATAATGCATGATTAAATAGATAGATAGATGAAGAAAGGGAAGGACAGATAAACAGATAGATTTGCATAGCAATTTTTTTTAAAATAACCCCATCCATAAAACAAAAACAGGAAATAACTACCAGTAATTGATTATTCATTAATTGTGGAATCCTGCCCATTTGCAATCCGTTCCCTGGGATCCAACTGCTGTACTGCAACCAAAAGGTTGTGAGTCTGATTCTGACCAGGTTGACCCAGTCTCTACCATCTTTCTTCTGAGGTCAAATGAGTCCCCAGCATGCTATCAAGTTAATCTTCTTCGTGGTCTTCGTGAATCCACACAGACACGCAGTAAACCCATTCACATGGATTCACAGGGGACCATGAAGAAGAAGAGTTACAGGTATGCAACCCTTCCTTATAGAGCCCTGGGGGCACAGGAGTTAAAACGGCTGTCCTTCAGCCAAAACGCTGCAAGTTTGATCCTGACCTGGGCTCAAGGTTGACTCAAAGCCTCTCCTTCCGAGGACAGTCGAGTGATTCCCCAGGATGTGAATTGGGGCATAAAATGCTCATTAACTTGTGAACCGCCCAGAGACAGCACTCAACGCTATGGAGCAGGTATAGAAATCAGCCAAAACGCTGCGAGTTCGATCCTGGCAAGGGCTCAAAGTTGACTCAAAGCCTCTTCAATTCTTCCGAGTCCCAGGCAGGTGAATAGGGGTATAAAATGCTCATTCACTTGTGAACCACTCAGACAGCACTCAGTGCTAAGGGCGGTGTATAGAAGTGTGAGTGCCATAATTTGGGATGCAGATCTAATTTCCACAGGCAACGTGTTTCCGTAACGTCCCCTCCTGCCTTTGAAACTTCGTTAGGCATGAGATACAATTGGCCCTGCCTGTGAGATTCAGCTTTATTGTGAAACATCTTTTACAGTTCAGCCACCGAGTAAACACTTGATGTGAGAACTCGGCCCGGGGACTTGATTCAGAAGCAAAAGGCGTTAACCACCAAAAGGGTGGTGGTGGTGGTGGAATAAAAGTTGCCAATTTTGCAAAGGAAGCTTCCTCAGCAAAGCAAAGCGGGTTGGTCTTGCAAAAGGCTTTTTATAACGTTTAAAATCTGGAAAGCCCCAAAGGTAGGCACAATCACGCTGGCAGCAGAAAGTAATCTAATAAACAATTTACAAATGTGTGTAAGCGCCATTCCGACTCCCAAGTCTCCTTTGAATCTGAATCACAGTTTTAAGGCACATTTAAGGATTGGGACTGCGGTGGCTCAAGTGGTTATGACGCTGAACTCGCTGGCTGGAAGGTCGGAGTTCGATTCCCGGGCACTGCACGACAGAGTGAGCTCCCATCCTCTGCCCCAGCTCCTGCCAACCTAGCAGTTCGAAATTGCAAGGCATTTGCAATTAGATAAATAGGGAGTACTTTGGCAGGAAAGGTAACAGACATTTGGTGTCTAGTTCTGCTTGCAACATGGCCACAGAAACATCTGCAGGCGCAGACAGCTCTGGCTTCTTTGGCTATAAACTGAACACTGAACCCTAGAGTCAGATACGACTGGCTTTTAAGCAAGGGAGATTGTGATCTTTAAGACTCTGCATGTGCTCTTAAGCAGAGCTGCTGCTGAGGAGAGCCAAACAAAGGAAGTGAGCACTGGTAAGTTTTGCAGTTGGAGTAGAGCTGCTTTAGAGGCCCGCGCGCCTAACGGCGCGCGAGATTGCAACTAATAACAAAGGAAGAATATATTCTTACTAGGTAGAAAGGTAGTAAACGTGTACATTTTTGAGGCCCACAATACTGCACTTGTTAAAATGGATTCTGAGGGAACAGTTGTAGTTACCTGCAATACTTGTGCCATGTTTGTGTTCTTGCCAAAGCATATGGAGAACTACACTTGCAGCAAGTGCAAGCTGGTTGCACTACTAGAAGAGAAGGTCCAGCAGCTAGAGGCCCGCATATCTAACCATCAACAAATTAAGGAGTTTGAGCTGTTCTTGGACAGAGCGGAGCAGACTATGCTGGACAAAGAAGAGACAGGGCACAGTTCTGAGGGAGAAGGCCCTTCACTAACTCAGGAGGGAGATATTTGGAGGAATGTGACTCAAAGGAGGAGAAGAGTAGGGGATCACTCTGAGAGTCTGAAATTGCAGAATAAATTTGAGGCTCTTTCCCTCATCACACCTGATGAGGAACACACAGAGGAACAACTGGTTCCACCTGATGATCTCTCCTTCATCACACTTGATGAGATCCAGGAAGATAAACAACAGGAACAAACTGAGTTTCTCTCCCTTAATATGGTTGATGAGGTGCATGTAGATGAACAGATTGCAGGAGAGAGGCTCCTTGTACTAGGCGATTCAATAATTAGAAATACAGAGAAATGGATTTGTGATCCACAGGATAACCGTATGGTGACTTGCCTGCCAGGTGCAAAAGTTGCAGACATCACAAGAAATCTAGATAGATTGTTAGAGAGAACTGGGGACGAGCCAGTTGTCATGGTACACGTTGGTACCAATGATGTTGGGAAGGCCAAGCGGTCTGTCCTGGAAGCCAAATTCAGGTTGTTAGGAAGAAGATTGAAGTCCCGGACTTCCAAGGTAGCATTTTCAGAAGTGCTGCCTGTCCCTCGCGCAGGACCTACCAGGCAGGCAGAGCTCAGAAGCCTCAATGCGTGGATGAGGCGGTGGTGTCGAGAGGAGGGCTTCAGATTTGTCAGGAACTGGAGAACATTTTGGGACAAGCCAAATCTGTTCAGGAGGGATGGGTTGCATTTGAACCATGATGGGACCAGATTGCTGGCACTCAACCTCAAAAAGGCTGCAGAGCAGCTTTTAAACTGATAACTGGGGGAAAGCCGACAGGAGCTGGGCAGCATCCGGTTCGGGAAAGTGTGTACTTGGGTAGTGAGGAGGATGCAAAAATTACTGAGCAGAGCAAGGAGCTAGTCACTAGCATTCTAGCAGAAGGATGCAAGAGGCAGTCTAACAATGCAACTGGACACAAAAGACTGTGTCAGAAAAGCATATATAAATGCTTGTATACAAATGCCAGAAGCCTCCGGAACAAAATAGGGGAGCTGGAATACTTAGCAATAGATAAGAATATTGATATTATTGGTATCACTGAAACCTGGTGGACGGATGATAACCAATGGGATACAGTTATCCCAGGCTACAAACTATACAGGAAGGATAGGAAGGGGCAAACAGGAGGTGGTGTAGCCTTGTATGTCAAAGAAGTGATAAAATCGTATGAATTGGAATATCTAGGTGATTTGGAGTCACCATTGGAAGCTCTGTGGGTAAGAGTACCAGGCCACAAGGATGGTCTAACAGTAGGCATATACTATCGGCCTCCGACCCAAACTCTTGAGGGAGACTGGCAGTTGGAGAATGTTGTAAAGGAGGCATCCAAGAAGGGAAGCCTGGTTATAATGGGGGACTTCAATTACCCTCACATAGACTGGGTGAACTGTTGTTCAGCACATGATAAAGAGATAAAGTTCCTAGATATGCTAAATGATTGTTCCCTGGGACAGATGGTTGAAGACCCAACTAGAGGTACAAGAATCCTTGACTTGATCCTGAGTAATACTCAGGATCTGGTGCAAGATGTTAATGTGACTGATCCAATAGGGAACAGTGACCACAACTCAATTATGTTTAACTTGATCATAGACCGCAAGTCACTGATAAAATCTAACACAGAGACCTTAAATTTTCAAAAAGGAAATTTCCCAAAGTTGAGGAAACTAGTAAAAAAGAAGCTGAAAGGGAAAATTGAGAGAGTCCAAACACTCCAAGAGGCATGGAGGCTGTTTACAAAAACAATAACAGAGGCTCAATTGGAATGCATACCCAAAAGGAAAAAGGGCACTGCCAGGTCCAAGCGGACTCCAATGTGGCTTACAGGAGCTGTTCGGGAAGTGATCAGGAGCAAGAAAAGCTCATTTAGAAGATGGAAGGCTTGTCCGAATGAGGACAGCAGGCAGAAACATAAATTCTGGCAGAACAAATGCAAGGCAACAATCAGGAAAGCAAAGCAAGACTTTGAGGAGCGTATAGCTAAAAATACTCAGAGAAATAACAAAGACTTCTTTAAGTACATTAGAAGTAAGAACCCAACTAGGAAGGCCATTGGACCATTAGATGACAATGGAAGGCAAGGGGTTATTAAAGAGGAAACAGAGATTGCAGAGAGACTCAATGAATTCTTTGCTTCAGTATTCACTGAAGAAGACAGAGGCCACATGCCCAAAACAGAGCCTATATTCGTAGGGAGGGAAACCGAAGAATTAAGCCAGATAGAAATAACCAGGGAGGAGGTCCTTGCATGTCTTGTTAAGCTAAACACTAGCAAATCACCAGGACCAGATGGCATCCATCCACGAGTTCTCAGGGAACTTAAAGATGAAATTGCTGATCTCCTAGCCAAAATATATAATCTTTCCCTCAAATCAGGCTTTGTGCCTGATGACTGGAAGGTAGCGAATGTAACACCAATTTTCAAAAAAGGATCCAGGGGTGATCCAGGAAATTACCGACCTGTCAGTTTGACATGTGTCCCAGGTAAAGTGATGGAAACCATCCTAAAAGATAGAATTAATAGGCACATAGAAGAGAAGGCGCTGCTAAAGGAGAGCCAACATGGCTTTTGCAAGGGCAAATCATGCCTCACTAATCTGTTGGAATTTTTTGAGAGTGTCAACAAGCATGTGGATAAGGGGGATCCAGTTGACATTGTTTATCTGGACTTTCAGAAGGCTTTTGACAAGGTCCCACACCAAAGGCTCTTGAATAAACTTACCAGTCATGGAATAAAGGGACAGGTCTTGTCCTGGATCAGCAACTGGCTAAGGGACAGGAAACAGAGGGTAGCACTAAATGGACACTTCTCCAAGTGGAGGGAAGTCAAGAGTGGGGTCCCCCAAGGTTCAGTATTGGGACCCCTGCTT
Source organism: Bradypodion pumilum (assembly GCA_035047305.1). Lineage (NCBI taxonomy): Eukaryota > Metazoa > Chordata > Lepidosauria > Squamata > Chamaeleonidae > Bradypodion > Bradypodion pumilum. The sequence goes on along the minus strand of JAWDJD010000007.1, from coordinate 40,414,473 downwards.
TTCAACCTCTTCATAAATGATCTAGAGGTAGGAGTAAAAAGCAAGGTAGCCAAATTTGCTGATGACACTAAATTATACAGGGTAGTGAAAACTGTGAGAGATTGTGAGGAGCTCCAGAGGGATCTCTCGACACTGGGGGAGTGGGCAAAACAGTGGCAAATGAGTTTCAACATTAGTAAGTGCAGAGTGATGCATGTTGGGGCAAAGAACCCCAATTACACTTATAAACTGATGGGGTCTGAACTCTCTGCGACAAACCAGGAAAGGGACCTTGGTGTCCTGGTGGACAACTCAATGAAGGTGTCAACCCAGTGTGCCTCAGCAGTGAAAAAAGCAAACTCAATGCTAGGGATCATTAGGAAGGGTATAGAAAATAAGTCAGCAAGTGTCATTTTGCCTCTTTATAAATCTATGGTGAGGCCCCATCTGGAATACTGTGTACAGTTCTGGTCGCCATACCTCCAGAAGGATATTATGGAGTTGGAGAAAGTACAGAGGAGGGCAACCAGAATGATTAGGGGACTGGAACACCTTCCTTACCATCTGAGGCTGCAACGGTTGGGCCTCTTCACTCTTGAACGACGACGTCTAAGAGGTGACCTGATTGAAGTTTATAAAATCATGCACGGTGTGGACAAAGTAGATAAGGAAAAACTGTTTTCCCTATCGCATAACACTAGAACTAGGGGACACTCCATGAAACTTTTGGGTACTAGTTCTCAAACAAATAAGAGAAAGTACTTTTTCACCCAGAGGATTACTGGTCTATGGAACTCCCTGCCAGAAGAAGTGGTGACAGCTGTCAGTCTTGACAGCTTTAAGAAAGGATTAGACAAGTTCATGGAGGACAAGAGTATCAATGGCTATAATTATGGATACTTAAGGACAACCTCCGGGTTGGAGAGATAGGCAGGATATCTCTCAATATCATTTCCAGGGAATCCTAAGCAGGTGAAGGCATCTGCTTGGGAATACCCTGAAGGAAATGGTGAGCCACTGTGTGAGACAGAATGCTGGACTGGATGGGCTGTGGCCTGTTCCAGCAAGGCTGTTCTTATGTTCTTATGTTCTTATGTTAAGTATTTAAAATGCAGACAGGGTTTTTTGTTTTTTTTTGGTGGTGGGGATCTCCCCTCCCCAATGACAATTGGAGGAACCCAAATAGGCTGAGGGTCAGAGTCCCTAAATGCAAGGCCAACAGGCTCAAGTGAGGGCTGATGGCGGACTACAACACGCTGCGTGTATGTGCAGAGCTACAGAATTTGCTGGTTTGCCAATTACTACCAGAAACATGCACCGTTGAAGACTAGAGTTTGGCCAATGGCAAAGCCAAGAAAGTGGCTTTATTTTGGCCATCCAGGGTTTGATTGGGACACGAAAGAAAAAGAACCAGTGACATGCACCGATGAGGAGTTGAGTTTGGCCAATGTCAAACCAAGGAAAGTTGGCCAATGCCAAAGCCAAGAAATTTGGCTTCATTTCGGGAGCCCAGGGTTGATCAGGAACTGGAAGAGGAGGGACCAGAGACATGCACCGACGAGGACTTCAGTTTGGCCAATATCAAAGCCAAGAAAGTTGGCCAAAGCCAATAAATTTGGCTTCATTTCGGCAGCCCAGGGTTGATAAGGACCAGGAAGAAGGACCAGAAACATGCACCGACGAAGACTTCAGTTTGGCCAATGTCAAAGCCAAGAAAGTTGGCTTCATTTGGGCAGTCCAGGGTTTGATCAGGACACGGAAGAAGAAGAAGAAGAACCAGAAACATCCCCTGATGAAGACTTGAGTTTGGCTGACTCCAATGCCAAGAAAGTTGGCTTCGTTTCGGCAGTTGCATCTCTTAAGATGACTGGCCAACCTTCGAGGCTTAGGTCAACCTCTCTGCTAAAGGTCACTCTGAGTCCCCGAGTTGGAAACGTGAACTCTGTCCCCTGACATGGCTGGTAAGCCGTGCTACGGGACGGAAGTGGTTCTGGGTGGGGCAACTCTGGTGCCAAGAGCGCTGAATTGACTTGCAATCACTGACACCCACACAGCGACTTCCTGTGCTGAAGAGAGAAACAAAAATCTGTTTTCTCTTTTTTGATGTTCAACAGACTTTACCTCCTAGAAGATAAGTTTGCGGTGAGCAATGGCTGGGAGGGAAGCTTTACTCAAAAAAAGGGCACTTCTAATAATCTGAATTTTCAAAGAGAGCCATCTTGACTGATTTGGGCAGATCCTCCAGAAAGGTCAAATTAGGAGTAGGTAAAGGTAAAAGTCGCCCTTGCTCGAAAGCTAGTCATATCTGACTCTAGGGTTTGGTGCTCATCTCTGTTTACAACACAGAGCCTCTCAGACGTTTCCATTGTCACGCGGCAGACACAACTAGACATGGAATGCTGTTACCATTCCTGCCAAAGTGGCACCTGTTTCCCCCCTCCTTTCGAATAACTAGGTTGGCAGGAGCCGAGACAGACGACAGGTGAGATTGCTCCGTCTTGCAGAACTCGGGTCTCAAACTCCTGACCTTCCAGTCATAAAGTTCAGCATCTTAACCTCTAAGCCACTGAAGCAAATAAAGCCAATTCCCTCCCTTTCCAATTTATTGTAAGTATATTTAAATATATCATTCGCAGGTCCCAGTTCTACAGTTCTAAAATTATTATATTTTATAGACGCACAGTATGCTGTTACCTTCTCCGCCCAAGAGGTACCTGTTGATCTACTTGCAAATTTGTTCCTTTCAAACAGCTAGGTTGGCAGGAGTGTACAGAATGCTGTTACCTTTCCTGCCCAAGCGGTATGCTGTTACCTTTCCCGCTGAAGCGGTACCTGTTTATCAACTTGCAAATTTCTTGCTTTTAAGAAGATCAAGAAAGTACAAGTGAAAGAGAAAACTCCCCAGCAGCAGACAACCACAAAGAGCTCTCCCAAAGAGAAAGTATGACTTACCAGTGGGTGGTTTGGGACGGGCAGGTACGCCTTTCTTTGGCGGGAGGGCAGGAGTGTCGACTTTACTCTTGAAAGGGTCGTCTGAGAAACCGGACCCTCCGAAAGAGGAAGAGAAGGGATCAGGAACAGGAGGCTGCAGGAAAAAGATTTCATATTGTACAGCAGGGTTTCCCAACCTAAGGCCCATGTGACAGATCCAACCCATGGTGCCATTTCATATGTCATCCCCATCCCTCCAAGGGCATTTGAGAAACAAAATGGCAGCCTCCTTTGAACCTGTTGGGACAAAATGGCTGGCCCCATCATGCAGAGAGGTGTGACGGCTGGGGTGTGTGAACAAGCAGGGAAAGGTAACACTCCCACGAAGGAATTGTAAAATTGCAAGTGCTTTAATAAAAGGAATAATTCACATATATGTCCTTGTCATGGTGTGGTAATGGTGAGTTCAAACGCAATAAACTGAATCATAAGCAACAGAAATAACTATAGTCCTGTGCGCGGAGCTCACTCATTCTACAAAAACACACATGAGTCGTACCCTAAAACATATATGACAAACTGGGACCCTTGAAAGTAAAACTGTATCCTCACTGCGCCCGGTGAATACAAACAGGATTGCGAACGGTTGTACAAATAAAATGCAATATCCAAAAGTCCGTAGTCAAATAATCATCTGTACGGCTAGAAAACCTGGCGCTGGTGATAAAAGGTGGAATCCTTCTTTCGATAAGGGTACCCAGATGGCGAGCATCAATGTGCGATGGTAGATGATAAAGCTGACAAAGTCACGATGCCCTTCCGGTATATGGACATTTCGAATTTCTTCCTCAAGTTTCTACAATCGCATAAATGTACACAATGTAAAAGCTATCAATAATGGGTAATGTCGTACAACGCGAATACATGTGAACCCATAAGATCAACAATTGCATGCCTTAGCAATACATATAGTAAAAACAGCTTACATACCTAATGATTTCTTATTTGCGCGTGAAGCACCTCTGTTGCCATGTTTCTCCTAGTGTGCACGCGTTAGCTCTTACATACCACGTACTTCCTATAAATACCTGAAGCTAAGGGGATGCGGGACATGTGAATGTGATGACTAAATCAGAGCAGGTGATTCCTACTATAATCTTAAAGCAGCAAGAATTCGTTTGGTTAACAGAGTATTTTTGTAAGATAGATCTATACTCTGTTAACCAAACGAATTCTTGCTGCTTTAAGATTATAGTAGGAATCACCTGCTCTGATTTAGTCATCACATTCACATGTCCCGCATCCCCTTAGCTTCAGGTATTTATAGGAAGTACGTGGTATGTAAGAGCTAACGCGTGCACACTAGGAGAAACATGGCAACAGAGGTGCTTCACGCGCAAATAAGAAATCATTAGGTATGTAAGCTGTTTTTACTATATGTATTGCTAAGGCATGCAATTGTTGATCTTATGGGTTCACATGTATTCGCGTTGTACGACATTACCCATTATTGATAGCTTTTACATTGTGTACATTTATGCGATTGTAGAAACTTGAGGAAGAAATTCAAAATGTCCATATACCGGAAGGGCATCGTGACTTTGTCAGCTTTATCATCTACCATCGCACATTGATGCTCGCCATCTGGGTACCCTTATCGAAAGAAGGATTCCACCTTTTATCACCAGCGCCAGGTTTTCTAGCCGTACAGATGATTATTTGACTACGGACTTTTGGATATTGCATTTTATTTGTACAACCGTTCGCAATCCTGTTTGTATTCACCGGGCGCAGTGAGGATACAGTTTTACTTTCAAGGGTCCCAGTTTGTCATATATGTTTTAGGGTACGACTCATGTGTGTTTTTGTAGAATGAGTGAGCTCCGCGCACAGGACTATAGTTATTTCTGTTGCTTATGATTCAGTTTATTGCGTTTGAACTCACCATTACCACACCATGACGAGGACATATATGTGAATTATTCCTTTTATTAAAGCACTTGCAATTTTACAATTCCTTCGTGGGAGTGTTACCTTTCCCTGCTTGGCCCCATCATGCAAGCAGGGCAAAATGGGCATCCGGTCATCAAAGCTAACCGAGAGAGTGTGACCCGGCCCTTGGCTTGAAAGGTTGGAAACTCCTGGTTTAGAGCAACACAGAGAGAAGCCTCACTTCTCTCAGCTGGAAAGAGGAAGAAAGGGTTCATCGGTCATGAAATTAGCTGGATGAAAGAAGAAAACTAAGAGACTGCAGTGGCTTAGTGGTTAAGACATTGAACTTGGCAACTGGAAGGTCGGCAGGTCAGCAGTCCGAGACCCGAGCGCTGCATGACAGAGTGGGCTCCAATCATCTGGCCCTTCTCCTGCCAGCCTAGCATTTTGAAATTACAAGAAATTTGCAAGTAGATAGATAGGTAGCACTTCGGTGGGAAAGGTCACAGCATTCCATGCGCTGTTTAGTCATGCCTGCCACATGTCCATGGAAACGTCTGCAAACGCAGATAGCGCTGGCTCTTTGGCTACAAATGGAGATGAGGACCGAACCATAGACGCTGGGGAATTCAGAGTCCATCTAAACCCATGATTGTAGACCAGTGTCTTCCCAACCTTTGGTTTTTGGATTTCAATTCCCAGAAGCCTCAGTCTGTCCATTGGCTGACCTGTGCTTTGGGGAATTGACTTCTGGTAATTGAAGTCCAAGAACGAAAGACTGGGAAACAACTGCTCTAGATCCAGTGGTGCAACAATAACACCAATAAATCAGGATTAGCAGAACTACTGAAAACCCCCACAGTCTCATGTCTGCCACCTCCAGTTTCCAATAGGTAAGTGCAGCTTGGAATTTAGAAAGACAGGGTATTTCCCTCCCACCTACTCACTATAGTATTATCAGTGATTAAGGCACTGATTTTGACAACTGGAAGGTTGGCAGGTCAGCAGTTCAAGGCCCGAGTGCTGCACGACAGTGAGCTCCTGTCGTCTGTCCCAGCTCCTGCCAACTGAGCAGTTTGTAAGCAAGAAATTTGCAAGTAGATTAACAGGCACCACTTTCGTGGGAAAGGTAATAGCGTTCCGTATGCTCCAGGATCTAATCATGCCTCCCATGGAAATAGAAATCCCCCGGTGGGGTGTGGGCTCCACATTGGGAACCACTGCTCTAAATCAACCACCCCAATTCCCATCCACAGCCTCTGGCTACATTTCAGAACAAAGGAAAGACGCAACCTCTTCCTTCTCAACATTACATTGTAGAAAGACCAGTGTTTCCCAGCCTTTGGTTCTTGGACTTCAATTCCCAGAGGCCTCAGTCAATTCCCCAAAGCATTGATCAGCCGATGGACTACCTGAGGCTTCTGGGAGTTGAAGTCCCCCCCTCGTGGGGCCTGGGCCCCTGGGCTAGAGCCTTCTGCTTTCCAGTAACAAAACATCACCCTTTCCTCATGCTTCATTCGGGTTTTAGACAGGATGGAAAGATGTTGAGAAGAACTTACCTTGGACATCCGACTGAAATCTGCAAACCCTTCGTTGCTGCTTCCGCTAAAGCTGCTGCTACCGAAGGCGTCTAATGTCCCAAACGGATCTGTAAGACAGAGTTAAGAGGGCTTTAATGTCTAATAGGCTTCCTTCAATCCTCAGACAAAAAAGACATGCACTTAAGTGATTTATAGAACATTTTTAATCTGGTGCACAGATGATTAGCTGAAAGACTGGAGCGCTTTTCAAAGACAGGTGTGGTTGAACAGGGGGAGAGGATGATGATAGCACTCTTCAAAGACCTGAAAGATGGTTGTAAAGAGGAAAGGCAGGATCTGTTCCCCATCATGATAGGCTTAAACTACACGAAACCCCAGTCTGGTTATGAGTCCTCCGAACATCAATGCTGTCTTTCTCTGGACCTGCTCTAATTTCTATTTCCACATTAAGGTACGATGGAGTGAACTTCCGTCGTCTATCTCGGCTCCTGCCTACCTAGCAGTTTGAAATTTGCAAGTAGTTAAATAGTGGGAAAGGTAAACAGCGTGCTGTGTGCTCCGGTGTCTAGTCATGTCTGCCACATGACCACGGAAACCTCTACAGACTCAGATGTTACCCAGAAGCCTCAGACAATCTCCCCAAAGCACTGATCAGCCGACGGACTGACCAAGGCTTCTGGGAATTGAAGGTCCACCGGTGGGGCCTGGGCCCGACGATGGGAACCATTGCTCTAAATCAACAACCACAATTCTCATCCACAGCCTCTGGCTACTTCTCAGAACAAAGAAAGGACTTTCATGTCTGCTCATGAAATGAGTCTCCTGGACACCTCTTCTTTCTCAACATTAACATTGTAGATCAGTGATTTCCCAACCTTTGGTTCATGGACTTCGATTCCCAGAAGCCTCAGTCAATTCCCTAAAGCCCTAATCAGCCGACGGACTGAGGCTTCTGGGAATTGAAGTTCCCCGGTGGGGCCTGGACCCCACACTGGGAAACACCGGTTGAGTCTTAAGAAAAAGGGGTGGGATAGAAACCTCATCCATTTTGAGCGCCGCGTCTCCTCCCCTTTGTCCACACCAAAGCCGGAGGAGGATAAAGGGCCATCGGGGTCTCGAGGTGGCTGAAGACGCTAAGCGCCACGTCTCCTCCCCTCCAGCCACACCAACGCCGGAGGATAAAGGGCTGTTGGGGTCTCGAGGCGGCTGAAGACGCTGAGCGCCGCATCTCTTCCCCTACGGCCACATCAACACTGGAGGAGGATAAAGGGCCACTGGGGTCTCGAGGCGGCCAAAGACGCCATTGAGGACGTTGAGCCCCGGGCTCCACCAAGGACGTTGAGCCCCAGGCTCTGACCCCTGGGCCTCGCTAATGTCCAGCGGTGGTGCCAACAGATGACAATGTGATTTATTGTTTGAATCTAAATTTTGTGATATTTCGTGATGTTTTGCTATACTTTGTCAGCTGCCCTGAGTTGCTCTGCGAGTAGGGCGGCATACAAGTGTGAACAAACAAACAAATAAATCCATTTAAACCATATTTTACCTTCCTTGAAATGGAGGGGGAAGATGCTCACCAAGATGTCTTTGTTCTTACCTGGCCCTTTTGAAGAAGAGACGCTCAAGGATAGGAAAGGGTCGTTGTTCTCAAAGAAGGTGGGCTGAAACATAGAAGAATGGAAGAAAACGATCACCAAAAAGCACTAGAAGACCTTTTCCCAGAGATACATGGTTCTGCATGTTGCAGAACCATCTCATACAATCCCTGGCACACACACACAGACACACAGGCAAATATTTATTTTCCAATATTCAAACACCAACTTGGCGAGTTCCAATCTTGGAAGGCAAGAAGCTATAGAAACAAGATCACCAGCAATAAACAGGATTTTCCATTTTATTCTTTCCTGAAAGGCAGACTAGGAATGTGATTTGCATGATATCGTGTGTGCTGATTCCAAATCTGAACTCAGAATGTGCCTATCACGTACAGATTTTGAGGCGTGCTATAGCTGTTCAAATGGTCAGACATTGGGTAATGTATTTTTACATGGGAACATTATAACAGTTGCAGCTATCACTATGCCTGCTGCCGCCTCAGCTGAATCATGTTCCCTAGTGGCATGCATGTTCCAGCAGCGGCCGGGCATGTCTGAGCAAGTCAGTGAGCTAAAGTCAGAAATAGGTATATAAGGACCAAGGACTTGCCTCTGGTGCAAAACCATTTTATTGCATAGTACAGCTAGGCCATAGAAAGTCTGTTTTGAGCTACAGATGAGTAGGCGCAGCTGTGTTAATAAACCAGACCATTTTGCTACCTTTGTGGCAAATATACCCCACGTGATCAAGGCAAGAACCTAACCAAGAGGGTGAGATTTGCTAATTAAGATCCTGATGTCCTAGGCAGACTCAGACTTCAGATTTGGATTCAGCACACTTGATTTAGTATAAGACACATGGACTAGATAGTTCTCAACCTTTTTAAGCAGGGAGCCAGGTCACACTCCCTCAGACAACTTTGGGGGCTGGATGGCCATTTTGCCCTTCCTTCACCACATGGCCCTTCTGGGTGTGGTGGTGGTGGTGGGAGACAACATGAAATGGTGCCATGGGCCGCATCTGGCCCACGGGCCACAGATTAAGAATCCCTGGACTAGACCAAGTAGCAGATATGATTTATATTTTTGTGATGCAGTGAAATCGACAGATTAAATATAAACACAGAGTAATGAAGACCCACTTACTTTGGATGGGAGTGTGGAGTTTTGCATAAACGGGTCGGTAGTAAAAGGGTCGCTTTTCTCAGCCTTCTTAAAGAAATCCTCCGGCACGGAAGCTTGGAATGGGTCGCTTTCGTCAAACGGATCCACTCCAAAAGGATCTAAATAGATTGAGTTTGGTGAGAACTTAAAATCAAAGCAAACACACTTCTATACCTGCCCCATAGAGCTCAGTGCACTCTCTGGGGGTTCTCTTCTTATTTTTAAATGAAAAGAAGGTTAATGAAGCCATGGGTATAGGGACAGGATGCTTCAAACCTACAGCAGTTGAGGAAAATAGACCCTATGGTTGGTATCACTCCACCTAAGATCAGGAGAGAAGGAGCAGCAGACACCGAGAGAACTAAGAGAGAAGTAACAGCGGACACCAAGAGAACTAAGGGAGAAGTAACAGCAGACACCGAGAGAACTAAGGGAGAAGTAACAGTGGACACCAAGAGAATTAAGCAAGAGAAGGACCCTCAACAACCTCTGAACGGACATGAGCCTCATATACACTGACTCAGATCCAGGAAGAGCTTTATGGCAAGAACAAACACTCTTGAGGGTAAGCAAGAGCAAAACCAAATTAGAAGATCAAGAAAGAGCTCAATGGACAAGGAATGACGTTAAAGGAGGATACGGCTGAGGAACTCAACCTCCCCTACGTCACTTGGAGAACTCTGAAGGGGCTGGAGGTTAGAGTCCCTAAATGCAAGACCAACAGGCTCAACTGGGGACAACAACATGCTGTGTGAATGTGGAGAGAGACAGAATCCAGCTCATTTATTGGTCTGCTGATGATTGCCAGAAACATGGACTGATGAGGACTTGAGTTTGGCTAAGGCCAAGAAAATGTCTTTATTTGGTCAGCCCAGGGTTTGGTTGGGACATGGAAGAACCATCAGAAAAATTCACTGATGAGGACTTGAGTTTGGCCAATGCCAAATCCAAGAAAATGGCTTTATTTGGGTAGTCCAGGGTTTGATTGGGACATGGAAGAACCAGAAATATGCACCGATGAGAACTTGAGTTTGGCCAACACCAAAGTCAAGGTAAGTGGCTTCATTTAGGCAGTCTAGGTTTTGATAGGGACACAAGAAGACAACGTTAAAAGAAAAATGGTCAGGGGACTGTTAATCTTACCTGACGCTGCTGGAGGTTGTTCAGCAAAAGGGTCGTTCTGGAAAGGGTCACCTACAGAGAAGCGGAAAGAAGGCAAAGTTGACCTGACCTGATCTCCGCATGCCACTAAAAAAAGGAATATTCCCACCTCCGCTCCGCCCAGTCACTTACTGCCTTTGAAGGGGTCTGCTCCTTTGAAGGGGTCCTCGGTATGGAAAGGGTCCGGCGGCAAATCCGGGGGGTGACCACTGAATATCAGGGCCTTGTTTTTGAACGGATCGTCCTGGGTCGCAAATGGAAATGTGAGAGAATGAGAGGGGAAAGCAAATCCAGTCGCCTGAAGAAGTTTGAGAATCCCTGGGCTAAACACACGAGTGGCGGAGGGAAGGGGCCGTGGCAAAAGACAAAATGTGCTTCCGCCACCCGGACCCCGTCTAGCTCCTCACCAAGGCTCCAAAGCCCCCACCGCGGTCCTTCTGTGAACTCCCCTCGCTCAAGTCCGCCAGATTCGTCATGCTGCCGCCGTGGACCCTGTTGAGGGCTTCATTGTACTGTTCGATGCTCTGGCTGGCCTCCACGTGGCTCTCTTGCAACCGGGAGAGTTTATTCCTGGCCTGCCACAAAGGGAGAAAGGAACATTTTATTCCTGTTCTTGGGAGACAACGCTTCCAGCATCAGAGGGGACTTCAGCATCCACAAGAAGGGTGGATCGTTCAAAAACAGGAGGGACTGTGGTGGCTCAGTGGTTAAGAAGCTTGCCTTGTTAGCCTGGAAGGCCAACAAGTCGGCAGTTCAAGACCCGGGGACTGCATGACAGATTGAGTGCCTGTTGTTCGTCCCAGCTCCTGCCAACAGAGCCGTTGCAAGTAGATCAATAGGGACCACCTTGGTGGGGAAAAGATCATGGGGGCATGAAAGGAGCCTCTTTTGGGCGTCCCGAGTGGAGTTTCTTCAGCAAAATATCCTTTCAACCCAGAATAATTTCGGACACGAAATTATTATTAGGAGGGACATAATATTCTCTTATCTTGGAAATCTTCCACCACAATCTAGGGGAGAAGCTAAAGAAGGCCAACACGAAATCCAGATTTATTGCTCTTCAACGAATGAAGGTTAGGGCTTGCTCTAAATTTTGCCTGAAGTAGAGAAGGATAGACTCATAGAATCAATGTTGGAAAAGGGACTTGTGAGGCCAACCAGGAATGATTTGATGCACGGAACACTGTTACCTTTCCCACCGAAGTGGTACCTATTTATCTACTTGCCATTTCTTGCTTTCAAACTGCTAGAATGGCAGGAGCGAATGGAATGCTGTAACCTTTCCTGCAGAAATGGTATCCATTTATCTACTTGCCTTTTTTTTTGCTTTTGAACAGGACCTGGGGCAGACGAGGATGAACACTCACTTAGGTCATGAACTGCTGACCTACTGACCTTCCGGTACTCAAGCTCAGCATCTTAACCATTAAGCCACCACAGCCATCTGAGTGTATCAGGTTAAAATGTGATAAAATACATACAGAGCCTTAAAGGAACACAAGAGTCTCTGAAATGTATTTCTGAAGAAGTTGGCAAAGTTATACTGTACTCCTAGAGTCAGTGTTTTCCAACCATTGGTTCTAGGACTTCAATTCCCAGAAGCCTCACTCAATTCCCCAAAGCACTGATCAGCCAATGGGCTGACTGAGGCTGCTGGGAATTGTAGTCCAAGAACCAAAGGTTGGAAAAACAATGATCTAGACTCACTGAAAAGAGGTGAAACCATCACCAAAAGCTCCCCTCATTATTACCTGATTAATTTCTTCCTGAGTGGATTTTAAAGACTTGATGATGGTTTCCAACTGGACTTTCCCGGCCTGGATGCTCTGCTCCAACTGAGTCTCCTCCTGCTGTAGCCGATTCAATTCCAACTTGGCTCGGCTGATGTCCTCTTCCTGGGACTTGAGATCCGATTCCTGGGACTGGATCTGCATTTTTAACGACGAAATCTGGAACAAACACGTCAACAACAGGGCTCAATGCTTGGACAGGCCTCAACTGACCGTCAAAGGAAGACATGGAATACACAGTGGAAGTCCTTAAATACCTCATAAGTCACTCACCAGCATATGGCTGTTTTTCATGATAATAATAATTTTGCATCAGAAATTATTCTGGGTTGAAAGGATTTTTGCTGAGAAACTCTGCTCAGGGACGCCCGAATGAGGCTCCTTTCATGTCTCTGGGATCTTTTTCCACCTAAATGGGGTCCCCATTTATCTACTTGCAATTTCTTGCTTTCGATCTGCTAGGTCGGCAGGAGCTAGAACAGACGACGGGCACTCAAACTGTTATGCAGTACCCGGGTCTTGAACTGCTGACTTGCCGGCCTTCCAGATAACAAGGCGAGTTTCTATACGACTGAGCCACTGCAGTTACTTGCCATGCGTTTCATGACAGCGATGCATGTCTGCTTTATGAGACACATTATGACATCCTGCGTGCAGTGAGTTTTGTGAATGTTCTGTATCAGCATATCCCAAACTATGTTCCGCACAACACTGGTGGACTTCAATTCCCAGATGCCTCAGTCAGCCCATTGCCTGATCAGTGCTTTGGGGAATTGACTGAGGCTTCTGGGAATTGAAGTCCAAAACCTAAAGGTTGGGAAATACTGGTCTAATCTCTCTGTGCCTGCCTATGTGCCTATCTAACTAGATCAGGGGTTCCCAATCAGGCCCCACAGGGAGACTTCAATTCCCAGAAGCCTCAGTCAGTCCATTGCCTGATCAGTGATTTGAGGAACTAACTGAGGCTTCTGGGAATTGAAGTCCAAAAACCAAAGGTTGGGAAATACTGGTGTATATGGAGTCTGATGAAGTACCATATATACTCGACTATAAGTCGTCCCAAATATAAGTCAAGGTATCTTATTTGGACCTCTAAAACTAGGAAAATAGATTGACCAGAGTATAAGTTGAGGGTGGAAAATGAAGCAGCTGCTAGTGAGTTTCAATAATCAAAATACATGAAAATAAGGTAAAATTAATTAATTTAGAAATTTGTGCGGGTATGTTTTTGAGTGTTTATGCTGACCCGAGTATAAGTTGAGCCCCATTTTTCGATCTCATTTGGGGGGCTAAAAAACCGGACTTATACTCGAGAATATATGGTAATATAAAAATCTTATAGCAGTGGTTCTCAGCCCTTTGATTCTTGCATCCCACCAACCAACCAATCATGGAATGGCTGAGTATGTAAAGGGTCCCATGAGGCCGTCCAGTCTTGTCCAGTCCAGAATCTAACTCACCACCTGCGTCTCTTCCTGGCATTTCTGCTTCACGTCACTCAGCATGTCCTTCAGCTTAGCCTTCTGCTGTTCCATCTCGTCGAGGCGGTCCTGGGCGTCCTGCTTCTGAGATTCCAGTTCTTGCAAGCTGCTGGCTTCCCGGTCTAAGTCATTTTGTAATTCCTGCCAGTTGGTGACCTCAGGTTATTAACAGCGACAAGGAAATTCTGCATCGCAGAGTGACACACCCATAGAACCAGAGGATCCAGTTCCAACACAGCCTTACCTGGACTTCGTTGGTTTTCTGACGAATGGCTCCTTCCCTCTCACGGATTTCTTGTTCTAAAGAATATTTCTCCCTGCAAGCAAAAGGAGATTTCACAGCAAGGTTGTGCAGGGGGTGAATTTTCAAGGTGGGGGCTGGTCTTAATTAAGATGGATTTAATTAACCTAGATTTAAATAAGCTGGTCTTAATTAAATTGGACTTAATTAAGCTGGTCCTTCAAAGGATTGCCCGCAAAGGCAGCTAATCCAACCCAAGCCAACCCAACCCAACCCCCACACACAAATGTACCTTTGCAACTGTGAGATTTCCTGGCTGATATCGTCCAGCTCTTTGACACCTGTAAACTCTCCAGACCCGACAGAACTTGAACTATCCTGTTAAAAAGTCAACATGTCTTGATGAAGGAGCCATAGCTAGATAGCTAGATAGCTAGATAGGCACAGAGAAGATAGATAGATTATACTTCTATACCTGTCTCATAGGGCTTAGTGTACTCGATAGGTGGTTCACACCCTTGACCTAATTGTGAGTAAACACTACTTCTTTTCTCTTTCTAAATATTTTTGTGTGTGTGAAGTGTGATTGATAGCCGGGCTAAATAAGGAGAAAGCCTTGGAGAAACTGCATTTCAAACTAAGACTGCCTGAAAACTGCCCCCGCTTTCCTGTTGCTGCATAAAACCTGAACGTTAACTTACTCTCAACTAAGGATTCAGACACAAAAGGTGGTGGCGATATCTAGCAGAAAAGCAACATTTCCAAGCATCAGCAAAGCCAAACAAAGTCGCAGCAAATGAAGGGGGGAAAATACAGGAATAAAATGTGTTGAATTCATGCCAACCCAACAAGGCATGCAAGAACCCGAAACCCAACTTTCCTCTGTTCTGGCCCCACAACCAGACGGTTTCTTTCAGTGTGGGGCATGGCACAATAGCTAGAATGGAGATGCTTCGAACCCACAAAATAAATGGCGGTTTTGCAGATGAAGGGAGTTTGGCAGGCGGCATTTCTTAAAACCTTTTTTTACTCACACGCCGCATTTCGGAAATGGCAGATATCTCAGTTCCTACAGAAGCCAAGTAGCCTGGAAGAGTCTAGACAAGAGGGGGGGAAAGGAGAAGAGGAAACTAGAACTCAGGCAACTTGTGAAGAAAGATGTTCCTTTGGGAGAATGTGGGAAAATTCCCACAGAGGAGGAAAGGTGGGTTTGAGAAAGAAGCCGTATCCGACTCTAGTGCTTGGTGCTCATCTTCATTTAAAGTCAAAGAGCCACACTATCTGAGTCTGCAGATGTTTCCGTGGTCATGTGGCAAGCAGGACTAGACACTGGATTGTTGTTACCTTTCCCGCCGAAGATACCTGTTTATCGACTTGCAAATTTCTTGTTATCGAATGGCTAGGTTGGCAGGAGCGCTCAAAACGTTGTTACCTTTCATACCAAAGACCTCTAGACACCGGAACGCTGTTACCTTTCCTGCCAAAGAGGTACCTATTCGTCTACTTGCAAATTTCTTGCTGTCAAAAGGCTAGGTTGGCAGGAGCCAGGGTGGGCAACTGGAGTTCACTCCATCATGCAGCACTTGACTGACATGACTAGACAATGGACTGCATGGAAAGCTGTTACCTTCCCCACCAAAGCAGTACCTATTTATCTACTTGCAAATTTCTTGCTTTCAAACTGCTAGGTTGGCAGGAGCTGGGACAAAATGGGAGCTCACTTCATTGTACAGCACTCGGGTCTTGAACTTCGGACTTGCTGACCTTCCGGTCGCCAAGCTCAGCGTCTCAACCTGCAGCCTGTGGGCCAGATGCATCCCACAGCACCATTTCATGTGCCCCCCCGCTCCACTGCCTCCACCACACCAGGAAGTTCCGTGTAGTGGAGGAAGGGCAAAATGGCCATCCGGCCCCTGAAGCTCTCTGAGGGAGCGTGACCTGGCCACCGGCTTAAAAAGGTTGAGAACCCCTGGTCTAAACTCATTCTTGAATTGCCCCTTCTTAAAAATCAAATTGCCCCCCTGTGGGGGGGTTGGCAACCATGTTTTTTTTTTTTTTTGAAGATCAACCAGTTGCAAGCAGAAAAGAAAATGAGTGAACCCTCAATGGGAGTCACAAGGTTTAGGAGAGAAGAGAGGAAAGAAATTCCACACAAGGAAACTCACCTGGACAGGGGTGGTGCGTTCTGCTGGGGGGATCATCTCCGGCAGCAGGACCTGTGGCGGATCGATGCCTTTGCTGACCTTCTGCTGAATGAGGTGCATGGCCAGCGCAAACTGGTCTTTGTTGAGCTTCCCCATCTGCCGGGTGTCGGCCAGCGCCCTGGGAGGAGGAAGCAGCCATTAAAGCACCCGGCTTTTGAAGAGCAACACTGGAGTGCACAAAACACCATTTACCTTCCCACCCAAGTGGTCCCGATTTATCTCCTTGCAATGTCTTGCTTTCTAACTGCTAGCTTGGCAGGGGCACATGGAACACTGCAACCTTTCCCATCCAAGTGGTCCCTATTTATCTCCTTGCAATGTCTCACTTTTGAACTGCTAGCTTGGCAGGGGCGCATGGAACGCTGTAACATTTCCCACCCAAGTGGTCCCAATTTATCTCCTTGCAATGTCTCGCTTTCGAACTGCTAGTTTGGCAGGGGCGCATGGAACGCTGTAACCTTTCACACCCAAGTGGTCCCGATTTATCTCCTTGCAATGTTTTGCTTTCAAATTGCTAGATTGGCAGGAGCTGGGATGGAGATGGGTGCTCACTCTGTCGTGCAGTACCAGGGAACCGAACTCCCTTTCAGTCAGCGAGCTCAGTCCACAGAAATGTCTGCAGACGCAAACAGCGCTGGCTCTTTGGCTATAAAGAGAGATGAGTACCGAATCCTAGAGTCGGATACAACTGGCTTTCGGCCAAGCGAGACCCTTAACCTTGACTTTTGAAGAGCAATAGCAATATCTGTTGAGTGCTTCACTTAGATTTATTTTGTTAAAGCAAGAGCAATTCCACTTCTATACCCTGCCCCATAGAAGCGCTTAATGCCCTCTAGGCAGTTTACAAGTTAATTAGCATTTTGTCCTCATTCGCATGCTTGGGACTCATTGAACTGACCTCGGAAGGAGGGAAGAGACTGAGTCAACCTTGCGTCCTGGCCAGGATCGAACTCACAACCTTTTGGCTGCAGGACAGCAGTATAACCCCTGTACCACCAGGACTTGCTCATTACTTCCACCCACCCACCCACCCACCCAATCAATCCATGAATGAATGAATGAATGAATGAATACCGGCCCTCTGGTGATGGAGGGAAACCATCATCTTGACTGGTAGCCATAGGGGCTTATTTAATCCTATTTTAAAGTAAGCCAGTTTCTTGTGGCAATGAGTTCAAAGGGCAAAAAATGTGAAGGTGGCTGTTCAGGAGGAGAGAATGCTGACCATATGTGTGCCAAGACATTCTGGGAGAGTCCCGAGTGCATGAAAATGTCCTTCACTTCCAGGCCGCTCACGAACCCGTCCATGTCCAGGTCGATCTTCAGGAAAATTTCGTCATAGCGGACCTTGTCGTTGAGAAGCACGACCCAGTTTGCAGAGGGCTGAAACGACAGACACCAAATTCTCACTGGCCATCTGGTTTTGTCTGTCTGTCTGTCTGACTCACAGCTTTTAAGTCATGATTTAATTTAATTCAATTGTCAAATTTGTTTGATGCCGTCAAACTGCCTCAGCCTTTCTGAATGCCAAGTAAGTAATCCCAAATTAAATTGGCTGTATTTAGAAATGAAATCATCATACAACCAGTAAACAGAGAAAGCTTCTTTTAAATACGTAGGGTGCTCAATCATTTACAGCTGGGGTTCCCAACCTACGGACCATGAGCCAGATCTAGCCCCCAACGCCAATTCATCCGGTCCCCAACGC
The DNA here is from genome assembly GCA_035047305.1 of Bradypodion pumilum. NCBI lineage: Eukaryota > Metazoa > Chordata > Lepidosauria > Squamata > Chamaeleonidae > Bradypodion > Bradypodion pumilum. Next base: position 40,396,743 of record JAWDJD010000007.1, on the reverse strand, counting down.
CAATTCATCCGGCCTTGGCCACACCTGGAAACGGAAGTAAAACGTGCCAGCGTAAGTGCAAAACGCTGCCGTAAACTACCCACGGCTGTCGTGAATGCATTTACGACAGCCGTGGGTGCATTTATGGAAGCGTTTTATACATGTGTGTGTTTTACTTCCGCTTCTGGGTGGGAGGAACCACATGATGGGCCTGCTCAATCACGTGACTGACCCACTGCCCAGAAAGGTTGGCGAACCCCTGGATTACAGCTTTGTTCAGCACCAAAAAGACCTCGGCGTGACACTGTACAAGGCACTCTCTTTTGAGCAGCACTGCTTGGATACCAAAGCTAAAGTTAGTACGAGGAACATTATCATCAGAAACTCACAAACTATAAGTGGGGAACTCAACCATCCACGCAGCGTGCTCTTTTAAGCAGCACTGCCTGGATACCAAAGCTAAAGTTAGTATGAGGAACAAGATCATCAGGAACCTCTTTTAAGCAGTGCTGTCTGGATACCAAACCCAAAGTTAGCACGAGGAACAACATCTGTACCCACCTGGGGGTGCTTGAGGCTGTGTTTGGGCGAGATGCTTCCGGCGCTGTTGAGGCTGTTGACGCTGCCGTGTGACGGGGTGGAGCGCAAGCTATCCTTGGGGGGCGGGCTTGCCGGGAGCACCGGCACGGCCCCGGGGAAGTTGGGTGTCTTCTTCCGCTTGGAAGGCGGGATGAGCGACGGGGGCAAGGCGGAGGGGACGGGTTCTTTCTCAAGGGCCCGGTAGACCAGGTGCATCGCCTGTAAAGCCCAGAGGGAAAACATGTCTGCAGAGGGAACAGGAGGAGGAGGAGGAGGAAGGTGGCAGACAGGTAGCACCATGTGCAAGAGCTCAGATCAGCCTGATCTTAGGGGGCTTCAAAAGTCCTTGTTGCATTGAGAGTCTAAAATCAGCATTTCCCAACCTTACGTTTTTGGACTTCCAACTCCCAGAAGCCTCAGTCATGCTTTGGGGAATTGACTGAAGGCTTCTAGGAATTTGAAGTCCAAGAGCCAAAGGTTGGGAAGGTCAAGGGTCACCCTTGCTCGAAAGCCAGTCATATCCGACTCTAGGGTTTAGTATTCATTTCTGTTTATAGCCGAAGAGCCAGGGCTGTCTGTGTCTGCAGACATTTCTGTGGTCATGTGGCAGGCATGCCTTGACACCGGAACGTAGTTACCTTTCCCACCGAAGCAATACCTCTTTATCTATTTGCAATTTCTTGCTTTCAAACTGCAAGTTGCTTTCGAAAGTTGGGAAACACTGCTCTAATCTCTGTGTGTATCCATCCATCTCTTGATTGCTAATCTATCTATCTATCTATCTATCTATCTATCTATCTATCTATCTATCTATCTACCTACCTATCTACCTATATCTGTCTGTCTGTCTATCTATCTATCTATATAATCCAGTAGTTCCCAACGTGGGCCCAAGGCCCCACTTTCAGACTTCTATTCCCAGAAGCCTCAGTCAGTCCATTGGCTGATCAGTGCTTTGGGGAATTGGCTTAAGCTTCTGGGAATTGGAACCAAAGGGTTGGGAAACACTGTCTTCAATAGACAAGAATGAAGAATTCTTCGAGTATTGTATTCTGTTTTCTCCAGAGATTTTTGTCTTTGGAAACTCTGAGATTAACCCAAATACAATAGTAAAGGTCAAAGTCATCCTTGCTCAGTCGTGTCTGACTCTAGGGTTCGGTGCTCATTTCTGTTTCTAGCCCAAGAGCCAGAGTTGTCTGCGTCTGCAGACGTTTCCCTGGTCACGTGGGCAGGCAAAACTAGATGCACAGAACATGGTTACCTTTCCCGCCAAAGTGGGTCCCTGATAATCTACTTACACATTTCTCACTTTTGAACTGCTAGGTTGGCAGGAACTGGGACAGAGGACAGGCACTCACTCCATCATGCAGCACTCGGGTCTCAAACTGCTGACCTGCCAACCTTCCAGTCATCAGGTTCAGTGTCTTAAACACTAAGCCAGCACAGTCCCCCTTCCCTGGAATGGGAAGGATTGAAATCCAGTGAGCCTCTTTCCAAACCAGGGTCGCAGAACTGGGACTTCACCAACCCAGCAAAGAACCTACCACAGTAAACTCGTCTCTGTCCAGGTGTCCGTCTTTATCAATATCGCTGAGATCCCACACCTGGAAACACAAAGTGGTTTCGTTTACTTTGGGATGTAGTCATAACAGGCTGAAAACTGTGAGAACGGAACTCAGAATGATGGACACTGTTTGCTGTGCTTTAACCTTGGAAAAGGAAGGATGAGTAGAAAAAGAAATTTGCAAAATGTAGTCAAATGTGTTAGCAGGCTAGGCCAGGCCAGAGAAGTTTATCTACGTATGCTTTTCTTGTTATCCTTACAGGAGACAAACAAAACAACCAGAGTTTGACTTACCCTTCCCAGGACATCGAGAGGTAGTTTGGAGTTCATTAACACCGGCTTCACTTTGTCCCCCGAGAGCAACCCATTGACGGGCAAAAGGCTTTCAAAAATGCCATCGAACTTGCCTCTTTCTTCTGCCTACAAACAGGGGCAGAAATTACAGGCTTAATGTCAAAGTTTTCTCATTCAGAATCTACAACTGAAGAAGAGGCTTCCCAATAGCCCCTGGCGGCAGTTTCAGCATACAGACTGGTGGCTCCTGCATCGACCACACAAACAATGTACAACTTTTGAATCTTAAAAGATTTGCACAAAGAGAAACAGTGGGGGAAAATAAGTGGGAAGATTAGAAATAGAAGAAAATGTTATTTGGGTAACAAGATATTGTCCAAGTGGCTTATTATTATACTTCCATGTCTAGGCCAGATGTGGAACTGCCAAAATGAAGACACCTTTTGGGTGAATCCATCCAACAGTTCCTTTTGCCTGACCTAGTGTGAGAAAGATTAGCCAGCAGAATGAATTCATTCTCCTTTTGTGTCTAGATGTAAAACTGCCAAATTGAAGCCACCTTTTGATGAGTTCATTTTGCAGTTCTTTCCGCCTGACCTAGTGTGAGAAAGATGAGCCGACAACACAAGGTGGACGTTCCCAAGGTATTATGCTTGATGGTGGTTCAAAAATACCACAATCTTCAAAGAGGCTCTTTCTGTGTACCCCAATGAATGAATATGTTGTATGAATGAATGGAGTGAGTGAGTTGTAAACTGAGACAAGCACCGAACCCTAGAGTTTGGCACGACTGGCTTTTGAGCAAGGGTATCTCCTGAAAGTAATTAATGGACAGATCAAAGGGCAATGCAGACAGGCCTGATGAGGAATGCAGCTCAAAACAATTGAGAACAGCAAGGCAGGTTTTTTGAAACTTACCCTGACGGCCCAGTGAACATCCGATGAAGACATCACGAGGGGACTTGTGCTGTCGTGCTGAAAGGACAAAATAAAACACATCAGAGTCAAGAAACTAGAGCTTCATTTTATTTATGTTATTCTATTCCAGTAATGGCGCATCTTGGCACTCCAGGTGTTCTGGAACTTCAATTCCCAGAAGCCCTGATCAGCAGGAGTGCTGACTTGGGTTTCTGGGAATTGAAGTCCAAGAACACCAGGAGTCCTAAGGTTCGCCATCATGGTGACTATTCTATTCTTTATCACACTGGTGAAATAGACATACTGTAATAGAAAGACACATTCAGGTGTCTGTCAGGGAAAAAAACTAGAGAAGGGAGAATTATGGAATTTCTGGACACAAAAAAATCGATCCTAAAAGTCTGTTGTGTCTCAAAGTTAAAAGGGCAGCGTCTAATCTAGTCTTCTATTTTTAAAAAGTTTATACTTACAAATTTTGCAGGAGGCAACGCCAGGCTGAGGTTGCCAAGGCTGACTTCGTGGCCATTCTGGGCACAAGCCACCAGCCGCAGGGCAATGAAGAACCCCTGGGTGGAAGAGAAAGAGAGGTGAACAGATGGATGGAAAATTATACAATCTGAAGAGAAACCAGAGTGTCATCACAACATCATAGACTTAGAACTAGTTGTAATACAAGCAATCTTAAGCACTTCTTCTTTCATGTCCCAATCAAACCCTGGACTGACAAAATGAAGCCACTTTCTTGGCTTTGACGTTGGGCAAACTCAAGTCCTCATCAGTGTATGTTTCTGGTTCTTCTCCTTCCGTGTCCCTATCACACTCCTCAATCTTAAATATTAATTTTTTATACCCTTAACCTGAGCAGAAATGCTCCTCTTAAAATATATTTTACATACCCTCTTCTGATTTCTGTTTTGCTGTACTATGCTGGTTAGTCTGGCCAGGTTATCCTACTCTGGTCATAGAGTAGACCCTACTGCCAGTGACTCAACACCGAGCGTCAGTTAACTTACCTGACCACCCTGAGGATGAATGGCCTTGGGTGGTGAAGTCCACAGGGAAGGTAGGGTGATGGTTCCCAAATGGATTAAATCCCACTTGAATCTTTCTTGATGGGTAGGCAGCAGCTTCGTCCATTCTGGCCAGAGTTGCTGCCCTTCAGGAAAGGGTTAAAAACCTGGCTGGCAGGACAGGTGTGGGGCACCAGCGACACGGTAACCTCAGCCTGCTGGCTAATTTAGTAAAACACACACTCTCTCTTTTAAGTTTTTTTTATCTTTAAAAAATAATTTGTCAGTAATTTTTAATGGGTTTTTATTGCTTTTTTAAAACTGGTTTTATTTTCTGTGAGTCACCCAGTCTTTGGAGTTGGGCGGAAATACAAATTAGAAAAACAAACAAACAAATAAATAATGATGAGGACTCTGTGTCCCAAAAGGGCTCAAGACCAGAAAGGAACTCATGGAACTGGTTCTGTGGTACTATGGGTGTCACGCTGCAATGCGGAAGGCCAATGGAAAATACACATTATTATACAGTTCCCAGGACACTCTTCATGGCTGATCATTTTGGTGAGTGGGCGGCAATATAAATTTGAACTAATAATAATGATGATGGATAGCCAATATTCAGAATCAGATACAGCACAAGAAGAAGCCAGTTGAGTCAAAGAATATATTTTGTCCCAGATTAGAAATATCCTGACCTGCTGCTGCTTCCTTCTATGCCTGGCTTCAAACTGCTCATCCATCCTCTTATTTTTACAAATCGTGATCCTGGGAGGTCAGCAGGAAGGACCACCCGCCTTCCCTGTGAACTTCGCCACCTAAGGCTGCTGGTCCTCAGGGTGGTCAGGTGAGTTAACTGCTGCCTGACGCTCGGCACTGAGTCGCTGGCAGTAGGGTCTACTCTATGACTAGAACTATTTTGTGTCAGAAATTATTCTGGGTTGAAAGGATTTTTGCGGAAGAAACTCTGCTCAGGGGACGCCCGTATGAGGCTCTTTTCATGTCCCCAAGAGCTGGGATGGAGATGGGCGCTCAATGTGTCATGCAATACCAGGGTCTTGGAACTGCCAACTTGCCGACCTTCCTGCTAATAAGGTGAGCTTCTTAACCACTGAGCCACCGCAGCCGCTGGTGGTAGAGCACGATCACCCGGCCAGACAAAAATTCAAGTGACTGCAAGAGCAAATCATCAGGGTGTTGTCCTAAGACAGGATCCTAGCAAACCTCTGCTTGCCTCTGGATGTGTAGATACTGACGTGTCTATGTCCATGTATCCCTGCTTTCCCCCCAAGTTCTTCCATGCCTTGGTCAAAACGCCTTTCGCCCCCTTCCACCACAATGAACCTCAGCTGACCCCATCTCCAGGGATGTAAATTCAAGAGGTCAAGAAGGGTAGAAAACTTGCTCTTCTCTCAGGGGCCTGGAATGTTCACCTACCTGTTTGTCCAGGAATCCTTTGCCTTCTGGGTCTGCCAAGTCCCATATCTAAGAAGACACAAATTGAAAGCTAAAAGCGAAGCAATTACACTTAGATAATTTAGATCGCCTGGCCGATATCATCCAGCTGTTTTGTACCCGTAAATTCCCCAGATCTGACAGAACTTGAACTGTCCTGTTAAAAAAGTCAATGTGTCTTGAGGAAGCAGCCATAGCTAGCTAGCTAGATTAGATAGATAGGCACAGAGAGAATAGATAGATTAGATAAATTAGGTAGATAGATTAGATAAATAGATAGATAGATAAGCACCGAGATAATAGGTAGAAAGATTAAATAAATTCTGTATAAACTCGAGTATAAGTCAGGAGGTTTTAGCCCCCAAAATGAGGTCCAAAATGAGACAACTTATACTCGGGTCAACATAAACACTCAAAAATATACCCACACGGGTGTCTAAATTAATTAATTTTACTGTATTTACATGTATTTTAATTATTAAAACTCACTAGCGGCTGCTGCATTTTCCACCCCGAATTATACTTGGGTCAATCTATTTTCCTAGTTTTAGAGGTTCAAATTAGGTGCCTCGACTTATATTTGGGACGACTTATGGTCGAGTATATATGGTAGATAGATAAGATAGATAGGCAAAGAGGATGGATAGATAATTAGATAGATAGATTACACTTCTATACCTGCCTTCTCTGGGCGGTTCACAAGTTATTTAGCATTCCCCCCAACATGCTGGGTACTCATTTTACCAACCTCTGAAGGATGGAAGAGGCCGAGTCAACCTTGAGCCCGAGCTCACAATCTTTCGGTTACACAACAGCCATTTAACCGCTGCGCCACTGATGTTCAATCAAGAGATGGTAGTGGCCTAGCAGTTAAGACGCTGAGCATGATGACCGGAAGGTCAGCAGATCAGCAGTTCGAGACCCGACTGCCGCACGACAGAGTGAGCTCCTGTCGTCTGTCCCGGCTCCTGCCAACCTAGCAGTTTGAAAGCAAGAAATTGGCAAATAGGTACCACTTAGCCAGGAAAGGTAATAGTGTTCCATGCACTCCGGTGTGTAGTCATGCCTGCCACATGACCACAGAAATGTCTGCAGGCACAGACAGCACTGGCTCCTTGGCTGTAAATGGAGATGAGCACCGAACCCTAGTGTGGGACACAACTGGCTTTTGAGCAAGGGAGACCCTTGACTTTTCATGGCACACGCTTTGCAGAAGTTATGCCCGACTAGGGATGCCATACCGACCAGTAAACCGGGAATTTCACGGGTTGAATATGTCCCGGCCCGGTTCCAAAAGAATCATTGAAAATTACCGCTTTTCAGACGAAGGGGCATGCTTAGTTTTAAGGGGGGAAATGTGCCTTTTGCTTGCAATAGAGTGGCACCTCTAGTGAAGCACCAGCAGGCGGCGCAGCAGCAACAGCTTTGGTGGCCAAGAAAGACAGAGAGAAAAAAACATGCACCATTTTACTGCCCTTAGAGTGGAGCCCTATTGAAGTCGCGACAGCAGCAGCTTGCAGAATGAGCTCCTGTCTTTGTCCCAGCTCCTGCAAACCTAGCAGTTTGAAGGCAAGAAATTGCAAGTAGATAAATAGGGACCACTTTGGGGAGGGGAGGTAAACAGCATCCCGTGCGCTCCAGTGTCTAAGTCATGCCTGCCACATGACCACAGAATACGTCTGCAGAAGTGGACAGCTCTGGCTCTTTGGCTTTGAAAGAGATGAGTACTGAACCCTAGAGTCGGATATGACTGGCTTTTGAGCAAGGGTGACCTTTACTTCTGTCCCGGTTTTGTGGGAGGGAATTATGGTATCCCTATGCCCGACTTACTTTCCCAAGAACGGCATCGGACAAGCCTGATTTCTTGAGGAATAACGCCGCATCGCTGGCTCCAATTCTCCCAGTGGCAGCGGGATCCACCTGCAAAGTATAAATCAGCGTCTGAGATTTTCAGAAATGAAGAGAGAGAGAGAGAGAGAGCAAACAAACAACTCAATTTCCCACTGTTTAATGGCTTCCATTACAAATCAACCCTCACTCTCTTCGCGGCTTCTTGCCAGGGCCTAAGCAAGCTATGGGATACCCAGTAGGGTGGGACGGGCAAAGTGACAAACTGGGATACAGCAGACCCGGGTTCAAGCCCTGGCTTTGGCACAGAAAACTCATGTGGGAATTGAGGAACCACTTCTTAAATATTTTCCTTACCTTGAAAGCCCTATTAGGATCACCTTAAGTTGGTTCTGACTTGACAACACACACAACACTGTGCTACAGGGAAGGGGGTGGAAGACAACAGTGACATTTAATACTTACCTGCTTGTAATATGTTTCATACAGTGGGTTTGCAGTGGAAAGCTACACAGGAGAGAAGAAATCAAGGTGAAACTCAACCTCACACATGACTAGGCCCAATTAAAGGTCAAGATCTCCCTTTTACTAGAAAGCCAGTTGACTCTAGAGTTCGGTGCTCATCTCGGTTTATAGCCAAAGACACAGCGCCGTCTGCGTCTGCTGACATTTCCGTGGTCATGTGGCAGGCAGGACTCGAGGCCGGAATGCTGTTGCCTTTCCTGCTTAAGTGGTACCGATTTATCTATTCACAGAACCGTCATTGGCAAAAAAATAGATCTACTGTTTCTATCTTCATACAATCTATCTGTATCCACTCATGCATCATTTCTTTCTATCGCTCTGTGCAAATAGATCTATCTTTTCATGCTTTCTATCTATCTGTATCTATTCATGCCTTCTATCTATATTCATACATTCTACCTACCTACCTATATCCACTCATGCATCATCTCTATCTATTCCAGTGGTGGCGAACCTATGGCACGCATGCCAGAGGTGGCACTCGAAACCCACAGTTTGCCCCGCCCCTCTGCCCAGCAGCCCAATGGGAGCACTTCCTTTCTCCCCCAGCACAGTTTGCCCAGCAGCCCAATGGGAGAGTTTCCTTCCTTCCCTGTTGCTGTGTTGGCACTTTGCGATAAATAAGTAGGTTTTGGATTGCAGTTTGGGCACTCGGTCTCTAAAAGGTTCACCATCACAGATCTATGCAAATAAATCTATTGATTCATGCCTTCTATCTATCTATCTATCTATCTATCTATCTATCTATCTATCTATCTATCTATCTATCTATCTATCTATCTCTTTGCTAGTCAGTCTGTAGGTCTATCTACCTGCAATGTCTTGCTTTCGAACTGCTAGGTTGGCAGGAGACGGGACAGATGATGGGAGTTCACTCTGTCATGCAGCACTCGGGTCTCGAACTGCTGATCTGTCGACCTTCTGGTCGTCAAACTCAGTATCTTGGCCACTAAGCCACCATGGCTCTCAGCACTATTTAGACCTCATCAGAAGTCCTGTATCCAGTTCTGGATGCCACACTTTAAGAAGAACGCTAAAAATCTGGAACACGTTTAAAGGGCAACAAAGTTGATCACAGGATACTGGAAACCAAATCCTAGGAGGAAAGACTGAAGGAACTGGACATGTTAAGAAAAAGAGACTGAGGTGGGATTTGACAAATACTTGAAAGATAATCATAAAGAGGAGGGACAGAAGATGCTCCTATTCACCCAAGAGTACAGGACATGCAAAACCAGGCTCAAACTATAGCAGGGATTCTCAGATGCGGCCCACAGCACCATTTCATGTGGGGGGCACCACCGCCTCCACCACACTGGGATGTGCCATGTGGTGGAGAGAGGGCAAAATGGTCATCCGGCCCCCGAAGCTGTCTGAGGGAGCGTGACCCGGTCCTGGCTTTAAAAGGTTGAGAACTCCTGAACTATAGGAAACCAGATGTAGACTATTAGGAAACATGTCTTAAATGTGCCTCAAGAGGTGGTAATAATTTTGTGTCAGAAATTATTCAGGGTTGAAAGGATTTTTTGCTGGAGAAACTCTGCTCAGGGGACACCCTGAATAAGGCTCCTTTCATGTCCCCAAAATCTTTCCCCCACCAAAGTGGTCCCTATTTATCTACTTGCAATCTCTTGCTTTTGATCTGTTAGGTTGGCAGGAGCTGGGACAGACAACGGGTGCTCATTCTGTCATTCAGTACCCAGGTCTCAAACTGCCAACTTGCCGGTCTTCCAGCTAACAAGGAGAGCTTCTTGACCACTGAGCCACCAAAGCCCCAAGAGGTGGTGAGCGCTCCAACGCTGGAAGCATTCAAGAGAGAATTGGACAACCATCTGCCAAATCTTCTTAGGCTGGGATTCCTGCACTGAGTAGAGGGTTTCGGACTCCATGGCCTGTTAAGCCCCTTCCAACTCAATTTTATGATTAACTGTCCTGCACCAATCTGGCCAAACTAACCCTTTTCAATCTTATTTAGCTCCTCAGCGGAGGAATTAGCAGGATGTTCCTGCTTTCAGGTATATTGGCAAACTTGCCTCCCAACCGGACTCCTGAAAATCCACACGTTCCATGCAGCGACTTGATTTTCCCTTGTTTTTAAAAATGTCAACGTACAAAGCAATTCAAAGACTTCTATAACGCCCCGTATAAGCACTTAGTGCCTTCTCTAGCCGGTTCACAAAGCTAATTAGCATTTTGCCCCCGTTAATATGCTGGGAACGCATATGACCAACCTCAGAAGGAGGGAAAAGGCTGGGTCAACCTTGATCCCCTCGTCAGGATTGAACTCACAACATTCTAGCTGCAGGAACTGTGGTGGCTTAGCAGTTAAGATGCTGAGCTTGACAACCAGAAGGTCGGCAGGTCAGCAGTTCGAGACCTGAGTGCCACACAACGGAGTGAGTGCCCATCCTTTGCTCCAGCTCCTGCCAACCTAGCAGTTTGAAATTGTGAGTAGATAAATAGGTATTGCTTCAGCAGAAAAGGCAATGGTGTTCCGGTCTAGTCATGCGTATGTGGCGTCCACGGAAACGTCTGCATAGTCGGACAACACTGTTTCTCTGCCAACATAGCAGTTCGAAAGTGAGAAATTTTCAAGTGGATAAACAGGTACCAATTCGGCAAGAAAGGTAACAGTAGTCTGGTGTCTTCTCATGCCTGCCACATGGCCATGGAAACATCTGCAGACTCAGACAGTGCAGGCTCTTGGGCTGTAAACAGAGATGAGCACTGAACCCAAGAGCCAGACATGACTGGTTTTCGAGCAAGGGCGCTTAGTGCCCTCTCTAGGCGGTTCACAAAGTTAATTAGCATTTTTACCCTCATTAACATGCTGGGTCCTTATTTGACCAACCTGGAAAGGATGAAAAAGGCTGTGTCAACCTTGGATCATGGTGAGGATCGAACTCACAACCTTTTGGCTACAGCACAGTAGTTTAACCCCTGTGCCACCAGAGCTTCTTTAAATGGTCTCAAGCAGGGATCCTCAACCTGCAGCCGGTGGGGTGGACGTGGCCTGCGGCACAATTTCATATGGCCCCCCACTGCCTCCACCACACCAGGTGGAGGAAGGGCAAAATGGCCATCCGGCCCCCAAAGCTGTCCGAGGGAGCATGGCTCGGCCCCTGGCTTTAAAAGTTTGAGAACTCCAGGTCTCAAGGGCCATAACCACAGTCTATCCACCACCAGTCACTTAAAGGGAACTTTCCACTTTCCCAGGAAAGGACATCAGATAATAAACAAATAAGGGCAACGGAAAGCCAGTTTATCAGCTGGAGTGATTAAAAAGCCAACATTCAAAAGCTGAGCTGGAAAAATGTCCCACAATGTTCGACCTGAAACTCAGCATTCAATTATCCTGGAAACAGGAGGGGGAAGAATCCATAAATTCCAATTTCCATCTAATTAAGCACAACAGGAGTAACCACTGATACAAAGGCCATTGTCATGAGAGTTTAAGGCGGAGTGTTATTCCATGCCAAATCCAGAAGTGCGATCTTTACAAATGGTAGCTCTTTCCACAGCCATGAATCAACGATACAACAGCATTCTGATCGACTGCCAATATGCCGCCGCCGCCTCTAGTAGTATAACCTTTCCCTCAGCTTTCTGCCTTGCAAAGGAACCGTGGTGACTCAGTGGCTAAGACGCTGAACTTGACGACTGGAAGGTCAGCAGTTCAAGACCTAAGCGCTGCACGATGGAGTGAGCTCCTGACGTCCGTCCCGGCTCCTGCCAACCTAGCAGTTCGAAGTTGCAAGAAATGCAAGTAGATAAATAGGTACTGCTTCAGCGGGAAAGGTAACAGCGTTCTGTGCATCCAGTCATGACCCCCACATGACTATGGAAACATCTGTAGAGGCAGACAGCACTGGATGTTAGGCTGTAAATGGAGATGAGCACCAAACCCTAGAGTCAGATATGACTGGCTTTCGAGCAAGGGCGACCTTGATCTTTACTTAAAATTTAGTGTCCCAGGAAGAAATTGCAAGTAGATAAACAGGTACTGGTTTGGTGGGAAAGGTAACAGCGAACAGTGCATTTTGACATCTAGTGCTGACTGCCACATGTCCACGGAAACGTCTGCAAAAGCAGACAGCACTAGCTCTTTGGCTGTAAACAGATCTAACATGGGGAGCAAACACCAAAGCTCTGATGAAGAGAGAGAGCACAGCAGAGGTTATACTTCTTGAGAATCCTCAGGAAGAACAATCTTTCAAAGGACCTGCTGTTGGCATTCCACCACTGTACCATAGAGAGTGTGTTAACCTATGGTCTGTGTGTATGGTTTGGGAGTTGTACAGCTAGGGAAAGAACAATGCTGTCCAGGGTTGTAAAGACTGCGGAGGGGATAATCGGGCATACTCTTCCCACTCTAGATCAAATCTATGCCACCAGGTGTTATAAGAAAGCTGTAGAGATTGTGCAAGATAGTACGCACCCCGGAAATGATCTCTTTCAGCTTCTGCCTTCTAGAAGAAAATATAGGGTCATAAAGACCAGGACCAGCCGCTTGAGAAATAGTTTCTACCCAAAAGCAGTTCTGGCTTTGAATACAGTGCAATGCAGTCTATGAGGGAGCTTCTGTATAGAGTTTTTAGAGTTTTAGAGCTTTTTAGGGGTTAAATGTGTATATGCGGGGTGGGAGTTTGTTGATAATGTTGTATAGTTGTATTTATTTAGGTTTTGTTGGGTTGATAAGTGTCCCCCCCCATCTCGTTCTGTGCAGGACAATGACAATAAAGATCTATCTATCTATCTATCTATCTATCTATCTATCTATCTATCTATCTATCTATCTATCTATCTATCTATCTATCTATCTATCTATCTATCTAGATGAACACCGAACCCTAGAGTCGGATACGACTGTCTTCTGAGCAAGAGCAACCTCGACCTTTACTAAATTTTGTTAAATATTTTGTCTATCTTCCCTTGCAAAAGAAAAATGCCGAGGGCAAGGCTTGAGGTGTTCTATTAATAATAATAACAATTTCATGTGAGAGGTAACTCTGGGTTGAAAGGATTTTTTGCTGGAGAAACTCTGCTCAGGGGACGCCCAAATGAGGCTCCTTCATTCCCCAAGTGCAGTTCTCGGGTATCAAAACCCAAACTTCCAGTCTCCAAGCTAAGCGTCTTAACCACTAAGCCACTGGAAGAGCTGCTAGGCGTTCTATTATACACCTGCATATAAGGTGTTCCATTGTACACCTGCGCACAAGGTGTTCCACTGTATACCTGCGCACAAGGTGTTCCATTGTATACCTGCGCACAAGGTGTTCCATTGTACACCTGCACACAAGGTGTTCCATTGAACACCTGCACACACAGTGTTCCATTGTACACCTGCGCACAAGGTGTCCCATTGTACACCTGTATATAAGGTGTTCCATTATACATCTGTTTTCATTTTCTTGGGAAAAAGGGATGGCAGTGGCGGTTAACAGTTCAAAATTTGAAAAGAGAAAACAGCGAAAGACCCAAATTCAGCCTGAGAAGGGAGAGAAGGATATTGCCCTTTCACAGGGCTTGGAATTGATGAGGCACACAACATACACACAGCTCTTCTGGAAAGACTAATTTACAAGCCACTGGCTGTGCTCCGCATCTGGGCTATGTGGAGCTCTGGCCTTTCTTACAATCAGAGCCAACACGGAGAGGCCTTTTCTCTGTTAGACGGCAACCAACTAACTTTTTAGGAATACCAATCAGGTTGGGCGGAAGGGGCATTCAGGCTTCTGAGGACTTTGGGTCCATGTCCAAAAAGGGGCATTGGAAACAACCCTTGACAGCTGAAACTAGATTCCACCCACACCACAGGCAAGGCGGCTAAGATGTTATGCAGCAGCAAAGCCACAAGTCCTCAGGGTGGTCAGGTTCGTTAAACGCACCTAACGATCAGTGTTGAGTCGCTGGCAGTAGGGTCTACTCTATGACCATAACAGGGTAACCTGGCCAGATAACACAGGGTGTTAAAATCAAATTAGAAGATATTTGATTTGATTTATTAATTTGTATGCCGCCCACTCAGCATACGCTGACTCAGGGCGGCTCACAAAAATCACAACACATCAAACATTACAATACAATATGGTATCAAAAACAATTACGTAATGGACCCTCAACATCCTCTGAGCGGACATGAGTCTCAAGTTTGCCAGCTCAAATCCAGGAAAAACTTTATGGCAAGAACAAGCACTCTTGAAGGTAATGTAAAGGTCGTCCTTGTTTGAAAGCCAGTTGTATCCAACTCTAGACTTCAGTGCTCATCACTGCTTACAGCCAAAGAGCCAGCGCTGTCTGCATCTACAGACATTTCCATGGACATTTGACAGGGATGACTAGACACCGGAGAGCACAGAGAACTGTTCACCTCTTCACCGAAGTGGTAGCTATTTATCTACAGTGATACCTCATACAACGTCCAAACTTGGTTCCACAAGTTTAGACTTTATACGGATTTGGACTTTGTATGAGGCATGCAAAATCCTAGCCGCGATGCCTCTTACAACGTCCAAATCCTTGCCACGATGCCTCGTACAACGTCGTTTCCATAGAGATACATTGTACTGTGACAGCAAAGACTTCAGGGCAAAGTCAAGGAAACAGACAGGAAACTGACAGAACTTTAAGGAATCATTGTCTAAAGGCTAAATACATTACAAAAACATGTCAAACAACCCTGATTGTCCAAGAACCTGAAGAATGCTGCAAAAATCCCAGGAATGCTTCTAAAAATTCTGATGAAAAAATTCAAAACAATCCAAAATCATGCTCAAAACCACTCCTAAACACTCTTCGCCTCGTGCAAAACCCACAAGAGCAATGCGCACGTGTCCTGCCTTTTATACTGCCCAGGCACAATGCAACCTGGGAAAAACCCCAATGCCTCATACAAAGTCGCAGCGACTTTGTATGAGGCAACTTTTTTCAAGGAATTAGGTGATGTTGTATGAATTTGATGTTGTACGAAGCGGAGTTTGTATGAGGTATTACTGTACTTGCAATTTCAAACTACTGGGTTGGCAGAAGCTGGGACACACAGCACTCGGGTCTCGAACAGCTCACTTGCCAACCTTGCAGTTTGTTTGTTTGTTTGTTTATTCGACTTATACCCTGCCCTACTCAACACATGGCCGACTCAGGGCGGCTAACAACATATAAATGACCCCAGGGCAAGTTCAGCATCTTAACCACCAAGCCACCACAGTCTCCTCTTGAGGGTACACAAGAGCAAAACCAACTTAGAAGATGGAGGAAGGAGCTCAATGGACAAGGAAGGACAGTAAAGGAGGATATAGCTGAAGGTCTCAACCTCCCCTACGTCTCAGGGAAGACCCTGAAGAGGCTGAGGGCTGGGGTCCCTCAATGAAAGACCCACAGGTTTAAGTGGGAGCTGATGGCGGACAAAAACACACTGTGTGAATGTATCGAGATACAGAATCCAGCTCATTTACTGGTCTGCCAATAACTGCCAGAAACAGGCACCAATGAGGTCTTGGGTTTGGCCCATGACAAAGCCAAGAAAGTGGCTTCATTTGGGCAGTCCAGGGTTTGATCAGGACATGAAAGAAGATGAACCATTTTTAGTAAGTCACTGACAGGATTCTTCTTTCGTGTCCCGATCAAACCCTGGACTGCACAAAATAAAGCCACTTTCTTGGCTTGGGCGTTGGCCAAACTCAAGTCCTCATCGGTGCATGGCAGGGGCTGCAGGGGCTTAGTGGTTAAGAAGCTCCCCTTGTTAGCTGGAAGGCTGGCAAGTTGGCAGCTCGAGACCTGGGTACTGCATGACAGATTGAGCACCCGTTGTCTGTCCCAGCTCCTGCCGACCTTGCAGTTTGAAAGCAAGAAATTGCAAGTAGAAGATAAGTAGATAAATAAATAAGTAGATAAATAGATTCAAGTGGCTAAGACGCTGACTGGAAGGGGGGCGGTCAGCAGCTCGAGCCCTGGGTACTGCATGACAGATTGAGCACCTGTCTTTGTCCCAGCTCCTGCCAACCTAGCAGTTCGAAAGTAAGAAATTGCAAGGAGATAAATGAGGACAACTTCAATGGGAAAGGTAAACAGCGTTACATGTGCTCTGTTGTCTAGTCATGCCACATGACCACGGAAACGTCTACAGAAGCAGACAGCGTTGGCTATTCGGCTTTGAAACAGAGATGAGCACTGGACCCTAGAGTCGGATATGACTGGCTTTCTAGCAAGGGCAACCTTTACCTTAAATAGAGACCACTTCAGTGGGAAAGAGATTTTGGGGACATGAAAGGAGCCTCATTCGTGCGTCCCCTGAGCGGAGTTTCTCCAGCCAAAATCCTTTCAATCAGAATAATTTCTGACACAAAATTACTATATCGGTGCTTAACAAGCAAAGGCAGTGAGTTATCTCTATTTCCTTTTCCCCAAGCCCCTTTCAATGACACATTATACTGCATATGTTATTGCGATCTGTGCACCTCATCCTGCCTGCCAGGTGACCACGCAATCGCTTGTAGGCTCAGACGGCGCTGGGCTCTCGGGCTGCAAACGGAGATGAGAGCACCGAACCCTAGAGTTGGATACGACTGGCTTTCAAGGATGGGAGGCCCCTTGACCTATCTCAGGCTATAACGTTACAATTCAAGCTTTTTATTAGCCAGCAGGTCAGGCCTGGCTCTCCAGGGAGGGGGCCTGAGGTAAAAGGACCGGCCTTTCATTCTCCGGTGCTTTCCCTCCCACATCAGCCCTGCTAGGTAGGCCTCTCTCGGGGAGGGAACCTGGCTGTCCTTCAAGGACGGCAACTGTGGGCCCAAACCTGCCTTTCCCCGCCTCGGGGGGGGGGGAGGTCTCTTTTTCTGAGGTAAAAACACTTTTTCCCCTCTCACAACAGCCCTGCCAGGTAGGCGGCTCTCAGAGCTGGCTCGCCCGGGAAGGAACCTGAGGTAAAAGTGCCTGCTTTTCAAAGGGGGGAATCGGCTTTCCGGACCGGACCCTCCCCACCCCCCGGAGGCCCCAGGCCCTTTTTCTGAGGTCGGGAAGGGTCATGGAGGGTCTTTCCCCCCTTCCCGGCGGTCTTTTTCCCTCATAACAGCCCTGCCGGGTAGGCCTCTCTGATGTAAAAAGGGCCTGAGCAACGCACTGGCACCTCGCCGGGGCCTCCTCCAGCCTTTCCCCTCCGCCTGGAGCGTGGCAAACTCGGAGTCCCGGCCACGGTCGCCTCCTTACCTGAGCGCCGGCGCCGCCAAGGGGCCCAAGCACCGCCATTTTCCTCCTCCGCCGCCTCCTTCCTAGAAGGGGCGTGGCCACAACGGGGGGCGTGGTCACGCACTGCAGGCCGGCGGAGGATGCGCTTTCGCGCCCCCGATGGCCAGGCGAGGTAGTGCTGTCCTCTATCTGATCCCGAGAGGGGCGTGGTCAGAACAGGGGGCGTGGCCACGCAGTGCAGGCCGGCGGAGGCGGTGCTCCTGCGCCCCCGATGGCCAGGCGAGGAAGCGCAGCCGCCGAGGGGACTCTAGCCCCGCCAATCTCTTGCTCCGCCCGAAAGGGCGTGGTTAGAACATAGAGGGCGTGACCACACACTGCAGACCGTCGCTCCTGTGCCCCCAATGGCCAGGCGAGGAAGCGCCATCCTCTATCTGATCCTGAGAGGGGCGTGACCAAAGGGATGAGGGCGTTGCCAGGGAAATACATGCCAGCAGACGGCACTCCTATGCCCCCCATGGCCATGTGAGGAAGCGCAGCCGATGATGATGATGATAATAATAATAATAATAATAATAATAATAATAATAATAATAATAATATTTCATGTCACAAATTATTCTGCGTTGAAAAGATTTTGCTAGGGAAACTCTGCTCTGGGGACGCGAGACTGAGGCTCCTTTCATGTCCCCAATATATTTTCCCACGTTAAGTGGTCCCTATTATAATAATTTTAATGTCAGAAATTATTCTGGGTTGAGAGTATTTTTACTGGAGAAACTCCGCTCAGGTGATGCCCCGAATGAGGCTCCTTCCATGATCCCAAGAGCTGGGACACAGACGGGCATTACCTGGGTCTCTGTCATGCATTACCTGGGTCTCAAACTGTCAAATTGCCAGCCTCCCAGCTAACAAGGAATCATTTCATGTCAGAAATTATTCTGGGTTGAAAGGATTTTTGGTGGAGAAACTCCGCTCAGGGGACACCCGAATGAGGTTCCTTTCATGTCCCCCGCAAGATCTTTTCCCCGCCAAAGTGGTCCTTATTTCTCTACTTGCAATTTCTTGCTTTCGAACTGCTAGGTTGGCAGGAGCTGGGACAGATGGGTGCTCATTCAGTACCCAGGTCTCAAACTGCTGGCTTGCAGGCCTCCCAGCTAACAAGGCAAGCTTCTTAACCACTGAGCCACCGCAGCCCCTTACCACTCAAATGATAGAGAGTGGAGAGAAAGAACACACAAATTTATTGAACCTTTTCCAGAACTCACTCATAAACGAATATAATTTAACAGGCAAGTCATCAACAAAAAGACTCTTCCATTGAAGCAAAACAAATATAATCCCAAACTGGGTATTCTCTGAAGAGCAAGTTCTAGTTAAAATCAGAGTTCCTCTTTTTGTGCCACAACGGTCCGTGGTTTGTTTCTCTGGGTTTTTTTCTTCTTCTGTGGCGTGTTTGACTTCCTCCATTTCCTCCTTTTTTCTTCCTCAATTTGCTGCTGATTCATCTTCTGTTCAGCATCCTGCAAGATTTAAATGGGAATCAACACCAGTTAGCTTTATATCACGTTGGAAAGCAACTTGGGCAAGTTGAGAATAGGTCTACACAAAACAGGTCAAGATGTCTCCCTTGCTCGAAAGCCAGTTGTATCCGACTCTAGGGTTCAGTGCTCATCTCCTTTTACATCCAAACAGGTGACTGAGTCTGCAAGTGTTTCCATGGTCATGTGGCAGGGCAGGACTTAATGCTGTGAGCTGCCCTGAGTCATTTTGAGTTGGGCGGCTATACAAATTGGAAATTAAATTAAAAAAATAAATTTCTTGCAATTTCTAACTGCTAGGTTGGTAGGAACTGGGAACCAACCTGACCCGACCCGACCATCTCCAGCTTCCGGGTCTCCACTGCAGAATGAAAAAAGTGACCCCGTTACCTTGGTTTCCCCCCAGGTTTCATCACCAAACTCTTCGGCAAAGCCTTCGTCATCAGTGATCAGGAAGTTATCGAAAATGGTCCCAGATCTCACCTGTTCAGAAATTCATTAAAAGCAAAAGTTACCCAAGTTGAAAAAAGGGAATAATTCAACCTCATCGTTAAAATGACAGCCGTAAGACAAGAACCACAAAGCTGCAAACCAGAGCCAAGGACCCAGAATAAGACAATCCGATATTTCTCACAACCTGAGAGAAAATAATAACAATCAAGCTAAGCCCGATTTATATGGCTAAGAAAATACTGCTTGCTCTTAGAATTGCTCCAGAGAAACTTCATTGAAAGAGTTCCAGTTAAGGACTAAGCAGTACAGTACTATGTCTAGCTGCACTTAATTATTCTTCTGCTTATCTCTCAACTAAGAATTAACCAATCATGTAACATTAGGTAAAGGTTGTTTTGTTTACTCTCCAATATGCTTGAAACACAGACTGGCATTGATCAGCCAATGGGCTGAGGGTTCTGGGAATTAAAGTCCCCCTGTGGGGCCTGTGCCCCACGTTGGAAACCCCAGATCTAGACCAGAGTTTCCCAGGGACGAAGACGGGAAAGCTCACTCCGTCAGGCAGCCCTCAGGTCTTGAACCACCGGCCTGCCGACGCTCCAGTCATCAAACCCAGTGTCTCAACCGCTCCGCCAGGAAGAAGTCCAGGTGTGAAGGCAACAAGCAATTAACCTCAAGAGAAAAATGGAAACTCAGCTGACCTGCCAAAGGTCCAGGCCAATGACGCTGATGTCACTGTAGACTGAAAGATTTGCATCCGGCACATAGTCTGGGTTCCCAATCTGAGGGTGAGACCAAACACCTTTGTAGTTGGGATTTGGGATCTTCCTGGGCTGCCACTCTCCCTGAAACAAACCACATCTCTTCAGGCCTTGCTTCTCCAAAAGGAGCCGCTCAACAACTCAAAAGCCACCCGGCCACCAAAAAAATGCCGTACTCTGTAGAGCGGGTTCCGTAACCATGGAGGCTGCCATTTGCCATTCTTGATGTCATCCCAGTCCATTGGTCTCTTGGCACTGGTGTCTACAAGGTATTCGGGAATATCCCAGTCCTTGGGTAGGAGAGGGAGAAATTAAAAGAAGACAGAGAAGGGAGAAATGAAAAGAAGACAGAGAGCAGTTAAAATTCGCACATAGATCAATGAAGACTTAGGGCTTGGCCAACGCCAAAGTCAAGAAACATCCACCGATGAAGACTTGAATTTGGCCAACACCAAGAAAGTGGCTTCATTTTGTCAATCCAGGGTTTGATCAGGACATGAAAGAATAATAATCATAAATATGGACCGATGGGGACTTGAGTTTGGTTAAGGCCAAGGCCAAGAAAGTGGCTTCATTTGTGCAGTCCAAGGTTTGACCGGGATATGGAAAAAGAAAAACCAGAAACATGCACCGATGGGAAATTACAGTGGAACCTCGCTTAACAAATTCAATGTGTTCCCTTTTGTACTATGGAAAATTTGTAAAGCAAATTTCCCATAGGAAAGCATTGAACAATTTCTCATAGGAATGCATTGAAAACCAAATTTTGTTTACCGATACACCGTTTCCCATAGGAATGCACTGAAAACCAATTAATCCATTCCAAATATTTTTTTTAAACCGAGCCACTATTTTCTATGCATATCCTTTTGTTATGCGATTTTTGTGTTAACCAAGCCATTTGTTAAGCGAGGTTCCACACTGTATGGTTTAAATCTGGCATTGTTACATACAATAATGGTTTGATGGATTTACAGGCCAACTGTAGAAAGCTATGAAACAATTTATCCAGATGTCAAGAAAACTACCTCTGGCTTCTTGTCTTCCGGATCATCAATTTCAGCAAGATCATCCCAGTTCTCTGGCTTCTTCACTACTGGATCATTGATTGTCCTCGGTGGCAAAAAATCCCAATCGTCTTCCAAGATACCTGATGCGACAAGTTCATTGTCGATCTTCACTTTGTAGGTATGGTCTGGTTTTAGCACGAGCGTATACAAATGCATGAATCCGTCCACCTGAACCAAATTGTTGGAAGAAGAGAAATGCAGTTTCCTGTCATCACTAATGTCAGTAAACAGAAATTCCAGAAAGGTAACTAGTTATAAAGGTCTGTGGTGGCTCAAGTGTTTAAGATACTGACTGGAAGGCAGCAGGTCAGCAGTTCGAGACCCGAGTAATGCATGACAGAGTGAGCTCCCGTCTCTGCCTCAGCTCCTGCCAACCTAGCAGTTCAAAAGTGAGAAATGTGTAAGTAGATAATCAGGGATCCACTTTGGCGGGAAAGGTAACCATGTTCTGTGCGCCCCGGTGTCTAGTCATGCCTGCCACATGACCATGGAAACGTCTGCAGAAGCAGACAGCGCTGGCCTCTTTGGCTTTGAAACAGAGATGAGTATTGAAGCCTAGTCAGATACAGCTGCCTTTCTAGCAAGGGAAACCTTTACCAATCTAGAGATTTTTCTGTCTCCAAACGAAGCCCACCCTTTCCATTTTGCATTTGCCTGGCTGCTTTAATTGGCATTTAAAATTGAGTTCTCCTTCCCGTAATTTAACTTTCTTTTAGAGTTCATCCGGCTCCAAACACTGAATTGTGATTCAGACCACGGCTAGCAGGACTGCGTCCGATTTGCAAAGTACTGGTGTGTGTGTATGATTATGGGATGGATAAATAGGGACCACTTTGGTGGGAAGGTAAACAGCATTCCGTGCGCTCCAGTGTCTAGACATGCCTGTCACACGTCCACAGAAATGTCTGCAGATGCAGACAGCGCTGGCTCTTCGGCTATAAACAGAGATGAGCACTGAACCCTAGTCAGATATGAGTGGCTTTTGAGCAAGGGTGACAGAACTAGATATAAGCTCTGGTGGCAAGCGGAGGCATTACATCTCATGTTGGGTTAATGACTAAAAGTTATGCTACCTAATCTTCTAAATTTTCACTTAGAAGACTTTCATCAGCTAGGGCAGGGATTCTCAACCTGTGGCCTGTGGGCCGGATGCGGCCCGTGGCACCATTTCACTGCCTCCGCCACACCAGGAAGTGCCACGTGGTGTAGGAAGGGCAAAATGGCCGTCCAGCCCCCGAAGCTGTCTGAGGGAACATGAAACTGGCCCCTGGCTTTAAAAAGTTGAGAACTCCTGTGATAGGGGCAAGGGAGGAACATGGCACTCTTCAAATACCTGTAAGATAGGCATAAAGAAGAAGGGCAGGATCTGTTCTCCATCATCCCAGAGTGCAAGACGCGTAACAATGGGCTGAAACTACAGGAAGCCAGATGTAGGCTGAATATTAGGAAAAACTCCTTAACTGTTAGAGCAGTATGACAGTAGAACCCACTGCCTTGGGAGGCGGTGAACACTCCCAACACTGGAAGCATTCCAGAGAGAATTGGAAAGCAACCCTATCTGTCAGATCTGCTTTGACTTAGATTCCTACATTGAGCACAGGGTTGGACTGGGTGACCTCACGGGACCCTTTTTCCAACTCAGCTTGCTGACCCCTGGCCTAGAGACTATACTAGACCTCAAATAACTGACCATCAGGAACAAGCACTATTAAGATTTACGAGCGTTCCAGCACTTACTTTGCAGCGGATTTGCTTCTTAATGGGATACAAATTGTTCTTGTAATTTAAAATGACATGGACTTTCTTTATATCCGAGCCACATATATCAGGGCCTGCAAGAAAGATCAGTTTGCTTTTCCCTGGCAAGAGAACGATATCACTTTATAACTGATAGCTGAATGAGATGCCGTTTATAATTTGATAAATAGTTTAGGCAAAGGTTAAGGTAAAGCCAAAACGTAACTGCACCCCTTAAAATGCTGAGACTAGAAACTGTCATAGCAGAAATAGGTAAAGATCAAGGTAAAGGTAAACAGCGTTCTGTGCACTCCAGAATCTAGTCATGCCTGCCACATGACCACAGAAATGTCTGCAGAAACAGACAGCGCTGGCTCTTTGGCTTTGAAACAGAGATGAGCACTGAACCCTAGAGTTGGATACGGCTGGCTTTCGAGCAAGGGAAACTTTTACCTTTACAGATTGCACTTGATCTTAACCCATCTTCGAAGGATGGGTTTGGTTATCTCAGAATGGTAGCGAATAAATGGCACTGTACACATTTGGGTGGGACTGCGGTGGCACAAGTGGTTAAGATGCTGAACTTGAAGACTGGAAGGTCAGAGTTCAATACCTGAGTAATGCACGACAGAGTGAGCGCCCGTCTCTGTCCCAGCTCCTGCCAACCTAGCAGTTTGGAAACAAGAAATTTCAAGTACGGTAGATAAATAGGCACCACTTCAGTGCCTGCCTGCCACATGTCCATGGAAACATCTGCAAACGCCGACAGTGCTGGCTCTTCAGCTATAAACAGATATGAGCACTGAACCCTACAGTTGGATACGACTGGCTTTTGAGCATGGCCAGTTGAAAATTTGACCTAGACACAAAAGAAGCAGCTCACCAAACATGACATAGTATGGAGAATCTCCACTCATATTCTTTTGATTCAGGTCGGAGGGGAAGATTTTCACATATCCACCACCGCAGTCAATCTTCTGCTCATGCTTTATTGTGTATTGAATAACCAAAGGCTTTCCTTTGTTGCTGAATGGTTTAAACCGTGATGATATGGCGTAGAACTTCAGATCTTCACTCGTCTGGAGACCTAGGACACATGTCAGTGTGATGCCGTTTTTGACACAAAGAGCAAAATTATGAAGCAGGAGTCTGGCCAGGTTTATCCTGCTCTGGCCATAGAGTAGACCCTACTGCCAGAGACTCAGCGCTGAGTGTCAGGCGGCAGATAACTGTCCTGACCACCCCGAGGGCTAACATCTTTGGCTGGCGAAGTTCACAGGGAAGGGTGATGGTCTCCAAGTGGATTAAATCCCACTTGAGTCCATCTTGATGGAGGGCAGCAGCTTTATCCATCAAGGCCTGGGGCCGAGGAGGATTTTGTGTGCCAAAAGGGCTCAGGGCCAGAAAGTGACTCATGGAACTGGGTCAGTGGTATGGGCCTCACGCTGTGATGTGGAAGGCATTATATGGTTCCCAAGACAATCATCATGGCTGATCGCCATGTCTGACAAGGTTTCCCACCTGCGTTCCTCAGTGATCACCAGATCTGAGACAGAACCAGACAACCAGCACTTTAAGCACCTCAAGATAAAATTCCCAAACCTTTGTCCGATTCATGGTCGCTGTAAAAATGCCCAGTGCTCAATCTGAACTTCCCGTAGTTGAATTTGTGCTGAGATGGCACCCATCTTCTTTGCCATTTTCCTTAAAGAAAACAAAATTGTCACCAAACGGAAGAATCTTCCAGTAGCACCCAATAGCAAAAACAAATGGGATTTTTTTTTAAAATTAGACTTCTGTAATGAAAAGAACATCTTCTGTTGATGAGGGCTTCTCTACACGTGGCATTAGAAGTGCAGGGGACAGGCGTGACAAAATCACTAGGAGATCCAGTATGCCATTTTCCTGCATTGAACAGAGGAGTGGGATAGATGGCCTCATGGTGTCCCTTCCAACCCAGTCATTCTATGATTATTTATCTGCTTGGATTGGGACCCCTGCATTGAGCAGGGGGTTGGACAGGATGGCCTCGTGAGCCCCCTTTCCAACTTATTCTATGATTCTTTCTGCTTTGACCTGGATTCCTCCACATGGCACTTCCTGGTGTGGTGGTGGGCCACATGAAATGGTGCTGTGGGCTACATTCGGCCCACAGATTGAGAATCCCTGGACCCACAAAGGCCCCTTCCAACTCAAGCGATTCAATGAATGAATACATTCCAGATCTGCTTTAATTCAAATATCTGCATCAATCAGGGGTTTGGACGGGATGGCCTCACAGGATCCTTTCCAACTCAGTTATTCTATATTTCCTTTGATTAGGACTGGATGTCCTCACTTTGGTGGCTTAGTGGTGAAGGCACTGAGCTTGACTAGAAGGTCAGCAGTGCTGCATGACAGAGTGAGCGCCTGTCGTCTGTCCCAGCTCCTGCCAACCTAGCAGTTTGAAAGCCAAAACTCTGCAGGTAGATGAACAGGTAACTCTTCAGCAGTAAAGGTAACAGCGTTGAGTGCTCCTGCCAACCTAGCAGCTTGAAAGCAAATTTGTAAGAAGATAAACAGGTACAACTTCGGTGGGAAAGGTTACAGCGCTCCATGCATATCTAGTCCTGTTTCAGTGCCTACACCCAGTCTGGCTGAGCTGAGGGCAAGGCCTTCAACCACCCCCTTCCCACCGTTCCCTCATCCCGCGCATGGCCCCTATGAAATTTTGCAACTAGATAAATAGGTAGCACTTTGTCAGGAAAGGTAAATGTTCCATATGCTCCTGCCAACCTAGCAGTTCGAAAGCAAGAAATTTGGAAGTAAATAAACAGGTACCAATTCAGTGGGAATGGTTGCAGCGTTCCATGCATGTCTAGTCATGTTGTAGTGCCTAAACCCAGTTTGGCTGAACTGAGGTGAAGGCAAGGCCTCCCACGGGGCGCTCCTCCAACCACCCCCTTCCCTCCGCCCGCTCATCCCGGGACGGCCCCTACGTGAGGACGGCCCGGGGCTCTTCAAGGCCTGGCCCCTGCCTGCCCTTCCCCTCAGGCCGCGCCACCTCCGTCCAGGAATTGCTCCCGGAAGTAGACGGCACTACGGACGGACGGAGTCAGGTCAAAGGCCACCAGCCAGGCCAGCGGCAACAAACAGAAGCGCATGAAGCCGCCGCGAAAGCCCCGGATAAAAATGACCCCGCCCGCCAGCTGCGCAACCTCCATGGCAACAACCACCAGCCACGCAAAAAAAGCCGTTTGACGCCCGCCACACCCCCTAGCTCGCATCCTCATTCCCTATTGGCCACACTGTTTTACACAGCGACGGACGCTGGCTTCCTATTGGCTGCGCGGCTCTCCCGCCCACTCACGACGGGCCAATTGCATCCACTGGCGCTCTGATTTGTTACGTGCCCTCACGCCTCCTGATAGGCCCCGTCCTTCCAGGCTATTCTCCGCTGATTGGCTCCGGCGGCTTCTTTCACTGGCCAATTAGAGGACGCGGTGTGATGAAGGCTGAGGTGGGAGCCAATCAGAAGCAGGGATATTGCGGCGTTCAGCGTTGCTGAGCAATGGGTACAGGAAAAGGCTGCCCGGTTGTTGGGCGAATGTTGCGGCGGCGGCGATGAGGCCCGGCGGGGGAAGCCGGAGCGCGGCGCTGGCCCGGGCTCAGGCTCACTTGTCACGGAAGCAGGTCCCGGGGAGGGGGTGGCAGGTGAGGGAGCGGAAAGAGAATAGATAACGATTTAAAAGTAACGATAGTTAAAAAGTAACGATAACTGTATGAGATCAGGTCTCGGGGAGCTCTGGCGCCCCTTTAACTAGAACTCCAGGCAGTTTTGTTTCGTGAACAGGAGACAAACGAGAATGCATCTGAGCATGTGCAAAGTGGCTGGGGGGAGGGGGGGGGAAACATGGCCAACACTTGTTTTAGGCTGCATTAATAGAAAATTGCCCGTCTATGCTGCCTGAATAGAAGTTCTGAATAGAACTTCTCCGGGCAGTTCACAAGTTAGTTAGCTAGTTGTATGTTTGCATTACGCATTTTGCATAATACTGTACGTGTATGAAACTTCCCATGGAATGCGTTAAATGTGTAAAGCGAGGTACCACTTTTAAGGTTGTTTTTAGGGGGAAGGGCAGGACACCTCTGTTTTGTCCCCCCCCCCATCCATAATTTAATTTTTGTCTCTCCATCATCAGGAAGGGCCTGCCAGGCAGACGCCTACCTTTGGGGATCTCATAAGCAGCAGCAGCAGCAGCAGCAGCGATCTTCACCACGTCCTCTCTGCCACTCACTTGACCCCTGCCCTGATCCATCCTTCTGAACCTACTAGCCTTGCCTGCCAAGGAAGTCGAGACCTAGGCAGAGCTAGTCTGGAGGAGATGGCTCCGTCAGCCTGGCCTCAGAGCCGGTTTCTCAAGCAGAAGACCCAAACGGTCACCACAGGCGAACTGGATCCCACCCGCAAGACCAGCTGTGCCGTTCCCTTCAAGGAGAGTCCGAGTGCCATCCTAAAGAAGGTGGCACAGATAGAAAGCCAATTCCAGGGCCAAAAGACCCGGGCGGAGACCAAGCAGGCCGCCACATTGGAAGATGAACTCTCTTGGACCGAGTCTAGGCAGAAAGTGAAACAAATGCCAGACAGCTTCGGTTACCTGAAGATGGCCAGACAGAAGGACGACACCAAGTCTCAAATGAAGACAACATTGTTACCTGGACACAAGGTAAAGGTAAAAGTCACCCTTGCTCGAAAGCCAGTTGTATCCGATTCTAGGGTTCTGGTGCTCATCTGCTTATAGCCAAAGAGCCAACGCTGTTTGCATCTGCAGGCGTTTCCGTGGACATGTGGCAGGCACAACTAGACACCAGAAAGTAAAGGTAAAGGTTCCCCTTGCTTGAAAGCCAGTCATATCCAACTCTTGGGTTCAGTGCTCATCTCTGTTTGCAGCCAAAGAGCCAGCGCTGTCTGCGTCTACAGGCATTTCTGTGGTCATGTGGCAGGCATGAGTAGACACCAGAGTGCATGGAATGCTGTTTACCTTCCCACCGAAGTAGTACCTATCTATCTACTTGCAATTTCAAACTGCTAGGTTGGCAAGAGCTGAGACAGAGACAGGAGCTCACTCCTGTCGTGCAGTGCCTGGGAATCGAACTCTGACCTCCGAATCAGCGAGTTCACTGTCTTAACCACTTGAGCCACCGCAGTCCCTAACCCTAACCTGGAGGCAAAGCTGTTACTAAAAAAAGGCATAGAAACACACAAAATCAGGACTCCCAAGATATCAGAACGACAGAACCGCTCCAGGTTCTTACCTGGCATAAAGGTAATTCTCTTTCTTCATCTTCCGTGTCTAGGCCAGACGTGGGACTGCCAAAATGAAGGCCACTTTCTGGGTGAGTCCATTCCGCAGTTCCTTCTGCCTGACTTAGTGTGAGAAAGATGAGCCACCAACACAAGGTGGATGTTACCAGGGTATTATATCTGATTGTGGTTCAAAAAGACCACAATCAACTTGTTGAGCTTATAAGGTTTGAGTATGTCTGTCTGAAAGGGGCTCGAGTAATAGGAAACAGGGTTCCCTAAGCTCTGCCTTTATCTGGAAGTGACTTACTATAGAAGTACTTCTTTTGTGTCCCCATCAAACCCTGGACGACCAAAATGAAGCCACTTTCTTGGCTTTGGCATTGGCCAAACTCAAGTCCTCATCAATGCGTGTTTCTGGCAGTCATCGGCAGACCAGGAAATGAACTAATGGATTCTGTATCTCTCCACATTCAAACAGCGTGTTGTTGTCTGCCATCAGCCCCCACTTGAGCCTGTTGGTCTTACTGGGATTCCAACCCTCATCCTATTCAGGGTCCTTCCTGTGACGTAGGGGAGGTTGAGTTCCTCAGCCATTTCCTCCTTGAATGTCCTTCCTTGTCCAGTGAGCTCCTTCCTCCATCTTCAAATTTGATTTTCCTCTTGTGTACCCTCAAGAGTGTTTCTTCTTGCCATAAAGCTCTTCCTGGATCTGAGCCAGTGGACTCGAGGCTGATCTCCATTCAGAGGGTGTCAAGGGCCCTTCTCTTGCTTAGTTATCTCAGCATTCACTGATACTTGTCTCCTGATCTCAGGTGGAGTGATACCAACCAGAGGGTATATTATCTCCACTGGTATAGATTTGAGGCATCCTGTCACTCTATGCATGGCTTCATTCACAGCAATGTCAACTTCTTTTGTGTGTGTGGATGCGCTCCATACTGGAGCTACATACTCTGCTGCAGAGACGCTCAGGGCCAAAGCTGATGTATGCAGCTTGGATGGTTGAGTTCCCCACTTATAGTTTGTGTTTCAGTTCCTTGTACTGAATTTGGCTTTGGTATCCAGGCAGTGCTGTTTAAAAGACTACACAGCGCAAACAGTCAAGTTCCCCACTAATAGTTTGTGAGATTCCTAATGATATTGTTTCTTGTACTAACTTTGGCTTTGGTATTCCCCTAACCTAATAATCCGTCTTGGAAAAATTTCGATTCAGGCACCAACAGAGACATCTCTTCTGGACGAAAGTTCCCTGTTCTCACCAAGAAGGATCACGCCATCTCCAGAGTTGAACAGACCAGTTTCACGAAGCATTATCCGGTCCCTGAATGAGTTATTCTCTGAAGCAGCCAATTCCCAAAGTGAGGCTTCCACCAGCAGCGGTAAGTTGCTTAGCTTGTCTGGTAACACAATCTAAAAATAACCGTGTTGCTAAAAGCATAAGAAGGATTTGATTGGTTTTCATTCATGTCCTGATCAAATCCTGGACTGCCCAAATGAAGTCACTTTTTTGATTTTGGCATGGGCAAAACTCAAGTTCTCATCGTTGCCTGTTTCTTGTTCTTCTTCGTTCGTGTCCTGATCAAACCCTGGACTGCCCAAATGAAGTCACTTTCTTAGCTTTGGCCAAAGTCAAACACAGTCAGTCCTTCCGAAGATAATGTTTAGGGCAATGTTTTCCAACCTTTGGTTCCTGGACTTCAATTCCCAGAAGCCTCAGTCAATTTTCCAAAGCACTGATTAGCCAATGGACTGACTGAGGCTTCTGGAAATGGAAATCCTCTGTGGGGCCTGGGCTCCACAATGGGAGCCACTGCTCTAAATCAAACACAATTCTCATCCACAGCCTCTGGCTACCTCTCAGAACAAAGGAAGGACTTTCATGTCTGCTCATGAAATGAGTCTCCTGGATACAACCTCTTCCTTCTCAGCATTAACATTGTAGAGCAGTGTTTTCCCAATCTTTGGTTCCTGGACTCCAGTTCCCCAAAGCACTGATTAGCCAATAGACTGACTGAGGCTTCTGGGAATTGGAAGTTCCCCTGTGGGGCCTGGGCCCCACGTTGGGAAACACTGGTTTAAATGCTTCCTGTAGGAATCGTAGCCATGGATAACAGATTCAGTGAAGAGTCCTTCTTCAGCTGGGGAAAGTGGATTCTGTGTCAGTGAAAAGATAAAATTTGTGGCCTTCCAGCTGAGCCTCAGTTTCTCCTCCATCTTTACAGATTTCAGAGTCAACGTTTTGAGCCTGGATGAATTGTTACCTGCGGTGGCTTCTAAGGAGGAAGAATTAAAAGAAGAAGAGAAGGTAACGGGACTTTTAGGCTGCCTGGAAGCAGAAAATATATCACAGAGCCATGTGCAAAGTACCAAAAATTCCAGGCGGCCATCTCATTCAGTTTGGCAAGAAGGGGTAGAGGGATAAATATTGCAACTGTCTACTTATTTCTGTTGGGGGCAATGGCGGCTTAAGTGGTTAAGATTCTGAGCTTGATGACCGGAAGGTCAGCAGTTCAATACCTGAGTAATGCACGACGGAGTGAGCTTCCGTCTCTGTCCCAGCTCCTGCCAACCTAGCAGTTAGAAATTGCAAGAGATTTGCAAGTGGATAGACAGGTTCCGCTTCGGCAGGAAAGGTAACAGCGTTCCGTGCATCTAGTCATGCCTGCCAAATGACCACGGAATCGTCTGCAGACGCTGGCTGTAAACTGAGATGTGTGCACAGGCCCCTAGAGCAAGGGAGACCTTGATCTTTACCTGATAAAGGAATTGCAGTTCGAAAGCAAAAATTTGCAAATACAGCCAAACCTCTACATATGAATTCATTCCTCGAGGTTGGTTGTACGGTATCTCAAAAACTTATTTTCTTGAACTTCCCATAAGAATGAACTGAATTTCTTGTCTTGAAAAAATCCTACTAAAAATTCTTATCTCAAATCTGATTTTTCCCCCTGAGATTTCCAGATGTATCTTGAGTTTTTCTTAAGTTGACCTGTTCTTATCTTGAGGTTCGACTGTAGATAAATAGGTACCTCTTTGACGGGAAAGGTAACAGCATTCTGGCATCTAGTCCCGCCTGCCACATGGCCATGGAAACGTCTGCAGACAGACAGCGCTGGCTTTTTGGTTGTAAACAACGATGAGCATTGGACCCTAGAGTCAGACACGACTGGCTTTTGAGCAAGGGAGATACCTTGACCAATATTTGCCAAGACAGAGTTTCAACCTTTAGCATTTTAAGCGGTGCAGTTACGTTTTAGGCTTGCTCGATGTCTTTCCACCTCGAGATGCTTATTGAAGGATCCTTTTCTAGGCCGCCACCGTGGAGTCCACTGGGGAGCCACGCCCACAGCCGGGTTCGCAAGTCTTGGTTCCTCCGGTTGCCCAAAGCACCTTCAACGTGTGGAATTCCTCCAAGGGAAATGATGAGGGCCCGGAAGAAGAAGAGCCCGACGATCCTGGAGAGACCGAAATTTCCGAGCGACTTAGCCACACTTCTGCTGGGCTTTCTTCTTACCACGACGAAGGAATCCAGTCCGACACAGACTATTCCGAAGACTTTGAGCCGTCTCCGTCTTCCGCGACGGCAGGCGAAACGGAGGCAGAATCGCCTGTCTCTTCCGCCCGTCATTCCATCCCGT
The DNA here is from genome assembly GCA_035047305.1 of Bradypodion pumilum. Lineage (NCBI taxonomy): Eukaryota > Metazoa > Chordata > Lepidosauria > Squamata > Chamaeleonidae > Bradypodion > Bradypodion pumilum. The sequence continues at coordinate 40,364,907 of JAWDJD010000007.1, read as the reverse complement.
CTGATTTATCTTCCCGTGTAAGTTGGAAACCTCCAAAGAGAAGCGTTCAGGATGCCGCAGTACAGACCAGTTGCTCTTTCTCTGAGCATCAGGATTTGCAGAGTAAGTCGGCCAAGGAGAACTGGAAGGGGGTTAGCCTGTTTTGGATGAGGGACTTTATATATATAGCCTATCAGAGTAGACAAAAGGATGAAAAAATGTCACAGCACCTTCAAGATTCACAGCTGTCTTTTAAGGCGAGCTTTCGCGGTTCGAGTCCACTTCGTCAAACCTACGAGTGAGACTTCATGACATCGATTTATACACATCAGGCACAGGTACGGAAGGGTTAGCTAGACAAGTGTTTCCCAACCTTTGGTTTTTGGGACTTCAATTCCCAGAAACCTCAGTCAATTCCCCAAAGAACTGATCAGTCAATGTACTGACTTAGGCTTCTAGGAATTGAAGGTCCCCCTGTGGGGCCTGGTCCCCACATTGGGAACCACTGCTCTGAATCAACAATCACAATTCTCGTCCACTGCCTCTGGGTACCTCTCAGAAGAAAGGAAGGACTTTCATGTCTGCTCACGAAATGAGTCTCCTGGACACAACCTCTTCCTTCTCAAACATCACATTGTAGATCAGTTTCCCCCAACTTTTCGGTTCTTGGACTTCAATTCCCAGAAGCCTCAGTCAATTCCCCAAAGCACTGATGGGCTGACTGAGGCATCTGGGAATTGAAGCCCCACCCCCCTGCCCCCGCCCAGACCCACACATTTGCAAAAATAGTTAACATAACAGATTAGGGTTTTTTGTTTGTTTAAAACTGGTAATACCTGTTCTTCAGATTAGTTGTGAAGCTTCGCCCTGTTGAATCGCAAATGGTTAATAGGTGGATGCAGTGAGTCTTTAAAGTGCCACAACTTTTTTGCATTGTTTACTCTCTGATATGATTCAATCACAGACTAACGTTGCGACTATTTCAAAATTCTAAACTATATAGCCTGTTGGTCATATGTTTTGATGCCTTCCACCTTATCTGCCATCTATTCGCAGGCAACAAACTGCCCATTGGCCAGTCACCAGGAGGAAGAATGATCGAAACCTCACCGGCGGGCAACCGCTTCCTGAGTCTGGATATCCTGGAAGGTAATATCTTCTGCCTACACCTGACGAGCATTGCAAATTACAAGTAGGAAGCTACTGTTTGATAGGTTTGTTATTCAGGTTAGTTGTGAAGTTTTGCCCTGTTGAATTGCAAAGATCTCGCCATAAACCCTTGGCACAATCAGGAGTTTAGGATAAAAGGTGTAACATTAAACTATGTGATTCAATCTGTTAAATTTTCTTCCAGACAGGGCTAAATTGTAAAAATTTAGGAGAATCATAGAATCAGTCTGGCCAGGTTATCCCGCGATGGCCATAGAGTAGACCAGTGATGGCCAACCTTGGCACTCCAGGTGTTCTTGGACTTCAAAGCCCAAGTCAGCACTCCTGCTGATCAGGGCTTCTGGGAATTGAAGTTCAAGAACAGCTGGAGTGCCAAGGTTTGCCATCACTTGAGTAGACCCTACTGCCAGCGACTCAATACCGAGTGTCAGGCGGCAGTTAACTAACCTGACCACCCTGTGGACAAATGGGCTTGGGTGGCGAAGTCCACAGGGAAGGGTGATGGTTCCCAAGTGGATTAAATCCCACAGGAATCCATCTTGATGGCGGGCAGAAGCTTCATCCATCCTGGCCAGAGGATGAGGATGAAGACTGCGTGGCCCAAAGAGCTCAGGACCAGAAAGGGACTTGTGGAACTGGATCCGTGGTACCATGGGTGTCACGTTGCGATGCGGAAAGCCAGTGGAAGATAAAACTGCATTATGTGGTTCCCTGGACAATCTTCATGGCTGATTGCCATTATGAGAGCCAATATTTGCAATCGGATATGGCAGAAGAATAGAATGAGTGAGTTGGGAAAGGGCATCCCTTGATGTCATCCAGTCCAACCCCCTCTGCTCAAGCAGGAACCCCAATCAAAGCAGATATTGAGTCATAGAATGACTGAGTTGAGAAAGGGGTCCTGTGACGTGAGTGAGGAAGATTCATCTCATTCGGATGCTGCCCCTTTGAAGAAGGCGGCAGTTGTGAGCCAAGCAGGGGAGCGAGAATTAAATCTGAATTAATCCAGCCTTTCCTGGAAGACTAGGCCTCGAGCCAGATGTCGTTTCTGGACCTTGTCTTTTGAAACAACCGGGGAGGCAACTTTTCTCAGTTTGCCTCTCCAACTTCCTTCCCGCTTCCGCAGCCATGTCAACATATAGTCCAGCTGCCTTGGCCCTGAACGACATGTTGAAACAAAACGTGCTCCTCATCCGGCAGTTCGTGGAAGCCAACCACCAACTCCACACCACCCTGGTTGCGTCGCTGGAAGAGGAGCGGTTTCACTACCACACCCTGGAGGAAGTGAAACGGGTAAGCGTCGTAGAACCCCTGCGCGTTTGGAAACCCTTTCTGGCCACAAACCAACACTGCCGACAGAAAATAAATCCTTGTCTCAGAAGAGTCCAGTCCGGTTTTTCTGGTGCGCGACAGCAATTATATAGTGCGATCGGACAAAAGGATGAAAAATGTTCCTTTAATGCAGGGGTCCCCAAACATTTCACACCGCAGGGCGGTCGCGTGGTTCCCACTGTAAAACACGTCCACGGCTGTCGTTTTACTACAGCCACGGGTGCGTTTATGGCAGCATTTTGCGCATGCATGGGTGCCTTTTGTTTCTGGTAGCAGCACAGGCTGGATGATTTGGTGCCGTGGGCCACATTGGCCCACAGACCATAGTTTGGTCACCCCTGCTTTACTTAGTAAGCTTTGAGGGTCTTTCTACAGTATTGCTTAGTCTGGCCAGGTTATCCTGCGATGGTCATAGAGTAGAACCTACTGCCAGCGACTGCCTGTTGCAGGCAGGACGAGTCACCGGAGTATGCAGAACGCTGTTCCCTTCCCCACAGAAGTGGCACCCATTTATCTACTTGCAGGTTTCTTGCTTTTGAACTGTTAGTTTGGCAGGAGCACACTGAATGGTGTTACCTTTCCTGCCAAAGCGGCACCTGTTTATCTACTTGCTGATTTCTTGCTTTCAAACGGCTAGGTTGGCAGGAGCACACAGAACACTGTTACCTTTCCCGCCATAGGAAGTACCTGTTTATTTACTTGCCTTTGACTGGCTAGGTGTGTGTCCTAAATTCCAAACAGCCCCTAGTGTGAACCATCCTTCCGCCACCCATTCTTAGGACAGCCATACCAACAACACTATCTACAACAGCTCAGGTTCAAGCCCCAAAATCCCTCCCTACCCCCACCCCCACCCTTTCATTTGTGCATCTATGCAGAGGTTTGCCTGCCGTTGTTCAGGGGTTTCCGCTTGCGTTGTGTCATTGCAGTACATCAACCGCCAGAAGCCAAGTCTGAACATGGAGCAAATGTCGAACTAACCAGAAGCGCAAGAAGAAGTAGAAGTTTAGACTTACCCGGTCCTTCCAAGGTCGTGCGGGGCTTTTCAGAAAGCCTGGTGATTTTGCAAGAACAGATGGACTTTGTAGTCCAAGGAGGGGCCTGTACTGAAGGGTGCAATACACCGAACAGGAGCTCTGAAGATATTTCAGCTTCCGAGTGCAGCGGTCTCACTTTAGCACTTTCCGAAATTTATACGGACACCGGTCGCTTCAACTCTCACGCTCAATAAATGTCAACAGAATTGTAGAATGACTTGAGTTGAAAAAGGGTAAAAAAATGTAAAGGCAAAACATTCCCTTGCTCGAAAGCCTGTCGTGTCCAACTCTAGGGTTCGGTGCTCATCTCAGTTCATAGCCAAAGAGCCATCCCTTTCTGCGTCTGCAGACGTTTCCCTGGTCATGTGGCAGGCAGGCCTAGATGCTGAAATGTTGTAACCTTTCCTGCCGAAGCGGTACCTGTTTATCTCCTTGCAATGTCTTGCTTTCTAACTGCCAGGCTGGCATGAGGCCGGGTTTCTGCTTAACGTTCTTTCTGAGCTGGAAATTGTTGGCTATGAAAATTTCGAGGAAATGGCTCTTTGGAACGGAGAAACCGAACAGAAATATGCCAGAAATATAGTAAAGGTCAAAGTCTCCCTTGTTCAAAAGCCGGTCGTGTCCAACTCTAGGGTTCAGTGCTCATCTCAGTTTACAGCCCAAGAGCTAGCATTGTCTGGCCTTTCTGTGGACATGAGGCTGGCAGGACTAGACAGAGGAATGCTGTTACCTTTGCCACCAAAGCAGTACCTATTTGTCTACTTGCAAATGTCTTGCTTTTGAACTGCTAGGTTGGCAGGAGCACATGAAACACTATAACCTTTCCCATTGAAGCAGTACCTGTTTATCTACTTGCAAATGTCTTGTTTTCGAACTGCTAGGTTGGCAGGAGCGCACGGAACGTTGTAACCTTTCCCCCCCAAAGCAGTACATGATGGCAGTGATAAGAGCCAATATTTGGAATTGGATATGATACAAAGTTAGGAAAAAAAATTGTTTATTGGAACGCGAATCAATACAAGTTAGTGGCTGAGCGAGAACAGGCAACTAAAAGATGGGTGAACAGATTCACAGGTATTGTAAGTCATTCTACTGCAGCCGGAGCGCCACGCCGTATCTCCTAGCGGACGCTTGCAATATGTTATGGTACAGAAGGAAGCAAACAGAGCTTCCATCTCCTCAGAACAAATTGGCATTTTCTGGGCACCCCACTGGCTTACCCCCCACAAAAGACGTCTTAAAGGAACAGGCGGGGAAGGGATCAGGGAAGGGGGGGTTGTTACGGGAAGTCAATTCTACAGGGCTCTTTCAAATGATTTCAAGAGGATATATAAAATATATAAAAGGCTGAAATGACGTCTTGTTGCAAAGCACTGGGTCATTTTGACTGTCAGAGTATTCTGACTGTTAGCAGAGGTATCTTGGGGAAGGGGGGGGGAGATTGAGAACAGGCAGCCGAGTATTGGTTCGCTTGCCCAACCGTTGGATTGGCTCGTTTCCACTCGGAAGCATCCTTAGCCTTTAGGAGAGACAAAAAAAATAACAATATGTCTGTGTTATAAACAAGAACGTGGATAGGAAAACTACACTCACTGAACGTACTTCCACTGGCTTGCGGAAATCAAAGCAACGCCATGCTCTCGCATAGAAGCGGTTCCTCCCTCCCCCCCAAGTCTGCCAGCCAGACTTACTTTCATCCCGGGCTTTCATGCGGGCGATGAAGGAGTAGCTCTTGTTCCTCCGGTAGTTCTCGTACGGATCGTCCAGGGAGACCCCCACGCCCTTGTACTGGTCCCACTTATCCCGGATGTCCCCTCCTTTGATGGGGTCCTCGATGCCTTGCTCCTTGGCCCCCAGGCCGGACCCACCCCACCCTGGGGGAAATATGGCAGAACCATCACTGGCAGAGAAATAGATCTATCTATTCAGGCATTCTATGTTAATACACTCTGTCTGTCTGTCTAACCATGCATTCTATCTATTTATCTATCTAACCATGCATTATATCTATGTACCTACCTACCTAATCTATTTCAGTGGTTTCCAACCTTTTTTTGCCATGCCCCTCCTAAGCATCTCTAAAATCGTGAAGCCCCCCACCCCATATAATTCTTATTTATTCAAAAAGTGAAGCTCTGATTCACGTGGAGGAAGCCTAAATGGCCATTAACTTGGTATAAATTCATTCCACAGATTTATCTATCTATCTACCTACCTCTCTATCCTCATGCATTCTGTCTGTCCATCTCTATCTATCTATCTATCATCATCCCCAGGCCAGGATGGATGACGAAGCTGCTGCCCTCCATCAAGATGGACTCAAGTGGGATTTAATCCACTTGGAGACCATCACCCTTCCCTGTGGACTTTGCCACCCAAGGTCGTTAGTCCTCAGGGTTGTCAGGTTCGTTAACCGCCGCCTGACACTCGGCATTGAGTTGCTGGCAGTAGAGTCTACTCTATGACTATAGCAGGATAACCTGCAAATAGATCTATCTATCCATGCCTTTTTTCAATCTATCTATCTAATTTAATCTATGTAGCTCTCTCTTGCCAGTCAGTCTGTAGGTCTCTCTGTCTAATCCAGTGTTTCCCAACCTTTGGTTCCTGGACTTCAATCCCCAGCATCAGCCTGCCTTACCCATCTTCACTAGCATCTGGTGTCCTTTATTTTCTTCTCCCAGCCTGGAATCGGGCACAGGAGGGCCGGAACTGGAGCCCAATCCGGCTGAAGAGCTACAGAAGGAAAGAGGAGAGATGGTTTACTCCATCTGTTAAGACCTGCAAAGGAAGAATCACCCACTGGGCAAAGGGTTGAAATTTAAAAAGCATGGGCCGTTCCCTTAGCTTTTTTTCTGTCTACCAGGGGACTTCAATTCCCAGGAGCCTCAGTCCAGTCCACTGGATGATCAGTGCTTTGGGGAATTGACTGAGGCTTCTGGGAATTGAAGTCCAAGAACCGAAGTCTAGTCTACTGTGATGTGCTTTGTAAAGGAAGCGTTTGGAAGTTACAGGTAAAGGGTCTCCCTTGTTCGAAAGCCAGTCGAATCCGAAGCTAGACTTCAGCGTTAATCTCTGGACATTGGAAAGTTGTTACCTTCCCCGCCAAAGCGGTACCTATTTATCTACTAGCAAATGTCTTGCTTTCGAACTGCTAGGTTGGCAGGAGCCGGGACAGACGACGGGAAGCTCACTCCATCGTGCAGCATTCGGGTATCAAACTGCTGAACTTTTGACCTTCCGTTCCTTGAAGCTCAGCGTCTTAACCACTAAGCCACCCAAGTTACAACTGGTGCAAAATGAGGCAGCAAGACCTTTTAAATGTCCTTCTAGACCAGGGATTCTCAACCTGCAGTCCATGGGCCAGATGCGGCCCATGGGCCGGATGCAACTCGCAACACCATTTCATGTGGCCCCCCACCGTCTCCACCACACCAGGAAGTGCCATGTGGTGGAGGAAGGGCAAAATGGCCGTCCAGACCAGGGAGTTTCAAAACATATTTTACTACGACATTCAGGCTATTTTTCCTCAACTCTCTCTCAGCATTCATCTGCGGAGAGCCAAATCTTACGGAGGGGTTTGACTGCGAGACCTAGATCGGCGGCGCCTTCCAGGCGAGTAGGACTTTGACCGGGATCGGGAACGTGACCGGCTTCGAGAGGAACGTGACCGGCTCCGGCTCCTGAGCGAAGAAAGGAAAAACGTTAGGAATGTGGCGCTTCTCCATTTGTGAGGCTTGCCAATGGTGAAACTCACAAAAAGATGGGCTTCATTTTGACACAGACACGGAAAAAGACGCTTGATTGGACACCACTTCCCTTCAACAGAACTGTGATGGGAAAGGGGTCCTGTGAGGCCATCCAGTCTGACCCCCTGTGCTCAATGTTCATTTATTTATTCTTATTTATTTATTACATTTCTATACCACACGTTTGGGTGGTATCCCACTCTGCGCAGTGTGCAAGCAGATTTTTAAAATCTAAACAATCCAATTTTAATGTTTTTAAAGTGTTTTTGTAAGTTTTATTTGTTATGTTTTATATGTAAGCTGCCCGGAGTCGCCTCGGCGAGGGTGCAGCGGTAGAAATGTGAGTAATAAATAAATATCAAACAACATGAGAGAACACACAACAAATCAAAACAGACAACCACTCAAAATAAATTAAAATAACTGGCGTCTGAAGGCATAAAGCAGTGACGGCGATTGAGTGGCACTCCAGGTGTTCTTGGACTTCAATTCACAGAAGCCCAAGTCTCTGTGAATCCACACAAATGGGTTTACTAAACTCATTTGTGTGGATTCACAGAGACTTGGGCTTCTGGGAATTGAAGTCCAAGAACACCTGGAGTGCCTCGGTTTGTCATCGTGGGCATAGGGGATCAACCTGGCTGACTAATTTATAGCTAGCCTCTTCTTATTCATTCATCTTTCTTTCTCTATTCATTATTCCTTCCTCATTCATTCATCCAATGCAGGAATACCAATTAAAGCAAGTATAAAACCATCTCCCGACCCAAAGTAGACTAGCTTGCAAATTGAGAGGCTTTAGACACCCTTCCAAATAGTAACGTCCCTCCCCCTCCGATATTGACCAAAAGAGCCCAATTTCCCCAGTCCGTGTCGTCTTTCTCCTTACCTGGAGGGCGACCGGGAATAGGACCGAGAACGAGACCCGGACCGGGACCGGGACCTCGAATAAGAGCCGGAGGATTTCGAAGACCTTGAGTTGGAGCGGGAAGACGAGCGGCCTCGGCTTTTCGATCGGCTACGGGATTGCGAAGGACCGCTGGAGCGAAGAAGGAAGAAAATGTGTGAGAAACTCCTACAAGGTCATGTGGCAGGCATAAAGCACACTGAATGCCATTACCTTTCCCACTGAAGTGGTACCTATTTATCTACTTGCAAATTTCTTGCTTTAGAACTGCTAGCAAGATAACAACATAACTCACTGCCATTGCTCTTTACACAGAAAATAGGTAAAGGTATAATAATAATTTCATGTCAGAAATTATTCTGGGTTGGAAGGATTTTTGCTGGAGAAACTCCACTCAGGGGACGCTCGAAGGAGGCTCTTTTCATGTCCCCCAAGATCTTTTCCCCACCAAAATGGTCCCTATTGATCTACTTGCAATTTCTTGCTTTTGAACTGCTAGGTTGGCAGGAGCTGGGACAGAGACGGGCGCTCAATTCGTCGTGCAGTACCCGGGTCTCAAACTGCTGACTTGCCGGCCTTCCAGCTAACAAGGTGAGCTTCTTAACCACTGAGCCACCTTCGCAGCCAAACCCTTTAGGTAAATGTAAAGGTCGCTCTTGCTTGAAAGCCAGTTGTATCTGACTTCTCTAGGGTTCTGAATCTGCAGTTTCCTGTGGCCATATGGCAGGCATGACTAGATATGGAACGCTGTTACCTTCCCTGCCGAAGCGGTACCCGTTTATCCACTTGCAAATTTCTTGCAATTTTGAACTGCTAGGTTTGGCAGCAGCTGGGACAGAAGACAGGAGCTTACTCAATCATGCAGTACTCAGGTCTCAAACTGCTGACCAGCCGACCTTCCAGTGTGCCATGCTCAGTGTCTTAATCACTAAGCCACCGCAGTCCCTAAAGCTACTCTAGTCCTACTATAGATGAGTTTCTGTCAGTCGGAGTTGGCAATACAGGCTGAAGAAGGGCCAGGATTGTTATTTCCCAGCCATGGAACAAATGAGCCATAGGAATCCTTCAGGTCTAAATGTTCTAGAAACAAAAGAGTCCCACTTCTAGGACCAGGGTACCACCAACCATGTGCAGAGAGCACAATGGAAAGGGATCTCTCACCTGTTCCGTTTCTCCTGGCCTTTGCGACGCCGGGCCCGCATCTTTGCCCGGAAGAATTCGTACAGCCCGTTCTGCTCCCAGCCCTCGCTGGAATGAAACACACCAAGGAGGAAGAAGAAAAAGGAGGATCAGTTTCTGATCAGAGGAAAGAGGGCGTCCCGCGTCACTGGTGGCTCCGGGCACCAGTTTCCGACTCCCAGAAGGCAGGCAGAGAGACACAAAATGCTACACATGTCAGGGGCTCTTAAAAGCCAACGTTCAGCTTTGAAAAGTGGATGGGTTTTTAGTGTGAAACAGTGGAAGGACGAGTTCCACTTCGTTAGGTTTAAAGGACATGTCTCTTGCTCATTCATTCATCTTTCTTCTTTTTCGTTCATCCATCCGTCCATTTCTTTCTCTATTCATTATTCCTTTCTCTTTTGTTGATTCATTAATACATCATTCATTGTTCTCTTTCTCCATTCATTATTCCTTCTTTCCTTTTTCTTCATTCATTCATCTTTTCTTTCTCTATGCATCATTCTGTCCTTCTTTCCTTCCTTTGTTGTTCATTCATTTTTCTTTGTCTTGTTCATTCATTCATTCATCCATCTTCCTTCCTTCCTTCCCTCTCTATTTTCTTCTTCCTTCCAAACTGTCCTTTTCTTTATTCATTATTCCTTCCTTCTTACTCATTCATCTTTCTTTCTCTATTCATTATTCCTTCTTTACTTCCTCATCCATCTTTCTTCCTTCCCCCTCTAATTTATCCTTCTCTTTCTTCATTATTCCTTCCTTCTTCTTATTCCTTCTTTCTTTTCTCTATTCATTATTCTTTCTTTATTTCCTCATTCATTCATCTTTCTTCCTCCCCCTCTATCTTACTCTTCCAACCTGCCCTTTTCTTGCTTTCATATTCCTTCCTTCCTTCTTATTCATTCATTCATCTTTCTCCCTTCCTTCCCCCTCTCTTATTCTTTCTCTCTCTTTCACATTTATACCCTGCCCTTCTGATGCTAGCACCACTAAGTGCGGCATTTAAAATATATAAATAACATATCAAAATAGGTAAAGGTTCCCCTTGCTCGAAAGCCAGTCGTATCCGACTCTAGGGTTCACTGCTCTTCTCTGTTTCAAAGCCGAAAAGCCAGCGCTGTCTGCTTCTGCACAAGTTTCCGTGGTCATGTGGCAGGCATGACTAGACACCGGAGCGCACGGAACGATGTTTACCTTTCCCACCGAAGTGGTCCCTATTTATCTACTTGCAATTTCTTGCTTTCAAACTGCTAGGTTGGCAGGAGCTGGGACAGAGGACGGGAGCTCATTCCGTCCTGCAGTACTCGGGAATCGAACTGTTGACCTTCCACCTCCCAGTCAGCGTCTTAGCCACTTGAGCCACTGCAGTCCTTACACCCCGTGTTAACAATTTTTTTTATAAGAAACATGATTTTGCTGCGGGGGAAACAGGAGGCCAAGGAGCAGTTGAGGGGCACGAAGTCTGGGGTGGGGTGGGGTGGGGTACTTCCTGGGCTGCTTCCCTGCCCACCCTGCTATTAAAGGAGGCATTACAGGATAGGGGGGCCTGGAGCAGACCCAGAGTGGTGGTCAGAAGCCACAGGGTCAGACAGAGGAGAGCCCTGGAGAGGAACTTCGTAGAAGGCATCTGTGGCTGTTGCGCCTTCCTACCTGTTCCGCGGCCTGTCGTGGGAAGGAGGGCTGTAAAAGGCTTCGACTGCTGCCAGCAGCCTCTCGCTGGGCGGCATGGGAGGCGGCAGGCGGATGTCCTTCGGGTCTAGCGGCTTGTATTCGTGATCTTCCAGCTTAAAAAAAAGGGGTAGGGAGAGCAGCAGTCACAGCATCAGGAAACTCCCAAAATAAGAAAGAAGAACTCAACCGTCCATGCCGCGTACTCTTTTAAGCAGCACTGCCTGGACACCAAGGCTAAAGTTAGTAAAAGGAACAAGATCATCAGGAAACTCACAAACTATAAATGGGGAAACTCAACTATACATACTACGTATTCTTTTAAGCAGCACTGCTTGGATACCAAAGCTAAAGTCAGTACGAGGAACATCATCATCAGGAAAACTCACAAACTATAAGTGGGGAACTCAACCATCCAGGCAGCGTGTTCTTTTAACCACAACTGCCTGGATACCAAAGCTAAAGTTAGTACAAAGAACAAGATCATCAGGAAACTCACAAACTATAAGTGGATGGGAACCCAACCATCCACTGAAGCAGTCAAAAGATCCAAGGCTGTCACTCCTGCTTTCCAGGGGAAGTGTCCAGGCCATTACCCACCCGGGGCATCCCAGAAAGCTGATAGCAGACCACTTACCTTGACGAGGGGCGCCATCAGTCCGGCTGGGAGGTCGAAGTATGGGACGTTGGGCACCAGGCTGGGGTCGTCGTGGTTGACGTGAGGGGGCCCCTGCCGGCGCATGTGTGGTGGCTGGCCATTGAATCCATGGGGCGGAGGCCCGAAATCGGGGTGCTGAGGCCCTCCCCACGGGGGGTGCTCATTGATTCCCGGGTGTGGCATCCGGTGCCCTGGGTGGTGGTGAGGCGGGCCCATCTCTGCCGAGATAGTTGGGAAACAGAGTTAAAAACCCCAGGACGAAACTCAAGACACAGAAATAAGAGCTTTTAAGGATAACATAGCCCATGATCCTGCTATCCCAAGACCCATTCCACCTGACAGAGAGACCTCCACCAATTAAAGAAGCCAGCCTGAGGCTTTTTGAAGCTTCATTAGTACGTCAAGGTTCTTCTCCAGGGCTAGGAAAATCTACGATACGTTTTCCTCCCTGGCGGTTTCTACTTACAAACCAACCAGATCAGGTAGGGCAATAGGGTAGCGACTGCCAGGAAAGGTTCAAAAGGAACCGGAATTGCTCCCACCAGCTGAGGCTTCAGATACACTTTTAAGGTCCCTCCTCTCCCCTTCAGTTCCCGCGTGCCCAGAGAAACACAGAACATCGTTCTATTTAACAAGGATTGCTCTGTTTTAAAACTGTTACATTTATTTCTCCAACTCCCGTTTGCAAAGTCTGAGGTAATATACGTATCTACCCACCTAACAACCCTTTGAGACAGGCCAGGCGAAGCAATTATAGCTGGGGTGCCCAAACTACGGCTTGGGGGCTGGATCTGGCCCACGACAAAATTCATCCGGCCCACAAAGCCCTCGTTGCTCCTGGAAACGGAAGTGCAGGCGCATTTTACTTTCGTTTCCGGGAGCGGCGAGAGCTTTGCAGGCCAGATGAATTGGTGTTGGGGCTGGATCCGGCCCCCAGGCCATAGTGACCAGCCTCCTGAACCACGTGACCAGCCTGCAGCGTAAAACGTTTGGGCATCCCTGGATTATAGCAATAGCACTGGAATTTTTTAACTATTTGAAATAAGGTTAAGCATTGTTAACTGCTTTACTTGCAACTGTCAACCTATATTATCTTTTTCATTTTCATTTTTTTATTTTATTCATTATGCTTTACTAGCATATTTGTGCCTGGCCAGCCGGGCATTTTTAAAGTGTGTGTTGGTGGTTAGGGGTGGTTTTGGGTGTGCACAACCATCACCACCCATACAATACCACTCCAAGCACCAACACACACATTAAAAATTCCTGGCAAGGCAGGAGTGTTGTGTGTGTGTGTGGTGGGGAGGGGGGGGAGAGAAACAGTGTGTGTGTGTATTGTCCCTCCAAACCCCCCAACCCAAGGGACCCTGCAGAGAGGAGATCCCCCCCACCCGCAGGATGCCCCGTTATTAAAGAGAAGAAACCAAGCTGTTTCTTTTCTTTTAAAACGGAGTGTTTGGGAGGGGGGTGGATTCTATCCCCTCTCCCTGGTCCCCTGGGTTTGGTAGGGTTGGGGGGACAAAAGGGGTCTGTCCCCCCAACCCTTGCAGAGCCAGGGGACCCTGCAGATCAATTCCCCCCCCCCCAAAAAAAACCACTCCGTTGTTAAAGAGAAGAAACCAAGCAGTTTCTTCTCTTTAAAAACGGAGTGTTGGGGGGGGGGGGGTGGATTCGATCCCCTCTCCCTGGTCCCCTGGGTTTGGAAGGGTTGGGGGGACAAAAGGGGTCTGTCCCCCCAACCCTTCTGGACCCAGCACCTTTCATTGCCTCCCTCACCCACCCACCCCCTAACCCCCACCAACCGCACTTACCTTTTCTTTGCTCCCTCCAGCTGGGTCTTTCAAAGTCTTTCCCTCCAGCTCCCGGCGTTGTTTTTTTTAAGTCAGCGCGCGTGTTCCCAGCCTCCTCTGCGCTCGCATCCCTCAGCCTGATTGGCTGAGGGGTTGTGCAGCACAGAGGACTCTGAGAATCGTAGTTCTTTTTTTTGGTCGCGTTCGTGGGGCTACTGCCCCACTGGCGACCACCAAAACCCCACGGTGTTGGGAAGGCAGGGGTTACGGTGACTGCGGAGGGCTAGGTCAGGGATGGTTGGGCCTGGTGCAGGAGCCTTTGAACGAACCCAACGGTTAAGGCCTCTTTTTATAGGTATAGATGTATAACTGTTTAAGCTTCAACTTATTTTACTTTATATACTGTAATTTTTTCCTCAATAAGGATCAAACATGCAGTGTTCTGGCTGGCTTCTATTCCTGCCCCATATAAGCGCTTAGTGCCTTCTCTGGGTGGTTTCACAAGCTAATTAGCATCTTTTGCCCTCATTAACAAGCTGCGGACTAATCTGACCGACCTCGGAAGGATGGAAAAGGGAAAGTCAACCTTGAGCCCTGAACTCACAACTTTTTGGCTACAGACGGCAGTTTAATACTCCTGTGCCCCCCCAGGGTAACCAAAGCCCCATCATTGGACCCTCCGATCTGTCCCAAAAGCTGACCCCCAACTCACCCTGCGGAAAATCCCCCTGGGGATAATCGAAGCGGTGCGGGTAGGGCGGCCGCTCGAAGGGGTGTCGCGGTGGGAAGTCGTCCTGCATGAAACGCGGCGGGAAGCGGTTGAAGTTGTGCGGGTGGGGGGGCTGGTTGAACTGGGGCTGCTGGTGGTGGGGCGGGAAGGGCCCCCGGAAGTGGGGCGGGCGCTGCATGCGAAAGGGGGGCTCCCGTTGGCCGCCTCCCCCTCCCCCTCCGCCTCCTCCCGCCCCCCACGGCGGCTGCTCATGCTGGTTGTTCCAGGGGGTCTCGAACTGGTTGTTCCAAGCGGGGTCCGGCTGGTTGTTCCACGGAGCTTCGCGCTGGTTGTTCCAGCCAGGCTCCCGCTGTTCGTTCCACAGGCCCTCGTGGTTGCTATTCCACGGCGGGCAGTGTGGGGGGCCCTGGTGGTGTGGGAAGGGAGGCTGGTCCGGAGGCTGAGGAAGGAGAGGAAGAAGAGGAGACCGTGAGGAACAAAGGAGAACCAGAAAGAAGCACCGATGAGGACTTGACTTTGGCCAACACCCAAGCCAAGAAAGTGGCTTCATTTGGGCAATCCAGGGTTTGATTGGGACACGGAAGAAGAACCAGAAATATGCACCAATGAGGACTCAGGTTTGGCCAACACCAAGAAAGTGGCTGAATTTGGGCAGACCAGAGTTTGATCTGGACACAAAAGAAGATGAACCAGAAACAGGCACCGAGAGGACTTGAGTTTGGCCAACGCCAAAGACAGGAAAGTGGCTTCCTTTTGGGCAGTTCAGGATCTGATCTGGACACAAAAGAATTAATCCAGCGTTCCTCCAACTTGGCCCCCCAGATGTTCTTCAACTTCAATTCCCAGAAACCCAAGTCAGCATGCCTGGTGGACAGGGCTTCCTGGAACTGAATTCCAAGAACATCTGGAGTGCCAGTTTGAGGACCTGTGAGCTAGACCTCTGAACAGATATGAGCTGCACCTCAAATCCACCGGCTCAGATCCAAATTAGAAGAGGAAGGAGCTTACTGGACAAGGAAAGGAAATGGTTGAGTAACTCAACCTCCCCAATGTCACCTGTAGGACCCTGAATAGGCTGAGGGTTGGTCTCTCTCAATGCAAGACCAACAGGTTCAAGTGGGGGCTGATGGTGGTCAAGAACACGCAGTGTGAATGTGGAGTTACAGAATCCATGGGCTCATTGACTGGTCTGCCAATGACTGCCAGAAACAAGCACCAATGAGGACTTGACTTTGGCCAACGACAAAGCCAAGAAAGTGGCGTCATTGGGACATAAAAGAAGAACCAGAAACCTGCATTGATGAGGACTTGAGTTTGGACAATACCAAGAAAGTGGCTTCATTTGGGCAGTCCAGGGTTTGATCAGGACACAGAAGAAAATCAGGGGTGCAACCATTTAACCCAGAAGTTTCCTATCAAACCTGCAGAGACCAGCAAGTCCACCCTTCGCTCCAGAAGAGGGAAAAGAACAGAGGATTAAGGACCCCCAGGTTCCCCAAACAAGACCCCAAACCCCTTTGCCCAATACCTGCTGTTGGCCCCACGGGGCGACCGGGTGCGGCTGTTCAAACCAGGGCGGCTTGTTAGAAGCCATGTGCTCGTGGGGACCCGGCCCGTGCGGCCCAGGCGCGGCCGGATCAGAGCCCGCTGTTCCTGCCGCCTCATACTCTGAGGAGCCTGCCAGCGGCAGCGGCGTTTTGCCCTCCTCTGAAAAGAAAGTCAGGCTTGAGAAAACGGAAGCGGGAGCCTAAACCAAGCATGAAGGCCTAATTCTATTGGCTACTGCATTGAGCCAAATTTCAGTTTACAGTATTTCACGCTTGGCCTTTCATCTGCCTTCTTCATTGCAGTGTGACCTCCACAGTACCACGGATCTAGTTCTGTGAGTCACTTTCTGGTCCTGAGCCCTTTTGGCACACAAAGTCCTCATCATCAGCCCCAGGCCAGGAGGGATGAAGCTGCTGCCCTCCATCAAGAGGGATTCAAGTGGGATTTAATCCACTTGGGGACCATTACCCTTCCCTGTGGACTTCGCCACCTTCAGGGTGGTCAGGTTATTAGTTGTCAGGGTGCCTGATAATCAGCATTGAGCCACTGGCAGTAGGGTCTACTCTATTACCATAGCAGGATCACCTGGCCAGATTGTAAGATTACACTGCACAACAACGATTTTGTTACTGGGAATAACACACGTGATTTACATGATATCGAGTGTGCTGATTCCAAATCTGGACTCAGAATTTGCCTATCACGTACAGATTTTAAGGCGTGCTATAGCTGTTCAAATGGTTGGTACTTGGGTCATGTATTTTTACATGGGAACATGATAACAGTTGCAGCTCCCGCTCTGCCTGCTGCCGCCTCAGCTGAATCACATCTCCTGGTGGCATGCATGTTCCAGGAGTGGCTGGGCATGTCTGGGCAAGTCAGTGAGCTGACGTCAGAAATAGGTCTATAAGGCAAGATGGACCAAGGGCTTGTCTCCAGTGTGGAACCATCTTATTGGATAGTACAACTAGGCCATAGTGAGTCTATTTTGAGCTAAATCACACACACACACACCCTCACCCAAGAAGATGACACAAACTCCAGGAAAACCATACCTGCCGGCACAATCGGAGCGGCCGGAGCTGGGGCCGGGGCCGGAGGTTTCACCTCGCTTTCCAGGGCAGGAATTTGTAGCTGTTGCTGCTGCTGTTGCTGCGTGAGGCTGTTAACAAACTCCTCGTGTTGCGTCTTGAGTGTCTGGATCTGCTGCTGGAAAGCCACCTGGATGGGCTGGACCACGCTGGCAAACTCCGTGATGAGGGTGGCCTGCAAGCAGAAAGGGGAAGAAAGCGGAGAAAAGACAAGCAAGGAAAATCGACGGTCGTTTCGTTCCCACCGAAAAAACGACGGCTCAAAAGGGGGCTGGTTTCTTTAAAAAACGGCTTGTCCTGAGGACAGAAAGGGTTTCCTTTGCAAAGTTCCCCCTATTTTATAAATGGAGGCTAGCTTTATAGCTTCTGGATGGTTGAGTTCGAGGCCAGCCTGGAACCAGAAAGCCATTCTAGGTTTATTTATTTATATTTTACAAAATTTCTACCCCGCCTTCCTCATCCATGGATGGCCCAAGGCGGCTATCTGGCCTTTATCTTGACGGGGGCACAAGGCTCCTTGCGATAACAGAGGGATCCAGTGGTGGTTTTAGAAATTAGATAGAGGTAGGTAGATAGGTAAAGGTTTCCCTTGCTCAAAGGCCAGTCGTATCCGACTCTAGGGTGCAGTGCTCGTCTGTTTCAAAGCCGAAGAGCCAACGCTGTCTGATTCTGCACACGTTTTCGTGGTCATGTGGCAGGCATGATTAGACACACGGAAGACTGTTACCTTCCCACCAAAGTGGTCCCTATTTATCTACTTGCAAGTTCTTGCTTTTAAACTGCTAGGTTGGCAGGAGCTGGGACAAAGACCGGAGCTCATTCCGTCCCACAGTACTCGGGAATTGAACTGCTGACCTTCTGCCTCCCAGTCAGTGTCTTAGCCACTTGAGCCACTGGAGTCCCACAAAGCAGCAAAGGACTTGTCTAATCAGTTTATCTGATTAGATTTATGATATTGCTTCTTTGCTACCTGCCCAGTCGCATTGCGAGTGGGGCGGCATACAAGTTGAATAATTGAATTAAATTGAGTTATCTAGTAGTTAAAACCACAACTCCTTGCAAAGTGCATGAATATACTGTAGTGCATGAATGGACAGACAGACAGATAGACAGACAGACAGAATTGCATTAATGATGGATGGATGGATGGATGGATAGAGAGAATGGGAGCTAGAGAGATATATACTGTAGATAAAATGTATGGATAAATAGATAGAATGCATGAACAAACAGATGGATAGATCCTTTGATTGAGATACAGCGGAACCTCAGTTAACAAACGGCTCGGTTAACATAAAAATTGCATAACAAAAGGAAATCCAAAGGAAATAGTGGCTCGGTTTAAGGAACTTTTTTCGGAACGGACTAATTGGTTTTCAATGCATTCCTATAGGAAACCGCGTTTTGGTTAAAGCAGGGGTGCCCAAACTACGGCCCAGGGGCCACATCCGGCCCATGATGCCAATTCATCTGGACCACAAAGCCCTCGTATGCTTCTGGGAGTGACGAGGGCTTTGCGGGCTGGATGAATTGGCGTCAGGGGCCAAATCCGATCCCCGGGCCATAGTGGCCAGCCCTCTGAACCACATGACCAGCCCATGTTTGGGCACCCTTGGGTTAAAGTATTTTGGTTTCCAATGCATCCCTATGGGAAGTTTCATTCAATGAATTCCTATAGGACAGTCAGGTAAAGTAATTTCCGCTGTAAAAAACGTCACAGAGAACGCATTGGTTACGTTAACCAAAGTTCCACTGTACTCCCTTTTATGTGTCATTTAAAAAAAGGTCTCCCATGCTCGAAAGCCAGTTGTGACCAACTCTTAGGGTTCAGTGCTCACCTCCATTTACAGCCAAAGACCCAGCGCTGTCTGAATCTGCAGACGTTTCCAAGGTCATGTGGCAGGCAAGACTAGACACCGAAATGCACAGAACACTGTTCCCTTTCCTGCCGAAGTGGTACCTCTTTATCTACTGGTGCTTGCAAATTTCTTGCTTTCAAGTTGTTAGGTTGGCAGGCGTGCACGGAACGCTGATGCCTTTCCTGCCAAAGCGGTACCTGTCTATCTACTTGCAAATTTCTTGCTTTTGAACTGCTCCAACTGGGAAGGGAGGAGACAGCTCTCCTGGCCAGTTTGCCAAGAGTACCCCAAATGGGCTGCCATGCGGGGAAGGCACAAGAAGGGGAGACAAAAGGTCTTACCTGGTACTGTCCGAGTCCGAGAGCTGGACTTTGGAGTTGTTGGATGATGGATTCGTCAAAGTAGCCGTTTTTCTCCCACAGCTGAAGGAGCTGTGGGAAACCAAGAGGAGAAAGGGAGGCCGTTATTGGGCAGGCGGCACTTCCGGCATGCGCAGAAGCCCCCAAGGTCAAGCCGCGGCTGCTCACCCTGGCGATCTTCTGCTGCTTGTCCTCTTCCACGGCCAGGAAGCTGGTGCAATAAATGGGCACGACCACCTTCTGCAGGGCAGCCAGAAGGTCCCGCTGTTGCTTCCGCTGGCTGCACATGAGGAGACAGGAAAGGCGTCAAAGAAAGGGATTACCAACTAGGGGCTGCAGTGGCTGAGTGGTTAAGAAGCTCGCCTTGTTAACTGGAAGGCCGGCAAGTCGGCAGTTTGAGGCCCGGGTACTGCATGACAGAGTGAGCGCCCGTCTCTGTCCCAGCTCCTGCCAACCCAGCAATTTGAAAGCAAGAAATTGCAAGTAAGTAGTAAAAGCAAGTAGATAAACAGAGGGACCCCTTCGGTGGGAAAAATATCTTGGGGTGACATGAAAGGAGCCTCATTCAGGCGTCCCCTGAGCAGAGTTTCTCCAGCAAAGATCCTTTCAACCAACAATAACTTCGGACATAAAATTATTATTACCAACTTTCCTGGTGCCACTAATGATAAAGACTATCAGGCATCAATGTAAGATGCTTTAGAACATAACTTTATACTTTATATAAAGGTTAAATAGAATCAGGACAAGATATTTCAAGTAACAGACTTATGTAAAAGAATCAAAGTACAATGTACATTCCCAACCATTGGTTTTTTGGACTTCAATTCCCAGAAGCCTAAGTCCAGGGGTTTTCAACCTTCTCAAGTCAGGGGCCCGCTCACATTCCCTCAAACAGTTGAGGGCTGGACTGGTATCCCCCCCGCCGTTTACGAGTCTGTGGCTGATTCCACCGGCGGCTGGAGTGAGGGCATGGGCTGGATTATTTGGCACTGTGGGCTGGATCTGGCCCACGGGCTGTAGTTTGAGAACCTCTGCCTAAGGCAATTCCTCATAGTACTGATACGCCAATGTACTGATTTAGTGGCTTCATTCTGGTAGTCTAGGGTTTGATTGGGACACGAGAGAAGAAGAACCAGAAACAGGCACCAATGAGGAATTGAGTTTGGCCAATGGCAAAGCCAAGAAAGTGGCTTCATTTGGGCAGTCCAGGGTTTGATTGAGACACAGAAGATTGACTCAAGGTCAATCTATAAGTTTTCATGGCATTATCCCCAAAGCTATTAATGCCTTCCCTCCTACAGATGCCTAGCCACCAGCTACAGTGCCAACAGATTAACAATGGGCAGTATAGAAATGTAATAAACAAACAAACAAACCCTCCCCATCCAGCCAGACCATCTTCTCACCAGTGATGGAGGACGTCGTTGATCAGGTAGATCAAATGCAGGCGCAGCTCAAAATGGGCCCCATCGGCCGTGATGCGGTTCCGCAGGTGCCCAGACATTAGTTCACAGTGTTGGGGGGACTTGGCGTTACTAAACATCCAGTTTTTGCCCGCCTAAGGAGACAACAAATCCCGCGTGCCATCAGAGAAGCCAAGCCAAGCAATCACACTTCTATACTTACCCAGGGCGGTACGCAGTATGAATTCACAGGTGACCGCAAAGAACAATTACAGGTAAACAACTTGTAAATATAGAGCCCTGGTGGTGCAGTGGTTAAAACTGCTGCGCTGTAAGCCAAAACATTTTGAGCTTGATCTTGACAGGAATCCAGGTTGACTCAGCCTCTTCCATCCTTCTGAGGTCATTCACAAGAATCCCTAACATGTTAATGGAGGCGTAAAATGCTAATTAACTTATGTAATAATAATTACGTGTCAGAAATTAATCTGGGTTGAAAGGATTTTTGTGGAAGAAAATCCGCTCAGGGAACGCCCGAATGAGGCTCCTTTTGTGTCCCCAAGAACTTTTTCCCACCGAAGTGGTCCCTATTTTTCTATTTGCAATGTCTTGCTTTCGAACTGCTAGGTTGGCAGGAGCTGGGACAGATGACGGGCACCAAAACCATCATGCAGGACCCAGGTCTCAAACTGCCAACTTGCCAGCCGTCCAGCTAACAAGGCGAGCTTCTTAATCACTTAGCCACCGCAGCCCCTAATTAAATTATGAATCACCTAGACAGTGCACCAAGCACTATAGGACAGTATATAAGTGTGATTGCTTTGCAGTCTTTTATGTCTTTGAGGCCTGCCATGTGTCCTGCAAAATGGAGAAGCTCAAATAGACATATTTCCGTTTCGAAAGGAAACAAAACTAGAGAGAGAAATGGCCAGAACATGCAAAGCCTTAATACATGCAAATAGCTCAGATAGTGGAAGGAAGTCAGGAAACATTCCAGTTGGTGACTTAGGGACAAACCATGTAAAACAACTTTCTTTAGTTTAAGCTAGTTTTCTGTCTTTGTGGTTGAAGTGCCAATACCCACTATACGCTGGGGTTTACACGACAATACTCAACAATTTGTTCTGCTGTTCCCACTTACTGAGATGGCGTCTTTTGTACATGTGTCGATGATGGGCTGCAGCAAGTTGTCAAACTCATTCACGTCCAGCTGAGTTTCTTCCAGGACTTTCTGCATCTGCTGTTCGACTGCCAGGGCAATGGCAGAGTTAATTTGCTCCTAAAGAAAGAATCCAAGAAGACGAGAAATCAGAACACAGCTCAGCTGAGACCCAACTCAACCTCAGTCGCTCCAGTTCAGACCATGGTTAGGTCCATTCCTACTCAAGGCAAGCAAAATTCTGAAACCCTGCGAGGTAGGACACACTAAGAGGGACTCAAGTTCACCCAGTGATTTTCACAGCGTGTTGTTAAAGCCCAGCCCCTTTTGAGTCTGTTTGAACTCTCTAACCCAGGGGTTTCCAACCTAAAGCCCATGGGCAGGATCCGGCCCACAGCACCATTTCATGTGGCCATCCCCTTTGAAGCTGTTGTGACAAAATGGCCACCCCCATCATGCAGGCAAGGCAAAATGGCTGTCTGGCCCTCAAAACTGACTGAGAGAGCATGACCCGGCCCCCGGCTTGAAAAGGTTGGGAACCCCTGCTCTAACCACTACACCCCATTGTCTGTTCTATCTTGTAAGGATAACATAGCCCATTATCCCGCTATCACGGGACCCACTCCACCTGACAGTGACCTCCACTCATTTAGGAAGCCAGTATAACCCCCTTTTAAGCCTTCACAGTACATGAGGTTCCGCTCCAAGGCTTGGGAAAATTTAGGACAGGTTTCGATCCCTGGTTGTTTTAGACTTACAAACCAACCAGATCAGGTAGGGTGAAAGATGAGTTTTGTTACTCTTAGAACAGAGAAGAGAAACATCATGTTTAAACCAGAGAGAGGTGACTACAGAAGCTTGTGAGTAGAAAGTAGAAATATATAAACTTTATAGACAGATAAATAGCTACTTTCTTGTTCTAACCATAGGAAAAGGGGGGGGGGGAGAGAAGAATATTCCTTTTTATTTTTATAATGTTTTGTATTCTTGATTTTTTAATCTATCTTTTTATATATAATAAAGGTTTGACTTTTTTACAAAATACTTTTTGGATTTCCAGTTCCTTTTGGCAATCGTTACCTAATTTAGTCTTACCTGATTGGGTTGGTTTGCAAACAGAAGCACCAGGGATTGATTGATCTATCCTTACACACACCTCACTTCCCTCCTTCTCAAGAGGCACCCCTATGATACGATCCAAGATCTCCACAGTCAAAGCTTAGTGAAGAACGGAGACGAGACGCATTATTTACCACAACATGCTGCCCTGGCCAACAAGAGCCCTTCCGCCCACCTGTCCTTACTTGTCTCAAAGCCAACAGGTGTTGTTCCTGCTGCTGCAGATTCCACTGGCTCTGCTGGATCAGCTCCTCCATGGAGGGGGTCCCTTGGGGGGTGGAGATGGGGGGAGCAGCCGCCGCTGCCGCTATAGGAGGCTGAGACAGTGTCTGGATGGGTGGGGAAGGTTCAATGTCCTGGCTCTGCTTGCACAACACTGCGGAGGGGGTGGAGGTAGAGAAAGCACACATGGGGACACCTTGAGAAAGCAGTTCAAGTCACGTGACCCTATCCAAACCCCTTTCCAAGTGGGTGCATCTTCCAGCCATTCTGTTATACAGTGGAACCTTGGTTAACATAATTAATGTGTTTCCTGGGACCTTTCTTACAGTGAAAATTACTTTAACTGAATTTCCCATAGGAATACATTGAATGCAGTGTCCCATAGGAATGCATTGAAAACCATGTGGGGCCTGGGCCTCACTACTGCTCTAAATAAACAACCACAATTCCCATCCACAGCCTCTGGCTACCTCTCAGAACAAAGGAAGGACTTTCATGTATGCTCATGAAATGAGTCGCCTGGAAACAACTTCTTCTTTCTCAACATTAACATTGTAGAAAGATCAGTGTTTCCCGATCTTTGGTTTTTGGACTTCAATTCCCATAAGCCCAAGTCAATTCCCCAAAGCACTGACCGACAAATGGACTGATTGAGGCTTCTGGGAACTGAAGTGCCCCCTTGGGCCATGGGCTTCACCATTGGGAAACACTGCTCTAAATCAACAACCACAATTCTCATCCACAGCCTCTGTCGACCTCTCAGAACAAAGGAAGAACTTTCATGTCTGCTCATTAAATGAGTCTCCTGAACACCTCTTCCTTCTCAACATTAACATTATAGAAAGATCAGTGTTACCCAACCTTAGATTTTAGGACTTCAATTCCCAGCAGAATACTGTAAGTCAATTCCCCAAAGCACTGATCAGCCAATGGACTGACTGAGGCTTCTGGGCATTAAAGTCCCCTGTGGGAACACTGATGCTAACCTCTGCCTTAGAAGACAGGGTAGTTTTGGTGGTCTAGATCTACTCTAAGTAGGAGATCAGAGTGAAAACAACTCCCTCACGTTAGCTGTAGCTTCTCTGCCTCAATGCCACCTTTCTCCCCACCTGTGTGGATCACTCTGGCTTCTTGGTGAAGAGGTGAGCTAGAACTCCCCCAGCCAAATTCCAAGAGGAACCTAATTCACATTGTCAAAGCGAGGTGCCCAATGTGTTCAACTCACTCGCCGTGGCCAGAGCGGCCTAACAGAGCAGGTCTGCGTTCTCTCAGCAAGAATAGAAGATGCTTTCCATCATCATCTACCATCCCTCCATCAGGACTCACATTGCTGCTGTTCCAGGGCCAGCTTGTACTTATAGTAGCCATAGAAGTCACCTCCAAAGAGGAACGAGAACTTCGGGTTCTCCTTCTGCTTCTCCATCGTCATCTTCTCGAACTCGGGACCATTCCGGGCCACGAACTGGGCCAGCTTGTCAATGACGTTGCGCAGTTCCTGGTCTGAAGGAGGAGGAGGAGTGGATAGAAGGAGAAGAAGAAGGAGGAGGAGGAGAGTGAGAGGGAGGTGGAGGTGGAGGAGGAAGAGACAGAGAAGAAGGAGAAGACGACGGAGGAGGAGGAGAAACAACACAAAAATGAAGGTATGTTTCTAACGTTTGTTGCCAACAAGTCACCAGGCCAAAGGAACTGTCCTCAGTTAGCCTTGCCAGGTTCTAGATCAGTGTTTTCCCAACCTTTGGTTCATGGAGTTCAATTCCCAGAAGCCTCAGTCAATTCACCAAATCACTGATCAGCCAATGGACTGACTGAGGATTTTGGGAATTGTCTTCCTGGGGGGGCTTGGGCCCCACATTGGGCCCCACTGGTCTAATCTCTCTGTGCCTATCTATCATTTATGCATGCATCTATCTATTTTGATATTCTATCATTTATTCATGCATTTATTTTTCTATTAATGCATGATATCTATCATTTATTCATGCTTCTACCTATTTTGATCTATCTAATATTAGTCTATCTATTACCTTTATATCTCACCCATCTAGTATATTTTCCTGCTCTGGGCGCCTTACAACCGTATTTTTTTTAAAAAAATCTTTAAAATAAGAAAACAAACATTTTGAAAATAGATTATAAATATCAACCAGACCAAAAATATGATAACCAATTCCCCCCACCCCAATTAAACCAAGGGCAGATTGGGTCTCTTTGGGAAGCTGATAATGGGGGGGGGGGGAGGGTGTCTGTGTGTAATGGAAACTATCTCCCCTCCCTCAATTAGCATTTGGCTAACTAGCTCTAATTAATTGTTTCTTTAATCATGTCAGACTGCACCACCAGCGTATAACAAGAGGCAAAACTAAAATTAAAGCATGTAAAAACAAAACAGAATTAAAAAGGGCTAAATGACATCTAATGGCAATAAATAAATAAATAAATAATTAGATGTCATTTAGCCCTTTTTAATTGTTTTGTTTTTACATGCTTTAATTTTAGCTTTGTATGTTATTGAAGGCCAAAAACCAAAGGTTGGGAAAACACTGGCTAATTAATTAATTAATTAAGGGGGGGCGCCTGAGGGGAAACATAGCGAGGGAAAGACGAGGCGATCCCGGGGCTTCTGATGGGGGGGGGGGGGTTTCCAGGCGGGATTTTGAAGCGCATGAAGGCCTTGAACGTAGTGGGTGAGACGCGGCTGCCTCTGCCCATGTGCAGAGTGCCTCACCCCCACCCTACCCGGGGACGAGGCTAGTGGGGGGCAGAGTCTTACCTTCAGGCGGCGGGGGCAGCGGGGGCGGCGGCGGCATCTCCATGGCCACGACGGGGAAGCGAGGACGACGACGAAGACCCCGCCGGAGCGCCTTTCAAGCCGAGCTAGGCCGCGCCAACCGTAAAGCGCGGATCCCGACGTCGTAAAAAAAAAGGACGACCCGTTTGCGTCGCCCGCCCAGGCTGCGCGCGGCGCTTCCCTCCCTCCGTCGCCTAGGAAACCGGAACGGTCGGTGCGCGGCGAGCGCGAGGACGCCGGTGGGCGGGGAATGACGCAGGCCACGCCCACGCGCCGGAGGGGCGTCGACTCCCCGCCTCTTCTGAGCCGCCCGGCAAAAAGGGGGCGTTCTCCTGAGGGGATGGGGGCGGAGCTTAAGACGCTGCTGTTTAAAAAGCCAGTGTTTTCCCAACCTTTGGTTCTTGGACTCCTGCCAACCTAGCAGTTCGAGAGCAAGAAATCTGCAAGTAGATAAATAGGTACTAATTCAGTGGGAAGGTAAACCGCATTCCGTATGCTCCTGCCAACTTAGCAGTTTAAAAGCAATAAATTTACAAGTAGATCAACAAGTACCATGTCGGTGGGAAAGGTAACGGGGTGCAGGTTGTTCTGGATGAAAGGTTACAGGGTGTTCTGGATGAAGCGGATTACCTGGACCCCTTTCAGTCAGGATTCAGGCCCGGATATGGTACAGAGACTGCATTGGTCGTGCTGTTGGATGATCTCTGGCGAGAGTGGGTCGGAGGTCATCTCTCTGTCCTTGCTCTTCTTGACCTCTCAGTGGCCTTCGATACTGTTGACCACGGTATCCTTCGGGAACGGCTCAAAGGATTGGGGATCCAGGGCACTGTTTTGTCCTGGTTTGCCTCATGTCTGAGGGGCCAGACCCAGTCGGTATGTTTAGGGGAGGAGAGGTCCAGCCCTAGGCCTCTCCAGTATGGGGTGCCTCAGGGCTCGGTGCTCTCACCTCTCCTATTTATTTAACATCTACATGAAGCCATTGGATGAGAACATCCATTCCCACAAGGTGAGGTATCATCAATATGCTGATGATGCTCAACTATGCATCTCACCCTCTTGATCCCAGCGATGCAGTCAGAGTCCTATCCAGGTGTCTGGAGGCTATTGGAGTCTGGATGGGGGACAATGGGCTAACAACTGAATCCCGGCGAGACTGAGTAGCTATGGGGGGTTAGGGGCCCCGCATTGTCCGAGGAGCAACCATATTTGTTCTGGATGGGGCTATTTTGCCCCAAACAGACCCGGTGCGTAATATGGAGGTCCTCCTGGACTCACAACTCCTGCTCGAAGAGCAGGTGGCAGTCATGGCCAGGAGGGCTTTTGCACAAGTTTGTGTCATATGCCAGTTACGCTCACTCCTAGATTGGGACTCCTTGCTCATGGTCATGCATGCTCTAGTCACCTCCAGACAGTGCACTCTACATGGGGCTGCCCTGGATGATCATTCTGATACTGCAACTGGTCCACAATGTGGCTGCCCGGGCGGTGATGGGGTGCGGGTGGTATGCCCATGCCTCGCTACTGCTTTGGGAGCTGCACTGGTCACCAGTGTGCCTCCGGGTGCAATTCAAGGTGCTGGTAATGACCTTTAAAGCTCTACATGGTAGTGGGCCAGGATACTTAAGAGACTGCATCACCCCAAGAACATCTACCTGTCCATCCCACCGAGAGGCTCTCTGAAGATACCATCAGCTAGAGGGGCTCGCCTCTTTAGCACCAGGAGGGCCTTCTCAGTGTCCACTCCAGCCCTGTGAAACCTCCTGCCAATTGAACTGTGTCTTGAGACAGAGTTGCTGCTCTTCAGGAAAGGGTGAAAAACCTGGCTGGCAGAGCAGGTGTGGGGCACTAGCGATGCTGTGGCCTGGCCTGCTGGCTGATTTAAGAGCACTCTCTCCTTTTTTAAATTGGGTAGGGGAATATTTTTGTGGTGGTTTTTAATGGGGTTTTAATTGGGTTTTTTTATTTAAAAAACTGTGATGGTTTTAATGTCTGTACGCCACTCAGTCTTTGGAATTGGGTGGCAATACAAATCCATAAATAGGTAAATAGTGTTCTGTGCACTTAGTCCTGCCTGCCACATGACCAAGGAAATGTCTGCAGAGACAGACAGCACTGGCTGTTCGAAAACAAGAAAGTGCAGGTTAGATAAATCTGGTCAAATTATCTAATGTTTAAGGGAAAGAGGATAATTGATATTTTTTTTAATGTCTGAGTATAAGAAGCTGTCTCCTGCCAACCTAGTAGTTTGAAAGCAAGAAAGTTGTAAGTAGATAAACAGGTACCACTTCAGCGGGAAAGGTAACAACATCAGTTTATCAAGCACCTTCATCTTCACTTCTTGATGGACAAGAGACATAATTCGCCTTTTGACACTTCTTGGACTTTAGCTGTCAGACTTCCCCCCCCCCCCCAAAGAGTTGCCATTTACAGTACTACTTCACCCACAAAGATTTCAACTTTGCAGAATTCCACTTTATTTACATGTTAAATATTTAAAATGCATTAATTACAACACACTTGGTTTTACCAGTCTTTAAATCTGCATGTTTTAAAAAAACAACACATGGTTCCTGTATATTACAACGAAAACATTTTAAAAGTTCACCTTATTTGGGGGGCAGGAATGCATAATATATACACCTCTCAAACTGGATTAAGCTCCAGCTCAGGGAAACTGACTCCCTGAAATTAAAATAAAAATAAAAAATAAAAAAAACACCCAGAAATAGGCCCAGACCAGCAATTTGGGCAGATTTGCCTTCCCAAGTTCTGAGGCTCAAAATCTCCATTGGTCGGTATGTTCGATTCCGCATGCTTCTTCTTCCTAGGTTGCTGTAATCCTGATACTGATCTTGCAGAAGAGTCCAGGGCTCAATAAAGTCATTGATGGAAAATGACAATCGACTAACACAAATGAGAACCAATTTGTCCAGTTGCCAAATGTACAGGTTCAACATTCTGAACTAGCAGTTGAACCTTAATGCTCACAAATGCCCCCAAGCAGTGTAAACGCAATGGACCCCAGTAAGGTACTCAAAAAGAATCTGGTTAATGAAAATGCCCGTGTAAGGAAAGCATACCTCTGTTAGCTAGGCAGAAACTCAGAAGGATAGCGGGAAAAGAACTGCCACTCCAGTCATTTCGATGGCGTGGGTTCGAATCCCACTGCTGCCGCCATCTAAGGAAACCATACCTCAGTTTCGTCCCCACCATCCTGTGAATCCAGCTCATTTACTGGTCTAACGATCACTGCCAGAAACAGGCACCGACGAGGACTTAAATTTGGCCAACAACAAAGCCAAGAAAGTGACTTCATTTGGGCAGTCCAAGGTTTGATCGGGACATGAAAGAAGAACCAGAAACATCCACTGATGAGGACTTGAGTTTGGCCAACGTCCAAGCCAAGAAAGCGGCTTCATTTGGCCACTCCAGGGTTGGATCGGGACACGAAAGAAACAGAAACTTCCCAGTAAGCTGCGAATCCTTTCTTATAGCACACAATAAATAGCCACAAGCTACGTTCCGCTCTAGTCTGAGTCTACTGCAAATTAAACATTTTCCTCATTTGTAAACAAAGCATGTCCTTGTGTTGCTTTTAACAGGCAGGTTCATTCCTACAGTTTGTTTTTATTTCTAAGCATTTACAGCAGGGGTCCCCAACCTTTGGTTCTTGGACTTGAATTCCCAGAAGCCTCAGTCGGACCCCTGGCTGATCAGTGTTTTGGGGAAGTGCCTGAGGCTTCTGGGAATTGAAGTCCAAGAACCAAAGGTTGGGAAACATTGATCTAAACCAGTGGTTCCCAACATGGGAAGTCCCTCAAAAGGGCTTCAATTCTCAGAAGCCTCAGTTGGTTCATTGGCTGATCAGTGCTTTGGGGGACTGACTTTGTGCCGGCTAATCTTTTTCACGTTAGGTCAGGCCGAAGGAACTGCAGGATGAATTCACCAAACGGTGGCTTCATTTTGGCAGTTCCATGTCTGGCCTAGACGCAGGCAAAGAAGTGGAAGAGATCATGATTTGAAACAGAATAAAAGGGATTTTTAAAATGCCACATTGCAGTTGGCCACATACTGCAAAGGTACATGATCATTAATTATTAAAACAGTTTGGTGCTTTCACCTAATCCTAAAAAGCAAGAGCAAAAGAGCCATCACATTGCTATACCTGCCCCATATAAGCACCGAGTGCCCTCTTTGGGCTATTCACAAGTTAATTGGCATTTTTTGCCCTCATTAACATGCTGGGGACTCATCTAACTAACTTGGGAAAGACAGAAGAGGCAGCATTGGCCTTGATCCCTGTATGGATTAAATTCATAATGTTCTGGCTGACTTCTGGGCTGTTCACAAGTTAATTAGCAATTTTTGCCCTCATTAACACCCTGGGGGCCGAACTTGAGAAGGATGGCAGAGGCTGAGTCAACCTTGATTCCTGGACAGGATCAAACTCACAACCTTTTGGCTGCAACATAGCGGTTCTCAGGGCAAGACCAAAGTGAAAACAGCCGTTCTGATTCATTTCTCGCTGTCTCTTTACAATATTATGGGCCAGGGCGACAAGGGAAGTTTGTATTCCACACAACCCCTCATACAGAAAAAGAAAATGACAAATTACTCCCTCTGCCGTAACTCTACAAGGAAAAAGGGGGGAAATAATCTGCTTTTTTGTTTTGTATTGCAAGCAACCCTCTAGTGCTTGCGACCCACGGGCCGGATGCAGTCTGCAGCGCCATTTCATGTGGCACCACCACCACCACCTCCGGAAATGCCATGTGGTGGAGGAAGGGCCAAATGGCCGTCCGGCTCCCAAAGCTGTCTGAGAGAACGTGACCCGGCCCCCGGCTTTAAAAAGTTAAGAATGCCTGCTCTAGTCCAGTATTACCCAATCTTCGGTTCTTGGGACTTCAATTCTCAGAAACCTCAGCCAGTTCCCCTAAAAGCACTGATCAACCAATGGACTGACTAAGGCTTCTGGGAGTTGAAGCCCCCCTGTGGGGCCTGAGCCACACCACTGGGAACCACTCAAGTCTAGAGCAGTGTTTTCCCATTCCCCAAAGCTCTAATCAGCCAATGCACTGTACTGAGGCTTCTGGGAATTTAAGTTTCCCCTTGCAACGAGGCAGCATGTAATTCAGATATTTAAAAGTGGAGAAATGGAAGAAATGCCAGACACGCATCAGCTGCAGCTGGCCAAAGACTGATTCAAAGCCACTTGGCTACCATACCGGATCAGGCTGGGATTTTGAAGCTTCCGCTCAGCAAAAAATCCTTAATTTGGACAACCCGCGTCAAATAATTAGACTTCACCAGCAGTCGGGACTCCGTTTCTCAACCGTCTAATGTGGACGCCTTCCTTTCCACCGGTTGTGTGTGCAAAGCCGTTACTCCTCCGGACTGCTTAAAGCGACCAGGAAAACCCAGATCCGCTAGATATCATAGCGGCCCGAGTTGTGCAAGGTTGGGTAGTTCGGCCAGGTGTACTGGAAGTGATCTGTAAGGACACTGCTTCTGCTCCCGTACGGAAAGTCCACTGGGTGGGGAAAGGAAGCCAAGCCGTTCTGAGACTTCTCCGCTCCTAGGCTTCGGTGCAGTTCTGAGTTCGAGAGATCCTCTGTCGTGACTGGAAGAAGATGCTTCTTTGCCTCCCGGCTAGCATCGTACTTGGTCTGTAAAAGAATTGGGCGTTGTTAACCACAGCTTTGGATGTCCCTTGACAGTCCCAGCGGGATAATGGCCGGAAATGTGAGCCGGCGGGGATATGATCTGGGCCAATGCCAGAACAACGGAAGGCTGTTCTGTGTCCGGTCTCAACATGTGCCAATTTTATTTTGTCAATTTTAAATCATTTTATAAGCAAAGCTTTACCTACGACGTATCCAGTCTCAACATGTATCATTTTTCTTGTGCCAAATTTAATGGCTTTACATGCAAAGTTTTACCTATGATGTATCCAATTTCAACATGTACCAATTCTAAATCATTTTAAAATGTACCAGTTCTATTGTGCCAATTTTTAGTTTGTTTTATATGCCAAGTTTTCCCTATGATGTTCCCCAAACTAAACATGTACCAATTTTCTTACTGCCAATTTAAAATAGTTGCACATGCAAGGTTTTACCTTTGATGTATCCAGTTTTAATATCTACCAATTCTACTGTGCCAATTTAAGCCCCTCCAGCTCCCCAACCATGCTCATACCTTGTTATACAAGAAGACCCCCAAGATGGCCGCCATCATGCCCATCACGTTAGTGGAGGTGACCGGGTTGCGTAGCATGATCAGAGAGACACTGATGACTGTGATCCTTTTCGTGGCGTTGGCCACTGAGTAACTCAGGGGACTGATGAGGTTCAGGATGCTGAAGGCAATGACATTCTGGGCGAAGTTGCAGAAGCCGCTGATCGCCAGGAGAAGCGTGATCCAGGGCCAGTGAGCCATAGAGCTCTGTGGGGATGGAAGGAAAGCAAAGTTGACATAGCAGCAGGGACAACAGAACAGACAGCAGAAAATGCCCGGGGTGGGTGGGGAAACAGCCTCCCTCATGGGGAACCCCAACCAAATTCAACTAAAAGAGAGCCAGCTTCTTCTTTGATGTCCCAATCAAACCCTGGACTGCTCAAAGGAAGCCACTTTCTTGGCTTGGGCGTTGGCCAAATTCAAAGTCCTCATCGGTGCATGTTTCTGGGTCTTCTTCCATGTCCCGATCAAACCCTGGACTGCCCAAATGAAGACACCTTCTTGGCTTGGTCATTGGCCAAACTTTATTCCTCATCAGACAAAGGAGGATCTGGCTGAGGGACTCAACCTCCCTTACGTCATTTGGAGGACCCTGAAAAGGCCGAGGGTTGGAGTCCCAAAACGCAAGACCAACAGGCTCAAGTGGGGGCTGATGGCAGACAACAATACGTGGTGTGAATGTGGAAAGATACAGAATCAGGTCATATACTGGTCTACCAATTACTGCTAGAAACATGCACCGATGAGGACTTGAGTTTGGCCAACACCCAAGCCAAGAAAGTTGGCTTCACTTGGGCAGTCCAGGGTTTGATCAGGACACGAAAGTAGAAGAACCAGAAACATACACCGATGAGGACTTGAGTTTGGCCAACGCCCAAGCCAAGAAAGTGGCTTCATTTGGGCAGTCCAGGGTTTGATCAGGACACGAAAGAAGAAGAACCAGAAACAGGCACTGATTAAGACTTGAGATTGGTCAAAGCGAAGACAGTGGCTTCATTTTGCAGTCCAGGGTTTGATCAGGACATGGAAGAATAACCAAAAACAGGCACCGATGAGGACTTGAGTTTGGCCAACGCCAAAGCCAAGAAAGTGGCTTTGTTTTGGTAGTCCAAAGCTTAATCTGGACACGAAAGAAGAAGTTGATTACCCATTAAAAAGTTAGTGTAATAACTCGTATTTCACTCGTTCGTTACCTGAACAGTTCCTCGTTTCCAATTTTGAAACTTTCTTTACCGTTTGATTGAACACCGGAGGACTCAACCCATTTCAGGATCCCAGAAGAAGCTACTCCAGGGATGGTCAGCCTTTGGTTATGGACTTCAATTCCCAGAAGCCTCAGTCAATTCCCCAAAGCACTGATCAGCCAATGGACTGACTGAGGCCTTCTGGGAATTGAAGTCAGCTCACCATAGGCCAAACCACAATCAGCCCCAGACACTTACCATGTCATTCTCTACAAGGAAGGAGGAGAGGTCAACCAGCACCCACGTTGGGATCATGAAGAAGACAGCGTGGCAGCCAAGGATGTTGAGGAGCCGCAGGTGGTGTATTCGCGAGTCTCTCAATACCTGGAGTGATGGGAGGTTTCAAAAGAGTGTGCCTCTAAGGATCCATTTCTGGGTTCCTGCTCTCTGCCCTAAACTAAAGGACATCCCCTCTCTATCAAACACTTCCTTCTCTTAAAATAAAATACTGTCAAGGTTAAGGTCTCCTTTGCTTGAAAGCCAGTTGTATCCAACTCTAGGGGTCAGTACTCATCTCTGTTTACAGCCAAAAAGGCAGGGCTGTCTGAGTCTGCAGAAGTTTCCAAGCCCACGTGGTAGACAGGACTAGATGCGCGGAATGCTGTTACCTTTCCCGCTGAAGCTGTACCTGTTTATTTACTTGCAAATTCTTGGAATTTCAAAGTGGTAGGTTGTCAGGACCTGGGACAGATGACGGGGCAGCTTACTCCCTTGCGCAGCACTTGGCTCTCAAACTGCCCACCTTCCAGTCGTCAAGCCCAGTGTCTTAACCACTAAGCAACCATGGTTTTTAATTGGTCCAAATACTTAACAGGGATATTATAATGAGAGATGTATGAGGGTTGGTTAGTCAACCAGCACCTGACCATCAACATTGAGACACTGATAGTAGGGTCTACTCTATCACTTGGCCAGACTGGAAGCCTTTCTCTACTTCGGTGTTTCCCAACCTTTGGTTCTTGGACTTCAATTCCCAGAAACCTCTGGTTTTTGGACTTCAATTCCCGGAAGCCTCAGTCAACTCCCCAAAGCACCGATCAGCCAATGGACTGACTGAGGCTTCTGGGAATTGAAGTCCAAGAACTGAAGGTTGGGAAACAATTAGATCATTGTTTCCCAATCTTTGTCTCTTGGACTTCAATTCCCAGAAGCCTCAGTCAACTCCCCAAAGCACCAATCAGCCAATGGACTGACTGAGGCTTCTGGGAATTGAAGTCCAAGGACCAAAAAGGTTGGGAAAACCTGGTCTACTCTATGACCATAGCAGGATAAGGTGGCTAGATTGGACGAACGTTGGGCAAGGGATTAAACATTTAGTTTAAATCTTTTTCCGTCAACTGTTTCTCAAACCCTGAAGTGTCAGGAAAAACAAGACAGGGGTACCTTCTTGGAGAAAATGTTCTGCAGTGAGAAGCAAAGCGTTGCGGCCAGCGCACTAAGAAGGCCCCATGTGTCAAATGAAATCTCTGTGACTGTAGCTAGGAGGACTCCACCGATGATGGGTATGAGGGATAAATACACCTGAGAGAGGGAGAAAGGATTGGAGAAAGGAGGGAAAGAATAAGTTTTCCAAGTGGGTCCTTCAAAGGCAGGTCCCCAGGGAACGTCTGGCATAAGACAAGTTGTGAATAGTAAAGGCAAAGGGTTCCCTTGCTCGATAGCCAGTCGTATCCGACTCTACGGTTCAGTGCTCATCTCTGTTTCAAAGCCGAAGAGCCAGCGCTGTCTGCTTCTGCAGACATTTCCGTGGTCATGTGGCAGGCATGACTAGACACCGGAGCGCATGGAACGCTGTTTACCTTCCCCACCGAAGGGATCCCTATTTATCTCCTTGCAATTTCTTGTTTTTGAACTGCTAGGTTGGCAGAAGCCTAGGACAGAAGATGGGAGTGGTGGGTGTATTTTAACAGTTTTTAATGCCTTTATGGTGTTGATCGTTGTTGTGGGGATGCTTTTACATTGTGGTATTCTCGTTGGTTGGACTGCAAGCCGCTCGGAGTCGCCCCCCTAGCTAGTGGGCAGCGACCCTTTCAAAAGTTTCAACTATCCAGCCCTGTGCCATGTTTTCTCACCTTTGTGGTTTGCTTCTCCTTCATGATGATTCTTGACAGCAGAACAACCCAAATCGGCATTGTCGCCTTAACTGGAAGGAGGAGGAAGCAGACAGGATTAGAAGGGAGGAAAGAGGCCAGAGGGAAAGTCCCAGAAGATCCGTCAGGAGGAAAGAGGCCCGCGAAACAGAGGGAAACCAACTGGATGGTCTTGCTGGGACAGACGGCGGGAAGCTCACTCCGTCGTGCAGCACTCGGGTCTCAAACTGCTTACCCTCCAGTCGTCAAGTTCAGCGCCTTACAGTGGGCAACTGAAGTGAATGATGGAAGGATGGAGGAATGAACTAATGATGGATGGAATTTATTTATTTATTTTCTTAAATTTCTATACCGCCCACTCAACCAAGGCCGACTCAGGGCGGTTCACAATCATAGATAAAACAGATAAAAACAGATAAAAACATACAGAATTAAAAACCCACTCCCTAAAAAGGGGTGCAGATACCGATGGAAGGAAGGAGGAGTGAAGAAAAGATGGGATGATGTATGAGTGCTATGGTAGGGGGATAACGGGCTTTGCTATCCTTACAGTGGGCAATTGAAGTGAATGATGGAAGGAAGGAGGAATGAACTAATGATGGATGGAGGGAGGGAGTGAAGGAAGGAAAGACAGATGAATGAATGTTCCCCTGACCCTCTGCCCGTACCCCCCCCCCCAGCCCGACCTACCGGTGTGGGCGTAGGAGACGGGGACCCTCCAGAGGGAGACGTGGGCCGAGACGGAGGCCAGGTACTTGCCGAAGGCCAGGGGGAGGATGACCCGCGGGTACGCGCGCGGGGGCAGCTGGGCGGGGCTGGCGGCGGGCACGCGCCAGGCCCTCAGCAAAGGGGGCAGGAGGGCCACCAGCCCCAAGACGTGACACAGCGAGACCGTCACCGGGCGCGGGAAGTGGCCCAGCAGCACCTTGTTGACCACGTTCCCCCCCGCGCTCAGCGTGTACCAGGCCAGGCACAGCGCCGGCACGCGTAGCACCCCGGGGGCCGGGCGCCGCAGCGGGGGGGCGCCCGGGGGCAGCGGGGGCGCGCCCGGGGACGACGGCGCCGAGAGCTCCATCCTCGGAGGGGAGCCGCCGGGAAGGAGCGCACCCGTCGCGTCAGCAGCAGCACCCCCCAACCGGGAGTTTTCCGGCACGTCACTTCCGGCGCGCCACAGAAAGTGGTTTTCGCATAACTTCCGGTTCATACCGGAAATCTCTATCGTTACTTCCGGTCTACACCGGAAGTCTCTATTATCAGCTGAATTCTCAGGCACGAAAGCCGCCCTGAGCGCCGGCTGTGGACGCCGCTTTGGGAAAAAGCTTCAAATCCGCCCCGGATTGTGAGGTGGGAGTGACGGGGCCGGATTTCGCTCCCCACACCCCACCGGAATTTGCCCGGCTACGGGTCTTGAACCCGGCTCACCCATCACCACCCTTGATTATGACACTGGTGGCCCTTAAACACTTGCAAGGGCCCTTTTGTGCCTTTCACAACATCCCTGGCGAGCTAATTTCACAGACTGATTGTTTGCAACGTGGTAGAAATTATCCACTGGAAACCTTGCCAGAATTTTTGATTTGAATGCAGTAAAAACCATTGGAAACATCAAGCAGAGAATGTTCTAGAAAATGATAGAGTGAAGATCCTGTGGGACTTTAACATTCAAACAGACATTTGCCACGCAACATACCTGATGTCATGATTTGAAAATTGATGCCAAGCGATTATGATGGAAGAAATCCGTTACTGTTCCTATAGTGCTCAGAGCCCTTGGAGCAAATCCTAAAGGACTCCCTAGAATATATTTAGAAATTTTGGACTTATTGGGACTTGAACATCCTAACTCCAAAAAGCAACTCTACTAGGAACTGCATATCTACTCAGACATCACCTTACAGTTCTTAGGGCCTTGAACTGTTAATCTTATTCCTGAACTGTAAATCAAATGATTGATTTGTATCCAATAATGATGATGATATGTCAGAAATTATTCTGGGTTGAAAGGATTTTCACTGGAAAAACTGCTCAGGGGTGCTCAAATGAGGCTCCTTTCCTGTCCACAAGATCTTACAATTTTTTGCTTGCGATCTGGTAGGTTGGCAGGAGCTGGGACAGATAATGGGTGCTCAATCCACTATGCAGTACCCAGGTCTCGAACTGCCGACATGCCAGCCTTCCAGCTATCAAGGTGAGCTTCTTAACCACTGAGCCACTGCAGACCCCAAGATTGGCTAGTAGGACACCTTCCTATACAGAGTCCATTGGATAGGGCGGTATATAAATCTATTAAATTGAATTATGATGGGGAGCATCGCCTGGAACTGAATGGTATCTCTGTGGGTTGCCTAAAGCCCACAGCATCTTAAATTGCACCCATCACTCTTTTCCCCTTAAAATGTGTCAAGTTTTTTTGTATCTTATTTGCTTATTAAATTTGTTTTCCCAGTCTGACTGGTGTACAATAATTAAAACCAGAAATAAGGTCAAGGGTCTTCCTTGCTAGAAAGCCAGTCATATCTGACTCTAGTGTTCAGTGCTCATCTCGATTTACAGCCAAACAGCCAGCAGTGTCTGAGTCTGCAGACATTTCCATGGACATGTAGCAGGCATGACTAGACACGGAAGGCTATTTACCATCAAAGTGGTGGGCTCAGTGGTTAAGAAGCTCACCTTGTTAGCTGGAAGGCCGACAAGTTGGCAGTTTGAGACCTGGGTACTGCATGATGAGCTGAGTGCCTGTCTCTGTCCCAGCTCCTGCCAACCTAGCCATTTGAATGCAAAAAAATTGCAAGTAGATAAATAGGCACTTTGGTGGGGAAAGATTTTGAGGACATTCAAGGAGCCTCATACAGGCGTCCCCTGAGCAGTTTCTCCAGCAAAAATCCTTTTAACCCAGAATAATTTCCAACATGAAAGTATTATTATTACTGTAAAACCCCGACTTACAAATGATCCAAGTTACATAAAATTCAACTTACATAATGATTTTGTGCTAAAACCATGTCCTGATTTACACGACTTCCTATGGGTTTGCTTCAAGTTACATAAAGATTCTTATTCCTATGGGTTTGCTTCAAGTTATTTCCTATGGGTTTGTTTCAAGTTACGTAAAAAACCGATTTAAGAAAAAACCTATGGAACGGACTTTTTTCATAAGTAGGGGTTTACTGTATTACCAAAGTGGTACCTGTTCTCCTGCTTGCAAATTTATTGCTTTTGAACTGCCATGTTGGCAGGAGCTGGGACAGATGACGGGCGCTCAATCTGTCATGCAGTACCCGGGTCTTGAACTGCCAACTTGCCTGGCCTTCCAGTCAAAGAGGTGAGCTTCTTAACCACTGAGCCCACTACTTTGGTGAGAAGGTAAACAGTGTTCCGTGCATGGGACCTCACTGTTTCGCTGTGCTCTGGTCTCAAACGGCTGACCTGCCAACCTTCTGGCCGTCAAGTTCAGCATTTTAACCACTAAGCCTCCACAGTCCCCTATACTAGTCATGGCTAACTTTGGCACTCCATGTGTTCTTGGACTTCAATTCCCAGAAGCTCAAGTTAGCCCACCTGGTGACTGCTTCTGGGAATTGAAGTCCAAGAACATCTAGAGTGCCAACGTTTGCCATCACTGCTATACACGCACACAGAAAAACAATTGATGCTATCGTCAGTGATTGGAAATGGAACAGAACCCATCCAAAACTACATAGAGACCACAAATCAACTGGCTTGCCCATTTAGAGAATGTCTTGGAAATGCATCCCATCGAAGGCATCACATGTGGAAAGAGAAGAACAAAGACCAACGAGGGAGAGACAGCGTCAAAATCATATTACAAGAACACCAAATAAATGAGCTGCCCGGAGTTGCGTTTGCCGAGTTGGGTGGCATATAAATGTAAATATTAAATTACGTTACGCTGGTCAAACAGCCAAACATTACAGCAAATCAACCAGATTCAGGAACATTGTCTGGCTCATTTACGGGCCTGCCATTTACTGCCAGAAACATGCACCGATGAAGGCTCAATTTTGGCCAATGACAAAGCCAAGAAAGTGGCTTCATTTTGACAGCCCACATTTTGATCTGGACATGAAAGGAACATTGCAAGTTAGAAGGAAAAAGAGACGCTCCGCTTGAAAGACCTTTTCTCTGAGCAATGAAGCAAGTGATTGGCAGAAACAGAGGCATAGGTTGGCTCCGTTATTTTCTGCCATGCTGCAGTGGTTTAAGTATTATTATTTTTCTTGTGCCACATCCAGTTCCAAATATTGGTTCTCGTCATGGCGATCAGCCATCAGATTGCCCCTGGGAACAATATAACGCAGTATCTTGCACATGAGAGCGTCGTTCTCTTAAAAGTGAGATGTACCTTTTCTAAGTGTTTCCCAAACTAGGTTCTGCAGAACACTGGTGAACTTCGATTCCCAGAAGCCTCAGTCCAGTCCATTGGCTGATCAGTGCCTTTGGGGAATTGACTGAGGCTCCTGGGAATTGGAGTCCAAAGAACCAAAGGTTGGGAAACACTGGGACTCTACACACAATGTATTGCAGATGAGGAAAATGCGTTTATTTACACAGCTTCCCAATACAGTACAATAAAGGGATGTGACTCTCTCCTCCTCCCTCCCTTCCGTTCCCTTTAAGTTCCAATGTGAGTCTCAAATTAGCTGAACATGTTAAAAATATTAGAAAGATACAGCTGGAGTGAGGAAAGCCGCTGGAGTGACTGGAAGGGTTGACATCAAGAATGAAGTTATAATGGAAAGAATTGGAACAGAACCCGTCATAAACTACATCCAGAGACAACAACAAAAGCGGGTTTTGCCCATTTGGAATGTTTTGGAATTCCTTACAAGGCATTTGTGGAAAGAAGAGAAGGACAAAGACCACAGAGCTGACTCACTCCAGGCTGCTGGAGTGACCAGAAGGGATGACATCAGGAATGAGGTTGGAAGGGAAAGAACTGGAACAGAACCAATTTTGCACTACATATAGAGACAAACAAATAAAGTGGTTTTGCCCATTTGGAGAGAATGTCTTGGAAGTCGATGCCATATAAGGCATATATGTGGAAAGGGAAGAAGAGCACGAGGCAGACTCAGAGGAAGGTGGAGAGAGAACATCAGAGAAACATTACAGGAACAAATAACGTTGGTGGAGGCAGCTAGAAGTGCTAGAGGAAGAACCTTGTGTCTTCCTCGACATCCTATGGCAGGAATTCTCAACCCATGGGCTGGAGTAATTTTTGGTGGCAGTTTTAATGGGGTTTTAAAATGTGATTGGTTT
The DNA here is from genome assembly GCA_035047305.1 of Bradypodion pumilum. NCBI lineage: Eukaryota > Metazoa > Chordata > Lepidosauria > Squamata > Chamaeleonidae > Bradypodion > Bradypodion pumilum. Next base: position 40,324,309 of record JAWDJD010000007.1, on the reverse strand, counting down.
TATTTTCTGTGAGCCACCCAGAGTATTTGGACTTGGGCGACAATAGAAATCAGAAAAATAAATTAATAAATAATAATTAAATTTCATGCCCCCCCCAGCCCCATCACACCAGGAAGTGCCATGTGGTGGAGGAAGGGCAAAATGGCCATCCGGCCCCTGAAGCTGTCTGAGGGAGCGTGACCCGGCTCATGGCTTTAAAAGGTTGAGAACTCCTGGAATAAAGGGAGTGGGGGACGATGAATGAGTCCTACAGTGCTGGGATAACATGGGCTTTGTTATCCTGGCTCTCTAGTCTTGCCCACCAGTTCTTTTCCCCACCCCAATCATCCCACCTATGAGAATGAAGAAATGAGCTAATGATGGATGGATGGAGGGGTGAAGGAAGGACAGATAGATGAATGAAGAAAGGACGGGATGATGCATGAGGGGGATAATGGGCTTTGTTATCCTTACGGGATGCAATTGAAGTAAATGAATGAAGGTAGGAATGATACATGCGTCCTACGATAGGGGCTAATGGACTTTGGGGTAAAAGAAGAAGCGAAGAAGAAAATGACAGCATTTTTGTGCAAACTTTTTTTTTATTTCCACATTTATATCACAATGTGTCCACTGAAAGGACCAGTAAACAAAGTTGCTCCCTTCTGCGTGCCAGGAACCGCAGAAGTCTAATTACTGTACATTCACTAAGGCTGTTTTTGCAAAGTTGCTTTCGTGTGATGGACAATCCCGTAAGGCAAACAATATCTAAGGAATGGTAACAAGTAGATTTCCAGCATACAAACCGGCGTCTGTCTGTCTGTCTCCCCTTTCACAGGACATTTACAAATTAGTAGCACCCTCGGTATAATTTGGATTTTCCTTTTGTTCTCTCACTCTCTCTCTCTCTCTCTCTCTCTCACACACACACACACACACACACACACACACACACACACACATACCTTTCCCAGCCTTGCTCTTGAAAAAAAATAATCTGCAGAAAGGGAACACGCACTCAAGAGTCGTGGTGACACAAAGACGACTCAGGGAATGTGGTGAGGACAGCCAACACTTTTTTCGTATTTTTTCTTAGACCAAATTGAAACCCAAACCGGGATTAGCCTACCGAATGCTGGGCCCCGCAAAAAAGGTGTGTCTCTTTCCCTGCCTGCCCTCCCAGAGTCCTGGTTGTGTTGCAAACCCACACTTTCCTATGGGTGGTGTCGTGAGAGACGCCCGCCAAAGAGAGACCTCAATGCAAACAAGTATTAACTCCAGTTTTTGCATCGTTTTGTCTGGAAACATCTCGACTGCCGTATTTATTTTTTAAAAAATAAATCAAATCAAGACAAATAAATAGACTCAAACTAACTCTTGTGTTAAATGTTCCATGGTCTCACCACCCACCTGTACCTGTCCTGTTTTCTCCGACTCTGGCCCCTGTTGCCGATAATCGCCACCTCGAAAACCCAACAACTTGAGTTGTTTGCTTTCGTTTCCCCGATGGCGGGCACGGAGTTCCGTAACCTTATGCGTGTGTGTCATTTTTTTTAAACCCCCAAAAAACTTTGTTATGCCTCTCCTCTTTTCGCAACTCTGTTAAGTAAACCGGTAGCAGCGCTTCACAAAGGAAAAAAAAGAGACATTTTTTTAAAAAAACAAGAAACTGCCGGTGGTCCACTTGGCGCCCATACACACACACACATGCCCTGTTTCCTCGGGGGAGCCTCGTCCCGACGCAGTACGAGCAGGGCAACCCAGCCCACTTTTGCCGACTGCCCATGTAACGAAAAAAAACAAGCTTCTTTTCCGAACCTGGTGCTCAGTCTAGGCAGACGTAAGGCAGGACGTTCAAGCGCCCGTCGTCCCCATGGGGGTCAAGCGCTATGCACTGCGTCCAATCATACCAGTTACCCTGTGTGTCGTAACAGCCATTCACCCCTGGCCAGTGGTGGAGGCCAATTCTGTCGAGGTCCTCCGGCGTGACCTCCCGAGTCACGCCAGGCAAGCCGGAGGGTTTGCCGTGGGGGGCCAGGACGTGGGATTTCCGGGCTTCCCTCCGTGTACTTTCCTCTTGCTTTAAGTACTCGGACATGAAGTAGTGAGCCCCGGGCGTCTGGACCCCGGAAGAGGAGAGCAAACTGCTCTGTCTGTTCAGGTAGGACTGGATGATTTCGTTCCGAGACAGCTCCTTCCAGTTCGTCTGCTCAAAGGGACTAGGCAGGGGGAGTTCTGGATCCGGCTTGACTCCGGCGGCGCCTGTCCTGTGTGGCTCGCCAAGAGCCGGGAGGTCCACCGGCAAGGCGTCCCTTTGCGCCAACGGCTTGATCTCGCCCGTCATGGGGTCAAAGGTTAGCCGGCGCTCCTTTTTTAACCGCACCGGCTTGAGCCCGCCTTCGAATGCCGGCCCGTCCAGGCAGTCCGTGGCGGCCCTGTGCTTTTTCTTCTTCCGGCTCTCGGACCCGGAGGCGACCCCGTCACTGTCGGCCTTGGCGGAGGCCTCTGGGGAGAAGCCGGACGAGGCGGCAGACATTTCGGTCAGGTGGGAGGCCCCCACACTCAACCGGACCTGGCTCTCCGGGGTGGTGACCTGTCGGTCCCAGCCCTGCAAGGGGGCCTCCATGACGGCTGGCTGAGATGCCTCCAGCTTCTTCATGGGCGGTGGCAAGACTGCTGGCGGAGAAGACGGCGGAGAAGAGGGAACGGCCGCTGGCGTATCCAGAAGAGGGAGCCTCGGCGAGCGAGCCGGGGTCAGGCCCTTGGGGGAAGAGGCCATCTGCTGCCAAGCCAAAGTCTCCAACCTCACGTGTCTGGGGCTGAATGAAGCGCATCGGGGACTCCGCGGTTGGCTGGCGGCCGTCTCCTCTGCCTTCTCGTGTGGTGGCCCCAGTGTCTTGAGCAACAGTGGTCCGGAAGGCTTGAACGCTCCCGGGGAACTGGTGTGAGGCCGGACGGCGTTGATGGGGATTTTACACAGCTTATCGCTTTCGCCGAGCTCCGCCCTGCCGCCTTCCTGCGCCGAGGTGACCGTGCTCCCATCGGGCGGGCTGGGGAAGCTCTCCGGGCTGCCCCCGATGCCATTGGTGGGAGGCGGAGAAGAGTTGTGTAACACATCACAGCTCACCTTGGAGACTTTGGCCAGTGCCACGGGGGGACCCTGGAGGTGGTCCCGGGACTCGCCTTTCCGCTTGCGGTTCCCTGGCTTGGGTGAGTGCAGCTTCTGGATGTCATTCCGGCTCTTGACATTCTGGATGGGCTTGGGCCCCGCCGCGGGGCCTGGCGGGGTCTCCGTCCTGCAGTTGTGCGCCCCGCCATTGGCTGAGCCGGGGGCGTTGGGGAGGCCACGCAAAGCTGTGTCATTCTGCGCAATGGGCTCAATCAGCTTCTGCCAGTTCCGCAGGAGTTTCTTGGCACGCTTCGCCAGCTCCTCGTTCTCCGTTTTCTTCCGCACGTCGTTGATGAGCTTCCCTAGCCGGGTTTCCTGGGTTTATAAAACAGAAGGGAAATAAAAATAAATTATAAAATAACAAGCGTCCTTCTTTTCTCCTTCTGTGTCTATGCCAGACATGAAACTGCCCAAAATGAAGGCATCTTTTGGGCGAGTTCATTCCGCAGTTCCTTTTGCCTGACCCAGTGAGAGAAAGATTAACTGGCAACACAAGGTGACTCAGTGGTTAAGAAGCTCGCCTTGTTAGCTGGAAGGCTGGCAAGGCAGCAGTTTGAGACCCGGGTACTGCAGGACGGTTTGAGCGCCCGTCGTTTGTCCCACCTCCTGCTAACCTAGCAGTTTGAGAGCAAGATATTGCAAGCAGATAAATAGGGACCACTTCAGTGGGGGAAAAGATCTTGGGGACATGAAAGGAGACTCATTCGGGCATCCCATGAATGGGGTTCCTCCAGCAAAAATCTTTTCAACCCAAAATAATTTCTGACATGAAATTATTATTATTATTATTATTATTATTATTATTATTATTATTATTATTATTATTATTATTATTATTATTATTATTATTATTATTATTATTATTATTATTTATTCTACAAGTTGGAAGTTCCCAGGGTATTACGCCTGATCGTGGGTTAAAAAATACCACAATCTTTGAGGAGGCTCTTTCTGTGTACCAGGATGCCTCAAACCTAGACCAGTTGAGAAAATATGCTCTCTTGTTGGTATCGCAGCGGAGGCCGAGAGAACTGAGCAAGTTTTTAAGACGTTGACTGGAAAGCGGAAGGTCAGCAGTTCAAAACCCGAGTACAGTACTGCATGGCAGAGTGAGTGCCCATCTCTGTCTCAGCTCTTGCCAACCTAGCAGTTTGAAATCAAGAAATTGCAAGGAGATAAATAGTGACCACTTCGGTGGGAAGGTAAACAGCATTCCATGCATGTCAGTGTCTAAGCATGCCTGCCTGCTACATGTCCACGGAAACATCTGCAAAATGCAGACAGCGCTGGCAGCGTTTTTGGGTGTAAGCAGAGATGAGCACGGAACCGTAGAGTCGGATACGACTGGCTTTTGAGCAAGGGAAACCTTTACCTTTACCTCAGATCCAGGAAGAGATTTATAGCAAGAACAAACCTTCTTGATAAATGATTCCCTTAAGCCTTACACCCACTTTTCTAAACTTAGGTGACATTTCCCCTGATCAGGCAGATGATGTTTGCGGAAAAAGCTCACCTCTAGTGCCTCTTTGGTAATGGGGTATTTCTCCAAGCTGGAGATGACTTCCAATACTGCATCCATGTTACGTATCTGTGGAGAAAAGAAAAAAAATATATAGGTTCCTTCGAGAAAGATGTCCAAATCCTTTACCTTTTAAGAATGATGTGCTGTTGTAGTATAAGGCCACCACTTCTCTAGGTTAATTTTTTAAAAAATAGTAGCCGTACTAGCCTGTGTTTCAAGCATATTGGAAAGGGCTGCTGCGGTGGCTCTGTGATTAAGAAGCTCGCCTTGCAAGATGGAAGGCTGCCAAGTCAGCAGTTCAAGACCCGGGTATTGTACTGCATGACATATTGAGCGCCCGTCTCTGTCCCAGCTCTTGGGGACATGAAAGGAGCCTCATTCAGGGATTCCCTGAGTGGAATTCCTCCAGCAAAAAATCCTTTCCACCCAGAATAATTTATGACACGAAATTATTATAATAAGCATATCAGAGAATAAACAAAACAAAAACCTTGTAGCACTTTAAAGACTTAACTGATGTGTTTCAACGTGAGCTTTCGTGGATTAAGTCCACTTAGTCAGACATAAGTGAGACTTCATGGCATCAATTTATACATATTCGTTACAGAGGGATTGGTTAGGCTAACAGATACAGTAAGTATGCAAATCAATATGGCATAAGGAAATGCTGCTGAAGTGGCCCGATATTGGGCAGATGTCATCTAGCCCTTTTTAAATCTATTTTGCTTTTAGATGTCTTAATTTTGGCTTTGTATGTTATTATATGCTGGTGGTGCATCTGACACGAATAAAGAAAGAATATGTCTTTCTACAAGTGGTAATAGCAGATGAGCTTTGGTTGTTATTCTCTAGGTTAGATATGGACAACTGATTCTGGTCTTCTTCTATTTGTACCATATCTGATTCCAAATATTGGCTCTCCTCATGGTGATCAGCCATGAAGGTTGTCCTGGGAACCATACAATGCAGTGGCTTTCCATTTGACTTCCACATCGCAGGGTGATGCCCATAGTACCACGGAGCCACTTCTGAGAGTCCCTTTCTGGTCCTGAGCCCTTTTGGCACACAAAGTCCTCATCATCGGCCCCAGGCCAGGATGGATGAAGTTGCTGCTCTCCATCAAGATGAATTCAAGTGGGATTTTAATCCAATTGGGAACCATCATCCTTCCCTGTGGATTTCCCCACCCAAGGCCATTCGTCCACAGGTGGTCCAGTTCGTTAACCCAACACCTGACAATCGGCGTTGAGCCACTGGCAGTAGTCTACTCCAGTGATGGTGAACCGTGGCACTCCAGCTGTTCTTGATCAACAGCCCTGATCAACAGGGATGCTGACTTGGGCTTCTGGGAATTGAAGTCCAAGAACAGCTGGAGTGCCAAGGTTAGCCATCACTGGTCACCTCCAACATCTCCCAAACTATGTTCCACAAAACGCTGGTGTTCGATAGAGAACTGCGGCTCCCAGAAGCCTTTGGCTGCACAACCAATAATGAAAATCTCTGGGAATTGTAGTCCAAGAATACCTAGGGACCCAAGTTTGGGATCCACTGGTCTACTCTACGACCATAGCAGGATAATGTGGCCAGACTGTGCTTACAACTCTGAATAACCCCAGCCGACAGCAAGAGATTGAAGGAAATGCTTTTTAAAAGGTCACCAAAGCTAAAGAAGCTCCAGCCCAAACTCAGACAATTCAAGTTCAGTATAGGATGCCTCTATACCTGAGGTGTATAAATCAAAGCCATGAGGTCTCACTCTTAGGTCTGACAAAGTAGACTTCATCCATGAAAGCTCACCATTAAAATACAGGAGTTGATCTTTAATGGGTCACAATGGTTTTCTGTTGTTTTGTTCACTCCCTGATAGGCTTGAAGCACAGACTAACACTGCTACCACTTAAAAAATGTCAGGTACAGGATGAAAATCACTATAATAATTTTGTGTCAGAAATTATTCTGGGTTGAAAGGATTCTTGCTGGAGAAACTCCACTCAGGGAATGCCCAAATGAGGCTCCTTTCATGTCCCCAAGAGCTGGGACAGAGATGGGCACTCAATCCGTAATGCAGTATCCAGGTCTTGAACTGCCGACTTGCCAGCCTTCCAGCTAACAAGGTGAGCTTCTTAACCACTGAACCACCGCAGCCACATGTAATTGCTCACGGAAGAACAGCTAAAGCAGACACTGCTTTGATATTCACATCTGTTTCTGCCAGCAACATTCCAGTTTAGAGGAAATCTGGGCCAAATGACTGACATGCACGGATGAGGACTTGAATTTGGCCAAAGCAAGGAAGTGGCTTCATTTGGGCAGTCCATGTTTTGATCGGGACACAAAAGAGGAACCAGAAATATGGACTGATGAGGACTTGAGTTTGGCCAACGCCAAAGCCATGAAAGTGGCATCGTTTTGGCAGTCTAGGGTTTGATCAGGACACAAAATAAGAACCAGAAATAGACAATGATGAGAACTTGAGTTTGGCCAAGTCCAAAGCCAAGAAAATGGTTCCATTTGGGCAGTCCAAGGTTTGATTGAGACACGAAAGAACCAGGAACATGCACTGATGAGGACTTGAGTTTGGCCAACGCCAAAGCCATGAAAGTGGCTCAATTTTAGCAGTCCAGTGTTTGATCGGGACATAAAACAAGGAATGGCAAAAAAGGAAATGGCTAATAACCTTAAAATCTCAGTTGCAGAACCATGCAAAATTAAATTCCAGGGACTTGTTCCAAGTTTCTGCCACGCTGAACTAGCTCAGCCTGACACAGCCTGTCTTCCTACTTTGAACCTTCTTGTAAGTAATTCACATTTGTGACTGATTTACTATGATTCGGTCTCACGTGTACTTTTCTTTAATCTCGGAATTTCCTGATTGAGGAATAATAGGTCCTTCATCCATGTCTAGGCCAGACATGAAACTGCCAAAACGGAGGCACCTTTGGGCGAGTTCATTCTACACTTCCTTTAGCTTGACCCTCAGGGGCCAGCCCCACCTAGCCCTAGAGGGGTGAAAAAGACCGGCCCCGAAGGCCTGGATGCTGCTGCCGCTGCGGACACCGCCGCCGCTCAGCTGCGTCAGGGGTCAGCTCATCCCAGCCCTGGAGGGGTGAAAAAGACTGACCCCGAAGGCCCAAATGCTGCCGCCACCATGGATGCTCCGCTCCTTCCCCGGCCCAGCATTGGCTGCGGGGAAGTTGAGCACACCTGGGACACCCGGGTAATTTGTATTTGTAATTTTTTACATTTGATACTGTATTTTTTATATTACTTTATTTTATATTGTATACTGTTCTGTCTCTATTACTATATTACTGTGTTGCTTATATTGTACCCTATTGTAATGGATATGTTGTTTGCCGCCTTGAGTCGGCCTTTGGCTGAAAAAGGTGGGGTATAAATAAAACTTGAATGAATTCTCCAGGGTACGGCCGATTGTGGCTCAAAACTACCACGATCTTCGAGGAGGCTCTTTCTACCCCACCAGAAGAGCTTATTTTGGCACACACCAAGGAGCATACAACCACGACAACAAACAATACCAGCAGCAATACAGCCAATGCAAGATTGATCTTAGAAATGAAAGATTCATAATTGTCCAGAAGGGACATAAGATACAGAATCATAGAATAACTGAGTTGGAAGAGGCCTTTGAGGCCATGGGCTGTAGTGCTGCTAGCATGTTTGTTATAATAATATTAAGGGGCTGAGGCGGCTCAGTGGTTAAGAAGCTCGCCTTGTTAGCTGGAAGGCCGGCAAGTCAGCAGTTCGAGACCCAGGTACTGCAGGACGGATCAAACGCCTGTCCTCTGTCTCAGCTCCTGCCAAGCTAGCGGTTCAAAAGCAAGAAATTGCAAGTAGATAAATAGGCACCACTTCGGTGAGAAAAGAACTTGGGGACATGATAGGAGGCTCATTCAGGTGTTCCCCCAGCAAAAATCCTTTCAACCCAGAATTTCTGACATGGGTCCCTTCTGACTTGGTTATTCTATGAATCTATATCTTATGTCCCTTCTGGTCAATTATAAGCCTTTCATTTCTAATATCAGTCTTTTATTTCCAATATCTGCTTCCCCCCCACCCCACCCAATTACTGTGAGAAACATGAACCAATGAAATTTAATTTTGGCCAACGCCAAAGCCAAGAAAGTGGTTTCAGTTTGGCAGTTCAAAATTTGATCTGGGCATGAAAGAAGAAGAATAGGAACATTATTATCTAGTGAATCTGGAAATATACGGGGATTTTTTTAAAAAAAACATTAAATTCTATATCTTACATCCTTTCTGGACAGTTATAAGCCTTTCATTTCTAACACCAGTATTTTTTATTTATTTCTAATTTGTATTGCCGCCCAACTCTGAAGGGGCCTCTCAAAAAATAAAGCCAATGGCAGTTTTAGAAAAGCAATAAAGACCGATTAAAAAACTGACAAAAATTTTAAAAAGCTTAAAAGCGAGAGTGAGTGTTCTACTAAATTAGCCAGCAGGCCGGAGTTACCATGTCGCTGATGCCCCACACCTGCCCTGCCAGCCAGGTTTTTGGGATGGACAGATGCTCTTGGGGTCACGCGGTCTCTTAGGTATCCTGACACACTACCATGAAGGCCTTTAAAGGTCATTACTAGCACCTTGAATTGCACCTGGAGGCATACTGATAACCAGTTCAGTTCCCAAACCAGCGGCGAGACATGAGCATAATGCCCGCACCCCATCACCACCTGAGCAGCTGCTCATGGTCACACATGCTCTGGTGACCTCCAGGCTAGATTATTGCAATGAGCTCTACATGGAGCTGCCCTTGACAACCATTTGGAGGCTACAGCTGGTGCAGAATGCAGCAGCCCGGGTGGTGATGGGGTGGGGGCATTATGCTCGCGCGAGCTGCACTGGTTACCAGTTTGTCTCCGGGTGCAATTCAAGGTGCTGGTTTTGACCTTTAAAGCCCTACATGGTAGTGGGCCAGGATACCTAAGAGACTGCATCGTCCCAAGAGTGTCTGTCCGTCCAACCAGAGCGCCCGGAGGGGCTCTCTAATTGTTCCATCTGCCAGAGGGGCTCGCCTCTCTGGCACACAAAGGAGGGCCTTTTCCATGTCCGCACCAGCCTTTTGGAACCTCCTGCCAGTAGAGTTGCAGGAGCAGACAGAGCTGCTGCCTTTCAGAAAAGAATTAAATACCTGGTTGCCGGGGCAGGTGTGGGGCCCGGATGGAAGAGTGGCCCCCGCCTGTTGGCTTCTAAAATGAAGCCTCCCCATCTTTTTAATGCGGGCAGTTTTAATGTGGTTAGTTTTTAATAGGTGGGTGGTTATATTGGGGTTTTAATTGTTTTTAATATGTATGTTTTAATCCCGTTGTGAGCCGCCCTGAGTCGGGTTCGCCTGATTGGGCGGCATAGAAATTTGAGTTATAAATAAATAAAAATAAAAATTCTGGACCAGGTGCAGCCTACAAATAGTCAAGTCTTGAGGTGAGTAGAGCGTGTGTGACCATGAGAAAGGAGTCACAATCTAGGAGTGGGCATAACTGGCGTATAACACGAAATTGTGCAAAAGCCCTCCTGACCACGACTGCCACCTGCTCTTCGAGCAGGAGTCATGAGTCCAGGAGGACCCCCAGATTATGCACTGGGTCTGTCTGGGGCAAAGAAGCCCCATCCAGAACCAAAGATGGTAGCTCCCGGGATAACACCGGGCCCCTGACCCACAGCCACTCAGTCTTGCTGGGATTCAGTTGTAGCCCGTTGTCCCCCATCCAGACTCCAACAGCCTCCAGACACCTGGATAGGACTTCAATTGCATCGCTTGGATCACCACGGGCCGAGATGTATAGATGAGTATCATCTGCATATTGATGATACCTCACCCCGTGGGAACGGATGATCTCCCCCAGCGGCTTCATGTAGATATTAAATAGGAGAGAAGAGAGCACCGAGCCCTGAGGCACACCATATTGGAGGGGCCTAGGGCTGGACTTCTCACTCTCCAACCACACCGACTGGGTCTGGCCCTTCAGGAATAAGGAAAACCAGGATCTCAGTGCCCTGGATCCCCAATCCTTTGAGCCGAAGGATACCGTGGTCGACGGTATTGATGGCCACTGAGAGGTCAAGAAGAGCAAGGACGGAGGGATGACCTCTGTCCCGCTCTCGCTAGAGATCATCCAATAGCACGACCAATGCAATCTCGGTACCGTATCTGGGCCTGAATCCTGACTGAAAAGGGTCCAGATAATCCGCTTCACCCAGGACCTCCTGCAACTGCCGTGCCACTGCCTTCTCCAAAACCTTCCCCAAAAATGGAAGGTTGGATACAGGCCGAAGGTTGGCGAGTACTGTAAGGTCAAGCGATGACTTTTTCAGGAGGAGGCACACCAAGGCATGTTTCAATGCTGCTGGGAAGACCCTCTCCCACTCTGACCCAACCGCCTGTCACCGCCCTGGTAGTTTTAACTAACCAGGCGGGGCATGGATCTAATGCACAAGCAGTGGCACGAACAGATCCCAGGAGCCTGTCCACTTCCTCAGGGACAACTGGATTGAACCGATTGCAAATAACATGGCTAGACTGCGATCCAGTCAACCCCAGCCCTATATTTTCGACACTAGGATTAAACTTCAAGCGAATCCGAGCAATTTTCTCCATCAGATAATCAGCAAAAACCTCAGCAGACCCCTGCCAACCGAGGCCTGGCCCCCCTCTACTAAGGAGGGACCTAGTCACCCAGGTTGCTGGGCGATTATCCGCAGAGGCAATAAGGGTGGTGAAATATTGACCTTTTGCCACCTCTATCGCCACAAGATAGGCTGTATTACTGCTCTTCTCCCCTGCCTACCATTTCCTGCCTTCCTCTCCCCACCCACTGAGCCTCCTCACATTAAACCTCACAGTGGCTCAAGTGGTTAAGATGCTGACTGGAAGGCGGCAGGTCAGCAGTTAGATACCCGAGTACTGGACGACGGAATGAGCTCCCATCTGTGTCCCATCTCCTGCCAACCTAGCTGTAGGAAAGCAAGAAATTGCAAGTACTGTAGATAAATAGGGACCACTTTGGTGGGAAGCTAAACAGCGTTCTGTGCACTCCAGTGTCTAGGCATGCCTGCCACATGTCCATGGAAATGTCTGCAAACGCAGTCAGCGCTGGCTCTTTGGCTATAAACAGAGATGAGCACTGAACCCTAGAGTTGGATATGACCGGCTTTCAAGCAAGGGTGACCTTGACCTTTAATAACATTAAAATACAGCAGCAAGTCTTTAAAGTGCCACAATGAGTGGTTGTTTTTGGTTTTTTTTTTGTCTTTTGGTTTTGTTTACTCTGTGATAGCCAATGTTTGGGGTTATCTTGATTATTGTGTAGTTTTTGAGTGATTGAGAGGATGAACTGGCATCGCAGCCCCCCCCCCCCTCACTGGCTCATTCCGTCTGGGTTTTATAAGGTTATAAGATCTTTTTAAAATGGTTTTAGATAGTTTTATATGCTGATGTTGTGAGCCGCCCGGGGTCGCCCTGGCGAGAGGAGCGGCTATACAAATGCTACAATCCAATCAATCAATCAATCAATCAATCAATCAATCAATCAATGAATAAATAAATAAATAAAGGAGTTGCATAGCCGATTGGGCGGCACACAAATCCAATAAATCAAATCAAATCAAACTCCCCCACCAGCAGAAACACATAATATTCCCCAAGTAGGGCATTTACCCTAGAAAAATGTATATTATTCCACCGGACCTTCCCTCGGGGTGTGTGGGGTTAGAGAAGGATGAAGAGGGGCTCCTGTTTTCTCTTCATTCCATTTCCACCACCACTATTCCTACCCCTACTGCCCTAAAAGCCCCCTTCCAACTCATTTATTCCCTGATTCTGTATCTTATGTCGTTTCTGGACAATTATAAACCTCGTTTTTCTAGTATCAGCGTTAGCTGTATTGCTGCGCCTTTCTCCCATAACCCTTTCTACCCCCCCCCCCCACTATTTCAATCTCACCCACCCCTAAAAGGTCCCTTCCATCTCATTTATTCTATGATTCTGTATCTTATGTCCCTTCTGGACAATTATAAATCTTTCATTTCTAATATCAATATGAGTGTATTGCTGCTACTATTCTCTCTCTCTCTCTCTCTCTCACACACACACACACACACACACACACACACACACACACACACACACACACACACACACACACTTTCCAAACCTCCCCCCCTCAATAGTTTACATCCCACCCACCCCAATGGCCCTAAAAGGCCCCTTAATCCTCATTTATTCTATATTTTAGGACCTTCCTAGACAATTATAAACTTCACATTTCTCATATGTCTTGGCATTGGCTGTATTGCTGCTCTCCCCCCCCTTTCCATTCCCCCCAACCCCCACTAGCACTATTGGCACCAAAAGTTCCCTTCCACCTGATTTATTCTATGATTCTATATATCTTACGTCCCTTCTGGATAATTACAAACCTGCTTTTCTCCTCCCAACACCACACACACTCACACTGTTTCCATCCCACCCACCCCTAAAAGACCCCTTCCACCTCATTTATTCTATGATTCTATATTTTATGTCCCTTCTGAACAATTATAAATCTTAAAGTATAAGAGGCTGCTCCTCTTTTCTAGACCCTCCTTCGACACAGTTTCTGGACAATTAAAACCTTAAATTATAAGAGGCTGTTTCCCACCACCACCACCACACATTATTTCGACCTCACTTACCCACCCCTAAAAGGCCCCTTTCTCCTCATTCATTCTACATCTTAGATTCCTTCTGGACAATTATAAACCTTAAAGTATTAAAGTATAAGAGGCTGCTCCTCTTTTCTTGACCTTCCTTCGACACAGTTTCCATCCTCCCCCCCCCCCCACACACACACACACACATACACCAAGTCAGCGGCCCTGTCTCTACTCACGTTGCTGCTGGGCTCGATAGACTTATGATTCTATATCTTATGTCCTTTCTAAAGTAAAGGTTTCCCTTGCTTGAAAGCCAGTCGTATCCAACTCTAGGGTTCAGTGCTTATTTCTGTTTCAAAGCCAAAGAGACAGCGCTGTCTGCTTCTGCAGACGTTCCTTTCTAGACAATTATAAATCTTATAAAAAGCTGCTTTTCTCCCCTCACACACACACTGTTTCCATCCCTCCCTCCCTCCCACCCCACTGGCCCTAAAAGCCCCCTTTCACCCCATTTATTCTATATCTTAGATCTCTTCTGGACAATTATAAACCTTATATTATAAGAGGCTGTTTCTCTCCCCCCACCCCCCTACACTGTTTCCATCCCTTCCCATCCCATCTAACCCCCAAGTAAGATCCCACACACACTACTCATGTTGCTGCTGGGGTGGACGGCCTTATGATTCTATACCTTATGTCCTTTCTAGACAGTTATAAATCCTAGAAGAAGCTGCTTTTCTCCCCACCCCTCCCACCCATCTCCATCCCACCCACCCACCGGCCCTAAAAGGCCCTTTCCACCTCAGTTATTCTATGATTCTACACCTTAGATCCTTCTGTATCCCAGATGGACAGGGTATAGGTCTAATAAATAATACATTAATAAATTAAATTATTTTCTCGACACCCTCTCTTTTCTCGACACCCTCCTTCTACAGTTTCCATCCTTCCCCCCACACCATGCATATTTATACATACACTCACCCCACATGCCAAGTAAACAGCCCTCTATTCACCTTGCTGCTAGGGTCGATGGCCCTAAAAGCCCCCTTCCACCTCATTTATTCTATATCTTTCATCCCTTCTGGACAATTATAAACCTTAAATTATAAGAGGCTGCTTTCACCACCATAACCACCACCACCCTGTTTCTATCCCACCCACTGATCTGGCCCCAAAAGTCCCCTTCCTCCTCAGTTATTATGAGATTCTATATCTTATGTCCCTTCTGGATAATTATAAACCTTGCTTTTCTAATATCAATATTGGCTGTATTGCTGCTACTATTTTCTCCCCCCCCCAACACTTTCCATCCCACCCACCCCAACGGCCTTTCTAGACAATTATGACCCTTCTAAGAGGCTGCTTTTCTCCCCCACCCGCACCCCATACACCTGTTTCCATCCCTTCCTCCCACCCGCCCGCCCGCCCACCCCACTGGCCCTAAAAGGCCCCTTCGTCCTCCTCATTTACTCTGTATCATATGTCCCTCCTGGACAAATATATAAACCTTATATTATTACAAGAGGCTGCTTCTCTTTCCTTCTCTGCCCCCCCCAGCCAACATTGTTTCTATCCCACCCCATCATCACCAGAACCACCACCCCACAGGGGGCCCCCTCCATCCCCACCCCAAGTCAACGGGCCGGGCCGGGCCCTCTCTTTCTCTCTACTCACGTTGCTGCTGGGGTCGACGGCCTGCAGCAGCCGTTCCCTGATCTGCTGCGGGGAGGGTCCCGGAGCCGCTGTCATTGCCTCCCTGGACAGAGAGGAGGAGGAGGAGGCGGCGCCCCGGGCCCGGGCCCGGAGTCAGGGCAAGGGCGGGCAGGCAGGGCCTCCACCCCACCACCACCCACCCCGACCCAGTCCCCCGTCCTCCTCCTCCTCCCCCGGGCCTTGCAGGCCTTCCTCTGCCCCGGCCCCGCCGTTCACTCGCCGGGGGGCCACCGGAGCCGCATGTTTCGCCTCACCGAAAACCAGGCCGCGGCGGCCGGGGAGGGAATAGGAAGGCCTCGCTGAGGTTAAAAAAACCGGGCTTTTGCGGCCTAGTCCCGCCCGAAGCCTGGCTCGCTTAAGGTCCGTTCCTTTCCTTCCTTCCTTCCCCCCCTCAGGAGGAGCGCTCTCTCGCTCTCGACTGTGGGTAGCCCGGGCGCAGTGCACGCTGGGACGCGCCCCGACGCCAGCGGCGCGACGTCGGGCGCGCGGCACGTCGCGTTTGTGACGTCAGCGCCGCCTCCGGGCCAATGGGGCGCACCTGGGAAGTCGCGACACGCCTTGGCCAATGGGTGGCGGCACTCGGCACGTCGCGTCTGTGATGTCACCGAAAGCCTCGTTTCCCACCTCCACAGATGGAAGGGAAGCGACTTCGATGTTTCTTGATGCGCACGCGCGAAGGGAAAATTGGGGGGGGGGGAAATAACCACCAAGGAGCCACTGCGCAGGCGCAGAGGGGAATACCAGAGAGACACTGGTAGGGTAGGAAAAGGGGGGGAAAGGCGGGAAAATGTGAAGCGTGAGAGGAATTGGCAATTATTATGAGCATGATTAAGTGCTGTTTAATATTATAACTAGCTTTTATATTTCTTTATTTTTTTCCTGTATGATGATGAAAATAAAGGAATTGTCCTTGTTGTGTGGAAGCACACATTTAGCACCCCAGATAAAAGCAAAAAGACCCCACAAAATAAATCACAATGTTGTAAACAACAAAACAAAAAGGCAAAAAAATATTCTAGCCCCTTAAAGACCAACTCCTGTATTTTAATATTCAGCGTAAACAAAACATGACTCAACTCCCAGCTCCTGCCAACCTAGCAGTTCGAAAAGCAAGAAATTTGCAGGTAGATAAACAGGTACAACTTCAGCAAAAAAAAGGTAACAGCATTCCATGTGCTCCTGCCAACCTAGCAGTTCCAAAGCAAGAAATCTGCAAGCAAAGAGGTACTGCTTCAGCAGGAAAGGTAACAGCATCCTGTGTCTAGTCACGCCTGCCACATGACCATGGACGCACCTACAGATGCAGAACAGTGCTGGCTCTTGGGCTGTAAACTGAGATGAGCATTGAACGCAGTGGTGGGCATCAGCAGATTTGCACCCTACGCTTCAGAGTGGCTGGGAAGGCGCTTTGGGGTGAAACGGAGCCCTGGAAAAGCCTTGGACAAAGGGGAAATGGCTTCAAATGTTTTATTTATTTATTTTTATTTATTAGTTAGATTTTTCCACCACCCACTCGGCCGAGGCCGACTCAGGGTTTGCGATAGAGTGATGAAATAGAAGCAGCTTCTATTTTCATAGCTCTATAGCAAAGAGCAGTCACATGGCCAATAAGCCATGCACATCCAATCACATGGCCATGCCCAGTGTGGTAAGAAAAAAATTATGCCCACCACTAACCGAACCCTAGAGTCGGACACAACTGGGTTTTGACCAAGGGGGACCTTGATCTTACTAGGAGTCCAGTGGCCCTGGAATGGATCCCGCACATCTCCATAATTCTGTCCATTGATCAACGCCCTGTCTAATGGATGTCCAAATTGTTGACATTAACAGTCCTATTGCCATATTGGCTACAGTAACCCTAGTTGTTGGACTTCAGTATCTGCCCTCCATGGCAAATCCAAGTTCAGCCACACTTTCTAAACTCAGGGCCTGGTCTTGACCATCCCAGAGTGCAGGACACATAATAATGGGCTCAAACTACAGGAAGCTTAATATAGACTGATTAGGAAAAACTCCTTAATTGTTAGAGCAGTACAACAGTAGAACCCACAGCCTCAAGAGGTTGTGAGTGCTCCAATACTGGAAGCATTCAAGGGAGAATTAGAAAGCAACCATCTGTCATATATGCTTTGGTTGGGATCCCTGCATTGAGCAGGGGACTGGACTGGATGGTCTCATGGTACACCTTTTCCAAGTCAGTCATTTTGTGATTCTAAGATTCCAAGCTCTAGGAGGAAAGACTTAAGGAACTGGGCATGTTTAGCCTTGAGAAAAGGAGAAGGGGATAGGATGATGACAGCACTCTTAAAATACCTGATAATCATAAATAAGAAGGGAAGAATCTGTTCTCTATCATCATAAAGTGCAGGATCTGTTCATCATCCCAAAGTGCAGAAACTACAGGACGCCAGATATAGGCTGAATATTAGGAAAAACTTCTTAACTGTTAGAGCTGTACGACAGTGGAACCAACTGCCTTGAAAGGTGGTGAGCGCTCCAACAACGGAAGCATTTAAAATAGAATTGGCAGGCAACCATCTGTCAGATCTGCTTAGATTTTGCTTTCAGCACCAAGCAAGGAGTCAAGACTCAATGTCCTAAAATGCCCCTTCCAACTCAGTTATTCTATGATTCGACAAGAAAGCTGTTTAGTTTCCTGTTTACAAAACAAGACCGTCTACTGAACCCAAGGACCAGGCATTCCTTTAATACATCCCATGGATACAAAAGCTACATTTCAATGCTAAAAACATCAAATCTTTTTACTTCCACATAAGGTAATATTTCCGGCTACAAGTCATCCTCAAGTACTGCAAGTGGACTTAATTAGTGGCCAACTCATTTTCCACCAAAAGCGTTTACGATCCAAATAGCCTAATGGAAGACAAAAGAAAAATTAGTCGCTAGGTGTCTCTTATTTGTGTGTCAACATTTAATATCTCTTTACATCTGAAAAAGTTCCAAGCAGTATACAACAAGCATAAAATGTATTTTTTCAAAAACAAAATGCAATATTTATATCAATCGCAGGATTAGATGGGCTGCACTGAGAAAGATCTAAAATGAAGCAGCCCTTTAAAGAGCATCTAGAAATAAAAACATGTGTATCTCTCCACATACACTTTGTGTTGTTGTACGCCATTAACCCCTACTTGAGCCTGTTGGTCTTGCATTGAGGGACTCTGACCCTCAGCCTATTCAGGGTCCTCCAAGTGACGAAGGGGAGTTTGAGTTCCTCAGCCAGATCCTCCTTTAATCTTCTTTTGTGTCCTGATCAAACCCTGGACTGCCCAAATGAAGCAACTTCCTTGGCTTTGGCCAAACCCAAGTCCTCATCAGTGCAGGTTTCTGGTCCTCCTTCTTTCATCTCCAGATCAAACTGAACTGCCAAAACTAAGCTACTTTCTTGGCTTTGGCTTTGCCCAAACTCAAGTCCTCATCGGTGCATGTTTCTGGTTCTTCTTTCGTGTCCCGATCAAACCCCGGACTGCCCAAATGAAGCCACTTTCTTGGCCTTGGTGTTGGCCAAACTCAAGTCCTCATCAGTGCAGGCTTCATGGCATCAATTTATACACATAAAGTACAGGAGTACAGAACAATCTGTTATGCTCATCTGTTATGCTAATTATTCTGTACCTCCGTCCCTGATACCATGAAGCCTCACTCTTTCATTTAACAAAGTAAACTTGATCACATAATGATGATGATGATTGTTGTTGTTTTGTCTTATTATTTTGTGTCCGAAATTATTCTGGGTTGAAAGGATTTTTGCTGGAGGAACTCTGCTCAGGGGACGTCCAAATGAGGCTCCTTTCATGTCCCCAAGACCTGGGACACAGACGGGTGTTGAATCCGTCATGCAGTACCCAGGGGTCTCAAACTGCCAATTTGCCAGCCTTCCAACAAACAAGGCAAGCTTCTTAACCATGGAGCCACTACAACCCCACATTAAAATCCAGCAGTGAGTCCTTAAAGTGCCACAACATTTCTTTTTGTTTCATTTGTTTACTCTCTGATATACATAACTGGTGTTTCTGCATCCACCTACTTACAAAATCATGCAGAACATCATGAAGATATTCCATAGTGCGATGAAGATCCGGAAATATCTCAGGCTCAACAGAAACTCCCTGATGTTATCACCTAGGGGGGAAATCTGAAGTTAACACAAGACGACAAGCCTCTTTCATAACACAACTCTCTTCAAATACTGTTTTTCCCAATACACTGGCATCATTTCTTCTTCTTCTTCCGTGTCTAGGCCAGACGTGAATTTGCAGTCCACTTCATTAGATGGAACTGTGGGCTGCAGCCTATGGAACCTTGGACCAAACAGCAATTAGCAATGACACTTCTATCCCTCCCCAACAGCGCTCAGTGCAGTCTCTGGGCCTTTCACAAGCGAATTAGCATTTTTGGGGAAAGAGGCTGAATCAACCTTGAGGCCCATTAGGATTGAACTCACAATGTTCTAGCTGACATATACCTGCCCCCATAGCGCTTAGTACACTCTCTGGGCAGTTCATGAGTTAATTAGCATTTTTTTGCTCTCATTAACATGCTGAGGACTCATTTATTGTGTAAAACCCAGCATGCAGTGGGTGTTGGCACATTAACCACAGAGACAGAAAAACTAGCCTAAACTAAAGGAGGTTGTTTCACATTGTTTGTCCCTAAGTCACCAATTGGAATGTTTCCTGTCTTTCCACCTCTATCTGAGCTATTTCAATGTATTAAGGCTTTGCACATTTTGGCCTTTACTCTCTCTTGTTTTTATTGCCTTTCAAAAAGGAAATATGTCTGTATGAGCTCTTCCATTTTGCAGGACATGTGACAGGCCTCAAAGACATAAAAAACCACAAAGTAAAGCAATCACACTTATATACTATCCCATAGTGCTTGGTGCACTGTCTGAGCCTGAGTCAACCTTGAGCCCTGGTCAGGATCAAACCCACCACCTCCTGGCTGTAGGACAGCAGCTTAACCCCTGCATCACCATGGCTCTTAAAAGTTGTCAGCCTTCAAAGTGCCACTAGAGTTACTGTCGTTATTTCATTGCGGTGAAAAATTACCCCCATGAGTATTTTATTATTATTATTATTATTATTATTATTATTATTATTATTATTATTATTATTATTATTATTATTATTATTATTATTATTATTATTATTATTATTATTATTATTATTATTATTATTATTATTATTACCTGTCGTTGGTTCTCGTATTTCTTCACCAAAACCCTGACTCTCCTTCTTCTTCCTAAAAAGTAGACAAGGATTTACTTCACACTCTTTTTAAAATATACAGTAAAACCCTGGGTTACAACCGCCTCGGTTTAAGTTTGCTGCAGTTTACAATGGCAAATCCTATGGAAATGCTGTCCCTGTTTACAAATTTTCAACATATTTTTTTGGTTTACAATGATCAATTCAGGACCATTTTTATATTATCCAATGCATCCCTATGGATGTTTTGCTTTACAATTTTTTCAGGTTACAATGGAGGCTGTTGGAATGGACCTACGTCGTAACCCGGGGTTTTACTGTGTGTGTCTGTGTGTGTGTGTGTGTGTGTGTGTGTGTGTGGTGTGTGTGTGTGTGTGTGTATGTGTATATATATACTGTGTGTGTGTGTATACTGTATATATACACATACACACACACAAACTTTATTTTTAACAACAGAAAAAACAAAGGATTAAATAGAAAAAGGGTATCACAATAACACAATAGCAGAAGCCAATTAGTAAAGGTAAAGGTAAAGGTTTCCCTTGCTCGAAAGCCAGTTGTATCCGACTCTAGGGTGCAGTGCTCATCTCTGTTTCTAAGCCGAACAGCCAGCGCTGTCTGCTTCTGCAGACATTTCCATGGTCATGTGGCAGGCATGACTAGACACCGGAGTGCACGGAACGCTGTTACCTTCCCACCGAAGTGGTCCCTATTTATCTACTTGCAATTTCTTGCTTTCGAACTGCAAGGTTGGCAGGAGTTGGGATGAAGACGGGAGCTCATTTCTGTCCTGCAGTACTCAGGAATCGAACTGCTGACCTTCCGCTTCCCAGTCAGCGTCTTAGCCACTTGAGCCACTGCAGTACCCTAGAAGCCAATTAGCCAAATTTATATACATCGTGTATGTAAATTAAATTATTATCTACTCATACTCAAAAAGAAAACATAAAAGGGGAAAACATCTTTATATTGTTATATTTAACAGGGATATAGCAATAATAGATACCCCCTCTCCATAGCGCTTTGTGCCCTCTCTGTGTGTTTCACAAGATAATTAACATTTTGCCCCCATTAACATGCTGAGTTCTTGTTTTACTGACATTCAGCAGGATGGAAGTGGCTGAGCCAACCTTAATCCCTGGTCAGGATCGAACTCACAACGTTCTGCCTGAAGGATAGCAGTTTTAACCCCTGCGTTCCCTTACCTGTCACTGATCTTCTTCTTCGTGGTCATCTGTGAATCCACATCTATGTACACTAAACCTATTCATGTGGATTCACAGAGACCATGAACAAGAACTTTAGATAGACCATGTAGGGGCAGAAATAGACATTGTAGGCAGCCCATCATTAGAACATTTCTTAAGGTCTATTAAGGTTTTTTAAGGGTTTTAATGTTTTATGATTATAATGTTTATATTACTGTTGTTATGCTGCCCAGAGTCGCTCATTCAAATTGGGCGGCAATATACAAATTTGAATAATAAAAATAAATAAATAAATATTGTTACATTTAACAAGGGTGGTTATATTTAATTTTTGTTCTATTTAACAAAGATTTAGGAATAGCAATTCAATTTATGTACACTCAGTGTACTCTACCAACCTTTAGAAGGATGGAAGAAGCTGAGACAACCTTGTTTCCCCAGCAGGATCAAACTCACAATCTTTGGGCTGCAGTAGAACAGCTTTAACCCCAGCACCACCAGGTCTCCCCTCATACTTGCCATAATTAAGCAATTTTAAAAGCATACTTACAGCTTGAAGTTTAAAATGGCCCCAGCATTGACCAAGAGTGTCCTGAGGATTTTAGGTGGGGGAGAGGGGAGAAAATAAATGCAATTATTAGCAGGCTTTTTTCCTCATCAAGCATCCCTATTCAAAGGCCATAAATAACCCCCGAGTTACAGAGGGAGCAGAAATCAAACACAAGCTTTACGGGTAGGTGCGGGGGGGGGGAGAAGGGGCTACCTCCCCCTACCGGTCCTAGCAAACCCACTGCAATGCCCCACTCCCAGCCCCCATAAAGATAAGATAAATCTTTATTGTCAAGATCTCCCTTGCTCGAAAGCCAGTCATGTTCAATGCTTATCTCCTTTTACAGCCCGAGTCAGCACTGTCTGGGTCTGCCGACGTTTCCATAGTCATGTGGCAGGCATGACTAGATGCTGTTACCTTCTCCACCGAAGTGGCATCTGTTAACTACTTGCATTTTTTTTTTTTGCAATTTTGAACTGCTAGGTTGGGAGGAGCGCACAGAACGCTGTTACCTTTCCTGACCAAGCTGCACCTGTTTATCTACTTTCAAACTCCTTGCTTTCAAGCTGCTAGGTTGGCAAGAACACCCGAAATGCTGTTACCTTTCCTACCGAAGTGGTACCTGTTTATCTACTGGCAAATTTCTTGCTATTCGAACTGCTAGGTTGGCAGGAGCTGATTCCAGCCTGCAATTCGTTCGGTGCAGTTCTCAACGCATGATGGAGGGGTCGCAGGGCCCCTAGAAGGTAAGAAGGCCACCCCACGCCTCCGTGACCCACCACCACCACCACCGGTTGCGCAGCAACTCCCCTTACCCGAAAAGCAGCAAATCGCCCAACATCCTGCCACTTCCGGCCTCCGGCTGAAGAACCAGAAATGACGTCACGCAGTGGCGGCTCGCCCCCTCCCTTCCCTATCCTGGTCGGTAGGTGGCGCTTGCCCACAGTAGCAGGCAACCCATAATGGTAAAGGCAACCCATGGAGGTATAAAAAACAGGAGATGACATGACGTCACAAACTTGAAGCCGACTAATCTGACAGTACGCCATGTTAGTTGGCCCAAAACATTGCCTTATGGTGCTTTGATTGTGTGGAGTCGTGAAAGTAGGTCGAGGTTTCCCTTTTAATATCAGTGGGTGGGGGTTGCGATCCCCCTCTCCGCTGGCTCCCCTGGATCCAGAAGGGTTGGGGGGACAGACCCCTTTTGTCCCCCCAATCCTTACGGACCCACGGGACCCGGGAGAGGGGATCGAATCCACCCCACCCCCTGATATTAAAAGGGAAAAGCCGTTGGGAGTTTCCCTTTCAATATCAGTGGGTGGGGGGTTGTGATCCCCCTCTCCGCTGGCTCCCCTGAGGTTGGGAGGTTTGGGGGGGACAAAAGGGCTCTGTCTCCCCAACCCTCCTGAGCCCAGGGGACTCAGCGGAGAGGGAATCCCCCCCCCGACACCCCCATACTAAAGAGAAGAAAGCAAGCTTTCTTCAACCCAGGGGACCCAGGAGAGGGGATCAATCCACCCCCGCAACACAAGAAGCAATCGTAAACGGTAGTCTGCTAATGTTTTGGTCCACCTAATATGGCGGCAGGCCACGCCCACTGGCTTCAAAAAACTTACAGGATAAAGCCTGTAGTGCCATCTCCTGTTTTTTATACCTCCATGGTTTGGACTGCCTTTTCCTCTTGTTGAGGACTTGAGGCCCTCATTGAGGCCTGGGGGCTGGGGGCAAAAAAGTGCGGGAAAGCCTCTCTGACAGGGGAAGTAACGAATAATAAGACTGGAGAGAAGAAGGAAATGTTATTTTTGTATTGGTCTCCTATGCAAGCATATCAGAGAGTCAAGAAAGCAACAATAAAGTTGGGGCACATTAAATATTAACTCCTGTATTTAATGTTTGAAGTGGTCGCCGCGTGAGTTTGCGCAAGCATGTCTGAGAGTAAATAAAACAACAGCAAAAAAGGACCAAAAATGTTGTGGCACCTTAAAGACTCAGTCCTGTATTTAAATGTCAGCTTTCATGGACCAAGTCCACTTCATTAGACATAAGTGTGAGATGGCATCAATTTATACACATAAACACCAGGTACTCACTGGCAAATGTAACGATGTAGCGGCAAATTCAGCAATACAAATTAGAAAATAAATAAATATAAATAAATAAATACCACAGGCACTGCGTGGTCCTGGTTCTCGTTCCTGAAGGGCCAGACCCAGTCGGTGTTGTAGAGTGAGAGGTCCAGCCCTAGACCCCTTCAGTACACAGGGGTGCTTCAGGGGACTCGGTGCTCTCTCCTCTTCTATTCAACATCTACATGAAGCCGTTGTGTGAGATTATCCGTTCCCACGGGGTGAGATATCATCAGTATGCTGATGATACTCAGTTGTACATCTCGGTCCGTGGTGATCCAAGCGATGCAGTCAAAGTCCTATACAGGTGTCTGGAGGTTGTTGGGGTCTGGATGGGGGACAACAGGCTACAGCTTAATCCCAGCAAGACTGAGTGACTATGGATTAGGGGCCCTGAGTTATCCTGGGAGCTAACATCTTTGGTTCTGGATGGGGCTACTTTGCCCCAGACAGACCTGGTACACAACTTGGGGGTCCTCCTGGACTCATGACTACTGCTCGAAGAAGCAGGTGGCAGTCGTGGCCAGGAGGGCTTTTGCACAACTTTGTGTAATTCGCCAGTTGTGCCCGCTCCTGGACCAGGACTCTTTGCTCATGGCCACACATGCTCTGGTCACCTCCAGACTAGATTACTGCAATGTACTCTACATGGGGCTGCCCTTGATGACCATTCAGCGGCTGCAGCTGGTACAGAACACGGCTGCCCAGGTGGTGATGGGGTGTGGGCGCTATATGATACGATATGATTTTTATTTGTATCCCGCCCTACTCAGCTTGCGCCGACTCAGGGCGGCTCACAACAAATAATAATACTACAATACAACGGAAATAAAACGATATAAAAATAAACATCATAATAAAATCCCAAAACAGCACAGTATATAGCAGCATGTTACCAGTTTGCCTCCAGGTGCAATTCAAGGTGCTGGTGATGACCTATAAAGCCCTACATTGTAGTGGGCCAGGATACCTAAGAGACCACGTCTCCCCAAGAACGTCTGTCCGTCCAACCAGAGCGGACCGGAGGGGCTCTCTAATTGTACCATCAGCTAGAAGGGCTCGTCTCTCTAGCAGGAGAAGGATGGCCTTCTCTGTCCGCACCAGCCCTTTGGAACCTCCTGCTGACAGTATTACAGCTGCAGACAGAACTGCTGCCCTTTAGGAAGGAACTTAAAACCTGGCTGGCAAGGCAGGTGTGGGGCACTGACGGGGAGGTAGCCCCCGCCTGTTGGCTCGCTTAAAATCATTTGTCCCTCTTTTTCAGATGGGGTGGGTGGGTTTTTAATAGGATGGTTTTTTAAGTTATTTTTTATGGATGTTTTTATGTCTTGTGAGCCGCCCGGAGATGCTCCGGCGAGGGGGCGGCGTTACAAATTCAATAAATAAATAAACAAAACAATGTCAGCAGATGAATATGGGATGCCAGAATTCTGCCATGACTCCCGACATGCTCATACACTGGTTTTTCTCCTGAACTTTCAACGATACATCAATCTACAACCTGGCTCAAGTGGTTAAGACGCTGACTGGGAGGCAGAAGGTCAGCAGTTCAAGACCCGAGTGCTGCATGGCGGAATGAGTTCCCGTCTTCTGTCCCAGCTCCTGTCAACCTAGCAGTTTGAAAGTAAGACATTGCAAGTAGATCAATAAGGACCACTTCAGTGGGAAAGGTAAATAGTGTTCCGTGCACTCGTGTCTAGTCGTGCCTGCCACATGACCACAGCAATGTCTGTAAAGGGAGACAGCGCTGGCTCTTTGGCTATAAACATAATGAGCACTGAACCCTAGAGTCAGAGCCGACTGGCTTTCAACCAAGAGCAACCTTTAACCTAAAGTAAATAACAGTAAAGTAGATAATATTAACAGATAAGCGGTGAGACTTCCATTTATCGCTTCCCCTCTGGAGTTTGCTCCTCTGTTCCAAGATAGGGCTGTTCCGATGTATGAGCATTGTTCAGGTGAGTCTAGGAGGGCTAAAGGTGTCTTTGCACAAGTCCTTGGGAGGCTGTTGAGTTATGAGCTATCATTGTGCAGTATTTTTACTCCTGGAAGGATACTCCCCCTTCATTGTTGTGTGTGTTGTTGTTTTTATGGAGGGTGTAACTCTGGCAGGTTTTCTGACTTGGGCTTTTGGGAATTGAAGTCCATAAAAATCTGGAGACCCAAATGTGAGGAACCCTGGTCTAGATCATAGGTCAGGATTTCTCAACCTTTTAAAGCCAGGGGCCGGGTCATAAGAACATAAGAACAGCCTTGCTGGAACAGACCACAGCCCATGCAGTCCAGCATTCTGTCTCACACAGTGGCTCACCATTTGCTTCAGGGTATTATTCCCAAGCAGATGCCTTCACCTGTTTAGGATTCCCTGGAAATGGCATTGAGAGATATCCTGCCTATCTCTCCAACCCGGAGGTTGTCCTTAGGGATCCATAATTATAGCCATTGATACCCTTGTCCTCCATGAACTTGTCTAATCCTTTCTTAAAGGAAGTGTCCATTTAGTGCTACCCTCTGTTTCCTGTCCCTTAGCCAGTTGCTGATCCAGGACAAGACCTGTCCCTTTATTCCATGACTGGCAAGTTTATTTACTTCCTCAGACAGCTTTGGGGGCCAGATAGCCATTTTGCCCTTCCTCCACTACATGGCATTTCCTGGTCTGGTGTAGGTGGTGGGGGCCTACATAAAGGGGGGGGGGCACATGAAATGGTGTCGTGTGCTGCATCTGGCCCACAGGCCGCAGGTTGAGAATCCCTGTCATAGGTGTCCTCAAACTTGGCTCTTCAGGTATTCTTGAACTTAAACGGAGAAAGTAACTCATTGGCAAATGTGTAATACCACAATATTTGTTGCATCCATCCTTTGGATGTGATGCACCAGCTTGCAAGAGAAGTTTGTTTTGCAACCTTTTGCAATGAGGTGTGTGTTCAGGCTTTGCAGCAGATTTGAATAACAGGGGATTTTGCCAGTTGAGAAGAGATAGAATGTTACTATGTTATTAGGCTGGCCAATTATTGTGTGCCTGTGTATCTGATGTGTGTAGAAATTGATGATGATGATGATGATCTCTTTTAATCTGTAGGGGTTGGAGTAATTTTTAGTGGCAGTTTTAATGGGGATTTATTGGTTTTTAAAATGTGAGCCACCCAGAATCTTCAGAGTTGGGCAGCAATATAAATCAGTGTAGGAATCGGGGCCGCTGAGGGCCGTAGGTCCCGGAGGAGACTGATCAAGGAACGATACGAGGCAGTATGGAGGAGGATATGATCAGTACTTTATTGAGAAAAGGCTGCAACATATATAGAAGGAAAAGCGCAACGGTGGCAAGACTGTCACCTGACAGAAATTACATCGCCTGTGTATTCAAGTTAATTGGGAACCTCTTTGGGGAAGTTAATTAACTGGGGCAAACATGGACCTCGGAGTCCCCTTTGTTCAGGGATCAGGCAGGGGTAAACATGGCATCTGTTTGTGCCTGAGATTACACTGAGACACGGAGATGAGTGATTACTCTAATAGGTAACTGGGTTAGGTATTTGCTCTCTTCAGCAGAATTGCTGGTCAGGTCAGGAGTTGGGTGAATCAAACCCTATCATTTATCCACCCCCCTAAATTTCTCTGCCCGCAGAGCCCACGGCTCAAGGAGCGTTCCCCCGAAGTGGCCTCTGCGCGGGCCGTTCCATGCCACTGGGGCATGGGGAAACCACATCTCCCCTTTTAATTTCATTTAAGGACCTGACTGGCAACTCTGCGTAGGAGAGGCATCAGCTGCTGAGCGGGAATGACGCTTTGGGGTTCCTTCTTGGGGCGGCACTTCAATATCAGTGAGGGGATACATTGCGCCAAGCAGCAGACTGCTATGCCTAGCAGGACCACCCCCACGACCACCTTAAGTACCGTCTGAAGCCACCCCCATGGAATCCACGACCACATCCAGCTCCACAATGAACTCCACCAAGTTCCCCATGCAGACCCTTCTGTGATGCCCTGGACTATGGTGTGGAGATCAGTGAGCTGACTCTGTGCTTTGTGGGTATTGTCTGCGAGATTTAAGCAACACATGCTGTGGACAGACTTGCAGCCCATATGATGTAACAATAGGGGATAATCGATAGCTGCTTGATTATCCAGTATGGCATGGCGAAGCTCTGCCTGCTCCTGGTTGAGCAGCGCTATTGCTGAGGAGGTGTAGTTGATGGCTTTTGCTAATCTGCAAGCCAATTGACCAATTCTCCGAGCGTCGCCTATGGCTAAGCCTGACACGCTGAATATACTGACCACAGCCTGGTTTTTCAGAGCTGTGGGTCTGAATTCAGACTCCTTTTTGTAGCAAGGCAAGATAATGAGATGTGTCATTGATTTACTGTGACCTGGGGTGATTCTGCAGCTTCTCTGCAACTTCTGGCGTTGTGCAAATGTCTTTCTAACACCTATGGGGAGGTGTGAAGATAAACTGGGGATTATCGGCTACCGGGTGCTCAATCTTTCCAAGCGATGGGCCGGTGCAAAACATGGTCCGGTCTGGCTTCCTTTGGTGGAAGCTGGCCGTTATTAACAATATACAGAAATTCAAGTGTCCCTTGCAAATCCCAACTGGAGCATTGTACAAGGCATGTATAAATAATAGCAACTACAGATAACAATAGCAATAAAAGACATTCAG
This sequence comes from Bradypodion pumilum, assembly GCA_035047305.1. NCBI lineage: Eukaryota > Metazoa > Chordata > Lepidosauria > Squamata > Chamaeleonidae > Bradypodion > Bradypodion pumilum. Next base: position 40,295,469 of record JAWDJD010000007.1, on the reverse strand, counting down.
CTGCTTCTTGAGGCTTCCCTTCTTGGTGGGGCTTCATGTGCAACTTGAGTTTGGAAAAGTCCTTAGAAGTGGCACTGAGTGTGCAAAATGTTCATAGAAATGTCTTTGGAGATGTAAGTCATAAAGGAAGACGGACAGCTGATGACATCCAGGACAGTGACTGGTGCCGCTCTTTGCAATCATCCGGGTCTGATTCTGGCCTCTGGGACCTGCATGGGGAAGAGACTTGTTTGGGAGATAAAAATTCTGAAAGAGTTAGTTGGTTTTTGCACTTATAGGGTAGCAATTGCTGTGCAACTATGGGACGTTGTTCTCCCCCTTTCTGTTTGTTTGTATTAATGCAAACGTGCATGTACTGCCATTTGCCAAAATGTGGGGATGTGTGACGTCCCTTTGTCACACCTGAATGGCCTCTGTCCCTCGTGGGTTGACCCCCCACGAGGGCCCCCCGGTGTCCCTGCACGATGCAGATAGGAACGGACTATGCCTTGGGCTTGGGAAAGTGGCAGGTTGAACTGCCTTGCGAGCGCTTTGGCATTCTGAAGAGGGAATGCATGACTCTGAATTGGAGTTGTGAGGAACAAACTTAGCAAATTTTTGTCTATCACGGGAGTGATGTGTGCTCCCGGTAGACTGTGAAGCAAATTCCTGTGAAACTGGCTGTCAGCAATTATGTTGAAGTGTTCTTTGGCAAAGGTGTGCAAGGCGAGGTTCACGGCTGCCAACTCTGCCCGCTTGCGGAAGAGTCAGGAGCGTGCGCCAAGCTTGGTCCTCTTGCCAAGTAAGAACCTAATATGTGCGACCCCCATAAGTGAAAACTGTCCTAGCCCCCCCGAAGAGGAACCAGTGACATAAATTCACACAAGGTGACTGTCTGCGTTTGAGACGAGTCTGGGGTCTTATGGCAAACCTTGGCGCATGAAGCGCCAGGCTTCCCTTGGGTAAATTTCTCATGGAGGCCCCCCTGTGCACATCCATTCATGGTGTGCGTGCACACTTTTAGAAGAGTGCCAGATGGTGGCTAGCCTTTTGCCTGTGATTAGACTAGCAGCAAAAAGGGAAGGGGTGGCCTAAAAATGCCTGTATATGATTGAAGGTGTGACCTGACTGCACTCTTAAAATGGTCCTAGGCAGTCCTGGCTAATGGGTGGCACTCTGCACATGCTCGGGAGCTCAGGGACTAATCCTTCCTCTGTGCTCTGGAGTTTGCAAAATGTGTCTGCACACTAGAGAGGGTGCTGCGGGCCAGGTGCCATACTTAATATGACCTACTATGACTTATTAAAAACAAGTCAACTATGACGTGCCAGCTGTAAGGAGATAACACACAAAGATGAAAAGACACACAAGTTAAACATTTCCAGCAGGGAGTTCCACTGGCGAAAGGAGGAAAGACAAGTCAGAAGTTAGCACAATGAGAAGGCAACAACTCTTATCATAGCGAAATCAGATTAGGTCAGGTAACCAAGGCAACCGGGTCCTCCTGTTAAGAAAATCCCTATCAGTAATTAACCATGGAGCCCGTGAAAGGAAGGCTGTAGAAAGAAAGAAATTGGTTAAGGCCTGGAGAGGAATTTTGTTCCTGTTTGCGTGCTTTTTCCTGTGAAAGGGGTACAATGAGTGAGTTACTTTGCACAGATTAAAGTCAAAATACCAGAACAGTATCTTTCCTAAGAGAATGAAGGAGAGTTAGAACGATTCTCAACCTGCGGCCAGATGTGGGCGAGTGGGCCGGAGCCCACGTTGCTCTGCCACTACCCCCGCCAAGCCAAGAAGGGCTGTGTGGCGAAGGAAGGGCAGGATGACTATCCGGACACCCAGAGCTGCCTGCGGCCCCGGAACTTTGGCCCCTGACTTTAAAAGGTTGAGAACCGAGTTTACAAGATGAGAACACAGTACACACATGAAGACAATGCAATTCTCTCACTCCTAGTGAGATACGGGACTCCAAGACGCTAAGAGACATTCAAAAAACCTTCAGACACAGAGATGGGGGTTTGAGGAACACAGACGTAGGGAGGGGCCCCATAGCTTACGATACAGTGAGGAAAACTCATAGAAGTGATTTTTGTTTTCAGATCGCGCTTCTGAAAAGAAAAATCTGTTTTCCTGAGTGGCAGAACCGGTTTCCAAGAGTGGCTTAATCCTTTGACAAAGAAAAAGTCTCCAGGGAGGAAGGGGCAACCACCCCGCCCTATTGCAGGTTAGGATTCCCCCCCCCTCCTCTCCTGCTTAAGCTGCCAAGCAGGCAAGGCAAGGGGCTTTGTTCATCATGCTTTCTCAAACTTTAAATAGTTCCTGCCCATGAGCAGAGTGCAAATTGTTTAACACATATTTCACAGTGACATTACCACGCAGTTACACACAAGGAACACTTTTTCAGTCATACTGTGGTCATAGAGACAAGGCTTTTGCAATCATACACAGTTCTTGCAGTCATACCATCAGTGGTGCACCACACATACACACATTTATTTACGCATTCGCACATTCCTCCCCTGATCTGCAGCGTTCTATACTACACATGAGGAGATGGCTAATACACAGCTGGCTATTTTACAACCATCTGGGTGCTTCTACTTAGGGGCGAGTTTCTCTGGGCTACTCCCAAGGTGAGACCAGCAGATTCTGCCTGTGCCTTGGGGGAGCTCGGGGTACTGTTGCTGGGATGGTTCTTCTGGCATAGCCAGGGCGATGGCTGCCTCCTTTCTAGCCTGGGCCAAATGCATGCCAGGGTGGCCATTTGGCATGAAGACGATCTTTTGAAGATCTGCCTGGTCTAGATTGGCTTTCTCTTCTAAGGTGTCTCATTTTACCACACTGGAAGCAGGCGCCTTGGGGTTTTGGCACTGCTCTGCGCCTGAGTGTGGTAATGGGTCTGCTCTGGAGCCCTGCGTGGCCAGGGGCCATGCAGATTTCCGTGAGCAGTGGGCGCTGAGCAGCCCTGCCTGAACGTGTGTCTGCCTTCAGATAGGCTGAGCACAGCAGCTGGGCGAGCTAATTGTGCCACTGGCAATTTCCCCATGAATGGATCTTCCTCACCCCTGCGCTGAATGGAGTTCTTTCTTTGCAGGGAGCTTTTAACTGTCAGAGAAGCGCCAAGGCCTCTCATGCCATGAATTCCTTCAGTGACGTCTGCAGCTGCCACTGAGGGAATGCTCCCTACACTGCCCTGCTTAAGCTGAAATGACGAATAGAGACTTCTTGGGGCTGATGGCTCTGACTGCGCTGGGGTTTTCTGGGTCTCTATCCGGACTGGGTCATCCTCTACTGAGAGCTTCCTACATTTGCTCCATGTGTGAATTATGCCCTCTGGAGCTTTCGGGGGTTGCTGAATGCAGTCTCCTATCTGATCCCAGAGCTCGAGGGTTAACGTACCTACTTCTGGGTAAAGCAGGCAGTGTTCCCCTAGGTACACCAAAAGTCTCGCTAGCTCCCTGCTGTGAAAACGCAAATTAAATACCCTGGCCAGGATGATGAACCCCTCCTCATGGGTTCTTTGGCTAGCGGATGGACGCTGTCGCTGAGGACAGGTCCCCATATTACCTGCGATTGGGTCCTCGGAAGATTCCTCCTCGGGACGAGTCGACGCGTCTTTGGCAGGCAACAGGTTCTGGCGACGTCGCTTTCTGGGTAGAGCTCGGAGCGTGGACTGCGGCCACGGGCCCTCGGTGGCCACTGCGCTGTCAGGGGCTCACAGCAGGCCCTGAGCGGAACGCGCGTTTCCCTTTGGCGCAAGCCGCCGCGAAAGTCGGGAGCAAGCTGTAGGATGCCTCTCTGTAATGCCTCACCACGTAGCTGTCTTCCCAATCGGATGGCTTTCCGACTGGGGCTGCTGCTCTGTCCTCCGGGACGATTGGACAAGGTTCAAGCGCAGAACCTGGCTGTGCTGATCGCTTACTCACGAGTAGACCGCTCGGGGGTCGCTTACTCTCGAGTAGATCACGTCTCGGGGTCACCAGATGTAGGAATCGGGGCCGCTGAGGGCCGTAGGTCCCGGAGGAGACTGATCAAGGAACGATACGAGGCTGTATGGAGGAGGATATGATCAGTACTTTATTGAGAAAAGGCTGCAACATATATAGAAGGAAAAGCGCAACGGTGGCAAGACTGTCACCTGACAGAAATTACATCGCCTGTGTACTCAAGTTAATTGGGAACCTCTTTGGGGAAGTTAATTAACTGGGGCAAACATGGACCTCGGAGTCCCCTTTGTTCAGGGATCAGGCAGGGGTAAACATGGCATCTGTTTGTGCCTGAGATTACACTGAGACACGGAGATGAGTGATTACTCTAATAGGTAACTGGATTAGGTATTTGCTCTCTTCAGCAGAATCGCTGGTCAGGTCAGGAGTTGGGTGAATCAAACCCTATCATTTATCCACCCCCCCTAAATTTCTCTGCCCGCAGAGCCCACGGCTCAAGGAGCGTTCCCCCGAAGTGGCCTCTGCGCGGGCCGTTCCATGCCACTGGGGCATGGGGAAACCACAAATCAGAAAAATAATAAATAAATAAATTCGTGTCAGGGTTGAAAGGATTTTTGCGGGTGAACCTCCACTCGGGACACCCAAATGAGGCTCCTTTCATGTCCCCAAGACTTTTCCCCACCAAAATTGTCCCTATTTATCTACTTGCAATTTCCTGCTTTCAAACTGCTAGGTTGGCAGGAGCTGGGACAGAAACAGGCACTCACTCTGTTGTTACCCCAAATCTGAAATTACCCCTTTTTATTATTTTTAAAATATTTTTATTTTTAATAAAAACACTTTTAATCTTTATTTTTCATCCCCCCCCCCTCAAATGTTAGGCTTACCTATACACAAGTACTACACCCCAAAAATAATTAAAAATACTGTCAGATGTTCTAACATGTTTTATTTTTGTATTTTCATAGCAGGAACTTTTCTGAATAATAAGGCCATAAAATCATCTCCACACATTCTGAAATCTCTACAGCCAACTCCATAGCTTTGTTTGCCTTAGGGATTATTCTTCCTCTCTTTTTGCGTGTGTCTTTTGCGTCTCTTTGTTTCTGGGGTCTGTACTTAACATATGTACACAGTGCTGGTTGAGTTTTATTCTCTTTGTTTCTGGGGTCTGTAATTAACATTTTGTATCATTTTTTGTTTGTTTGTTAAAATATTTAATAAAATTTATTTTAAAAAAACTTAGATGCTGAATTTGACAACCAGAAGGTCGGAAGGTCAGCAGTTCGAGACCCGAGTGCTGCACGACAGAGTGAGTTCCCATTTCTGCCAAAGTAGCAGTTTGAAATTGCAAGTAGATAACTAGGTACCACTTTGACAGGAAAGGGACCAGCATTCCATGCATGCCAACGTCTAGTCATGCCTGCCACATAACCACGGAAACGTCTGCAAACACAGACAGCGCTGGCTCTTTGGCTATAAATAGAGATGAGCATCGAACTCTAGTCTGCAGATGTTTCAGCGGTCATGTTGCAGGCATGACTAGACCCGGGAGTGCATGGAACACTTTTTTACCTTTCCCACCAACGTGGTCCCTATTTATCTACTTGCAATTTCTAGCCTCTGAGGGCCTGCATGATGGGGATGGCCATGTTGTCCCAATGGCTTCAAAGGGGTACCCATTTTGTTTCTCAAATGCCCTTGGAGAGAGGGGGGCACATGAAATCGTGCTGCAGGCTGGATCCAGCCCGCAGGCCTTAGGTTGGTAACCCCTGATCTATATTTCCCAGCTTTATGCAACTTGCCATCTGAAACATGAATACCTTGTTCAGAATGTGAGTCATCTTTTCTTTCTGAGCATGGATGCAACTCTAGGATTATTGACGCATTGTCATCATCCCCATCACCAGAAGATGCTTCCAGGTCTCTTGCAGTAGTGACTTGATTAATTCTTCTGATAGGATCTTTCTGAGGATCTTAAGAAATAAAATAAACATAACAGAAAATTAGTAGTTTAGTCCTGGGGTTCACAGAAAGAGCCTCCTCAAAGACTGGGGTATTTTGAACCACCACCAGGCATAATACCCTGGTAACATCCACCTTGTGTTGCCAGTTAATCTTTCTCACTCTAGGTCAGGCGAAAGGTACTGCAGAATGGACTCACCCAAAGGTGGCTTTGTTTTGGCAGTTTCACACCTGGCCTAGGCACACAAGAAGAAGCAGTAGTTTAATCTTGAAAAATCTTCAAAATGGTAAAAACTAAAAATGTCACACAGGTGTTGCGGAGCTTGAATCGATGGATAAATTTTTATTTTTATTTATTTATTTATTGTTAAATTCTTATACCGCCCACTCAACCAAAGCCGACTCCGGGCGGTTCACAACAGTGGGTAAAAACAGATAAAAACATCTCATCTACCCCTGCAGGGACTGCACGGACTCAAGTGGCTATGACACTGACTGGAAGCCGGGAGGTCAACAGTTTGATTCTGGAGTACTGAAGGATGGAATGAGCTCCCATCTTTATCCCAGCTCAGGCCAACGTAGCGGCTCGAAAGCAAGAAATTGCAAATAGATAAATAGGGACCACTTCAGTGGGAAGGTAAACAGCATTCCATGGGCTCCGGTCTCTAGTCTTGCCTGCCACATGACCATGTAAATGTCTGCAGAAGCAGACAGCACTGGCTCTTCAGCTTTGAAACAGATGAGTCGGTTACGACTGGCTTATATACATATATACTGTACATATATACATAGATCTCGGTATAGCCATACACAAATGTCGCCATGAGCATGAACAAAGACAATTACCTGTATAGACTTGATAGAGTAGTAAATATTTCTATGTGGTTATTATTGTATATATTAGACAGAATGTTAGTTCGGGTAATTACTCAATGTTTATTTTTCTAGATCCCTGATGAAAGTATTTACTGAAGGGCAAAATGGCCGTCCAGTCCCTGAAGCTGTGTGAGGGAGCGTGACCCGGACCCTGGCTTTAAAAGGTTGAGAACTCCTGCTCTAAGGTCCCGTCCAGATCCAGGTGTCGTGTCTCCTGCCCAAAGAGTTTGGTCTGGGGCTCAGAGCAGGGGGTTGTGGGGAGGGAACAAAACGTTCCAGTGATGGTGAGTGTTTCCTACTCTGGGCAAGCATCACCCGGATGGATGAGTCACCCAGCCGTGGCCTCCGTGGCAGGCACGGGAAGAAGCTGAAAGCCAAGCCGAGGAAAACAATCCTTGGAGGAAGGGAGCACAATGAGGTCCCCCCCCCTACACTGCAATTCAGCCCCTGCGGGGTGTGGAGAACAATGCCTTTCTTGTTTACTTACTTTGGTTCCAAAACCTCTTTGTTATGTCACTGTACTTGTGCAAAACAAGTGTGTTGCTTTTAAGCTGAGAGGTTTAGGAGTTCGATTCCTCCCACTGGGGCTCCTTAAAATTATATTAATAAATTTTAAATTGTAGTGTTTGTTTATTATGTACATTCTTCTTCTTGTGCCATATTCGATTTTAGATACAGTATTGGTGATCCTCATGTTCTACCAAACAAGTGTGTTACATTTTAGCTCAAAGGTTTAGGGTAACGGTCAAGGTCTCCCATGCTCAAAAGCCAGTTGTGTCAGACTTTTAAAGCAGGGGTTCCCAACCTTTTAAAGCCGGGGGCAGAGGCATGCTCTCTCAGTCAGCTTCAAGAGCCAGATGGCCATTTTGCCCTGCCTGCACAATGGGGGTGACCATCCGGCTCTGCAGTTCTGAGATCATCAGAACCATTATTTGATATACTGTATGTTACTTTATACTAACAACAGGGCTGTTTGGATAAACAGGTACCACTTTGGCAGGAAAGGTAACAGCGTTCCAGCATCTAGTCATGCCTGCCACATGACCACAATAAAGTCTGCAGACACAGATAGTGCTGGCTCTTTGGCTGTCAATGGATGTAGTCCAATCCCTAGAGTTGGACACGACTGTCTGTCTGCCTGTCTGATTCGCTGTCGGCTGCTTGAGTACCTGTGTATACATCCCCCCCCCCAAAAAAAAATGGAAGAAGAATGACAAATAGGACAAATCCCACTAATGTGAATTTGTTTAAGGTGGGGTCCCAGCTTGCCATGAAGTGACCCACACGTTATGATCATGGAGCCATCTCTTGCAGCACATATGAAGTGAGACACTGTGAATGCCGTATATCCATTGAGGATATTATCAAGGTGTGCCTTCACAGCCAGTCCACCTATCTATCCATTCATCTAGCCATCTATTTAGCCCAGGGGTGCCCAAACTTTTCAGGCCACGGGGCAGTCACGTTCAGCAGGCCAGTCACATGGTTTCTCCCATTGAAAGCAGGAAAACACGCATGCAAAAATGCTGCCATAAACGCACCCGCAGCTGTCGTAAACATGCTTATGACAGCCGCGGGTACATTTACGTCAGCGTTTTGCACATACATAGGTCTGTTTTCTGTGGGCGGCGTGGGCCGGATCCTGCCCATGGGCTGTAGTTTGAGCACCACGATCTAGACTGTCAGTGTTCACCTCTGTTTCAAAGCCGAAGAGCCAGTGCTGTCTGCTGCTGCAGACATTTCCGTGGTCACGTGGCAGGCATGACTAGACACTGGAGTGCACAGAACGCTGTTACCTTCCCACCAAAGTGGTCCCTATTGATCTACTTGCAATTTCTTGCTTTCAAACTGCTAGGTTGGCAGCGGCTGGGACAAAGACGGGAGCTCATTCCGTCCTGCAGTACTCGGGAATCGAACTGCTGACCTTCCGCCTCCCAGTCAGCGTCTTAGCCACTCGAGCCACTGCAGTCCTTTTCCCTCTAATCTATCGGTCTATTTATCTGTCTGTCTGTCTAATCATGCATTATTTCTGTCTTTCCTTCTAATCTACTCTATCTATCTATCTATACACACATATTTAATCATGCATTATTTCTAATTTTTTATTTCCTATCTATCTATACATACATATTTAATCATGCATTATTTCTATTTTTTTCCTTTCCTATCTATCCATACATATTTAATCATGCATTATTTCTAAATTTTTCTTTCCTATCTATCTTTACATACATATTTAATCATGCATTATTTCTAATTTTTTCTTTCCTATCTATCTATCTATCTATCTATCTGTCTGTCTGTCTGTCTGTCTGTCTGTCTGATGTTAATCTCCCTATCTACCTAACGTCGTTCTCACTCTCAGCTCTCGCTACACCTTTGGCCAGGTGAGTTCCCTAGAGCTGTTTCGTATCCCTACTCGCAGAGGGGTGGTTGGGTGGGTGGTCAGAATCCATCACTGGCGTGGGTGGGTGGGGGGCAGGCGAGGGAAGGGGGGCGTCTGCCTCGCCTCCCTTTCGCTGGGATCCAATGAATGCTGACGGATCCCACTCTTTTTTTTTGGGGGGGGGGGGAGAGGAATCAGCTGATTCCTAGGCAGCCAATGCAAACCGGATGGGGAGGGGGGAGGAATCCTCTCCCGTCTCATCCCCCCACCCGCCTCCTCCTTCAGTCATCTGGAGCTAGTGCTTGGGGGTGGGGGGTGGGGGGTATGACCCCCCTCTCCGCAGCCTCATGGACGAATCCAGCATCCTGCGACGCCGGGGGCTACAGGTGAGGAAGAGGGAGGGGGGGTCCCCACTGCCTTACTCAAAAAGGTGGGAGGGCTGGGTTTGGGTTTGGGGGTGTGCAGTGGGTGGGGGTAAACTGTGAGATTTGGTGGATGAGCAGTGCTCCCCCTTTAGATGAGATCTGCGCCACCCCTAAAATGGGCACAGGTGAAGTCTAACAGGTATTGAAGGGAGGGGGGGGCAAGAGGAGAAATCAACCCCTTCAGAAGGAAAAACGGGTGTAAAAGGGACATCGAAGCCTTAAAGGGGGAGTTCCCACCCAAAAGGGACATTGAAGCCTTAAAAAGGGGGGAGGGTCTCTCACCCTCCCAAATAACTCCCACCCACCCCCACCCACCCCAAAAAAAGGATTAATTTTCCAGGGCTGGGGTTCTTAAATCTCCAAACGCGAGAGTCTTGGGGAAAAAGTAACTTTTTGCCCAGGTGTTAAGATTTTGCTCAATCAATAATTTAAAAGAGGGGTGGGGGCTGGGGCGAAAAAGCATCCCCATCATCATCATCATCATCATCTAAGGCTTGGCTATTTACAATTTCCTGCTGGTGTCAAGCTATATTAGCCCTCGACTCCCACTTCCGAAATTCTTAGGCTGAGCAGGAATTCTTGCGCATTACGTAAGGATGGAAGTCTTATCAAGGCGAGTCACTTGGCCTCATCAAGGCGGGCTTCTCATTAAGGGATCAGTAATCAGAGATTAAAGGGTGTTTTAGGGAGAGGTCAGGCTTAAGAAGGAGACATTCAGCCCACCTTTGAGAAAGAGGTTTGGAGGAGGGAATTTTGCACATGCACTGGAACACTGGGTTCTCGGGAAGAAGGCAATGGGAAAAAAGGGAAAGGCAGGAATCAGAGATCAACAGACTATTAATCAAGATATCTATCTATCGATTGATGGATTGCCAGCCTAATCCCCTAACAACCCAACCTCCTTCTTGACCTCTAAGGGATTCGGAAACCAGAGGCCCAAATTACATTTCCCAGAATCCACTAACTAATCGATGCCTCTCTTGGTCTCTAAAAGATTTGGGAATCCCTTCTCTCTCTCTCTCTATTTGTGCAAATCCATCGGTCACCAGTCTAATCCCCTGTCTCAGGGATTCTCAACCTGTGGTCTGTGGGCCGGATGTGGCCTGTGGCACCATTTCATGTACCTCCACCACCACACCGCCTGCACCACACCAGGAAGTGCCATGTGGTGGAGGGAGGGCAGAATGGCCGTCCAGCCCCAAAGCTGTCTGAGGGAGTGTAACCCGGCCCCTGGCTTTAAAAGGTTGAGATTTCCTGCTCTAACTGGTCAAAGTCCCTCTTGGGTTAAAGGAATCTGGGAACCAGAGGCCCAAAGATACAATTTTGGACTACATTTCCCAAAATTCTCCAAACAGCCAGCTGGTAGCCCAACAAAGTCTGCTGCCTGAGGTCGTCCTCCCACAACTCTGAATCAGGGCTGGACATGTGTTTCCAAAGGCATTTTGCCTGCATCTGCCCTGGAACTGTTTTTCCACATCACTGGACAGTCATCAATGGAGAGGGTGCCTCTGAGCATGAACAGAGAGCCTTCTTTGTCATAAGTTAGGGTTCAGCTTCAGAATTCAGTGATCTGTCCACCTCCCACCTTATCCTCTCTCCTTTCTCTTTTTTTACAGAAGGAACTGAGCCTGCCACGCCGCGGAAAGACGTAAGTAGTGGTTCCAAGCACACAAATCCATTCCCACCCATCGTTTGTGACTTGTGTTGCGTGCCATGGGTCCCCCACAATTTAGGGCGACCCCTAGGAACAAGATATCTCCAAAATGGCCAGTCCTGAGCAGCCCGGCTCAGCTTTTTGCAAAGTTGAGCCAGTGGTTTCTTTTAAGGGGGTTAGTTCATCTCACATTGGGGGTCTTCCTCATTCCCTACTGCATTCCAGATTTCTTTGCTCAATTGCATTTTTGCCCTCTCCTGATGTGCCCGAAGTCAGAACTGCCTTTTATGGACCTTAAAGATGGAAAATAATCTGCATTATTCCCATTTCCAAGCTACGGACTGCCATCTGTGTCCAGCCAGGGAATTTACTTTTTGTAAAGTAATTCGCTACTACTGGTGGTGTTTGGAAAGTAATTCCTCGTCACTCGTTACCGTGTGAGTCATAAAGGGTTGGATTACTTGTTTCTTTAAGAATTCAGAATAGAGAGATTTAAACCCCTTCGTTGTGTTACTTCTTTAATCATGAAATGGGGTCCTTAAGGCTATTTTTCTTCTGCCCAACGGCCCTGTGGGGCAGTACCAGGGCAAATTGGCCTTCTTCTGACTTTGAGTCTGGCAGTAAAGAGTAAAATCCCTGTTCCTTTTGGATTGTCTTTGTGTGGCTTTTATGGGGTGTTTTTATTCTAAGTCTCCCTTGCTTGAAAGCCTGTTGTATCCAACTCTAGGGTTTAGTGCTCATCTCTGTTTATAGCCAAAGAGCCAGCGCTGTCTGCATTCTGCAGACATTTCCATAGTCACGTGGCAGGCATGACTAGATGCACAGAACATTACCTTTCCCGTTCAAATGGTACTTGGTCATCTACTTGCAAATTTCTTGCAATTTCAAACTACTAGGTTGGCAGGAGCTGGGACAGATGACAAGAGCTCTCTCTGTCGTGCAGGACTTGGGTTCCGAACGGCTGACTTGCTGACCTTCCAGCTTTGAGCAGGGGTTGAATTATTGAGCAGGGGTTGAATTTAATGAATGACAAAGAAGGCTCTCTGTTCATGCTCAGAGGCACCCTCTCCAGTGATGACTGTCCAGTGATGTGGAAAAACAGTTCCAGGGCAGATGCAGGCAAAATGAATGAATGAATGCCATGTCTGCTTTGATTGGGATTTCTGCTTTGATCAGCGGGTTGGACTGGATGACCTCACGGGACCCCTTCCAAGTCAGTGATTCTATGAATGAATGAATGAATGAATGAATGAATGCCATATCTGCTTTGATGGGGTCCCTGCCTTGAGAACAGGGGGTTGGTCTGGATGACCTCACTGAACCCCTTCTAACTCAGTCATTCTATGCTTCTATAAATCCATTACTTTCTCCTTCTTAAAGCCAGTCTGGCAAGTAGGCCTTTTGGTGGTCCATGCAATGTCCAGAAGAGAGACTTCCATATCCCCCTGCTTGCCTTTGTGGACAATGGGTCTTCTATCCGTCTTTAGGGATGATGGGTCTTCTGTAGGACTGCCTGCTGTTTCCTTGTGGAGGTGACTTGGGGATGGGGCTTTAGCCAATGCTCCCCCTCCTCAGGGAAGCTGCTTTTTCCAGACACTTGACCCCACCTAACCCCCCTCACCCCCACCATGCTCCAGTCAATGAGCCTAGCTAAAGCAGCATCATGGAAAAAAGGGAGGGGCTTCTACCCCCCCCCTCCAACTGACCATCTGCCAATCCGGCTCAGATACCAAGGGTGGCATCATCTGTTGGATGCTGGACCGAAGTCTCTCCCAGTGACCGACTCCCCCAAATGGTACTCTGCAAATCTGCCCGTAGCCCTCTGGGGTCGAACCCCCCTGGGGTCAAAGCGGCTCTCCTGGACCTGACCCTCTGGACCTGCAGGTAAATCTATGGGGGTCCCTGGGACCTGGGCGGGAATTGCAGCTAAAGGATGAACTTCCTTGATGCCGCCCCCCCCCCCCTTTTCTGGGAGGCCGATTAAATTGTGAAACCAGGGCATGTACCATCTGGTGTCCATTCATTATGGCACGGCCGTTATTTGGAATTTAGGCTTGATCAAGGAGCGGGGGCGGTGGTGGTTCAGGAAGGATTATGATTAAAAGGTCTGCCTGGCTTCTGCTTGCTGCCACAGGACGGAGCAGGTGGGACAGGCTGGATTCTGGGGGGAAATGTGTTTTCATGGGGTTGTGGGTCTCTGCTCATGTACAGAGAGTGTGCACAAAATCGCCAGACTGTAATAGACCTCCCTCCCTCCATCACTCTTGAGACGCGTCCATTGTTATGTGCAGTTTATTGATATTCAGTAAACTGGCTGTTATATTAATACAAGAAGGGATGATGTCAGGGATGAAATTTGAAGGAAAGTCAGAAGGGATGACATCAAGAGTGAGATTAGAAGGGAAAGTTTTGGAATGGAGCCCATTTTAAACAACGTCCAGAGGTGACAAATAAAGTGGTTTAAAAGAACATCTTGGGACATCATAACATACAAGGTTTATGCAGGACAAAAGGCCACGAGGAAGGCCCAGAGGAAGGTGGAAAGATAACGTCCGAGAAATATTACAATAACACCGGTAGAGTCCGCTAGAAGTGCCAGAGGAAGAACATTGTGTTTCCCTCAACATCTGATGGGGTAAAAGAGGAAGCAAAGAAGGCTGGAGGAAATTCTGGGGGAAGATGTTTGCGTTGTTCTCTGCCGATGTACAGAGAGTGTGCACAAAGATTTTATTTATTTATTTATTTATAGTCACATTTGTATATGCTGGCCACTCAGGCAGAACCCGACTCAGTGCGGCAAAGATGCTGGACTTTAATAGACCGATGGACCTACCTACCTCCATCGCTCTTGAAACGTGTCCCATTATATGCAATTTATTGATATGCAATACAGTATTCAACAAACTGTCATTATAGTAGTACAAGAAAGGATGACATCAGGAATGAGATTATAAGGAAAGTTCAAAGGGATGATATCAAGAATTAGATTAGAAGGAAAGTTAGAAGGGATGAAAGCAGGAATGAGGTTAGAAGGGAAAGTTTTGGAACTAGTAAAGTGGTTTAAGAGAATGTCTTGGGATAGTGTAGCTTATGAAGAAAGAGGAGAAGGGCAAAGAGCACGAGGCAGACCCGGAGGAAGGTGGAGAGACAACCTAAAAAAAAAGATTACAATAATGTCAGTGGAGGTCGCTAGAAGTGTCAGAGCAAGAACTTTGCATCTCCCTCAATGCCCGATTGGGTAAAAGAGGAAGCGAAAAAGGCTTGGGGGATTATGTTTAATGGGTTTCTGCCCATGTCCAGAGAGCGTGCGTAAAAACGCAGGACCATCGCCAATTGAGAGACCTCCCTTGTATCACTCTTGGGATGCCTCCCATTAGGATGGGAAAGATTCCCAACCTTCCTCTGAAAGCAGAACAAAAATTGAAGGCACCTGAAAACCTGAAAGTGGACCTAGACAAAACGTCCCCTACCTAGTGGCAGGGAGTTCCACGAGCTGTCAGGTGTGTAGGCACCCTACAAGCCAGGCACAAGTGCTGGCAAACTCCAGACTCTTAGCCATGGATAGCTTTGCTATCCTGAGCTTTGCCAAGCACCCTTCAAGTTGGTCACCATCACTTTGTCCAGTGGCGGTGAGGTCCAAAGTTCAACCAAAGAACACGTGAGGGATTTGGAGTCAACGCATCCTATTTTCGACCATTCCCAAGCTCGTCTGGAGTTAGGGAAGAACCACAAAGATGCCTAGGCCCGGAACAATTCGTTCTTGGAGGTTGAGCCACCTGGACCGAATTTTGCTTGGGTGACTCCACACTGACCGGCCTACCTTGGAGGGTTGTTGGTTGGAGAAAACAGAGAAGAAGATCCCTGTTTGGATGGGATAGCCGTGTCATTAGTAAAGGTAAAGATTTCCCTTGCTCAAAAGCCAGTCGTATCCAATTCTAGGGTTCAGTGCTCATCTCTGTTTCAAAGCCAAAGAGCCAGAGCTGTCTGCTACTGCGGACGGTTACCTGGTCATGTGGCAGGCACGACTAGACACCAGAGCACACGAAACGCTGTTTACCTTCCCACCGAAGTGGTCACTATTCACTTCAAAACAAATCACTTTCCCTTTAGGAAAGAACTGAAAACCTGGCTGGCAGGGCAGGTGTGGGACACCGATAATTAAGATTTTTCTCTCTCTTTTAATGGATGGGGTGAGTGGGTAAATTATTTCGAATTTTTAATGGGATTTCTAAGGGCTTTTAGTTAATTTGATGTTGCTTTTAATTGTTGTTAGCCACCCAGAGTCGTTGCTGTGTC
This sequence comes from Bradypodion pumilum, assembly GCA_035047305.1. NCBI lineage: Eukaryota > Metazoa > Chordata > Lepidosauria > Squamata > Chamaeleonidae > Bradypodion > Bradypodion pumilum. The sequence goes on along the minus strand of JAWDJD010000007.1, from coordinate 40,279,941 downwards.
TAGTCGTGCCTGCCATATGACCACGGAACCATTTGCTGAAGCAGACAGCGCTGGCTCTTTGGCTTTGAAACAGAGATGAGCACTGAACCCTAGTGTTGGATACAACTAGCTTTCGAACATGGGAAACCTTTACTAATGACACGGCTATCCCATCCAAAACAGGGCTCTTCTTCTCTCTGTTTTCTCCTTCCAACAACCATCCGAGGTTGGCCGGTCGGTGTTTACCTTCCCAGCGAAGTGGTCCCTATTCACTTCAAATCAAATCACTTTACTGTATTACGGTCAATGACTAGCAAGGTAGGCCAGTCGGTGCATCTGATTTAAAAAGAATAAAACGGCACAGATTGATACGGATGAGACAGCTGACATCTCTGAAATCATTAGGCACTTAATGTCATGTAAGAAACCCCGGGTGGTGCAGGGGTTAAAACTGCTGCCCTGCAGCCAAAGGTTGTGAACTTGATCCTGATCATGGCTCAGGGTTGACTTGGCTTTTTCCATCCTTCTTCCAAGGTCGGTTAAATGAATCCCCAGCATGTTAATGAAGGCAAAAATGCTCATTAACTGGTGAACCACCCAGATTGGGCACTAAGTGCAATGGGGGCAGGTATATAAGTGTGATAAAATCTTATAATTAGGGACTGTGAAGGTGGCTCAGTGGTTAAGAAGCTTGCTTCGTTTGCTGGAAGACCAGCAAGTCAGCAGTTCAGCACCCAGGTACTGCATGACGGAGTGAGCGCCCGTCTCTGTCCCAGCTCTTGGGGACATGAAAGGAGCCTCATGTGGGCGTTCCCTGAGCGGAGTTTCTTCCACAAAAAAAACCTTTCAACCCAGAATAATTTCTGACATGAAATTACCTGTATTATTCAGCAGTTTGATTCCCGAGTACTGCATGACGACGGAGTGTGTTCCCCTGTCTTTGTCCCAGCTCCTGCCAACCTAGCAGTTCAAAAGCAAGAAATTGCAAGTAGATAAATAGGGACCACTTCGGTGGGAAAGGTAAACAGTGTTCCGTGTGCTCCGGTGTCTAGTTATGCCTGCCACATGACCATGGAAACGTCTGCAGAAGCAGACTGTGCTGGCTCTTTGGCTTTGAAACAGAGGTAAGCACTGAACCCTAGAGTCGGATACGACTGGCTTTTGAGCAAGGGAAACCTTTACCTTTATCTTATTTTCTTATAATTTTGGAATTATTGTAACCTCCTGGCTTACAACTTTTCTGCACCACTTCCAGGTTTGCAACAGCCAATAATTTAAATTGAATTTTAGTTTTTACAGTGTAGCTACTACAATGGCATGGAGCCTTGTGTTTCATTGGTGTACAGAGGCGTGCAAATGTGGGTAGTTTGAGTCTCTGTGTCTTTGGAGGGAGGGTTAATTTGTCTTTTCGTGTCAGGGGCTACGGTGTCTCAGTGGCTGAGACACTCGCCTTGTTAGTTGGAAAGTCGGCACTTTGAGACCCAGGTACTGCCTGACGGAATGAGTGCCTGTCTCTGTCCAAGCTCCTGCCAATCTAGCAGATCGAAAGCAAGGCATTGCAAGTCGATAAACAGAGACCACTTTGGTGGGGAAAAGATCTTGGGGGCATGAAAGGAGTCTCATTCAGGCATTCCCCGAGCGGAGTTTCTCCAGCAGAAATCCTTTCAACCCAGAATAATTTCTGACATGAAATTATTATTATAACCTAGTATAGTGAAACCTCTACTTACATAAAAAGTCTGTAGGCTTTTATGCAAATCAGTTTTTTACTTAACTCAAAGCAAACACATAGGAAAAATGACTTTTTTACTTAACTCGAAGCAAACCAATAGGAAAATGATATTTATGTAAATTGAAGCAACCCCATAGGAAAAATGAATTTTTTTATGGAACTCTAAGCAAACCCATAGGAAATTGTGTTATGTAAATTGGGACATTTATGTAAATCAGGACATGGTTTTAGTGCAAAAATCATTATGTAAGTCGAATTTTATGTAACTCGAGGCATACGTAAGTCGGGGTTTTACTGTAGTTTGAAAGCAAGAAATTGCAAGTAGATAAATAGGGACCACTTGGGTGGGAAAAAGATCTTGGGGACATGAAAAGAGCCTCTTTTGGGCCTCCCCTGAGCAGAGTTTTTCCAGCAAAAATCCTTTCAACCCAGAATAATTTCTGACACGAAATTATTAATTATATTTGTCTTTTATGCAGTGGTGGCATCTGAGTTTGATGATGCAAAGTTTGTTCAATAGTGGCCTTTTGCTGATATTATCTGTGTGTGTGTGTGTGTGTGTGTGTGTGTATACACGTGTGCAAAAAAGGAATCCCTTACAAACCCCCTCCCTTTCCAGGGTCACTGGTGTGCAAATCACAAGTGCAAAACAAAACGGAAGTGTTTCCTCTTGCTGCCGCCGGGTGCAGAAAAACAGTGTCAGCCCCCGGGAAGGGGAAGGCAGGCCTCTTAAGCCGCTGCTGCTTGAGAACTAATCTGCATGGCCCTGATTTCCGCCATCATCCTCATCATCCTCATCCTCCCTCCCCTGCCCTCCCCGGCGGAGAACGCCAGAGCCCCTTCCTGCCTCCTGACGTCCGTCCGACCCTGAATATCACATCCCCGATGGCCTTTACGTAAGGAGCTTGCTGGACAACCCCCCCCCCCATGGGGTGGCTAGGATGATGGATAAGGGGGACAGGATGAGGGGGGGGGACCTACAACACTCTCCCCTGCTCATCGTGGGGCCTGCTTTGCAAAACCTTTTCCCCGGCCAAAGGTCTTTCGTGACTGACCCAATGCTGGTGGCCTTCCTGGGGGTCTCCGGTGAGGAAGCCATGGGGCATAGACTCTCTTCTTTGTGGGTGTATGTGTGGGGCAGGAGCAATCGTGCATGGTTTCACTGGGGTCACCGTGGGATTAGGAGGCTCAGGCTACGGGGTGGGGTGGGGGATGCAGCTTCTGAAACAGAGCCAAGAAGGTTTTGGGCTGGCTGGGGTCTCCTGGAAATGTCACGCTCCTGGGTCGTGTGTAGCTCTGTGGCTTCATATCTATCGATCAATTATATATAATTTAATTTGCATCGTAAATGCACACTTTATATACACAGAGACACTTTGATAATGAAGGAACGGCAGTAATTCTTCCGTGTCTAGGCTAGACAGGAAATTGCCAAAATGACGGCACCTTTTGGTGGAGTCCATTCTGTAGTTCCTTTGGCCTGAGAAAGATGAGCTGGCAAAATAAATGGATGGATGGATGGATGAATAAATGATTTTTTGGTGTCTAGGCCAGATGTGAAACTGCCAAAATGAAGGCACCTTTTTGGGTGAATTCATTTCCGCAGTTCCTTCCGCCTGACCTAGTGTGAGAAAGATTAGCCGGCAATGCAAGGGGGCTGTTATCAAGGTATTATGCCCGATTGTGGTTCGAAAAATACCACAATCTCCGAGGAGGCTCTTTCTGTGCAAACCCATAGCAGTAATGATATCACCAGGCATGATATCAAAAAAATTGGATGCTATTCTGAAACCAAACTACTTTATATACACAGAGACACTTTGATAGCAAAGCAATAATGGAAATGATGTCACAAAATTGGATGCGATTCTAAAACCAAACTGCTAAAATCAATCTACTAAAATCAAACTATATAGACGCAGACACTTTACAACCTTAGTAACAACGTTACTTGTACTTAGATATGCACACTTTTATAGCAAAACAAGAACAGTAATGATACAAGGAAATTGTGTGCTATTGTAACCACAAACTTTATAAAGAGGTTATATACAGTACATGCAAATATACACACTTTTATCACAGTAGCAATGTCACAAAATTGGAAGCAATTGTAAACACAAATTTTATTTTAAAATGTTATAGGCAACCACATATATGTTGGTCTACTTTGATTCCTCTAAAAAGACCCATTGGCAGTGCATATTTTCTGGACGGAGATTTTTTTTCTACTTGAATATTTCTCAATATTTCCCTCTCCCTTGCTGGTTATCTTTGGACAGACAGGATGCAAATATATGGAGGCCTAGTAGTCAAAAGCAAAAAATAAAATAAAAATGTAAGCAGATAAGCAGGTACCACTTGGCAGGGAAGGTGACGGCCTTCCGTGCGTGCCCACCAACCCAGCAGGTCTAAAACAAGATATTTACAAGTAGATAAACAGGTTCCGCTTTGTCTGGAAAGGTAACGGCATATCCATCCACTCCTGCCATCCCAGCAGTTCAAAAGCCAGAAATTTGCAAGTAGATGAGCAGGTCCCGTTTTGGCAGGCAAGGTTACAGCATTCCTAGCACTCCTACCACCCTAGCAGTTCGAAATTTGCAAGTAGATGAGCATTCATTGTACTCTGGTGCCTAGGGAGAGCTTTCAGTCCCCTTGTGGGCATCACTGCACAGCTGGGTTGTGTTGTGAGGTTCACAGCTTTTGAGCTCCACGGAGAACTTTCCTGAAATGGTCCTTGGAAGCCCCGGGAAAAATTTATCTTCCTGTTGTGTGAACGTTGTGTCTTTCTCTTCTTTTGCAGCTGCCGAAATAACAACCGGAAGAGTCTGATGGTGGGGACCCCGTCCCCTACCCTCTCCCGGCCTCTGTCTCCTCTTTCAGGGCCCACAGGTAGGATGGAGATCCAGATGTGCAGGGGAGGACACCCCTGGACCCATAACTTTTGCAAGGCAGAAGGAGATATCTGGGGGGCTTTTGCATGGGTTCAAGCTCAGCTGTTACGGGTTCGTGCAAAGCAAAGCAAAGTGCAATGCAAAGCGCAATGCAAAGCAAAGCAAAGCACAGAGCAAAGCACAGAGCAAAATGCAAAGCAAAGCAAAGTACAAAGCAAAGCGCAATGCAAAGCAAAGCCCAATGCAAAGCAAAATGCAAAGCATAGATAGATAGATAGATAGATAATGGTTGGTGGAGGGATGGAAAAGAAGGTAAACCTTTGTCACAGCAGGTTCTTCTGCACCTGATGAACTAACACATGTCCCTCTTTCCTTTCTGCTGCAGCCAGCAACAGCCCGGTCGATAGCCCTCGGACCTTCTCCACGGGCGCTTCGGCCAGCTTCCCGTTCTCCCGCAGGTGAGAGAGAGCCCAAAGTCTGGCTGACCTGGGCATGGGCACGCACAACCTGCCACACTTCACTTCCATTTCGGCTGCTTCCATTCGAAAGTGAAGCATTTACAGCTGGTCAAAGCTGTGTGTTTTAAAGACACCATTGAAGTTACGCCCTTTGGCCAGATCGGTAGCAGGGTTTCCTCAAGATAAACTTTATTATAGATTTCTTTAAAAATTCCCAAAGAGGAACAGATGTAAATCTTTTGCAAGAAGAGATAAAACTGTGGGTGGGTTTTTTTGAAGGGGGGGAGACATGATGATGGGTGGATTTTGGGCGACGTAGTCTAAAATAGCGACTTAGTGGTTAGTGGTTAAAGATGCTGACCTTGACAACTAGAAGGTTGGTAGATCTACAGTTCGAGACCTGAGTGATGCTGGATGGAGTGAGCATGCCGTCATCTGTCCCAGCTCCTGCCAACCTAGCAGTTCGAAATTGCAAGAAATTTGCAAGTAGATAAACAGGTGCTGCTTTGGTAGGAAAGGTAACAGAGTTCTGCATGTTCCTGCCAACCTAGCAATTTGATAAGCAAGAAAATTGCAAGTATTTAAACAGGTGCTGCTTTGGCGGGAAAGGTAACAGGGTTTCGCATGCTCCTGTCAACCTAGCAGTTCGAAAAGCAAGAAAATTGCAAGTAGATAAATAGGTACCATCTTGGTGGAAAAGGTAACAGTGTTCCATATGATGGAACTCTGGGGTTCGGTGTTCATCTCAGTTTACAGCCAAAGAACCAACACTGTCTGCATCTGCAGACATTTCCATGGTCACATGGCAGTCATGACTAGACACTGGAATGCTCTTACCTTTCCTGATTAAACAGTACCTGTTTATCTACTTGCAATTTTCTGGCAATTTTGAACTGGTACGTTGCTAGGAGCCAGGACAGACGACGAATGAACTCATTCGTGCGGCACTCGGGTCTTGAACTGCTAATAAGCTGACCTTCCAGTCGTCAAGTTCAGCCTCTTAACCATTAAGCCACAAGAGTCCTTGGGACATTCTTAGACATCCTTAAATGTCTTTTTTGAATTGCAATTGAATTGGATGTTGTGGGGTTTGTTGTCCTCAAGTCTTTTCTGCTATGCTGACGTCTCTTCTATTCCACGCTCTGCCTTTTCTTCCTTTTCTTTGGCTCTCTCTCTCTCCCTGTTGAACCTCGGCCTGTGATGTCTCAGCCATGCACCTCGAACTGACAGGTAATACCCACAAGGAGAGAAGGAGGCTGGTTATTTAGTTGAAAAGCAAGTTAGTTGCCCCTTGATTGTGCAAACTCCCCTGGAAATTCTGTTTCTCAAAGAAATGAGTAGCAAATCCTTTAATTAATAATTATAATTATAATGGAAGATAACTTGTAAAATAGTTCAATAGCTGAAAAGTTGGCTTATCTATCTAGCTATTATGTAATTGTCTTTTCTTTCTTTCTTTAATCTCTATCTCCCTTTCTTTCCTTCTTTCATCTCTATGTCCTTTTATTTATTTATTTCATCTCTATGTCCCTTTCTCCCTTTCTCTCCCTCTCTCTATCATGTAATAGTCTTTTCTATCTATCTATGTATCTCTCTCTCTAGTAAGTTTTTTATCTCTCTATCTAGTAATAGTGTGTGTGTGTGTGTGTGTATAGAAAGAGAGAGAGAGAGAGAGAGAGAGTAATATAGATACTTTATACATATATAAACATAGACATAAAATTTAGTTTATGTAGTTGTCAATGTTGCTACTGTATTTTGTTTTGACAATTAGTATGTTTATTTTAACATTGAAAAGTTTATTAAGAAATATAAAAGGGAGTTCAAAAAGGGAGAAAAAGCATTTCAAAAGGCCAAAGTTAAAACATTCAGTGTGATGTTTGCATTGTGCATTTCTGCCAACCCAGAACCAGATAAGTCAGCCAGAATGTTGTGAGTTCAATCCTGACGGGGAAATCAAGGGAAGCCTCTCTTGCCTTCAGTGCCAATGTTTTCTCTTCTCTTTTCAGGGTTGATGGCAGAAGGTGGTCACTGGCTTCGCTGCCCTCCTCCGGTTATGGCACCAACACGCCCAGCTCCACCGTATCGGTACCTGTCAGCTCCGTTCTTTCAAACTTGGCGGTGGGGTTCTAAAAGTTAGGGGTGATGAGAGTTTTCTGGTTTTCAATCTGGGCTGGTTTGGTTGGTGTTGAGACTTTTAATTCGATCATTTCACCAAGCGCACACTGGGTTCTTTTTTTAAAAAAATTATAATCTGTTGCTTTCCCGTTATCCTTTTTTAAAATGGATTAAAGCTGCAAGACGCCTTGGGTCCTTTGATGGGGGAAGCAATGTTTTAATTAATGGATGGGTGGGTGGGTGGATGAATTGATTGATTGATTGATTGATTGATTAAGTGGATTCTTTTTTAAAATAAATTTTATTTATTGAAATTTGAAACATAACATAAACAAAGGAAAACAAAATAAAAAGAAAGAAAACATAAAATATCAATAATAAAAATTTCAAATACATCAGGCTGCGTATCTAGGCTTATATATAAGAATCAACACTTTTCATTGTTCACAATAATTCTCATTTTTAACATCTTTTCTAAATAATTACCCAATGTATTATCTATATTTTCTTAGTGCTATTTACAGTGTCCAAGAATTTACTATATGTTTATTGTACTGTTATCTTATTTCCCCCAAAATTCTACAGGACTGCAGCAGCTTAGTGGTTAAGACACTGAACTTGAATGACCGGCAGGTCAGCAAGTCAGCAGTTCAAGACCCGAGTCCTGCATGACAGAGTGAGCTTCCATCTCTGTCTAAGCTCCTGCCCAATCTAGCTGTTTGAGATTGTAAGAAATTTGCAAGTAGATAAATAGGAAGGAAAGGTTACAGTGTTCCATGTCTAGTTGTGCCTGCCACATGACCACAGAAACGTCTGCAGACACAGACAGTGCTGGCTCTTCGGCTATAAACAGAGATGAGCACTGAACCCTAGAATCAGATACAATTGGTTTTCAAGCAAGGGCGACCCTTGACCTTGATCTACTTCCTCTCTCCTTCTTCCTCCTCTCTAGTCCTCCTCCTCTTCCTCCCAGGAGCGTCTCCATCAACTGCCCTACCAACCCACCCCAGACGAACTCCACTTCCTTTCCAAGCATTTCCGCAGCACGGAGAGCGTGGCCGCAGAGGACGGGCGGCGCTCGCCATACTTCCGGCCCCGGTCACGGAGCTTGAGGTAGGGCTGAGTTTGAACCCCATTTCCACTTGAGGCAGTGAGCCATATTGCCAAGGGTGGGTCGCTGTACCTAGCAAGGTTTGTGCCAGGGAGGGCCCCTTGGGTTCTGTGAGGCCATTCAGTCCATCCCCCTGCTGAATCATGTCCCCTGGTGGCATGCATGTTCCAGCAGCAGCTGGGCATGTCTGGGCAAGTCAGTGAACTGACATCAGAAATAGGTATCCATTCTAAGGCAAGATGGACCAAGGACTCGTCCCTTGTGCAAAACTATCTTATTGGATAGAACAGCTAGGCCACAGTGAGTCTGTTTTGAGCTAAAGATGAGTAGACCCAGTTGTGCTAATAAACCGGACAAATTTGGCTACCTTTGTGGCAAATATGCCCTACATGATCAACGCAAGAACCTAAACAAGAGGATGAGATTTGCTAACTTAAGATCCTGACATCCTAGGCAGAATTGGACATCAGATTTGGATTCAGTGCACTTGAGTTAGTATAGGACACATGGAGTAGACCAAGTAGCAGAAATATTTATTTTTTTGTGATGCAGTGGAATCATAGAATGACTAAGTTGGAGAAGGGGTCCCATGAGGCCATCTAGTCCAACCCCCTGCTCAATGCAGGAATCTGAATCAAAGCATATATAGAATCATAGAGGGTCAGGTTCAGCAGCCACAAGAACCATTGTTAGTTCACGACCAGTTTGGTTTTCAGCATTGCTGACTTTCCCCAATTTTGAGGTCACTCTGAGCTGATGCTCTAGATCAGTGTTTCTCAATGTGGGACCCAGGCCCCACAGGGGGACTTCACTTCCCAGAAGCCTCAGTCAGTCCATTGGCAGATCAGAGCTTTGGGGAATTGACTGAGGCTTCTGGAAATTGAAGTCCAAAAACCAAAGGTTGGGGGAAACTGATCTACAATGTAATGTTGAGAAGGAAGAGGTTGTGTCCAAGAGATTCATTTTGTGAGCAGACATGAGAGTCCTTCCTTTGTTCCGAGAGGTACCCAGAGACCATGGATAAGAATTGTGGTTGTTGATTTAAAGCAGGGGTTCCCAATGTGGGGCCCAGGCTCCACCGGTGGACTTCAATTCTCAGAAGCCTCAGTCAGTCCATTGGCTGATCAGTGCTTTGGAGAATTGACTTCAGCTTCTGGGAATTGAATTCCAAGAATCAAAGGTTGAGAAACACTGATCTTTGTACAATGTAATGTTGAGAAGGAAGAGGTTGTTTCCAGGAGACTCATTTCATGAGCAGACATGATGAAAGCCCTTCTTTTGTTCTGAGAGTTAGGCTGTGGATGAGAATTGCTGTTCATTTAGAGCAGTGGTACTAAACCTGGGGCCCAGGTCTCACAAGGGGACTTAAGTTCCCAGAAGCCACAGTCAATCCATTGACTGATCAATGCTTTAGGGAAATAGCTTTGGCTTCTGGGAATTGAAGTCCAAAGACCAAAGGTTGTGAAATACTGCTCTAGATGTTTGAGCAATCTTTTCTTTTTGCAGCCCCGGGCGGACGGGCGGGACCTTCGATAATGAGATTGTGATGATGAACCATGTGTACAAGGAGCGTTTCCCAAAGGTGAGAAAGAACCGGGGACTTAGAGGAGAAGGGAATATTTTAAAGCTGCAAGCCCACATTGTCGTCTTATGCCTCTAACCACCATGTCGGAGGCTGCGGTGGCTTGGTGGTTAAGAAGCTCGCCTTGTTAGCTGGAAAGCTGGCAAGTGGGCACTTTGAGACCTGGGTACTGCATGATAGTTTGAGCACCCATCTCTGTCCCAGCTCCTGCCAACCTAGCAAGAAATTGCAAGTAGATAAATAAGGTGCGGAAAAAAGATCTGGGGACACACGAAAGGAGCCTCATTTGGGCGTCCTCTGAGCGGAATTTCTCCAGCAAAAATCCTTTCAACCCAGAATAATTTCTGACATGAAAATTATTATTACTAATGGGTGAACAACAAAGCTTTATTAGAGGGTTCTCTAAGCAAAACATAACAGAGGCAGAACAAGAAACAAGAATGCAAACAAACAATGCATACCTAGCATGGATTCCTTCTGTCCCTTTTTTAGTGACCTGGGAGCCAAGCACTAGAAATGAAGCTTTAGTACAGGGGTTCCTAAACTTTTCAATCCGGGGGCCGAGTCACGCTCTATCAGTCATCTTTGAGGGCTGGATGGCCATTTTGTCCTGCATGCATGATGGGGGTGGTGGTGGCCATTTTGTCCCAACAGCTTCAAAGGGGCAGTCATTTTGTTTCTCAAATGCCCTTGGAGGGGTGGTGGGGCACATGAAAAGGAACTGTGGTCCAGATCCAGCCCACGGGTCTCAGGTTGGGAACCCCTGCTTTAGTAGAAGCCCACCTTCCCTCCTGTGTCTCTTGATCCTCCCTATCATGCACTGTTGTCCTGCACAGGCCACGGCGCAGATGGAAGGGCGCCTGGCGGAGACCATCGCCACCTTCTCGCCAGACACCACCCTCCCTTTGGCTGACGGTGTCCTTGGCTTCATCCACCACCAGATCATTGAGCTGGCCCGCGACTGCCTGGCCAAGTCCCAGGGGGCGCTGGTCACCTCCCGCTACTTCATGGAGCTACAGGAGAAGCTGGAGAAGATGCTGAGAGACGTGGGTACCACCTTCCTCCGCTAGACCTTCCACCCAATCCCAACCCTAAAATGGCTGCAACTTCACTTCTATATATTTTTAATTTTAATTTTTATTAAATTTTTATACATTTTCCATTTGGGAAATTCCCCGCTCTGGGCCGTGTACATACAAATATGAAAATAACATAATAAAACACACAACAAATTAAAAACTAAACCAACCCCAAAAATACATCGTAAATTAAATTACTGTAACTGGTTATTTTTGGACTTCAATTGCCAGAAGCCTCAGTCAATTTCTCAAAGCAGTGAGCAGCTAATGGACTGTCTGAGGCTTCTGGGAATTGAAAGTCCCCCTGTGGGGCCTGGGCCCATGTTGGGAATCACTGGATTAGATTTTTGCCTCATATAAACGCTGAGTACCCTCTCTGGGCCGTTCACAATTTAATTAACAATTTTTGCCCTCGTTAATATGCTGGGGATTCTTCAACTGGCCTTGGACGAAGGATGGAACAAGTTGAGTCAACTTTGGGCCTTGGCTGGGATCAAACTCACAGCATTCAGGCTGACTTATCTACTGTCCCGTAGCGCTTATTAGTGCATGCTCTGGGCTGTTCACAATTTAATTATCATTTTTGCCCTTGTTAATATGCTGGGAACTCTTTTGACTGATCTTGGAAGAAGGATGGAACATGTTGAGTCAACCTTGGGCCCTGGTCAGGATCAAACTCACAGCATTCTGGCTGACTTATCTACCGCCCCATCATGCTTATTAGTGCACTCTATGGGCGGTTCACAAGTTAATTAGCATTTTTGGTCCCTGTTCACATGCTAAAGACTCAATTGACCAACCTGAGAAGGAGGAAAGAGGTTGACTCAACCTTGAGCCCTGGTCAGGATCAAACCCACAACCTGCTGGGGTCCTCAAGTGATGCTGTCTCGTGTGCCATTTTTCCGTCAGGCTCAGGAGCGCTCGGAGAGCGAAGAACTGCGGTTTGTGGAGCAACTGGTGCGGAAAATCCTCTTCATCATTTCCCGGCCTGCCCGGCTGCTGGAGTGTTTGGTAAGGAGGCTGGAGGTTGACCTGCATGGGTCAGGGTGAACCCCACACTTTTGTCTAGGGAGGGTCCGGGATCTTGGCTCTGGTCTCACGATCCAAGAAGGAGAGTGAGAGGCAGGGGTTTTGATACAGCTCGCTCCATAAGGACGGTGGTGGCTTAGGGGTTATAAGATGCTGAACGTGATGGCTGGAAGGTCAGCAGGTCAGCAGTTCGAGACCTGAGTGCCACAGGATAGAGTGAGCTCCTGTCTCTGTCCCAGCTCCTGCCAACCTAGCAGATGAAAAGCAAGAAATTTGCAAGCAGATAAAGAGGTACCGCTTTAGCAGGAAAGGTAACAGCGTTCTGTGCATTTTTTGGCATCTAGTTGTGCCTGCTACATGACCATAGCGCTGCCAAAGATTTCTCCTTCTTCTTTGATTCGGATTCCGGCAATAATAGAGGGACAGACATAGATAGATACTGTAGATAGATAGATAGATGATTGGATTGAAGGGTAGATGGATGAATGGACACATAGATAGATACAGTGGTACTGAATTTAATAGCTGGGAAGTTTCATATTGTAAAACATTCTTAAACCTAAATTCGCATTCAATTGCACAGGGGTGGTGCTATAAACCTCCCAGGCACAATGCATCCTGGGGAAACTTGCTTCATACTGTGAAAAAATTCATAAACCGAGGCATTATTTTAATAGATTTTCATTTGTAAACTGAAAATTAGGTTAGCCGAGGCATTCGTAAACCGAGATACCACTGTAGCTAGAAAGAAAGAAAGAATAATATTAAGCAGAAAGAGAGATGTATTGCATCAATCTAAGCTTCTAGTCCTCAAGAGTTACACAGGTCGATTTGGCCGACCTTCAAAAGGCTGAGACTTCCCTAACCCTTTCCCTGCCACCCTGTCTGCAGGAGTTTGATCCAGAGGAATTTTACCATCTCCTGGAAGCGGCTGAAGGCCAAGCCAAGGAAGGGGAAGGGGTCAAGACCGACATCCCCCGCTACATTATCCGCCAACTTGGACTGGCCAAGAACCCTTTGGAGGGTAAGGAGAGCTGCCAGGAGGTGACCCAGAATTCTGGGTGTGGGTGTTTCCAAATTTGGGGCCTGCATGTCTGTCTGTCTAGCATCAATGTAATTTTATCTACCTACCTACCTACCTACCTACCTACCTATCTATCTATCTATCTATCTATCTATCTGTCTGTCTGTCTCTCTGTCTGTCTGTCTGTCTGTCTGTCTGTCTGTCTGTCTAGTGTTAATCTCTCTACCTAATTACCTACCTAGTATTAATGTAATTTTATATACCTACTTACATATCTGAGCAGAGTTGCTCCAGCAAAAAATCCTTTCAACCCAGAATAATTTCTGACATGAAATTATTATTATTATTATTATTATTATTATTATTATTATTATTATTATTATTATTATTATTATTATTATTATTATTATTATTATTATTATTATTATTATTATTATTATTATTATTATTATTATTATTATTATTATTATTATTATTATTATTATTATTATTATTATTATTATTATTATTATTATTATTATTATTATCTATTCATGCATTATCTATCTATCGGTTCCTGATCACTCACATCTTTGATTTCTCATTCTTTTGCTTTCTCTAGAAATTGAGCAACTAGATCAGGTTGGCTGTAGTTCTGTTGCTGGACCAGAGCAGGCAGAGGACGTCCCCGAGGTACGATTTCCTTCCATCCCATATTTTCCATCCCTTCTGTTGTACAAGATGCTGGGAGATAACAGACAGACCAATTCCCAGGTTGAGTTTTCATTCCGCTTTCATTTTGTGTCTGGGGTCCCACACTTCGTTTCTGAATTAAAACTGCAAATAAATAAGGACTCTTGTGTGGCTTAGTGGTTAAGACGCTGAACTTGATGACGGGAAGGTTGGCAGTTCGAGACCTGGGTGCTGCATGACAGGATGAGCTCCTGTCGTCTGTCCCAGCTCTTACCATCCTAGCAATTCAAAAGCAAGAAATTTGCAAATAGATAAATAGGGACCATCCATGGTAGGAAAGGTAGTCATTACTTCCACACGTTCACAGACTCAAACAGGCTCTTTGGTTGTAAACGGAGATGAGCACTGAACCCTAGAGTTGGATACAACTGGCTTTTGAGCAAGGGCGACCTTGACATCTATCTATCTATCTATCTATCTATCTATCTATCTATCTATCTATCTATCTATCTATGCCTCTTTCTCTCTCTATCTGTTTATAGTAGATAAAAGTAAAGATTGTGTGTTCTGATAAAATAAGAAAAAATACAGAGATGTTTGTATGGAGTAGCTGAGGGATTCTCAACCTGCGGTCTGTGGGCCGGATGCAGCCCGTGGCACCATTTCATGTGGTCCCCCACCGACTCCACCACACCAGAAAGTGCCATGTGGTGGAGGAAGGGCAAAATGGCCATATGGCCTGTGAACCAGTCTGAGGGAGCATGACCCGGCCCCCGGCTTGAAAAGGTTGAGACCTCCTGGAGCAGCTGCTCTCCGTGGCTGGTCAAATGGAAAGGGGTGTCAATGTATTCTTCCTTTCTTCCTCCCAGGCTTCAACCCCCATTGCTCGGAGGAAACCCCGTGAGAGCGATTTCGAAACCATCAAGCTGATCAGCAACGGAGCGTATGGGTGAGCGGGGTTCAACTTTCTGCCTCAGCTTCGAGCGCGGAGCAGAGAGTTTGCTGTTGCAGAATTTTAAAAGATCAGAAACGCATGATTTATGCATTGGATATGCGAAGATAGACAGATTTATCCATTGGCCCGGGGAGAAGATCTAAACCAGGGATTCCCAACTGGCCTATGGCACCATTTCATGCCCCCCCTCCACAGGAGGGCTTCAATTCCCAGAAGCCTCAGTCAGTCCATTGGCTGATCACAGCTTTTGGTAATTGACTTAGAGTTCTGAGAATTGAAGTCCAAAACCCAAAGGTCAAGAAACACAGATCTTTCTACAATGTCATGTTGGGAAGGAAGAGGTTGTGTCCAGGAGACTCATTTCATGAGCAGACATGAAAGTCCTTCCTTTGTCCTGAGAGGTAGTCAGAGGCTGTGGGTGAGAATTGTGGTTGTCGATTAGAGCAGTGGTTCCCAACATGGGGCCCAGACCCCACCAGTGGACTCCAATTCCCAGAAGCCTCAGTCAGTCCATTGGCTGATCAGTTCTTTGGGGGATCGACTTAGCCAATGATATTTTTGCTTCCAGAGCCGTCTACCTGGTCCGGCACAAAGAGAGCCGCCAGCGCTTTGCCATCAAGAAGATCAACAAGCAGAACTTGGTCCTGCGGAACCAGATCCAGCAGGTCTTTGTGGAGCGCGACATCCTCACCTTCGCTGAGAACCCCTTCGTGGTGGGCATGTTCTGCTCCTTCGATACCCGGCGCCACCTCTGTATGGTCATGGAGTACGTGGAAGGTGAGACACGGGGGCCCTGATGTGGCAGGCCCTGGACCCCCTGACCTGGTGGATTTGGGACAGAGTTTTGGGGCAAGAGGCTATGGTTTTCCCATTTGGCTTCTGACAGGTATCAAAACCTGGGGAAGGCCATGGCCATCTGTCATTGCTTGTAGCCTGAGCCGGCTTGGATGATTCTTCTTCTTCTTCTTCTTCTTCTCCTCCTCCCCCTCCTCCATCCAAGTATATTTCCAAAACCCATTTCCAAAGCTCTTCTAGGACACATTTCTATTTTCAAAGACAATATTTGATTTATCTCCTCACCTTTCACCTTTGTTTACAATGTTACATTCGCACCATAAATGAAAACATCTCCCATTATTTTCCTTACATCTCCTTCTCCCTCTTCTGCTTCTTCTCCTGGATCTGGCCCCCCAAAGTGCTTGGCATTCTCTGCCCCTCCCCACACTAGTGTGGGACATCGACCTGCCACCCATTGCTGGACAATGCTCAGCACCAAGGCTGGCCATGAAGAGACTGTCTGACTTCACCCATGTTCTCTTTTGTAGGGGGTGATTGTGCTACACTGCTGAAGAACATGGGACCACTGCCGGTCGACATGGCCCGGATGTACTTTGCTGAGACTCTCCTGGCACTGGAGTACCTCCACAATTACGGCATTGTCCACCGGGACCTCAAGCCAGACAAGTAAGGATTGAGAGGAAGACGGGGTGGTGGCTTGCATGTGGCTTAGTGGTAAAGACGCTGAACTTGGCGACCAGAAAGTCAGCAGGCCAGCAGTTCGAGGCCCGAGTGCTGCATGAAGAAGTCAACGCCTGTAATCTGTCCCAGATCCTGCCAACTTTAGCAGTTTGAAAGCAAGAAATTTACACGTAATGATAATGATAATGATACTTTTGTGTCAGAATTATTGCTGGAGAAATTCCACTTGGGGGACGCCCGAGAGAAGCTCCTTTCATGTCCCCAAAGAGCAGGGACAGAGACAGGCAATCAATCCGTCATGCAGCACCTGGGTCTCGAACTGTCAACTTACCAGCCTTCCAACTAACAAGGTGAGCTTCTTAACCACCGAGCCACTGCAGCCTCTATTTACAAGTTGATAAACAGGTACTGTTTCGGCAGGAAAGGTAACAGCATTCCTTGCGCTCCTGCCAACCCGGCAGTTTGAGAGCAAGAAATTTGTAAGTAGATAAACAGGTATTGTTTCACCAGGAAAGGTAGCAGTGTTCCGGTATCTAGTCATGTCTGCCATATGACCACTGAAAGGTCTTCAGGCAACATAAATCATGTCAAAGAGTGCAAACAGAAAGACAAGTATGGCCAGTATTGACCAAATATATAGCCAAAGGCCAAGTTTTCCTTTGCTCGAAGACCAGTCGTATTTGACTCAAGAGCTCGGTGCTCATCTCTGTTTATAGCCAAAGAGCCAGCACCATCTGTGTCTGTAGACGTTTCCGTGGCTATGTGGCAGGAAAGGTAACAGCATTCCGGTGTCTATTTACTTGCAAATTTCTTGCTATTTCGAACGGCTAGGTTGGCAGGAACCAGGACAGATGACGGGGTGCTCACTCCGTCGCACGGCACTTGGGTCTCGAATGGCTGACCTGCCGATCTTCCAGTCTTCAAGTTCAGCGCCTTAACCACTAAGTCACTGCAGTGCCGACCCTATCAACGTGTCTACATTATAAATACATCATGGCAACCTCTTTGAGTTTTGGAATATTTTAACAAGGGCCCTTCCTAATACTCTCTCTGGTTCCTTCCCAAAGTTTGCTCATCACCTCTATGGGCCACATCAAGCTGACTGATTTCGGCCTCTCCCGGATCGGCTTGATGAACATGACCACCAACCTCTACGAGGGCCACATCGAGAAAGACACGCGGGAGTTCATGGATAAGCAGGTGAGGCCAGGCCTTCCTGACCCACCCGGCTGTCTGGTCCTGGTGCGTCACGGGTGGGAGACTCTGTTCTTTGCAAGGAGGGAGATGGTGGGTACCCAAACTATGTTCACTCTCAGGTCCTCCTTCTGGGAGCTGAGCTGGTGGCTTCCAACCTTGGAATGCCAGATGTTTGTTGGTTTTTCTTCTTCTTCTTCTTCCTCCGCCTCCTCCTCCTCTTTCTTCTTCTCCCCCTTCATTTCTTCCTTTCCTACACCTCCTTCTCCTCCTCCTCCTCCTTCCTCCTCCTCTAATTTCTCCTCCTCCTCCTCTACTTTCTCCTCCTCCTCTTTCTCCTCCTTCATTTTCTCCTTTTCCCCTTCCTTCCTTATTTTTTCACTTCTCTTCCTTCTCCTCTTCCTTTTTCTTCTCTACTTTCTCCTTGTCCTTCTTTTCCTCCTCCTTCTCCCTTTTCGTCTCTCTACATC
This sequence comes from Bradypodion pumilum, assembly GCA_035047305.1. Classification (NCBI taxonomy): domain Eukaryota; kingdom Metazoa; phylum Chordata; class Lepidosauria; order Squamata; family Chamaeleonidae; genus Bradypodion; species Bradypodion pumilum. Next base: position 40,262,165 of record JAWDJD010000007.1, on the reverse strand, counting down.
AGGGGTTCTCAACCTAAGGCCTGCGGGCCAGATCCAGCCCACAGCACCATTTCATATGCCTCCCACCCTTCCAAGGGCATTCAAGAAAAAAATGGCCATCCTTTGAAGCTCTTGGGACGAAATGGTTGCCCCCATCATGCAGGCAGGGCAAAATGGCCATCTGGCCCTCAAATCTGACTGATCCAGCCCCCAGCTTGAAAAATTTGGGAACCCCTAGCCTAGGTGATCAACCTGACTGACTAATTCAGGAGTTCTCAACCTTTTTTTAAAAAAAAAATTTATTGAATTTTTCAAAGACATACAAAAAAGAAAAGAAAACAATGACTAACAATACAATACATAAACAGATCCATAGTATCATCTTAACAAACATTACTGAATGTTAGCACATAACAATATCTAGACTCATTAATTACTATATAACCACAAAATATTAAGAAAAAAACCATTGTTTCAAAATCCAAAATAATAAGAACTTTCTGTGCTACCATTAATCTTTAGATAAATAATAAACACCCTGTGAATATATACAATGCCCGGAGAGTTTATTTGCTGCTCAACTCCAGAAACTTCTTTGAGATGGTACTGGTCCTGAACTATCATTTGCCGTACAAGAATGGTCCACAAATGGTTTCCATATATTCCAAAATCTATTCTCTTTTAAGTTATCCCTTTTCACTTTAATCTCCCATGTCAGTTTATCATTCAGTGCTAAACTCCACATTTCTTTATACCACTCTCCAATCTGTATTTCTATGTCATTTTTCCAGTTTCTAGCTATACATTGTCTACCCGTTGTCAATACAATTTCCAATAATTCCTTTTCATCTTTGTTTAAACCCAAACCTTCCACATTCGTTAAAAGAATGATACTTGACACCAGCTTAACACTTCTACCCATTATTTCACCAAACTCAGCTTCTATTCTCCCCCAGAAATCCCTTATTTTTTTACAACTCCACCACATATGTTCGTATATTCCATCAAATTCTCTACATCTCCAACATAACTTACCTGTTCTCAACCTTTTTAAGCCGGGGGCCAGGTCACGCTCCCTCACACAGCTTCAGGGGCTGGATGGCTATTTTGCCCTTCGTCTATCACATGGCACTTCCTAGTGTGGTGGAGGCGGGGCGGGGGGGCTAATGAAATGGTGCTGTGGGCCGCATCCAGCACATGGGCTACAGGTTGAGAATCCCTGGACTAATTTATAGCTAAAGGAACAACACCCTGAAAGACCACCTTGAATAAGAGAGTTTTTAATTGCTTTTTAAAAAATGGCCAGTGATGGGGTCTTCTTCTCTTCCTCCTCCTCCTCCTCCTCCTCCTGTTATTGCTCTGGCACTTCTAGCAGCCTCTACCAATGTTATTTGATGTTCCTTTGATTCTCCCTCCAGGTCTGTGGCACGCCGGAGTACATCGCGCCGGAGGTCATCTTGAACCAGGGCTATGGCAAGCCGGTGGACTGGTGGGCTATGGGCATTATCCTCTATGAGTTCCTGGTGGGCTGCGTCCCCTTCTTTGGCGACACCCCGGAAGAGCTCTTTGGGCAGGTCATCAGTGGTGAGTTTGTTTCTCAAATGCCCTGGAGGGGTGGGGCCACATGAAATGGTGCCGTGGCCGGGATACGGCCCATGGGTGTTAGGTTGGGAATTCCTGCTCTAGATGTTTGATCAACGTTTTCTTTTTGCAGCCCTGGGTAGACGGGCAGGACCTTTGATAATGAGATTGTGATGATGAACCATGTGTACAAGGAGCATTTCTCAATCTGGCCCGTGGGTCAGATCTGGCCCACAGGCCTTAGGTTGAGAACCCATGCTCTAGGGATTAGGTGACAGGGATGCTTCCTGGCCCTTCTGATGTACAGAGAGCTCCAACATCTCGGGGGCTGAGTCCCCTTTCTTTTATAACTTCAGCCAAAGTGCTGTCTCATTCTTCTTTGGCTCTACACTGTCCTCGTTCAGAGGTTGTTGAAAACCAACAAGGGCGATCTGGCCTTTGTGAATTTGGGCTTTGTTTTGCCAAGCAGACTGGCTAAGCCTGATGGGCTTCAGGTTTTACTTTTTAGGATCTCAAAGACAATAATCACTATGGAGCTGAAGAAACGGAGCTTTATTAGGCAGTTCTCTAAGCAAAACATAACAGAGGCAGAGCAAGAAACAAAAACAAGAACACACGCAAAGCAATGCATACCTATAATGGTTTCCCTCTGTCACTTGAGATCAGGGTTAGGTGGCGGGGATGCTTCCTGGCACTTCTGATGTACAGAGAGATCCAAAGTCTGGGGGACTACATCCCCCTTCTTTCATACCTGCAGCCAAAGTGCTGCAGGTATACAAGTACTCTGTCTTCTTTGTTCCAGATGAAATCATGTGGCCCGAAGGGGAGGAGGCCCTTCCCGGCGATGCCCAAGACCTGATCACACAACTCCTCCGGCACTGTCCACTGGAGCGGCTGGGCACAGGTAATGAATGCGCCAGGGTGGGAACGCAGGGCTACCACCTGAGCAGTGGAGCTCACCTGAGTCCAGGTGTGCTCAGAGCTGTGATCTCCCTCTCCCGTTCTCAGGAGGTGCCCATGAAGTGAAGCAGCACCGCTTCTTCCACAACCTGGACTGGACCGGGCTCCTCCGGCAGAAAGCCGAATTCATCCCCCAGTTGGAGGCAGAAGACGACACCAGCTATTTTGACAGTAAGACAATAAATACACACTAGTCGAAGAAACAAAGCTTTATTAGTTCGCTAAGCAAAACATAACTAGGCAAGAACAAGAACACAAGCAAGCAATGCATACCAAGAATAGATTCCTTCTGTTCCTTCTCTTTGGCTCTATGCTCCTCATTCAGAGGATATGCGAATGCAACAATGGCGATCTGGCCTGGGTGATTAAATCAAATCAAGATTTGATTTGATTCTCGCCCAGGTGAATTTTGTCTTTGTCTTGCCAAGCAGGCTAGCTAAGCCTGATGGGCTTCAGGTTCTTTTAGGCCGGTTTCAGAGACAGTCAGCACTTAGTGGTTGAAGAAACAAAGCTTTACTAGGCAGTTGGCTAAGTAAAACATAACTAAGCAAGAACAAGAACACAAGTAAGCAATGCGTACCAAGCACGGATTCACTCTGTTTCTTCTCATTGGCTCTATGCTCCTCGTTTGGAAGATGCTGAAACCCAGTTGGCTATCTGGCCTCGGTGAATTTGGGTCCCAGAGACAATACACATTCAGTAGTTCAGGGGTGCCCAAACTTTTTGGGCCATGGGCCGGTCACGTGGTTCAGTGGGACAGTTTCGTGGTTTCTCCCACCGGAAGTGGCCGTAAAACTCGCCTTGCAATCTGTTTTGCAACAGGATGAGATAGATTTTTAGGTTGCCATTTTCTCTGCTTAAACCAGGGGTGCCCATGGGCTGGATCCAGCCCCCAACACTAATTCATCTGGCCCGTGTCACCCTTGCTGCTCCTGGAAGTGGAAGTAAAACACGCCCATATGGATGCATTTTACTTTCATGAATTGGTCTTGGGAGCCGGACCCGGACCACAGGCTGTAGTTTGAACATCCCTGCAGTAGTTGGACGAATTTTACATATTGCATGGAGAAAATTGAGCTTCGCCATAACGTTCTCTCCCACTGTTCCTTTCCAGCTCGCTCTGAGCGTTACCGGCACTTGGGTTCAGAAGACGAAGAAACCAACGACGAGGAGTCATGCCTGGAAATACGACAGTTCTCTTCCTGCTCTCACCGGTTCAGCAAGGTTTGTGGGGTGGCCGGGGAAATCTGGTTGGGGTGGGGGAGAATGTCTGCTGTTGAGCTGCCAGGGGGTGGCGGTGGATAGAGTGACAAACCGGGTGGCATGGATTCACACACCCGCCCCCCTCTGTCATGAAAGTTGACTGGTAAAAATCCCTCCTTAAATATCTCATTCAACCTTTAAAAATCCATATTAGAGCTGATGACACATAACTAACTCATTGTGGTTGAGAGTATTTGATGGTATGGGCAGTGGGGGCTTAGTGGCTTGAGGACTGGAACATTTGGAAGGTCAGCAATTTGAGACCTGAGTGCCGCGTGACGGAGTGAGCTCCAGTTGTCTGCTTTCCCAGCTCCTGCCAACCACACAGTTCAAAAGCCAAGAAATTTGCAAGTAGATAAACAGGTACGACTTGGGGTGGAAAATACTCTGCCATCTAGTCCTGCCTGCCACATGACCACGGAAAGGTCTGCAGCCAGCACTGGCTCTTGGCCTGTCAATGGAGTTGAGCGTTTCCCAACCTTTTGGTCTTTGGACTTCAATTCCCAGAAGCCTCAGTCAATTTGCCAAAGCACTGATCAGCCAATGGACTGGACTGAGGCCTCTGGGAATTGAAGTCCACTGGTGTTCAGTGGAACATAGTTTGGGAAACGCTGCCTTAGAGTCATACACAACTGGCTTTCGAGGAAAGTAGACCTTGACCTTTATTTGATGGTAAAGGTAAAGGTGGCTCTTGCTCGAAAGCCAGTTGTATCCAACTCTAGGGTTCGGTGCTCATCTCTGTTTTATAGCCAAAGAGCCAGCACTATCTGCATCTGCAGACATTTTCGTGGACACGTGGCAGGCATGCCTCAACAGAGTGCACAGAACGCTGCTTACCTTCCTACCGAAGTGGTCCCTATTCATCTACTTGCAATTTCTTGCAATTTCGAACTGCTAGGTTGGCAGGAGCTAGGGCAGAGGACGGGAGCTCACTCTGTCATGCAGTACTTAGGAGCCGAACCCTGACCTTCCAGTCTTCGAGTTCAACTTCTTAACCACTTAAGCCACCACAGCTTAAATTTGTTAATTACTAACTAACAAAAAAAATTAAAAACAGGTAATACAGGTTGAAACTTTATCTCAAATGTCTGCATTAAGTCTGTCTAAATTTTATCTGGGCCAGGTATGTATGCATCCATTGGTTTAACAAAATTTAGCATTAAATATGTAACTAAAAGTTTTCCTTCAAATTTCTGCAGATCTTTAACCTCACTGTGCAGAATCTAGCCACCCGCACTGTGACTATATTCCACTCAGCTATAACCAGAAATTATAGCTAGTCCATCTCTGAACGACCAGGAAACCTGTGGATCAAGGGGGGAAAATGAATTTGATTCTGGTATCCCGGTAGAAGGAACATCTAAGGAGGACACGAACTGTAGTTTCAACCTCTCCTTCTCCCCATACAGGTTTACGGCAGCTCAGAGTTCCTGGCCAACCCTCCCGCCCTTAGCTTCTCGGCTTCGGAGCAGGGCCATAAGGCGGACCGAGGGGACCGCAGCTCCGGGGACGAGGAGAAATCCCATCCGATGGGCCCCGAGACCAGGTGAGTTTGAGCAGGTGGGGCCCCAAAACTGCAGGGATTCCCCCTCCCAAAACTATGTTCCATGGAACACCGGTGGACTTCAGTTCTCACCCCACCCCTTTACAGGCTCCGCGCCTGGACTTCTTGCGGCTCAACTGTCCACGCCTTCCGCCAGGAGTTTAGCAGCCGTGGCACGGCCGTCCTGAGCAGCACTTGCAGCCTGGAGGCCATGCCCAAGTTTGCCTTCTCCTCTGAGGACGAGAGTCCGTGCAAAGCTCCTGCCAAGCCCAAGCGCCCCATCTTCTTGGTGGGGGATGGTGAGCCGGCGCCGGCGACCCCCAGGGCGCTCGGGAAGGCCTCGGCGTTGGCAGGTAAGTTGCGGGAAAGGCACAATAGCCAAGATGCTTCTACACTTACCCCGTAACACTTAGCACTCTCTGGGCAGTTCACAAGTTAATTAGCTTTTTTGCCCTTATTAATTTTTATGTTTATGTTTATTGGATTTATACCCCGCTCCACTCAGCCCAAAAGGCCGACTCAGAGCGGCTTACAACACAATAATATAAGTACAATTACAACAAAAAATTAATATACATATAATTAATAAACATACAATTATAACAGTATAATAATACAAATAATCAATAATACAAAAAAATCCAAAAATACAATATAATCATAACAAATCAAATATAGACACAATATAACAGCATATGCTGGGGACTCATTTTACTGACCTTGGAATCATGGGAGAGGCTGAGCCAACCTTGATCCCCATCAGGATTGAACTCACAACCTTTGGCTGCAGGACAGCAGTTTTAACCTGTGCCACCATGGCTCCTATTCCCAAATTTCCCCTTCTCTTCTCTCTAGCTGACCTGGCCAGCATGAGCCGCATCCGCCTCCGGAGCAACAGCACAGGGGCGAAGAACTCCACCCCGCAAGGGAGCTCGGAGGCTGAGGGTGTCCGGCGGCCCAGGGGAGGCCCCAAGGATGGAGCTGGGAAGCAGCGTGTCTCGCCCGGTGGCCGAGTGCCCAAGTCGGCTTCGGTCTCAGCCCTGTCGCTCATCATCAGCTCAGGTGGGTGGGAGGCCGGACCCCATTCGGCCTTTCTGATACCTTATCCCAAGGACTCACCTTCCCAGGAAATGAAGAAGGTCCATTTCCAGGAAGAGGTGGGTGTATGCTTAGCTTAGGGACTGCAGTGGCTCAAGTGGTTGAGATGCCAAACTTAAAGACTGGAAGGTCAGAGTTCGGTTTCCGGGTACTGCACGACCGTTTGAACATCTGTCTCTGTCCCAGCTCCTGCCGACCTAGCAGTTTGAAATCAAAAAATTGCAAGTAGATAAATCAGGACCACTTGGGTGGGAAGGCAAACAGCATTCTGTGCACTCCGGTGTTGAGGCATGCCTGCCACATGTCCATGGAAACGTCTGGAGACGCAGACAGCGCTGGCTTTTCGGCTATAAACAGAGATGAGCACTGAACTCTAGAGTTGGATACAACTGGCTTTCGAGCAAGGGTGACCTTTACCTTTGCCTAATTTATTTATTGTTCTGATTTATATTGCCGCCCAAATCCAAAGACTCTGGACTGCTCACAGAAAATAAAACCAATCAAATTTTAAAAATCAATAAAAAGCCCATTAAAACTGCCACCAAAAATTACTCCAACTTCTACAGATTAAAAGAGATTAAAAGAGGGAGAGAGTGTTCTTACTAAATCTGCCAGCAGGCCAGGGGTCAACCCATCGCTGGTATCCCACACCTGCTTTGCCAGCCAAGATTTTAGCCCTTTCCTGAAGGACAGCAACTTAATTTGAGGAGTGAGTTATTAACAGTGAACTTTTACACCTTCTTTGAAAGCATGTTGCAAGTAGATAAATAGGTACCACTTTTGCAGGTAGGGTAACAGCATTCTGTAATCTAGTCGTGCCTGCCACATGACCATGGAAACATCTGCATACGTAGACAGTGCTGGCTCTTGGGCTGTAAAAAGAGATGAGTATTTGCAAATTTCTTGCAACTTCGAACTGCTAGGTTGGCAGGAGTGCATGGAACGCCGTTACCTTTCCTGCCGAAGTGGTACCTGTTTATCTTCTTGCAATTTCTTGCAATTTCGAACTGCAACGTTGACAGAAGCTGGGACATATGCTGGGCGCTCATTCTGTCATGCAGCTCTCGGATCTTGAACTGCTGACCTTCCGACCTTCCAGTTGTTGAGCTCAGCGTCTCGACCACTAAGCCACCGCAGTCCCTTCAAGACCAGCATAGTCCCAGCTTAGTACAATTACCATAGCACCACCTCGGATTCACATCCCTTACGTTTTGGTAGCACAAAGCAAAATAATTGCATGTGGAAAACACTGTTCGATTTGCTTCGGGTTCGAAAGTTAAATTTGTCTCAGCGGCCGGGGGCATGGGGTCAGGAAAGACGCTGCAAATCAGAAGCCCAAAATGAGTTGGACTGATTCGCACCAGTGATCTTTGCAAAATACTACACATTTGCCTGTCATTCGTGCAATTGTCTGGCAAACCCCGGAGTGTTTGCTATTGTAGCATTACCCTCAGCTCGGCGTCGGCAGAGCGTTCCTTAATACCCAAAGCTTATCTGCGGCTTGCGGGGCATCTGTATTCACCTGGGTGGGAGTCTTTTCCAAGCAGGCGGGTGGAAGGACCGGCTTCCCAACTCTTGGCCAGGATCAGGACCGTCAGGAACCTTATCAGATCTCCGAAATCTGCCAAGATCGGGAGATCCGATTCCCCCATTCTTTCTTATCTTTCCAGATGAATTTGGCAGCAGCGCCTTGGTCAGCCCCATCTCGCCCCGCTCGCTCTCCTCCAACCCCTCGTCCCGTGACTCATCCCCCAGCCGGGACCCTTTGCTGGGGAGTGCCAGCCGGCAGGCCCCCATCATCATCCACAGCTCTGGCAAGAAGTATGGCTTCACGCTGCGAGCCATCCGGGTCTACATGGGTGACAGCGACGTCTACGCCGTCCACCACATGGTGTGGGTGAGTCAAGGGGGTCTATCCCGGGGCAGAGAGTCGCCTGAGCACCTGTATATTTCTGGATTCTGGAGCTGGTTTTGATGTGTCCATCCATCCCCAGAAATGGTTCTTTACATTTGCTGGTACAGTACTCGCTTTTCACAGAAGAAACAAGAATTTGTCTCTTTCTGCTGCAGAATGTCGAGGAGGGAAGCCCGGCTCAAGAAGCCGGCCTGCATGCGGGAGACCTCATCACCCATGTCAACGGGGAGTCTGTCTTGGGCCTGGTTCACATGGATGTGGTGGAGTTGCTGTTGAAGGTGAGTTTATCCCATTTACCTGAGTACTGTGTGACAGAGCGAACCCCTGCCGTCTGCCATTTTGCCCTTCCTCCACCACATGGTGGTGGAGGCAGTGGGGTGGGGGGCAGAATCCCTGCTTCTAGCGCTAAATCCAAATCACCTTTCTTTCCCGTTCCCTCCCTGCAGAGTGGGAACAAGGTGACGTTGAGGACTACCGCCCTGGAGAACACCAGCATCAAAGTCGGCCCGGCCCGCAAGAACAGCTCTAAGACCCGCATGGCCCGCCGGAGCAAGAAGAACCGGAAACGGGATGGGCAAGACCGGTAAGGGACCCTGGCTGGGAAGAAACGCCTACCCGAATTGGGATAAGATTGGGTCCAACTTTCTCTTTCTTGTGCATACAGTGGGGGTTGCCTTTGGCAAATATGTGAAGCCTATGTAGTTACTATTACTAGTCGTATAAAGGAGATATGGAATAGAAAAACCTACCTGTCCCCTTTTTACCTCCTGCCTGTCCTTTTTTTAAAAAAAAATTACTTTCATTTCTATATGATCCCTCTAACTCAGGGGTTACCAACCTTTTAAAGCCAGGGGCTGGGTCACATTCTCTCAGTCAGCTTTGAGGGCCATATGGCCGTTTTGCCCTGCCTGTACACTGGGGGCAGCCATTTTGTCCCAACAGCTTCAAAGGGGATGGCCATTTTGTTTCTTGAATGCCCTTGGAGTGTGTGGGGGCCACATGAAATGGTGCTGCGGGCTGGATCTGGCCCACAGGCCTTAGTTTCGGAACCCCTTCTCTAACTGTTAAGTTAGACTTAGCCAGCTGCACAGTAAAGCGGGGGCAAGTTTGTAGGCAAATCTTAGTTTGAATGCCGGGGACAGGGGTTTGCTTTGTGGTTAAGATGCTGAGCTTGATGACTGAGTCAACCTTGATCCCCATCAGGATCAAATGCATAACGTTTTGGCTGAAGTGCAGCAATTTAACCACTGTGACACCAGGTCTCCTACCTATCTATCTGTCTGTCTGTCTATCTGTCTATCTAGGGGTTCCCAACCTTTTCAAGCTGGGGGGCGGGTCATGCTCTCTCAGCTTTGAGGGCCGGATGGCCATTTTGTCCTAACAGCTTCAAAGAGGTGGCCATTTTGTTTCTCAAATGCCCTTGGAGGGGTGGGAGCCTCCATAAAATGGTGCTGTGGGCCAGATCCGGCCCATGGGCCTTAGGTTGGGAATCCCTGATCTATCTCAAACTTTGCTAGGACTCTGCAGTTGCCTCTTCTCAAAGATCTGTGTTTCCCTTCCCCCATCTCTTCTTAGGAGGAAATTTCTCTTCAAGAAGATCTCCAAGCAGACGTCGTCGGTTCTCCACACCAGCCGCAGTTTCTCCTCCGGCCTCCACCACTCGCTCTCGTCTGGTGAGAGCCTTCCAGGCTCCCCCACCCACAGCCTTTCCCCAGGGCCCACCCCGACCTGCCGCAGCCCTGCCCCGGATGGGCCTTCAGGTAAGAACAGACACCCTTCGGGGCGAAAATTCTCCTCCTCCTCCCTCTACTTCTTGTGCCATATACAGTGCTATTGGCTAGATAGACAGACAGAAAGACAGACAGACAGAAATAATGCATGATTATAGATGGATCAATAGATAGCAATAATGCATGATTAGACAGACAGACTGATATAATGCATGGGTGGATAGACAGACAGAAATAATGCATGATTATAGATCAGGAGTTCTCAACCTTTTAAAGCCAGGAGCCGGGTCACACTTTTTCAGACAGCTTTGGGGGCCAGATGGCCATTTTGCCCTTCCTCCACCACATGGCACTTCCTGGTGTGGTGGAGGCGGTGGGAGGCCACCTGAAATGGTGCCGTGGAACACATCCGGCCCACCGGGCGCAGGTTGAGAATCCCTGTTATAGATGGATGGATAGAGAGATAGAAATAATTCATGATTAGATAGAGAGACAGACAGATAGAAATAATGCATGATTATAGATAGATTTATTTAGCATATGTCATTTGTACATTGAGTCAACATATAACAAGAAAGAAAAATATATAAACTATATAAAACTCAACATTAATTTATAAACAGACATTTAAACAATTTATATATTTGATTGCACCAGGTGTCACCCTTAAAGAGAAGATAGATACATAGATAGATAATATCTGCTTGGGGAAAATAAAGGGCAGAAGTGGAAACGGATAAATCCTAATGAAATGGTATTTCCTTTTTTACCTCCAGACACTGCCTCACCCCCGCAGGCTACCTCTCCTTCCTCCAGCACCCCCTCCTCCCCAGTGGGCCATATCCGGCCCAGCTCCCTCCACGGCCTGGGGCCCAAGCTGAGCAGCTCCCGCTACAAGGTGGGCCGCCGGAAGTCCACCAGTAGCATTCCCCCCTCGCCATTGGCCTGTACCCCATCCTCCTCCTCAACCCCGCAACCACCCCCATCGTCACCCCAGAGATCTCCTTCGCCTCTTCCACCATTCACTAAGAACCCCCTAGGGGCCTTCCAAGGCAAGACCCTCTCCCCGCCCACCTTGGGGCGCCAGGCCTCCCGTCCCCGCAGCACCGAGGGGTCCCGCTCGCCACTGCTCCAGTGCATCCAGTCTGCGGAGAAGATCCCGGCCTGCCTGGGCAATGGCCGGAGGCTGAAACTGGAGACCCCTCTATCTGGGGATGAGGGGGCAGAGGTTGCTGGCGGTGGTGTTCCACGTCTTCGGGACTGGCCCGGGGACCGCCACGACCAGGAGCTGGTGATCATGCGGCGGCTGAATTCGTCTGAGCGGCGGGATTCATTCAAGAAACAGGAGGCCGTCCAGGAAGTCAGTTTCGACGAGCCTGAGACGGGGCTCGGAGGTGGCGACAGCCACAGGGAAAGCCATGTCAGTCTTGGCCCCTGCCGGCCGGGCTTCCACAGGGTGTCCTGGGTGGAGGAGGGTATGTGCCACTCACCGGTCACTGCTGATCCTGGACGAGCGCCTGTACCTTACATCGCGGTGCAAAGAGAGGATTCGTCGGAGGGGGCGGCCGCTTGGGAGTGCCAGGGGTCCTATCCTGCCCAGCTGGAGGCCCGGGTCTACACCGAGCAAGAGGATGGGACAATGGCCGTGGAGTTCAAGAACGTCTCCGGCCAGTGCCGGGGGAGCCGGGGGCAGAGGGAGGCCTCGCCGGCCCACGGGACAAGTGACGGGGGAGAGAAAGGGGTGGTGGAGGGGTCGGACCTGGGCTCACTCCATGGTTTGGAAAGGTCACTGCTGGGACCTGCCGAAGGTGACATTTCCCAGGTGGACCGGAAGTAGCCAAAGCCAATGGAGAAGGAAGCTTAGAAGGTCTGGTTTCCTCTGGCCATTTCATCCCCGTCCCGTTTCACAAAGGACAGGTTTTCCCCTAGTTACTCTCACGAGGACCACAGCACGAATGGGACTTAGGCGGGAAATTGCGGGAGGCGGCAGCAAAGGGCCAATTCTTCTCTTTCCCTCTGAAACTCTATCTTGACCATTTTTCCATTTCTTTAAGCTGTAATCCTTAGCGGTTAAAGACGCTGAACTTGACGACCGGAAGGTCGGCAGGTTGGCAGGTCAAGACCCGAGTGCTGCATGACGGACTCCGTTGTCTGTCCTAGCTCTTGCCAACCTAGCAGTTCGAAAGCAAGAAATTGCAAGTAGATAAACAGGTACCACTTTGGTGGGAATGGTAACAGCGTTCCATGTCTAGTCATGCCTGCCACATGGGCATGGAAACATCTGCAGATGCTCATGTGTTGTTGACGGAAATGGGCACCGAATCCTAGAGCTTTCAAGTGAGGGAGACCTTGACCCTGGAAAGCCCAAAAGGACATACCATGTTCTTGCGGGGTTTCCTTTCTGGGAACTTCCATCGTCGGAGTTGCCGTCCAAGCACTTTCGATGGAATCGGGCCCACTTCTTGCAAGATGGGAAGCATCGAGCAGACCTTGCAACTTACGAAGCCAAAGTTAGCCAACATCTACAACACACCGCAAACTGCGGTGAGTTGATGTTCCAACTTATCTGTAGGAATGAAGGTGGCACAAAATGCATTTTTTCTGAGTCTCACAGAGGAAAGAGGGACAAGAGGGACGGGGTGGTCTCCCAACAATGTAAATACATGTATAGGAGCGTACCCGTTTTTCTGTACCCCGACAGTGGGAGTCAATTCAAACCTACCTCCTTTCCTAACAAATATTTCCTTGTGCTGGCATTGTAAACAGAGGACGTTGAATTTCCGATGCATTGTCCAGTTTTTACGTGGTAGCTGTCTCCATGTTTCTCTGTGCCCCCCAGAAAGGAAATCTGCTATATCTACCGCAAAAGTGGGTTTCTGTGGACAATGGAAGTGAAGCAGGCAAAGGGCTTTGCGGGCAGACTTAGAGTTTTTGTCCACTTCTTTCATACTTCTCTCTGCTGCACAAATGGAAGGAAAAAAACCCCAAACCAATGTAATCTTCAACCTGATTTGTTCTACTCCCTCCCATGCAGCATTTGAAGCAGAGAATTCGGTGGCCTAGTGGTTAAGATGCTGAATGTGACAACTGGAAGGCTGGCAGTTCAAGACACGAGTGCTGCACATCAGCGTGTGCTCCCGTCTTTGTTGTCCCAGCTCCTGCTAACTTAGTAGTTTGAAAGCAAAACATTGCAAGTAAATAAATAGGGACCACTTGGGTGGTAAAAATAACTGTTCTATGCACTCCAGGTGGGGCTTTGGTTTGTGCTTGGCTTAGGGGTTAAGGTGCTGAACTTGACGGCCGGCAGGTCAGCAGTTTGAGACCCGAGTGCTACGTGACGAAGTGAGTGCCTTTTGTCTGTCCCAGCTCCTGCCAACCTAGCACCGAGAAAGTAAGAAATTGGCAAGCGGATAAATAGGTACTGCTGCATCAGGAAATGTAACAGTGTTCCGGTGTCTAGTCATGCCTGCCACATGACCACGGAAACATCTGCAGACGCAGACAGCGCTGGCTTTTTGGCTGTAAACGGAGATGAGCATCGAATCCTAGAGTCAGATACAACTGGCTTTTGAGCAAGACCCTTGACCTTTATCTCATGGTGTCCCAGGCTCTTCCTTGTACAGACCAAAACCTTGGGAGACATTTCCCCGAGAAATCCCGGAAGGATATTGACGATCAGGGGGCTTGATCCAGACATTTGCTCCCTGCACAACCGTCATCTACGGCAGGGGTTCTCAACCTTTTCAAGCCGGGGCCCGGGTCATGATCTCTCAGTCAGCATCGAGGGCCGGATGGTCATTTTGTCCTGCTTGCATGATGGGCGTCACCATTTTGTTTCAAAATTCAAAGGGAGTGGCCATTTTGTTTCTCTAATGCCCTTGAAGGGGTAGGGGCCCCACATGAAATGGTGCTGTGGGCCGGATCCAGCCCACAGGCCTTAGGTTGGGATCCCCGATCTACGGGGGTCGATCCAGACATTTGCCCCTGCGGATTCACAGTAACCCCAGTTTCCGAAGGCCCTGCTTTCTCTCCACCCTAATAACCACTAAAAACATTCAATAAACATTCCGAACGGTGTTGCAAAGAAATCCCAATTAGGGCCATAATGGCCTTTTGGGATTCGTCTGTGCGTCAAGAGTCACCAGGGATGGGTTCGTATTTAAAGTTCAAAACTTCTTATGTAGTTTTGGCTCTGCTGTGAAATTGTCACAATAAAGTGAGGAGGGCTGATTTCAAGAGTATTTTATTTCCACTAGAACCTCAGGTGGCGGAAAAAGGGTGGGTCGCTCCCTGGGACTAATTCCTAAAATCACTGGGGTTGCAGAAGAGGAGATCCAGGTTCACTGGTGGACACAGAAAGTTTAAATCAGGAGTGCCCAAACTTTTCGGGCCATGGGCCAATCACGTGGTTCAGGAAACTGGTCAGTAAGGCCCAGGGGCCGATGTGGCCGCCGACACCAATTCATTCAGTCCGCAAAGCCCTCATCACTCGTGGAAGTAAAACACGTCCATGTGGGTGTGTTTTACTTCAGCTTCCAGGAATGACGAGGGCTTCCTGGGCTGGATGAATTGGCATCGGGTGGGTGGAGTGGGTGGGTCCTGCATCCGGCCCAAGGGCCGTAGTTTGGGAACCCATGGTTTAAATATAAAACAAGTTGGCTCATACTTGTGGGTGTCAATAATTGCATATGGGTCAATTAATTTATTGTTCCTATGAATTTTGCATATTGTTGTGGATTTTATTTACGACTCATTGCATTAGCTTTTTGCAAAATTCAAGCAAAAAATGCACCCTTAAATCAAATCCAGACACACACCCCCCATAATATGTTCTGCAACAAAAATGGCAAATTCACATAGGCACCGCTTCGGCAATTTCCGTGCATGCCTCGGGAGTTCCTTTTGCCCTAGCGGCTTTTTCGCTTCCGCCATAGAACTAGGGAAAGTTGCACAAAAGCCTTGAATTCTGGGTGCTTGTGGACTTTTCCATAAGAGTGGAAAGCTATTCTTTTTTAAAATAAAAATAAAAATATTTTTATTAAATTTAAAATAAAGACATACAAATAAAACAATATTACATTACAATAAAACAATTCAAAAACATATGAGTATTTCCCATTTTATAATTTTACTCTATTGTATTTTTATTATATAATTAACTTATTTTAATTTAATTTAATAGTCATATTTATATATGCCGCCCACTCAGGCAGAACCCGACTCAGGGCGGCAAGTATGTATATGTATACCAATGTATATATATGTACAATATATATTTACTCTGTTATATCTAATACCAATAATATCAACTACTCACAGTATGTTCAGAAAAATAATGACAACAAAACAAAAATATCATTTGATATTTACAACAACAAAACCTTGGAGATTGCATTCGTCATATTACTGCTTCCAAAAACTCAGTTGATCTGATACTGGTCTGCCACCTTTATCTTTGTGCAAAGTGTATTCCACAAGTGGCTTCCATCTGTCCCAAAATTTATTTTCCTTGCTTATACTTTTTTAAAATTCAATTCCCAGGTGAGCTTATCGTTTAACACAATTTCCCACAATTCTTTATACCATTCCTCTATTCTTAATGTTAAATTATTTTTCCATTTTTTTGTGATTATCTTGCTATTGTTAAGAAAATAGCTAACATATCCTTTTTATTGACATCTATATCTGTATCATCAATATCTGTCAATAAGGTGGTACCCAGCTCCAGCTTCAGGTCAATACACATTATTTCTGATATCTCCTTCTCTATTTTTATCCAAAAATCCATTGTCACTTTACAACTCCACCACATGTGTTCATAAGTCCCTTGGAAGGCTATTCTTATATGGACAACAATTATCATGAGTTTCTTTGAGATGGATGGATCTATTTGCACATCTAGCAGCAGTGGTGAGATTCAGCAGGTTCACCCCAGTTCGCCAGAACTGGAAGCAGAAATTCTGGCTGTCCCTGCTGCCCATCCAAGTTTTGAAAAGTAGTCCTAATTCAGGTGCAACGCAGGGCTTTCCCTCGGCCATGCCCAACATACCATGCCCACAATGTGGTAGTAATTTTTTTGGAGCCCACCACTGTCTAGAAGATAGATGGGTGGGTGGATCTATTTGCACATTTATTAGATCACGGGTCCCCAACCTATGGCCTGCAGGCCAGATCCAGCCCATGATGCTGGGGGTCCTCCAAGACTTGCGACTACTGCTCGAAGAGCAGCTGGCAGTCGTGGCCAGGAGGACTTTTGCACAACTTCGTGCAATTCGCCAGTTGCACCCACTCCTGGACTGGGACTCCTTGTTCATGGTCACACATGCTCTGGTCACCTCCAGGCTAGATTATTGCAATGTGCTCTACATGGGGCTGCCCTTGACGACCATTCTGAGGCTGCAAGTGGTCCAGAATGTGGCTTCTCCGGTGGTTGCCAGTTTGCCTCTGGGTACAATTCTTGGCTGGCAGGGCAAGTGTGGGGTGTTGACGGGGTGAGGGTGGCTCCCACCCGTTGGCTTTTCTAAGATACATCGTCCCTCTTCACTGATGGGTGGGTGGGTGAGGTCTTAATTGGATTTTAACTGGGTTTTAAGTATTTTAACATGCTTTTATGTTTTTAAGTTGTTTACTGATGGGTGGAGTGGGCGGGTCTTATGTTGTTGTGAGCCGTCTCCGGAGTCATCCTAGGGCAAGGTGACAGCATACATGTTTGAATGAATGAATGAATAAATACATACATACATACATACATAAATAAATGCCACTGCACCAGAAGTGGACACATTTACTACAGCCGTAAATGTGCCCGCGGCTGTTGTAAATGTGTTTACTACAGCCGCTGATGTGCTTTACGGCAGCATTTACGCTGGGGGGAACCACCAGTTTGGCCTACTCAGCTGTCTAGGGAGGCATGGCTCGGCACACAGCATAAAAAGGTTGGGAACCCTTGTATTAGATAGATGGAATGCATGAAAAGATAGAAAGACAGATAGATAGATGTAGAATTAAATAGTGTTATTTTAGTTGTATATATAGATAGAGTGTGTTTACTTTTTATATTATTTTTTAAAAATAAAAATAACAGTTAAAATTCACAAAAGAAATAATTGACATTAATAAACATTGACATTAAAAATAAAAAATTAACATTAGTTAACATTCACATTAAAGATAAAACTTAACGTTAATTAGCATTAGTATTAAAAATTAACATTGCTTAACATTCACATTAAAAATAAAAACAATTAGCTTCCATGGTATACATGTGCCCCCTTCTTTCCAGAAGTCCCTCCTCTCTTTCGCTTGGACTCCTGAAGTGTCTAGCCTTCTTGCGGACAAAAGAACAACCTCCTCTTGGGAGCTGAGGCGCCTTCGGCTCCGCTCGGGCCACGCTCGGTCGTTTCCGTCTCCGGTCTCCCACTCCGCCGCCCGCTGCCGTCATCGGCTCCTCCTCCGGAAGGGAGGGGGAGAAAGCGCTCGCTCGGCCATTTCCGCCGCCGCTCGGGCCTTTCCGCCATCCCCGGGGACGCAGCAGCGCCGTACCGTTCCCAGGCTTGCAGGGCGAGAGAAAGAAAGAGAGAGCGAGAACCGAGGCGGGCCAAAGGTGAGTCGAGACTCGAATCCCGTTTGGGGAAGGGGTTCCTAGAAGCGGAAGTAAAACGTGTCCAGACAGGCGCATTTTACTTCTGCTTCCGGGAGCGACGAGAGTGTCGCAGGCCGGATGAATTGGAGTCGGGGGTTGGATCCGGCCCCCGGGCCATAACCATGTGACCGGCCCACGGCCCAAAAAGTTTGGGCACCCTGTTCTATATAGATAGATAGATATAGAATGAATAACGATAGACAGACAGATAGATCTCTATTACATAAAATATACTTTAGAAAGATAGAGAGATAGAATGATTAACATTAGATCGATCGATCGATTTCTTATTTATTTCACAAAATCAATCTGTAGGTAGAGAATAACATTAGATAGGTAGAAATAAATTAAAACAGTGCATACATGTATATCAATGTAATAAATAATTTTCCCAATCTGGGCAATTTTTATGAAGCAAAGGGTCACTATTAGGTAAAGGTTAAGGGTCACCCTTGCTCGAAAGCCAGTCATACCTGACTCTAGGGTTCAGTGCTCATCTCTGTTTACAACCCAAGAGCCAGCATCTCTGCGTTTGAAGATCTTTCGCCAGGTCATGTGACACAGAAAATGCTGTTACCTTTCCTGCTGAAGTGGTACCTGTTTATCTACTTGCAGATATCTTGCTTTTGAACTGCTAGGTTGGCAGGAGCTGGGGACAGAGGCGGAAAGCTTGTCTCGGTTTACTGCCCAAGAGCCGGCGCTGTCTGGCATCTGCAGACCTTTCCCTGGTCATGTGGCAGGCATGATTAGACACATGCAGAACGGTGTTACCTTTCCCCCAGAAGTGGTACCTGTTGATCACCTTCTGACACAATTTTAAAAAATCTACTTGCAGTTTCTTGCTTTCGAACTGCTAGATTGGTGACAGCTGGGACGGATGACGGGGGCTCACTCTATCGTGCAGCACTCGGGTCTCGAACTGCTGACCCATTGACCTTACTTTCCCAAATCACTATTATCACTCCTAAGTTTTCTTTCCTTTCTTTTTTTCAACAACGCCTCCCCCCCCCAAAAAATGCCCTCAACTCCAATAGAGAGGAATGCACCTCCAGAAATCACTTGTGAAAGGGGACTTAGACCCCTTCCTCTTTTGCATTAAACCAGCGATTCTCAAACTGTGGCCCGCAGCACCATTTCATGTGGCCCCCCACTGCCTTCACCACACCAGGAAGGACCCTGTGGTGGAGGAAGGGCAAACTGGCTGTCTGGCCCCTGAAGTTGTCTGAGGGAGCTTGACCCGGCCCCTGGCTTTAAAAGGTTGAGAACTCCTGCACTAAACAATTTAATTAAATGACACACATTTTTTCCATTAAATTAAATTAATGGAACATTTTAAATTAAATCAATCTTGCATTAAGCAGCACACATTTGTTATGCCAAATTAAATTAATCTTGCACTAAATAACACACATTTTTGCCATTAATTTAAATGAATTTTGCATTAAATGACACACATTTGTTACATTAAATTAAATTAACCTTGCACTAAATAACACTTTTTTTGCATTAAATGTAATTAATTTTGCATTAAATGACACATTTTTGATTGAATTAATCTTGCATTAAGCAACACACATTTGTTAAAGGTAAAGATTTCCCTTGCTTGAAAGCCAGTTGTATCCAACTCTAGGGTTCAGTGCTCATCTCTTATGTCAAATTAAATTAATCTTGCACTAAATAACACACATTTTGGGCATTAAATTAAATGAATTTTGCATTAAATGACACATTTGTTACATTGAATTAAATTAATCTTGCACTAAGTAACACTTTTTTTGCATTAGATTTAATGAATTTTACATTAAGCAACACACTTTTTTTGCATTCAGTTAAATAAATTTTGCACTAAACCACACTTCTTCTTTTGCATTCAGTTAAATGAATTTTGCATTAAATGGCACAGGTCGGCTTAATTCCCAGTGCAAATCCCTCCAGAGCAGAGGACTGTGTACCCCCTTTGTGTCCTGGGCAAACACCTGGCATTGAATCTCTCTCCTGAGCAAGGCCCATCTGTCATAAAGCTTGGGGGGGGGGGGAGGATCTTGGCTAACAGCCTGTCAGCTGCAGCAGCTGCCAAAAGAAAATTCCTCACGTAGGAGGAAATCCATCTGGAGAGAGAAAGAGGCTTTCCCGTTGAGCAAAATGCCTCCCTCTATCCCGGGGATTCTCAACCTGCGGTCCGTGGGCTGGATGCGACCCGTGGCACCATTTCATGTAGGCCTCCCATTGCCTCTACCACACCAGGATGTGCCATATGGGAGAGGAAGAGTAAAATGACTGTCCGGCCCCCGAAGCTGTCTAAGGGAGCGTAATCCGGCCCGCGGCTTTGTGCCCCATGTTGGGAACCACTGTTTTAGATCATTCTAATCTTTGGCTTTTGGGATAGCAGTGGCTTAGCAATTAGGGCCCTGAACTTGACGACCAGAAGGTCAGAAGGTCGGCAGTTCAAGGCCCGATTGCTGCAGGACGGAGTGATCTCCCGTTATCTGTCCCAGCTCCTGCCAACTTAGCGGTTCGAAAGCAAGAAATTTTGCAAGTAGATAAGTAGGCACCACTTCAGTGGAAAAGGTAATAGTGTTCCATGTGCTCCTGCCAACCTAGCAGTTTGAAAACAAGAAATTTGCAAGTAGATAAACAGGTATCCCTTTGGCGGGAAAGGTAACTTGCGTTCTGGGTGCTCCAGCATTATTCCTGCCTGCCACATGACCATGGAAAAGTCTGCACGACTCAGTCAGGCAGTGCTGGCTCTTTACCAACCTGGGCGTTCGGAATCAAGAAATTGCAAGTAGATAAACAGGTACCCCTTCGGCGGGGAAGATAACAGCGTTCCCGTGTCTAGTTATGCCTGCCACATGAACATGGAAATGTCTGCAGAGACAGACAGTCTTGGCTCTTTGGCTTAGACTGCAGGAGTTCTCAATCTTTTTAAGCCATTGGGGGCCATTGGGCCACGCTTCCTCAGACAGTTTCTGGGGCTGGACGGCCATTTTGCCCTTCTACCACACGGCACTTCCTGGTGTGGTGGAGGCGGTGTGTGTGTGTGTGTGTGGGGGGCACATGAAATGGTGCCGTGGGCCGCAGGTTGAGAATCCCTGGCTTAGAGGAACCTACAGTTGGACACAACTGGCTTTCGTGTAAAGTTTGCAAAGTGGTGTTTCAGTCAAGTGGTTTACAAATGAGACGACCATGTTTTAGACACAAAATGATAAGAATCTCCTCTCTTTCCCCTTCCTAGGGTCCCATCCTAAACCTTTCTGGGGTTCTGAGTCCGTACCCCATCTCCTCCTCGGACTTACCTGCCCACCCTGGATTATGCTTGTCACGTTCTCCCGCTGCTCCATCATCTGGCTGAGTCGGGGTTTCAAGTTGCGGGAGTGGGGTTCACACTTAGGGGGCCTGCTCGCCAGGGGGGCCCCAGCTCGGACCCTCCATGCCCATCCTGTGAGCGGATAACGGGCAGCACTCTGTCCCTCCGGCTGTGGCCGCCTCCCTCCCCGTCAACTCTGTTCGCCTGGACTCCCTGAGGACCACCATGGCGAACGCCGAGGGCTTCCATTACCGAGCTCTCTACCCCTACCGGAAGGAGCGCGAGGAGGACATCGATCTATTACCCGGGGATATTTTGGTGGTGAGCAAGGGTACCCTCCACGCTCTGGGGTTCAAGGATGGCGACGAGCAGCTGCCCAACCAGATTGGCTGGATTTTGGGGGTCAACGAACGCACCAAGCAGAAGGGGGACTTCCCAGGGACCTACGTGGAGTACGTGGGCCCGGTGAAGATCGTCCTGCCGTCCCATCGGTCACGGATGCCCCGGCCTCTGCCGGCTGCTCCTGGACCCTCTCATCTCCCAGAGGACCAAGGTGAGTGATGTCTGAGTTGGAGCAGGTGGTGCTTCAAGTGTCTGTGTGTCTGTGTTTGTCTTCTCTGGCCAGGAAGTGCCATGTCCGGTCCACAAAGGGATGACAGCCAAGACCCTCCTTAGCCAATCTTAATTTCAGTTTTTCAGTTGGATAAGCTCCATGGTAGACAGCGGGAATGCTGTCAATGTAATATATCTTGACTTCAGCAAAGCCATTGACAAAATGCTTAGAGCAGTGTTTCCCAATCTTTGGTTTTTGGACTTCAATTCCCAGAAACCTAACTCAATTCTCCAAAACATTGATCAGCCAGTGGACTGACTGAGGCTTCTGGGGATTGAAGTCTAAGAACCCAAGGTTGGGGAACACTGGGATATGGGAAGAAAAGGATAGTAGGTAGGCTTTCTGTGTGTGTGTGTGTGTGTGTGTGTGTGTGCGTGCTAGGAAATGTCAGATCTGGTGAGCCATAGTCCACAGAGAGGGGTGGCAGCCATGATCCTGCTCAACTAATCTTAATTTCAATGTTCCAATTGGATAACTTCCATGGTGAACAGTGGGAATGCCATGGATGTAATATATCTTGACTTCAGCAAAAACAGTGCAGTAATAACTAGACACCCACATGGACTTGTCTAAAACAAATCCTGCCTGACTAATCTAGTTTCAATTTTCGATTCGGTAACAACTTCCACGGTTGACAGTGGGAAGGCTATGGATGTAATATATCTTGACTTCAGAAACATCTCTGACAAAAGTGCCCCATGATATTCTGATTTTTCATCCAGTTATAGTAGGGATTCCCAACCTTTTCAAGCCATGGGCCAGGTCACACTCTCTCAGTCAGCTTCGAGGGCTGGACAACCATTTTGCCCTGCCTGCATGATGGGGTGGCCATTTTGTCCCAACAGCTTCAAAAGGGTGTGGAGGGGCCACATGAAATGGCACTGTGAGCCAGATTTGGCCCACAGGCTTTAGGCTGGGAACTCCTGAATTATAACAATAGCAATTGCACTATATACTGCCCCCATAGCACATAGCGCACTCTCTGGGCGGTTCACAGAGCAATTAGCATTTTGCCCTCATTAATTTAATTTAATTTAATTTAATTATCACATTTATATACCGCTCACTCGGCCAAAGCCAACTCAGGGCGGTTCACAATGCTGGGTTAACATGCTGGGTCCTCATTTAAGAGTCCTCTAAAGGATGGAAGAGGCTGAGTCAGCCTTGATCCCCATCAGGATTGAGCTCACAACTTTCTGGTGTGCTGTACAGCAGTTTTAACACCTGCACCCCCAGGACTCCTTAGGAGAGCCCGAATCTTTGGAATCAGAGACAGCTGTCATTGATTCTTCAGGGGTTTCACCTTTCGCTGACTCATCATATTTTCCCCATTTTCCTCCCAGGTTCGATGCTTCCGGAACTTTCCGAGCAGTTTGGGCCGCCTGAGGTGGCCCCCCCTCTGCTGTGCAGGCTGGTGGAGGCCATTGAGAAGAAAGGTGAGTGTGAACCTGTGCAGGTAGAGTGGAAACAGGTGGCGGTGTCGATGCAGAAGATGCTGTCCTTGCAAACATAGCAGTCAAACTAAATTGAGCGGATGGGGTTCAGCCACAGAGAATCTCACACCGACTCAACCCATGGCTCAGTGGTTAAGAAACTCGCCTTGCTAGCTGGAAGGCCTACAAGTTGGCTGTTCGAGACCCGGGCACTGAATGACGGAGTGAGCGCCCGTCTCTGTCCCAGCTACTGCCAGAAATTATTGGGGACATGTATTTTAGTTCCCCTCTTTCATTTGCCCCAGATTGCAAAAGGAGCAAAATGAGTGTACAGTACTTGACAAAGCAAGTCCTTTTTTATGATTTTTTTTGGAAAAATAGCAAAGTCCAATAAATGCTGGATATAGAAAAATGACTACTAACTAAACTAAGAATAAAGCAGAAACATTTCAAAAGAAATGAAATGAAAAGCTATAAGCTACCACTTGCCTAAAGTACGGTGGCCTTTGCCGCCCCATGCAAGATGGTACGGATCGGGCCTCATCTAGATGACAAATGATATGAGTCCTCGTAGCATTGGAGAACGTAGCATTGGAGAGACTCTTCTCTTAACAAATTGGGTAGGTTTTTAAACCTTTCCCTATGGGAAACTGTCCTGGAAAAGTCTTAATTGACCACTCAAAGTGACAGTTTCGCACGTAGATCGAAGATAGCAGATGGCTGGCTATCAGTGTTCTCATCTTGCTCCGTGAGACTGGACCATCTCTTGGTAAGGTTCCCAGAGCTTGGCCTTGGGAAAAGTACACGAGGTGCTTTCCCATAAGCTGGGTAAAATGGTGGAGTGTGCTTTTTAAAATGGCTTCACTTAAGCGAAGTGGAATAAGCGATAGAAAGAAAATAAAAGCAGTGCTAGCATATTTAGGTAAAAAATCCTACTAAACTAACGGGTAATTAACATTAAAATGATGTCACCCCACACGGAACCACGACAACAGGATCTCCTTTTCCAACTGTATCTGTATCTGCTTCCTCTCCAGGGTTGGACAACAAGATGCTCTACAGGACATCTGGCGCAGAGCTGAGAACAGGTAGGGGTGTCTGAATCCTGCCCCGTTTGGATGACCTTAGGGAGGCCCAGGGTGTTGTGTTGAAGCATTATACAGCAGGGGTCCCCAACTTTTGGTTTTTGGACTTCAGTGCTTTGGGGAATTGACTGAGGCATCTGGGAATTGAAGTCCAAAAACCAAAGGTTGGGGACCCCTGATTTACAGGACTGTAGTGGCCAATTTCCTTCCCTGTTTATGACCCCGAAAACCCCCTATCCCCTTATAGACTGGACTGTGGTTGGCGACCTGGAAGCCCTGGACGTTGTCTCTCTTGGCGAAGCCCTCAAAAGCTACTTACAAGACCTTCCGACGCCGGTGGTGCCAGCCGGTGTCCATGGCGAAATTCTGCGGGTGCTCCAAGGTGAGAGATTTTGTGGGTTGGCGAGCCTGTGAAAGAAGGTTGGGGCGAAGCAACATATTCTTACTAAGGTCAAAGTCCCCAGGTGCCAGGTAACTTCCTAGGAACTAACTTCTGCCTTCCCTACAGACGTTGCCCAATTGGAAATGTCCCGGAAGCAGCTTTTGGCCACGCTGGAGCCCCCGGCCGCCCCTGTCCAACACCTCCTCACCTTCCAGTTCCTCTTGAGGCACTTGGCCAAGGTGGCCGAACAAGCCGAGAGTCATGGTCTCAATCCCCGGGCCCTGGCCGAGATCTTTGGGCCCCTGCTCCTCCGGCCCCCAGCCGCAGCCAGGTAAGCCCTCTTTCCACATACGTATATCCAAAGACATTCTCTCCAGATGGGCAAAACCACTTTTATTCGTTTGTTCCTGTATATAATTTAAGATGGGTTCTGTTCCAGTTCTTTTCCTTCTAACCTCATTCCTGATGTCATCCCTTCCAGTCACTCCCCAGACATCTCATTTCCGTGATGAGCGACTTTTGCTTATGTTTTGTTGTAAGTGCCCATGTTTTGGCACTGGTAACCTAAGGTTGAGAATGAATAGGCTTTGTATGTCTTTGTCCTTCTCTTTCCACATACAGTATATATCTTGTAAGGTATGGACTTCCATGACGTTCTCTCCAAATGGGCAAAACTACTTTTATTTGTTTTTCCCTGTATATAATTTAATATGGGTTCTGTTCCAATTCATTCTCTTCTAACCTCATTCCTGATGTCATCCCTTCCAGTCACTTACCAGACAACTCATTTCCATGATGACCCACTTTTGTTTATGTTTTGTTGTGTCCATGTTTGGCACTGGTAACCTAAGGTTGGGAGTGAAAATGCTTTGTATAAGGTGT
The DNA here is from genome assembly GCA_035047305.1 of Bradypodion pumilum. Classification (NCBI taxonomy): domain Eukaryota; kingdom Metazoa; phylum Chordata; class Lepidosauria; order Squamata; family Chamaeleonidae; genus Bradypodion; species Bradypodion pumilum. The sequence goes on along the minus strand of JAWDJD010000007.1, from coordinate 40,236,752 downwards.
TTTTTTGTGTGGGTCAGTAGTGCCTTGTGTCATGGTCCCAATATTGGGCTTCCCTTATTACATCGTAGGTTCATCTCTTCGTCCATTTTGCCATTTCCAGTAAATATCATTCCTAGGTATTTGAACTCTGCCGTTTGTTTTATACTTGTCCCCTCTATCTCAGTATCTAGAGCATATTGTAAATCAGGATTTCCATTATCTCCATCTTCTCTTTATTGATTTTCATATTACACTGTGCAACAACGATTTTGCTACTGGGAATAACACATGTGATTTACAAAATATTGAGTGTGCTGATTCCAAATCTGAACTCAGAATTTGCCTACCATGTACATATTTTAAGTTACAGGCATGCTATAGCTGTTCAAATGGTATTGGGTAATGTATTTTTAAATGGGAACATGATAACAGTTGCAGCTCCCACTCTGCCTGCTGCCGCCACAGCTGAATCACGTCCCCTGGTGGCATGCATGTTCCATTCCAGCAGTGGCCGGGCATGTCTGGGCAAATCAGTGAGCTGACGTCAGAAAGAGTCCTATAAGGCGAGATGGACCAAGGGCTTGTCTCTAGTGCGAAACTATCTTATTGGATAGTACAGCTAGGCCAGAGTGAGTCTGTTTCGAGATGAGTAGGCATAGCTGTGTTAATAAACCGAACATTTTTTGCTGTATTTGTGGTGAATATACCCCGCGTGATCAACGCATGAACCTAACCAAGAGAGTGAGATTGGTAACTGAAGATCCTGACACCCTAGGCAGAATCGGACTTCAGATTTTGATTCCGCGCACTTGATTTAGTATAGGACACATGGATTAGACCAAGTAGTGGACAATATTTCATTTTTCATGATGCAGTGTTATTTATCTTACAGACTTGGTTCAAAGAGCAAAGGAAATTAGGTCTTGAGATAGGAAAAATAATGGAGAAGTTCACTTCAGTCCCAAATTCCCTCAGTTTCCGTCTTCCTGACCAACGGGGTTGTATAATGCTTGTGTTGTTTCCAGCTCTGAAGCCATCCCGGACTTCTCCGTCCAATTCCTGGAGTCCCTTCTCCAGACAAAGGACGCCCACCCAGATGTGGCCCCTCCAGGTAAGTGTCTAGAATCACTCAGATGTTGACCCTCTAAGTAAAACCCTAGATCAGGGGTCCTCGAACTTGACTCTCCAGGTTTTCTTAGACTTCAATACCTGAAAGCCCAAGTCATCACACCTGTTGACTTGGGCTTCTGGGGATCGAAGTCGAAGAACACCTGGAGAGCCAAGTTTGAGGGCCCCTGGGTTAGATGGACAAAGTCTGAGATCTAGATCAAGGTCCTTAAAGTTGACTCCATATGTTCTTGGACTTCAATTCCCAGAAGACCCGAGCAGCTGGTGTACCAACTTGGGCTTCTGGGAATTGAAGTTCAATAACAGCTGGAGTGTCAACGTGGCCATCACTGTCATAGGCCCTCAAAGCTGACTCTCCAGATGTTCTTGGACTTCAATTCCCAGAAGCCCTGATCAGCAGGAGTGTTGCCTTGGGCTTCTGGAAATTGAAGTCCAAGAAAATCTGGAGAGCCAAGTTTCCTGGCCCATGACCTGCACTGTCTGCGTCTGCAGATGTTTCCTTGGTCACGTGACAGGCAGGGGTGGCCAACCTTGGTGCTCCAGGTGTTCTGGAGCAAGTCAACAGGTACAGAGAATTATGGGACTTGTAGTCCAAAAAACCCTGAATCACACATTGTGCACTTTTGAGTCCCTCTTGGATAACTTAGTTGTCCTACTTGTGATGTATGAATACCTAACTAAGAAAAGACTGGTATTACAGTTCCCATCATCTTGCACCTTCTGGGTCTGGGGGATTTCTGAGTGGGTGAAGGGGTGTTTTTTAAGAAACAGGACTGAATAAAGGACAAGGGTGTATTCTGACTCTATCTTTCTCTTCCAGCTCTGCCCCCTAAGCCCCCCAAAGCAAAGCCTGCGTCCGCCCCCCTAGCCAATGGAAATGGTACGGTCCTGCAAGATGCGGAGTGGTACTGGGGTGATATCTCCAGGTAAGTGTGAAGTGAAGGGAAAGAGGTGGGTGGGCTTGGAGGAGCTCGAATAGATATGTTTATCCTTCGAAAGGCAAAAAGCCAAACAGAAGGAAAAGAAGGTCAGAACATGCAAAGCCTTAATACATGCAAATAGAGGCAGGAAGACAGGGAACTTTCCAATGGGTTACTTAGAGACAAACAATATAAACAATGTCCTTTAGTTAAGGCTAGTATTTCTGTCTCCATGGTTATTGTTTCATGCTGGGGGTTGCACTACAATACTCAACATAAATAAATCGGGATTTGTGAAGTCTGGAGCCCCTCCCTCCCTCACTTGGAATTTCACACGCACACACGCACACACGCTGGCTGGTCTCAGTGCTTCATGTTGGAGGGTAGAATTGAAATTCTTTCTCCTTCCCTGTTGCCTCCATGGTAACTAGTTGCATAATTGCATAGAGATTGCTTGGATTCAAATTCCTGCCTTGAGCAGGGGGCAGGACTTTTTTGACTGGATGACCTCACGGGACCCTTTTCCAGCTCAGTCATTCTGTGATTCTATGAATCTATAACCAGAGCGGAAAGAATGCGCTCTGCATGGGACCCAATCCACTCTTTCTACTTCCTGCAGGGAGGAGGTAAACGAAAAGCTACGAGACACCCCCGACGGCACTTTCCTGGTGAGAGACGCATCCAGCAAGATTCAAGGGGAGTACACCTTAACGCTCAGGTGAGGAGGGCGGATCTAAACCCTGCTTGGTTGATGGAGAGACGTGGGAATGAGCAGCAGTGGAAATAAGCTCTTGACAGATAGATAGCCTTTAGGTTCATTTTAGGATTGACAAGAAGGCTGTACTTTGCTACCTAGCCTAGCTTCGATTGTCTATCCAAGCTCCTGCCAACCTAGGAGTTCAAAAGCAAAAATAAATAAATATTTTTTTTGCAAGTAGATAAACAGGTACCACTTTGACGGGAAAGGTAACAGTATTCTGTGCGCTCCTGTCAACCTAGCAGTTTGAAAGCAAGAAATTGCAAGTAGATAAATAAAATAACACTTCGGTGGGAAGGTAAACAGCGTTCCATGCACTCAGGTGTCCAGTCATGCCTGCCACATGTCCACGGAAATGTCTGCGGATGCAGACAGCAGTGGCTCTTTGGCTATAAACAGAGGAGCACTGAACCCTAGAGTCGGATACGACTGGCTTTCAAGCAAGGGAGACCCTTTACGTACTCGGTGATTCTATGATTCTATATCTGCTTTAACTGGGATTTTGCATTGAGACGGGGGTTGAATTGGATGGTCTCACGGACCCCTTTCCCAACTCAGTCATTCAGTGATTTATCTCCAATATTATTTTACTTCTTTCTCTCTTGCAGGAAAGGCGGGAATAACAAGCTGATCAAGATCTTTCACCGGGACAGCAAATACGGCTTTTCGGAGCCCCTGACCTTCAGCTCCGTGGTGGAACTCATCAACCACTACCGGCACGAGTCCCTGGCCCAGTACAACGCCAAACTGGACACCCGCCTGCTTTACCCCATTTCCAAGTACCAGCAGGTGAGCTTGACGCTTGGTTGCAACACCCCCCTCCCCAATAAAGCCTTCGTATCTCTTCACAGTCTATCTAGGAGTCCTCAACCTGTGGGCTGGATGCGGCCTGTTGATAGCAGACGCATTTTTGACAGCTGTCAGTGCGCCCGCTTTTGGGGAGCGTGGTCCTGCCCGCTCAGCTGTCCCCGGGGGGGGGGGATGGTCAGACCCACGGCATAAAAAGGTTGGAAACCCTTGGTTTAGACCTTATTAGGCTTATTCTGGGTGAATACAGTAGTTCACTTTTTACATAATAAGAATTATATGCCACAGGGTAGAGGGGGCATCAGGATTTTAGAGATGCTTAAGTAGGGGCATGGCCAGAAAAAGGTTGGGAACCCCTGGGCTAAATGATGGCTTTAATTAACAGTTCAGGTAGGGCTTAGTGGTTAAGACACCGAGCTTGATGGCCGGAAGGTGGGCAGGTCAGTGGTTCGTGACCTGAGTGCTGCACAACGGAGTGAGTGCCCCTTTGTCTGTCCCGGCTCCTGCCAACCTAGCTGTTCGAAAGCAAGAAATTTGCAAGTAGATAAACAGGTATCCGACTCCAAGGTTTGGTGCTCATCTCTGGTTCCAGCCAAAGAGCCAGCCTTGACTGCATTTGCAGACATTTCGATGGTCATGTGGCAGGCATGACTAGATGCACAGAATGCTGTTACCCATGTTCTAATTAATTCTCTTTAGATTCTAATTAATTCCTTTCAAGTACTAGCTCTCTGCAGGTTCTAATTTAAAGACAAATTTTCTTTCAGTTCCAATGGATTCCTTCCAAGTGCTAACTCTCTCCAGGCTGTAAATGTGATTTCTCTTTAATCTATCGCTGTTCATTTAAAAACAGGAACTTTTATTAGGAAATAGGATAGGAAGAGAAAAATGGTGTTGTGGGTGATGGGGACTCATTTCTTTCTGATCTGTTGACCTTCCAATTCCCACAGGACCAGGTGGTGAAAGAGGACAGCATAGAAGCCGTAGGTGAGCAGCTCCAGGTCTACCATCAGCAGTACCAGGACAAGAGCCGCGAATACGACCTTCTCTATGAAGAATACACGCGCACCTCCCAGGTAAGGAGATACCTGAGCACACCTAGCCGTGCCTGCCAGTATTTCTCAACCGTCGGTTTTTGGACTTTGATTCCCAGAAACCTCAGTCGATACTGCCAAAGCACAGATCGGCCAATGGGCTGCTATCGACGGCCGGGGTTCCCAAGATTTTCAAGCCGGGGGCCGGGTCACGCTCTCTCAGTCAGCTTGAGGACCGGACAGCCATTTTGCCCTGCCTGCACGATGAGAGCGGCCATTTTGTCCCAACACCATTTTGTTTCTTGAATGCTGTTGGAGGGGTGGGGGGCCACATGAAATGGCACAATGGGCCAGATCTAGCCCATGGGCCTTAGATTGGGAACCCCTCATCTATGGGCTAGCGGCAATGTCTAGTTCTGCCTCTATCAACTTCTTCTTCGTGGTGACCTGTGAATACACATGAATGGGTTTGCTGCATATATGCAGCGTGGATTCACAGGGGACCACGAAGAAGAAGAAGAACAGTTACAGGTAAGCCACCTGTCATTATAGAGCCCTGGTGGCGCAGGGGTTAAACTGCTGTCCTGCAGTCAAAATGTTGCAAGTTCGATCCCAGCGGGGCCCAAGGTTGACTCAGCCTCCTCCATCCTTCTGAGGTTGGTCATATGAGTCCCTCGCATGTTAATGAAGGCAAAATTCTAATTGTGAATCACCCAGAAGAGAGCATTAAGTGCCATGGGGCTGTATAGAAGTCAGCCAGAACGTTGTGAGTTCAATCTTGACTGCGCACAAGTTTGACTCAGCCTTCTTCCGAGGTCAGTCTAATTCAGGAGTTCTCAACCTTTTAAAGCCAGGGGGCCATTGGGTCATGCTCCCTCGGACAGCTTTGGGGGCGGACGGCCATTTCCCCCTCCACCATATGGCACTTCCTGGTGTGGTGGAGATGGTGGTGGGGCCACGTGAAATAGTACTGTGGGTCGCATCCGGCCCACAAGCCGCAGGTTGAGAATTCCTGGCCTAATGAGTCCCCAGCATGTTAATGAGGGCAAAAAAAAATTCTAATTAGCTTGTAAACCACCCAGGGAGTGCACTAAGTGCTGTGGGGCGGAAATAGAAGTCTGCCAGATCATTGTGAGTTTGATCCCAACGGGCGCGTCAGGTTGACTCGGCCTCTTCCCACGCAGGAGCTACAGATGAAGCGGACGGCCATCGAGGCCTTTAATGAGACCATCAAGATCTTTGAGGAGCAGTGCCAGACTCAGGAGAAATGCAGCCGGGAATACCTGGAGCGCTTCCGGCGCGAGGGGAACGAAAAGGAACTACAACGGTAAGTCTTTTGGGAAAGAGGTGGCAGAGGTGGGCTCAGCCAGGGTGCACTCTAGGCATGTACAGAGAACCAGCCTTTTATGTGGGACTTTAGCATCCCTGGTGGTGCAGAGGTTAAAATAGGATTACGTGGAACAGAATAAAAACAGGCTAAAAGTAGGATGATACAATAACAGTAAAATGAGATATAAGAATTTCTCTCCGCCTTTTGTTTTAAAGCCGCGTCTGACTCTAGGGTTTGGTGCTCATCTCCGTTTACAGCCAAAGAGTCAGCACTGTCTGAGTCTGACCACGTGGCAGGCATGACTGGCAGTGGGCAAGGAAAGCTGTTACCTTTCCTGCCGAAGTATTTATCTACTTGCAAATTTCTCGCTTTTGAACTACTAGGTTGGCAAGAGCTGGGACAGACACGGGAGCTCACTCGGTTGTGCAGCACTCGGGGCTCGAACTGCTGACCTGCCGACCTTCCCGTAGTCAAGCTCAGTGTCTTAACCACTAAGCCACCGGGAATCCCCGATCCCTCTCACTAGCTGGGAGTAAAGAGTGAATCGAGAAACCCATCCCCTGCTTTTCCTCCGCCCTGTCCACTCCCAGGATCCTCATGAATTCGGAGAAGCTGAAGTCCCGCATCACAGAGATCCATGACAGCAAGATGAAACTGGAGCAGGACCTCAAACAACAGGCGGCTGAAAACCGGGAGATCGACAAGCGCATGAACAGCCTCAAGCCAGACTTGCTACAGCTGCGGAAACTCCGGGACCAATATCTGGTGTAGGTTTTATGACTTGAAGTTGAGCTGTATATCATTATTTCATTTATGCATTTCTTTCTTTCATTCCTTTATTTCTTTCACTAGTTCTTCCTTCCTTCCTTTCATTCATTCATTCATTCTTTCTTTCTTCTTTTATTCATTCATTCAATCCTTTCATTCTTCCTGCCATTCTTTCTTTTTTATTCATTCATTCATTCCTTTCTTTCTTTCTTTCATTAGTTCTTTCTTCCTTTCATTCATTCATTCTTCCTCCTTTTATTCATTCATTCATTCTTTTCATTCTTCCTGCTATTCTTTTTATTCATTCATTCGTTCATTCCTTTCTTTCTTTCATTAGTTTTCTTCCTTCCATTCCTTCATTCTTTTCCCCCCTCCTTTTCTTCTCTCTCTCTTTTTCTTTCCTTTTAGTCATTCATTTATTTTTTAAAATTCTTTCCTCCTTCTTTCCTTTCTTTCTTTTTATTGATTCATTCCTTTCTTTCATTTTTTCTTCCTTCCTTCCATTTATTCTTTCTTTCTCTCTCTCTTTCCTTCCTTCCTTCCTTCTCTTCTGTACCTGGAAGGGCCGAGCGACTCAGCCTTTCTTCCTCTCTTGCATCCCCAGATGGCTGACACAAAAGGGCACGCGCCAGAAGAAGATCAACGAATGGCTTGGGATCAAGAATGAGACAGAGGAGTAAGTCGCTCTTGTGTGAAACGGGCCCCAGACCCTCCATGGTGGTGCATCTGCCCCCCTTTGCTGAAAGCCCCACGATTCAGATCTTTAGAGGTCTCTGGCAAAAGCCTTAATACATGCAAATAGCTCAGATAGAGATGGGAAGACAGGGAACTTTCCAATCAGATACCCAACTGTATAAGGCCAAGGTATTCACCCCATCCTATGAGGGCAGACCGGAGAGGCTCCGTAGTGGTCCCATCTACAAGAGAAGCACATCTGACTGGGATCAGAAGGAGAGCCTTCTCAGTGTCTGCCTCGGCCCTTTGGAACCTTTTGCCATCTGAACTGCGCCTCCAGACAAAGCTGCTCCCCTTTAGAAAAGCTGTAAAAACATGGCTATGCCAGCGGGTGTGGGGCTTGAATGGCTCCACTTACCAATCCCACTGGCTGGTATAGCATGAGCGAGGATAATGTGTTCTGCAGCCTTTTTAACAGGGGGGGGGGTTGATGTTGTAATTTTTAATGTGTTTTTATTTGGTTTTAGATAGGGTTGTAATCTGATGTTTTACTTGTGGCTTTTAAAGTTTGTGAGCCGCTTTGGGTTGCCTCCAGGCGAGGAAAGCGGGATAAAAGTGGTGTAAATAAATAAAATACTTGAAGAGAAACAATGTAAAACAACTTCCTTTAGTTTAAGCTAGGATTTCCGTCTCTCTGGTTATTCAGCTAGCACCCACTACATGCTGGGGTTGCACAACAACACTCAACAGATTCTTGGTTGGGTCACAGCTTGATTAGACCCTTAGAAAGTCATCAAAGAAAAAGGCAGATTTTCAAATTCTCTGGACCACCCCAAAGGGAGGTTTTGGGACAAAGGCAAGGAATCCAGATATGGGACCAGATGGGATTCCCTTCGCTCTTGAAACAAACTTCCAGCAGAACTAGCTGGTGTTTGCAGGTTCCCCAGGTGGGAGAGATGTCCCGACAGAGACCCCCCATCCTCCACTTGTCCCTGAGTCTACAGGGAGGATTTTTTTGGGAAAACATTCAAGAGAGCATGGGGGAATTCTTCCAGATTCTTGGGACTTTGGAGTGGCTTGCAAAATTTGCACCTCCAGAGCTTTATGCGCCTCTTGAACCTGCATCCCCACCCTCCATTCTTGCAGCCAATACTCCATGATGGACGACGAGGAAGAGCTGCCTCACCACGAGGAGCGGACGTGGTACGTGGGGAAGATTAACCGGGTCCAGGCAGAAGAGATGTTGGCTGGGAAGCGCGACGGGACGTTTCTCATTCGGGAGAGCAGCCAACGAGGGTGCTACGCCTGCTCTGTGGTGTAAGCCTGATTTTGCTAATCTGTAATTGTGTACTTGTGGTTAAGATGTTGAGCTTTGATGACCAGAAGGTCAGCAGTTTGAGATCCGAGTGCTGTGCATTACGGAGTGAGCTCCTGTCATCTGTCCTGGCTCCTACCAACCTAGCAGTATGAAAGCAAGAAATTTGCAAGTAGATAAAGAGGGACCACTTCAGCAGGAAAGGTAACAACATTCTGTGTCTAGTCATGGAAGAGAAATATATACAGCACCCAAGAGTCAATATAACTAACTTTCAAGTAAGTGAGACTGTTACCTTTTAGTTATGTTTGCAGAGGAGCGCCATGGTGGCCAGCTTCATTGAAACACAGCTCCCTTCAGTTCCTGGAGTTTGGCCAAGCAGGGAGGGCATTTGGTTGGGGGAAATCCCACCTGTCATTTCCCAAAAGCTATAGTTCCCTCCCTAGGAAAACAAGGTGTTTTCCTCCTCCTAGAATTGAATCTCACTTCTGGGAGCACATTTTCTGCTCTAGAATAAGTCACACTCTCCCCTGTGGGGTTGGTTGGCTGGTTTGGTGGATGGGTGAGTGGGGTTGGTTGGTTGGGTAAGTGAATGAGTGCTTGGCCGGCCGGCTGGTTGGTTGGGAAACTTAATGTGTGGTTGGTTGGTATTGTAAATAAATGGTTGGTTAGTTGGGTAATTGAACGAGTGGTTGGTTGGTTGGGTAGGTGAATGAGTGCTTGGTTGGTCGGTTGGTTGGGTAGGTGAATGAGTGCTTGGTTGGGTAAATGAATGCTTGCTTGCTTGGCTGGTTCGGTAAATGAATGAGTAATTAGTTGGTGAAATGAATGAGTGTTTGGTTGGTTGATCAATTGATTGATTGAGTTGAGGATCCGTTGCTCCCAGAGCGCCCCCCCCCCTGCCCAGCTCTCTTCCGGCCACCCCTGCCCTTGACCCTGGTGAATCCCTTTCGTCTTTGCCTCCCCTGCAGGGTGGACGGCGACACCAAGCACTGCGTCATCTACAAGACGGCCACCGGCTACGGCTTTGCAGAGCCCTACAACCTCTATGCCTCCCTGAAGGAGTTGGTCTTGCACTACAAGCACACCTCCCTGGTGCAACACAACGACTCGCTCAACGTCACCCTGGCTCACCCCATCCTGGCCGCCCAGGCCCCACCGAGATGAAGGACAGACACTTGATGACCACCACATCCATCCCACTCGTTCTCCTTCTTCCTCCAGGGCCTCACCCAACTCCTTGTGCCCCTCAATCACCACTCTGCCCCCTCTTTCTCCAATGCCCCATAGCTACGGCCCAAGATTGAAGTCCAAGATCCAAAGGTTGGGAAAACACTGGTCTAGATCAATGGTTCCCAATATGGGGCCTAGGCCCCACACAGGGGGACTTCAATTCCCAGAAGCCTCAGTCAGTCCATAGGCTGATCAGTGCTTTGGGGAATTGACTTCAGCTTCTGGGAATTGAATTCCAAGAACCAAAGGTTGAGAAACACTGATCTTTCTACAATGTAACGTTGAGAAGGAAGAGGTTGTTTCCAGGAGACTCATTTCATGAGCAGACATGAAAGTCCTTCCTTTGTTCTGAGAGGTCGACAGAGGCTGTGGATGAGAATTGTGGTTGTTGATTTAGAGCAGTGTTTCCCCAATGGTGGGGCCCATGCCCCACAGGGGGACTTAAATTCCCAGAAGCCTCAATCAGTCTATTGGCTGATCAGTGCTCTGGGGAAATTGACTGAGGCTTCTGGGAATTGAAGTCCAAGAATAAAAGGTTGGTAACACATTGTTCTAGATCAGTGGGTCCCAACATGGGGCCCAGGCCCCACAGGGGGGACTTCAATTCCCAGAAGCATCAGTCCCCCCCAACCTCCATGCCAACCTGACCCCCAAATGTATAATTTCCCCTTCTTACATTGGGGGTGCTCTTCTGAGCCCCTCTTTGCCCCCCCCCAACACTTTCCCCACACATGTATCCATCATCCTTTGGAAGGGTAGATGTACCCCCTTTCTCCACTGCGGCGCAGAGGTTCCCCCTTTGCAAGGAGGGCATTTCTCCCTGGACACCCCCCCCCCCAATTCCTACCTGCTTTGTCTCCAGAGAACAAAAAAGGGCCCATTTTAAGTCTCCCAAGTGTGTTGGTCTTACCCTGGCTCTTTGGTGGTGGTGGTGGTGGGAGGGTTTAGTTCCCGAAAATGCCCCCCAATGGGGAGGGGGATTCCTCCCTCCTGTCCATCTCCTTGCCTGTGCTTGGCCCCCTTGCCCTCCCTAAAAAGCACTTTACCTGAACCCCATGGACTGACTGGGGGGGGCAGAAGATCAGTTTCCTACTTTCAAGGTGGACCATGTGGCCCCTGGTTTTGGGATGTTGGGGTTATGCTGGGTGTGTGTGGAGATGCCATATTTCTTCAACTTGCTCAATTTAAACCAGTGTTCTTCAACCTATGGTTTTTGGATTTCAATTCCCAGAAGCCTCAGTCAGTCCACTGGCTGATCCATGCTTTGGGGGATCGACTGAGGCTTCTGGGAATTGAAGTCCAAGAACCAAAGGTCAGGAACCAAAGGTCAGGAAACTGCTCTAGATCAGTGGTTCCCAAGATGGGGCCTAGGCCCCACATAGGGACCTTTAATTCTCAGAAGCCTCAGTCAGTGCATTAGCTAATCAGTGCTTTGGGGAATTGACTGAGACTTCTGAGATTTGAAGTCCAAGAACCAAAAGTTGGGAAAATACTCCTCTACAATGTTTGCGAAGGAAGAGGTTGTTTCCAGGAGACTCATTTCATGAGCAGACATGAAAGCCCTTCCTTTGTTCTGAGAGGTAGCCAGAGGCTGTGGATTGAGAATTGTGATTATTGATTTAGAACGGTGGTTCCCAAGGTGGGGCCCAGGCCCCACAGGGGATCTTCAATTCCCAGAAGCCTCAGCCAGGCCATTGGCTGATCAGTACTTTGGGGAATCGACTGAGATTTCTGGGAATTGAAGTCTGAAAAACCACAGGTTGGGAAACACTGGTGGAGACCTGAAACCTATCAGAACCCCGGTGACCGGAGGTGGACATCTCGTCACATCAAGATTGCAAACAATCTTGCTTAAAGCCATAGATAAGAGGAAAGGGGGGGTGCAAGGGACCAGAACTGTTTCCGTTAATGGGCTACCTCTTCCCGGCCACCCTGGGGCCACCCCTGGGCAGCCTATGCTATGTCTGATACTACAAAGCCAATGCTATAACTGTACTGGTGCCCGCGCATGGCACAAACGCCTAAGTGGGCATGCATCCATGCGCACGTCCGTTTGTCTTCCTAACGGAGAAGCCCGTTCCAGTATCGGCTGCCATAAAACTCTTCCTGGATCTGTTCCGGCGGGCTTGAGGCTCATTTCCGTTCAGAAGGTGTTGAGGGTTTTGAAGAGAGCAATGAGAAATCCTTTGCTATACAACCTTTTAAAAAATGTGGAAGGAAAAAATGGAATTCTTGCCTAGGAAAACACTGGTTCAAAAGCTCACGAGTTGATTCCCATCGCCAAGTTGGGTTCTGATCCAGGAAGAGCTTTGTGGAAAGAACGAATGCTTTGGAAAGTATGCAAGAGCACAACCAAATTAGAAGGTGGAGGAAGGAGCTCAATGGACAAGGAATGACATTAAAGGAGGCTATAGTTGAGGGACTCACCCTGCCCTGCATCTCTTGAAGGATCCTATATAGGCTGAGGGTTGGAGTCCTTCAATCCAAGACCAACAGGCTCGTGTAGGCTGATGGTGGATAACAACGTACAGTACTGTGGATGTGGAGAGATGCAGACTCCAGCTCATTTACTTGTCTGCCGATGGCTGCCAGAAACATGCACTGATGAGGACTTGAGTTTGGCCAAGGCCAAGAAACTGGCTTCATTTTGGCAATCCAGGGTTTGGTCGGGACAGAAAGAAGAAGAAAAAACAGACACTGATGAGGACTTGAGTTTGGCCAAAACCAATGAAGCGGCTTCGTTTTGGCCGCCCAGGGTTTGATTGGGGCATGAAAGAAGAAGAATCAGAAACGGGCACCGATAAGGACTTGAGTTTGGCCAATGGCAAATCCAAGAAAGTGGCTTCATTTTGGCAGTCCAGTATTTGATCGAGACATGAAAAGACCTCTTCAAACCTGGCTGTGCGTACCTGGGGCCGGGGTGGCGAACGTTATAACTGGCGTAGGTAAATGGGACTTCCCCTCCTATCCAGTCAGCCAAATAGTCCTCTTGTTCTAGATATATGCAATAACACCCACTACCCATCTCTATACCCTCCTAGCCATTAATATTTCCAATCCCTTTCTGTTTAAAAAGAGAGAGGATAAAAACATGTTTACTTAGAATCGTCCATTCTTTGTGTTGGGATTTGTTACTGTATGATAAAAAGAGGAAGGGAAAAATAAATTTTGTATGGTACTTCAAAAGGGGAAGAAAAAATTAAAAATATATAGGCTCAGGCCGAATGTATTTTTAAATTTTTTGTTGAGTTGGCTCTTAACTTCCTCTTCTGTACATGGGTTGTATGTAACTCAGCAAAAGAGAAGAAACTTTAAAATGATTTGAAAAACCAGAATGTGGATTAAGCAAAGCATTTAGACTTCTATACCAGGCGTTCTCAACCTTTTAAAGCCTGGGGCCGGGTCATGCTCCCTCAGACAGCTTCGGGGGCTGGACGACTATTTTGCCCTTCCTCCATCACATGGCACTTCCTGGTGTGGTGGAGGTGGTGGTTGGTCACGTGAAATGGTGCTGTGGGCTGCAGGTTGAGAATCCCTGTTCTATACCTACCCCATAGCTTTTGTGCGGTTCACAAGTTAGTTAGCGTTTGGCCTTAATTAACATGCTGGGGAGAGTCTGAGTCAATCTTGAGTCTCTGTCAGGATCGAAGTCACAATATTCTGGCTGACTTATATACCATCCCATAACACTTAGTTCACTAACTGGGCAGTTCACTTGTTAATTAGCATTTGTGCCCTCATTAACATGCTTGGTCCTCATCCTTGGAAGAAGATGCTGAGTCAACCTTGATCCCCTCAGGATCGAGCTCACAATGTTCTGGCTCACTTTTATACCACCACATGGGTTTTAGTGCCCTCACTGGGCAGTTCACAAATTAATTAACATTTTGACTTAATTGGCATGCTGGGGACTAGTTTGACCGACCCAAGAAGGATTAAATAGGCTGAGTCAACCTTGATCCCCAGTCTGGATCGAACTCACAATGTTTTGGCTGCAGCACAGCAGTTTAACTCCTGCACTACCAGGAAATATGAGTAGATAGCTCGGTTGCAGGATTCTTGGGCTGCCCAGAAAGTAACTTCTCCAAACTCTGGATGCTGTGAATTGATGAAGATTTTCATCATGCCATGCAGCAGTGGCTTAGTGGTTAGGACGCTGAACTTGACTGGGCGGCCGGTAGTTTGAGACCCAAGTACTGCATGATGGAGTGAGCTCCTGTCATCTGTCCCAGCTCCTGCCAACATAGCAAGAAATTTGCAAGCAGATAAACTGGCACCGCTTGGGTGGGGAAGGTTATAACTATATTTCTGTTCAGTTTCTCCAACCCAAAGAGCCGTTTCCCCGAGATTTTAATAGCCGACAATTTTCAGCTCAAAGAAAGTTAAACAGAAAAAGCCAGCTCCTGCCAACCTAGCAGTTCAAAAGCAAGAAATTTGCAAGGAGAAAAACGTACTTTTTCAGCAGGAAAGGTAATAGCATTCCATGCACTTCAGCATCTAGTCATGCCTGCCATGTGACCACAGAAACGTCTACAGACGCAGCCAGCGCTGGTTCTTGGGGTGTAAACCAGGAGTTCTTAACCTTTTTAAGCCGGGGGCCAGGTCGCGCTCCCTCAGACATCTTTGGGAGCCGGACGGCCATTTTTCCCTTCCTCCACCACCACATGGCACTTCCAAGTGTGGTGGAGGTGGGGGGGGGGACATGAAATGGTGCCGTGGGCCACATCCGGCCTGTGGGCCACAGGTTGAGAATCCCTAGTGTAAACCGCTGAGCACTAGACTCTAGGGTTGGACACTTTTGAGTAAGGTAAACCTTTTACCATAGATAAATAGAATTATTATTTTTGAGAATCCGCTTGCTCTTTAATTTGACCCTTGGGTTTCACGTGACGACGAGACCAGGCGATTTTGAGAATGATTCATTCAAACACGAGGGTGGGTGATTCAGGGTCCTTCTCGGCGGGTCATAGGTTTGGCTACTGATTAATAGGTTGTCCGTTATCTCTGCTACAGACCTGTTGCTTTGATGGGACTTTTGATCCTTAAATGTGTCTTTGGTGTTTTCGTCTAGCTTCAGCTTCTCAGAATCCATGATTATTATTATTTTTGGTCATAACAACTGGGGCCCAGAATGATAGAATAACCGAGTTGGAAAAGGGGGTCCCATGAGGTCACAAAGTCCAATGCCCCTGCTCAAGGCAGAAATCCCAATCAAAGCATATAGAGCAGGGGATCCCAACCTTTTCAAGCTGGGGGCTGGGTCATGCTCTCTCAGTCAGCTTCAGGGGCTGGATGGTCATTTTGCCCTGCCTGCACAATGGGGGTGGCCATTTTGTTTCTCGAATGCCCTTCAAGGGGTTGGGGGCCACATGAAATGGTGCTGCAGGCCAGATCCAGCCCACAGGCCTTAGGTTGGGAACCCTTGAGAATAAATTAGTTGGTAAAGTCATTCTTTTATTCTGTATGTGTTTTGAATGGACGGTTGGTTGGCTCGTACTGTATTCATTCATTCTTTCAATCAATCTTTATTACGGTCCAAGACTAGCATCGTACAGCAAAAATAATAATAATCCAGATGTTAAATATTAAAAGGAATATATCCTGGGTTAAAGGAATATTTGGTTAATGAATAAGCTTAATAATGCTCCATCTGCAACTATTCAATTTATGACTAGCTCTTAGCATTACCAAAGCAAATACTCCCATCATGTAACAGTGAATTTCTTTCTTTCTTTCTTTCTTTCTTTCTTTCTTTCTTTCTTTCTTGGTTGGATGGTTCAATTGTTGGTTTCCTTCCTTCCTTCCTTCCTTTGTTGTTTGTTTGGTTCTATTGTTTGTTTGTTTCTTTCTTTCTTCCTTCACATTTTTACCCCACCCTTTTGATTTGAGCATCACTCAGGGGGGTGCTTACAATATCATTTATCCTTGTTTAAATTTCACTCTGCTGCTTTCAGCTTCTGCGAGTCCAGATGCAAAAAAATCCTGGCAAACCGGACTGTTCAGTCTGATTTTTCCACTCTGTCTTCACACTAGGCATTTTCTAAATCAAACGTGACTTCTGGCCTATCTTTTTATTAATCTCTTTGGGGATGGAAACGGTTCAAAAGCTCACCTTACAGGATATACATTTGGTCGCAATGTTTGCATGCCAAGACAGGTCCTTCAGCTAATTAAACCACTAGTATAGGTGTTGCAATGGCAGGCTGGAAAGAAGACACGTGGAGGCAGCTGTGTGGCCTGAATCAGGGGTATGTATTTATTCCCTGCCTGGGGGCGAAAACATATGCCTAGGGCAACCGTGCCACCCCCTTACAGAAGGATTGCGCACATGGCATTTCCCCATGGCCCAGCTACAACGGTGGCTCTGGAGACTGCTTTGAGGTTAATGGACAGCCCGCAGTTAATTGCCTTGGACTGGCGAAGCCCATTGTTCCTGCCCTAATCTCGGAGCCTATGTGTATTGGCTCTGGGCACCTGGACTTGTTCCTTGTTTGCCAGCGTCTGCTTGCCTGACTCTATTTGCCCTCAGCCTTGGCTATTGTTAATTCCTAACCTACCCGCATATTTCCCAATTTCCCCTCCAGCCGAGCCCGGTTGGTCCCCGGGTCTGTTGACGCCAAGCGAACCCCTGGGGAGAGGTTTAATTGCCAATTATTCTTGCGGGCAACCCACGTATAGGAGTTCTCAACCTTTTTAAGCTGGGGGCCAGGTCGCACTCCCTCAGACAGTTTCAGGGGCCGAACTGTCATTTTACCCTTCTTCCACCGCATGGCACTTCCGGGTGTGGTGGGCTGGATGAATGAATGAGTGCTTGGTTGATTGGGTAAGTGAATGAGTGCTGGGTGGGTTGGTGTTGTGTATGGAAAGTTGGGTAAATGAATGAGTGGTTGGTTGGTTTTTGCACGCCACAGTTGATTTTCATGGCAATTGAGCTGCACAACAGTCTTGCAAGGTTTAATCAGAGATTGCAGAGAGACTCAATGAATTCTTTGCTTCAGTATTCACCGAAGAAGACAGAGACCACATGCCCAAAACAGAGCCTATCTTCATAGGGAGGGAAACTGAAGAATTAAGCCAGATAGAAATAACCAGGGAGGAGGTCCTTGCATGTCTTGTTAAACTGTTGTTGTTGTTCAGTCGCACAGTCGATTCCGACCCTTTGCAGCCCTATGGACCATTGATCTCCAGGCACCCCTGTCCTCCACCATCCTCCTCAGCCCGCTCAGCTCGGTGCCAGCTGCGTCCACAATGCCATCCAGCCATCTCATCCTTGGCAATCCCCTTTTTCTTTTGCCCTCCACCTTTCCCAGCATCAAGGCTTTCTCAAGTGAATCCTCTCTTCTCATTTGGTGTCCAAAGTACTTCAGCTTCATCTTTACTATTTGACCTTCTAAGGAGCAGTCAGGACTGATTTCTTTCAAGATTGACCTATTTGTTCTCCTCGCTGTCCAGGGTACTCTCAAAACTCTCCTCCAACACCACATCTCAAAGGCGTCTATTCTTCTGCGCTCAGCCTTCCTAATGATCCACCTCTTGCATCCATACATTACCACCGGGAATACCATTGCTTTGACTATACGGATTTTTGTTTGCAAGATGATGTCTCTACTTTTCACTATGTTCCCCAGGTTTCTCATGGCTTGTCTCCCTAGAATCAGTCGTCTCTTTATTTCATGGCTGCAGTCACCATCTGCAGTGATCCTAGATCCCAAGAAAGTAAAATCCGTCACTGCTTCTACTTCTTCCCCGTCTACTTTCCAGGTGCTGATAGGGCCTGTTTCCATTATCTTGGTTTTCTGGATGTTAAGTCTCAGGCCAGCTTTTTCACTCTCTTCTTTCAACCTAATCAGTAGCTTCTTCAGTAGCTTCAACCTAATCAGTAGCTTCTTGTTAAACTAAACACTAACAAATCACCAGGACCAGATGGCATCCATCCACGAGTTCTCAGGGAACTTAAAGATGAAATTGCTGATCTCCTAGCCAAAATATAGAATCTTTCCCTCAAATCAGGCTTTGTGCCTGATGACTGGAAGGTAGCGAATGTAACACCAATTTTCAAAAAAGGATCCAGGGGTGATCCAGGAAATTACTGACCTGTCAGTTTGACATGTGTCCCAGGTAAAGTGATGGAAACCATCCTAAAAGATAGAATTAATAGGCACATAGAAGAGAAGGCGCTGCTAAAGGAGAGCCAACATGGCTTTTACAAGGGCAAATCATGCCTCACTAATCTGTTGGAATTTTTTGAGAGTGTCAACAAGCATGTAGATAAGGGCGATCCATTTGACATTGTTTATCTGGACTTTCAGAAGGCTTTTGACAAGGTCTCACACCAAAGGCTCTTGAATAAACTTACCAGTCATGGAATAAAGGGACAGGTCTTGTCCTGGATCAGCAACTGGCTAAGGGAGAGGAAACAGAGGGTAGCACTCAATGGACACTTCTCCAAGTGGAGGGAAGTAAAGAGTGGGGTCCCCCAAGGTTCAGTACTGGGACCCCTGCTTTTCAACCTCTTCATAAATGATCTAGAGGTAGGAGTAAAAAGCAAGGTAGCCAAATTTGCTGATGACACTAAATTATACAGGGTAGTAAAAACTGTGAGAGATTGTGAGGAGCTCCAGAGGGATCTCTTGCCACTGGGGGAGTGGGCAAAGCAGTGGCAAATGAGCTTCAACATTAGTAAGTGCAGAGTGATGCATGTTGGGGCAAAAAAACCCAATTACATTTATAAACTGATGGGGTCTGAACTCTCTGCGACAAACCAGGAAAGGGACCTTGGTGTCCTGGTGGACAGCTCAATGAAGGTGTCAACCCAGTGTGCCTCAGCAGTGAAAAAAGCAAACTCAATGCTAGGGATCATTAGGAAGGGTATAGAAAATAAGTCAGCAAGTGTCATTTTGCCCCATCTGGAATACTGTGTACAGTACTGGTCGCCATACCTCCAGAAGGATATTATGGAGTTGGAAAAAGTGCAGGGGAAGGCAACCAAAATGATTAGTGGACTGGAACACCTTCCTTACCATCTGAGACTGCAACGGTTGGGCCTCTTCACTCTTGAATGACGGCGTCTAAGAGGTGACCTGACTGAAGTTTATAAAATCATGCACGGTGTGGACAAAGTAAATAAGAAAAAACTGTTTTCCCTATGGCATAACACTAGAACTAGGGGACACTCCATGAAACATTTGGGTACTAGTTCTCAAACAAATAAGAGAAAGTCCTTATTCACCCAGAGGGTCACTGGTCTATGGAACTCCCTGCCAGAAGAAGTGGTGACAGCTGTCAGTCTTGACAGCTTTAAGAAAGGATTAGACAAGTTCATGGAGGACAAGGATATCAATGGCTATAATTATGGATACCTAAGGACAACCTCCGGGTTGGAGAGATAGGCAGGATATCTCTCAATGCCATTTCCAGGGAATCCTAAGCAGGTGAAGGCATCTGCTTGGGAATAATACCTTGAAGCAAATGGTGAGCCACTGTGTGAGACAGAATGCTGGACTGGATGGGCTGTGGCCTGTTCCAGCAAGGCTGTTCTTATTATGTTCTTAATCTTGGCCTCAATCCCAACCTGATTCTTGAACATCTTTGTTGCTACATCGGTTCTTTTAACATTCCCGGCTCGTTGTGAATTTTGGAGAGCATCTTTCACTGGTCAATCACCTTCTTTACCTGCGTTGCAATAACTGGAGAGGAACAGATGGATATCAGCCCCTATCTGCTCACTAGGCGGGCCATAAATATGACAAGTTAGCAATTTAAATCGTGTCATTTGATGCTTGTCTGTCTGTTGAACAGAAAGTGAACAGTCTTGTTTTACCTACACAGGGCATGGCCAGAAATAGTCATCAATGGAGTCCCAGTGGATTATCTCCCAGCTGGGAGCGGCCTATCTAGTTAAGCTCAACCATCATGCCTAAATTCCCCGTGAAAGTTGCACACCTGGCAAACAATGCTTGCACAACTCTGTGTTGATTTTAGAGATCTGCATACAAATGAACGTTCTGTCCTGGCTCGATGTGAATGTCATTGGGGTGGTTTCAAAATTCCTGACTAAGTCTTGGTGGAAGCCAAGACCGCATTGCCCTAAACTCCTGCCCAATTTCCAAGCAAGCCCATTGAGGACCCTCATCATTCATTCATTCATAGAATGGTCCATCAAGGGAGGGAATGGCGGTCATTTCTCCCTAATTCTTTGACCTTGAACTCCTGCATTAGGGTTCACGCCAGTCCACTGATTGATTCACTGATGGCTCGAGTGATCAATCAATCCATTGACTGACCCATGGAGGGAGGGAGGGACTTGGCAGGGGCTTCTAACTAACTCTTTCACCCTAGACTCCTGCCCAGGGTCCAAGCCAGGCCATTGAGGACCATAATTGATTGACCGACTAACCCATCGAGGGAGGGAGGGAGGGAATTAGGGAGGAATTGGCAGTCGCTTCTAACTAACTCTTGCCCTAAACTCCTGCCCTGGGTCCAAGCCAACCCCAACACTCCCTAGCCATCAAGGTCCCTGATTGATTGATTGATTGATCAATCGATCGATCCATTGAGTGGTTGATTGACCCACCCATCTAGGGAAGGAGGGAGTTAGGAATAGATTGGCAGTCGCTTCTCCCTAACTCTCACCCTAAATTCCTGCCTAGGGTCCAAGCCAGTCCCAAGCGCTGCCTGATCATTCATTCAGTGAGTGGTTGATTGATTGAGTGGTTGATTGATTGACCCATCAAGGGAGCGAGGGAGGAATTGGCAGTCGCTTCTCCTTAACACGTCTCTGGTGAGCCCAAAGAAGGAGAATCCCAGGCTTCCCAGACGAGGAGGAGGAGCAGGAGTTTGTCCGCCCCATGGGTAGGAAATAGGCGAGGCTCCGCTGTCCGGGACTCCTTTCAAAAGCCGCTCCCGCCCCGCTCTGAGGCTGCTTTGGGTCTCCGTCTCGCCATGGGATCCAGCGTCCCCATCCACCTCCTGCTCCTCATGGGCTCCCTGATCCTGCCCGGCAGCCTCGGGCACCGCAGCGGCGGGGATGGCAGCCCGGCTTGCCGCCTGCCGCCGCACCTGTGGTGCCGCTCCCAGGAGACTGCGCGCACCTGCCAGGTAAGTCCCGATCAGGTGATAGGGGGGAGGGGATGACTGCTGCCCCACATAAACTGCCGCCTGAGGCTTCACTCTTGCTGGGGGTTAGAGAAAGAGAGTCTAGCTGCCGCCCCACATAAACTGCCGCCTGAGGTTCCAATCTGGGGTGGGGAGAGAAATTGAGTCTAGCTGCCACCCTACCTAAACTTCCGCTTGAGGCTTCACTCTAGTCCTGCTGTGCCACGAAAACCAGCTGGGGAGAGGGATGGGAAGGGGGGGGGGGCTTTGTGCCGCACCACATTAAACTGCCGCCCAAAGGGTGGGATGGAGATACCGCTCGACGGAGCCTCTTAGCCTGCCGCCCCTTCCTCCGCCCCGTCGGAAGCGGGCAGGGGTGGAAAGCCGCCGAATGGTTTGGAACGGCTTTCAATGAAAAGGAAAGAAAAAAGTGTCGAAGCAAGATTACAATTGAACATTAAGAAAAGGCAATTTTAAAAAGCCCACATGGCTACACAAACACAATGTTAGTGCCGAGAACGAGGAAACTGAAATGGGGGGTGGTGGTGGTTTTGTGTATCCTTAGTTTAATTAACACCCAGGGTGAGAAATGTTCTAGATAGGCGGTGTAACAATGTAACGAATGAATCAATAGATGGATGGAAGTGTGTGTGAATGGACAGACAGACCAGGACGGATGACATATGGAAATCCCCATGGGAGGAGAAAAGAGACCCCCAGCCTCACTGAACCCTGCTTTCACTTCCCTCTGTGGGGCTGGAGGGGGAAGTGATAGTGACGGAAGTGGTGACTTATAGAGCTGCCTTTCTGGTCCACTGGCTTCCATCTGAGTCCAGTGGTTTCCCCTTTTAAAAGAGCAGTTTTCACTTTGCCTTCCTTAAAATGTAGGTCCGCCCTCTTTCCTCCAGGGAGGGCAGATGGAAAGACCCAGGGGCTAAAATGTGTCTTGCAAACCTTTGGTGGAGGGTCAGGTGACATGCGTTCAAATCCTCACTTGGGGTTCTGGTTGTAGAAATATATTTAAACCGTAAATGTAAAAAAGGAGTATTGGAGAATGTAAAGAAAAGATTGGACGATCGCCCAAGGATTTTTGCACCAAGGGACTGACCCTGACTTGGATTTCTCTTGCAGGCCGAGAAATATTGTGCCGAATTGGGCTCTGATCCCCCTAAAGCCACCCCGGTTTCCGTGGAACTCTACTTTGAAAGCCTCTGTCCTGCCTGCAGGTATTTTAATCTAGCTATCTATCTAATTCAGGGGTTTGCAACCTATGGCCCATGGGTCGGATCTGGCCCATGGGTCGGATCTGGCCCATGGCACCAAATAATCCAGCCTCTGACCTCGCTCCAGCCACCCCCCACTGCTGAAATCAACCGCAGACTCATTTACAGCCATCTTAAATGCATTTACTACAGCCATAAATGAGTCTGTGGCAGTCATACACGCGTTTACTTCAGCCGTAAATTACTCAGTGGCAGTCATAAATGCATTTACGGCAGCCACGGATGCATCTTATGGCAGCATTTACAGCAGGGGGAGGGGAACCACCAGTCTGGCCCGCTCAGCTGTCTCAAGGGATATGGTCTGGCCCGGGGCTGGAAAATGTTGGGAACCCCTGATCGAGTCATTTATTAATTAATAATTTAATTTAATCAACATAAAGCAGGAGTTCTCAACCTTTTAAAGCTGGGTCACACTCCCTCAGACAGCTTTGGGGGCTGTATGGCCATTTTGCCCTTCCTCCATCACGAGGCACTTCGTGCTGGAGGTGGTGGTGGGCCTCATGAAATGGTGCTGTGGGCCACTGGTTGAGAATCCCTGACATAAAGAAACAAAACACACACCAAGAAAAAGCCATACATACAAATGCAACACTAAAATTAATTTCCCCCACGAAATGGTAGCCGTGTTTTGTGTGTGTTTCAAGTAGATCCAAGAGTAAACAAAATAAGACAAAAAACATTGTGGCCCCTTTAAAGACTCACGGCTGTATTCTAATGTGAGCTTTTGTGGATCAAGTCCACTTTGACATATATTTACAAAACACCACTAACAAAGCTATTTCAGGGCACAGTTCCAATTTTGAAGACAACCACCTGTCAGATCTACTTTGATTGGGATTCTTGCCATGAGCAGGGGTTGGACTGGATGACCTCAAGGGAGCCTTTTCCAACTCAGTGATTCTATGAATGAATGAATGCCGTTCCATGATTTCTGATTTGATTTATTTCATCTGACGGCAGGTTTTTCCTGGTCATGCAGCTTTTCCCCACTTGGCTGTTGCTGAACCCCATCATGAACATCACCCTGGTTCCTTATGGTAACGCCAAGGTGAGTCTGCTTCCCCAGGCAGGGGGAGAGGGGTGGGGACAACGGTTGTGGGTCTGACCCACAAATACACAACACAACTTCCTTTAAAATTTTGCAGGAGACCAAAGGACATTCTGGGTGGGAGTTTGAATGCCAACATGGTTTAGCCGAGTGCCAAGGGAACATGATTGAGGTGAGTGTTAGAAAGGTGTTTAGAGTGGGTGGCTGCGGCTTTAAGGCAGGGGTTCCCAACCTTTTCAAGCCGGGGCCCGGTTCATGCTCTCTCAATCAGCTTTGAGGGCTTGATGGCCATTTGGCCCTGCCTGCACGATGGTGGTGGCCATTTTGTACCAACAGCTTCAAAGGGCCAATCATTTTGTTTCTTGAATGTCCTTGGAGGGGTGGGGTGGGGGCCCCAAATGAAATAGTGCCAGAAGGCTGGATCTGGCCATACCTGTCAAGTATCTCGGATTGGCTGGGATTTCCCGTATTTCCGCGCCACTTCCTCTACTTTCCCGCTGCCATCCCGTAATTTGATCGGCAGGGGAAACTAGTACTGTGCATGCCCTTCTGCGCAGAACCCGTATTTTCTGCACTGGTCCTGTATTTTCCGGAGCCGCGCTTGACAGGTATGGATCTGGCCCACAGGCCTTAGGTTGGGAACCCCTGATCTAATCCCATGTTTCCCATCCTGGGGCCCATGCCCCACAGGGGGGCAATTAGATTTTTAAGTTGGGGAACAATTTGAGAATGAGCTATTAACAATGAATGGCCTTTTTAGTCTCCCTCCGCATGAATTGGAGTTTCACTTTTTTGAATAATAAGAATTATATGACACTTTTTTGAATAGTAAGAATTATATGTTGTACGCCACCCAGAGTGGGAAGATATCCCAGGTGGGTGGGCTATAAATGGAATAAATATTATTATTATTATTATTATTATTATTATTATTATTATTATTATTATTATTATTATTATTATTATTATTATTATTATTATTATTATTATTATTATTATTATTATTATTATTTGCTGGCAGTGAACCCTTCCCACCCTCTCCAGTTTTCTTGTGCTAATATGCCGGTTCGATCAATTCAAATGACTTTTGAGAATAATCTATAATCATTTGAGATTCCACCATGAGCCCAGACACAGAAGAGCCTCTGATAGATGTTGCCCAACTGGTCATACGTGTACTACACCAATCTCCCTCCTCCAGATGTTGTCCAGCCTTAGGCTGCTGTTTCCTGAAATTAAAAGACTAATGTTCGTCTCTTTTCCTTCTCTAGACCTGCCTCATACATAAATTTCCGGACCTCTTCCAATATTTCCCTCTCATCTTCTGCTTGGAATCCGGCTCAGATATCATCCAGAATCTCCCATTGGTAAATCCAGAGGTGTTTTTTTAAAGGAGGGGGGGGGGGAGTTGGACTTGTTTGTGTGTATTAAAATTTCCTGTATTTGCTGGCATGTAAGACTCACTTTCCCCCTCCTTAAAATTCACCGGAAAAATGGAGTGTGTCTTCTGTGCCAGCAAATACGGTACTGTATTCATTGTATATAGTGTCCCCTAGTGGGCTATTTCAAGACTGCAGTGGCTCAAGTGGTTAAGATGCTGAATGGGAGGCGGAAGGTCAGCAGTTCAAAATCCGAGCACTGCATTACAGAATGAACGCCTGTTTTCTGTCCCAGTTCCTGCCAACCTAGCAGTTCTAAAGCAAGAAATTTGCAAGTAGACGAACAGGTACCACTTCAGCAGGAAAGGTAACAACGTTATGGAGAGGAAAAAGGTGTCCTTAAAGGAAAGGAGAAAATAATGCTTATTTTTCCCTGTGCTCTGCTGTTCTAGTGCCTGGAACTGTACACCCCCGAGGCCTCTCTGGCCAACATCACCTCATGCATCAAGGGAGATTTGGGGAATAAACTCATGCATCAGAATGCGGAGCGCACTCGGGCCTTGAACCCACCACATGAGTATGTGCCATGGATTGTCATCAACGGGGTATGTAAAGAGTTTATTACTTATCTGATTTCTATCATGACCGTACCCTATATGGAATGAGAAATGGCAGTTGCTCAACCTGGATTCAGAAAAGGAAGTGGCGCTAGAGACCATATTGCAAATATAAGTTGGCTACTGTAGTTTCCCAAAGAATAACCATTGCATTAAAACCCTATGCAAGCAAAATGACACCCAAGGTATTCCACCCATGACCTTTACCCAGCTATGGGCCGGTCACATGGTTCCTCACACTGGAAGCAGAAGTAAAACGCACCTTGCAATCTGTTTTGCAACAGGTTGAGATAGATTTCAGGCTGCCATTTTTCCTACTTAAACCAGGGATGCCCAAACTATAGGCCACAAGCTGGTTCCACCCCTGACACCGATTCATCCGGCCCACACTGCCCTCGTCGCTCCTGGAAGCAGAAATGTGCCCACATGGGTGGGTTTTACTTCTGCTTCTGGGAGCAATGAGGGCAGTGCGGGCTGGATGAATTTGCATCAGGGGCAGGATTTGGCCTACAGGCCGTAGTTTGGGCACCACTGCTATATGGAATGAGAAATGCTAGTTGCTCAACCTGGATTCAGAAAAGGAAGAGGTGCTAGAGACTGTATTGCAAATATATATTGGGTCTTACTCTAGGACCAGGATCACCTGGCCAGACAGGTAACCTAGAACTAACCAGCAGAAAATTGAGTTCAACTGTTATTTATTGTGATCCGAAGAGGAGCCAAGACTCTGCCCTTAGAAACCAGGGTCGCATTCTGCAGATATTATATTGAGATCCCCCCCACCTCTTCTCTAATTTCCCTATTTATTTCTTTTAGAACCACACGAAGGAACTCCAGACTCTTGCACAGACGTCTCTTTTCCGACTGGTTTGCGACTTGTACAAAGTAGGTCCTTTCTCAATTTCCAGGTTTGATACAGGTTGGAGTTCAAGTGTTTTGGGGGGTGGCTTGGTCTCTTGGTCTAGTTTTGCAACCAGGTTTTGGTTGATAGAGTTTTGGAAGATGTCATTTCATGATGCAAAGGGGTTCCACATCTGTCTACTCTGACCACCTAGTGCAGGGGTTCTCAACCTGTGGCATGTGGGCCAGATCCGGCCCACCACCATCGCTCCTACTGCTGGAAGAGGTGGAAACAGCCATGCCTGCATTTATGGCTGTCTGTTTACGACAGCTGCGGACACATTTTACGACAGCGTTTGTGGCGGGGAACACCAGTCCAGCCCGCTCAAGCTGTCTGAGGAAGCATAACATGGTCCACGGCTGGAAAAGCCTGGCCTAGTGGGTGGAAGAAACCAGGTATGAGGATTTTTTCTGTATTAAGATAAAGCATTAGCAATCAAGGTTGACTCAGCTTCTTCCATCCTTCTAAGGTTGGTAAATGAAGATCCAGCATGTTGGAGGTTAAATGCTAATTAACTTGTGAACCATCCAGAGAGTTCACTAAGCTCTATGGGGCATTATAGAGGCCAGCCAGAATGTTGTGAGTTTGATCTGGACCAGGGCTGAAGGTTGACTCATCCTTCCATCCGTACCAAGTCAGTAAAATGAGTACCCAGCATGTTAGGGGCTAAATGATATTTAACTTGTGAGCTGCCCAGGTATGGAAGTATAATTGCTATTTGAGAACTCAGCTGTGTTTAATTTCTTTACTTTATGGCAGGCTGAGGTTAAATTCCACACAAAGACAGTTTTAAGAAGGATGGTTGAGTTCCCCATTTATAGTGGATGGTTGAGTTCCTCCATTTATAGTTTGTGAGTTTCCTGATCATGAGATTGTTTTTTTTTAAAAAGAAATAAATAAAGGTAAAGTATTGAGGTCTTTTAGGCCTGCCATGTGGCCTGCAAAACGGAGGAGCCCAAATAGACATCTTTCGCCTTTGAAAGGCAAAAAAGAGAGAGAGAGAGAGAAGAAGAAGAAGAAGAAGGCCAGAACATTCAAAGCCTTAATACATGCAAATAGCTCAGATAGCATTGGAAGACGGGGAGCATACCAATTGGTTCCTTAGGGACAAACAATGTAAAACAGCTTCCTTTTGTTTAGTAGCTGTTTCTTGTACTAACTTCCTGATTATTGCCTCTTTCTTCCCTGCAGGGGGAGCCACTTCCAGCGTGCAAAGACCCAAAGAGTCACAGTTCTCTCCTTCATTCTCTCCCACACTCCTGGAAGGTGTAACATCAGACCTTGAGAAAAGGCGAGGACTGCACTTCATTTTTCCTTTCCAGGGGCAGATCTCTAAACCCTGGTCCAAGATTTCCACCTTCCCCGGCGGAACTCCCTGCCACAGTATGGACGCTCAAGTTTGGACGCTGGGAAAGTCCTAAGAGGCCTTTCAATATATAATCAGTACTGGACGAAAAAGATGCTTATTTTGATATGGTTCTACAAAGCCTTGAGGGAAAACATGGCGCTTCTAATTCCGACACTGGAGTGGCGCCTTATAAAGCCACATGAGTACTGTCCCTTTAAACCCCGCGTTTGGAAATTTCCCTGAGCTGGGAAATCCCTGTCTTCCTGAATAAAAGATTCCCCCCCTTTTTTTTTTTTTGCTAAGGAATCATTCGATTTTTGGGGTGACCTTTGAGGTCCCTGTGTGGTGGGGAAAGACACTTAGGGTTCAGTACTGCCAAGTCTTATTTACGTATCGTGTTATTTTATCATCTACCTATAGCAGGCATTTTCAACCTGTGGCCTGTGGGCTGGATGCAACCCATGGCACCATTTCATGTTGCCCCACCACCACCAAACCAAGAAGTGCCGTGTGGTGGAGGAAGTAGACGAATGGCCAAACGGTTAGAGAAGTGAAAGAAAAAAGATACCACGAGGTTGAAAATCAAAAATAAATCTTTAGTAAATCTCCTGATAAATCCAAATAAATCTTTATAATTTCTTCTTATGTATCACTCAAAAAATATGATGCCATTCATCAGTCATTCATTATAGTCATTCAAAATTATGTACAATATCAACACTTGGTCGTATGTAAATTCTTAGACAAAATCAATATCAAAGCTGTTCCAGTTATATTCCAGCTTTTCAAAAAATCTTCTTCAGGATATCTTAAGTCGCGTCTCGAGCCTCTCAAAGTTTATTCTCTAGTGCTTACCGACATCATTATTGTACATAATTTTGAATGACTATAATGAATGACTGATAAATGGAATCATATTTTTGAGTTATTTTTAAGAAGAAATTATAAAGATTTGTGTGGTAGAGGAAGGGCAAAATGGCTGTCCAGCCCCCAAAGCTGTCAGAAGGAGCGTGACCCGGCCCCCGGCTTAAAAAGATTGAGAGTGCCTTTTTTACTCAGCCTCCCAAGGCTGGGTGCCAAGAGTTAAGGTTCTTTTGTGACCAAATGGACGTCCTGGTCTCCTTTTGCTGCCCTTATTGTAGTGGCACTCGTGGCCACAAGAGGGAGACTCTTCTATGTAAATGGAGCCCCGCATCTAATTAGGGGCAAGGCTAAGGGGCTGGTGGTGGCTCAGTGGTTAAGAAGCTTACCTTGTTAGCTGGA
Organism: Bradypodion pumilum; assembly: GCA_035047305.1. Taxonomy (NCBI): domain Eukaryota; kingdom Metazoa; phylum Chordata; class Lepidosauria; order Squamata; family Chamaeleonidae; genus Bradypodion; species Bradypodion pumilum. The sequence continues at coordinate 40,207,873 of JAWDJD010000007.1, read as the reverse complement.
AGGCTGGCAAGTTGGCAGTTCGAGACCCGAATACTGCATGACGGAGTGCGCACCCATCTCTGTTCTAACACCTGCCGACCTAGCAGTTCGAAAGCAAGAAATTGCAAGCAGATAAATAGGGGCTACTTCAGAGGGAATGGGAAAGGTAAAAGCATTCTATTGTGCTCCTGCCAACCTAGTAGTTTGAAAGCAAGAAATTGCAAGTTGATAAATAGGGACCACTTCGGTGTGGCATTTTTCACTTGAATGTAATTTTTCAGTTTTGTCAGGAGGAGGCACTTGGTTCACTCTGAATTGTGGGTGGGTGGGTGAGTGGGGGGCAGACAAAACTTTATTTCTGCTTTTTCTCGCTCATTCCTCTGCTTTATTTAGTATCAAGAAAATACTGGCTCAGAAGCAAAAGGGCATAAGTAATATGGTTAGCCCTTGTTAATTAAATTCCCAGGCAGGATTGGAATGTGTGGCCCAAAGAAATACATTTTCATACCAGATGATCTACTTGAAGCTCATTAATAAATGTTTTTTTCTACTGTTTGATTTTCAGCTTCCTTGGGGATACATTTTTTTGTTTTATATACAGGGTGACCCATAAGTCCCTATCCATTCCATATGTATTATAATTTTTTTTAAAAAAACCTGAGGAATATGGCTGATTTAAGTCCATTTACACTTCAGTGGCCTATTTACACTTGAATGGGACTGTGGTGGCTCAAGTGGTTAAGACGTTGAACTCGCTGACTGGAAAGTTGGAGTTTGATTCCCGAGTACTGCAGGACAGAATGAGCTCCCCATCCCTGTCCCAGCTCCTGCCAACCTAGCAGTTCGATATTGCAAGAAATTGCAAGTAGATAAATAGGGACCACTTTGGTAGGAAGGTAAACTGTTGCATGCACTCTGGTGTCTAATCATGCCTGCCACATGTCCATGGAAACATCTGCAGACAGACAGCTCTGGCTCTTTGGCTATAAACAGAGATGAGCACTGAACCCTAGAAGACACACACGCACGCACGCACGCACGCACGCAGTACTACCCCTAACTATAGTGAGATGTTGTTACGCCTATTTTCCATTATTTACTACCCAAAAGAAGCCACTTTCTTGGCTTTGGCGTTGGCCAAACTCAACTCATCGGTGCATGTTTCTTGTTCTTCTTTTGTGTCCCAATCAAACCTGGACTGCCCAAATTGAAGCCCCTTTCTTGGCTTTGGCCAAACTCAAGTCTTCATTGGTGTATGTTTCTGGTTCTTCTTCTTTCGCATCCCAATCAAACCCTGGCCTGCCAAAATGAGGCCACTTTCTTGGCTTTGGCATTGACCAAACTCAAGTCCTCATCGGTGCATGTTTCTGATTTTTCTTTTGTATCCCAATCAAACCCTGGACTGCCCAAATGAAGCCAACTTTCTTGACTTAGTTGTTGGCCAAACAAGTCCTTATTGGTGCATTATTCTGGTTCTTCTTCTTTCGTGTCCCAATCAAACCCTGGACTGACCAAATGTGCAGGTTTCTGGTTCTTCTTTCATGTCCCAATCAAACCCTGACCTGCCAAAATGAAGCCACTTTCTTGGCTTTGACAATGGCTAACATTATGTCCTCATGGATGGATGTTTCTGATTCTTCTTCTGTGTTCTGATCAAACCCTGGACTGCCAAAATGAATGTGGAGAATCTGGCTTATTTGCTGGTCTGCCAATAATAATAATAATAATAATTTCGTATCAGCAATTATTCTGAGTTGAAAGGATTTTTGCTGGACAAACTCCGCTCAGGGAATGCCCATATGAGGTTCCTTTCATGTCCCCAAGATCTTTTCTCACTGAAGTGGACCCTATTTAACTACTTGCAAATTTCTTGCTTTCGAACTGCTAGGTTGGCAGGAGCTGGGACAGATGATGGACACTCTTATTGTCATGGGGTACCCAGGTCTTAAACTTGCCAGCCTTCCAGCTAACAAGGCGAGCTTCTTAACCACTGGGCTACCACAGCTCCTTAATCTGCTGATGATTGTCAGAAACAGGCACCAATGAGGACTTAAGTTTGGCCAATGCCAAAGCCAAGAAAGTGGCTTTATTTTGGCCATCCAGGGTTTGATCGGGAGATGGAAGAAGAACCAGAAGCGTGCACCAATGAGGACTTGAGTTCGACCAATGCCAAAGCCAAGAAAGTGGCTTCGTTTTGACAGTCCATGGTTTGATCGGGACCCAGACGAAGAAGAAAAATCAAGAGGATATATTTTCTCATCTGGCGTCGGTTTGAGGATGAAGTTGAGTGAAGAGAGGCTCCCTCGATGCCCGTTCTTCCCAGCTTGACTCCGGCGGCACCAAATTATTTTCCGGATGGCTGAGCCATTTGGCATGGCTCTGGGATTTCTTGATCTCTAAAGCGGTTTTCAAAAAGCCCTGCTTGGCGGAAGTGTGCTTGGAGTGATGCCTTCCACCTAGCCAGCCCTTTTCTGCATTTTAGGCTAATGGAGACTTATTGAATTACCTCTGCTTCCTTTCCTTTCGAGTGCAAAATATGCCAGAGATCCGGAAACTCGCCCTAACACGGTAAACAAAACCCCTGGCTGGGCAGTAAACGCCAGGCCCTGCATGAAACAACCGGGCGGCCAAAGATCTATCAGTTCTAGGGAGGATTAGCTCAACCAAGCAATTAAAGGCATTTCCAGTCATTACGCAGGGGCGTACATTTCTTGCCCATTTACAGAAAGACTCAGGTGTGTTATTCTGTCTCTCTTCTCAGCCTGCTTTCTTTAAAGAGATAATAATAATACATTTATTTATACCCCGCCCTCCAGGTGCAAGCACCACTCAGGGCGACTTACATTTTAAATAGAAAGGAAAAAGAAAATCTATACCTATAAAATGGTGCGTTAACCATTGGAATGTGACAAAGGATGTTGCACCAGGCCCCACTAGCCTGTAATGGGCCTCCGTTCACTCACCCGAACCCAGTTCGCAGGTAACTGTTGGGTTGAAATTTTTGGCCGGGGGACAGGAGCCCCCCGGACGCAAACAAAAAAATGGGAACTTCAATTCCCAACGTTCCTTGCACCGCGCCGCGCCAGAGCCAATCAGGCTGAGCAGCGCGGCAAAAGGAACGTTCGGAAACGCGCCGCGGCCAATCAAAAAAAAGCCGCAGGGGAAAAACTGCTGCAGTAAGCAAACACACGCAGTCAAAACTACAAGCCCCAGCGTCCTGCGCGCCATTAGCGTGCAGAACGCTGAGGCAGCTGGCGCGTGAAAAACAAAAGTAAACAAAAAAGGCCCGCTGCCCTTCTTCCCCACGGGCCAGCCAGCATGGCCTGTGGGGAAAAAAAAAGACACACACACACCCCGCCACTGCCCTTCTTCCCCACAGGCCAGCCAGCATGGCCCGTGGGGAAAAAAAGAACCCGCCGCCGCTGCCCTTCCGTTCGATGGGCCAGCCGGCGCGCAAAAAATAAAAGTAAAAAAAAACCAAAAAACGCCGCCACTGCCCTTCTTCCCCACAGGCCAGCCAGCATGGCCCGTGGGGGAAAAAAGAACCCGCCGCCGCTGCCCTTCCGTTCGATGGGCCAGCCGGCATGCGAAAAATAAAAGTAAAAAAAAAAACCCGCCGCCGCTGCCCTTCTTCCCCACGGGCCAGCCAGCATGGCCCGTGGGGGAAAAAAAGAACGCCGCCGCTGCCCTTCCTTCCCACGGGCCAGCCAGCATGGCCCGTGGAAAAGAAAGCACACACCCCGCCATAGCCCTTCCTTCCCATGGGCCAGCCAGCATGGCCCACGGGAAACAAAGCCATCCCCCCCTGAAAAAGTAAACACAAAAACACAAACCAAAAACAAACAAAAACACTCAAAAATCCAAAAAGGAAACACAAAAACAGCCAAAAACAAACAAGAAAAAACACACAGACCCCCCCAAAAAAAATCCCAACCCCCCAAAAACAACAACAAACAAACAAACCAGAGAGCTTACCAAAAGACGTCTTCTATCCATGAGGACCGGAACTCAAATGAGAAAATAAAGAAAAAACTTACCGGAAGCGACACCCAAAGGACAGAAGAGAAAAATTGTAGAGAGGCAGAAAAGCTCACCACCCCCACCCAGAGGCCAAAAGAGAAAAAAACATTCAAAAATATTGAAACTAATAAGATTAATTCCAAAATTAATCAAATAAGTTATAAAAAACATTCAAAACTAATCACACTAATCTCAAAAAATACCAAAAAAACCACAGAAATCACTTTTCACTCAAAAAAACTAAAACAAAAAATAAAAATGCGTAAAAATAAAGATTTTAAAAACCAAAATTAAATTTTAAACTAAATAAAATAAAATTAAATTAAATTAAAATTTGCATAAACATAAAACAAAAACCTTCAAAAACCAATTTAAAGAGCCTGGCACTGAGGAAGCCGGCACGTAAAAAAAAAAAAAGAAAAGAAAATAAAACCACTGGGAGCACAAGTCCGCCACAGGAGGACGCAGCGCCTCGAAGCCACAAAATCACAAAACCTTACAACGCCATTTAAAACAGCCCAGCACCATTGGTTCAAGAAAAAAAAACGAAACCCTTTACTATCCAACACAATTTTAAAAAGCCTGGCACCGCCGGGCAAAATATGCTAGTCCTATATAAATAGAAGGAAAAAGAAAACGTATGCATAGACCACGGAAACGTCTGCAGAAGCAGACAGCGCTGGCTCTTCGGCTTAGAAACAGAGATGAGCACTGCACCCTAGAGTCGGATACGACTGGCTTTCGAGCAAGGGAAACCTTTACCTTACCTTAGCACATTTCGATTTCTCGATTTCGATTTTAATTTGTACCCCGCCCTTCTCAGCTTGTAGGCCGACTCAGGGCAGCTTCCAACATAATAAAAGATACATTATAACAAAACCAAAATATAAAATATAAATACAATATAACACAGTAGCCCTACCAAAGTTTCCCACCCCCTGCTAAAACAAAGTAATATATACAGGTTCAGATACAAGTACAATATAAAATGAAACACTTCCCACCACCCTCCCCTCCCCAGGGAATGGGTCTCTTTATGGGCACATTTCACTTCCGCTTCTGGGAGCGATGCGGGCAATGTGGGCCGGATGAACTGGCATCGGAAGCTGGATCTGAACCACGGGCCATAGTTTGGGCACCCCTGGTTTAAGCAGAGAAAAATGGTACCCCTGATCTCGGACCTTTAAGCCAAACCATTTAGAGGGGGGGTAGAATTAACCATCTTGCGGGGGGGGGGGGTCACATAACATAACACATGACGGAGCCCAGCTTGACGTCTTTAACGGAACCCCGGGCTCAATGTCCTTAACAGCACCCCGAGCCGATGGCGTGGACTTGGTGTGAGGGAGCAGGTCCTCTGCGGCGGGGCAGCAGCGGCAGCAGCGGCATTGCTTAATATGCAGGTAGGGACTTGCTGTGACTTAGTGGTGAAGAAGCTCAACTTGGTGACCAGAAGGTTGGCAGAAGGTTGGTTGAAACCCAAGGGGTACATAGGATTTAAACCCAATTAGAAGATTGTTGTGTATGGATTGTAATGTGCCTTTAAGTAAATGCAACCACACGAATGAGTGAATGTAACAATCTCTATAAGTAACATTGTAACCTTCTTTATTAGGACGCGATCTAGTGACCACTGGGGGGCAGTAGCGAGCGTCCAGCTCACATGGTACAAATTCTCCAAATACCTACAGCCACGGGAAGATTCCCGCCACTGCCTCACCTGGACAAGAAGGGCGTGACTAAGGGTGACGTCACGCAGACAGTAGCCAATGAGCTACCAAGGAGCCACATTCAAATGTATAGCCACTGTATATAATGAGCTGTTCGTCCACCATTACCACATGTTCCCCCTGACCATCATGCAATAAAGATGAGTTAAGCCAGAGTTTGGATGTTTCTATTGTCTTGGTTCTTGAACACTAAATTGGCGACGAAGGTGGGATGATGGCTTCCCACGGAATCAAGACAACACAGACCGGTTTCGACATCAACAAACCGGAGGAATGGGAACTGTTTGAGATGGATTTCAAAAGTGCACTGATGGTGTCCGACATCTCAGACGAGGGGAAGAAAAGAGCCACCCTCATCAGGATGCTCGGTTTCCCGGCCATGAAGATTTTGGTGGACCTGGTGTCTCCAAGAAAAGTAGACGAGGTTCTGGTTAAACAGCTCCTGAAAGCTCTGCGGGACCATTTCCAGCCCACGGTCTCGATGTTCTCGGCCCGGGACGCCTTCTGGAAAAGGGTGCAGTCCCCTGGTGAGTCTGTGGCTGCCTTTGCAGGGGCCCTCCGTTTGGCTGCAGGCCCATGCAAGTGGGAGAACCTGGAAATCGCCCTCAGGGACCGCATGCTGTGCGGCCTGTGGGACGAGGAGACCCAGCGGAAGCTGATGAACAAAGAGCCGCCCCCAACGTTACAAGAGGTCCTGAAGGAAGCGCAGGCGGCAGAAGCCACGAGAGCTGGGGTTAAGGGGTTCAGAACAAGGCCCCCACAACCCAACAGGGCAGCAGCCCCGGTGCAAGCGGCCAGGCGGGCGCCACACTCCTCCATGGAGAGCAGCAAGGATGAGGACTTCCAGAAGGTGCAGAAGGACGGCCGATGAGGACTTGAGTTTGGCCAATGCCAAAGCCAAAAAAGTGGCTTCATTTGGGCAGTCCAGGGTTTGATCAGGAAATGAAAGAAGAACCAACAAAAGGCACAGATGAGGACTTGAGTTTGGCCAATGCTAAAGCCAGGAAAGTGGCTTCATTTGGGCAGTCCAGGGTTTGATCACAACACAAAAGAAGAACCAGAAACAGACACCGATGGGGACTTGAGTTTGGACAAAGCCAAAGCCAAGAAAGTGGCTTAGTTTTGGCAGTTCAGAGTTTGATCTGGAGAACATAAGAACATAAGAACATAAGAACAGCCTTGCTGGAACAGGCCACAGCCCATCCAGTCCAGCATTCTGTCTCACACAGTGGCTCACCATTTGCTTCAGGGTATTCCCAAGCAGATGCCTTCACCTGCTTAGGATTCCCTGGAAATGATATTGAGAGATATCCTGCCTATCTCTCCAACCCGGAGGTTGTCCTTAAGTATCCATAATTATAGCCATTGATACTCTTGTCCTCCATGAACTTGTCTAATCCTTTCTTAAAGCTGTCAAGACTGACAGCTGTCACCACTTCTTCTGGCAGGGAGTTCCATAGATCAGTAATCCTCTGGGTGAAAAAGTACTTTCTCTTATTTGTTTGAGAACTAGTACCCAAAAGTTTCATGGAGTGTCCCCTAGTTCTAGTGTTATGCGATAGGGAAAACAGTTTTTCCTTATCTACTTTGTCCACACTGTTGTGTTCTGTAAAGCTGTGCCTTTAACAATGTACCTTTGCCATGTGTTAACAATGTAACCTTTCTGTGTGCAACATTATAACCATCAGCTGTATCAATGTAAACCTGATAAGGGGACGCGAGCTAGTGACCACCAGAGGGCAGTAGCGAGCGTCCAGCTCTCATGGCTCAGATTCACCTGGTTTCAGCAGCGCGGGAAGATTCCCCGCGACCTCTTCACCTGGTCAAGAAGGGCGTGACCTTCTACGACGTCACGCAGGCAGCAACCAATAGTCTGTCGACGAGCCACATTCAAATGTATAGCCAGCTGTATATATTGAGCTACTCATCCGCCATTACCACATGTTCCTCCGGATCATCATGCAATAAACCTGTGTTAAGCCAACCCTTCGGCTGTTTCATTGTCTTTGGTCCCTTACACTAAATTGGCGACGAAGGTGGGATATGGCAGCCCACGGGACCAAGACATGCGCCGGTTTCGAAATCAGGAAACCGGGCGACTGGGAGATCTTCGAGATGGACTTCCAGGCAGCACTGATCGAGTCCGAAGTCACGGAAGAGGCAAAGAAAAGGGACATCTTCACCAGGATGCTCGGACAAGAAACCAAAAGGACCTTGGTGGACCTGATTGCACCGAGGAGGGTGAGCGAATTCAAGGCCAAGGAACTCATGCAGATGCTGCGTGAGCACGTCCGGCCCGCCACGGCGATGTTTCCCGCTCGGAGTGCGTTCTGGAGGCGAGTCCAAGCGCCCGGGGAGACGGTCGCCGCATTCGTGGCGGCCCTGCGGCTGGCGGCCGGCCCGTGCAAATGGGAGAATGCCGAAATCACCCTCCGGGACTGTGTGCTGTGCGGCCTGAATGACGCCGAAACCCAGCGCACATTAATGAACCAAGAGCCGCCTCCCACGTTGCAGGAGGTCGTCAGAGCGGCCCAGGCCGCAGAAGCTACGAAGGCCGGGGTCCAAGAACTCCAGGACTGGCGGCCAAAGTCGAGTAAGGCAGAGGCTCCGGTACAGGCGGCCCGGCGAACTTCGAGGTCGTCCACAGAGAGCAGCGACGACGAGGACGTCCGGAGGGTCCGGAAGGAGAGCCGGCGATGCGACGGCTGTGGAGCGGCCCACGACTGCGTAAAGTGCCCGTTCTGGAAGGCCGAGTGCCACAACTGCGGCCGCCGCGGGCACATCACCAAGGTGTGCAGGAAGAAGCGCGAGACCCGGAGGAGCTCCGCAGACCGCTCCGCGGGACAAGACCGCTCAACGAGACCCAAGGACGGCGCCCAGGCCACGCGGAAGCTGGACGGCATGGGCCACATCTCCGACGGCAGCGAGGACGACGCCCCAGTGTTCAGCGTGTCTACAGGACACCCCCGCTACTTTGTTGAGGTACTAGTCCAAGGGGTTCCCATTAGGATGGAAATTGACTCGGGGTCCTCATATTCCATCATTTCCCAGAGGGAGTTTTTGGGAATTGCCCCCCACAAGCGACCCAAGCTCAAAGCGTTGAGGTCCACACTACGGGACGTGCAAGGGAACAGCATTCCAGTGTTGGGGGTTGGAGAATTTCAGGTCCAATTCAAGAAACACGCCGCGTCCCTTCCCCTAGTCGTGCTCAAAGGGGGAGATTGCAGCCTCCTCGGGACTCAATGGTTCCAGCCCCTGGGTTTGTTTATTGGGGGGGTGCACGCCGTTGGGATGCACGCCGTTGGGTCTGACCCGATCCAGGAGGTGTGCGAGGCGCACCCCGAAGTCTTCGAAAAGGGACTGGGGAAATTCAAGGGGCCCCCAGTGACTTTCGACCTGGACCCGGAGGTCCGCCCAATTCGCCTCAAACCACGCCGGGTGCCGTTCGCACTCAAGGACAAGATAGAGGCGGAACTGTACAAATTGGTGGGTCAGGGAATCCTTGTGCCTGTTGATTCTGCGGAGTGGGAAACTCCAATTGTAACCGCACTAAAAGCCAATGGGGAGGTCCGCATATGCGCCGACTACAAGTGCACCATCAACAAGGCGATCCGCCCGAATGCATATCCGGTGCCGGTAGTCAGCCATCTGCTGGCCAGGTTACACGGGGGGAAGTGTTTCGCTAAGCTCGACTTAGCACAGGCCTACCAGCAGCTTACGGTGTCCCCTGCCGCAGCTGCTGCGCAGACCATAGTCACCCATAAGGGGGCGTTCCAGGTGACGCGCCTCCAATTCGGCGTGAATTCGGCGCCAGGAATTTTCCAGTCACTCGTGGAACGCCTCCTGAAGGGACTGGAGGGGGTGTTGCCTTATTTTGATGACGTGTTAATAACGGGGGGGGGGGAGTCGGGCTGAATTGGCCAAGAGGTTGGGGAAGGTCCTGACAATATTCGAAAAGGCGGGGCTGAGGCTGCGAAAGGACAAATGCGTCTTCTTCGCAACCGAGGTTGAGTTCCTAGGGTTTTGTGTGACTCCTGAGGGAATAAAACCATCCAAGTCCAAGGTGGCAGCCATTAAGAAAGCCCCCCGCCCCACCTCCAAGCCCGAGTTGCAGTCGTTCCTAGGGCTGCTCAACTTTTACCACTCCTTCCTCCCCCGAAAGGCAGCGGTGGCTGAACCGCTACACAAACTGCTAAAGAAAGACCAGGCATGGAAGTGGGGCGATGACCAAGAAAGGGCATTTAGCGAGCTAAAAAGCCTCCTAGCGTCCGATGCCATACTGACCCACTTCAACCCCAAACGCCCAGTAGTTCTGACCTGTGATGCATCTCCAATGGGGGTGGGGGCGGTGCTGTGCCACGTGTTGGAAAACGGAAGGGAGGCCCGGATAGCATTTTACTCCAGGTCCCTGTCCCAAGCGGAGAGAAACTACGCACAGACAGACAGGGAGGCACTACCAATAGTCGCGGGGACGAAAAAATTTCACGATTTTCTGTATGGCCGCCCCTTCACCATTGTAACGGACCACAAGCCCCTGCTAGGCATCTTTACCGCAGATAAGCCCACCCCACAGATCTTGTCCCCGAGGATGCTCAGGTGGGCCATTTTTCTCAACGCGTATCAGCACGCGTTGGTCTACCGGCCCGGGAAAGAGATCAGCCATGCGGACGCTCTATCTAGGTCTCCCCTTCCCCTAACGCCCAGCCAGGTGAGCAAGGGGGAGCGGGACCATCAGGTTCTCATGATAGAGGTGCTGGATTCGCCCCCCGTGGTGCCCGCTGACATTGCCAAAGCAACAAAGAAGGACAAGACGTTAGCGGCAGTTAGCTCCTGGGTGCAGAAAGGGTGGCCGGCGTCCTCCCCAGCGGAGGAGTTCGCCCCATTTTTCAGAAAAAAGCTAGAACTGTCCCTAGAAAGGGGGTGCCTCTTGTGGGGGCAGCGGGTGGTGATTCCCACTTCCCTTCGGCCGTGGGTGCTCAGACTGCTGCACGTCAGCCACCCCGGCATCGTGCGATCCAAGGCGCTGGCCCGGAGTTACTTCTGGTGGCCCCAGCTAGACGCCGACATCGAGCACATGGTCGGCACTTGTGAAAGTTGCCAATGCTCCAGACCAGAGGAGGCCCGCCTTCCCCACAGGGAATGGGACGCGGCTAAGGGGCCGTGGTCCCGGGTGCACGTTGATTTCGCGGGCCCGTTCAGAGGCACCCTGTTCCTTCTTGTAGTGGACGCCTTCTCCAAATGGTTGGAGGTTATCCCAGTCACGAGCACCTCCTCGGCCCAGACCATTAGGCATTTGCGGAGGCTCTTTTCCACGTTCGGCATACCCGACACATTAATTAGCGACAACGCTAGTTGCTTCACGTCCTCCGAGTTCAGGGCTTTCATGGAGATCAACGCCGTTCGGCACATCACCTCCGCCCCGTTTCACCCGGCCACCAATGGCCAAGTAGAGCGCCTCGTCCGCACCACGAAGGACGCGTTGCGGCGCATGGGCCCCGGGGACCTGAACCTGCAAGTGTGCCAGTTTCTGCTAGGGTACAGGGTGACCCCGTTGGCGTCTGGATACTCCCCCGCAGAACTCTTAATGCGTAGGAAACTGACCACCATCCTTACTAGACTAGACCCCACGAGGGTAGAGGACAAAGGAAGGAACATCGGGCTAGAGGCTACAAAGAGTTTCAGTGTAGGCGCCCCCGTGCATTGCAGGAATTACGCCAGCACGGGCCCAGCCTGGGTACCGGGCATAGTTGTGGAGCAAACCGGCCCCGTGTCGTACCGCGTGGAAACCAGCTCAGGGCTCCTGTGGAGGCGGCACGCGGACCAGCTCCGACGCAGGGTCTCCGATGAGCAGGGCACAGACCACGCAGGGAATAAGTCAGCATTAGGGTTCTCCCCCACCCGTTCAGCCCAAGGGGGAGGGAAGGGGGACCGCGGGCCCCCACCAAGGGGGGAGGAGGATATCCTCGTAGATACCCTGGGGGATCTTTCCGAGGAGGAGGGACCCGACCCCATACATATCTCGCGGAAGGTCCCCACAAATGCGGACACCCCTACTAAGTTAGATTTTGATTTTCAGAACTGGGGGGGGGGTTCGGAGTGGTCCCCCACCCGCCCAAGCGAGAAGAGGGGTTTTTCGTTAGCCCCGACTGCCCCCGGTCTGCCCACAATGGAGTTTTTCCCTTCCCCTAAGGCCGCCAGACAGCGGCAAGCCACTAACAAGTCTCCCTCTCCCATTTCAGGACAAGGGACCAGGGAACAAAGAAGCAATAACGCCCCCGGGGGGGGTCAGCCCTCTTCGCGGCCCAAACGCACATGCAACAAGCCATCTTGGCTGAGAGACTTCGTCTCATCCTAGGGGGGAGGGATGTTGTGTTCTGTAAAGCTGTGCCTTTAACAATGTACCTTTGCCATGTGTTAACAATGTAACCTTTCTGTGTGCAACATTATAACCATCAGCTGTATCAATGTAAACCTGATAAGGGGACGCGAGCTAGTGACCACCAGATGGCAGTAGCGAGCGTCCAGCTCTCATGGCTCAGATTCACCTGGTTCAGCAGCGCGGGAAGATTCCCCGCGACCTCTTCACCTGGTCAAGAAGGGCGTGACCTTCTACGACGTCACGCAGGCAGCAACCAATAGTCTGTCGATGAGCCACATTCAAATGTATAGCCAGCTGTATATATTGAGCTACTCATCCGCCATTACCACATGTTCCTCCGGATCATCATGCAATAAACCTGTGTTAAGCCAACCCTTCGGCTGTTTAATTGTCTTTGGTCCCTTACACTAAACACACCGTGCATGATTTTATAAACTTCAATCAGGTCACCTCTTAGACGCCGTCGTTCAAGAGTGAAGAGGCCCAACTGTTGCAGCCTCAGATGGTAAGGAAGGTGTTCCAGTCCCCGAATCATTCTGGTTGCCCTCCTCTGCACTTTTTCCAGCTCCATAATATCCTTCTGGAGGTATGGCGACCAGAACTGTACACAGTATTGCAAATGGGGCCTCACCATAGATTTATAAAGAGGCAAAATGACACTTGCTGACTTATTTTCTATACCCTTCCTAATGATCCCTAGCATTGAGTTTGCTTTTTTCACTGCTGAGGCACACTGGGTTGACACCTTCATTGAGTTGTCCACCGGGACACCAAGGTCCACCAGGACACCAAGAACAAGAACCAGAAACCTGCACCGATAAGGACATGAGTTTGGCGAACACCACAGCCAAGAAAGTGGCTTCCTTGGGCAGCCCAGGGTTTGATCACAACACAAAAGAAGAACCAGAAACAGACACCGATGGGGACTTGAGTTTGGACAAAGCCAAAGCCAAGAAAGTGGCTTAGTTTTGGCAGTTCAGAGTTTGATCTGGAGAAGAAAGAACAAGAACCAGAAACCTGCACTGATAAGGACATGAGTTTGGCGAACACCACAGCCAAGAAAGTGGCTTCCTTGGGCAGTCCAGGGTTTGATCTGGACACAAAAGAAGAAGAGCCAAAAACCTGCACCGATTAAATGGAAGGGAAAACAGTCCTGCCTTGTTAAGACCTGTGCAAGATCCACACACGCACATCCCAAGCTCAGGGGAATTGTGCAACTGTCAGATTGGTGAACCTTGCAAAGTTGTGCAAATGCGGAGTGACGAGGCACATTCTGCCCCATTTCCTCCGAGGTCCCGGGTCAGCTTTCCGGCCTGCGGTTCCACCTTCCGCAGCTGCATTGACTAGCTGCTAATTAAGTGTTTCCATCCCTCTGAAGCCCCTGGCTCACCAAACTAATCAGCTTTGGCTGCTCCAAGCCAGAAAAATTCCCCGGGCAGAGAGCGAGGGTTGCTTTCCTGTTTCTATCACACTGAGAGTCTCGGCTTCGGGAGCCTCCTCAGTAATTGCCAGGCAAGGCCATGTGGAAAACCTCCTGGCATATTTGGAGAGGCACCAAAGGCATAATTCTTCTTCTTCCTCTTCTTCCTCTTTCTATTCCACTTTTTCTTCCTCTTCCACTTCTTTCTCTTCTTCCTCTTCTACTTCTTCCTCTTCCATTTCTTCCACATTTGCTTCCTCTTCCTTCTCTTCCACTTCTTCTGCATTTGCTTCCTCTTCCTCTGCTTCCTCTTCTTTCTTGTCTACTTCCTCTTCTTCCTCTTCCACTTTTTCCTCTTCTTCCACATTTGCTTCCTCTTCCGCTTCTTCCTCTTTTCCCACTTCTTCTGCATTTGCTTCCTCTTCTTTCTCTTCTACTTCCTCTTCCACTTTCTCTTCTGCTTCCACAGCTTCCACTTTCTCTTCAACTTCTTCGATTTCTGCTTCCGCTTCTCTTTCTCTTCTGCTTTTTCCGCTTCCACTTCTTCCACTTCTGCTTCCTCTTCTCTTCCTCTTCTTCCATTTCTTCTGTGTTTGCTTCCTCTTCCACTTCCACTTTTCTTCTGCTTCCACTTCCTCTTCTTTGACTACTACTTCTTCTTCTACGACTTCTTCCACTTCTTCCTCTTCCTCTTCTTCCACTTCCTCTTCTTTGACTACTACTTCTTCTACTACTACTTCTTCCACTTCTTCCTCTTCTTCTATATTTGCTTCCTTTTTCTTCTGCTTCCACTTCCTTTTTCCACTTCCACTTCTTTGACTTCCACTTCTTCTTCCTCTTCCACTTCTTCCATTTCCGCTTCTGCTTCTCTTCTGCTTTTTCCACTTCCACTTCTTCCTCTTCTGCTTCCACTTCCCCTCCTTCTTTTATCCCTCAACACCCAAATGGGGGTAAAAGATGAAGTAAAGAAGAAGATCTTTCATTTTGAAGCCTTTCAACTTACATCTCGGTGCGCTTCATGTTGATCTTCTACTCACGAACACTTCAAGATTCAAACCAGTAGATCCAAACGAAAGTACTTCTCCTCCTCCTCCTCTTCCTTTTAACCCAGTGTTTCCCAACCTTTGGTTTTTAGACTTCAATTCCCAGAAGCCTCAGTCAGTCCATTGGCTGATCAGTGCATTCGGGAATTGACTGAGGCTTCTGGGAATTGAAGTCCAAGAACCAAAGGTTATGAAACTCTTCTTCTTCTTCCTGGCATCAAGGGAAATCCAAGGTTCTTGCTCTGGCATTTCTGTTTATTTACTATTTGCTTTTATATCCCACTCATCTGGGATATTCTCCCACTCTTGGCTTCTTACAGCACATTAAAAATATTTTTACAATAACAATAAAAGATTAAACATACAGAATAAACAAACTGAATAAAATTACAGTGTATGTAATTACAAAAAACAAACAAACCCAATAACCTATGTGGCCTCTGTCTGCATTATTTGCAGTTCTTGTAATATTTCTCTTGTGGTCTCTTTCCACCTTCCTCTGAGCCTGCCTCACTCCTTCTCCTCTTTCCACGTATGCCTCGTATGTTATGAAATCCCAAGGCATTCCCTTAAAACATTTTAGTTTATGCCTCTGGATGTCATTTAAGATGGGTTCCGTTCCAAAACTTTCCTTTCCAATCTAATCCCTGATGTCATCCCTTCTAGCCACTGCAGCCAACCATGGCCAGCTATATGTTTCTATGAAGTTATTTTTCCCACCCCACCCGGGTGTAACAAATTTTTGGAGCAGTTTGGTGAGTTCCCATTGTCTGTCCAAGCGCCCTGCCAACCTAGTAGGTCAAAAGCAAGAAATTTGCAAGTAGATAAACAGATACTGTTTTGGCAGGAAAGGTAACAGCGTTCTGGCATGTAGCCCTACTCAGACAACACTGTCTCTTTGCCAACCTAGCAGTTCGAAAGTGAGAAATTTGCAATTACAGTGGAACCTCGTATAACTAATGCATCATACAATTAAAAAATCGTACAACGAAGGGAATTTGAATAGAAGACATTGCATCGTACAACGAAAATCTCTATGGGGAAAATCGTATAATGAAATTTTTCTTTGCACGATTTTTCCCATACAGATTCTGTTGTGTGATTTTTCCTATAGGGATTTTCGTTATACGATGCACACATCATACAAGGGGGGATCGTATAACGAAGTACCTTGTGGAACCAATTAATGCTTTCAGCTTGATTTATAAAGTCATCGCACAACTGAGTTATATGGCATTCTGGCAGAGCAGCTGACTCGCATTCATCCCAGGAAAAGCCTTTTAATCTCACAAACCTCCTTCTTAGCTTTTAAGATGTAGTTCTTACGACTCCCATTTCTGCAAGGGAGAAATATTACTCTCCATGGAAAAGGTGGTGCTCGTAGGGAAAGTCGTCAAGTTCACGTTAGTCTATTTCGGTCGTTGACCAGCGTACGAGCAAGAAGACAACAATTGTTCTGGGATAAATAGAGCAGGATCACTTAGGTTTTTTTAGTATTTTAACTAGATGTTCTTTTTTGTGTTTTAGGAATTTTCTTGAGGTTTCTTTTTAATTGTTTAATGTTGGGGATTTTATGTACGCCACCCGGAGTCGCATGTCGATTGGGGTGTCTATACAAATTGAATAAAATAAATAAATAAATAAAACCTATTAATAGACCAGTCAATATAAGGATAGGGACTGCAGTGGCTCAAGTGGTTAAGACACTGACTGGGAGGCAGAAGTTCAAGAACCGAGTACTGCACAACGGAATGAGCTCCCGTTTCTGTCTCAGCTCCTGCCAACCTAGCTGTTCGAAAGCAAGAAATTGCAAGTAGATAAATAGGAACCACTTCGGTGGGAAGGCAAGCAGCGTTCCATACACTTTGGTGTCTAGTCATGCCTGCCACATGTCCACGGAAACGTCTGCAAATGCAGAGAGCGCTGACTCTTTAGCTATAAACACAAATGAGCACTGAACCTTAGAGTCGGATACGACTGGCTTTCGAGCAAGGGTGACCTTTACCTTTACCAATATAAGGATAAAATTATTAATTTATAGTTTGATGAGAGGGAATAAAGATAGTGAGAATAAAAG
The DNA here is from genome assembly GCA_035047305.1 of Bradypodion pumilum. Classification (NCBI taxonomy): domain Eukaryota; kingdom Metazoa; phylum Chordata; class Lepidosauria; order Squamata; family Chamaeleonidae; genus Bradypodion; species Bradypodion pumilum. Next base: position 40,191,225 of record JAWDJD010000007.1, on the reverse strand, counting down.
CATTTAAAATTCTAAAATCTAAAAAGGACTTATTATAGAATCATGATGGTGAACCTTGGCCGAAGCCAAGAAAGTGGCTTCATTTGGGCAGTCCAGGGTTTGATCGAGACACGGAAGAAGAAGAACCAGAAACAGACACCGATGAGGAGTTGAGTTTGGCCAAAGCTAAGAAAGTGGCTTAATTTGGGCCATCCAGGGTTTGATCGGGAAACGGAAGAAGATGAACCAGAAACCTGCACAGATGAGGACTTAAGTTTGGTCAATGCCAAAGCCAATAAAGTGGCTTCATTTGGGCAATCCATCGTTTGATCTGGACACGAAAGAAGAAGAAAAAAATCCAGAGATATGGGACCAAGATGGGGTTATTCATGAGAAGGTCAGAACCAGGAAATCTCCATTCGAGAGCTCAACACCCCCCCCCCCCCCGCTGCATGCTAGAAATGAAGGCAAGCAGGATTCCCCCATGGCAAATATATTATGTTCAGCCTGAGGAAAAGGGTGGAGTGCCGTCATGTTTCGGAGCTGGGGGAATTTCGGGTGGGGCCCCCCCATGCTGTTTTCATTCCTCGGCCGGCCCCTCGTGCTGGGTGTTTTAATTTTGCGGGGTGTCACTTGGGACTCCATCTATGACATCCAGATGTTTTCCCCTTTCTTCTTTATGGCTGGGTGGGTAACGTTACAGTTTAGCCCCCCCCCCCCAGCTGTGAGGTCATCCTTTCGACTCTGGGCGGTTGAGGATAACATCATGTATGCCGAATGTCAACGGCACGCAAAGATCCCCAAATATAACGAAGATTATCTCACACAAGGGAGGGGCTCCTTTTGACGTTACTCCTCTGCCTTTTCTAATTTTATTTATTCACGCAATCGTTGGGAATGTGGACTCCACTTGGGGGTGGAGAGGAGAATCCAACCAGCCTTGCAAAAGACAGGCCATTGCTGGGCACGGGAGCGAAGCCACGAGGGACGGTTAGGCCCAAGCCCCATACGCAAGCCAAAAATCTTGCCCCTATACAAGGCTGAGCTATTAGCTAATCAAATGTGGAAATTGAATCCAGGCCCCTTTGCAAGAAAAATAATAATTTCTATCTTTGCAAACACTCTCTGAAGATATTTTGTTGTTGTTGTTACAATATTACAAACCTGGAACATTGCCATCTTCATGGGGTGGAGCATAGAGTTAATGGGTACTTGCCAAAAAATAAATTTGCATTTTTTAATAAGATGGTTAATTAGAAATGTTCCCAGAATTTTTTATTTCCATCCATCCATCCATTCATATTTATATGGCCGCACCTATCGCCGAAGCGACTCTGGGCAGCTCACAATTCATAACCCACAATCACAATAAAATGGTCCGCTATCATTACAAACTGTTACACTAAAGAAATAAGGACTCCATTAAAAACCCATTATCAAAACATCCACACACATGTTCCTTAAAGGTAAAAGTCGCCCTTGCTCTAAAGCCAGCCATATCTGACTCTAGGGTTCAGTGCTCATCTCTTTATAGCCAAAGAGTTAGCACTGCCTGCGTCTGCATGACTAGGCACCGTAGTGCATGGAATGCTGTTACCTTTCCCACTGAAGTGGTACCTATTTATCAACTTGCAATTTCTTGCTTTTGAACTGCTAGGCTGGCAGGAGCTGGGACAGAGACCAGAGCTCACTCCATCATGCAGTACTCAGGTATCGAATCCCAACTTTCCAGTTTTAAAACTCAACGTCTTAACCACTAAACCACTTTAGTGCCTTAGGACGTAGTCCCTTAGGACATGGTTAATTTGGGAGCAAGATCTTCACACACTTCGCTGGGGGTTAAGAGAAAAATGCGGGCACCACTAGCCTCAAGAATAAATAATGTGCTAAGCATGGAATGACCCGTGAGGAGACCCATGAGGCCATCCAGTCTAACACCCTGCTCAAGGCAGGAATCCCAATCAAAGCAGGCACAGAATCACAGAATGAATTTCTGACATGAAATTATTATTATTATTATAGAATAACTGAGTTGGACAAGGGGCCCGTGACATGAGACTATCCAGTCCCAACTCCTCAATACAGGAATCCAGACCTTCTCCCTGAAAGAGGGACCTTCTTGCCATTGGTCCTCAAACTTGGCTCTCCACATGTTCTTGGACTTCAATTCCCAGAAGCCCTGATCAACAGGAATGATAACCTGGGTTTCTGGGAATAGAAGTCCAAGAACCCATTGAGAGCCAAGTTTGAGAAACCCTGGTAAAGATCATGGATCAGTGATGGTGAAACTTGGCACTCCAGGTGTTCTTGGACTTCAATTCCCAGAAGCCCAAGTTAACACACCTGCCAATCAGGGCCTTCTGGGAATTGAATTTCAAGAACATCTGGAGAGTCAAGTTTGAGGACCTATGATAATGATGGCCAACCTTGGCACTACAGGTGTTCACCTAGAGTGCCAAGGTTGGCCATCACTGACCTAAGATTTAGACCAGGGTTCCTCAAACTTGGCACTCCAGGTGTTCTTGGACTTCAATTCCTAGAAGCCCAAGTCAACACATCTGCCAATCACGGCCTTCTGGGAACTAAAGTCCAAGAACACCTGTAGTGCCAAGGTTGGCCACCACTGTCATAGGTCCTCAAGCCTGGCTCTTCAGGTGTTCCTGAACTTCAATTCCCAGAAGCCCTGATCAACAACTGTGCTGACTGACTCTCCTGAAAGACAGACCTTCTCTCTCTGGACTCTCCTGAAAGAACTCCCAGCTTCCAAGTCCACTGAGCAGCAACTGAGGAAGGAAAGGCAGAGGTAAGTTCCCTTCCAACCTTGAGAAACATCAACGCCAGCAGCCTGCCCACCCAGAAGTCGTGAAATAATAATTCAGGGGTCTGCAAACCTGGCTCTCCAAATGTTCTTGGGCTTCATTTCTCAGAAGCCCTCATCCACAGGTGTGCTGGCATAGGCTTCTGGGAACTGAAGTCCAAGAACACCTGGAGAGCCCAGTTTGAGGATCCCTGGGTTAGATGGATGAAGCCTGAGGTCTAGATCAGAGATGGGCAGTCTTGGCCCTCCAGCTGTTCTTGGACTTCAATTCCCAGAAGCCCAAGTCAACACACCAGCTGTTCAGGGTTTCTGGAAATTGAAGTTCAAGAACAGCTGGAGGGCCAAGACTGCCCATCACTGGTCTAGATCAAGGTCCTCAAACTTGGCTCTCCAGATGTTCCTGGACTTCATTTCCCAGAAGCCCTGATCCATAGGTGTGCTGGACATGGGCTTCTGAGAACTGAAGTCCAAGAACACCTGGAGAGCCAAGTTTGAGGAACCTTAGCTCAGATGGACAAAGTCTGAGCTCTAGATCATAGGTCCTCAAACTTGGCTCTCCAGATGTTCTTGGACTTCAATTCCCAGAAGCACTTGATCACCAAGTGTGCTGAGTCTGACTTGGGCTTCTGGGAACTGAAGTCCAAGAACACCTGGAGAGCCAAGGTTTGCTGACTCCTAGACTCACCTTCTCTTTCAACTCACCTAAAAGAAGGATCTTTCTCTTTCTGGACTCACCTCAGTGGTGGGCATCAGATCAGCAGGTTCCACCAGTTCGCCAGAACCAGTAGCAGAAATTCCGGCTGGCCCTGCCCATCCACGTTGAAATAAAGTACGTATGTACTGTAGTCGTAGTCCTAATTTGGGTACAATGCAGGACTTCCCCTGGCCACGCCCACTATGCCACGCCCACAGTGTGGTAGTACTTTTTTTTAGCCCACGCCCACCACTGACTCACCTATGGCATAAACACGGCCCCTTTCCTCCTATTCGGGGTCACCTCCTCTCAGCTTGTCTTGACCACCTCGAAAAGTAAAGGTCACCCTTGCTCGAAAGCCAGTCGTATCCGACTCTAGGGTCCAGTGCTCATCTCTGCTTTACAGCTGAAGAGCCAGCGCTGTCTGTGTTTGCAGACATTTCCATGGACACCATACCTGGCAACTTTCGGGAAATTTCTGTCAAACCCTCTATTTTACACATCATCCTGTATTAGTTAGACTGCATTTAGACTGAAGTTAGACTGGAGGCCAGCACAGGATAAATATAGCTGTCCATTTTCCTGTTTTGGTCGGGACATTTCCCTTATTTGACAGAAATTTCCCGAAACTTGACAGGTATGGTGGACACGTGGCAGGCATGCCTAGGGGCACCGGAGTGCACAGAAGAACGCTGTTTACCTTTCCCGCCACCGAAAGTGCTCCCTATTTATCTACTTGCAATTTCTTGCGATTTCGAACTGCTAGGTTGGCAGGAGAGTTCCTATTTATCTACTTCTTTTCGAACTGCCAGGTTGGCATGAGCCGGGGCAGAGACGGGAGCTCATTCCGTCCTGCAGTACTCGGGTCCCGAATTGCTGACCTGCCGCCTTCCAATCAGCGTTTTAACCACTTGAGCCACTGGAGTCCCTTGACCACCTCTAGACCCCCCCAACAAAACAACAACAAACAAACCTTGGGTGTGTGTGTGAAACCGGTGGCATCTTCTGGGGGTGTTTAGTGGGCGGAAGGAATTTAATTCTCCCCCCATCTTCTTAGGGGAAACCCCACCACCACCCTTTCCCCACCTCCAGAGGGCGAAAAAGACACGTGTCTAACGAAGGAAGGTTGTGTTGTTGTTTTTTAAACAGATTTTGGAACCAGGGTTCGCAAAGGATGAGAAAAGCGTAAACCCGGGCTGGGTTGACCCAGGAGGGCAAATTGGGGGGTAGGGGTGGGGGGTGAAAAGCGCCGGCCTCCTTTAAAAAAAAAAATGAATGTTGGGCGTGGCCGAGGGCGTGGCCAGAGGGAGTGGTCAAGCCCAGGGGCCGGACAGAGGGGAGAGCCCAGCGCGCCGCCCGGGCAGTGGTCAGTCCTTCCTTGCGTGCGCCACCGCCGGAGGAGGAAGAGGAGGAGGAGGAGGAGGAAGAAGGCTCCGGCCATCCCGAGTCCAGGGAACAAAGGGTGGTCAGCGCTCCGGCCAACCCTCCGGCCATGGGGCCGCTCCTGCTGGCGATGCTGCTCCTGGTCACCCCAAGCGCCCCCAGCCCGGCCGGACGGTGAGTTTTTGGGTTGGGGGTTCCCCTGGGCATGTGCAAAGTGCAAGCAGCTGGTCAAGGCGGGGGTGGTGGTGGTGTCATCGCAAGAGCCATTCCGCTTCTATTCCCTGCCCCGTGGACTCTCCGGGGCGGTTCACGAGTTAATTCGCCTCTTTGCCCTTCGTTAAACATCCTTGGAAGGATGGAAGAGGCTGAGTCGACCTTGTGTCCCGTCAGGATCGAACTCACAATGTTCGGGCTGGCTTCTGCTACCTGCCTCCTAGCGCTTAGTGCCCTCTCGTGGCGGTTCACAAGTTAATTAGCATCTTTGCCCTCATTAACAGGCTGGGGATTCATTTGACTGAATTTGGGAAGATCGATGTGACTGTCGACTTTGAGCCCTGTCAGGATCGAACTCACAATGTTCTGGGTAACTTCTGTACCTGCTCCATGGTGCTGACTGGATTGGTGGTTTACAAGTTAATGAGCATTTTTGCCCTCCTTTTGGGACCCATTTGACCCTCTTGGAAGGAGGGAAAAGGCTTTGAGTCAACCTTGTGTCCCATCAGGATCGAACTCACAATATTCTGGCTGACTTCTATACCGTCCCCTGGCTGAAAACCCAGCAGTAAGTCAGGGTTAGAGTAGAACCAATGCAAGCTACAGATTGCAGAGTCACCCAATTCCCACTGATTCAGTGGGTCTACTCTAGTCGGGGCGTCCTGCTGGATGTTACCCAGGGGATGTTTCAAAGTTTGTTTTTGTTAATAAGGTGACAGTTGTGCTTGCTATAACTATATCTTAATTGCAACAACGCTTACCCTTAGATACCTGCCCCACAGCGTTTGTGGACTCTCTGGGTGGTTTACAAGTTGATTAGCATTTTTATTGCCCTCATTAACATGCTGGGGACTCATTTGGCTTACCTGGAAAGGATGGAAGAGGCTGAGTCAATTTGGATCCCCATCTGGATTGAACTCACAACATTCTGGCTGCAGGAACTGTGGTGGCTTTGTGGTGAAGATGCTGAGCTTGACAGCCGGAAGGTTGGCAGGTTAGCAGTTTGAAACTGGAGTGCCACATGATGGAGTGAGTGCCCATCCTCTGTCCCAGCTCCTGCCAACTTAGCTGTTTGAAATTGCAAGTAGATAAATAGGTACTGCTTTGGCAGAAAAGGTAACAGCATTCCGGTGTCTAGTCCTGCCTGCCACATGGCCACGGAAACATCTGCATACTCAGACCGCACTGTCTCTTTGCCAAACTTACAGTCCGGAAGCGAGAAATTTGCAAGTAGATAAACAGGTGCCACTTTGGCAGGAAAGGTAACAGTGTTCCGGTGTCTTGTTGTGCCTGCCAGATGGCCATGGAAACGTCTGCAGACTCAGACAGCGCTGGGCCGGCTCTTCGGCTGTAAACAGAGATGAGCACCGGACTCTAGAGTCAGATATAACTGGCTTTCGAACAAGGGAGCCCTTAAACCAGTTTTAGCCCCTGCACCTCTTCAAAATAGTGCTTTTTACTCCTAATTTGGAGGGGGCGTGTCAATTAGCATTGACTCACATAGGAATAAATGAGATGAATGCTTTCCCTTGGTTCTGCAAACCTGAAAGCCAGCCGTGTCCGACTCTAGGGTTCAGTGCTCACCTCTGTTTGCAGCCCAGGAGACCTTTCCGTGGTCATGTAGCAAGCACAACTAGATGGCGGAACATTGTTACCTTTCCTTTCAAAGGGATACCTATTTATGTACTTGCAATTTAAAAAAAAACACGTTGGTTTTGCTTCCAAACTGTTAGGTTGGCAGGAGTGCACCGAGCAATGCTGTTAGCTTCTCCGCCCAACCGTTACCTGTTTATCTATTTGCAAATTTCTTGCTTTCAAGCAGTGCATGTCTTTGGCAGTCATCGGCAGACCTGTAAATGAGCCAGATACTCTTACTCTCCACATTCACACAACAGTGTGTTGTTGTCCACCATCAGCCTCCACTTGAGCCTGTTGGATTTGCATTTAGGGACTCCAACCTTCAAGCCTGTTCAGGGTTCTCCAATAGACGTAGGGGAGGTTGAGTTCATCAGCCAGATTCTCCTTTAACGTTGTTTCTTGTCCAGTGAGCTCCTTCCTCCACCTTCTAATTTGGTTTTGCTCTTATGTACCCTCAAGAGTGTTTTTTTTGTTGTTGCCATAAAGCATTTCCTGGATCTGAGTTGGAAGACTTGAGACTCATCTCCGTTAAGAGGACGTCGAGGGTCCTTCTCTTGCTTAGTTATCTCGCCCTACACTGCTCCTTCTCTCCTTATCTTAGGTGGAGCAATACCAACCAGAGGGTCTATTTTCTCCACTGGTGTAGGTTTGAGGCATCCGGTCACTCTATGCATGGCTTCATTCACAGCCATGTCAACCTGTTTCACATATAAGGTTGAGTTCCATACCGGAACAGCATCCATTACTATGGAGACACACAGGGCCAAAGCTGATGTAGGTAGCATGGATGGTTGAGTTCCCCATTTATAGTTTGTGAGTTTCACGATGATATTGTTCCTTGTACTAACTTTAGTCTTGGTATCCAGGTAGTTGCTTAAAAGAGAGTGTCATATCCAGCTTCACGCCGAGGTATTTCAGTTCTGAACAATGCTGTATAATTGGTTCCCTTGCCACCTGACCTCCAAATCAACCCTTGCCTCTCATTTTCGAAGGTGGAAAGAACACATTTGAATCTTGCTTGGCTTAGGCTTCAAGTGATTGATGTTGTAACACTGTCCTAATTCTTCAAGTGCTCCAGTGAATTTTCCAGTTAACTCCTCAAAGCTTGATCCTTGAACGGCCATGTGTTGACCACATAAACGGGATCAGCAAACTTGGCTCTTCAGATGTGCTTGGACTTCAATTCCCAGAAGCCCTGATCAGCAGGTGTGTTGACTTGGGCTTCTGCGAATTGAAGTGCAAGAACACCTGGAGTGCCAAGTTTGAGGAACTCTGGTCTAAATCATAGGTCAGTAATGTCCAACCCTGGCACTCTAGATGTTCTTGGACTTCAATTCCCAGAAGTCCTGATCAGCGGGTAGGTTGACTTGGGCTTCTGGGAATTAAAGTCCAAGAACACCTTGAATGCCAAGGTTGGCCATCACTATCATAGGTCCTCAAACTTGGCTCTCCAGATGTTCTCAGACTTCAATTTCCAGAAGTCCTGATCAGCAGGTGTGTTGACTTGGGCTTCTGGGAATTGAAGTCGGAGAACACCTGGAGTGCCAAGGTTGGCCATCACTGTCATAATTCCTCAAATTTGGTTCTCCAGATGTTCTCAAACTTCAATTTCCAGAAGCTCTGATCAGCAGGTGTGTTGACTTGGGCTTCTGGGAATTGACATCCAAGAACTGTTGGAGTGCCAAGGTTGGCCATCACTCTCATAGGTCCTTAGACCTGTCATAGAATCTCCGGTTCTGGATGAAGATGATAAAGCAACTGAATGTTTCCTGTTGGGATTCTTACCCTAGAGTTTTTCTGTGTGTGCCCCCACAATGACGTGGAGAGCTGCTATTTCACAGAGTTGTGGTTGAGATCTCCATGGCAATGGGTCTTGCAAGGGAAGAAACAGAAAGTTTGGAATTTGCAAAAAGATAGAGCTGGGAGCCATAAAACTTCACCCTTCACCCCCTCCGCCCCCTTCCCAGGGTGGCTATTAATCTCCTGCTAGAGAGATCCGATGGCTGGAGAAGTATGCTTTTAAAGGGTGTGATGTGAAGGGTTGTCCCTGCGGGGAGCCGGGCGGGGTGGCCTGGAGAGAGGTGTGTTGACAGATGCTGTGAAGTCATGAGGAGGGCAGTTCCTTTGGTTGGGTAAATAGAGGAACTCAACCATCCACGCTGCGTACTTTTTTAAGCAGCACTGCCTGGATACCAAAGCTCAAGGTAGTATGAGGAACAATATCATCAGGAAACTCACAAACTATACATGGGGAACTCAACCAACCATATTGCGTATTCTTTTAAGCAGCACTGCCTGGATACCAAAGCTAAAGTTAGTATGTGGAACAACATCATCAGGAAACTCACAAACTATCTATGGGGGACTCAAACATCCACGTTGCGTACTCTTTTAAGTAGCACTGCCTGGATACCAAAGCGAAAGTCAGTTCAAAGAACAATATCATCAGGAAACTCACAATCTATACATGGGGAATTTAACCATCCATGGTGTGTACTCTTTTAATCTGTATTGGCTGGATACCAAAGCTAAAGTTAGTGAGAAGAACAATATCATCAGGAAACTCATAAACTATAAATGGGGAACTCAACCATCCACACTGGGTACTCTTTTAAGCAGCACTGCCTGGATACCAAAGCTCAAGTTAGTATGAATAACAGTATCATTAGGAAACTCGCAGACTATAAATGGGGAACTACTTTCAAACTGCTAGGTTAGCATGAGTGCACCGAACGCTGCTACCTTTCCTGCCGAAGTGGTACCTGTTTATCTACTTGCAAATCTCTTGCTTTTGAACTGCTAGCTTGGCAGGAGCTGGGACAGATGACGGGAAGCTCACTACGTCATGTAGCACTCGGGTCTCGAACTGCTGACCTTCCGATCTTCTGGTTGTCAACCTCAACGTCTTAACCACTAAGCCACCGCTGTCCTGGGGTTATGAAATATTACTTGCTTAATTAATTACATCCAGGTGTCATTCTGGGGCTGCCTCCGTTGTCTAACTAAGATTGTGATGCCCTGTGGAACAGTTTCCAAAAATGGCAACGGCTTGTACTCTATGTTCTTCATTTCTGAGAACATCTCTTTGAACAAGAATCTGCTTTCCAAAAAAGGTATTGTTTGCTATTTTTGTCTCTAATACCTAGTTTCTGCTTTATTTTATTTTCTTCCATCCCCAGAGGCTATTTGGTCACGGTGCCATCAGTTCTGCGATCGGGCGTGGAAGAATCGGTCAGCGTGACCATTTTTAATCCGGCTCAAGAGACGACGGTCCAGATTCAACTGGTGGTCAAAGGAGAAATGGTTGCTCGAGCCCACGGAGCAATTTTGGGTAGGTTTCCATGTACATACATGTAAAGGGCACAATATGGGGGTGGGGGGTGGGACTGGTGTGGTTTAGGGGTTAAGACGCTGAATTTGACAACTGGATGGTCAGTAGGTCAGCAGTTCGAGACCAGAGTGCCATGCGACGGAGTGAGCGCCTGTCGTCTGTCTCAGCTCCTGCCAAGCTAGCAGTTCGAAAGCAAGAAATTTGCAAGTAGATAAACAGGTACTACTTTGGCAGGAAAGGTGACAGCGTTCTATGCGTTCCTGCCAACCGAGTAGTTTGAAAGCAAAAAAAATTTCACAAGTAGACAAATAGGTACTGCTTTCTAGCTGTGTAACTAGATCTATTTATCTATCTAATCTTTCTTTATTTATTTGTTCCTTCCTTCCTCTGTACATTTGTGAAAGTGGAAAAGTTATATATTTTATTTTATTGGGATTCACATAAACACAATAACAATTGTGGTCTTGACTGCTCTCTTTTCCCCTACAGGTAAAGGAATAATCAAGCTTAAGGTGAGTCTCAAGCATTTCTACCTGTGGGAGTTATGGGTGGTGGTGGTGGAACTGAAATCTATCATAAAAACCAGAACACACACACGCACACACTTGGAAAGATTCTGATTTGGGGGCTACTCCAGACCCGAGTGCTGCATGATGGAGTGAGCCTGCCGCTGTCTGTCCCAGCTCCTGCCAACCTAGCAGTTTGAAAGCAAGAAATTTGCAAGTAGATAAACAGGTACCACTTCGGTGGGAAAGGTAACAGTGTTCATATATCTAGTCCTGCCTGCCACACAGCGCTGGCTCTTTGGCTGTAAATGGAGATGAGCACCGAACCCTAGAGTTGGATACGACTGGCTTTCGAGCAACCTTTATCCAATGAGGGTAACCACTACTCTACCTTACAAATTAATCAATGGCAGGATTACTGTTTATCTCCTTGTAAATTTCTTGCTTTTGAACTGCTAGTTTCATAGGAGAACACGGAATACCAAAGAGGTACCTGTTTATCTTCTAAAGCTCTCATGCAAGTCATATGGTCTCCAACATCTTCACATAGTCAATGGGCCCTTCCTTTGGCTTTATCTATTTGATCCAAGAATTGTGGCCAAATTAGGGGATCCCTTGATGACTCTCCCCCCCCATGGGGGGGACTTGTTTCTTAGGTGCCCCCCGGCCTCCGGGGCCAAGGCCACTTGAAGGTATGGGGCAACCGACACTTGGTGGAAGAGGGCTACATCTTCTACAACCAGACCACGGTGACCATTGACAGCAAAGGGGCTTCAGTCTTCATCCAGACCGACAAGCCGGTCTATCGGCCAACTCAGAAAGGTAAGAAAAGAGCTCTACAGGGTTGTTGTGTACAAAGTGTGTCCCGGCCACACACCCAGGGTTTGCTCTGACCTTCTTTTCCTGCTCTTTTCCAGTGCTGGTCAACTTGTTTACTGTCAGCCCAGACCTTCGGCCGATCAATGAGAAGGTAAGAGTCTCCAGTTCATTCCTTCATTTTTTTGCTTGGTTGGTTCAATCAAGGTTTCTCCCCCCCCCCATTCTTTCCTTCCTTGGTTGGTCCAATCATTGTTTTCCTTGTTTGCTTGGTTGACTGGCTGGGTAAGTGAATGAGTGGTTAGTTGGTTAATTGAATGAGAGGTTTGTTTGTTTGTTTGATTGGTTCGATGGTTGAGTAAGTGAATGTGTGGTTGATTTGTTTGTTGTTTGTTTGGTTGGGTAAGTGAATGAATGGTTGCTTGGTTGGGTAAGTGAACGAGTGGTTGGTTGGTTGGTTAGTTGGGTAAGTGAATGTGTGGTTGAGTTGTTTGTTTCATTGGTTGGGTAAGTGAATGAGTGGTTGTTTGTTTGGGTAAGTGAATGTGTGGTTGGTTGGTTGGTTGGTTGGGTAAGTGAATGAGTGGTTGGTTGGTTGGTTGCTTAATTGAATGTGTGGTTGATTTGTTTATTGTTTGGCTGTTTGGTTGTTTGGGTAAGTGAATAAGTGGTTGGTTGGTTGGTTGGTTGGATGGTTGGGTAAGTGAATGAGTGGTTGGTTGGTGGGTTGGTTGGTTGGATGGATGGATGGTTGGTTGGTTGGTTGGGTAAATGAATGAGTGGTTGGTTGGTTGGGTAAGTGAATGAGTGGTTGTTTGGTTGGGTAAGTGAATTAGTGGTTGGCTGGCTGCGTCAGTGAATAAGTGGTTAGGTGGTTGGTTCAATAATTGTTTTCCTTCCTTCCTTCATCGGTTGGTTGGTTCAGTTGCTGTTTTCCTTCCTTCTTTCCTTCCTTCATTGGTTGGTGAGTCTGTCCAATTGTTGCCTTCCTTCCCTCCCTCTCCCCCTTCCACCCACCATACTTTTCCAGCTCTCTAGCAAAAACCCTTTGGGCAGCTTCCAGACTTCAGGGGGAACAAATGGCAGCAGCTGTGTGCCTTGAATGTTATATAATAATATTTTGAAGCTCTGCAATTCCGTTGGCACAGGCTGGCATGGCTTGTTTGTGTTCCTCATTGCTGTGGCCAGCTTCTGGAAATGAGCCGCTCCATTTTTAGCTAGCCTGGACTTCAGGCCAAAGAGAGACACAGACGGCTACTGATGCCATGCCAGATGTCCTGCTGGTTTTGGCCCGGCCCTTGAGTGCCCAAAATTGCGCCCTGCTCAGGCGGGCTTGGAGAAGGTTGTACAATCCTTAGGAAGAGCCCTGGTGGTGCAGGGGTTAAAGCTGCTGTCCTGCAACCAAACGATTGTGAGTTTGATCGTGACCAGGGATCAAGGTTGACTCAACCTTCCCCATCCTTCTTCTAAGGATACTGTGATACTTCTTCATACTGTGTCCCCAGTATGTGAATGAGGGCAAAAATACTAATTTACTTGTGAACCTTCCAGAGAATACACTAAATCGTATGTGGTAGGTATATGTCTAATTGCTTTAGTTATATCCTTGTTAACAATTTTTCAGTAATACAATCCTTGTTAAATAGATGTTTTAGATAGCCTATCATTAGAACATTGTTCTGTTTCTGCCCCTATGCCAGGGGATCCCAACCTAAGGCCTGTGGGCTGGATCTGGCCCACAGCACCATTTCATGTGGTCCCCCACCCCTCCAAGGGCATTAAAGAAACAAAACAGCTGCCCCGTTAAAGCTGTTGGGACAAAATGGCCATCCCCATCGTGCAGGCAGGGCAAAATGGCAGTCTGGCCCTCTAAGCTGACTGAGAGAGCATGACCCGACCCCTGGCTTGAAAAGGTTGGGAAACCCTACCCTATGCTCTATGAAGTTTTTCTTCATGGTCTCTGTGAATCCACATGTATGCACAGCAAACCCATTTGTGTGGATTCACAGGTGACCACTAAGAACAACAGTTACAGGCAAGCAACCTGTCATTATAGAGCCCTGGTGGCACAGGGGTTAAAACTGCTGTCCAGCATTTGAAAGGTTGTGAGTACGATTCTGATGAGGGCTCAAGGTTGACTCAGCTTCTTCCCTCTGTCCCAGGATGGTCAGATGAGTCCCCAGCTTGTTAATGAGGGCACAATGGTAATTAACTTGTGAGCCGCCAAGAGAGGGCACTAAGCGGTATATAAGTGCAATTTGTATTGCTATAATGTTCAGCAAAACTTTCTTTCTTTCTTTCAGGTTGAAGCTTATGTAGTGGTGAGTATCTGCCTGGTCCGACGTCTCAGGTGTTCCTCAACCAAGTGGAAGTTGGAGTTTGGAATCCATGGTTTTCTCTAGCAAGAACAACTTTGCTCAGTTTTTTGGTAGCATTTTCCTATTACAAGTTCAAGAGCAACATTAGCCTAGTTTGGCCATCAGAACATCTCACCAGCTGTGGATCTTGCTGGTTGCAATAGGTTAATTGGATATATTAATAGTTTCAGTTGCCCCCAAGGTCAACTTCCAGACTGGGGATATATTTGCATTGTTACAACACACTGAAAAGGGATTCTTTAAGGCAGTGATGGCCAACCTTGGCACTCCAGGTGTTCTAGGACATCATTTCCCAGAAGCCCAATTCAACACACCGGCTGATCAGGGCTTCTGAGATTTGAAGTTCAAGAACATCTGGAGTGCCAAGGTTGGCTGTCACTGCTTTAAGGCACCCTGGCTGCAGAAACTGCACAAAAAGATTAGCAAACTTCAGCCATAATAAAGGTAATTGAGTTAGTCCTTCATTCCAACCTACGGCTGGATAGATGGATAGATAGATAGATAGATAGATAGATAGATAGATAGAGATGATAGATAGAGATGATGGGTGGCTGGATAAATTGGTAAGGAGGATGGATAGACAGACAGATGGATGGAGGACTGGATGGATAGATAGATGGATGAATGATTGAAGACTAAATGGATAGATGATTAGATAGATAGATCTATTTGCACTTCTAGATAGATGGATAGATAGATATTCAGCCTATATCTGGTGTCCTCTATAGTCAACAAGGTTGAAATAAAAGGTAGCGTAGAAGCAGAATCTTTGTGTCTCTCTCTAGGATCCTCGGGGATCTCGGATGATGGAGTGGAAGAACCTCAAGCCCATTTGTTGTGGTGAGTGTGACCCATTCGCACGAGAAGGGCGGGAGGCCAATGGGGTAAAGAAAGGACAGCCTTTTGTCCTTGGTCTTTATGGCTCTGAAATTCTGCTATTTTAGCTGAAGGCTTTCCCTCTGCTTGGTTCAATCATTTTCCTTCCTTCCTTCATCGGTTGGTTGGTTAGTTGGTTGGTTCAATTATTGCCTGCCTGCCTGCCTTCATTGGTTGGTTGGCTGGTTCAATTGGTTTCCTTCCTTGGTTGGTTCAGTTTTTCTTTTCTTGGTTGGTTCATTCAATCATTGTTTTTCTTCTTTCCTTCCTTCGTTGTTTGTTTTGTTTAATAATTTCCTTCCTTCCTTCATTGTTTGGTTGGATGGTTGGTTCAACCGTTGTTTTCCTTCCTTCCTTCCTTGTTTGTTTGTTTCAATCATTGTTTTCTTTCGTTCGTTGGTTGGTTCAATTGTAGTTTTCCTTCCTTTCTTCCTCTTAGGGGCTCCCAACCTAAGGCCTGTGGGCCACATCTGGCCTGTGATGCCATTTCATGTGGCCCTCCACTCCTCCAAGGGCATTTGAGAAACAAAATGACCACCTCCTTGAAGCTATTGGGACAAAATGGCCACCCACATCATGCAGGCAGGGCAAAATGGCCATCCGGCCCTCGAAGCATACTGAGAGCATGACCCTGCTCCTGGCTTGAAAAGGTTGGGAACCCCTGCTCTAATCTTTCCCATTTTATCTAAAGGTTTTCCCTCTTTTCCTCAACCACAGGGGTCCTGAACATGAGCTTTCCCTTGTCTGATCAGCCTGTCCTGGGTGAGTGGCTCATCTTTGCCGAAATGCAAGGCCATACCTACAACACGTCCTTCGAAGTTCAAAAGTACGGTGAGTTGAACAGCCTTTTTGGCCGAGGTCTGTTTTCAAGTCACGCACCAGGATCGTGGTGGCCAACCTTGGCACTCCAGGTATTCTTGGACTTTGATTCCCAGAAGCCCTGATCAGCAAGAGTACTAATTTGGGCTTCTGGAAATTGAAGTTCAAGAACAGCTGGAATGCCAAGGTTTGCCATCACTGCACCAGGAGATGTATTTCCGTTTTGTCTCACACTCCCTCCCCCTTGCTCTTTCTCTCCCCTTTTCTCTCCTTGCTAGTTCTGCCGAAGTTTGAAGTGCAGATAGAGCTGCCACCCTACATCCGGGACCTTGACGTTTGTGAAAAGGGCACGGTTCATGCCAGGTGAGGACGACATCTCCTGGTTGCTGTCATAGTCCCTCCCTGCATGGCCCAGCTACCCACCTGGCCCACAACGTTGTTCCCTTGTCTCTTTGCCAAACAACCTGAAAGGTTGGTTGGTTGTTGGGTTGGGTTGGTTGGTTGGGTAAGTAAGAGAATGGGTGGCTGGTTGGGTGGCTGGTTAGGTAAGGAAATGACTGGTTGTTTGTTTGGTTATTTGGTTGGGTAACGGAATGACTTTGTTTCAGGTATACCTTCGGGAAGCTGGTGACTGGCCGGCTGACCATCAACATGACAGTCAACGGTGTTGGGTATTACCGCCATGAAGCAGGGCCACCCATCCTTAAAACAATGGATGTGAGTAGATGGAAAGAGCAAATTGCTCCCTTTCTTCTTCTTCTCCTTCTCCTTTTTCACCTTCTGCTTTTTTTCTCCTCCTTCTCCTTCTCCTCCTCCTTTCCCTTTTTCTTCTTCTCCTTGTTCTCGTTCACCTTCACCTTCTTGTTCTCCTTTTTCTCCTCCTCCTCCTTCTTTTTCTCTCTTCCTTCTTTCTTATCCTCCTCCTCTTTCTTCAGCCATATCTTTACTTATAATTTCTGAAACACTACGGGACGGTATATAAGCCTAATGGCTTTCGCTAATTGCTCTTTAACCTTGTACTGTGGCAGATTGACGGCTCCGTGGACTTTGATGTGTGTGTCAGAGACATGATGCCAGCCGACGTCCCCGAGCACTTCCGAGGCACAGTGAACGTTTGGGCCTCAGTGACCAGCGTGGATGGGAGCAGACAGGTCTCTTTCGATGACTCCACCCCGATTCAGAAGCAGCTCATTGACATCAAGTACTCCAGGGATACTCGGAAGCAATTCAAGTCTGGCCTGCCTTACAAAGGAAAGGTGAATATTGCCATATTCTGCAATTCTTTATCCCAGTCCTCTAAATCTGATACATAAAATATCCTCCATTTAAAAAAAAAATCAACAATCTCATAGCTGTTGCTATTACAGTAATCAAATCTTTCTTGTTTCTTTCTGTCTTATTTCCAAAAACATTTTCCTCCTCCTTTTTCTCTGTCTTCGTTTTCTCCTCGTCCTTCTTCATCAATGTGCATAACAGATGTCTTTTTTTAAAAAAAAACCTGTCCAGTGCTAATCCTTGACTTGGTATCATGGCCATAAACTCACGGCACAGCTTTGATTTACACATTCCAAGTTTCCCCGGACAGAGTTGATGTCTTACCGCATTTCTTCTGCCCCCCAGGTGGAAGTCACCTACCCCGATGGAAGTCCGGCTGATGGGGTGACCATCCGGATCAAAGCTGAACTCACCCCGAAGGAGAATCTCTACACCAGTGAACTTGTCTCCCGTGGTGGCCTGGTGATCTTCGAAATCCCATCCATCCCCACTGTTGCCCAGTACGTCTGGCTGGAGGTGGGTGAAAGCCCTCAGTGGGACCAACTGGCTGGAAAAGTTTTTTTAGAGAGGTTCTTAGGGAGCATTTATAGCTTTTTCAACACCTTACAGGGTACACAGAAAGAGCTTCCTTGAAGATTACGGTATTTTTTTAACCACAATCGGGCATCATACTCCAGTCACAGCAACGTTGTGTTGCTGGCTAATCTGTCTCACACTAGGTCAGGTGAAGGAAACTGCAGAATGAACTCACCCTAAAAGGAGCCTTCATTTTGGCAGTTTCATGTCTGGCCTAGACACGGAAGAAGAAATCTGATTCCGAACATTGGCTCTCCATCAATGGCGTTCAGCCATGAAGATTCTCACCTCTCTAGCACACGAAGGAGGGCCTTCTCTGTGTTTGCTCTGGCCCTGTGGAACCTCCTGCCAACTGAACATCTCCAGGCAGAGCTTTTATCCTTCCACAAGAGCCTTAAGACCTGGCTTGTGCAGCGGGTGTGGGGTGTGGCTGGGGAGATAGGCATCCTTTGCTGGGCTGTCAGCTTTTGAAAAATCCGATGATGCTGCATTCAAGGACATTTTTTTTTAAAAAAATAAAAATTAAATTTTAAAACAAATTTAATTTTTAATGTTTTTAAAGGTTTTTGTAAAAAAATTATTTGTTTTTTGTGTGAGCTGCCCGGAGTCACCTTGGCGAGAGGGTGGCGGTAGAAATGTGATTATAATAAATAAATAAGATTGTCCTGGGAACCATATAATAATGCAGTATATCTTCCATTGTCTTTCTGCATCGCAGTGTGACACCCCCATAGTACCACGGATCAAGTTCCATGAGTCACTTTATAGTCCTGAGCCCTTTGGGCAAACAAATTCATCATCATCATCCCCAGGCCAGGATGGATGATGAATCTTCTGCCTTCCATCAAGAGGGACTCAAGTGGGATTTAATCCACTTGGGGACCATCTCCCTTCCCTGTGGACTTTGCCACCCAAAGCCGTTAGTCCTCAGGGTGGTCAGATTCGTTACCCGCCGCTGGACAATCGGTGTTGAGTTCTTGGCAGTAGGGTCTACTCCAATGATGGCCAACCTTGGTGCTCCAGATATTCTTGAACTTCAATTCCCAGAAGCCCTGATCAGCAGGTGTGATTGGCTTGGGCTTCTGGGAATTGAAGTCCAAGACTATCTGGAGAGCCATGTTTAAGGACCCCTGTCTTAGATGGACTAATTCTGAGATTTAGATCAAAGTCTTCAAACTTGGCTCTCCAGATGTTCTTGAACTTCAATTCCCAGAAGCCCTGATCAGCAGGTGTGTTGACTTCTGGGAATTTGAAGTCCAAGAACACCTGGAGTGTCAAGGTTGGCCATCACTGGTGTATTCTATCATCATAGAAGGATAACCTGACCAGACTGGCCTAATTTAACTGGGAAACTCTTAGAATGACTTCCCCATTCCCCCCACCCCTTTCTTGAGGCCAAAGTCACAGCTGTGGATGGAAAGCCCGCTGGCGACCAGTATCTGCCCAACTTCCTCTCCATCAGTAGCTGGTATTCACCGAGCAAGTGCCATATCCAACTTCAGATGCCGGAGAAACCCTTCCTGGTAAGACCTAATTTAATTATCCTCATTCTGCTTCCAGGCTTTCCAAGGGGCATAGGTTTGGGAGAGAGGTAAGCAATGGGTAACCTCCGAAGCTGGGAATGCCCAACTGTGTCCCTGTTAGCTGGTTTTGGGGATTACACTGCACAACAATGATCTTGCAACTGGGAATAACACTTGTGATTTACACGATAGCAAATGTGCTGGTTCCAAATCTGGACTCAGAACTTGCCTAACATGTACAGATTTTGAGGCGTGCTATAGCTGTTCAAATGGTTGGTCATTGGGTCATGTATTTTGGCATGGGAACATTATAACAGTTGCAGCTACCACTCGGCCTGCTGCCGCCTTGGCTGAATCACGTCCCCTGATGGCATGCATGTTCCAGCAGCTATGTCTGAGCAAGTCAGTGAGCTGAGGTCAAAAATAGGTCTGTAAGGCGAGATGGACCAAGGGATTGTCCCTAGTGCAAAATCATCTTATTGGATAGTACAGCTAGGGCAGAGGGAGTCTGTTTTGAGCTAAAGATGAGTAGGCGCAGCTGTGTTAATAAACCAGACAATTATTTGTGGCATATATACCCTGCCTAATCAATGCAAGAACCTAACCAAAAGGGTGAGATTTGCTAATTTAAGATCCTGACGTCCTAGGCAGAACCGGACTTCAGATTTGGATTCAGCGCACTTGATTTAGTATAGGACTCATGGGTTAGACCAAGTAGCAGACAATATTTATTTATTTTTTTGTGATGCAGCGTAATAATTTTTGTTTTGTTGTGACCACAAAATCACTTTCAAAGAAGGCTTCAGAGCTGAACTCGAGCAATGCCTGATTGGTTTTGCTGGTTTGCATTGTTATCTCTCTGTCGCAGTCTTAGCTGTGACTGAAGTGGCTGAGCGATTAAGACACTGACCTTGACAACCAAAAGGTCAGCAGGTCAGCAGTTGGAGACCCAAGGACCACACTCCCGTCGTCTCTCCTAGCTCCTGCCAACCTAACAGTTCGAAATTGCAAGAAATTTTGCAAGTAGATCACGATCTACCACTTCGGTGGGAAAGGTAGCAGTTCGAAAGCAAAAAAAAGTGTCATGCCTACCACATGACCATGGAAATGCCTGCAGACACAGACAGCGCTGGGTGTTTGACTATAAACGGAGATGATCACGAATGGCTTTCGAACAAGGACGACCACCTTTTATAGTAAGTAAAGATCAAGGTCTCACTTACTTGAAAGCCAGTCATATCCGACTCTAGGGTTCGGTGCTCATCTCTGTTTACAGCTGAGCCACTTTCCGTGGCCATCTGGCAGGAATGACTAGACATGGAATGCTGTAAACTTTCCTGCCGAAGCGGTACCTGTTTATCGGCTTGCAATTTCTTTGGGCAGGGGAAAGGGCGTTTCTGAACCATTCTGGGCTGCATCTCTCTCTCCTCCCCAGGTCGGTGAGGAGGCCCGCGTGGCCGTGAAGTCCACCTGTCCGTGCAACTTCACCCTCCACTACGAGGTGGTGTCACGGGGAAACATTGTGCTGTCAGGTCTTCAGCCGGCAAACGTGACGCAGGAGAGGAGCAGAAGGGACACACTTTGGCAGTCCGTGGGAAGGAGCATCCGTCGTCTGAACGTCCGTGGCACGGCACCAGGTCTGGGGCGCCAGGCCTGTGGAGAAACCTGGATCAGGTTTGGGTAGCCAGCTAGGGAGGCTCACGGGCTCCTTTGGTGTGGGAAAGGCAGGTAACCGCTCCTTCCGGAAACGGCCATGCCTTGATTTGTAGTTGAGGGCGGCTTACTGGTTAAGACGCTGAGCTTGACCATCAACAGTTCGAGACCCGAGTGCCATGTGACGGAGTGAGGGCCCCTCATCTCTCCCAGCTTCTGCCAACCGAGCAATTTGAAAACAAGAAATTTGCAAGTAGATAAATAGGGTACTGCTTAGGCAGGGAAGTTAACGGCATTCCGTTGTCTTGTTGTGCCGCTTCAGCGAGAAAGGTTACAGCGTTCTGTGCACTCCTGCCAACATAGCAGTTCAAAAGCAAGAAATGGCAAGTAGATAAAATGGAACTGCTTTTGCAGGGAAGTTAATGGCGGGAAAGGTTACAACGTTCTACGTGCTCCTGCCAACCTAACAGTTCAAAAGCAAGAAATTTGCAAGTAGATACATAGGTGCTGCTTTGGCAGGGAAGGTAACGGCGTTCTGGTGTCTAGTTCATGCCTGCCACATGACCACAGAAACGTCTGCAAACGCAGACAGCGCTGGCTCTTTGGCTATAAACAGAGATTAGCACTGAACCACATCTGGATTCTTTCTCCACCCCTTCCTGAAGATGTCTGGAAAAACCCAACGGTTTGCCTGTTAGAGTTTACCCTTGTCCAGATGTTGCCCACATCTGGATTCTTTCTTTACCCTTCCCTGTAAGCGGGAGTTTTTCCGTCCTGCTAGTCTGTGTGTCTCACGGTCTATCTTCATTGTTTTCATCCTCTTCAGCCCCCACTAGCCCTCCGGCCACGGAGACCTGTGTGACCTTCATCCGTTTCACGGTGACGGCCGGCATGGCTTCGTTGGGCCGTCTGCTGGCCTACTATGTCCGGGAGGATGGAGAAGGGGTGGCCGACAGCCTCCAGTTCGCGGTCGAGCCTGTCTTCGAGAACCAGGTATTGGGTTTGGACCGGCTACCACCTCGACACGGGGTCGTCCATGGCATTACAGCTTCGCTTCTGTTCCCTCTAGCTCAGGGGTGCCCAAACTCTGGCTCATGGGCCAGATCTGGCCCCCAATGCCAATTCATCCAGCCCACACCACCCTTGTTGCTCTCAGAAGCGGAAGTAAAACACGCCTGTAGTGCATTTTACTCCCATTTCTGGGAGCAAAGAGGGCGGCGTGGACTGGATGAATTGGCATCGGGGGGGGGGAGGGTAGATCTGGCCCACAGGCTGGAGTTTGGGCACCCCTACTC
Source organism: Bradypodion pumilum (assembly GCA_035047305.1). Classification (NCBI taxonomy): domain Eukaryota; kingdom Metazoa; phylum Chordata; class Lepidosauria; order Squamata; family Chamaeleonidae; genus Bradypodion; species Bradypodion pumilum. Next base: position 40,169,452 of record JAWDJD010000007.1, on the reverse strand, counting down.
TAGCTTCTCGCTTTTCACTGCCAGGTGACGGTGGCCTTTTTAGTCAACGAAAGCCGGCCGGGCGACGCCGTGACCCTCATGGTCCGAGCGGCGAAGGGGAGCTGCGTCTGCGTGGCTGGTGTGGACAAAAGCGTTTACCTCCTCAAGCCAGGCTTCCAGATGACCACCAGTAAGGTAAGGGAGGCCTCGTTAGGACAGGGCTGGTAAGGGGGACAATTATTGTCGTGTGTCCTCAAGGTCCCCTGGCGACCCTCTTACACTTAAAATGGAACGTAAGCAAAAGACGGTCACCAAGGAAATGAGATGTCGGAGGAGTGATTAGAAGGGATGACATCAGGAATGAGGTTAGGAGGGAAAATTGAATGTTAGTGGATGCTGGTACCATACATTCATGAAACAAGAATGTTGTTGTTGTCCTTCTTTTTCTACTCCTTCTTCTACTACTCCAATTTCTTCTCCTCCTTTTTCTTCTCCTTCTACCTCCTCAGGTGTCAAAAGAGATATAAGGTTCTTCCTCTAGTATTTCTAGTGGTCTCCATTGGTGCTATTTGGTGTTCTTGTAATATTTCTCTGATTTTCTCTCTCCACCTTCCTCTGGATCTGCCTCAGCATCTTTGTCCATCTCTTTCCACACATGCCTTGTAAGGCATGGACTTCCAACACATTCTCTCCAAATGGGCAAAATTGGTTGGTCCCTGTATATAACTTAAGATTGTTTCTGTTCCAATTATTTCCCTTCTAACCTCATTCCTGATGTCATCCCTTCCAGTCACTCCCAGCAAGCCACCTTCCTCAGAGATCTCATTTCCCTGGGGACCAACTTTGGCTCATGTTCCCCTTTCTGAATCAAATTCAGACCAAGGCTGTTTTGCTTTTTAAACAGATGCTGGATCGTGACCTGTCAGGGAAGCTTTACCACTGGAATTCTCTCTGACTTATCTCTTTGAACCAGGAGTTCTCAACCTTTTAAAGTGGGGGACCGGGTCACGCTCCCTCAGACAGCTTCGGGGGCCGGACGGCCATTTTGTTTTTCCTCCACCACATGGCAGTTCCTGGTATGGTGGAGGCGGTGGGCCCCCCACATGAAATGGTGCCGTGAGCCGCATCTGGCCCATTGGCCAAAGGTTGAGAATCCCTGCTTTGAACTCTACAGTTCTAGGACAATACGAGTCTTTCTTCCGACCCCGTTTTTTACTCATGGTACCCCTTTTGTCTCCCTTGGGCAGATCTTCCAGGAACTGGCGGATTACGATGTTTCCGATACTTTTGGGGCCAACAAAGAAGACGGGCACTTTTGGTGGCCGGGCATGTCTTTACGCAGACGGAGACGCCGTTCTTCGATCTTCCCGTGGCACTGGGACATTGTCAAGGATGCCCGCTTTGCATTTACGGTGAGAAATTTACTCTTTAGGTTGAGAGATAGTAATGCTTCACGCGCCGCGTCTGATTCCAAATATTGGCGAGCCTCATGGCAATCAGCCATGAGGATTGTCCTGGGAACCCTATAATGCGTTCTATGAGATCTACTTTGATTTGGATCCCTGTATAGAGCAAGGGTTGGGCTGGATGGCCTCACAAGCCCCATTCCCAACTCAGTCATTCTATGATTCTAGATCTGCTTTGATTTGGATTCCTGCCTTGAGTGGATGGGGTTGGGTTGGATGGTCTCATGGGACCCCCTTTTCCAACTCCATCATTCGATGATTATTGAGGGTAGCAACTAATCCTCAACCTCTGTTCTGGCCCAGGAGACCGGCTTGGTCGTCATGACTGACCTCGTGGCCTTGAACCACCGCCAACAGGGCAGTGTCTACACCGAGGAAGCCGTGCCTGCTTTCCAGCCCCACACGGGGACCCTGGTGGCCTCAATACACCCCAAGACCGGACCCAGGTAGGACCTCCCCCCCCCGGGCTGTCCATCTATCTTTCCATCTATCTATCATCTACTCAAGCATCCTCTCCTCATCCATCCATCCATCCAAGATGAGCACTGAACCCTACAATCAGATACGACTGGCTTTTGAGCAAGGAAATCCATCCATCTATATCAGGATTTCTCAACCTTTTTAAGCCGGGAGGGGGGGAAGGTTACACTCCCTCAGATAGCTTCAGGGGCTGGACGGCCATTTTGCCCTTTCTCCATAAATGGCACTTCCTGGTTCAGTGGTGGTAGTGTGGGGAGGGGGACACATGAAATGGTGCTGTGGGCCACATTCGGCCCATGGGCCGGAGGTTGAGGATCCCTGATCTATATTTCTTCGTTTATGTATTTAAACCCACCCACTCCTGGGTGGAGAAACCTGAAAACAGGGGATGTGCCACCTGGTGGGCACAAATCTGGGACAGGTTGGCATTTCTCCAGGGAAGGAGGTTGGGTTTGGGCACCATAGCCACCCCACTCGGAACAGTAATGGAGCCCCATTGATGGGGGAAGTGAGCCTTCTAAGGACTCCCAGCCACGTAACCCAAGTGTCCTTCATACCAACTACCCAGGCCAGAGAATACACTCAAGGCTATATAAGTCAGCCAGAATGTTGTGAGTTCGATCCTGACTGGGATGAGTCGCCAATATGTTAATGAAGGCAAAAATGCCAATTAACTTGTGAACTGCCCATAGGGCAGGGATAGAAGTGTGATTATTTTGCTTTGAAAAGGAACCTATTTATAATCTGTGGGGTTTTTTTTTTGGATTCTACAGAGCGGAGAGGAAGAAAAGGACTTTCTTCCCTGAGACCTGGTTCTGGCGCTGTTTCAACATCAGGTACCTTTAGATGACCACCTACCTGTTGGGTCTAGCCGTCACCTTGAGCAGAGCTGGGGGAAATTCAGGAACCGTAGACTTCAGTGACCAAAATGTCTGAGCATTGACTGCCCAACACTTCCCAACCTCATGTCCTGGTTCTCCTCTACTCGCACCTTGTCTTTTCCTTTGAGATCCTCTGGTGTCCACATCGGCCTTTCTGGTTCCCTTTCTAATAATTTTAGATATAACCCTTGGGTCTGTTGAGAATAGGAATTTGTCCAGAGCCTGCACAATATCCAGTTGACCCCAATAACTTCCTTAATTCTCGCTGTGTTTTCGGCAGTCTTCCTTTGTGTCCCAATCAAACCCTGGCTGCCCTAAAACTAATCCACTTTCTTGACTTTGGTGTTGGCCAAACTCAAACCCTCATCGGTGCCTGTTTCTGGTTCTTCTTCTTTCATGTCCCGATCAAACCCTGGACTGCCAAAATGAAGCCACTTTCATGGCTTTGGCATTGCCCAAACTCAAGTCCTGATCAGTGCATGTTTCTGGTGGTTCTTTCATGTCCAGATCAAACCCTGGACTGCCAAAATGAAGCCACTTTCGTGGCTTTATTGCTGGCCAAACTCAAGTCCTCATCAGTGCATGTTTCTGGTTCTTCTTCTTCCATGTCCCGATCAAACCCCGGGTTGCCCAAATGAAGCTACTTTCTTGGCTTTGGCATTTGCCAAACTCAAGTTCTCATCGGTGCCTATTTCTGGTTCTTCTTCTTTCGTGTCCCGATCAAACCCTGGATTGCCAAAATGAAGCCACTTTCTTGGCTTTGCCATTGGCCAAACTCAAGTCCTCATTAGTGCCTATTTCTGGTTCTTCTTCTTTCGTGTCCTGATCAAACCCTGAATTGCCAAAATGAAGCCACTTTCTTCGCCATCTTCTAAGTTGGTTTTGCTCTTGGGTACCCTCAAGAGTGTTTGTTCTTGCCATAAAGCTCCTCCTGGATCTGAGCCGGTGGACTTGAAGCTCTTCTTCATTCAGAGGTTGCTGAGGGTCATTCTCTTGCTTAGTTCTCTCAGCATCCATTGCTACTTCTCTTAAGTGGAGCAAATGTTTGTTCTACCTCCACTGTCCAGAAAAAGTAACTTTTCCAGACTCTTCTCTTTCCTTCTCCGGCCCTTTCAAGCAATGTGTCCGGAGAAGCCCAGCTCCGGTTGGACGTTCCCGACTCCATCACTACATGGCTGACTGAGGCCATTGGGCTGAGTGAAGACCATGGCCTGGGCTTGGCCAGACAGGTGGCCCTGAAGACCTTTAAGCCGTTTTTCATTGAGTTCACCCTGCCGTACCGTGTGATCCGTGGTGAGCAGACCAAGATCGCCCTGGCGGTGCACAATTACCTTTCTGTGTGCTTGGAGGTAAGACGTCGTCGTCCTTTGTAAGGGGTTGCGGTGGCTCAGTGGTTAAGAAGCTCACCTTGTTAGCTGGAAGGCTGGCAAGTTGGCAGTTAGAGAGCCAGGTACTGCATGATGCCCATCTCTATCCCAGCTCTTGGGGACATGAAAGGAGCCTAATTTGGGCATTCCTCGAGCAGAGTTTCATCAGCAAAAATCATTTCAACCCAGAATAATTTCTGACACAAAATTATTGTTGTTGTTGTCCTCCACTCTTCTTATCTCTTTTCTGGACTCATGTCCATGTCCAAGAAGTGTTGCTTTCTAAAGAAAATTTAGCACTAGGGCCAACATGGACTGACAGCCAAGATCCGTAAATTTTGGTGTGCTGTCCAATGTGTTTTTGAAATAGTAAAACCTCCATAGTTGACCACTTATTGTACCTCCATTAACCATCTCTCTAAGTTGACATGATCTTCATAGGCCAGTGATGGCCAACCTTGGCACTCCAGGTGTTCTTGGACTTCAATTCCCAGAAGCTCAAGTCAACATACCTGCTGATCAGGGCTTCTGGGAATCTAAGTCCAAGAACATCTGGAGTGTTAATTTGTGAACCACCCAGAGAGGGCACTAAGTGCTAGGGGCAGGTATAGAATTATGATTGTTTTGCTTTGTTAGATGGATGGGACCTATAGTAGTGGGATAATGGGCTTTATTATATGCCTTAATTACCACCACTCCACCCACACAACAGGTCCATGTGAAGATTTCCGTCCCCCAAGCTATCAAGTTTGTGGGGCATCCTGGGAAACACCACCTGACCAGGAAAAAGTGTGTGCCCCCCGGCAAGGCGAAGCCCACATCCATCGTCCTCTCCTTCACTGAGCTGGGGCAGAACAACATCACAGGTAGTGACTCTGGTTTTCTACGTCTTATAGCTCAGGGTTCCTCAAACTTGGCTCTCCAGGTGTTCTTGGGCGTCAAATCCCAGAAGCCCAAGTCAGCACACCTGATGATCAAGGCTTCTGGGAATTGAAGTCCAAGAACATCTGGAGAGCCAAGTTTGATGACCTTCATCTAGATCTCAGGCTTCGTCCATCTCAGGCTCCATCATGGGCGTTGAGCTCTGGGCTCTGTCATGGACGTTGAGCCCAGGCTCCGTCATAGATGTTTATTGTATTTGCTTCACACTGTAAGCCGCCCTGAGTGGTGCTTGCACCAATAGGGCGGGTATAAATATAATAAATGCATAATAAATAACCCAGGGGTCTTCAAACTTCTCTCTCCAGGTGTTCTTGGACTTCAATTCCCAGAAGCTCTCATCAGCAGGTGTGTTGACTTGGGCTTCTGGGAACTGAAGTTGGAGAACATCTAGAGAGCCAAGTTTGATGATCTTGATCTCAGACTTTGTCCATCGATCTAACCCAAGGGTTCCTCAAACTTGGTTATCCAGATGTTCTTGGACTTCAATTCCCAGAAGTCCATGTAGGTACACCTGCTGATCAGAGCTTTTGGGAACTTTCTTATAGCTCAACTCAATTAAGAGTAGACCTCCTCTTCCACCTTTACAACATGCTTTCTTTGGTCCTCTCTCTAGCCAAGGCCTTTGCCTACAGTGGAGGCGGGTGTTGTCTGGACGGTTCACAGTCCACAAAGACCGGCAAACACTCGGATGATGGACACCCAGAGAAACGGGCTCCCCTTGGGGTTGACTATGTCTGGAGGAGCGTTATTATTGAGGTAAATAGCTTCTACTCTACTAAGCTTCTTCTTTTGTGTACAAGTCAAACCCTGGGCTGCCAAAACTAAGCAACTTGCTTGGCTTTGGCATTGGCCAAATACAAGTCCTCATTGGTGCATAATTCTGGTTCTTCTTTCGTGTCCTGATCAAACCCTGGACTGCCAAAATGAAGCCACTTTCTTGGCTTTGGCCAAACTCAAGTCTTCATCAACAGCTGCGGATGCATTTATGCCAGCATTCTGAGCATGTGTGGTGTGTTTTACTTCTGCTTCTGGGAACGGCGCAGGTGGTGTGGGCCAGATGAATTGGTGCCAGGGGCCGGATCCAGCCCACGGACCATAGTTCGGGCACCCCTGCTCTACAGTGAACATCTTCTAAAAATTGGGTTTCTGCTTTTCCAACAGCCAGAGGGACTGACCAGAGAGTATTCGTACAGCATTTTCTTCTGCCCTAACGGTAAGAGAACTCAGCGCTGGGAGTTCAATCCTAGTTGATTCAACCTCTTCTTTAAAAAAAGCAACCAAATTGATAATAGTAAATCTCCAAATTGTTGAAGATGTTAACAAAATTTGGGAACGTATGAAAATATGTGATGGAGTTGTAGAGTAACCAGGGAATTTTGGGCAAAAGTAGACAAAAAAATTGGAAATATAATGGGTTTTATTTTTAAATTAGATGCCAAACTATTGCACTATTAACAGATTTAGAAGATAAGAATTTAGATGTAAATAAGAAAAAATTGTTATCCATTTTCCTAATGATAGCAAGGCAAGAGATTGCAAAAAATGGGGGAAATTAAATAAATTTGGAATAGGATAATTGGTATAAAAATGGCATTGAATGATAAGCTCACTTGTGAACTGAACTTTAAAAAGGGGGTGATGAAAGTATTTTTTTTGGGATATTTGGAAACCTTTTCTGGAGTATACATTGAAGAATAACAAGGGAAGTAAACCAGCCCCTGACACGTTGAGTTTTTGGGAAAGGTAAGATAATTTAATAAACAAGTGGTGAATTCTGGACATTGTAAATAGCACAGGTGATTATTTTAGTAATAGTATAAAAAAAGTGATAAACATTGGGTAATTACATAGAATATATTATGAAAATGAGATTATTTTGAAAATGGAAAATTGAATTTTATTATAATACTGTATAATATTATAATACTGGATAATTAAGTGAAGCCTAATGTAATAGAATGGGTTAATATGGGTTTATTGTTTGTTTTCATTTGTCTGTCATGATGGTATTATGATTTACCATATATACTCGAGTATAAGCCGAGTTTTTTAGCCCCAGAAATGAGCCCCAAAAAGGGGACACAGCTTATACTCGGGTTGCAAAGGGTCGGAGTCGACTGTACGACTGAACAACAACAACAAATGACCACGAGGGACCCAAGGGTAATAAAAGTCATTTTTTTTAAAAAAAAAAACCTCAACCTCTTCTATCCTTTGGTAAAATGAGTCCCCAGGATGTTGGGGTCAAAATGCTAATTAAGCTATGAATTGGCCAGAGAGGGCACTCAGTGTTCTGGGGCATGCAGTGGCTCAAGTCGCTAAGACGCTGACTGGGAAGCGGAAGGTCAGCAGTTCGATTCCCGAGTACTGCAGGACGGAAATGAGCTCCCGTCTTCATCCCAGCTCCTGCCAACCTAGCAGTTCGAAAGCAAGAAATTGCAAGTAGATAAATAGGGACCACTCCGGTGGGAAGGTAACAGCGTTCTGTGCGCTCCGGTGTCTAGTCATGCCTGCCACATGACCACGGAAATGTCTGCAGAAGCGGACAGCGCTGGCTCTTCGGCTTAGAAACAGAGATGAGCACTGCACCCTAGAGTCGGATACGACTGGCTTTCGAGCAAGGGAAACCTTTACCTTTACCTTTATAGAAGTCTATTTGCTTTGCCTTTTTGCTAATTTCTCCCCAGAAGCAGAATACTAACAGTCTTTTGGGGTTTCTTTTTTGCCTAGAGAAAATTCACATTTCTACTCCCAATAAATATGAGTACCAGTATGTGCAGAAGCCAGCCCGCCTGACCCGCTTTGAGGTGGCAGTCAAGGCCCACCACAGCGCCCACATCGCCTTGACCTCGGCCCCCCACGACATGGCCGAGATGACTGAGGTGGTCATCGGCGGGCACCAGAATTCCCGGACCTGGATCGCCAACAGCAAAATGGGCGAACCGGTCGCCAGCGCAGAGACTGCCGGGATCCTCTCCTGGGATGAATTCCGGACCTTCTGGATCAGTTGGGCCAATGGAGTCATCCAGGTGATGGGTTGGGAGGCTTATACTTGATTTCCCTGAATATAAGCCCTAGCTTGATTTGTTTTTGCAATATAAGCCCTACCCCCAAAATTAAGCCCCAGGACTGTGGTGGCTTAGTGGTTAAGTTGCTGAGCTTGAAGACTGGAAAGTCGGGGTTCGATACCCGAGTGCTGCAGGATGGAGTGAGCACCCATCTCTGTTCCAGCTCCTGCCAATCTAGCAGTTTGAAAGCAAGAAATTGCAAGTAAATAGGTACCACTTTGGTGGGAAGGTAAACAGCGTTCCATGCACTCTGCTGTCTAAAGCCTGCCTGCCACATGTCCACGGAAACATCTACAGATGCAGACAGTGCTGGCTCTTTGGTTATAAACAGATGAGCACTGAACCCTAGAGTCGGATACAACTGGCTTTTGACCAAGGGTGACCTTTACCTTACCTCAGATCATCAGCCAGATGGACACACACATTTACCGGCGAGGCCTCTGTTGCAACGCATGGCGGACGTGTTGAATTCTAAAAAAACAATATTAATATTTAAATATATATTTTAAGTATTCTCATTTCAACTTCTGTTCTTCTTGCTGTACTATGCTGGTCTTGACTGAGTGATTGATTAATATATAAATAAACATAAATAATACTATTGACATTAATACTTAAAATAAATGATATAAATGATAATAAGTTAAAGGTCGCCCTGGCTTGATAGCTAGTCATGTCTGACTCTAGGGTTCAGTGCACATCTCCGTTTACAGCCTAAGAGCTAACGCTGTCTGAGTCTGTAAATGTTTCCGTGGTTGTGTGGCAGGCAAGACTAGATATTGGAGTGCATAGAACACTGTTACCTTTCCCATCAAAGTGGTACCTATTTATCGAGCTGCAAATTCTTGCTTTCAAACTGCTAGGTTGGCAGGAGCAGATATAGAATCATAACACTGTTACCTTTTTCATCAAAGTGGTACCTACTTATCTAGGTGCAATTTCTTGCTTTCGAACTGCTAGGTTGGCAGGAGCAGGTATAGGATTATAAAATGACTGAGTTGGAAAAGGGACCCGTGAGGCCACCCAGTCCAATGTTCTTCTTCCTGCAGGTGGGCCACGGCCATGCCGTTCTGAACGAGTCGGTCATTTTATCCTGGGCCCCCTCCCGACCCCCGGAGGTGAAGTACGTCGGCTTCTCAACCGGTTGGGGCTCCGTGGGCGAGTTTAAGATCTGGAGGAAGGAGGAAGCCGACGAGAACCACAATGAAGCGTTTACGTTGGGCATCCCTCACAACGTCATCCCAGGATCGGAGAGAGCCACCGCCTCTGTCATTGGTATTGCTACTGGTCATTTACTGGTCTGCCGATGACTGCCAGAAACATGTATTGTTGAGGACTTGAGTTTGGCCAATGCCCAAACCAAATAAGTGGCTTCATTTGGGCAGTCCAGGGTTTGATCAGGACACGGAAGACAAACTGGAGACATGGAGTTGTATTTGATGGGTGGCTGGGAATAATTTAGGATCAGCTTGTAGACATGTTAACATAAGATTGTTAAAGGAATTAGAGTAATTGAGTCAGAAGAGGCTCGTGAGGTCATCCAGTCCAACCCACTGCTCAATGCAGGAATCCCAATCAAAACAGATCTGACAGATGATTGTCCAATTCTCTCTTGAATGCTTCTAGTGTTGGAGTGCTCACCACCTCTCGAGACGGTGGGTTTCACTGTTGTACGGCTCTAACAGTTAACGAGTTTTTCCTACTATTCAGCCTAGGTCTTGCTTCCATTAATCTGAGCGCGTTATTACACATCCTGCACTCTGGGATGGAATGAGTAAGGATTATACCATATGGTTGAACCCGTCCCTCTTCTCTTGCTGGCAGGGGATGTGATGGGGCCGACACTGAACCATCTGGACAACCTCCTCCAGTTGCCCTTTGGCTGCGGGGAGCAGAACATGATCCACTTTGCCCCCAATGTCTTTGTCCTCAAGTACCTCCAGAAGACCAGGCAGCTCAGCCCCGAGTTAGAGAGGGAGGCCACCGACTACCTGGTCCAAGGTACCTGTCGTTCAGCCACAGGGCAGGAGGCAGGGAGGAGGACGATTTTGCTACTGGGAATAACACATGTGATTTGCATGATATTGAGTGTGCTGATTCTGAATCTGAACTCAGAATTTCCCCATCACGTACAGATTTTAAGTTATAGGCATGCTATAGCTGTCCAAATGGTTGGTAATTGGGTAATGTATTTTTACATGGGAACATTATAACAGTTGCAGCCCCCACTCTGCCTGCTGCCGCCTCAGCTGAATCACATCCCTTGATGGCATGCATGTTCCAGCTGTGGCCGGGCATGTCTGGGCCAGTCAGTGAGCTGACATCAGAAATAGGTATATAAGGCAAAATGGACCAAGGGCTTTCCTCTAGTGCTAAACCATCTTATTAAATAGTACAGCTAGGCCAGAGTGAGTCTGTTTTGAGCTAAAGAGAAGTAGGCACAGCTGTGTTAATAAACCAGACAATTTTTGCTACCTTTGTGGCAAATATACCCTTGTGTGATTGACGCAAGAACCTAACCAAGAGAGTGAGATTTGCTAATTTAAGATCCCGACGTCCTAGGCAGAATCGGACTTCAGATTTGGATTCAGCGCACTTGATTTAGTATAGAACACATGGAGCATTAGGCCAAGTAGCAGACAAGATTAATTGTTTTGTGATGCAGTGTAATTAATGCTACAGACATGTTCAGTGTCTTAACCACTAAGCAGTTCCCAATCTAAGAATGACACATCACCATATGGTATTATTGTCAGCTGTGCATTTCTTTCAGGATACCAGCGCCAGTTGACCTACAAGCGCCAGGATGGGTCCTACAGTGCCTTTGGCGAGCGGGATTCCTCAGGGAGCATGTGGTACGTTGTAAGTCAGAGGGATTTGGGGAATAAGGGCTTTCTTTTCAGCTTCTTAGTTAGAATTCCCAGCAGGGATGGTGTGGGGACCGGAACCTATCGATGTATTTCCAGGCTCACAGCATTTGTGCTCAAGTCTTTTGCTCAGTCCCGGGAGTTTGTGTTCATCGATCCCAAGGAACTTGCCGGTGCCAAGCACTGGATCATCCGCCACCAGAAGGATGATGGCTCATTCCCAGCCTTGGGTCGGATTTTAAATAAGGATATCCAGGTACAAAAGGACCTGCAACTTCATTTTGGAGGGTGGGTAGGTGGGTGGGTCGGTAAAATGAATGAATGGGTGGGTGGTTGTGTAAGTAAATGAATGGTTGTTTGGTTGTGTAAGTGAGTGAATGGTTGGTTGGTTGGTTAAGTGAATGGGTGGTTGTTTGGTTCTTTGGGTAAGTGAATGAGTGGGTGGGTGGGTGGGTGGATGGTTGTTTGGTTGTGTAAGTGAATGAGTGGTTGTTTGGTTGTGTAAGTGAATGAATGGTTGGTTGGGTAAGTGAATGAGTGGTGGTTTGTTTGTTTTTTGGTAAGAATGAGTGAGTGGTTGGTTGGTTGGGTATGGGTAATTGAACAACTGGTTGGTAGGTTGAGTAAGTGAATGAATGGTTAGTTAAGTGAATGGGTGGTTAGTTGGTTGGTTAAGTGAATGAGTGTTTGGTTGGTAGGTTGGGTAAGTGAATAAGTGGTTGTTTGATTGTGTAAGTGACTGAGTGGTTGGTTGGTTGGGTTAGATGAATGATTGGTTGTTTGATTGTGTAAGTGAATGAGTGGTTGGTTGGGGAAGTGAATGAATGGTTGGTTGAAGAGCACACTAAGCACTATGGGGCAAGTAGAGAAGTTTCATATCTATTGCTTCCTTTTGCACAACAGCATTTGCACCCCATGGTTTGTTTGTGTGTTTGGACTCCAGGGCGGGATCCATGGCAAGACATCGCTGACAGCCTATGTGGTCGCTGCTCTACTGGAGACGGGAGTGACCGCAGAGGTAAAGCACCAATGCTGACTTGACACCCCTGTTCTCCACACCTTATAAGGACCTTTGTGGGCAGGATTTCTGTTCTTCTGAAGTAGAGTCTTTCCAAGCCTTGACGTGTCCCTTGCCCTCCTCCTCCTCCTCTTCCTCCCTAGGAAGAAAAGGGCTCCGTGGCCAAAGCTAAGCACTTCCTGGAGTCTCACCTGTACTCAGCTGAGGATCCTTACACCACCGTCCTGACCACCTACACCCTGACCCACCTGCGCAGTCCTTCTGCGGCGGCTGCCCTGCGGAGAATGAACAGCATGGCCATCACCCAAGGTGAAAGACGGAGCAGCCCTTGGGCTGGGGAAACCCACAAGGATCTCTAGAGCGTGAAGGGTAGGCGGGTGTGAAGTCAGGGCAGATTTGGAGCACTGGATGGATGGATGGATAGATAGATAGATAGATAGATAGATAGATAGAAGGTAAAGGTAAAGATCACCTTTACTCGAAAGCCAGTCATATCTGACTCTAGGATTCAGTGCTCATCTCTGTTTATAGCCAAAGAGCCAGTGCTGTCTGCATTTGCAGATGTTTTCGTAGACATTTGGCAGGCATGCCTAGACACCGAAGTGCACGGAACCCTGTTTACCTTCCCACTGAACTGGTACCTGTTTATCTACTTGCAATTTCTTTCTTTTGAATGGCTAGGTTGGCAAGAGTTGGTTCATTCCATCATGCAGTATTCAGGTTTTGAACTGCCTCCCAGACAGTGTCTTAACCACTTGAGCCAATGAAAGGATCCTCATTCGGGCATCCCCTGAGCAGAGTTCCTTCAGCAAAAATCCTTTCAACCCATAATAATTTCTGACAAGAAACGATTACCTGTTCATCCATATCAATATCTACATCTATATAGGAAGACAGACACAGGCCTGCCCAGGGACTTTGGTGGCTTAGTGGTTAAGACACTGAACTTGATGACTAGAAGGTTGGCAGGTCAGCAGTTCGAGACTCGAGTGCTGCACGATGGAGTGTTCCCCCCTGTCTGTCCCAGCTCTGTCAACCTAGCAGTTCGAAATTGCAAGGCATTTGCAAGTAGATAAACAGGTACCACTTGGGCAGGAAAGATAACAGCATTCTGTGTGCTCTGGTGTCTAGTTTTACATGCCAATACACAACCACAGAAACCTCTGCAGACTCAGACAGACTCTTGGGCTGTCGACAGAGATGAACACCGAACCCTAGATTTGGACATGACTGGGTTTCAAGCAAGGGAGACCCTTTACTCAGTCGGGGACACTTCTAAATGAGTAGAGCAGTATGACAGTGGAACTAACTGCCTAGAGATGAGCGCTCCAGCACTGGAAGAGATTCAAGAGAGAACTGGACAACTAATAAGTCAGATCTGCGTTGATTGGGATTCCTACATTGATTAGGGGTTGGACTGGATAGATTCACGGGGGGCCCTTTTCCAACTCAGTGATTCTATGATTCTCCTTTTCTTCATTTCAGACGGCCTCACTCACTGGAGCCTAATGGGAAGTCTTGCGACTGACCACGACTCCTTCATGGGGTTCAATGACGGCCTCTCCCAGTCAGGTAAGTGGGAGAGACGTCGGAATGGCCTTGGAGAAAAGTGCTTTGCTTAAGGCAGCCTTTCTGAGCTTCTTTCTCCCCACTTTCAGTTTCCATCCCGTGAGAAATGTCCATCTATGTCAGTGGTTTTCAATCTAAGGCCCGTGGGCTGGATCCGGCCTGCAGAACATTTCACGTAGGTCACCACCGCCACCCCTCCAAGGGCATTCACGAAATGTAATTGCCACCACTTTGAGGCTGTTGGGACAAAATGGCTGCTCCCATTGTGCATGCAGTGCACAAAAAATGACTGTCCGGCCTTCAACGCTGACTGAAACAGTGTGACTCGGCCCCAGGCTTGAAAAGGTTGGGAACCCCTGATCTGTGTTGTAGGGTTAAAAACCAAACCAGATGTTCTAATGGAAGATAAATGGATCAAGGGGACTGCAGTGGCTTAGTGGTTAAGATGCTGAACTCAGCGACTGGAAGGTCGGCAGGTCAGTAGTTCGAGACCTGAGTGCTGCAATGCATGATGGAGTGAGCTCCCGTCATCTGTCCCAGCTCCTGCCAACCTAGCAGTTTGAATGCCAGAAATTTGCCACTAGATAGATAGGTACTACTTCGACCGAAAAGGTAACAGTGTTCCATATGCTTAGGGATCTAGTCATGCCTGCCATGTGATTACAGAAACATCTGTAGATGCAGACAAGCCTGGCCCTTTGACTGTAAATTGAGATGAACACCATTCCCTTAGAGCAGGGGTTTACAATCTGAGGCCTGTGGGCCATATCTGGCCCACAGCACCATTTCATGTGCCCTCCCTCCAAGGGCATTTGAGAAACAAAATGACCACCACTTAGACGTTGTTGGGACAAAATGGCCGGACACGACCGGCTTTCGAGCAAGGGACAGCCTTGACCTCATGGATCAAACCTGGTGGGGGAAACCTTTGTGTTGGAAAGAAATCAAAACTCCCCACTCCAATCTCCTTTCTCTCTGCCTGTTCCCAGTGGTCTCTGCCGAAGTTGAGATGACGGCCTACGCGTTGTTAACGTACACTTTGCTGGCGGACGTGGCTTCTGCGTTGCCGGTTGTCAAGTGGCTGTCTCAGCAGAGGAACGCGCTAGGTGGCTTCTCCTCTACCCAGGTGAAATGGTCCCAGTCAAGTATCTTCATATAATAAAGCTTTTGATTCTTTACAGAAGACTTTTTGGACTGAGACTAAGGTGGTAAATAGAACAACATTCTAATAAGGGGCTATCTACAACACGGGTTCTCAACCTAAGGCCAGTGGGCCGGATCCAGCCCACGGCACCATTTCATGTGCCCCCAACCCTCCAAGAACATTCAAGAAACAAAATGAAAATTACTTAATTACGTTAAGTAGAGAAAGAATTGCATTGAAAATGTTGGGACAAAATGGCCACCCCCATCGTGCAGGCAGGGCAAAATAACCATCTGGCCCTCGAAGCTGACTGAGAGAGCTTGAAAAGGTTGGGAACCCCTGATCTACAATGTCTATTTCTGAACCTACGTTGCTATCCAGTCCTTCTTCATGGTCTTTGTGAATCCACACGAATGGGTTTACTGTGCGAACACAGTGTGGATTCACAGGTGACCACAAAGAAGGACAACAGGTACAGGTAAGCCATCTGTCATTATAGAGCCCTGGTGGCGCTGGGGTTAACAACTGCTGTCCTGCAGCCAAAAGGTTCTGAGTTCAACCCTGACCAGGGATCAAGGTTGACTCAAAGCTTTTTCCACCAACCGGTCAAATGTGTCCCAGGCATGTTAATGAGGGCAAAATGCTAATTAACTTGTGAACCACCCAGAGAATGCACTAAGTGCTAAGGGGGTGGTATAGAAGTGTGATTGCTTTGTTTTTTCAATGTTTATTATGGATGGATGGATAGATAGAATTAAATTAAGTAGAGCTAGATAGAAAGAATGCATGGATAGATAGATAAATAGATAGATCATACCTGTCAACCATCCCGATTTGGCCGGGAAAACCCCGTAATTCGACGTTGATTGACGTCATAACCCGCCCCCCGCTGCCAAAACCCCGTAATTTGGCAGCGGGGGGAAACACTTTCCACACATGCACAGAAGCGCTACGCCGCTTGCGCAGCCCCTACGCAAGCGGCATAGCGCTTTCCGCGCATGCTTGGAAGGGTTTTACCCCTTTGTACATTTCTGTTTATTGTACAAATTCCCTCTCTCACTCACTCACTCGCACACACTTGATTCAGACAAGAGATTCACATGAAGCATCACAACAAATCCGGGAACGTCCCTTCTACTACGTCCCTTTCTACGCATGCGTGGAAAGCGACTTGCGCACATCGCTCTTGCGCAGGTCCCGTTTTTCCGGAGCTGCGGGTTGACAGGTATGAGATAGATAGAATTACATTAAGTAGATAGAATTGCATTTAGAGACAGATAGAAAGAATGCATGAAGAGACAGAATTACGTTAAGTAGAGATAGATAGAATTGCATTAAGTAGAGATAGATAGAAAGAATGCATGAAGAGATAGATAGAATTAGATTAAGTAGAGATAGTTAGAAAGAATACATGAATAGATAGATAGATAGGCACAGGGAAATTTGCTTTGCATCCTAAATTAGTGGAACAGATCCTGTGATAGTGGGATAACAGGCTATGTTCTCCTTCCAGGACGATAGTAGGACTTTGCTCAACTAACCTGCGATGGTTGTGATCGGGGGGGAAATGTTCTGACCCTGTTCCCTTCTTTCTCTCTGACCCCCAGGATACCTGCGTGGCTCTCCAGGCCTTAGCCGAATACGCCATCCTCTCCTACATTGGAGGGGTCAACCTGACCATCTCCCTGGCCTCCACCAACCTGGACTACCAAGAGACCTTTGAGCTGAACAAAGCCAATAAGAAGCTCCTCCAGACTGCCGTGGTGAGAAAGAGTTTTGCTTCCTGCCCCGAGAAAGTTCAGTTCTCACTGGCTGTGTGGGAGAACAGTCCGCTAGACTCTGCTCTGTTTCCACTACAGATCCCATCGGTCCCGACCGGCCTCTTTGTGAGTGCCAAGGGAGAAGGCTGTTGTCTTCTGCAGGTGAGGAACTTTTAGGCAAACACCCAGTTTTCATAGAATAACAATAATAATTTCATGTCAGAAATTATTCTGGGTCAAAAGGATTTTTGCTGGAGAAACTCCGCTCAGGGGACGCCCGAATGAGGCTCTTTTCATGTCCCCAAGATCTTTTCCCCCACCGAAGTGGTCCCTATTTATCTACTTGCAATTTCTTGCTTTTGATCTGCTAGGTTGGCAAGAGCTGGTGACAGACGACATGATGCTCAAACCGTCATGCAGTACCCGGGTCTGAAACTGCCGACTTGCCGGCCTTCCAGCTAACAAGGCGAGCTTCTTAACCACCGAGCCACTACAGAATAATGCAGTTGGAAGGGTCCCATCAGTCCAAACCCCTGTTCAATAGAGGAATCTGAATTAAATCAGATGTAGAATCATAACATGACTGAGTTGGAAAAAGGTCCTGTGAGGCCATTCAATCCAACCCCCTCTGCTCAATGTATGAATTCAAGGCAAATCAGATATTAATTAATTAATTCATTCATTCATTGAATAACTGAGTTGGAAAGGGCCCATGAGGTCATCCAGTCAAACCCTCTGCTCAAGGCAGGAATCCCAATCAAAGCAGATATAGAATCATAGAATGATTGAGTTGGAAAAGGGGCCCATGACCTTTATTAGCTCTGGTTCCGTTTTGACTTTGGGAAGGTCGACGTCACCTACAACATCCCCGATCCAGTGGCCAAACCGGCTTTCCAGTTGCTGGTGAACCTGCACGAACCCAAGCTGAAGAGGCACCGGAGGGCTCCCAACCTTAAACCCGTCTTCCCAGACGAGCACCGCTCGGAAGTCTCTCACCGGGGCCAGATGATGGGGGATGATGACGACCCTGCAGCCGACCAGGACCTCCAGGAGTACAAAGTGATTATTGAGACATGTATGAGGTGAGTTCTCCAAGCCAAGACCAGGCTCCTTAGCCAACACGCTTCTTCTTTCATGTCCAGATCAAAGCCTGGATTGGCCAAATGAAGCCACTTTCTTGGCTTTGGCATTGGCCAAACTCAAGTCCTCATCAGCCCATGTTTCTGGTTCTTTTTCCATGTTCAGATCAAACCCTGAACTTCCCAAATGAAGCCACTTTCTTGAGTTTGGCATTGGCCAAACTCAAGTTCTCATTGATGCATATTTCTGGTTCTTCTTCTTCTGTGTCCCAGATCAAACCCTGGATTTCCAAAAATGAAGCCACTTTCTTGGCTTTGGCGTTGGCCAAACTCAAGTCCTTGTTGGCCCATATTTCTGGCAGTCATTGGCATACCAGTACTTGAGCCAGATTCTGTTTCTCTCTACATGTTGTTGTCGGCCATCAGCCCTCACTTGAGCCTGTTGGTCTTGCATTGAGGGACTCCAACCTTCAGCCTATCCAGAGTCCTCCAAATGACTTAGCTGAAGCTCAAGTACTTTGGCCACCAAATGAGAAGAGAGGACTCACTCAAGAAGTCCCTGATGCTGGGAAAGATCTAAGGCAAAAGGAGAAGGGAGCGGCAGAGGATGAGATGGCTAGATGGGTGTAGATCTGGGTGGGCTACGGAGGATTGCAGATGACAGATGAGCCTGGCGTGCGGTGGTCCATGGGGTCGCTAAGGGCTGGACTTGACTGTGTGACTGAACAACAAATGAAATAGGGGAGATTGAGTTCCTCAGCCATTTCCTCCTGTAATGCCATCCAGTGAGCTCCTTCCCCCATCTTCTATTTGGGTTTTGCTCTTGCGTCCCCTTAAGAGTGTTTGTTCTTGCCATAAAGCTCTTCCTGGATCTAAACTGGTGGACTTGAGGCTCATCTCCATTCAGGGGATGTAGAGGGTCCTTATCTTGCTTAGTTCTTTCAGCGTCCGCTGCGCCTTCTCTCCTGGTCTTAGCAGGAGCGATACCAACCAGAGGGTCTGTTTTCTCCACTGGTGTGGGTTTGACGCATCCTGTCACTCTATGCATGGCTTCCTTAACAGCAAAAGAAAGACGCTGATAAAAGTGTCGAGTTTCAAAGAAATCCTATGCCAGAAAATCATGCTAGGACCGCTTCAAGTTGAATTCAGAAGACTAATTCCCTGAGTTGGTGTCACTTTGATTTCTTAGCTGGAGGGAGTGGGGGAGACACCTTAGACAATTTTCTTTAGAAAACCAAGATGAGTTCAATTCAAGGAGAGGTTTTTATACTCCATCTCTTGTTAACTCTTTCTTCTCTTTCTCTCCCTCCTGCTGACCTGGGAAGGTGGCTCCACTCCGCCTCGTCCAACATGGCGATCTTGGAAGTGCCTCTGTTTTCGGGTTTCCGAGCTGACCTTGAGAGCCTAGAGCAGGTATGGAAGAAAGAGGCAAACAGAGAAAAAGAGTGGTGGATTTTAGTAGAGGTGCTGAATTCATATCTTTTCCTCCATGTCAGCTACTTGTGAACAAGCAAACAGGCCTCAAGAGATACGAGGTGGATGGCAGGAAAGTCCTATTTTATTTCGATGAGGTGAGTCGGGGATTACCTTTGGGCCTTGGCTTCAGAAAGGATACCCTGTAAGGGCTTGTGAGTGGATAAATATAATCCTAGTGGTGTTAGATGGCTAGGCCAGTTTGAGACCCGAGTGCTGTATGACGTAGTGAGCTTCTGTCATCCATCCTGGCTCCTGCCAACCTAGCAGTTCGGAAGCAAGAATTTCGCAAGTAGCTAAAGAGATATCGCTTCGGCGGGAAAGGTAACAGCATGCCGTGCTCTCCTGCCAACCTAGCAGTTCGGAAGCAAGAACTTTGCAAGTAGATAAGCAGGTGGCAGGGCAGGGCAGGTGTGGGGCCCTAATGGGAACACGGGCCCTGCCTGCTGGTTTATGTAAACAACTAAGAACTCTCTCTTCTTTTTAAAGTGAGTGGGATGGGTGGGTCTTTTAAAGTGGGTGGGATATGGTTTTTTTAGAGTGTTTTTATCTGTTTTAGAACTTATTGTAATGCCACCCTGAGTCGGGTTCTACCTGAGCAGGCAGCATATATATATGACAAATAAATAAATAAAGGTACTGCTTTGGCACGAAAGGTAACAGCTTTCTCTGCATTCCAGTGTCCAGTCATGCCTACCACATGACCTAGCAGTTCAAAAGCCAGAATTTGCAAGTAAATAAATAGGTACTCTTTCAGTGGGAAAGGTAACGGCATTCTGGTGTCTAGTCATTTTCTGCCAGCCATTTTGTGGGGTGTAAATGGGGGTGCCCTTCCATCCCTCATTGCTCACCCCACTAATGGTCCTTTCCAGATCCCAAGCCAGTGTATGACTTGCATCAAGTTCGTGGCCTTCCGGGAGTACGTCATGGGCAAGACGGCCCCGTTGCCCATCCGAGTGTACGACTACTATGAGCCAGGTGAGTAGGCCGGGCTTCCTCTCTTCTTGCAAGAAAGATGCAAATAATTTAGAGCAGATCCAGTAGGGGGTTGGGCAGGATGGCCTCACGGGACCATTTTCCAACTCAAGTCATTCTATGATTCCTTCCTTGGTCCCACCCCTTCACCATCTCTTTTTGCTCCTTCGCCATCCAGCTTTTGAAGCCACCCGCTTCTACAACGTGAGTGAGACTGGCCCGTTGGCCCGGGAGCTTTGTGACGGCCCCATGTGCAACGAGGTGGAGAGCGCCACCAGCCACTGGGTCGGTAAGTCTTGGGAGGCAAAGGCTGTGTTGCCAACTCAGTTCTGCATGGGCTTTTAGGATCTCTGAGACAAAAATAAGCATTCAATGGGAAGCGAATGAAGTCTTATTCCACACAATTTATAAGCTAAACATAGTAGAGACACACACAGAGAGAGCAAGTGTTATAAGTAACAGAAATACAAAGAGACTTTGCATATTTACCTATGGCTGGTTGAGCTTTGGTATCCAGGCAACGCTGCTTAAAATATGCAGCATGGATGGTTGAGTTCCCCATGTATAGTTTGTGAGTTTCCTGATGGTGTTGTTCCTCATGCTAACTTTAGCCTTGGTATCCAGGCAGTGCTGCTTAAAAGAGTACGCAGCATGGATGGTGGAGTTCCCCATTTATAGTTTGAGTTTCTGATGATATTGTTTTACTTACTTTAGCTTTGGTATCCAGTCAGTGCTGCTTAAAACAGTACATAACATGGTTGGTTGAGATTCCCCATTTATAGTTTGTGAGTTTCCTGATGATGTTGTTCCGCATACTAACTTTAGCCTTGGTATCCAGGCAGTGCTGCTTAAAAGAGTACGCAGCGTGGATGGTGGAGTTCCCCATTTATAGTTTGTGAGTTTCCTGATGGTGTCGTTCCCCGTACTTACTTTAGCTTTGGTATCTAGACAGTCCTGCTTAAAAGAGTATGCAATGTGGATGGTTGAGTTCCCCACTTATAGTTTGTGAGTTTCCTGATGGTGTTGTTCTTTATACTAACTTTAGCTTTGGCATCCAAGCAGCTGCTTAAAAGAGTATGCAGCGTGGATGGTTGAGTCCCCCATAGATAGTTTGTGAGTTTCCTGATGGTGTTGTTCTTCATACTTACTTTAGCTTTGGTATCCAGGCAGTGCTGTTTAAAAGAGTACGTAGTGTGGATGGTTGAGTTCCCCATTTATAGTTTCCTGATTGTGTTGTTCTTCACACTAATGTTAACTTTGGTATACAGGCAGTGCTGCTTAAAAGAGTGTGCTGTCTTTGCTGTTGAATCCTGTAAGTGGGATCTGGATGCCATTTGTTCTTCCTTCACCATCTTCTGTCCCTGCAGGTTTCGTCCAGGCTGGGCAGTGCAATGGCGTCCATGATTGTCTAGAAGACGGCTACTACGAGCAGTGCATGTGCTCCCGGGACTGCGGTTATGATGGGGAACCTGTGTGTGGTTCAGACGGACATCTTTACCAGAACCTATGCCAGATGGAGGTGGCCGCCTGCCGGAACAGCACCCAGATCGAACAGGTCCCCATGGCACAATGCAAAGGAGGTCAGTCACCCAGTGCGGGCAAAACCAGACAGGTGTATCTAGCATGTCATTGAATGCAAGGACTAATATACTAATACAGGCATCCGCAAACTTGGCTCTCCAGATCTTCTTGGACTTCAATTCCTAGAAGCCGCAATCAGCTGGTGTGCTGACTTGGGCTTCTGGGAACTGAAGTCCAAGAACACCTTGAGAGCAAAGTTTGAGGATCCCTAAGCTAATACATTAATAATAATGGAATAGCTGCTGTATCTTCCGTGTCCTGTTCAAATCCTGGACTGCCCAAGTAAAGCCACTTGGCTTTGGCCAAACTCAAGTCCTCATCGGTGCCTGTTTCTGGTGGTTCTTCTTTCATGTCCCGATCAAACCCTGGACTGCCCAAATGAAGCCACTTTCTTCGCTATGGCGTTGGCCAAACTCAAGTCCTCATTGGTGCATGTTTCTGGCAGTGATCGGCAGGCCAGTAAATTATCTGGATTCTGTGTCTCTCCACATTCACACAGCGTGTTGTAGTCCGCCATCAGCCCACACTTGAGCCTGTTGGTCTTGCATTGAGGGACTTCAAGTCCCAGAATCCTTAGTCAGTCCATTGGCTGATCAGTGCTTTGGGGTATTTTAGTGTATGGGACCAAAGACACCAGGACAGCCGAAGAGCTGGCTTAACACAACTTTATTACATGCTGGTCAGAGGGAACATGCGGTAATGGCGGACGAACAGCTCAATATATGCAGTGGCTATACATTTGCATGTGGCTCCTTGATAGCCTATTGGCTACAGGCTGCGTGACGTCATTGCAGGTCACGCCCTTCTTGTCCAGGTGAAGGTAGTGGCGGGAATCTTCCCGCGCTGTTGTTCTAGGTGAGTCTTGGACCAATGAGCTTGGACGCTCGCTATTGCCATCTAGTGGTCACTAGCTCGCGTCCTATTAAGGTTACAGTGATTCAGCTGGAGGTAACAATGTTACACATAGAAGAGGTTACATTGGATACACATGGATAGGTACATTGTTTAAAGGCACAGGCTTTAGGACACAACAGGTATCGACTGGGAACCACTGCTCTAAATCAACAACGGCCCTCAGCCTTTTCAGCATCCTCCATCTAGGACTAGAAACTGGACTTGGAACGACGCTGAAGAGGCTGAGGGCCGTTGTTGATTTAGAGCAGTGGTTCCCAGTCGATTCCCGAAAGCACTGATCAGCCAATAGACTGACTAAGGATTCTGGGAATTGAAGTCCACTGGTGGGGCCTGGGCCCCACGCTGGATACCACAGCTCTAAATCAACAACGATATTCAGCATCCTCCAAGTGACGTTGGGGAGGTTGAGTTCCTCAGCCATTTCCTCTTTTAATGTCGTTCCTAGTCCAGTGAGCTCCTTCCTCCATCTTTTCTGATTTTGCTCTTGCCAACCCTAAAGAAAGGGGACTGTGGTGGCTTAGTGGTTAAGATGCTGAGTTTGATGACTGGAAGGTCAGCAGTTCGAGGCCTGAGGGCTGCATGAGGGAGCGAGCTCTGCCCCAACCTAGCAGTTCAGAAAATTTTCAAGTAGATAAACAGGTACTGCTTCGGCAGGAAACGTAACAGCATTCCGGTGTCTAGTCCTGCCTGCCACATGACCACAGAAACATCTGCGGACACTGGGTCCGGACACAGTTTCATTCCGTGCTTTTCTACATAATTTCTTGCAGCCAAAAATACTCCAGAAGAGAGACGGACTCACTTCCACGACCTTGATCTACTAGGTGAAGAGCAGCAGGTACCCACAGGTGAGAAGGGGTTCTGGCTCAGCAGGTGGGAGTCCCATCCTCTAATGCAGGGATTCTCAACCTGCAGCCCATGGGCCAGATGTGGCCTGTGGCACTATTTCACATAGCCCCCCCCCCGGCTCCACCACACCAGGAAGTCCCATGTGGTGGAGGAAAGGCAAAATGGCCATCCGGCCCCCGAAGTTGTCTGAGGAAGCGTGACCCGGCCCCCAGCTTTAAAAAGTTGAGAAATCCTGCTCTATTGACTCAACCTCTCCTGGTCCTGTTTACATAAACAAATAATATAGCAATTGATCCAGGATGTATTATTTTCCATCGACTACATGCCCTACAATGGACTGAGGTGGCTTAGTGGTTAAGTCGCTGAACTTGACGGATGGAAGGTCAGCAGGTCAGCAGTTTGAGACCCGAGTGCTGCATGACGGAGTGAGCTGCCATCATCTGCCCCAGCTCCTGCCAACTTAGCATTGATTCAGTGGTGATATATACGCTAGTGTGATTTACTACACTAAGCAATGGGATTTGGGTTGCTATTTGACCCACAGGTTGTGTGAAATGTTGGGTGTGAAGTCCCTTCGAAGCAACTTGTGGATCTGATCCTCTACCTATGACAAGTGATGGCTGACTTTGGCACTCCAGGTGTTCTTGGACTTCAATTCCCAGCAGACCAAGTCACCACTCCTGCTGATTAGGTCTTCTGGAAACTGAAGTCCAAGAGCACCTGGAGAGCAAAATTTGAGGACCTATAATCTAGACCTGGATCAGCAAACATGGCTCTCCAGATGTTGTTGGACTTCAACTCCCAGAAGCCCAAATCAGCACTCCTTTTGATCAGGGCTTCTGGAAACTGAAGTCCAAGAGCACCTGGAGAACCAAGTTTGAGGACTCCTAGACCGGGATTAGCAAACGTGGCTCTCCAGATGTTGGACTTCAACTTCCAGAAGCCCAAGTCACCATATCTGCTGATCACAGTTTCTCCCCTCTGTCCAGGCCTCCTGGAGAAGGACAAGGAGGGTTATTCTTTGTCTTGGGTTGCGGGGCTGACTTCAAACCCCATCATTTTGCATGATTTTTCCTTCACCCCCTTTCATGCATCGCTCAGACGAAGTTCCGACAGAGCAAATGGACTTCTCCTACTACTCTTATGAGTACGAGGCGGACTCCGATCCTTCCGAGGGGGACGTTCTTGAGTTGACCGCACCTACCAGCCCTGGGCAAGAAGAGGGCAGCAGGCTTGCTTTGACCACTGGGGCATGAACGGTAAGAGATGGGGAAGTTACCGGCCAAGTTACCGTCCCTTGGCAATATACCCTTCCAGAGCTGGGGGAGAAGTTGCTTTTTAAAAGAACTACATAGTTAGGGGACTGCAGTGGCTCAAGTGGCTAAGACGCTGACTGGTAGGCGGAAGGTCAGCAGTTTGATTCCCGAGTACTGCAGGATGGAATGAGCTCCCGTCTTTGTTCCAGCTCCTGCCAACCTAGCAGTTTGAAAGCAAGAAATTGCAAGTAGATAAATAGGGACCACTTTGGTGGGAAGGTAACAGCATTCCGTGCGCTCCGGTGTCTAGTCATGCCTGCTACATGACCATGGAAATGTCTGCAGAAGCAGACAGCACTTGCTCTTCGGCTTTGAAACAATGAGCACTGAACCCTAGAGTTGGATACGACTGGCTTTCTAGCAAGGGAAACCTTTACCTAGTTAGTTGACTATGCCTTTCAGAAAGCAAAGGGAGCTAAACCAAACCAAGAAGTCATAAAATCTTGGAAATAACGGATGGAAAATCTGATAATTAGAAGGAATAATAGTTAAGGTCCCCGGCGGAGGATGCAAGGTGGTTATGTACTTTAATGTGTTTAAATAAGATTATTATTTTTAAAAAAAAAATAACTTGAAAGGGGCAGATTATACAATATTGTAGTTAATAATACTAATTTCATGTCAGAAATTATTCTGGTTTGAAAGGATTTTTGCTGGAGAAACTTGTAGTTACTAGGGAGAAGTGTATATGGTGTATTTTTGTTAATTTTGTTTTGTATTAGGTGTTCATGTGATTGTTTTAATATTATCCAAGATAAATAAAAATATTATTTGTAAATGAAGAACTACAAAACCCAGCATCTCCAGGCCTCTGTAGCTTAGAACTAGACTCTTGTATTTCTTCATATCGGAATGTTGGAAATTAGGGACCTACATTGTTCGTGTCCAGTCAAGCCCTGGACTGCCCAAATGAAGCCAACTTTCTTGGCTTTGGTGTTGGCCAAACTCAAGTCCTCATTGGTGCCTCTTTCTGGTTCTTCTTCTTTCGTGTCTCGATCAAACCCTGGACTGCCAAAATGAAGCCAACTTTCTTGGCTTTGCCGCTGGCCAAACTTAAGTCCTTCTGCTTTCTCTTTTTCTACATAGAAAACCCGTGCCTCCTAGTCGAGAGAGAGGCAGGTGGGTTTCAAACTCGCATCCGGCCTGCTCCGATGTGTCTTGCTGCTGAACTGTACTCCGCTCCAGATGGCTTTCCCTTCCTGTCCTCCTGGTTGCAGCTGAGCGTTGGTCCTGCTCCCAACCACATGGAAGAAAGACGTGGTTACCTGGTTTCATCACTTTCTTCCACCACCCCAAGGAAAACCCCGTTACAGAGGTGGTTTGGCACGTCGTCACAACTCGTGGGCTTCGACACGGAAGAGACAGCCGAAACTCCAGGATTTTTCATTGCCTTTTTTCAGAAGTTGTTCTTTATGCTTTACCTTCCGGCTACCTGAAACCGTGGATAAAAGAGCACCTTCTATTTTCACATTGCAAACAGTGGCCTCTAGTGGCCGGCTCTGGTATTGTGCCATAGAAATACATATAGCAATTCCACGTCTATACTTGCCCCATAGCACTTAGTGCCCTCTGGGCGGTTTCACAAGTTAATTAGCATTATTGCCCCCATTAACATGCTGAGTCCTCATTTAACCAACCTTGGAAGAAGGAGGCTGAGTCAACCTTGATCCCTGTCAGGATTGAACTCACAATATTCTGGCTGACTTCTATACCTACCCCATAGTGCCCTCTCTGGGAGATTTCACAAGTTAATTAGCATTTTTTGCCCTCATTAACATGCTGGGGACTCATCAAACCAACCTTGGAAGGATGGAAGCGGCTGTGTCAATCTTGAACACTGTCATGATCGAACAACTCAACGTTTTTGGCTACAGTACATCAGTTTTAACCCCTGCAAACTTGGGTTTATTTTTTTTTCTTCCAATTACCAGAGCTCTGACATAACTGGATTGTGAAATCCTTCACGTGCTTCAACGCCTAATTCAGATAAGAGAGCAATAGAAATATCAATGCTACTTCTGTACCTTTCCCCCCTTTAAATAGGAAGCAATTCCCTTCTCCATGGGAGATGCCTCCCGGATCCCTGAAATTGTGGATAACAGAGAACCCTCTTATTTTTTACATTGCAGTGGCCTCTAGTGGCCAGCTCTGGTAATGTGCACATCTAGCACAGGGGTGCCCAAACTTTTCGGGCCGTGGGCCAGTCACATGATTCCTCCCATTGGAAGTGGAACTAAAACACGCCTTGCAATTTGTTTTGCAACCGGATGACATAATATTTAAGGCTGCCATTTTGTCTGCTTACACCAGAGGTGCCCAAACTACAGCTCGTGGGCTGGATCCGTCCCCTGATGCCAATTTACCCACACTGCCCTTGTCGCTCTGAGAAGCAGAAGTAAAATGCGTCCGTAGGGAAGCATGGGCTGGATGAATTGGCATTGTGGGCCAGATCCTGCCCATGGGCTGTAGTTTGGGCACCCCTGATCTAGCAATTCTACGTATAAACTTAGTGAACGCTCTGGTAATAAGTATTTTACCACCACCACCCCAGGCCGTGTCCTCGTCCGACCAACCTGTGTAGGATGGAGGAGGCTGAAATCCCCTCTTGCTGTTTCTAGCACAAAAAGCTTCCTTTCTGCCTTGATAATTTTGTGCCTCCCCCCTAAAATCTATGACAATAAAGCTGTATTTATGGAAGGGGAGGGGGGACACACAGATTTTCTTTGAGGTTTCTTATCACTGCAGATCAACCCCATTAATTGCATTCTTTTAAGACTACTCAAAAAAACTAACGCTTTCCTCATATTTATTTTAAAACAATCCCACGTGAGCATCGAGTGGGCTTACTTAGTTTTATGTAGAGACCCCTCTTCTTTAGATATTGTTTTCTTTCTGGTGGCTAAGCCTAGCAGCCCGGATCCACCTTTGCCTGCCTCCCTCGCAGACCCGGGCAACGAATGACATTTAAGCCCATTGCCTGGCTTAAAAGTTGCCACAACTGGTCCAGCCTATTCTGAGTCTGGCTTAAAAGTCGCAAAGTCAAGCTTTGCAAAGTTTGCTTCTTCGATTCAGCACAGCAGTTTTTTTAAAAGTGAGTTTGAACATCTGGGTGGGTGGGGTCGGGTGGGAGACATTTGATTTAGATACTGATTAAAATATTTTATTAAAAACTTATTTCTAAAAGCCTACCTCTTCTTCCCGGACTCCCGTTTGTTCAGTGTGGATTTTCCATTTTTTTAAAGTGGGTCAAACGGGAATTAATGAACAATTTAATGGATAACAAAAATATGTACAATTCTGACTTTTAGTTAGTAAAGCTTAGGGTCTTCCTCAACTCTAAGGGTTTGAGGCTCAGTGCTGTCTGCATCAGCAGACGTTTCCGTGGTCATGTGGCAGACAGGACTAGACACTGGAACATTGTTACCTTTTCCACCGAAGCATTACCTGTTTAGGTAAAAGTCACCCTTGCTCGAAAGCCAGTCATATCTGACTCATCTCTGTATATAGCCAAAGAGCCAACTCTGTCTGCATCTGCATACGTTTCCGTGGACATGTGGCAGGCATGACTAGAGTGCATGGAACGCTGGTTACTTTCCCACCAGTGGTACCTATTTATCTACTTGCAATTTCTTTGCTACACAAGGGAGTGAGCTTCCGTCTCTGTCCCAGCTCCTGCCCACCTAGCGGTTCGAAAGAAAGAAATCTGCAAGTAGATAAACAGGTACCACTTCGGCAGGAAAGGTAACAACGTTCCGGCATCTAATGCCTGCCACATGGCCGCGGAAACGTCTGCAGACTCACAGCACTGGCTTTTTGGCTGTCAACAGAGGTGAGCACTGAACCCTAGTCTCGGATATGACTGGCTTTCGAGCAAGATAAAACTTGGTCTTGACACCCAGGACACAAAACGAAACGTCCGTCTCTAAGTAACTTCTTAGTCATGCTGTCCCGCCACTTGGGAAGCGAGGCCCTGGCACCGCTTGAATTTTAAAATTAATATTTTATTTTTAATTGATGTGCAAATAAATATTTGTTTAAAAACTACATTCATAGAGGTTGGCAAAAAGCAAATACAAGCTGAAAAGAAGCCAAATTTCTTTTAAAAAACACAACATCAAGAAATCCTTCAGAAAAGCAGAAGAATGATCTTGCGTTCTCCCTCCCAACGACGGACAACCGGCTTCAAAGTAGGCCTCGACTTTAACACCCCCCCTCCTCCCAGGGAGACGAGAAGGCTCATGTTGATTTATTTGTCCATTCGGGTTATAAATTAATGGGGTTTTATCAAATGAAGGGATGCTTTAAAGATGGGCCGAAGTACACTTTTAAAAGGAGGGAAGAGGGGTTGAGATTTGGCCAAGACAAAATTGGATTTTTAAACTTCACAATACCCCACTCCCCATTAAAAATACACTTTAAGCCACAAGCGCTATGGTTTTCCCCCGACAGAATTTGGCACACGGTGCGGTCAGTTTCCCCGTTCTGAACAGCAGGAAAGAGACAGAACTGAGGTGACGTGAGGAAAGGTAACATTTTTTTTCCAGAGCCAACGGTGGTGGAGTTTAGAAGGTGGCTGGTTAACGTTGTGCACATCCAGAGCAAAATTACACCAAAATCCCTCCAGCCGTGGGGGTAGAATGAAAGAAACTAGAACGGGGAAACGGCACACATTCAGGTTTCATGAGTTCAAATGCTCGCCTATAAGAGAGGCCCTTGGATATAAGGCTGTGTCGCAAGGCTAGGTTACCTCTGCCAGGTAAGACAGCAGGGAAATTGCAAAAGTATATTTTCCTTCTTTCCCGGAGATATTTCCCCTACTGCATCGGATTCCTCTTCCAGAGATGGGGGGTTTCTTCGACCATCCTCAAAACCAGGGTTTCCCAACCTTTGGTTTTGGACTTCAGTTCCCAGAAGCCTCAGTTAATGCCACAAAGCACCGATCAGTCAATGGACTGACTGAGGCTTCTAGGAATTGAAGTCCAAGAACCAAAGGTTGGCCAGTGTTTCCCAACTTTTACTTCTTGGACTTCAATTCCCCAAATCACAAATCAGCCAATGGACTGACTGAGACTTCTGGAAATTGAAGTCGACTGGTGGGGCCTGGGCCCCACATTGGGAACCACTGCTCTAAATCAACAACCACAATTCACAGCCTCTGGTGACCTCTCAGAAAAAAGGACTTTCATGTCTGCTCATGAAATGAGTCTCCTGAACACAAACTGTTCCTTCTCAACATTAACATTGTAGATCAGTGTTTTCCCAACCTTTGGTTCTTGGACTTCAATTCCCAGAAGCCTCAGTCAATTCTCCAAAGCACTGATCAGCCAATGGCTGGATTGAGGCTTCTAGGAACTGAAGTCCACCAATGTTCTGTGACACATAGTTTGGGAAACACTGCTCACGACCACGGCAGGGGAAGACTCTCAGGCTGATGGGCTTGGGGATTTTTTTACAATGCACATTTTCACAGGGAAAGGGCACTGTGGCATTTTGCACGACACACCAAAACTGTCCCTCTGTGGTGGTGTTTTTTTTTTTTTCACATCTGTGATCGAGAAGGGAGCAGGGTGGAGAGTCAAGCGCCGGCGAATTGATCCACGCAGCCCCGCGGGGAGTGCGGGGAGGCCGGCTTATTTTTCTCAGAGTCTGTAAGTTTGGCACGTTCAGCGGTCAAAGTGGCAGGATCGGAAACTGACATCACCGGGTCTTTTGGGGGTTTCCAAACGGGGAAAAGGTCTTCCGCCCGCCTCTGTTCAGCGGTTCAATCCCCACCCAAACTCCAATCCCTGCCCTGTCCAATAAAGCTGAATAGATACAGTTCAGCCCCTCGCAGCCTCTCCCGGCGAAAGAGGTCCGTCCTCTGCACGCTGCAAAGAAGGCAATGCGCTACAGTGGGGGGATATCCATCACTGCGGTCCTGACGGGAGAAACGTCGATGGGATACAAAGGCCGTCTGCGAGAAATCTGGCAGGAAATCACGGGGAGCTGGGTTGGCGGCTATACTGAACCCGGTAGCGATTGATGGGCACCCCGTGGATGCTGACGGTTTCACGGGTGGTCTTGCAAGGGACCATGTCCTCATCATCCTCTCCCATCAGCCAGTCGTGGACCAGTTCGGCGGCATCCCGGCTCACGTGCCGCCCCAGCCAGTGCCGGTGCCAGGTGTCAAACCGCTGGTGGTGGCGGAGCAAAACCACAGGTTGGGCCTGCATGAGAGGTGGGGAATGGGGCAGGTCAGGGAAAAGAGGAGAGCAGGGAAGTGAAATTCACCAGAACCCGTAGCAATTAGCAACAAGACATCTATAAGAAAGAATCAGGTAGATTCATAGATAGATAGAATTACATGAAGTAGAGATTGATAGACAGAAAGAAAGCAAGAAAGCAGCAAATACATTCATAGATAGACAGACAGAATTATGAACCAAGGGTGGTTGTGGGGATTTCTCCCCCAAGCCCTCCTGGCCCCCAGACCGACCTACCCACCCACCTGTTTGGCCCTGGCCAGGGATCCCCGGCGGTACATGTAGTCCTCGGCGTTCATGATGAAGAGCATCTTGTGGGTGTTGAGCCGGAATTTGCAGTCCAGGTTGCAGGCACTCTCCACCCCGATGAGCTGCTTCCACGAACTCTTGGCCTGGCTCCGCAACGCCTGGACCCGCCGGAACTGCCACTGGCTGAACTTCTTCAGGTTCCTGGGCAAAGGAAGAGGCAACACACAGGAACATCATGAAGAAGCACAGGTACAGGTAAAGCCCACCTGTCCTTCTAGAGTAGGGTTTCCCAACCAAAGGCCTGGGGGCCAGATTTGGCCAACAGATAGAATTACATTAAAGAGAGAGAGAGATGCAGGTAAATTCATAGATAGATAGAAAGATTAGATAGATAGAATTACATTAAGTGGAGACAGACAGACAGACAGACAGAAAGAAAGAAGCAGTAAATTCATAGATAGAATTAAGCAAACATTTAGAACAGGGGTTCCCAACCTAAGACCCACAGGCCAGATCAGGCCCACAGCACCATTTCATGTTGCACCCACCCTTCCAAGGGCATTCAAGAAACAAAATGGCCACTTCCTTTGAAGCTGTTGGGGCAAAATGACCACCCCCATCGTGCAGGCAGGAAAAAATGGCTGTCCAGCCCTCAAAGCTGACCGAGAGAGCGTGACCCGGCTCCTGGCTTGTAAAGGTTGGCAATCCCTGTTATAGAGCCCTGGGGGCACCAGTGTGTGTGTGTTAAACTGCTGTCTTGCAGTCAGAACTTTGTGAGTTCAATCCTGGCCAGGGCTCAAGGTAGACTTGGCCTCTTCCATCCTTCTTCTAAGGTTGGTTAAATGAGTCCCCAGCATATTAATGGGGGCACAAAATGCTAATTAACTTGTAAACCGCCCAGAGAGGGCACTCAGCGGTATAGAAGTGAGCCAGAACGATGTGAGTTCAATCTTGGCAGGACACAAAGTAGAAGTGTGATTGCTATTTTGCTTTAATGCAGCTACGTTTCCAAAAACCAAAACCCGCTTCTTCCCAAAGTGAAACTGAATTTGGCCTGAGTGACCCAACGTGAAGCTGGTTTAGCCCCGTCTCCTTTACGCTGGAGGACAATGGTAGGCATCATGCACTTCTGGTGCTCCAAGCTCGCCTTGTTAGCTGGAAGGTCAGCAAGTTGGCAGTTTGAGACCCGGGTACTGCATGACGGAGTGAGCGCCCATCTCTGTCCCAGTTCCTGCCAATCTAGCAGTTCAAAAGCAAGAAATTGCAAGTAGATAAATAGGAACCACTTCGGTGGGGAAAGGATCTTGGGGACATGAAGGGAGCCTCATTCAGGCATCTCCTGAGTGGAATTTATCCAGCAAAAATCATTTCAACCCAGAATAATTTCTGACATAAAATTATTACAGCGGTACCTCGTATAATGAAAATAATTTGTTCTGCAATGTTTTTTGCTATGCAATTCTTTTTGTTATATAAAGCATGCTTCGTATAATGAAATTTCCTATCGGATGCTTCGTATAATGAAAATCTCCACAGGGAGGCACTGAAAGCCACTCTGGGAACATTGTTGCTTTGCAGAATTAAATTTTCGCTATATGAGGCAACATTTCCCCCCCTTCAAATCCCTTTCATTATACAAGGTTTTTGTTATAAGAGCCCTTCGTTGTACTGTGTTTTACGGTATTATCTTCTCCCGCGCAGGTCTATTCAAGAGCAGCAACTGGTCCTGCCCGGCCCTGTGGTGCATCTGTCAGAACAGCACAGAGGAAAGGCCAGAAAGCAAAAGGCAAACGCCGCCACTGACCTCTGCAGGAAGACTGGCTTCAAGAGGAAACTTTCATTCTGGTGGTCCTGGTTCCCTTCAAAGCCCACATACTGCTCCACGTAGTTGGCCAAATGCTGGAAAGAGAGGCATAGGACACTTTATGGACATCCCACCAGACCCAAATACAGTCGTTTTACCACCCCCACCCCATTTACAATACAAATTTGTGTGTGGGGCAAGCAAGCAGGGACGTACCTGGACTTCCGTGGGGTCTTCGGTCTGGGTCTCTTCGGTGTCAAGCAGTTCGATAGTCATGACCACCTGATCTTTCCTCTGGAGAAACATCACCTGCCAAGAAGAGAGAGATCCAGTCACACATGCAGCAACAATGATGCTGCACAACTATTTTGCTACTGGGAATAACACATGTGATTTACATGGTATCGAGTGTTGATTCCAAATCTGAACTCAGAATTTGCCTATCCCATACAGGTTTTAAGGCGTGCTATAGCTGTTCAAATGGTCGGTCAATGGGTCATGTATTTTTACACGGGAACATTATAACAGTTGCAGCTACCACTAGGCCTGCTGCCGCCTTGGCTGAATCACGTCCCCTGGTGTCATGCATGTTCTAGCACTGGCCGGGCATGTCTGGGCAAGTCAATGAGATGAGTTCAGAAATAGGTATATAAGGTGAGATGGACCAAAGGCTTGCCTCTATTGCAAAACCATCTTATGGCTAGGCCACACTGAGTCTGTTTTGAGTTAAAGATGAGTAAGCACAGCTGTGTTAATAAACCGGACAATTTTTGTTACATTTGTGGCAAATATACCCCATGAGATCAACACAAGAACCTAACCAAGAGGGTGATATTTGCTAACCTAAGATCCTGACCTCCTAGGCAGAATCGGACTTCAGATTTGGATTCAGCACACATGATTTAGTATAGGACATATGGATTAGACCATGGGTTCCCAACCTTTTCAAGCCTGGGGCCAGGTCACACTCTCCCAGTCAGCTACAAGGGCCATACGGTCATTTTGCCCTGCCAGTCCGATGGGGGCAGCCATTGTATCCCCACTGCATGATGGGGGCATCTATTTTGTCCTAACAGCATTTTGTTTCTCGAATGCCCTTGGAGAGGTGGGGGGGGGGCAATATGGAACGGTGCTGCGAGCCAGATACAGCCGGTAGGCCTTAAGGTTGGGAATCCCTGGATTAAGCCAAGTAGCAGGCAGTATTTATTTATTTTTGTGATACAGTGTAAATGGCTACGATTTCTTTACACTCTTTGAGAGTATCAACACAGTGGAGGAAAGGTTTAAATCACACAACAGGCATGGATAGGTGTATTTCAGTAGGCTCTGAACCTTGAAGCAGTTCTCATCGGCCATGCAGCGCTCTGCCTTCCACTGGTAGCTGGTCTCTTTGGCCGCCCGGACGCACTGCGAGGAGAGATTCCCCCCCGCGGCTCCGATCCTCCGCTCACTGCGGTGCAGCTCCACCACCTTCAGGCAGACGTCGTCGCTCACCAAGTGATGCAGCTGTTTCCAGAGGCAGGATCGGAAGGGAAAAAGAGAAGGAAATTGTTATTTCATAGAATGACTGTGTTGGAAAAGGGGTCCAGCGAGGCCATCCATTCTGACCTCCGACACAATACAGGAAACAGGCCAGTGATACCTGTTTATCTACTTGTAAATTCTTGCTTTCAAACTGTTAGGTTTGTAGTAACCCATGGAATGCTGTTATGTTTCCTGCCCAAGAGGTACCTCTTTATCTACTTGCAAATTCTTGCTTTCAGAAGGCTAGACTGGTAGGAGCGCACGGAACGCTGTTACCTTTCCCATCCAAAAAGGTACCTGTTTATCTACTTGCAAATTTCTCGCTTTTGAGCTGCTAGGCTGCCAGGAGTGCACGGAACGCTGTTACCTTTCCCGCCCAAGAGGTACCTGTCTATCTACTTGCAAATTCTTGTTTTCAAATGGCTAGGCTGGCAGGAGCTGGGAAAGACAATGGATGCTGACTCTATCGCGCAGCACTCGTGTCTGAAACTGCTGACTTTCTAGTTGTCAAGCTCAGCGTCTTAGCCACTAAGCCACCTCTGCCCTAACAAGGGAGCAAAGGCCACGGGACCTAAGGGATTCCTTTACCCATTTACTATAGCCTTCATGTACGGCAGTGTTTCCCAACCTTTGGTTTTTGGAGTTCAATTCTCAGAAGCCTCAGTCTACTCCTCAAAGCACTGGATTGTCAGAGGTTAGTGGGAATTGAGGTCCCTCTGTGGGGCTTGGGTCCCACCTTGGGAACCCCTGCTCTAAATCAACAACCACAATTCTCATCCACAGTCTCTGGCCACCTCTCAGAACAAAGGAAGGACTTTCATGTCTGCTTATGAAATGAGTCTCCTGGACACAACCCCTTCCTTCTCAACATTAACACTGTAGAAAGATCAGTGTTTTCCCAACCTTGGGTTCTTGGACTTCAATTCCCAAAAGCCTCAGTCAATTCCCCAAAGCACTAATCAGCCAGTGGACTGACTTTGGCTTTTGGGAATTGAAACCCCATTGTGCAGCCTGGCCTGGGCCCCACGTTGGGAAACAGTGATGTAAAAGGCAATGCTACAATCAAAGTCTCTCCAGCCTCCCACCAGTCTAACCCAAACAAAAACCTGCTTTTACCTGCCGGACAATGTTCTGTACCAACTTGTCCATCGTGAAGCCAATGTAGGCGTGGATAGTAAACATTTCCCGCAGGGTGTCCTCGTACTGGTTGGGATCAATGTTTCCGTCCAGGAGGTTCCTCACCAAGTCCAAAAAGGCCGGGTAATATTCCTCCAGCTCCACTTCGCCTGGTAAGGAGAGACGCACGGGTTGTCAGAAAGGAAAGCCTAACTCTAACTACATCAAAAAAAAGAAAGAAAAGAAAAAATATATTGTATGCTCCTTGGTCTAATCCAGGAGTTCTCAACCTTTTTAAGCCAGGGGCATGGGTCATGCTCCTTCAGACAGCTTTGGGGTCTGGATGACCATTTTGCCCTTCCTCCACCACATGGCACTTCCTGATGTGGTGTAGGCGGTGGGGGGCCCACATGAAATGATGCTCTGGGCCACATCCGGCCCATGGCCCACATTTCCCCCCACCCCTCCAAGGGCATCTGAGAAACTAAATGACCACCCCTTTGAAGCTGTTGGGACAAAATGGCCACCCCCATTGTGCAGGCAGGGCAAAATGGACACCTGGCCCTCGAAGCTGACTGAGAGAGCATGACCCGGCCCCTGGCTTGTAAAGGTTGGGAACCACTGGTTTAGAAGAAGTCTGATTGCTTTTCTGCTGGGGTGCTTTTCGCTCTTACTGGGCTGTTTGAGCCGCAGCTCCATGGCCGGGTCGCTGGCCCGTTCCTTCCGCCCATGGCTCAAGACCTTCTCCTTTTCTTTCTCTGTCCGATATTCAAGCAACTGCTTCTGGGCCTGGCGGTAGATCTTCAACAGCCGGGCGCACAGCGTCTGGTGGAGGCGGAGGAAGAAGTACCAGTTGTTGTTGGCAAAGAAGAGGGTGTAGACATTGTCCTGCGGCCGGCGAGACCCGGCAGCCAGCGGCACCAAAGTCTCTGGCCCGTCACTGTTCTCCGGGGTGGTCGGGGGTGGCGGAGGGGGGTTCCTCTTCCGCAGTTCATGGCCCTCGGTGGCCGGTGGTTTATCCTCGGCGGCGGCGGAAGGGGCGGCTCTTTTGCGCAACTCATGGGCATCCGCCGAGCTGCCGATGGCCGTTTTCTCCTCCGACGTAATGCCGCCCCTTTTCCGTAAATCCCTGCCGTCCAGAGGTTGTGCCTTCGGCCTCTCCTTCTCCTCGCCGGCGGGTTCTTCGGCCACAGTTTGTTCGGAGAGTTGGGGGTAAAAAAGTTCTGGGACAAAGCGTTGGATGACGTGCCGGATGGCAGCCTGGTCCTCCTTCTGTATGGCGGGCTGGCGCTTGACGTAGTAGGCGACCAGGGCGGCCGCGTCGTCCATGATCTGTTTGTCCTCGTAGACAAAGACCAGGTGGGGCTCGTGAGGAGAGCCGCGGCCCTCAGAGTGCTGCTCCTGGTGCTGAGAAAGGAAAGACGAAGGACTGTAAATCATAGAATGGCTGAGTTGGAAGAAGGGACACCGTGAGGCTATCCTGTCTAACCCACTCTGCTCAACGCAGGAATCCGAATCAAAGCACACACAGAATCATAGAATTACTAGGGAATGCAGTGGCCCAGTGGTTAAAAAGCTCTTTTTTCCCTACCGAAGTGGTCCCTATTGATCTACTTGCAATTTCTTGCTTTCAACCTGTTAAATTGGCAGGAGCTGAAATAGAGACGGGTACTCAAACCATCATGCAGTACCCAGGTCTTGAACTGCCGACTTGCCAGCCTTCCAGCTAAAAAGGTGAGCTTCTTAACTATTGAGTCACTGCAGCCTCTTAAAATGTACCGTACCATTAAAATGTAGTAGGATTCTTAAGAGATATCATTGGTAGGCTTTATCGTTTTTACCAACCTTGGAAGAGGCTGAGGCAACCTTGAGCCCTGGTCAGGATTGAACTCACAACCTTTTGGCTGCAAGACAGCAACTGAACCCCTGAACCACCAAGACTCATATTAAGCTGGAATCTTTTTTTTTGGGGGAACAGTTGATGGAACTGTTGACTAAGAAATCATTGACGTTGGCCAAAGTCAACCATTGATGTTGGCCAATGTCAACCTTTGACATGTACCTCATCATAGACACTCTCGATCTCATTGAGCAGACTCTTGGAGCGGAGAGCTTTGGTGTCATTCTGCTTGAAGTTCACGGCCTGATGGTCCAGGGATTTCAAGTAGGCTTTCTCATACTGCTCACGCCAGATTTTGTTGAAGCCCTGCTGGGCTTCTCTCCATTCCTCTTCTTTGGCCTTCAGCCTAGAAAGAGGACACACCAAATTATCTGCTACCTCTAACCCTCAGTACACTCTTTTTGAAGCAGCACTGCTTGGATGCCAAAACTAAAGTTAGTACAAGGAACAACATCATCAGCAAACTCACAAACTATAAGTGGGGAACTCAACCATCCACACCGCATACAGTTCACAAGTTAATTAGCATTTTATGTTCCCCATTAACATGCTGGGGACTCATTTTGACCAAATTCGGAAGAAGGACGGAAGAGGCTGAGTCAACCTTGAATCCCCATCAGGATCGAACTCACAACTTTTTGGGTTGGAGTACAGCAGTTTAACCACTGCCCTACTAGGGCTCCAAGTCCCTGGGGACAGATATAAAAGACTATTACTAGATAGACAGACAGACAGACAGACAATCAAAATAGATATAGATGCATGGATGGACAGATGGATAGAAAAGGAGAGGGATGATATATAGATAGATAGATAGATAATTCTTTGGGTGCCTACCAGAGGAAGGGGTAGTGAAACTGGGTGATGGGTTCCCAGGGGGTTCCCTTACCTTTTTAGGACCACAGGGAGGGCTGTGATGGGGTTCTTCTTGAGGCTTTCAATGATCTCTGGGGCTTTGTCCCCATAGATGCGATAGATGGCCCGGCGTTGGATCACTTCCGACGTCCCGCCCAGGCAGTCATCCAACCGGAACTTCTCCTGGTCCTCCTGGGACATTCGGCTCAGCTTCTTTTGCACGCTCTCCAACACACGGATGGTGGCCAGGTTGGTCTCCAGGACCACGTCCAGCTGGGGGAAAGCAAGACCAGAGATCCTTGAAACAACCCCTTTAAGGTGATCCTGTGAGTAGCCAGGGGCAAACAAATGTGAAACTGACCTCCTAGACCAGTAATGGTGAACCTTGGCTCTCCAGATGTTCTTGAACTTTAATTCCCAGAAGCCCATATCAGCAGGAGTGCTGACTTGGGCTTCTAGGAATTGAAATCTAAGAACACCTAGACTGCCAAGGTTTGCCATCACTGTCCTTGAACAGGATTCCTCAAATTTGGTTCTCAGACATCAATTCCCAGAAACAATGATCATCAGCAGGTGTGCTGATCAGGGCGTCTGGGAATTGAAGTCTAAGAACACCTGGAGAGCCACAGTTGAGGAACCCTGTCCTAGACCTTAATGGACAGTCTGGCCAAGTTATTTTTTTATCAAACATAAAACCTCCCCAAAAAACCTCAAATCATTTCTATCTATCTAATCTGTCCCACTCTATCTACCTATCTACAGTAGAACCCCATATAGCGATCGCCCCATACAGCGAGTGATGAGGCTTGGAGTGGGGAAAACCGTTCCGCATAGCAATCGTTCCCATCGGAAAATCCGTACAACGATTATCCAATGGGAAAAACCTCTTAGCGCCAAACATCATTGTACGTTTTTTCCCCATAGGGAAATCGTTGTACGGATTTTCCCATAGGGAAGATCGTACAATGATGAAAACCGCATAGCGATCAGCTCCATGGAACGGATTAAAATTGCTATATGGGGTTCTACTGTATCTATCTATCCCATCTGTTTCTATCTATTCCATCTGTTTCTTTCTATCTACCTATTTTAACCATTCCCCTTGATTGTGATACCATCTATTCATCTAGCTATCAATCCATCCATCCATCAATCTATCTTCCTTTCCTTCCATCCATTCATTTTGTTAGCCATACTATCTATCTATCTAATCTCTCCCACCCTATCTATCTATCTAT
The DNA here is from genome assembly GCA_035047305.1 of Bradypodion pumilum. NCBI lineage: Eukaryota > Metazoa > Chordata > Lepidosauria > Squamata > Chamaeleonidae > Bradypodion > Bradypodion pumilum. The sequence continues at coordinate 40,129,795 of JAWDJD010000007.1, read as the reverse complement.
CTATCTATCTATCTATCTATCTATCTATCTATCTATCTATCTATCTAACCACTTTATTACAGTCTATGACCAGTACTTGATGAGTATAAATTGTGTAGAAGGCACATTCTATAGTGCAGTGATGGTGAAACTTGGCACTCCAGCTGTTCTTGGACCTCAATTCCCAGAAGCCCTGATCAGCAGGAGTGCTGACTTGGGCTTCTGGGAATTGAAGTCCAAGAACACCTGGAGTGCCAAAGTTGGCTATCACGGCTATAGCAGAACTACATACACTTGTCTTGGGCAGACCCCTCCCTAGATTCACACGGAGACTCACCTCGAAGCGTTCGTCTTCACATCGGTGGAGCTGTTCCTCATAGGGGGTTTTCTTTGAACTGACAAAAGTGGAGTCTTCGGACCAGGAAGGGAAGGAGACCCAGGTGTCATTCAGCACCTGCAGAATGAGGAAAAAATTCTTGATCATAGAATCATAGAGTTGGAAAAGGGTCCCATGAGGCCATCCAGTTCAACCCTTTGCTCAAGGCAGGAATTCCTATCAAAACAGACACAGAACCATAGACTATCATGATTAGACATGGAACGCTGTTACTTTCCCCACCAAAGTGATAAATGTTTATCTACTTGCAAATTTATTTATTTATTTATTTTGCTTCCAAACTGTTAGGTTGGCAGAACTGCACAGAATGTTGTTACCATTTCTGTTGAAGCAATACCTATTTATTATCTACTTGCAACTTTTCTTGCTTTTGAACTGCTAGGTTAGCACGAGCCAGGACAGACAACAGGAGCTCACTCCATTGCGCAGCCCTTGGGTCTCAGACTGTTGATCTTCTGATCAAAACCTTTCAGCCCCACCCCACCAAAGCGGGGCCCTACCTCTTTGCAAATGGCTGTCCTTCCACTGCACTTGGGCTGTTGGTATGTCTTGGGCAGAGCCCGGTAGCTGGAGCCGATGCGTTTGCAGGAGGCGTAGTCGATTTCCCGGCACATGCCATCCCCGGTGCGGTCGCTTGCGGGAGAGGCGAAGGAGAGCTCTTTCACGCCCAGGAAAGACTTGAACTGGGCAAAGAGTTCTGGGAATTTCCTTAAAAGAGAAGGGAAATCAATATACCAAGCACAGGCAAATGCAGGGATAAGCACAAAGGATCCCAACCCCACCATGAGTTTATCTGTCCTGAATCAATTTTTTTTTTTTTTTTTTTTGCTGTATCATAGGTTAGGACTCCTTAAACTTGGCACTCCAGGTATTCTCAGACTTCAGTTCCCAGAAGCCCTGATCATCATGTGAGCTGACTTGTGCTTCTGGGAATAGAAGTCCAAGAACCCCTGAAGAGCCAAGTTTGAGCCTAGGTTAGATGGACAAAGTCTGAAATCTAGATGAAGGTTCTCAAACTTTGCTCTCCAGATGTTCTCGGACTTCAGTTCCCAGAAGCCCAAGTTAACACCTGCTGATCAGGGCCTTCTGGGAATTGATGTCCAAGAACACCTGGAGAGCCCAGTTTGAGGAACCCTGGGTTAAATAGACAAAGTCTGAGATCTAGATCATAGGTCCTCAAACTTGGCTCTCTAGATGTTCTTGGACTTCGATTCCCAGAAGCCCTGATCAGCAGGTGTGCTGACTTGGGCATCTGGGAATTGAAGTCTAAGAATATCTGGAGAGCCAAATTTGAGGAACCCTAGATCAGATGGACAAAGTCTGAGCTCTAGATCATAGGTCCTCATAGGCAAATTCTGAGTGCCAAGGTTAGCCATCACTGTCATAAGTCCTCAAACTTGGTTCTCCAGATGTTCTCAGACTTCAATTCCTAGAAGCTCTGATCAGCAAGTGTGTTGACTTGGGCTTCTGGGAATTGACATCCAAGAACACTTGGAGTGCCACGGTTGGCCATCACTGTCCTAAGTCCTCAAACTTGGCTCTCTAGATGTTAGACTTCAGTTCCCAGAAGCCCAAGTCAACACACCTGCTGATCAGTGTCTTCTGGGAATTGAAGTCCAAGAACACCTGGAGAGCCAAGTTTGAGGAACCTTTGGGGAAGCATCTCACCTGATCTGAAGCAGGCCCTGAGTTGTATCCTCCAGGGAAACTTTCACCAGACTGGGAAACCTGACTGAGGTGTCTCAATCCCAAACAACCACTCTCTTACCCTAGAAAAGGTGTGACCAGCTGCAAGAGTTCAGAGCCAGAAACCAACTCTTGGTTGAAGAGAGCGATGCAGCGGAGGAAATTCTCGTAGACCTCCTGGCTCTTGAGGACTCGACGTACCTGTCAAAACAGGCAGGGAAGGTGTAAGAATAACAAAGCTCATTGTCCCCACTATCATAGGACTCGCTCCACCTGACAGAGACCTGCACCCATCATGGAAGCCAACATAAAACCCTTTTTGCTGCTTCAGAGTATATGTGGTTCTGCTCCTGGGTCAGGTGATCGCTGAGACAGGTCAGAACTTTTTCAATTGTAATTACAGACAAACAATGCAAAACAACTTCTTTTAGGTTAGGCTAGTCTTTCCTGTCTCTTTGATCACTGCATGCTGGGGTTGCTCTAGAATACTCAACAGAGTCTAGCTAATCAATGAAGTTCGTTCAATCACTCACTCACTCACTCACTTCAATTGCATCATGTAAGGATAACAAGGCCCATTATCTCACTACCATAGGACTCATCCACCTGACAGAGACCTGCACCCATCAAGGAAGCCAGCATAAAACCCTTTTTGCTGCTTCAGAGTACATGTGGTTCTGCTCCTGGGTTAGGTGATCGCTGGTGCAGGACAGAACCTTTTTGAATTGTAATTACAGACAAAGAATGCAAAACAACTTCCTTTAGGTTAGGCTAGTCTTTCCTGTCTCTGTGGTCACTGCATGCCAGGATTTCACTAGAATACTCAAGACTCCAGTTGATCAATGAAGTTCATTCATTCATTCGTTCGTTCATTCATTCACTTACTCACTTCAATTGCATCCTGTAAGGATAACAAGGCCCATTATCCCACTACCATAAGACTCGTTCCACCTGACAGAGACCTGACACCCATATCCGACATAAAACCCTTTTTTGCTGCTTCAGGATACACAAGGTTCTGTTCCAGCCTAGAGAAATCTATGATAGCTTTCAATCCATGGTTGTTTCTGCTTACAAGCCAGCCATATCAGGTAGAAAAAAGCAATGTGTAGATAAGGTAGCAATAGGTAGCATTACCAATAAAAGAAATAAAGGAACTGGAATTCTCCCACCAGCTTCTGCTCTTTGTCAGTGTTTCTCAACTTTTGGTTCTTGGTCACCAGAAGCCTTAGTCGATTCCCCAAAGCACTGATCAGCCAATGGACTGACTGAGGCTTCTGGGAATTGGAGTCCCCCTGTGGGGCCTGGGGCCCACACAGGGACTACTGATCTAAATCAACAACCACAATACTAATCCACAGCCTCTGGGTACCTCTCAGAAAAAAGGAAGGACTTTCATTTCTACTCATGAAATGAGTCTCCTGGACACAACCTCTTCCTTCTTACCATTAACACTGTAGAAAGATCTGTGTTTCTCAACCTTTGGTTTTTGGACTTCAATTCCCAGAAGCCTCAGTCAATTCTCCAAAGCCAATGGATTGACTGAGGCTTCTGGGAATTGAAGTCCCAACTGCCTCAAATGTCAACTGCCTCTTGCCTATGCCTTCGTGACCAACAACACACCTTGTCGAAAAAGGAGAACTCCTGCAGGGTGCCGTATTTGCCCACGGAGGCCACGGAGAGGTCTTTTGTGCCTCGTAGTTTCATCTTCTTCTGTTGGGAAGGTGTGGAGCAGTTTATATTTGCATTCATTATGTAAAGAAATATAATAAAAAGCAATAAATACTGAATTTTGAACAGAAAATAACCCTCGCCAAATAAAATAGATTATAAATACTTTGAAAGCAATAGTAAACGACAAGGTCCCCATGCTCGAAAGCCAATCGCTCATCTCCGCTTACAGCCAAAGAGGTGTCTGTGTCTGCAGATGTTTCCCTGATCACATGGCAGGCATGACTAGACACAGAATGCTGTAACCTTTCCTGCCAAAGTGGTACCTATTAATCTACTTGCAAATGGCTTGAAATTTTGAACTACTAGGCCGGTAGGAGCTGAGACAAACAATGGGAGTTCACGCCGTAGTGCAGCATTCCAGTTCCAAACTGCTGGACATGTGGTATTCAGGACTAGACATGGAACGCTGTTACCTTACCCACCTATTTATCTACTTGCAAATTTCTTGCTTTCGAAGTGCTAGGTTGGCAGGTGCAGGGACAGATGGACTTCACTTCGTTGTGCAGCACTCGGGTCTCGAACTGCTGACCTGCCGACCGTCTGGTCCTCAAGTTCAGCATCTTAACCACTAAACCACAGCAGTCGCACAGGTACTTAGCCTCTTTTTTTCGGGGTCAACTGCCTGGCTAGCTGGCGATCTGACTACCCAAGACACTCCCTCTCGTGTCCACAAACAAACCTTGGCTGGTCCAGGGCCTGAACGGAGCAAGAGGGGCCTGGACCGTTTCTTACTGTGTTCCAGGTGTTTCTCGTGTTCCAGTCGAGGGACGGAGGTGACGTCACAGGGGCCATTTCCTGTGAACTAAAGAGAAGAAGACACTTAAGAGTATGTATAGAGGAGGTTTCGACCCAAGATTAGAAACCTGCTTTTCAATACTGATCCCAAGCCACCAACATTTTGAGCAGTGGTACCCAACGTGGGCCCCGGGCCTCACTTGGGGAACTTCACTTCCCCAGAAGCCTAATTCAGCCCATTGGCTGATCAGAGCTTTGGAGAATTGACTAAGGCTTCTGGGAATTGAAGTCCAAAAACCAAAGGTTGAGTAACACTGATCTTTCTACAATGAAATGTTTGGGAAGAAAGAGGTTATGTCCAGGAGACTCATTTCATGAGCAGACATAAAAGTCCTTCCTTTATTCTGAAAGCTAGCCAGAGGCTGTGGATAGGATTGTGGTTGTTGAGTAAGAGCAGTGGGTCCCAGGCCCCACAGGGGGACATCAGTTCCCAGAAGCCTAAGTCAGTCCATTGGCCGATCACAGCATTGGGGAATTGACCGAGGCTTCTGGGAATGGAAATCCAAGAACCAAAGCCTGGGAAACACTAATCAACCTTTGGCTCTTGGACTTCAATTCTCAGAAGGCCACACTTAGTCCATTGGCTGATCAGTGCTTTTGAGGCATTGACTGAGGCTTCTGGGAATTGAAGTCCAAGAACCAAAGGTTGAAACACCCTGGTCTTGAGGATGGTAGAAGAAACCCCAAGTCTGGAAGAGGAATCCAATGCACTGGGGGAAATATCCCTGGGGAAAAAAGAAAATATACTTTTGCAATTTCCCCGCTGTCTTACCCGGCAGAGGTAACTTAGCCTTGCTAGCTTTGGGGAACTGACTGAGGCTTCTGGGAATTGAAGTCCAAGAACCAAAGGTTGGGAAACACTGATCTACAATGTTAATTTTGAGAAGGAACAGGTCGTTTCCAGGAGACAGCAAACCCATTCGTGTAGATTCACACAGAACGCGAATAAGAACTTGACAGCAGCAGAGGGGCAGAAATAGACATAGCAGATAGCCCATCATTATGTTTAAAAACTATTACCGGTATTTTAACAAGGATTGTTATAGTTAAAATTTGTTTTGTTTAACAAGGATATAACACAGGGATTCTCAACCGGTGGCCCGCAGCACCATTCCATGTACCCCCCCCCCCGCCTCCACCACACCCGTAAGTGCCATGTGGTGGAGGAAGGGCAAAATGGCCGTCCAGACCCCGAAGTTGTCTGAGGGAACATAAACCGGCCCCCAGCTTTAAAAGGTTGAGAACTCCTGATATAACAATAGCATTTAGACCGGGGTTTTCAACCAAAGGCCCGTGGGCCGGATCCAGCCCATGGCACCATTTTATGTGCCCCCCTCCACTACTACAAAGGCATTTGAGGGGGAAAATAGCCACCCCATTTGAAGCTGTTGGGACAAAATGGCCATCCCCATTGTGCAGGCAGGGCAAAATGGCCATCCAGCCCTCAAAGCTGACTGAGCATGACTCGGCCCCTGGCTTGAAAAGATTGGGAACCCCTGATTTAGACTTATATACCTGCTCCATCGCAACCTAAGGTAATGAACATTTTGCACTCATTAAAATGCGGGGACTCATTTCACCCACCTCGGAAGGAGGGAAGAGGCTAAGTAAACTTTGATACCCATCAGGATTGAACTCACAGCCTTCTGGCTGAAGGACAGTAGTTTTTAATCCCTGCACCATCAGGGTGCTATAAGGACAGGTGCCTTACGTGTAACTGTTGCTCTTAAGAACATAAGAACATAAGAACAGCCTTGCTCGAACAGGCCACAGCCCATCCAGTCCAGCATTCTGTCTCACACAGTGGCTCACCATTTCCTTCAGGGTATTCCCAAGGAGATGCCTTCACCTGCTTAGGATTCCCTGGAAATGGCATTGAGAGATATCCTGCCTATCTCTCCAACCAGGAGGTTGTCCTTAGGTAGCCATAATTATAGCCATTGATAGCCTTGTCCTCCATGAACTTGTCTAATCCTTTCTTAAAGCTGTCAAGACTGACAGCTGTCACCACTTCTTCTGGCAGGGAGTTCCATAGACCAGTAATCCTCTGGGTGAAAAAGTACTTTCTCTTATTTGTTTGAGAACTAGTACCCAAAAGTTTCATGGAGTGTCCCCTAGTTCTAGTGTTGTGCGATAGGGAAAACAGTTTTTCCTTATCCACTTTGTCTTCTTCATGGTCCTCTGCAAATCCACCCGAATGGGTTTACTTGCATGTACGCAGAGTGCAGAAGCCACGAAGAACAACTTGATGGTGGGTAGGGGCAGGAATAGACATTGTAGATAGCCCGTCGTTAGAATATTGTTTGGCAAAGACGTACCAAAGACCTCTTCGCCTCGGGAAGGAACTGTCCAAACTCTGACAGCAGATCTTCCTGGCCCCGGAAGAGATTGGCCACTTCCGTGAAGACCTCCTCCTCGGACATGCCTCGGAAGGGGCGTCCTTTGGTGCTCAGCTGCTCCTTCTGAGAACGGAAGGGTTAGGGCAGGTCCAGAGAAGAGCAAAAAGGAGGATTAGAGGAGACTGGAAACCAAGCCCTAGAACAGGGATTCTCAACCTGTGTCCCACACCACCATTTCATGTCCCCACCACCACCACCACCACCACTGCCTCCACCACACCTGTAAGTGCCATGTGGAGGAGGAAGGGCAAAATGGTCGTCCGGCCCCGAAGCTATCTGAGGGAGCGTGACCTGGCCCCCAGCTTAAAGGGGTTGAGAATGCCTGCCCTAGGAGGAAAGGTTGAAGGAACTGGGCAGGTTTAGCCCTTGAGATAAAAGGAGATTGGATTGGGACAGGATAGAACTCTTCAAATAGTCATAAAGAGGAAGGGAAGGATCTGTTCTCCATCATCCCAGAGTGCAGGAACATTATTACCTTTCCTGCAGAAGCAGTATCTCTTTATCTACTTGCAATTTCTTTGTTTTCGAACAGAGCGCTGCTATCTTTCCTTGTCAAAGTGGTACCTGTTTATCTACTTGCAAATTTCTTGCAATTTCGAAACAGCTCGGTTGGCAGGAGTGCATGGAAGTTCTCTTAAGACAGTAGTATTTTGCTTTTGAACTGCTAGGTTGGCAGGAGCACATGGAACGCTGCTACCTTTCCTGCCAAAGTAGTACCTATTTATCTACTTGCAAATTTCTTGTTTTCGAACTGCTAGGTTGGCAGGAGCACATGGAATGCTGTTACCTTTCTCGCCAACGTATTACCTGTTTATCTACTTGCATATTTCTTGCAAGGAGATAAGGGGTGGCTGAAATGTGGCTGGTGCTCATACAATTTTGTCAGACTTTAAATAATAAAATGCATACTGGTGGTGAACTGTGCCTTCCCCCTAGGTCAGTGGTTCTCAATGGGGGGCCCAGGCCCCACAATGGGTGCTTCAATTCCCAGAAGCCTCAGTCAGTCCATTGGCTGATCCGTGCTTTGGGGAATTGACTGAGGCTTCTGGGAATTGAAGTCCAAAAGCCAAAGGTTGGGAAACTCTGGTCATTCGGGGGACTTTCAATTCTTTGGGATCTTGGCATAACCACCTCTTGTTCAAAGCACAGAGCCTGGAGAGAGGAAGGAGAAAGTGGTGGGTTCAGGTCCTTCCCCAAACAGTTCCCACACCATCCCCTCATAACCAAGTCACCTGATAGGTGTGAAGAATCTCAAGGAATGAGCGGTAAATTTCCGGGTGATCAAGGAACCGAGTCTTGATCTTGTTGACGTAACTGATGGCATTGTTGAATTCCACAGAGTCTGACTCCAGCGGAATCGAGAGCTTGTCATCCTTGGCAGGAGGCGGCGGTGGAGGCTGTGGACGGAAGTCCTCCGGGCAGTCCCCATGGTTGTAGGCAGCTTCCTGGCAGTAATGAAGCATCAGGCTGCTCCCAGACAGAGGGGGCTGAGTTGCTTCCAGGGATACCTGGCATGTAGAGAGAGAGAGAGAAGTGTCTGGACTGAGCAAATATGGGGATGGGATGGACTCTCCTTAGGATCCAATTGTGGTATGATCCAGATTGGCGGCAGCTTATAAATTTTTAGCCTGCTGCCTTAAAGAGAGAAGGAGCAGCAGGCCCTATAACCCTCAGAATACTCTCTTTTAAGCTGCACTGCTTGGACGCCAAAGCTAAAGTAAGTACAAGGAACACCACCATCAGGAAGCTCATAAACTATAAATGGGGAACAAAAACATCCATTCTGTGCACTCTTTTAAGTAGCAGCGCTTGGATACCAAGAGTAAAGTTAGTCCAAGGAACAAATGATCAGGAAACTCACAAACTATAAATGGGGAACAAAACCATCCATTCTGTGTACTCTTTTAAACAGCAGTGTTTGGATACCAAGAGTAAAGTTAGTACAAAGAACAAGATAATCAGGAAACTCACAAACTATAAATGGGGAACAAAACCATCCATTCTGTGTACGCTTTTAAGCAGCAGTGCTTGGACACCAAGAGTAAAGTTAGTACAAGGAACAAGATTATCAGGAAGCTCACAAAATATAAATGGGGAACAAAATCATCCATTTTGTGTACTCTTTTAAGCAGCATTCCAGGTGTTTTTGGACTTCAATTCCCAGAAGCCCAAGCCTTTGTAAGCATAGTAAACCCATTTGGGTAGATACACAGAGACTTGGGCTTCTGGGAATTGAAGTCCAAAAACACCTGGAGTCCGCGCAGTAAACCCATTCATGTGGATTCACTGTGACTTGGTCTTCTGGGAATTGAAGTTCAAGAACAGCTGGCATGCCAAGGTTCGCCATTACTGCTATAGGCCTTCTTTTGCCTGCCTGCCACCAAGCAGGCCAGGGGCCAACACGAGCCCCAAGGAAAGAGACATCAATACGGGACCTACCTGGCCAGACAGAGGCGAGTGAATGTTGAGCTTCCCGTTCTTCGGAATCTCTATGCGGTAGCCCAGAGGCAGGAAAGCATTGAATCCGAAGATGAGGTCTGGGTGTTCATGGAACAGCTGAGAGACGCGGCGGATGACACCCGGGGTATCAATGCTGAGGAGACAATAGTGGGAATGGTACGTACAAGGAAGGTTACAGCCAAAGGAAAGCGAAGCCACACAAAGAGAATTCACTCGTTCTTTCAGGCAGCCATACCAAAGGAGTTGGGATTCCTTCCCTCAAACAGGCTTTCTGAAAGTCGACCTTGAGCCCCAGCCAGGATCTATCTCACAACATTCTGGCTGACTTATATACCTTCCCCATAGTGCTTTAGGGCACTCTCAGGGCAGTTCAAGAGTTAATTAGAATTTTTTATTTATTTATAATTCAAATTTCTATGCCGCCCAATCAGGCGAACCCGACTCCTATTATGCCTCCTATTAACACACTGGGGTCTCATTTCACCAACCTTGGAAGGATGGAGGAAGGCTGAGTCACTCTTGATCTCTGGTCAGGATTGAACCCACAACCTTTTGGGCTGCAGGACAGTAGTTTAACCCTTATACCACCAGGGCTCTATCATGAAAGGTCAGTGATGGCGAACCTTTTAGAGACTAACTGCCCAAACTGCAACCTAAAACCCACTTATTTATCGCAAAGTGCCAACACAGCAACAGGGGAGAACACTCCCATGGGGCTGCTGGGCAGAGGGGCGGGGTAAATTCTGTGCTGCGGGGAGGGATGAAGCTCTCCCATGGGGCTGCTGGGCAGAGGGGCGGGGTGAACTCTGTGCTGGGGGGAAGAGATGGCCCGTGTGCCATAGGTTCACCACCACCATGATAGGTGGTTACCCTGCAACTGTTCTTTTTTTTCATGGACACCTGTGAATCCACATCAGCGCACCATAAACCCATTTGTGTGGATTCACAGAGACCAGGAAGAAGAACTCGATAGCATCTGAAGGGCAGAAATAGACATCGTAGATAGCCCATCATTAGAACACTGTTATACTTAACAAAGATGGATTTATTTAAAAATTGTTACATGTAACAAGGAGATAGCAATTAGACTTCTATACCTGTCCCATAAAGCTTAGTGCCCTCTCTGGGTAGTAAGTTCATGAGCATTTTTGCCCTCATTAACATGCTGCGGACGCAATGGACCGGCCTCTGAAGGATGGAAGAGGCTGAATCAACCTTGAGCCCTGGTCAGGATTGAACTCACAGCCTTTTGGTTGTAGGACAGCAGTTTTAACCCCTGCACCACCAGGGCTCAGGAACACAGAAAGCAACACTGGATGGGAAAAGGAGCAGAAATCCCTCCTAAGAAGCAGAAATCCCTCCTAGGATGTGGTTACCTCTGGCTCTTAAACTCCTTCATGATTTCCAAAAAACCGTTGTAGGTGGCCGGGTCACTGCCGAAACGGATCTTCACTTGGTCCAGGTAAGAGAGGGCGTCTTCCACCTGCGGAGATTTGGAAGAGGTAAGGCATGATTTCATGCTCTCGCACTTAGATCACGGTCGCCCTTGCTCGAAAGCCAGTTGTATCCGACTCTAGAGTTTGGTGTTCATTTCCGTTTACAGCTCAAGAGCCAACGCTGTCTGCATCTACAGACATTTCTGTGGCCATGCAGCAGACAGGACTAGACACAGAACACTGTCACCTTACCTGCCACAGCGGTACCTATCTATCTAGCTAGGTTGGCAGGAGCCAGGACAAACGACGAGCACTCACTCTGTCATGCAGCACTCAAGTCTCAAACTGCTGACCTTCCAGTTGTCAAGTTCAGCGTCTTAACCACTAAGCCACTGCAGTCCTCTTTCAAATTGGAAGGCGGAGGAAGGAGCTCACTGGACAAAGAACGACAGTTAAGGAGGATATGTCTGAGGAACTCATTTTCCCCTACATCACTTGGAGGACCCACAATAGGCAGAGGGTCAGGGTCCCTAAATGCAAGACCAACAGGCTCAAGGGGGGCTGATGGCAAACAATAATGCACTGTGTGAATGTAGAGGGAGACAGAATCTGGCTCATTTACTGGTCTGATGATTTCTACCAGAAACAGGTAACAATGAGGACTTACATTTGGCCAAAGCCAAGAAAGTGGTCTCCCAATTCAGTCATTCTATGATTCTATACCTGCTTTGATTGGGAGGCCTGCATCATCACCATCATCATCACCAATAATAATAATAATAATAATAATAATAATAATAATAATAATAATAATAATAATAATAATAATAATAATAATAATAATAATAATAATAATAATAATAATAATAATAATAATAATAAGAATAAGAAGAAGAAGAAGAAGAAGAAGAAGAAGAAGAAGAAGAAGAAGAAGAAGAAGAATTATTGTTGTTGTATCAGAAATTATTCTGGGTTGAAAGGATTTTTGCGGGAGGAACTCCACTCAGGGGATGCCCAAATGAGGCTCCTTTCATGCCCCCAAGAGCTGGGACAGAGACGGGTGGTCAATCCGTCATGCAGTACCCGGGACTCGAACTGCCAACTTTCTGGCCTTCTAGCGAGCAAGGCGAGCTTCTTAACCACTGAGCCACTGCAGCCCCAGAATAATTTCTGACATGAAATTATTATTGTAATTAGTCCTGCCTTGAGCCAGGGGGTTAGGCTGGATGGCCTCACGGGATCCCCCTTTTTCCAACTCAGTCATTCTATGATTCAGATGTCCTGAAGGAAACTCTAAAGGGACATACAGGCACCTTAGCGGATTTGGTTATAAACATACAATGCCCAAGAAAAAGCCCCTCTCCTTCCCAGCCCTTCTGCGATTGGAAACGGAGCTGGCAACCAGGTCCGTTTACTGTATTTTATTTTATTTATCATATGAGGATAAACTATATTAATGTCGATATAACAGCAAGTACAAATTGACACTTCAAGTTCCTAGCTAGAGTTCCACATCCAAGTGTGAAAGCCACTGAAAAAGGCTTCATCTGTGTCTAAGGGGGAGTGTTGGCCGTTGTGAGAAAGGAGAGGGGGAAGAAACGTGTGCTCTTTTTTCGACTAAAACGAAGACTGTGTTTGGAGTTGCATGCGGGAAACAGAGAAAAGATGGCATTTAACTCTGCATTGCCCCGCAAACCCGTCCAAAGGGAAGCCTTCTTTCCACCTCAGTAAGGAAAGGGAACCTGAGCCGGTTTTAATCTCAGTTCTGGATTGAGGCTGCAGTCCTAAAACACAGTTAGTAAAGGTAAAGGTCGCCCTTGCTCAAAAGCCAGTCGTATCCAACTCTAGGGTTCAGTGCTCATCTCTGTTTCTAGCCAAAGAGCCAGCACTGTTCTGCGTCTGCAGGCATTTCTGTGGATATGTGGACGCTGTTACCTTTCCCACCAAAGTGGTCCCTATTTATCTACTTGCAATTTCTTGCGGTGGCTCAGTGGTTCGCCTTGTCAGCTAGAAGGCCGGTAAGTCAGCAGTTCAAGACCCAGGTACTTTCATGACGGTTTGAGTGCCTGTCATCTGCCCCAGCTCCTGACAGTTCGAAAGCAAGAAATTGCAAGTAGATAAATAGGGACCACTTTCGGTGAGAAAAAGATCTCAGGGACATGAAAGGAGCCTCATTCGGACAATCCCCTGAGCAGAGTTTCTCCAGCAAAAATCCTTTCAACCCAGAATAATTTCTGACACAAAATTGTTATTATTATCTAGACACATTAGCAACTAAAAGTTGTTTTGAAAGGGTCACTGTGTTAGTCCATTTTGAAGCCTATCGGAGAGGAAGCCAAACAAAAAGACACAAAAATAATGTGGCTTTTCAAAGTCTCACTGCTGTGTTTTGATGTTAGTTTCCGTGGGTTGAGTCCACTTTATCAGACAAAATTAGCAAAATTAGTCTCCTTATGGGTACAAGGCTTTCTGCTTTCTCCATTGTGCTGGGATTAATCAATGTTAGCCTTACTACAAATTCCTCCCATAAATAAATAAATAAATGTGTGTGTGTGTGTGTGTGTGTGTGTGTGTGTGTATAAACCACAGAGAAACAAAATTGCAACAAGGATTATATATATATATATATATATATATATATATATATATATATATATATATATATATATATATATATATATATATATATATATATATATATATATATATATATATATATATATATATTCTGGGTATTGTGAATGTTTATTTACTTCTAAAACCTTTAAAAAAATAAGGCTAGGTTTTTTTCCCCTCCAAAACACCCTTTGAATGAAGAAAAAAAACTCCCAACAAATTTAAAAGCAAATTCAAAATTGCTTATCGCAATTTGGCTTATCCAATAGCAGTTACGCCTATATACCGCTCCATAGCACTTTCATGCATGCTCTGGGCAGTACACAAGTTAATTAGCATTTTAATAAATTTAATAAAGCAAAATCTACCCTCCCATCAAAAAGAGGGGTGGGACGCAAAGGAGAGATGGGGGAGGGTCAAAAAAGACAAAGGGGGGTTCCTGGGAGGTGTCTGCAGTGGGGGAGAAGGCAGCTCTCAATAGGGGCCCATTAATTAGAATGGGTGTCGGGGATTAATTAGAAGGGGGGAGGGGGCCCATAAAGTAAATTGTGGGTGGGAGACATTAATTTGAATGGTAGTTGGTGGGCCAGTAAGTAGAAGGGGGGGGCTTGATTAGATTGGGAGTGGGGGCTATTAATTAGATTGGGGATGGGGGCCTTAATTAGAATGCAGATGGGGTACATTAATTAGAATGAGTGGGGCCAACTCTGAGATACTCCAGAAACGCCCTGACTTCCCCTCCCCGTCTGTCCCCTACAAATAAAGCCAAAGAACCCCCCCAAAAAAATGTGGGGAGGGGGGATTAAAGATAACACAGATGCGGGTTTTAAATGTTACTCTGGGGTTTTCTAAAATGTTACTCTGATGGGGATTAAAATTTTAGTCTGATTTTGGGGGTTTCATTGTTACTCTGATGGGATTTTTAAAATGTTGCTCTGATGCGGGGCTAAAATGTTACTCTGGTAGATGTTAAATGTTCTGATGGGGGTTACAATGTTATTCTGATGGGGTGTTAAATGTTACTCTGAGGTTTAAATGTTACTCCGATGGGGTTGTTTTTTTTAAAAAAAAATGTTACTCTGATGAGAGGGTTTAAATGTTATTCTGATTTTGGGGTGTTAAATGTTACTCTGATGGGGTGTTAAATGTTACTCTGATTTGGGGGTTCAAATGTTACTCTGATGGGGGTTTCAGTGTTACACTGATTTGGGGTGTGTTTAAATGTTACTCGGATTTTGGGGTATTAAATGCTACTCTGAATGTGGGGGGAGGGTTTAAAGGTCACTGAGGGGGGAGAAGGAGGGGGTTAAAGGTCACTCTGAAGGGGTGGGGAGAGAAGGGAGGGAACGCCCCTTTCAGACTTACGTGAACGGGCAGCTTCTCCGGGGTGGGCGCCGTGGCGGCGGCGGCGGCTGCTCCCCCCGCCGGGCCCCCCAGTCTCGGGCCTCCGCCTCCGCCGCCCCCTCGGCTGGTGCCCCCGCTTCCTCCGCCCGCCGCCATGTTGGGGCGCCGCCGCCGCTGCCACCGGGGGCTCCTCCACCTCCTCCCGCCAGCCAGCCGCGGCCGCGCGCACGCACGCAGGGGCAGGGCTGGCGCCGCCCTCACGCCAGGCTACGTCCTTACGTCACCGCGCGCGAGGGGAGGGGGGCGAAAAGGAGGGAAGAAGGCGGAACCTTCGACGCGCGGGTGGAGGGAGTCAGCCGGAAGAGGAAAGGCGGAGCGCAGAGGCTGGGGCGGAAGTGGCGACGGGGCGGGGGAAGGGATAGAGTGTCGCAAGGGGCTGTTTCGTGCTCGTGCTCATCTTTGTTTTGAACCCGTCTGTGTCTGCAGAGGCAGGCATGACTAGACCCTGGAACTGTTACCTTTCCTGCCGAAGTGGTACCTGTGTATCTACTTGCAAATCCCTTGCTTCAAACTGCCAGGTTGACAGGAGTGCATGGAACGTCATAGCCATTTCCACTGATATGGTACCTGTTTATCTACTTGCAAATTTCTTGTTTTTAAGCTGCTAGGTTGACAGGAGTGCATGGAATGCCGTTACCGTTCCCACCGATGTGATACCTGTTTACTTGCAAATTTCTTGCTTTCAAATTGCTAGGCAGGCAGGAGTGCATGGAACGCTGTTACCATTCCTACCGAAGTGGTACCAGTTTATTTACTTGCAAATTTCTTGCATTGGAAGTGCTAGGTTGGCAGGAGACAAGACAGACAACAGAAGCTCACTCGGTCATGCAACAACACTCTGGTCACGCTGAACTTTTCAGATGCCTCTTCCTCTTCTTGCACCATTAATTCATCCCTTAGTCTGATGGGCAGTCCCGATAATGCCAATCTCTCATAGAGTAATAATAATAAGTTTGTGTCAGAGATTATTCTGGGTTGAAAGGATTTTTGCAGAAGAAACTCCGCTCAGGGAATGCCCAAATGAGGCTCCTTTCACCTCCCCAAGAGCTGAGACAGAGACAGGCGCTCAATCCGTCATGCAGTGCCCAGGTCTCGAACTGACGAGTTGCCAGCCTTCCAGCTAAGGCGAGCTTCTTAACCACTGAGCCACTACAGCCCCTTCCCATGGAGTGACAGCATGGCTCCCTTTTGTGGGATGACAAAGCCACATCATCCTAATGTGTTGATTGTAATGTTGTTCAGATCTAATGCTCCCTCCCTTCACAAGGAATGAATGATTTCATATCCCCTTCCCAGTGTTGCGAAGACAATGAGACGGTGATACATAAACAACACAGGAAAGCCACCAGGTGAATCACAAGGACCTTTATTTCAAGAACAACCTGGTTCATCACACCACAAGCAAGCCTTACCTTTTATTGGAAGACAGGAAGTTCAGGCGGCTTTGTTAGGGAAAGGCACTTCCGCAGAACGTTTGGAAATACAGATGAAACTTTGAAAATTAGAATATTGTGCAAGTGTTCATTTCACTTAAAAGGTGAAACAAATATATGAGATAGACTCACTACATGCAAAGTGAGAGATGTCATGCCTTAATTAATTATAATTGTGATAATCATGGCATACAGCATACATTAGATTATGTGATGATTATGGGGTACATGAGATTGGGGGGTTGGGGTTTTCATAAGCATCAATATTATAACAAAGTAAGGTTTGAACTATCTCGCTTTGCATGCAATGAGTCTATCTCATATTTGTTTCACCTTTTAAGTTGCATTACTGAACTGAATGACCATTTGCACGATATTCTAATTTTCCAAGTTTCACCTGTACATTTAGGCAAATCCTTCCAACTCAGTCATTCTATAATTCTATATCTGCTTTGATTTGGATTCCTGTATTGAGCAGGGGGGTTGGACTGGATTCTCCTCATGGTATGTAGCGTATCGGGCAGCTCACCTATTCTACGGGCTTGGGAAAAATCTGCAATACATTTCTCAGCAATTCTCACAAGCCATGCGTAGAGTGACTGGATGCCTCTAACCTACACCAGTTGAGAAAATAGACCCTCTGGTTGGTATCACTCCACCTAACATTGGGAGAGAAGTAACAGCAGACGCCGAGAGAACTAAGCAAGAGAAGGACCCTTGACACCTTCTGAACAGATATGAGCCTCAAGTCCACAGGCTCAGATCCAGGAAGAGCTTTATGGCAAGAATAAACACTCGAGGGTACACAAGAGCAACATCAAATTAGAAGATGGAGGAAGGAGCTCACTGGACAAGGAATGACATGCAAGGAGGATATGGCTGAGGAACGCAACCTCCCCTATGTCACTTGGAGGACCCTAAATTGGATGAGGGTCAGAGCTTCTAAATGTAAGACCAACAGGCTCAAGTGGGGGCTGATGGCAGACAGCAACATGCTGTGTGAATCTGGAGAGATACTGAATCTGGCTCATTTGCTGATCTGCTATTTAGTGCTAGAAACAAGCACCGATGAGGACTTGAGTTTGGCCAATGCCAAAGCCAAGAAAGTGGCTTCATTCTGGCAGTCAAGGGTTTGATCAGGACATGGAAGAAGAACCAGAAACAGCCACCAATGAGGTCTTAACTTTGGCTAAAGTCAAGAACATGGCTTCATTTTGGCAGTCCAGGGTTTGATCGGGACATGAAAGAAGACAAGGGTCAAGGGAGGTAAGAAAATCAGGTAAGGCAAAGGTCCACCTGGTGCAGCGGTTTTGCATCTCAAGGGCAAAGAGTCCAGAGACACTGGAGCAAAGGGCCCTGGATTCTTCTGCAACGTTTGCAACGGTGTCCATTGAGCGTTCCTGGTTTGTGAGTGACCAACAAATCTTGAGCACAATGGCTTATTCTTTTTTTTCCCCATCTGGAAAGTTGGATTTCCCAGGGCTCATTCAGCTTTCTTGGCTTTCCGCTTCCGGGTGGCTTCGTTGAGCTCCTCCCTGGTTTTGGCTGGCAACTGAAATGGTGGGGGAGGAGGTGGGTCAGTGTGGTGGTGTTGATGCTCGTGGTCGTGGTGGCTGCCACCATTTGCACAGCCAAAGAGCATGGGGCACACCGCGCCTTCGAACAGGGCGAAGGGTGAGCCGTGGGAGTGCGTCGCCGTCATGAACACCTATTTGGCCAGGAAAGAAAGAGATCTGTTAGTGATCCTTTCTACCGGTAAGTAGTCTTCATCTGCAGCTTATTTCAATAAAGCCATCAGAGTCTATCTCCGTGATGGCCAACCTTGGCACTCCAGATGTTTTTGGACTTCAGTTCCTAAAAGCCCTGATCAGCAGGTGTGTTGACCTAGGCTTCTGGGAAAAAGTCCAAGAATACCTGGAGTGCCAAGGTTGGACATCCATGTTATAGATCCTCAACCTTGGCTCACCAGATCTTGGACTTCAATTCCCAGAAGCCCTGATCAGCAGGTGTGCTTGACTTGGGCTTCTGGGAATTGAAGTCCAAGAACACATGGAGTGCCAAGGTTAGCCATCCCTGGTCTAAAGCAATCTTTGGTTTTTGAAACTCAATTCCCAGAAGCCTCAGTCAATTCCCCACAGCACTAATCTGCCAATGGACTGACTGAGGCTTCTGGGAAGTGAAGTCCAAGAACAAACCTGGAGTGCCAAGTTTGACCATTATTGGTCTAGGTCTTCCCTTGCTCGAAAGCCAGTTGTGTCCAACTCTAGGGGTTCGGTACTCATCTTTGTTTCCAGCCCAAGAGCCATTGCTGTCTGCATATGCAAACGTTTCTGTGGTCATGTGGCAGGCTTGAGAGCATGGAACACTGTTACTTTTCCCACCGAAGTGGTACCTGTTTATATACTTGCAAATTTTTGCTTTTGAACTGCTAGGCCGGCAGAAAGTGGGGCAGACGGAAGGAGCTCATTCCATCGTGCAGCACTCGGGTCTCAGACTGCTGACCTGCTGACCTTCCAGTTGTAAAATTCAGCTCTTAACCACTAAACACTGCAGCCCCCAACAGAGACTGTTATCTGTTTGATCGTCCCACAGCAAATCCTACAGAATCCCTTCTTTATCTGGTACTCCCAGGAATCCAGATAGAAGCCTTCACTCCGTCGTTTCCTACGGAATGCCAGGCATTGCGTAGAGGAGCATCCCCAGAAAGACTCACTTTGCAGGTAATCATGAAGAGAGTGAAGAAGAAGATCAGGGTTGCTTTAGAGATGGGAAGCCATTGGGTCTGCTGGAGGGTGAAGAGCAGGGCCCCATAGAGGCTGGCTTTGGACGGGCTGCAAAGGGAAAATATAAATCAGAGGTTCCCAATCTAAGGCCTGCGGGCTGAATCCAGCCCATGGCGCCATTTCATGTACCCCCACCCCTCCATGGGCATTCAAGAAACAAAACAGCTGCCCCTTTGGAGCTGTTGGGACAAAATGGCCACCCCCATAATGCAGGTAGGGCAAAATGGCCGTCAGGCCCTCAAAGCTGACAGAGAGCGTGACCCAGCCCCCGGCATGAAAAGGTTAGGAACCCCTGATATGAATGAATGAAGTGAGTGAATGAATGAATGAATGAAGTGAGTGAATGAATAAAAAAAGTGAGAGTGAATGAAGTAAGTAAGCGAGTGAGTGAGTGAGTGAGTGAATGAATAAAATAAGTGAGTGAAGTTAGTTAGCGAATGAATAAAGTAAGTGAATGAATGAATGAAGCAAATGAGTGAGTTAATGAATAAAGTAAGTACTGTAAATGAATGAATAAAATAAGTGAGTGAAGTAAGTTAGTGAATGAATAAAGTAAGTAAATGAATGAATAAAGTAAGTGACTGATTAATGAATAGAGTGAGTGAATGAATGAATAAAGTGAATGAATGAAGTGAGTGAATGAATGAAAAGTAAGTGAATGAGTGAGTTAAATGAGTGAGTGAATGAATCAAATAAATGGGTGAGTGAGTGAGTGAGTGAGTGGATGAGTGTGTGAATGAATAGAGTGAGTGAGTGAGTGAGTGAATGAATTAACATTCACCAACCTCCAAAACGATCCAGTAGAGACAATAAGTTTATAATTTTTTTTGAAGTGGTAGCTATGTTAGTCTGTGTTTCAGGCATATCAGAGAGTAAACAAAACAGACAAAAAAAAGACAAAAAAATTGTGGCACTTTAAAGACTAAAGTAGAATGTGGAATTGATTCCCCTGAAAGCTCACATTTAAATACAGGAATTAGTCTTTAAGGTGCCACAAAGATTTTTTTTGGTCTTTTTTGTTTCTTTTACTCTCTGATAATTTCTTAAAAGTTCCTTTTGCATTTGAAAAAAATTGTTGTAGTGAATAGCCGATTTCCAAAGCGGCTTAGCAGTGGAATGTACCACTGTTACAAAGAGAAGCTTTCAGTCGTATCACTAATCACACAAATGAAATTCAGAAGAGAGAGAAAAAAGATCCTTTCTAATTTGTTTCCTCCGTGGTTCTGAAGGTGTTATTTTGATATAACAGGTTATTTCTGAGATGGATTAGCCCCTGGGTCTCTGTTCTAAAATGTTGAAACCAAGACCATTCAAAGCTATAGCTGCTCTACTAGGGCAGTGATGGCGAACCTTGTCACTCCAGGTGTTCTTGGACTTCAATTCCCAGAAGGCCCTGATCAGCAGGAGTGCTGACTTGGGCTTCTGGGAACTGAAGTCTAAGAACACCTGGAGTGACAAGGTTGGCCATCACTTTACTAGGAGGAGAAATCCATCACATTATTTAAAAAGTGTTTCTCCAAATTCTCTGAAGTGTATTTGAGATCCAGGAAGAGTTTTATGGCAATAACAAACACTCTTGAGGGTACACAAGAGCAAAGCCAAATTAGAAGAAGGAGCTTATTGGACAAGGAATGACATTAAAGGAGGAGGATATGGCTGAGGAACTCAATCTCCCCTACATCACTTGGAGGACCTTGAATAGGCTGAGGGTTGGAGTTCCTAAATCACTGATGGTGAACCTTGGCCCTCCATCTGTTCTTGAGCTTCATTTCCCAAAAGCCCTGATCAGCAGGATTGCTGACTTGGGCTTCTGGGAATTGAAGTCCAAGAACACCTGGAGTGCCAGGTTTGGCCATCACGGCCCTAAATGCAAGACCAACTGTTTCAAGTGGGTCTGATGGTGGACAACAACAACATGCTGTGTTAATGTGGAGATATGCAGAATCTGGCTCATTTACTGGTCTGCCAATGATTGCCAGACACATGGACCGATGAGGACTTGAGTTTGGCCAATGCCAAAGGCAAGAAAGTGGCCTCGTTTTGGGAGTCCTGGGATCTCCATCAAGCAAGAACAGTTTCGAGCAACCTGTGTAATGTAAGAAGTAGATCTGTCCGGCCTACTCACAACGTCATGTGGAGAAGCTCATTTGTTTCTGGCTTCCAGATGCCTCTCAGGAGCTGCTCAAAGTTGGACATTAAAGCAACTCCGGAACCTAGGAAAGAAAAGAAAAAAGGGTCTCTTTCTTACACATCAACACGCACAGACAGATCATCAACAGAAAAGCACCATATCTATAAAAGTAAAGGTAAAGGTTTCCCTTGCTCGAAAGCCAGTCGTATCCGACTCTAGGGTGCAGTGCTCATCTCTGTTTCTAAGCCGAAGAGCCAGCGCTGTCTGCTTCTGCAGACATTTCCGTGGTCATGTGGCAGGCATGACTAGACATGGAACGCTGTTACTTTCCCACCAAAGTGGTCCCTATTTATTTACTTGCAATTTCTTGCTTTCGAACTGCTAGGTTGGCAGGAGCTGGACAAAGACAGGAGCTCATTCCGTCCTGCAGAAAACAATCTATAAAACAATTGAATAATTTCTGCCAAGGTTTGTCTTTTTAAGTACTGTATATAGTTTTAGTATGGTATTTTCAGTTGTGATTATTGTATGTTTTAATCAGGGCTTTGTTTATTCATTCATTCAGTTTGTATAGCTGCCCCAATCGGCATGCGACTCTGGGCGGCGTACGTAAAATCCCCAACGTTTAAACTATAGAAACCCTTAAAATTCTGAAAAACTACCTCCCACCCTCACCAATTAAAAATCTAGTTAAAAACTTTTAAAAGCATGTGTTCCCAACCTAAGGCCCGTGGGCCGTGTCCGGCTACCAGCACTATTTCATGTGGCTCCCAACCTCTCCAAGGGCATTTGAGAAACAATTGGCAACCCCTTTGAAGCTGTTGGGACAAAATGGTCACCTTCATCATGCAGACAGGGTAAAATGGCCATCCAGCCCTCGAAGGTGACTGAGACAGCATGACCCGGCCCCTGGCTTGAAAAGGTTGGGAACCCCTGGTTAATTGGGTGGTATAAAAATAAAGAAGTAAATTTAATTGTTGAGAGCTGCGTTGGCTCAGTGGTTAAGAAGCTCGTCTTGTTAGCTGGAAAGTTGGCAAGTCGGCAGTTTGAGACGTGGGTACTACAGGATGGTTTGAGCACTTGTCTCTGTCCCTGCTCCTGCCAACCTTGCAGTTCAAAAACAAGACGTTGCAAGTAGATAAATAGGGACCACTTCAGAGGGGAAAAAATCCTGGGGACATGAAAGGAGCCTCATTCGGGTGTTCCCTGAGCAGAGTTTCTCCAGCAAAAATAATATTTTCAATCCAGAATAATGTTTGGCACAAAATTATTATTGTTGTGAGCAGCCCTGGCTTCTATGGGGAGAAAGAGAGGACATGTACGTAGGTGTGAATGAAAGAAGGATGGATTGTCTCAAAGTTAAAAATAATAAATAATGTAAAGCAACATCTTCTCTAAAATACTGGGGTTAGCATGAGTTATCAATTAGCTTAAGGTGGGTATTTCAAAATAGTTTGTCCAGGTGGTCCTGCTCTGTTCATAGAGTAAACCCTACTGCCAGCGACTCAAGGCCAAATGTCAGGCAGCAGTTAACTAATCTGACCACCCTGAGGACTTTGGGTGACGAAGTCCACAGGGTAGGGTGATGGTCCACAAGTGGATTAAATCCCACTTGAGTCCCTTTTGATGGTGGGCAGTGGCTTCAACCGTCCTGGCCTGAGGAGGAGGAGGACTTTGTGTGCCCAAAGTGCTCAGAACCAGAAAGTGACTCATGGAACTGGATCAATGGTATTATGGATATCATTCTGTGTTGCGGAAGGCCAATGGAAGATATACTGCATTATTATATTGTTCCCAGGACAGTCTTTATGGCTGAGTCGGGTTCTCCAGATTGGGCGGCATATAAATTTAAATTAAAAAAAAAAAGATGGATAGCCAATACAGTGGACCCTCACTAACAAGCGGCTCACTTAACACAAAATTTGCATAACAAAAGGAAATCCATAGAAAATAGTGGCTTAGTTACCGGTAACATTTCCCCCTCAGAACAGATTAATTGGTTTTCAATACATTCCTATTGGAAACCGTGTTTCAGTTAACAGATGTTGGTTTCCAATGCATTTCTATGGGAAATTGCTTTCAATGCATTCCTATGGGGAAATTTGCTTTACAGATTTTTCGTAGTACAAAATGTCCCGGAGAACGCATTGAATTTGTCAAGTGAGGGTCCACTATATTCGGAATTGGATACGGGACAAGAAGAAGGAAGAGGAGGAGATGGAGATGGAAGACGAGAGGAGGTGGAGATGGAGGAGATGGAGATGGAGGAGGAGGAGAGTGGATAGAAGAAGAGTGGATAGAAGGAGGAGAAGAGGAAGAAGAAGAACAATGGAAAGAAGGAGAAGCGTGGACAGAAGGAGAAAAAGAAGAGTGGATAGGAGGAGAAGGAGGAAGAAGAAGGAGAAAGGAGGAGGAAGAGTGGATAGAAGAAGAAGAACTAGTAGTAGAAGAAGGAGAAGAAGAGTGGAGAGAAGGAGAAGAAAAAAAAGAAGAGTAGAGAATAGGAGAGTGGATAGAAGAAGGAAAAGGAGAAAGGAGGAGGAGAAGAAGAGGAAGAAGAAGAGTGGAAAGAAGAAGAGTGAATAGAAGGAGGAGAGGAAGAAGAAGCAGAGAGGAGGAGAGTGGATAGAAGAAGGAGGAGGAGGAGAAGAGGAAGAAGAGTGGATATAATAATAATAATAATAATAATAATAATAATAATAATAATAATAATAATAATAATAATAATAATAATAATTATTATTATTATTATTATTATTATTATTATTATTATTATTATTATTATTATTATTATTATTATTATTATTATTATTATTATTATTATTATTATTATTATTATTATTATTATTTAGTCATAGGTTCTCATCTTCCGGAGTGCACAACAATTGATCCACCTTCCACGTCCCCATCTTCCCTCCAGAAGTCCAACCCCAGATGAGATCCCATTGCCAAGTCTCAAGACCTACCTTTGACAAAACCGGTGAGGACCATGACGAACCATCCATGGTGGTAGAGGTGGTGGGCATGATGGACCCCGGCAGCAATCTTGCGGACTCGGACCACCTCCTTCATAGCCACAAACACAAGCTTGACTGGCAGAAAGCTGACACACTTGTAGAAGAGGTTCAAGGGGCAATAGAAAATCAAGTACCTGGAACATTGAAGAGCGAAACTTGGTTAGATAGATTTTAGAGAGTTTTCATAAATGCCATGGCTCAGTAGTTAAGGAGCTCGCCTTGTAAGCTGGAAGGCTGGCAAGTTGGGCAGTTTGAGACCGAGGTACTGCAGGATGGTCTCTGTCCCAGCTCCTACCAACATAGCAGATTGAAAGCAAGAAATTGCAAGTAGATAAATAGGGATCAGTTCAGTGGGGAAAGATCTTGGGGACATGAAAGGAGCCTCATTCGGGCGTCCCCTAAGCAGAGTTTCTCCAGCAAAAATCCTTTCAACCCAGAATAATTTCTGACACAAAATTATTATTATGAATGAAGCCATCTGGCTTATTTACTGGGCTTGCTGATGACTGCCAGACACCTGCACAGGTGAGGACTTGAGTTTGGCTAACAACAAAACCAACAAAGTGGCTTCATTTTGGCAGTCCAGGGTTTGATCAGGACATGACAGAAGAACCAGAAGAATGCACCGATGAGGACTCAAGTTTGACCGGAAGGGACAGCTTTTTGTCAATGAGAGAGCTCTCTAAACCTCTCCCTATTTGGCTCTATGCTCCTCCGCGCAAAAGATATCCAAAACCCATCAACAACCACTTGGAGTAATAAGTCTAATGCCTAATCCTTGTAACTGGACACATTGCATCACTATCTGGTCACTATCTCTCTGAGAACGTAAGCAAGAGGTCACCATGCCCTTCCCTTTTCCTTGTCTGGGACTTGCTACTAATTGTACATCCCAGGTGTTTTATCTTAAAACTGGACAATTATCGTCCACTCTGCTTTACCAAGCCTGAGGACGCAGCTGCTTCCCAGACATCATAGCCAATAATCTTGTGTTGCCTTGCCAAACACTCCTATCTGTCTAAAAACACTTCTGTCCATTTGGAAGTATCTTTTGTCCAGTCAATATGGATGAACAAACACTTCCCTCCACGGGAAGGTATCTTTCTCCAGTCAATATGTACTTGCCAGGAATAAACCGATTAGCAAGCAGCTTTCAACACACACACAGACACTGTTACGATTCTTAACCATTTCTAGAGTAAGAGAGGGAAAATGGGAAACATCACTAACTCCTTGCAATTACAACCATTATTCCAGAAAGCACATCATTTCCTGAACAATACACCCACTCCCCAGTCAAGAAGGAACCCAAGAGTCCCTGTGACAAAATCTCACAGAACCTTGTGTGACTACTGAAAAAGACGGGTTTGAACATCTGCACCTGTTGGGAAGGGTAGCATTTGCTTCCATCATCCAGCGGTAATGCAAAGTGTCTGGCAGCTAGAGATACTAATGGTTTAGCAGATTTGGTGCTTATCTCCATTTACAGCTATCTGTGTCTGTAGATGTTTCTGTGGTCATGTGGCAGGCAGGACTAGAAGCTGGAATGCTGTTACCTTTCCTGCCAATCGGTACCTATTTATTTACTTGCAAATTTCTTGCAATTATGAACTGCTAGGTTGGCAGGAGCTGGGCATACAGACATACAAAAAAGGAACAGGGCTGTGCCACAAACATCCAAATGTTGCTATAAATGGACTCACCAGACAGCTGTGGCCAGCAGCACGCTGTAGTTGTTGCTGAAGTGGCTGATGGGGGCTTCTCCAAGCAGCAAGTCAGCCAAGATGTAGCTACCAAAGCAGTAGAGCATGGCACAGACCCAGGAGGCAAACGGGCTCTTGTGGGATAACTCTACAGCACCTGTGGAGGAGAAGCTGTGTTAGACACAAAGATCCCCATCTAATCTCCAGTACCTGGATACCAAAGCTAAAGTTAGTACAAGGAACAACAACATCAGGAAACTCACAAACTATAAGTGGGAAACTCATTCATCCACGCTGCATACTCTTTTAAGCAGCACGGCCTGGATACCAAAGCCAAAGTCAGTTCAAAGAACAATATCATCAGAAAACACACAAACTATAAGCGGGGAACCCAAGCCCCCACTTGAGCTTGCTTGTCTAGCATTTGGGGACTCCGTCTCTCAGCGTCCTCCAAGTGACGCTGGGGAGGTTGAGTCCCTCAGCCAGATCCTTGTCCGGTGAACTTCTTCCTTCATCTTCTACTTTTTGTTTTGCTCTTGGGTGCCCTCAAATGTGTTTGTTCTTGCCATAAAGCTCTTCCTGGATCTGAGTCAAAGGACAAACTAACGGGAGGGGAGTCCCTAAGTGCAAGAGCAACAGGCTGAAGTGGGGGCTGGTGGTGGACAATAACACACTGTGTAAATTTGAAGATATACAGAATCTGGCTCATTTGCTGGTCTGCCGATGACTGCTAGAAACAGGCACTGATGAGGACTTGAGTTTGGCCAATGCTAAAGCCAAGAAAGTGGCTTCATTTTGGCAGTCCAGAGTTTGGTAAGGACACAAAAGAAGAACAAGAAACATGCACCGATGAGGTCTTGAGTTTGGCCAAAGCCAAGAAAGTAGCTTCATTTTGTCAGTCCAGGGTTTAATTAGGACAGGAAAGAAGAAGAACCAGAAACATGCACTCACTGATCAGGACTTGAGTTTGGCCAAAGCCAAGAAAGTGGCTTTGTTTTGGCCGTCCAGGGTTTGTTCGGGACATGAAAGAAGAAGAACCAGAAACATCCATTGATAAGGACTTGAGTTTGACCAATGCTAAAGCCAAGAAGGTGGCTTCATTTTGGACAGTCCAGGGTTTGATCAGGACATGAAAGAAGAAGAACCAGAAACATGCACTGATCATGACTTGAGTTTGGCCAACGCCAAAGCGAAGAAAGTGGCTTCATTTTGGCAGTACAGGGTTTGCTTGGGACACAAAACAAGAACCAGAAACAGACAGTGATGAGGTCTTGAGTTTGGCCAAAGTTTGGCCAAAGCCAAGAAAATGGCTTCGTTTTGGCAGCCCAAGCTTTGATCAGGACGTGAAAGAAGAAGTTCATTCTTTGGCATCACTCATGTGTTCTGACCTACGAAACACTTTGCTCAGACTCAGAAAGAGATGGAAATAGACAGGAGTGTCTTTGTTTAGGCATGCTGGACTTAGCAGGTTCATGTCCCTGAACCAATCAACACTTAATACTCTGGAACAGCTGCTCCTCCCCCCACAGGGCTCTGAAAGGAATGTAATGCCCCCCCCCTCACTGAAACCAGTATCTCTGCCTTCGTCTAAAAATACACCCAATGACGTAGGGGTCTGTTCTCCTCAAACCACCCTAAGGAGACCAGCCTAGATTGATAGAGTCTTTAAGGAACCACAGATCTCTTCACCTGAAAAAGATTAGATGGGACTGCCCAGGTCTCATTTATTGCTAGTCTGGCCAGGCGACCCTGTGATGGTCATAGAGTAGACCAGTGATGGCGAACCTTGGCATTCCAAGTGTTCTTGGATGTCAATTCCCAGAAGCTCCCAAGTCAGCACACCTGCTGATCAGGGCTTCTGGGAATTGAAGTTCAAGAACATCTGGAGTGCCAAGGTTGGCCATCATCACTGGAGTAGACCCTACTGCCAGCGACTCAACGTGATCATCAGGCAGAGGTAAAATAACCTGACAGACCTAAGGATGAACAGCTTTGGGTGACGAAGTCCACAGGGAAGGAAGGGTGATGGTCCCCAGGTGGATTAAATCCCACTTGAATCCCTCTTGATGGAGGGCAGCAGCTTCATCCATTCTGCCCTGGGGATGATGATGAGAACTTTGTATGTCCAAAGGGCTCTGGACCAGAAAGGGGCTCACAGAACTGGATCAGTGGTACTATGGGTGTCACAATGCGGAAGGCAAAATGGAAGACCCATTGCACGATATGGTTCCTAGGACTATCTTCATGGCTGATCACCATTGATGGATAGCCAGTATTCGGAATCGGATACGGCACAAGAAGAATAAAATATTGCAATTCCATTTTCTGAGGCTGACTAGCAGGGATAGGTTTAAGTTGAGCTAAAGGCATCTTTTAGCAGTGGCTTAGTGGTTAAGATACTGAACTTGACGAATGGAGGTTTGGCAGGTCAGCAGTTCTATTCAATTATATGGTTCCCAGGAAAATCTTCATGGCCAATCGCCAATATTCAGAATTGGATAAGGCAGGGGTGCCCAAACTTTTGGGGTCGGTCATGTGGTTCCTCGCACCGGAAGCAGAAGTAAAATGTGCAAAACGCTGCTGTAAATGCACCTACGGCTGTCATAAATGCAGTGCAGGTGGTGTGGGCCAGATCCGGCCCACAGGCTGTAGTTTGGGCACCTTTAGGATAAGGCAACAGTAGGCTAAGAAGAAGAAAAAGGAGACGGATGAGAAGGAGAAGAGGAAGAAGGAGAAGGATAAGAAGAAAGGAGAGGAAGGAGGAAAAGAAGGAGAAGAAGAAAGAGGAGGAGGTGAAACGGAAAAGAAGAAAGGAGAAGAAGAAAGGAGGAGGAGAAAAAGGAGGGGGAGAAGAGAAAGAAGGAAGGAGAGGAGGAGGAGAAAAAGCAGGCAGCGGGCAGGTGCGTCTCACCTTTCTCGCATTTGAGGTAGAGGATGGAGACCACGAAGTAGCCCAGGTCGAAGACGGGGAAGACGGGCAGGTGGGCGAAGGCGGATGCCAGCTCGCCCACGTCCAGAGCCGCCAGCAGGTCCATCGCAAGAAGCACCCGAGGTCCTTCCTGGGCTGTGAGGGGGCTGGAAGGGGAGAAAAAGACACACACGCCCCCCAAGCGCTGCCCTCCCGGGGGCTCAGCCGGGCTTGGATCGTACAGCTGCTCTTCCCCGGCGGCGGGCGAGGTCCGGGTCGGGTCGGGACATCAGCGGTGGGGACTAGGAGGGACATCTATGGGGGGGGGGGCATCGCTCCTCCTCTCCCCGCCCCCTACCCAGACTCTGACCCACCCACAAGCGTCCTTCTGAATCCGGAACGACAGCTCAGTTGGTACTTTCTTCCTCTTCTGCCAAGTCAAATCGATGGGTCAGCCTTTCTTTATTGACCAGGTCAACCCCTGTACTGCCCAAAGGAAGCCGCTTTCTTAGCTTTGGAGTTGGCCAACATTAAATCTTCCTCGGGATATGGGGTAACTGGCAGACCAAAGATACTTTCGTCTCCTTCTATGACTTCTTGCTTCATGTCCTGGTCAAATTATGGACTCCCAAAGTGAAGCCACTCTCTTGGCTTTGGCCAAACTCAAGTACTGTTAGCTGAAATTCAGGGGTGTGTTTCTGGTTCTTCTTCTTTCGTGTCCAGATCAAACCCTGGACTGCCCAAATGAAGCCTCTTTATTGGTTTCAATGGACTAACAAAGATTCTCCTCCTCTACTTTTTCCTCTTTCTTACTTTCTTGCCTTGGGCGTTGGCCAAACTCAAGTCGCCATCGGTGCAGGTTTCTGATTCTTCTTTCATGCTCAGATCAAACCCTGGACTGCCCAAATGAAGCCTTTTTATTGGTTTCAATGGACTAACAAAGATTCTCCTCCTCTACTTTTTCCTCTTTCTTTTCTTCTTCCTCTTCTACTACTTTTTATTTTTTTCTTGTCTAGATCAAACCCTGGCCTGCCAAATTGAAGCCACTTTCTTGGCCTTGGCCAAACTCAAGTCCTCATCGGTGCAGGTTTCTGGCAGTCATTGGCAGACCAGCAAATGAGCCAATGGATTATGTCTCTACATTCACGCAATGTATTGTTGTCTGCCATCAGCCCCAACTTCAGCCCATTGGGCTTGCATTTTGGGACTCCAACCCACAACCTGTTCAGGGTCCTCCAAGTGACATAGGGGAGGTTGAGTTCCTCAGCTATAGCCAAAAAGCCAGCATTGCAGATGTTTCCATGGTCATGTGGCAGGCATGACTAGATGCTGGAATGCTGTAACCTTTCCTGTCAAAGTGGCACCTGTTTATCCACTTGCAAATTTATTGCTTTCGAACTGCTAAATTGGCAGGAGCTGGGACAGATGACGGGGGCTCACTCCATTCTGGTCTCGAATTGCTGACCTTCTGGTCTTCAAGTTCAGAGTTTAATTTTAAAAAGTGTGCAGGGGCTCCTCTTCTCCTGCCCATCAGCTTTTATCAAGCCCGGGTGCCCCTCCTACCGTCCCATTCCCCAGCCCCAGTTCACTCCAACACTTCCCAGTCTGGCCAGTGGCTTCACACTAAGTGACCCTGGGAAAGTCTTTTCCTTAACTCAACCCTGTGGATTCCTTTAAGGAGGTCACACCGTCTTCCATCCAGCCTTCCTCTTCTGCTGCTGCCTCTTACTCTATATCTATGTCTGTATTTTATTTATGATATTTCTATCCTCCCCATCTGGGATATTTTCTCACTCTGGCTGGCTTACAATACATTTTTTAAAAAATCATTACAATTAAAAATTAAACAAATTGAACAAATTATAAAGAAGAAAAAAGATAACTCCAGTTAAACAACAACAATTTATTTATTTATTGTACTTATATTAAATGTTAAACATAACAACAACAACCCACTGCTATTGCTTTTTCCGTGTTCTAATTTTCCAATACAGTATGATTTCCATGGAAGCCAAAGTTGCTACTGAGCATGCGCGGTTGAGGCCATGGGAGGTGGGCGGGGCCTATGTTTGGGGCGGGGCCCGCCGCTAGAACTCTGGTACTGTATCTGGTTGCCTCATGGAGGTATAAAAAAACAGGAGATGGCACTACAGGCTTCATGCTGTAAATTTTTTGAAGCCAGTGGGCGTGGCCTGCTGCCATATTAGGTGGACCAAAACATTAGCAGACTAGCGTTTACGATTGCTTCTTGTGTTGGAGGGGGGTGGATTGATCCCCTCTCCTGGGTCACCTGGACTGGGAATGGTTGGGGGGGACAAAAGGGGTCTGTCCCCCCAACTCTTCCAGAGCCAGGGGACCCAGCAGAGACGGGATCCCCCGCAGGACACCCTGTTATTAAAGAGAAGAAACCAAGCCATTTCTTTATAAAAACGGAGTGTTGGGGGGAGGGGTGAATCGATCCCCTCTCCCTGGTCCCCTGGGTCCAGAAGGGTTGGGGGGGGGGAGACAAAAGGAGTCTGTTCCCCCAACCCTTCCAGAGCCAGGGGACCTGGCAGAGAGGGGATCCCTCCCCACCCCCCACCCCCGCAGGACATTATTAAAGAGAAGAAACCAAGCAGTTTCTTCTATTTAAAAATGGAGTGTTTGGGAGGGGGTGGAATCGACCACCTCTCCTGGGTCTCCTGGGTCCAGAAGGGTTGGGGGGACAGTCCCCTTTTGTCCCCCCAACCCTTCCAAACCTAGGGGGCCAGGGAGAGGTGAATGAATCCACCCACCAACTCTCCGTTGTTAAAGAGAAGAAAACGCTTGCTTGCTTGCTTTCTTCTCTTTAATATGGGGAGTTTCCCCCTTTCCGCTGGGTCCCCTGGGTCCAGAAGGGTTGGGGGGGACAGATCCCTTTTGTCCCCCCAAACCTCCCAACCCCAGGGGAGCCAGCGGAGAGGGGGATCGCAACCCCCACCCACTGATATTAAAGGGGAAACCTTGATCTACTTTCATGACTCCACACAATGAAAGCACCATAAGGCAATGTTTTGGGCTAACTAACATGGCGGACTGTCAGATTAGTCGGCTTCAAGCTTGTGACGTCATGTCATCTCCTGTTTTTTATACCTCCATGGTCCAAACTCGAATGCTTCTTCCGGAAGCGGGGGTGCTCTGCCCACTCAAGTCTCTATGGCTAAAAAAACCCGGACGGACTAGCTTCGCCTCTGTTAAAAAACGGAGAGTGGATGAAGAGGGGAGAGAAGAGATAGGGACGTTCTAGCTGTTCCGTCTCGCTCTCCTCGCAACACTTCCGGAGAGTTTGGCGCGGTGCGGTCGCCGGGGGAACGGCTGGACGCTTCCGGCGTGGAGCGGAAGTCGTGGCGCGGTCGCCAAGACGCTTCCCGGCGCGGAGCGGAAGTGCTAGCGCGGTCGCCCGGGCGGAGGCTATTCCGCTTCCGGTAATGGCGTCGTCGGACCCCAACACCCCCCAGTCGTGTGGCAAACGTCCCTTCCCCTCCCCGCCCGAGGGCGAGGGCGACTCCCCGGGCCTGGAAGAAGAAGGCCGAAGCTGGGAAGGAGGAAGAGAAGGCGCCCCCTGGAGGCCCCACGAATGGGACGAGTCCGGTGTACCCCAGAGCCCCCCTAGCATGGAAGACAGTGGCTCCTATGGGGTCTCGCAGCTGGGGGGCAGAAGAAGGCCATGGCTGCCTCCCGAGGAAGAAGAGGAGGAGGAGGACAGTTGGAGGCCCCCTAATGGGGACCTCCAGGGGCCTCCCTGGGAATATTGGTCTCCCGAGCAGGGGTGCAGGATAAACTCCTGTGAGCCCCCCATAAAGAAGTCCAGAAGCCCCCCAGTGGGCGAATGGTGGAGGGACTCCCTGAGCCCTTCCGGGGGAAAGAGTTGGATCAACATTGATCCCCAGATCCAGCCCAGCGACTCCTCCAGTTGCTTGCCCACTATCTCAGGAAGCCATCCCGCCGGGGACAATGACAGCCCGCGGGACCCCAGTGACAGGTTGGGCAGCCCCCAACGGGAGTCCAGGCAGAGGTCGCAGGACTCATCGAGGCCTGGAAAGCACACACGTGGGACGTGGTTTCCTTGTGCGGAGGTGGTAGATTACTGGAAGGGATGCCAGTCTATTCTGAAGAAGAACATCCGGGACAGTTTCCTCTCCACCTGTCCTGAGCCCTGCATTCCCGATGGCACCGCCAAGCCCCCGGTCACGAACCAAGCTGTCTCAAAATTGCTGACGAAAACCCATACCGAAATTGGTTACAACCCCACCCACTACACGTTTACCACACAGAAGGGAATCCTGGATATGCTGGCCCCAGCCATGGCGATCTACGAGATGGCCGCCACAGCCATAGAAAAGAAGGAGGAGGTTGATCCCCTAGCTGTACGCCAGTTGACTCGCCATCTCCTCAGTTACACGGGGAGCACCAACCAGAGGTTGAAACTGCAGCGTTGTTCGGCAGTCCTGGAAGCAATCAACCCCCAGCTGGCCACCTTCACAACCAGAATGACCAGCCAGAGCTCGGACGTTCTGCTTTTTCCGGAAGACAAAGTGAGCATTTTGAAGGCGGTCATTCACAGTTTCCCAATGTTGCCGGAGGAACCACCGGAGATGGATTTTGATAATTGTCAGGAAGAGGCAAGTCCTCTGTCGATCGCTTCCCCTCTGGAGTTTTCTCCTCCATACCAAGATTGGGCTGTACCGATGTATGAGCATTGCCGAGGTGAGTCTAGCAGGGCTAAAGATGTCTTTGCATAAGTCCTTGGGGAGGCTATTGTGTTATGAGCTGTCTTTGTTGTGAAGTATTTTTACTCTTGGAAGAATACTTCCCACCCCCCATTTATGTTTTTTTTTTAAGGAGGGAGTAACTCTGGCTGACTTGGACTTCTGGGAATTGAAGTCCAAGAACACCTAGAGAGCCAAGTTGGAGGAACCCTAGATAATACATCCTCAAACCTGGCTCTCCAGGTGTTCTTGGACTTCAACATCCAGAAGCCCTGATCAGCAGGAGTGCTGACTTGGCCACCAATGTGTGAAAGCTTATTAAATATAGTTAGCAAAGGAGACAATAACAATTTCAGTTTCATAGGATTCTTCTTGTTCTGCTGAATATTGGTGTTCCTCATGGCGATCAACCATAAAGACTGCCCCACAAATATAATGCCATGGCCTTTAATCTACCTTCCATATCTCAGCATGACACCCATAGTACCGATGATCCAGTTCCATGAGTCTCTTTCTGGTCCTGAGCTGTTTTGACCCAAAGTCCTCATCATAAGAACATAAGAACAGCCTTGCTGGAACAGGCCACAGCCCATCCAGTCCAGCATTCTGTCTCACACAGTGGCTCATCATTTGCTTCAGGGTATTCTCAAGCAGATGCCTTCACCTGCTTAGGATTCCCTGGAAATGGCATTGAGAGATATCCTGCCTATCTCTCCAATCATCATCATCTCCAGGCCAGGGTGGATGAAGCTGCTGCCCTCTATCAAGAGGGACTCAAGTGGGTTTTAGTCCACTTAGGGACCATCACCCAAGGTTGTTCGTCTTCAGGGTTGTCACATTAGTTAACTCAACACCTGATAATCAGTGACTGGCAGTAGGGTCTACCCTATTTACCGTAGCAGGATAGATAGATAAATCTTTATTGCCATTGTCCTGCACAGAACAACGAGATTGGGGATAACCTGGCCAGACAGTATTCATAGAAACAAGGCAGTGTTTCCGAACCTTTAGTTCTTGGACTTCAATTCCCAGAATCCTTCAGTCAGTCATTTGGCTGCTCCATGCTTTGGGGAATTGGCTTAGGCTTCTGGGAACTTGTCCAAGAACCAAAGGTTGGAAAACACTGCCTTAATCCTTGGAAACTAATTTTTTTATTGCTAACTGTATTTATTTGCCCTAAGGCAACTCAGGGTGGCCTGAACTCAGGGGCGGCCAACCTTGTGTCTCCAGATGTTCTTGGACTTCAATTCATGAATCTAGAAGCCCAAGTCACCCTGCCTTAACTGGACTTAGTTTATGTGGTAAGCAGAAGGTGGGCTTCTGTCCAGGAATACTAGGTGAAAATTTGTGACCATTCTCTTTGGAATGGCAAGGAATTAAGAATCATAGAGGAATGTATGTTTACATCTGGCCAGGCTGTCCTGCTATGGTAATAGAGTAGACCAAGGATTCTCCATCTGCAGCCCATGGACTGGATAGAGCCCGTAGCACCATTTCATGTGGCCCCCCACTGCCTCCACCGCACCAGGAAGTGCCATTGGGTGGAGGGAGGGCAAAATGGCCGTCCAGCCCCTGAAGCTGTCTGAGGGAGCATGACCAGACCACCCCACCACCCTCGGCTTAAAAAGGTTGAAAACTCCTTGAGTAGACCCAACTGCCAATGACTCAATGCCAAGTGTCAGGCGGCAGTCAACTAACTTGGCAACCCTGACCTGGACTCACGGCCTTGGGTGCTGAGGTCCACAGGGAAGGGTTGATGGTCCCCAAATGGATGAAATCCCACTGGAATCCATGTTGATGAAGGGCAGCAGTGTCTTCGATCCTGTCCTGGGGATGATGATGATTACTTTGTGTGCCAAAAGACTTCAGGAGCAGAAAATGATTTGCAGAACTGGATCAGTGGTACAATGGGGGTCAAATGAAAGGCCACTGCATTAGATGGTTCCCAGGAAAATCTTCATGGCTAACCGCCACGAGGACCACCAATATACAGATACAGCAGAAGAAGTAGAAGAGGAATGTATAGATCAAATGAGCTATCTTGAGAAATAGACCAAAAAGACACATATGATGGGATGACTCGTAAAAAATAATAATAATAGAAAAGTCACATTCTCTAGCCAACCAAATATTCAAGTAACCGAGAATGGCTCCATTCTGAATATAGAAGGAATCAGAATGGGTGTTGTAGAATGTGAATTGCCCAATGAAATCTAGTGGCGGTACTCTACGATGTTTCATATGTTCCTGGTTCACAAGCGCAACATGTTAAGTATCCAAGCCTTAGATTGGGAGTTCTCAACCTTTTTAAGCCGGGGGACAGGTCACGCTCCCTCAGACAGCTTCAGGGGCCGAATGGCCATTTTGCCCTTCCTCCACCACATGGCACTTCCTGGTGTGGTGGAGGCAGTGCGGCGGACATGAAATGGTGCTGTGGGGCCATATCTGGCCTGTGGGCAGCAGGTTGAGAACCCCTGCCTTAGATATTAACTGTTCTTCCAAACCTATGGAGAATGCCTAGCAGAATATAATAATAATGCATCACAGAAAAATAACTATTGTCTAATCCATGTGTCCTATACTAAATCAAGTGCACTGAAACCAAATCTGAAGTCCGATTATGCCCAGGACATCAGGATCTTGTTAGTTAACCCAATTATTGACCATTTGAACAGCCATAGCAAGCCTATAACTTAAAATCTGTATGTGATAGGCAAATTCTGCATTTAGATTTAGAAACGGCACACTCGATATCATGTAAATCAGTAGTTCTCAACCTTTTTAAGCCGGGGGCTGTGTTGTGCTCCCTCAGACAGCTTCGGGGGAGGGGGGGGCAGACGGCCATTTTGCCTTTCCTCCACCACATGGCACTTCCGGATGTGGTGGAGGCAGTGGGGGGCCACATGAAATGGCGCCATGGTCTGCATCTGGCGCATGGGCTGCAGGTTGAGAATGCCCAATGTAAATCATATGTGTTATTCCCAGTAGCAAAATTGTAGTTGTACAGTGTTATTGGAAGGTTTTTTAAAAAAATAATAAAAAATCTACTGTTCTCTCCAAACTAACTCATTTCAGATCAGCAACTTCAGATGCAAGATGAGACTTGCCTGGACCTCTGGCATCGGCGCTTTGGACACGCAGATCCATCTGCAATTCTCCGGCTACAGATTGGCCACCTTGCGACAGGTATCAAGATAAACGCCACTAAAGCAGAACGCATAGCCAAGTGCATGACCTGCCTTGTAGTAAGGGGTGACCAACCCTCGTCTTCACTAAATGTTGTGAGGAGCAGCACTGAATTGAGGGATTTGATACACTGCGAGCTGTCTGAACCCTTTAACGTGCCCTCGCTAACGCTCCGTAGGTACGTTTTGATCTTTGTGGATGACTTTTCGAGGTTCTGCGTGACCTACCTGCTGCAGGATATGGACGAGATGCATGGATGCTTCGAGAAATATCTCACCATGCTGAGCAAGAAGAATAAGTTGAACCCCAAGGTGTTTCAGATGAACAGTGCGGCCAATGCCATCTCGCCCCAAACACTAGCTTTCCTGGAACGACGAGGCATTGCACACAAGAGAGGTGTTAAACCTATTCCCGGGCAGAGCAGAACTGCTGAACGGGAGATGGGCTGTCTTTTGGAAATGACCCGGTGCATGCTGGCAGACGCGATGCTGCCCGACCATTTTTGGAGCCACGCCATCATGACCGCCACCTACCTCTGGAACCGGTTGCCCATTGCCCGCAAGAAAAGTACCCCGTTCCGGGTATGGCATGGCAAAGTGCCAAGCGTGAAGCACCTTCGGGTCTTTGGAAGCCTGGTGTGCGATGGACTGGAGCCGCACAACGGCGCCCAGCATATTTTCGTCGGCTACGCCGCTTGTAAGATCGGTTATCGGTTCATGAATCTAGAAACCGGCGTGGTCCTCATGAATCGTACCCTGGATTTCGATGAACGAAAGATGGTCATGAAGAGAGGGTACATTCTAGATACCATTGAAAGGGAAGGCTACGACATGCCACCAGAGCCACACAGAACACTGGCCAGTTTCGAGACACGAAACGAGGCCTATACACCAGGAGACAGAGATGGATACATTGAGGCCGATGAACTTGGAGAAGCATCCATGCCACGCCGGGGTCCGGCGTGGGCCATCGGACATTCGTCACGATTCGCAAGGTCGTTTCCAGAAGACAACATGTGCATTTTGAAGGCGGCCATTTGCAGCTTCCCAATGTTTCCAGAGGAACCACCAGAGATGAATTTCGGTAATTGTCGGGCAGTGGCAAGACCTCCGTTTATCACTTCCCCTTTGGAGTTTGCTCCTCCGTTCCAAGATGGGGATGTTCCATTTTATGAGCATTGCCCAGGTGAGTCTAGAAGGGCTAAATATGTCTTTGCATCAATCCTTGGGCAGCCCTTTTGAGTTCTGAAGTATTATTACTCTTGGAAGAATACTCCCCCCCCCCTCCCATGTGTGTTTTTTAAATGGAGGGCGTAACTCTGACAAGTGTGCTGACTTGGGCTGCTGTGAATTGAAATCCAAGAACACCTGGAGAGCCAAGTTTGAGGAAACCTGGTCTAGTTCATAGATCCCTAAAACCTGGCTCTCCAGGTGTTCTTGGACTTCAATTCCCAGAAACCCTGATCTGCAAGCTTGGCCACCCATGAGTTAAGGTTTATTAAATATAATTAGCAAAGGAAACAATATTTTTTTCTGTTTCATAGGATTCTTGTTCTGCCGCCTATTGGTGATCCTCGTGGCGATCAGCCATGAAGACTGTCCTGCGAATTTAATGCTGTGGCCTTTTAATGCATAACACAGCATCACAAAAAATATTGCCTTATCGATGTGTCCCTTACTAAGTCAAGTGCGCTGAATCCAAATCTGCCTAGGATGTCAGAATCTTAAATTAGTTATCTCAGTTACTGACCATTTGAACAGCCATAGCATGCCTATAACTTAAAATCTGTACGTGATAGTCAAATTCTGAGTTCAGATTTGGAATTGGCACACTCAATATCATGTAAATCATGTGTGTCATTTCCAGTAGCAAAATTGTAGTTAAGCAGTGTAGTAGATAAATAGGGACCACTTCGGTGGGGAGGTCAACAGCGTTCCGTGTGCTCCGATGTCTAGTCATGCCTGCCACATGACCATGGAAACATCTGCAGAAGCAGGCAGTGCTGACTCTTTGGCTTTGAAACAGAGATGAGCACTGAACCTTAGAGTCAGATATGACTGGCTTTCGACTAAGGGATACCTTTATCTTTTAGTGTTATTGGTAGGGATTCTTTTTAAACAAATCTAATGGTCTCTCCAAACTAACTTCTTTCAGATCATCAATTTCAGCTTCAAGACGAGACCAGGCTTGACCTCTGGCATCGGCGCTTTGGACACGCCGATTCAACCGCCATCCTTCGGCTGCAGCACGGCCCCCTTGCTACAGGTATTGAGATAAACACCACTGAAGTGGAAAGCATAGCCAGGTGCATTACCTGCCTTGCAGTAAAGGGGGATCAGCCCTCGTTCCCACTCAGTGCTATGAAGAGGAGCACTGCGTTGATGGATTTGATACACTGCGAGCTGTATGGACCCGTTAAAGTGCCCTCATTAACGCACCGTAGGTACGTTTTGATCTTTGTGGATGACTTTTCCAGGTTCTGCGTGGCCTACCTACTGCAGGAGATGGGCGAGATGCACGAATGCTTTGAGAAATATCTCGCCATGCTGAGCAAGAAGCATAAGTCGAACCCCAAAGCGTTTCAGATAAACAGCGCGGCCGACGCCATCTCGCCCCAAACCCAAGGCTTCCTGGAAAGACGAGGCATTGCACACAAGAGAGGAGGAAATGCCGAACGGGAAATGGAGTGTCTTTTGGAGATGACACGGTGCATGCTGGCAGACGCGATGCTGCCTGGCCAATTTTGGGGCCACGCTATTATGACCGCTACCTACCTCTGGAACCGGTTGGCTACCAAACGCAAGAAAAGGACCCCGTTCCAGGCCTGGCATGGTAAAATGCCGAGCGTGAAACACCTTCGGGTCTTTGGAAGCCTGGTCCATGATCAACTGGAGCCACGCCGCCACACCCAGCATATTTTCGTCGGCTACGACTCTTGCAAGTTGGGCTATCGGTTTATGAATTTAGAAACTGGCATGGTCCTTGCAAAACATACCCTTGATTTCAATGAATGGAAAGGAGTCGAGAAAAGAGGGAGAGTTCTAGATACCCTTGAAAGGCAAGGCTACGATATGTCGCCCCAGCTGGATTTACACGAAACGTTGGCCACTTGTGAGACACAAAATGAGGTCTATACACCAGGAGATGGATATGAATCCATGGATCTTGAGGCCGATGAACCTCCATTTATTGCTTCCCCTTTGGAGTTTGCTCCTCCATTCCAAGATGGGGATGTACCATGTCATGAGCATTGCCCAGGTGAGTCTAGGAGGGCTAAATATGCCTTTGTGTAAGTCCTTGTGAGTTCCAAGCTGTCGTGAAGTATTTTTACTTTTCAAAGAATACTTTCCCCCTGTTGTGACTTTATTACACAGGATGTAACTGTGGCAGGTGTGCTGACTTGATATTCTAGGAATTGAAGTCGAAGAGCACCTGGAGAGCCAAGTTTTGAAGAAGCATGGTCTAGATCATTGGTCCTCAAACCTTGCTCTCCAATTCTCCAGGTGTTCATAGACTTCGATAACCAGAAGTCCAAGTCAGCACTTCTGTTGATCAGAGCTTCTGGGAATTGGAAGTTCAAGAACAGCTGTATTGCCAAAGGTTGGCCATCACTGGTCTAGATCATCGGTCCTCAAGTTGGCTCTCCAGATGTTCTTGGACTTCAATTCCCAGAAGCCCTGATCTGCATGTGTTCTGACTGGGGCTTCTGGGAATTGAAGTCCAAGAACACCTGGGGAGCCAAGATTGGCCACTCATGAGTTAAGGCTTTTTAAATGTAATTAGTGAAGGAAACAATTTTTTTTCCAGTTTCATAGGATTCTTTTTGTTCTTTATTAATTTTTATTGGATTTTTTTTTAAAAGAAGAAAAAAGAAAATTACATAAACATGAAAGAATAAGAACAATTTAACAATAAAGCATACTGGGGGAAAAATCCATTACATCAAATCTCTTAACCATTCTACTTATATATGAATAAATTTCATAGTTTTAAACCTATCTAAATTCAGTTCTGTTCAATTTTTAGCATAAATATTTCCATTGATATTTTTTCTTTTTGTACTGCCGAATATGGTGATTCTCATGGTGCTCACCAATATTTGCTATGTTAATAGAGTAGACCCTACTGCCAGCGACTCAAGGCCCAGCATCAGGCAGCGGTTAACTCACCTGATCACCCTGAGGACTCATGGCCTTGGGTGTCGAAGTCCCCAGGGAAAGAAGGGTGATGGTCCCCAAGTGGATTAAATCCCACTTGAATCCCTTTTGATGGAGGGCAGCAGTTTCATCCATCTTGGCCTGGGGATGATGATGATGAGGACTTTGTGTGCCAAAAGGACTCAGGACTAGAAAGGGACTCCAAGGAACTGGATCGGTGGTACTATGGGGGTCACACTGTGATGTGGAAGGCAGATGAAAGGCCATGGCATTATATGGTCCATCCAACCAGAGCAGACCGGAGGGGCTCTCTAATAGTGCCATTGGCCAGGGGGGCTCACCTCTCTGGCACAAGGAGGAGAGCCTTCTCTGTGTCCGCACCTGCCCTTTGGAACCTCCTGCCTGTGGAACTGCGTCTCCAGACAGAGTTGTTGCCCTTTAGAAAAGAACTAAAAACCTGGCTGGCGGGCCAAGTTTGGGGTGCAGGTGGAGGGGTGGCTTCTGTTGGGTGGTTAATATAGGGGAGGATGCCTGCCCCATGGTTTCTTCAGTTCCTGCACCCCTCTCCTTTTAGGGGTGGGTTCTTATTGCTGGTTTTTATCTGTTTTATTTTTTTTAATCTGTTTTTACCCACTGTTGTGAACCGCCCGGAGTTGGCTTTGGCTGAGTGGGCGGTATAAAAATTTATATTTATTTATTTATTTATTATTTAAATTTATATCCCGCTCCACTCAACCCACGGCCGACTCAGAGCGGCTAACAACATATTAAGATACATACTGTTACAATAAAATGATGCAAAAACACAATAATTAATCAGTACAATTACAGAAAAACAATAATCACAATAATACAATATCAACCCTCCAACCCTCCAATAGCGCGGTATAAAAAATTAACAATATATATACACACCTGCAGATCAGGGCCTTCTGGGAATTGAAGTCCAAGAACACCTGGAATGCTAAGTTTGAGTAACCCTGGTCTAAATCACAGGTCAGTGATGGCCAATCTTGGCTCTCCAGATGTTCTTGAACTTCAATTCCCAGAAGCCCATGTCAGCAGATCTGGGCCTTCAGTGAATTGAAGTCCAAGAACACCTGGAATGCTAAGTTTGAGTAACCCCGGTCTAAATCACAGGTCAGTGTTGGCCATTCTTCGCTCTCCAGATGTTCTTGAATTTCAATTCCCAGAAGCCCATGTCAGCAGATCTGGGCCTTCTGTGAATTGAAGTCCAAGAACTACTGGAGAGTCAAGTTTGAAGAACCCTGGTCTAAATCGCAGGTCAGTGATGGCCAACGTTGACTCTCCAGATGTTCTTGAACTTCAATTCCAAGAATCCCAAGTCAGCACACCTGCAGATCAGGGCCTTCTGGGAAGTGAAGCTCAAGAACACCCTGAGAACAATGTTTGAGGAACTATGATCTAGACCAGGTTTCCTCAAAGCTGGCTCTCCAGGTTTTCTTGGACTTCAGTTCCCAGAAGCCCTGATCTGCAGGTGTGCTGACTTGGGCCTCTGGGAACTGAAGTCCCAAAACACCTGGCGTGCCAAGGTTGGCCATCCCTGGCCTACCAGAATATAATAATACTGTCATGTATAATTGGTTGGGATTTTTATTTTTAAAATCTAATGGTCTCTCCAAACTAACCTCTTTCAGATCAGCAACCTCAGCTGCAAGACGAGACTTGCCTTGACCTCTGGCACCGGCGCTTTGGACACGCAAACTCAACCGCCATCCTCTGGCTGCAGAATGGCAATCTTGCGACAGGTATGAAGATAAATGCCACTGAAGCAGAACGCATAGCCAAGTGCGTGACCTGCCTGGCAGTGAAGGGCGACCACCCCTCGTCCTCACTCAGTGCTGTGAAGAGGAGTACCGCCTTGATGGATTTGATACACTGTGAGATGTACGGACCCTTTGACGTGCCCTCGTTAACGTTCCATAGGTTTGTTTTGATCTTTGTGGATGACTTTTCCAGGTTCTGCGTGGCCTACCTACTGCAGGAGATGGGTGAGACGCATGGATGCTTCGAGAAATATCTCGCCCTGCTGAGTAAGATGCACGGAAGGCAACCCAAGGTGTTTCAGATGAACAGCGCGGGCGATTCTATCTCACCCCAAACCCAGGCCTTCCTGGAAGCACATGGCATTTTGCACAAGAGGGGCATTAAACTTATTCCCGGGCAGAGCGGAACTGCCAAACGGGAGATGGAATGTCTTTTGGAAATGACCCGTTGCATGCTGGCAGATGCGATGTTGCCCAACCATTTTTGGGGCCATGCCATCATGACCGCCACCTACCTCTGGAACCGGTTGACTAACAAACGCAAGAAACGGACCCCGTTCCAGGTCTGGCATGGAAAAGTTCCAAGCCTAAAACACCTTCGGGTCTTTGGGAGCCTGGTGCACCACAGACAGGAGCCGCCCAACCCTGCCCAACAGGTTTTCGTCGGCTACAGCACTTTCGACTACGGCATGAGCGAGATGGGCTATCAGTTCATGAATTTGGAAACCGGCTTGGTCCACGCAAAGCATACCCTTGATTTTGACGAACGGAAGGGCATTGAGAAGAGAGGGAGGGTTTTACATACCGTTGAAAGGCACGGCTACGACATGTCGCCACAGCTGGAGTTACATAGAACACTGGCCGATGGTGAGACACAAGATGAAAGCAATACACCAGCAGATGGATATGAATCCATGGATCTTGAGTCTGATGAATCTATAGACGCCTCCGTGCCACATGCTGCTCTAGTGCCAGCCATCGGGCATTCGTCGCAACTCGAAACGTCGTTCCTGGAGCATGATTCCACAACCAGGCAGGGTTTTGAAGAAATCCCAATAGATGAAGACCGGTATTTTCCTCCTCCTCCTCCTCCTCCTCCTCCTCATTGGCACCTTGATACTACCTGGTAGGTGTGACCTGCCCATGGAAACCTCAACCTGTAGTGGTGGTCCTTGAAAACAAGACACAGCCTCTAAATAGCAGCAGTGCCATGCCTAAAAAAAGGTTATGTAGAAATAAGATCTCTCCCATGAACAAATCCTTTTTCTTCTTCAAAAGCTGGCTTAGTCCGCCCACAATGAGACATTTTGCGACTTTGAGCAGCATTCCAGGACAGCCATTTCCTTAATGGACTGAACAATTTTCTCCATCCGCTTCTCCCAAGTTTTATCTTTTTGTTTAGCACTGATGATTCAATATATGATGTTGTTGTTTTTTGTTGAGTACAGTAAAACCCTGGGTTACGATGTCCGTTCCAACAGCCTCTGTTGTAAACCGGAAAAATTGTAACCCGAAACATCCATAGGGATGCGTTGAAAAAATAAAAAATGGTCCTGGATTGATCGTTGCAAACCGAAACAAATACATTAAAAATTTGTAAACCAGGGTGGCATTTCCATAAGCTTTGCCATTGTAAACCTCTGCAAACTTAAACCGAGGCGGTTGTAACCCGGGGTTTTACAGTATTTTAATGCAATGCCAGCATGCAGCGGGCGTTTGCACAAAAAAAAAGAAAACAGACAGAAATACGAGCCAAAACTATGATTAGTTGTTTGTATATTGTTTGTCCCAACGTAAGCAATTGGAAAGGTTCCTGTCTATCTGATTCTATGAGCCATCTGGCTTATTTGCATGTATTAAGGCTTTGTATGTTCTGGCTGTCTTTCTCATGTTACTTCCTTTTCAAAGAAGATGCCCATTTGGGCACCACATTGTGTAAGCCTCAATTAGGATTCTTGGTGTGAGG
Source organism: Bradypodion pumilum (assembly GCA_035047305.1). NCBI lineage: Eukaryota > Metazoa > Chordata > Lepidosauria > Squamata > Chamaeleonidae > Bradypodion > Bradypodion pumilum. The sequence goes on along the minus strand of JAWDJD010000007.1, from coordinate 40,085,091 downwards.
TGGGAAATTTAACAATGTGAGGTGGTTATTATCTGACAGAAAAAATGTTAGTATATGAGAGGGAGAGAGAAGGAGTGAACAGGACAGTCAGATTAAGTTAGAACTTGAAAACAGTTGGTACTTAAAGAGAATTAATTAGAACCTGAAGTCAGTTTAAATTAGAAGCTGGAGTTAGTTCGAAGCTGCAGATAATTGTATGGAATATACGATACGATTTTTATTTATATCCTGCCGTATTCAGCTTGTGCCGACTCAGGGCTGCTCCCAACAAATAATAAAACTACAATACAATAGAAGTACAACAAAATAAATAAACAATCTAATACAATTAATACAGACAAAAATACAATACATAAGCAGTAATACAATACAATACAAGATATAAATAAAGAATGTAAGCAATATCCACAATACACAATAATCTACACAATATACACAGTCAATACCCTAACCCAAGACCCCATACATAATACAATAAAGCCCCACAATACAAACCCATCCAGGTCCGGTCCGGGTGGAGACGACCGGTGGGGCGGGAGCGCTGGCAGGTGTTATAGTCCAGGCGCTCGTGGCCAACGGACCTCTTCGCCCCAGCCGGGGCTGAGCCCGAGGGCGGGGCGGTGGAGAGTCCTCAGGTCCTGGACCCCACTCCCCCCCCCCCAAAAAAAACCAACAGCACAGGCTCTAGGAAAGGCACGACTAGGCTCCTCGGCTCCAGCTCTGATCAGATAGGGCTGGGGAGGGAGGTGAGGCTGGAAGGAGGTGGGGCCAGTGACCGCAGCTGACTCCCATCCTGGGACGATGATAGGGGCCCAGGAGAGTCTCGACAGGGCTCCGTGGTGGCGTCTCTTTATCCCTCCGGTCAGGCAGGGCCGGAGGGAGGCGGGTCCAGCGGCGCGGCCGCAGCTGACTCCCATCCCGGGCTGATGACAGGGGCCTGGAAGAGAATAACCGTTCTGATACTTTATGCTGTTTGGACATTTCTTTGTACATTTAAAATAAAATGTAAATATTTTATAAGTATCGCTTTCTGAGGTAGAAGTTTTGGGAGGCCTAAAGAAACCTTTACCTTTAATTCATGGAGTAAGTCCACTTGATCAGGAGATAGTCTTTAAGGTGCTACAACTTTCCCCCTTATTTCTGTTGTTTAGTTTACTCTCTGATCAACTTGGAAACGCAGACTAACACAGGTCTACCACTTCAAAAAAATATCATTTTCTTCTCTTAAATCATATCCTTTTCTTTCCCTTAGAGAGGCTTTCCCGTGCTTTCTTCCTGGTCCTCCCTGATATGTTGAATACGTACAGGGGACTGAAGCTGTGCGGACTTTTTACATAAAGGGGGAAAACACCCACCACCAAAATCTGAGTGCTGGGCAACCGCGACAGACTATGCGATCAACGCGGCCTAAGAAAAGCAATGACGAACTTCAGCACTCCAGGTGTTCTTGGACTTCAATTCCCAGAAACCCTGGTCAGCAGGTGTGAAGTTTTGGGCTTCTGGGAATTGAAGTCCAAGAACACCTGGAGTACCAAGGTTCACCCTCACTATTCTAGAGCAGGGGTTCCCAACCTTTTCAAGCCAGAGGCCGGGTCACACTCTCATGGTCAGCTTTGAGGGACGGATTACCATTTTGCCCTGCCTGCCGAGGGGGGTGGCCATGTTGTTTCTCAAATGCCCTTGGGCTTCTGGGAATTGAAGGCTCAAGAACACCTGGACTGCCAAAGTTTGCCATCACTGATGTGGACCACAGAGAATATTTTTTAAGGGTGACTCCTGGTGCAATTAAATATATAAATGGTTTACATCTGTGTTTATAAATTAATGTTTTGTTTTATACAGTCAATCAATGTTGGCCTACCTTGGCACTCCAGGTGTTCATGGACTTCAATTCCCAGAAGCCCTGTGTTGTAATGATCCGTGGGAGTAAAGGTGCTGAATTCAAGGAAGGCGAGGCGAGGCGAGTGTATGGTAGAAAAAGCCAGTCCCGAATCCTCGGGTGGTCTGTATTTATTCTATTCCTGGATCTCACATACACAGCCTGTGTGAGACCCCGTGACAGAAGGCTTGTTTTCCTAGCATATTATTGGCTAAGTACATTTGCCAGTCTAAGAAGTTACTGCGTGCCTAGGTTAGCCATGGGTATGCTAATCAACAGGAACAATGGAACTGACTGTTCTTGCCTATCTGGAGTTCTTGTAAACATTAGGCATCTTTGCTCTAGTTGTTTGGTCTAACTGTGGTTTGGTGTCTCCTAGGATGTGAATAATCTTCTATGTACTGTTTACTAGTCACTGCGACATTTGGGTGACACTTAACCTATACCCACTCAGTGCTCCCAGCCAAGGAAATATGGAGTCACTTCTGCTAATGCACTATTAGCCTATACCAATTTCCCCTCCTGTAAAGGCCGCGTGCGAGCTAGACAACTCAATCGAGAAAGGTAGCTGACCAATCAGTGACCTGGGCTACCCACAGCCCTGACCAACATTAGTGCTGACTTAGACTTTTTGGGAGTTGAAGTCCAAGAACATCTGGAGTGCCAAGGTTTGCCATCAGCACATTTTGGAGCATATGTGGGCCATATAGAAGGTTTTTTTTTAAAAAAAAGGGCAACTCCTGGTGCAATTGAATTAATAAATGGTTTAGATCAGGCGTTTGGGAGGTTGAGCTCTTAATCTATATCAGAGGTTCTCAACCTTTTAAGCCAGGGGCCTGGTCATGTTCCCTTAGGCAGTTGTGGGGTGGGGTGGTGGACGGCCATTTTGCACTTCCTCCACCACATGGCATCCTGGTGTGGAGGCGGTGTGGTCCCCTACATGAAATAGTGCCACGGGCAGCATCTGGCCCCCTCCAGGTCTTCTTGGACTTCAACTCCCAGAAGCCCTAAGTCAGCACTCCTGTTAATTAGGGATGCTGGGAATTGAAGTCCAAGAACACCTGGAGAACCAAGGTTGGCCATCACAGCTGTAGTACAAATGCCATAGCCGCTGCGAATACATGAGAGCCCACCCAAAGAAGGAGGCGCTGTGAGATTGGGTGGGGCCTCTTCCGAAGGTTGTGACGCTCTGCCCACCAAAATATCCATGGTAAGAGACCACGGACGGCCCAGCGAAGAAAGAATGAGGTGGGAGGATTAGGGACGCTCTAGCTCTTCCAGCTCGCTTGCTCAGCAACACTTGCGCATGATGGCGCGGTCGCCAGGGAAACAGCTGGGTGCTTCCGGCGTGGATCGGAAGTGATCTCGTGTACCGGAAACGGGCTCTTTAACTTCCGCTACTGCATGAGTAATGGCGTCCGACGATCCGCGGCCGTGGGGCCAGCGCCCCTACCCTTCCTCGCTGGAGACGGAGGCCGAGTACCGCTCGCTGGGCCTGGAGGGGGAAGGCCGGAGCTGGGGAGGAGGAATAGGCGCCCCCTGGAGGCCTCACGAATGGGACGAGCAAGGGGGACCCCAGAGCCTCCCCAGCATGGAGGACAGGGGCTCCTATGGGGTCCCGGACAGGGGGGGCAGAAGAAGGCCGTGGCTGGCCCCTGTGGAAGATGTGGAGGAGCAGGGGGACAGTTGGGGGGCCACTAATAGGGGTCTCCAGGAACCCCCCAAACAGGAAGGCAGCAGAGGATCCTGTGAGCCCTCCAGAAAGAGGGCCAGGAGCCCCCCAGTGGGCGAATGGCTGAGGGTCCCCCTGAGCCCCCCCAGTAAAGATTCTTGGGAGTCCCTTCAAAAGAGGGCCCAGAGCCCCCCAATGGACAAATGGTGGAGGGTCCCCCTGAGCCCCCCCAGGGGAAGGGGTTCGACCAGCCCCGATTCCCAGAGACAGCCCAGCACCCCCTTCAGCCACGTCACCCACCAGGAGCCCTTGTCCAGAAGCTCACAAAGGGACTCTCCCAGGAAAGGTGGCAGACCGTGGGTCTCCCGGGATAGGAGTGACGGCCCCAAAACAGAGTCCAGGGAGAGGTCCAGGGAATCGCTCGAGCCTGCCTGGGGATCCTGTCACGACCGAGATACGCTGCCACCCACTAGCAGAAGGGCAATGGAGGGGATAGACTGGGACAGGTCAAGGTGGCCGGGGGAGCCTGGTAGTAGTAGTAGCCTCCACAGGAGCAGAGGAGATCCAGGGTGGGAGGCCAGACATGGCAATCCTGTGGATGGGAGCTACTCTGTCAAGGTGGGAGGAAGCAGAGAGAGTTGGAGTGGAAGAGGATTCCAGAGCTTCCAAAGCCAGTTTGAGAACAGAGAGCAGGACAACCAAGGGCTGAAGGGACAACAGGACGAGAGCTGGTCCAGAGACGAAGGCCTTTTGAGGGAAGACCAGGGCCGTTCCGTGGGATCCCCAAGAGAAAGCATTTCTACAAAAGGCCAGGGAGTTAAGGAGGGCTTCCGAGGAAACTTTCTGGGACCTAAAGGTGGCCCCGAGAGATACGAGGGATATGGAATGCAGGCAGCAGCCACTGGGATGTTTTTTCCTCGCTTGGAGCTGGTGAATTACTGGACAAGATGCAACCATATTATGTTGAAGAATGCACGGGATCAATTCCTCTCCTTCTGCCCAAGGCCCTACATTCCAGACCAGTCCTCAGTTCCCCCCTTCGTGAATCCTTTCTTGGTGCGGCTGATTGGAAAGCACTCCAAAACCCTTCCCACCAACGTACAGTTCTCATGGCAAACTCAGTGGGAAGTCTTGAACATGCTGGCCCCGGCCATGGCTCTCTACGAGATTGCTGAGGTGGCCATGGAAAGGCAGGGGTGTGTGGATCCCCTGGCTATATGCGAGTTGGCCCGCTGTCTCCTCAGTTTTGCGGGGAGCACCAACCAGAAGCTGACACTGCAGCGTTGTTTCGAAGTCTTCCGGGCCATTGACCCCCGGCTGGCGTCCATGGTGAGAAAAATATCCAAACCAAACTTGGGTGGCTGGCTTTTTGCGGAAGACAACGTAGACGTTTTGAAAGGGGTCATCCGCAGCTTGGAAACGTTGCCAGAGGAACCCCCGGAGAGGAATTCCAGTAATCGCCAGGAAGCAGGTAGGCATACCTTAATGGCTTCCCCTCAGGCATCGTCTCCTCAGTTCCACAGTGGGGCAGCTCTGTTTTCTGAGCCGAACTCAGGTGAGTCTGGCTGGGCTAAAGATGTCTTTGCATCAGCCCTTGGGAAGCCCTTTTGAGCTCTCGTGTGGAATATTTTTACTCTTTTTCTGGAATATGAGCCATTTATTTATTTATTTGTCTGTTATCTATTTATTTATGCAATTTGTATATGTTAGTCTGTGTTTCAGGCATATCAGAAAATAAACTCATGAAGAAACTTGCACAGGTGCAAACAGACCTCGTCTTCCTCACCGCTGTACATTGATTTGTATAAACTAAGGCCGTGGCGCCTCAACTCCAGTGGTGCGCATCGGCAGGCTTGTACCAGTTTGCCAGAACCGGTAGCAGAAATTCTGGCTGGCCCTGCCCATCCAAGTTTTGAAATAAAATAGTCATAATTTGGGTGCAACGCAGGGCTTTCACCCTGGCCATGCCTACCATACCACACCCACAGTGTGGTAGCAATTTTTTTTGGAGCCCACCACTGCTCAACTTCCATTTTTAAAGAAGTGGACTTGATCCATGCAGGCTCACATGGCTAACAGTTAGTCTTCGAAGTGCTACAGCATTTTTCTTTTGTTTATTTTCTGATATGCCTGAAACACAGACTGACATGGCTACTTTTCAAAAAAACAACAACAAAATAATCCAATTATGAAGGGCACTCAAACAACAATTTTGCTACTGGGAATAACACATGTGATTTACATGATATCGAGCATGCTGATTCCAAATCTGAACTCAGAATTTGCCTGCCACGCACAGATTTTAAGGCCTGCTATAGCTGTTCAAATAGTCGGTCATTGGCTAATGTATTTCTGCATGGGGACATTATAACAGTTGCAACTACTGCTAGGCCTGCTGCCACCTCAGCTGAATCACCTCCCCTGGTGGCATGCATGTTCCAGCAACAGCCAAGCATGTCTGGGCAAGGCAGTGAGCTGACTTCAAAAATTGGTATATAAGGCAAGATGGACCAAGCACTTGTCTCGAGTGAGAAACCATCTTATAGGATAGGGCAGCTAGGCCATCGTGAGTCTGTTTTGAGCTAAAGATTAGTAGGCACAGGTGTGTTAATAAACGGGATAATTTTTGCTTCCTTTGTGGCAAATGTACCCCACGTGATCAAGACAAGAACCTAACCAAGAAGGTGAGATGTGCTAACTTAAGATCCTGATGTCCTAGGCAGAATTGGACTTCAGATTTGGATTCGCCACACTTGATTTAGTATAGGACACATAGATTAGACCCTGATCTAATTGTATTTTTGTATTTTTAGTATGTTTTTAATATGTGAGTTTGTCTTGTTAGCCGTCCAGAGTAGGAATACCTCCTAGATGGATTATTATTATTATTATTATTATTATTATTATTATTATTATTATTATTATTATTATTATTATTATTATTATTATTATTATTATTATTATTATTATTATTATTATTATTATTATTTTATTATTATTTTATTATTATTTTATTATTATTATTATTGTTGTTGTTGTTGTTGTTGTTGTTGTTGTTGTTGTTGTTGTTGTTGCCAGTGATGGTGGCGACAACAACAACAGATCGTGAAACTGCTAAATTCGCTAGAGAATCCCTGTGACATTACAAGTTTTAAATCACAAGCATTTTAGATCCGTTATCCTGTGAGTAGAAGCCTTAATCCAGTGTTTCCCAGTGTGGGGCTCCAGGCCCCATCAGGGGGACTACAATTCCCAGAAGCCTAAGTCAGTCCATAGGTTGATCAGTGCTTTTGGGAATTGACTGAGGCTTTTAGGAATTGAAGACTGAGAAAGGCTGCCTTAGATGAGAAGAGTTGCTATTTAATTAATTAATTAATTAATTAATTAATTAATTAATTAATTAATTAATTAATTAATTAATTAATTCTGATTTATATTGCCACCCAACTCTGAAGACTCTGGGCTGCTCATAGGCACCGTAAAAATGACTACAGTATTTGAGGTTTTTAAAAATGGTCTGTACAAACTTACTTCTTTCAGATCAACAAGCTCAGCTTCAAGACAAGCCCAGCCTGGAGCTCTGGCACCGCCGCTTTGGACACACACATTCACATACAATCCTCCGCCTGCAGAGGGACAAACTTGTGACAGGTATCAAGATCGATCCCAGTGAGGGCAATAGTACAGCCAGGTGCGTTACCTGCGTCACCGAATCAGGCCCAAAGCCCCCATTCCCACTTAATACAGTGAGGAGTAGCACTGCGCTGATGGATCTGGTACACTGCGAGTTGTCTGGACCCTTTGACGTGCCCTCGTTAATGCTCCAGAGATACGTTTTGATCTTTGTGGATGATTTTTCGAGGTTCTGTGTGACCTACCTACTGAAGGAGACGGGCGAGATGCACGAATGCTTTGAGAGCTATCTCGCCCTGCTGAAGATCTGGCACAAGACACCCAAGGCCTTCCAGATGAACAGCGCGGCCGATGCCGTCTCTCCCCAAACGCTCGATTTCCTGAAAGCACAAGGCATTGCGCACAAGAGGGACGTCAAAAGCATTCCCAAGAAGAGCTGGACAGCTGAGAAGGAAATGAAATCTCTTTTGGAAATGACCCACCGCATGCTGGCCGATGCCATGTTGCCCGAGCCTTTTTGGGGCCACGCCATTCCAGCCGCCACCTACCTCCAGAACCGCTTACCCTTCAAACGCAAGGAAAGAACCCGTTTCCAAGACTGGTATGGGAAAGTGCCAAACGTGAAACACCTCCGCGTCTTTGGAAGCCTGGTTCCCAACAGGCAGGAGCCGATGGGCGACGTCCAACACGTTTTTGTTGGCTACAGCTCTGCCAGGGCGGGCTATCAGATTATGAATTTAGAAACCGGTGTAATTCTCAGAACACATAACCAGGATTTCGACGAAGGGAAGGGAGTCAAGAAGAGAGGGAAATTTTTAGAAGCCATTGAAAGGCACAGCTGTGACATTGAGACTCTGACAAGTATAGTCATGTCCATGACACCACAACCTGTGATACACAACGCCGGCCAGTGGTGAGACACGAGAGGAGACCAGTACGCCAGCAGACGGGAATAGAGATGAAGAGGATTAGTCTATAGAACCATCTATGCCACAATGTGGTCCCACATCAGCCATCGGACACTTATCGCAACGTCCTGGCTGATGAATGAACATGCAACCTGGATATTGGAGAGATGCCAACACATGAAGCCCAGTATTTCCCTCTTCTTCCTTCTTGGCATTTCGATGGCAACTGGTAGGGTTTACCTGCCCATGGAAACATCACTGTGTACCATCCGTCCTTGAAAACAGGACGACTGACGTGACCTGTCTTCGAGAATCTTCCCTTGAGCTCAAGGTCTTACCTAAGTAAAGTGGAGTTTGGTTTCTTGTTCCCTACTAGGATTAGGGCCCAGGGATGGAATCGGTCCCTGAAGTACCTTGGCCAAGTCAACTATAACCAGACATCTTCCCCTTGCCTTCTCTATTGTCATTGCGATGGGATACGACAGAATGTTTCCGGCCAACACAATTCATTCACATCGTTTCTAAACGATGATTAGAAAGTTCTTCTGGTTCAGCCTGTTTTGTGTCCAGAAGGATTTGAAGGTTCAACCTCCACCATTGCTATGTCTAAAAAAAATATAGGTGTGTGGAAATATGATCTCTCTATTGGGCAAATCATTTTTTCCCCTCCTCTTCTTCAAAAGCCCGAGAATCACCAGTTCCGGTAGTCAAGGCACATAAGCGTGTTATTAGTCTGACCAAGCATATGTGAGATTAAACAAAACAATGGCAAAAAAGACAGAAAATGTTGTGGCACCTTAAAGACTTAACATCTGTATTTAACTGTGGGCTTTCGTGGACCAAAGTCCACTTCATCAGGCGTTAGTCTTTAAGATGCTGCAACTTTCCCCCCTCTTTTCTGTTATTTAGTTTCCTGTGATCAACTTGGAGACACAGACTAACACAGGTCTACCACAACAACAACAAAAAATTCTTCTCTTAAATCTTATCCTTTAAAAATAAATAAATAAATGTTGTTATCTAGCACGCAAGCGGGTGTTTGCGCAAATCCATACACAGAAATATGAGCCAAAACTATGTCAGGCCTTTTTATATATTGTTTATCCCTACATAACCAATTGGAAGGATTGCAGTCTACCTAACTCTATGGCTTATTTGCATGTATTAAGGCTTTGTGTGTTCTGCCATTCTCTTTCGTGTTATTTGCCGTTCAAGGAAGATGTGCATTTGAGCTCTTGGATTTTGTAAGCCTCAGTTTACAATGCTTGTGGGACTGTTGGCGTGAGGTGTCATCTGATTGGTTAATTCCAGGAGGTGGGAAAGTGACCAATGAGAGGTGGTTTTTATCTGCATAAAAAAATGTTAGTATACGAGATGTAGAGGAATGAAAAGGAGAGTCAGTTTAAGTTAGAACTTGAAAACAGTTGGTACTTAAAGAGAATTAATGAGAACCTGAAATCAGTTTTAGTTAAAAGCTGGAGTTAGTTAAAAGCTGGGGATAATTAATTAGAACATGGGCAGAATAAGCTAGAATATGTTTTTATTTCAAATGGATATGGGAAATGACATATTTTATCCTACTTTGCAACTGTTGTTCTGATACTTTATTCTTTCTGGGAATTTCTTTGTACAATTAAAATAAATAGTTAAATACTGTATTTTTATAAGCATCATTTTGTAAGGTAGAAAGGTTTAGGAAGCCTAAAGAAGGTTTCATGACCACTCCACCTTTATTAGTTCAGATTTTGCATTACTGGCCTACCTGGTCCGGCTGTTGTGGGTTAGTTATAGGAAGAAACCTTGAGATTTTCTTCACTCCAGGATTGCACGCACCATGAAGCGGCAGAGGCTGGGGCCAGTTATCTGTTCATTGAAAGTTTTCTTCTTTTTGTGTCCCAATCAAATTCTGGAATGCCTAAATGAAGCCACTTTCTTGGCTTTGTCCTTGCCCAAACCCAAGTCCTCATCGGTCCTTGTCTCTGGTAGTCATTGGCAAGACCAGTAAATGAACCAATGGATTTTGTATCTCTCCAACTTCATCACATTGTGTTGTTGTCTGCCATTAACCCCCACTTAAGCCTGTTGGTTATGCATTTAGGAACTCCAACCCTCAGCCTATTCTGAGTCCTCCAAGTGATGTAGGGGAGGTTGAGTTCCTCAGCCATCTCCTTTAATGTAATTCCTTGTCCAGTGAGCTCCTTCCTCCACCTATGAATTTGGTCTTGCTCTTGTGTGCCCTCAATAATGTCTGTTCCTTGCCATAAAGCTCTTCCTGGATCTGAGCTAGATGGTAATAAAAATAATTCATTGATGGTAATAAAGATTGATGATTGATCTGCATTCCCATCTCCAACTAAATGAGGCTCCGTCCACTCCAAACTTCTACCTTCAACTAAGGTGGAGGTGGTAGAAATTTGGAGTGGACAGAACCTCATTCAGTCAGAGCAGAGGATTTATTCCCCTGGACTTTGTCCAAGAAAGCTCACATTTAAATACAGGGATGATTGAAGTGGGAGCTGTGTTATTAGTATGACCAAGTATATGTGAGATTAAGCAAAACAGAACGGCAAAAAGAAAAAGACAGAAAATGTTGGGGCACCTTAAAGACTAACATCTGTATTTAACTGTGGGCTTTCTTGGACCAAAGTCCACTTCATCAGGAGTTAGTCTTTAAGATGCTACAACTTTCCCCCCTCTTTTCTGTTATTTAGTTTACTCTCTGATCAACTTGGAGTCACAGACTTACACAGGTCTACCACAACCAAAAAAAATAATCTTCTCTTAAATCTTATCCTTTTAAAATAAATAAATGTTGTTGTTGTTATCCTTTTATTTCCTGTGCTTTCTTCCTGGGCCTCTCTGATATGTAGAATATGTACAGGGCACAGGAGATGTGCAGACTTTTTGCATAAGAACATAAGAACAGCCTTGCTGGAACAGGCCACAGCCCATCCAGTCCAGCTTTCTGTCTCACACAGTGGCTCACCATTTGCTTCAGGGTATTATTCCCAAGCAGATGCCTTCACCTGCTTAGGATTCCCTGGAAATAGCATTGAGCGATATCCTGCCTATCTCTCCAACCCGGAGGTTGTCCTTAGGTATCCATAATTATAGCCATTGATACCCTTGTCCTCCATGAACTTGTCCTCCATGCCCTTGTCCTCCATGAACCTACTCTGGGAGACCCTTTCTTAAAGCTGTCAAGACTGACAGCTGTCACCACTTCTTCTGGCATGGAGTTCAATAGACCAGTGATCCTCTGGGTGAAAAAGTACTTTCGCTTATTTGAGAAATAGTACCCAAAAGTTTAATGGAGTGCCCCTAGTTCTGCATACATGATGGAAACTACCATCACCAGTCTGTGAGTGTGGGGCACTGTGACAGACTGTGCAACACATTATATAACAATCCAGCCTTAGACTTGCAGTGATGGTGAACCTCAGCACTCCAGAGTTTTTTGAACTTCAATTCCCAGGAGCCCTGATCATCAGGAGTGCTGACTTGGGCTTCTGGGAATCGAAGTCCAAGAACACCTGTAGCGCCAACGGTTGCCATCACTGCCCTAGGTGTCCTGGACTTCAGTTCCCAGAGTCACCACTCCTGCTGATCAGGGCTTCTGGGAATTGAAGTCAGAACTTCTGGAGAGTCAGGTTTGAGGAGCCCTGGTCAGACATGACTCTCCAGATGTTCTTGGACTTCAATTCCCAGTGGTCCTGATCAGCAGGTATGCTGACTTGGCCTTCTGGGAATCGAAGTCCAATCCTCCAATCCTCTGGCTGGGGGCGAAGAGGCTTCCCAGCCACACCACCTGCCGGAGCCCTGAACCCCTCCCCCCTCGCCCTAGGACTTAAAAGGCGAGGGGGATGCCCAGCGGAACGCACACCTGGCCCCGCTGGGGGCGAAGAGGCTTCCCGGCCACGCCATTGGCCAGAGCCCTGGGCCCCGCACCCCCTCGCCCTAGGACTTAAAAGGCAAGGGGGACTCCCAGCGGAATGCCATCGCCGCACACCTGGCCCCGCTGGGGGCGAAGTGGCTTCCAGGCCCCGCCCTCCCCCTTCGAGGGTCTCTGAAGGCATGGGAATTAATGGGTGGTTCTAGCTGATTTGTATTTATTGTATTTTTGTATTGTAGTTGGTGTAATACCATGTACTGTTGTGTGATTTTGCATTGTTGTTTTGCTTGTGAAATTGTATTTTGCTTTGTATTGGTGCTATATTGTATTTCTGTACGTTATGCATTGTGAACCGCTTTGGGTTGTCTGCTGGACGAGGAAAGCGGTATATAAGAATACATTTCAATTCAAATTCAATTCAAACACTTGGAGTGCTGAGATTCGCCATCACTACTAGACCAAAGTCTCCCAAACTTTGACTTTAGAGCATATGTGAGCAATAAAGAAGATTTTTAAGGGTGTCTTCTGTTGCAATCGAATATATAAATGGTTTAGATGATTGTTTATAAATTCATGTTTTGTTTTATACAGGCTGTATATTTATTTCTTGTTATATGGTGAATCAATGTATACAAGTGCCATACGCTGAATCAGCGATGGCCAACCTTTGGCACTCCAGGTGTTCTTGGACGTCATTTCCCAGAAGCCTTTGATCAACCGATGTGCTGACTTGGGCTTCTGGGAATTGAAGTCCAAGAACACCTGGAGTGCCAAAGGACGCTCTGCCCACCAAATTCTCTATGGTTCGAGAACAGGGACGGCCTAGGGCCGAGTATATGAGGCGGGAGTGTCAGGGCCGGTCTGGCCATTCCTTCTCGCTTCCCTACAACACTTCCTGAAGATTCGGCGCGGTCGCCGGGGTAATGGCGGGTCGCTTCCGATGAGGACCGGAAGTGATCTCGTAGTCTATCGGAAAAGAGCTCTTCCGTTTCCTGTGCCGCAGCTTCAATGGCGTCGTGGGGCCCCAACATCCCACAGCCGTCGGGCGAGCCCTCCTACCCGTTGGAGACGGAGTCCCTGGAGGAGGAAGGCCGGAGCTGAGGAGGAGGAGGCGTCCCCTGGAGGCCCCACGAATGGGGCGAGCGTGGGGGACCCCAGTGGCCTCCTAGCATGAAGGATAAGGGTTCCTTTGAGGTCTCGAACATGGAGAGCACAGGAAGACCATGGCTGCCCCCCAAGGAAGATAAGGAGGCCACGGATGGGGGACCCCAGGGACCCCCCTGGGAGTCTTGGCCCGCCGAACCGGAGGGCAGGATAGGTTCCTGGGAGCCCCCCCAAAAGAAGGTCGGGAGCCCGCCAATGGGCGGATGGTTGAGGGTCCCCCTGAGCCCCCCCAGGAAAGATTCCTGGGAGCCCCCCACAAAGAGGGTCAGGAGCCCCCCAAAGGACGAATGGCAGAGGGTCCCCCTGAGCCCTCCCAGAGGAAGGGGTTGGATCAGCCCTGATTCCCAGAGACAGCCCAATGGCCCTTCCAGCCACGCCACCTGCTGGGAGCCCACGTCCAATAGCTCAGGATGGGACCCCCCCAAGAATATTGGCAGCCGGTGGGTCTCCCAGAGTAGGTGGGATGGTTCCACAACGGAGTCCATGGGCATCTCCCAGAAATCTCTGGTGCCTGCCAAGACCTGGCAATCCTGTCGCGACCAAGAGATGCTGCAACCCACCAGCAGAAGGGTAACAGAGGAGAGAGACCCGGAGAGGTCAAGGTGGCTGGAAGAGCCTGGTGTTAGTAGTAGTAGCAGCAGCAGGCGAGATCCAGGGTGGGAGACCAGGCAGGGCAATCCTGTAGATGGGAGCTACTCTGTCAAGGCAGGTGGAAGCAAAGAGAGTTGGAGTGGAAGAGGATTGCAGAGGTTCCAAACCCAGGTTGACAACAGGGAATGGGACAACCGAGGGCTGAAGGGCTGGGCCAGAGATGAAGGCCTGAAGGAACCTCTGATTTCCAAGCAAGGTCGGGGCCGTTCAATGGGGTTCCTAAGAGAAAGCATTCTCAGAAAAGGCCAGGGAAGCTTTTTGGGACCTAAAGGTCGCCCTGAGAGATACAAGGGACTTGGAACACAGGTCGTGTCCCATAGGATGTGGTTGCCTCGTGCTGAGCTGGTGGAATACTGGACGCAGTCACCGTGCCACCATGTTATGAGAAAGAAAGTGCGAGATAAATTCCTCTCCTACTGCCCCCAGGCCTCCATTCCAGATGGGTCCTCTGATCCCCCCGTCGTGAATCCTGACTTGGATCTGTTGATTGGAACGCACGGCAAGCACACCGCGAATTTCTCATTATTAACTCAGAGGGAAGTCTTGGACATGCTGATTCCGACCATGGCTATCTACGAGATGACCGAGGCGGCCATCAAGAGGCAGGAGGAGGTGGAAGCCCTGGTGGTACGGAAGTTGGCCCGCTGTCTCCTCAGTTTTGCCAGGAGTGCCAACCGAAGGCTGACCCTGCAGCGATGTTTGCAAGTCCTCCGGGTCATCGACCCCCGGCTGATGGCCGTCATTAGCAGAATATCCGGCCGGAACCCGGGCGGCCTGCTTTTCACAGAAAAAGAAGTGAACCTTTTGAAGGGGGTCATGCACAGCTTGCCAAAGATGCCGGAGGAACCACTGGAGGTGAATTCCAGTAATTATCAGGAAGCAGGGAGGCCTCCGTTAATCGCTTCCCCTCTGGAGTTGGCTCCTCCGGTCCAAGATGGCGTTGCTCCGTTGTCTGAGCAGAACTCAGGTGAGTCTAATGGGGGCTAAAGATTTTTTTCAGGAGCTTGTTAAGATCTGGGCTGTCGTTGTGAAGTACAGTAAAACCTCGGGTTACGACGGAGGCCCGTTCCAACGGCATCAGTCATAACGCGGAAAAAGTAACCTGAAGCATCCATAGGGATGCATTGAGAATGAAAAACTGATCGTGAATGGATCATCGTAACCCCCCCCCCCAAAAAAAAATTTTTTTTTTTAAAAAAATAAAAATTTGTAAGCTGGGACGGCATTTCCATAGGATTTGCCATCGTAAACCATGGCAAATGTTATTCAAAGTGTTCGTAACCAGAGGTATTACTGCATTTTCACTCATTTTTTTAAATAGTAGCCTTGTTATCCCTTATTTCCACCACAAGTTCCCCATCCTTGTCATTTAACAATGCTTATGTCTTCTGTTGCCTTCTACCAGTGACTTCCCTCCTCTTTTTATGTACCTACAATATTTTGGTTTTCCTCTATCTCAGCACCTCTCTCGGCCATCTAAGCTTCCTCCGCAGCTCTTATTTTGTGCCTAATCATCCTCTGTAGATCATTATATTTTTCCCTGTCCTCATTTTTATAGGTCAGGGGTTCTCAATTTACGGCCTGTGGGCCATAAAAGGCCTCATTCCCATGTCTGACAAAGTGGACTTGATCCACGGAAACTCACATTGAAATATAACAGGTAGTCTTTAAAGTGCTACAGTGTTTTTGTTTTGTTTATTCTCTGATATGCCTGAAACACAGACTTATCATGGCTGCTATTCCAAAAAATTCAACTATGAAGGGCATCGCTCTAGCAGCAGTTGCCTCTTCCAGACAACGTGTTCTGACAAGGAGTGTGTGTGTGTGTGTGTGTGTGTGTGTGTGTGTGTGTGTGTGTGTGTGTGTGTGTGTGTGTGTGTGTGTGTGTGTGTGTGTCTATCTATATCTATGTGTGTGTGTGTGTGTATAGCAAAGGAACTTGCTTGAGAAATCTCAGACCAATTTTTTTACAATTGTGCAGGGATAAAAAAGATTTCTTCATTTTTTTGGAACTCCTTTTTCTAATTTCAGAAATCCAAGGATTTTAATTTTTAAATTTAATTTTGCACTTGTATGCCGCCCAGTCAGGGAACCCGACTCAGGGTGGCTCACATGGTAAATAAACAATATACACAATATAAAACCAATATAAACCAATTAAAAAACCCTTAAAAACATAGCAATATTACCCTCCGCTCTGCCATTTACTATCTAAAAACAAATATAAAATCTACAAAATTGCAACATTAAAAAATTAATTACAGGAGGGGGGAGCCTCAGACAATCCAAAAAGGGGAGCTTGTTGACAGTCCCGGCCCCCAGACCCATTTTGCCAACCACGTCTTCAATTCTTCAGGATTGGTTTTGGTCAGAGTAAATTTTTTTCCTTGGAAAATGTTCAAAAGTGTACATCTGCTATTTTTTTCTCAGCTGCCAACATGTTTGTCATTTAATTTAAGGCACTTGAGGACTCTGTTGAAAATAATGAACCAGAAAAGATTGGTGTGTGACAGGGGTTCTCAACCGATGTCCCGCAGCGCCATTTCATGTGGCCCGCACCCTCGCTCCAGCTACTGCTTTCACTTCCGCCTCAATCCTTGTCCCCTCCACTTGGCTTGGCATGTCCCTAAGCCTTATGCCAGGGGTTTTCAACCTGTGGTCCGTGGGCTGAATGCGTCCCATGGCACCATTTCATGTGTCCCCACCACCACCTCCACCACACTTGGAAGTGCCATGTGGTGAAGGAAGGGCAAAATGGCTGTCCGACCCCCGAAAGCTGTCTGAGGGAGCGTGACCCAATGCCCCCCTGGCTTAAAAAGATTGAGAACTCCTGGTCCGTAGGTTGATCGGTGCTTTGGGGAATAGACTGAGGTTTCTAGGAATTGAAGTTCTTGGGCTTCAATTCCCAGAATTCCTCAGTCAGTCCATAGGTTGATCAGTGCTTTGAGGAATGGACTGAGGCTTCTGGGAATTGAAGTACTTGGGCTTCAATTCCCAGAATTCCTCAGTCAGTCCATAGGTTGATCAGTGCTTTGGGGAATTGACTGAGGTTTCTGGGAATTGAAGACTGGGAAACGCTGCCTTAGATGAGAACAGTTCTTCCAAACCTTATGGAGAAGGTACAGTAGAAATCAATACTTTGGTGTTTTTTTTAAAATGGCCTCTGCAAACTTACTTCTTTCAGATCAATAAGCTCCGCTACAAGACAACACCAGCCTGAAGCACTGGCACCGCTGCTTTGGACACGCGGATCCAGCCGCTATCCTCTGGCTGCAGACAGGCAAACTTGCAACAGGTATCCAGGTCAATCCAGGTGAGGCCGGTAGCACAGCCCAGGCATTACCTGCCTCACAGAACAGGGCCATAAGTCCCAATTCTCACTAAATATAGTGAGGAGCAGCACCGCCTTGATGGATATGATACAGTGTGAGCTGTCTGGACCTTTTAATGTGCCCTCATTAACGCTCCAGAGATACGTTTTGATCTTTGTGGATGATTTTTCGCGGTTCTGTGTGACCTACCTACTGAAGGAGACGGGCGAGATGCACAGGTGCTTTGAGAAATATCTCGCGATGCTGAGCGAGAAGCATAAACGGAAACCCAAGGCCTTCCAGATGAACAACGCGGCCTACGCCGTCTCACTCCAAACACGCGCTTTCCTGGAAGCACAAGGCATTTTGCATAAGAGGGGCGTCCAGTGCATCCCCGGGCAGAGCCGAACAGCCGAAAAGGAGATGAAATCTCTTTTCAAAATGACCCGTTGTATGCTGGCAGATGCCAAGCTCCCCGATCCTTTGTGGGGCCATGCCATTCTGACCACTACCTACCTCTGGAACCTGGTGGCTGTCAGCCGCAAGGAAAAAATCCCGTTCCGGGACTGGCACGGCCAAGTGCCAGACGTGAAACACCTCCGCGTCTTCAGGAGCCTGGTTCGTGACCGGCTGGAGCTGTCCGACCCCACCCAGTAGGTTTTCGTTGGCTACGGCGCTCACGAGACCAACTACCGAGTTATGAACTTAGAAACTGGCGCAATCTGCACAAAAAGTACCCTGGATTTCAATGAACGGAAGGGTGTCAAGAAGAGAGGGAGGATTTTAGATGCCATTGAAAGGCACGGCTGCAACGTTGAGGCAAAAGTGTGTCCATGACACAACCTGAGCTATACACAACGCTGGCTTGTGCTGAGACACGAGAGGAGACCAATATGCCAGGAGACGGGAACAGAGATGAAGATCTTGAGGAACCCGTAGAAGTGTCCATACCACAATGTGGTCCAGCATCAGCCACCGGATACCCGCAGTGTCGTGGCTGGCGAAAGGACCTGCAACCTGGCCGGATGTTGAAGAGATAACTGCAGTTGTTGAAGAGATAACTGCAGTTTTTTCTTCCTCCTCCTTCTTGGCACTTTAGTGGCAACTAGTAAGTTTGACCTGCCCATGGAAACATCACAGTGAAGTGGAGCGCCTTGAAAACAGGACAACTGGTGTGACCTGGGTCTGAGCCTCTTCCTTCCAGTCCGAGGTCTTAACTAAGAAGAAGTGGAGTTTGGTTTCTTGTTGCCTACTAGGGATAGACTCAGTCTCCAGTGTAGCTTGGCCAAGTCAAATATAACAGAAGTCTTCCCCTGCCTTCTCTCTTGTCATTGTGATGGGATATGATAAAACGTTTCCAACCAACTCAATTCAATCATGTCGTATCTTAACGACAATTAGAGAGTGCCTCTGGTTCAGCAGTTGTAGGACGCCTGCTTTGTCTCCAGGATTTGAGGGTTCAACCTCCATTGCCGTGTCTAAAAAAATGTTTGTGTGGACATAAGATTTCTCCGTTAGGCAAATCTTGTTCTCTCTCCTACTCCTCCTTCTTCAAAAGCCCAAGAATTACCAATTAGGAAACCTAAAGAAGGAGCCTTGTCCAGAGGGTCAAACACCACTCCACTTTTATTAGTTCAGATTTTGCACTGCTGGTCTGGCTGTTGTGGGTTATAGGAAGAAACCTTGAAATTTTCCTTGCTCCTTGATTCCACACACCTTGAAACAGCAGAGGCTTGGACCAGTTTTTTTTTTTGTACCAATCTAACTCTGGACTGCCAAAAAGAAGCCACTTTCTTGGCTTTGGCGTTGACCAAACTTACCGTAGTTCTCATCAGTGCAGGTTTCTGGCAGTAATAATAATAATAACTTTTATTGGCAGTAACCGGCAGGCCATTAAATGAGCCCATGGCTTTTCTCTCTCCACATTCACACACAGCCTCTTGTTGTCCACCATCAGCCCCCACTTGAGCCTGTTGGTTGTGCATTTAGGGGCTCTAATCCTCAGCCTATCTTGGGTCCTTCATGTAACGTTAATGGCAGGTTGAGATATTCAGCCATTTCATCCTCCTTTAATATTCCTTCTCCAGTGAGTTCCTTCCTCCATCTTTTAATTTGGTTTTGCTCTTGTGTCTCCTCAAGAATATTTGTTCCTTGCCATAAAGCTCTTCCTGGATCTGAGCCAGATGGCAATAAAAATAATTCATTGATGGTAATAAAGACTGATAGATTGATAGATCAATCTCTGACCCAACCTCAAACTTCTTCTACCTTCTATTATGGTGGTGGCAGTAGAGATTTTTTAAATTAATTTTCATAAAATAACAGAAATATAATAAACATTACAGAAGAAAAATGAAAAGTATATAAAGAAAACATTAAAAATACAGAAATTACATATACAGTACTCTATAATAATGGGCGGAAACTCATTCAGTCAGAGCGAAGGATTTACTCCCCTGGACTTGGTCCACGAAAGCTCATATTGAAACACAAGAATGTTTGAAGTGGGAGCCGTGTTATTAGTCTGACCAAGCATATCTGAGATTAAACTGGAAACGAGCTGTCACTTCCTCCACTGGAGGAGCAATGGCGTCCTTGGGTCTCAGAATGCCCCCCCCCCAGCCATGGGCCCAGCGCCCCTAACACTTCCTTACTGGAGATGGAGGGCGAGTGTCACTGGCCGGGCCTGGAGGGGGAAGACCGGAACTGGGGAGGAAGATGAGAAAGAGGTGCCCCCTGGGTGCCCCACGAATGAGATGAGCCCGGGGGAACCCAGTGGCCCCCTGGCATGGAGGACAGGGGCTCCTTTGGGGTCTCGAACCTAGAGAGGAGAGAAAGACCGTGGCTGCCCCCCCCCCAGGTGAAATGAGGAGGCGGTCATTTGGGGGCCATTAATAGTGGTCCCCAGGAAGCCCCTGGGAGTCTTGGTCCTCTGACATGGGGAGCAAGAGAGGAACCTGGGAGCCTCCCCAAAAGAGACTCAGGAGCCCCCCAATGTACAAATGTCTGAGGGTCCCCCTGACCCCCCCCCCAAGGGGTTCAACCAGGCCCAATTACTCCAGAGACAGCCCAGCGCCCCCTCCAGCCTTGCCACCGAACAGAAGCCCTTGCCCATCACCTCACAAAGGGACTCCCCAGGGAATGGTGGCACCCCATGGGTCTCCCAGGGTGGTTGGGACGGCCCTGCAACGAGGTCCATGGGGTGGTCACCGGTGCCTGCCAAGACCCCGGGGATCCTGTCTTTTCTTAGGTCCTGGGTTAGTGCTTGAACTGTTAATTGCATCTCAGTCCTCATCTGTGAATGAAATGGTAATTTGTATCCAATAACAATGATAATAATATTTTTCTTGTTTAGGTCAAATGATAATATTTTCTTGTTTAAGATCAAACCAAACTGGCCATAAACTTCATACATCTCATCCATTTCTTTCGTATCATCGTCATCATCAGATTCATAGTTGAGGACTGGAATAAAATTAACAGCTCAAGGTAAAGGTTTCCTTGCTCGAAAGCCAGTCGTATCTGACGCTAGGGTCCAGTGCTCATCTCTGTCTCAAAGCTGAAGAGCCAGCGCTGTCTGCTTTTGCACACGTTTCCGTGGTCATGTGGCAGGCATGACTAGACACCGGAGCGCACAGAGCGCTGCAACCTTCCCACCGAAGTGGTCCCTATTTATCTACGTGCAATTTCTTGCTTTCGAACTGATAGGTTGGCAGGAGCTGGGACAGACGGCGGGAGCTCATTCCGTCCTGCAGTACTCGGGAATCGAACTGCTGACTTTCCGCCTCCCAGTCAGCGTCTTAGCCACTTGAGCCACTGTTCAAGCCCTCCTGCTAAAGAAATGTCTATTATAGCCCTAAGCGCTTTCTTTTCCCGCCCTTTTTTTCTTTGGGGGGGGAGGCGGGGCGAGGCGAAGGAAGGAGGTGGTGGAGCTTTTCCTGAATGCAGCTACGCTCTGCCCACCACAGTCTCGATGGCGGGGGGACCCGGGGACGGGTTTTGAGAGGCGGTTGGACGAGACGGGGTGGTCGCTCTGGCCGTTCCGTCTCTATCTCCGGGTATTCCAACCGGCCTGGTGCCAGGGATTGGGAAACGGCAGTGCGCTTCCGGGAAACGGACCAGAAGTAACTACGCACCGCCGGAGAAGGGGCCTGCTAGTTCCTGGTCTCTTCCGTTGCTGCGCCAGCTATGGCGGAGCAGGGCAGGTACTCGCGGGCCTACGTGGGCCCCGACGGCTCCTCCGGGCCCCGCCGCCGCAAGCGGGCCTCCTCCCCGTCTCCGCCCCGGGTGGAGGGCGAGTGGCGCTGGCCCAGGCCGGAGAGGGAAGGCCGGAGCTGGGGTGGGGAAAGGGGCGCCCGCCGGAGGCCCCACCACGCCAGGGGAGAAGAGCCCGAGGGGTCTCCCTGGAGCCCCGAAAGCTCCTCCTGGCGGGACTCGAACCTGGAGGGCGAGGGGAGGTCGTGGCTGGAGGATGAGGATTGGGGCCCCCCAATTAGGTCCCCCCAGGAGGCCCAGCGAGCGAGCAGGAGGCGATCCTTGGAGCCTCCCCTCACAAGGGCCAGGAGCCCCCCAGGAGGCGAAGGGTGGAGGGGGTCCCTGAGCCCCCCCAAGGGAAGGGCTTGGACCAGCCCCATGGCCCAGAGGCAGCCCAGCACCCGCCCCACCGCCCAAGGGAAGCACTCCTCCTCCAGCAGGTCAGGGAAGGGGGACCCCCCCAGGTACCCTCACAGCCCGCCGGTCTCCAGGGACAGGTGGGGCAGCCCTGAACGGGAGTCCAGGAGGAGGTCGGCCACAAGGCACAAGGGCCCTTCCACGGACTGGGATTCAGAGAGCCCGCGGCCCTCCATTAGAAGGGCGGCAGAGGGGAGGTCGAGGGGGCTGGACGAGCCTGGTGGTGGTGGTGGTGGTGGTAGCAGTAGTAACCACAGGAGCCGGGGGGACCCTTTATGGGAGGCCAGGCACGGCTACCCTGAGGACCGGAGAAAGGCCAGAGGAGGGAGCGGAGAGAGGTGGAGGGGAAGCAGTTTCCAGAACCTTCCCCGAGGGGAAGAGGATCGGGGCATCCACCCCAGCAGAGGCAGAAAGAGGGATTTGGATCCGGCCGGACCATCGAGAGACCACCAGGGGCGCCAGGAGTGGAAAGAGGACTCAGAAGAATCCGGAAGCTTCAGCCCACAAAGCTGGTTCAGTCGGAAGAAGCGCAGAAAGAGGTCGGACAACCGAGAACCGACAGAGACAGAAGAGGAAAGTTGGGCCAGAGACGGAGGCCGTGAGAGGAGTCGGAGTCCCCCGCAAGACCAGGATGACTGGGATAGTTCGCCAGAGGTCTTCGAAGACTTTATTCCCAAAGAAGGCCGTGAGAGTAAGGAGAGTGGCCCAAGAGGGTCATCTGGTAGGCATGCAAAGCGTCCCGCCCCAGCTGTGGGCTGGGTGCCCTGTGAGGAGGTGGTGAATTACTGGAAGCGATGCCAGTCTCTTTTGCCAAAAACGATGAAGAGCCATTTCCTGTCCACCTGTCCCCAGCCCATCATACCTGACAGGTCCAACTGGGTCCGGCGACTCAACTGGAACCTCCTCGACTCGCTGAGCGGCTGGCAAGTTTTTAAAGTTTCTAAGGCGACACGCTACTCCTTGGCGAGCCAGTACGAGTTGATGGAAATGCTAGCGCCAGCCATGGCGCTCTACGAGATGGCCGAGACCGCCATGGAAAACAGGCAGGCGGTGGACCCGCTAGACGTGCAGGAACTGGCCCGCCGCCTCGTCAGCTACGCTGGGAGCCTCAACCAGAGTTTGACGATGCAGCGTTGCTCGCAAGTCCTCGGGATTATCGCCCCCCAGCTGAGAGGGATGACAAACCAAATATCCAGCCGATATGCCGGCAGCCTGCTTTTCGCAGAAGAAAAAGTGAAGCTCCTAGAGGATATCCTCCTCAAGTCAATGGAGGAGGAAAACGAGGTGAATCTCAACAGTTCTAGGAGCTCAGGTGAGACTCTGACTGACAGTTTCTTTGCCTTGAGGTGTGGTTGTGACTGCAGTGGAAGCTCAGTTTAAGGAATTAATGCAGGGATTCTCGACCTGTGGGCCAGATGCGGCCCACGGCACCATTTCATGTGGCCCTCAACCGCCTCCACCACACCAGGAAGTACCATGGGGAGGAGGAAGGGCAAGATGGCTGTCTGGCCCCCAAAGCTGTCTGAGGGAGTGTGACCCAATGGCCCCTGGTTTAAAAAGATTGAGAACTCCTGAATTACTGTAATGTTTTAATGAATTTATGTACTTGGAGGGCCTTAACTAGACTTAGTTTATATGGTAAACTAAAAAATAGGCTTCCTTTCAGGAATACCAGGTGAAAACTTGTTACCTTTCAATCTCGTTTGAATGGCAAAGAATTGAGCCTCAGGAGGAATGTGTAGAGCAGGGGTTCCCAACCTTTTCAAACCAGGGGCCGGTTCACGCACACTCAGCCAGCTTCAAGGGCAGGACGGTTATTTTGCACTGCCTGCACAATAGGGGTGGCCATTTTGCCCCAACAGATTCAAAGGTGGTGGTAATTTTGTTTTTCAAATGCCCTTAGAGTGTGGGAAGGCCCACATTAAATGGTGCAGTGGGCCAGATCCGGCTCATGGGCGTTAGGTTGGGAAACCCTGGTGTAGAGCAAAGGAACGGTCTTGAGAAATCTCAGACCAAGATAGTTCAAATTCCTCGGTGGCAGAAGCACATTTTGGGAAATATGGAAACCTTATGTTGTACATGGACTGACAAGTAAGGATGGGGTCAAACCCACCCAGGATGATTGTAAATTTTGGGAGGACACATGAGCAACAGATTTAAAAATAAGTTTAATTAGGTACATTAATTTTTGTACAGCACCGGAGTAGGGAAGGGAGGGGGGCGATGGTCATTACTCCCTCCATTTTGTATTATTGCTTTATTGTTGTATTTATGTTGTAAGAAACTTCAATAAAAATTATATATATATAAATAAAGAATGCCATATTCTGTAGCCAACTAAATATTCAAGTAACAAAGGGTGATCAATAATTTGCTGGGTGTGTGCGTCTGAGACGACCCTCTGTGCATGATCATGGAGTATATGGAGAATGGTGACCTCAACCAGTTCCTCAGTGGGCATGAACTGGAAGACAAACTGGGTGGAAGCCCTAGTGGAAAACCAGCCATCAGCCGCCCAGAGTCGCATTGCGAGTGGGGCGGCATACAAGTCGAAATATAATAATAATAATAATAATAATAATAATAATAATAATAATAATAATAATAATAATAATAATAATAATAATAATAATAATAATAATAATAATAATTTCTGTAATGGGGACAAAAAAAAACCCGAGTCTCAACAAACGACTGTGATATCTTACTCTGAAACAAGAAGGCTTGAGGATTCCTAATTTAAGAAATTAAATTAGAGGTGCAGTTATGAAGAATGGCTTTTTAAAACGCAAAGAAGTGAAGTGTTAAAAGAGATTTGAAATCCTTTTTGCAGCACCACATTACAAATCTACCTATAAAATCAAGCATTAACCGTTGGAACTTCACATAGGATCCTAAGCCAGGCCTTACTAGCCCGCACTGACCGTTCGTGCACACGCCCGAACTGGGACCGCAGGTCAACAAAGGATTGAGAAATGCGCCAGTGGGGCAAGAGCCCCACAAACGTGAAAAAAGGGAAACAACTTCATTTCCCAACGTTCCTTGCGCCGCGCCAGAGCCAATCAGGCTGAGAGGCGCGATCAAAAGGAACGTTCGGAAACACGCCGTGGCCAATCAAAAGGAAACCGCAGGAAAAAAAACTATGCACAAGCCAAAAATGCAAACGCCAAACTACAAGCCCCAGTGTCCTGCGCGCGCAGAACACTGAGGAAGCTGGCGAGCGAAAAATAAAAAACACACCAGGAGCGCAAGTCCGCCGCAGCCGGACACAGCGCCTCAAAGAAAAAAACAGGGGGGGGGGCAAAGGGGAAAAGACACTGCCCCCCCCCTTGAAAGTGAACCCATTGCCAGGTAAGCAAAGCCATCGGGCGGCGCTCCATCCGCTGACTTTACTTCACACAAAAGGGTTTTGCTTTCAGCAAGGCCAAGCCGCGGGAACCAAAGCCCCCCTCTCCAACGACGCCTGAAGCTCCCGATCGGAGTTTCCCCTTTAATATCACTGGAGGGGGGTTGCGCTCCCCCTCTTTACCGGCTCCCCTGGGGTTGGGAGGGTTTGGGGGACAAAAGGGGCCTGTCTCCCCAACCCTCCTGACCCCAGGGGACCCGGCAGAGGGGATTACACACACACACACACCATATTAAAGAGAAGAAACTAAGCAGTTACTTCTCTTTAAAAACAGAGTTTTTTGCGGGGGAATCCCCCTCTCCGATGGCTCTCCTGGGCCCAGAAGGGTTGGGGAGACAGACCCCTTTTGTCCCCCCAACCCTCCCAAACCCAAGGAAGCCAGCGGAGAGGGGATCACAACCCCCCCCCCCCCCGCCGATATTAAAGGGGAAACCTCAATTGAGATTTCCCTTTTAATATCAGAGGGTGGGCTGGATTCGATCCCCTCTCCTGGGTCCCATAAGTCTGGAAGGTTTGGGGGAACAAAAGGGGTCTGTCCCCCCAACCCTTCCAGAGCCAGGACATGGCAGAGAGGGGATCCCCCCGTAGGACACCCCGTTATTAAAGAGAAGAAACCAAGAGGCTACTTCTCTTTAAAAACGGAGTGTTTTTTTGGGGAAACCCCTCTCTGATGGCTCTCCAAGGCCGGCCAGCGGAAAGGAACCCCCCCAATGCTGCGTGAAGCGCCGTGGGGATTCCCGTGGTCTGGCTAGCAAGGCTGGCCCGCGGAAAGGAACCCCCCCAGCCAACAAACAAAACTTTTAAAAATAAATAAATTATTTAAATAAAAATTCCGTAAAAAAGCACAAAAAAACAATCAAAAACATCCAAAAATACACAAAAACAACCAAAAATAAAACCAAAAAGCAATATAAACTAAAGAAAAAAAAAACCTTCCAACCTCTGCTAGTTTAGGATAAAAATAAAAAGTTTTCTTAGTCCAGAAATGCCCCTGTTAACATATGTAGCAAAACTAGATAAACAAAATGGTGACTCCGTGAATATAGATGGAATCGGAACGGGTGTGGCAGAATTTATTTATTTATATAATTTAATCGATTTATATACTGCCCTATCCAATGGACTCTAGGCGGTGTACGCAAGTTAAAACCAATATAAACCAATTAAAAACCCTTAAAAACATAATAATATTACCCACCGCTGTGCCATCTAAAAACAAATATAAAATCTACGTGACTTTAACGTTAAAAATTAATTACAGGAGGGGGGAGCCTCAGACGAGCCAGAAAGGGGAGGTTGTTGACAATTCCAGTACCAGACCCATTTTGCCAACCAAGTTTTCAATTATTTATTTATTTTGACTTATTTAATGCAAATTCCCTAATGAAATCAGTGCCAGTCATCTGAACGATCTCTCATATGATCCTCGTTCACAATGCAACATGTTAAGTGTCCCAGCCTTAGATGCTAACACTTCTTCCAAACCGATTGAGAATGGAGAATGCCTAGATGATGATGATGATGATGATGATGATGATGATGATAATAATAATAATAATAATAATAATAATAATAATAATAATAATAATAATAATAATAATAATAATAATAATAATAATAATAATAATAATAATAATAATAATGCCTATTTAGTGGAGGTTTTTTTTTGAAAATCTAACGGTCTCTATCAACTTAACTTCTTTCAGATCGGGAAGCTGAGACTCAAGATTATACTACCCTGGAACTCTGGCACCGGCGCTTTGCGCACGCCGATTCAAAGGCAATACAGCAGCTGCACAAACACAACCTCGGTGTAACGATCAAGGTCAACCCGGGTGATATCGAGAGAATAGACCGGTGCGTTGTCTGCCTGGCCGATAAGGGCAAAAAGCCCTCCTTTCAACTCAAGACGGTCATAAACAGCACCCGGTTGCTGGACCTGATCCACTGCGAATTGTGCGGGCCCTTTAGCGTGCCGACCAAAGGGGAGCATAGGTACGCTCTGATCTTTGTGGACGATTTCTCGAGGTACTGTGTCACCTACGTGCTCAAGAATCTGTGCGAGGCCAACGAATACTTCAAGCAGTATTTAGCCATGCTGAGTAGATTGCGGGAAATCGGGGACCCCAAGGCCTTCCAGTTTAACAGCGCAGGCGAGTCTGTCTCGCACCATATGAAACTCATTTTGGAGCAACGGGGGATTCCGCACAAGAGCGGCGTCAAAGAGAACCCCGGGCAGAGCAGAACCGCCGCGCGGGAGGTGGCGTCTCTTTTGGAAATGACCAGGTGCATGCTGGCAGACGCGCGCCTGCCCAACCAGTTTTGGGGCTCCGCCATCCTGACCGCCACCTATCTCGTGAACCGCTTGCCCATTATCGGCCGCAAGAAAACACCCTTCCAGATCTGGCAGGGCAGGATGCCCAGCATTGTGCACATCCGGGTCTTTGGGAGCCTAGTGTACAACAGGAACACGCCACACTATCCGGCGCCGTATATTTTCACTGGCTACGACCATTTCCACAAAGGCTATAGAGTCATGAACCTAGAAACAGGGCACTTCCACATAAAACGGTCCATTTATGTTGATGAACACAAGAGAGCGGACAGAAGGTTGACCGTGCTAGCGGCCTTTGAAGGCCATGATGCCGAACAGCTGCTAGCCACGACCGGGTCTGAGAGAAAGGAGTCTGGTGATGAGATGGAAGACGAGAGCAGTACACCTGGAGGTGGGGACGGAGATGAAGAACTGGAGGCTGATGAGCCCGAAGAAGCGTCCAGTCCACCGTCCGCTCCGGAGTCAGACGTCGGACATTCGGAACAGTTGTCGAGAAACGAGCCGGCCACCTGGGAGGATGTTGAAGAGATGTCAGCAGACAAAGCCAAAAAATGGCACTGCGCAGCCAGAGAAGAGATACAAGGCTTACGCAAGAATGCAACATGGACCCTGACCAAGCTCCCGCCCGGCAAGCACGCCGTCGGGTGCAAGTGGGTCTTCAAGGTGAAGCCTGGCGCAGAAGGACAGGCGGAATGCTACACGGCCCGACTGGTTCTTCGGAAGCCAGGAGAAGACGTTGGTGCAACCGTTACTCCTGACGTCAAACTGAGTACCACCAGGATGCTCTTGAGCATCTCGGCCTCCAAACAAATGCAGGTCAAGCACCTAGAAGTCAAGACGACATCTCTCTATGGAGAGGCTACTGAGGAATTGTATATGGAACAGCCCCCGGGTTTCGTGGACCAGAAAAATCCCGATTGGGTCTGTAAATTAAAGAAAGACCTACACGGACTGAAAGAGGCTTCTCGGGCCTGGAACGAGAAACTGGAGAAGATCCTTTTGCAACAAGGGTTTAAGCAAGACGAGGCTGACCGTTCTTTATACAGGAGGAGCAGGCACGGACACTTAATGTTTATCCTCGCCTGTGCCGACGACCTGGTTGTCGCTTCTCAGCACGAAGAGGATTACAAAGAGATCGTGCGCTTGCTCAACGAAGCGGCGGAAGTCAAAGAGTTGGGAGACGCTGCTGGCTATTTGGGCAGCCTAACCGAAAGGGCGGTGGACGGCTCTTCTCTGCTGAAATAGATATTGACACTAACCAAGTATTGAACTTGTGGAGGCTCTGATCTTCCATGATTGACCACCCGTGTTGAAAACACCCGTGGCAGGAGACTTAAAAGCAGGAAGAGGATCCACTTCTGGCAGACAATATCAATTACCCAACAGTTCTAGGGAAACGTTTGTATTTCACTACCAGTTCCATTGTTGTGGATCTAGTTAACAAACACCCCCCCCCCCACTCCTCAACCAAAAAAAACAACATTAATTCACCATTAGAATGTGACTGGACAGTTGTCAAAAGAGCTACTACGAGCTCCTCGAAATGGGACTTGAAAGCCGAAATTGCCGTCCCAAGAGAAAACTGAAGCCCGTTACGTTTGGTAGCCGACCTCTTTCATGGGCTGGCCGTAATGAATTTGTCGCCTTGTCTTACACGGAGTTAAGCGTTTCGTTGTGTCACTGGCAAAGCGATGGAGTAGCTGATGAAATGAGTTTGGACTGCATGAAGAGATATCCGTCCAGACGATGGAGGACAACAAGAGCTTTAGCAGGCGGCCAGAGGATGAGACACAATAATTGTACACACCTAACACACATACCACTTGGTGTGTTTGCTGACCAAAAACGGGACCATCCAGGCGATCTGCTTTGATTTGGGACAGAGCAAAGGGGGGCCTGGACTAGGTCGCCTCCTAATGTCATTATTCTTTCCAAGCGACTGTTTTGAGACGCTGCGAAGCCAATTGAGACTGAAGTGCTGTTGGTCTGGGAATTCTCTTGCACGCATTAACTCTGATTTCTCCCATCTAAAATGGTTGCTCTCGACCACTCACTCCTTGTTGAAGTTGTTTATTTCATGCTTCTAGCTTGGAGTTTCCCAAATTTTGGTTCTTGGACTTCAATTCCCAGAAGCCCTCAGTCAGTCCATTGGCTGTTCGGTGCTTTGGGGAAATTGAGTGAGACTTCTGGGAATTGAAGTCCAAGAACTAAAGGTTGGGAAATACTTCTCCCTCTCCTCTTCTTGGTCACTGTGTTAGGCATAGAAGGATCTCCCATATGACAGGGAATCCAACACCCACCCACCCACTGTTTATTAGTTTGAGTAGAACTGCAGAATTTAACTGTAAGTAAAGATCTTCTTTTGTTACTTAAAAGTTTCTAGAATGATTTTTTTTTTTAAACAAGACTAAAACCTTGTGACCCCTTAAAGACTAACTGCTGCATTTTAATGGGAGCTTTCAAGTCCATTTCATCAGGCATAAAGAGGTACCACCTCAGCAGGGAAGGTAGCAGCATTCCGTGTCTAGTCATGCCTGCCACATGCCCATAGAAATGTTTGTAGACGCAGACAGACAGCGCTGGTTCTTTGGCTGTCAACGGAGATGAGCGCTGAACCTTAGAGTAAGATACTACAGGCTTTTGAGCAAAGGGAGGCTTTAACTTTTAGTCTATACCCGTGTTACCTAAACTTTGGTTTTTGGACGTCATTACCCAGGTACCTAAGTTGATTCCCCAAAGTACTGATTTAGGCTTCTGGGAATTGAAGTCCCCCTGTAAATGGAGATGAGCACCGCACCCTAGAGTCAGATGCAGCTGGCTTGAGCAAGGGAGACTTTTGCCTTTATAGTTTAGCACTTTTAGAAGGCCTGTTTTATGTCCAGAGGTATTTGAAGGTTTGACTTCCAGCTTTGCCATGTCTAAAAAAAAAAATGTGTGTGTGTAGAAATAATTTATCTCCAGTGGACAAATAAATCCTTCAAGATCCTGAGAATTGCTGGCTCCGGTAGTCAAGTTCCCGGAACATTGGGGGCAAAAATGTTAATTATTGTGCACCCCCTCTCAGAGAGTACTGTAAACACTTTGGGGCAGTATAGGAGTGTAATTACTTTGAACATAACAACACAGTGCTTAGACTCTTTTTGCTTTGGAAGACTGAGCGGCTTGGGATCCCCTGCTTTTCAACCTCTTCATAAATGATCTAAAAGTAAGAGTAAATAGCAAGGTAGCCAAATTTGCTGACGACACTAAATTATACAGGGTAGTGAAAACTGTTAGAGATTGTGAGGAGCTCCAGAAGGATCTCTTGACACTGGGGGAGTGGGCAAAACAGTGGCAAATGAGCTTCAACACTAGTAAGTGCAGAGTGATGCATGTTGGGGCAAAAACCCCCAATTACATTTATAAACTGATGGGGTCTGAACTCTCTGCGACAAACCAGGAAAGAGACCTTGGTGTCGTGGTGGACAACTCAATAAAGGTGTCAACCCAGTGTGCTTCAGCAGTGAAAAAAGCAAACTCAATGCTAGGGATCATTAGGAAGGGTATAGAAAATAAGTCAGAAGGTGTCATTTTGCCTCTTTATAAATCTATGGTGAGGCTCCATCTGGAATACTGTGTACAGTTCTGGTCGCCATACCTCCAGAAGGATATTATGGAGCTGGGAAAAGTGCAGAGGAGGGCAACCAGAATGATTAGGGGACTGGAACACCTTCCTTACCATCTGAGGCTGCAACGGTTGGGCCTCTTCACTCTTGAACGACGGCGTCTAAGAGGTGACCTGATTGAAGTTTATAAAATCATGCACGGTGTGGACAAAGTAGATAAGGAAAAACTGTTTTCCCTATCGCATAACACTAGAACTAGGGGGCACTCCATTAAACCTTTGGGTACTAGTTCTCAAACAAATAAGCGAAAGTACTTTTTCACCCAGAGGATCACTGGTCTATGGAACTCCCTGCCAGAAGAAGTGGTGACAGCTGTCAGTCTTGACAGCTTTAAGAAAGGATTAGACAAGTTCATGGAGGACAAGGGTATCCATGGCTATAATTATGGATACCTAAGGAGAGATAGGCAGGATATCTCTCAATGCCATTTCCAAGGAATCCTAAGAAGGTGAAGGCATCTGCTTGGGAATAATACCCTGAAGCAAATGGTGAGCCACTGTGTGAGACAGAAGGCTGGACTGGATGGGCTGTGGCCTGTTCCAGCAAGGCTGTTCTTATGACTTATATGGAAAACCTCTGGGGAATTCCAGGGGTACCCACGAATCCAAACATTGGACAGGGCGGAAGAGCCATTGAACCCCAAGAACAAATCTTGGGGGTCAATGTATTGTGGCCCCTTTTTCGAAAATATCTTTTGTCTATGTGAGACTTGAGTCCTGAAAGGGGATTTACGAAAGGTGAGTTTGGTCTTTAGCCCCGGGGTGCCCAAACATTTTGGGCAGTGGGCCGGGCATGTGGTTCCTCCCATCAGAAGCAGAAGTAAAACGTGCTTTGCCATCTGTTTTGCAACAGGATGAGATAGATTTTTATGCTGTAATTTTCTCTGCTTAAGCCAGGGGTGCCCATAACTATAGCCCGTGGGCCAGATCCGGCCCCCAACAACAATTCATCTGGCCTAGGTTGGCTTTGGCATTGCTGGAAGCGAAAGTAAAACACAGTGCGGGCACATTTTACGTCCGCTTCCATGAACGGCAAGGGTGGTGCAGGACAGATGAATTGGTGCCATTGGCCGGATTCAGCCTAGGTCCTTCGTTTGGTCACCCTTGGTTTAGCCCAACCTGGAGCTATACCAAAAAACCCCTCTCCCTCAAAAGGTCTGTGAATGGCTTTCATTTCTCCCAGGCTGGCGTGAGGGAAATTGAATGAAGTGATGGCCAACCTTGGCACTCCAGGTCTTCTTGGACTTCAGTTCCTAGAAGCCCAAGTCTCTATGAATCCACATGATTCACAGGGACTTGGGCTTCTGGGAATTGAAGTCCAAGAACACCTGGAGTGCCAAGGTTGGCCATCACTGTCCTAAACCCACCTTTTTGCTAAAATATATTGTAGAGTAAAGAAAAAACAACAACATTTTGGCACCTTAAAATACTATGTGCTGTATTTTTAAGTGTGAACTTTTGTGGATCGAATCCTTAAGACCTTAAGAGTAGAGTTGCCATATGTCCCGGAAAACCTGGATTATCCCGAATTCAAGGTCAGAAAAATTGTCCTGGCCATTTCAATAAAAATCATGTTAAAGTACCAGATTTTAAAATTTACTGATTTTGCATTATAACACATCATTAAAATAAATTCGAACTCTGTTCCGTGTGTTTCCTGGAAATGAGGACATTAATAGTTGACCGCAATGTGACTTCTCAGAAAGAAGTACAACAGATCATCTTACAGTAAGAAATAACTTGTAAATAAATTCATTTATGTATATTTAATGTGAAAGTGTTTTATAGTTGTCATTATATTATGTTTGTTTTTTAAAAAGCTATTTTGTAGATAACCTGTCTATTTTTGTCAAGTATTTATTCCTTCCCAGTGCTTTCACAATAGCCTTCACATCACTCTCTTAGCAATTACACGTGTATACTGTCCCATATTGGTTAGTGCACTTTTTGGGTAATTCACAAGTTAATTATCATATTGCCCTAACATGCTGGGTACCCTCTTCATCATAGGATGCTTCCTCAAAGGAATGGGACCTTATTATTTCATTCTCTAATTCTAAACAGAAAATTCCCCCTATATCCTTGCCGCCTGTTACCAGAAGGTGCAATATTCTTGACCTGGCTTTACTCCTTTAAATAATAATAGTACTCAGTTGTTACAATTAGCATTGTTTAGTTCTTAAACTGTTAATTGTATCCCAGTCCTCATCTGCAAATCAAATGGTAGATTTGTGTCCTATAATAATGATAACATTTTTCTTGTTTAAGATCAAACGTAGGATTCGTTCTGATTAGAACTGGCCACAAACTTCATACATCTCATCCCTTTCTTTCGTATCATCATCAATGGATTCCTAGTTGAGGACTGGAATAAAATTAACAGTTCAAGCCCTCCTCCTAACCCAGGCTGGTGCCAGGCAGCAGGACCTAAGAAACGTTAATTATTATAGCCCTTTCTTTTCCCGCTCTTTTTTCGGGGGGGGGGAGAGGCGGGGCAAGGCGAAGGA
Organism: Bradypodion pumilum; assembly: GCA_035047305.1. NCBI lineage: Eukaryota > Metazoa > Chordata > Lepidosauria > Squamata > Chamaeleonidae > Bradypodion > Bradypodion pumilum. The sequence continues at coordinate 40,051,398 of JAWDJD010000007.1, read as the reverse complement.
AGGAGGTGGTGGAGCTTTTCCTGAATGCTGCTACAGCTGCTCTGCCCACCACAGTCTCGATGGGGGGGGGGGGGGAACCCGGTGACGGGTTCTGAGAGGAGGTTGGACGAGACGGGGTCGTCGCTCTGGACGTTCCGTCTCTATTTCCGGGGATACCAGCAGGGCGCTTCTGGCAGACGGACCGGAAGTAACATTACGCACTTCCGGGGAAGGGGCCTGCTAGTTCCTGGTCTCTTTTCCGTTGCCGCGCCAGATATGGCGGAGCAGGGCAGGTACTCGCGGGCCTACGTGGGCCTCGACGGCTCCTACCGGCCCCGGCGCCGCCGCAAGCGGGCCTCCTCCCCGTCTCCGCCCCGAGTGGAGGGCGAGTGGCGCTGGCCCAGGCCGGAGAGGGAAGGCCGGAGCTGGGGTGGGGAAAGGGGCTCCCGCCGGAGGCCCCACCACGCCAGGGGAGAAGAGCCCGAGGGGTGTCCCTGGAGCCCCGAAAGCTCCTCCTGGCGGGACTCGAACCTGGAGGGCGAGGGGAGGTCGTGGCTGGAGGATGAGGATTGGGGCCCCCCAATTAGGTCCCCCCAGGAGGCCCAGCGAGCGAGCAGGAGGCGATCCTTGGAGCCTCCCCTCACAAGGGCCAGGAGCCCCCCAGGAGGCGAAGGGTGGAGGGGGTCCCTGAGCCCCCCCAAGGGAAGGGCTTGGACCAGCCCCATGGCCCAGAGGCAGCCCAGCACCCGCCCCACCGTCCAAGGGAAGCACTCCTCCTCCAGCAGGTCAGGGAAGGGGGACCCCCCCAGGTACCCTCACAGCCCGCCGGTCTCCAGGGACAGGTGGGGCAGCCCTGAACGGGAGTCCAGGAGGAGGTCGGCCACAAGGCACAAGGGCCCTTCCACGGACTGGGATTCAGAGAGCCCGCGGCCCTCCATTAGAAGGGCGGCAGAGGGGAGGTCGAGGGGGCTGGATGAGCCTGGTGGTGGTGGTGGTGGTAGCAGTAGTAGCCACAGGAGCCGGGGGAACCCTTTGTGGGAGGGCAGGCAGGGCTACCCTGATGACCAGAGAAAGGCCGGAGGAGGGAGCAGAGAGAGGTGGAGGGGAAGCAGCTTCCAGAACCTTCCCCGAGGGGAAGAGGATCGGGGCATCCACCCCAGCAAAGGCGGAAAGAGGGATTTGGATCTGGCCGGACCGTCGAGAGACCACCAGGGGCGCCAGGAGTGGAAAGAGGACTCAGAAGAATCCGGAAGCTTCAGCCCCCAAAGCTGGTTCAGTCGGAAGAAGCGCAGAAGGAGGTCGGATGACCGAGAACTGACAGGGACAGAAGAGGAAAGTTGGGCCAGAGACGGAGGCCGTAAGAGGGGTAGGCGTCCCCCGCAAGACCAGGATGACTGGGATAGTTCAATGGGTGGCCTCGAAGACTTTATTCCCAAAGAAGGCCGGGCGGGTAAGGAGAGCGGCCATAGAGGGCCATCCGGAAGACCTGCAATGCGTCCCGCCCCAGCTGTGGGCTGGGTTCCCTATAAGGAGGTGATGAATTACTGGAAGCGATGCCAGTCTCTTTTGCCAAAAACGATGAAGAGACATTTTATGTCCACCTGTCCCCGGCCCACCATACCTGACGGGTCAAACCGGGTCCCCCTACTCAACCTGAGCCTCCGCCTCTCCCTGAGTGGCAGGCAAGTCCTTAAAGTTTCCAAGGCGACACGCTACTCCTTGGCGAGCCAGGGCGAGTTGCTGGATATGCTGACACCGGCAATGGCGCTCTACGAGATGGCCGAGTCCGCCATGGAAAACCGGCAGGCGGTGGACCTGCTAGACGTGCAGGAACTGGCCCGCCGCCTCGTCTGCTATGCCGGAAGTCTCAACCGGAGTTTGACGATGCAACGTTGCTCGCAAGTCCTCGGGATTATTGCCCCCCAGCTGAGAGGGATGACAAACCAAATATCCAGCCGATATGCCGGCAGCCTGCTTTTCGCAGAAGAAAAAGTGAAGCTCCTAGAGGATATCCTCCTCAAGTCAATGGAGGAGGAAAACGAGGTGAATCTCAACAGTTCTGGGAGCTCAGGTGAGACTCTGACTGACAGTTTCTTTGCCTTGAGGTGTGGTTGTGAACTGCAGTGCAAACTCAGTTTAAGGAATTAATGCAGAGATTCTCAACCTGTGGGCTGGATGCGGCCTACAGCACCATTTCATGTCGCCCTCCACCACCTCCACCACACCAGGAAGTACCATGGGGTGGACGAAGGGCAAAATGGCTGTCCGGCCCCCAAAGCTGTCTGAGGAAGTGTGACCCAATGGCCCCTGGATTAAAAAGTTTGAGAACTCCCTTTTTAGGAGTACGCAAGTTAACACCAATATAAACCAATTTAAAAACCCTTAAAACATAGCAATATTACCCACCCCTGTGCTATCTAGAAAGAAATATAAAATCTACGTGACCTTAACGTTAAAAATTAATTACAGGAGGGGGGAGCCTCAGACGAGCCAGAAAGGGGAGGTTGTTGACAATTCCATCCCTCTGACCCATCTTGCCAACCACGTGTTCAATTATTTGTTTGTTTGTTTATTTTGACTAATTTAATGCAAATTCCCAAATGAAATCAGTGCCAGTCATCTGAACGATCTCTCATGTTCCTCGTTCACAATGCAACATGTTAGGCGTCCCAGCCTTAGATGCTAACACTTCTTCCAAACCGATTGAGAATGGAGAATGCCTAGTTGAAAATAATAATAATAATAATAATAATAATAATAATAATAATAATAATAATAATAATAATAATAATAATAATAATAATAATAATAATGCCTATTTAGTGGTTTTTTTTTTTTTTGAAACTCTAATGGTCTCTATCAACTTAACTTCTTTCAGATCGGGAAGCTGAGACTCAAGATTATACCAGCCTGGAAATCTGGCACCGGCGTTTTGCGCACGCCGATTCAAAGGCAATATTGCAGCTGCACAAACACAACCTTGGTGTAACGATCAAGGTCAACCCGGGAGATATCGAGAGAATAGACCGGTGTGTTGTCTGCCTGGCCGATAAGGGCAAAAAGCCCTCCTTTCCACTCAAGACAGTCATAAACAGCACCCGGTTGCTGGACCTGATCCACTGCGAATTGTGCGGGCCCTTTAGCGTGCCGTCCAAAGGGGAGCATAGGTACGCTCTGATCTTTGTGGACGATTTCTCGAGGTACTGTGTCACCTACATGCTCAAGAATCTGCGCGAGGCCCACAAATACTTCAAGCTGTATTTAGCCATGCTGAGTAGATTGCGGGAAATCGGGGACCCCAAGGCCTTCCAGTTTAACAGCGCAGGTGAGTCTGTCTCACATCGTATGAAACTCGTTTTGGAGCAACGGGGGATTCCGCACAAGAGCGGCGTCAAAGAGAACCCCGGGCAGAGCAGAACCGCCGCGCGGGAGGTGGCGTCTCTTTTGGAAATGACCAGGTGCATGCTGGCAGACGCGCGCCTGCCCAACCAGTTTTGGGGCTCCGCCATCCTGACTGCCACCTATCTCGCGAACCGCTTGCCCATTATCGGCCGCAAGAAAACACCCTTCCAGGTCTGGCATGGCAGGATGCCCAGCATTGTGCACATCCGGGTCTTTGGGAGCCTGGTGTACAACAGGAACACACCGCACTGCCCGGCGCCGTATATTTTCACTGGCTACAACCCTTACCAGAAAGGCTATAGAGTCATGAACCTAGAAACGGGGCACTTCTGCTTAAAACGGTCTGTCCATGTTGACGAACACAAGAGAGCGGACAGAAAGTTGACTGTGCTAGCGACCTTTGACGGCCACGATGGCGAAGCGCTGCTAGCCACGACCGGGTCTGAGAGAAAGGAGTCTGGTGATGAGACGGAAGAAGAGAGCAGTACACCTGGAGATGTGGACGGAGATGAAGAACCGGAGGCTGATGAGCCCGAAGAAGTGTCCAGTCCACCATCCACTCCGGAGTCCGATATCGGACATTCGGAACCATTGCCGAAAAACGAGCCGGCCACCTGGGAGGATATTGAAGATATGTCAGCAGACGAAGCCAAAAAATGGCACTGTGCAGCCAGAGAAGAGATACAAGGCTTACGCAAGAACGCAACGTGGACCCTGACCAAGCTCCCGCCCGGCAAGCACGCCGTCGGGTGCAAGTGGGTCTTCAAGGTGAAGCCTGGCTCAGAAGGACAAGCGGAACACTACACGGCCCGACTGTTTCTTCGGAAGCCAGGAGAAGACGATGGCGCAACCGTTACTCCTGACGTCAAGCTGAGTACCACCAGGATGCTCTTGAGCATCTCGGCCTCGAAACAGATGCAGATCAAGCACCTAGAAGTCAAGACGACGTCTCTCTATGGAGAGGCTACTGAGGAATTGTATATGGAGCAGCCCCCGGGTTTCGTGGACCAGAAAAATCCCGATTGGGTCTGTAAATTAAAGAAAGACCTACACGGACTGAAAGAGGCTTCTCGGGCCTGGAACGAGAAACTGGAGAAGATCCTTTTGCAACAAGGGTTTAAGCAAGACGAGGCTGACCGTTCTTTATACAGGAGGAGCAGGCACGGACACTTAATGTTTATCCTCGCCTGTGCCGACGACCTGGTTGTCGCTTCTCAGCACGAAGAGGATTACAAAGAGATCGTGCGCTTGCTCAACGAAGCGGCGGAAGTCAAAGTGTTGGGAGACGCTGCTGGCTATTTGGGCAGCCTAACCGAAAGGGCGGTGGACGGCTCTTCTCTGCTGAAATAGATATTGACACTAACCAAGTATTGAACTTGTTTTTGTTGAAAACACCGGTGGCAGGAGACTTAAAAGCAGGAAGAGGATCCACTTCTGGCAGATGATATCAATTACTCAACAGTTCTAGGAAAATGTTTGTATTTCACTACCAGTTCCATTGTTGTGGATCTAGTTCAGCCCCCTCAACCAAAAACAACAACATAAATTCACCATTAGAATGTGACTGGACAGTTGTCAAAAGAGCTACTACGAGCTCCACGAAATGGGACTTGAAAGCCGAAATTGCCGTCCCGAGAGAAACCTGGAGCCCGTTACGTTTGGCAGCTGGCCTCTTTGATGGGCTGGCCATAATGAATTTGTCGCCTTGTCTTACACGGAGTTAAGCGTTTCGTTGTGTCACTGGCAAAGCGATGGAGTAGCTGATGAAATGAGTTTGGACTGCATGAAGAGATATCCGTCCAGACGATGGAGGACAACGAGAGCTTTAGTAGGCGGCCAGAGGATGAGACACAATAATTGTACACACCTAACACACGTACCACTTGGTGTGTCAGCTGACCAAAAACGGGACCAGGCCATCTGCCTTGATTTGGGACAGAGCAAAGGGGAGCCTGGACTCGTTGGCCTCCTAATGCCATTATTGTTAAGTTTGGCTTATTCTTTCCAAGCGACTGTTTTGAGACGCTGCGAAGCCAATTGAGACTGAAGTGCTGTTTGTCTGGGAATTCTCTTGCACGCGTTAACTCTGATTTCTCCCATCTAAAATGGTTGCTCTCGGCCACTCACTCCTTGTTGAAGTTGTTTATTTCATGCTTCTAGCTCCGTTTCCTAAATTTTGGTTCTTGGACTTCAATTCCCAGAAGCCCTCAGTCAGTCCATTGGCTGTTCGGTGCTTTGGGGAAATTGAATGAAGCTTCTGGGAATTGAAGTCCAAGAACTAAAGGTTGGGAAATACTTCTCCCTCTCCTCTTCTTGGTCACTGTGTTAGGCTTAGAAGGATCTCCCTTCCATATGACAGGGAATCCAACACCCACCCACCCCCTGTTTATTAGTTTGAGTAGAACTGCAGAATTTAACTGTAAGTAAAGATCTTTTGTTACTTAAAAGTTTCTAGAGTGATTTTATTATTGTTTTAAACAAGACTAAAACCTTGTGACCCCTTAAAGACTAACTGCTGCATTTTAATGTGAGCTTTCACGTCCATTTCATCAGGCATAAAGAGGTACCACTTCAGCAGGGAAATTAACAGCATTCCGTTTCTAGTCATGCCTGCCACATGCCCATAGCAATGTTTTCAGACGCAGACAGTCATCGCTGGTTCTTTGGCTGTCAACGGAGATGCGCACCGAACCTTAGCGTAAATACTACAGGCTTTTGAGCAAAAGGAGTCTTTAACTTTTAGTCTATACCCGTGTTACCTAAACTTTGATTTTTGGACGTCATTACCCAGGTACCTAAGTCGATTCCCCAAAGTACTGACTTAGTCTTCTGGGAATTGAAGTCCCCCTGTAAACAGAGAAGAGCACTGCACCCTAGAGTCAGATGCGGTTGGCTTTAGAAAAAGGGAGACCTTTGCCTTTATAGTTTAGCACTTTTAGAAGGCCTGTTTTGTGTCCAGAGGTATCTGGAGGTTTGACCTCCAGCTTTGCCATGTCTAAAAAAAAGTGTGTGTAGAAATAATTTATCTCCAGTGGACAAATAAATCCTTCCAAGATTTTGAGAATTGCTGGCTCCGGTAGTCAAGTTCCAAACGGGAGGGATATAAATGTAATAAATAAATAAACCAAGCAGTGTTGGGTTATTCTGGCCCCGCTATCCATACATAATAGTCATGGCACCAGTGGTTAAACTTCAGTCCTTCATCTAAAGCTGCTCAAAGGAGTGAGTTCAGTCCTGAAGGTGTTCCAGGTTGACACCAGGCTTCCATCCTTCCGAAGTCGGTAAGACAAGTTCCCGGAACGTTGAGGCAAAAATGTTAATTATTGTGCACCCCCCAGAGTTTACTGTAAACACTTTGGGGCAGTATTGGAGTGTAATTACTTTGAATATAACAACACAGTACTTGGACTCTTTTTGCTTTGGAAGGCTGAGCGGCTTGGGACCTATATGGAAAACCGTTGGGGAATTCCAGGGGCATCCCAGAAAAGCTAGGAATGTTTCCCAGCTGTGTCATCCAAACATTGGGCAGGGTGAATGAGCCATTGTACCTAAGAACACTTCTTGGGGTGTCAATGTATTGTGGCCCCTTTTCGGAAATATCTTTCAGCTCTTTGGGACTTGAGTCCTGACAGGATTTAAGAATCTTTCTTCAAAAGGTGAGTTTGGTCTTTATTTTGCCCAGGGGAGCCCAAACATTTTGGGCAGTGGGCCAGGCACGTGGTTCCTCCCACCAGAAGCAGAAGTAAAACGTGCTTTGCCATCTGTTTTGCAACAGGATGAGATAGATTTTTTAGGCTGTCATTTTATCTGCTTAAGCCAGGGGTGCCCAAAACTATAGCCCACGGGCCAGATTCGGCTCCCAACACCAATTCATCCGGCCTGTGCTGTCCTTGCTATTCCTGAAGCGAAAGTAAAACACGTTGTACGGGCACACTACTTCCGCTTACAGGCGCGGTATGGGTGGTGCAGGACAGATGAGTTGGTGCCGTTGGCCGGATTCTGCCCACGGGCATTAGTTTGGTCACCCCTGGTTTAGCCCTACCTGGAGCTATACGAGAAAAAGCTCTCCCTGAAATGGAATGGGACCATATTATCTCATCCTGTAATTCCAAACAAAAAAAATCCCCTATATCTTTGCCCCCTGTTTCCAGAAAGTTCAATATTCTTTACCTGGCTTTACTCCTTTAAACTTAACAAATACATAATAATTATACTTTTTGGAAGAGTAGTCGTGTTAGTCTGTGTTTCAGGCATATCACAAAATAAAAACACTGCAGCACTTTTAAGTCCAAGTGCTATATATTTAGTGTGAGGTTTCGTGGATCAAGTCTGCTTCATCAGACATAAGGGTGATGTCATGGCATGAATGTATATATGTGAACTTATATATTCTCCGAGTATAACACTTTTTCCTAGAAGGGCAGGATATAAGTTTGATAAATAATACAGAAGATACAGAGGCAGAAGAGTCCTGATTAATTACTCTGTCTCTGTATCTTGTGTATATAAATTCATGCATGAGGTCACTTTTCTCAGATGAAGTGCACTTGACCCATGAAAGTTCACATTAAAGATAAAGCATTTCGTCTTCAAAGTCCTGCAGCGAAAAATTCGTTTGTGTGATACATTTTAATGTATTTCTCTGTCCATCAAAGTCTTATGATCGGAGGACGCTCTGTCCGTTAAGGACTCGGGTCGGAGGACCGAGACTGCTCCTCCCTCTTCTTTGGTGAGGGGGTGGGGAGAGCCTCAATTTATTTATTTATCCATTAGATGTCTATAGCGACCATGGAGGTATAATAAAACAGGAGATGACATGACGTCACAAACTTGAAGCCAACTAATCTGACTGTCCGCCATGTTAGTTCGCCCAAAACATTTGCTGATTGTGCTTTGATTGTGTGGAGTCGTGAAAGTAGATCGGGGTTTCCCATTTAATATCAGTGGGTGGGGGTTTGCGATCCCCCTCTCCGCTGGCTCCCCTGCGTCCAGAAGGGTTGGAGGGACAGACCCTTTTGTCCCACCAACCCTCCAGGACCCACAGGACCCGGGATCGAATCCACCCCACGCCCTGATATTAAAAGGGAAAACCTGATCGGGGTTTCCCCTTTAACATCAGTGGGTGGGGGATTGTGATCCTCCTCCGCTGGCTCCCCTGAGGTTGGGAGGTTTGGGGGAGACAAAAGGGATCTGTCTCCCCAACCCTCCTGAACCCAGGGGACCCAGCGGAGAGGTGACCCCCCACACGCCCCATATTAAAGAGAAGAAACCAAGCAGTTTCTTCTCTTTAACGGAGTGTTGGGGGGGGGGGGGTTGGATTCGATCCCCACTCCGCTGGCTCCCCTGGGTTTGGGAGGGTTGGGGGGACAATAGGGGTCTGTCTCCCCAACCCTCCTGAACCCAGGGGACCCAGCGGAGAGGTGATCCCCCACACGCCCCATATTAAAGAGAAGAAACCAAGCAGTTTCTTCTCTTTAACTGAGTGTTGGGAGGGGGGGGGTTGGATTAGATCCCCACTCCGCTGGCTCCCCTGGGTTTGGGAGGGTTGGGGGGACAATAGGGGTCTGTCCCCCCCAACCCCAGGGGAGCTTGCGACCCCCCCAACACTCAGTTGTTTAATATGGGGTGTGTGTGGGATCCCCTCTCCGCTGGGTCTCCTGGGTTCAGGAGAGTAATCTGACAGTCCGCCATGTTAGTTGGCCCAAAACATTTGCTAATCGTGCTTTGATTGTGTGGAGTCATGAAAGTAGATCGGGGTTTCCCCTGTCCTCAACACCAAGCGGTTTCTTCTCTTTAATAATGGGGTGTGGGAGGGATCCCCTCTCTGTCGGGTCCCCTGGCTCTGGAAGAGTTGGGGGGACAGACCCCTTTTGTCCCCCCCCCAACCTTTCCTAACCTAGGGGACCAGGGAGAGGGGATCAATTCACACACACATCCTCCAACACAAGAAGCAATCGTAAACGGTAGTCTGCTAATGTTTTGGTCCACCTAATATGGCGGCAGGCCACGCCCACTGGCTTCAAAGCAGCATACAGCAAGAAGCCTGTAGTGCCCTCTCCTTTTTTTTATACCTCCATGATATCGACCCTTTTGAGATATTTCCACTTTCCTTCCCACCCGTCTCTCTGACCAAGTAATGGGCACTCTAACCAATGGGCTTGGCTAGAGTGTCGGGTGGGAAGGAAAGGTCGCGTCGCTCTAGCCGTTCCAACTCGCCGTCCTGTCCATCACTCCGGAGGATTCCAGCAGCCGTTACCTAGGAAACGGCAGGGCGCTTCCGGTGACCGCCGCGCACCGGATGTGGACGTTCCTCTCCGCTCTGTAAATTCCCTCGGCTGCCGCTCACTTCCGGAAGGAGCAGGCCTTGCATTTCCGTTAGCGCAAGGGAGCCATCATGGCTTCGTCTGGGCGCCCTCGCGGTTACCCCGGCCTCAACCCCCGCCGCAAGCGGGCCTACCCGTCCCTGTCCCCGCTGGAGATGGAGGGCGATGTGGACTACCGCTCGCCGAGCCCGGAGAGGAAGACCCGAAGCTGGGGAGGAGGAAGAGGCGACCCCTGGAGGCTCCAAGACGTGGACTACCGGGAGAGGACCCAGAGCTCCCCAAGCGAAGAGGATGATTATGATGATGGCAAGTGGGAAGCCACTGGCAGGGGAAGTCGGGAACCTTCCTGGAAGCCTGTGTCCCCCAAATGGGAGGACAGCAGAGGCTCCTGGGAGCCCCCCCAGAAGAGGGCCAGGAGCCCCTCTATGGACGAATGGTGGAGGGACTCCCTGCACCCCTCGAGGGGAAAGGGACAGTCCCAGGGACAGCCCAGTGTCCACTCCGGCCACGCCACCCACCGGAACCGCTCGTCCAGCAGCTCCCCACGAAGGGACCCTACCACCACCACCGGGTATGGCGGCGGCAGCAGCCCACGGAGCTGGGAAGACCTTGGGCTGGAGACTGGGAAGGACTACCTTTTTGAGGACCGGAGCTATCCCGCCAAGGCAGGAGGAGGAGGAGGGAGTGGAGCAAGGCGGAGGGGAAGGAGCGCCCAGAACGTTCCCCATGGGAGGAGGGAGCTGGATCCCACTGGACCTTCAAGAGACCACCGGGGCTGCCAGGAGTGGAAAGAGGCCCTGGAAGAATCCGGAAGCTTCAGCAGCCAAAGCCAGTTCATCCTGAAGGAGCGCAGTAGGAGACCGGTCAGGAGGGAGGACGACGGTTGGACCGGAAACGAAGACTTTGAGAAACTTCGGAGCGCCAAAGGAGACCTGGATGACTGGGATAATCTCACCGATCCCCTCGAATGGGACCCCAAAGAAGTCCAGGGGAGCACGAAGAGGAGCGCCGAGGGAGGATTTAGTGGGCCAAAGTATCGCCCCAAGACCAATGACACGTCTGGGACGTCTTCCATTTTCCCGGTGGGCTGGGTGCCCTGCAAGGAGGTGCTGGATTTCTGGAGGCGCTGCCAGTCGGTCATGAGGAAGAACGTGCGTGATTACCTCCTGTCCACCTGCCCACGGCCTGCCATGCCTGACAGGTCCACAGAGACCCCCGAGCTCAACACCAGCATCATGGCCTTGCTGACTGAAAAGCAAGCGAGGAGCGTCTCCATGGCCACCCGCAACCTCTACATGGCCCAAGATGAGCTGCTCAACATGCTGGCCCCGGCCATGACCATCTACGAGATGGCAGAGGAAGCCATCGAGAAGGGAGAGGCCCTGGACCCGCTGGAGCTCCGGGAGTGGGTCCGCCGCGTCATCCGCTACATCGGGAGCATCAACCAGCGGCTGACCCACCTGCGGCGCTCGCAGGTCCTTGCCGCCATCAACCCCCGGCTCATGACCATGACCAAACTGGTTGGCCCAAAGTCCGGCGGGCTGCTCTTCACCCCCAACCAGGTGAAACTCTTGAAGGAGATCATACGCAAGTTCCCGGAGTACACGAAGCAGCCGCAGAGTGAAACCGGAACTGGCACCAAAGATGCTACGGCCCACGTGTGAAGAACAACTCAGGTGAGGCTCTACTAATTACTCCCACACACCCCCGTAAGGCCTTTGGGAGTTGGTACAGTTCGAAAGCAAGAAATTTGCAAGTAGATCAATAGGTACCACTTCGGTGGGGAGGGTAACAGTGTTCCGTACACTTGGTCTTGCCTGCCACGTGGCCAGAGAACCGTCTGGTTGAGGTATGAGGGGACTGCCGTGGCTCAAGTGGTTTAAGATGCTAAACGGGACAACTGGAAGTTTGGCAGGGCAGCAGTTCGAGAACCAAGTGCATGATGGAGTGAGCGCCTGGAATGCTGTTACCTTCCCCACCCAAGTGGTCCCTATTGATCTCCATATATAAAAATTTACAGGGAAGTACACAGAGGTGCGTCTCCCTAAACTGAAAAATAATTATGATCATTGATAAACAGATGCCCCTTCAGCGGGAAAGGTAGCATTGTTTCGGCCCCTAGTCGTGCCTCCCACGTGACCACGGGGACATCTACAGACTCAGGCAGAGCCGGCTCTTGGGCTGTAAATGGAGATTGAGCACTTTTTTAAAAATCATATGATGATGCTAATAGAACAACAAGCGCAGATTGACCCTCTCAAGTTCCTAGCTAGAGTTCCACATCCAAGTTTGAAAGAAATTGAAAGGCTTCATCTGTGACACGATGAGAAGAGCACTGACCCCCTAGAGTTGGATACGGCTATCTTTCGAGCAAGGGCGACCTTTAACCCTTGACTTTTGCTTATGGTGGGTGATGGGATGCCATGCTTCTAAGAAGCATGGGGACGGGACCTGGTGAATCCTTTTCTTCTTGCTTTCAAGAGCTTGAGAATGGCCACTTTCAGCCCTGAGGGGTTTCCAACCTTGGCCCTCCAGCTATTCTTGGACTTCCATTCCCAGAAGTCTCTGTGAATCCACACCAATGGGTTTACTGCGCATCTGCGCAGTAAACCCATTGGTGTGGATTCACAGAGACTTGGGCTTCTGGGAATTGAAGTCCAAGAACAGCTAGAGGGCCAAGGTTGTCCATCACTGGTCTAAGGCCGTGATGGCAAACATTGGCACTCCAAATGTTCTTGGACTTCAATTCCCAGAAGCCCAAGTACCCTGTGAATCCACACGAAGGGGTTTACTTTGATTCTTCCAACCCGTGCTGCCCTCGTTCCCGGAAGCGGAAGTGAAATGCGCCCGTTCGGAAGCAACTAGGGCAGAGCGGGCTGGATGAATCACAGTAAACCCATTGGTGTGGATTCACAGAGACTTGGGCTTCTGGGAATTGAAGACCAAGAACAGCTGGAGGCCCAAGGTTGGCCATCATGGATCTAAGGCAAGAACTGCCCAAATCTTAAAGGGCTTCAACCCATAGCAATTATTATTTTTATTATTTTATTATTTTGTGGATTTGTATTGCCACCCAACTTCAAAGACGTCGTACAGTTGTTAAAACCGTCACAATTTTAAAAAATCACAATTAAAACCCCATTAAAAACTACCACAATTAAGACTTCTCTCCCTGCCCCATGGGCAGTTCACAGGTCAATTAGCATTTGTGTCCCTCATTAACATCTGAGTGGGCGGCGAACAAATTAAAAAATTAAATTAAATTAAATTGACATGCTGCTTCGGGGTGGGTGGGGGGCACCATCATTTCACCGACCTCAAAGGAAGGATGGAAAAGGCTGCATCAACCTTGAACTCTGGTCAGGATCGAACTCACAACGTTTTGGGCTGCTACACTTTAAACTCCTAGAAACTGGGGTCTGCAAACATAAGCTCTCCAGGTGTGATCATGGACTTCACTTCCCAGAAGGCCCAGGTCAGGCACATCTGCTGGTCAGGGGCTTCTGGGAATTGAAGTCCGAGATCACCTGGAGGGCCCGTGTTGGCCGTCTTCTGGGCCAGGCAGCAGACACTTAGTCCAGGCAGCCTAACCCGACTGCTATAACGGCTGTATAATTTCCTCCTCCTCAACAAGACCTCTCTTTCTTTTTCCGCAGAACGCGGCTGAAAGAAGGCAGCCACCCAACAGGTAGATCTCTCTCCATTCTCTCCGTTACCCTCCCAGGACTTCCGTCGAGCGTTTTGCCATCCCGGCCCTGTCCGTTCATCGGTTGGGGAACAAGAGCCTCTTTCCACCTACCCGGAGAAACACTTCAATTGGGCCCTCCATCGTCACGTCTGCAGAACACGACTTTCTTCAGTGTTTCCCAATGTGGGGCCCAGGCCCCACTTGGGGGGAGGGGACTTCAATTCCCAGAAGGCCTCAGTCAATCCATTGGCTCATCAATGCTTTGGGGAAATTGACTAAAGGCTTCTGGGAATTGAAGTCCCCAAAGACCAAAGGTTGGGGAACATTGATCTAGATCCGTAGTTCCCAACTGTGGGGCCTAGGCCCCATGGGGGAGGACTTCAATCCCAATAAAGCCTCAGTCAGTCCATTGGCTGATCTGTGCTTTGGGGAAATTGACAGGCTTCTGGGAATTGAAGTCCCCAAAGACCAAAGGTTGGGGAACAATTATTTAAACCAGTGTTTCCCAAACTTTGGTTCTTGGACTTCAATTCCCAGAAGGCTTCAGTCAGTCCATTGGCTGGTCAGTCCTTTGGGGGAATTGACTGAAGGATTATGGGAATTGGAGTCCAAAGACCCAAGGTTGAGAAAACACTGGGTTAGTCTGCTTACACCAGTCGTTCCCAACCATTGGTTCTTTGGACTTCAATTCCCAAAAGCCTCAGTCAGGCCATTGGTTGGTCGGTCCTTTGGGGGAATTGACTGATGGCTTCTGGGAATTGAAGTTCCCAAAAACTAAAGGTTGGGAAATGCTGTTTTTTAGTTCCTTTGTGGAAATAGCGAAAGATCTCTTCCGGCCATACCTGTCAACCATCCTGATTTGGCCGGGAAAACCCCGTAATTTGACGTCCATTGATGTCATAACCTGCCCCGTGCTGCCAAAACCCTGTATTTGGCATGGGGGGAAACGCTTTCCGCGCATGTGTGGAAGGGTTTTACTCCTTCCACGCATGCGCGGAAGCGCTACGCCACTTGCATAGGGGCTGTGCAAGTGGCATAGCGCTTCCGCGCATGCGTGGAAGGCGACCTCCGCACAAGCGATGTGCGCAGGTCCCGTTTTTCCAGAGCCGCGGGTTGACAGGTATGCTTCCGGCCCTCTTGAGAAACGGCCAAACTTGAGCAGTGGATCACAGAGGGGAATCTTCCCTTTTGCAAGATGAGTTTGGCCACGCGGCAAAACATCTGCCCAATGAGTTTCTGTGTTTCGCCTCCATTTCTCCCAGGCCTTTCTGTTGGTAAAAAGCCAGCTTTCCTCGCGAGTAAACCTGCATGTTTTCCTTTTTATGCCCTCTGTGTATTGAGCCTGTAGATTAATTAGCGAGCCCCATGAGTTAATGAGGCCAACGATGTTCCCTTCTTATAAGAGATGATTTGGGGCTTGTAGTGGCATTCCCGGACGGGAATTTCAGCCTTGTTGAGCTATTTTTCTCCACCCATTTCTCCTTAATCTCTTCCTAGTTTTGTATCTTTTTATGTTGAACTTCGATAATAATTCAATAAATGTAGTCTTGGTTCTAACACTGCCTTCTGAGTTGATGTTTTGTTTTTCAACTCTTCTCGTCCTTCAACCTCTTTGACTTGTCCAGAGATAATCACAATTAGCAGCGGCGTTAATTAGTGCACTCTTGGCGGTTCATGAGTTAATTAGCACTTTCCATCTTGTTAACATGCTGGACCAACCTTGGAAGGCGGATGGAAGAAGCCTGAGTCAACCTTGAGCCCAGGTCAGGATGGAACTCACAACCTTTCGGCTGCAGGGCAGCAGTTTTTAACCCCTGCGCCGCCAGGGCTTGTTATCCACAGGTGAATGTGCGTGGCGAACTTGGTATGCTAGATGGGATACGGAGTTGCCTCAGTTTCCCGTCCAGCATCAATGGGATAAGAAAGCAAAATAGTCCAGAAATTAAAAACATGTCAAAACACAAGGTATAATTCTCCTAGATTTAACCCACCCTTCCATGTTTTTCTGCATATAAATAGTCTAGAGTGGGGTGCCCAAACTTTTCAGGTCATGGGCCGGTCATATGGTTCAGGGGGCTGGTCACTACGGTCCACGGGCCGGATCCAGCCCCTGATGCCAATTTATCTAGCCCACGAAGCCCTCATCGCTCCTGGAGGCGGAAGTAAAACGCGCCAATACGGATAAATTGGCGTCGGGAGCTGGATCCGGCCCACCAGCCGGAGTTTGGCCACTCCTGGTCTAGGTAAATTCCTTTATTCCCTATGGGTAGAGCAGGGGGTGTAGTAGCTCTCTATACGTCCCCCCATGGAGGTATAGAAAACAGGAGATGGCACTACAGGCTTCGTGCTGTAAGTTTTTTGAAGCCAGCGGGCGTGGCCTGCTGCCATATTAGGTGGACCAAAACATTAGCAGGCTGGCTACCGTTTACGATTGCTTCTTGTGTTGGAGGGGGGTGGATTGATCCCCTCTCCCTGGTCCTCTGGGTTGGTGGGGGGTTGGGGGTTCAAAAGGGGTCTGTCCCCCCAACCCTTCCAGAGCCAGGGGACACGGCAGAGAGGGGATCCCCCGCAGGAGACCCCAATATTAAAGAGAAGAAACCAAGCGGTTTCTTGTCTTTAAAATCGGAGAGTTTTTGCGGGTTGCGATCCCCCTCTCCGCTGGCTCCCCTGGGTCCAGAAGGGTTGGGGAGACAGACCCCTTTTGTCCCCCCAAACCTCCCAACCTCAGGAGAGCCAGCGGAGAGGGAGATCACAACCCCCCACCCACTGATATTAAAAGGGAAACTCCGAACGGCTTTTCCCTTTTAATATCAGGGGGTGGGGTGGATTCGATCCCCTCTCCCGGGTCCCGTGGGTCCGTGAGGGTTGGGGGGACAAAAGGGGTCTGTCCCCCCAACCCTTCTGGATCCAGGGGAGCCAGCGGAGAGGGGACTCGCAACCCCCACCCACTGATATTAAAGGGGAAACCCCATCTACTTTCACGACTCCACACAATCAAAGCACCATAAGGCAATGTTTTGGGCTAACTAACATGGCGGACTGTCAGATTAGTCGGCTTCAAATTTCGTGACGTCATGTCATCTTTTTTAAACCTTCATTCTTTCCCCACCTCCATCGACCCTCCCTTCCCTGGCCCCTCCCTCTGTCCGTGCATGCTCTCTCTCAATCTCGCGAGAGCTGGCGTGGCGTGGCCGCGTGGAGGGGGGAAAACCGGGCTATACAAGCCGCCACTTCCTCCTCCTCGTCTTTTGCCTGCGGCCTTTGACCTGACTCGGTTCGGACTCCTGTGAGGTGCGGCTGAGCCAAGGCCGGGAGAGAGGGGGCGGGGCTGTGAGACCGTGAGTCGCTTTATTTTTTCATTATTATTATTATTACTATTAGTAAAGGTAAAGGTTGTCCTTGCTCGAAAGCCAGGCGTATCCGACTCTACGGTTCAGTGCTCATCTCTCATAGCCGAAGAGCCAGCGCTGTCTGCGTCTGCAGATGTTTCCGTGGTCATGTGGCAGGCATGACTAGACACCGACCGGAGTGCACAGAATGCTGTTTGCCTTTCCCACCGAAGAGGTCTCCTATTGATCTACTTGCAATGTCTTGCTTTCGAAACTGCTAGGCTGGCAGGAGCGGGGACAGGACGGGCGCTCAAACCGTCACGCAGTACTCGGGAATCGAACTGCTGAGCTGACCTCCCGCCTCCCAGTCCGCGTCTTTGCCACTTGAGCCACTGCAGTCTATTACTGTTATTATTCAAATCAACCATTTGGTTCCTAGTCGAGGACTGGAATAAAATTAACTTCAAGTTGCTGCTGATGATAATGCTTATTATTATTGCTATTATTGTTGCTATTGTTGCTATTATTGTTGCTATTGCTATTGCTATTATTATTGTTGTTGTTATTATTATTATTATTATTATTATTATTATTATTATTATTATTATTATTATTATTATTGGGAGGTGGGGTTTAGAAAATAAATTTGACCTTAAAAAGCAGAGGAGGGAGTTGGCAGAGGAAACTGCGTGGATCAAAGACGAGGTTTTTTTTGGGGGGGGGGGGGAATTGGGATTTTAAATGTAATTTTATTGCAAAAACTGGAGGGGGATAGACTGTGTGTGTGTGTGTGTGTGTTTTAATTGGGGAGGGGGGAGAGATCCTGTTCAAAAATCGCCCCCTTCCCCAGGTCTTATGGTTTCCTTATTATTTCCCCTCTCCCCCCCCCCCCATTTCTTTTATTCAGCAATAGAAATGACTTCACCCCCTCCCCACAGCTGGAAATCGATCAGATTTGGGGTGGGGGGGCAGTTATTCATTCAGTCAGTCAAGGTGGGGGGATATAGGTTCTTGCCCCCCCCTCCTCTAAGGGTGGGCTCATAGAGATCTATCCTGTGGCTTGGGAGGCTGTTGGGCCACTTTCCCAATCTTTCTTCCTCTTCCCTGTCTAAGAGGCCAGCTGGGAAAACTGCCCAAAACAAAGGTGGCCATTTGGGTTATGCTAGTTCTTCAGTTCCTTCCGCCAAACCGAGTGTGTGAGAAAGGTGAGCCGGCCATGCAAGGGGGCCCTTGCCCAGGAGATGGTGCCTGATTGTGGGTCAAAACCACCACAATCTTCCAGGAGGCTCTTTCTGTGTGTGTATATTCTGGGTTTCCAGTAAGATACGGTTATTGCAGGAAACACTAACAATAATTAATGCTATAATATAAGATTTATAATATAAATACAATAATATAAATTACAATATAATAATATAAATTATAATATGATAACTTCATGTCAGAAATTATTCTGGGCCGAAAGGATCATTTTTGAGGGAGAAACTCTGCTCAGGGGACGCCCAAATGATGCTCCTTTTGTGTCCCCAAGAGCTGGGGCAGAGGCGGGCCCTCAATCCGTCCTGCAGTACCCGGTCTCAAACTGCCGACTTGCCAGCCTTCCAGGGGAGCTTCTTAACCCCTGAGCCAAAGCAACCCCACTTTAGCTTCCGTGTTGGTGTCTCATGGGGCCACATGTACAAAGAGCGCAAAAGTCAAAAGGGGCAAGTATTTTGGTGCCTGCAATTAATTTCCCCACCCCAAATGACTAAGGCATAAAACTAAGTTAGGTCACCCCTTGCTCGAAAGTTAGTTGTATCCGACTCTAGGGTTCAGTGCTCATCTGTTTATAGTCAAAGAGCCAGTGCTATCTCTGGGTGGTCCACAAGTTAATTAGCCTTTTTTTGCCCCCACCCCAACCAAGGTCGTCTTCTCTTTGAGTAGAGAGGTTGATGTGTTTTGTTCTTTGGCTGATGGTGCGCCTCTCTCTCTCTCTCCCACCCACCAGGAAAAGACCCCTGGTCCGTTGCCCATCCTGTCTGCCACATTCCCCCCGCCAACCACCCTCAGGTCTTCTTGCGTCCCCATTGAAGACAAAGCCGAGGAAGAGGAGGAATCGACCACCATGACCACGTCACCTGTCATGCCCTCCTTGAGTGGTAAATACAGGACGGAAGGGAAATGGGGTTCGAGGTTGGGAAGAAATGGTGGAGTAAAATAAAATTAGAGACTTCAAATCTGGCAAGAATAAAGGACAATTTGAATCGAGATGGAGGTCGCATTTGAGTGAGTTCCTGGCGTCCACCCCAGCCCCTGACAACTAGGTTTGAAAGCAAGACATTTGCAAGTAGATAAACAGGCACTGCTTCGGCAGGAAAGGTCACAGCGGTCCATGCACCTCCTGCCAAGCTAGCAGTTTGAAATTGCAAGTAGATAAACAGGCACTGCTTTGGCAGGAAAGGCCGCAGCGTTCCAGTGTCTAGTCCTGCCTGCCACATGACCATAGCACTGACGCAGACTGCGCTGGCTCTTGGGCTGTAGACAGGGATGAGCATCAAACCCTTAGAGCAGGATTTCTCAACCTTTTTATTTATATTTTCCCTTTCCTTTCTTTGTTCTTATTTTCTTTGTAAGTTTTTTTGAAGAATGATTTTCTTTCCTTACAGTTACTTGGAATTACAGGAGTGTGCATATGCTGATTTCTTTAACACACACACACACGCACATGCAAGCACTCAACCGAAGGGATCTCCAACAACAATCCCAACATCATCCTACGCAGGGCTTAGCTTGGGTGGTTGTGGAGAAATATCACCCTTTTAATCTCACCACCAGCTAAGTTTTTGAATCCCTGTTAACCTTCCTTTGCTAATCCTTGCCCTCCGCAGCGTCCACGTCTTCTGAGCTTCCGGCCCACCAACCCCAGCCCAAGCGGAGCGCAGGCAACAGGATTCGAAACCAGGCCCTGCGGCTTCCAAAACGTAGACCCAACCCAGGTAACTTTTTGCTGGAATTCTTCTGCCACCCAAAATCTTGTCTCTGTGGGTAAAATTTTTTTTTAAAAAAGTTTGTTGAGCTAAATGGAACAGGGACTGCTGCGGTGGCTTAATGGTTAAGACACTGAGCTTGATGTCTGGAAGGTCAGCAGCTCAAGACCTGAGTGCTGCACGACAAGAGTGAGCTTCCTGGCTCTTGCCAACCTAGCAGTTCGAAAGCAAGAAATTTGCAAATAGATAAATAGGTACATGCTCCAGTGGGAAGGTAACAGCGTTCTGTGCATCTAGTTCTGCCTGCCATATGACCACAGAAACGTCACCTTTCCCGCTGAAGTGGTACCTGTTTATCGACTTGCAATTTTTTTTGCTTTCAAACGGCTAAGTTGTCAGGAGCCCTTGGAATTTCTAGCCTAGTCCTGCCTGCCATATGACCAGGGAAATGTCTGCAGATTCAGACAGCGCTGACTCTTGGGCTGTAAACAGAGCTGAGCACCGAACCCTACAGTTGGACATGACTTAGCTTTCGAGCAAGAGTGACCTTTACTTAAATTATGGTCAAAATCTTGAGTCTGATATGGTACATAACGGGGAACCAATAGTGCCAAATTTCTTCATTCTGGATATCAACATAGCATTTATTTATTAATTATTTGTTATATTTGTATATTTTGGACACGCCGCCATTTCTGTGTAATCAGGGACAGTTTTAAAGACCTGTAATTAAAGTATTTTTTAAAAAGAAACTTTCTAAGTTCTGATTGTTTCCGCCCGGGTCTTACGGGCTTCAGGGAAGCGGTACCAGTGTTCGGGGGACGGGTGCCGCCTGGCCTGCCGCAGCATGAAGGAACTTCTGGACCACATCCAGGTCCACTACCGGCCCACCCAGTCTCTGGAGGGTAAGCCTTACCTTGCAGGGGTGCTATCAATCTAGAATAGAAGGAAAACGTTGAACGTGGCTGGATGGTAGGACTAATCCGTGCCTGGTGAAATCTGCAGAGCACTTAAGGTAGGAGTTCTCAACCTTTTGAAGCCGGTGGCCATTGGGTCAAGGTTCCCTCAGACAGCTTCGGGGGCCGGACGGCCATTTTGCCCTTCCTCCACCACATGGCACTTCCGTGTGAGGTGGAGGTGCTGCTGTGGGCCACATCCGGCCCTTGGGGCACAGGTTGAGAACCCCTGATGTAATCTATACATATCCATCCATGGTGGAGGCAGTGCGCCCCCCACCACATGAAATGGTGCCTTGGGCCACATCCAGCCCATGGGCCACAGGTTGAGAATCCCTGTATTAATGGGCCTTTTTTCTCCTCCTAGGAAAGACCTTCCGTTGTTCCTCGTTGGGCTGTGCGGAAACGTTCCCCGACATGCAAAGCCTGATGGGACACGCGAAGACGCATTACAAGCTCAACCGCTTCTTCAAGTAAGGCCCCGTTTGCGTCTTTAGCTTCCCTGTTTCTGCGATTATTTCTTTGGATGTGCATTTTTAAAAAACGATTATGCCATTAAAAATAAAACAACGCGATTGTGAAGTTTAGATTAGAAAATTGAAATATCAATCTTTTTTAAAAAAAATTGTTTTAAGTCAATTTGGGAAATTATGCTTTCAAGATGAATTCTTTCCCCATTATTGATTGCAGCACCGGGGAAAAAGGCAATTTGGAACCGTTAATTTATGATTAAAAATCAGCCTGTTTTGCAAATTATTTCTGGAGCCACAAATAATGAACACAAGATTCCTTGTTAAGATAATAACAGAAAACTTTGGAACTTGGTCCTTAGGGAGATAATCTGGGTTTTGATCTGAACCCCATGGTAAAACTTGTCCTTTTCCTCCCCAGGTGTGAGAACTGCCTGTCCCGTTTCCGAACCCACCGTTCCCTCTTCAAACACCTGCACAGCTGCTCCGACCGCTCCGCAGCCAATCTGGTGCCGCCGGCCCTGGCAGCTGAGAAACCCGCCCTGTTGCCGACCCCCAGCCCGGAAAAGGATCTCCTGGGGAAGCCCTTGGAGGAACCCCCCAAACTCCAGGGCCTTGTCCATGCCAAGAAAGAGGCCGACCTTCCGGGGACGCCCGAGACCGTTCCAGCCACTGACTCCTTCCCGGTGGACGTGGCTGGCCCACTGGAAATGGCCCCGCTGGCTGGCCCGGCCCCACACTCGTATCCTCTGCTGGAGCAGTCGCTTTTTGGGCCCCCACCGGCCCTGGTGAGGTTCTCCACACCACCTTCCTCTGCAATCCAGGGGCCCTTTCTGCCCTATATGCAAAACCCAAACTATAATTTACCCCAGGCCATGGGCCAGAACCGTTTCCGGCCGTTCCTGCCCGGCCAAGGCCTCCCCGTCTCCAACGCTGTCTGGAAGAAAAACCAAGGTAAGTCCCCTTTGCCTTCAGCTTCATGCCTAACAAGGGGCTGCGGTGGTGGCTCAGTGGTTAAGAAGCTCGCCTTGTTAGCTGGAAGGCCGACAAGTTGGCAGTTTGAGACCCGGGCACTGCATGACGTCTCTGTCCTAGCTCCTGCCACCCTAGCAGTTCAAAAGCAAGAAATTGCAAGTAGACAAACAGGTACCCACTTCTGCAGGAAAGATAAGTGTCCCATGAGCCTGCTAATTAAGCAGTTTGAAAGCAAGAAATCGCAAGTAGATAAACAGGTACCCCTTGGGTGGGAAAGGTAAGTGTTCTGTGTGGTCCTGTCAACATAGCAGTTCGAAAGCAAGACATTGCAAGGAGATAAATGGGTACCGCTTCGGTGGGGATAAAGATCTTGGGACATGAAAGGAGCCTCATTTAAGAGTCCCCTGAAGTCCCACAGGAGTTTCTCCAGCTGCTGGCAAATGAAGTCCAAGAACTAAATTTTGGGAAACACTGGTGTAGATCGTGGGGCCCCCAGGCCCCACAGGTGGACTTTGATTCCCAGAAGCCCTCAGTAAGTCCATGGGTTTTGGGGAATGGACTCGGGAAAACACTGGATGAAACAAACAGAATTGCTAAGAAGAGCCTGGCATAAAAGTTGATGCCCAAATAATGCCGGTAAAAATGCCCATTAAAAACCGACTTATAAACATTCCTTTCTCTACCAGTAACTTCTTGTTCAGCTACTTTGGAAGCAGGACTGGGTTGTATTCTGGTTCCCATGAATGAATGAATGAATGAATGAATGAATGAAGTTAGGTTTTCTACCTTCCCTTCCCCACACCTGGGCCGTTCTCCCCTTCTTCTTCTTCTTCCTCCTTCTTCCTTCTTCCGACCTGTCTTTCTTCAAAGGCCACTCTTCCAACAGCCGGATCGTGTGGGAACACACCCGGGGCCGCTACAACTGCCTCCAGTGCCCATACGCCACTGCCTCGCGGGAAGAGATGACCCAACACACCGAAGACCACCGCAAAAACCCCTCCTCCCCGCCTGGGCGCCTGGAGGGAGAAATCATAGGTGAGTGGAAAGACCCCCTTGAGCCGGCAAGAACAATTCTCTTGAGAAGGGGAGTTGACCCTTCCTTCCGCCTTCGTTCTCTACTACAGGCATTTTCTCCTTCCTTCCCTACCTTCAGTTTTCTCCTTCCATCCTTCTCCTCCATTTTCTTCCTTCTTTTCTATTTTCTTTCCTTTTATTTTTTTTATTCCTTTCCTTCCTTCCTTCTTTTCTTTTCTCTCTTTCCTGATCGTCAGCAATTAAAAGAATGTTTTCAAAAAGCAATTCTAAAAAAATGGGGGGAAATGCAGTGCTTTCATACTTTTTGATTTCTGCAACGAATACCTTCCATCAGTCAACGGCGGAGCCCTATTTAGGATTTCTCTGTCTAAAGCAGGGGTTCCAAACCTAAGGCCCATGGGCCAGATCTGGCCCATGGCACCATTTCATGTGGCCCACACTGCCGTTGCCACTGGAAGCGGATACGTTTATGACAGCTGTAAATGCACCCACAGCTGTCATAAATGTGTTTACAATAGCTGCAGATACGTTCACAGTGCGGGGGGGGGGGGTACCAGCAGTCCGGCCCACGGGGGTGTGGTCCAGCCCACGGCTTAAAAAGGTTGAGAACCCCGGGTCTAAGAGGACGGGTGTCCAGGTGATCCTGCTCTGGTAGTAGAGTAGACCCTACTGACAGCCACTCAATGCCAAGGATCGTTAGGCGATGGTCAATTAACCCAACCACCCTGAGGACGAACTGCCTTCAGTGGCAAAGTCCACAGGGAAGGGTTGAGGGTCCCCAAGTGGGTTAATGTAATCCCACTTGAATCCCTCTTGATGGAGGGCAGCAGCTTTATCATCCTTTGGCCTTGAGGATGATGATAATGAGGACTTTGTGTGCCCAAAGGGCTCAGGACCAGAAAGGGACTGGCGGAACTCTAGTTCAGCGGTTAAACTGTCCTACAGCCCAAAGGTTGTGAGTTCAATCCCGGTTGACTCAAAGCCACTTACATCCTTCCAAAAGGCCAGACATATAGGAGTCCCCGGCATGTTGATGAGGGTCAAAAAATGCTAATTAAATTGCAAACCACCCAGGGAGTTCACTAAGTGCTATGGGGCAAGCATAGAAATGTCATTGCTAATTGCTAATAGTAATAATAATAATAATAATAATAATAATAATTTTCACATCAGAAATTATTCTGGGTTGAAAGGTTTTGCAGGAGAAACTGCTCAGGGAAGGCCCAAATGAGGCTCCTTTTATGTCCCCAAGAGCTGGGGCAGAGATGGGCGCTCAATCCATCATGCAGGACCTGGGCCTTGAACTGCTGACTTGCCAGCCTTCCAGCTCACAAGGCAAGCTGCTTAACCACTGAAGCCCCTATTGCTAATCCACTTGCTTTTTCTCTTGTGACAGATTTCGGGGTGGCCCTCCCTGCCTTCCTCCCGAAGCTGACGCCAGACGTGGAAAAACCCATTTCCCCTCCGCCGTGAGATTCTTCTGTACTGGTCGTCACAACATTCCTATAACACCCACCCACCCCGACGATGGACTACAAAATCCAGCATGTGCAAATGCATCTCTCCAAAGTAGCCTATATCTTTCCCTATCCCTGTGGACAATTGGGGACCACTTAGGAGAGAAAAGTGGTTGGTTTATTGTTGTTGTTATTATTATTATATACAACTCAACCATTTGGTTCACAATTGAGGACTGGAATAAAATTAGTAGTTCAAGCCCTAACCCAGGACCTAAGAACTATTATTATTATTGGATACAAAACAACCATTTGGTTCACAGTTAAGGGCTGGACTAAAATCAACAGTTCAAGCCCTAATCCAGGACCGAAGAAATGTTAGTTGTCATGTCTGAGTATATCTGCAGTTCCCAGTGGCGGTAAGAGTTGTTTGTTGGAGAGTTAGGATGTCCAAAATTTTGAAAAGTATCGGGATCATCATCATGAAAGTCCCTTGCTCAAAAGCCAGTTGCATCCGACTCTAGTGTTCAGAGCGCATCTGTTTACAGCCCAGGGGAAAGCGCTGTCTGAGTCTGTAGATGTCTGGTCATGTGGCAGGCATGAAATGCTATAACCTTTCCCGTCAAAGTGGTACCTATTTATTTGCAAATTTCTTGCTTTTTCAAACTGATAGATCGGCAGGCATGCACAAAAAAGGCTGACTGCTATACCTCTCCCATGGTGCGTAGTGGACTCTCAGGGAGGTTCACAAGTTAATTAGCATTACCATCCCCCCATTAACACACTGGAGACTCTTGACTGATCTCTGAAGGATGGAAGATGAATCAACCTAGTTCCCCATCGGAATCGAACGCACAACGTTCCGGCCGCAATAGAGCAGTTTTAACCCCCTGCGCCACCAAGGAACTCACCTGGTTCTTGAAAACAGACAACATCACACAAGCTGGTTGTGTTGGTCTGAGGACACAATCGGGGGAAAGACAAGATATCTGAACAATGGCAAGCAATGGGGAAAAACTCAAATTTTCACCGTTTCCTTCCGTCCAAAAAAAAAGTGCATTGTTTTAATAGAAACAACGTTAAGTAACATTTCTGATATTTTTTGGTCTCCCGTTGTCGAACGGTTATTACAAAAAATAATATATATATAACAAGTCATAAAAAGTTCTTGTAAACCACTTGGTCGGACAGTCGTCGTCGTGAGGAAAAAACGAGAAACCGGGAGGGGGGTACCACGGCGTCCTTTGAAATCTCTGTTTGCAAGCCAGCCAACGACAGGCACAAAGGGGGGGGGGGGAGGGAATGGATTCTCCCGGCCTTGGGTGGCAGAGATGCCTGGGACGGCACAGAACTGGAAATGTGGACCTCCCAAAAAAACCCGAGATGGGATAGGCTTCGCGTATCCCTGCCCAGTAATGGATTGTCCGTCGCCAGATTGATCCGGGCACGAAATGAAACTTACAAACTATGGGATGTCTTAATGACCACCACCCCTGGCCACTCAGGGACAAACAAGAGAGTGACCGCTACTCCCAGACCATTCATTTCCAGGCTGGAGGGACATGCCGCACGAGAGTGTGTGTGTGTGAGTTGGTCAGCCTTTGGGTTCCTGGGAAGGAGGCAAATTCTTCTAGGCGGTCAGAGGAGGGGTCAGTCCCTCAGTAATGGCTTCATGGTCCGGTCATCTCCTGGGTGGATGGACAGACAAACGGACGTTCCCTGAAAGGGTGAGAGAGACGGAGGTGAGACGCCTGATCCAAGAGCCAAAATGTCAGCAAATGGTCATCAAAGAGGCCAAAGGACCAAAATGGACCCACTGACTGTTAGCCGCGCTCCTCCAGCAGGCTCTCGGTGCTGGCTGAGGTCTCAGAGTCCAGGTTCTCCTCATCAGAGCCCCTTTGGTCAAGCTCTGGGAGGCGGTAGGTGATGTCTTCCCTGCAGGGGAGAGAAGGAAGGAAGCTTGGATGGAAAAAAGTGGGGGAAGGAAGGAAGAACTCTTTCACTTGGACGGACGGAGGGATGGAAGGAAGGGGAGGAGCCCCATCAGGCCCATGAACAATGGCAGGGATGCCACCACAAGTCCCCAGGAGGGAGGAAAGCAGCTGGTCACCCAGAGGAACCAGTCTGGGTCCCAGGTGGAAGGAAGGAGGGAGGGAGGGAGGGATAGATGACAGACAGACAGACAGACAGATTGATTAAGGGTAGGTAGAGAGATAGAAAGATAAAGGGTAGATGGATAGATAGAGACTAGATAGATTGTTTGATTAAGGGCAGGTAGATAAAGATTAGATAGATTGGATGGATGGATAGATCGGGGTTCCCAACCTAAGGCCCATGGGCCGGATCCGGCCCATGATGCCCCGCCCACCCCTCCAAGGGCATTCAAGATACAAAATGGCTGCCGCCTTTGAAGCAGTTGGGACAAAATGGTCACCATCACGCAGGTAGGGCAAAATGGCCGTCCGACCCTTGAAGCTGACAGCGTGGCCTGGCCCCTGGGTTGAAAAGGTTGGGAGCCCCTGGGATAGACAGAGACGGTTTGATTAAGGGATGGTAGGTAGGTAGATAGATAGAATTAATAGACTTTTCCCCAACTTTTCCGGCATCTAAAAAGGAGTTCAGAAAAAACACTTTCCTCGTGGCCTGGAAGGAAATCTGGAATCCCCCAATGTAGGGGAAAATCTATGATTTCCCAAACGTCTTCCTGATTGTAGAAAGGAAAATTCACGGGCCAGCAGAGTCAAATTACTCACTTTTCCTCCTTTAAGGACTGGATCCGTTCCATCAACAGCTCCTTCTGCCGGTTGTCCGTCTTGCCTTCTTCCGCCTCCAGCAGGATGCTCAGTTTCGGAGGGGCGTGGCTGTCTGGGTCAAGGAGGCTTAGCGGGGTTTGGTTCTGCAAGGTAGACTGAGAGATTTATTTCTTCCTATTACTTTCAGGGCAGCTTTTACTTCACTTTCTAGAACATTGTGCTCTTAGAATCACAGAGTAATTGGGTTGGAAGGGGAACCTTTTAGTCCATTGTGTCCAAACCCCTGCTCAGTGCAGCAATCCGAATCAAATTCTATCGGTATTTTGCGTATTGATTTCTTTCTTTTACTTTCAGAGCAGATTTTAGTTCACTTTCTAGAAAGGGGTGTTCTTAGAATCATAGAAGAGGGACCTCTGAGGCTGTCAAATCTAACCCCATACTTAATGCAGGAATACGAATCAAATTCTATTGGTATCCTGTGTAGTGATTTCTTTCTTCCTATTACTTTCAGAGCAGCTTTTATTTCACTTTCTAGAATGGTGTGTTCTTAGAATAATAGAATCACTGAAGGGGGACCTTTGAGACCATTGAGTTCAACCCCCTGCTTAGTTTCGCAAGCGGGATTTCCAAAGATGGATCTAACACATTTCCACCACCATGAGAAGCACCCGGTTAACGCCCGCTTGTAAACGGTTATTTTGAGGTCACTGCAAATTGGGGACACCCGGGAACGTGCACAACCATGAAGCATGCAAAGTATTGGGTGTATGTGAAGATTGGGGGGGGGCATCATTCCATGCACCGTGCATAACACCAGGGCTTTCCACCTACCCGTCCTCCCTCGTGGGGAGACGAAAACCCCAGTTTTACAGGATGCAGCTAGAGAGAAGGAGAAAGAGGCTAAGGACACTTTGATAGAGGACCACAAGTCCAACTCACTATTCAATGCAAGAAGCCCCAAACAAATTCTAATGGTATCCTGTGTAGTGATTTATTTCTTCCTATTACTTTCAGAGCAGCTTTTACTACACTTTCCAGAAATGTGTGTGCTTAAAATCATAGAATAACTGAGTTAGAACGGAGGCCATTGAGTCCAACCCCATGCTGAATGCAGAAATCCTAATCAAACTCTCTTGGTATCCTGTGTAGTGATTTATTTCTTCCTATTATTTTCAGAGCAGCTTTTACTTCATTTTCTTTGGGCTGCAGCTCCTTGGATTAAAGCAAACAGCACGTTCCCAAACTGAGCTGACAGACATTGAGAGTAGTTGAACAGCTATTGAAAGCATGATGGCATGGATTTAAACCCAGTGGACCCAACATGGGGCCCAGGCCCCAACCAGGGGACTTTCAATTGCCAGAAGCTTCAGTCAGTCCATTTGGGGAATTGACTGAGGCCTCTGGGAATTTTGTCCTTCCTCCACCACATGGCACTTCCTGGTATGATGGAGGTGGTGGTGGGGACACACATGAAATAGTGCTGCAGGCTGCATCTGGCCCATGAGCTGCAGGTTGAGAATCCCTGTCATATACCGACAACCACTTCCCTTACATGAAACACTGACAAATTTTTTTGGGATGGGACACAAAATACTCCCCAGCCTGGGGCTTACTGTGTTTTGTTGAAGCAAGGAGAGCTTCCGGAAGGCAATGGATTCGGCCGCCTCCAGCTGGCAGATCTCGTCCATCTTAATCTTGTATTTCCTCATCTGCTCCTTGATAATCATCTCCACGCACCTACAACACACGGGAGAGAAGAGATGATGATGGGAGACCGGGTGGGGTGTGCTCGAATGGGCAGGAGAAAGGAAATCAGTTAAGAGTGGAATCCCATTAATCTCAATTTCCAACTATTTGTGGACTCGTTCCTCATCTAGTGAACACATTTAGCAATAGCAATTAGACTTCTGAACCTGCCCCGTATAAGCGCTTATTAGTGCCCTCCCTGGGTGGTTCCCAAGTTAATTAGCATTTTTTTTGCCCTCATTAACATGCTGGGGACTCACTGGGCCGGTCCCGGAAGGATAGACGTGGCCTGAATCAACCTATAGCCCTGGATCAAACTCACAACCTTCTGGCTGCAGGACACTTGTTTTAACCCACTGTGCCACCCACTTAGGAAGGCAGGTTAAGACTTGGGTTGTGCCAAAGGACACCACCACGGGGCATCTTCCAAAGCTAGAGAGATTCCCCATTCCCTGGCGGAGTTGGCTTCAACGCCCGCCAGACCAGGTAGGACAAGACATGCTTCAGAAGCCCATCTGTCACTCTCGAACAGGTAAAGTCCCAAGAGGCCAACCGTGGGAATCCCAACTCACGTGGTGGTCTTGGAGACGTCCTTCATACTGGTGAGGGGGTCCGAGTTATCGGGGCAGCGCAGGAGGCATGGGGCGAAGATGATGGCCAGGGCGTTGGGGGACATGCGGTTCACCTCTTCCACCAGGGACACCCTGCGCCGTTTAGAAGGATATTGGGTGGGTTAATCAAGCGGCACGGAGGGAGGGGGAGAGCAGCAGAGGACATCGTCCAGCCATGTTTGCTTGCGTGGGGGAAAAGCTTCTGGACCAGTGGTTTTCCCAAGGTGGGGCCCAGGCCCCACCAGGGTGGTTTCAATTTCCAGAAGGCCTCAGTCAGTCCATTGGCTGATCTGTGCTTTGGGGAATTGACTGAGGCTTCTGGGAATTAAAATCCAAGAGCCAAAAGCTGGAAAAACACTGGATTAGATTAGATTAAGAGAGAGACAGACAGACAGACGGGCACAGAAAGATCAGACCTGTGGTTTTCCCAAGGTGGGGCCCAGGCCCCACAGGGGGACTTCGGTTCCAAAAGGCCTGTCAGTCCATTAGGTGGTCAGTGCTTTTGGGGAAATTGACTGAGGCTTCTGGGAATCGAAGCTCAAAAAAACTAACGGTTGGGAAACTCTGGATTAGACAGACGGAAAAACAAGACAGACACGCCTGTTGTACTCAAGATCCCATTATCCCCCTCCCCCCCCCCAACATGTAACTGTGCATCTGGGGTTTTCGTTCCCTAAGTAGCAAACTTTACATTTCTCCCTGTTAAATTTAATTCTTGACACGAAGGGTTTGGTGTTAAGAGCCAGTGCTGTCTGCCTCTGCAGACGTTTCCCTGGTCACGTGGCAGGCAGGACTAAACATGCACAGAACGCTGTAACCTTTCCCATCCAACCGGCATCTATTTATCTACTTCCAATTTTCTCATTTTTCGAACGGTTATGTTGGCAGGAGCTGGGACGGACGTGGGACGGAGCTCACTCCGTCACACATCACTCTGGTCTCAAACAGGTGACATGAGAAACCTTCCGGTCATCAAGTTCAGTGTCTTAACCACTAAGCCTCCTCCCTTAAAGAGTCAGCCATGCCACAAAGGCCACGAAAATAACAAGATGGGGGTCTCCGGTCGGGAGGGGAAAGGCGGGACTCACTTGACTAGGTGGAAGATGAGCCTCTCCAGGGTGTCATGGTTGGCTCGCGGGAGTTGTTCGAGGACGCTGTACACGGCACAGAGTTGCTCCTGGTGGCCGGGAAGTTCTGCGGAGGAAGAACGGGAAGAGGTCCAGACGCCCTGATGGGTCAGAGTCAGGCCGAGGGGACCAGATGCTGCTGAGAAGAACCCGCAGACAGAGACGCAAGCAACCCATCCCCTGCCGATTGCTTGGATCCGAGGTAGACTGCCAGTAATAATGATTGCGTGTCAGAAATTAATCTGGGTTGAAAGCATTTTTGCTGGAGGAACTCCGCTCAGGGGACCCCCAAAAGAGGCTCCTTTCATGTCCCAAAGATCCTTTTCCCC
Organism: Bradypodion pumilum; assembly: GCA_035047305.1. Lineage (NCBI taxonomy): Eukaryota > Metazoa > Chordata > Lepidosauria > Squamata > Chamaeleonidae > Bradypodion > Bradypodion pumilum. The sequence goes on along the minus strand of JAWDJD010000007.1, from coordinate 40,020,252 downwards.
ACCAAAATGGTCCATAGTTATCTACTTGCAATGAGCACCAAGCCTTAGAGTTGGATACGGCTGGCCTTTGAGCAAGAGTGACCTTTACCTTTACTATGCACTTAATTATTATTTTTTAAAAACCACAACCCTTTATTTTACTGTTAACTGTAATATAGTGATTGAAAGACCCTTTTTCGAGGCGACTCCAGAGAATTCCCTGCCTGGGGTTCGATCCCTCCCTTCACCCCAATACTTACCCACCGCCCGGAGGAAGTCATTATATTGGGCAAACGTCATGAGGGGCTCCGGCAATTCCCGCAACCACTGCTTGAAGATCCCTGTGATTGTGTGGATGGGGTAGTTCTCCAGGCGCACCGAGTTGGGGTCTGGGAAAGAGAGGGGCACTTCTAAGGGGCAGGTAGAAAAGTACCATTGCCATATCCTTGTTAAGTATCGCAATGTTCTAATGACGGGCTCTCTACAACATGGGTTCCCAACCTAAGGCCTGTGGGCTGGATCCGGCCCATGGCACCATTTCATGTAGGCTCACCACCACCACTCCAAGGGCATTTGAGAAACAAAATGGCTACCCCCTTTGAAACTGTTATGACAAAATGGCCACCCTGATCGTGCAGGCAGGGCAAAATGGCCATCCGGCCCTCGAAGCTGACCGAGGGAACGTGACCCGGGCCCTGGCTTGAAAAGGTTGGGAACCCCTGATCGACAATGTCTGTTTCTGCCCCTACGCTGCTTTCCAGTTCTTCTTTGTGGCCTCTGTGAATCCATATGAATGGGTTTCCTGCGTGTATGCAGTGTGGATTCACAGTTAACCACAAAGAACAGTTACAGGTAAGCCACCTGTCCTTATAGAGCCCAGTTGACATTAGGGGTTAAAACAGTTGTATAGCAACCCAAAGCTTGTGAGTTCGATCCTGACCAGGGCTCAAGGTTGACTCAGCCTCTTCCCACCTTCTTCCGAGGTTGGTGAAATGAGGCTGCTAATGAGGGCACGCAGTGCTGATATGGGGCAGGATAGAAGCCCAGCCAAAATGTTGTGAGTTCGATCCTGATGGGGAGCAAGGTTGAATTAGCCTCTTCTATCCTTCTGGGGTCAGTCTAATGCAGGGGTGCCCAAACTAGTGACAGGCCCCCTGTACCATGTGACCTGCCCGTGGCCTGAAAAGTTTGGGCACCCCTGGTCTAATGAATCCCCAGCATGTAAATGAGGGCAAGAGATACTAATTAACTTGGGAACTGCCCAGACAGGGCTCTAAAAAGGGCTCTATGGGGCAGGTATAGACAGAGAGGAGATTGGGTGGCCTTTTCTTACCTGCCTGCAGCGACTGCTTCAGCTCCTTCATCCGGTTGGCCGAGCCAGACTTCCGGTAGATGCCTTCGGTGTAGAGGCCGTGCATCTCCACGTACTCCAGCAGCTTCTCCATGACCAGCGGGACCGAGTTCTTCTCGCTGGTTAGAGTGCTCACGGACACCCCAAAGTGCCGGGGCTCTGGGTCCTGGTCTCCCTGGGAGTAAGAAGCAGAGAGCAAGTCATTGAGAAGCCACTGGGAAAGAAGGGGGGAGAGATGAGCACTGAACTCTACGTCGAGTTGGATATGACTGGATGGATACGTATGGATTACATCAGGGATTCTCAACCTGCAGCCAGGTGCGGCCCCCGACACCACCTTCACCACATCAGGAAGTGCCATGTGGTGGAAGAAGGGCAAAATGGCTGTCCGCCACCTGTAGCTGTCTGAGGGAGCGTGACCTGTGTGTGTGTGTGTGTGTGTGTGTGTGTGTGTGTGTGTGTGTGTGTGTGTGTGTGTGTGTGTGTGTGTGTGTGAGAGAGAGAGAGAGAGAGAGAGAGAGAGAGAGAGAGAGAGAGAGAGAGAGAGAGAGAGAGAGAGAGAGAGAGAGAGAGAGAGAGAGAGAGAGAGAGAGAGAGAGAGAGATCCTCAGTTCTCTCCAAAGGACGGGACATTATAAAAACAATTAGTCTTTTATATTGCTTACCTTCTTTGCCGAAGAGGACATGCAACAGGTTTGGATCCGGGCCAGGCATTTCTTGTGACAGGTCAGCTTACAGACTGTGGGGGAGAAAGAGAGAGAATGGGTTAAGGTTTTTAAAATAAGAGAGAAATACAGTAAAACCCCTACTTATGAAAAAAAAGTTCGTTCCGTAGGCTTTGGCTTAAATTGGTTTTTTACGTAACTGGAAGCAAACCCATAGGAAATCGTGTAATGGTTTTAGCACAAAACCATTACGTAAGTCGGATTTTATGTAACTCAAGGCATATGTAAGTAGGGGTTTTACTGTATGTGTGCAGGGCACTGATCTTTTATGTTGGTGAGAGGAATTGGTGGGTCCCCTGCCCCACCTGTTTCTCAGTTTTAGGAGTGGGGAATTTCCCTTTCCCCAGGTGGGCAATCTAGAAAGATACTGGATGGATGGATGGGCAATATAGAAATACACTAAATGAATGGATGCCTGCATGACTAGATGGATGGAGGCATGATTGGACAAATGTATTGATTTCAGGAGCAAAAGAAGCCTGGATCTTGGCCCAGAGGTGTAAAATCCTTCCAGGGGATCAAAAGGGCCTTCAAATTTCTTCCTCAACAATTCTACAGGAACAAGACCAGGAGTTCCCAACCTAAGGCCTGCAAGCCAGATCCAGCCCATGGTGCCATTTCATGTGCCCCCCTGCTTCTCCAAGGGCATTTGAGAAACAAAATGGCCAACCCCCTCCTTGAAGCTATTGGGACAAAATGGCCGCCCCCTTCATGCAGGCAGGGCAAAATAGCCATCCGGCCCTCAAAGCTGACTGAGAGAATGTGACCCGGCCCCTGGCTAGAAAAGGTTGGGAACCGTCAGAGTCCATAAGACCAAGTGAGTCAACAAGTGTCTTTTCACCTCTGTAATTTAGCGGGGCCACTGTAGTTAGTAAAAGGTAAAGGTTTTCCTTTCTCGAAAGCCAGTCGTATCCAACTCTAGGGTTCAGTGCTCATCTCTGTTTCAAAGGCGAAGAGCCAGCGCTGTTCGGGAAACGAACTGCTGACCTCCCGCCTTACAGTCAGCGTCTGAGCCACTGCTGTGCCACTGTAATTAGGAGACCAAGATTGCCACTTCCGTAGGGAGTGCAGAAATCTAGTCTGGTGATGCCCCCAGGTCCAAGACAGGCCCTAGGGCAGGGGCTCCCAACCTTTTCAAGCCGGGGGCCAGGTCACATACTCTCAGTCAAGCTTCGAGGGCCAGACGGTTATGTTGCCCTGCCTGCACCGACGGGGGTGGCCATTTTGTTTCTCAAATGTCCTTGGAGGGCTGTGTGTGGTTTTTTTTTTACATGAAATGGCACTGTGGGCCAAATTCGGCCCACGGGCCTTAGGTTAGGAGCGCCAGCCCTAGGTGAAAATGTTTTTTGAGTTCCTCCAGGGAGTGTTGTAAAGGCACCGGGGCTGTCCACCTCTAACCCCATGCCCTCCGAACTTACTCCGGCAAAGGCAGGCCTTCTCCATGGGCCAAATGTAGGAGGAGCACTGCTCACACGACTGGAGGATGTTGACTTGGTAGCTGACGAAGATGTGGCCGTTCAGCTCTTCGATCTGCAACAGAGAGACGCCGAGACGCTCCAAACGTTTGCTTAACTTTAAACCAGTAAGAAGAGCAGAAGGACTTTGCAAGCTGATTTTGCTCTGAAGAGTCTAATGCAGTGGCTCCCAAGGTGGGGCCTAGGCCCCACAGGAGGGCTTCAATTCCCAGACGCCTCAGTCAAGGCATTAGCCTCATCAAGACATCTGGTGGCTACTTACCACACGCTCCTGCTTCCGCTTCTTCTTCTGAGCCTTCGTGTGCTGTTGGGGGGAAAGAAGAATGAAATGGCTCATTTTAGAGTTTCTGAAGGTACTTTTCACAAAGTTTCCAAGAGGGTTCATGTTTGGCAGCTGGAATGGGACAGAACAGCTGGGCAGGCATGTGAGGGGTCAAAGGTCTCCCTTCCCCGAAAGCCAGTCGTATCCAACTCTAGGGTTGGGTGCTCATCTCAGTTTATAGCCCAAGACGTTTCCCTCGTGACGTGGCAGGCACTAGACACCGGAACGTTGTTACCTTTCCCATCAAATTGGTTCCTGTTTGTCTACTTGCAAATTTCTTGCAATTTCGAATGGCGAGGTTGGCAGGAGCACACAGAATGCTGTTACCTTTCCCACCGAAGTGATACTTATTTATTTACTTGCAATTTTTAAACTGCTCAGTTGGCAGGTGCCGGGGCAGATGATGGGAGCTCACTACGTCATGCAGCACTCGGGTCTTGAATTGCTGACCTTCCACTCGCCAAACTCAGCATCTTAACCGCTAAGCCACCACACACCCAGGTGGAACCTAAGCAACAGCTTAACTGACATTAATGCCATGGGACTGCAGTGGCTCAAGTGGCTAAGACACTGACTGGGAGGCGGAAGGTCAGCAGTTCGATTCCCAAGTACTGCAGAACGGAATGAGCTCCCATCTTTGTCCCAGCTCCTGGCAACCTAGCAGTTTGAAAGCCAGAAATTGCAAGTAGATAAATAGGGACCACTTCGGTGGGAAGGTAACAGCGTTCCGTGCGCTCCGCTGTCTAGTCATGCCTGCCACATGACCACGGAAACATCTGCAGAAGCAGACAACGCTAGCTCTTTGGCTTTGAAACAGAGATGAGCCCTGAACCCTAGAGTCAGATACAACTGGCTTTGGAGCAAGGGAAACCTTTACCTTTTCTTCTTAAATTAAAAATAAATTTAATTTAATTTAAATTCTTAAGAATAAAAACTTCCCCAAGTTTTAAAAGTTTCTGATCCCACAGCTTTTGGAATGAACAGGAATCCCTTTTCGGAACCAAGTGAGTGAATTGGACTGGGATCACACAATCCTGACCCTCCCTTGCAAACAATCCAAGATGAAGAAAAGAAACGATCGCAGCAAATTCCTCCAGAAATGAACCCAAAGCGAACCACACAAAAATATGGAAATCAGACCTTGGGCATTTCCGGCTCCTCTTTCTTGGCATAGCTGCGGGCAAACTCATCCAGGAGGGACTGGAAAAGGTTCAAGACCAGCTTCATGTCTTTCTCTTCCCGGTGTTTGGTCAGGTTGGCCACGAGGAGTTGATAGTTCTCCATCAAGTCTTGGTACCCAACATGGATCTGGCCGTTCTATAGGGGAGGAGGAGGAGATGGTTGTCTGGAGGAGGAACCAGGCTCAGCGATGCTGAACATATGTACCATGTACAGCCCAAGCCCCACAGGGTAGATGTCAATTCCTAGAAAGCTGAAGTCAGTCTATTGGCTGGTCAGTGCTTTGGCGAATTGACCGAGGCTTCTGGGAATTGAAATCCAAGAGCCAAAGGTTGGGAAACACTGGATTAGATAAGAGAGATAGATAAGATGCATGAATGGATGATAGACAGATAATTAAGATAGATAAATTTATTTATTTTGTTTATTTATTATATTTATAACACACACACACACCCCAAATCTAGGGATTTACCTACTCTGGGTGGCTAAATGCATGAATGGATGATAGACAGACAGACTGACAGACAGACAGACAGACAGACAGACAGATGAATGGATGATAAATAGTCAGATAATCAAAACAGATAAATAGACAGACAGATAGACAGATGCATGAATGGATAATCAAGAAAGATAGATGGTTGCATGAATGGATGATAGACAGACAGATAATCAAGATAGATATAGATCAATATATTACATAGATAAAATAGATTAGATAGATAGACTGACAGGCAGGCAAACAGATCCACAAGATTACAGCCCTCAAGTTGTGTTTTAAACACAATCTTGTCTCAACTCCTCTTGTGCCACCTGGGATAAGGAAAGACCAGCACAACTCGACTTACCGGGACGGAGTACATGGTCTTGATGTTCCCGCGGAACTTTTCCGTGGCTTCAAAAAACAGGCACTCGATGGCAGACTTCTGGGAGTGAAGATCGTTGATCTGAAATCACAAACAGTTCAGATGGTCACAAACTGATCTTATTCTGCTGATCACACAAACACAGTAAAGAGGATCAAGAGGGTGTAATTCCTCCCTTAATCGGAAGCAGGAGGCCTCAAACCTACACCAGTTGACAAGCAGGAGAAGGAAGAGGAGAAAGAAGAAAAAGGAAGATGAAGGAGAAGAAGGGAGATGAAGAAGAAGGGAGATTGAGATGAAGAAGAAGGAAGATGAAGGAGGAAGAGAAGAAGGGAGGAGGAGAAGATGAAGGAGGAGGAGGAGGAGGAGATGAAGTAGACAGAGTATGGAGAAGAAGTTCTCACATCTCTCGGGACAACCTCCTCAGAGCCCCTGATGTTGACCACCGTGCCATGGGATTTGTCCGGAGCCCTCCCATATCCCGCCCCCCCTCCTGGCCATCCATCCTGTTACTTACCTTGTTGAGAAGAAACTCGTCCAGGTATTTGAGTTCGTTGGCGTTGGTGATGTCCCTCAGGAAGGGCACCCGCCACTTCTCTGGTGCCCTCTTGGCCTTGCTGATTTTGATAGGCCGGTTCCGCTTGGCTTTCCCGGCCTCCTTGGCCGGGCGTTCCTCTGACGGGTGCCGGTGGGAAGGCACGGAGGGAACTGTGGGAGGGGGTGGAAATCCCATCAGGACGAATCCACTGCTATTCTGAGCTCCCTCCTCCGTTGGCCATTGAAAAAAAAAAACGACTCAAAGCCAACCCATATCGTCCGTGGGGTGGGGCCGCCTCGCTCGCTCACCTTCTGCCCCCCTCTCGGGGCCCACGGTCTCCATGGGCAGGACACATGAGAAAAACTGGAGTCCCTCACTGTCCTCCGACACCTCCAGGCTCTCCTTGGCCATCTTCTTGTCTGGCTTCCTGCCCAGGAACCTCCGCAAGGGACTCCGGAACGCCGATCTGTGGGGTGGAAAGGCAGACTTTGGAGCAGCTTATGAAAGAAAAAAGCAGGATGGTACCAATCCAGGTGAGGCTGTTGGGCAATTTCAACCTCCTCCCCGTTGGCCCCGTGAAGTTAAAAGGTGACTCAGTGTGAGACTCTTTCTGTTTGTATTGTGGTTTTTTTAAGGGTCCTCCTGACAATTTTGTTTTAAAGGTCAGGTTGGCCACGAGGAGCTGATAGTTCTCCATCAAGTCTTGGTAGCCAACGTGGATCTGGCTGTTCTGCGGGAGGAGGAGGGGATTGTCATTTGGAGGAACCAGGCTCAGTAGTGCTGAATGTATGTACTGTGTAGACCCCTGGTTCCCACTCATACATTTACTCAACCAACCAACCACTTACTCAACCAACCAACCACACATTCAATTACCCAACCAACCGTTCTCAATCTTGGGCTTCCAGATATTCTTGAACAAGTCTCCTAGAAATCTTGACCAACACAGCCAGTGCTGAAGGATTCTGGGAGCTGAAGTCCAAGAACTCCCGGGAGTCTAAGATTGAGAACCTTCAAACCAACCAACCAACCACTCATTCAGTTCCTCAACCAACCAACCTCACTTGAAATAGGTTTCCGCTCACTCCTTAGTGCACAAAACTACCTTGAGAAAAAAATTGGGAAAGGGCTTCTGTGACTGTTTCTGGTTACGTTCTTTTCATTGGGGGGGGGGGGGCAGGGCAGTTCCTGTGTCTTCACCCTGAAATATCCTGGGAACAGAAGATGGGCTCCAGGAAACCCACCAAAGTTGGCCACCTGCTAAACGGGATCATAGAAGACAAGCCATGAAAAGATTCAAACTTGGGACAAATGACATCACACCTTTGTGCAGGAGGTATCAATGAGAGATGTTGCTATTATCTCATTAGCCAATTGCTTTGGTTCAGTGGTGGCCAACCTTAGCGCACCAGGTATTCTTGGACTTCCAATTCCCAGAAGCCTTGCTCCACAGGTGTGCTGACCTGGGCTTCTGGAAATTGAAGTTAATTAATTTAATTTAATAGATTTATATACCACCCTATCCAATTAAAACAACCCATAAACATAATATTACCCACCCACCCACCCCCCGCCGTGAGGACTTCAATTCCCAGAAGCTCAAGTCAGCACACCTGTGGATCAGGGCTTCTGGGAATTGAAGTCTAAGTTCAAGAACATCTGGAGAGCCCACGTTTGAGGACCTATGATCTCAATTTCAGACTTGATTGATTCGATTTGTATGCTTGCCCACTCAGCATACGCCGACTCAGGGTGGCTCACAACAATCACAACATAAATCAAACTTGGCTCTCCAGATAGTTCTTGGGCTTCAATTCTCAGAAGCCTAGGTGAGAACACCTGTGGATCAGGGCTTCTGGGAAATGAAGTCTGAGAACATCTGGAAAACCATGTCTGAGGACCTTCATCTAGAGACCAGGGCTCCTCAAACCTGACTCTCCTGGTTTTCTTGGATTTCAATTCCCAGAAGCTCAGGTCAACACACCTGCTAATTAAGGTATCTGGGAATTGAAGTCGAAAAACATCTGGAGAGCTAAGTTTGAGGACCTAGGATCTGGACCCGGGTTCCTCAACCTTGGCGTTCCGGGTGATTCTTGGACTTCAATTCCCAGAAGCTCAAGTCAGCACACCTGTGTATCAGGGCTTCTGGGAATTGAAGTCCAAGAACATCTGGAGCACAAAGGTTGGCCACCCATGATCCAGATGATTCTCAGATCAAGAGGTAGACAAGGCACACCCACTTACTTGGCATCCACCTGCTGCTGCCCAGGGACTGAGGTGGGACTGGTGGCATCCAGGATAGGAATCGGTTCCCCAGACCTCCTCGGCATGAGCGGCTTCTGGTTGTTCCCGTGGTTCTCCATGAGGCCAAGAGACGGCTGAACGACAAGAAGGAGAGAAAACCTTCTTGGGAGTTCAAGTGTATAGTAAAGGTAAAGATTTCCCTTTCTCGAAAGCCAGTCGTATCCAACTCTAGGGTTCAGTGCTCATCTCTGTTTTAAAGCCGAAGAGTTAGCGCTGTCTGCTTCTGCAGACGTTTCCGTGGTCATGTGGCAGGCATGACTAGACACCGGAACGCACAAAACGCTGTTTACCTTCCCACCGAAGTGATCCCTATTTATCTCCTTGCAATTTCTTGCTTTCGAACTGCTAGGTTGGCAGGAGCTGGGACAAAGACGGGAGCTCATTCCATCCTGCAGTACTCAGGAATCGAACTGCTGACCTCCCCGCCTTCCAGTCAGCATCTTAGCCACTCAGTTTTGGGGTCATGGCTGAATATGAGGGAAAATGTCTTAACGGTTAGAGTGGCACAACAATGGGAAGCATGAAGTTCAAGAGGCAGTGAGCACTCTAACGATGGACGCCTTCAAGAGAGAATTAGACACCACCACCAGCACCCGTCAGATCTATCAGTGGGGAAATGCCACTACCATATGGGACATGGTCCTTACCTGGCTTACGGAGGGGGAGAGCGCAACCCTGGAGATGTCGTCCAAGGAAGAAGCTGTCTCTTTCCTTCTGTCGAAGGTAGAGACAAGTCAGCTCAAAACAGAACCTTGTGGTGAGTTGACTTTCAAAGAAAACCCCATATACAGGTATATGTATTAACTCAAACCACTCTTTGGGACCCACCCTTCCCAATTCCATTCCCCATTTGTCCCCTTGGGTCAAGCGATTATTATTATAGTTATTTTATCTATCTATCTAAATAAGGGATTCTCAACCTGCGGCCCGAATGTGTCTTCCACCAGGAAGTGCCATGTGGTGGAGGAAGGACAAAATGGTCCGGCCCCCAAAGCTATCTGAGGGAGCCTTACCTGCCCCCCCCCTTTAAAAGGTTGAGAACTCCTGATCTAAATATATATTATCTATCTATGTATCCACCCACCCAATTTTAATCTATATACCTACCTACCTAAATTTATATTATCTATTCATACACCCACCCACCCGATTTTAATCTATATACCGACCCACCTACCTAAACTTAATCTATCTGCTAACAACCTTTAACCAATCAATCTATCCATGCCTTCTAGCTGTCTAATTCTCTATCTAAATTTCTAGATATCCATCCATCCAATCTTAATCTATATACCCACTTACCTACCTAATCATAATCTACCTACCTTTAATCAATCCATCCACCCATCCACCCATCACTGCCTACCAAGCTAATCTTAATCTATCTACCTATCTCCTTAATGTTATTCTCTCTCTCTCTTCCCACCTGTCCTCCTGGGGTCACCACAGGGAGGCCCCCTGCCCCCCTCCAGGCCCTCTCTCACCTGAGTTCTGGGGAGGGGGGCTGGGCGGGGCCGCTGCTCCGCTCATCCAGGGAGAGGCTGTGGTGGGAGGCGCCCCCTCCACTCTGCCCACTGACCATCCGCCGCTTCTCCTTCCAGTGCTGGCGCTTGCCCTGCAGTTTGCCCGGGTCGTCTTGGTATCGCTGGATGGGGAAGACGTTGGGACTCGGCCGGTCCTTCTCCACCCACAGCTGCTGCTCCGCCATCTTCTTCTTCTTCTTCTTGGCCTCCTTGGGGCTCCGGAAACTTTGGCTCAAGGCCAGGCTGTGGGGCAGGGAGAGATCCGTGGGGCGCTCATGGTAGGTAAAGCTTTGGCTGCTTCGGATTTTGGGGCTGTCCACTTCCTCTTCCGTCCTTCCCGGAGTCGGCCCGGGGATTGCAACGCCACCGTCCAAAGGACGGGATTCGCACTCAGACCCTTGGCCTTCCTCTGTGCTTTCAGGAATCCCTTCTTCCTCCACCACAACCGCTCCATCCCCCTCTGGCTCCCAGCTTTCCTCCCCTTCCCCGGCAGCCTCCTCGCGAGGCAGGCTTCCTCCCCTCTCCGGTTGCCCATCCAGGGCTGAGGCATGGGCATGCTGGCTTTGAAGTTCGTTGTGCTTCAACCCCCGCTGCCGGCGGGATTCCCGTTTCTCCCGGCTGCTCCGTTGGGAAGGAAGAGGGGACTGCTTTCCCCCGGTCTTGTCCTCGGCTGACGGCTCCGCCGGCATCAGGTCCGGCTTCACGTCGGGTGCTACGGAGGACTGGTCCAGGAGGGGCTCTTCTGGCTGGCAGAGTTGGTTCTCTTGCCGGAGTAATTCCTGCTTTTCCGCTTCTAGCTTCTTATCTGCCATCATTTGGTGAAATCTGGATTGAGTATAGAGAAAAAGCAACATTTCATTCATTCATTCATTCATAGAATGCTACCTAAAGTAACATTTCATTAATTCACTTATTGGATAGAGAAAAAGCAATACAGTAAAACCCCAACTTACATATGCCTCGAGTTACATAAAATTCGACTTACATAATGATTTTGTGCTAAAACCATGTCCCGATTTACACGATTTCCTATGGGTTTGTTTCAAGTTACATAAAGATTATTTTTCCTATGGGTTTGGTTCGATTTACGTAAAAACCGACTTAAGCAAAAACCTACGAAACAGACTTTTTTTTTAGTAAGTAGGGGTTTTACTGTATTTCATTCATTCATAGATTGGGAAGAACAAAAGCAAATTTAGTTCATTCATAGATCAGGTAGACTAAAAGCAGCATTTCATTCACTCATTTATTCCTAAATTGGGTAGAGAGAAAAAAAACCAGCATTTCATTCATTCATTCATAGATTGGCTAGAAAAAGCAACATTTCATTCATTGATTGAGAGGTGGGAGAAAGAAAGAGACCGACACACATCTTTTCCGATTATGATTAAATTTGGAGAAGATTTCCCTTTTTATAAACAAACATTCACCAACCTTCTTGAAGGTTCCAGAGAAATATTAATTTTAAACACTAATTTCATCATCCCTTTAACTCTGAGCCATTTTAAGTACAGTACTTAAAACATTTCAACTAAAACAGAATGACTGCCCCTTTGAAGCTGTTGGGACAAAATGGCCACCCCCATCGTGCAGGTAGAGCAAAATGACTGTCCAGCCCTCAAAACTGACTGAGAGAGCATGGCCCGGCCCCTGGCTTGAAAAGGTTGGGAACCTCTGCTATAGTCTCCATGGACTCCGCCCAACTCTGAATCTGATACACACACAACACACAGAGCCTTTTGCGCCGCTCACCTCTTGCGCTGAAGATGACCCCGGACCACAGCCTGAAGGAGACAAACCTGCCGCCTGCGTTGCCGGTAAGATTTCCGCTCCTTGAACCCGCGCCAGGCTGCCTGGATCTCGAGGGCCGCCTTCTCTCTCTCCAAAGCCCGCCGGACGTGGTAGGAACGCCAGCAAGCCTACAGCCGAGGGAAGCCCAGGTGAGAAGAGGACTTTGGGGAGCAGGAAAAAAGGGGGTTTTGTGGAAGGAGGAGGGGGGACTGATAGCATAACCTGTACCTGCAAAGTGAGGGCAGCCTGGCGCATCCGAAGAAAGCGCCTCCTCTCCAATACCATGCGTAGCCAGCCTTGGAGAAGGACGATCTTCTGGATGACCGCTTTGTGGAGTGTGTCTTGGAGCACCTGGCGCGTGGCGTCCTTCATGAACACCTGAGCAATTAAGAAAAGAACAGTCTGTGGAGACTCTATTGCTTTCTGTGCAAACCTGAAAAGAAGGGAGTCGATGGAGACTCTATTGCAGTAGTTCCCAACATGGGACCCAGGCCCCACTGAGGGACTTCAATTCCCAGAGGCCCAAGTCAGTCCATTGGCTGATCGGTGCTTTGGGGAAATTGACTTTGGCTTGTGGGAATTGAAGTCTAAAAAAACAAAGATTAGAAAACATTGGTCTATTGCTTTTTGCGCAAGCTGAAATGAACAGGGTCTAGGGAGACTCTATTGCAGGGGTGGCTAAACTACAGCCTGTGAGCCAGCCCCGGCCCACAGTACCAAATCATCCGGACTGCAGCGCCCTTGCCACTACCTGGAAGCAGAAGTAAAACGCACCCACGCAGGCGCAAACACTGCTGTAAATGTCCTAAACAAATTTATGACAGTTGAGGAACCACATGACCGGCCTGTTTAACCATGTGACCAGCCTGCAGCGTGATAGGTTTGGCCACCCCTGCTCTCTTGCATTTTGTGCAACTGAAAAGAACGGGGTCTACAGACTCTGTTGCCGGGGTTCCCAACCTAAGGCCCACGGGACGGATCCGGCCCATGGCACCATTTCATGTGCCCCTCCCCTCCATGGGCTTTTGAGAAACAAAATGGCCACCCCCTTTGAAGATGTGAGGACAAAATGGCCACCCCCATTCTGCAGGCAGAGCAAAATGGCCATCCGGCCCTCGAAGCTAACTGAGAGTGCGTGACCCGTCCCCACAGCTTGAAAAGGTTGGGAACCCCGCTCTTTTGCATTCTGTGCAACCGGCGTCACAAACAGGGGGGGACCTGTTTACTCCTAGCTCAGCATAGGAAGCCGTTTCCATTTTGCCTGGCCAGATTACTTTTGGGAATGAGAACTACTGCATCTAGTCTTAAGACTTCAAAATACATATTGATTTTTCCTCAGCTTGGCAATGAAAAGAGAGGTGAACTCTGCCCAATCAGGTACACCCTCTATCTTTCCCAGCCCATGGGGGTCAACGCCAGCAGGGTTGGGGGCTCAGACATCGGCAGAGGTGGGTACTTGGTGGAACAAACCTTGGTCTTCCCTATCTGGTAGCTGTTCGTGTCCACCTGCAGCTGGGTCAGCAAGGCAGAGATGGTTTCCTGGGTGGCTTCAGCATTCTTGGGCAGCAGAACCTGAAACTGGTCTATGAAATCCTGGGAAAGGGAGGAAGAACAGACTTACTCAAAAGCCAGTCATATCTGACTTTAGCGTTCAGTGCTCATTTACGGTTACAGCCAAAGAGCCAGCGCTGTTCTGCGCCTGCAGGCATTTCCGTGGTCACATGGCAGGCAGGACTAGATGCATGGAACGCTGTTACCTTGCAGTACAAAGCGGTACCTGTTTATCTACTTGCAAATTTCTGGCTTTTGAACTCCTAGGTTGGCAGGACTTGGGAACGGACAATGAAATGCTCACTCCGCTGTGCAGCACTCAGGTTGTGAAATGCTTAACCACTAAGCCACTTCAGTCCCCCGTAGTGCTTAGTACACAGTTTACCGTATATACTTGAGTATAAGCCAACCCGAATATAAGCCAAGGTACCGAATTTTGACCTGAAAACCCAGGTATAGATTGACCTGAGTATAAGCCGAGAGTGGGAAATGCAGCAGCTGCTAGTGAGTTTCTATAATCAAAATACATGAAAATATGGTAACATTAATTAAATTGTTGGCACATCGCTATCTGGCACGGTTCTGAGACCCTCGTGGTCTTTGCCCCGAGTATAAGCCGAGTCCACTTTTGAGGGCTAAAAACTCAGCTTATACTCGAGTATATAAGTAATTAGCATTTTGCCCTCAACATGCTGGGGACTCATTGAAGTGTCATTGTTATATCCTTGTTACATAATAATGAAATCATGTCAGAAATTATTCTGGGTTGAAAGGATTTTTGCGGGGAAAACTCCGCTCAGGGAATGCCCAAATGAGGCTCCTTTCATGTTCCCCAAGAGCTGGGACAGAGGCGGGAACTCAATCTGCCATGTAGTACCCGGGTCTCGAACTGCCAACTTGTCCGCCTTCCAGCTGACAAGATAAGCTTTTTAACCACTGAGCCACCGCGGCCCCTTGTTACAATAACAATTTTAAAATACAACCATCCTTGTTCAACAGAACAATGTTCTAATAATGACGGGCTATCTACAATGTCTATTTCCTGCCCTTAGGATGTGATCGTGTGCTTCTTCAAACAGGGTACCTTGAAATTAAACTTGGCACTGTAGCCAGATTGCCGGATCCGTACGGTTTCGAGCATCCCGGTGTATCTCAACTGCTGGAGCACCAGGTGGTCATCGAAGAGAAGCTCCCGCTAGAAATGAGAAGAGACGCAAAACGTGAGCAACCTCTGAGTAGGGAGAGTGCGGGTGTTTCGTGATGGCACAGGGGGTTAAACTGCTGTGCCGCAACCCAAAGGTTGTGAGTTCGATCCCGGTCAGGGATCAAGGTTAACTCAGCCACTTCCATTCCTTCCAAGGTCGTTCAAATGAGGACCCAGCATGTTAATGAAGACAAAAATGCTAATTAACTTGTTAACTAATAAACGCGATGGGGCAGGTTGAGAAGTGGGATTGCTGGGTGTCATTCAATGGGCATTCCTTGTCCAAAATGGTGCCCCCTGCAGGAAGAAAATGTCCTTTTGAGCTGGGTTCACTGGCACCGCACAAATCACAGGGGCCCATCCGCGTTCACCCAATTTTTAAAAAAAAATTCTGGGGGGAAACTCATTAAAACATTCCAGGCTTTTCATATACCAAGAAGGCAATGAAGTTGACTAAAATCAACCTCTACCCTACGTCACTTGGAGGACGCTGAAGAGGCTGAGGGTTGGAGTCCCTAAATACAAAACCAACAGGCTCAAGTGGGGGCTGATGGCGGACAACAACACACTCTGTGAATTTGGAAAGATGCAGAATCCATTGGCTCATTTACTGGTCCTCCGATGACTGCCAGAAACAGACACCAATGAGGAATTGAGTTTGGCCAACAAGAAAGCAAAGAAAGTGGATCCATTTGGTCAGTCCAGGGTTTGATCCGGACACAAAAGAAGAAGAACCAGAAACATGCACCGAGGAGGACTTGAGTTTGGCCAATGCCCAAGCCAAGAAAGTGGCTTCATTCGGGCAGTCCAGGGACACTGAAGAAGTTGCCTAAAGCTTTCCCTCTGCCCCAGAACCTTTGAGAAAACCACCTTCCATCTTACCTTCTCGGCATTGGAGCGGATGCAGCGGATAAAGAAAGGGTCTGCTTTCCCCAGAGTCTCCAACAGCTTATTGAGGGAAGCCTGGAACCAAAGACACAACAGCCATTGGTGTCAGACGTGGCCTCCAGGCAGGGCCAAACCACTGCAGAAAGGCCTGATTTTGGGGGTGGGTAACCTAGAGAGGGCGCGCAGTGCTATGGGGCAGTTAGAGGAGTCAAATTACTTTGCTTTAACCTAGGAGTTCTCAACCTTTTAAAGCTGGGGGCCATTGGGTCATGCTCCTTCAGACAGCTTCAGGGGCCAGACGGCTATTTTGTCCTTCCTCCATGACATGGCAATTCCTGATGTGGTGGAGGCGTGGGGTAGGGGGCACATGAAATGGTGCCATGGGCAACATCCGGCCCATGTGCCGTAGGTTGAGAATCGCTGCTTTAACCCTTCGCGTAAACAGTCCTGCAGCCATTTTTAAACCAAGACCAATTTCCTACCCGCTACAAACAGAAGCTAGAAAAAGAAGCAGACCTAACTCACACTTTTCTGAAAAGCAAAATGAAGTGTCTCTAATGGGAGCATTGCAAAAAAGACCTGAATGATGAGAGCCCAAAAGCTTTGGCCAATTTCCTCCCCTGGATCTGCCCCTTGGCGTCCTCTTACCTGGAACTGAGCACTAATACTGGGCGGCTTTTTCTTCTTGTGCAGGTGGAGGAGGGACTTTGTAGTCCGGTCGTGCAGCGTCATGCTCACAATGAGCTTCAGGGACTTGGAGTCCAACAGATTCTACAGCCGAAAGAAGAAAAGTTACAAAGGACCACGTTTACAACCTGGGGCTGATAAGACAACAAGCGACACAAGTCCCAGTGTGAAATGTTATGGCAATCCCTGGTTAACTGACCTATACCTGCAAGAATAATACACCCTTGACAACAAGTTAGCTGGTCAGTTTATGATGTACTTATTCAGTGGTTTCAATTCGTTTGGTTTGTTTTATTACACTGCATCACAAAAAATAAATATTGTCTGCTACTTGGTCTAATCCATGTGTCCTATACTAAATCAAGTGCACTGAATCCAAATCTGAAGTCTGATTCTGCCTAGGATGTGTCAGGATCTTAATTTAGCAAATCTCAAACCTCTTGGTTAGGTTCTTGCATTGAAAACAGACTGAATAATATTATAAATATCAAGAAAGCAAAAAAAATAACACCCACATTTTTTTTAAAGAAATGCCAGCTTACCTTTGGGATGATCTGCTTTTGTCTAGTACCTCTGCTTTTCCTGTGGAAATATGGGGAGAAAAATATTTTTATTAGACCGTTGCATGCAGCCGCCGGAAGGTTGCGAATTATGTTGGTCCAGCTAAGCGAGGTTTTGCAAGTTAGGTCAAGCAAAGCAGCGAAGAAAATAGGGGAAGAGAAAAATAGCTCGCACCACACAGGCGGGGTATAAATCTGAATAAAATAAATAAATAAACAAATAAATAAAATGGGGTTGATGGAGAGAGTAAGACACAAATCATCTCATGGACGACCTAAGCTCTGTATTGATGACTCCTCCAATTTCATTCATCTTCTTCCCCCTTCCGGCCAATCGATAAAAGTGAGGGACTAAACCAGGGGTTTGCAACCTACAGGCCGCAGCGCCAAATAATCCAGCTCCCGACCTCGGTCCAGCCACTACCCTGCCACTGCTGCCAGAATTAGACATGGACTCATTTACTGTAATTGAGTCTGCGGCCACTGTAAGTGCATTTACTATAGCGGCAATCACAAACACATTTATGATAGCCGCGGATGTGTTTTAAGGCACCAGTCCGGCCCGCTCAGCTGTCTGAGGGGGTGTGGTCTGGCCCGTGACAGATAAACATTGAGAGCCCCTGGACTAAACAATGGCTTAGTGACTAAATGGCTGAAATTGACAAGAGGGCGGTCAGCAGTTCGGGACCCGAATGCAGCACGACGGAGTGAGCTCCTGTCGTCTGTCCCAGCTCCTGACAACCTACCAGTTCAAAATTGCAAGAAATCTGCAAGTAGATAAATAGGTACCGCTTCATCAGAGAAGGTAACAACATTCCATGCACTACTGACAACCTAGCAGTTCGAAATTGCAAGTAGATAAACAGATGAGCACTGAACCCTAGAGTCAGATACAACTGGCTCTTGAACAAGGACAGCCCTTGACCTAATAAAAGACTAACTTCCTTCCTTTAGGGCTCAAATAAATATGCAAATATCAGAGCTGTCCAGTTTACAGTTGGGGTAATTAAAAAAAGAGGCTCGATTGATCAGAGAGGGTTAGCATCGTGCAAAGGCGACAGGTTTTATTGTGCCAATCTCATCATCTCGTTTCATTGTGTCTCGGTCTACTTTTTAATCTGTTTTTAATTCTGTTTTCGTAATCGTATTTTATGCCAGCGTTTCCCAAACTATGTTCCACGGAAGACTGTTGGACTTCAATTCCCAGAGGCCTCAGTCAGTCCATCGGCTGATCCATGCTTTGGGGAATTGACTGAGGCTTCTGGGAACTGAAGTCCCAAAAACCAAAGGTTGGGAAAACACTGGTCTAAATCGGTGTTTCCCAACCTTTGGTTTTTGGACATCAATTCCCAAGAACCAAAGGTTGGGGGAAACTGCTTTATTCCAATGCAGGGGTTCCCAACCTAAGGACTGTGGGCCAGATTTGGCCCACAGCACCATTTCATGTGGTCCCCCCCCCTCCAAGGGCATTTGAGAAACAAAATGGCCACCCCCTTTGAAGCGTTTGGGACAAAATGGCCACCCCAGGGTGCAGCCAGGGCAAAATGGCTATCTGGCCCTCAAAGCTGACTGAGAGAGCATGATCTGGCCCTGGCCTGAAAAGGTTGAGAACCCCTGCTCTAGTATCTCCTGCCTTCTCAATTCACTGCAAATAAGATCTGATTGCGGGCATGTACGGGAAAAGACATGAACACAAAACAGACATGGAAAAAGTACCACCAAGGCGCAAACAGAGAACCCCCATCATTTCCACACACACTCCCCAAATGTACAGGCCAGAGGTCTTCCCAGGCAGAGCTATTGGTTTCAACACACATCTTCCGGGCATGTGAAAGAGGATAAGGATAAGGAAAATTGCCTTCTACAGCGATTAGTGGCCTTAGATTCAGGGGGTCACGAGACGGGATCGTAGGAGAGACCATCTGCTAAGTGAGCAAGAGACGTCTTCGATTCAGAATGAAGAGTGGGGATGGGCGTCACTGGGTGGCCAAAATGACCAGTCAAAAGGCAGACCGAGGCAATGGAAAGCTTAGACTCATAGCATGACAGAGTTGGGAAATGGGGTCCCGTGAGGCCAAACAGTCCAACCCGCCCCGCCCCCCCTGCTCAGTGCAGGAATCCCAATCAAAGCAGATCTGGAATTCATCCATTCATAGAATCACTGAGTTGGAAGGGGGCCTTTGAGGCCGTCTAGTCCCACCCCATCTACTCAAGGCAGGTCTCCCAATCGAGGCAGACCTGGCTACAAAAAACCAGTCTGAGGTGTGGTGGCATTTGGTTTCATCTGCATTTTGAAAGTATTTGGAGCCAAGTATTTTGGGGGTGACAATGTCCTGAACCAGTGGTGAAAACGTCCGCCTGGGAAGAGCCCCGAGAGGAGGGAAGGGCTGACGGTGACCATGCGGGCATGCAAAAAGCCTCCCCAAGTCCGGCTCCGGGGAAAGGGAAGAACTTACCTTGGCCAACCTCCAGAGAGTCAGAAATCAAGAAAAAGGGAGGGAGGAAGGAGAGAATAGAAGTCGAAAGAAAGAAAAAATAGAAAACAAAAGAAAGAAAGAAAGAATAGAAGACGAGAGGGACAGAAGGAAGGCGAAAAACAAGAGAAGGAAAGAAAGAATAGAAGACAAGAGAAGAACAGAAGGAAGGAAAGAATAGAAGACAGAAGAAGGAAGGAAGGAGAGAATAGAAGACAAGAGAAAGACATAAGGAGAGAAGAAAGGTAACAGAAATGTAAAGGTCACTCCTGGACAGAGGAATATTTGTTCATTCTTCTGAGATGCAACAGCCTTCCCTAGTTCCTTCCTTCCTTCACTCCATCCATCCTCTGCTCCTTCCTTTGTTAGCGCTATCTATCCATCGATTCCTTCCTTAACTCACTCTTTCCATCCACAGCTTCATCCACCCACCCACCCATCCTTAGCCCTACCACCCACCCACCCACCCATTCCAGAAGACACAGTGCCCCTCCCTCCCTCCTTCCCTCTTTCTCCCACTTACTTCTTGCTTTCGTAGGAAGCCATGATGTCTTCAAAGGCATTGAGGTCAAAATCCTCGGCGCCATCGAAGGAGAAATCCAGGGCTGAGCAGCTGCAGAAAGAAGGGAAATGACACCAAATTCAGAAAGGCAAAGGGCACAAGAGGAGAAAACTTTGACAAACATCATCCTGAGGCCCAGTTCCTTCCATCCTTCCTTCAGGGGTTTCCAACCTTTTCAAGCCAGAGGCCGGGTCATGCTCTCTCAGGCAGCTTCGAGGGCTGGGCGGTCATTTTGCCCTGCCTGCACGATGAGGGCAGCCATTTTGTCCTAACATCTTTAAAGGGGGCAGCCATTTTGTTTGTCAAATGCCTTTGGAGGGGTGGGGGGACCACATGAAATGGTGCCATGGGCCAGATTCGGCCCACGGTCCTTAGGTTGGGAACCCCTGTCCTAGGGTTTGGTTTCCAGTCTCCTCTGCTCATCCTTCTTGCCCTTCTCTGGAACTGCTTTAATTTATTTCATTCTTTCTTAAAAAGGTCCAGAATTGGACCCAGAACTCCAAGCGGGGTCAAACTAGTGCTGAAAAGAGGGGGGAAACTAGTGGGTTTTGTAGATTAGACTTCTGTAAATGCAGCCTGTTGGCCTTATTTTGCTGCCATCTCACACGGTCAGCCTATGATCTACAACAGGGGTTCCCAACCTAAGGTCTGCAGGCCGGATCTGGTCTGCAGCACCATTTCATGTGCCCCCCCCAGGCATTTGAGAAACAAAACGGCTGCCCCTTTTGAAGCTGTTGGGCCAAAATGGCTACCTCCATCGTGCAGGCAAGGCAAAATGGCCGTCCAGCCCTCGAAGCTGACTGATGGAGCGTGAGCCGGCCCCCCGACTTGAAAAGGTTGAGAACCTCTGATCTACAACCATTCCAAGATTCTTCTCGGTTGAAGTATTCCTGTGCCCATTATCCCCCCGGTCTGGTCACTATGCATTGGGGATTTCTGTTCCCTCGGTGTAGAACTATATTTTGAAAATTGCTTAAAAGTGAAAAGGAAACGCTTGGAAGGAAATCAAAAGAGCAAACAAGGAAAACTATTCAAATGGATGTTTCTCTCGCTTCTTTCGACCTAAGTTAGCACAGAAATAATTAGCAGAAAAAAACAGCAGCAGCAGAAGCCAGAATACGACCAGAGGAAAAAGAAATCGCCTACCGATAAACTCTCTCAACCGGCATGTTGACTTGCTGAAGTTCACCCAAAGGGATCCGGGGTCCGCGGCGGACGACTCCTGGTGAACGGAAAGAGAAAGAAGAATTTTTGCATTTGTACGGTCCGATCTTGGGAACCAGGTCGGCCTTGTGGCGGCCCCAGACGGCCCACAACCGTTGGGCTTAGAGCAGGGCCGTAGCTTTCACCTGCGAGATTCAATTTAAAAAAAGGTTTCAACTAACTGGAGATGCTGGGGATCGAACCTGCCACCCCCGACAGGTGGCACAGAAGGGAAAGGTCAAGATGCCTCCCTTGCTTGAAAGCCACTCGTGTCCATCTCCGTTTACAGCCCAAGAGCCAACCCTGTCTCAGTCTGTGGACGTTTCCCTGGTCACGTGGCAGGCACGACTAGAACAGAACACTGTTACCTTCCCACTGAAGAGGCACCTGCTTATCTACTTACACATTTTTGCTTTTGAACTTCTAAGTTGGCAGGAGTGCATGGAATGCTGTTACCTTTCCTGCCAAAGTGGTACCTGTTCATCTACTTGCAAATTTCTTGCAATTTCGAACTACTAGGTTGGCAGAAGCACACGGAACACTATTAAATTCCCCGCCGAAGAAGTACCTGTTTATCTACTTGCAAATTGCTTGCGAATTTTGAATTGATAAGTTGGCAGGAGCTGGGACAGATGACAGGCACTCACTCCATCCATCATGCAGCTCTTGGGTCTTGAACTGCTGACCTTCCAGGGGCCAAGCGCAGTGTCTAAATCACAAAACCACCACCGACCCCCAGAGATGCACCAAAGCTAAAATCTCCTTGAGAGTTAGGGCTCACCGGCGGTTTTCTGTGCCCTCTGGCGGCCCGCTTCTGCGAAGACAGCCATGGCGTGGATGGCTGCCCGCAGAGTGGCCCAGCGGAAAACGGCCACGGGGTCCATGCCGATGAGTTGCCGAACGTAGGCGCTGTCGCTGCTTCTCAGCAAGGCCACAATGTCCGGCCGCATGTAATCCATGTTCTTCTCTCGGAAGTCCTGCACGGAAGGAGCAAATTACCACCTTGCCTCATATATAAGCGCTTATTAGTGCCTTATTTGAACGGCTCACAAGTTAATTAGCATTTTATGCCCTCATTTACATGCTGGGGATTCATTAGACTGACCCCGGAAGCATAGAGGCTTTGTCAACCTTGGTTCCTGGTCAGGATCAAGCTCGCAACGTTTTGGCTGTTGGCTGGTTTCTATCCTACCCCATATATAAGCACTTAGGGCAAACTCTCTGGGCGGTTCACAAGTTAATTAGCATTTTATGCTCTCATTAACAGCCTTGAAACTCATTAGACTAACCTTGGAAGGAGGAGGGAAGAGGCCTGAGTCAATCTTGAACCCTGGTCAGGATGGAACTCACAAGCTTTCAGTTGCTGTACAGCAGTTTTAACCACTATGGCCACTTTTACATGCTGCGTCTTCATTTTATCAATCTCAGAAGCAACTGAGTCAATCTTGAACCCCTCAGGAGCAAACTCACAAGGTTGTGGCTGCAGTACAGCAGTTTATAACCCCAGTGCCACCAGGAGGGCAAAGGAAATCTGGAGAAGCTACAGTACAGGTACAGCTCTGGGGGCGCAGGGTTTAAAACTGCTCTCCTAACAGCCAGAAGGTTGTGAGTTCAATCCCAATTGGGAGAATAGAAGAATGAGCATCATGTGGCTTGCTGCCTGGCTGCATTTCTGGGGACCCCCTCCCCCCAATCACCTCTCCCAACTCCCAACCCGGCTTTTTCCCGCACCTTGATCTGGTATTTCACTTTGCCTGCAAAGTGGCGGATAATGAAGGCCGGCTCCAGAACGGGCGTCCCGATGAAAAACTTGCTCTCCTCGTGCTGTTGTTTGAACTTGGCCAGAAGTGTCTGGCTGGTGGCATGGGGGAAGCTAAAGGGGGAGAGAGGTAAGAGTGGAACGGGGTGGAGGAATCAAGAGATGATGAAGGCCAATTCAGTTTCCCTGACTTAAGGAAACAAGGAAATCAGGAGGGTGAAAGGGCCGCCTCTGAAGGGCCGGAAGAAGAAAGAGAACCACCACCACCACTTGGGTCTCCCTCGAAAGAAAGGGAAGGAAAAAGAGGGAAAGAAGGAATAAGGAGGAGGAGAAAGAAGAAGAGGAGGAGGAAGAAGGAGGAGGAGAAGTGGAGGAAGAAGGAGAAGAGGAAAAAAATTAGAATTAGAAAAAGGAGAATAATTAGAAGAAGAGAAAGAAGACTTAGAAGAATTAGAATTAGAAATGGGAGAAGAAGGAAGGAGAAGAAGAAAAAGAAGAGGAAGAAGGAAAAGGAGAAGGAAAAGGAGGAAGAAGAATTAGAAGAAGTGATGAGGAAACCCTTGTTACAGCTTGTTAGGCATTTCTTTTAACCACCACCTCTTACAGGGCTTCGAAAGGTGATTCTTGGGCTTTTGAAGGAGGAGGAGGAGGAAGAAGAAGAGAAGGAAAAAGAATTAGAAGAAGAAAAAGAAGAATTAAAAGGAGAAGAAGAAAAGAGGAGGAAGAAGAATTAGGAGCAGAAGGGAGGAGGAAGGAAAAGAAAAAGGAGAAAAGGAGAAAAAGGGAGATGGAGGAGGAGAGGAAGAAGAAGAAAAACGAGAAGGAGGAGAAGAGAAGGAGAAAGAAGAAGCAAAAAGAGGAAGGAGAAGGCGAAGGGAAAGAAAAGAGTGGAAGGGCCAGCAGAGGACTAAGGTACAGTTGAGATATGGAGGCCGTTCTGTTTCAGAGGTGGTCACATGACAGGCAGGACTAGACACCCGGAGTGCACTGTAACCTTTCCCACCAAAAAGTGCCTATAGATCTACTTGCAAATTTCTTGCAATTTCGCACAGCTAGCTGACTCCTTAGGACCCTCCTAAACCAACCCATTCCTCTCCCTCCCGTTCCCCCCCCTCACGGAGGCTCCCCCCCCCCAGGACCCACAGCCTGACGGGGGACTCACTTGCTTTCTTCATCGAGCAGGTAGAAGAGGCCGGTAGGTTTCTTGCTGATCAGATGGATGCAGGCCACGTTGTCCGTGTAGTCGATGTTGTGCCAGGAAATCCCTTCGCTCTGGTACTCTTCCTGCCAAGGGTGGGAAAGGGACAAAGCCAGGCTTAGCAGGGGGTCCGTCTCAGTCTCTCTCTCTCTCAAAGCAAGCATTAAGACCTCGCTTTTGGGCACAGAAAGCAACGAGCCATTCCCCAAAGCACTGGTCAAACCATGGACTGAATGAATGAATGAATGAAGATCCAATCTGGTCTCCACCTGTTCCAGCTTGAAGATATGCTGGTTGAAGTAATACTGGAGCTGCTCGTTGGCGTAGTTGATGCAGAACTGCTCAAAACTGTTGGTCTTGAAGTCTTCGAAGCCAAAGATGTCCAACACGCCGATCGACAAGCACTGATGGCGGCAGGGAAGGAAGGAAGGAAGGGAAGAGAAAGGGTGAAATCCAGGTCTAGCATCGGAATCGGCACATTAAGTGTCTCCCGGAAGGGTTTGAAGGTCAAAGGTCGCCCTCGCTCAAAAGCCAGCCCTATCCTGACTCCAGGGTCCGGTGAGCATCTCCGTTTACAGCCCAAGAGCCAGCGCTGTAGGAGTCTACAGATCTTTCCCTGGTCATGTGGCAGGCAGGACTAGGTGCACAGAACACTGTAACTTTTCCCACCCAAGTGGGTACCTGTTTATCTACTTGCAAATGTCTTGCTTTGGAACGGCTAGGTTGGCAGGAGCTCGCAGAACACTATTACCTTTACCACTGAAGTGGTACCTGCTTATTTGCTTGCAAATTTCTTGCTTTGGAACTGCTAGGCTGGCAGGAGCACACGGAACACTATTCCCTTTGCCATCAAAGTGGTACCCATTTATCTGCTTGCAAATTTCTTGCAATTTCAAACCGCTAGGTTGGCCGGAGCTGGGACAGATGAATGGGTCTCAGTCCGTCATGTGGCACTTGGGTCTTGAACTGCTGACCTTCCCCTCGTCAAGCTCAGCGTCTTCATGCCTAAGCCATGCTCCTGAAAACGACCTTCTTCCATAAGACATCTGCTTCCCTTTTTGCACATTGAGTATCTCTCGATCTAAACCTACCGTAACAGACTCTTCCATGTCTTTCTTGTTAAGGAGCGCGTGGTTAATTCGCAGAACTATCCAGTCAAAGAGTGCACTGTACAGAGACTTGGCCATGGAGTCACGCGCCGTGATGGCCTGCAGGTTGAGGAGGAGGAGAGAAAACACACAGAGACACGCTCAAAGTCTGCTCACTTTGATCTTTCCCCCATAAATGTTCTTTGCTCAACTTTCCAAACCACAAAAAAGTGGTGGGGGGGGAGGAGAAGATATCACAGAATTGGAATCAGAATCCTCTCCCCACTCCATTCATGCTTTCGCTAATTAATGGACTCTTTATTTCTTGTTCTGTTTTTGTCGATTGACTTATTTGGGGCAGCTAACCGGGGGGGGGGGGGGATTAGGTTACCCATTAATTATTAAACACTGCAAGGCTCTAAATTTATTAACGCCGTCTAGGTAGGTATTTTATTACTAATTTTTAAATTTGTGTTTGATTAACACTTGTCATTTAGTTTTATTCTGTTTGGATTGTTCTGCTTTTCAGATGACTGTAATGTGTGTGTGTTTTTTTAAAAAAATCTTTGTAACCCTCCCAGAACTTCTACTAATTGTGGCAGGGTTTAAATTACTACTGCTACTACTACCGCCACTGCCGCCACCGCCACCAATAAAAATACTATTACTGGTAATACTACGGATAATGCTACTAATAATAAGTACTATTACTGCTAATATTACTGGTAATACTACGTTTAATATTACTGGTAATACTACTGCTGCTGCTGCTAATAATAATAATAATAAATACTACTACTGCTAACACTACTAATAATATAAATACTATTACTGCTAATATTACTGCTCATAATAATGTTGCTAACAGTACTAATACTACTCCTGCTACTAACACTAATAATAAATACTATTGCGGCTACTACTACTACTGTTAATAATGTTGCTAATACTACTACTACTGCTAATACTATTACTACTGCTCCTGATGATACTAATAATAACAACAAATACTACTACTGCTAATAAATACTATTACTGTCAACATCACTGCTAACACTACTGCCAATAATAACAATGTTGCTCATAATAATAATAATACAGTACTACTACTACTACTACCACCAATAATAAATACTACTGCAGCTACTACAACTGCTAATACTAATAATGTTGCTAATACTACTGCTGCTGCTACTACTACTACTACTAATAAATACTATTACGGCTATTGCTGCTACTAACAATAAATATTACTACTGCTAATACTACTGCTAGGCCTACTGCTGCTACTGCTACTAATAATAATGTTGCTGATACTGCCACTCATAATACAGTACTACTACTAATAATAATACTATTACTATTACTGCTGCTGCTACTACTACTACTAACAATAAATACTATTACTGCTAGGACTAATACTACTACTGCTAATACTGCTGCTAAAGATAATACTGACACAATACTAATACTGCTAATAATCGTGTGAATAATACTGCTACTAATAATAATGGTAGCTCACCTCATTGAGGCTGTATGGCAAGATGAGCTTGTCGTTGGCCGTCACTGTTTTTCTTTTGGTCAGGACTTCTACCAGGATTTCACGTTTCACCTGGAGAGGGTTTGAGGGAGAGATTGCGGGGAGCTTAGATGGGCTGACAACAACTGACACAGAGCCAATCTCTGAGCTCGGGCCGCCCTTCTTGCAAAACCAAAATCCTCACGGGTTCTGCTCCTCCTCCTCCTATGATTCACGAGCGCGGCTTGATTTTGACCTAACTTTCCAGGTCAAAGACAGAAGCCCAAAGGTAACAGGAGGATTTTAAGGTTCAGTTACGAGAGACAGAGCAGAGCTATCTTTTCCATGATTAGTCCATCTGATCATATCAGGTTGATTAAAAGGCGATAAAATAACATTATATAAAGTAGGATTACAAAAAACCAGGGGGGAAACACAGATTAAAAATAGACTGCTGAAACAAGATATAAAATGTACTCAGTAAAATTCATCACCTCTGCAGGCAACCCCCTGTCTGATGAATAAATAGGTATAACATAAGGCAACGCGTGACAACCCAGCTTGTTCAGGTTTTCTCCTTCCGTTCATGAAATGCATTCTTCTTTTAGTGGCAAAGACTACTGCCTTTCACACTCAGGTCAGGGGTTTTACCATTTTAAATTCAATTGCAAGCTGTATTGTTTTGTTGTTTATTCTATTTTTGTCATCTGTTTCATTCATGTTGCTGTTGCTTATTGGTCTGTATGCTGCCCAGATATGGATATATCCCAGATGGACAGTATAAAGAGAGAGACAGATAGATAAATAGTCTGGCCCACTCAACTGTCTGAGGGAATGTGACCCGGCCCGCGGCTTCAAAAGGGTGAGAACGCCCGTTCTAATCCATCCATGCATCCATCCATCCAATCAATAATAAAGTACTGAGTTTATTTCTAAAAAGGCAGAATTTAAAAGCCTTTTAAAAATAAATTAATATATACTGTATTGCATTCCACTTCAATCAGTGCCCATCTTTCCCCTCTTGAAGCCAGAGCTAGGGGAAGGCAGGAGGGCACCCTTTTACCTTCAGGAGTTGGGAGAGGGTGTCTAGAACCTCCGGCGGCCCGACGTCCAGTCCTTCATCCCGGCCGGCGGCCCGCTTCTCGTAGGTGACGTTCCCCAGGTAAAGAATGGCCGAGAGGACAGAAAAGATTCTGGAGGAGGAAGAAAAAGACAGAGCCAAAGATTCGGATGCTGAGCCTCCTAGCAGAAAAAAAACTGCTAGAACTTCATGCAGCAGAACGACCTTAGAGGTAGCATTGTAGGGTGGCTCCTGCTGGCCAAGAGATTCGCTTCATGTGAGGCTATCCAGTCCAACCCCCTCTGCTCAAGGCAGGAATCCCAATCAAAGCAGATTTTCATGCATTCATTCAATAACTGAGTTGGAAAGGGTCCTGTGAGGTCATCCAGTCCAACCCCCTATGCTCAATATAGGGATCCGAATCAAAGCCGATGTGGTGTTCATTCATTAAATTACTCAGTTGGAAGGGCCCCCATGAGGCTACCTGCAATGTAATGTTTACAAAAGAGGTTCCCAACCTTAAGCCCCTCCTCCTCCAAGGGCATCCGAGAAACAAAATGGCCACCCCTTTTGAAGCCGTTGGGACAAAATGGACACCCTCCTCGTGCAGGCAGGGCAAAATGGCTATCCAGCCCTCAAAGCTGACTGAAAGAACATGACCCAGCCCCCAGCTTGAAAAGGTTGGGAACCCCTGGTTTACAAGGAATGGCGGTAGGCAACTGCTAGGTTGGCAGGAGCTGGGACAGAGCCAGGAGCGCACTCGGGTCTCAAAGTGCTGACCTGCTGACCTTCCAGTCGTCAAGTTCAGCATCTTCACTACTAGGCCAACGCAGTTCCTAACCCAACCATTGCCTTGTCCTAATTTAGTGTTATTATTAGATCAGGAGTTCCCAACCTTTTAAAGCCGGGGGCCGGGTCATGCTCCCTCAGACAGCTTCAGAGGCTCGACGGCCATTTTGCCCTTCCTCCACCACATAGCACTTCCTGGTGGGGTGGAAGCCGCATGAAATGGTGCTGAGGGCCGCATTTGGCCCACGGGGCGCAGGTTGAGAATCCCTGTATTAGTTGAATGCTTTTTTTACATACAATGACGTTGTCCAGTTCCAGCTGACTGAACACTGAACCTGACATAGGCCCTGGTTGTGTGTTATTATACAACGTTCCAGATTTGAAAGCTCAGATGAACTCTCAACAGCTGACTACCAGAAGACCCAAACAGACTGACTTACTGTTTCTTCGTGGCTGGAAGGAAACCAACCATTTCCATGGCTTGCTTTAACCGTTCAAAATCGTGCTTCAGGTCTTCTCCGTCTTCAATTTTCAAGTTATGCTGAGAAAATGAAAATGAAAAATTAAACAGCAGCAACAGAGCGATTTGTTACCAGCGGCTGTTTCCTTCAAATTGATCGTCCGGCCTCTCTGTTCCTGGAGGTGAGCAGGGTCTACTACTACTAATAATTTTATGTAAAAAGGATTTGAGGGAGAAAACTCTACTCAGGGGACGCCCAAATGAGGCTCCTTTCATGTCCCCAAGAGCTGGGACAGAGACGGGCACTCAATCCATCATGCTGCACCTGGGTCTCGAACTGCCAACTTGCCAGTCTTCCAGCTAATAAGGCGAGCTTCTTAACCATTGAGCTGCTGCAGCCTCTTGGAACAGGGATTCCCAACCTTTTCAAGCTGGGGGCTGGGTCACACTCTCTCAGCCACTTTGGAGGGCCGGACTGCCATTCTGCCCTGCTCGCAAGAAAGGGGCAGCCATTTTGTCCCAACTGCTACAAAGGGGCAGCCATTTTGTTTCTTAAATGCCATTGGAGGGGTGGGGATGGGGCACATGAAATGGTGCAATGGGCCAGATCTGACCTGTGGGCCTTAGGTTGAGAATTCCTCCCTTAGAAGGTCTACTTATCATCAAGCACTTCATGGCTTTGGTTGG
The DNA here is from genome assembly GCA_035047305.1 of Bradypodion pumilum. Lineage (NCBI taxonomy): Eukaryota > Metazoa > Chordata > Lepidosauria > Squamata > Chamaeleonidae > Bradypodion > Bradypodion pumilum. The sequence goes on along the minus strand of JAWDJD010000007.1, from coordinate 39,990,507 downwards.
GAAAGTCTTCTCCATTGAGTCAACCTTGATCATGGTCAGAATCGAACTCACGACGTTTTGGGCTGCAGGACAGCAGTTCTGACCCTCTATGCCTCCATGGCATAGACAAACACTTCTCTATTTGCCCCCAAAACGCTGAATGCCCTTTCAGGATGGTTCCAAAGTTAATTAGCATTTTTTGTCCTCATTAACATGCCGGGGACTCTGGAAGGAGGATGGAAGAAGCTGGGTCAACCTGGATCTCCCATCAGGATTGAACTCACAACATTTTGGCTTCCTCTATCCTGCCCCATAGCACTTAGTGCTTAGTGGATGGTTCACAAGCTAAATTATCATTTTGTCCTCTGTTGACATGCTGGGGACTCATTTAACCGACTTTGGAAGGCTGGAAGGCAAAGTCTACCTTGAGCCCTGGCCAGGATCGAACTCACAACTTTCTGGCTGCATGGCAGCAGTTTTAACCCCTGCACCACCAAGGTTCTGTTTAACTCTATGTTTAACACAGTTAAGCATGGTCTAGTAAAAAAAATGAAGGGATTGCGGTGGCTTAGTGATGGTTAAAGACGCTGAACTTGACGACTGGAAGGTTGGCAGGTCAGTAGTTTGAGACCCAAGTGCTGCGCGATGGAGTGAGTTCCCGTTGCCTGTCCTGGCTCCTGCCAACCTAGCAGTGCGAAAACAATAATTTGCAAGTAGATAAGCAGGCACCGCTTCGGTAGGAAAGGTAACAACATTCCAGTATCTAGTCTTGCCTGCCACATGTCTACGGAAACATCTGCAGACACCGACAGCGCTGGCTGTTTGGCTGAAAACGGAGATAAGCACTGAACCCTAGAGTCAGATACAGCTGGCTTTCGAACAAAGGCGACATCTTGACCGTACACTTGGCTATTCCAGTGCTGTCTTGCGGAGATGTTCATAGTTGTGTCAGCCAAAACATTGCGAGTTCAATCCTGACAGGGATCAAGGTTGACTCGCCTCCAGAACAGAAATGCCAACCAGAGCCCGCAAAATGGGATCCCCGGGGAAACAAAGGAGGCCTGTTTGCCGTCCGTGTCCGGAGCGTGGTGGTGCGTCTGCCCCGCCAGCCCTCCCCAAGGAGCCCCCTTTGTGTACCTGGTTGAGGTAGAAATAGTCTTCGGGCTGTCCGAGGTGGAATTCCTGACGCTCCTCCTGGCTCACACCAAGCAGCAAGTAATAAAAGACATGGTAGTTCCTGGAAAAAGAAGCAAAGATTTGTCAACAGCAGATCTTCTGCCATTCTACCACCTGTCTCTTGTTTAAAAGGCACTCCGGTTGTATCCGTCTAAAGCAGGAGTGCCCAAACTATGGCCTGTGGGCTGTTATCTGGCCCCTGGCACCAATTCATCTGGCCCACGCTGCTTCTAGAAGCGGAAGCAAAATCAAAGGTTGGGAAACACTGGACTAGACAAAACAGACAGATGAACACAGAGAGATGCTTCTTCTTCTGCCACATTTGATTCCGAATATTGGCGATCCTCATGGAGATCAACCACAAAGATTGTCCTGCGAATGTAATGCCAAGGCCTTTCATCTGCCTTCTGCATCGCACTGAGACACCCTAAAGCACCACGGATCCAGTTCTGTGAGATGCTTTTTGGTCCTGAGCCCTTTTGGCATGCAAAGTCCTTATCATCCTCATCCTCAGGCCAGTGTTGATGAAGCTGCTGCCCTCCATCAAGATGGAGTCAAGTGGGACCATTTAATCCACTTGGGGACTATCAGCCCTTCCCTGTGGATTTCGCCAAGGCCGTTCGTTTTCAGGGTTGTCAGGTTAGTTCACTGCCACCTGATGCTTGGCGGTGAGTCACTGACAGTAGGGTCTACTCTATTACCAGAACAGGATAACTGGGCCAGACTATTACAGAAAGATTAGATTAGTGTCTCCCAACATTGGGAAACTTCAATTCCCAGAGGCCCAAGTCAGTCCATTGGCTGATCAATGCTTTGGGGAATGGACTGAGGCTTCTGGGAATTGAAGTCCAAAAACCAAGACTGGGGTACACTGGAAAAGGTCACAGTGAGAGGACTCGTTCCTTCCTTCCTACCTTTCATTCATTTCCCGGGATACCAAGCGAGATTTCTCGAGCAGGTATTTTTCAACCACCGCCCTGAATTTGCAGGGGCAAAAAGAAATATGAACAAGGAGATTAAAAAAAATGATTATGATTAAGATTTTGTTCAAACAGTCTATGTCAAACTTCAGATCATCTGATCTGGGAATGCAACGAGTGATGGAAGTGGATGCTCAATTCAATCACCCAACAAACAAACCAAATACTCATTCACTTACCCACCTAACCACCTAACCAACCAACCAACCAACCAACCAACCAACCAACCAACCAATTACTTATCCAACCAACCATTCACTTACCCACACCAAAAATTCATTTACTTACCCAACCAACCAATGATCAATTCAAGCGATAGCAACATCACCCATGGAATAAATCAAGCCTTCCATGGCCCATTTGGAGCACCCTCTATGACCCAGGAAAGCAAAGGGGTTGAACTCACCCTCTCACGATGCCATTCTCCAAATAGTTGACCTGGATGAACTTCCCAAAGCGGCTGGAGTTGTTGTTATGAGCAGTCTTTGCATTCCCAAAGGCCTGAAAGGAAGCAGAATATTTTTGTTCTAGCAACGTCAATCCAGTAAATGGCAGACGCTGAGAAAACTAAGCAAGAGAGGAACCCTCGACATCCTCTGAATGGAGATGAGGCTCAAATCCACTGGATCAGGTACAGGAGGAGCTTTATGGCAAGAACAAACACTCTTGAGGGTACGCAAGAGCAAAACCAGATTAGAAGATGGAGGAAGGAGCTCACTGGACAAGGAACAACGTAAAAGTTGGAGATGGCTGAGGAACTCAACCTCCCCTACGTCACTTGGAGGACCCTGAATAGGCTGAGGGTTGGAGTTCCTAAATGCAAGACCAACAGGCTCAAGTGGGGGCTGATGTTGGACAACACACTGTGTGAATGTGGAGAAATGAAAAATCCACTGGCTCATTTGCTGGTCTGCTAGTGACTACCAGAAACATGCACTGATGAGGACTTAATAAGTTTGGCCAAAGCCAAGAAAGTGGCTTCATTTTGGCAGTCCAGGGTTTGATTTGGACAAGGAAGAAGAACCAGAAACATACGCCAATGAGTACTTAAGTTTGGCCAAAGCCAAAAAAGTGGCTTCATTTGGACAGTCCAGGGTTTGATCGGGACACGAAAGAAGAACCAAAAACGTGCACTGACGAGGACTTGAGTTTGGCCACCGCCAAAGTCAAGCAAGTGGCTTCATTTGGGCCATCCAGGGTCTGATCGAGACACAAAAGAAAAAGATGAACACTTCCCATGTGGACTTTGCCACCCAAGGCCATCAGTCCTGATGATCATTGGAGTTGAGTTGTCTACTCTAGGACCATCATGGGACAACGTGGCTAGACTGGCCAGTTGCTTGTCTATAGTTAGATTCTTGAACGCCTTTGCTCAAGGCTGATGGACAGTTGGTCAGTTCAAAAGAAGTGGGACATTTGGATCCAACGGTTGCATCTTCATGTCCAATGTTCTCATCCTATACATGCACATCTTCCATTCAACAGGTGGCTGGCAGTTCCACCCACATAGTTTAGGAAATAGCTCACAGCTCTAGGGTGGAGGTGGAAACTCAATCCAGAATGAGTTGACTCATTTTCTCATGACATCACAGCAGAGTTAGCAAAGCCTCTTAAAAAAGGAAGCCAAAGAGAAAAACTCAATGAAAAACTAGCACCCAGCGGATGTTTTCATTGCCCGTCATGCCGAAATGGGTGAATGCATCTGTTTCTCCATCATCCCAGAGTGCAGGACGTGTCATAACGGACTAGGACTACAGGAAAGCCAGATCTAGGCTGAATATCAGGAAAAAACATCTTAACGGTGCTCCAATCCTTCATGGCTGATGGCCAATACTGGATTCAGAATCAGATATTCTGGATTTGGTTTTGCTCCCTGGAACTATGTACACCCTATTTCCTAGCAAACCCCGCATAGACCTGTTGAGGAAACCCTCAAATTTGAAAAACCAAGAAGTTTTGTTTAAACCAGGGTTTCCCAACTTTTGTTTTTCATACTTCAGTTCCCAGAAGCCTCAGTCCAGCCCATTGGCTGATCAGAGCTTTGGGGAATTGACTGAGGCTTCTGGGAACTGAAGTCCAAAAACCATAGTTTGGGAAACTCTAGATATAGTATAGTATGATATATAGATAGAAAGCATGCATGAATTGATAGATTAGATTCAGTGGTTCCCAAGGTGGGGCCCAGGACCCACAGGGGGACCTTCAATTCCCAGAAGCCTTAGCCAGTCCATCGGCTGATCAGTGCTTTGGGGAATTGACTAAGGCTTCTGGGAATTGAAGTCCAAAAAAACCAGAGGTTGGGAAACACTGGTTTAAACATAAATCACTCTTCCACCCAGCCCGATTTGCTCATTTTTCATATGGATCGCATGCCCATGACTTGCCCATGGCCTGGAAGCGCTCAGAAGGCCGAAATGACCTCATGCATATGGTATGCAGTCTGCAGAATGAGCAAATTCCCCCAAAGCTGATGAAGAAATCAATCTCCACACTAGGAGACAACATTTGGGTTGATGTTAACTTGGCTGGTTCCCCACCCCGACCCAAGGTGTAGCATGGCATTTATTTATGGGAGGGATTCTCAACCTGCAGCTCATGGGTCGGATGCAGCCTACAGTACCATTTCATGTGCCCCCCCCCACTACTTCCACCACACCCAGAAGTGCCATGTCGTGGAGGAAGGGGGAAATAGCCATCCGGCCCCTGAAGCTGTCTGAGGGAGCGTGACCCGGCCCCTGGCTTAAAAAGGTTGAGAATTCCTGCTTTTTGGCTTCTCGAAAGAGTGCGCCTATCAAGCCAATGCAAAACTAACTGGTGACTTTAGACTAAGAGTTCTCATCCTTTTAAAAACTCCAGGTAGGAAGAGTGTGTGTGTGTGTGTATGAGTGTAACAAAGTACCCCCTCTCTTGAAAGTTATTATAGCTACTTCAGGTAGGAAAAGAAGGACATGGCTGCCAAATACTTATTGAGAGGTAGGTAGGCAGGTAGAGAGGTAGACTGACAGACAGACAGATGGGTAGATAATTAATTAATTTTTAATTAAGCTTACTCCATTTCTATCATATTGTGTGTATAGATATACAGCCGGAGTGCTATATGACAGAGTGAGTGTCCCTCGTCTGTCCCAGCTCCTGCCAACCTAGTAAACAGGTATCACTCCAGTGGGAAAGGTTACAGCATTCCATTGTCTAACCCTGCCTGTCACATGAACACGGAAACGTTTGCAGACACAGAACAGCGCTGGCTCTAGGGCTGTAAACTGAGAACGAGCACCAACACCCTAGAGCCGGACACGGCTGGATTTCAAGCAACGGAGACCTTTGTAAGTAGATAAATTCTGACCATCAGGTACCACTTTCGACACACTCTCTTAAACATAAAAATGAAGCTAGCAGTAGCTATGGCCGCGTGGTCATCTGTTCCACGAGGGGTTCTCCAAAGTTAAACTCCTTCCTGTTTTGGATTAGAAACCGTGAGGCTAAGCTTAAAAAGAGGTAGCACGGACCTCAGAAATCAAGTTCTGCTTTTTGGAGGCTGGAAGGAAGAGGGCAGACACATGGAGCTATCCTGAACAAGCCAAGAGTAATCCGGAGCTGAACTGGGAGAGAAGTTATTTTATCCAGTTGGGTTTATGGTTTACATTTAATTTTGTGCTGCACTTGAAATCTTTTTAAAAAATCTGTTGTATGATGTCCAAAGTGAGAAAATATCCCAGATATGGATTAGATTAGATTAGGATAAACTAGATAGATTAAATTAGGATAGATGGATAGACAGACAGACAGAATAAAATTGTAAGCCGTTCAGAGTGGGATAATATCTCAGATGGGTGGAATATTAATGCAATAAATAAATAAAATAAAATTGTAAGCCGCCCAGAGGGGGGAAAAATATCCCAGATGGGTGAGGTATAAATGCAATCAATCAATACTAATTTCGTGTCAGAAATTATTTTGGGTTGAAAGGATTTTTGCTGGAGAAACTCTGGTCAGGGGATGCCCGAATGAGGCTCCATTCGTGCCCCCAAGACCTTTTTCTCCACCGAAGTGGTCCCTATTTATCTACTCACATTTTCTTGCTTTCTAACTGCTCTGTTGGCAGGAACTGGGACAGAGATAGGCACTAAAACCGTTCTGCACTACCCAGGTCTCGAAGTGCTGACTTTCCGGCCTTCCAGCTAACAAGGCAAGCTTCTTAAACACTGAGCCACCGCAGCCCCTTTGTATTAAAATAAAACAAAATATAGGTATATATAATACATATCTCTCTCTACCTCCAGGACTGGTCCAGCTCCCAAGATGGTCCTCTCCACGCCACAGGCGTAGCCCTTCTGGCTGAGGGCGGTGAGGCAGTGGATCAAGAAGTTGGTGCTCTGGGTCTTCCCGGAGCCGCTCTCCCCAGAGATGACGATGCACTGGTTGAGGCGCTTCTTGAGCATGGTGTGGTAGGCCACGTCGGCGATGGCAAAGATGTGGGGCTCCAGTGTGCCCAGCGGGTGGTTCTCATACATCTGGACGTACTTGGGGTTATAAATGGGCAGGAACTTGAAGGGGTTTATGGCGATGAGGATGCTTCCCACATAGGTGTAGATCTTCTGCTTGAGGAAGCGCTGCTTGAGGTTCTCCAGGAGGGTGGCTTCCGTCAAGTTGGGCAGGTGGCAGAGGTCGTTGAAGTCTTCCTGTGACCACGGGAGGAAGCCACGTTCCACCAAACGTCGGGCTTCCTCCTCCTCCTGACCTTCGGCGGCTGGTTGGGTGTGGAGATACTTGATGGTCCCGTCGGCGTTCCGCTCTTGTAAGACGAAGTAGTAGCCATCCTGCTGAGGGTGGTCATCCTGAGCCCGGCGTGGCCAAAGCAGGACCCGGTGGACCGGGGGGTCATTCCCATCCAGGACCCACTCCTCCCCGCCAGACTCCTTGACCTCGACAAGGACGTAGTGCTTAGCAGCATCCAAACTCAAGGAGCCGACTGCGTCCTTGATGACGTCGGCAGCGGTGGAGTCCTTGGTGGCGGTCACGCAGCAGCCCGGGGCGCTCTTTGCCGAGAGCTGGGGGTAAATGTGGAGAGCAAAGGACGCCTGCTCGGGAGACGGTCCACCACCGGCGTCCGGGAAACTCATCCTGGCACATGCTCTGACTACGCATGCCGGCCCGGCGTGGTGCCCCAGGACAGACGTCTGCAAGAAAGAAAAGAGACGGTCATCGGATGAGTTGGGAAGGGGACTCCGTGAGGTCATCCAGTCTATCCCCCTCTGCTCAAGGCAGGGATCCCCATCAAGGCAGATAGAGAATCATAGAATGACTGAGTTGGAAAAGGGGTCCCATGAGGTCATCCAGTCCAAACCTCTGCTCAATGCAGGAATATCTATCAAAGCAGATATAGAATCATTGCAGCCCTCAGGTCTCGAACTGCTGACCTGCCGACTGTCCTGTTGTCAAGTTCAGTGTCTTAACCACTAAGCCATGGCAGTCCCTGGCCCAAGAAAAACAGGTTTCCAATTTTTTTGGGGAAGGGGGGGAGATATCAACATCAGCAGGGATGACACAGCAGGAAACAAGATAACCCCAAATTCCAGTTTCGTCATGTTTGCCTTTGACTCAGATTCGGCCCTGGTTTATTCACATTTATTTATAAAGACTTCCCAGCCTTTAAAACAAGGAGCTGCAGCGACCAGACCTACTGATTCATTCTGCAGAGAGGCGTAGCGGGAGATCAACACAGAAAAGGCTTTTGTGTCTCTCGTGGCTGCTGGCTTTGCTTTTGCGGTAATGTGATCTCCGAACCCAGCTGAAATTAGGAATTAAGCAACCTAGCAGTTCGGAAGGAAGAAATTGCAAGTGGGTAAATAGGGACTTCGGTGGGGAAGGTCAACAGCGTTCCGTGCACTCTGGTGTCTAGTCATGCCTGCCACATGACCATGGCAATGTATGCAGACACAGACAGTGCTGACTCTTTGGCTGTAAACAGAGATGAGCACCGAACCCTAGAGTCGGGTACGGCTGGCTTTCGAGCAAAGGGATGGGATGCAGCTTTAGCCGTCGTCCCCGCTCTCCCAGTCAGAGGGTTGAAAAGACGCTGCAGCCACCGGACTGAGGACTTGATCGCTCCCCACCCCACCATCGGCAGGGGATGGGATGCAGCTGTGGCTGGGGAGGGGGCGCTTTATATTCTGCATTTTTGATCACATTGTATGCTATTGTCTCCATTGACTGTATTGCTTGCTATTGTCTGTTTTGTATGCGGTTATATTTTTTTATTGTATCATTGAAGGTTTTTGTAATGTATGTAAGCCGCCCTGAGTCTCACCATAGATTGGGCGGCATACAAATATACGGTAATAAATGAAATGAAATTTAAGGGAGACCTTGACCTTTACCATGTGAAAGTCTGCTATAAAAGGCAGACCAATCAATGTTACAGGCACAGGAATGTTCAAAACTTCATTTCTTCCTAGGGAAGAGTTGGCCTATTACATCTGTCTGCAGCCAACATAGGGAAACGGCAGAATCCCCTTCCGTTGGACATGTTCAACAAAAGAAGGCTATATTTAATGCCAACGTTCTCTTGAAGTGGGCATGTAATGTGGGCTATGGCTAGGAGCGACAAGCAACAATCCAGTTGGCCATTGGCCAACGAAGAAACCAGCTGGCATTTCAGTCACCAGCCTTTCAAGAAAGCGAAGCACGTTCCTAATTTGGGAAGTTCTCTGCACAGGCTTTTAAGAGACTTCCTCCTTTCTGTAGAGCTCATGACATTTTCAGTAAAACCTAAACAAAATTCCAATGTCTAAGTTGCTCTGCCCACGTTCTTAACTCTCAACGTTCATTTACTGGTCTTGCCAATGACTTCCAGAAACAGGCACGGATGAGGACTTGAGTTTGGCCAAAGCCAAGAAAGTGGCTTCATTTGGGCAGTCCAGGGTTTAATCGGGACATGAAAGAAGAACCAGAAACAGGCACCGATAAGGACTTGAGTTTGGCCAACGCCAAAAAAGTGAATTCATTTTGGTAGTCCAGGGTTTGATTGGGACATGAAATAGGCACCAGAAACATGCAGTAATGAGGACTGAGTTCGGCCAAAGCCAAGAAAGTGGCTTCATTCTGGCAGTCCAAGGTTTGAGCAGGACATGGAAGAACGTTCAACAGAGGACTGAGTGCGGCTAATCCTATGTAGCTACGGAAAACATGGCCTAACATTGCACCCTCCTCTACACAATCCACCCAAAGCAGTGGTTTAGTCTACATAAACCTATAATTTAACACTGCATGTTTAAACAGTGAGTCATGCCAAAGCTAAAAACAGAATTCTATCATTACTCCCCAAGCTGGGGAGACTGGACAATAATTTGCACATTTAAGTGTTTTCCATTTTTGCACCGAGCCTAACATTTTTGCCTTAAAACCTTACTCCTCATCTGGAGGAGGAAGATCTACTCAAGAAATAACAAGCAGAAATAGCACATTTTACACACATGTGAAGGTCGCCCTGGCTTGGAAGCCAAAAAATGTCGTGGCACTTTAAATATTCACTGTTGTATTTAAATGTGAGCTTTCGTGGCTAGTCGTGGCTGCCACATGACCACGGAAATGGCTTTGAAACAGAGATGAGCACTGAACCCTAGAGTTGGATATGACTGGCTTTCGAGCAAGGAAACCTTTATCTTTCATGGCTCAAGTCCACTTCGTCAGACCTAAGAGTGAGGCCTCATGGCATCAATTTATACACGTCAGGTACTGAATGGTTAGCATAACAGGATCAATGTAGAATTTTTTTTTATACCTGATAGTACCTGTTTCTTGAAATTAGTTGTGAACCTTCGCTCTTCTTGAATCGCAAATGGCACTCTGGTGGCGCAGTGGATAAAAACTGCTGTACCGTAAGCAAAAGGTTCTGAGTTCGATTCTGACCAGGGCTCAAGGATAACTCATCCGTCCATCCTTCAGAGGTCAGTAAGATGAGTCCCCAGCATGTTAATGAGAGCAAAAAAACCCACAACTAATTAGCTTGTGAACCGCCCTGAGATTGTGTTGCTTTCCGCCAATGTGTTCCCAACCTTTGGTTTTTTAGACTTCATTGCCCAGAAGCCTCTGTCAATTCCCCAAAGGACCAATTAGCCAATGGGTTGACTGAGGCTTCTGGGAAATGAAGTCCCCCAGTGAACTTTAAAAGTTATTCAGCTTGGCAAACATTTTAAGGTTCTGCGACATGACTAAAAAAAGCAGATTGGGGGTTTTGCGGCCTTATCGCGCTGTCCAGACGCCGTGCAGATGTTGTTTTGGAAGCGGGTCTGACCGACGCAGAAAAAAAGAACTGAGTCAACCTCTGGAGGGGGGGGGGGGTAGGCTAAAAAAGACTTCTTTGTTTCTTAGTCAGCTAGTCATCTGCCAGACTTGGTGAAGGAAGGAAAGGCTTGATTTGGAACAGACAGGAAGTTATTGAGAACATCTGCAGCCTGGAGAAAGAGAGAAGGAAGCCTATGTGGCTCTCAGGTTAAGGTCCTGAATAGATGACTTCAAATCCACCAAAAGCAATTCCACTTCTATTCCTGCCCCAATATAAGTACTTAGTAGGGTACTCTCTGGGTGGTTCACAAGTTCATTAGCATTTTTTGCCCTCATTAACATGCTAGAGACTCAATTTGACTGACCCTCTGAAGGATGGAAGAAGCTGAGCCAACCTTGAGACCCAGGTCAGGTTCGAACTGACAATGTTTTGGTTGCAGGACAGCAGTTTTAACCCCTGCACCACCCAGGGTTCTATAAGGACAGGTGGGTTACCTGTAACTCTTCTTCTTCTTTGTGGTCCCCTGTGAATCCACATCTATGTGCAGTAAACCCATTCATGTGGATTCAAAGAGACCACAAAGAACTTGAGAAGAGGGTAGGGACAGAAATAGACATTGTAGATAGCCCATAATTAGGACATTGTTATATGTAATGGACATTGTTATACAGTATTTAAAATTCATTATATTCATTATATTGAACAAAATCCATTATACAGTACAGCATGTCTAGTCATGCCTGCCACATGACCACGGAAACGTCTGCAGAAGCAGACAGCGCTGGCTCTTCGGCTTTGAAACAGAGATGAGCACTGAACCCTAGAGTCGGTTACAACTGGCTTTCGAGCAAGGGAAACCTTTACACCAATAGCAATCAGACATTTATACCTGCCCCATAGAGCTTAATACACTCCCTGGAGGGTTCCCAGATTAATTAGCATTTTTGCCTTCATTAACATGCTATGGATTCAATTTAACCGACCATGGAAGGATGGAAGGTGGTGAGTCAACCTTGAGCCCTGGTCAGGATTGAACTCACAATGTTCTGGCTGCAGGGCAACAGTTTAACCCAGGGATTCTCAACCTGTGGTCAGATGCAGCCCACGGCACCTCCACCACCACCACACCAGGAAGTGCCATGTGGTGGAGAAAGGGCAAAATGGCCGTCCGGCCCTCAAAGCTATCTGAGGGAGCGTGACCCGGCCCCCGGCTTAAAAAGGTTGAGAACTAGTTTAACTCCTAGTTCACCAGGGCTCTTGAGAGATTGGATTTCTTTGCCCAAACAGAGGAAGCATATCGTTCTACAAACACCCCCATCTCTAACGATTTCTGAACCCAAATGCAGAAGCGAGAAAGACTCTGGTGGAAGGAAAATAAATGTTCTGAATCATTCGGCCAGACACAGGGGAACATTAAATTTGTTTTGGGTTTTTAAATGAGCACAGGACAACACTCTCCGAGGAGCCTTACCAGGCTCCTCCCTACAGAAACAAGGCTGAAAGTACATGTTTCGCTGTTCATCGGGCAGAGTAAGGGACCTGCTTCCTTCATCGGCCCCAGGCCAGGATGGATGAGGAAGCTGCTGCCCTCCATTAAGATGGATTCAAGTGCGACTATTTAATCCACTTGGGGACCCTCACCCTTCCCTGTGGACTTTGCCACCCAAGGCCGCTAGTCCTCAGGGTGCCCAGGATTGTTAACTGCCACCTGACTATCAGTGATTGAGTCACTGGCAGTAGGGTCTACTCGATTACCAGAGCACGATAACATGACCAGACTACAAGGGGACTATATAACAATGTCTAATATCAGTATAGGGCAGTGATGGCTAACCTTGGCACTCTGGATGTTCTTGGACTTCAATTCCCAGAAGCCCAAGCCAGCCCACCCGCTGATCCAGGTTTCTGGGAGTTGAAGTTCAAGAACATCTGGAATGCCAAGGTTTGTGATCACTGGCTCAAGTGGTTAAGATGCTGAACTCACTGACTGGAAGGTCAGAGTATGATTCCCGGGTACTTAATGACGGAGTGAGCTCCCATCATCTGTCCCAGCTTCTGCCAACTTAGCAGTTTGAAAGCAAGAAATTGCAATTAAATAAATAAGGACCACTTCAGTGGGAAGGTAAACAGCATTCCTTGCACTCCGGTGTCTAGGCATGCCTGTCACATGTCCATGGAAACATCTGCAGATGCAGACAATGCTGGCTCTTTGACTAAAACCCGAGATGAGCACTAGCACTGAATCCTAGAGTCGAATATGAATGTCTTACAACCAAGAGACACCTTTACCTAATGTCAGTATATAACATATTTATTATTACTTATTATTTATAGCGCAAAATGTAATGCGTAAAGTATTCCATGGTTGGTGGACAGTCCAAATAGCCAGCATGCCACGCCCTCATAAACAAGAGACCCACACAAAATATGACCACTTCCCTTTTCCATGAATTCCTCTGTGCAACTTAATGGGAAGAAGAAGCCTCCTTGAGCGAAACCGAATTAGAAGATGGAGGAAAGAGCTCAAGGAGTGACATTAAAGGAGGAAGTGGCTGAAGATCTCAACCTCCCCTATGTTGCTTGGAGGACCCTGAATGGGCTGAGGGTCGGAGCACCTAAACGCAAGACCAGCAGGTTCAAGTGGGGGCTGATGGTGGACAACAACACAATGTGTGGATGAGAAGAGATACAGAATCCGGCTCAATAAACAGAATCCAGCCTGTGGCCCTAATCAGAAATTCAAACAAATGCAGGAAAGAGACTTTAATGCAGGAAAGGTCACTTTAAAAATTCAAAACTTAGCGAGCTTTCGTAGTTCACTACTTCTTCAGGCTAACATGGTATGGAGTATGTCATCCAGCCAGGCTCAATCTTAGGTGTAAAATAGGACAAGCAACAGCTTACATCTGTCCCATTTTACACCTAAGATTCAGCCTGGCTGGACTACATATTGCATGCCACGTTAGCCTGAAGAATTAGTCTTGAACTACGAAAGCTTGCTAAGTTTGAAATTTTATAGTGACCTGAAATAGGCATCATCTTTTTCCTGCATTTGTTTGAGAATCCGGCTCTTTTACTGGTCTGCCAATGACTACCAGAATCGTGCACCATTGAAGACTTGGGTTCGGCCAATGAAAAATCCAAGAAAGTGGCTTCAATTTGGCCATCAGGGGTTTGATCGAGACACGAAAGAAGAACCAGAAACATGGACTGATGAGGACTTGAGTTTGGCCAACGACAAAGCCAGGAAATTGGCTTTGTTTTGGCCGTCTAGGGTTTGATCAGGATAAGAAGAACCAGAAACATGGACCGATGACGACTTACGCCAAAACCAAGAAAGTGGCTTTATTTTGGCCGTGCAGGGTTTGATCAGGACACAGAAGAAGAAGAACCAGAAACATGGACCGATGAGGACTTGAGTTTGGTCAACGCCAAAGCCAAGAAAGTGGCTTCATTTTGGCTGTCCAGGGTTTGATCTGGACATGGAAGAAAAAAATTCTTATGGTAGGCAGAGAGAGAAATGTGAGAAAATTAACCCTTTAAAAAACTGGCTATGAAGATGAGGAAAATACAACTGATGCTCAACCACATGGGTGTGAATGTTCCTATGCTCCGCAGAACACCGTTGCCTGAAGATGTAGTCCTAAGATATGCAACTCCACAAGCCTATTTTGGCCACAAGCACAAAAGTCTCTGACCCAAACAACAGCAAAGGAAATTTTAAACATATAACGTAGGGAATGCCAACCAGAAATTGACTAAGGGGCTTTCCAGATCTGTCAAAAAATCAGACAGCGCCACTAACAGCCTGCAGAGGCGTGGGACACAGGGAATTGCTTTATTAAATAAGGTGTCTTTGAGGCAAGATCCACCAGTTTCCAAAAACATGGGCAGAGCAGGCAAGAACGCTAGCCCAAGGCATCTGGACAGAACCGCCTCACCACCACCACCCACTGCAGTGAGAAACCCAGAAAGGTGGGGCAGATTTCTGAGCCAACCAGAAAGTTACAAAATCTAGATCCCAACAGTGTGAACAGTCCCAAACTGCTAAGCCCCTTCCACTAGATATTGGGAGCAGGACACGTCTGTGAAATATATTATTCTTCTCTCTATTATCGTTTTCATTGCAAAAAACAAACAAAAAACAAACAAATCAGAAAGAAAAAAAAAGAAATTATAAGACTGTAGCCAATGCCTTGGAGAAGTGATCAAGTGATCCTCAACCACATGGTGATCAGGAGTAGGGGGTGGGTTGGAGGGAAAAATGTGGATATGGACCAGATCATGCAAAGGCCCATTCATTCACTTTGAGCTCTTTTTCTTTGTCCACATCCAAGATCATGAGTCTGATTTGGTTCAGATTCCTGTATTAAGCAGGGAGTTGGACTCAATGACATCATGGGACCCCTCCGTTGAGCAGATGCAGTTGGACTGGATGACCTTACAGGGCCCTTTCCAACTCACTCATTCTATGATTCTATACAGCAGGGATTCCCAATCTACAGCCCATGGCACCATTTCATGTGCCCCCCCTCCGCCTCCACCGCACCCGGAAGCGCCATGTGGAGGAGGAAGGGCAAAATGGTCGACCAGCCCTCAAAGCTGTCTGAGGGAGCATGACCTGGCCCCCCGGCCACGGCTTAAAAAGGTTGATAACTCCTGCTATATAGCAAAGCAACCACACTTAGATACATCACCCCATGGCGCTTAATGCATTCTCTGGGCAGTTCACAATTAGCATTTTGCCCCCAACATGCTGGGTACTCATTTTACTGACCTAGGAAGGATGGAAGGCTGAGTCGACCTTAACCCCTGGTCACGACTGAACTCACAACCTTTTGGTTAAAGAACAGTAGTTTAACCACTGCGCCACTGCTTGGATTGGGATTACTGCACTGAGCAGATGGGGTCGGTACAGGGAACCCTTTCCCAACTCAGTCATTCTATGAGTGAATGAATGAATGACATATTTGCTTTGATCGGTATTCCTGCATTGAGTAGGGGATTGGACTGGATGGCCTCCCGGGGCCCTTTCCCAACTCAGTCATTCTATGCCCACCTTGGGACCATGGATCTAATCTCTCTGTGCCCCTCCATCCATCTATCTATCCGTCTGTCTCTCTCAGGAGTTCTCAACCTTTTAAAGCCGGGGACCATTGGGTCACGCTCCCTCAGACAACTTTGGGGGGCCGAACAGCCATTTTGCTCTTCCTCCACTACCATGGCACTTCCTGGTGTGGTGGAGGCGGTGTGTGTGTGGGCACACAAAATGGTGCAGTGGGCCGCATCCGGCCCATGGGCTGCAGGTTGAGAATCCCTGACCTATCTAATCTGCTTGATTTGTGATCCCTGCATTGTTTCAATGGGGTTGGACTGTATGGCCTCCCCTTTACCCAACTCACTCATTCTATGATTAACAAGGGCAGGGTTGGGGGTGCATATTGAATATAGTAAATAATCAGATCCGACTGTGCGACTGAACAACAACAAAAGTAAATATTAGGCATGTAATAAACAACACACAGCTGTCAATCACACCTCCTCCTTAATACTCCCCCCCAACCCCCATGGAGAGCAATCTCAGTCTATTCACAATGAGGGGGGGAATTACCCCTCACATAAAACAATTTACCTCAGCAAAACTGTCTCTCACAGAGATACACCCACACAGCCCTCCCTCCCCCAAATGAGGCAAATTCGCTCCGATTTACCTCACGGGAAAAGCGGTCTTGGTTCCCCTTTCATTTGAAAGTTAAGGGTAAGGCCTCTTTTTTACTTCACAAATTACCTCACAGAAAACATCCGCAGGAGCGACTCTCTTTCCTCCCCTCACCGAAAAAAAGGAAAACCCTGAAGCGAATTTATTTCCAATTTAGTTTCCTCAGGTGAGGAAACAAGGCGCGCATGCGCATTCACACACACACGCTTCCCAAGGGGATAAAAAAAACAAACCCTGAGGTGAATTTCTTTCCATTTTACCTGGGGGGGGGGAGAGAACGCGGGTATAATACGCGCATACACACACACACACGCGAGCACACAAGGGAGTTAAACACTGAGGCAAATTTCTTTCAAATTTACCTCAGAAAGACGATGGCGAGAAGGGGAAAGAGTTTGAGCCGCCTACTTGGTGAGGAGGATGATGATGGTGGCGGTGGTGGCGGCGGCTCCAGTCCGGCGACTCCCCGCCTTGAGCCAGCCCGAGCCCGGCCGCCGCCGCCTCTTTTTTTCCTCAGCAAAGGCGGAGCCAACCACTTCCGGGTTCGGCCTCGGGGGGGGGGAAGAGCCATCTTCCTACTGCGCAGGCGCAAACTCAGGCCGGAAGAGGGACGGGCCCGGGCATGCAAAAAAAAAAAAAAGGCGCGTCCTATTGCGCAGGCACAAGCAGAGGCTGGCAGATGGGCAAAAAAAAGAGGCCTCGATTCCTACCGCGCAGGCGCCAACAAAGGCTGGCAGGCGTTCCTACTGCGCAGGCGGGAGCAAAGGCTGGCAGGCGTGGGAAAAAAACGATCTCTTCCTACTGCACAGGCGTGAACAAAGGCTGGCAGGCGGGCAAAGAAAGTGGCATCCTAACTTCATTAGGCCTGCAGTGGCTCAAGTGGCTAAGACGCTGACTGGGACGCGGAAGGTCAGCAGTTCGATTCCCGAGTACTGCAGGACGGAATGAGCTCCCGTCTTTGTCCCAGCTCCTGCCAACCTAGCAGCTCGAAAGCAAGAAATTGCAAGTAGATAAATAGGGACCACTTTGGTGGGAAGGCAACAGCGTTCTGTGCGCTCTGGTGTCTAGTCATGCCTGCCACATGACCACGGAAACGTCTGCAGCAGCAGACAGCACTGGCTCTTTGGCTTTGAAACAGAGATGAGCATTGCACCCTAGAGTCGGATACGACTGGCTTTCAAGCAAGGGAAACCTTTACCTTTTATCTAACTTCATAAAACGTTTTGCTGCTCTTGAGAGAACCTGGCAGGCCACCACACCAGGAATATTTTAATAATGCATTGCCTGAAGAAGTGGTCTTGAACCATGAAAGCTTGCACAATGTTTTGTTTTTCTTAGTGATCCAATAAAGGTATCACCCCCACCCACCCACCCCGCATCTCTTTATTAATTGACTATGGATCATCACATGGCTCATCTTCCTTGTTTTCCACCAGGAGGGCCTACGATGTGTATCACAGCATGAAAAATCCACAAGAACTAACATTCTTGAGGGGACGCAAGAGCAAAACCAAATTAGAAGGTGGAGGAAGGAAGGAGCTCAGTGGACAAGGAACGACATTAGAGGAGAGGGTTGTGGATCTCGACCTCCCCTACAGTCACTTGGAGGGCACTGAAGCAGCTGAGGGTCGTCGGAGTGCCTCAATGCAAGACCAACAGGCTCAAGTAGGGACTCTAGGCAGACAACAGTGTGAACGTGGGTACTGAATCTGGCTCATTTACTGGTCTACCAATCAATGTCAGAAACATGCACTGACTAGGACTTGAGTATGGCCAATCCCAAGCCAAGAAAGTGGCTTCATTCTGGCATTCTGGGTAGGGGTGCCCAAACATTTTGGGCCATGGGCCGGTCACAGGGTTCAGTAGGCCATAGACCACGTGGTTCCTCCCACTGGAAGCAGAAGAACGCCCCTTGCAATCTGTTTTGCAACAGGATGATAGGTTTTAAGCTGCCATTTTCTCTGCTTAAACTGGGGTGCCCAAACTACAGCCTGCGGGCGAGATCTGGCCCTAGACACCAATTCTTCCAGCTCACACCGCCCTCGGAAGCAGAAGTAAAATGCATCCATATGGGTGCATTTTACTTCTGCGTCCAGCAGCAAGGGCAGTGCAGGCCAGATAAATTGGCATCAGGGGCAAGATCCGACCCACAGGCTGTAGTTTGGGCACCCCTGGTTTGATGGGGACTTTGATGAGGACTTGAGATTGGCCAAGGCCAAGAAAGTGACTTTATTTGGGCAGCCCAAGGTTTGATCAGGACACGGAAGAAGCCATTTCAATTTCAACAGGAAGATCTAGGCTGCTTTACTCTTACGTCGAGTGACAGAACAACAAAATACCCAAAGCAAAGGCTGATGAAGTCAATTTTGCAACATTGGTGCTTTTAATACAAAACAGATCAGATCAACCCAGGTGCAACTGCCACCCGTCAGCTATATATTGGCTATATTAGAAGATACATTAGCTTCAAAGCTTGTGGATATGGTTAGGGGTATTTTCCAGTTACACCAGTGCCTCTTGCCTTTCTCCGGATCTCCCCTCTCCGGATGTGTGCAGATTTCCAAATTCCTCTCAGGGTTCACAGCAGCTGAGCAGAGACTCTTTCCTCAACCCTTCTTCTCTAACACCCCGAAGGAAGAGATTCAACCAGTCCTTCTCTTAGAGACGAGATAGAGATCGACGCAAGAGCTAGCCGAAGTATAACTGCTTCATGGAGTCCAGGCCCACAGTGTCTTCGCAGGCTTTCTGAAAATGCAGCGAGGCCTCTTTGCTCACCTCCGCCGAGAGGTCCGTTACGTCAGCAAAAGTCCTACAAGAGGAAGGCCAAGGTAGAAAACATGTCGTTATATCAGGGATTCTCAACCTGCAGCCCGCAGCACCATTTTATGTGGCCCACCACCACCTCCACCACACCAGGAAGTGCTGTGTGGTAGAGGAAGGGCAAAATGGCCATCCGGCCCCTGAAGGTGTCTGAGAGAGCATGACCCAATGGCCCACGGCTTTTAAAAGGTTGAGAATTCTGGGTTATGTAATAATTTCGTGTGAAAAATTATTCTAGGTAGAAAGGGTTTTTGCAGGAGAAAATTCCGCTCAGGGGATGCCCCAATGAGACACCTTTCACGCCCTCAAGAGCTGGGACAGGGACGGGCGCCCAAACTGTCATGCAGTATCCGCGTCTCAAACTGCCGACTTGCCAGCCTTCCAGCTAACAAGATGAGCTTCTTAACCACTGAGCCACCCCAGCCCCTTTTTTGTTCGGTTATGAGACCAAGCTATGCAGTTCTTTGAGCACGATCCAGCGAAAGGGCAAAGGACGAACTGCGTAAAGCAAAGCAGCTCCAATTCTATACCTTGCCTCATAGCACGTAGCACACTCTCTGGGCAGTTCACAGAGTAATTAGCATTTTATCCCCATTAATATAATGACTGCAGTGGCTCAAGTGATTAAGATGCTGAACTCATTGCCTGGAAGGTGGGAAGTTTGAGACACGAGTGCTGTGAAATGGAGTGTCGTCTTCTATCCCAGCTCCTGCCAACCTAGCAGTTCAAAAGCAAGAAATTGCAAGGAGATAAATAGGGACCGCTTCAGTGAAGCAGTGTAACAGCGCGCTCCTGCTACATGTCCACAGAAACATCTGCAAACACAGACAGCACTGGCTCTTTGGCTATAAATAATAATTTCATGTCAGAAATTATTTTGGGCTGAAAGGATTTTTGCTGGAGAAACTCCGCTCAGGGGACGCCCAAATGAGGCTCCTTTCATGTCCCCAAGATCTTATTTTCCCACCAAAGTGGTCCTTTATTTATCTACTTGCAATTTCTTGCTTTCGAACTGCTAGGTTGGCAGGAGCTGGAATAGACGATGGACGCTCAAACTGTCATGCAGTACCTGGGTCTCGAACTGCTGACTTGCTGTCCTTCCCGCTAACAAGGTGAGCTTCTTAACCACTGAGCCACCGCAACTCCTGATAGCAGCAATGATACCTGGACTTTACCCTAAAAGAATCCGGACTCGAATGAATAACGTTCAACGAACCTATGGACCAAACACCCTTGGCTATTCATATATACAAAAATCCACATTCTCCAAACAATCTTATTTTTTTTTTGTTTTCTACTTCTGTAAATACCTGGGCAATTCTGCATCCACTTTCAGAGAAGCTTCCTCCAATTCCTTTACCATACTCTGAGTTTGGCTGTTTT
Organism: Bradypodion pumilum; assembly: GCA_035047305.1. NCBI lineage: Eukaryota > Metazoa > Chordata > Lepidosauria > Squamata > Chamaeleonidae > Bradypodion > Bradypodion pumilum. The sequence goes on along the minus strand of JAWDJD010000007.1, from coordinate 39,970,166 downwards.
CGACTGTGTGCCCTAGCAAAGTTTTGCTCAAAAGCTTCTGGGTCAGAACCAGTTCTTCTTGTAAGTCCTCTATAAAAATAAATAAGAGTCCACAAAAACAGCCGTTACACCAAACATTTTGCAGTGGGCGGTAAAATTTTCAAGCCTCGACCATCCCCTGGAAACGTTGTAAGGCAAAGTGACTTGCTTAGTTCCCTTGAGGGGTTAAGAAAACCTCACCAATAGCTGATCATTTGGTTATCAAGCCAGCAAATAATTTATATTATTTCATTCAGTGTTTGCAAATGGTAGCATTTATTAGCCAGCTGACGGCTGGAATCTTACTGCTTAAATTGCACCACCTAATACTTCTGATTATATTTTTCGTATTTTGTTTAAACGGCAATTGTATACAAGCACATATGCAAGTAGATAAACAGGTACCGTTTCAGTGGGAAAGGTAACAGCATTCCATACGCTCCGGTTTCTAGTCATGCCTGAATCATGACCATGGAAACGTCTGAAGATGCACAGTGCTGGCTCTTTGGTTATAAACGGAGAGGAGCACCGAACCCTAGAGTCAGACACGACTGGCTTTCGAGCAAGGGAGATCTGTATATACTTGAAGATGTCCCCTCTTCCCCTTCCTCTGGGTCTGCTTCGTGCGCTTCGTCCTTCTCCTTTCCACATATCATCCTTGTAAGGTATTGAATTCCAAGACATCCCATTCAAACGAGCAAACCACTTTATTTGTTGTCTCTGTAAGCAGTTCAAGATTGGCTCCATTCCAATCCCTTCCCTTCTAACCTCATTCATTATGTCATCCCTTCAAGTTACTCATCCACCAGCCTCCCTCAGACGTTTAATTTCTGTGACAACCAAATTTTGTTTGTTTTGTTGTGAGTATCCATGTTTGGTACTAATAAAACAAGGTGGGAATGAATATTTAGCTTTGTAATGAGATGTTTCTTTGTGCCTGCCTGTATTTTCCTTGTGTTATAAAAGTGGAGCTCACGGTTCCAACATTTTGTTTTAAAACCTTTAGTCCTTCTTCGAGTGCTGTATCTGAATATTGGCATTCCTCACGGAGATCAGCCATGGAGACTGTCCTGGGAATATAATACTGTGGCTTTTCATCTGCCTTCCACATCGTAATGTGACAACCCATAGTACCACAGATCCAGTTCAACGTGTCACTTTCTGGCCCTAAGCCCTTTTGGCACACAAAGTCCTTCTCCTCATTAGCCCCAGGCCAGGATGGATGAACCTGCTGCCCTCCATCCAGAGGGACTCGAGTGGGACCATTTAATCCACTTGGGGACATCACCCTCCCGTGCGGACTTCGCCACCCAAGCCACTAGTCCTCAGTGCGTGGTCAGGTTAGTTACCTGACGCTCAGCGTTCAGTTGCTGGCAGATGGGTGTACTCCAAGAGTTCTCAACCTTTTAAAGCCGGGGGCCATTGGGTCACACTCCCTCAGACAGCTTTGGGGGCCAGACGGCCATTTTGCCCTTCCTTCACCACATAGCACTTCTTGGTGTGGTGGAGGCCTACATGAAATGGTGCCGTGGGCCACATCTGGCCCCACGGGCTGCAGGTTGAGAATCCCAGGTCTACTCTATGACCAGAGCAGGGTCACCTGGCCAAACTGATTTTAAAAAGTCTACAGGCAAATCATTTTGGAGAACGGAAGAGAGATGTGTGTGTTTGTGCGAGGTTTTACATACCGAGATACTGTTCTTTGTTCTGTCCCATGTAGACGTCTTTCACAGGCAGGTCGTGCCTCGTGGCATCCAGAGCTGTGGCAAAGCACTTGTACTGGTCCTTGAACCGGGCGCATTGCTTGGAAAGAGGGCTCAGGGCTTCAAGCTGGAAACAGAGAGAAAGGAAATAATGGAACTAAAGTAAGCCAAAAATAAAATTATCCACTGGATTCTCCAAAAGGCCGGAACCATCTGATCCGGAAGGCATTAAAAGGGGACATTTTGCACGACACTGAAAGCACAGCTGGGAGAAATTACTGTGTTTGGACTACAGTTCCCAGAATCCTCTAAACCAGCCTTTCCCAAACTATGTCCTAAGGAACACGGGTGGACTTTAATTCCCAGAAGCCTCAGTCAGTCCACTGGATGATCAGCGCTTTAAGGAATTGACTGAGGCTTCTGGGAATTGAAGTCCAAAAAAACCAAAGGTTGGGAAAATACCGCCCTAAAAATCAAACCTGTGCTTGCTTGCTGGCCAAAGCACACAGAGTTTTAATTAAAGAAAATCATTTTTGTGAAGTTTTTTTTGCGGGAAATTCTTGCTTGAAAACTAGTCATATCCGACTCTAGGGTTGGGTGCTCATCTCCGTTTACAGCCGAAGAGACAGCACTGCCTACGTCCGCAGACATTTCCATGGTCAGGTGGCAGGCATAACTAGCTGCATGGGACGCTGTTACCTTTCCTAGCAAAACTGTACCTGTTTATCTACTTGCAAATTTCTTGTTTTCAAACTGCTGGGTTGGCCGGAGCGCTCAGAACGCTGTTACCTTTCCTGCTGGAGCGGTACTTATTTATCTACATGTAAATATATCCTTTTGTTGGTATCGCCCCACCGGCGATAGCAGCAGCTGACGCTGAGGAAACTAAGCAAGAGAAAGACCCTTGACACTCTCTGGAGATTTAGTTATTCAATTTATAGGCCTCAAATTTATAGGAACGTTATGGCAATAACACTCTTGAAGGTAACCAGATGAGAAGATGGAGGAAGGAGCTCACTGGACAAGGAATGACATTCGAGGAAATGGCTGAAGAGCTCAACCTTCACTACGTCACTTGGGAGGACCCTGAATAGACTGAGGGTCGGAGTCCCTCAATGTAAGACCAACATGCTCAAGTGGGGGCTGCTGGCAGACAACATGCAGCGTGAATGTGGAGAGATACAGAACCTGCCGATGACTGCCAAAAACAGGCACTGATGGGGAACTGAGTTTGGCCAAGGGACTGCTGCTGTTCTTTTCAGATTACCTCTGATAAGCAACTTCAAATGGCTTTTGCAGTCAATTCAGTTGGGCGATACAGCAGGCCGTAACGTTAGGAAAATGAGAGTAAAACAACATAACAAGGAATGAGTTGTGGCAACAGCACAAGCTCCCCGACTAAGATCAGAAGAGAAGGAGCAGCGGAAGGCTGAGAGAACTAAGCAAGAGAAGGACCCTGGACATTCTCTGGACCAGGGATTCTCAGCCTGTGGGCCGGATGCAGCTCACAGTACCACTTCATGAGCCCCGCCCCCTCACCTCCACCATACCAGGAAGTGCCATGTGGTGGAGGAAGGGCAAAATGGCCATCCGGCCCCTAAAGCTGTCTGAGGGAGCATGACATGGCCCGCAGCTTTAAAAGGTTGAGAACTCCTATTCTGGAGAGACTAAATCTGGCTCATTTACTGTTCTGCTAATGACTCCCAGAAAAATACAACGCTCGAAAGCGAGGTGTGGAACATTGATTTAAACGATAAACTAACATGGGAGATTAACATTAAAAAAGATTTGATTAAAGTTAATCATTTTTGGAAAATATGGAAATATTTTATTGAATATGCAATGAAAAAGAATTTTGGATATAAGCCCATCTACGAAAATTAAAATTTTTGGAAAGGTGAGAATGAAGGATGATAACCATATTATATCTGAAGTGGTGGGGGAGGTAATAGGTTTCCCACAATGGTGTAGGGGGCACTTGACTGATTTATATTAATAGTCAGTTTTTGTCATCTGTTTTTTTCTATTTATTTTTATTTATTTACAGTATTTACAAACAGCCTTGCTGGAACAGGCCACAGGAGCCCATCCAGTCCAGCATTCTGTCTCACACAGTGGCTCACCATTTGCTTCAGGGTATTCCCAAGCAGATGCCTTCACCTGCTTAGGATTCCCTGGAAATGGCATTGAGAGATTTCCTGCCTACCTCTCCAATCCGGAGGTTGTCCTTAGGTGTCCATAATTATAGCCAGTGATACCCTTGTCTTCCATGAACTTGTCTAATCCTTTCTTAAAGTTGTCAAGACTGACAGCTGTCACCACTTCATCTGGTATACCCCACCTTCCTCATCACAAGATGACCCAAGGTGACTTCCAGCATATTATAAAAAACATCAATTAAAACATCAGTTAAACCAGTTAAAACCCAAAAAGACAAATAAAAACTCAATCATTAAAACTATCTATTTGTATTTTACCTATTGTATTTTTTTCATTTGTTTAAATAAAAAATTAATAAAAAAGAAGCAAGAAATGTGGAAGTACATTAACAGGTACAGCTGCGGCGGGGAAGGTAACAGTGTTCCAAGCACTTATAAAATTCTCAAAAAAAAAAAAAAAGGTGTTTTTAACCATATTGGCACTGACCTGCCTGTCCACTGCTTCCGCAAGCGCCTGCTCTTTTTTCCGATGTTTCAGCCTCCGTTTCTTCTTGTGGGCGTCCCGCTGGAGTTTCCCCACTTCCTCAGAGAGAGTTAACAAGTTCCTTTCCGACTTCTCTTCCAGACGGGCGAGGTTTTTCTCTATCTGTATCGAAGGCCCGACAAAACGCCCCCAGGTTCAAAACCAGTAAAGAAGGCCGCAGTTCAAATAAGTTGTGTTTAATTATTTTAAAAGTTTGATTAAAGCTGTTTCTTTTTCTTCTTTCAGGTCCAGCCAAAATAAAGCCACTTTCTTGGTTTGGCCGTTGGCAAAAATGGGGATCTTCCGTTAAAGCAGGTGTTTGCTGCGAAAGAGTCACCCTTGCTCAAAAGCCAGTCATAGGGTTCAGTGCTCATCTCTGTTTACAGCCCAAGAGCCAGCAGTGTCTGAGTCTGCAGACGTTTCTACGGACATGTGGCAGGCATGACTAGACACAGAATGCTGTTACCTTTCCCACCAAAGTGGGTACCTATTTATCTACTTGCAAATTTCTTGCTTTTCAACTACAGTTAAACCCGGACTTGCAAATGCCTCGAGTTACATAAAATTCGACTTACATAATGATTTTGTGCTAAAACTATGTCCCGATTTACACGATTTCCTATGGGGTTGCTTCAAGTTCCATAAAGATTCTTTTCCCTATGGGTTTTCTTGGATTTACATAAAAAACCAATTTAATCAAAAGCCTACGGAACAGACTTTTTCGTAAGTAGGGGTTTTACTGTACTAGGTTGGCAGGAGCCAATTGAATGCTGTTACTTTTTCCACTGAACTGGTACCTGTTTATCGACTTGCAATTCTGTTTTTTTGCAATTCCAAACTGCTAGGTTGTCAGGAGCCAAATGAGTGCTGTTATCTTTCCCACTGAACTGGTACCTATTTATCGAGTTGCAATTTTTTGTTGCAATTTCAAACTGCTAGGTTGGCAGGAGCCAGGAAAGACAACAGGAGGTCACTCCGTCATGCATCACCTGGATCTCAAACTGCTGGCCTGCCAACCTTCCAGCCATCAAGTTCAGCATCTTAACCACTTGAGCCACCAGTTTCCTGTAAACTAAATATAATAACTGAACAATTATTTTTCACATTCACTTGGTTGTTGGCTGTTACCTTTATGGAGGCGTATGTTAACAAAAGAGTTTGGGAATCCAGCATATCTATTAGATCATCAGTGGATGTTGCCTGAAAGAAAGAAAAATAGATTCCCTTTTAATCATATCCTGATTATGCTAGGTTTGAAAAGGTAAACTCATTAGCAGATGCATAACCACAATGTTTATTTTGCATCCTAACCCAGGGATTCTCAACCTGTGGCCCTTGGGCCACGGCACCATTTCATGTGGGGGCCCCACCACACCAGGAAGTGCCATGTGATGGAGGAAGGGCAAAATGGCCATCCGGCCCCCAAAGTTGTCTGCGGGAGTATGGCCCAGCCCACGGCTTAAAAAGGTGGAGAACTCCTGTACTGTACTAACCATTCACAATTCTCTGGGTGGTTCACAAGTTAATTAGCCTTTTGCTCTCATTAACATACTGGGGACTCATTTCATCAACTTCAAAAGAACGTTGGAAAAGGCTGAGTCAACCTTGATTCCTGGTCAGGATCGAACTCACAACGTTCTGGCTGACTTCTATACCACCCCACAGCGCTTAGTGCCACCTCTGGACAGTTCACAAGTCGATTAGCATTTTTGCCCTCATTAACTGTACTGGGGACTCATTTCACTGACCCCGTCAGAAGGCCGGAAGAGGCTTAAACGTTGATTCCCCATCCAGACAGAACTCACAATGTTCTGGCTGCAGTTCAGCAGTTTTAACACCTGCGCCCCCACCCAGGGCTCTTCTTTACAACATAGTTTGAACTGCCAAAACAACTGCACCTTTTGGCATTCAGTGTCATGCCCTGAGCATGTTTTCTACTCACCGAGGTTTGCTTCTTCTCACGAGGGCCTTTTGCACTATTCTTTGAAATGGGGATCTTGTGGGAAGACTTGTCTGTGAGGAGGCAAGCAAGGGAAGGGCAAAGACAGAAATGTTGGCATTCTTCAATGCCCACTTTTTACATTGCCTACATACTATAACATGAATGACCTTCGCCCTAGACCAGTGATGCCAACCTTGGGCATTCCAGGTGTTCTTGGACTTCAACTCCCAGAATCCCAAGCCTCTGTGAAGCCACACAAATGGGTTTGCTGTAGGTGTAGTAAACCCATTTGCGTGGATTCACAGACTTGGGCTTCTGGGAATTGAAATCCAAGAACATCTGGAGTGCCAAGGTTTGCCATCACTGCACTGGACCAATGTTTTCCAATCTTTGGTTCTTGGACTTCAATTCCCAGAAGCTTCAGTCAATTCCCCAAAGCACTGATCAGCCAATGGACTGACTGAGGCCTTCTGGGAATTGAAGTTTCCCCCTTGTGGGGCCTGAGCCCAACATTTGGAACCACTGGAATATAGTTGAGAATAACTGACAGAAAACAATGGTCTACAGCTAACAGATTGGGAAACACAAGCGACCACAAGAAATAGCACGATATGCACACTAAATGGGAAATTAAAACCTTGAAGAAGCATATACCGTATTTGCCGGCTTATAAGACGCATCAGAATGTATTGTTTTTTTTAAAAAAATTAACCTAGCAGTTCAAAAGCAAGAAATTTGCAAGTAGATAAATGGGTACCACTTTGGCAGGAAAGGTAACAGCATTCTGTGCACTCCCAGCCAACCTAGCAGTTCGAAATTGCAAGCAATTTGCAAGTAGATAAAGAGGCAAATAGCGATTACTGAAAGTCCAAATGGGAGGACTCTGCGCACAGCTCAAAAGATGGAAGACAAAGGCAGTTGTACCATTAATGGCAGAAAGCTCCAAGTCAGGCCGGGCACGTCCGTGGCAGTCCACCATGGTTGACTGCAAGACACCAGGAGTCATTTCTGAAAGGGAAAAATAAGAAATGGCTGTTCAGGGATGAGTTCCTCCCATTGGGATTCTGAATGACAAAGGGCAGACAGGAGTGGGAATCAGGTAGGCATGCTTCCCAGAAGAACATATGGGTTTATCTCCATTTGCAATAGGAAAAATGCTTTCACAGATCGATTGATTAATCGATCTATCTATCATCCACCCATGGATTATCTCTATCCATCTGTCTATGTATCTCTGATGTCATCTAACTTAAGCCCTCATCGGTGCCTATTTCTGGTTCTTCTTCCATGTGCTGATCAACCCCTGGTTGGCCAAAATCAAGCCAATTTCTTGGCTTTGGCATTTGGCCAAACTCAAATCTGCATGTTTCTGGCAGTCATCAGCAGATCAGGAAATGAGCTGGGTTCTGTATCCTCTCCACATTCACAAATCGTGTTGTCTGCCAACAGCTCCCAGTTTCTTTCTTTCATGTCCTGATCCAACCCTGGACTGCCAAAATGAAGCCACTTTCCTCATCAGTGCAGGTTTCTGGCAGTCATCGGCAGACCAAGAAATGAACTGGATTCTGTAACATTCACACAGTGTGTTGTTGTCCACCATCAGCCCCCACTTGAGCCTGTTGGTCTTGCATTTAGGGACTCCGACCCTCAGCTCTTCAGGGTCCTCCAAGTGACGTTAATGGGAGGATGGTTTCCTCAGCCATCTCCTCCTCCTTTAATGTTGTTCCTTCCTCCATCTTCTAATCTGGTTTTGCTCTTGCATCCCCTCAAGAATGTTTGTTCTTGCCATAAAAGCTCTTTCTGGATCTGAGTTGGTGGACTTGAGGCTCATCTTCATTCAGAGGGTGTTGAAGATCCTTGTCTTGCTTTGTTCTCTCACCCTCCACTGCTACATCTCTTCTGCTCTTAGGTGGAGCGATGCCAACTAGAGCGTCTATTTCAGTGATGTTGAACTTTGGCACTCCAGGTGTTCTTAGACTTCAATAACAAGAAGCCCAAGTCAGCACTCCTGCTAATCAGGGATTCTGGGAATGGAAGTTCAAGAACATCTGGAATGCCAAGGTTCGCCATCACTGGTCTATTTTCTCAAACGGTGTAGGTTTGAGGTATCCTGTCACTCTACGCATGGCTTCATTCACAGCCATGTCAACTTATTTCAGATGTGTGTTCCGTGTCTAGTCATGCCTGCCATGTGACCAAGGAAACAGCCAAAGAGCGCTGGCTCTTTGGCTGTTAACAAAGAGGAGCATCGAACCCTAGAGTCGTATGCGACTGGCTTTCGAGCAAGGGCGACCTTGCTTTCTAAGCCTTCCCTGGGAGGTGTCTGTCATGCAAACCTAGGTCTCACGGAGTCCCCCCCCCAAAAAAATGTCATATGGGTTGAGTGTGGTCAACACTTACCCTTTGCGTTTATGTGTCTCTGGATGTCATCTGGTGGTTTCTTGAGAGAGACAGTCGATTCCAGCCCTTTTGCAAAGGACAGGCTGTGGTCTGAGGCACTCTGCAAATTAAACAGCAAAAGGGTGCATGTTAGTTATCGATTGATGTATAGACACAAATCAGACCATATATATTAATATAGAGCCGTATTATATAGTGGTGGCGAACCTTGGCTCTCCAGGTGGTTCTTGGACTTCAATTCCCAGAAGCCCAAGTCAGTACTCCTGTTGGTCAGGGCTTCTGGGAATTGTCCAAGAACACCTGGAGTGCCAAGGTTGGCCATCACTGAGAGAATCATACAGGGTGGTCTGTAAGTCCCTACCCATCCATATGTATTATAATTTTTCTTCTTTTTTTCCAGAGAAATATGGCCGATTTAAGCCCATGAACATGAGAAGAGTGCATTGTGACAGGTACATGAGTGCAATATTGGTGACACCCAGGATACAATATGTAGAAAATTTAGAGACTTACAGGCCACCTTGTAGCATGACTGAGTTGGAAAAGGAGTCCCTGTGAGGCCCCCCAGTTGAACCCCCTGCTTAATGCTAGAATCAATCTACAGCAGGGATTCTCAACCTGCGGCTTGGATGCGGCCCGCACCACTATTTCATGTGGCCCCCCACCGCCTCCATCATACCAGGAAGTATCATATGGTGAAGGAAGATCAAAATAGCCATCTGGCCCCAAAAGCTGTCTGAGGGAGCATGACCTGGCCCCTGGCTTAAAAAGGTTGAGAACCCCACCTGATCTATGGGACATAAGCAATGTTCCATTCTTTTCTTTGAAGGAATGCTTTTTATGATACACCCAAGACCCATGATGGCGAACCTTGGCACTCCAGGTGTTCTTGGACTTCAATTCCCAGAAGCCCAAATCAGCACTCCTGCTGATCAGGGCTTCTGGGAACTGAAGTTCAAGAACACCTGGAGTGGCAAGGTACACCATCGCTGTCCAAGACCTTATAAACCTGAAAGGCACAAACAGACCAGCAAGGAAACGAAAGGATAATTGATCTCAAACGTGTATTTCACCTTTCCAGATGTTTCTTTTTCATAATCCATGTACCGGGATGGCACAATTCTTGCTAAATGGACAAAACCAAAAGTAAAAGTGTGAAAACGATGAAGACAGAATGAGCGCATGGATTGGCTTTTGAGTATTTATGAACTGATTTCTTTATAAAGGATTATAAATACCCATGGGATGAGGAACAAGTATTAAGGCCTGAAAACTGGAGTTTGTACACATAACTCCCAATGTAAAGTACACAAACACACGTGAATTCACAATGACCAGTGGGGCAAGTGTTGTTTATCATCCAGGAAGCGCTGGGTTCAAATCCCTGCTCACCAAGACATTTAAAGTGGCTGAAATTTTGCTCTAATTCCCCTTTCTCTGTTTGACCTAACATGGACTGTTGAATGGATAAGAATGGCATCATTTATTTAGAAACCAATTTTTCCTAAACGTATCTTGTTGTTGTTCAGTCGCACAGTCGATTCCGACCCTTTGCGACCCTATGGACCATCGTTCTCCAGGCACCTCTGTCCTCCACCATCCCCCTCAGTCCTCCCAGTTCTGTGCCCATTGTGTCTACAATACCATCTATCCATCTCATCCTTGGCCTCCCCCTTCTTCTTTTGCCCTCCACCTTTCCCAACATCACGGCCTTCTCAAGTGAATCCTCCCTTCTCATTTGATGCCCAAAGTACTTTAGCCTCATCTTTACTATTTGACCTTCCAATGAGCAGTCAGTGTTGATTTCTTCTAAGATTGACCTATTTGTTCTCCTCGCTGTCCAGGGTACCCTCAAAACTCTCCTCCAGCACCACATTTCAAAGGCATCTTTTCTTCTGCGTTCAGCTTTCCTAATTGTCCAGCTCTCACATCCGTACATTACCACTGGGAATACCATTGCTTTGACTATTCTAATTTTTGTTTCCAAGGTGATGTCTCTGCTTTTCACCATGTTCCCCAGGTTTTTCATGGCTTGTCTCCCAAGAATCAGTCGCCTTTTTATTTCATGGCTGCACTCTCCATCTGCAGTGATCTTAGATCCTAAGAATGTAAAATCTGTCACTGCTTCTACTTCTTCCCCATCTATTCTCCAGGAACTGATCGGGCCAGTTGCCATTATCTTGGTTTTCTTGATATTGAGTCTCAAGCCAGCTTTTGCACTCTCTTCCTTCAAACCGATCAAGAGATTCTTTAGGTCTTCCTCACTTTCTGCCATTAAGGTGGTGTCGTCTGCATATCTCAGATTGTTGATGTTTCTCCCAGCAATTTTGATCCCATATTGTGATTCCTCCATCCCTGCGTTGCGCATTATGTGCTCTGTGTATAAGTTGAATAAGCAGGGTGACAAAATGCAGCCTTGTCTTACTCCTTTTCCTATTCCAAACCACTCTGTCATTCCGTGTTCTGTCCTAACTGTTGCTTCTTGGTTCCTGTACAGATTTCTCAGGAGGCATATGAGATGCTCTGGTATTCCCATCTCTTTAATCACTTGCCACATCTTGTTGTGATCCACACAATCAAATGCCTTAGTGTAATCAATAAAGCAAAAGTAAACTTGTTTCTGGTATTCCTTTGTTTTCTCCATGATCCAGCATATGTTGGCAATGTGGTCTCTAGTCCCCCTGCCTCTTCTGAAACCAGCCTGCACCTCTGGTAGTTCTCTTTCCACATGCTGCTGAAGTCTATCCTGTATTATCTTGAGCATCACCTTGCTGGCGTGTGGGATGAGCGCAATTGTTCGATAATTTGAGCATTCTTTGGCATTGCCCTTTTTTGGGATTGGAACATATACTGATCTTTTCCAGTCCTGTGGCCACTGTTTTGTTTTCCAAATCTGCTGGCATATTAAATGCAGTAATTTGATGCCATCATCTTTTAAAGCTTTGAAAAATTCAACTGGGATACCATCATCTCCACTAGCTTTGTTGTTTGCAGTGCTCTTTAGGGCCTTTCTGACTTCACTCTCCAGGATGTCTGGCTCAGGTTCAATTTCTTCATCATTGTGGCTATCAGGAGTGTTGAGTATCTTACTTTCTTTAAATTATTTTATTACAAAACCAAAAAAAAATGGAACATTTTCAGGCTGCGGGCCAGTCGTGTGGTTCAGCGGGCCGGTCACGTGGTTCCTCCCACCAGAAGCGGAAGTAAAACGTGCCTTGCAATATGTTTTGCAACAGTACGAGAAAGATTTTTTGGCTGCCATTTTCTCTGCTGAAACCAAGGGTGAACAAACTACAGCCCGTGGGCTGGATCCGGCCCCCAAGGCCAACTCATCTGGCCCATGCCACCCTCATCGTTCCTGAAAGCAGAAGTAAAACACGCCTGGGTGTACTTTACTTCTGCTTCCGGGAGCAACAAGGGCGGCGTGGGCCGGATGAATTGGGGTCAGGAGCTGGATCCGGCCTGTGGGCCGTAGTTTGGGCACTGTGTGCTTGGAAATAGCCCTGTCATAAAATAGCCCTACCACAGAATCATCAAAGAAATGAGGCTTCAAAGACAACAGAAATATTCTTTGGGTTCCCTTTGGCTTTTTTTAAATTAGTTTTTATAATTTTACAATAAAAAGTAAATTTAAGTGTAAAGAAAACATAAGAAAGTGATAAAAAATAAATAAATGTGAACAAGGGAGGTACAGCAAATACGCTATTTCAAACCTTATCAGATAAGGTTTTTCCTATATCAACTTGCGTTAACAGAAATTCTTGTCATTTCATCTCTGAATGGGTGGAATTGAAATTACCCTTTTTTTAAAAAAAAAAGTAACTCTTAGACTAAAAGCTTCTCATTCTATAACATAAATTATATAACAATTTTTTTATTCCTTTGGGGCTAATCCCACACAGCCTTGAGCAGAAATTTGGCATGCTTTTCGGCAAAAGTACCCCTTCAGCGGGAAAGGTTATAGCGTTGAGTCTCGTCGTGCCTACCCCATGACCAGGGAAAACGCCTCGTTTTCTTCTACGCACCTCAAAGAAGGAAACGTCTAATTCCACAATTTACAGGCTGCTATTATAAATTCTTTCCACACACACACTTTTTTGGCAGAGTGCCTCTGAGCATACACATAGGCCCTCACCTTTTTGCTTCGGCCTCGCACCACCCTCCGGCTCCGTCATGGCGAAAAACCCCTGAGAGAAAGAAAAGCCAACTGTGGTGAAAAAGAGGACAAAATGGCGGCGCTTTTTTTTACCTCAGAATTTCAATCCTTTCTTTTCCCGCCTTTATCTCCCTGGGACGGAACTGAACGCCGTGCGCATGCGTAAATGAAGGAAAGGCGACGCCCGCCACTAACAAAGCGGACGCTGCTGGACTAGAGCGACACACTTCCGGTCCCTTTTTCTAGCTAGGTGAGGAGATTCGACTTCCGGCCTTCCTCCACACAGCATGGAGGTATTATACCTCCAAGCCACACTGGCCTGCCTGACGCATGCGCAGACCTCCCCTTTCTCTTCCCAATTCTTTGATTCCTGTCAGATGCACCACCTCCTTCTCGTTTTTTATAAAGGGACAACATGTTACAAGACCACTTCCGCCACTCCTGTGGTCCGGCTAACTTCCGCCACACCCGCTGTCATGGGCCGCCGGGAGCACGTGATCGTCCCCCAGGAGCACGTGGCCGCCACCCTGGCTTCCTGGTCGAACCTTGTCCCTGGCTTCTTTCCCCTTTTTTGTCGTTCGCTTTTCGAGACGCTTTGGCAACCCTGGCTCTGTTTGGAGAGGGAAAGCGAGGTCAAAGGTAAGAGGTCGGGGTGGGGGGGGGAGTTTAAAAGCTTTAGTTGGGGGTCAGGCATATGGGACCCATCTCAGACCTAATTGCACGTGCCCAGCAGCTACCACTTCTCTCCCCCCCCTCTTGTTGGGAAGAGAGTGCCTCTGAACATATGCAGAAGGAAGGTCAAGGGTTGCCCTTGCTCCAAAGCCAGTCGTATCCGACCCTAGGGTTCAGTGCTCATCTATATTTACAGCCAAAGAGCCTGTGCAGATGTTTCCGTGGTCATACGGCAGGCATAGCTAGACGCTGGAACGCTGTTACCTCTCCTGCCAAAGTGATACCTGTTTATGTGCTTGTAAATGTCTTACTTTCGAACTGGAGCTGCGACAGAAGAAGCCCCTAAGTACAGTCTGGATTTATTGTCACTGATTTCCATGTGGATTTCTCTCCCTCATTTCAGGTGCTCGGCCTCCAGGAAAGGGAAGCCATGCTGGCCCGCGGGAGGCAGATTTTCATGGGGTTTTCTGTCTACTGGAAGCCCCTCTTCCAGGGCCGCCTCCTGCTGGTGACCAACACCGTCAGTTGTGGGGGGCTCCTGGCAGCGGGGGACACCCTTCGCCAAACGTGGGAGATGAGGAAGGACCCCAAGCGCCGGCGGGATCTGGCCCGCACAGGTGAATGCTTTTTTGGGCTGCTACCTTTGCACATAAACAAAGCCCTTAACGTTTGCGGTGTTGTTAGCAATAGCAATCCCACTTCTACACCACCACCTGATAGTGCACCACCTCAAACTTTTTGGACTGTGGGCCAGTCATGTAGTTCAGCGGGCTGGTCACGTGGTTCCACCACAAGTGAAAGTAAAACACACCTTGCAATCTGTTTTGCAACAGGAGGAGATAAGATATTTAGGCTGCCATTTTTTCTGCTTAAACCAGGTGTCCAAACTATGGCTCATGGGGCGAATTTGGCCCCTGACACCAATTCATCTGGCCCACACCGCCATTGCCACTCCTGGAAGCAGAAGTAAAATGTGCCTGTATGGCAAGAGTGATGAGGGCTAGATGAATTAGTGTCGGGGCCAGATCTGGCCCATGGACCGAAGTTTGAGCAACCCTGCCATAGCGCTTAGTGCCCTTTCTGGGTGGTACACTAGTTAATTACCATTTTTGCTTTCATTAGCATGTTGGGGACTCATTTCACCAACCTCAGAAGGATGGGAAAAGGCTGAGTCAACCTTGATCCCCAACCAGGATCAAACTCACAACTATTTGGCGGCAGTTCAGCAGTTTTAATCCCCTGCGCCACCAGGGCTCTCTAAGGACAGGTGGCTTACTTGTAACTGTTCTTTTTCTTTGTGAATACCTGTGAATCCACACTGCATACACGCAGTAAACCCATTCATGTGGATTCACAGAGACCACAAAGAACTTGATAGTTGTGTCCAACTCTGGGGTTCGGTGCTCATCTCTGTTTACAGCCCAAGAGCCAGTGCTGTCTGAGTTTGCAGACATTTCTGTGGTCACGTGGCAGGCATGACTAGCTGCTGGAACACTGCTACCTTCTCCACGGAAGTGGTACCTGTTTATCTACTTGCAAATTTCTTTCAATTTCTAATGGCTAGGTTGGCAGGAGCTGAGACAGACGGCGGACACTCACTCCATCGTGCAGCACTCAGGTCCCAAACTGCTGACCCTCCAGGGCTTTTTACTTTGATTTGTGCTGCAATTAGGAAGGAGATTATCCTCTCCCGATCCGCATTCAACCAGACATCAAGAACCAATTCTGGATCCTTCTGCCTGGAGAATCATTATGGGCTCCAGCCACTGTTTCAAAAGCATGTTTTGCTAACACGAAAACTGTGTTTCTCGCTCTTCCAGCCCGGATGTTTGCCATCGGCTGTAGCATGGGCCCGCTGATGCACTACTGGTACCTGTGGCTGGACCGGACCTTCCCTGCCGCTGGCTTCAGCGGCATCCGGAGCGTCCTGAAAAAAGTGTTCATCGACCAAATTGTGGCCTCCCCATTGCTGGGGGTTTGGTATTTCTTGGGTAAGGCGAACCAGATGACGTAGATCCGTGAGCTGAATGTGAGCCAACAGGATAATGCGGCAGCAGAAAAGGCCAATACCATTTCATGACTAGTTCCCTTCTATTCAGGCCTAGTTAGACCACAACTAGAATCCTGGCTTCAGTTTTGGGCATCACACTTTTTTAAAAGATGCAAACAAATTAGAGCAGGTCCAGAGAAGGGCAAGAAGGATGATCAGAGGATAGTGGAAACTAAGTCTTTGAGGAAGAAAGAATAAAGGAACTGGGCAGGTTTAGCCTTGGGAATAGGAGACTGAGAACAAATATAAGCTAATATTAAAGTTCGCCCTGGCTCGAAAACCAGTTGTATCCAACTCTAGGGTTCAGTGCTCATCTCTGTCTATAGCCAAAGAGCCAGCGCTGTCTGCATCTGCAGATGTTTCCGTAAACATGTGGCAGGCATGCCTAGACACCGGGATGCACCGAATGGTTTAACTTCCCAACAAAGTAGTACCTATTTATCTGCTTGCAATTTCAAACTGCTAGGTTGGCAGGAGCTGGGATGGTGACGGGAACTCACTCCATTGTGCAGCTCTCGGGTCTCGAACTGCTGACCACCTCCTTGCCTTACCAAAGTCTGAATATGAGCCAAGAGGGTGGTACAGCAGCACAAAAGGCCAATACCATTTTAGACTGGGTTAATGAAAGTCTAGTCTCTGAAACCGGATGAGTCTCCAACACTATTCGGCAGTAGTTAGACCACACCTCGAATCCCGGGTCCAATTCTGATGCAAATAAATTAGAGCAGGTCCAGAGGAGGAATGAGGATGATTAGAGCAGGGTTTCTCAACCTTTGGCCCATGGCACTATTTCATGTGGCCACCACCACACTAGGAAGTGCCATGTGTTGGAGGAAGAGCAAAATGGCCACCCGGCCCTTGAAGCTGTCTGAGGGAGTGCGACCCGGTCCCCGGCTTTAAAAGGTTGAGAACTCTTTTCTTAAAGGTTAGAGCAGTACGACAGCGGAACTCACTGCCTCAAGAGGTGTTGAGCGCTTGAAAACACCGGAAGCACATTCAAGAGACTTTTACATCCTGCCCTCTGTCTTCTTGCAGGGATGGGGACTTTAGAGGGGCAACAGCTGGAGCACAGCTGGCAGGAACTGGAAGAAAACTTTTGGGAGTTTTACAAGGTGAGTCAAACTCTCTTTTCCTCACCACTTTTCCTGCCTCCTGCCATTGGGACTCAATTGCCTGGCTTCCTTTCCGCAGATGGACTGGTGCGTGTGGCCCCCAGCCCAGCTGGTCAACTTCCTCTACCTGCCTCCCAAGTACCGTGTCATCTACATGAATGTCATCACGCTCGGCTGGGACACTTATCTGTCGTACTTGAAGCATCGGGTGAGTGCGGTGGTTTGCAAGGAAGGGAAAGGTTGGGTTGAGTTGGGTCTCCCCCATATGTGGGCTAACCACTTTGTTGGCTCTGTATGCAATTTAAGAGTGATTCTATTCCAATTCTTCCTCTTATAATCTCATCCCTGATGTCCTCCCTTCCAATCACTCCATCAGACATCTCATTTCTGTGGTGAGGCATCATGGGGCAAATCACAGCTTCCTCTTTGGGTGTCAAGTGAGATACAGTTCTTGTTCTGGCACGTAAAACGGCCTCCACTGGCATTATTTGGTGTTCTTCTAATATTTCTTTGGCGTTCTCTCTCCATACCTTATTCTGGGTCCGCCTCGTGGCCTTTGACCTTGTATGGTATGGAGTTCCAAGACATTCTCTCCTTGCAAGCAAGCCACTTTATTCGTTGTCTCTGGATGTAATTTAAGACTGGCTCTATTCCAATCCTTTCCCTTCTAATCTCATTCCTGATGTCATCTCACCCAGTCACTCCTCAGACATCAAATTTCCATGGTGGCCCAACTTTTGCTTAGGTTTTGTTGTTAAGTGTCTATATTCAACACTGTAGTTTGGAAGGCTACAGGGGTTAAAAAAAAAACTACTCACCAGTTCTGATTTCTGACAATTTTAGTTTTTTCCCATCTCATTTTTTTCAGCCTAAGCAAACACCCCTAATCTTAGAAGAGGAATCCAACCTGGAAATCCAGACAGCTGGGTGAGCGAATCCGTCGGATCCGTCCTGATGGCATAACGGGTTCATTTTGCGAGTTCTTGGCTTTCCTTCCGTCTCTGAGACTTGTGTCGTTTCCAAACGGCGGGACGCAACTCCTTCTGTTGACAGACCCTGGCTTCCAACCTTCAAGAACTCTTGGTAGGAAAGAAAGCTGAGGATTCGAAAACGGAAGGAGAATCTAGTGGCCGAATCGGGTCCAGCCAAAATCCTTATTTATTTCCCTCTTCAGAAGAAGTGCCAAATCACCGATTTCCCTAATTAAAGTCATGATTGCCTTTTTTAAAAAAGACATGTCATCATTTCTCATCACTAGCAATTAGTTTATTTTTGAGCAGAAGATTGAAGCATTTTCTGCTCCGGGACTGCTTGGATAATGATGCAAAAATGATGTTTAACCCCCTCTCCTTTCCGGCACGAGAAAAGAAGGGATTGCTTTTTGCAAACGCCCAAAGCGCTGTTCATCTCAAGGCTTGGAAAAATTTGCCAGATCAAACTGAGAAAACAGGGCTACATTCCCATTTTTCTGAAGAGCCCCATAATGACACAGGGATGAGACACTTTTAAGAATAATAATCCTCTGCAGCAAACCACATAAATTTGGACAAACCAGCTAGGTTCCAGATCGGCATTAACATGCCTTTTGCACTCGATATTTTAGACTACAATGTCCATGGTCCCCCACCACGCACAGGCTGGGGGTCATGGGAACTGGAGTCCAAAGCATTGTTACACTACAGATTTTTCTCTCTCACACACAGCTGGAAGGCTGCCAAGTTGGCAGTTCGAGACCCTGGGACTGCATGACGGAGTGAGTGCCCGTCTCTGTCCCAGCTCCTGCCAACCTAGCTGTTCAAAAGCAAGATGTTGCAAGTAGATAAACAGGGACCACATGGGTGGGAAAAGATCCTGAGGACATGAAAAGCTTCATTCGGGCACCCCAAGCGGAGTTTCTCCAGGGAAAATCCTTTCGACCCAGAACAATTTCTGACACAAAATTATTATACTTGGCAAACCTTTCCATGAAACCCACCCACACGTAATTTTTTGGAGTGCAACCCCCCCCCCCCACTGACGAAGTTAGAGCGACGAAGTGCTGCTAATGTCTCAGACATCAAATACTTTAATTATTTTTTGTGATCAGCAAATTTTATTTCTCCACATGATCTCCGTAAAGTACAGTGGTATACTGATTATTTTTTTGTGATTTTATTTTTTTGGAAACGTTTATTTTGACACTTCTGACAGGTTCTGGGGTTTTTGTTTTGTTTTAAATACAGTACAGCATATTTTAATCCCCCACCCCAACGAAGTAAACTCCAAGAGAGAGAGAGAGGTCATTATTTTTTTGTCTTGTGAAAAGAATCCATAAAACAAAACATCACCGCGTTTCCGATAAAAACCAAAGGGTTTTGCGAAGGTGGGGGAGAGGGACCATTAAGTTATTAAAATAAAGGTGATTAATAGGAATTTATTCAGCCAATGGTTACTGTTACAGGCCAGGATAGATTCCTTACAACAGGGGTGCTCAAACTATGGCCCGTGGGCCAGATCTGGCCAGCGCCACTCCCTGAAGCAAAATGCTACAGCAGTATTCTGTACATGCGTGTTTTACTTCTGCTTCCGGTGGAAGGAACCACATGACTGGCCTACTAAACCATATGACCGGCCCACAGCCCGAAAAGTGTGGGCACCCCTGCCTTACAGGGTTGAAAGCTAAATGAATAGGATCATTTCAGGATTGCAACACAACCAGCTACCGACTTCTGAAAAGCAATCAGAAATATTTAGAAGGGAAAGATGGGTTAAATATATATATATTTTTAATCAACTAGGTCTGACAAAAGCCCAGGAATCTTTTCCCCAGCTGCATTTGAGAGGCGAATAATGGCCGTTTATATGTATATAATGGCCATTGTGAGTATGCATTTGTGATATATATCTAATATCTTGTGGGGGAAAAAGGAACGGAAAAAAACACCACAGCCAAACACACATAGAAGGCAAAACACGGCAAAGAATTGTTGCACGAAAGTGAACACCGTCTACTTCTATTTACAGAGCTGGAAAGAGGCCAAAAATCCTGTTGTGTTCTTACACCAGCATAATAGTATATTGGCCCGACATGAAAAAATGTAAGCATTTCCCAACAAGATTGAAGTCCATTGCATTATGCCAGCATGAGAACGTGACAGGATTTGTCGATTGCCCTTTAATTTTTCTGCTACGCTGACTCTTTAACATTGTGTCAATCTGCCAACAAGATTTGAGCCCTATTATCTTCTGCCGGCATGAAAACTTGACAGGATTCTGTCGATTGCCTTTTAATTTTTCTGCTAAGGTTTACGCTGACTTAATATTGTGCCAATCTGCTAACAAGATTTGAGCCTGTTTCATTATGCTGGTGTGAGAACGCGACGGGATTTTGTTGATTGCCTTTTTTCTGCTACGCTGACTCTTAACATTGTGCCAACTTGCCAACAAGATTTGAGCCAGTTTCATTATGCCAGCGTGAGAACATGACAGGATTGTTGATTGCCTTTATTTTTCTGCTAATGCCTACATTGACTTAACGCTGCAACAATCCACCAAAGGATTTGAGCCCCATTATGTTATGCTGGCATGAGAACATGACAGGATTCTGTCAGTTGCCTTTAAAATTTTCTATGCTGACTTAACATGCACCAATCCGCTAACAAGATTTGAGCCTGTTTCATTAAGCCGGCGTGAGAACGCAACAGGATTCTGTCGACTGGATTTAATTATCTGTACACAGAGGAAGACAGAAAGACCAAACACAGGGGGGACTTTATACAAAGGGAGAAACAGGAGGATGGTCTACTGGGTATTTTTTTTTGTGTAGGAATGGCAACCAAACTAGAGGAAATTTGCTTCTTTCCGCCATCACATCGCACACCAAAACGCCCATCTCAATCTGGCTCCAATTGAGTCCTGGATTCCAAACGCACTGGGTCAGCCCCGAACTATGACACCCGCAACTGTGTCAGACGCCAATGATGGGGAAAAAACTATCACAGGTTCTTTACACCCTGGGTTCAAACCCACCTATCTCCCAAAAAAACTACTAGGGCTCCTGTGATGTTACAATCTGGATCTAGGTTTCTCTCCTTGCCTGCTTGGACCAGACATTTTGAACCCCTAAAACTTAAAAAAAGAATGATGGGATGTTGCTATAAAGGATACAGTGATACCTGAATTAAAATCAAAGGCTTGATAAGGAAAAAAAATGATTTTGTAGAACGATGGGCTGAATTTGCAAACTATAAGTTTACAAATAAGTTTAAGAAATAAATAATAAATAAGTAATGGATGTGTTAGAACCAAAGGCGATAATGCCAAGGGAGAACAATGCCAAGGGAGAACAATACTTAACCTTTTTGGAAATACGGGATAAAGATAATAATGAGAAATGTTTGTTCAGAGTATATAGCAGGAGTGGATAACCTTTTATCACCGCGGGGCCTGGCTGCACACCCCAGATTGCTGAGTGGGCCGGACCACGCCCACCCAGAAGTGGGTGCATTTACGGCTGACGTAAACGCTTCCACTTGCGGGGCGGGGGGGGGACACAGGCCAGATGGAATGGTATTGCAGGCCAGCCCACGGGTCATTGGCTGGGCACCACTGATATATAGGAAAGAACAGGGATTCTCAACCTGCGGCCCGTGGCACCATTTCATGTGACTCCCCGCAACTGCCTCCACCACACCAGGAAGTGCCATGTGGTGGAGGAAGGGCAAAATGGTCGTCCGCCCCCCGAAGCTGTCTGAGGGAGCGTAACCCGGCCCATGGCTTTAAAAGGTTGAAAACTCCTGGGATAAAACAATAACATCCCATTGTTATAATGTTATTTTTTTCTATTTCAATTGTAGTGTTGTTAACTAGTGATAAATTCACCCTTCCAAACCCCTAGGAGAAAATGGGGCTCCATTTTCACATTTCCAAGGGAACCCCAGGGCCAAAACCCAACCAACCAGGATCAAAACGGAGCTAAAGAATAGGAACGTTCAAAACCCTTTTATAAAGCCATCATCCTGTTATGGACTGAGCATCGCTCTAGCCTTTGCCTGGCTTGACCCTAGCACCCCAAAAAATCAAGAAAAGGATCACTTCACACAACGTGAACTTTTCTTTCCCGTTATCGTGTGTTGCTTTTCAGATTTTTCTAGACCGGGGGTGGCAGTGTCACCTTTCAAGGAGACAACCAAGTAAATAGGGTCTTGGGGATATATGTAATATATAAATATAATAAAATAAAGCAATAAATAAGGTAAGATAAAGTCACCCTTCCAATCTGTAGGAGAAAACGGGGCCCATTTTCACATTTCCAGAGTGTTTTTTTTTTATATAAAAAAAATCATCTTGTAAGCTGCACAGAGTGTGAAAATATCCCCGATGGGAAGGATATACCGGTAAATGTAATAAAATAAAAATAAAGAAAGAAAGAAGATAAAATCACCCCTCCAATCTGTAGGAGGAAACTGGGTCCATTTTCACATTTCCAAGGTGTAAAAAAACCCTCCCCAAGATCAGAAAAGAAAAACACACCAAAAAAACAAACGAGAAATGCGTCAGTAGTTCACACATCTGAACTTTTCCTCCCTTCTCACGTAACCTGATCAGGCCCCCTTTCAAGAATACCGACCCCCCCACCCTTTACAACCAAGGAATGGGGCCGGGGAGTCGGGCGACCACCGTGTCCCCCCTTAAGAAAGCAAGAAAAGAATGCCCAGAGGATGGAAACAAGGGATGCGGAGAAAGAGAGAGAAAGAGAGAAGTATAAATATATACATATAAATAAATAAATATATAAATAAAACCCACAATGACAGTTCAAAGGGTCCCAAAATTGGTCCCTGAAGCTGAGAAACTTGGGTTGGCACCCCAAGAGATGAGTAGAGATATCTCTAACCCACCCACCCCCACCCCATATATATTCTCATATCTCCCCCACCCCACCCCAGAAAGATTAAAGGGAGGAAAGTTGAAGCGGTTCAAGGACCCACACGAGGGGAAAATAGACACGCTTTTTTGAGTTAGCTGCCCCCTAAATAGAAGCAGTGGGGGTTGCTAAAAAGGGGTAATTTTTGTGTTTGTGGGGTTTGGGGATAGGGGGAGAAATGGGGAGACGTACAGGTAAGGATTTTTTTTTGGGGGGGTGTCTAGTTACTGGGTAAGTTTGGGGTGCCTGGGACGGGCGGAAGTCTCTTTAGCAGGCACAATCTTGGTGCGGGGGGGCTTGTTGATCACTCAGCTGGGGGCCCTGCTTGGCCCCGGTGACAGCCGGATCAGCCGCGTCCAGCGACTCAGACATCTTCTCGCAGATTATGTCCACCAGGCGCTCGAAGGTCTGCTTGACGTTGATGTTGTCCTTGGCGCTGGCCTCGAAGAACTCGAAGCCTGGGAAGACGGTGGAACAGGACAACAATTAAACAACAATTAAAGTAATTAAGGCCATTTCCAGCAGTGGTTAAGTCAGAAACACTTCTGGGAAATCCCACCAACCAACAACTAATTCACTTAACCAACCAACCAACCAACCACTCATACAGTTGCCCAACCAACCGGTCAACCACTCATTCATTTATCCAACCAACCACTCATTTACTTACCCAACTGAGTCAACCACTCAGTCACTTGGCCGACCAACTAACCACCGACTCACTTACCCAACAAACCAACCAACCAACCAGTAAACCACTAATTCACCTACCTACCCAATCAACCCACCCACCCCTTACCCAATCAGTCAACCACTAATCCACTTACCCAACCAATCAGCCAACCAGAAATCCACTTACCCAACCAACCTTTCATTCACTTACCCAACCAACCAACCAACCAACCAACCAACCACTCATTCTCTTACCCAAACAACTACCCAAAC
This sequence comes from Bradypodion pumilum, assembly GCA_035047305.1. NCBI lineage: Eukaryota > Metazoa > Chordata > Lepidosauria > Squamata > Chamaeleonidae > Bradypodion > Bradypodion pumilum. The sequence goes on along the minus strand of JAWDJD010000007.1, from coordinate 39,946,581 downwards.
ACTGATTCACTTACCCAATCAACCATTCATTCACTTATCCAACCTACCAACCAACCAACCAGCCTACCAGCCTTTTACTTACCCAACCAACAAACTACTCATTCACTGACCCAAATAACCAGTCTTTCCCATCATTCTACCAGAAAAAATGGATCCCCACATACTGTGAGGGTAGAAATTTTACTCCATTATTTCCCCCCAGAATTTGCAGAAGTTACTTTTTTCAACCTACAACTGCTAGAATCTTGGGATTTTGGGAGATGCAAGCTCAAACGAGGTGTCCATTTCAGACACACACACCCCACGCTCTATTGCAGCCTTACTCCACCCCGTCTCAGCCACTCACCCAGATGTTCGGCAAGCTGGCGCCCCCGCTCCGACGCTACCACCCGCTCATCTTCCATGTCACACTTGTTCCCCACGAGCAAGACCTGGGCGTTGTCCCATGAGTACGTCTTGATCTGGGTGGACCTGGTGGAGTAAAAAGGCACCAGTGAGCAGTTTTGACACAAACACATGATTTACACATTCCATGATGGAGCTAGGGTTAGAGAGCGCGTCAGGGTGGAGGTGGGATGTAGGAGGCCTGGGTTCAAATCCTGGCCACCTCTCAAAGGGGTTGTGAGCCCAGGAGAATGAGAAGATGAACTTGAGTGGGGGCGGGCAACCTGACCCACTTCGCAAGGACGTTGTGAAGCCGAAGTGAGGAGGCCTCTCTCTCTCTGCAGCTGGGTTGGAAAGGTTTTTGCCGGAAGGAGCTCTGCTGGCAACGGCAAAAGGGGCAGGATAGAAATACATGCGATATTGATAAGGAGGTAAAATAAGGGCAGTCTCAAGGCTTGAGGCCACAATTGGTTGTGTTTTCTCCAACCAACCAACCAGAACCGGAAAGAGGGATGCAGGAAAATGACTTAAGCAAGGTTATTTGGAGGAAGGCACAATTTTCTTTCTGTCTCTCTTCTTTCTCTTCCACCTGCCCATCCTTTCATTCCTTCTTTCATCCATCCATCCTCTTTCTCTTCCACGTATCCTTTCATTCCTTCTTTCATCCATCCATCCTTTCTTTCTCTTCCATCCATCCATCCTTTCATTCGTTTGTTCGTTCTTTCATCCATCTATCTATTAATTCTTTCTCTCATTCAACCTTTCTTTTTCTTCCATCAATCTGGTCCTTTCCATCTACCTATCTTCTTTCTCTTCCTTCCTTCTATCTATCCATCCTTTCTCTTCCAGAGCCTTTTGTTCTCTTTCAGCCATTCTTTCTCTCATTCATCCATCCTTCTCTTCTTTCCTTCCATCCTTTTGTTCATCCATCCTTTCATTTTTCATTCATTCATCCATCCTTTCTTTCTCTTCCATCCATCCTCTTTTCCACCCATCCATTCATTTGTTCGTTCTTTCATCCATCCATCCATTCTTTCTCTCATTCAGCCTTTCTCTTCCATCAATCCATCCTTTCCATCTATCCATCCTCTTTCTTTTTCCTTCCTTCTACCCATCCATCCATCCATCCTTTCTCTTCCATAGATCCATTTGTTCTTTCAGCCTTCCTTCCTTCCTCTTCTTTCCTTCCAGCCTCCCTCATCCCATAAATAAATCACACCCACCACAAAAGAGTCAATCCGGGAGGTGGAAAAGGCAAAGAAATGCAAACAGTATTTTGGGGAGACCCGAATATCTTACGCGTGTGCAATATCCTCTGCGTCCTTCTCATTCAGCCTGCAGCCCTTGGGCCAGAAGTGGCCCACGACACCATTTCATGTCCCCACCCCACCCCACTGCCTCCACCACACCCAGAAGTGCCATGTGGTGGAGGAAGGGCAAACTGGCCGTCTGGTTCCTGAAGCTGCCTGAGGGAGCGTCACCCAGCCCCAGGCTTAAAAGGTTTGAGAACTCCTGCTTGACAGGGCTGTTCATTAAGAAACTGGGGTTTAATTGACAAATGACAGAAGACTTGGGGCACCCCACCCCTTTCTTGGCCAGGCCAGGCCAGCAGGACTCACCAGTCCTGGACAGCATTGAAGGATTCCTCGGTGGTGATGTCGTACATCAGGATGAAGCCCATGGCCCCCCGGTAGTAGGCCGTGGTGATGGTCCGGTAGCGCTCCTGCCCTGCCGTGTCCTGAAGGGGAGAAAATTAGGTTAATGAATAAGTTTTAGATCTCATTCTAATTGGGATGGCGTCCTCCGACTTTGAACCTGTTCTTTTAATCCTGTTTTATGCCATCGTATTTTATCTAACATATGAGTATGATATATATATAGAGAGAGATGAAGCTAGACAGATAGACAGACCCCTGCGCGGTAGGACAGCCACTCACCCAAATCTGCAGCTTGATGCGTTTGTCATTGCGGTAGATGGTCTTGACTTTGAAGTCAATGCCGACGGTGCTGACGAAGGCCGGAGTGAACGAGTCATCGGCGTACCGGAAGAGGAATGAGGTCTTCCCGACGCTGCTGTTGCCGATAATGAGGATCTTGAACATGTAGTCAAAGTTCTGGTCGGACGATTCCTTCTGGCCGTAGCGGGCATCGGTGGCGGACGCCATCTATGACGCGGGGGTAGAAAAAGAGGCAGAAATGTGGGTCACCAACACCCTCCAAAACCTACCCCTGGAAAGCTTCCCATTAATTATTATTATTTTGAGACTACAAAGCCCACACTCCCCCAACCTGCCAGCCAGCAGTGGCCTGGAGTTCCAAAGGCCCCTTCTGCCAATTCTGCAAGACCTTCTTCCTGCAATGAATTCCAATTCAAACATGCCAAAGCTTTCCTAATCTTAACTTAATGTTTTCTTTCTTGTAATTTGACCCCCATGGCTTTCTGCCCTTTAATGCTGCAGAAGAAAAACTTGTACTATCCAACCCCACACCCCAACCCCCAGATATCAATCCTCTGAATATTAGCAAATGGCTAGCCTTTAGCTTAGCTTTTAAAAGAGCCACAAATAATAATAATAATAATAATAATAATAATAATAATAATAATAATAATGGATGGATGGATGAAAGAAGCTTTACTACCACAACTTTGAATGACAACTCCCCAACAAAAAAAGAATCTTTTGAAATAGACGGAGCATCATCTAATTGCAGAAATGAAGTAAGTTTGGAGGAAAGCACTAGTTGCTGTCATATTTTTTGTACTTATATTTATTGTATTTTTATGATGTAAATATGTGGTGTAGTTTTTGTATTTTGATATTATGCTTATCTGGATTGTTCTCTATTTTGAATTTATTGCATCTCTGTATCATTATTTTGTTGTTATTTTGATTATGTTGTTAGCCGCCTTGAGTCAGCCTCAGCTGAGGAAGGCGGGATATAAATTAAACTGATTGATTTAATAATAATAATAATAATAATAATAATAATAATAATAATAATAATAATAATCTCCTCCATTTCCTAAATTCCATTTTTCCTCTTTGATTCATAGCTTTTTTTAAAAAAAGCTAAATTGAGAAAGCCCTAGAAAAAAAGCTAATGGTTGATTTGTATACTACTACTACTACTACAGTAAAACCCCTACTTATTAAATTAGTCCGTTCTGTAGGCTTTTGCTTAAATTAAATTATTTTGTAACTTGAAGCAAACCCATAGGGAAAATTATTTTTTATGTAACTGGAAGCAAACCCATAGGGAAAATGAAATTTTTATGTAAACCGAAGCAAACCAATAGGAAATTGTGTAAATCAGGACATGGGTTTAGCATAAAATCATTATATAAGTCAAATTTTATGTAACTTGAGGCATTTGTAAGTCGGGGTTTTACTATACTACTACTACTACTACTACTACTGATGATGATGATGATAATAATAATCTGAAGCTTCCTTTCTTCTGCTGTGATTGTTCTGCTTTGGGCATTTTACCTTTAAAAAAATATTTTTGGAGGAAAGCTGAAGCAGAGCAGAGCTACAAAATGATTATTCTCTTAACCAACCATCATTTTCTGATTATTCTTGAGACTTATCACTTATCATTTATTTATTCAATTTGGACCTGTATTTCCCCCAACACGGGAGCGATTTTAAAAACAGGTGCAGCTAACAAGAGAGCAGGTGATAATATTAAAGTGACATTAAACCGACGGGCTTATTAGAAGGAATGACCGAATGGGAAACAAATTAGAAAATGTTATCACTGTACGGTTGAAAAACAGGAAGAACTAATCACGGCATTATTATATCCCAGTTTCAAGTCCTTTTGTGCAGGATGATTACAGACCTGTTGCAGGAGGGAATAAATATGTCAAGGAGGTTCTTTCACTCAGGGTTGGAATCGATTTCCCCAACAACAAAATACTGTCATGTGCAATCCCTGTTAAAATGCAAATCTGGAACGGGCCATTAAGAGCCATGAGGCTTACAAAAGACCCACTCCCGGTGGAGTAAAACCTGGCTGAACCCGGTTTGTGGATGCTGCATTTTCTGGGACATTTTCCTAACAGATCAGTCCGACACCAACTCTCGTGTAGAGGGCGCACAATCCAAAACGCTGTTACCTTTCCTGCCAAAGAGGTGCCTATTTATCTACAGTACTTGCAATTTCTTGCTTTCGAGCTGCTAGGTTGGCACGAGCGCGGTGGAACTCCGTTACCTTTCCTGCCGATGCGGTACCTCTTTATCCATTTGCATATTTCTTGCTTTCATACTGCTGGGTTGGCAGGACAGGAGCTACACTGGGGTTGGACTAAATGACTCCTGATGATCCCTCCTGATTATCATTCTCTGTCTATATTTTTAGGTTGCCCTTGTTCGAAAGCCAGTTGTTTCCGACTCTAAGGATCAGTGCCCATCTGTTTCCAGCCAAAGAACCAGCACCGTCGGCCTCTTCAGATTTGTCCATAGTCACGTGGCAGGCATGACTAGATGCTGGAATGTTGTTACCTTTCCCACTGCAGCGATACCTATTTATCTACTTGCACCTCAGTCATTCTATCATCTTCTACCAACCTGGCCAGTGGTGAGCTACGATTTCAAAAGTGACAAAGTCAGCATCTGGAGAACCGGTCTGTTCCGCAGCTGTTTTTACAATTATGTGTTTCCTTCTGCCCTGCGTTTATGGGCCAATCCTCAAAAAAAGAGACCCCTCCCCCCAAAAAAATCAATGGGGAGAAAAAGGAGGCTTTAATTTGCGGAAAAACAGCCAGCTTACATAAGGTCCTCTCTGCCTCCGTCAACATTTTGAAACAGGCTGAAGGGAACAGAGCAGAAATAACTGCAGCTTTAATAAGCCATCAAATCCAAATTATTTCTTCCCCTTTTCCTTGGAAACCGAAGGAGGCTCAATTCGGAGGCAGGGATCCTTTAGCCATGGCCAAAAGAGATCTAACCAGTATAGCCAGGACGGGAATAGAACACGTGGCTTTGCTCAAAAACATCTACTGATCCACCCCCGCCCCCCAGCGCTTGATAACAAAATATGTTCCAATAAAATAAAGAAAACACCAATCAGGTAGAGCCCTGCAAAAGAGCTAGGAGTTCTCATCCTTTTTAAACCAGGGGGTCATCGGGTCACACTCCCTCAGACACCTTTGGGGACTGGATGGCCATTTTGCCCTTCCTCCACCACATGGCATTTCCTGGGGAACATGAAATCAGTGTGTGGGGAACATGAAATGGTGCCGTGGGCCACATCTGACCCACGGATCACAGGTTGAGAATCCCTGAGCTAGAAAGACCAGTTCTGTTCCCCGCCCAGCAAAAAGCATCATTTATTATAGGGTGGAAAGGTGTTTTTTTTTATAAAAAAAATACATATACTTTACTGCATAAAATATATATATATATCTCTTTTTGGTACAAAATATTTCTGTGGAAAACAGGAGGGTTTCTAAATCAAATCCCTTTTCAGCCACTCCCCCCCCCCAAAAAAAAAGGAAGTCCCGAAATGCTCAGAAAAAATATATTGCATAGATATAGATAGATAAGAGATAGGCATAGATACATAGATAGATCAATTAACAGACAGACAAGAGATGGGCATAGAATCGGTGATTCTCAACCTGCAGCCTATGAGGCGGATGCAGCCCATGGCACCATTTCATGTGGCTCCGCACTGCCTCCACCTCATCAGGAAGTACCATGTGGTGGAGGAAGGGCAAAATGGTCATCTGGCCCCCAAAGCTGTCTGAGGGAGGGGAGCGTGACCCCGGGCCCCCAGCTTTAAAAGGTTGAGAACTCCTGAGACAGATAGATAGATAAAAGATGGGCACATATAGATAGATAGAAGACTTTCAATGTCACCTATCACAGCCAGACTCCTCTTAAACATGGAGGCTTTTACTTGCTGTTGTTAAATGACATCTGGTTCCTGCTTGTTTCACCCCAAAATGTGATATATACTGTACTAGGCCAAAATTGGACCAGGCAAAGATGCTAATTCTGGGCATGAATCATTCGTCCGCCAGCCTAACTCTCTGCAATCCTATCCAATTGCAAAGCTTTGAATTGTCAGCTAGATATTCCAAGTAGCCTTTTTTTGGGGGTGCGATGCAATTTGTATGTTTGATTTTGCAAAATGCCTTTTTTTTTTTTGCTAGGGAGGAAAATGGCCTTTTTTAAAAATTAAAAAAAAGGCTGTTCTGTCCAGACCAAAAAATAAAACCCCATCATGGCTGAAAGCTGGCCCAGTTTGCAAGGCATTTAACCCCCCCTCCCCCCCACTTCGCTCTGTGCCTTGCAAAAAGACGGGGAAAATAAAACCTGCACCAATGATTCATCCACAAATCCGCTCCTGATCGGCTTCAGCAAAAGAGGCCACGGATGGACACCGTCAAAGCCGCGAGCTTGCAAAAATAAAGAATAATTCCAATTTCTCTTTCCTCCCCCCACCAAATGATCTCCCGATCTTGCAAAAATAATAATAAATAAATCAGATTTTTTTCCCCTCCCAGACCTGGCCATGCGGGGGTGTATGTGCGTTGAGAAACCCTCTCTCCCATTAAACAGAGGAAGGGGGAGAAGATCAGATGCGGGAGAGAGAGAGAGACAAAAGGGACTTTCTAAGCTCAACACCTTTCAACCGCGATCGTTTAATGATGGCTTTCCAATGGTGAGCTCCGATCCGTTGCAAAACCCTGTCCAAGATCTGGAAACTATTTTATTTTTAGGGGGTCTTGAATGTAAATCTGCCCCCCTTTTCTTCTTATTTTAAATCGCCTCTTTTCTCTTCCTTAGGCGGAGGCCTCGATGCAGCTGGCTCGGCTTTGCGTGGGGTGTTTTTTTTTTTTTTTTTTGCAACCTGCGCGGCTCGCCATCATCCTCCCTCCCGCCCTCGCCATCATCCTTCACCAGGCCGCCTGTTTACCATCTGGCCCCGCATTGAACGGCTCATCCTTGGCTTGGAACAACCTGGATTTTAATCAATTTTTTTTTTATGATCCATGTGTGCAAAAATAACAATAATTAAAGCACCTTTTTCTTGAGCATCTCTGGCGCGCAAAAAAGCTTACGATTTAAACACTCTGCATTGCATTTTTTTCCAAAAAAATGCTGGCTTGTAGTTCTAGGGATTCTTCATCCTCCCCCCCTCCCCCTTTAATCTCCAAACCAAAAATCCCATCCCCACCTGTTTTCGCTACGTGTCAAATGAAGGTTAACTCCCCCCCTCCTTCCGGCCAAAGCCCCGCGAACCAACGCATGCACGAGACGTAATGCAGAAAAAGGGGTGCCCGAGGGGCTAAAAGAGGGTGCAAAGGGGAGGGTGGGCGATTGCACTCACCTCGAGAACGCGCTTTCGAACACGCAGCAAGTGCAGCAGCGGCGGCGCAAGGCGACCAGAGCACCTGCCTGCAGAGCCCCGGACTGACGACGTCACACGTCACAGCATTCCAAAAGGGGAGGGAGTCATGCAAATGAAGCCGTGACGTCGAGGCAGCGAAGCTCCGCCTCCAACTCCCTCTCCGCCCCTGGAGGCGGGAACTTAAGCGCGGCCATCTCAACATCTGATTGGTTAGAATGCTGAATGATTGACAGGGCTCCCACCCTCTTTTTACATAAGAGTAAGCCCCGTTGAATTTAATGGGCCTTGCAAGAAGTTGCAAGTAGAAATAAATAGGGACCTCTTCGGTGGGAAGGTAAACAGCGTTCCGTACGCTCCGGTGTCTAGTCATGCCTGCCACATGACCACGGACACGTCTGCAGAAGCAGACAGCGCTGGCTCTTCGGCTTTGAAACAGATGAGCACTGAACCGTAGAGTCGGATACGACTGGTTTTTCGAGCAAGGGAAACCTTTACATTACCTCTGAGCAGGCAACTCATTTTTAAGGCTTTTTTTTTGGAAATTTTAATTAATTAATTAACCCAGCAGTTCGAAATCAAGACATTTTTGCAGATAAACAGGTATTGTAGTGATTCAGCAGGAAATATTTTTTAAAAATTTTTTAATTAATTAAAATTTTAAAAACCCATTCCTGCTGAATTAATTAATTAAATTTATATCCTGCTCATCCACGAATATTTTCCCCACTCTTGGACAGTTTTATATGTATATGTATATATGCCATATTATTATTATATATTTATTAATTATATATTTTATACTATAGCATATATATTATTATATATTTGCCATAAAAATTATTTATTTTCTCACATTTCTATAGCCGCCCCAATCACAAGGACTGGGTGGCTTACAATACAACCGCCCAATAAATAAAACCCAATTAAAAACAACAAGTCCCTTAAAAACCCAGTTAAAAACCCACCCGCACATACTAAATTATACATAAATAGTAAGTGTACTAAATAAAGAAAACACCTGAGGGGAAACTTAATTTTTCAAAATTCTGCTTTTATCTTTTATTATTATTTATTATTAAAATCTATTAATTATCACATTTATATTCCCCACCCACCCCCAACTGGGATATTCCCCCCACTCTTGGACAGCTTACAAGATATTAAATAAATATTTTTGAGGGATGTTAAATTTTGCCAGTTGCCTCTTGGAAGGAAGGATGAGACTCAGGGAAAATAACATTTTCCTCCCGGCAAACCCATCTCCATCACGGAGAGGCCCCATTTCCCCCAGTAATATAAATATTTAACCCCAAAGTACACAGTGTTTCTGCTTTCTTTCAGTCCGCATGTCTAGTTAGCCTGCAGAGGTTTGATGGATGAGATCCGCAAGTAATACTCCTTTCCTCCAGAGATGTCCAGTTCCTTCAATTACCTTCATTCAAGGTCAGCAGTTCGAAACCCAAGTGCTGCATGACAGAGTGAGCACCCATCATCTGTCCCAGCTCCTTCCAACCCAGCAGTTCGAAATTGCAAGAAATTTGCAAGTAGATAAACAGGTACCACTTCAGCAGGAAAAGTAACAGCATTCTATGCACTAGTCATGCCTGCCACATAACCATGAACACGTCTGCAGATGCAGACAGTGCTGTCTTTTTCGCTATAGACAAGAGTTGAGCACCGAACTCTAGACTGTCTTTTGAGCAAGGGAGACGTAAACATAAAGAGCCGGAGAATGATAATCAAAAGGGACCCTCAGGGGTCATTTAGTCCAACCCCGATGTGAAAAAGCTATTACAGGGTGACAAACATTTTGGAACACAACCCCTATAGTCCTTCATTTCCAGCCACATGGGAGTTGTTGTCCGAAAGCACCTGGGAGTTGTGGTCCAAAACATCTGGGAATTGTACAAAACATCTGGAATACCAACAAATCATACATTCATACCAGTCTTTACCTGGGTTGTTAATGCCTTTCTCTCGCTTTCACTCCAAACTTCCACTAGACCAGGTCATAGGGTCAAGTTACTAAACAAGCTTTACATCACACACACACACACACAGTATTTAAAAATAATATTTATTTAAACATGGAGTGACATTACATTACAGAAACCGTGCTGGTAGGAAATGCATCAAATTGCTAGGAAAATTCAGACTGCAGGGGAAATAACCAATATTTCCTCCCCGCCCACGTTTACGACAATGGTTTCCCCCCACAAAAGTGTGATAGCCCACCCTCTAAATCAGGGGTGCCCAAACTTTTCAGGCCGCGGGCCGGTCATGTGGTTCCTCCCACCGGAAGTGGAAGTAAAACGTGCCTTGCAATCTGTTTTGCAACAGGACGAGATAGATTTTTAGGCTACCATTTTCTCTGCTTAAACCAGGGATGCCCAAACTATGACACCAAGTCATCTGGCCCATTTTACTTCCGCTTCCATGAGCGGCAAGGGCAGCATGGGCCAGAGGACTTGGTGTTGTTGGCCGGATCTGCCCCTCGGACCGTAGTTTGGGCATTCCTGCTCTAAATAAAAGTGGGAATTCATCAAACTCCAAAGTGCAATGTGTGGTGGTGGTGGTGAAATCATACATACATACATACATATATATATATATAAAGCACAGAACTTAAGAACATAAGAACAGCCTTGCTGGAACAAGCCACAGGAACCCATCCAGTCCAGCATTCTGTCTCACACAGTGGCTCACCATTTGCTTCAAGGTATTATTCCCAAGGAGATGCCTTCACCTGCTTAGGATTCCCTGGAAATGGCATTGAGAGAGATCCTGCCTTTCTCTCCAACCCGGAGGTTGTTCTTAGGTATCCATAATTATAGCCATTGCTACCCTTGTCCTCCATGAACTTGTCTGATTCTTTCTTGAAGCTGCCGAGACTGACAGCTGTCACCACTTCTTCTGGCAGGGAGTTCCATAGACCAGAGATCCTCTGGGTGAAAAAGTACTTTCTCTTATTTGTTTGAGAACTAGTACCCAAAAGTTTCATGGAGTGTCCCCTAGTTCTAGTGTTATGCGCTAGGGAAAACAGTTTTTCCTTATCTACTTTGTCCACACCGTGCATGATTTTATAAACTTCCATCAGGTCACCTCTTAGACGCCGTCGTTCAAGAGTGAAGAGGCCCAACCGTTGCAGCCTCAGATGGTAAGGAAGGTGTTCCAGTCCCCTAATCCTTCTGGTTGCCCTCCTCTGCACTTTTTCCAGCTCCATAATATCCTTCTGGAGGTATGGCGGCCAGAACTGTACATAGTATTCCAGATGGGGCCTCACCATAGATTTATAAAGAGGCAAAATGACACTTGCTGACTTATTTTCTATACCCTTCCTAATGATCCCTAGCATTGAGTTTGCTTTTTTCACTGCTGAGGCACACTGGGCTGACACCTTCATTGAGTTCTCGTCCACCAGGACACCAAGGTCCCTTTCCTGGTTTGTCGCAGAGTTCAGACCCCATCAGTTTATAAATGTAATTGGTTTTTTTTTTGCCCCAACGTGCATCACTCTGCACTTACTAGTGTTGAAGCTCATTTGCCACTGCTTTGCCCACTCCCCCAGTGTCAAGAGATCCCTCTGGAGCTCCTCACAATCTCTCACAGTTTTCACTACCCTGTATAATTTAGTGTCGTCAGCAAATTTGGCTACCTTGCTATTGACTCCTACTTCTAGTGCAATTCACAGTTATAAAAGTCTCTAAAATGCTGTAGTGTTGCAATTACACTGTATCACAAAAAATAAATATTGTCTGCTACTTGGTCTAATCCACGTTTTATGCTAAATCAAGAGCGCTGAATCCAAATCTGAAGTCCAATTCTGTCTAGGATGTGTCAGGATCTTAAGTTAGCACATCACACCCTCTTGGTTAGGTTCTTGCATTGATCACACAGGTTTTATTTGGCACAAAGTTGGCAAAAATGATCTGGTTTATTAGCACAGCTGCACCTTCTCATCTTTAGCTCAACACAGACTCACTGTGGCCTAGCTGTACTCTCCAATAAGATGGTTTCACACTAGAGACAAGTCCTTGGTTCATCTCGCCTTATAGACCTATTTCTGACATGAGTTTACTGACTTACCCAGACATGCCCAGCTTCTGCTGGAACATGCATGTCACCAAGGGACGTGATTCAGCTGAGGTGGCAGCAGGCCTAGCGGGAGCTGCAACTGTTATAATGTTCCCATGTAAAAATACATGACCCAATGACTGACTATGGCATGCCTTAAAATCTGTACGTGGCAGGCAAATTCTGAGTTCAGATTTGGAACCAGATACTTGGTATCGTGTCGTCATATTTGTTATTCTCAGTAGCAAAATTGTTGTTGTGCAGTTTTTATTTATGTTGCTAATTAAATTTTATACTACAATTTTAAAAGGATAAGCCAACCTCCCTAAATAAATTAAACGTGGCCAGAGGTATAGTCAAAGATTTCAACGGCATACCTTGATTCTGTTCCGATGCACGTTTTCTAGCATTCCGGTGTTTATATTACATAGAGCTGCAAATCAGCACTCTTGACATGCTCTAGAAATGGCTTTTGTCTGTCTCAGTCAACAATCCCCAAAGGAGAGAAAAGAGGGTCTGCTTGTCCCAAGATGAGCTTTGCTTTAGTCTAGGCGTTCTCAACCTTTTTTAGGCCAGGGGCCGGGTCACGTTCCCTCAGACAGCTTTGGGGTCTGGATGACCATTTTGTCCTTCCTCCACCACATGGCACTTCCTAGTGTGGTGGAGGTGGTGGGGCATATAAAATGGTGCTGTGGTCCACATCCAGCCCACGGGCCGCAGATTGAGAATCTCTGCTTTAGTCTGCACATGGCTAAATTTGCTTGCTTTTAATGCAGAATTGGTCACTGAAGTGGAGCTTTGAAGGAACTGGGTATCTTGAGGGGAAAACGTGTCTATATATATAGACACGTTTTCCCCTCGAGATACCTCACAATCTTCTGGCTGCAGGACAGCAGTTTTAACCCCTGCACTGTGGGGCTGATTTAATCTGGCAGACTCCCCTAACTCAAATTTAAGGTTTTGGTGTTTCCCGGTCTTCCTTTCTCTGTGTTTTCTGGAGACTCCTGGAATCGAACCCTCAACCTAGGCAGGAGAATCCGCATTTTGTCACACTGAACTAAAGGAAAGCTTTCTGTATGAAAGGAAGGACCAGGCCTTGCCCCCAATTAAACACCCAATTAAGAGGAGGTGATGCGGGCACCATCAGATGCTGGTTCAACTCAATGCCATGAGTCGAAACATTAGAAATCAAGGAAGACGTGAATAGCAAAGTCCAGTATTTCCAAAACTAGAAAGAAGGAGGTTAATCCCACCATGACCTCCCTTTACGATCCAGACTCTTTGAGCGCAAATTTTGGGGTATCCTCTTGGACCCCCCCCCCGAAACAAGACAACCATAGTGCAATTCCATCATCCTCATCCATCATCCTCATCACAAACCACTAGGTCCCCAAAGGCAGAAAAGTGACATTTCCTTCTAGGTCGAGACACAACTCCCGGTCGGAAACTCTCTCCTTCCTCGAAACCATGGCAGGGTCAACCGTTGAACCTTGATGGCCCCCCATGAGGGTCCTTTGGTTGTCAACATTGGGGGGCTCCTTCTGCTTGACCGCTTGGTCAACGACTCCCAACTGGGAGTTAACAACTCCCAACTGGGAGTCGTTGACGTTGTTGATGTTGGCCAACTGGGCATCGTTGACGTTGGCCAACGTGTTGGTTTCGCGGTTGACCTCTTCCAAGGGGCTCTCCACCTCTCCTGGGTCCCAATCCACCTCATCTCTATCTTCCTCCTCCTCTAAGGTAAGGTGGAAGTTGAACCTGTCCAGGCCTCTTCCGCCTGCCTCGGATCCAGGCCCACCTGGTGTCGGCGGAGGGCTTCGCGGGATCATACTCTGGTACCACTCCCGGTTGTCTTCCAAAGTATCTAGGATTTCTTGGGCATCAGGGTGGACTAAGTCAGCCCAGGTTTCCCACAAAGGATGGGCGATGTAGTCGATGAACCCCACCTGGAGGGAGAGAGGAGAGCATGGTGTGTCATCGTAAGAGAGGGGAGGGACTGAAATATGCATGGGGGGCATGAATCCTGCACCTCCAACACACGTTTCATTTTGGAAAGGAATCCTAACTCTGAGTTCAAAAGAGATGGATGAATTAGACCAGGGGTTCACAACCTACAGCCCACGGCACCATTTCACATGGCCCATCGCCCTCACTACCGACAAAAGCGGCAAAATGACTACCATAAATATACCCACGGCTGTTGTAAACACATTTACAACAGCCACAGGTGCATTTACGGTAGCGTTTACGGAAGGAGGAACCATGTGTCCGGCCTGTTCAATTGTCTGAGGGGGCGTGGTCCGACCCGCAGTGGGGAAAGGTTGAGAACCCCTGAATTAGACAGATAGAAAGAAAGCTAAAGAGAGACACAGAAAGATGGCGATAGATAGAGATAATGCATGATTGATAGATAGGAAATTCCTAGGAAATAGTTAGGAAATTCTAGGAAAGGAATTTGGTTTTTTAAAAAAACACTTTTAAAAAAGAGGTTTCATTTTAGAAATTTTAGGAAAGGCATTTGGCCAAAAGCCCTGTTGAAGAAAAAAAAACCTCTTCATTAAGGGGCAATACAACAATTACGTGATCCTGGGGGTGGGGTGGGGTGGGTGTCTGCCATCAGAATTATGTGGGAGCGGGGGGGGGGGGGGGGTTAAGGTCAAAGATTACATAATCCATTTGGAGCTGTTGTGGTTTCGAAACATGGTGCTTTTTTAGGTTTAAAAATGATCTCTGGGAATTTTGAGCTCTAAAAATTAGAGTTTCGATATAAAAGCTCTGGCTTATGTAATTTTAAAGGGGGGGGGGGTTTGAAGCAAAAATTATGGTCAGATTACATGGGGGAGAGGGTCAATTTCCCCCCAAAAAATGGATCCCGTAATTGTTGAATGGCCCCTAAAGGTCACTTCATGTAAATGTATTATTATATTTTTGCCTTCTGCCTGGACTTGCAACCAACATCAAAACGTCCAAACAATGCAAAAGACAGCTGCCAAGCTAATTAGCTAATTAGCACACTACCCCCTTGATGGTTGGCAATCGGTGATTCCAGCAGGATTCTGGCCCTCGATTTGAACAGTCGGAAAAATCTGAATTTTCCAAAGAGACACATTCTAACTAAGGAAGGGATTTTGCTCCAAAATGTGCAATTTTTTTTACTGTCTGCCTGCCTGAGGCCAACCTCACCTGGGACTTCTCGACGGAGGCGTTCTGCTTGTCGCACATGGGGCTGATCTCCATCTCTCGCTCGCGCTCACAGTCGCCCTGGTGGAAGAACTCCACCATGATGCGGTCCGTCCACTGCCGGTAGATCTCCAGCGGCTTTGTCGGGTTGCTGAGGTCCGCACAGTGCACAATGTTTTGCAAGACCTGAGTGGCACAAAACAGGTTCAATTCCTAGAGCCACAAGACATGCTTTGAGTCACCTGAACCAGTTTCAGGATGCATGGAGAAGATGGACAGATAAGGGATTAGATAGTCTTAAAATTGGTTTCCCCCTCTTTTTAGTTTTCAAGATCTTCGTGCAGATTGGTACTCCTGCGCTTGCTTCCAACGTCTCCCTTGAGAATCAAACCCTGGTTCCTTCTTTCTCCCTCTGAAGTCTGATTTTGTTTCTTCTCCTCCTCTTTAGCGCCATCAGTCCATTGGAACAATCAGTGCTTTGGGGAATTAATTGACTGAGGACTTCTGGGAATTGAAGTCCAAAAACTAAAGGTTGGGAAACACGAGTATCCAGTGTGAGATTCTGGCATTCACAGGCGCTGACTGGACAGCACCCAAAGGTAGGGAAAAACTGGTTTGGCTAGTGGAGAAGTACTTTGCAATTAGAACAGGGGTTCCCAACCTAAGAACCACAGGCCAGATCTGGCCCACAGCTCAAGTGGCTAAGACGCTGACTGGGAGGCGGAATGTCAGCAGTTCGATTCCCGAGTACTGCAGGACAGAATGAGCTCCCGTCTTTGTCCCAGCTCCTGCCAACCTAGCTAGTAGTTCGAAAGCAAGAAATTCCAAGGAGATAAATAGGGACCACTTGGGTGGGAAGGTAAACAGCGTTCCATGCACTCTGTTGCCTAGTCATGCCTGCCACATGACCACAGAAATGTCTGCAGAAGCAAACAGCGCTGACTCTTTGGCTTTGAAACAGAGATGAGCACTGAACCCTAGAGTCAGATATGATTCGAGCAAGGGAAACCTTTACCTTTACCCAAGGGTATTTGAGAAACAAATGGCTGTCCCCTTCGAAGTTGTTGGGACAAAATGGCCACACCCATCATGCCGGCAGGGCACGATGACCGTCCGGCCCTCGAAGCTGACTGATAGAGCGTGACCCGGCCCTCGGCTTGAAAAGGTTGGGAACCTCTGAATTAGAATAATGGCACTTAAATTAAAAGTTCCTTAATAACACCCCAGTTTTCAGGATCACAGACAGGAGAAGACATTGCGAACTGGGGAACAGGAAGAGATAACGTTTGCACTACACAACGCTAAAACCGCATAACATTAAGGAATCTGGAAAAAAATTGCATTGCACAACGTTAAAATCCTATGGATTGTATCGCATAATGTTCGCTGAAGTCTGTGCCGGTTACAATGTATCTCTATGGAGTTTTAAAGTTATTCCAATAATCCCATAGGATTTTAACATTATGCGATAAAGTACATGTATCGCATAACATTAAAAATCAGATAGCGCTAAGACTCGTGGAACCAAGCTTTAGTGTTATCTGGAGTATAACTGTAATTTGGAGCCCGAAAACCATCACTACCTGGCCCAGATGCTGAACTTGAGGACTACAAGGTCAATAGGCCAGCAGTTCGAGACCCAAGTGCTGCACAATGGAGTGAGCTCCTGTCATCCATCCTAGCTCCTGCTAACCTAACAGTTTAAAAGGGCAAGAAATGTGCAAATAGATAAAGAGATACTGCTTTGGCAGGGAAGGTTACAAAGTTTAGTTTAGTCCTGCCAACCACATGTCCACGGAAATGTCTGCAGATGCAGACAGCGCTGGCTCTTTGGCTATAAACAGAGATGAATACTGAGCCCTAGAGTTGGACACGACTGGCCTTTGAGCAAGAGCGACCTTTATCTAATTCATCTATAGCAGGGGTTCCTAACCTTTTCAAGCCAAAGGCCGGGTCATGCTCTTTCAGTCAGGTTCGAGGGCCGGACAGTCATTTTGCCCTGCCTACACGATGGAGGTGGCCATTTTGTCCCAACAGCTTCAAAGGAGGTGGCCATTTTGTTTCTCAAATACCCTTGGATGGGTGTGGGCCCCACCTGAAATGGCACTGTGGGCAGGATCTGGCCCATGGACCTTAGGTTAGGAACCCCTGGTCTATGGTATGTTTCTTTCTAATATCCATCCATCCGTTCTTTTGGTCTTTTTCATCTGTCATGAATGATGCCCTATTTATACTGACCATCGCTAAAAACTTATAACTGCATCTCAACTTTTTAAGCTGGATGTCGAGGCCAATTCCAGATGTTGCTCAGCTGGGAATCCTGCCTCCCTTGCAAAGCGCTGTTGGGAGCCGTCTGTCACCACCACCCTGCTCCACCTTACTACGTTGTCCCAGGTTCAAGCACCCACCTGGATTCGATCCGAGTAGTTATCCAAGAGGAGAACTCCCAAACTGGTCACTTTCTTCGTCTCTACCATCGTCTTCAGGTCGGCCAGAAGGTTCATGTGTTTGGACATGTCCGTCGCCAGGACCTGTGGCCAAAGAGAGAGAGATTTCCTGTGCTCAGACAGACAGACAAATCAAGGTGGATGGATGGATAGATGGACAGACAGACAATTCAGGGATACCCAACCTGCAGCCAATGGGCCAGATGTGGCCCACGGCACAATTTTATGTGACCCTGCACTGCCTCCACCACACTAGGAAGTGCCATGTGGTAGAAGAAGGGCAAAATGGCCATCCAGCCCCCGAAGCTGTCTGAGGGAGCATGACCTTGCCCCCGGCTTAAAAAGATTGAGAACACCTGAGATAGATAGATAGAAGGAAATACATTAAGTAGACAGACAGACAATCAAAATGGATGGATGGATAGATAGATTTACACTAAGTAGGTAGGTATGTAGATAATTATTGTGTATGTGCGTAAAATTTGATTTTAATTAGTATTGGGTATGGGTTTTAACTGATGTAGTGAGCCGCCTTGGGTTGCTTAGAAGAAAAAGGCAATTATATAGATCCAACAAATAAATAAATAAATGTGTGTAAAATTTCTGAAATGCAAGTTACAACGGCATTTAGCTTAATCAAAATTATTAAACATTAAACAAATACTGTACATTTATATTTTGTCCCACTGGAGAACCAAAATCCCCCACTCTGGGCAGTTTGCAATATTAAAATCCATTGCTACTTACATAATCAAACCCAAATATAAAATTGTTAATATGCAGCAAAGACAAAGCGAGCTAATCTGCAAATTCTGGCAGAGGAAGAAAGCTCCTGCTGTGACACTCACAAGCCGTCAGCCCTGAAGGATTCTCCTCTTCTAACAATGGGCTAGCTATAATGTCTGTTTCTACCAAAACAGGCTCCACAATATCTTATTGCAGGCAAAAATCCAAACAAAGAGTCCTAGAGGTGTTTAACCAGAAGCAAAGGTCAGATGAAAAATGTCCTCGTCATAAATAAGAAAGTTTTCCCCCTCCCAGCTATCCAGATTAAATTCTGGATAAATAACATCTGGGTTAAAATAATGCATCTACAGAATTCCTCACCATGTCAATCACCATCTTGCGAAGTGTCTGCTGCTGTTTCTTGGAAAGATTCTGGAAAATGTCACAGTTTTCTTCTTGCAATAGTTTGAATCCGACGGCCAAGTGGTGGTTCTCCAGGACGGAGGCGTCGTTATACATAAGAGCCAGTTCCGAATCTAGAAATTAAAAAGTCATTGAGCGGTGTATAAATGTGAATAAATAAATAAATAAATACACAAAATCTTTTTTTTTAATTGTAAGAATCTTTCTGAATTGCCGGAAATATTTTAACCTCTGCAAGATTTTTCAGTTCCACCGTAGAAAACAGAGGGTGAGGGGTTTTTCACTGGCTCATGGAGGTATCTGCAATTTATTTATTTATTTATTTCTTAACCACTCGGGCTGCAGATATTTCTGTGGTCACCTGGCAGGCAGGGCTAGACACATGGAAAGCTGTTACCTTTCCTCCCCAAGAGGTACCTGTTTATCTACTTGCAAATTTCTTGCAACTTCGAACTGCTAGGTTGGCAAGAGCACATGGAATGCTGTTACCTTTCTTGCCGAAGCGGTACCTGTTTATCTACTTGCAAATTTCTTGATTTCGGACCAAACTACCATTCTAGCAAGCATAAGAACTAGAAAATATTTTACTCTTCTCTCTGGTAAGGGAATATAAACCAGTGGTTTCTTCATTTTGCATTTCTGGGGTCAGTAACAGCTAAGGAGGGAACTTGGATCACTCACTGGTGTTGATCAGGAACTGGTTGGAGACCCCGGGATGGTCTACGTCATGAATGGCTGCGGCAAAAATAGCAGCCAATATCTCTAGGTCAGTGAAGACAGCCTGTGGGAAGAAGATGGAAGGAAGAAGAGAATAGAAGAGAAGGAAGGAAAGAGAGAATAAAAGACAAGAGAAGGAAGGAAGAAGGAGAGAATAGAAGACAAGAGAAGGGAGGGAGGAGAGAACAGAAGACAAGAGAAGGAAGGAAGAAACAAAAGAGAGAGAAAGAGAGCAAGAGGGAGAGAAAAAGAGAAAGAAAGAAATGAGCATTGAAGACTACAAAAATGTCAAAGAACCAGCTGGAGAAACCTATTCTGCAACAACCAATTATAGTATTTAGCAAAGACATTTTTATCTAATGATCTTTTTTGCCTGCAAATTGGAGCCACAAGACATATTTTGGGGTGACCAGAATCAGCTTCAGGATATACAGAAATGATGTACAGATAGGTGGCAAGGTAATCCTAAGTATTGTTTCCCCTTCTATTTTGTTTTCAAGATCTACATGGAGATTGGCACGTCTGCGCTTCCTTCCAACTTCTCTCCCCGAAATCAAACCCTGGTTCTTTTCCTCCTTTTTCTGCTGAAGTCAGATTCTGGTTTTTCCCCTCCTTCTCTTTAGCTACATTATTTACACTGTCCATGCACAACATGTGCCACATCTCACGTTCAACACAGAGAAGCCATTCCAAGGGGCTTCTGTAAGTAAGTTAGACCTCTTTACTTCTGCACTATCCCTATTTTTTAAAAAACCAAATTATTTAACTAAAATTTCCTATCTATTTCTTAGGAATATTCTATCTATCAGTCATGCATTATCTTTATCTATCTATCTATGTAATGTAATTATATCTGTCTGTCTTTCAGTGAAATGTAACTACCTATCTATCTAATGTGATTCTATATGTCTGTCTGTCTTTCAGTCTAATGTACAGTAGTTCTATCTATCTGTCTATCTGTCTATCTATCTAAAGTAATTCTATCTATTGATCGATCGTAATTCTATCTGTCTGTCTTTCAGTGTAATGTAATTCTATCTAGCTATCTAATATAATTCTGTCTGTCTCCCCCCCCCCCCAAAAAAAAACCCCAAAAACAAAAAACACTTCCTCTGCCATTAAAAAAGGAAGAAAGACGACATAGAAGGAAGCAAGCAAGTCCGGGAGTACCAGTCTACAGGTAGAACTAAGAATGGGTAAGAATTCAAGGGTGCATCTGGGCCATCCCGCCTGTTGGCTGAAATCTGGCGGCACGTTACAACCAGAGTAGGCCTATTCTAATCAAAGGCACTTACAGAGGGGGGGGGTGTCTGATCTCACCCCCCCCCCGATGAAATGGGCCCAGTGTGGTTGGGACTTTTGCACAGCACGGAGATACCAAATACCATTTTGGGGGTGGGGGTAAGGGAGGCCCCGGATCCTTCCCCTTCACCTCCAGAGCCTGCATCAAGAGCAGGACGTGGGTGGACTGAGCCACATCAGCGGCGTGGATGTTGTTGTGGTAGGCCACGTCCGGGCGGTAGTGGTCCTCCAGGGTCATCATGAAGGTAATGAAAGTATCCTCTGGGATTTGGAAGGTTTTGAGCAGATTCCGCTCCTGAAGAGGGAAAGGGGGGGAGGGATAGTTTTAAACCTCCTCGGCTTATGAATTTTTTTATTTATTTTTATTTATTTCGGGGACAGTTTTGATCCACATGGTTGTGAGCCCCACTTTCCTTAAGCCCAGGGACCGCCTAGACCCTCTCTGTCCATACCTGGAAGATGCTGTACATGAGGACTGTTAGCGGGCGGTGGCCAGAGTATTCATCGATCTTGAAGACATCCAGACCCCACTGGTTCACCTCTAAGAGCTCCTGGGGAACCACAACAACAACAATGGGGATTTTGGGTCTTCTGAATTCTCTCCCACCCGGCTTTTCCCCTTCCTTCCCTTCCTGTATCTCTCCATCCCTTCTTTCTTTCCTTCTTTCCTTATTGCTCCTTCCCTCCTTTCTTTCTCTGGCTGTGTCTCCATCTCCCTCCCTCCTTTCTTTCTATCTCTCTTTCCTTCTTTCCTTATCCCTCCATATCCCTTTTTCTCTTTTTATTTTCCTTCCTTATCGCTTCCTTCCTTCCTTCCTCTCTCCCTCCCTCCCTCCTTTCTTTTATTCTCTAGCTCTGTCTCCATCTCTCTCACTCCCTTCTATCTATCTCTTTTTCCTTCCTTCCTTATCCCTCTATCTCTCTTTTTCTCTTCCTTCCTTCCTTTCTTCCTTCCTTCCTTATCTCTCCCTTTCTCTTTCTCTCTCTCCTTCCTTTTTTGGCTCTGTCTCCATCTCTCTCACTCCCTTTTTTCTGTCTATCTCTCTTTCCTTCCTTCCTTATCCTTCCATCTTCCTTTCTCTCTTCCTTCCTTCTTTCTTTCTCTCTTTTTCTCTTCCTTCTTTCCTTCTTTGGCTCTGTCTCCATCTCTATCTCCTTCCTTTCTTCCTCTCTCTATTTTCCTTCCTTCCTTCTTTATTTATCTCTACCTTCTTTCTCTTGCTGTTTCATTCCTTCCCTTTCTTTCTTTCTCCCTTCTCTCTCTCCTTCCTTCCTTCTTTCCTTCCCTTTCCCCTCCCTTCCCTTTAATCAATTTTAATCTGATTAGAACCAACAGATTTTTAAAAAAACATCCACCCCAGCAAAAGTGAATTAAGGCGATGAGTAATTAAGACTGCAGTGACTCAAGTGGTTAAGATACTGAACTTGAAGACTGGAAGGTCAGAGTACTGCAGGATGGAATGAGCGCCCATCTCTGTCCCAGCTCCTGCCAATTTAGCAGTTCGAAAGCAAGAAATTGCAAGTACTGTAGATAAACAGGGACCACTTTGATGGGAAGGTAAACAGCGTTCTGTGCACTCCGGTATCTAGCCATGCCTGCTAAATGTCCACAGAAATGTCTGCAAACGCAAACAGTGCTGGCTCTTCAGCTATAAACAGACATGAGCACTGAACCCTAGGGTCGGATACGACTGGCTTTCGAGCAAGGGTGACCTTTACCTTTAATTAAGGCTAATAATAATTAGGGGGGGGGCACAAGCGCAGGAGAAGGTCCAAGCAGAGGAAACAGATTTTTCCTGGACTCTCAGAAGAAGCAAACGGGGGCTTTTGGGGAGGGAATTAATCGGTGATAAATCAACAAGAAAGATCTTCTATCCTGGCCGTTGCCAACTAGTATTTCCCTAAATGTATCCTTTAGCAAGCTAGTACATATTATCTTTCCAGCTTGGGGGATCCACAAACCTAACTTTAGGGGGGGGCGGTTCAATTTTCTTGTGTGTTGGGGGTTGATCTAAATCAGGATGCCCAAACGTTTTGGGCCGTGGGCCGGTCACGTGGTTCAGCGGGCCAGCCATGTGGTTCCTCCCACCAGAAGTGGAAGTAAAATGTGCCTTGCCATCTGTTCTGCAACAGGATGAGATAGATTTTAGGCTGCCGTTTTCTCTCCTTCAACCTGGGGTGTCCAAACTATGGCCTATGGGCCAGATCCAGACCCTGATTCAAATTCATCCAACCTGCACCACCCTCGTTGCTCCCAGAAATGGAAGTACCACTTCCGGGAGCATTGAGGGTGATGTGGGCCAATTGGAATCAGGGCCTGGATCCGGTCCATGGACCGTAGTTTGGGCACCCCTGGTCTAAATGACCTCCAAGGTCCCCCTAATAATGATTCCCAGATCTTGGTCTTTCCCTTCAAGACCATATCCTGCTCGGGTTGTGCCCATTTTCTTCCCCTCCCAAAGACCACCATGACTCGACTCGCCTTGGCTAACAGGGCATCCTGGCCTGTCTTGACCCTGAAGCACGGGATACTGGAAGAACTGAAGCTGGATCCATGTGTTAGTTTCTTCACACCGCTGATTTGGGACATGGGAGGCTTCGTCGCCTCCTCCTCCTCCATCTCTTTGGGCACCGAGTTCGGGATTTCCATTTCGTGCTGTTTGTCTGCAGGGGAGGAAACAGAGAAAGAGGGCAGCCAGCCATGAACCAAGCCCTAAAAACTGGGAGGGAACCAGGATCAACTGATTAGCCATGAATTGTATTGAGAATTTTATTATCGAGTAAATTTTGTATCTTGTTTTATTGATTTGGTATCATTTTACTTTGAAGAGTGCAATATCCATAATTTCCCTCTCTTAGTTACCTTTGTGGTAAATGTACCCCTGCATGATCAACGCAAGAACCTAACCAAGAGGGTGAGATTTGCTAACTTAAGATCCTGACACATCCTAGGTAGAATTGGACTTCAGATTTGGATTCAGTGCACTTGATTTAGTAGTATAGGACACATGGACTAGACTAGACCAAGTAGCAGACAATATTTTGTGTGCGTGATGCACTGTAATTAGCAATAATCAGTCCTAAAACCCACCTCTGGTAACAGTGAAGCCAACGACTCACCCAAGAAAGTGCTGGAAATGTATTCAGAGACTTGGTTTCCAGAACGGCTGGTTTCCGAGAGGTGCGTCAGTTCACGGTTGAGCATCCTTTTGAACTGGGGAGGGAAAATCATGAGAATAATAATTAGGAGTCGCAAAGGAAACATTAATCCATAAAAAGTCACCAGTCCTCTTTTAACATTTAAAATATTGTTTACCCACAATTAGCTCAGAGGATATACACACAGTCAGGATTCTTGATGATTTATTTATTTATTTATTTATCTTAGAAAGAAGTAAAGTAAAAGTGAATGTCTTTTGGTCTTTTAAGTTTTTTAGGCCAGCCATGTGGCCTGTCAAAATGGAAGAGCTCAAATAGTCATCTTTCTTCTTCGATAAGCAAAAAAAGAAAAAAGAAAAAGAAAAAAAAGAAAGAGAAATAGGGCAGAATATGCAAAGCCTTAATACATGCAAATAGGTCAGATAGAGGCGGGAAGACAAGAACCTTTCCAATCGGTTACTTAGGGGCAAACAATGCAAAACAACTTCTTTTAGTTTAGGGCTAGTATTTTCTTTGTCTAAGGTTATTGTGCTAATACACGCTGTATGCTAGGGTTGCACAACAATACCCAACACTTCTGCTCACCTTGTTGGAGGCCATCTCGCTGACGGAGTGGCGGGTCTGCAGGGTCTCCAACTGGTCAAGGCACCAATCCAGCTCTTCCAAGGTCTCCACGGCAACCTTTTGGTAGGCATCGTCTGCAGGGAAGAAGGGAGGATTGTTGAAATGGGGGAGAGAGGGCAGCCTTCATGTGACAGCCGGGCAACGCCAGCTTCCAGAGTGGCTCAGCAGTTAAGAAGCTCGCCTTGCTAGCTGGAAGGCTGGCAAGTCGACGGTTCGAGTCCCGGGTACTGCATGACAGTTTGAGTGCCCGTCGTCTGTCCCAGCTCCTGCCAACCTAGCAGTTCAAAAGCAAGAAATTGCAAGTAGATAAATAGGGGTGGGGAAAGATCTCGGGGGGGGGGGCATGAAAGGAGCTTCATTTGGGCATCCGCTGAGCGGAGTTTCTCCAGCAAAAGTCCTTTCATCCCCAGAACAATTTCTGATACGAAATCATTATTATTATAACACCAGGTTCCAACAGTCAAAACAAAGAGCAACTTCAAGATCGCCCAGATCCAGACAACGGCGCCGAAAACACCATTGCCAAGAATGAGGAGAAGTGAAGAAGAAATGTAAATAAATAATAAATTAAAGCAAATCCACATTGCATCAGCAGAAGAGCACTCAAGAGAGAACTGGGCAACCATCTGTCAGATCTGCTTTGATTGGGATTCCTGCATTGAGCAGGAGCGGATGGACTGGATTAGGAGCATCTTTAGGATTCCACTGAAATCCGAGAGGCAGAGGCATGCTCACTTACCTGGCAAGGTGACTTTGGGCATCGGGAACAGATTGGCAGCTGCAGTGGTTCTCCTGGGAAAGACAGGGTAAAACAGATTGATGAATTGATGAAGCGATCGATGAATTGGTCAAGTGATAACCAACTGATCTACGAATTGATTGATCAATTGATGAATTGATTGATTGATCAGTGAATTGATTAATCACTTGATGAATTAGTCAATCTCTCAACGAATTGATCAATCGATCGATTGAAAACTCTGTCTTGCCTTTGGGTGAGTTCCCTCCTCCATCCCCCTCCCGTCCCTCCAAAAAAACCCACTTCTTTTCACCCCCTTTCTCTAACTTACTTGCTTCCACTTCGTTCCTGTTGGAGGTGGGTCAAGATGGTGAAGTTGCTACGGACCGTCCTCAGGCTGGCCAAAATCTGGGGGCACAAATGAGACCCCCTTCCCTCATTTCAGCCTCACAGACACAGTTGACTTTTTGTTTTGTCCTGCCTGTCTTTCCAACATTTCCTTATCAAAAAAATACAAAAAACCAAAAAAAAAAAAAAAACCCAAACCCCCCCCCCCCCAGTTCCATGCTCTCCAGTTCCAGATGGGCAGTGAATCCGTTCCGGATTTTAGTCTGCACTGGCTCATCTAGTTTCAATGGTTCGACTACAAAGCATGCAAAGAACAGCTCAAAGAAAAGGTTGTCCTCATTGAGAGGGGCAACAGTAAGACTGGAAAGGTGAAGCTACAACTTTTAAAAAGTTACTTTTAAAGTTTAAAAAAGTTTTTTTATAGCAGCCTCCGACATACGGCGGGACGGAGTCAGCCATTTTGGGGTGGGTGAACGATGATCTCCCATGAGACGCCAAGTTCTTCATGAAGTTATGTTTCAAAATGTAGCATCAAAGCATCACAAAATCATGGTAATAAATATCCTGGCTGGATCAGGGTTTTTCGTACGCCAACAAATACTCCTTACCTGTGCAAAGGGGGTAACAATCAGGTCTTCTCCATGCCTGCAAAGGAGAGAAGAGAAGAGAAGTCAGACTCTTGGATGGATTAATATCTGGCCACTGCCAGGCAAGACAGAACGCTTTGGCAGCGACGCCAGGGAACACAGAATGCCAGCTTACATGTCACTTGCCACAGAGGAATTCCGGGACATGGCTTTGGGCGAGAAGTCATAGTCGCTGTCCGAGCGGTAGAGGAACGACTCCCGGCGTTGGCCGTGCGGAGCGGGCCCCTGCGGCACCAGGCCCAGGCTGGGGTTGGCCGGAGCGTCCAAGGGCCTGCACCCCGGGGGGAAGCCATTTTCCAGCTCGAAACTGGGGGAAAAGAAAGAAAAGAAGACGAGCCAGAGTGAAGCCTCACAATCCAGCTTCTGGTTCCAAAGGACCTGACATGGAACACTGTTACTTTTTCCTGCCAAAGCGGTACATGTTTATCTACTTGCAAATTTCTTGCTTTTGAAACTGCAAGGTTGGCAGGAGCGCATAAAACGCTGTTATCTTTCCTGCTGAAGTGGGTACCTGTATATCTACTTGCAAATTTCTTGCTTTCAAAACTGCTAGGTTGGCAGGAGCACAGAGTTCTGTTACCTTTCCCGCCAAAGCGGTACCTGTTTATCTACTTGCAAATTTCTTACTTTTGAAACCGCCAGGTTGGCAGGAGCGGGCACAGACGGCGGGAGCTCATCCCGCCGTGCTGCACTCAGGTGTTGAACTGCCAACCTTCCAGTTGTCACGTTCAGTGACTCAACCGCCAAGCCACCGCCACCAGGATATCCCTCTTGGTATTTCTCCAAAATCTTCTTCCCCCCTTTTGTAATTTGAACCCATGACTTTGGATCTTTGAGTTTAATTATTTTTCACATCGGTCTCTTCCGTTTCCATCCTAACTTGAGCAAAGGAAGGAAGAAAAAGAAGGGGGGGCGGATCACCGCTTGACAGATCAGCTCAAACAATTTCAAATTATTATAATAAATCACTTTCTTGGCCGCATTTGTCTTTCCATGACGCTGTTTTGTCTATGTGTGTGGGAGGAGCAATTGTCGCATCCCAGGAAAGAACCGAGGTTTGCAACGAGGCAAAATATGATTGAATGAATGAATCAATGAACGAATGAATCGATCATTTATTTATTTAATCAATTTATTCAACATGTATAATCCTGTCCATCTGGGATATTTTCCCACTCTGGGTGGCTTACACTATATATATATATATTAAAATGGCAATGAACATTTCAGTCTTTTTATCGTTGAAAGAGAAGGAAGGGACACCGGGGGGTCATCCATTCCAACCCCAGATTCGTTTGAAAGATGATGTTTTCACTCCGAGCCCGGGGGGAGATTTTAGCCAAGGGATTTTATTTTTAAAAATAGGATGCTTGTCAAGGTCACCGGCTGGGGAAAGAAAAGAGACCGTGTTTGTCTCTCTCACACGGGAAATTCAATTTATTTCCATTGCGTGGTTGTGTATTCTCTGTTGTCCTCCCTCCGCCGGGGAGAAAAACAGCTGCCGGCTATTTTTAAAAGACAGACTTGGCCGGCGATTTGAACATGGGATTGATTTTTATTTTCATGCTTAAGATTTTCTCTCTTATTATTTTTTTTAAAGGGAGGGAGGTACATTTTAAAAGTATATTTATATTAATTTTATGAAAACGTAAAACAAACACACATATCGCATTACTTAAATCAGTTTAAATATTAACCCCCCACCCCACCCCCAAATAATTTATCATATATACCTAAACATGTAATAAGACATCTACAATGTGCACCTTCCATCATTGGACCTCTCTAAACAAATAATACTAATATTGATACTGATACGACTAGATTCAGACATAACTCACTAGACTGTTGATTTAATTTAATTTATTTATAGTCTATGTATTGCCCATTTGGGTTAATTTTCCCAACTCTGTTGGGTAAAGTACCTTCCAAAAAAACCCCATAACCATTAATTCAGGAGTTCTCAAACTTTTAAAGCCGGGGGCCGGATCACGCTGCCTCAGACAGCTTCGGGGGCTGGACGGCCATTTCCCCCTTCTTCCACCACAGGACACTTCCTGGTGTGGTGGAGGCAGCGCACGGGGGGGGGGGGAGGGGAAACGACACATGAAATGGTGCCGTGGGTCGCATCTGGCCCATGGGGCGCAGGTTAAGAATCCCTGCATTAGATAAATAAACTTTCGAAACAAAACTTTAATTAAAGTTCTTGTAGAAGGCATATAAAAATGCTTTTCCAATAACGTTAAGCAGCCCAGATGAAAAAATATTGTTCATTATATCCATCCATCCCTTTATTATGGTCTACAACCAGCACAGTTAAAATGAGAGGTTAAAAAAAATTAGAATGTAATTAAAGTATATTATTTTAAAAAAACATATCCAGGTTAAAAACTTTTTTAAAACTTACAATGCTTGAAATGTAGTTTACAATTATATTATTATTATTATTTTTTAAAAAATATTATACCAAGAAAGCTATTTCATTCCTGCCACGTTACCTCCGAAATTGAACCCTGTTACACCTTCTGAAAACGAACCCTGTTCCTCCTTCGTTACCCCCAATGCATTTGTTTCTTCAAAAATCGTATGCTGAGATAAACTTTTAAAACAAAACTTTCATTAAAGTCCTTGTACTTCGTACAGAAATGTCTGTCCGATAACGTTAAATTAATCACGAGAAATAAATGTCGCTCATTATAACAAGAGAGCCGTTTAGTTCCTGTTGGATAAGTTACTCCCCAAATTGGACCCTGTTACTCTCTTGTTACCCAAGAGTATGGCTGGTTTGCTGGCTCCCAATACATTCCCTTCCACGAACAGACTGTCGCAAAAGAACCTCCGTATCCAGATCAAATCTATCCCAAAATGCCAGAAATGAAAAGGCAATTTATTTTATTTATACAGTATTCTATATACTGCCCGTTATTACTTCCGAGATTGAACTGTTACTATTTCTGAAAATGAACCCTGTTTCTCCTTTGGGTAATGGTAAAGTTTGCTCCAAAGATAGTCATATCCGACTCTAGGGTTCAGTGCTCATCTCTGTTTATAGTCAAAGAGCCAGCACTGTCTGCATCCGCAAACATTTCCCTGGTCCGTGTGGCAGGCATGACTAGACACCGGCGTACACGGAACACTGTTTACCTTCCCACCGAAGTGTTGCTCCTTGATCCCCTATTGATCCCCATTAAATTTCTTGCTTTCAAATGGATAGGTTGGCAGGAGCTGGGACAGAGAAAAGGAGCTCACTCCGTCATGCAGTACCCAGGAATCAAACTCCGATCTTCCAGTCAGCGAGCAAAGTGTCTTAACCACTGGAGCCACCGCAGTCATATATACTGCCCATGATTACTTTAGTACTTCTGAAAATGAACCCCCTTGATATCTCCTACATTTGGGAATCGAACCCTCTAACCTCTGAGCAACCAGAGAGTGCAATTTCACGCTTACCAAAGTGGGTGGGCCACTGTGAACCGCCGCCGGAGACGGATGCTCTGGTTCATCAACATCTTCTGGAAGAAGACAGGTGAGTTTCGGGGCGACGGGTTCGGCGAGGCCCCCGGGGAGCCGAGGGTCTTTGATGGGTGGGACGACATTTGGAGGGGGGGGTCTCTCTCTTTCTAAATAAAAAATGTTTTTGGACGGTGAAGGTTTTCTCACCTTCCAATTCCAACATTAGCTAGAGCCGACCATCCCATGGGGCGAAAAACCTAGAAACTGGAGGCCGGAAAAACCCAAGGGGTCACTGGCCCATAGAGGAAAGTGGCTGGACCCTGGCAGGATCGGAAACTCCCATATTTTGGGGTCCGGCAATGTTTCTACAGAAGTTTGATACCCACAGCGAGGCAAAGAAGATGCTCCCAAAAAAATGCCACTTCAGGGGTTTTCAGCGGCCGCTCCGACCCCAAACGAGAGAGCTTTGGGTGTCCTGACAGTGCGGGAAACTTTCTGTCGCCCGGCCCACACCCCTCCCCAGCTGGGGAAGCTAAACAAATGTCCGGGCTCGATTCCAGAGGATAATGGATGTCGGGGCCAAGTTTCCACATACACACGCACACAAAATCCCATGCAACAATTTTCCAGCGTTTGCAAAGTTGTGCCATGCAAAAGTGTGTGACGTGATAAAACACAACAAAACCACAAATCCTATGGGTAGGGGCTGGGCTTGAAACATGAACCCCAGTGGACCCCTATCCCAATTATGGGATTGGTTCTCTAGGGCCCTGATCCAAGCCTAACCAGCCCGCCTCGCAACCTTGGCGGTCCCAAAGTTAAACACTGCGGTTGAACTTCCGCTGACCCCACTGTGCTGTTGGCAAACAACACGGGTGTGCAAAAAGTGAAACCATCCTGGCCATGGAGAGGGGATAGCCTCATGTGCAAAAGCTTGTAATTTGCACATTCGGAGGTTGTGTGTGTTGAGCGTTGAATTGAGTTGAGTTCAGTGTTGAGTTGAGCATTGAGTTGAGCACTGAGCAGTGTATGTGTATGTTTTGACCCAAGCTATGAGGCCAAGAATTAGCATCCTTTAACCAGACGGAGTCTGGCTTTGACAGCTGTCAATCAAAGCAGCAAATTTTTTTATAAAAAAAAACACATTTTAATTTAATTTTTATACCTCCCAACTGGTAAATTGACCACTCCAGGAAGCTGGCAATTAAAAGAGATAAACAACAGCAAGCAAAATAAAAATAATAATGTCAGCAGGTTAATAAACAAGCCATCTAATTAAAGCATCTAGATTGAGTAAATCCAAAGCAGGTTGACAGGGGGAAGACTTAACCATGATATGAGATGGCTTCATTTGCCTTGGAAGACCAATTCAACTCCATGCTCAACTCAACACTTAACGCTCAACTCAACACTCAACACTCAACTTAACGCTCTGCTCATCTCAACTCAACGGTCAACTTTCAACTCAATGAAAACCAGTACAGTGCAGTTCAATTAATTTAAGAACCAAGATACTATATCTTCTATAAGGGATTGTAACCCCCTCTAACTGGTAAGGGGGAGCTCCTTGACTCTGCCCCACACAGCAATGGGGATTGGCACCTTCGTACAACTCATGCCGGCTAGGTGCTCTCCAAGACAACCTGTTCTGGAGAGATTCATCAATAATCAAGTCTTGACTGCCGCAATGCACTTTTACCTGGGTCTGCCCTTAAAGGCGGTCCAGGATCTTCAACTGGTTCAACATTAAGCATTTAAGCTGCTAAATGGGACCCAAAATGATTAATTTATGACCCCAGGGCTAGCTGCCAATAATGCCTAACAGAGAGCAAAAATACTCCTATTTTCAAACAGGTTGACATCTATCTATCTTGAGTATTATTATTTTTGCTGTCCTTTAAATTTGGCTGATATTTACCTATTTTTAGCTGCTGTTTTGACTCCGTTGAGGCAGACAGACGAGGAAGAAATAGAATTAAATAAAAATAATAATAATAGTTGAGATTTTCCTTCTTGGAAAAAACAATAAACCTATTCCATATATAAAACTCCTCTTTGCCCATGAGAAACAGAGAGTGGTTAGAGGAAATTGTTCCTGTTCACATGGCCAGAGAAAACTTCAGATGCTAGAAAGAGCTGTAATCCTTGAAAGTAACTATCGCCAAGTCAGAAAAAGGAAATCCAGGCCAAATCCAAATTTCCGTTCTCATTCCTTTACTGCTGCTGCTGCTACGTGCCATTAAATCATTCGTGGTGACTCTATAGATGAACAAGTTTCAAAATGGCTCGTCCTAAACAACCCCACTCAGTTCTTGAAAACTTAAAAATTGTGGTTTCTTTTACAGAGTCAATACATCTCACATTGGCCATTCCTCTTCTCCTACTGGTGTCCACTTTCCCAGTATTATTGTATCGTTTTTACCCAGGGAATCTTGCTTTTTCATCATATGCCCATGGTTGGACATCTTCCACTCTTTACTTTCCAGTTTTCACATCCATAAATATTGATCAGAAATACAATAGCACGATCGATCTTGAACTCCAGTAAAACTTCCTTACACTCAAAGATCTTTTCTAAATCCTCATTTCTCACCGCTGGTGAAAGTTTATTTAACCGGAGATGGGTAACATCTGAATGGCAAAAGGGGGATTCTAGTCCAAAAAATAGCATAATGTCCCAAAATTGCTAGTCTTAAAGGTAAAAGTCAAGATCGCTCTTGCTCAAAAGCCAGTTGTATCTGACTCTAGGGCTTGGTGCTCATCTCTGTTTATAGCCAAAGAGCTAGCGCTGTCTACATCTGCAGACGTTTCCGTGGTCATGTAGCAGGCACGACTAGATGCCAGAGCACACTGAACACTGTTAACTTTCCCACCGAAGTGGTACCTATTTATCTCCTTGCAATTTCCAACTGCTACATTGGCAGGAGCTGTGACAGAGGTGGAAGCTCACTCTGTCATGTAGCACTTGGGTCTCGAACTGCTGACCTGCCAACCTTCCGGCCGTCAAGTTCAGCATCTTAATTCCGTCTCCCCAAAACTTTTCGGCGTCCTCAAACTTTTACTCCGAAATCCTGCAAATCAATAAAAAGCGTCTGGTTTTTATTCCAGTGCATTCCATTAGGGGGCAGCAGCTCCCCATCCTAACTTCCAAATCCCCCCACATTGAAATAAATGACAGATAAGGTTGTTTTTTTTTAACTTTTCTTGCAGATGTTTCTGTGGTTTTGCATACCCACAAATAGCAAAATAGGATGGACTGAGTTATGAGCCCCAGATCACAGGACATAATGGGTTTTTTCCTCTGTTCTGCGTCCCTTGCTATCCCATATTCAGCCCTGGAAATCCCAATTTAAGATGGTTAAGTGGTTAAGACTCTGCCTTGAGGACCAGGAGGTTGGCAGGTCAGCAGTTGGAGACCTGAGTCCTACATGACAGAGTGAGCTCCTGTCTTTGTCCCAGTTCTTGCAAACCTAGCAGTTTGAAATTGCAAGAAATTGCAAGGAGATAAATAGGTACCGGTACCACTTCGGCAGGAAAGGTAACAGGGTTCCATGCACTTCTGCCAACTGAGGAGTTTGAAAGCAAGAAATTTGCATGTAGATAAATAGGTACCCACTTCAGCATATTCCATGTCATTCTGCCCTGCCTGCACGCTGGGGGTGGCCATTTTGTCCCAACAGCTTCAAAGGGGCAGCCTTTTCATTTCTCAAATGCCCGTGGAGGGGTGGGAGGCCACATGAAATGGCACCGGGGGGCAGAACTGGCCTGCAGGCCTTAGGTTGGGAACCTCTGGTTTACAGCCAAAGAGTCAACGCTGTCTACATGTGCAGACATTTCCGTGGTCTTGTGGCAGGGATGACTAGACGCCAGAGCACACTGAACGCTATTACCTTTCCTGCCCAAGTGGTCCTTGTTTATCTCCTTGCCATTTCGAACTGCTAGGTTGGCAGGAGCTGGGACAGAGGCAGAAACTGACTCCGTCATGCAGCACCTGGGTGTCGAATTTCCCAAAATTCCTCCCCGGGAGGTAAAATTTTCCAGCCTTTTCTCCCCCTGGTAGTGTTATGCTATGTTCTGCTGGAAAGAGCGAAGAACAAAAAATATATATTTTAAGGTGATGAAAGCAAAGATGATTAAAGAAACGCGCCCACGGGCTGCTCAGGTATATTAGATTTTGCTTTGGCTTTCTTGACTTTGGTGTGTGTTTGTGTGTGCCTGTGTGAAAATGATGCTCTCCCTGGGGTCCAGAAAGCCGCATCTGTACATCCAACAGAACAGGCTGACCCCGTGGTGTGCGTTAAGAGAAGTCTCCGTCAACACCCTATTCTCCAAACTAAATCGCCCAGCACGGGCACTCACTCCATCGCTCAACACTCGGCTCTCGGACTGAGTATGGCAGGCAGGACTAGACACCGAAGAAAACAGAATGCTGTTACCTTTCGAGCCAAAGCAATACCTCTTTATCTAATTGCAAATTTCTTGATTTCAAACTGCTTGGTTGGCAGGACCGCATGGAATGCTGTTACCTTTCCAGCCAAAGCAAGTACCTCTTTATCTTGCTGTTGGGGGGAAAAAGTTCCTTCCTGGGCATCTAATTCCCTAAAATTTCACCTGAGGCAAGAGCAGATCCATCTCCAGGGAAAAGAAATGAGAAATCTATGCTGTTTCAGGAACTAATGGCTCTGAGTTATCTTTCCCAGGCAAGGCTTTCCACCCAATTTAATTATGCTTATTTAAAAAGAACCCCAAAGGCAACTGATAAGACTTCTTAATCATTTAATAAAGCTGAATATTTAAGACCATCTCAGCTTCGTTGCTCAACAAAGGTCTCTTTTGGGCTGTTACCGGGAATTAAGATGGGCTTGCAAACCATTTGGAGAGGAGATGAAATAAATTAATCCTCCTTGATTTTAATACTGCAAGCCAAATTTAGTAGGTTAGGAACGATTAGCCAAAATTTGGCACAGATGGCTTTGCCTGATTAAATTCAGCCATTTAATTGCACAAATTATTTTTCCCCCAATCTATTTCATACTTGTTCAACTTCTATTTTCCCCCTCTTTCCAGTGCAAACTTGGTCTTCGCCTGCCGATATCAGAGTGATTGATGAAGGTGAAGATTTTTCCATCAGAGTTTATATTGGCTCATCTGCAAAAACGGTACAATTTTCCCCCTTAGAGACGCCTGTATATTCCCCAATCAAATAAAGCATTTCCCTGCTGAATTTTCGTTATCGGCGGGCACAGGACTGTGTTTAATGCAAAAGAAGAAAAAGAAAGAGCAGCCCCTCAAAACATCTGGAAGATAAAAAAGACCTCAGTTGTAGCTCCATAGACTCCTGGGTTAGGTGCAGTCTGCATTGGCTCAAGTGGTTAAGATGCTGAACTCGCTGACTGGAAAGTCAGAGTTCGATTCCTGAGTACTGCATGATGGAGTGAGCTCCCGTCTCTGTCCCAGCTGTTGACAGCCTAGCAGTTCAAAAGTAAAAAATTGCAAGTAGATAAATAGGGACCACTTTGGAGGAAAAGGTTACAGTCCATGCCACATGTCCATGGAAATGTCTGCAGATGCAGAAAGTGCTGGCTCTTTGTCTATAAACAGATGAGCACTGAACCCTAGAGTCAGATATGACTGGCTTTTGAGCAAGGGCTTTAAATATCTCAAGAACAGCAGCTAATGATGGTTACCATTGTCTGGTTTGGGAAGCTTGACTTTAGGAAGATCAAGGTGGCCATGGAAGGAAGGAAGCAAAGGAGGAAGAAAGAAAAGAAGGAAGGAAGGAAAGAAAAATGAGTGAATGAATGAATGAATGAATGAGAAAGAACAAAAGAAATAAAATGAATGAATAAGAAAAAGAGTGAATGAATAAAGGAAAAAATGAATGAATAAGAAAGAAAATGAATGAATAAATGAAAAAGAAAGAGAAAAAATATTTATATTAAAAAGAGAGGAAAAGAAGAAAACAGAAAAAGAAACAAACTGTAAAACCACTTTAAAACGTTAAAACTAAATTTCCATTCTTGCAAAACGAATCTAGCCATTCCAGCCTCCCAAACTGTCACAACTCCCTAGACTTGTTCCAAAAAAAGAGGATTTTTGTCCACTGTGTTGCCTTTCAGATTTATTTTCTCACAATACAAATAAATAAATATTTTATTTCCTATTTATTGTCTCCTCCCTCCCCTCTGGTTCTAGATGAGGGACCCTGACGGGTTTATTGAAAACTAATCTGCACAACCAAGTCAACAGGTGAACTGAATGAAAGCCCTCATAAACCGAATGAGAAACCGGGTTTCCGACTCCGCTAGTTTTATTAACACACATTTTCATTTCCGTTTAATCAATCTGGCACTGAAAGGGCCAGCAGTTTAACCAACCAGGACGCTTGTGAAATTTGACAGAAGATAAGCTGGAAGACTGGTTAAATACTGGTGTTGAAACAGGCTGGGACTCATCACTAGATAGATTTCCCCACTGGGCACATTAACTGGACTATCTTTTTGATTGCATTTATTGAATGATGAAATAATGAATTACAAGCCAATTCTCTGGCTTCTCCACTGAAAATTAAAATTGAGTCTCAAACTGTACCCTCCCCCCCAAAAAAATAAAAAATAAAAAAAATCCTCATTCTTCTTCTCCAAGGCAGGAAAAATATAAATTAATCCTAATTATTTCCTCTCCGTTGGCCAAACCATGAACGGCCCTTTCCAAAGCAGGTGCAAAGCAGTCCATAGATAATATGGTCATAAGGGGGGGGGGGGGAATCAAAGCTTTATAATGTGGGCAAAACGGGTATTGATTAGCGTTAGCCAAACCAATGAGCCAAACAGCAGACCCTGCAGCAGGGTGGGGGTGGGGGGACTCTAATGCTTCAAAGAGCAGCTTTTGGTTTCTTCTGAACCCAATGACCCCCCAAAACATAGCCAAACAGTTTCCAGAGGTTTTTGATAATAGCCAACACTCTGAACTGGATTGGCAATACCTTACTGGCAGAGAAAATTGGAAAGCAACCCTATCTGTCAGATCTGTTTTGATTTTGGGGTTCCTGCGTTGATTCAAGGGGGCTGGACTGGGTGGACTCATGGTGTCCCTTCCAATATCAGTGCTTCTGTCAAACACTGCCAAGACCTCCCTTGTTTAAAAGCCAGCAGTATCCGATTCTAGAGTTTGGTGCTCTTCTCCATTTACAGCCAAAGAGTCAGCGTTCCAAGCGCTCCTGCCAACCTAGCAGTTTCGAAAGCAAGAAATTTGCAAGTCAATAAACAAGTACCGCTTTGGCAGGGAAGGTAACAGTGTTTCGTGCACTCCTGCCAACCTAGCAGTTTGAAAGGAAGAAATTTGCAAGTAGATAAATAGGTAATGTATGGGTGTGAGAGCTGGACCATTAGGAAAGCTGAGCGCAGAAGAATAGATGCTTTTGAGATGTGGTGTTGGAGGAGAGTCCTGAGAGTCCCCTGGACAGCAAAGAGAACAAATAGGTCAATATTAGAAGAAATCAACCCTGACTGTTCATTGGAGGGACAAATAGTGAAGATGAAGCTAAAGTACTTTGGACATCAAATGAGAAGAGAAGACTCACTTGAGAAGGCCTTGATGCTGGGAAAGGTGGAGGGCAAGAGAAGAAGGGGGCGTCCAAAGATGAGATGGATATATGGTATTGTGGACATAATGGGCACAGAGCTGGGCGGGCTGAGGAGAATGGTGGAGGACAACAGAGGTGCCTGGAGGAAAATGGTCCATGGCGTCGCAAAGGGTCAGAATCGACTGTGCGACTGAACAACAACAACAACCAAACTTGTTGATCCCGACTGATAATGGATCTACCACTTAGCATTGCTTTCTCCCTCCAGGGGCAATAAAATAAAATACCAGCAACAGACGAGAAAATCCAATTA
This sequence comes from Bradypodion pumilum, assembly GCA_035047305.1. NCBI lineage: Eukaryota > Metazoa > Chordata > Lepidosauria > Squamata > Chamaeleonidae > Bradypodion > Bradypodion pumilum. The sequence continues at coordinate 39,909,095 of JAWDJD010000007.1, read as the reverse complement.
AAATTTCATCACCGTTTTATCTCAACCTTCGTCAACTTCTCCGATCATCTTTCACTTGCATCCGGTGCGGAGATTCTGCAAATGAGAAACTGTCTAAAATGGGTTTAAATAATAAATATTCCTCCTAGGGGAAAATTGCCTGCCTGTCAGGCTCCCATATTAACTATTTTAAGGGATTGTTTTGTCATTTCGTTGATTCAACCATCTCCGTCTTTCATCGTCAACCACTTTAACCATTTGCGATTACGAGTAGACAGATTTCTGGTTGGAGATACTGTATTTCTCTCCTGACTCCGGATTGCTCTCTCACTTTCTATCTACAGTATTCATGCATTGTATCTATGAGTGGAAACTTTTGTGCCAACATTGCATCTGCTTCTTTTAATGAAAGGCATTTGTAAGCTTCTTCCGTCCATATATCAATCAACCAACCAACCCAACCCAACCCAACCCAACCCAACCCAACCCAACCCAACCCAAGACAGCACAATGCCACAAACCAACACAACCCAATCAACAGACCAACACAACCAATCTCAAAAACCAACAAACCCAACAAACTAGCCAGTCAACTCAACAACCCAACCCAACATTCCAAAAAATAAACCCAACAAACTAGCTAGCCAACCAACCCAACAATCTTATAATCCAGGAATTCTCAACCTTTTAAAGCCGGGGGCCGGGTCACGTTCCCTCAGATAGCTTCAGGGGCCGGATGGCCATTTTGCCCTTCCTCCACCACATGGCACTTCTGGGTTTGGTGGAGGCAGTGGGGGCCACATGAAAGAGTGCTGCGGGTCACATCTGGACCATGGGTTGAGAATCCCTGCTACAATCACTCCCAATGTGTATCCCGTGGCACATTAGCCTTGCCAGGTAGGCTAGCTGGGGGGGAGGGGGGAGAGACACCCCCCTTCTTACCTCCACGCCTCCCTCTTTCCCCCTCCCCAAGTGAGCTGCATAGCTCCTCAAACATGCCCCTCCCCAGATGTTCTTGGACTTCAGTTCCCAGGAGCCTTGATCAGTAGGAATGTTGACCTGGGCTTCTGGGAATGGAAATCCAAGAACATCTGGAGGGCCAAGGTTGCCCATCACGGCTCTCATACATAGGCCCTGTAACTTAATCATACCTGTCAAGTTTCAGGAAATTCCTGTCAAATAAGGGAAATTTCCTGGCCCAAACAGGAAACTGGACAGCTATGCTGATCCTGTGCTGGCCTCCAGTCTAACTAATACGGGATGATGGTGGGAAAGAGTGTAAAATACACGGGTTCGGCAGAAACGTCCCGAAACGTGACAGGTATGAACTTAATGGCTCTCCAGATGTTCTTGGACTTCAGTTCCCAGGAGCCTTGGTCAGTAGGAATGTTGACCTGAGCTTCTGGGAATGGAAATCTAAGAACGCCTAAAGGGCCAAGGTTGCCCATCACGGCTCTCACTCATACATAGGCCCTCTAAGGCTCTCCAGATGTTCTTGGACTTCAGTTCCCAGAAGCCCCTGATCCACAGGTGTGCTGGAAGTTGAAGTCCAAGAACACCTGGAGGACCGAGTGTGAGGACCCAATGTGGAGAAACTCCTGCGTTGACACGTGTCGACCGATCCATACGTTTGTAAGAGTTCTATCTCTTGAGACGCGCCGATTTGGGGAGGGGGGGAGCCTCCTCCCGGGGGCTGCTTCCCCGCGCCCGATCCAGAAGTGCGCGCAACTTCTGACCCAACGCGGGAGGCGAAGGGGCTTCTTATGCTTACTTACCGGCGGTGCAGGGCGGTGGGCCAAGAGGAGAGGCGCGGGTGGCGCGGGACTGGACGGCGCGCGGCGGCGCGCAACTCGCGCTCGGTGTCCGAATGGAAGCGCTGCCAGATGCGGATCCGGGTGCGCGGCTGGCGCCAGAGGTGCGCGGGGGGCTTGGCCGGACCCCCGGCACGGAGGGGCCACAAGTCCGGCGGCGGCAGGCGCGCGGGGCTCCCCCACCCCGCCATAGGGGCGCAAAAAGAGGCATGTAGGGTGCGCACTGCGCGCAAAGCAGAGCCGAGCCCACGAAAGCCTTCCCCGCTCTGCGCCGCGATCCTTTTATAGACACCGGGAAGGAAGGAAGGAAGGAATGAATGAATGAATGAAAGGAGGCGGAGAGGGCGAGCTGGTTGGCTGGCTAGTAGCCACTTTCTGCCTCTCGCCGGGCTCGTCATGACACGTGTCTCCTCCTCGCCAGCATTCGCCATCCACGGGGCTCTTGGCGCCCCCCCCCCAACACAGCTGGATTTTTTTTGGGGGGAGTACCATCCTAACCCCCAGAAAGACCAAGATCAGAAAGTAAGTCAAGTTCCCAGTGTGACACGAGTATAGCTGTGAACAGTGGGAAATTGGCACCATAGTGGTGAGATATATTAGCCATGTGTCGAAGGTTGAAGAAGAAAGCACAAAAGCAGGGTGACAGTTGAATATTAAGGAAATGGCTTTAAGCAAGGCCGGCCTTTACCTTAATTTACAGAGAGGGGCTGCCGTGTTTACAGGCTTGGACAGCTTTTATATATATATAAAAAATAAAATTTGGCCATTTTTGGTGCATCGTGATAGAACCTCCATGGATCGTAGCAGTCCAACTTTGCATCCCAGTCACTATGAAAAGCAGTCGGAGAGGTTTGTGTCAGTTCAGGTCCAGCCTTCATCTTGCCTGAAGGTGTTGGAAAATCCCTTAACTGAAATTAGACACCCTGGTCTTACCTGCCAAGGTTTTATTTAGGATCCTAAGTATGGAAGGAATTGGTAAATGATAGTTTAAATATATGGCTGGGATGTAGAAAACAAAGTGAAGATTATCCAGGCGATCGTATGATTGAGTGGCTGTGAAAGGTGGGAAAAAGAAAATAAGCAAATGGGAAAGAATAAGAAAAATCTGACATTTTAAAAATTGGATGTTGGAGGAAAGATTTCTGGGCCACCAGAAAGAGAAAATATGGATCAGAGAGTCTAGTTTCAATTTTCCCTGGAAGCTCAAACAATTAATTGGGTTTATCCTATTTATTGGGACATAACATTAGAAGACAATTTTGCTTGGGGAAAATCTGAATCCAGTATGGAATGAGGAAGACTTAACATGAGATGGACTAACTTCCTAAAGGAAACCACAAGTTTGGCTTTGCAAGCCCTGGGTGAGGCTATTAAAATATTCCACCAACCCCAATTTGGGCTGGCTTAAAGAGATCTCTCTCTCCCTGGAAGGCAACAAGCAGGAATGAGCAAAAACGCCTAAAAGACAGGAGTCTACATAACCCATGAGGCAGCGCCCGGACCCAGGATGGATGGATGGCTGGAGAGGACGGCTGGTTGATGCATCATTCGTGCTGGCTGGAAAATGACCCCCAAGGGGCAGTTTTGGGCTCAATGGGTTGCCAGTGTAACAATTCCTTACAAAGGCAGTGAGTTCAATCCTGACTAGGACTCAAGGTTGACACAGCCTTTTCCATCCTTCCTCCTTAGGTCAATAAAATGAGTCCCCAGCATGTTGGGGGGCAAAAATGCTAATTCTCTTGTGAGCCGCCTAGAGAGGGCACTAAGCTCTATTGGTGCAGTATAAAAGTGTGATTGCTTTGGTTAAGATAATTATAATTTTATTTGTCTTTATTCGTAGTTGTGTGTCATCCATGGCTGTTTTAATCTTGCCCTAATCCACCTCAGGAGGTTCTGCCCTTAATAGCCCTGCTCATGGCTTTTTAAAAAACCAAATCTGTGGTTTCCAATTTAGGGAGTTAGTCCATCTCGTGTTAAGACTTCCTCATTACCTACTGGATTCAGATCCCGCCCCCTTGCAGGAAAATTGTCTTCTCATGTTATGTACCAATAAATAGGATAAACTCAGACCCACTTGTTTGTCTTTCTGGTGGCCCAGAAATCTTTCCTCCAACATCCAGTTTTTAAAAATCAAATGTTTCTTATTCTTTCCCATTCATTTATTTTCCTTTTTCCACCTTTCACAGCCACATATCGTACTCTGTCACATGATAGCCTGGATAAGCTTCACCTTGTTTTCTGCATCACAGCCATATAATTAAACTATCATTTACCAATCCCTTCATCGTTCCAATGCCACTTTTTAGACATTTCTTGGCTGATCTCTCACTTTGGTCTGTGGCCTGAACAGATGTACGAAAATAAAATCTTCTCACTCTTCTTGCATCTTCCTTGCCAATAGTAATCAAAATTCTGCAATCCTTCCATAATCATTTTCCTTTCCTTAATATTCAACTGTAACACTGCTTTTGTGCTTTCTTCTTCAGCTTTCCTCCGTCTTCTTTTGACGCATTACTAATTTCTAACAATTATATGGTGCAAATTCCAGATTTTCAGTCCTTGATGTTTCTTCCACCCCCTTTTCACTTCCTCCTCCTTAAGTTTCTACTTTATAACTGCCTAGGCAAGCTCACAGCTCTCATTACTTAGGATCCTAAATAAAACCTTGGCAGGTAAGATCAGAGTGTCTAATTTCAAATAAGGGATTTTCCAACACCTTCATGGAAGGTGAAGGCTGGACCTGAACATGGCACAAACTTTTCCTACTGCTTTTCATAGTGACTGGAATTCAAAGTTAGACTGCTACAATCCATGGAGGTTTTATCACGATGCACTAAAATGGCCAAATTTTATTTTTCAAAGCTGTCTAAGACTGTAACAAGATGGCTCCTCTCTGTACATCAAGGTAAAGGACGCCCTTCCTCAAAAGCCAGTCGTATCTGACTCTAGGGTTTGGTGCTCATCTCCGTTTACAGTCCAAGAGCCAGTGCTGTCTGTGTTTGCAGATGTTTCCATGGTAATGTGGCAGGCATGACTAAACACAGAATGCCCGTACCTTCACACTGAAGCAGTACCTATTTATCTACTTGCTAGGTTGGCAGGAGCTGGGACAGAAGACGGGAGCTCACTCCGTGTTGCAGCACTCAGGTCTCAAGCTACGGACTTGCCAACCTTTCAGTCATCAAGTTCGGTGTCTCAACCAGTAAGCCACTGCAGTCCCTCTGTATATGGAGACTCTGTGCACATTATGCAAAACAAATTAACCCGTCAAAAATGTTCTCGTTCCCCCAGGCAAGAAGCCAAGTACCGGTACCTTTGGCTGGGTTTTGGCAAAAGGAATTGCTCTCGGGTTTTTCAGCATAATTTGTAAATTCCTTGTTTTGCCTTAGTCTCTCTCTCTCTCTCTCCCCTCCCCCTTTCTCTTTGGCATCCAAGTCGTTTTAAAGTGTTGAGCCTTAAGGCAAGACATTTCTTATAAGCCTTAAATAATATTAAAAAAAAATGCAACAACAAAATGAAACCCAAATAAATAAATAAAAACCAAGATTTAAACCTTCTGGGCAGGACTATAAATGCATATAAATAAGTAAATACGAAATTGATAAATATTTCATATACAAAGTCCACTCTGCTGATATATCATCGTATAACACACACACACACACACACACACACACACACACACACACACACACACACACACACACACACACACACACACACACACACACACACACACACACAGTGTGTGTATCTATATCTATCTATATCTACAGTAATACCTTATACAAAGTCCGCTTCATACAACATCGCCTAATTTCTTGAAAAAAGTTACCTCATACAAAGTCGCTCGACTTTGTATGAGGCATTGGGTTTTTCCCAGGTTGCATTGTGCCTGGGCAGTATAAAAAGCAGGACACATGTGTGCATTGCTCTTGTGGGTTTTGCACAAGGCAAAGAGTGTTTAGGAGTGGTTTTGAGCGTGATTTTGGATTTTTTTGAATTTTTCATCAGAATTTTTAGAAGCATTCCTGGGATTTTTGCAGCATTTTTCAGGTTCTTGGACAATCAGGGTTGTTTGACATGTTTTTGTAATGTTTTTAGCCTTTAGACAATGATTTCTTAAAGTTCTTCAGTTTCCTGTCTGTTTCCTTGACTTTGCCCTGACGTCTGTGCTGTTACAGTACAATGTATCTCTATGGAAACGACGTTGTACGAGGCATCGCAGCAAGGATTTGGACCTTGTATGAGGCATTGCGGCTAGGATTTTGCATGCCTCATACAAAGTCCAAATCCATATAAAGTCCAAACTTGTGGAACCAAGTTTGGACGTTGTATGAGGTATCACTGTATATCTTTATTTATCTCTATCTATCTTTTGTCTATCTATGGACACACACACACACACACACACTCATTTATCTACCTACCTACTTATCTATCCATCACTCATGCATCATCTTTCTATCCATCCATCCATCCATCCCTTTCTCTCTCCCTCCCTACCATCTATTCTGGGATATTTTCCCACCTTCCTTTGTGTATAACCAAAGCTTTTCCAACATACCTCTCAGGGGAGAACAGGAAGAAACACAGAAAGTAAATCCTAGGGTTTCCTTCTCTCTTCTTTAATTTCTTAAACCGCGCCTATCTCCATCGGTTGTGAGAAATAATTGTCCAGAGAAAGAGGACGGTAGCCTTGCCAGGGGGCAATAACAGCCGGGTGTTTGTTTGCATTTGAGTGTCTCCCATCCACTTTTCTGTTTTATGAGGATGGGAAAGTGAAGCAGTGATTCAATTAAAGATGACAAAACCAGTAAAGAGAGCGAAGGGTCGGTTAGCGAAGCTCTACCCAAACGTGGCCCAGCAGGTGATGCTTTCCTGGGACTCCTGGGTAACATTTTGGGCTTCCCCAGACGAAGACTCACATTCTGTGCTAATTTTCCAAACCTTTCTTCCACACCATCCTCACGACACAGTCTTCATTCTGCTTAAGGTCACCCTTGCCCGGAAGCCAGTCATCTCTGACTCTAGCGTTCAGTGCTCATCTCTGTTTCATAGCCGAAGAGCCAGCGCTGTCTGCTTCTGTAGACGTTTCCATGGACATGTGGCAGGCATGACTAGACACCGGAGTGCACGGAACACTGTTTACCATTCTCACTGAAGTGGGCCCTATTTATCTACAGTATTTGCAATTTCTTGCTTTCAAACTGCTAGGTTGGCAGGAGCTGGGGCAGAGATGGGCACTCACTTTGTCGTGCAGTACCTGGGAATCGAACTCCAACCTTTCAGTCAGCGAGTTCACCGCAGTCACTTTGTTCTGCTTAGTTTTGTGCATTTATTTCCCTCCCCACATCTTCCTGTGTCTTTTTAGTTCTTTGTTTTTAGCTTTTGTGGATAGACAGACAGACAGACAGACAGACAGACAGACAGTATGAATAGACTAGAGATGTGAAGGCCTGGGGGAAAAAACAGAAAAATTCGGGGGGGGGGGGGGGGAACCGATTTATTCCCGTTTTTTTCTGAAAAACTGAAAAAATTGAAAAAATTAAAAATATATTATGGAATGTTTTATTTTAACATGATGAATAAAATAGTCTAAGATAAGGCCAGGTTCAAATATTTTATTTTATAAATCATTTCTAATATATATTATTTTCAATTTTTTTTTGAAAATATCCGTTTCCCCGGGGAAAAAAACCGGGGCTTTTTCCCGAACTTCAAAATTTCTGGAAATTTTACATCTCTGGAATAGACAGACAGACAGCGGACTCTATTCAAGCAGCAAACATGTCAATAAAAACTAAACCAAGGCCCAAGTGACATTCTGGGAAGTACAGATTCCTTACCCTGAAATAAATCTGATATTTTAAAATCACACCCCTCAAATCCTTGCCTGCTCCTTACCTGACATTTTGGGGGTCCTCCGTGCTCGCCGGGCCTGACTCCTCGATGGTAAACACGACCCTGCCGGCTTTCTCCAGCTCAGCCGCCAAAGCCGCGTGCCGGGAGATGAGCGGTGGGAGTAATGGCGTGCCCGAAAAGCGGCGTTTGATGGCGCTGCCGGAAGGGCCCCCAATGCAGGGTCCCAAGTCCAGTTGCTCTCTTGACCGCTGGGTAGGGGGGAAATTAGTGTTTAGTTGGAGACGGAAGTTGGAAGCCACTTGGGTAGAAACCCTGAATGGTGTTACATGCCATCAACTGACTTAGATTAAGGTCAAAGTTCACCCTTGCTCGAAAGACCATTGTATCCAACTCTAGGATTCGGTGCTCATCTCCGTTTGCAGCCCAAGGGCCAGCACCGTCCACGTCTGCAGACGTTTCCCTGGTCACATGGCAGGCACGACTAAGCACACAGAATGCGGTAACCTTTCCTGCCATAGCAGTACCTGTTTATCTACTTGCAAAATGTCTTGCAATTTCGAACTGCGAGAGGAGGCAGGGACAGACGACAGGACACTTACTCTGTTGCATAGCACTCGGGTCTCAAACTGCTGACTGGCCGACCTTCAAGTCATCAAGCTCAGCATCTTAACCACTTGAGCCACCACAGTGGGTTGACATGCCCCAAATCAGGACGTCAGCCCCATGGGCTAGGGTGGCCTTTGCTGTTTTGGGCCACCTCAAATTCTCCATGCCCATTGGAGATGGCATGGCTCAAACCTGGGCCTTTCTTAATTTTATTAAATTATTCTTCTAATTTCTATTGCCGCCTAACTCTGCAATGACTCTGGGCGGTTAACAGCAATTAAAAGTAACATCAAAAACTAACTAAAAACCCTTAAAAACCCATTAAAAATTCTAAATAATTTATCCACTCACCCCATCCATTAAGAGAGAAATCTTAATTATATAAGCCAGTAGGCGGGAGTCACCCTTCTGCTGGCGGGTGAATGGAGGCTGTTCCCCCTTGCAATGGGGCTGAGGCCCCATGGATCCTAAATGTCCCCTCCCCCGTTGCAAAGAAGATGATGGACAAGAAAGGCCAGGTGTTATCCAGGTTGCCAGGGCGCTGGGTGAAATAATGACCTCGTTAAGAGACTTGTTGATGAAGCAAATGGACCTCGTGCTGGACCACTAAATCATTCGGGCCTGTCACACTATAAAGCAGGAGGTGGTAATGATGGGACATTGTGTACCTTGCTTGGGTAGGTGGGTATCCAGGTGGAAAATGCATCTAGGAAGGCCAGGTGTGGGTATGTCTGTAGTATGGATTTGCCCAGCAGGTGAAACAGGAGGGTTGGGAAACAGATCTCAAAAAGAAATTGATATCTGGGGACTACAAAACCCATGCTCCACTCCTAAGCCCTTGGGAACGGTGTCAAGTTGGCAGCCACCTGAGCCAGCTGGGGGGAATGGGTTTGCAAAGACTGATTGAATGCCTTCATTTCTAAAGACAGGTTTGCTTTTGATTGTTTGGTTTGGGGGGTTGTGTTGATTAGATTGGGTTGTTGGGTTGGGAGGGTTGGTTGGTTGGTTGGGAGGAAGCAATAATTTGGGAAATTTGGAGGCAGTAGGAAAAGAGGACTTCTGACTGTGAGATGGACTGACTCAATAAATAAAACCACACTTTGTAAGCTCTGAACAGGGAGTTTTGGGGAATGTCTCATTGTTAGGGTCAAGGCTGACTTGAGGGTGAATGACAACAAGGCCCATGCACCACACCAGAGGGTAGCAAAAACCCATTCAGGCTCCACGGGTTCGAGGATTTGCACTACACAATTTTAGCCAGTTGTAATTGCTCAGAGTGGGGGTGGGGGGAAAGTCCACCGGATGATTGATTATTCTCTTTGGGTGGCAAAATTAACCCAGCCATGAAGTTGCTAATTGGCACCCCCGGGCAACCGTCACAGGACGTCAGTTCCCCAGGTGGCTTGGCACAAATCCTGCGCCACTCTGTACTGTAGGCGAGCATTTCCAGCGAGACCAGCTTTTATGGCCGGCCGGCATGAAAGGAACCCATAGAGCAGGAGTTCTCAACCTTTTAAAGCCTGGGGCCATTGGGTCATGCTCCCTCAAACAGCTTTGGGAGCTGGAGGGCCATTTTGCCCTTCCTCCACCACATAGCACTTCCTGGTGTGATAGTGGAGGCGGTGCGGGGGCCCACATGAAATGCCATGGGCCGCATCTAGGCTGCAGGTTGGGAATCCCTGTCATAGACAGACAGACAGATAGATAGATAAATGATGCATAAGTGGATGGTAGATGAATGGAGAGAGAGAATAACATTAGGCAGACAGACAGACAGATAAAATAATGACAAAGACGGACAGACAAATGCTTAAGTAGATATATCTATTTGCAGATAGATAGATGGTAGGGAGGTAGGGAGAGAGAGAGAGAGAGAGAGAGAGAAAGCAATCAATGGATGGATGGGTGAGAGAAGGAAGGAAACTGAAGGAAGAGAATTAAATGTGATCAGATTTGCAATTCATGCTGAAATGGACTAGATTTGACCTAGATCGGCAACAGAGTCCGGGTTTCGGACAGATGGAGAGAATTCGATTCCGGATCAGAATGGATCAGATTTGCAATTGTTTTGAACTAGATTCCGTAGATTTGGGATGTTTCTGGGCTCCCTTTTTTTTTGGGGGGGGGGGGGCTTGCTGTTTGATACCATCATCACGTCGAATTGGTAGCTTCACCTTTCCCCATCATCCTACTCCCCCTCTATTTGTTTATTTATTTTAATGCAGGTGCTCAGAATTTTCTTCCTCCACTGACCTCCATGCTCAGGAAAGACAAGGTCGTCCGGCTTCGGCGCATGGTGGCAAAACGTTCCCAGGATCCGCTGGCGTTTCCTGTCCCTGCAAATGGAGAGGGACAAATATTTTGGGGGGTATCTCAGGCGTTGAGGTCCGCAACCCCTTTCTTCGGGCTCTTTAGAAAGGTGGAGCCAACAATTATAAATGTTATAATACTAATACAGTCAAATCTGAAGATAAGAAGGGCTCGATTTAAGAAAAACTCGACAATCATCCGGAAATCTCAGGAAAAATCGGTTTGAGACAGAATTTTTTAATTTGATTTTTTCCAAGATAAGAAATTCAATGCATTCCTATGGGAAATTGCATTCAATGCATTCCTATGGGGAAAATCAAGATAAGAATTTCTCGAGATATAACGAACCTTGAGGAACAAATTAAATTCATATGTAGAGATTTGGCTGTACTCTACAAGAATAAAATAAATTGTCCTCTAGCACAGGTGGAAGAAAGCCCTGAATTCAGACAGAAACGGAACCTCCACTTCTAGGACCAGTCTATCCCATAACACCATCTGCTGTCACTGGGAGGAAAAAAATAGTCAGTTTTGTCTCCTTGTCCCAGACTCCAGCCTGCCAGGGGTAAAGAAAAAAAGTACCAAAGCTTTCTCCTCTCTGCCAGCAGGGAGCTTCACCTGTTGTATTTCTGCCTGTTCCCAGGGTGACTGTTCAGCATTCATCCCAGAGGAGGATTGGGAGAGAGGAGGATTGGGAGATAGAGAGGAAGGTTCAAGTTTGGAGGGAGGAAGCTTCCATTCAGGTTTGCCCTAGCTTATCATTCAATTATTAGACAAATTTAATCCAACAGGGAAAGCACATATTTCCCAAAGTTTTAACCTTTAGGGGCAAAACCAGCTGTTGAGTTTCTCTCTTTCTTCCCCCAAGTGTGTTGATCTTTGATTGTAACCCCACACCCACACACACCCCAACCCCAGGGACTTACCTTCCTCTGCCTCTTCTTAGCCCACAAGGTGAGAGAGTGAGAACAGGTACTTTACCTATCCCTGGTGAGACAGAAGGCCCTTTCCTGGCTGAAAAGCCAACCCACCTGTCCACCTTCCTTCCTCCCTCCCCACTCTGCCTTCCCCCAACCCTTTCCTGCCCAGTTGGCAGGCTGTAAGCAGCAAAATCGACATGCTACCCCTGCCAGGTAGGACAGCACTAATTGTTAAAAACTTGTTTTAATTGGGGAAGGGGCTCACTCCGGACGCCAAGGTTTGCGGGCATAGAAAGCGTCGCCACTGACAACCCCCCACCTCTCCGAAGGGAACCCTGGTCCGGCTCCCGGTTTGGGTCAGCAAAGGCCTTACTGGTCAGACTAGGAGGATGGTGTGGGGTGAACTGGGGCACCTCTCAGGGTTCCCCCCATCACCAGGTGTTTCTCACAAATGGGCGCATTCATGGAGAAAAGAAAGGCTGGAGTTTCCCCTTCTTTAAAATAAGTAAAAGGCTGTTCTTTACAACACCACAGGCAGAAATCCAACAGGTAAGGTTCTTTTTCCAGCGAGGCTGAAGATGTGGCTGTAGCAGGGACATATGTGTGTGTGTGTGCACACATGTGTGCGTGTGTGTGCACACATGCTCGCGTGTGTGTAAAAGCCCCAGGAAAACACTAATACTCATCAGAGAAGTGCTATAATTCAGATTGTAAAATGAGAAAATTAAATGTAATTCAGTTCAGGAATTTAAGGCAAAAGTTCTCAACCTTTTAAAGCTTAGGGGGCTGGATGGCCATTTTCCCCTTCACCACATGGCACTTCCTGGTGTGGTGGAGGCAAGGGGGGGTCACAGGTTGAGAACCCCTGATTTAAAGATTCCCTTTTCTTGGAGTAAGAAACTCTAAAAGTTATAAACTATTTGGGGGGGGGGATAGATTGTTTAAGCATGTCTAAAGTGCCTTTGAATACTGTGAATGATAGAAAAACAGATCATTTGAGCATGTGTAGAGTGCCTTTGTGGGATGGCCGGGGCGCTGTGTTAAAACTGGGGATCTCATGCTCACAAATTCCAGCCCTTCCCTCCCGAAATAGCTGGAAAATGTACAACACAGGTTACAGGCCATTAGTCTCAAGGTGGAAAAAAGTTAATTTCCCCGCGTGAGAAATTAATCATTTATCGGAAGAGCGTCAGAGAACAGATGCTACCGACCCTGGAGGACGGAAAATACACAACTGAGCGCATGGGGGTGTTTTACGTATTTTGCATTAATCCTCTGCCCGGGGATTTTCCCACGGCTATTGGACGGCTGGTACATTCGAACCCGGATGGGGTGGATTCAAACTCATATCATTTTACTTCCACTTCCAGGAGCGACGAGAGCAGCATGGGCCAGATGAATTGGTATTGGAGCCCGGATCCAGCCCATGGGCCACAGTTTGAGCATCCCTGGTTTAAGAAGAGAAAATAGCATCTTAAAATCTATCTCATCCTGTTGCAAAACATAGATTGCAAGGGTGTGTTTTACTTCTGCTTCCGGTGGGAGGAACCACGTGACCGGCCCACTGAACCTTGTGACCAGCCCACTGCCCAAAGGTTTTGGGCACCCCTATGTAAAACTTTGCACTTCTCCCTGTTAAATTTCATTCTGCCATTTTCAGCTCCCTATCCAGATCGGTCTGAATCCCAAGGTATCACATTTCTACAAAATGCCTACAAAATGTTGTGTTGTGCGTTGTGTCCTTCCTCCCCATCTTTCCCATCCAACCCACGTTACTTACCATGGGGGCTTTGTCCAGTTTCTTGAACGACAGCGCCGGTGTCCAGCAACATTTCACCCACACGACGAGGCCACCGATCACCAGAATGGCGACAAAAATACACATCACGGCACTTACGTCCAGATTTTGTGTCATTGGGGGCTTTGTCATCTCTGGGCTGGGCTGAAGAGGAAGAAACAGGATAAAACTCTAAAATGTGTCACGTTTGGTGTGGTTTAAAAACTTTAAATTCAGTAAAATTTTTGAAACTTGCATTTTCCAAGGATTGCCACCTCATGACTATACGACGTTTTCTATCAAGGCTTTATCCCTGCCAGGGCTTAGAAAGCTAGACTCTAACTCCCCGCTTTAAGTCGTTTTCTCATGTCCAGGAAAGATAGTATTGCAATACTAAGGGGGGGGAGGGGGAGAATCACCTTTATCTATAATTTCACCCCACCATATTAATGTGTAATTTGACCTTTGTTTTGCATCACACGCCAACGGCATGTAAAATTCACTTTTAAAAAAAGAAAGTAATTTTAAAAGCAGAAAAGAGAAAACCAGTAAGTTACTTTTTTAAAAAAAATTTGCGCCTTGGAACTTTAATGGAACTTTATTTTCTTTTTTTAAGGAAGTAATTAAAAAGCAACTAACAATGAGGAAGATGGTAGTTACTTTTTTAAAAAAAATTGGCAGTTTGCAACTGTAGTGCCAATGTTTTAAAAAGAAAGTAGGTTAAAAGCAACTACCAATGAGTGCAGTGGCTCAAGTGGCTAAGATGCTGACTGGATGGTGGGAGGTCAGCAGTTCGATACCCAAATACTGCAGGACAGTTTGAGCTCCTGTCGTCTGTCCCATGTGGCAGGCGGCATGACTGGACACCAAGCAGTTCAAAAACAAGAAATGGCAAGTAGATAAATAGGGACCACAATGGTGGGATGGTAAACAGCGTTCCATGTGCTGCCTGCCACATGACCACGGAAACGTCTGCAGACGCACAGAGCTGGCTCTTCGGCTTTGAAACAGAGAGGAGCACTGAACCCTAGAGTCAGATACGACTGGCTTTTGAGCAAGGGAAACCTTTACCTTACCAATGAGAAAGCCACTACAGTAATTACTTTTTTTAAATGGCACCTTGAAACTTTAGTGCCAGCTTCTTATGCTTTGAAAGTAACTGTTCAAGCTCAAGGACTTGGATTGACTTTTTTTGACAAATCAATGGGAAATGAAAAGAAACAGCCACCTACCAAATATTATATATATATCTTAACCTATAAAATCGAGGGTTAACCGTTGGAACTTTGCATAGGCTCCTTAGCCAGGCCGTACTAGCCTGCACTCACCCGAACTGGGTACGCAGGTAAACGCAAGATTGAGAAATGCGCCAGTGGGGCAAGAGCCCCATAAATGCGAAAAAAGGGAAACAACTTCATTTCCCAATGTTCTTTGCTCCGCGCCGCACCACAGCCAATCAGGCTGAGAGGCGCGACCACAAAGAACATTGAATAACGCGCCACGGCCAATCAAAATCGAGCCGCATGGGGGGAAAAACGCACCACAACCACAAATCACAAACCCATAACTACAAGCCCCAGAGTCCTGCGTGACATGAGCGCGCAGGATGCTGAGGAAACCGGCGCCCGAAAAATTAAAAAGAAAAACAACTCACCGCCTCACAGCCAAGCAAACACCAGCCGGCTTTCTTTCCCTCACCCACGGCGCCTGAAGGTCCCGACTAGAGTTTCCCCTTTAATATCAGTAGGTGGGGGGTTGCGAGCCCCCTCTCCGCTGGCTCCCCTAGGGTTGGGAGGTTTGTGGGGACAAAAGGGGTATGCCCCCCCCAACCATTCTGGACCCAGGAGTCCAGGGAGAGTGGATCGATTCCCCCCTCCTAAAAAAAAACTCCGTCAGGGTTGGGGGGACAAAACATAACACAAATTCAAAATTTTACACAAAAGGTCACACCAATAAAAACAAATCAAAAAAAATTACACTAAAACACACTTTAACACAAATCACAAACATATGTCAATAAAATACAATAGAAACTTTTAAAAATCCTGTGCTGAGTTTTAACTCAAATTAAAACCCAAAACATCTAAACACATTTTAAAAACATTGAATGTAAAAAACATTTACTTTTACATTATTAAAATTATTACCTACGGTACAACTAATTAATTTTTTTAAAAAAAACTAAAACATTATTCGCTTACATAAAACAATTTGAAAAAGTTATATCATACTTTGTTCTTTTATTAATCCTAAAAAAAGCCAAAAAAGCAGATCACAGTTAATAACAGCCAAGCCAAAAAAATTTACATAAATGAATAAATATGACTGACTGTCTGTGTCTCCCTATTTTATATATATCTATATATATCTATATATATCTATATCTATCTATCTATCTATCTATCTATCTATCTATCTATCTATCTATCTATCTATCTATCTATATATATATATATATATATAGAGAGAGAGAGAGAGAGAGAGAGAGAGAGAGAGAGACAGACAGACAGACAGACAGACAGACAGAATTTGGAGAAGGGGGCATGAATCCCAGAGAGGTTTATAAGTTCAATGGTAGAGTTCGAGCCCCACCTGTTGGATTGACAGCCTTATCACCGTCTTTTCCAGACTAAACAAAGATGCCGGATGTAGTTTTTAAAAGCAACTTTTTTGCCATCATTGACTGAGCAGGACTTTCCAGGTTCCGTCATAACTGTGGCAGTCGGAAATGCCTGAGGCAAACCCATCCCCCCCAGACTGCACCTGTTGAACAGCGGTCCAACTCTGACACACAACAGGTCAAGAAGGCTGGGGAAGAGATGGGACTTTGGGGGGGACAAGAGATTTTTTCCCCCACTTGTCAGGTTTTTCTTCACATGCTGCCGTGAATGTGCCAGTAGGAAATGAAGGGAGGGAGGAAGGAAAGGAAAGAAAGAAAGGGAAGGAAAGAATAAGAGACATGCTGTCTGCATCTGCAGACGTTTCCGTGGACATGTGGCAGGCATGACGACAGTGGAACACAGGCTCCACAACCAAAAGTGGCACCTATTTATATACTTGCAAATTTTGATTTACTAGATATTGGCAGCACCTGGGACACGTGGCAGCTAGAGGTTCTGGGGGCACTCCTGGAAAGAGGCGTGTCGGAGGACCGAGCCTCCAAACGCTAGAGCGTCCCCATTTGGCACTTCCCGGAAATGGCGCGTCGGAGGAACATCCTTGACGGACAAACGTTACTCATCTCCATGGAAATCACAATGCTAAATGCTAGCGCGTCGCCTTTCGAACTGCTAGAGCGTCTCCTTGATCGAGGACCGGAGCCTTTCCTCGACGATCTGCCCCCTCCCGCCGCCACCCCGGCAAGCCAGCAGCCGTCTGAGGCTGCCTCTCACACTGTGCCGTGGGGCCGCCGCTTCCGACGACGTGGCGAGGAAAAGAAGCCCCACCGCCGCCCCTCCCCCGAGGCATCCTGGCGCCAGAGCGCAGAGCCAGGGCGTCTCCCCGGAGGTGGGGCAGACTAGACAGCCCGCAGGTAGGGCGGGGACCCGTCGTCGGCCCTTTCCTCCCGGGACGGGACCAGACCCGCCCGTCTCGAGCTTCTTCTGCTGGAGAACGAGGAGACGGACGCGCTGGCTCGGCGGGTGGGTCTCCTCGTCGGGGCAGGGTGGGGGGTGACGAGGATGGCTAGGGAGGAGGTGGGACGGGGCGCCCCTTCCAGCTTCCGGCGTGCCGGATCTCATGGGGACAGACAGCAGGACTGGCCCGGCCCCGGGAGAAGCCGCGAAGGGAAGCGGCTGTGTGCCTGCGTGGAAGCGGGAGGCGGGGGCCCCGAGGCGGTGCCGCGGCCGCCGGTCCTTCTACCGGGACGGAGAACGGACGCCGTGCGAGGAGCTCCTTCCGCCCGCCCGCCTCCTCTCCCCAGCCCTCGCTCGCTCGCGCCCCAGGAAAGGGGTCCGGACGGAGGAGGAGGCTGGGCGGCCGGGGCAAAACGAGGGATTCCGCCTCCCTGGCAGGGAAAGGACCCCTAGAAGGGGACTCGGGGGTCGGTCTGGCCCTTCACAAAAGCTGGAGCGGAGCGAGCCGGGGGGACGGGTTGGACTCTGGAGAGACTGCCCGGAATGCCTTGCCTGCCTCCTTCGTTGCCCTCGGTTCACACACACACACACACACACACACACACACACACACACACACACACACACACACACACACACACACACACACACACACACACACACACACACACACACACACACACACACACTGCCTTGCCTGCCTCCTTCGTTGCCCTCGGTTCACACACACACACACACACACACACACACACACACACACACACACACACACACACACACACACACACACACACACAATGCCTTGCCTGCCTCCTTCGTTGCCCTCGGTTCACACACACACACACACACACACACACACACACACACACACACACACACACACACACACACACACAATGCCTTGCCTGCCTCCTTCGTTGCCCTCGGTTCACACACACACACACACACACACACACACACAATGCCTTGCCTGCCTCCTTCGTTGCCCTCGGTTTACACACACACACACACACACACACACAATGCCTTGCCTGCCTCCTTCGTTGCCCTCGGTTTACACACACACACACACACACACACACACTGTGCCTAACCCATTGAAGGTGTGTGTGTGTGTCTTGTGCCAACATTATAGACACTCTCCTTCTCCCACCCCCCCAAAAGAGGGAGACACCTCAGCCCTCACAGGTAAATTACAAGACAGGGATTTCACCACGGGTCCTGACTCTGAGCCTAACCTGGGATAGAAAGCCTAGTTAGCCCCCTTGAAACCAGGGACGTAGCCAGGATTCTAGATGTGGGTTGGCAAATATTTTTTCAGGGTGGGCATCAAAGCCTCTTTTCAATCCATTCCTATGGGAAACCACGCCTTGCCAGGGCTTGACATGGGCCACCTCCGCTCGTCCTTGGCCCCACAAGAGAAGGTTGTGGGGCAGGGTGGGCATCTGCCTACACCAAGGCCATATCCCCATCCTTGGCTGCTGTGGGGATGGGAGAGGCTGGTCTGGTCCAGAGCTCCTGAACTCTGCACTCTCTCCTTCTCTCTGAGGCAGCAACAGCAGCAGCCAAGTTAAAGTGAGATGGAGCTGGAGGGACTGAACCGCCCAGGGAGAGTCCTTGGGTCCCGAGAGGAGGAGAGAAGGAGAGGAGACGGGCGCAGGTGTTGTGGGTCATACACCAACTGTGAAAAGCTTCACGAGGCTGTCTCTAAATGGATGCTACCAGAAGACGTCCGGGCAACCTACCTGGAAAGAGCTAACTGCCTCCCCCCACCCATCTTCATCCTTGCCATCAGTGTTGCTGAGGTAGGTGCTCTCTCTCTAGGCAAAGGCAGAACATACTTTCCCATTTTATTTATAGATTTTTGCCGTCTTCATGGTGCTTGATTTCTAAAAAGGGTAATGGATCATGACTTTGGCAGTCATAGTAACTTTGATCTTTGGGATAAATTGCCCGAAACAAGTTCTCCCAACACTTTTGAATGGAAATTTATAATCAGATTATACACTTGTTAAGGAAAGTCTTGCATTACAAACTTAAATTCAATTTATGTTAAATGAGTTTAACTTAACTTTAATCTCAGATGGCAAGTGAAGGATCTCTTGAACAAACATTTGGCCTTAGCTGAGACTTGCATGTGTAAATCTAGCACATGAAAAAGAAAGGGCCTTTCCTCATGCATTAGCAGGTTCTTTTGCTACAACCCTATTTGGTTGATTAGGCATTAAGCATCTTCGACTTGATGCTACTAATACTGTACTTTGGCCTCCAAGAAATGCAGTCAAAGTTATCCCAAATAGAGATTCCCTTGCTGTAAAAGTTCACAGGAAATCCACACACGAGGAAATCCAGGGGAATGTCCGCTCTCTTTTAGGTTTGGAAGAAAAAGGCCCATAAGCTTGATTGTCCAGTGTTTCTGTTTACAGAATAGTGCTGGATGTATGTGAAACAAAGTGAATTATCAAAAGTTGCTTGAGGTGATTGCAGGGAAATTCATGCCCAGCTTGTTCCTTACGGAGGCCGAGCAGAAAGATGGGTCATTTCCTTGGGCTCTTTTTTGGTACTTCCAGCACTACTTCTTCCTCCCCTAGAAGGTGGGGAAGTTGGACTCCAACACCTGCCATGTCTGACCTCCCCCAGCTCCTCCTGTTAACCCCCTTGAACATGATGGGCCTGGGGTTAGCCTCTGATCTTCTCCCTGCTTCTGGTTTGTAGCTGTCTGTGTTCATCTATTATGCCGTTTGGAAGCCTCAGACCCAGTGGATCACGCTGGACGCAGGCATCTCAGAGAGCCCGTTTATTTACACGCCTGACCAGAGGAAGGAAGCCTGGAGGTTTTTGTCTTACATGCTTGTACATGCTGGGTACGTTGATTGCTTTGTGGACTTGTAGAGATATGCTCAGCAGAGCTGGTTTTAGACAAGCTTTTCAAGATCACATTTTACTTCCACAGTCATTGATTTCATTCTGGTTTTGCTTCCTGGAACAGATACGTCTTCCTCAGCTCTTACAGCAAGGAGGGCATTTTGACCTGGAAGGAGGAACCTTGGAAGGGTCTGATGGGAACTTTTTGCCCAGTTTCTCACTCCTCCCTTCTGTGTTAAGTATAGAAGGAAGCACTGGGAAACAGGAGAAAAGCCTATCTCCTAGACGGCTTTCATGACTTTTAGCACTACTCATGGTTAAAAAAGAAATCTGACCTTTTTGCCTTGGTTATGACGTAGGATTTTCCTCCAGTGTGCATGGTTTGGGTTGTTTTAGCAATTTCATTATTTTATCTTGCTTTTGCCCTGTGCAAATGTGCATAGTGGACTTTCCGGACCGTTGTTAGACTTGCCCAGGGGAAATCACCCTTGATGCATGCAGCAGGGCATGATGGTGTGGGAGTGAAGCTTCCCCTCCCCACCTCGTGCTTTCGCTGTCAAGGACAACAGCTCTGATACACTTGGCAAATTGTGTCTTTAAACGGATCCAGCATTGATCCAAATCTCTTGTCAGTTTCAGTGCAGTTTTGCATTTCTTTTAAAGAGAACTCAATGTCAAGGAAAGTGTCGTGCAAGTGGGTTCTGAAGTGAGAGGCTGCCTAATGTACTGTGGACACTTGGGGTGGAGCCGGCCACAGGATCATCCTGGCTGTGGCCCAGGAGAAGAAATGCCACCTCTGATGCCTTTTTCTTGGTGTCCTTCCACTTTGTAGCATCGAACACATCCTGGGGAATCTGATCCTACAGCTTTTCTTGGGGATTCCTCTCGAACTGGTGCACAAAGGACACAGAGTTGGCCTGGTGTATGTGGCAGGAGTGATAGCAGGTGAGGGACTGCGGGGGATGGGGGCCCAGCAGTGATGAGATGTTGTTAAGGGCAAGCAGTCCAGTTATGGCTGAACCCAAGTGAGGGCAACCCAGAGGGTCATTGCCCTCCTCTCTTTCTGTTCCCTTGGCAGGTTCCTTGGCCAGCTCTGTCTGTGATCCCCTCGTGAGTTTGGTCGGAGCATCAGGAGGTGTCTATGCGCTGATTGGGGGCTACTTCATGAACATCCTTGTGGTAAGAAAGAAACCTGGAGCCCCCAAACTCCTTTGAGAGCTTTACATATGTCATTAAAATGAGGAGATGAAGGAGAATTTGAAGTCTGACAGCCGTTTTTTGCAAAGGGATATTAGGAAAAATGGCACAGGCCATTCCAGAACCCAACTGATGAACTCAATCTAATCCTGTTCTAATTCTCTGAAGGTAAAACTAGGCATAGTGTTTACATTTGGAGAATATAATTACATGCAATTAGTTCAACAAATCAGAATGCTGGCCCTCTAGTTCTCTGTATTAAACTTATTTTCTTCAGTCCAGTTGCTTAAAAGATGATTGTTTTGAAGATCTTTTTCTGTTATGGTCTTCTACATAACACGTATGGGTTAAGAAGGTATTAAAAAGACCAGAGGGGGAAATAATACAAAGCCCTTAAAATCTTAAAGACTACCAAATGGATTATGAGAAAAAGTTGTGTGGTTCAGACACATCGTCAGAACATAAATGTTCTCATAGGTTTCAGAAGACGAAAAATAACATCAGTGAGGTTAGACAAGAATAACATACAGGGAATATTAATGTTTATTTGTATATGGAATAACTGCACTGCTTCTTGGCAAAGTAGTATTGGCAAGCACTGTGGCAATAGGTTAATTAATGTGTAGAGCATGTTAATAACCCATAATAGCATTTAAAAACCTGGTTTGGGTTGTGAGAGATGTATGGCACTGAGAGGGCTTGCGTGAGGATAGAATTCAACTTGATATGGGTAAATTCAGAGGTTTGCTGACAAACTACAATTTATTTTGTCTCCCCCCCTCCCCGGCCCCAGAATTTCAAGGAAATGATCCCACTGTTTGGAGTGGTCAGATTGTTGATTGTCTGCCTTATAGGTAACTTTCTTCTGTGTGTCTTATCTTAGTCTTTATGTGAAATAAGGAGATTTAAGTTCTGCTTCCTCTTCTGCTTTAAGATCAGCAGTGAAGTGCACTGACCTTTTTTCTACCTTCTTTCTTCACCTGTTTAGACACACCTGGACTCTTGGTTTTCTTCTTAGGATGGATCTCTAGCATGGGAAAATGGGTCCTTGTGTGTAAAAAGCAGCAGGGCATCCAAAGGCCCTGAGAAGAGCCTTCTTGGGTTGTGATGGCAGTGGGTTGCATTCAGGGCCTTAGCCAGGATTAGAGAGAGATATTTGGGGGGGGAGGGGGGTGTTCAGGAAGGGCAACAATGTCACACACACATATATAACATTGGCATCACGGGGTGGGTTGTGGGGGCAGGCTGTTAGCTCAGGAGAGTTTTTGACAACCCCCCCCCCCCCACACACACACACACACATACACACTCCTTGCTACGGCCCTGGTTGCATTAGATGGCCCTAGATTCTATGCAGCTTTGCGTGGAACTCCTCCTTCCATAACACTACAGCCCTTCATGCACTCCTACCTTCCTAATTCCATGCTTCTCCTCTCCTGGGCACAAAGGATGGTCGTTTGTTTTGCACATGATTAACACAACCCGTTTCCTTGCTTATTTGTAATTTGTGTCTAGCTTTGGTATGTTGGCCCCAGTAGGTTTCTGAAGTGAAATACTGTACTGCTGGTTGTTTTGCAATGTGGGAAGCAGAGGGTGTCAGGTGACCATGTGCCCTGCTTTTGTGCTGGCTGCCAGGTGCCAGAGGTCAGCCTACTGGGCAATGCTACCACCCGCGTTGCTTTAGGAAACAGATATTTGTCAAGGGATGGGGGCCCTGAAATATTTGGTTTCTAACTATTTGTTCCCTTCTCCTAGTTGGGACAGATGTAGGATTTGCTTTGTACAGACGATTTCTATCTTCTGAGGCTGGGCCTCCGGTAAGTGTACTTTCCCTGTGGTAGACTTAAAGCTTGCTGGTTAATTCCTTCACCAGTTCTGATCAGTAAAATGGGATGATCTTATTTCTCCTCTATCAAGACTATTAAAAACCCTTACTAAAACATCTGAATGCTCTGTCTCATATGTTGCACCTGGGGCTGCTTCTGTGTTTTTAGCCTGCAGTGGATTCCTGCTGCCTCTTCACACCCCCACCACACCCCCGACTCATTAAGCAATACACTCATTAAGCAAGGAGAACATATGCACAATTGGCCTTCATGCAGAGGACAGTCCATTGCTGGAAATACTCTTCAGCCTCTTCACTCAACTCCGAATGCAGGAAGGATTGTAGTGGGATATTTGGCCTGGCCTGGCCTGTGGAGCATGAATGGTACTGAGAGGACTTGCACAATGGCTTTCAATGACAAAAGGTGGCAGGTAGATGGGGGACAGGCTTGGGCCTTCACTGGAGAGCCTTTTCTCCATTCATGGGTTGGATGACCCATCACTGGGAAGAACCATTTGCTCTTGCCACCCAGGGATGTAATGGGTTGATATTAAGACTGCTGTGTTCTCCATCGCAGCAAAGCATCCAGTTTGTGGGAAATGGCCCCCTTTGGAGTGATGGTCACAACTGATTTTAGATAGGTTGCCCATCCCTGTGTGAGGAGAAATGACCTAATGGAATCCAAGTGCCCTTCTTGCCATGCCTTCCATAGCCCTCAATGTCCCCCTGCTCTCATGGGTGGACTGTGCTTGGATCCTGGTTACTTACTTGACTAACCCTTCTCTTGCTAGCTTTGATGCTTCAGCTGCCTTTTTGTTTTGCAACACTGCTGTTTCAGTCTGTTTTGAAACCTCTGTTCAGTGTCTGTTTGAATGTATGTGTTTGCTTTTTTCCATTAAGGTTTCCTTTGTGGCCCACATTGCCGGCGGTCTTGCTGGGATGTCAGTAGGTTACGTAATATTCAGCTCTTTTGATAAGAATGTCATTAAGGATTCTAGATTTTGGGTCTCCATAATTGCTTATTTACTCTTTGTGGGATTTGCTGTACTTTACAATGTGTTCTTCTCACCAGCAAATCACTAGCGCTTTAGCTGCCTTACACAGGAATGAAACCAATACAAGAAAGTATGTATTTTAAAGATACATACATTGCATGTCATGGTTTGTTATTATTAAGCCTGTGAGCCAATGTTGCATTTTTTGAAATGGAAAATATACCTTTTATACTTTGTTATAAAACAGCCAAGTTTCTCAGTAGCTGAATGGTGAGTCTTTGTTGTTTTCTTGATATCTGGCAAGTGATTCTGGTTAGTATGTCCTCCCTTCTTTTGTGCTTGATATCAAAGTGGTCTTTGAGCAAATGCTCAGGTTGGGGCTCAGATGCTAGGCAAGATACAAATTCTACATTCAGAAACAGTATGGATTTTCTACCATATAATACAAAACTGTTACAGATTTCAAGAAATAAAACCTGTGCAAAACAAAGGGTTCCCTCCCAAGTTCACAAATAAAAGAAACATCCAACCAGATAACAAACCAATGCTTTCTGGATGAACAAGGCAAGAGAGAAACAACATTGTATGAAACTCAGCTTGAGTTAGAAAGATATAAGAATGGTTTGGTGGGCACAATGATAATACCACTCAAAACACTGCTAGTAACTTTTCCCTAACATCATATTTAGAATATAGAATATGCTCTTTCAGGCAACTCTTTCTATAACATTCAAATACAAAGTTTAAATTAGTGAACAAAAATTTCCAGAATTTTTCCATAGATGCCCCATGCGATTCCTCTGAGGGTAGCGGAAGGTAGTTGTCACCAGGTAACTAAGATAGTTGGTAACAGGGTCACTGCTGGCATTTACAATAAAATACCGGCCTTTTAATTATTTTTGGACTTTGAGTCAAGAGAGAACTTTCTTCAGAGGTGCAGGTGCTGAAAATGAAGCCTGTGTGTGTGTTTCTCATTATTCATTGTCCTTAAGTGCAGCCACCACTGACCAATTTCTGTAGCTTTGTAAGAACATCAGGTATACTCTAGAACCAGAAATGAGTATATCTTGGAAAAGAAATAATGCCAGGTTACAAGACACAACTAGGAAGGCTACTTTTGTTAGGAATTGCTTGGGCATGGAACCTCTGGGGCCTGTAATCAAAGCATTTACAGTACTCTGCAAATAACAATTACAGCCCAGTTTCCTGAATTTTTGTTCTCCTGTAGATAGGAAAATGGTATATGTGTTAATTAAATTAAGTCCTCCATAAGGTATATAGAGGGTGTGCATAAGCATGTCTGTATTGGAATGGACATTCTTCCATGTAATTGCATTTGTTGATTTTTTAAAACAGTCCAAGCCAGGATACAAGCCTGCCTTTGTTCTGCACCTTCCTTTCATGTGAAGCAGGTAAAAATGGGGCTGAATGACTGGCCTGAAGTGATTCATTGGGGCCTCAATCCCAGAAGTGCCTTGTCCCAAGAGTCCTAATTCAACACCAGAACAGCTACAAGCATGTGGGCTTCACGGAAGGAACCCTTTGGGGGGTTTTTACACTGAGATTCCACTCTAACCTCAGCTAAGGAAATAAGTTGCTGAGAGTCTGGGAGGAAAGACTACACTAGAGTACGAAAGACGCAACTACTTTCAACTTTGAAATCGGACGCGACCGGGTGGTGGGTGTTCACGAGGGCCAGGAGGATTTGATTTGATTGATTTGATTTATTCGATTTGTATGCCAAGATTCTAGAGGGGGCGAAAGAGATTTTTCAAGAGGGGGCAACAATGTCTCTCTCTCTCACACACATATAATATTAGCATCCCGGGACAGGTGGGGGGGGGGGCTGTTAGCTCAGGAGGGCCCCCCTCCGCTAAGTAGAGGTAAAGGGTTCCCTTGCTTGACAGCCAGTCGAATCCAACTCTAGGATGTAGTGCTCATCTCTTCTCAAAGCCGAAAAGCCAGCGCTGTGTTGAAAACGTTTCCGTGGTCATGTGGCAAACATGACTGGACACCGGAGCGCACGGAACGCTGTTACCTTCCCACCGAAGTGGTCCCTATTGATCTACTTGCAATTTCTTGCTTTCAAACTGCTAGGTTGGCAGGAGCTGGGACAAAGACGGGAGCTCATTCCGTCTTGCAGTTATATGATGATAATAATATGCCATTCTTGGCTGGTCTTGGAGCTCCTTAGGCCGGGGGGGGGGAGGAGGGGGGCGTGTGGCGGCGGCGATCGGGTGGGTCTCACAGGGTCGGGGGTTCTTTGCTGCCTACGAGCAATGGTCGTGTTGTCTTCTCGGCAGGCCGGGCGCCTTCGGTCCCCCACACTCCCACCGGCCCAAGGAGGGGACGAGAGGCAGCTGTAGCTGGTTGGGTGGGGTGGCTCCGCAGCCCTCGGTCCGGCAACGCCGCGGCTCTAGTCCCTGCTGGGGAAGGAGGGGCGGGCCCGGGCCGCCGGAGGGAGGGAGGTCGCCCGCTGGAGAAGGGGCGGAGGAAGGGGAGGAGGGGCCGCCGCCGGCGGGCAGGGCCTCCTCCTCCTCTTCCTGCCATCGCCCGCCCCCTGCTGGGAAGAACCGCCTCGTCCTCGTCAGGCGGCGGGAAGGGGAGGGGGTGGTGGTCCGGACCGGGGCCGAACGGAGGGGGCGGAGCGTTCCGAAGCGGCGCCCTGCCCCCCGTCTCCATAGCGACGCGCGGATGCCACCACGCCCATAAAAAGCCTTGCGCGCAGGCGCAGTCTCACTTCCTTCTGGCAGATGCGCGAGCGAGGAAGTGATAGGGAGGAGAGGGTGCCATCGCAGGCTGCGCTACAACAGCAGAACCGGCAGGAGCTCCAGCTAGGAGAAGCCGCCCCGGTGCCCCCATGGCCAGCTACAAGGTGCGGCCCCGGCCTCGGAGGGTGGGACGGGAGGCAGGCCAGGCCGAGGTAGGCCCCAGCGGTCGCTCCCTTCTCTCTTTTCCTCTCCCCCTCCATCTCTCTCGGTTTCTCCCGCAGGCCGCCGACTCCAAGCGGGAGCAGTTCCGCCGCTACCTGGAGAAGTCCGGCGTGATGGACTCCCTGACCAAAGGTGAGCCGGGCGGGCGGGCGGGCAGGCGGAGGAGCCTCGCGGCTCTCCTCTTTCTCCCCCCCCCTCTCCTCCTACCGGCTAAGCGTGGCTGTTCTGCCTGGGCCTTCTTCTCCTGCGCCCGCCCAACCTCCGCCTGTTTCCCTCCCTCTCTTGCAGTGCTCGTGGCCTTGTACGAGGAGCCCGAGAAGCCCAACTGCGCCCTGGAGTATCCTTTGTGAAGCGGGGAGCGAGGGTCCAGCAGTGGGGCTGGACTCGGGCTGGAGCAGCTGCAACGAGGGCTGGGCGGGGTGGGGCGTCTCATTTCCCAGGCTGCTGCTCCTCCTGCACAGAAGGCCCTGTTTCCCACTCGCAGGGGTCCAGTGTGGAGGAGCTACCCCACCTTTACAAATGCAGCTTTGGGTGGTGCTGAGGGGGCTACTTGAGCTCAGCCTCCTCTGCCCCAATGCAGGGAGGGCTCTGGGCATGTAGCCTGACCCTACAGGGAGGAGGGGGGGGCTCTGTGTGTGTGTGTGTGTGTGTAGAATGCAGGGGTAGCACAATTGTTTACAAAACAAACACGAGTCTGAACTGTTGGCCACAAGCTTTCTGAAACACCACTTGGGAGCCGCTGCTCCAGAAAATCCAGAAGTGGAGGCTCTTCGTTTGGAAGTTGCAGAACTGAAAGAGAAGTACGAGGCTGTGTTGGAAGAGAACAAAAAATTAAAAGCAAAGGTACAAGTTAAAAGCTTTTATTTCCTCATGCTCCTGGACTGTAGACATCCCTCCTGTAGCTGGCCAAATGCTGGGTGTGGGTGTTTGGTGCTCCTTCTTGGAAGCAAAACTCAAGTATGCAAGCAGTACTTAACTGGAGACAATACCCCTCACAACTAATAAGTGGTGGTTTTGCTACCTAGTAACTAGAACAAACCCAGTTAGAGCTGTACTCTTTAAGCTAATTTCCAATATCAAAACCGTTTCTTGTTTTGTCCTGCAGAAGAATGTTGATGTGCTCTAGCTTGGAAAGGGCAGGTTGCAGTCAATGGCATACTTAGCACAACAGAGTGTACACACACACACACACACACACTTGGGGGTGGGACTTGTGACTGGAGGTGTTTCCTTAATTTGGCTAAGAGCTAAATGTGTTTTTTCTTTGCAGATTGCTCAGTATGAACCACCTCAAGAAGAGAAGCGAGCGGAATAAAGCGCTGTCATTGTATTTGAATAAAATATTCTACAGCTTCTATGTGAATTGTCATTGATTTTTGCCGGATTAAGCCTTTTGGTTTCCTTGGCATCTGCAATGTTGGAATGTTTTTAACAAAAACTATTCAAGTTGCTTTTCAGTTTTGGTCACTTTCAGAAGGTTGTGTGAATGCTAGCATGGTGGCAATCTTGACTGTAGCTGCCAAGTGTTAATACTTCTATCTACAAAACTAAACTCCTTTGTGTGTAAAACTGGTAAAGTTCAGCATGCATTCTGATGTCTGAGTAGACAACTTTTGACATAAAATTAATCAAATATTTTGCAGTACTAGAAAAGACCACAGTTCAATGGTTCCATATATGCTTTCCATGCAAAAGGTTTGGTTTCTGGTTCAA
The DNA here is from genome assembly GCA_035047305.1 of Bradypodion pumilum. Classification (NCBI taxonomy): domain Eukaryota; kingdom Metazoa; phylum Chordata; class Lepidosauria; order Squamata; family Chamaeleonidae; genus Bradypodion; species Bradypodion pumilum. The sequence goes on along the minus strand of JAWDJD010000007.1, from coordinate 39,880,724 downwards.
TTTATGACATCTCCAGATGCCAGGAAGGATTCTGCTTGGAATTCTGTTCCTAGATAGATGACAGTAGACTAGCTAAAATATTGATTCTGGCTTTTTTAGGGCAGTCTCCTATTAAGGAGTAACCATTACTCCAGTTTGAGAGGCAGAGTAGACAGAAAGAGCCTCCTAGAAGATTGTGGTATTTTTGATCCACAATCGTGTGTACCCTAGGCAACGGCAACCTCATTTTGCTGGCTATTCTTCCCACACTAGGCCAGGTGAAAGAAACTGTAGATTGAATTTACCAAAAAGTGCTTTCATTTTGGCAGTTTCATGTCTGGCCTAAACGCAAAAGAGGAAGACGTTTGAGAGGCTGCATTCAAATGTCTGTCCCAGTAAAATGGCAGAATGTTATTGCTTGACTCTGAAATGTATAATTATGGCCCTTTAACATTGCCACGGTCATTTCTGGTTTGTTCTGTGTTTACATTTCTTTTGTAGCAATGGGTTATCCGTTGCTGGCTTGTTGGGCCTGTTGCAACTTCACCAGGTCTTTTTTTGGGGGGTGGAATCCAGGATGGCCTTCATGGCTACCATAAGTACCACACCATACTTTGCCCAGTCCTAGCAGTCCCTTAATTGGACCTGTTACCACCTAACACAATGTGGACTTGGGGTTAGACGTTGAGAGGCAGCATAATGATGCACACAGAGATAACCAACAACACCATACAAAGTGGTTTTTCCCATTTGGAGAGAATTGTCTTGGAATTCCATACCATACAAGGTCTAGATGTGGAAAGAAAAGGACAAAGAGCAGGAGGCAGACCCAGAGGAATGGGGGAGAGAAGGAACATCAGAGAAAGATTACATTGAGAACACTAGAAGTGCCAGAACAAGATCTCCCGCGACACCCGATGGAGTAAAAGAGGAAGCCAAAAAGAAGTACTACTGTACATGAGTAAACCGCAATGGTCCAGTGGTGGGCATCAGCAGGTTCGCACCAGCCCGCCAGCACCGGTAGCAGAAATTCTGGTTCTTGGGGGCCCCTCCCCCCATCCAAATTTTGAAATAAAGTACAGTACTTGTAGTCCTAATTGGGGTGCAACGCAGGGCTTTCCCCCTGGCCAAGCACACCTGCCATAAACCACGCCCACAGTGTGGTAGTACACCTTTCTGTAGGCCACTAAAGCCCGTCTGTCTCCCAGGCTCCTGCCAACCTAGCAGTTCGAAAGCAAGAAATTGAAAGTACTGCAGATCAATAGGGACCACTTCGGTAAACAGCGTCCCGCGGGCGCTCCGGTCTTTAGTCATGCCTGCCGCACGACCACGGAAACGTCTGCAGAAGCAGACAGCGCTGGTTCTTCGGCTTTGAAAAAGAGATGAGCACTGAACCCTAGAGTCGGATACGGGCGGCTAGCTTTCCGAGCGCAAGGGAAACCTTTATTTTGTCCCGCCCCCTTCACGCCGCTCTTCGGGTCACGTGCCTTACTCCCGCCTCCTCCCTGCCGGAAGTGTGCGTCTGTCGGCCCTGGGCCAATCAGGACGCTCGGTCTAAGCAGGTGGAGCGGGGCGGGGCTCTGGCTCAGACGCACGGCGGCGGGCGGGGGGCTTCGGGGCGGGGATACGTCATGGCGTCTCTCCAGTTCGGGGCTGTGGGCGCGGCGGCGGCGGCGACGGAGGAGGCCTCGGGGGCACCGGCCATGGCGGCGGCGGCGGGGGCGGCTGCAGGAGGGCCCTTGCCGGGAGGAGGCGCCCTCCTCGGAGCTACGGCGGTGGTGTCGGACGCCTCCTCCTCCTCTTTCCCGAAGGACTTCGGCTACGGCGCCGACGAGGACGAGCGGGACGGGGACTGCGACGACGACGACGACGACTGCGTCGACGATGACTGCGACGGGCCTGAGCTGGGCGGCGGCGGCACCGGGGGCGGCGTGTGCGGCCTGGGCTCAGGCGGGGCGTCCAGCGGGGGCGGCGGCGGCAGCGGAGGAGGCGACTCCTCGAAGCAGCCTCGGATCCTGCTGATGGGGCTGCGGCGCAGCGGGAAGTCCTCCATCCAGAAGGTGGGCAGGAAGGAAGGAAGGACCGGGCGGGGGGGGGGGAAAGAGAAGATGGGGGTGGGGTGGGGTGGGGTGGGGGGCTGCCTTGATCCCCCCATCCCTGCGGTCCAGGAAAGAAAGGAGCCTCCAAGAAGGTCGGAAGAAGCCTCATGGGGGGAGGCGGCGGCGGGGGTGGCGGCGGCGGGGGTCATTTCCCTGGAGACTCGGATCCGAATGAAGGAGGGAGGGGGGGAAGAGAAAGAAAGAAAGCCAGGCAGCCAGAAGAGGCTCCGTCTAGTTTCAGGCTCCAGCCCCTGTTCCCCGGGAGGGAGGGAGGGAGGGAGGGAGATGCTGCCAGAACCCCCACCCACCCCCTGCCACCCACCCCCTGCTTCCTTACGCCCCTCTCTCTTGTTCCCAGGTGGTGTTTCACAAGATGTCTCCCAACGAGACCTTGTTCCTGGAGAGCACCAACAAAATCTACAAGGACGACATTTCTAACAGTTCGTTTGTCAACTTCCAAATCTGGGATTTCCCCGGCCAGATGGACTTCTTCGACCCAACGTTTGATTACGAAATGATTTTCAGAGGCACGGGAGCTCTGATCTACGTCATTGATGCCCAGGTAGGAGTTACAGGCAGACTTGGTCCAGTGAGGTGGGAGGAATTGGCAGGGAGTTTCCTGTGTCATCTGCTTTTTTTTTTTGCATAGTAGCACGTTTATAACCAACAGACCTTACCTGGCCTTGCCAGAGGGCCTCTCCAAACCCTAAGACTCCGACCCAGGAGGCCCTGTTTGGTCGTCCTGCAATTATTGCAGCAAAAGGACCACCTAGGCCTTATCTACCTTGGCAGTGCCCAGCCGAATATAATGGAGAGTTGATTTTAATTAGGGTAGCGTATGGTTGCAGTAGTGTCTGGCTTACTCTTACTTCAATCCCCTCTCCCAAAAGAACAGGCATTGGTTGATGAAAGAAACGTTTTATTGTTCACAAATATAGTGACACAACAGCAGGTTCTTGAGGTTCAGTGTGCAAAATCCAGCATTCAAAAACCACTAATCAAAAATAGCAATTAGGGAAATCACACCCAGGCTTCCCCCCACAAAAGAAAGAAAAACCTGGCTAAGCTAAGTGATCATCTTGAGTAGGTCAGAGGCTTGACTTAGTCCTCTGGATTACCCAAACTAGCTCTCATAACAGCAAAATCGAACCAACTCTCTAAACCAGTGTTTCTCAATCTTTGGCTTTTGGACTTCAATTCCCTGAAGCCTAAGTCAGTTTCCCAAAGCACTGATCAGTTAATGTACTGACTTAGGGTTCTGGGAATTGAAGTCCAAAATCCAAAGGTTGAGAAACACTGCTCTAACCATGTGCATATAGAAAATCCATGAGTTCGGCCTATCTAATTAGCATACAGCCAATCAGCATCCTGGGATAGCAAAAACATTCCCTGGTTCCCAAAACAATCCCAGTTGTGGATGTTGACGCAAACAGAACATTCCAGGGCTGACCACAAAGACTAAACAAAATAAGAAACTTATAGAAACTTCTACAAGGTGCTGGCTAGATAAGCACACAGAGGCCTTTGCACAGAGCAAAGCTATAATTCTAGGACAGTTTAAAACCAAAGAGAATCCATGTCGAATAACTGGGCTTAGCCCATTACAACGTTTTCATTTGAAAAGAGTCAAAGTACCTTTGGTGGTGGTTGTCTTCACAGTACGCTTTCGGTATGGAAGGTCTTTGCAAGTAGATTATGGCACTGCTCTGATCATTCTTCATTGATAACAATTTGATTTGTAGGACGACTACATGGAGGCCTTGACCAGACTCCATATTACAGTTTCAAAAGCTTACAAAATTAATCCAGATATGAATTTTGAGGTTTTTATTCATAAAGTTGATGGCTTGTCAGATGACCATAAAATAGAATCTCAGAGAGATATTCATCAGCGAGCTAATGATGATCTGGGTGATGCTGGGCTGGAAAAACTTCACCTTAGGTAAGTGCAGTTGCTTTGGACAGGATTACCTTTTTTCTGCAGTTTGATTAACCTGTTAAGTGCTTGGAGAGGCATTGTATGCATGCATTATTTCTTGAGTGCAAAAAATAGGATATCTCTGCTATGCTGCTGCTAACCATCTGATTTTTTAAAAAAATATGTCTATTTGGTAAGGGTTTATAATTATAAAATATTGGCAAACTATTTTATGTATAAATGTTTTGATTAGCTTTATTCACACTGCAGAATTCTCTCTCTCCCCCCCTCCCCCAACCTAGTACTCAGTTTCCTTGGAGAGCAACAGATCTGAATCCATTGTTAATTGTCAAAGCTACTTGGGAGCAACTTCTTGACTCTGTGATGGTGGGGATGGGGGTGATGCTTAGGAGAGACTGGCCCTGCTAATCAGATATCGGCATTCCTTCCCGGGAAGCTATGTCTTTATATTTCATGCAGGGTACAATCAGGAAGGGGCTTTCTGGTAGCTCACACACCTCTGCTTCTTGCCATACTGCCATGAAAGTTAAGGGGTGAGGTGCACCGTCATTGGTCCCTTGCAGTGTCTTGATAAGGGAGCTTTTCTTACCTGCCCATGGAAGTGGGAGGGGGTGGGTGGGTTCAGGCATTTTCTATCAGGAACTGCAGCTGCTTCTGCTGCCTGAAGAGGTGTGTGTGATGGTTGTGGTGGTGAAGTGGGTGACAGTTTTTTGCCCTCAGAATTTGCAGGCTAAACAAGCCAAGCCATAGTAGAAAGGCAAATTGAAGAGAAAAAAACAACCATAGCATAATGTCCAATGCTGTTGATTTTCTGCGATTGGATTGGATTGGATCACCCCAGGGGTCTCTAGCTTTATGATTCTGTGGCCTTTTAAAAGACACACTAATCTCATAAGGCAAAAGGCTTCATCAGAAGCAGGCAGTGTTGCTCTGAATTTATAGGCATGTATCCCTTGCTTGTTGATATGTAGGGAGAGAGCTACGTGCAGAGATATGGTTTGGTACTGGATAGAGTGATGGACTAATGTACTGGAGACTGGGATTCGGGTCCCCGCTCAACAATGGAAATCGGGGTGGGGGTGGGGACTGGTGAGACCACTCCTTAAGTATCTAGCTTACCTTGAAAGCCTTGTAAGGATTGCTATAAGTTAGTTCCGACAGCACATAACAATCACCACCGTCCCCTGATTGGTGTTGCTGGGAGTGAGGTTATATTGTAAGTCAGGAATGCTGAAAATACAGATGCTGGTAATTGATTTAATATTGGTAGCCATTCAGCAAACAGGTGATGGTAACAAGTTTGACCCTTCAAGCCATTAATTGCATAATTCTGCTTTGCAGCTTTTATTTGACAAGCATTTATGATCACTCAATATTTGAAGCCTTCAGTAAAGTGGTTCAGAAACTCATCCCGCAGTTGCCAACATTAGAAAACCTGTTGAATATATTCATATCAGTAAGTATCATTTCCTTCTTTGTATGTTTAAAGTGTGCAGAATGTCTTTGCAAGGCAATGGAACGGGTCATTCTAATTTTCCAGATTTGGGTGGACTTCAAAGCTTCCAGGTTTTTTTCTTCTTTCATAAATCAGGGTGTGAGCCTGCCTGGGGTGCATGGTTTTGAGTTGGAGGGTTATCCCTGTGCAATAAGTGAAGCTTCTCCTTCCCCTGAAAATGCCATCCAACTAGAAGGGAAGGGGAGGAATTTTGGAATTAAGTCAGGATGGGACTTCTGAAAAGTTAAGACTCCTGCTTCAGAAGGTAAAATAACGAAGGTGATTAGGTGGCCATTGAATCTAAGGTTTTTAATTTCATTGACATGAAGGTGTGCTGCATCTGTGAGTGGCTCCGTTCCACAGTTTTGTTTCTTTGCTTTCCTTTTTCCCAAGAATTCAGGGATTGAGAAGGCATTTCTGTTTGATGTCGTCAGCAAGATCTATATTGCCACCGATAGCTCTCCTGTCGACATGCAGTCATACGAGCTCTGTTGCGACATGATCGATGTGGTCATTGATGTTTCGTGTATATATGGGTAGGTTCTGTGCCCTATTTTTGTGGCTGCTTTGAGGCAGTTTGGGAAAGCTTTGGAGGACCTGGAATAGGTATTGATGTTCAGGAAGGCCCTCAGTGGAGGTGCAGGACATGCTTTGCCATGGTGGGTTCTCACATTCACAAGTCAAGAAAGTGAGTCTTGCTTAGCCTTTTTAGTCTTGCCCTGCAGAGTTGAGGAGTAAACTGTGCTTTTGGACAAGCTGTCTTGTGCAGGTGTCATGACTCATTCTTAGCTGGCTGTGCTGCGTTCCCAAAACATGGCTCTGTAGTTTAAGGAACTGACAGTTTCCTGAGCCGTAAAGACTCTCCTTGCATTGTCTGGCTCAGTTTTGGCACTAACAGTGTATCCAAATGGGACGGAGAATGATCACTTTTCATTTCAAATTGACAACAGGCTAAAAGAAGATGGGAGTGGAAGTGCATATGATAAAGAATCTATGGCCATTATCAAACTCAACAACACCACTGTTCTGTATTTAAAAGAAGTTACAAAGTTCCTGGCGTTGGTCTGTATCCTAAGAGAGGAAAGCTTTGAACGCAAAGGTGAGGAGGGGACCCCGTAGGGCCTGTCTGAGGAACATTCCTGGTCGGTTTTTAAGAGATGATGACTCAAAACTCCTGGTTTTGTTCCTGAAAAATCCCAGCTCCTTGATGCCACAGCCTCCCCCCCCCCTTACTGTAATGGATTTGTGCCCTCAGTCTCTCTGTTGGGAGCTTTACAATTCGTCTCCAACACCTTTGTGGTTCCAATCTGATTATTAGGGAGGAAAGGTGAAATATACTGAAAAACTAAGATTGAAAAGTTTGGGTTTTTTAATGGGAATGGTTAGTTTTTATGGGTTTCTTCTTAATACTACAATAAACCCATTTTGCTTGGCTTAGTTGAGTTCCAGAACTTATTCTAGAAATGTACTGGATAAGTCACATGAATGGCTCTGCATATCAGAGACTACCTTGCTTTATCTAGTCACCAATAAAAGTGGCTTTGGGTTTCAGGGATGTTTTGCCTTTCTAGCCTTGTGTGTGTGTGTGTGTGTGTGTGTGTGTCTGTCTGTCTGTCTGTCTGTATCTGGCTTCAACAGAAATTATACCTAGATCTAAACTTGGAAGGATTTAAATTCATAAGTGCAGTTTGGGAGATTCTTGAGCTAAACGTAGCCTTTGCTTGTGGGATTCTAGGCAAACATTGCAGTTAGGGTTGTCAGTATGAGTGTGGGTGTTCGGGGTTTGTTTGGTGTAGATCTGAAAGCCATTCAGGAGGAGCGCAAGGGCCTTGAGAAAGATTTCCCAGTCAAAGCTTGTATCCCCCCCTCCCTCCCCCCAACCTTCTCATCTGTTCGTCTTTTGTCCTTGACAGGTTTAATAGACTACAACTTCCACTGCTTCCGCAAGGCCATCCACGAGGTCTTTGAAGTGGGCCTTTCCACCCACCGGTCCTGCAACCACCAAGCAAACATCCCCGGCCTCAGAGCAGTGACTCATAATGGCACCCCTAGAAATGTTATCTAGGGGGAGGATCGGGACCACGGCGTTACGGTTATAGGCTCAAGTGCTGCTTGCATGCCCTGTAGGTCTGGGTATCAGCAGCGACAAGACAGAGAACTGGCCACCTAAATTCCTACCTGTCCTCCTGGAGGAGGAGACCCTTTGCTACGTGGCACTGCGGGTGTGACTGACTGCCATGACCTAGCCAAGACGTCCGTGAAGAATTTGGGCATGGAGCGTGTTGGCTTCTGTCCTTCTCTGGCCGGGGGCCCTTGTGCCTCAGACAACCCACCTGTGCTTGGACTTCCCCCATGACTTAAAACACAGCCAAGCGCGGGGGGGCGGGGGGGATGGATTGACACCTGCTCCATATGCATTGAAAATAGGTACAGTCAGCTGTTTCAGTGAAACTGGTGACTTCCTGCAGATGTTCAAAAATTCAAAACATTTCATCATATAGTTTTAGTTTAGCACAGCTGCAAACATTCCATTTGATCCTTTTGAGTTTTACCATGACACTTTTTGTTAACTCTTGAAAGATCATTCCATACTTACTGCCTCAGTGAAGAAGCTGATTTTCTTGGTTCTAGAATGTTTTAAGAGACACAAATTGGTCATTTTGACTCCATTGCTGTGAACTAGTTTACAAGATGTTTGTCTTACATTCATTCTCCTGTTTGTTGACAGGCCAACTAACAGGCTGCTGACAACAGTCTCCCGTGCTTGTGTTTTGAAGCTGCTTTGTGGTAAATGGTCTGTTTTTGTCCCATCATAGCTCAGATCATAGCTTTTCAACCCCAACTTTTGAGACCTGTGTGATTTCACCACGGTTTTGTTGTTGCAAACCACAGCACCTGCAACTGAATGGGCCAAAGCATTGTTGCTAAGATTGGCGGAAGCCCTTCACCAGCTCCTGAAGTAAAATGGAGCCCTTTTTGCTCAGTGTTCAAAGGGACAAAGTTGTCCAGTTTTCAGTATGATGGCCCTTTACCTCTTTCATCGTGGCTGAGTTTGGGGAAGGTTGTTGGTCCCTTTCCTCGGGTGGAGAGGCTGCACTTCTGGGCCACCAGTGCCTGTCCTCAGGCGTCAGTGTATGTTATGTGGAAGGTTTTGTGGGCTCACCGCTGCTGCTTGGAAATGGGTTGGTTGCTTACAAACCTTTTTGTCCAGAGGAAGTTTCCGTGTCACCTGGACTGCAGGAATAAAATGCATTTGTCTGAGCAACTGTCTTCTCTGCACGTTCAGTGGGGCCATGCAATAGGGTGGCCAGGAGGGAGCCTCAGGGTGGTTAAACTGATCTAGTCACTGTGGTTAGAGCAGGTGATCATTGGTACCTTGCTTCCTCCTTTGGCCCTTCTCTTCCATAGGAGGCCTCGGGTAGGAAGGAGGCTCCTCTTCTTTGCACAATGCCATGCCTGGCTCTTTTTAAAACAAAACGGAGGAGGCCGGTGTGGAACGGCTGAGAAGAGACTCCCAGTGACTGAGTGAACACCTTTGCCTTCTTAACACATGGCCAATGAAACTGTGGCACCCCTGTATATCCCCTGCCAAAACCACTTAAACAAAACCAAGTGGAGGATCCCTTGGAATGCCCTGCAGGGCCTTGGCAGCATAAGCGTTTTGCCTTTAGGCAAAAGAGGATCACCAGCACTTCACCACCCCCTCTGCCCAAATGTTGGCAGATGGCCTGTCTGGAGAACTGCCAGCATTTCAGTGCTGCTTTCCATTCCTCCTGATCCTCATGGGAGCAAAGTAGGGAAGACTTTGTTTTAAAGGGAGAGAGCCGCCACTGTGGTTTCAAGCAAAGCCCTCAACCATATCTATTTCCCAGAGAGGGAACTGTGTTAGCCTGTTTCAGCAAATGATAAAAGGCATGGGATATGGAAGTCTCCAATGTGACCTTTGGTGGGTTACTCCCCACCTGTTCAGAGACGGCTGAATAAGAGCACCGAAATGTGTCTGAAGAAGGGAATTGTAAGCCACCAAAGCTCACGATAGAATAAATATTTGCCTTAAAAGTGCTTCTATTTCCATGTTCATTTTTGCAGAAACATTGAGGCCTATGAAAAGTAAGTGCTTTGGGACTAATGGTACTTAATTATTCAAAGAATTGAGATGTATATATTTCAAAAGCTTAACTTTAAATGATAATTATCATCATGATCCTAAAGCCCCACAATGGCCTGCCTTCTCTGCAAAAATAAATAGAAACAAAAAGGAAAACAAGCAGCTTAACTAATAGATATATTCCAGTGTGACCTTCTGTGGATTGCAGTTCACTTCTTCAGGCACAAAGATAAATGATCTATTTTAGTAGACTGAGTAGATAGGTCACGGGTTGCTGGCCAGGGAGTCAGAGGATGGGAGGGTTTGCAAATCTTCTTGGGAGTCTCCTCTGCCTAGAAAACAGTGAAAAGGAGGGTTGCCATAAGCCAGAATTGACAATGACACACAATTATGAAGTTTGTATAGTTCACCCTAGTTGGGAACAACTAAAGTATTTCTGAATGTCTTTGCTTTTGCAGTTGCTTTATATTTACATGTCAGAAAAAGTAAATGCACTGCTGTTTTCTCAAAATGCAAAGCAGTTGCTTTTAGTTATATATTTGGACCCACTTGGGATGCTGCAAACTGTCTGTGGTGCAGAGTAAGGTCTCTCTCTTGGTTGAAAATCAGTCATGTCCAACTCTAGGGGTCGGTAGTCATTTCTGTTTACAGCCCTGTGTGAGTTAGCCCTGTGTGAGTCTGCAAAAGTTTCCATGGTCATGTGGCAGGCAGGACTAGACGCCGGAGTGCATGGAATGCTGTTACCTTTCCTGATAAAGTGTTGACTATTTACTTGCAATTTCTTGCTTTCAAACTGCTAGGGTGGCAGGAGCTGGGACAGAGACAGAAGCTCACTCCATAATGTAGCACTCGGGTCTTGAACTGCTGACTTGCCATCCTTCTGGTCATCTTAAACTCAGTGACTTAACCACTAAGCCACCACAGCCACTGTGGTACAGAGTACCGTCCCCTCGCGAGGGAGCCCAGCCACCCTAGCTCTTAAGAGCAACTAGCAGGTTAATAGGGCCTCACCTTGCCTTGTTTTGCATAACTTAATGTCACTTGATTATGCCTTAGAAGAGTGTACAGTACTGTATTAACAACCCTCACTGTCAGCGCTGGGATTTCCTTGCCGTCCCTCCTTTGTTCACAAGGCGGCAGTGCCGTTCTGTAGAAGGGAGCTCAAAACTCTTGCTCCAAACTCTGAAGAAGTTGTTAGCAGGGATGCCCATGCCTCGCCACTGCTCCGGGAGCTGCACTGGTTACCGGTGTGCCTCCGGGTGCAATTCAAGGTGCTGGTCATGACCTTTAAAGCCCTACATCAGTGATGACAAACCTTTTAGAGACCGAGTGTCCAAACTACAACCCAAAAAACATTTATTGCAAAGTGCCAACACAGCAACAGGGGAGGAAGGAAACACACCCATTGGGCTGCTGAGCAGAGCAAACTGTGCTGTGGGGCGTGAGGAATCACTCCCATTGGGCTGCTGGGCAGAGGGGTGGGGGCAAACTGTGCTGGGGTGACTGCACGGGTGCCCACAAAGAGGGCTCTGAGTGCCACTTCTGGCACGCATGCCATAGGTTTGCCATCACTGCCCTACATGGTAGTGGGCCAGGATATCTAAGACTGCGTCACCCCAAGAACATCTGTTTGTCCAACCAGAGTGGACCGGAGGGGCTCTCTAATGGTACCATCAGTTAGAGGGGCTCATCTCTCTAGCACAAGAAGAAGGGCCTTCTCTGTGTCTGCACCGGCCCTATGGAACCTCCTGCCAACAGAGTTACAGCTGCAGACGGAATTGCTGCCCTTCAGGAAAGAATTGAATATCTGGCTGGAAGGGCAGGTGTGGGGCACCAATGGAGGGGTGACCCCCCCCCTTGCTGGCTTATATAATTAAGATTTCTTTTAATGGATGGGTTGAGTGGGTAAATTATTTAGCATTTTAATGGGGTTTTCAAGGGCTTTTAGTTAGTTTTTGATGTTACTTTTAATTGTTGTTAGCCGCCCAGAGTCGTTGCCGAGTTGGGCGGAAATAGAAATTTGAAGAATAAATAAAATAAAATAATTTTGGAATCTAATTCAAGTGAAGTTTCCAATTATGGCCACAGCCCCTGAACTGCCACACCAGATTTGGAAAGTGACGGCAGAGAAGTGGAGGCAGATGTCCCCAATGTCCTGGCGTGATTTTGTTCCAGATCTCCTAAGGACTTTCAAATACCAAGCAGGATGATGATGTGGGATGGGGGTGGGGTGGGGTGGGGTGATTGCTGAGGAAATGAGATGGGGAGGCCATTCCTTTGGCAGGTAGAGATGGAACTATGGGTAGAGACGCACAAAGCCACTCTATGGGGGAAGGATTGACGGCCTTTTGCCAGAGGATCTTCTGCTGCCAAAAAGCTTGCTTTCCTAAAAGGTGGTTGTTGCCACCTCTTGCTTCATGGCCCTGGTGCTGCTCCTGTGCTGGCGTTCACTCACTCACCTGCGAGCGAGCCTTTTGCGTGTTTTGAGAAAAGCCTTGGAGGGAGGGAGAGCCCCTCTATCCCGTGTGCTCTTGGGTTTCTCAGTTCCTGTCTCATGATTCATGGATCTGGTCACTACGGCCTGGGGGCCAGATCCGGCCCCCAGGCTGCAATTTGGGTACCCCTGCTCTATCCAGAAGGCTGCTCTATGATTTGTGCCGGGGTGCCCTCTCTTCCCTCCTTCTTCATCCTGCCTTTGAGGAGGAGGAGGAGGGAGGAAGTAAGTACGATCCTTGCCTCCTTGCCGTTGCCCCTTCCTCTCTTCTGACTGCATGGGCCAGTTGGACCCTCCACCCTGGCTGCTTCCTGCTGGCTTCTGCTGCCCATCCCTCAGTGCTAGAACTCCGCTCAGAGGATCCTATGGTTTTCAAACACTTCCTTCTGCTTAGAATCATTGGAGTAACAAAATAAATAAATAAATGAATGAATGAACATTTTGTGGCTGTTTTTAAAAGCAGTTCCACCAACCAGTCGTGTGTGCCTTGATCACCCACAGGTCCTGCTTAGGACCAAGTCCTTCCTGATCTTGCTTTGCTCATGTGTTTGGGCCTCATCCTGGCATGGACATTATTTATTTATTTATTTATTTATTTATTCATTTATTCATTTATTCATTTATTTATTTGTTTATTTATTTATTTGTTTATTTGTTTATTTGTTTATTTGTTTATTGTTAAATTTCTATACCGCCCACTCAGCCAAAGCCGACTCAGGGTGGTTCTGGCATCCTTGGTACTGGGGTGTCATGGACAGCCGAGTGGCCTTTGCCTCACAGCCCCCCTTCTCTCTCTCTCTCTCGTTCTGCCAAGACTTAGTTAAGATGCATTGTTTAAATATTTAATTAATTTTAATTTAATTTAATATTTCAACTTATTTAAATATCCAAGTTCTTTGCTGTAGAAAAGAAAAGATCAATATTTTTCCCAGTTAAGAATATTGTCTGCAGGCTTGTCCTGCAGTTGCGAATGAAATCATGCATCTTGGCCAGTTTTGCTGGTGATGATAATGCTCCAATTTTGTGTTACCTGGGGGCAAAGTATGCTTCCAATCCACCTTGTGAGTCATCCCTGCCATTAGCACATTAGACACTTTTTACTCTACCTTCACCAGAGTACAATTTAGACCCAATAAAAATTGTGATAGCGTTTTTATCCACTTCATTAAGCTACTAATTTCTTGTAAAAATGTGCATTAATCTTTTTATAGCTTCATGCAGAGTGGCATATTTCAAATCTATAACATTGATTAGGTCTTGCCTGAGAATAATTTTCATGGTACTTTAAAAATGTAAATAAAAGTTACTGTAATTCAATTTCCCAATACAGTTATGACAGTATTGATCTGGGAGGGAAATATTGGCTCAGTAAAAAAAAAAGCCAAACAAATGAATAATCGCTAAATATGTTTAGGAATGTTGCAATCCATTGAATGGGGCCTTCTATCAGTTTAGATGGCTTTTGCAGCTACAGACTCTGGGATCGAGCATCGTTTCAATTGCCTGCATCTATAAATGCTACTTTAATATAATTAAGCTTGTAATGTCACAAGTCACAAAGAGAGCAAGGATGGATTTATGACCTGCCTCAAGCAAGAGAACTCTGCCTCCAGTTTTGTTTTGCAGGAGGGGCGCCAAACAAAAACACCCTTGACTTCTGCCTGGTCAGTGAGTGAGTGAGTGAGTGAGTGAGCAGGGGTGTTGGAGGGAAACCCACAATGGACCTCCATCATCACAACGTCACATGGAAAGCCAAGGGAGGGCAGTAGTTGAATGACATCCGTAATGGGTACCATCGCAGCCTCTTAGCCAGCTGGTCAGAAGAACTGGTTGACTATAAAAATAGGTGGGGAAGTCGGCATCCCATTGTTGTGTGTAGAGTAGACTTGTGGAAGCTGAAGGTTTAGCACTTTTCTCATGGCCAGAACTCTTCCTTTGGCTGGCGGGGTGGGGTGTGTGTGTTCTTCTGGCTGCTTCCTGGTATTGAAATACTTTCCCAGGGATGCCTGGACAATGAGACCCAGTTTTCTACATTTTCAATGTTGGTGCCTCAGCAACAATGTGTACCTAGGGGAGGGGTGCCCAAACTATGGCCCATGGGCTGGATCTGGCCCCTGACACCAATTCATCCAGCCCACGCTGCCTTTGCCGTTCCTGGAAGCAGAAGTAAAATGCGCCAGTATGGAGTGGCAAGGGCAGTGTGGGCCTGATGAATTGGTGCCAGGGGCCGGATCCAGCCCATGGGCTGTAGTTTGGGCACCCCTGTGTTAAGCAGAGAAAAGACACAAGAATAGGGCCAAACAGTCCATCATTTGCTTAAGCAGCGAAAATGGCAGCCTAAAAATCTATCCCATCCTGTTGCTAAACAGGTCGCAAGGCGCGTTTTATTTCCACTTCTGGTGGGAGGAACCACGTGACTAACCCGCAACCCAAAAAGTTTGAGCACCCCTGACCTAGGGCATATGTGTGAAGGGCGTGGAACACAGTAATGGTTTTTGAGACACATGAAGTACTGTGACAAAGCATCTGCTTGCCAGACAGGACATTGTCAAGAGAGACTTGCAAACTCTGCACTGCATCACCTAACTGGACATGTCCCTGAAAGGAGGAAGGAGCATTGCTTTCTAGACCAGAACACATCTGGCTCTGCAGCTGGATCTGGGGCAGGTCATCAAGGATTTCTACTTTGCCAGAGCAGCCCTCTAAGTACTGTCTTAGGGCTGGTCCCGATGGATACAAAGAACATGGGAGAGAAGTTTCAGAGTGGATTTCTGGCTTGAGGGACTGAGTACCATTTGGGTTTGCATTTCAAAGAATTCTCGGCTCTGAATTCTTTGACTTTAGCTGCGTGTCCTTCACGGGAGGCTGTCTTTTGAAATGTTGAGTTCTAATAAGAAAACAAAACCAAGCCAAGAAACCTTCTCCCAAGCCTGGATCCAGCTCCCAGGCCATAGTGTCCAACCTCCTGAACCACGTGACCGGCCAACGGCCCAAAAAGTTTGGCCACCCCGAGAGTAGGAGAAGCTTGATTACATTTAGGATTCCAACTTTCCTTTAAAAAGAATTGTCTTGGACATTTCGATGAATTGTAGGATTGTCTGTAAAGTTGTAGGAGAATCCATAAATGTCCCACAATGATACATAACCATGTGGAAGGATCTGGAGTTTTCTCCTTCCTACTCGTGAGTTGACTTCAGGCAGACAAATGAGCTTCTCCAGGAGCAGTTGTGAACGGATTGGCGTTTACAATAAGGAGTTGTTCTTTTCTGTACTCTACTCAGCCTTCCCCTTTAAAATGCTAAAATAATATAATAGCAATAATATTCACAACATTATAGAGCTGGAAGGGGCCTCCTAAGGTCAATGAGGCCGACTGTCTGCAGAAGGATATCTGCAACTCAAGCATCTTTGAGGGATGACCATCCAAACCCAGCTTAAAATTCTTAGATGGTTTGGCCACCAACGTCTGGGCCAGTCCTTTTTTTTTTCTTGCCCATTAGGAAGCTCTAGATGTGAAACTGCCAAAATGAAGGCACCTTGTGGTGAGCTCATTCTGCAGTTCTTTTTGCCTGGCCTGGTGTGAGAAAGATTAGCTGGCAAGGCAAAATATTCTTGCATTAAAAAACAAGGAATCATAGAGCTGTTAAGGTGTGGATGGAAAATGAACAGGAGAGTTGCCAAGTCAGGGATTGTTATTACAGACAAAGGGATTCCAGAGTCACTCTTTGCCTTGCAAGCTGAAACCCAGCCCTCATCCGTGCAGGCCGAATGCCCTTAATAATAATGGCATTGCTCTTCTGTCTTCTCACCATGCTTCCTTTCACACTGTCAGATAATTCCCCCTGTGAGCACCGTCTACCGTAAGCTGGCCTCCCCTTTGGAGAGTCAAATGACATTGATGTGTCCAGGCAGCTGATGTAATGAAGGAGTATTGCATTTTCTACTGTGTTGAATCCAGAGGTTCAAATGCCTTTGTACAATTCCAATTGATTGCAATATTTCAAAATAGCTTTCCCAAAAATAAGACTGTGAATTCCATTCTCCAAAAGCTGTGAAATGCACCACAGTACATTTATCGGTGGGGCCATGGCAGAATGTCACAGGCACAACACAAAGTGTGTCAAGCAGGGCCACCATGGGGCTTTTTACCTGTGGGCCTATCCTGCCAGCCCTATGCCCAGGCACAAAGGCTTCCAAGCACAGTACCTCCAAACTCACTCTCAGGTGTAAAATCTAAAGAGGTGGGCCATAAAGGTTTCCTCTCATGCCTCCCCCAACCCACCCATGGTGTGCATTTGTTGCGGGAACCAAGATGGCCTTGAGTTTGTAATTAGATGTTTTATTCTCTTGTGGCCTTTTCTTCCTTCCCTGGCTGGCTACTCCCTGCTGGGGTGTGGGGTGGGCATGGGGGTGTCCAGGGCTCAACTGCTGCCCTCTGTCTGAGAGGAAGAAGGTAGAGGCCATCCTACCGCCTTTCCTTTCCTCCCTGGAACTTCATGGGAATGGAAGCAAACCTGAGTTCCCTGGGGGAGAGGGTACCAAGGGACCCAAGTTGTCTGGCCTGTGGCATGCGGGAAGACGGAGGACCTGGGCTTGAGCTTCTGCCCTGCCAGGCCATTCCTGCCACCTCCGCTGCCCACATCAAATCGCCACGGATCAGGCCAAGAGATGTTGCCTTGCTCTGAGTGACAGAAGTTAATAATTAGTGACAATGATTGACAGATCCACTCCATCTGCTGCTCTGATGCCTGGGAGCAGTTCTCCCACAACTGTCTGCGGGCACCAGGGACTCCTGGGGGAGAGGATGATGGCCTGTGATTGACAGCTGCCTTGGAGAGGGAGATGGGAGAGAGGGAGGGAGGGAGGGAGATGGGCCGCTGACAGAGCATTCACTGTCAGTAAAAGTCTCCACGTCTCCCAGTGTTTCATGGAAATCTCACTGGCTGTATACATTTATTCCATTTCATTTATCATGTCAGGAATGGGTTTAAATATATTACTAGCTAGCTAGCCTGTATTCTAACTGCAGGCTTTTTCGCATGTGAAATTAGCCACACGCTCCGACTAATGGAGGGAAGGCTTCACTCGCCATTCATAGATGGGGTCCAAGATGCCAGCACATCTGGAACCACCTGTCCCGCACGTCCTTGCCTTAAGTGGCAAAGGGTTGGATGGTCTATGCTCAAGGGCAGTCTGTGGCCCTTTTCGAGGGAGAAAGTGGCCAGGCAGGAGCTGAAGGAGGAATCCCAGAAAGTGTTCAGCAAGAAAGAATCCATTCAATGTTTCACTGAATGCTGTAAAAGTATGCAGGGCATTATTGTACAAAACTGACTCCTCCTGTCAAAGATAACATCAAGGACTGCTTATCTCGTTTTGTCATCGCTTTCAACTGCTGCTGTTTGTAAAAGGCTGTTCATTAATTATATTGAATCCAAGTGCAAAATTTTAGCTAGTGTTTAAACTTCTAGTTTTCTAAGTACCAGACGAAGGACAGTGAAAACCTTATAACTCCTCCACGAATTGGCCACTTAAATCCTTGAAAAGTCTTATCTTTAACAGTTGAAATAAGTATAGAATAGATTTAAAATTGGAATATGGATTCTGCTTGGAAAGGGAAGTTTTGAGTCAAAAAGATACAAGCAGTGGTGGGCACCAGCAGGTTCGCACCAGTTTGCCAGAACCGGTAGCAGAAATTCTGGCTGGCCCCGCCCATCCAAGTTTTGAAATAAAGTAGTCCTAATTCGGGTGCAACACAGGGATTTTCCTCGGGCTACGATCACCATACCATACCCACAGTGTGGTAGTAAATTGTTTTAGAGTCTGCCACTGGATACATTCTTGGGAGCCAAATCCAGCTTTCCCTTGTCTTGGACTGCATGAAGAAGAAGAAACCCTACCTACCAGAGAGCCCTTCAAGGGAGGCTTTGAATGGGCATCAACCCTCTGTAAAGTATGTCTTGCAAAGTCAGGGTCTTTGGTAGCACATCAGGCCAATCTGGTCAGCTGTCTCTCTGGTCAACTGGGACATTCAACCCAGAGTTGGGAGGGAGGGAGAAGTTCCCCAGAAGAGGTACCTTTCTCTCTTCAACAAGAGAGGGTGGAGGCAAGCGGCTTCCCACTTAAGAGCCTCTTCTAAGCACACCTTTCTCATGATGAGAGATGCCATTTCAATCCCGTTGTAGCTCTTCGTGTATCCCATCCCAAAAGCCAAACTTCTGGCTCCAATCAGGGCCAGGCAATCTGTTAAAGGCAAAGGCTAGGTAAGGCAGGGGTGCCTAAACTAGGGCCCGTGGGCTGGATCCGGCCCCCAATACCAATTCATCCAGCCCATGATGACCTCGTCGCTCCTGGAAGCGGAAGTAAAATGCATCCATAAGGCGTGTTTTACTTCCGCTTCCGGGAGCGATGAGGGTGTGAGTCGTGGGCCGGATGAATTGGTGTTGGGGGCTGGATCCGGCCCATGGGCAATAGTGACCGGCCCCCTGAACCACATGACCGGCCAGCAGCCTGAAAATTTTGGGCACCCCTGGGGTAAGGCAAGGCATCTTCTTCTTACCATATGATCCCAGCAGGCCCACAGACTGTTCTCAGTGCTTTGTGCTTGAGAGAGCAGACCTGCAGACAGAGCTGCATTATCTCCCAGCTAACCAAGGAGGAAACGGACACTGGCTAATTTGCTAGACATCCATTGAGGCAAGCTCGTATTAAAACCAAGACCACCTTTCTCTCTCTCTCTTTCTCTCTCTGAGGAGGTCTGCTTGGAATGACACTTTAGCTCCTCTTCATCCTCTTTCCTGGTCTCCAGGAACAGATGGCTAGCTGACCACAGTCATTTCAGGCAGTGGGTTTTTCCCCCGTCGGGGCTTCTAGGCAGAGCCCTCCTGCCCAAGGCAACCTTTCCTGTAGACGTGGGACTCGGTGTCCATGCCGGTTAGTGGTGAAAGTCAAGTCGTGTTGCGTATCAGTAGAAGAAGCCACGTCATCTGCCTTTGAACGGTGCTCCTGTCACATTGGCTGACATGTACAAGAAGCAGCATGCCTGGCAGAAAGGCGAGAGTGTGTGTGTGTGTGTTTGCGATAACCATCCACTGAACACAATATTCTCAAGGCATTGAGATACTGAACCACATCTCACTGTGTTAGGCTTTAACCTTGCAATTCAAAGTGACAGATTTTTATAGGGTTGACAGAGCCAAACGTGTCTTATTGGCCCTTAAGCACGGCAGGAGGAGAGAGGTCTGCTTAGCCCTCAGATGGCTTGGGTGTCTGTGTGTGTGGTGAGCACAGCAGAGACTGATGTAGAGCCAAGGAGAAGCTGAATGGCCTGGCATCTCCTACCGTCTCCTGTCTTCTCTTTCTAGGGCCACTTGGACCAGGGAGCTTGTGGCACACTGTGAGGTTTAACGTTGGTGGATGGAATCACAGGGGTGTGTGTGGACTTGGCCTTTGATTTTCCCCTAGTTTTTCATGAGACATAGAGATTGTGTGCCCGGAATGTAATTTCTGTCTGAAAATGGTCCTCTCTTGCCCTCATTCTACAAACCATGTGCTCACATGATGTGTGTGTGCACGTATGTGTGCATGAGCATGTGTGCGCACGCCCAGGCAACAAAAGGACTTCAATGGCTTTACGAGAAGCCTTGTTCACCTTCACCCACCATGGGTGGAAAAATGTTTTGGGGCCCAGACTGTCTCTCCTTCTGAAACAATTAACCCATCTGACTACAGCCTTGAACTCATGCAGATCTTCAGGGGTCTACCAAAAGGCAGACACTGGAGGTGATAGAAAGCTATAGAAGAAGAAGAGGAGGAGGAGGAGGAGTTCTCCTATGGGTCTCAGAGATGGTGACTCGAAGGAAGCTCAGCTCAGTGTGTGTGTGTGTGTGTGTGTGTGTGTGTGTGTGTGTGTGTGTGTGTGTGTGTGTGTGTGTGTGTGTGTGTGTGTGTGTGTGTGTGTGTGTGATGAAACCCTGGCTTGTGAAATACATGGTTTGATGTGAATAAGCATCACATTTATTTGGGGCATTATCATGACAGTTCTGAAGCTGGCCATAGTTCATTTAATCATTCAGAAAGATGCATGGAAATGTAATAAAATCTAGACTTTTCTCTACAGGGAAAGTTTCTCACACGGTCTAAGCAATGTACCACAAAGTCACTTTAAAACTGTATTTTTAATTGTAACCATTAATTGTTGAAAAAATAAAATAGCATGACCCAAAACAATTTTAAAATTAGCATCTCTCCTCATCTGATCAATCAATCCCAAATAGGGTCAAAGACCTTAATCTTCTAACACAGTTTGTGCTCCGTTTTTCTACAGAAGTTAAAATTTTCAAATTGTAAAATATGTGAATTAGCTGTCATTTGCATGTTTTGTCTGATTACCATTTTAAAACATGCCATTTAATTTCCTTGACCTTTTCATTGTGGTTCAGAGCAAGCAAGAGTGAAACCCAGCCTATTAATGCACAGCTGGGCATTTTGATAGTGTCGTCCGAAGCACGTCCGCTCAGAGGCAAACCCCGAATCCAGTGTCACTGATAAGTAATCATGCACTGCCTTGATCCTAAATGTTTATGTTACAGACAGATATCTAGAAAGTGGAGGGAAACATGAAATAGCAATCCAAAGGTGAGAAATGGGACTGGCATATTGACTGGTGGATTGGGATTTATCTGGAATCTAGGTATGCCACCCAAGTGGCATACCAAGGGGGTGGGTTCTTAATCTGTTTTATCTATGATTTTCAGCTATGATTTATATATGATTTAGCTATGAGAAACCTGGGGAATATAGTGAAAAGCAGAGGCATCACCTTGAAAGCAAAAATTCACATAGTCAAAGCAATGGTATTCCCAGTGGTAATGTATGGGTGTGAGAGCTGGACCATTAGGAAGGCTGAGCGCAGAAGAATAGATGCCTTTGAGATGTGGTGTTGGAGGAGAGTCCTGAGAGTCCCTTGGACAGCAAAGAGAACAAATAGGTCAATACTGGAAGAAATCAACCCTTACTGTTCATTGGAGGGACAAATAGTGAAGATGAAGCTAAAGTACTTTGGACATCAAATGAGAAGGGAGGACTCACTTGAGAAGGCCTTGATGCTGGGAAAGGTGGAGGGCAAGAGAAGAAGGGGGCGTCCAAAGATGAGATGGATATATGGTATTGTGGACATAATGGGCACAGAGCTTGGCGGGCTGAGGAGAATGGTGGAGGACAGAGGTGCCTGGAGGAAAATGGTCCATGGGGTCGCAAAGGGTCGGAATCGACTGTGCGACTGAACAACAAAATCTATGATTGTGAACTGCCCTGAGTCGACCTAGGTCAAGTGGGCGGTATAGAAATCCAACAACTAATTTAAATTAAATTAAAAATTAAAGTTTTAATTTGCAGTATTTGGAGCCCAAGTCTCTCTCTCCCCCTCCCCCCATTTGTTTATAAAAAATGCAAGGCTTGAACTGCAGCCAAGGACAACCCCTTGTGGGTCCCCACCCCACCCACCCTCTCACCCAGGTAGCCCCTGCTTTACATGGAGTGGCTTCCTTTTGGCTTTGGTTAGTGGTGCGGTTGAGTCTCTGATGGAGAAGAAGAGGAGAAAATAATTTGGTCTCGCACGGTAGAGGACGTCAGGCTGCATTTGGGGCTCAGTAGCAGAATCTGAGAAATTCAACAAAACACATGGCCATTATTTTGCCTAAATGTTGTGCAAGAACGAGTGGTCTGCCAGTTGGGAACATAGCGCACCTTCTTAGAAGCAACATATGTCAGGGGGTGACGTCACAGAAGGAGAGGACAGAAGTTTCAAAGTTTTTGGACAGGTAGCGACTGTTGCAGCAGAAACATTGTCGCATTTTAAAGGCTAACAGGCTTCCTGTGACACTCACCTTTGTGAATTGCAGCCTGTTTTATTAGATGAATATGTTTGTTTGTCTGTTTGCTTGCTTGCCATTTACCAACTTCTGGCCAAGGGCAAAGGCTTTTGCTTCCGGTCTGATTTCGAGTGGGTTAACTGGTCCCAGTAACCATCCATGAACAGGCCTTTCTATTCATGCCTCCTCCTGGCCTCTTTTTGGCCACAAACAGCATCTTGTATTTCTGAAACAAAACATGCAGCAATCTATTCTAACTCTCCTGTACAGCATTTGTCCATTAACAAACTTTTACGGATTTTACCATACAGTCCCTTAAAGTAAGATACAATGATTTCCAGAGAGATTGTGCAGATTGATACGTTAGTCATAAAACAAAACTTTAGAACCATTACAGCTCTCAGTTTTTTATTTTTTAGGGTACCTCCTCAGTAATTCAAAGTATAATTACATTGCAACAAAATTAAAACAACAAAGATACATAGTTATCAAAACATTCAAGTCAGTTTCAAAGTAATGCTAGTTCAGAACATTACATTGCAATCGTGCAAGGTACAATCTTGTTCAGGTTACAATCCAAACACGTCCTTTATTTCCATAACACCTCTGGCCAAGTTACTCTAGTACCTCTTTCCACCTACATTGCATTTACGTACATTGCATGAATCCCCTTTGGTTTAACCCTGTTCCCAGGAGCGCCAGGACTCACGTTCTTCCTGACAATGGTCCACAAACACACACAGAGCCATGTTCCAATCTCGGTACCTCTGCTCTGTGAACTTATGGAGCCACCTGTTGCTTGCAAAGGTCCGTGTGGCTTTTGCCTCTTCCCCAGAAACTCTCACATCTTTTGGGGGAGACTTACTTGCCGGGAGAGTGACCCAAGAGCAACCTGACACAGCTGATGCCCCTCTCTCTGGCCTGGCCCTTTGCCAGCCAACTCCTGCTTGTCCCAAAACCAGGTTTCACACTGTGACACATGTCCAACATGTTGCCTTTAAGTCCAAGGCAGGGCAAGACGGAAGGCTGTTTGCCCTTTATTCACAATTGCTTCCCTTTAGAACGACTGTGCCTTTTAATCTGTGTTAGCCTTTGTCATAAAAATTCAAAATCTCAGAGCCAAGGGTTTCCTCTCTGAGTGTCTGGATCATTATCAAGAGTCCTCAGTTTAATGACTGTCATCCTGAATTCTGAGTGGCTTGGTAGAAACGGGGAAGAAAGATAGACCAAAGATGCCACCCCACTCGTTAGCCATGGCTTCTGTAGCCTTGGCTAACACCAATGGGTGACAGATGTGGAACAGTGGCCAGTGAGAGCCCTCTGAGCTCAGGCTCAGGCTCAAGGCTAGTGAACAATTTCGCAGTGGTCCCACTTGCCAGGGCGGCTGCACACACCTTCTTTGGTTAAGTGCCTCCAGATGCCACATGATTACTAGAAGCCTGGTGGAGTCCTGGGGGACATTTATATGCTAATGTCTTTTTCCTAGTCTGAAGCCTGTCTCTAGATAGAAGACCCCTTTGTGTTAACCTCTGTGGAAGAAATGAAAGAAGGTTTTCCTCAAGAAAACAATACAGTTTCTGTAAGATGAAATCTAATTGTCTGTTATCAGATGTCCTGTAAAATTCAGCGCCTATTAAAGCTGCTAAGAATCTTGAAACCCTAATTTCAGCATAATAGCATTTTAATTTCAGCAAATCTCAGCTCTATTGTTACAGGACATTTTGTTACACAGATGGGGGTAAGAGGGTCTATCTTGGCTCTGTTAGAAAAACACACATACCATTTTCTTTTCTTTGAGATATTCAATTAAATTTGTTCCATTCATTTTTTTTTGTCTCAATTAAATCTCTGCAATCATCTAACCTCTCCTGACATTTTATTTTACTTGTCATGTGAGAAAACAATGGCTTCCAGCATTTAAAAGGAACTATTTTTAAATTAGCTAATTGATTTACTTGTCAGGAAGCTGTTAGCAAAGCAGGGCTGTCAAGAGGGATGGGTCAGTTTAGATGATCATTGGGACTTATCTTATTATTCACTAAGGTGCTGGCTTTAGGTAGGGAAACCTCATTGCTGCTCATGGGATGGAGAGCATAGGATACAGCAGTGGTCAAGGGCTTGACCACACATCACCTGATGGAGCGGGATTTCTTCTGAGACTGCTTGACCATTTCCATTCCCTGAAGGCTCTGAGGCTTCATGATGGCTGTAGCCCAAATCTGTAGCATGTCTTGCCTGTTTTTGTTCCCTGGGCAGAAGAAAGGACTCCGTGGTGGCTCTTGCCAGGGCAGGTCTGTAGGGCGAGAGGTGCTTCTGAGCTACCAGCTGGGGAATTCTCAGCCTGCAAAAGCAGTCGAACAAATGGCTGGATTTGAATGGCATCTTAGTCACTTAAATTTCAAAACCACTAAATTTCGACATTGTAAATCTCCTTCATCCGGCCGTGAAGCCCTCATCCCAGGAGCGATGAGGGCTTAATGGGCTGGATGAATTGGTGCTGTGGGCTGGATCTGACCCCTGGGCCATAGTGACTGGTCCCCTTAACCACATGACTGGCCCACGGCCCAAAAGGTTTGGGCACCCCTGCTATAATTGGCATGGCTTCTGCAAATGCAGTCTGTCTCAATGCTTGTACGAAGACTGCCACAGACGGGGTGGATGAGTTGATCTGCTGAATACAGGAGAGGTGGACTATCAAAGACTGGTGGGAAATGGGATGCTGACTTAAGTACACCTGTGGCCTGATCCAGCAGCCAAACTCTGCTCGTGTTGTTGAATTACTATTACACTTAGCAGGAAGAGGCTGAACGCTTTTGAGGGAAGGTCTTTGCTTAACTTCATCTAATTGGAAGAGCTAGCATCTCCCCTTGCCATTATATCCCATTCAAAGTGTACAGGTAGTTAATATTCCATTAACAAGATCATTACAAGCTCCAAACAGGAACATTTCTTTGTTTTAAGAAGCAAGACCCATCCTTTCGGAGCACAGGAACCGCTGAATAAGCACTCCAAATGATTCATGCGCTATGATTTATGTTTCTAACATTTTTAATTTACATGAAGCACTTCAATTTAAGAAAGACTTTAAAAGCTGCAAGTTTAATAATAATTTCTCTTAATGGGCCGAAAAGCACTTTTAGCTCTTGTGAAAGGTTACCTGCTTGCTCATACTTTTACTTACTTTTGGCCACATCATTGGAGACACTTGCGACTATAGAAGGAGGAGGGGGGTCACTTATAGGCGGGGGGGGCTTACTTTGCTCTGCTCTTGGCTGTATGCATTGCCCTGTGCTTTGGGGTTGAAAGTGAGAGACGGAATTGGCCTCACAACATTTTTACCAACTCTTTTACTCTGATGTAAAGTGGGGGGGAAGGAAGGAAAGGAAGCTGATGGACCACAGATGTCCTTCCATTGCCCCCGTTTAACATCATGTTTCCACACAGAGTAAAGAGCTCATTTTCTGCTGTGGGAGAGACTTAAGTCCTTAGAGCAGGGGTGCCCAAACTATTGCCTGTTGGATGGATTTGGCCCCTGACACCAATTCATCCGGCCCATGCCACCCTTGCCATTCCAGAAAGCGGAAGTAAAATGTGCCCGTATGTTGGAAATGGTTTGGCTGTTCCCAGTGCCTTCCAGTAGACTAGTAGCTCCCCCACAGAAGCCCAGGGCCCTTCTCCCCCACGGTGAACACTTGAGCCTGCTCTTTCTACCCCCCACCCCACCCCACATCTGCTCTGGCTTCAGTTCCATCTATTATTCATTACAATCAAATATGACACAGCGGCAACTCCATAAACTTGCTTTTCATATCAGAATTGCTTTTATTGAGTAACACACACTGGAGCCCCCCAGCCTCCCGCAGTCGGGGCTGAAATGAGCAGTTCTCTCATTGTAATAATGTGCTTCTGTCATCTCCTTATTATCAGCATGATAAAAGATGAAATATTCACAGATGCTGCCCTCCTAACCTGATCACAGCTTGATATTTGAGCTTTGGAAATGAGTTTTATAAGCTTTAATATACTCCTTGGCGGAGTGACCCCTGAAATTAAACATTATTACAGAGCGGATATTTAAAAAGCTGGGCCTGCAAATTACATCAAAATGAAAATATTAAGGCATATTACGACTCTACCGAGAGGAGGTTCACTGGTTTGGGAGCTCGAAGGCCATAAAATGCAGCTATCTGGTGCCCAAAACATCAGCCGGGAAAAGCAGCCGCTGCATTGCGCCTTCGGTTACCAAATTATGAAGACGTAAAGAACAGATTGCAAGGAGCGCATCATGAAGAGAGGGAATGCCTTCAGTGTCGGAACCTGTCTGCCTGGTCACCACAGGATGCTCTTTTTACACCTCCCGCAGTCTTTGTCATTGGACTTTAGGAGGTAAACCAGGGTCTGGATGCAGGTTCTGCTATGATCCTGTCTCTGGAACAGGTTTGGGCTTGAATGGCATTATTCATCTGTAACACAGAATTTGACCCTGAGCCTCAAGAGGAAAGTGTTGGAGGGAAAGAGAATGCATTGGGGACAAGGAAGAGAGAGAGAGAGAAATGGCTTTCTGGCTTTTAAAAAGCCCCCAATAGTTCAGAGCCGTCTCCTCCTCCTCCTCCTCCTCCTCATTCCTCTCCTTTGTATTTGAAAAAGAGACACTTGGGTTTGGGCAAAAGGAGGCTAGTATATCTTCTTCCACTGACTAAGGAGCAAACTCATAAGTAATTTTTTTGATCACAGATTTTCCTGCTGTACTTATTCACATGTCATTTATAGAAATGCTTCTATTTCACTGGTCATGACCTATTTTCCTTGTACTGAAAACTGATCAAAACTTTCAGCACCAAATCCAGTTTGTCCTTCAGAATAACACCGGAGAGGAAGCCCAAAGACTCCGAGAGTCCAAGGGGTGGTTTTAAAATGTCAGATGTAATATCACACTGCCCTGAACCACATGTACCACCATGCATTTCGTGTATAACGTCACCCTAACCTAGCCTAAAGAGACCCAAGTTAAGGCCAGCCTCAGTCAGAGGAGATAAAGGGCAGTTGATGAAACCAAAGGAGGGTCTCTCTCTCTCTCCTGCCTCCCCTTCAAGGCTATGCATCTTCTCTGATGTCCAAGCACTTTTGAACAATACCAGATATAAATGCAGGAATAAAAATCTT
Organism: Bradypodion pumilum; assembly: GCA_035047305.1. Classification (NCBI taxonomy): domain Eukaryota; kingdom Metazoa; phylum Chordata; class Lepidosauria; order Squamata; family Chamaeleonidae; genus Bradypodion; species Bradypodion pumilum. Next base: position 39,853,578 of record JAWDJD010000007.1, on the reverse strand, counting down.
GAAGAGTGCTAGCTACTAATACATAAGATAAAATATAAATGAGAGAGAAATTAAGGCATGGGTGACAGATACTCTAAGCTTGGCCTACCTGACAGGGTTGTAGTCTGGATAGAGTAAGGAGGAGGAAGAGGAAATAGAAGAGAATAGCCTCTGTGGTGGCCTTGAGTTTGTTAAACAAAAAGCCTTACAAGGAAGAAGCCAGCAGCCCAGGTGTGCCAAGCCCAGGTGTAAACTCAGGGCCAAATCTACACACTTCTGAAAAAACAAGATCCAATTCCACAGTGACTCTTCCTTCTCCTGTCACAGGACAGAACAGAAGAGACCAAGCCTAGCTCTGCTTCTCAGTCTTCCCTTTCAATTCCCCTGTTTCGTTTTCCATCCTATGAAACATCTTTGGGGGGACGGGGGATGGGGGACGGAGACCGACCCAAGCACCTTGAGCTTGGGCAGAGGAACATCTTGGCAAGGGTCTCTTAGGCTTCCCTTGAGTTCACACCCATTAGCAGGAGCATAAAGTGGGATTTTACGGCTCTCGGGGCCCCAGCATAGGCAGTTGAACCTGGCCTGCTTCTACGAGCCAAAACTTGAAATGCTACCGTTAACCTGACTCTTTTAGAGGAAGAGGTGGCGTTCAGAAGGTTATCGGCAGTGAATTTTTAATTAACTTCCCAGAATCGTAAAGGCAGAGCGATGAGTAATAAAGCTATATTGGGAAGGACTCTGACCGGGCAGTCACTAATGGAGGCCCTCAGGTGTGTTGTTGCTGCACAGGGCAGAAGAGGAGAGGCAGGGATGCCTTCCTGCCCAGGGTGACAAAGACCCAAGTGCCAGGAAAAGGAGGAGGAGGAGGAGGATCAGGGTTCCTTCCAGGGTTAGGTCTGAGGCACTTTTTAAAATAAATAAATGTACTTATCTCAGGGGTGCCCAAACTATGGCCCGTGGGCCAGATCCAGCCCCAATGCCAATTCATCTGTCCCTCGCTGCTCCCGGAAGCAGAAGTAAAACGTGCCCATATGGTTTAAGCAGAGAAAATAGCAGCTTGAAATTTATCAATCTTTCAAAACAGATTGAAAGGCGCATTTTTCTTCCACTTTCGGTGGGAGGGACCACATGGCCGGCCCGCTGAACCATGTGACTCACCCACTGAATCATGCGGTGAAAAGTTTGGGCAGCCCTGACTTATCTATTCACTTATTACACTCCCACTCAGCTTTCTCACAAAACAGTAGCACTGCAGGCAGAGATTTAAAAAACAAACAAACAACTTCTAATGGTCTCCATGCATAGGGTTGGATGGGCAAACCTTACCTTTTGAGAGGGTGCCATGAGACGATGCTCTCGGGCACCTGGGCCAAGATTTCCTCCAGGCAGGGAGAGGGAGGGAACGCTGCCACGAACCAACCTCTCCCTTGCCATGGTGAAGGTCAATTTCGTTGTTCTGTGCAGGACAATGACAATAAAGATTTATCTATCTATTCTATTTTTTTAAAGGAATCTGGAACCTGCTCTCTTGTGCTAGAGCTGGGCCTGGGAGGTACCCACCAGAAATGCTCTAGACCGCCAGATAGGGTTGAGAAACACTCCTGGTTGCCAAAGCGCGGGATGCTATTCACAGCTGTCAGAGCAGAAGGATCCGATGAGTTCCCAGAGTCTGACCCAGTTCTGAGGTCCAGGGCTACTCAGTGGAAGGAGCCTGGCTGGCCCTAGCCTTGGGAGCTAACATGGGCCCCATTGGCCCCCTTTGTAGGAAAGCCTCTCTATTTTAATACTCAACCACACTCTGGCTTTCTTTGTTTTGGTTCTAGAAGGAGGCAAATAGGAGGAATAGAAGTGAGGCATGGATGCAAACTCTTAGGAACCCAGAGGAAGTATAGCTCAGTGGTTTAACCACCTGACTATGGAGCCAGAGGTTGGGGTTTCAATCCACCACTATGTCCACTTGACAGGGGCTGAACCGTCTCTACCTTTTGTTCCAACTGTTGGCTGCTGGCAAATGTTATATTTTTACATACTAGCCAGTGTATTGATTTTCCAGCTCTCTTCTGCCTTGCTTTAAGAGTCTGTCTATGCAACCGTTGAACAGCATTGGCCTCGTCTTCATCCACAGGGTCAACATAGAGGTGGCCTGTCTGGCTGGATCTCTGTACATTACTGTGGAAAGGCAGGGCTTAGGCAGGCAGGCAGGGGGAGCGGCTGTCCTGGCCCTTCACGGAGCTGCCGTCGAAGCCCTTCTTGACATCCAGTGCACAAGAGATGGTGGCCAAGGCCCCGATCTGCCAGTCGCTAGGCCCTCCTGGAGCTCAGAAGGGAACCTTGGAAGACAGACACAGGCCCGATCTCTCTCCTGGTCACTCAGTCCCTCCCATCGGGTTTTAGGGACACTGGGAGTGCCAGGACTTCAGCTGGACTCCTTTTGCTTGCCCTGCTTTTGGGTCCAAGACATGCCCCCCCCCCAATTCCAGATCCCACTCAGGTGTGTTCAGGTGGCATGAAAGGGCCATGGAGGGATGGCCACACTCAGGAACAGACCTGCCCAAGGAGCTGAGGAAGGACTGCCTGCAGTTGCAGGTGTGGTTGGCCTCTGGAGTGCAGGTGAGCAGTGGACATGCAGCAAGCATCCTTCTTTCCTGCAGCTCACCTGCCCACCCAGGTGGTTCTCACCTGGAAGAAAGTGGTCCAACCTGGCACAGGGGTGGAAATACTCACTCCTGCCTTTCTCTCTCTCTCTTTCTGCCATGTGGCTGAACTTCACCATTTTGCATCTGAGGTTGCCAAGGGGAAAGGACCCCACGGAGGAGGGTCTGAGAAATCAGCCAGATGAATACCCATCACAACAAGCAAATCGCCGCCATGTTTAGCTGTACCCATTTCTCTCCACATGGACCAGCAGCAAGAAGCCATTGCCAATGGGTTTGGGAAGGAGGTTTTGAGGAGCTCTTCCTGGTCCCACTTTTGAGACACGCATCAAAGAGACAGTGACGCCTCCCGCAACAGAATGTGAGGATGGGACACCACAGCCCCCAGCCCCCAGCCCCCAACCCAACCCCTCTTTCCTCATAAAATCCCTTTGAATAAACATCCTGTTAGCTTATTTGCATTTGCACCCACTAGACCAGGGGCTGCCTGTGGGGCAGAAGGCCAATGACCAAGTGGGATAGTGTTTGCCTCCACACACACCATGCAGAAGCCCCCCACTACCATCCAACGCCATGCCAGCACACACACACACACCAACTGCTCAAACTGCAGGCATTGGGGGGAGGGACGAAGGGGAGCAGAAGTTATTGATCCCGAAGCAAAGGTAGACAGTTTGTTTGTTTTTGTTTTCACTCCTCTCAATCTAGGACAAGAAAGGCTTCCAGTCAAGGCCAGCATGAAGTGACAGATCCGAGCCGATGACAGGAGATGGTTTAGAGGGAAATCCTTTGGCCACAAAGCCTGGGAAACGAAACAGAGAGTTAAGTGCAAAAGATTTTGCCTCACAAACTTGTCCAGTTTCATTTTTAAATCCTTTCAGTGGAGGTGAAACTGTCTTGGATCTGTGGATTATTTTAGCCCAGGAGGGCTCGGCAACCGACATCAAAATAGATGAGTTGTGACAGACACTTCCAGAAGTCTCCAGGAGTGGCTGAACACACTCCGGCATGCCTCCTCTTGACCATCACAAGAGCAAGGGAGGATTTTCGCACCAGGCTTCTTGGTTGGGGGGCGGGCGGGCGGAAAGTGGTTGGAGAAGTCTCTGGAGTTGGCTATCAGAACAGATCGTTCTGTAGAAGGCTACAGCCTTCTCCCTCCCTGCCCCCCTTCCTCGGGTCAGGTTAAAAATAGGGACCAAGAGGTGTGATTGGAGTTTCTCACAGGGGAAAACAAAGCAGCCAACCTTGGCCTTCAAAACCCCACTTCTTTGAGGCAGAGCAGACAGGGAGGCTCACCTGTTGTTCATCTCATCCCATTAGCATGGGAGTCGTCTTGCCTTTTGTTTTGAGTTGACCTTACCCTACTTGGGCTGCAGGAATTCTTCTCCTAGTTTCCTCAGTAGGAGTAGGCGCTATAACATAAGAACATAACATAAGAACAGCCTTGCTGGAACAAGCCACAGCCCATCCAGTCCAGCATTCTGTCTCACACAGTGGCTCACCATTTCCTTCAGGGTATTCCCAAGGAGATGCCTTCACCTGCTTAGGATTCCCTGGAAATGGCATTGAGAGATATCCTGCCTATCTCTCCAACCCGAAGGTTGTCCTTAGGTATCCATAATTATAGCCGTTGATACCCTTGTCCTCCATGAACCTGTCTAATCCTTTCTTAAAGCTGTCAAGACTGACAGCTGTCACCACTTCTTCTGGCAGGGAGTTCCATAGACCAGGGATCCTCTGGGTAAAAAAGTACTTTCTCTTATTTGTTTGAGAACTAGCATCCAAACGTTTCATGGAGTGCCCCCTAGTTCTAGTGTTGTGCGATAGGGAAAACAGTTTTTCCTTATCTACTTTGTACACACCATGCATGATTTTATAAACTTCAATCAGGTCACCTCTTAGACGCCATTGTTCGAGAGTGAAGAAGCCCAACCATTGCAGCTATATCTCCTCTCTGTGCACATGTCTCGTGGAACGTGTGCATACACTTCAAATACTGAAGGAAAGCCACACCCTGGGATGAGTAATTGATGAAACTACTGTATATGCCATCTGTGGGATCTGATTGGGGACATAAAGGGCTCTTCATGTCATTAAGTGTCCTTTCCCCTGCCTTTCAGGAACAACCTACGGCGAGGGGGTGGCATATAAATTTAAATAAATAAAAATAAATAAATAAACCAAGCCTTGGCTGAAAGAATGGGACATGTAGTCACCTCCCACCTCCCTCAATGGCAGATGCCCCCTCTGCATTCCCCCCCCCCCAATCATCACACCACAATCCCGTACTGGTCAGAGAGGCTTGACTTTGGAAGTCCCAAAGGGCAAAATCTCCGGTTGTTCTCTGCCTTGACAGGGCTGCTTCCTCCCTGGCATTCAACGGCGGCGGCAGCAACGGCAGCGGGTGGCAGGAGGGAATATTTTAATTCCGCTTCTGCACCTCCAAGCTTCCTGAGGATGAGCAGGCAGTGGCTACGTCTTCCTGCGCTCCTGGTGTAGTAAGTTTGCTCGTGACTGAGCCCACTTAATATGCGGCGGAGGAAGAGTGCGACAAAGAAAACAAGATAAAGTGGGAACATTGAATATTCATTTTTCATGGTTAGAGGGTATTTTTAGAGGGTATTTTTCCCTATAGTTCAGTTATTCAAATCAGCTTGGGGTTGTCGCTGCCAGTTAAACAACAAAGACTTAAAGAAACCCAGCAGAATAATCTCAGGCTCCTATGAAATATCCATGCCAAATCCAAAATATTTTACAGGGCACGACAATGACAATATTTCAACAAAAGAACCAGATGATGAAGAAGAAGATGATGAAACACAAGGTCCCTCTCAGGGCCACACTTGGAAACACCAGTGTCTTCTTTGACATGGAGGAGGGCAGGATTTGATCTGAAAATGAAATGTCAGAATTTGTGTTTGATTACTGTTTCCTAAAAATAGTTTGGTCTTAAAATTATTTTTTTTAAATTGCATAAAACCAGAAAGACGAACAAGTGCTTCCTGGAGAAAATTAAGCCTGAACTTTCTCTGCCTTCTTGTGGATAGAGCTGAGCAATCCACTGCAGTTGGTAAAAATACCTTCAATAGATTTTTATTATTCCGAACCTTTTCTTCCTCTTCCTCCTCTTTGGCCACACCTGCCTTTTGTGGATATCCCTTCCTTGCTCTGGGAATGACACTTAGCCCCCACCCCCACCCCCACCCCAGCTGAATCTCTCATGACCTCTTCTTCCATCAATCTGTGTTATACAGTAGAGGTTGAGGGGCTGGGACACTCAGCAAGCACCCCCCCCCCCAGGCCCAGAACCACCGTGGGTCCTTCTTCCACTTGGACACTTCAGATGTGGTAGAGACCCATGGGGTTATTGCATCACATTGCTTTTGCCTGGTGGATATGTTAGCCTAATGCACCCACATGTGGTAAACTTTGGTATTGATTTCCCAACACATTCCCAGCTGCTCCTGCAGCATAAAAAACATTTATCTTAAAAAAAAAGCCTAATTATGTTTCCCAATTATGAGTCAAAAGCTTGCTTGTTGTGTTTCTATTTATTATTCAAAAAATAAACTTCTCTCATGTCTGGGGTCAGCTGTGGATAGCTCCTTGCGTTAGACATCAGGCTGTGGAGTCAGAGGATGGGAGTTTGAGATTTGCTGGCTGCCTCCTGGGTGGGGAGAAGAGCCAGCCTGCCTAGCCTTGGGTTCAAGCTGCACACAGTCTCAGGGCACCTCCTAGAGGAAGGGAATGGTATACCAGCTCCATGCATTGTTCTCTCTAGAGAGAAAACCCTGGAAAGGGTCACCATGAATTCACAATTGACTTTCTGGCACACAATTATTATTTTCATACATGTGGATATCTTCTCAACCCTCAAGAGTTTATCTACTAAAAAATTGTTTCTTTTGTGTAATCTGCCAATTATGCCCGCTCCTGGACCCGGACTCCTTGCTCATGGTCACACATGCTCTGGTCACCACCAGAGTAGATTATTGTAATGTGCTCTACATGGGGCTTTCCTTGATGACCATTCGGAGGCTGCAACTGGTCCAAAATGTGGCTGCCCGTGTAGTGATGGGGTGCGGGCATGATGCCCGTGTCTCACCCCTGCTGCAGGAGCTGCATTTGTTGCCAGTGTGCCTCCGGGTGCAATTCAAGGTGTTGGTAATGACCTTTAAAGCCCTACATGGTAGTGGGCCAGGATACTTAAGAGACTGCACCACCCCTAGGTTGTCTGTCTGTCCTACTAGAGCAGACCAAAGAGGCACCTTGAAAGTGCCATCAGCCAGAGAGGCTCATCTCTCTGGTGCAAGAAGGAGGGCCTTTTCAGTATTTGCTCCAGCCCTATGGAACCTCCTGCCAACGGAAATACATCTCCAGACTGAGCTGCTGCCCTTCAGGAAAACCCTCAAAACATGGCTGACGGGGCAGGTGTGGAGCACCGATGACACAACAGCCCCCTCTTGCTGGCTTATACAATGACAGCCGCTTTAATTTTATCTTATTTTAATCATTGGACATTTTTAGCAATGGTTTTTAAATGGTTTTAAGCATTATAATTTCTGTATCTTTTAAAGTTTTAGAGTTTATAATTTTGTGAGCCGCCCGGAGTCGCTTTGGCGAGTGGGGCGGCTTGATTTGATTTGATTTATTCGATTTATATGCCGCCCACTCAGTATACACCGACTCAGGGCGGCTCACAAAAATCTCACATAAATCAACGATATACAAAGTAAATACACAGCAATACAATATAAATATTAGCAGCAAGTTTGAATTGTAAGTAAGTAAGTAAGTAAGTAAGTAAGTAAGTAAGTAAGTAAGTAAGTAAGTAAGTAAGTAAGTAAGTAAGTAAGTAAGTAAGTAAGTAAGTAAGTAAGTAAGCAAGCTCAGTGTTTGCAAGAAATGTAAATGGGTAAGTTGATGGGTGACTTCAGAGTCTACCTTGGTCGGTTCATGACAATTCTCAGAGGATGTGGTGACTGAGAAAAGTAAGAGCCCTGCCTGGTTGGAGTGGGACTCACTAAGAGAGGAGTCAACGCTTGCCAGTGTAAAGACCAATCTGATTGCACACATGCTTCTTTGTAGCGTTCTCGGGTTGGGTAGTAGAACAGCTGCATAACCAAGCCTGCAACAGTGCATTGGCCTACAAATGTTTTTGCCAGATGCCATGCAGTCTCCCCACGAGGGTCCTTTACCTCTTGCTTGCTCTTCCTTTCCCTTCACACCACATAGGCCGACTCTTGCTGTGGATCCTTCTGTGGATGGTTCAGCCATGACCTTGCTTGGCTCTGCTCTTTAGTCACCTGGGGACTTCGGACTGCAGTGCCCAGGGATGGGGGTGGCTTATGGGAATGGTGTGTATAGGATGCCATGAAGAAGCTGAGAACCACATTTCTCATGTCAGCCACTGCTGCTTGTAACCCACCTCAGGGTGGAGCCTGGCCCCACTTGGGTTAACTTGCTGAGACAAGATTTGGAAAGCCTGCCTTAAAGGTATGAGGCTCCCTGAGGAGCAGGGCAGGGGGAGGGGGAAGACTGTGCAGGCTGGTTCCTCCTTCTGCTGGTGGTTCTCAATGAAACAATGTGGGTTCCATCAGCATTTACTCCATGCATCTATTCATCCTATGGGTCCCCTTTAGCTAAGAACAGGTTTGGGGTTTAGTCCAAAGACCTTTGCACTTTATCAGCGTTTTCAGAGTGCGTTTATAAAATGGGATGGGTGCCTTGAAAAACAAGGGAAGCCAACAATTTGGAAAAGGGGATTTGGAGGATAGATGCATGGGCATGTGTGCGTGCATGTGTGTGGGAGAGAGAGGGAGAGAGAGAAAGGGAGAGAGAGATTTTTGTAAAGCTTTTCTGTGTCTTTCTGAGAGGTCTTCTGGTGCCACAGGCAGGTGCTTACCTTGCAGGGAGCTGTTTAGACACCGTGAGATTGCAGAATCCCTTCCTAATTGGTGGATTCCTCAAAGATGACGAGACCTGCAGACTGTGTGCTCAGCTCTGCCAGGGAGAGCTTTGTGGCGCCTTTGACAATATCACCTGTGTGGCACCAGGTAAAGGTGTTTCCCTTCCATTCTCTTTTTTTGTTCCTTCCTTTCTTTTTCCCCAGTCTCAGTCATAGCATATAATTCTGCTCTTCATTTTTCTCATGCATCTGGCAGTGATGGCTTTAGTCAATCTTCTTAGCTGGACACTTTTATTACCTTCCTTTACTTTTAAGAGACTGCAGTGGCTCAAGTGGCTAAGACACTGACTGGGAGGCAGAAGGTCAGCAGTTCGATTCCCAAGTACTGCAGGACAGAGTGAGCTCCCATCTCTGTCCCAGATCCTGCTATCCTAGCAGTTCGATTGCAAGAAATTGCAAGTAGATAAATAGGGACCACTTCGGTGGGAAGGTAAACAGTGTTCCGTGCACTCTGGTGTTGAGGCATGCCTGCCACATATCAATGGAAATGTCTGCAGATGCAGACAGCACTGGCTCTTTGACTATAAGCAGATATGAGCACTGAACCCTAGAGTCGGATACGACTGGCTTTCGAGTAAGGGCAACCTTTACCTTAGTTTTATTGAATATACAGTTATTTGTATATCTGTATCTGTGCATATTAAACACATACTCTTTATCTAATACTATTTTTGGTATTTCATTTTCCTGCAAATTACCTCACTTGGTTCCCTCACAGGCTCCTGGATTGGCCGGCTAGTTCAGATGGTTGGCAGGAGCTCTGTGTATACAGGATCTCAAGGGAGGCAGGGACTTCTCTTGTCTTCGCAGATGGGGCTTGCAAGTTGATCTAAAATGTTGGCATTCCTTAAAACTAGCATCAGCATCGCTAGGCAAGCATCTCCCCATGCAAAGAAATGCCACTTCAGTGTCCACTCCAGGATCTGCTCAACCAGAGTGGAAAACCTCTGGTGGGGAAGGATGAGATGGTACCACCAACATGACGCTCCTGCAGATTGCACCCAATTTCTACTTCAATGTAGCACACCACCAACATTTGGTAGGGGATTGCCAAAATGAGTGTTGCTTTAACCATGGGTCTCCCCAGCTGCCCTAGAGACCTCTGGTGACCCCATTGCTCTCCCACTTAGAACCTACTTGGCCTCACCCTGCTCAGTTTCCAAAACCAGGCAAGATCTATTCTGTAGTGTTCCTCCGCATGGCTTGGTGGTCATTCCCCCCATGCTCTGCCTGAGAACAGACTCTGAATGCTATGTTTCCCATGCCATGTGAGCCTCTGTTGAAAAGCTGGCTGCATAGGTGGGCAACTACGTAGGCAGAGGACACATTTTTCCTTGTCAAAAGGCAAGACTGACCTCTTTACTCTGGGGTTGCCTTGAGAACGTTTTGGAGCCTAAGACTGCATCCTTGTGTCAAGCTTTAAGTAACAGAGAAGCAAGTTTGAACAAGAGATTCCCCATCAGAATGAGAAGCAAACACTTCCTTCAGTGCTTTAACAAGAAGGCGGCCTTTAAACTTTTGGGGTAGAGAGCTTTTCACATGCTGACATCCAATGCAGCTCTCTGCCTTCACCTTGCCCTGCTTGGTGAAATAGCTGAAGAAGTGAATAAAGCGGTCTATTTACTGGAAATGTTTATATACTGTTCAACAGGTATTACTATATACTTTGCATGACTTAGACATAGAAAACTAAAGCCCACTGACCATGTCACTAATTCTGAGTAAAAAACAAATCAGTTGAAAGAGTGCAAAAATCAATTAGCATGTTAAGACCCAGTAACAAAACACTGGTAGCAAACCTGCAAATGAACAGGCACCTGCGGTGTGAAAGGGTCCAGGGAGAGAGATGTCTCCTTTGGGAGGGTCTTCCAGGGAGGAGGAGGAAGCCGGGAGGCTGATGAGGTGGCTTCTTTCCCTGGTGGAAAGCCAAGGAATCTGAGGAAAGTGGAGTGAGGAGCAGAAAGGGCCCGAGACCTCTCTTTCTCTCTGGGTGTGAACAGTGAACTCCTGGAATTCCCAGTGTAGAGATGAACGGAGCATGATCAGATTTCTCCTCTCACCCCAGACAGACAGACACACATACACACACACGCGCGCGCACACACACATGCATGCACATACATGCACGTGCACACATTCACGCACACGCGCGCACACACACACACACTCATACACGGTCTGTGTGTATGGTTTGGGAGTTGTACAACTAGGGAAAAAACAATGCTGTCCAGGGTCGTAAAGACTGCGGAGAGAATAATCGGGCGTACTCTTCCCACTCTAGATCAAATCTATGCCACCAGGTGTTATAAGAAAGCTGTAGAGATTGCGCAGGATAGTACGTACCCCAGAAATGATCTCTTTCAGCTTCTGCCTTCTAGAAGGAGGTATAGGGTCATAAAGACCAGGACCAGCTGCTTGAGAATAGTTTCTACCCCAAAGCAGTTCTGGCAGTTTATGAGGGAGCTTCTGTATATAGTTTTTAGAGTTTTGGAGTTTTAGAGTTTTAGTGTCCTAGAGTTTTAGAGCTTTTTGGGGGTTAAATGTGTATATGTTGGGTGGGAGTTTGTTGATAATTTTGTATAGTTGTCTTTTGTTTAGGTTTTGTTGGGTTGATAAGTGGTTTTTCAATCTTGTTGTTCTGTGAAGGACAATGACAATACAGATTTATCTATCTATTTATCTACAGTGGGCTGTGATTAGACTATTTCTGAAGACACAGCTATTTCTGAAGACACATAATGGAGGCCTCCTTCTACTGAAAACACTGGCTGGCTGCTTGTGTCTGAGGTTGCTGGTCTTCTCTCTGCCTTCCTAAGTTCTCATGTAACTAAGCACTCTTTGGGTACTTTGAGAAACACTCTGATGCAACTGAAATTAATATAAGTTGGTGACTTTAATCTTATGGGGAACCCTGAGCAGAAAGTGCTGTGCACACATGAAACTCTTTACAGACACTAATTAAAAGCTTCACAACATCCTCATCTCTGGATATTACTGTTCTATTCTCATATAGATTGAGCTCAAATTGTCGAGTGATTTAGGACTGCTAACACAGGAATATTTCAGGGCAATGTTCAGTCCCAGCTGACGGGGCAGATGAGTCAACCCTCTCCTCTCTTGATGATGCAACGGAGAAGGGGGAGAATAGAGAGACACATCTCCTGGGAACGGAGGCAAATGGCCAGGCAGCATCTCTGGCAACCTACAACTTTCATGGAAAGGACAGGACCTGCCAAGTGGGGCAACCCCGAAACGCAAGTGAAGCAAAATGTCGCACAAGGGAGCAAGTGTTCCTTTTTTCTGACAAAAGGCCATTGGTGACCCAGTTCTTTGCCAACGGACAGATCTGGATGTCTTATCAAAGACTCAAGCCAGACTTCTACATGGCCTTGCTGAAATGTAGATCACTTTGTACATCAGTACAAGCACCTTGAATCTGGCATGAAATAGAATGGGTAGCCAGTGAAAGCCAACCAGAACTGATGGTATAGTTTCATATCTGCTTATTCCTGTAATCTGTCTGGTGGCTGCATTCTAGACACACTGATGTTTCAGCTTCAAGGGCAGCCCTACATAGAGAGCATTACAGTAATCAATTTTTGAGATCATCAAATGCATGGACCAAGATGTTCAGGATCCCCTGTCAAGATATGGGCAGAGCTTTGCAATCCACTGCAGCTGGTAAAAAAGAGAGACATTTTGACTATAGCTGATATCTGTTGCTCCATAGATTGCACCAGATCAAGAAAGATGCCCAGATTTTGAACCTTATCCCTAAGTGGAGAGATGGTATTATCCAGGGGTGCTCAAACTTTTCGGGCTGTGGGCCAGTCACATAGTTCAGCGGGCCAGTCACGTGGTTCCTCCCACTAGAAAAGGAAGGAAAATACGCCTTGCAATCTGTGTTTTGCAACAGGATGAGATAGATTTTTTAGGCTGCCATTTTCTCTTCTTAAACCATGGGTGCCCAAATGACAGCCCATGGGCCAGATCTGGCCCCAGACACCAATTCATCCAACCCATGCCGCCCTGATCTCTCCCAGAAATGGAAGTAAAACATGTCCATACAGGCACATTTTACTTCTGCTTCCGGGAGCGACAAGAGCGGCGCATGCCAGATGAATTGGTGTTGGGGCTGGATCTGGCCCATGAGCCATGGTTTGGGCACCCCTGGTGTTATCCAACTTAGGAAGGTAGCCAGCCAACTGCTCAGTATTTGCCCACACCAACAAAACTTCTGGGCTCAGTTTCAGCCTATTATCCCTCATCCAACCTCAAATCACCTCCAGGCATTGTTCCAGAATGGAGATAACCTCCACTGCTGAGGTTGAAAAAGATATCTAGAGCTGTATATCATCAGCATACTGATGATAGCAAACTCCAAAAGTCTAAACGACCTCTCCAAGCAGTCTGACATAGTTATTGAACAACATGGGAGATATTGCTAAGCCCTATTGCTCTGCTGCCAGAGTCGTCTCCTCCTGCGCAGGGATGTTTCTCGCTGGGGTTGGGGTTGGGGGGTTGGGGGTGTCCTCCTTCTGGCCAAGGGTGCTCATTTGGGTCATGTCCTGCTCAAGGCCCAAGGAGGGCCCAAGGAGGGTCAGACACCATATCCCCAAGTTGCATCTTCCAGAACCGGTTCTCCAGAAAGGACCAAGACTAGCCCAAGCCCCAGGCCCTGATTCCAACCTTCGATAGCCTGTCCAGGAGGAGACCATGGTTGATGGTCTCAAAGGTCACTGACATGTCCAAGAGAACCAATGGAGTAGCATTGCCCTTACTGGACACTCTCAACAGAAAAGCAAAGTGCAGAGTCAGTGGCTCTGAAGAAGCCATGGATGGGGTGCTTGGCCTTGGAGTGTGTGGGTGGTGGGCTGCTGGATTATTTTCTGGATGTGACATGTTGCTGCATAGCAAAGGCCCTCCTGTGAGGCTAGAGTAGGTTTCACAGCCCCCCCCCCCTGATTGTGCTTTTTTGCACTGACTCCACCACAGCTTTCTGGTTGAGAGTATGTGCAGCAGAGGGAGATATGTGGGACAAAACGGATGCCAACTCCTGCCTGGACAGAGTTGCTCCCAGCCACTGGAGAGCTATGCCAGGGGTTAGGTAAGGTTCCCACCTGTTGCTCCCGCTGAAGACCCAGGTGTAGACTAAGCATACTCCTGGACTCAGCCTTCAACTGAAGGGGAAGCAGTTTGGGTGGTGTCCCTCATGAGTGCCTCTCCACCTGAGGCTTCCAGCTCCCAAGTAGGGAGAGGAGGTCTGATCCGGCCACGGTGACATGGCAGTTCAGCCGAGTCCTATCCTACTGGATCTTGGGGGGCGGCGGGGGGGGGCAAGTACAGAGACGGAGGTCCAGGGATTTTCTTTGCCTCAGTGAGAAACCCACGAAGTCTTCTCTCCACCCCCCACCCCCCAGCGCGCCCAGCCCCAGTCCTCTGTCGGAGGCGGTGGGTCCTTGAGCCCCACCGGGCGCTCCCCTGCCCTCGCCTCCCTCGGTCTGGCGTCCTCAACTCCGCCGCCGCCGCCACGCGCAGGAACAGGCGCTCCGCGGACGGCCGACGGTGCCGGGGCTGGCCTGGGCTGAGCTGAGCTCTCGGTCCCGCCGCCGCCCGGAGACTGCGCTGAGCTCAGGGCGAAGGTGTCTCGGGCCGGCCCCGCGCCGCCACCGCCGAAGAGGCTGATGCTGATGCTGCTCCTCCGGTGTGCCAACGCGACCCCCGCGGCGAGAGGTGGCGCCCGGCTGTTACCCCGGGGGCGCCGCCAACCGCCCCCCCCCCCTGCGCGCTCAACCGCTGGCCGACTGGGGAAGGGAGGCGCAGCAGCAGCAGCAGCAGGCCATTATTGGCCCCCCTACCCACCCACCCACCCGCTCCGTCTCGCCGGGGTTGTGGTTGTGGGGTGTCCTCCTTTTGGCCAAGGGGACTCATTCGGCTCATGTCCCGCTCTCAGGCCTGGCCTGGCGCTGTAAGCCTGAGAGTCTGCCAGCCAGAGCTGTCGATCCCATGTGGCGGAGGTGGGCTGGGCATGGTCTCTCATCCGGGCCAGAGGAGAGAAGCCAACTGCTCACTTCCCAGGCAGCAGGAGAGGCCACGCTGCCTTCCTCCTCCTCCTTCCCAATGAGGGAAAGGGTGGGCTGCTTTTCCCATGCTGGCACTGAACTCTCTGCTGCGCAGCAGGGACATGATGTGGGCTTAGAAAGAAGGGGTTTGGTTTTCTTCCGGATGAAAGGACACGGGAATCGTTAGGGTGCCTGTCTGTGGCCAGGAGGGCCATGTGTGCGCGTGCGCATGCGCGCTCATGCATATGCATGTGTGTGTGTGCATGTGTGTGTGCACATGTGTGCATGCACACACACATAGGTACCTAAGAGGAAAAGTGTCAGACTAGTGTGGATTATTCTTTCGGACCCTGGCTGGACCATTGCTGCTGCTGCTGCTGCTGCTGCCCGTGGCTGTGTTCAAAAATGGAAAATTCTGGCAGAGAGGACACCCCTCCCTCCCTCACTGGAAGCGGCATGAACTCTGTTGCCAGGTTGCATCAATCCCGGGTGGTGCTTCGCACCGCCGGGGGAGGGCCGTGCCTGGCGGGGCCCGGATGATGATCGTGGCGGGCTGATGAATAATGCAACATCATCCCATGATTTATTCTTCACCAGTGCCTGGAAGCCCCTGAGCGACTCCTCCATACGCCACGTAAAAGCCAGGCCTGATTCTGAGATCCAACATGACCCCCAGAGTGAGAGCCCACACAGAGGAAGGCAGGGACGGGGTGGGGTGGGGAAGAGTGTGTCCAGTCCTTTTATCAAGCACACAGAAGGCTGCATCCTCTGAGGGGGTCCACACAACCTGGGAGGGTGGCGGATGAGCCTCGACAGACAGCATGGCCTCCCTTCAAGGGGCAGCAGCAGAGGAAGACAATGTCTCAAAGACTCTATAGATGTGGCAAAGAGGAGGTTGAAGGTCAAGCGCTGTTCCTGGGATGGGGAGGTTGGCCAACATAGTAGTTCAGGTTCTTGGGTTTTCCTTTGGGAGACAATCTGCCTGGAGATTTTGGAGTACTCTCTCTCTCTCTCTCTCTCTCTCTGTGTGCTTGGTTTTTATTTCTAAACACAACTGGCAGCTGCAGAGAAAAGTTGACCAAAAGAACAAAGTGGCCTCACAGAGCCAAGTGACGGGATCTGCTGCTCCTGCTGAGGCTTTTCTGTCATTTTCTCTCCAGGAAGCACTTTGAGATTTTGCAAAGCTGGGGTCCCGTCCATGGAGTCCAGTCAAGGCCAGTGATGTTCAAACTAGGCATGTCATGTTGGAGCAGGTGGAGGGAGCGGAGTGGGATGATGGGGTGGAAGAGGATTCCTGGGCCAGAAAAGCCATGGAATGAAGAGTCCCCAAGGGTGTGTGTGGTGTGAGAGAGAGTTCTTTCTCATTTCCCTGCCTGCAGGGTGGTCAAGGGAGAAGAGGCCTCGCTGATGCAGCCAGCCAGGACCATGGACAGCACCCAGGAAGCCCTCCCAGCAGAGGAGGAGGAGGACGACAATGCCCATAGGGGTCTCTTGGACTTCAACCCCCCCCCTTTACACACACACATATACACAACACCCCACCACTGAACCACCCAATGGAATTGTGTTGCACCTTCTACTGACAGAGGAAAACACAAAATTTGTTGGGGTGGGGGTGGGCAGCAGGGGTTCTTAGAGACACTCAAATCTGACCAAACAAGAAGCCAGGCATTAAATAATAATAATTTTTAAACATTGCACAGAACTGCTGACAAACCTTTGTGGAAGTTCCAGGATGACACAAGGAAGAGCCTCTCTGCGGCTCCTGCCTCCGCCTGGCTCTATCACAACTCGACTGTCTTTCCCTCCGTGGCCAGGAGAGTAGGAGAGATTGATGACCACCTCCTCCTCCTCCTCCTGGTTCTCCCTCTGTGAGAAGCTCTGACGTCTCCCAATCCTCCTGCTCAGGTTTTCAGGCCTTTGGAAGATTGTGAACCAGATCCACCTGGCCTGAATTCCAGGACCTCCCCTGGGGCTTCTGCCAGAGGAATGGATGGGCTTGGTTTGGTCTGGTCTGCTATTTTCTTCTAGGCTTCAGTTGCTTCTTTATTCTTTTGAGACAATTTTTATTGGGTGTTTTTAATCTGTTACTTGCAATGAAATTCCTGGGTGGACATCACTGATAAATATTTTACATAAATGAAGTCTAAGACAGATCGGCCAGTTTTATCCCCTGGCCATTTTGGCACCTTCATTTTGGCAAAAAACAAAACATGGGTGAAGGAAATACAAGAGGACCATGTTGTTGTTGGGAAATCCGTCAAGGGTTAGATTTCACCTAGCTTGCCACGTGCCTCTCTTCCCATATCGTGGCCATTTATTTGTATGTAAAGAATTCCACACATTAACTTATTTGTGATGAAGCAAACAGGCAAACGAAGAAAGCAAACCAGGGCTCTCTCCTAAAAATGGAACCTATGGATACTCATGTACTGCCTCTTTGCTGTGGCTTTTTGATGAACAGAGCCTGGGTGCAAACTGCTTCCCCGCTCATCACATGCCAGTATATGTGTGTGACAGAGCCCACGATGCTCAGGTAGCATCACCCACTGAATTGGGTCTGGTGTTAGGCACTCCGGGAGAGGCTGCCCTCATGGCCCCTGTGCTGCCCATGGGATATGGAGGAGTTCACATGCCCGGATCAGGCACATTTGTCTTTGTGGCTCTGAGAGAATCCCTGGTTCATCTCACCTCATTTGCATGATTTATGCAAAGTGTATTAAATGTTCCTGGGACCTTTAATCAACATGTTGGGTGGTGATAGGTAATTTACTGCCCAGCTTTCTTTCATAGCCCTGTCAGCATCCCATGGCAGGGAGGGGTGAAGAAAGGCAGAAGAACCTTTGCTGCCACCACGACCCAGGATGGATGTCCGGCCAGGAGCAGTACGGGTGTGGCTGGCTGGGTGGCTTGCTTGTTTTGAGGGTTACCCATTCAGAATGGGGTTGGCAGTGGGGGGAGCCAGCATGTCTCTGGGACCAGGACCCCAGAGGTGCCTAGGTTTGGCTGGGCTGCCAATGTCCTACTCAAGCCAGATCTGGTGGCCTGTGAGATCCATGCTTCCCTCTCTCCTCCTCCTCCTCTTCTTCTTCTTGGTACTGTAGTGTGATGTTTTCAGGGGCTCCCTGGGAAATGCCCAGAGAATAAAGGTCTTGTGAAAGGTGGTGGTCAGACGTCTATCCAACAAGCTCCTTGGAGAACTCTGGTCTCCAGTCACCTGCTGAGCCTTTCAATGTGTTTACCAATCCAGTTTATGGGCCCTGGGTTGGTCAACTCAAGCCTCAGTGGGCTGGGAGAGGATTGTCTCTTTCCAGAACACAGGAAAGGGGTTAGGCTCCTTTCAAGAAAAGTCCATCACGTGACCCCAGGAGCTGCACATGGACCTCTGGAGGCAGATTCCCACCCCTCCCTGGAGGAAAAGAAAAAGAAGGGGTTGGGGCTGGCAAACTGTAAAGGACATTCTCAACAGGGAAGAGGGTCAGACAGAAGAAACGAGAGAAGAGGCAGGAGACCTAGTTTGGAGGAAGGAAAGGGAGACCTGGCGAGACACCAGGAGGAGTTTGGGGAGACCTTCCGGGTGGAAGTGGTGGAGTGGGACAGAATGCCTAAGAGCAGGGCTACACAGGAACGCCTCATATCATGCCGCCATTGTAGGCATCTAGGCTCTCCCTTTTGCAGGCCTCAAGCTTTGGCAGAACGTGGTGTCCATCAGAAAGGCAGACTTTGGACCCTCAAACCCCAACCCCACCTCCACCCCAGGGCTGGCAACTTATGGGATCAAACACAACAAGACTCCAGAGGCAAACAGTTATCTTACTTGCCATTTCTTCATCTCTCCATCCAAGATTTTTTTAAAAAACAAACAAAAAAAAACAGTTTTGCAAAAACTTGTCTTGACTCCATGGACCTGAGGATAGAGAAGAGTCCACTCACCCACCTGAGGAAGGTTGGCAGGGCTCATAATCTCTCAAAGTATAAATCTGTGCCTCTGAATAAATGGGTTGTGTTGACTAAAGCACATTCTGAATAGAAGTTGCTACTCATAAAGATTCTACAAGATTCTTGCAACAGGTTTACATGGATATTATTTATTTGTTTGTTTGTTCATATTTGTATTGCTGCCCCCTCACCAGGGTGACTCTGGGTGGCTCAAATTCCCCACCCTTGGAAGTGTGAGCAAGAAAGGTTTGGCAAACTTTATATGCATAGTTCTAATATACATATCTCCTCTATATTCTCATATATATTATTTAGTACTGTATACAACTATACTGGGGTCTGCCTAAAGATGTTTTTAATTAAGCTGTATTTTATGCCAACTGTAAGCCTCCCTGAGTCGCTGTGGCTAACGGGCGGAATATAACTCTAATAAATAAATAAATAAACAATGTATACAAGCTTTATGAGTCTCCTTCCTTCCTTCAAGAACTTCTCATTTCTGGACTTAGATTTGGGAGACGGCTTACTTCTCATACCTAGATTTCCTGCTGCACAAATAATGCAGTGCAACGATTTTCCAAAAGGAAGGTGAGGACCTCAATGATGCAATCTCAGGCTCCATTAAGTTCTGTAATCACCATCTAATTAAAGTTAGGCTGCACTTAGATCTAAGTGGCTCCCAGGTAAATATCCTGCCAGGAAGGATCCATCACTCAGCTGAAAGCAGTTTTGCCATGAATGCAGCATTACCTCAGAGGTGCTCATGCTGGGCAGAGGAACCTCTTCTCATGGTGTTAAAAGAAGTCATCAGAGCCATTGGCCTTAGGAAGGAAGGAAGGAAGGGTTTGAGGCTTCTGAGAAGCTGGAGATGGTCTGGGGTGGCCTTCCATCAGCCCCAGGATCAGAACAGCAAACTCCAGCTTTGTACTGTGTCATCTGTCAGTGAAGGGGGATGCATCCCAAAATAGCTGGAGTCATGTTCTGCTAACCTTCTTGATGGGCAGGTGGCTGGCTGTGGGTATTTAATAATAAAATAATAAGTGGTAATTAAAGGTTAACTGAGCTCCCAAGGGTAAGTGGCCAGAAAAAACTAACAATGGAAAAGTCCAAAAAGTTTCTGTGAAGAGGCCTGGAGCTCAGGAGGAAATCAGTAATAGAACCACGGGGACCAAGTGAGGCAGAATGTGCTCTAGCAGGCAGCATGATGTTCAAAACAATTGGGCCATTGAGGATCATTTGTGCCCTTGAGATCCTGCATCAGCTGTCAGAAAGTAGGTGTTTTGGGGTTCTGTGGATTCAAAACGTATGATTATTATTTTGCTATTCCCCCCCCCCCCCCACTATCTTCTAGTGCCATTTTGATTCAGGTGGTTTGGTTTAGTTTCACTAGGGATGGCCACAGCTGGGTTGTGGTCCTGAGGATGGGATTGCTCTGGGTGGTGGAAGTCGTCCAGGGCTCCTGACATGACATGGCCAGCAAAGTCTCTGGCATCTATTGAAACATTTTCAGAGAATTCCACATTGTTTTGCCCTTCTTTCCTTCCTTCCCTAGAGAGGTCCAGACCGTTCCTGCTAGCTTTCCATCTCCTGTGGCTTCCAACCCAATGAATGAAGCATTCTGACACCCTCACATTCTCCCTTACTTGGCAGAAACAGGAGGGTTGTTACAGGCACAGTCACTGGTTTTCAGACAGCTGAGGTTTCATTCACAACCTTTATTAACACGACCTCATTAGATCTTCCATCCAAACATATAACCAGTATTAGAGTAGGAGCCAATCATGCTAATTGTGCCAAGCTATTTGCATATTCATAAGCCAATGCCTACTTTATGGGCAAGGGGGAAAAAAACAACACCATGTGCCTTTAATATTTTTAAGTGGGTCACTTTCAGGACTGTATCTATTTTAAATAAATTTCCATATTGTTAAAAGCCCTTGTCAATCTCTCTCTGGTGTCATAAAGGAAGAAGAATCTTGTGCTGTACGCTCAAAAAGCAGGAGGCGTGCTACGAAACAATCTTCCTTCCAGAACTCTCTCTCCAAGGGAGGGACACAGGCGTTTGTGTGTGTGTGTGTGTTTGTGTGTGTGACATGAGTTTCTAAGGCAAGACCCCCCAGAGACAGGTCCCAAGAGGAGGTAGGCAGGAACACCTTCTCAAATCTCTCCTCCACCTCCTAGGTCAGTGATGGCCAACCTTGGCACTCCAGCTGTTCTTGGACTTCAATTCCTAGAAGGTCAGGTCTCTATGGTGGGCATCAGCAGGTTCACCCCAGTTTGCCAAAACCAGTAGCAGAAATTCTGACTGGCCCCACCCATTCAAGTTTTGGAATAAAGTAGTCCTAATTCGGGTGCAATGCAAGGCTTTCCCCCTGGCCACGCTCACCATACCATGCCCACAGTGTGGTAGTAAAAGTTTTTTGGAGCCCACCTCTGCATGAACTGGTTTACTGCACGTACTCAGAGACTTGGGCCTCTGGGAATTCAAGTCCAAGAACAGCTGGGGTTCCAAGGTTGGCCATCATGGTTCTAGAAGGAAACCATCCTTCTCTCTCTGGTCCTGAGCAAGGAAGGTGGTCTTCAGTGGAGTCCTTGCTGGCCTTCACATGGTCCTTATGGGTGTGTTGGGTGGGGGCACGGGAGAAGGCCTTCTTTCTTTGTCCCTGTCCCTGGACTCTGGAACTCCCTCCCTCCCGCGGGAGGCCAGGGTGTCTTTCTGTTGTAACCAGGGACCTTTTTTCTCTTCAGGCAGGCTTTCCCTCAGGGACAGGCTGTCTAAGTGGAGCTTGGCAAAGTATTTTGTTCCTTTTAATCTGTTTTTATAGTGACTTTCTTTGACATTTTAAACATAATGTCTATTTAATTCTTTTTTTAAAATTTGTTTATTCTTTTTGTTTCAGCTAGCTTTTTTAGTGAGGTAGATCACCTTGGGTCCTTTTATGAAGAAAGGTTCAGTAAAAATAAGTAAATTAAATAATGAATGTAGCAAGCAAGCAAGCAAGCAAGCAAGCAAGCAAGCAAGCAAGCAAACAAAAACTGTAAGAACAACCACAACAACTATTTTTTGCCTTCCATGAGAAATGGCCTCTGTTCCTGCCAGACAAGCCAGTGTGTGCTGTTGTGTGTTGTGCCTCCAAGTGCAAAGGACAGCAAGGGTGGTGACCCTGTGGCACGGTGTCTCTCGTAGCTTTTGCCAGCACTGCTGTGGCCTTTGTTGGCATTACCACAGCCGGCTTCTTTCCCACCCCGTGAGTGGCCATTGCGTGTGCCCACTTTGTACTTCATCCTGGGAGGGGGACCCTGAGGAATGTCACTTGCTCAATGTGGTGCAAAGACAGCCATTCACCTCCCAGCAAATCTTCCACATGAGGAGCCAAACATGGGTGGGGATATGGTACAACCCGTCTCTCTTTTTTAAACGTAACATACCCAAATTTGTAAAATTCTTCCTTAGAATGAGATGGAAAGAACCTGAAACTCTTTGATGGTAGCCGTGACAGCAGCTACTGTAAAGAGCAGAACTGAGGAAGAAGGGAAGTTGGCAGGACGTTGGCCCACTTGGAGGGGCGTGGGGAGGGAGGAGGGCTTGGGGTGCTTGGGGCTAAGAAGTTGACACTTGGTGTTTCCCCTCCTGGGTATTCCACCGCTTTTATGGTGCTACACCAGGGCTGCAATCTCCTCCTTCTAGGGGGCTCTTTGTGTTGCAGAGTTTTGCTAGCAACTCCCTGAACAGATCAACACCAACACCAACACCAACAACAAGAAGGAACATATGCAAACCAACAATGAAAAGGAAAGAACGCAAAGCAGAGAAAAGCTCTTGGGATTCAGCGCTGAGAAGGAAGGGTCGGTTCTTGCTGGACAGAAAGTCCCCCTGGCCCAGCAAAGGGCCTCCCCGTGTCACACACACACACACACACACACACACACACACACACACACACACACACACACACACACACACACACACACACACACACACACACACACACACACACACACACACACACACACACCTGGGTCTTCAAGTGCAGAGGCAGGCAGGTCTAGTGTGGGACTCCCTCTTCTGGGGATTTTCTGCGCCAGCTGAGACAGTGGTTACCATTGTCCTGGCTCCCCCCTTTCCTCTCTCCACATGATACCACTTGCAATTGCACATTTCTCCACACATGGGATTGAAAGACGCTGAGATTTTATTGAAAAGGAAAAGGAAACCATCCCAAGACAACACGGTCTCCTTGGGAGAAGGGAAAGCAGTCTGACCCAACCCTCTTGAGTCTCAGGCAGGTGGATGGTGTCGGGACAAGAGTCAGACAGACCTCATGGGACAGGTGGTGACTTAAGATCTTTAGGGCTTTGGTGGGGGCAGGGGAAACACTACCCCAATTGCCATCACAGTTGTGTGTCTGCCACAGTAGATAAAGAGCCCCACAGAGGGCTCAGCTGTGGGCAGCTACAGATGTTGTTGTTTAATCAGAGGCTCACCTCAGCTCCTGAGGGCCCCCGTCATGGTCAAGGCCGGGTCTGCACCTTCCTTGGACCGGAGGAAGCAGCAGCATTTGTGCAAATACAATGCGACAAAAGCCTCGGCCCTTCAGCTTTGCAAACAGCATTTCAAATGTTTATATAATGGTTCCAAGAGGCTATTCTGCCCTTTGGTACCTGTTTGTGTTCCTCTCTTTTGTGCTGTCCCTGGCAATCAGTTTCCAGAGGGCCCTTCTGAGATCCTCAAACATCCCAAAGGGCAAGGAAGGGAGGGAGGGAGGAGGAAAAGGCCGGAGGAGGAGGAGAGGGAATCACTGGGAAAAACATCCCCTGGAAAACGGGGCTTTTTAATGAGGGTCACCCTTGGCTTTCAGCTCTTGGGCGCTCTCTCTCTCTGTGAATGTGTGTGTGTGCTTGTGTGTTCATGGGCAAGAGTGGGAGAGGGAGCTTTGTTTGTTAGAAAGCTGTTCTGAAGACACAATGGTGGGCCAGAGGAACAGACACCAGGCCTTTGTGTGCAAATTTCCCAGCAGAGCGAACCACTTTCTACAAGTTAATTAAGCAGGTTTGTAGTCTAGATTTTGCCTAATGAGCTGCAGATCTTCATGAATGAGACTCTTGTTCTTGGCTGTGAGGCAAAGCTCCAAAAGATGTCAACAGCAATTACCGGCATCTCCAGCCATTTCAACTGCTCACACGAACAGGAGAGAGGAAGCAAGGAAGGAGACTGTAGCATTACATTGGTGCTTTCCTGTTTAAATGCCCAGGTTGCATGTTGGTGCAATACACACAGCTCAACAGGTAGACTCTGTCCTGGTACATATTGAGGAAATAATGGATTTTGACAGGTCATAGATATGTGGGTTGATGAGATTACTGCCAACTCACCACCTCCTTTAATACTACTTTACATTCTTTTGCCTTCTTCTGGAAAGCAACATTTGGGATCTTTGTTGTTTTCTGACAGAACCTCTCTCTCTCTCTCTCTCTCTCTCTCTCACACACACACACACACACAGATTAAGAGAGATATATCTGCAGGTCAGTTGTACAAAGTTTCCAGTATTTTATGATGATTCATCACTGCAGGAAAATACAATAGGTTTGATAAATAAGAATTCTTCATTGGGCCAAATATAATTATTGTTTATTGTTGCCAGGCCTGCAGTTGTATTTCTTGTTGTGGCCTTAGGGTTTCTTGAGTCATGGACATGGCTTCCTCTTACATCGCATGAGGATGGCATTAGTCCAAACACCACTGTCCCTTGTGCTTAATTAGGGTTTGGCCAAATGATCCTGGGTGGAGGAAAGGTCAAGATTAGACTCATGTCCTCCACCCACTGCTGTTCATCCAGGCACACTTACCCATGGCCAGTTTCTCCAGTTCTTTGGATGTCCTGCCACTCCTTCAGCAATATTTTCTGGCTGGCAAAATATAATGTTGTTATTCCATCAGTACTAAACCCATCTCTGTTGGCTGAAAGCTGTCCATGTGTCCTGCGCACCTGATGGATTGTCTCTATGGCAAATCTGCTTCCTCTGCTCCTTGTTTTTCAAAAGAGGTCCCTTGCTGAGGATTTTGGGGTGCCCTCATTTAGCTGCCTGGCTACTCCTTTTCCCCACCAGCCAAGCCCTTTCTGCAGGGACCTCATTGTAAGACCACTGTCCGGCCCACTTCCAGGAACCATGTGTGGACTGCAGATTGCACTGATCCTTACAGAGATGGGCTTGGTGCTGCTTAAGAACCACTGAGACGGCTGTCCTCCATCCAGTTGCCCCAGAGTTACTGGTATCGACCCACAAGCAATGGGCGTCTCATTGCTTGTTTGGTGGGTTGGGTCTTCTGTCTAATAGCTCTTCCTCAGGATACCACACAGGGCTTGGGAACCCTCCATGGCCTTTCCTTGTGTCTTTGGCCAAAGTGTTTCCAGCAAAAGAGGTGGAGGGGGGGGGGAGAGAAGAGGGCAGGACAGGACAAGAAACAGACAGAGTAAGGAAGGTGGGACTGGAAGAAGATGAGGATGATGAGGATGGAGGCTTCATGGGTTTGGTGCAGCAATTAAGTTCTCACTGCTGCTTTCTAAAGTTAGTATTCTGAGCCAGCTTATGATTTAGCTGCAGCACCCTCCCCTTGTGTGCATGCGTGCGCGTGTGTGTGCACACCAAGAAGAGCTCTCCATTGCTTTGGGAAACCTCAGCCCAGGTTGAGGGATCGCTTTCTCTGCCCCCCTTTCCATCCATCCATGGCTGCTCTAGAGGTGGTGTGAGAAGGACGGAGTGGGACGGAAGAGTGGCAGTGGACGATGGGGCAGCCGCTCTGAGTCCTGTCAAGTCGGCATGATTAATGACTCCCTGCTCCGGCTGAGGGTAACCTTTGGAGCGCCAAGCAGGACATCTGCAGAACTGTCAGCGCCGCCGTGACAAGGACAGAGCTGAGCAACCAATTATTCCACCCTCTCTAAGGTGGGCTGTCAGTCGAGTCCCAGCCACGCACTCGGGCAAGGACAGCGACACCGTGCCCAGTCAGCAGTCCTTAACCCTCTCCCAGGGGGACTGGTCTGGGCGTGGCAGAAGAGGCCACTGCCGCCGATGGGTGGAGGCTGCTTGGTTGTGAAGATCTGCTGAACCTGTGCAAATATTGGGTGCTGGTCTGGAAGACCCACATGGAGGGGAGGGGGAGAGTGGGCCTGAGGAGCCCCCACTGAAATGTCCTGAGCAAAGGAAGAGAGAGCAGCCGGTTCAGGAAG
This sequence comes from Bradypodion pumilum, assembly GCA_035047305.1. NCBI lineage: Eukaryota > Metazoa > Chordata > Lepidosauria > Squamata > Chamaeleonidae > Bradypodion > Bradypodion pumilum. The sequence continues at coordinate 39,827,741 of JAWDJD010000007.1, read as the reverse complement.
GGACAGCTCCATCTCCCTCCAGTTTCCAGGCCCTTCAGAAACACACACTCTCCACTATGAGGTCGAGAAGTACACTTCATGTGCCCCTTCCCAGGAGTGGCACCTTGTCTGACACACATGAGACCACCTTCTGGGGAGGGCTGTGTGTGCTGCCTTTTATCCTCTCGAGTGGGGAAGGGCCCCCTCATCAGAAATCCCCCCCCCCGGAATTAAGGCCCACTCTCTTTCTTTTGCAAAATCCATGTTCTGTCAAGCTGTGCCACGCATGCTCATGTACACATACACTCACAGCAGACATTCCTTTATATTTTGCCATCATGTCTAGGCACAGAGGCCTTGGTGAGTCCTTTCCAAACACACACACACACCAATGGGCACCTGAACCTCAGAGGGATGTCACAGACCCCGGGGAGCTGTGGAGTGATGTCGCTCCCTGAACCTCCTGGCCTTTTCCCGGCTAAACCCAACCAGGTTCCTCAACGTATTCCCAGGACATTTCTCCACATGCTGCCTGGGCCACTTTATGAACACCTTATGCTGATTCTGTTCTCTCTACCACAAAGAAGCAGGGAACAGAGTGGGCCCTTGGAGGTATGGTGATTCGTAGCATTAAAAAACCCCAAAGCCCTGGAAGAGGTCTAAGGGTGTTGTGTCAAGGGCTCTGAGAGGGGTCCACTCACCCTCTTCTGGAAAGTAAGGTTTGGGACTCTGAGTGCCATCCATCCAGGGCTGTTTGGTGAGAAGGAAAATCATTATGGCAAGGGTGCTCAAACTTTTTAGGTTGCCGGCTGGTCACATGGTTCACAGCTGGTCACGTGGTTCCTCCCACCGAAAGCGGAAGTAAAACACACTTTGCAATCTGTTTTGCAACAGGACGAGATAGATTTTAAGCTGCCATTTTCTTTGCTTAAACCAGGGGTGCCCAAACTATGGCCCATGAGCCAGATCCGGCCCCTGATGCCAATTCATCTGGCCCATACTGCCCTTGTCGATCCTGGAAGTGGAAGTAAAATGCGCCTGCGTGGGCATGTTTTACTTCCACTTCTGAGAGTGGAACAGATGAATTGGTGTTGAGGGCTGTATCTCGCCCACAGACCATAGTTTGCACACCTTTGCATTACAGCAACAAACAAGTGAACAAACACACACACCTTTCTAGATTCTCCCAGGGGAATACCCACCCATGGGGCAGTCCTCATTCATTACTGCAGTCCAGAGCAGATTGAGGCAAATGGCAGCCTGTTGACATGTTGAGGAGCCCTACTGATCTCCAGAAAACAACGGGTGGCTCTCTTGGCTGATGTTCTTCTCCACATCCACTGATGGGAGGGCCGTGGTTTACTCCTTGGATCTCAAGGTTTTTGTTCTGCTCCCTTTTGTTCTCCTGGTTGGCTTCACTTGCCTTGGTTGGCTGTTGGCTATTTTGGACTAGTCTCAGCAACCCAGACAGCCTGTTATTCAGGGGTGTTTCTGATGGCAGAAGGTGGCCTCTGCTTGGAGGAAAGTCTGTAAAATGGTCTTCTTTTAAGATTGTTAAGGAGGAGGAGGAGGAGGAGAATTTGATGAAATCATGTTTTGAAGGCACTCTTCCTGCTCATTTTCATCCTAGTTCAAATAACCACATTCCTGAACCCTGAACAACTCCGGAGCAAAGCCCCCTCACACTCAATGCAACCGAGCAATTAAAACCCAAGGGTAATGACATCGTTTAGCCCCCAATTTTCACAACCACAACAAGGCTCTGCTAAATATATAATTTGTCATCAGCCCATTTAACAAAGCATCATAACTCTTACTTTCTGCAATAATAAATCGTGGCTCAGAAATGTTTTTGTAATGCTAATTGCCTTCTCTTCATAAATTTTACAGTCTTACATAATTTAACTGGTGTTATAGAAGGATTTCCCAAGAATAAAAAAGCAGGTGTCATCTATGGTAATTTAAATAAGAAAAGACATGTTAAGTGGTTCTTCATTCACTACTAGTAGAAAGTAATTAGCTTTGAGCTTCTGTGTAGGTTTCTCTGCTTCCCCATCACCCCCTCCTCACCTGTTCTTCTCCACCATTGTATGGAAACTGGTTTGGTCTGAAAACATCCTTGTCCCAAGTGAAAGAGATGTAAAATGAGCAAGAGTCGGAGGAAGGAAATGAAATGAAATGGATAGAAGAGGAAGAAAAAGATATGGATGGAAGGAAGGAAGGAAGGACCAAGACTCTTAGCAGAGGCAGCTCCAGAAGGCCACAGCCAGGGCCTGGGGGGTCATCCTGCAAAGACTTCTGCCCAGTGGACATGAATGCATGGCTGGAGGGCAGGGGGGGGCTGCCCTCTTTGGACTACCCATTGTCTTCCTGTGCTTTGGCCCATAGGCAGGGTGTTGTGGGGAAAGGCCAGTCCGCCCGTCCATCCTTCCTTCCTGGATCAAAGACCCAAGCCTCTTTTATGAGAGTGGAGTGGCTTCATAAAGGAGGTGCCTGCTGTTTTTTGAGGTCTGTGTGTGTGTGTCTATACATGCCCCTGTGCAGCACAATCTGCCACGCGTGTCCTGCCCCAATATTCCTGCATGGCACAGCCCTCCTTCAAAGCCTGGGATTGGGCTCTTGCCTTTCTTTCTGAGGTGCTAGGATTTCACCCTTCCTTTATGCCTGTGCTGCAGAGTATGTTAAGGGCAGCCTCTGGGCAGGCAGAGAAGTTGGGTGTGTGTGTGTGTGTGTGTGTGTTGGCAGATGATTAATGTGGCACTGGAAATACTTTGCAACCAACTCCTCCCCCCAACTTTGTCTATCTGTTTGATTGTGATAAACAATCCCCACCCCACCCGCAATCTTCTAGGTGGAAGTCAACACTGTAAGCAAACACAGCCAGTTGTTGTCCAGGTACTAGAACAGAGAGAAACACCTTCAGTGTGGTATTCAGTCCCTGGGAGACTTAACAGGAGGCAGCCTGTGGAGTGACCAAGGGGGTGGGGTGGGGGGAGGAAGAGGAGGAGGAAGAGGACATCACAGGGGAGTCTGAGAAATGGGAAACCTGTTGCCCTGCAGAGGTGGCTGACTCCAGCCATGGTCAACTTCTCCTGATCTTGCCAGCGGTCAAGGGTGAAGGCATTAGAATCCAGCACCATCAGCCAGACCATAGGCTCCCCACCGCCTGAATGAGGTAAAAGGAGCGACTGGTTTCCCCTCTGTCTGTCTGATCCAGAAGAGAACAAGTTCAGTTTGGGTCCGAATCCAAATCTCTATCCAGACACCCAAATAATTGTTCCTCCTCTCCTGGGCTGTGGCTAGAACTCAGCTGTAACAATTTCCTCCTGTTTCTCATAACGGGTGGAAATGCTCAGTCACACAGTCACACAATCATGAAGAGTGAAGCCTACCCCATTTCACATCAGCAGGTGCAAGAGCCTTTGTGATAGTCAACGTTAAGTGTTGATTGTTTTTAAAAAGAAACCACCAATCTCTTTGTAAAAAGTATTTCTTGGTTTAATGTTTGGTTGGGTTTTTATGGCTTGCAGTCAGAGCTGCAGTCACTTGCACAGGAGCACACACACAGACACAATTCACAGATACTGCTGGATGGCTGCCCATTGGGCATGAGTCATTAGACAGAATAGACAGACAGACAGACAAGATAGATAAGATAGATCAGAAATTTACTTTCAAAAAGAATAAGAAAGCACAAATGAGGGATCAGAAGGGAAGAGGAATCTTGGGGCAGAGGAAACCATGGTCTCACATCAATCTCTCCCACCACCCACCCACCTCTGGGGTCTGCCTGTCCTTGGGGATCTTTCCTCCTCCCAGGGCCACTTGGGAGGCTCAGAGATGACCTGGGTTGGGCAGCTGCTGCTTCTTCTCTTACCAAGGCCTGATGTCAGGAGGCCAATCTCCTCTGTTGCTTTCCTTTAAGCTAGTTTAACAGGAAGCCTTTAAATCAGGGGTGCCTAAACTACAGCCTGGGGCCCAGATCCAGCCTCTGATGCCAATTCATCTGGCCCGTAAAGCCCTCATCACTCCCAGAAGCAGAAGTAAAATGCACCCATACGGTGCTTCCGTGAGTGATGAGGGCTTCACGGGCCAGACGAATTGGCACAGGGCCAGATCCAGCCCCCAGGCCATAGTGACCACCCCTCTGAACCATGTGACCAGTCCACGGCCCGAAAAGTTTGGGCACCCTTGCTTTAAATAAAGGTCTGTTGCTGGGAGCTCCAAACATTATGTTGCCAGTAGTCCACCGGCCAGCTGGCAGGCAGGCAGGCAGGGAGGCCCTTCCTCCTCCTCCTCCTCCCCATCCTCTGGATCCCAGGCTCTCCTCCTTAAATGGGCTGTTTTGATTTGCAAAGTTCAGGAAACTTGCTGTATTGAAATGCATGTTGTTGCATCGATTTTTCTAAAATGCACCATGTTATCTTTTCTTTAGTAATTGGTGACTGGTAATGACTTTGGCAATTTAACATGTTCTTGCAGACGCTGCTGCCATTCCCCCAGATAGTGAAAGTCAAGAGAGAGAGAGAGAGAGGCTACCTTGTCAATCTCAGATGCCTGTCAAGGCCTATGATTGACAGTTTTGGGTCCCACAATAGAGCCCATTTGTGTAGCTCCCATTCTGTTGTTTCCCTCTTCTTTAAAGGGAGGGGGAGAGAGAGAGAGAGAGAGAGATGGGGTTTGTTTTCTAAGCCATATTTAAAATCTGCCTTGGAATGATGCCAGCTCCGATGAAAGGATCAAAGCCTCTTGTGAGCTCCATCTTGGGAAATTACCTGGATAGTTGCGTCAGCTGGACATTCTCTCCAGATCCCACCTCCCCCCCTTCCTCCTCCTCCTCCTCAGAGACTCCATCCACAGGTCTTCTTTCAGTTCTGGCACGGAGGATTTTTCTGAAAAGCCTTTGCTCACCTTGCTTGAGGATGGCCAAGGGACCAGCTAGTTTTTTCTACTCCCTCCCTGAGTGGTTATTTCATCTCAGCTTCCTTTTAAGAGGGAGGAAGGGGGCTGCCTCATATGGCTAATGGTGAGGTGGAGTAAAGTTCCTTTAAGAAAACGTCGAAGGCCCTCTGCTTGCCACCTCACCTGTGGTCCAATGTCGGGCACAAAACCGTCAGTTGCCCTACGGGTCCTGCACCTCTGGTGGGAGCAGAGGCCACCCTGGCCTGCCCTGGCCAACCCCACACTTATCTGGCCCAAAGATGCCTCATTAAGCATCGTGTGAGTCACAATGAAAGCATACAGATGTTGTCGAAAGTTGCATTTCACTTTGTCAGCAGTGACAGTTAGAAGCAATGGGAGCTGGCTGTGAACCCCCCACCCACCCCCTTCTTCTTTCTATCTATATACACATATGGGGTTAAAACCACCACCACCCCTTGGGTTCCCCCCCATTTCTCCTCCTGTGGCTGCTTCTTCCTTTCCTTTCCCCTCCCTCTTCGCTTCCCATCTCTTCTCACCCCCCCCCCCAGTCCCAGTTGCACCAGTAAAAGACTTGCTGGTTCAGTCGCTTAGCCCGAGTTTTGCAGAGGGAGTTTTGCATTTTACCTTCCAAGGAGACACGAGCGAAGCTGAGTGGCGGATGAGGAGGAGGAGGGCCAGGAGAGTTTCTCCACACAATGCATGTATTGATAGATTTGTCCCATCCGTTGTGTTTACCTGTCAGTTCTAAGAACACTAACGAGTTGCTTCTCAAGGACTAATGAGAGCTGTAATGGTTAATGGATGTTTCCAGATGCTTTTGCTGCTGAGCACCAGGCAATTTGTGCCTCAGTGCCACTGGGCTTGGACCCTTTAAGATACTAATTGGCACCATCAAGCGATCCTTTAATTGCAATGTTGCAGAGAGAGAGAGAGAGAGAGAGGTGCGTACGTGCATGCATGGTGGGATCTGTGTGGGCCTCACCATCCTGTCTGAGCCCAGAAGCATCAAAGCCTCTTCCCAGCTGGGCCACCTGGGAGATCATAGATTCCCTTCGCTGGACCAAACGGGACCCTGCTTGGGAACCAGGAGGAGGGACCAGTCCATTGGCAGCCTGGTCAGCTTCTCTCTCTGGATTGGGGAAGTGCAGCCCCCTCGCCCTCTCCTTTGCCTCAGGCAGAAAAAGGTCTTGAGCCCACCCTGCTTCCCACTTACTTATTGTATGAGTACATGCACACACTCGCTTGCTCGCACACACACACACACATTTCCCAACTGCCAACCGCTTCGCGGTTAGCTTAGCTACTATTGAAATGTGGTGTGGCATCACACCAAGATGTTAATTAAAGCCTGCTGCCCAAAACCTCTTGGTGCAATTTGCAGTGTAATCTGTCGCCTCTGGTGCATCGTTGTATCTCTATTAAAAGGAATTCTGTGTAATGATGCTGAGGTTTAATTAGTTTCTTTGCCAGTGTTGTAAAACACCATGATAAATGAGCCTGCAGGTTTGAGGGCCATTCTTTCCCTGGAGATGAGCTTTTTAGTGATGATGAATCATTAACAAAGTCTTTTAAAATGCACCCATTTCATTTGACGGCACCACCGCTGTGCTTGGAAGGCCGCCTCCACCTTCTTTCTGCCTTTTGTGGGTCTCCTTGTGAAGTGCTAAACTGCCCTTCTCCCAAGAGCCCAGACAGAGAGTCTTTCACTCACCTGGGGAGAAAAGGGACATGGAAACCAAGGCTACCAAACCACATATCCTGAATGGCCCAACCCTGCCATCTGGCCAAAGGAAAGGGTTTTTGGTGTTTTTAGTCCTCCGCATCATAATTATCACCTTCTTTTCCTGACAGGACCTTAATGGCTTCACTGTTGACCCTTGAACCTCACATAGGGACCCCAAGGCTGGAGGGGGGTTCCCAGGGACTCCACTCCTGACCAAAAGGAGGAAATGGCTGAGGTTGCCATAGTAACATGGCCTCCCCATCCCGCCTGCCTGGAACAAAGAGGGGTTCATCCTCTTCCTCCTCCTCCATGTCTTTATCTGCCAAGGCCCCCTTCCCCCTCTTAATCTCAGGTGGGGGAGAGGGGCGGGGGTGGGCCAGCTTCTAGAAAGTCCCATTCAGTCCCAGAAGGTACCATGGCTTACCCTGTTCTGGACATGCAGGGAGGAGGAGGAGGAAGAGTAGGAGTAGGAGTGAGGAAGACCTGCAAGTGGGAGGGGTTCCAACTCTGGCCACTTTGCCCTTGGGCTCTCCAGGGCCAAGAAAGCCCACCTTGCCTATCAATGTGACAATGCAGCAAAACATCTCAGATTATGGAATGTGTCCCTCCACATTCTTCAACTCCTTCTTCTCCAAGAGGATGAGGCAAAATCTCCCCATTTTGGATGGTCCAATTACCAGTCAGTGATCAGACTCAACCCCAGGGATCTCTCATTCAGGCAGCTTCTTTTGAAGGATAAGAATCTTCTCCTGATCTTGATGAGGTCCACCTGGAATTGACCTGGGGCTGTCCAGCCTATCCCACCCACTTGGTTATGGCTTGGTGGTGGCCACAGCCATCAAGATTTCAGCTGAGGAGAGAAAACCTTTCTCCAAAGAGCAGCCTACCAATGACCAATGGCTCGTTATAAAGATGCATCTCTTCTGGCGACTGACATGCCAATTCCTTGTGCAGCCTTTCTTGGCATTGCTGCAATTCGTGTGAAACTAATGGCCTTCACAACATATGCCATCACTCATTAAGGGAGTCTTCCTGGATTATGACTGAGGTTTAATGGCTTGTTAACACTTAATTATTTTGCTTTTAATTTAGGAAACAGCATGATCAAAGTGTGTCATGATTTGGCGAATACCTGCAGGTCCGCCTCTTCCAGAGGGGGGAAAGCGTCTGAAAGCAGGCAAGTTGCAGTCCACAAAGGTGTATTTAGATGTCAACGTACTGCCTGGGATCAATCAAGCAGCTTCATGGGCTAATTGCAGAAGGCAACCGGACTTCCCCAGGGTGGGTGGTTGGCATCTTGAAGCTGGTCCTTGGACACCTACCCGTGAAGGAATGGCCTCTTGCCATTTATTGGCCAGAGGGTTTTCCATAGAGACCTCCCTCGTTTTCACTTTCTAAACAGCCATGAAATAAATGGAGCTTTAACATTTTTAAAAAAAGATCTTAATGTGTTAAACTCGTTAGGAGAAATTGGGATTTAATTACACTATAGATTTTCCTTAAGGGATGGAGTTGCATGGATTTTGAGGTAATTTGCAACCCTGTGACTTTGTGGAAGAAGTCAACCACACACATTTTGTCTTTTAATATTTTTTTTTTACATCCCTCCCAAAGCTAGAGGCTGAAAGTGGGCAAGTCAAGGTGCTTTGAATATCAGTGCTGTTGCTGGGTGGCGTTTTATGCCAGCTGCCCTTGTGACACACCTTTCCACTTCATCTGTTTCAGGCATTAACCCTTCAATACTTCTGGTTTGGAAGAATTTGCTGACTGCTCAGGAAATGCCCAAAACGTACTAGCAATGCTTCCCATTCTGTGGAGGGATGGCTTCTTCTATGTCACCATCCCAGGTCTCGCTCTGGAAACACACAATCACTATTTAGATCAGGGGTGCCCAAACTATGGCCCATGGGCCAGATCCAGCCCCCGACACCAATTCATCTGGTCCACGCCACCCTTGTTGCTCCTGGAAGTGGAAGTAAAATGTGCCAATATGGGCGTGTTTTACTTCCACTTCCGGGAGTGACAAGGATGGCGTGGGCCAGATTAATTGGTGTTGGGGGCCAGATCAGGCCCGCAGGCTATAGTTTGGGTACCCCTGGTTTAAGCAGAGAAAATGGCAGCCTAATATCTATCTCATTCTGTTGCAAAACAAATTGCGAGGTGCGTTTTACTTCTACTCCTGGTGGGAGGAACCATATGACCGGCCCGCTGAACCACATGACTGGCTTGCAGGCTGAAAAGTTTGGGCACCCCTGATCTAGATTGTATTTTATACCATGAAGAAAATCCTTTTAGTGAACTTGCAATAAAAGCTGGGAGAACATTTGGTCTTGACTTGTCTAGAAGCAAAAAGAAAGGGCTTGATCTGGATCTGAACAGGGCTCAGTTTAGGGGAAACCCTCTAATCTGGTCATTCGCTGATCTGGTGAACCCCTAAAAGTGGTGGAACAGATGGAAGAACCTGACTTGTGCTCTGTGGACTTCAGGAGATTCCCAGGAGGGCCAGGATTCAACCACCTGCCATATGACAACCATGGCCAGGAAGGAGGTTGGCCAGAGCCGCTCTTTTTCTCAAGAGGAGTTAATTGAAGAGTTATTTTGCAGGCCAAACAACCTGCAGAAAGATCTCTAAAGCAAATGCAGGGTTGGGCTTCCCCCCCTTTTAATTAAATCAAATTAAGGTTATTAAAAGTTAAGTTCTGTATTGGGAACATTTTCCAGCAAAAGGTGTTGCAACAACATCATTTCCCCCCAAAACGCACTTATTGTACATTTCTCAAAGCCATCAGCCTTGATTGAAAGCTAATGAAAAAGCAGCCCTGCGTCAGTTTCTTCCTTGTATCCATTAAGAATAATTATGGCTGAACAATTTTTGATGCCTGTAACCTCCGCAAGTGTTGCTAATGGCATTATAAATTGCTCCTTGTCCAATGACTACAGTCTGGGGCTTAATTCAAAAGTGTGCTGTCAACAGGGCAGATTTGTGTGGCTAATGAGTGCGTTTAAAACAACAGCCTCGGCTCATGCATCCTAATGTCGATACGGGGATGTGGTTCGATAAAGCGGCTTGTCCATAATAATTAGTGGCAACGAAGGTACTCAATTTGCCTGGTTCCTCCAGCGTTTAGGCAGAAGGAGCTCAGCTAGAGGCCTGTGGAGGTCCTGCAGGGAGAGGCAGCCGAGGGAGATTCAAAGCTTAAACAGAGATAATGGGCCCATTTTCATTTGCCCCTTGAAATGTGGTCTTACCCCCTTATTTCTTCAGGGCAATAACACTTTGGGTGGCTATACTGTAGGTAGCCATACAGCACCAAGCTCTCCCCCTCTGTTTCCTCTTGATGCAACGTAGGATTCCACAAGCCTTTGGGACCACTGGGTGACACTCTTGGTTTGTGTCTTTCTTGTGGTGTCCCAAGTCTTTGGTCAGCTGTCCATTCATGTCAATGGAAAGGAACGGAAAGTGTTGCCAAACATGGATCTCAAGGTCAGAGTTCATTCACTGGGGGAGGAAGGCGTGCTTGGTTCTCTATGCAACTCTGGGCAGACCTCGTGGGACAAAGACCCCGTACCAACTTCCTCTTATCCATCTGCTCAAGAAGAGAAAGGGGGGGGGGTCCTCTGGGGTGTGTGGGGGGCTCAGATGGAAGACTCCTTTGTGCTGCATTCAAGCAGAGGAGAGCAACAACAGACCAACAACAACAACCACACCCTCCCCCCAGTTGTTCCAGAGGTGGCTCATTTACTCATGACTTGTTACACCTCCTCTTAGGGAAAAGGTGTCTTAACTAAGCTATCCCCAGTGAAGTCAGGATAATGGAAGGGGAAGAAGGATTTCAAAGCCCACCCCCCACCCCCACCCCAGGGTCTGGGTCCAATAGGCATGTGATTCAACAAGCAAGTGTACATCCACAAATGTGCACACACACACACACGCATGCGCACGCGCACTTGCACACACGCACACACACACGCACACAAAGGGAGCCAAGGGAGCTCTGTGGAGGCCTACCACTTGTCTGCCTGGGTGTTTTCTCTTCCAGCTGGGAAGAGAATGACACACAACACACGGCTCACACTAGACAAATTGCCAGGATGGGCAGTGCAGTGGCGGGATCAGGGGTTAAACGAACATGGTTGTTTATGAGGACACAGCTTGCATCCATTTGCATCTTAATATTCTCTCTGTGAGGCGGAAAGCCATTTTGGGGACAGCTTGTTTGGAAATCCCATTAGCAGGTTATTTATGTGACCACTGACTGCATGACCCTTACCCTTGTTTTGTTAAACATGAAACAGACATGAATCAGACGCCTGGCCACGTGGCAGCTATTCTTTCCCCGTTTCCTTAAATGTTGCTGGATTCAATTATTCTCCACCTGACACTTTCTCTGGTTGAATATCCTCCCTGCCCCACCCTGCCCTCCCCCACCCCACCCCCCCCCACACACCAGGAGCCCAGATCCCAGGAGGCCTGACCCTCCTCTGCCCAGGGAGTGACCTCCACATGTGGGAATACATGTGGGAACTGCCCCCCACCCTGTTTAACCAGGAGCCGAAGCCTCAATACATTAAAACTCAACTTTAATGACAACACGTTTGTTTCCATGTGCATTTTCATAAATCACAATCCACTTCTTTAGGCAGATCTTGCCTTCCTGGCTGTTCATCATTCCTCTCTCTTCACCTCTGCTGTTTCCTAAGATTTCTACTAACTTTTGTGGAAAGAAAACCAACTAGTGCTTATTTTTAATTCCAAACACTTTAACTAATTTTTGTGTCTGTTTAGTTTACAATTTAAACTATGATTTGAGTTTTATGATAAAATGGGGTTGGGAAATGCAGTATGATTTCCAATCAAATAGATGGTATAAGGAGACATTGCTATTCATGACAAATTCACTTGTAATATTAAAGTTAAGAGGGGATTGTTGAAAGAGAACAATTTTAAAGATCTTTGTGGGGAGAGGGGGGAGGATTTGTACATTATGCTTTATTAAAGAGGGAAAGGTTGAGGCCTTCACAAGACTCAATGCAATTTTGGAAACTGAAGGTTTAGAAGGAGGGCCTGTCCTTTATCCAAGTCCACTTCCTTACCATTTTTTCTTCCTATGTTTCTTTTGGCAAATTGCCTTGAAAGCCTAGAAAACCTCTGAAAGGTTGTTCAATGGTCCCAAATGATTTTCTTTAACTCTACAATATTTTTTCCCTTCCTAATTTCCTAATTTTGTTTAAATCCCCCTTCCCCTCCTCCCTGATAAACTAGGGCTCTTTGTAATCTTTTTTTCAGCGACATACAAATCCTTGTACTAAAATCCCTCCTTTAAAAATACTCTTAATTTTAGGCACATTTCTGTACTATTCTTGTGTGGGTATTCCTCTGTATGTGAGTCCATTAGTCTGACTCTACACCTCTCCATTAGGCAGGCCATGCTTAATCACTGGTGGGGAAAGCATGTCTTGGGGCACATGGTTCTAACATGGGATGCTCAATGGTTGTGCTGGTGGTCCATCTGCTCCATCACTCTTCTAGACACTCCGAAGCCAGTTAACAACCAAACTCCTCCTTTGGAAAGGTGCAAACATTTCCCTACAGAGCTTATAAAACAAGATGGGGTGAAAAGATAGTCCTTGGATCTCTCCCTCATTAACCCTCATTGAGCCTTTCCTAGAAGAAGGAGGAGGAGAAGAAGAAGACGAAGGGGACAGGGGGGCGGAACTGGATGCTTCCATGGTGGGTCTCCTTCCCTCCCCCACCCATGTCTTGCCCTAAATATCTATGCAATATTAATTTCCACCCACATACTACTTTTGCACCAGTTTTTCTTCACAACAGTTCCTGACTGAGAACAAGTAACTCATGGCAGTAAATAAATCCTGTCATTTTATTTTTATTCTTCCGTGAGGCTGGAATGTGGAAAAGTAAAAGTTCCCCGTTTTATTTCACAGCCAAGAAGATTTGTATGCCTGGCCCCTGCAGGAACTGCTGAATCTATTTTCATTATAACAAACATTGATTTTGCATTTAAAAGTCTCATTATTTGAGATAATGACTCTTGGGCTCTTTAGTTATTCCTCTGTTTCTAAATCACGAAGGCTGAGATCCTCTAGGAAGGCACTTACTTAGGAGTAAGCCCCATTGAGCTGGGTGGAATTGTCTCTAAGTGGACACACAAAGGATTGCACTTCAAATAGCTTGCATTTAAGCTGCAGAGGATTGTTCTGTCTTAGCCAAGGGAGGAGAGTCTGGAAAAACAATATATTTGTACACATGAATGTTTCTACAAAAATTTGTGAGTATCCAGGAGAGATACCCTGCATTGGTATGTTGGGCTCATAGGCTTCCTTCCCCATATTTTAATATTCCCTCTTCAACCATTTATTTTCCTGATTTGTGCTTTCTGCCTTAATGAAAGAATGGAGTTTTCCTCTGCCATCCCTCAGTGTACATATTTCATGGGGGTGGCGGGGAGGAGGGTGGGGTGTATTGGTGCATACCTGAATTTTCCTGTGCCCAAGGATCCCCCCCTCCCCCCATGGCAAAGACTAGGAGATCCGTGGGGGGCCAGCCCAGGGCTCAGGGTGGGGGTAGATCAAAGCTCAGCACCTCCACCACCATGGACAGCTCCTGTCTGGCCAGAGAGTTGAACAGCAAAGACCTTGAAGTCCCACAGCCAGTTAGTCAGTTAGTCAGACAGTCAATCAAAAGGCCGGCCACCCTGAGAGACCGACTTATGCTCCAGGAGCCTAGGTTGCACATGGTGACATTCCTGCAGGTGTCGGATTGTGAGTATTCCTCCATTGAGCTCTGTAACTGGAGATGAGCTTGGAGTTGACCAGCTAATAGACCAGCTGAGCCTTTCCTGGGATATGCCCAGAATTAAGCAAATTAAACCACATTGTGGCCACATGCACACACGCATGCACGCACGCACGCATGCGCACACGCACACGCACACACACACACACACACGCACGCACACGCACACGCACACACACACACACACACACACACACACACACACACACACACACACACACACAGAGAGAGAGAGAGAGAACTAGAAACGGCCACCAAAAAGAGAATTTGGACTATTTCACATTTTCTGCCTTTTATTTTGAGAAATGCAGGGAAACCTGAAGGTACACTTTGTACATTTTAAGTGTGCAATGGAAGTTATTTAACCAAGGGACAGGAATCTTAACTACTCTGGGCATCTAAACTGGGTTTGAGTGGGAGGTGGTGGGCACAGCTTCATGGGTTTCATGGTGACCACAAAAGAGGTGAGAGAGGTGGAAGAGGTACTCTTTCACCAGAAGACTTGGGATGTTGTTTGTGGAGTGGGAAGGGGGGAAAGGGAGTGAAGCCCTAATCTAGTCTGAACAGGAATCCCAATGGCTCAAGGCAGAGACAGACACCTGGAAGAACAAGCAGGGCTCAGGAAACCCAGCTAGACTCCCCACCTGAAGGGAGCTGAAAGCCAATAAATCAGCCCCCAAACCCAGAACAATCAAACACTGGATTGAGGGTGGGGGGAAGGGAGGGATTTGATAAACTGCATTCCTCCTCTTTTCAATCTGCTCTCCACCTTCCCCTCCACAGGTCCCGGGACAGGCTTAGAAGACATGCCTCTGACCTGGACCCGCAAGAGATGCCCAGTGGCTCTGCTCACATTTCCCAGGAGTCAAAACTGCCTCTTCACACCTGCTCAGGTGTAAGGCTGGGGTTCTGGGCTATGGCCACCAGAACACTGCAACCACTGACCTCATGTTGGCCTGTCCTGACCCCCACACCCCGGGGCTACTAGTTGCATCCCTGAATCCTAAATTCGATGATGCTTTTATAAGGACCAGCCAGTTGCTACGGTGAGTCCCCTGTTTTTCCAGCAACGTACAAAGAACTTCCACCCAAACAAAGTGGGCAGCCTGAGATATTTAGATGTGGATCGATTTTAAACCTCATGGCTGTCACTCAATACCAAGCCTATCATTTCAGTGGGAGCTTCCTCTGGGTTAAATGAATTCAGATAATTTGGATTTATTGCTTTGTCTCTCATTTCCAGAAGCCTTGCTGTGCTATTCTTGCTCTAGGTGTGGTTTGGCAGAATTAGTCTGAAGGGCTCCAATTTGCAATTGTTTAACTACAGCTGGATTCCCCACTGCTATTTGTTTATCTCCCATTTATTACCCACCTCCAAATTCAAGTTAAGTACTCAGGGGCTTTTTCTCGTAGCACTAATGGAGGAGAATAGATGCATTATTGGTGAATAATGTATTATGATGATACAATTTGGGTCTCTCAGCTCTAACCACAACTCGTCCCGACTTACATTATTTATAATTTACACATACCTTCCTAACATTTCTGTGTGAATATTTAATGTCCAAAGCAAGTTAACTCTTTGGTACTATTTCTTCTGATTCCCAAAGATGACATGCTCCGTGGCTTTTGAGGAAAGGGGGTGGGGTGGGGTGTGGGGGACAAGGAAGGATGAAAGTTACTATTGTTGATTTTGAGTAGGTGAAAACAGGGCTAGAAAATTGCTGGCCAGGATTTCAATTCATTTTTCAACTTCAGTCACTTGGATCAGAGGAAAAGAGGCTTCCGAATGCACTCTTTTTAAGGAAGCAAAACTAAACTAAAACAAAATGTTGGGAAAATACGGTTGTGTGTCTTTTCACTCCTGCTGAGGAAGGGGAGTGAGGTTTTCCACCCAACTGAGTTTTATGGCAGGATTTCCTCCAGACCGACCCTCCACCACTTGCTTCTCTCCAACATTGTGTGCCTTCAGTGAGAGAGAGGCAGCCAAAGCCCTTGCGCTCTTTTGGCTTTATCAGACACCACAAGCATCCACATTGGGCCTTTTTTTTAAAGAACAACAACAACCTGAGTTCACGTCCCGACAAGTTTGCAGCCGATTGGAGCCAAAGGGGACATCAAGCAGACGATATTTGGAGAGACAACTACCTTCCAAGTCCCCCCAATTGAGTTATCTTTGTCTCTGACAACTTCCTGAATCTCAGCCCACCTTGGCCATCGGGGTCTGGCTCTTCAGCTGGGGTCTGTCTGATGCAATTAAAGGCCACTGGGATGAAAGGGTCTGCATGGAAAGTAGCTGAGAGAGAGAGAGAGAGAGAGAGAGAGAGAGAGAGAGAGAGAGAGAGGAGGGTGGCTCAATGCCTAGACAGAGCCATCTCCTCCTTGCCTGAGCGGAGAAGGGAGGTGGGGCATCAGAGGATCAATATGGCCTCTGTTATTAATATCAAAAGCCGATTACTTTGCTTTTGCCTGCTTGGCAGCCTTCCAGGTCTGGGCCTCAGAGTGGGGGTGGGGGGGCTCAGCGTTTGCCTGGCCCATAATTTACTTTGCTGTGTTTTTAAGGTATTGTTTTGTCAAGACCAATCACTGTGACATTATAAATGACCCAACGGAGTCTTTCTCTCTCTCTTAGTGGGAGATGCCACAAAATTAATTTATCAGAGTTTCACGTCAGTTACTCCCATCCTTGAGTAATGCAGAGGAACAAAAGAACAGAGACTTGAAGACATGAGGTAACGACAAGCGGGAACCGTCGCCCCTGATCATCCTCGGCCTTCTGCCGTCCCCAGCAGATGCATCAAATTAAGCAATGCACGAGCCAAGTCAGCGTTGCCCATTTAGCAAAAGAACCATCGATTTTTATGGTGAGCAAGATTTACATAAAAGAGGCCACTTCGATAGGGAATCTGTCAGGTCATGAGCAGTAGCCTTGCTGTGGCATCCAGCAAAGAAACTTTCAGAGGAGCCCCTGGGCTGGCTTCTCGATTCCTCCTAATGACACACATACACACTCACATGGAGAATCCCTTTTTCCTTAGACTCCGATCTGGCCCTTTGTTCCCAGAAAGATCCAACAACGTTAAGGAGGGAGAAATCAGCCTCTGTGGTTCTATTCAGTGTCGGTTTGCATGTATTATCTTATAAAGCAAGGGTGCCCAAATTTTGCGGGCCATGGGCCAATCTTGTGGTTCAGCAGGCCAGTCACGTGGTTCCTCCCACTGGAAGCAGAAGTAAAATGTGCCTTGCCATCTGTTTTGCAACAGGATGAGATAGATTTTAAGGTGATATTTTCTTTGCTTAAAGCAGGGGTGCCCAAACTATGGCCCATGACACCAATTCATCCAGCCTGTGCTGCCCTCATCGCTCCCAGATGAGGAACTACATGGGCATGTTTTCCTTCCGCTTCCGGGATCCAGCCCATGGTCCATAGTTTGGGCTCCCTGATATAAAGCAAAAAGCAAAGCAAGCACACGTCTCTACCCTGCCCCATATAAGCACTTAGTAGTGCCCTCCGTGAACCATGCACAAGTTAATTAGCATTTTGTTCTCATTAACAGGCTGGGCCCTCATTTCATCGACCACGGAAGGATGGAAGAGACTGAGTCAACCCTGAGTCCTGGTCAGGATCAAACTCACAACCTTTGGGTTGCAGTACTGCAGTTTTAACCCTTGCATCACCAGGGCAGCCATTCTAACAAATAACAATGAAACACTCTTATCACTATAAAATGTCTTGAGATCCTTGTTCCAAGTGGTCTTGATGAAGACCATTTTTGATGCATTCGTTCTTTGTTTCCTTGCGTTTGATCTGGTGTGAAAAGCATGAGTCAGCACAAGGAAGTGGCCATCGCCTTAGGGAACAGCAGTGCCTCCAAGGACCACCAACAGTCTTTAAGGGCAGGCTCCATCCAGGTAAACCCTCTTGGCCTGGCTAAAGTCTGGAAGGAGATGGGGAGCCTCCTTCCCTTGAGCCACCTGGGGGAAATGGGCTCTTTGGAAAGCACCTGCAGAGCCACCACAGCCACCCTTGGCCAGGGAACGGCTGCCGTGCGTAGCCTCCACCCAGCAGGCCCTGATGTAGGCAAAGGCTTCCCATCCCAGTGGGTTCGACAGGCATCCTCTCCTCTGTGTTTATATTCAGTGGGAAGCATGAAGCCAGCCAACGGAGACACCACTGAGACACCGCTCTCCCTGCAAACAGAGCCTTGTGGTCCAAGCTGTTCCAGAACACAAATCTTCCCAAGAGGGAAATCAGAGAAGGTGAGGGGGGGGGGCTACCAGAAGGCAGGGGGGGAGGCAGTGGTGAATGTGTGTGTGAGTGTGGGGGGGAGGCAGAGCTGAGATGTCTTCACTACACAGCAATGATTGCCTCCTGGCCTGCTACCCTGGCAGGGTCCCTAGGGCTGGGATTCTTTTTCTCTTGCCCCATAAGTCCTGCCACCTGGGGAGAGAGGGGGGGACAGGAAGCCCTGGAGAGAGACCGGTTTCTGACACGCTGGTCCGGCCTCCACCTGGAGCTTCTGCTGCAGGACCCGCTCGCAGGAAGGAAGGAAGCAGAAGGCGACCCAGGCCTCTGCCCCTTTGCACAAGAGGAAGTCAGGGAAATGCCACAGGGAGTCTTCTGCACCAGACGGCAGGGTAGTTGGGACTGGATGAGACCCAGCAATTTCCAGTTTGATACCAGCGATGATGCCCTTAGGTGAGTGGGGCTGGTCTCTGGTTTGGGAGCTTTGAGGAGCCTTGGCAATCCCTACCCATTGCTCACAGGAGCTCTCTCGGCAGTCCAGCCCCACGGCCTCAACAGGGTCCTGGCACCCCCTCTCCCCACCCCACCCCCAAAGAACAGCCTGCCAGTCACTGCGGAAATTCAAGCACTTATAAAGCTGGGTGAATTTACTCTCCCCGGAAGCTCCTGAGCATCACCCATTTACAGCCCCGGCAAGATGTGGAATTGCGGCATGATGGCAACTGTAAATGACACTCAACCTTCCACCTCTGCTAAATTAAGCAAGCTTTTTTATTTTTTTTAAAAAAATGATAGTTGCTCCTGCAACTTTTTATGGCTGTTTGGTAACTTTAATCATTTTGCAAAATGTGATTCCTGGCCGTAAATTCTCTGCCATGCACAGATTTAGGGAGATCTAAAGGACTGGAGCTGGGCTGAGAGGTAGGTATTAATCTGACAAGGCCAAAACGGCAGTGAGATTTATACCAAATGCATAAGAGGCTCCCCTTCGAATGGCAAGAGGGAAGACATTGGGAAGATCAGGCAGGCAACGCAAAGGGAACGTTTCACGGCTTAGGGAGGGGGAGGAGACCAGGCATCACTTACTGGATTTTAACAATTTATTGGGCAGGGGGAGGGGGGAGAGCAGCCTCCATCCAAAAGGCTGAGTGAGATCTGGCCTTCTCCTCCAGCTCTTCTGTGCCTGTCAGGAAATGGTGCAGTTGCCACCATTTAGCCCCAGAACATACAAGCCATCCAAACCAAACCAAACCAAACCAACCCAACCCAAACTAAACCAACCCAACCCAACCCAATCTCAGACAGGGACTCACTGGGAATTGACTTGACACTGTCTCTATCTTCAGCAAAAGGCTGCTCCCGTTCTAGGGTTGATGTGGGTGCTCCAAGAATGCTCCCCAACTCACTCCCCTTCTGGCTTAGTGGGAATAAACTGGGAGTGAGTTGGGGAGCATTCTTGGAGCGCCAGCCAAGGTTTTCCTCTCAAATGTCCAGACAATGATTGAAGACACATGGGTCAAGAGCACCAGTAACCCACCCACCTCCACTCCAGTAGTGAGTTCTGCCTCAGGCACAGTAAAGGAAGTAAGCAGGTAGCAACAACCCTGCAGGGCAGGTGCCTCTGTGGGTGCTCAAAAATTGACCCAGGAAACCCTCCCAGGTCCTCTGAGTGCTGGTGAAGAAAGAGAGAAGAGGGAAGCCAGCCTTCCTATACCAACAGGAATTGTGTCTGAATGTCTCAATGTTGGAGTCCACCTAAACCCTCTCCATCATTGCCTGTTTTGGGTTCTTGGCAAGAAAAGAGGTCTAGGAGATATTCAGGCCCAGCCCCAGCCCCCTTTGATGCTCTGAAATGCTCAATGCCCTTCAGAGAGTAGGGACCCCAATGGCTCCCAGCAGCTGCCCCACTGACCAGCCTCCTCTGCCTCCCCCTGCCCTCCTCTGCTTCCTCCCTGGGGGTCTCTGAATTGGCATCCCTGGGGTGGGGTGAGGGTGGGCAGAACCCCCAGGGAGTGAAACTCCCTCTCCCCCAGCCCCCTTTGCCTGCTTTGCCTTGAGCCTTGGCAGAGCTGGAAATTCAATAGATCCCCCACGGAGGGTTCGGAGACCCCCAAATGGGACCCCAGCCATTTTGCAATTCCACCTCATTAGACATGTTTGGGGTTTTAAGAGTGAGCTGCAAGTATAAATATTGCATTTGCCTCCAGGATATCTTTAAAAATGGATTTCTTGCCTCCTCTCCCCCCTCTCCCTCTCTCTGTGTTTGTTGTGGGATGTCAGCTGCTCCGTTCAGCACAGTCCGCTCTGCAGAGCCCTGTGGGGGATTTGCCAATGCCAACACCGATGCCAGTGTCAATGCCAACATAGGGTTCATGCCCACTTGGTTGTTCTTTTGCCAGGTGCTTTGCCCTGGCAATTAGTCCAGGTCCCAGCCTGTCCTGTGAGAGGGAGCTTCTGTCTGGATGGAGAAGCCACGGGAAACAAGGGAGGAGGTTCCCCTGGCAGTGCCATACCACCGTGGCAGGAGGCTGGACCAGGGGAAACAGCCAAGGCCCCGTATTGGCATTCCTTGGCAATGAGGCTGGCTTTGTGGGAGGGAGGGAGGCTCCTCCTTCTCCTCCCAATTGACTGGCAGATCCTCTGGTGCCTGAGTGGGTTTGGCATCACCCAGGCTTCACCCACTTCCTTGGCATGGGTTAGCCTCTTTATGCCCCAGACTGGCGGGTCTCCCTTTCTCTGGCTCAGGGCCTTCCCTGAACATGTCACAGAAGAAGTGGGAGACTCACCACCTCTCTCTGTTTGTCATTCATCTTTCCAAGCCTTCTCTGGGAACATTTGGAGGCAGCTTGGCTCTTCTTGCAGTTCTTTGGCTCCTAATGCAGGAACCTCAAGGGATGCGCATTTGGCTCTTCTGCATGTTTCACATGCTGCATGCGCCTTGCCTGGTGCAAAGGATGGGCGCCCAATTCTCTGTGCACCTGGTGAGGCAAAAGGGGCAGCAAGGAAGAGAGAAACCAGGCGGAACAGGACAAGGTGGGGTGCCACAGAAAACTGAGTCAATGTCTGTGCTCTGAATTTAGCCCTCCCCCCCCCCCCCCGAAGCAGCCTCGGGTCCCTCTGAGGACTGGCAGGGTGGCCGCCTGTATGTGTGAGAAGATGCTCTGATGGCCTTGATTACACACAGCAGGGAATCCTTCTTGGTGATGAGAGAAAGAAAAGGTTCGGCAGCCAGTCTTAGCAATCAGAGAAGGGGTGGAGGAAGAGGAGGAGAGAAGGGGTCGGTGGTGGTGGTGTTGTGTCTCTCCTACTGGCCTGGTGGCCCTGAGCCTCTTTGGGGCAGCCCTTGTGGCTCTCGGCTCTCCTGCCCAGGCCTAGCTTCAGGCCTCTGCCCTAGCCTTCCTGGCAGGCCAGCCTTCCTCTCCATCATCATCAGTGGCTGCAGGTGAGCTGAACCAGCCACCCGGAGAGACCAGAAAGAAGAGGGGGATTTGGGACTGAGAGAGAGAGAGAGAGAGCCAGGTTGGGGCTGGGAAGACAGATCCCTTCCAAGGGATACATTGGTCAGTTTTTAAGGTAGGAAGTTAATGTTTTCTGAACAATCTTCTTGTATGAAGAAGAAATGGGGTGGGGGGAGAGAGATAAGGTCTTTCTGGAGAAGCTAGAGTGTGGGCGTCTCAAAGACCCAGGAAGGAGAGACAGGAAGGCACTTTTGGCCATCCTAACTTCACCGAAGCAAGGAAGGTTCACAGCCGCAGCAACGCTTTGGGACCTCTTGATTCTCTACTCCCAGGCTTGCCTTCCTCTTTCCCACACACCACTGAGACTCAGAGAAAGAGAGAGACTACACAGCCCTTCATGGGGCCCTGCCATAGGGAAGCCCCAGACAGTCTATTTGCCCCCCCTTTCCACAGGCTCAGAGGGGGGGGGGGTGTCCTTCTGCCTCCTCAGCTGTTCTTCACACTCCCCCACCACCACCACCCACCCACCCACAAGTGTTTCCCTGCTAAGCAGTGTGAGAAGAACATGCAGTCACACTTGAAACAAACTGTCTGGTGTGTGTATTTTAGTTTGGTCTATAAATGGTGGTGCAGTGCGAATGTTCATCCTTCCACCAGGCTGTTGCCAATGCTTTGGAAAAGCGGGGGCACCAACTGGGGGGGAGGGAATCAATGGAGCCCCCATTCTGGGGTTCAGACATGCCATGAAATGTCCTTCCACATGTGGTGCTTTGGAGGCAGGAGCCATGCCCATGAAGAGAGAAAGCAATGTCAGATAGTCTCGCTACAATTTCCCCGGGGAACGGCTTCCACCACTGTATGGTTCCTGCCCTCACTCACCACCCAAAGGGGAGAAATACGATGGCAGGTGTTTATGATTCCTCTAAGGAACCCCTCGTCCGTCCAGCAGGAGGTCATTTCTGCGGGGCAGGGCAAGGTCTCCAGGAGTTGTAACACTAAGGCCAGCCAGCCTTCCTGACCACCAGGCCAGGGAGACCCAGGTTTCCTTCCTTCCATGGGGCCCCCAAATGGGTGTTATCAATATCTTTGGCAGAGATACCAATCCTTTTCTCTTCTATTCACATCCAGGGCTTTGAAATGTACAGTCTTGGGGGTGGGGGAGCGGGTACAATTAAGCACCCTAGTGAAGAATTGCTCTTTTCAATTGCCTTTCCCCCCCATAATAAATCAGAGGCAACTTTGATGCGACATAATTTTCATCTAATCAGCAGCATCCCAAAATTACCATGTTATTTTCCACCTGACGTTCCATTAGAAATCAGATAAAGCTATTTAATGAGGCAGCTCCTCTGCCGTTTCCCTTGTTTGGGATCCACAAAGAGGAATGTGTGGGTCACAGGGTCACCAGCAAAGAAGGGACAGATGGGGGGGGGGACTCACCATCTCACCCTTGTAATGAGGGACACCAGGGATACAGGTTGGTTCGGATGGGCTGAATGGATACAAGTTCCCAGCTCTACTGGTTGGACCTTCCATCAAGTGAACCAGCAGTGGACATACATCTGAGTTGGCCCTGGCTAAGTAGGGCGGGATATAAATCGAATAAATGAATGAAATGAATGAATCTTGATCTGCCTTTTGTAAAATGAAAATGACAACAACAACGATGACGACAACAACAACAACAACAACGATGACGACGGCAGCGACGACAACAATTTTGATTGGGTGGAAATGCAACCTGGCCATCTCATGGAGGTCTTTGCTGCAGGAGTGTCCCAAAGTAGATTTGTAAAGGACTTAAGCAGGGGTGCCCAAACTATGGTTTGGGCCCCAGATCCAGCCCTGACGCCAATTCATCCAGCCTGCAAAGCCCTCGATGCTCCCGGAAGTGGAAGTAAAATGCACCCATACAGGCACATTTTACTTCCGCTTCTGGGAATGATGAGGGCTTTGCAGGCCAGATGAATTGGCATCAGGGCCAGATCTGGACCCCAGGCCATAGTGATCAGCCCCCTAAACCATGTGACCGGCCCATGGCCTAAGAAGTTTGGGCACCCCTGGACTAAAGGTAGCGCACTGAATCAGGAAGAGTGAAATTTATATCCTGACCTTGTACAAGTGTCCAATGATCCAACCACAAGATTGCTCCAATATTTGACATACATCTCCCACTTTGGCCCCTTGGACTCAGTCCCCATCCAGACAGGGAAGGTCCTCATAGACCTGAGAAGATTTGACATGGTTGCAACTCAAGAGATGGGACCTCAGAGCCCTTGGTCCGACTCATCCGGCAGTTCAGTCCATTGGGCTATGGAGGAGGAGGGGGGATCTACTTTTCAGCACCTCTGCCTTCGTTGGCCAAGCAGGTCTTGCCTGTAAGGGGAGCCTCATGAAAGGCACCCACCCCCACACCTTTTTGCAATGCTTTGCCCCACCTCCCAACCTGGGCTCTGCATCATCAGCACCTGGGCAGGATGGAGGAGCTCAGCATTTTCCTTGCCCCACCTGGCCCGGGATGTGCCACCTCTCACACAGCCTTCCATCTCTCACCAGCTTTTCCTCCATGCACATTTTAAAATTGCTGAAATAGTTCCACGCTAAATATAGAATCAACAGCCCTAATACTTCACATCGGAGGAGGGTGAGAGTGACAAGGGAGCCTGGTTGGTTCAGATTGCTTGAGCCATGACTATTCATGAGTCTAGAAAAGAAGGCAAGCAAGCCAGGGAGTCTGCATGGCAAACCTCCTGCACCACTGGAATGACATTCCTGCCTCCCCTTTCTGCCTAATAGGGCCACAGGAATTAGGTGGATGTGGCCAGCTGGAGACCAGGAGGTTGCTGGTGCATATGACAATGACTGAGCAACTGGGCCAGTTTGGGGAAGTGGTGGCCAATTTAAAAATATATATATATTTCCACCTTATTTATTTATTTATTTATCTGATTTATACGTATTGCTGCCCAACTCCAAAGACTCTGGGCAACTCACAGAAAATAAAACCAATCACATTTTAAAAACCAATAAAACCCCCATTAAAACTGCAAAAAAACCCCCAAAAACTCTGACTCCTACAGATTAAAAGAGATTAAAAGAGGGAGTGAGTGTTCTTACTAAATCATCAAGCAGGCAGCAGCCAGCAGGCAGGGGTCACCCCATCGCTGGTGCCCCACACTTGCTTTGCCAGCCAGGTTTTTAGCCCTTTCCTGAATGACAGCAACTCTGTCTGGAGACTTTCCCTCTTTATGGGTCTCTCTGTTTGTTCCTCCTCCTTTTCTCACTCTTTCCCTCTCTTCCACATCCTCCTCCTCCTCCTCCTCCTCCACCACCATCCATAGCTGTGTTGGCTCTTGCTGGCATGATATTATTCTTGCATCCATTGGAAGAAATTGGGAGGCTCAAGTGGCCGAAGCAGGAGGGGCTGAAAGAGAGAGAGAGAGAACAGGAGGCATCTTCTTCCCTCTTAGCATTCACGGCACAAAACCCCTGGAAATGCCATTCACTGTTGAAGAATTGCAATAGGTCACCAAAGCTTCCCTGGGGGAATTAGACCTTGGTGTGATTTAATCCTTACATTTGTTTGCCTTTCATTCCCCCAAGAAGCGAGATTTAGGCCATAAACATTCTTCTTCCCAGGCCACGGTGGCTTAGTGGTTAAGACAATGAGCTTGAAGGTCGGCAGTTCAACAGTTCAAGGCCCAAGTGCTGCACGACAGTCCTTCCTTCCTTCCTTTTCCTTGTCCCCTCTCATTCCCTGCTTCATTGCCAGCTCTTCTACTGCCAGGTCTCCACGGAGTAATTTACTGGCAGAATCTCTCCCAGAATCCAGCTTGAAACCAAGTTGTAAAAACAGCTGAGATTGTAAATAATTCATGCCGACAATATGACTTTTTTATGTAAATTCAGTGCATTAACCCTCTATTATAATGATGGACGACAGATACGGGCGACGTTGCCTTGGTAAGAGCTAATGGATGGCCGCCATAAATTCACTGCACATTTTACTGTGTTGCTGGAAATTGTGCCTTCAGGCAATGCTGTTTACTTTTATGTAAAATCCAGGCTACCCTAAATATTACAAATATTTTACATCTGACTCCTCAGCATTTCGGCAGAGGGCACAAATCAAGCTTTCTTCATGCAAGTTGTAATTAAAGTTTCGTTGTTTTCTTTTGTAGGGACAATTATCTAGAACTAAAAAAGAGATACATTCCACATGGTCCCCCCCCTCTGATGTCCACTCATTGGCTTCTCCACAGATCCCTTTGGAAATGGGAGAAAATATAGAAACAGAAACATTCCTGGCTGTGTTTAGAGCAGGTGGTGCAGAATAATTTGCACATTTTGAGGGGGGGGGGTGTTTGTTCCCAGGCTTTGGTTCAGTTTACTCACAGCGTATCATCAGATAGAATCGTCTCAGTGCATACATATTCTATCCATAATTCATATCCTGTTTTTCATAGAGTGGTTCCATGAATTTTCTCCAGGAGGAACGGATTTTGCTTGGTAAATATGGGAAGCTGGGTTGGTTTGGGTAAAGTCTGAAACAAGAGTTGCCCAGTAGACAACTTTGACTGGCGAATTCTTGCATCCTCTTTCTGCAGAGACATTAGGTGAGGCTGGAGAATGGAAAGACCATTATCTGAGCAGATCTAACCTACTGGCCACTCTTAGCCAGGAAAGGCTGGGGAGCCCATCTCACAGCCCATCCATCTCACAGCCCAGGAGGTCACATATCCCCCTCGCCCCCACGCTAATTGTGGTGTTTTCTGTGGTTTTAGTCAACTGTGTTGCCAGAATAGGAGTTTCCACTTTAGCTGAAGAGGTGATGCAAACGTCAACACAATAAGTCATAAATGCCGAGGGTTCAGTTGTGATCTGCCCTTCGGACCGTGAGATTGATCTTGCCCCGAAGAAGGCCAGCACAGGGAACCTACTGAAGGAGGAGGAGGAGGCTTCCCTGGAAGGTCACCACCAGGTTGCCAGAATTGGGGGTGGGAGTGGGGGTGGGGGTGGATGCCCCACCCCACCCTCAACCAGGGTCTCTAAGGGACCTTCCTCCTGGGGAGTCACTCCCTTCACTTTACATTCTGCTTGGGATGTGTGAATTAAATGCTTCCCTGTGCAAACTGGAAGAGGCCTCTTCCCAATGGCTTCCCTTCTCCTTTGCAGGTGGGGGGCAGGGGGGGGAGCAGGTTCTCTTCCTGCCAGTCCCTCTTCCCAGCCTTGCTGAAGGCTTCCTCATCCAAGGAAATCGGGAGTTGTGGGGAGGAGGGAGCAGAACCACCCCTATTTCATGCCTGGAAGCCACAAATGCCACGTGTCCAATGGGTTTCAAAGGCACACCAGAGCAGTCTAAATTATCGCTATCTGGAGATCTGGAGAAGCTTTTATAAATGGTTGCATTAGGACGCCGTACAAAAGCTGAGATTTCCATAATGTCTGTCTAATGTACAAAAAGGTTTTACACAGAGTAGAGCCTGTTTCATCTCAAAATGCTTTTTAATTAACTCAGTTCATTAATGTAGCCTGCCACGGCTGCTAAATGCTTGAGACTTTGCAAAAAGTTTACTTCAGCACTTGTCAACACATTTCCTTCACACAGACGCATCAGGACCCAGTCCGGGATCATGCCACATTTCTCCTCCTCAGCAAGGACTGCAAATCTTCCCAATAGGTTTACCTCAGGAGGCCGCTGAGGACTGGGCAGGAGGACTCCAGTCTTTCGAGGATCAAGTGGCCATCCACCTGAGAATTCGTAATCAACCCTAATTAGAGAACGATTTATCCAGCTAAAATGTATTGGAGGACTCTGGGGGGTGGGGAATGACTATTATAAAATCATTTTTTAGAAAGAAATCTAGGGGAATCTGTGAACCTCCGGGCCAGTTAAGGTAAGCTCTGTTCCAGCTCAATGATAGGCAATGTGCTTAAACACAAAAGTGTCCACCACAGGGAATGACAAACTATGCTGAACCACAGACCAACAATGTCTTCTTCTGTGAAGAAAAGTCCAGCCCTCTCTAAACTTTGAGCATTGTTTGAATATCAGTAAACGCATCCATGAGAGAGAGAGACCCATCATTTGCCTGGACCTCAAAAAGAGTTTTGAAAAGTCCTTCGCTAAAGGCTCTGAGGCAAACATAGATTGTGTGATTAAAGGGGAAGTCATCTTAGACACTGACGGTTGATTCAGGGTCGTGAAAGAGACAATGAGAATAAAATGGTCAATTCTCATAATCAAGAGTCGTGAGTTGCAGAAATAGGGTGTTTCAGGGTTTTGTTTTGGGATAGACATTGTTTAAGGCATTCAGAACTTAGACTGGAGCAACGTGGTTTCTGAATTTGTGGAAGGAATGAAGTTGTTAGATTCTATGATTTCAGATGCTCTGTGATGCAGGGTGTCCATCTAACCTAGAGGGTTGAGTTTGAGGTTGGCCAACTGGAGTGGCTCTTTGGTGTTTCAGGCAGAGGTTGTTCCCTATCTGGAGGTGGCAGGGATTGAACTGAGTGCAGAACGGGTTCACTCTCTTCTAAGCCCCCCAGAGCTATGGGTTGGTTCCCCTCCAGCTACTTATCTTTGGCAAAGCCCCGTCCTCCAGCTCCTCCCTTGGCTTTGAGCTCAGTTCCCTCCCATGGCAGCTGGTTTGCCGAGCCCTTTAACTGAGTGGATAAATCAGGACATGGGCTGCTCCCAGCCAGGTTTGCATAATTCTGCATGTCTGGACACGCAGGCACCTGGAATGCTTCGATGTGCAGAACTCCATGTGCAGCTGCTCCGTTTCAGAAGAGCCTTGGCCTGCACCAGGGGCAAGAAACTTCCAGCTGCTGCATGCTTGAAGATCTCTTCCTAGAAGGTCCTGGCCAGCACATCCCATGGGAGAACCATGGCCTGAAACCTCCAGGCAGCCCATGGCTCCCTGGCCCAGGCTAGACCCAGGTGTTTTTGGCCACAGCCCTGTGTGATCCTGTGGCTACCAGATGTCAAACTTTGGCTCTGAGACTCAGGTTTGAAGGTTTTGGCTGGGGTGCCCAAACTATGGCCCATGGGCCAGATCCGGACCCTGATTCCAATTCATCTGGCCCATGCCATGCTCGTTGCTCCTGGAAGTAGAAGCAAAATGCACCCATACAGGCACATTTTACTTCCGCTTCCAGGAGTGATGAGGGCAGAGTGGGCCAAATGAATTGGTGTCGGGGGCTGGATCCAGCCCATGAGTCATAGCTTGGGTAACCCTAGTTTAAGCAGAGAAAACAGCAGCTTAAAATCTATCTCATCCAGTTGCAAAACAGATTGCAAGGCATGTTTTACTTCCGCTTCCAGGGGAAGGAACCACGTGACCGGCCCACTGAATCATGTGACTGGCCTATTGCCTGAAAAGTTTGGGCACCTCTGGTTTAGGCTCATGGCGCTCCAGGCGACTGAATATTCCAAGTGCGGCATGTTGCATCTGCTTAGCTACATGAATTCTCCTGCTTCCCACCCAAGAAAGAACTTCAGCTGATGGGCCACCACTGAAGACGGAAAACATATTTTGTAAACTTAGAACCCTTTCCAATCATTCCACGGAAAACCCTCTTCCTCAGGTAAAGGCCTGCTCAAGGCTACGGAGGAGAAATGTACGAATCTTTCCACCCTCTTGCACATCATGTTGGGCATTTCTGAATATTGTCAGGATGTCACATTTTATGACGATTGTTGTAGCAGCTTTGACTGTGTTGATGCCGGCATTTGCTGCAGAGTGGTGGTAGCAAGTAACGGAACGTTTCTCTTATGCACAAATATGAGCTATAGAATGCACTCAGCCACGTTTTCTTAGGAGGATTTATTTCATATATTTTGAGGCTGTCTTTCTCTTTAAAATCATTCAAAATGTCCATCTCATGTTTAATCAAAATGAACAAGAATAAAGTTTTCCCACCTCCCTGTTCTGAATAGCTAAATTTCAAGAATTCTTCTGGTAAAAAAAAGTGGGGGGAGGAAGAGTCAGAGTCAGAAAAGGAAGGAGGGAAGCATAGTCCAGCTTCTCATCTGAATAAAACCAGACTCCTGGCTCAAGTGGTTAAGATGCTGACTGCGAGGTGGAAGGTCAGCAGTTCAAAACCAGAGTACTGCATGATGAGTGAGCTCCTGTCTCTGTCCCAGTTCCTGCCAACCTAGCAGCTTGAAAGCAAGAAATTGCAAGTGCTGTAGATAAATAGGTACCACTTTGGTGGGAAGGTAGTGTTTCGTGCACTCCAGTGTCTAGGCATGCTTACCACATGTCCACGGAAATGCCTGCAAACGCAGACAGCACTGGCGCTTTGGCTATAAACAGAGATGAGCACTGAACCCTAGAGTTGGATATGACTGGCTTTCGAGCAAGGATGGCCTTTACCTGGCCAGAACCAGATGGATTGGCCTCCAGCAACAACCATCGTGAAAACACAAGAGTCGTCCAATGAAGAGGAGAAGGAACAGGTTGAGAAGATCTCAGACTTGCAAGACACACTTAGTTTGAAACCCAAATCCCACCAAACACAACTAGTGCAAAAGATAACTCCTTGTGCTTTGCTTGGCCTCTGTTTTTAACCCTTTCTGAGCAGCTTTGGGCCCAAGTCCTAGAAGAAAGTTGTCAGAGAAACAAAACAAACAAATAGACTTCTTCTTCTTCTTCTTCTTCTTGGTATCCTCTCTCTTCCCCTTTCCTCTGGGTCTGCCTCGTGGTCTTTGGCGGCACCTGTGGCTGTTGTCCCTGCTCCTCTGGCCTCACCCATCCAGGGGATAAAGAGGGACGGCCGCAGCCTCGGAGGGCTCTTTGCCACGTCCCGGACTTCACCGCGTCTCCCCGTTGCCCTCACCACCGGCGTGGGACGGTAGCAGTCGTCAGCTAGGACCAAAAAGCCATAGAGGTGGCTGGACTTTTTTTCGCTGCCTCTGGTCTTTCTTGTAAGGTGGAGAGGTTATGATATTACTGTATTTATTGAAATGTTATGCTGTGAGATATGTATTATTGTTTTGTATTTTGGACATTGTACTTTGCATTCTGTAAACCGCTTTGAGTTCTTTTAGGGAAAGGAAAGCGGTATAGAAATATAAGTAATAAATATAAATAAATATAAATAATATAAATATCCTCCTCTTTCCACATTTGACGCCTTGTATGGAATGGACTTCCAAGGCATTCTCTCCAGAAGAAATAGACAACAAACCCTGAATGAAAGAAAGAAAGAAAGAAAAAGTAAGTAAGTATAAGTAAGTAAGTAAGTTTTACACACACACCATGCAACCCCTCAGCCAAGTACCCAAGGACAGATCCCTTCATGCCCAATTTGCAGGAGAAAACCCCCTTGCAATAGGAGAGCAGGAGGAGGGAAAGACCTGGTAGAAGCTGGAGACCCCAGCCCCCTCCCACTCACCCCCACCCCCCACCCCCCACCCCATACCAACTGGGGCTGAATTAAGGGAAGCTTAACAGGCTGCCCCAGTGGGGCGACTTCAGGCTGATGCTAATTGGAGGTGGCAAACTCTGTTACCTGGGCAGCCGCCTTGGCATCCGACTGTCACCCATCAATATTTCATTTAATTACTCCTGTTGTGGGGCAAGAGTCACTTCTGATTTAGGAGACAAATAGGGCTCTTCATTAATGAACTAAAACACATCCGCAGTCTGCCACAAGCAGGGTGTGTGGAACGGGGGCGGAGGGGGGGGGGGAGTTCAGCCTTCTTAGGGTGACCTGCTATCCAGGACAGAGACATTAGAAAGCAGATAGATGGATTGGATGCAGAAAAGCGAGGCAGTGTGTGTGTGTGTGTGTGTGTGTGTGTGTGTGTGTGTGTGTGTGTGTGTGTGTGTGTGTGTGTGTGTGTGTGTGTGTGTGTGTGTGTGTGTGAGAGAGAGAGAGAGTGTGTGTGATAGGGAAAGACATTGTTCACTATAAAGATGCACTTGTGTTTTAAATAATTAATCATTTACATTATTTGTTACCATGGGAGAGGGAGGAGAGGCAAGGAGGTTAACCTGACCATGTGGCCATTGACTCTGCTCTGGAAAGGAATTGGGAGGGAGGGGTTGGGGTTAGGAAGCGGGGGTCCATAGAGGCCTATTGTTTCTTTGGCTGGGGATGGGTTTGGGTGGGATGAGATGGGTGTATGTGTGTGTGCTAGGGCTGCCCTGGAGGATTCTTGACCCACCCATCCCCAAGGCCATCCAGGCAGTGATTGTGGCCCCAGGCTCCATCTGGCCAAGGGCTCCATGCTGCTTCTGCCCAGTGGGATGGGAGGCATAACTGTGGAGTCCAACCAGGCCCTGATTGGAGTGAGTCAGTCCGTCCTTTGCCACAGGCTGAAGGGAGGCAGGGGTGAGGGGATTGTGGAGGCAGCACCCCAAAACCAAAGCTCTGCTGAGAACCTCTGCTGTGGGCTTGGCCAGAGCCCTTTCAGACCACAGTAGGAAGGACCCCCACCGCCCCTCTCAGAGAGGCTGCACTGGCTAGAGGGTGGACTTTGGGCTTCCTGTGAAATTAGGGGAGGGGGGTTCTTCTCTATGCTCCAGTGGAAGGAAGGAAGGAAGGAAAGAAAGAAAGAAGGAAGGGGGCCTCCTGGGATGAGACCCCCAGGCGGGTAAGGAGGCCACATCACCAAAGCACTGGAGGCGGCCATGAGGAAACCTCAAGATGTCAATCACAGCCAAGGTGTGTAACGGGAGCCTCTGGGACTTGGCAAAGCCACACTCTTATCTCCACCCTCTGCCAGACCGAGGGAAGGAGAGGCTGCGGAAGGCGCCCTGGGAACCACAACCTCTCCCTCCCTCCCTCCCAGCACATTCCACCTCCAGCCCAGGCCTGTTGAGGCTCTGCTGGGTGGGCTGCGGGAGGAGGAGGAGGATGGTGGAAGAAGGAGCCTCTGCACACCAGAGCCCGCCTTGGATGGCAAGTGGACCAGGAGGGAAGGAAGGAAGGCTGCCCAAAGGGACCTGCCCGGGGGTGGGGGTGGGGTGTGGGACTGGCAGGGCTGCAGAGGAGGCATCACATAGAGTAGAGCTGATCACATAGAGTAGAAACGACCCCATTGTACCCCAAAGAGAAAGGACAGGTGCAAACCCCAGGGAGCAGCTAATCGAGGCCAAGAAAGGTGGTGCCAGGTGAGCTGGGAAGACTCAGGGCCTACCATGGGGTCAGACAGGTACAAAGAAGGGCAGGTGCTTGGGCAGAGTGGAGGGGGGGGGTTCGTGGTGAGTGGAGAAGGCACCCCTCTCATCGCCATCAAAGATCACAGGACTTCTCCTGCTCAGACTTTCCTTCCAGCAATGGAGGATCTCCACTCCTAGCAGGATGGAGAAGGGAGCAGGATAGAGAGCATCCCCTTAATGGCCTTGGGGTGGGCGGGGGCCCTTCCACTTCCCTCAGCCATTTCTTCTTCCCATCTTGGGGTCAGTGGCAGGCTTGGTTGCTCCTCCCTCCTTCTCACCCTCCAATATCTTCTGTCAGTCCAGCAGGTCAAGCCCCAGGGGAAAGGCCATGCTGGGGTTTTCCGCTGAGGAGGACCACAGAGAGAGGACCCTTTCTGTCTTGGCACCCCCACTAAACCACGGCAGCGAAAGAGCCCAGAGTCTCTTTCCAAGCCAGCCTCATCCCTGATGACCAAGTGTGGTTGAGAGAGGAAGATGAGGAGGAGGAGGAGAAGTTTTAACCTCGCCATCCCTCTTGCTGAGGCAGCCAGAGAAGAGTTTGTGGAGCACACCTTGGCAGGTGTGTGTCTCCTGCTTCACTTGTGATATCCACAGATGGCATGGGAGAAGGGGCAGAAATCCTGGAAGGGGGAAAGTGAGCCCTGGTCACAACTGGCTTACTGCAGAAGGCCCCTGGGGGCTGAACCCAACTCACTGCCCCCCCCCCCACACACACACAAGAGGAAAGACCAGCTCCCCTTGGCCAAAAGAGGCAAGCAGGGCCTCCTTTGCCCTCTTCTATGCCCTCCTGCCCTTTCCCAATGCTCCACGTGGCCCAGGCCAGAGGTAACAGCAGCTGCCAGCAAGCCACCACAGTGCTCCGAAGGGTTAGCAGCACTCCTGCGCTAGGAGGCAGCCAGGTGGAGACCACCTTGGGAGGCTCTCCTCAGTGGACACGTGAGTCTCTTACCTGCACCTGCCAGAGAGGAAAGCAGGCTGGGTACAGTGGGGCCCTCCCTACCCACCCACCCACCCACAGGCGGTCTGGAAGGGCCTGTCTCTTTCTCTGTGTGGATTTCAAAGCCAGCGGCTGCCAAAGGGGAGCCACCAGTAACGCAGCTTGAGGAGAAGGGAGATTCCCACAGAAGCCGCTGCAGGGATGAGCTGCCAGCCATGGCAGAAGCATGGCCAAGGAGCAGCTTGTGTGGGCTGGCGGGGAGGGAGAGCCAGAGAGCCAGAGGTGGAGACTTTGGCACATTGCCTTCAAGGAGCACCCTTGCTTCAACGCCAAAGATACACTCTTTTCCCAACTGCAGGGAAGCCATTGGTATGAGACACTTGGATCAAGCTCAAAGACATCCTTGCTCGAAAGCCGGTCATGTCTGACTCTAGGGGACAGTGTTCATCTCTCTTTACAGCCAAAGATCCAGTGCTGTCTGCATCTGCATCCATGGTCATGTGGCAGATAGGACTACATGCTGCAGCACATGGAACACTGTTACCTTTCCTGCCAAAGTGGTACCTATTTATCTACTTGCAATTTCTTGCTTTTTGAACTGCTGTGTTTCCAAGAGCTGGGACAGAGGACAGGAGCTCACCCCATCATTCAGCACTTGGGTCTCAAACTGCTGACCTCAGTGTCTTAATCACTTGAGCCACCACAGCCATGAGACACTTTCTCCTGTTTAAACCCAGGACAATGTGGTTCTTTCCAAAACAGAGTGATCACTCACTCCTTCCAGATGTGGCTGCTTTGCTCATTTAAGTTT
Organism: Bradypodion pumilum; assembly: GCA_035047305.1. Taxonomy (NCBI): domain Eukaryota; kingdom Metazoa; phylum Chordata; class Lepidosauria; order Squamata; family Chamaeleonidae; genus Bradypodion; species Bradypodion pumilum. Next base: position 39,793,673 of record JAWDJD010000007.1, on the reverse strand, counting down.
CCTCTCGTACAAAAAAAGCAAAAGAACGAAGGGACTTTTCTGCATTTTCACCGGCTGCTCAGTGGAAGGGATGGGTGTCTTCAAAGGCCAAGGGATTTGGAGGAATAAAGGTCAAGCTTTTGCATGTTGTGTGTGTAATAATCAATCATTAAAAGCCTTGTTAAAGGATTGTTGAATTGCACTTCATAAGAGAAGCAGCTATACTTCATTTCATGGTTAATTCAGTGTCAATTAACTGATTGCTAACTTCCCTCAAGCTAAATCTTACTCGCTGCAGAGATGAGAAATCAAAAACATTCTCGCTTTAACAAGCCTGATGTTTCAATCGCTCATCTCTCGCCGGAGGCTGAAGCATCGCCACTGACAGATGCTCTGTTGCGCTTTTATCAGCCATTTTGTCATGACGGTGTTTTCTCCACAACTCCCCCAACCCCAAAGTCCCAGACCTCCTCCTAAAGTCTTCACTTGGGACAAACCCCAGAGAGGGCTCCAGGCCAGGAAAGCAGAAGAACTCACTTGCTCAAGACTTCCATCCTCTCCAGGGGAAGGGGAGGTTGAGGAGCCACTTAGAGGCCCTAGCCCAGGGATGCCCAAACTATGGCCCATGGGCCAGATCTGGCCCCTGATGCCAATTCATCCGGTCCACACTGCCCTTGTCACTCCCAGAAGAGGAAGTAAAATGCACCCATATGGGCACATTTTACTTTCGCTTCTGGGAGTGACGAGGGCCAGATGAATTGGCATCAGGGGCCAGATCTGGCCCATGGGCCATAGTTTGCGCACCCCTGGTTTAAGCAGAGAAAATGGCAGCCCAAAACCTATCACATCCTGTTGCAAAACAGATTGCAAGGCACGTTTTACTTCCGCTTCCGGTGGGAGGAACCAGGTGACCAGCCCGCTGAACCACATGACTGGCCTATGGCCCAAAAGGTTTGGGCACCCCTGCTCTACCTAAACACACACACACACACACACGCATGCACATGCACACACAAACACACTTGACACCAACAGCTGGAGGCAAGGAGTCCAAGCCAACCCCTGCCCGTCTCCAAGAGCAGGACGGGGTTCAGCACCATGGCCAGTTCTCAGGCGCCTCCTCCGGCCAGCCAGGGACAGGCAGAGCCCCTACCCGCCACCCTCATCCCCAATGCATTGGTTTCCCAGGGAAGCCCACCTGTTCCTGCTCTGCTGGGATGGCTCTCCCAGGTTCCCTCCCAGAGCCCAAAGATCAGCAGCCACGAAAGTGAAGTCACATCGACTTTGCTGAGAGCAGTCGATCAGTCCTTGCTTTCCAACGTTGCCTACCAAGGCCCTCCCCAGTTTTGCAGCACAGCTTACAAAGAGGGGGGAGGGGCTTCCTGGGGAGGGAATGGTGTTCCAGCCCCTGGGCCCAGAGCCAGATATGTCCCCTCCCAAAGGCACCCTTGCAGTTCATGGCCAAAGAGACGGTGGCTCATGGGAGGTCTAAGCACGGAGACCTGCTTTGTTCCAAAGTGCATGGACATGACCGTGGCCCTGGGATCTGGACAATGACTTTCACTCCCACTGTGACTGGTTTTCACTGCCAGGTGCAAAATCCTCAACCTTAGGTGGTGACACCTTTGTGCCTAAGTCAAGGCCATTGGAAAGGGTTGTGGAAGCCAGCAAAGAAGAGGGAGTCAGAGTGGAGGGCATCAGAACTGGACCTGGACCTCAGGCCTTAGAAGTGGACCTGGCTGGGAACTCCCATATAGGGTCAGATGCTGTGACCCTGTTCTCAACTGCAGCCCAATCACTGTCCGATGCCTTGATGGTTTACACCCAGGTGATCTCTTCTTAGTCTACCAGTCCCCTGGGGGGGGGGATTATCAAGTCATGCCCCCAGGTGGTCCCACCACCTCTGAGCCACCAACACCCTGCTCTCTATCCATCCTTCCTTCTTTCCATCAGCATTCCTTCCAAGGGTGATTAGTCAATTGTGGCCAATTGTCATGCTACCTTCCATGGATGTCTACTCCACTGACTGTCACAACAGCTGTGTTTCAGCCTCCTCAATGCCATAACTCAGTCTGACAGCCCACCTCTTGAACATAAACCTCTCCCCACTCCAAGGGGTGAGGAGGGCAAATTCAGGGGCCAGAACATTCCTTGCCCCTCTGGTCTTCTCCTCCACCTTGGTGAGTATGCAGAACTGGTCCAGCTTGTCTCCCTCCCTTCGTGGCCATCGACAGTCATGTCACTTGCAGTGCTCCACGTCACCTGCAGAATGCAACTGGAGAGGCGGTTGGTTTTGTGCATCACAGATCTCAAGGCTAAACCACAAACTGTACATGACACAACTAAATTAATATTTAAAAATAATTACTTGCTGCCTGGAGGTAAAAAGAAAAAGGGGCAGATAATTGATAGCAGAGGGACTGGCTCACTCAGAGTCAGAGCATGTTGGTGATGTGCTGAGAAGGTTTGCAGGGACACCAATGGGGTGGGGGAAAGAGAAGATCATTCTCAGCACCCAAAATGCCCCCACCCCCTTCATTGACCACATGGTTGCCTCTAAGTTCTTATTGGCTTCATTAATGCAACTTAAGAACCCAAGTTTTCTTTGAAGCTTTCCATCCCAAAATGTGTCCTAAGGAGGAAGATTAGACTCCCCACCCACCCACCCTGCCTTCACATGTCCCTGAGGTGACATGCTGTGACTCAAAAAACATATACAGTAGTTTTGTTGCATCTGGAAGACTTTCAAATTTGTTAAGACACAAATTTTTAGGGTCCAAAGCTTACCTTTAAGGCATTTCAGAGCATTTGTTGTGTTTTGCTGAAACTGTTTAAAGCAGCTCTTTGGGACAACCGTGAGTGATATTCACAACCACTGCATGATTCGCCACGTTTGCAGCTGGATGGTTTGTCCCCACAAAAGTAAGCAGGCAGGACAGTGCCTGAGGATACATGGTAAGCTTCTTGGAGCCAAACTATACACCGCCTACTCTTCTGCAAACAGATGGGAGAGGAAGGCAAGAAGGATTGGGACCGTAGCCTCGACTTTAGCTACACTATTTGTTCTTCCAATGTAACCCTGCCACCTCCCAGCTCAGGATGCTGTCTGATGATGTACCACTCCAGTACAAAAAAGAGTTGCATTTCAATAATCCTTTGCCACATAGGAAGATGGACCAACTGAGGACCACAAATTCAGGGTCATCCGAATGATCAGCTTAAGAAGTTGCAGGGTTTTCATTGGGCTTCTTAAGAGTATTTTCCACCCAAATTACCTTGTCCCTTGCCCCCCCCGCCCCCCAAGAGTGTACAGCCCGTTTATCTCCGTATCTCCCTTTCACACGCACACATTTCCTCATGCCACGATCTCTATCACTGTGTTGGGGTGTCTAAAATGCCTTCCACCTTGGAGAGGGAACAAGGAGCCCTTGGCTCATGCCTCATTGCACAACACACCAGTTTTCTGGAGGTGCCTTATCATACCACCGTTGCCCTGGTTGTTGACATTCCCACACCGACAGGTGCAGAGGAGAAAGGCCGTGGGGGTGGGAAAAGGGGAGGGTTCCCTCTGTAGGTGGGGATCGACACCTCCCCCAAATCCGGTCAGACCCAAAACAGAAGCTTGCCATCACTGGAAAGGACTCCTACCAGACAGGCTGGGACGATGGGGAGAATCCCAAAGCAACAGCCAGGGCGAGGTGGGTGGGTGGGAGGGCGGGCAGGGCTTGGCTTGGTCGTTTCCTCCTCTGGCCATAAGCTATCCTACGGAGATCACCAGCTCCACCCCAAAGACTCCACCCAGGGCTCCCTTCCTCCCCCTGTGGAATAGCCGGCTGCTCTGCTCTCGCCCTGTGGAACAGCCGCCCACTTGCCCTGTGTGAAAGGGTGTGAATGCAGAGGCCTCCTAGGAGCTTGGCATGGCTTTGGAGAGAGGCAAGGCCATGATCTGAGCAGGGGCTGAGAGTTTACCTACAGCAGGGGTGCCCAAACTACAGGCACAGGCCGGATCCGGCCCCTGATGCCAATTCATCTGGCCCACACCACCCTCACCACCCTCGTACACTCACGGAAGTGGAAGTAGAATGCACCTGTATGGGAGCAACGTGGGTGGTGTGGGCCAGATGAATTGGCATGGGGGGTGGGGCGGGGCGGATTCCATGGGTCGTAGTTTGGGCACCCCTGACCTGCGGGGAGGAGAGCATGCCCTCGGTTCTCCGAGAGGAAGCGGGAGCTACTGCTGCGTCCCTTCCTTCCTTCCAACACCAAGTCACCCTTCCTTCAATCCCTGCCTCTTTTCCTTCCATCCATCATCTGCTCCTTCCTGGCTTCCTTCCTTCCTTCCTTCCTAGGGATCGGGGAGTGGGTGGTGGGTGGTGGTGGTGGTGGTGGTGGTGGGGAGTCGGAGCGCCCACCCCAGAGGCGGGAGGGAGACTGGGACGGGGATGGGGACGTGGTGTCGGGAGGACCACGTGCCACCACCGGCGTGCTGGAGCGCTGACGCCCTTTGCCAGCTGGATTCCCTCCCTCGCCTCTGACGGGTTATCAGTGTGACAGCAGAAGGAGCAGACGCAGAAGCGGCGGCGAGGGGCACCCATTAATAAAACATGAGGCCGCCGCCGCCGCCGCCGCCGCCACGCGCTTGGGCATCTGGGGGCGCAGAGGAGGCCCCGGTGGGGAGGGGAGGGGATGGATGGGGGGGGCAGGCAGCCCAAGAGGCAGGGCCAGAGACCGCTCCCTCCCCGCCCCTTCCCTCCTTCCCTCGCTGCTGCGCCCAGAAGGCAAAGTCAAGGCTGAAGAGTCCGGGAGGGTTTCCGTTGGTTTCCCCCAAGGGTTGGCTTCGCTTTGCCTCCTCCTCCTCCTCCTCCTCCTCCTCTTCCTCCCCGCGCCTGCAGAACCTGCGCTTGAGTCTCGTCGCTGGCAAGAAAACTTCCCCGCAACCTACAGAGTTTTGGATCGTTGCCACCCATTTGGCAGTCTCTGCATGGATCACTTCAGTACTTTGCGATGTGGGGGAAGGAGGGAGGGGGCGAAGAAACAGTCAAATTGCCATGCAGAATGTGAACAGTGGAGATGGGGTAGGGTTGGGAGGGGTGGGGTGGGGAACCTCCTGAATAGGTTCGTCAAGCCTTTCTTTCCAGAAGCTCCACTTCCCCCTGGAATGCAGGCCAGACTTTTCCCAGGCCCTCAGAAAATATTCTCAAAAGCGCAGGCCTGTGGTGAGACTGGGGCAAACTCCCCCCTCCCAGGAAATCTCCACCCCCCCACCGCACCCCCAGCACATGGTGTGGAGAAAGCAGGCAGGCCTAAGTACTGCCTTCTCTGCCATACTAGGTCAAGGTCAAGATCTCCCATGTGCACCTCCATCTCCTCACTGATGGGACTTCAGATGCGGGAGAGAGAGGGGGGCAGAGCCTGGATTCACTTTCTCATACTAAGCAAACCCAGACCTTCACTCTCATAAAGTTTGTTCGTTTCCCACTGGGCCCAGAGGGAGGAGTCGCCCCTGCATGGCACCCGGAGCATTCCCTTCCTTCCCCTCACACACATTTCATGTATTTCCAGTTCTAGAGCAACAAATAAACAAGGGGAAAATCAAGCTGGCAAGTAGTCGGGCTGGTTGTGAAGCTGGCTAGATCAGGGTGTGAAGCTGGCTAGATGGAGGGCTTTGGGGGAGGGGTCTGGGTTGTGCAATTGACTGGAGGACACACACACACACACACACACACACACACACACACACACACACACACACACACACACACACACACAGACCTCCTCTCCAGAGCAGAATGGCTGCCCAGCCAGGAACCCTCTTCAAGCAGAAGGAGGCTGAGCTGTAGCCCTGCTCTCTAAAAAGGCATCAATAGCTGGGACAGGAGAAGGAGAAGATGATGGCCAACATCCTCTGGAGAAATTGCAGACCTGGCCTGCCACCTGCAGCTGAGGCCTGGCCAGGGGACCAGAGCATGCCTGGCCATATCCAAGTGGCACTTGGTCAGATCCGCACAGAGGTTTCTACATGCAAATACTGGGCAGGATAGTGACCCACATTCATAAATGGAGGCCCGAAAGGTCAGGAACTGTTCCTTAGGAAACACAGGGAAACCTGTTGAATAAAAGACACTTTTTCTTAAATGAATCCTCTCAGAAAATCACTTTCCAGTTATAATCATGGGGTCTATCACTCCTTCTATGAAGAAGAAAAAGAAGAAGAAGAAGAAGAAGAAGAAGAAGAAGAAGAAGAAGAAGAAGAAGAAGAAGAAGAAGAAGTGTTCAGTTTGTTTTGAAAAGGTCAGAATTGAACACAGAGATGGGGTTGCCATCACATTTTGTCGAGACTTGTTTTGGTGCAAAATTATTGAACAAGAAAACGAGCCAAGAATGACATCCCAACGGGCACCTCCAATTGTGCACCTGAGCTATACAGGTAAAGCAGGTTTCCTCTATGCCTGGTACAGGATGGTCCCAAGAGACAGTCCGGCCGATGCAGAAGAATGGAGGGCAGACCTGGAGAGCAAGTGGTTTGTTCAAGATGATGGGAGTTTTCTACAGAAGAGTTCATTTATTATTTTAGACTGAATAAAGTGTTTGTGGTTTCTCGCAAATGAATATAGTGTACCTGTCATGGGCCTGGCACCGGTGGAGCTCAACAGCTGGGTAGAGCTGCAGTGGGGGGAGAGGAGATTCCTCTTACTTCAGGCCTTGGAGCAGAATCGTTGTCACCAGTCCGGGTCAGTAGCCAGTTGAGTCTTATCAGGGTTACCAGGGTCTTCCAGGAAACATAGTCAGGGTCAGACAGAGGTCTAGAGAAGTCAGACCCCACAGCTGAGGGACTATTCAGGAGGTGTGCCTGGGCCCTCCTCCTTCTCAGCTGAATCTGATGCCTCAGTTCATTCCTGTAATGAGTAGGCATGCCAGCCTGCTCCCAAGTAGTCTGCCTGCTAGCACCCGGCCCATCTGTCAAGTTCCAGCCCTCTGGCCCACCTTGGCCCTGCTGGGCCAGCTCTGGGGTGACAGCTGGCTGTGGTGCCAGTGCCAGATCCATTTCTTCTGACTCGGCCTCCTGATCTGAGCCGGGTGCAGCCTGGGGGACTGGCATGGGGTCCCCCTCGGGCTCAGAGTCCAAGTCGGAGCCGGCAGCAGGCAGCCGAGCTGGCTGGATGTCCTCCTCCTCCTCCTCACACCTAGGACCCCAGGCCACAACAGTACCCAAGTACACCACACTATTTTTCAGTAGGTTGCATTTCAATAAATGGGCTTGAAGTTAGATGCTTGTCTGTTACTATTTGTTCTTTTGAAAATGTTTTTGTAAAATGGATTAATCGACACAAGCATATTAGTAATATCCAATAGACACACATCTTTTTTCATAATGTCTGTTTATATAAGGTAATATTTCAGGTTCAGTTAAGTTTCAGGATTTTGGAAAAAATAAAAACAAAGAGGGTGAAAAATGAAAAATACTCTGGCCTTCATCACAAGAGGGCAGAGTTTTTTTCATATGAAATGACTACGTTGGTTCAAATCTCCACATTAAACGATGAGTGCATTAAATACACGCCATGCAATTAAACATAGCTTTCTATTATTATCATTATAATAAAAATCTACATTCGAAAACTGGGATTGAAATTAACAGTTCAAGACCTAACCAAGGACCTAAGAAGTGTTAAGGTAATGTCTAAGTATACAGGACATTCCTAATAAAGTTGTTGTTATGTAGATGTGACTACATGAAATGGTACAAAGCAACCTTTTAAAAGGGAGAAGAATCCCCCGTCCTTAGAAGCCCATGTGCCTCCAGAGGAGGAAACCTCTACTTTCCTAATTGGAATGGAAAATAAAAATAAACGGCAGGTGCATAAGGAAGGTAGGACTTGGTGAGATGTTTCGCCCTCCATCCCAGTTCTCTCCCCACTTTCCCAGACATCTGGAGTGATGCAAACAGCCTTCCTCTCAGCCCCTATCCCTGGATCCTGCAAGCCACGCTCAGCCGCCTGCTGCCTTGGAAGGAACAGCTGTAGAAGCAGCCAAAGCAACCAAGCCATACTTTGTCCTCAGGCAGACAGACGGGTTCAGGCTAGAAAAGATGGGAGCTCTTCCTGAGGGCTTCACCGCAGCGGCAGGAGGGAGCCTGTGGCTGAGACTCAGCCTGAGCAGGGCTGGCGGAGGAGCCGATCGTGGCTCCAGGAAGACAGGGCAGGAGAAGAGATTCCTGGGCCCATTGCCAAGGAGGCCATGCAACCCTGTGTCAGCACTGGAGGGGAGGCAGCACCATGCCAAGGGGAGTGGCTGGCATCCAGGGCCAGAAGGAAGAGGGCCTCGAAAGAAGCCCTTCCACAGGTGGCTCTGAGGCCCACGTGGAGGAGGAGGTGGAGGATCTGGTGCCACAGGGACCTTTCGATCTTTTATCTCTCTGTGTGTGTACCTATGGACAAGGCCAGCAGGTCCGTCATCCATGCTGGGGAAACATCCTCTGCCCCTCTCTGTGGGCTTTGAAGCACAGGTTCAGGGAGAAGGTCTCCGCAGGTGGATGGAGGGACCTAGGGCAAGCCAAGCACCCTCCAGGGGAACCCTGGGCCTGCTGCACTGAAGGAATGCCAAGGGCAGTTTAGTCATGGCTTCCTTGCACAGCAATGCAATTACCCTGGGGGAACAATCTGGGGTCCTCCTACAGGCTCCACAAAGCAGAGGTCAGGGGCATTTCCCAGATGGCTTCAGGCACACCACAGGCCAATGGGGGAAATGAAACAGTAAGGCCAACTTGCTGAATGAGTGTTATGTATAACACAGTCCAAAGACCCTCCCCCCTCCATTTCTCTGGCACCAACTGCCCCCCCCTGCCACTGACAGGATCAGGAGAAGGGGTTGGCAGTTCTTTGTCTGTGCATCAGCAGACGGGCAGGGAGAGAGAATCTCAGAGCTGGAAGGGCCCCGATGTCCCGGGTCAAGGAGGCACACAGTGGGGGGATCAAACTCCCAACCTCTGGCTCCACAATCAGACACCTAAACCGCTGAGCTGGCTGGCAGAAGAGGAGGCCCTTTCAAAGACACTCAACTAGATCTGAGACGTTTTGGGCTGCAGAAGCCAAAACCAGCACCTTGGTTTGGACTGAGGCAGTGAAACAAAGGACCAGAAGCAGTGAAACCAGTTGCAGGATCTGTCTCATCACCCCCACCCACACCACGCTGTTCCCCCTGTTCCTGGACAGACTGAAGTTTCCCTTTAAGGCAGCTCCCTGTTGAATGCCTTCAGTGAATCCGGTTTAAGATGACAGAGTGCCAGGTGAGGCGAACAGGAGATGCTCCTGGTTCTTCTCTTCCCCTGGAGATGATCTAGAAACAGAGAAGGATTTGAGATTAGCCCCAAATCTGTGGAGCCCTCACTGAGTGGACAGAGAAGTCAATGGAGTCAGATGCCTTCAAAGGGGTGAAGACCCCCCCCCAGACCCCAGATCCCCCCCTCCAAGTCCAGAGACTGCAGAGCTTTTCCATTTACCTGAGCAAGATGTCATGGCTATAAAATCAATAAAGAGCCTCTGTGGTTGTCCATTTTTTTAATGTCTCACTCACACAGAGAGACAGACAGTACTCCCCACCACCACCACCACCACCAGTTCTCCAGTCCTGGGTGACACCACCTCTGCTTATGCAGCCACCTGGACCTTCCTTCACCTGTTGTGGAGGAAAACAAACCTGGGTGGCCGAAATGCCCAGAGTAAAGGCCATTTTGCCAAACCTGACCTCCGGAGATGACCCAGACACACACACACACACACACACACACATCCTCGAGGCAGGAAGGCCATTCATCCCGCAGAGCAGCTGGACCAGGGAGGAAAGGCGTCTTTGGCTTCCCCAGTAAGGTCTCGCCACCAGCCCGGGTCAGCTGACGGGACTGCCTAAGAGGTGCCGATCCTCCTCCTGGCCTCCTCACACCCGAGAGAGAACGGGAAGAGTCCGGCAGCCCCCCCCCCCCCAGGATGATGAAGGTCCAGCCCTGCCTTGGAGCGCCACGGGGACCCACCGAGGGGGATTCGCCTCCCTCCCTGTCCCGGCCCGGGGCTAAGGGGGGGGGGCTCCCTCTCCGCTTCTTCCTCTGCCCGGCGGCTGAGCGGAATGCCGGCCCTTCCGCTGGGGTCCCCCCCCCCGGGGCCGGGTCTCCCACCCCCCGCGAGAGTCTGCCTCCCTCCGGCAACCAGAGCGGCTTCGGGAAGGCAGCAGAGCGCAAAACGCAAACGGCTTCCCAGAAAGAGAGAGCCACCTCTCTTCCTGCCCCACGCCGAGGGTCGCGGCGGGCTAGGGGGGGGGGGCGTCCGCCGCTTCCTCCGCGCCTGGGCTCCGCTTCCCAGGGAGGCAGGCACGCGACGGGTGGGGGTTGGGGGTGGGGAGGGGGGCGCTCCTGCTGAACCCACCTTGCCTCCTTCCTTCGCAAAGCCCAGCAGAACTCCACGCCGCCTCCGTCCTGCCCTAGTGCGTTGTGATGCGAGGGAGGGAGGCCAGGCCGAGGTGCCTCCTTTACGTCGGATGGTAAGTGGAAAACGCTCCGCGTGTCGGTCTCTTTACCTCCCGCCGGTCCAGGCGGTTCCTCCGAATCCCAACTCACCGGGGAGAGCAGGAGAGCCAGAGACTCCTCGGACGGATCCCTGCCTGCAAGGCGGGAGAGTCCAGGCGGGCATCCCGCAGCCAGCACGGAAGACCAGGAGGCGGCAGCGAGCAGTGAGCCCGACTTGCTCTGTCTCTCTCTCCGAGAAAGGAGAGGCTCCCGTTCCCCCACCGGGCGGGGTTGGGGGGTTGGGGTGGTGGTGGGGTGTTCTCCCCATGCGCTCTCCCCATTTGGGCTCCGTCCCCCCCCCTCCAGGAGGCGTCTTTCTTCCCCTCCGTATCAGACTCGCCGAGAGTGCAACAGCGGGGCCAAGGAGTCCGTGGGCTCTGTCTGCAGTGGGGCGGCGGAGGGGGCTGCGAAGAGCTGGCGCCCGTCCCGTCCTGTCCCGTCTGGCAGGTGCGCCCCGTCCGCCCACGCACGGAAAGGGGAGGGGTGAGGGCGGCCGGCCACGGTGCTCCAATCAGGGTCGGGGGGAGCCCCCACCGGCCCGTGCGCGCCAATCCCAGCCCGACGGGGCGGGGGCGTTTCCCCCTGGCCGGGGGCGCCCTATGGAGGTGCGGTGCCAGCTGCCAGTCGCGGGTGGCGGAGCCAATGGGGCGCGCGCGGAGGAGGGGCTGCGCGTGGGGCCGAGCCGGGACTCTAAAGCGCGCCCCGCCGCCCAGGGGGGCCCAGTGAGGAGCGGCGCCGAGCCAGCGGAGCGCGCCCCGGACACCCGACCCGACACCCGGCACCCGACCCGGCCAGCGGCAGCTGCTGCTGCGGCGGAGGCGGCGGGAGGGTCCCCGCACGGCCATGGCCGCCCCCACCACGGCCCAGTACCTGCCGCGCGGCAGCCCCCTCCTATCCCCCGTGGGGGCCGCGTCGTCCCCGGACCCAGAGCGCATCCACCCGGGCCCCACCTACCGCGAAGTGCAGAAGATGATCCACCATGAGTACCTGCAGGGCTTGGCGGCCACTCCAGGCCACCCGCTGGGCAGCCTTCCCCACCATCACCCCCACCACCCCCACCACCCCCACCACCAGTGGCTGCCTGGCGCCACGGGGGACTGGGCCGGCGCCATGACCCACCTGGAGCACGCCAAGGGCGGCGGGGCCGGGCCGCGGACTGACCTCGAGGGCGGCTTCCACTCGCGCTCGCACCTGGCGCACCAGCAGGCGGTGGCGGGGGGCGCGGGCGGGCACTGGGCACAGGGTGGCCCGGCGGCGCATCACTTGGCCGGCTGCCCCTCGGCCATGGCCTCCCCGACGGCCGGCGGCGGGGGCGGCGGAGGGCACCAGCCGCTGCTCTACTCGCAGGCGGCTTACCCTGGCCTGAGCGGGATGCTGGGCCCGCAGGCATCGGCGGCCCTCCACCTGCCGGCGCACGGCCACGCGCCCCACCACGGCCACGAGGCGGTGTCGGCGTCGTCGGAGGCACACCTGGAGGGCTCCCCGCCCCACCTGGGCTACGCGGGACTCGAGCCGGCCTCGGACGAGGAGGCGCCCAGCTCCGACGACCTGGAGCAGTTCGCCAAGCAGTTCAAGCAGCGGCGCATCAAGCTGGGCTTCACGCAGGCCGACGTGGGCCTGGCGCTGGGCACCCTGTACGGCAACGTGTTCTCGCAGACCACCATCTGCCGCTTCGAGGCGCTGCAGCTGAGCTTCAAGAACATGTGCAAACTCAAGCCGCTGCTCAACAAGTGGCTGGAGGAGACCGACTCCTCGACGGGCAGCCCGGCCCACCTGGACAAGATCGCGGCGCAGGGCCGCAAGCGCAAGAAGCGCACCTCCATCGAGGTGGGCGTCAAGGGCGCGCTGGAGAGCCACTTCCTCAAGTGCCCCAAACCCTCGGCCCACGAGATCACCTCCCTGGCCGAGACGCTGCAGCTGGAGAAAGAGGTGGTGCGCGTCTGGTTCTGCAACCGGCGACAGAAGGAGAAGCGCATGACGCCCAACCTGGCCAACAACGGGACCCACCCGCCCCCGGCCATGGAGGACGTTTACGGGCAGGCCGGGGCCGCCTCGTCCCCGCTCCACCTCCACCACCCGCAGGCACTCCACAGCCCCGCCGTGCAATGACTGAGCCGCCGCCGCGGGCGCCAGGACGACCCGGGATGGCCCTCCTGGGACGCCCCGTCAGACTCGCCCCCGGGGAACCGCCTGCGCTTCCTGCCCGCGATGGAACATCAAGAGGAGGAGGAGGAGGAGGAAGGACCGGGGGCCACCTGGATCACCCTCGGACTAGGACTCCCCGAGGACGGGGCGGGAGGGGCCCGGCCTGGAGCTCGAACCCTGGCCTCCTCACGCCGGCACGGACCGAGTCTTTTTCTAATTTAAAGCTCTGTATTTATTTGGACCTCTCAGACCCAATTCGCCTCAGCCCAGCGGAGCCTCAGCCCACCCCCACCCCAGGAAGAGGAGGGACGCGAAGCCAAAGGTTGGAGCTCTTGGGACCTCCCTGGACACACTCGGACTGCGGGGCGGGATTTGGGGGGGGGAGGTCGGGGAACCCTAAATCCCCCTCCGCCCCGCCGCCCCATGAACCTTTTCCAAGCCTAGGCCAGGCCTGGCGGCCGAGGAGTCCCACCGGACGGAGGCGAGGTTGGGGGCGTCTCCGGCAGAACCGGACGGGCCAAGCCGCCTGCCCCTCCGTCCGTCCCTGCTGAGAGCCACAGACCCGCGCGCCGCCGCTGCCCGGGGGGGGGCGCCTGGGAGTCTATTTATTTCCCCGTGGGCCGGGCTGGGTTTCCCCCCTGCCCAGACCCGTGGGGTCCGGGGGCCCCGCCTGCCTCTCTCGCCTCCCAGGCTCCGTTTTTATTTATGTTACAGCCAATATTTTATTACTCGCATAAAACATTTATCCAGGACGCCGCCTCCTAGTCTCCCTTTTTGCCCAGCTTCCCTTCCCTTCCCAGAGCTGGGGGATCCCTTCGAAACAGGGGTCGCCAAACTTTTCGGGCCGTGGGCCAGCCACGTGGTCCCTCTCACCAGAAGCAGAAGTAAAATGCTCCTTGCAATCTGTGTTTGACAACAGGATGAGATAGATTTTTGGGCTGCCGTTTTTCTCTGCTTAAACCAGGGGTGCCTAAACCATGGCCCGTGGGCCAGATCCGGCCCCTGACACACATTCATCTGACCCACGCCGCCCTTGTCACTCCCATAAGCAGAAGTAAAATGCGACCGTGGGCTGGATGAATTGACTTTTGAGGCCAGATCTGGCCCACGGCTCGTATTTTGGGCACCTCTGCCTTAGAAAAGGGTTAGGAGCCATGCGGAAAGCGGGTCTCCACCAAGACGGGGCGAGGGTGGGGGAGGAGAGCGTCCAGGCTCAGGGAAGCAGAATTTACACAACTCCTCTCTGGGCGGTGATATATTTCCTATATAACTTGGCCGGTTCCAGCCGAGATGAAGGGGTTCCCGAACCCTGCTTGGCCCAGGCTGAGGAAGCGTTCCTTCTCTTCCCCCCCACCCCCACCCCGCGGCTGCAGAAGCTCTTTGCAGTGGCTCAAGTGGCTAAGACGGTGGGAAGATAATAGCGTTCCGTATGCTCTGGTGTCTAGTCATGCCTGCCACATGACCACGGAAACGTCTGCAGAAGCAGACACAGCTGGCTCTTCGGCTTTGAAACAGAGATGAGCACTGAACCCTAGAGTCGGATACGACTGGCTTTCGAGCAAGGGAAACCTTTTAAGCCAAGAGCATCCGAATGCGGTTTGTCAAACCCGCGAAACCTTTGAGAGAGCAGCGCCTTTCTCACTTGGTCCATCTTCTTCCCGTGTCTGGGTCAGACGTGAAACTGCCAAAATGTAGCCACCTTTGGGAGAGTTGGTTCTGCAGTTCCTTTCGCCTGACCTGGTGTGAGGAAGACTCGCCTGTAGCTCGGCACTCAAACGGACCACTCTCTCCCTGCGATTCTCCCCCTGTCCTCCGCTCCCCCTTGAAAACAATTCTCTGCTTACCTTTGAATAATAATAAAAAAAATCTATTGGGGAAGAAATCGGAGGAAGAAAATGGTTCGTTTGGAAATACACATCCAACTTATCGCTTTGTATTCTTCAAAAATCTAGCTACATTTTAAATGAATTCCTGTCTTCTTGACTGTCACCATTTCTTTGAAGGTTTCATTATGGAAATAGGAAGGAAGGGGCTGCAAATATCATGGCACAAGGCAAGCAAGGAGGCCCCACGGGTGACCTTCTTGTGCCTCCTGAAAGCAACAGAAGCCCCAGGAAGGGGCCTCTGTGGAAAGCAAAGGTTCAGGTTGGAAACAGCTGGAAGGGCATCTTTCAGGAGGGCAGCCTCGGAGGGCATTTGAGTCCTCCTCCGGTGGCCTCACAGCCTCCTATTTCTCCGGAAGAAATCAGCAAAGGGGTGTGTGTGTGTGTGTGTGTGTGGAGAAGGGCCAGAAGAGTGTCCCTGCCCCACCCCCAATTAACCCGTGTCATCAGGGAATTAAGGACTGAGCACAGGATGTGGGGAAGAAATTGGTGGGTGAGTAGCTTGTCCAGACCTTCAGCCCACCCCCCACCCCCAAGGATGATGAGTTGGGCTTGAATGTTTTCAGGAATCAGCCAGATTGAGTTGGAAGGGGCAAGTTGATAGCAGGCTGTGAATCTCTTCCAGCAAAAAACAAACAAATCCAAAGTTTTTCTTCTTCTTCTTCTTCCTCTTCTTCTTCCTCCTCCTCCTCCTCCACTGCCACCACCAGTGTGTCTAGGCCAGATGTGAAATTGCCAAAATGCATCCACCTTTTGAGTGAGTTTATTCTGCAGTTTCTTTTGCCGGACCTAGTGTGCAAAAGATTAGCTGGCAACACAAGGTGGACGTTATCAAGGTGCACCCGATTGCGGATCAAAAATACCACAGTCTTCAAGGAGACTCTTTCTGGGCAGTTTACAGCCCAGGAAAACTTCTACCCACTGAAACTTGTTAAGAAGCCAGGAAGTCTTTGTCATTCTGTCTCAGGGAATGTACTCAACCTTTTCTCTCCCCCCCCCCAACTTTCCTCCAACCATGCAGGCAATAGTGTGGATTGTCCCACCTGAGGGAATGGAGATGGTAGCCCAGAGTGGATCACAGCATGCTCAGAGAACAGTTGGTCAAGGTCTCCCATGCTTCAAAACCAGGCATATCTGATTTTAAGGACTGGTGGTCCTCCCTGTTTGCAGCCAGAGAGAGCCAACGCTGTCTGCATCTGCAGACATTTCTGTGGTCATATGGCAGGCATGACTAGATGCACGGAAAGCTGTTACCTATTTAGCTACAGTTGGATGGTCAGCTTTCCCCTTCCCATCCCTTTAAATTAAGTTGACTTCAAGGCTGTTTCTGCCTTGCAAACCAGCTCCTAGGCTTTCCTCCTCCTCTTATTTATTTTATTTATTTACTTATATTTATATCCCGCCCTATTGGTGTGAACACCACTCAGGGCAGCTACCATCATAGAAAAGAAATGCAATAAAATACAAAAACAATAAAAGGCCTTACAGAGAAAAAGTTGCTAAAACCTCTATCTAAAATACAATCTTAAAAAAACATAAGCCCTCAATACCCTCCCTAACCCCTTAAGAGGTAAATAGCCAAACAAAGAAAAAGAAAAAATAAGAAATAAAAGCAGAAAGGGAGGAGGAGGGGGAGAAAAAAAAACAGACAAGTCAGTTACGGGGCACTATTTATATAAGCCAGCGGGACTGGGCCGTCACACCTGACAGGCCCCCACACACCCACTGGCATAACCAGGTCTTAAGTGCCCTCCTGAAGGGGAGCAGCTCTGTCTGGAGGCGCAATTCAGATGGTAATAGGTTCCACAGGGCCGGGGCAGACACTGAGAAGGCTCTTCTTCTGATCCCAGTCAGGTGTGCTTCTCTTGTAGGAGGGACCAGCATTGAGCCTCTCTGGTCGGTCTGCCCTTGTAGGACAGGTAGAATACCTTGGGGTGACTATTGACCTCACTGAGAAGTTGTGTTATTGGCTGGGACCTTTCCTTGATTGATCTGGCAATCTGATGAGGAACTTTCTGGTTGTTTGTTGTTGTTGTTTTGTGGGTCAGGTGGGTGAGAAAGGCCTCTTGGGGTAGGAGAGACTCCTTGACCCAACCCATTGCAAGGGTGTTCTGTGTCACTGTGTTTGGCCCCTGGTGTCTTGAGAAGGAAACCCATCTCAACATCGGGATGCTCCAGTCCTTCTCAACTGCCCTTCTGTTAGAGACAAGAGAAATTGGCTCCTACTCAGAGCTCCCTCTGTGGGCTTGTTGTGTGGCTTCCCAATGTGGCTTTCCATCCTTGACCTGTACATGGGTCACTGCACAGGGATGTTGTTTGGCTGGGAACCAGGTCACGCCTCTGCTTTGTGAAGAGGGAGTGGGCAGGCGTCCAAGTGCCCCTCCTCCCCAACCCAAAGTGGGGGCAGAGTAGATATTTCCCTTTTCCTAGTAATATTTGAGGAGGACCCCTGCTGAAGAGAAAAGAAAGATTCCACTTAAAATGCCTGTAGCTAGTAGTACTCTGGCCTTAATATTTGCTTTCAATGGGCCTTCCATTAATGCTGCTAGAAATAATGTAAGTAGAAAACCTGGGCATTCATTTTTCATAATGTATGTTAGGATTTTCAACTGCACTGGACTAAATCTGTTTTTCTGCTTATGATGTAATCACCAAGTCTCATTTTACTCCTATATGTTAAAATAGAATCAAAAATCCCTGGTCTTCATACACCTACAATAAGAAGTCCATTTAAAAAAATCCATTGGCTAAAACAAAGAATTCCTCATTGCTAATTTATTTTCAATTTCTGATTCTTTTGTGGGTACAATTCTTTAATTTTACAACATTTCTATTTTTAAAATTATCTCATTTTAAATTTCAAGATATTCAGTTGTTAGGATATTAAATAAGTTTGCTAAACAGTGTCTCATCCCCCGTCCCCCTCAACCTTGGCTCCTGCAGTGTTGCTGAGTGTAGAGCAGGGGTGCACAAACTATGGCCCATGGGCCAGATCTGGGCCCCGATGCCAATTCATCAGGCCCACGTCACCCTCATCGCTCCCAGAAGTTGAAGTAAACCACACCCATATGGGTGCATTTTACTTCCACTTCTCAGAGTGACAAGGGTGACGTAGGCTGGATGAATTGGCATCGGAAGTTGGATCTGGCCTGTGGGCCATAGTTGGGGCATCCCTAGTTTAAGCAGAGAAAATAGTAGCTTAAAATCTATCTCATCCTGTTGCAAAACAGATTGCAAGGGGCATTTTAGTTCC
This sequence comes from Bradypodion pumilum, assembly GCA_035047305.1. Classification (NCBI taxonomy): domain Eukaryota; kingdom Metazoa; phylum Chordata; class Lepidosauria; order Squamata; family Chamaeleonidae; genus Bradypodion; species Bradypodion pumilum. Next base: position 39,775,858 of record JAWDJD010000007.1, on the reverse strand, counting down.
ACTTCTGGTGGGAGGAACCACGTGACTGGCCTGCTGAGCCACATGACTGCCCACAGCCCGAAAAGTTTGGGCACCCCTCATGTAGAGCTTTGTTTGAGGCCTTGAAAGAGGTACCAGCATTTGGAAAAGATAGAAGAGAAATTGTGTCTTTTACCCATTTTAGCCTCTTCAAAAGGTCTTGGCCTGATGGAAAAGCTGCAGAATGGTGGCAACAGAAATGCCTGAGAGGCTGAGGTGCCTTGATCCCCATGAAGTAAGGGAAAAGGGTGAGCAAGGAAGAGGAGACAGGGCAGAGAGGCAGAACCCCCCTACCCACCCCCTGCATCTGTTCCTAAAGTGGCTCCTAAAGGAATGGCACTATGCTCTGGACCCATTCAGGCCATGCCATCCAGGGCCATAACATGGGGGCCTTTGGGGCAGGCGGGAAGGAGGTACAACGGTGCCCACTGAATAGGAGGGTGGTGTGGAAGACCATGTCATGGTGGTGAGGGAGGCGAGGGAAGGAGATCTAGCAATGGCTGCTGATTCTGGTGGTCCCTGGTGTGGGTTGGCATGTGGATGGGGGAAGCAGTGCCCCCTGCCCTTGGCAGGTTTTCTTCGGGCATCCTTGGATTGGTGCTGGTGAAATTAAGGACACCAGACCATAGAAGCCACTCTCTGTGTGTGTGTGTGTCTGTCTGTCAGTTTGTCTGTAGATTCCCCTCCAAGACCCCAGCCCTCCTCGCCAGCCCCGGCGCCGTCGCTTCTGTCCTGGCGGCATCCTTGGGGGTGTGGGGTGGTGTGTGAGTCCTCCTCCTTCTCCTCCTCTCTGGCCAGCCATCTCTCCCCTCCTGAGGGGTCTCGATTTCCCTTGCCACAAATCGGAATAGAAAGGCTCCGCTGAACAAGCAGCACGTCCAGGGCCAGAAGAAGAGATTAGCCTTCCCCGCGGGGCTGGCAGGCCTGTTCCCGGCCGGGGCAACGGCCCTTCCCTTCGTAGCCGGCCAGGGCGCCAGGAACGTCCGGAGGGAGAGCTCCGGCCTTCGGGTGACCCTTGACTCCGGTGGCCGGCATTGATCCGCCCACCTCCGCGCATCTGGCAAACAGCTGGGTAAGGCGGGCAGAGGAGATGCCCCGGGCGGCCCCGGCTGGCAAGGCATGAAAAGGGCACCGGCCCAAGGCCAGGCCTCGGACGTCACCCGCTTCGCCCCTGGCGAAGAGGCGGCAGCCTTGGCGTCTCTCCGCTGCCCCTCGAGCCGGTCACCCTCTGTCCGGGAACAGCGGAACCATTCAGCCCCCGGGGTGGCCGGTGGGCCGAGGGTGACGCAGCGGGGCAGGGAAAGGAAGACCCCCCCTTCCCTGCCGCCGGAGGCCCACGCAAGCCTGGAAGAAGACGGAGGAGGAGGACTGGCATGTGTGCCCGTTGGCCTGGCACGAACAAAAAACCCGCTGTGGCCCCACTGTGGGCCCCCCTTACCACACACAGACAACTCCCCACCACACACACACACCTCCTGAGAGGACCGTGAGGGAGGAAAGCCTACCTTTGCCCCCCAAAACCTCGATCTTGCGTTGCCGGGAGTGGACCCCCAGCCCTAGACACACACACCTCCAAAGCCAGAGTCGGAGAAGGCTCGGCCTGGGAGGGGGGTGTAGGGTTGCTGTCAGGTTTCTGGAGGGGCATGGCCCGACACCCCCCCCCCGCACGCGCCCCCTGCCCTGGGGAAGGTTTTTATAAAGCTAGGCCATAGCAGTTCGGGTGGTGGGGGGGGGGGTCGGAGTCCTGACAATCGCCTGAGTGGGGGGACCGGGGGGGGACGGGACGAGGGAGAAGGCGACCCTCGTGGTCCGGGGTGGGTGGGCTAAATGTGAGGGTCACGTAGGGGAGGAGCAGGACGGGTTTCCGCCACTCTTGGACCCCCCCCAAGTCCCCCCCCTCGGAACCACAAGCTCTCGTGTAACTTCCTCCGAGCATCCTTTTAGCCCGGGGAAATGTGACTCTGTCTGTCTGTCTGTCTGTGTGTGTGGGGGGGGGCTGGGGGAGAGCCTCTCCCCCGAAATTTACACAAGGGGGGGGGCGCAGAAAAGGTCATGCAAGGAAGGACACGGTACTGGAAGGGGGGGGAGGATGGAACCAGGGCGGGTGCCCTGCGGCCCCCCCCCACACACACACACATTCATACACGGGACCTTTGGGCGGGGGGAGCAGTGGGAGCGGAGGAACACAGGAGGGAGGGGGCGCCCTGTGCGCAGGAGAGGAGAGGGCCGGGCGGGAGAGGAGGGCCGGCCCAGCCCCGAAGAAAGGCGGCTTGTTTCCGAAGGTCAACGCCGGAGCCCTGCGGAGGAGGACGGACGTTGGCAGAGGCGCTGCTCGGCCAGCGGCAGCAGATAATACATGGGGGCGGGGGGGGGGGTGCTGGAAGCCATCTGGGGATAATGGGCCGCGTGCTCGATCGCTCCGAGCAGCCCTCCCCCCCCAGCTCGCTTCTGTAGGGCCAGCCTCTGAGCCCACCTCCCCCCCCATCTGTGGAAGGTATTGTTGGGGGGGGGGGATGCGACCCAAATGCCAGCACACCCCTCCCCTCCCCCGTCCCCGGATCGCATCGACTCTCCCCCTCAGCTGAGGAGGGAACCGCTGCTCTGCCCAGCAATCAGAGCTTTTCATTAGGTTAATTAAACGGGATCAGAGCTGGCTGTGACACCCTTGCCTGGAAGGGCTGAGCAGCAGCAGCCAAAGCCATGTGTGTGTGTATGTTTGGGGTGGGGGGATTCCCAAGGAGTGCCCCCTCCCTTTGAGCCTGCTGGAGGAGCTGAACTCCAGGGTGTGCGGTGGGTCCTCCGAGGAGTGGGAAATGGTTTTGGTAGACGCCTTACCTGGCCAAGCTCTTGGGCTCAGGTAAGGCAGCTTCCTAAGCAAAAGATGCCCAGCAGGGACTCCCTCCTTGGGCCACATGGCGGCAGGAACTGCTCCTTCCCTCTTTGTTGGCTGCTGTTGCTAGAATTAGACCCAACTGCAACCCCCTCCCCATCATCAGGCTCTGGGGGTCCTTCTGCATCCAACCCACTCTCAGTCACAAGGCAGGATTTGGTAACCTACAAAGTGTCCAGCCTTTCCAGAGGTGAGAGATTAAGACTGGGCAGCCTTCAAAACCTAGCTGCCCCCCCCCCCAGCCCCACTGGCTGTCCACTGTGGAGCTGCACTGCTCCCTGCCGGCCACTTGGCACCAACCTACAAATCTTGGCGCCTCCTTTCGGCCAGAGAGTGAAAGGGGCCTTTTGCCTTTTACCCCTTCTGGAGAGTGGTAGAAGAGCTCATCTGGAGAAGGACCTTCGGTTGAGGGTAGCTCAAGCCATGGGCAAGGCGGGCCAATCACATCCTCAAGCAGCAAGGAAGAACAGCAGAGAGGCAGGCAAGGAGCCCGTAAACACACACACACTAGTCTCAATCAAAAGGCTTTTCTCTGGGTCTTAAAAATACGGTCAGAGGTTTATTTTGACAGGGACAAATCACAGCCATGTAGTTGCAGACCTGGCCACTCCCCCGCCGACCCCATAACCCACATCTTTCTTCACCCACTGTGTCGTCAAGAGGTCAGCGTTTGCGCCTGAACTGGAATTTGTAAATGGCTGGCTGATCCACGGTTTCCTTCTTCACCTTCACCTTTGGAGTCTTGTCCTTTTAAAATAAAACAAGTCCCTGTTAAAACAGCAGATGCTTCAGAGCGGTCAATGAGTAAAGCCAGGGCTTCAGTGATGGAGCAACAGACTGAGGGCAGGGCCAATGTTTACCCCAGGAGGAGGTCCCATCCATGGCCCACCAGAGGGGCCCTGAGGGACAAACCGTGGCCGAGGGGCAAAGGACAGCACCTTGAGGGAAAGCCCAGCCTGCTTACCAAGAGATCCTTCCGGGTCTGGAGTTTCTGCGCAATGACAAACAGCTGCCGTTCACGCTCAATGCGCTGCTTCAGGAGGCTGTACTGAGCCTTCCTCTGCCGGGCCAGTTTCTAGAGGAAGGAGAGAGGAGGGGGAAACGTCAGGAAAAGAAAGAAGGAAAACCCCAGAGTCCATCCCCTGCTCCTCCTCAGGAGGAAGTGTCTGCCACCTGCTCAGCTCTTGGAGTGAGGCCTCCCTGCCCCTGGCACCCAAGGCAGCCCAGTCCTGCTGCCAGGCCTTTCAAGAGAATGGCCAGAGTTCCCTGAGAACAGAGAGGGAGAAGCCCTCAAAGGGGTCCCCCAAATCTCTGCTGCTTCACAAGTGGGTGGAATAGGCCAGGTGTGATCCGGAAACACAAGAGGAGGACTGCAGTACATCAACGTGACCATGTTGTAAGGGGAACTGAGTGGGATAGCTTGGCTTTTTTGGGGGTGAGCTTTCCAGCTCTGTGCCAGTACAAGGGAAGAGCCTGCCAGTTTCTCCTGGTACCCCAGACCCCCCCCACACACACACACACACACAACCAGGAGTGTGGCTGCATTATGGCAGGTGTGCCCTAATTGGCACTTTCCAACCAGACAGATCCCAACCTGAGAAGACAATGACTCACCCCTCCTCCTCTAGCCTAAACTTGCCCTGGGATTTCTGGCAGCAGGAAGGGGCAGCCCTATAGCTTCTAGCTCCACCTCCACAGGTCTGGATGGCTGCCACATTCCCACACAACTCCCACCACCTTGCACAACACAGTGTGGCATTGAGCACCTTCTGCAAGGCAGGGCAACAGAAGAGGAGCAGGAGGAGAAGGGACGAGAGGTTCAGAGGCTCCCCGGCTTAGTGCTTGGCCCACAAATGGCTCAGAGCTGGAAATATTGCTGGCAGAGCCACTACTCAAGGCCCGCATGCTCCAGACCCTCCCAGGCAGATTCTCTGCAAAGACTCCCCCACCCCATCCCCCTTTGGTCTCTCCCTTTCCCAGAGCCCCAGATGGGATGGATACTTCACTGCTACCCAGAAATGTTCTGCTCAAGGAGACGGCAGACACAACCATGAAGGCAAGGGTTGCACAGACCTTCAACTGAGCTGGGGTGGTGGTCCCCTGGATGGCTTTCTTTTGGAGCGTCTCCAGGGTTGGGCGATTGTACACTCGGCTGACCAAGTCCGGAGCTGTATTGAGCTGGGTGGCAAGGTCAAAGGTGCGCACTGGAGAAAGAAAAAGGTACGGGTTCAACGGCCAATAGGAAGACCCCATTTCTCTGAGCTGAGAAGATGCCCAGAGCAGTCAGCAAATCCACACAAGGAAGACACATCCTGCCCTCTAAATGGCAGCAACACAGGGGTGAGAAGAAGGGAAACACAAGCATTGCAGGCCCAGTCTAGTTTAAAGTGATGTTATAAATGACCAGAGAGGGAAGAACAGTCATGGGGCTCCTACCCCAGCAGTCCGCATCTTTTCTTCTTTAACTCTCAAAGCGGGGCCTTTGCAATCACTGAGTGGGTGGTGGTGTCTTAAGGTCTTTGAAATGATTTCTACTCCAAACAGCTGGTTAAAACAACTCTGACTCTTTCTGCAGCCCTCCTTCCTTTTACGCCAGGGGTGCCGAAACATTTTGTGCCACGGGCCGGTCATATGGTTCAGGGGGTGGTTACTACAGCCTGGGGGCTATATGCGGCCCCCGACACCAATTCATCCTGGAAATGGAAGTAAAATGCGCCCATATGAGAGCGACGAGGGCTTCATGGGCCAAATGAATTGGCATCGGGGGCTGGATCTGCCCCCCGGGGCCATAGTTTGGTCACCCCCATTTTAAGCAAACATGAAAACCTTCTAGAATCCATTCTGGCGGAAAGTGTAAACAATGCTTATTCCCCCCCCCCCTGTGCCAAACCTGCTTCTTTCTCACCTTCCTCTTTGGTGTCGAAAAAGAAGGTATGTTTGTTGGCCTGTTTCCCTTCTGCTTCCAGCAGATGGAGCTCGGATTTCAGCCTCTCAATTTTCTGAGACAGAAACAGAAACCATTTAAGTTGCCTTTGAGCTTTCCCTGAAAGCCACAGAATCCCACCCTCCTCCTCATCATCATCATCTGGGATCTCCTTCCCAGGCACCATCACTCTGACCTTGGCCTCCGCGACCCGCTTCAGCTCAATGTATTTCAGATCTTGGGTCTTCATTAGCTTCTGCTGCTCCAGGGTGGCCTCCTCTTTCGGCTGCTTAATGACATGGACTCCATCCTACCCGGCAAACAAACGCAGAGGGGGATGAGATCTGAGAAGACGAAGGTAAGGGGCCTCTTCTGAAAGAGTCTAATGCAGGCTCCCAAGGGTAGGGCGAGAGAGCCACAACACAACACCCCCACCCCCGCAAAATCCCTGACAACAAGCCCAGGGTAAGAGGGCAGCCGTTGCAGGTGGCTACTCTGGCTACTTGATTCAAGGACTTCTGTGACAGGTGGGAGACTCTGCCTCCTCCCCATCTCTCCCCCATAGCAGGGGTAAAGAAATGGGGGGGGGATTGTCTCATCTCCCCATAGCCAGTAGCGACTCAGTGGGGGGGCATGGCTGAAGATTCCCTTGGGCCCCCTCCTCTTCAAGAGGAATGCCTTCTCCTGCCAAGCCACTCACCTGACGTGGCCAAAGGGCTCCAGCTTTTCCCTCCCCACATCCTTACCCTGGGTCAAAGGCGACCTGCGAGGGGGGGGGTCAGCTCTCCTCTCCCCCTCAGCTGAAGAGATTGGCCTGCAAGCCCCTTGATCCCCCCCCCACCAGGTGGGCTGGAGCATGACCCAAGGAAGCGGACCCAGCGCTGGGCCCTGAGGAAGGGTGGGCAGGTGATCTCCCCCCTCCCCTCCTCCTTCTCACCTGGAGCTGCAGGCGGGTCATGCGGAAGTAGAACTCGTCGGGGTTCTTCTCCTGGGCTTTCCGGCGAAGGGCCTGGAGCGCATCTCGCTTCTTGTGGTGGTCGCTGGAGGGCAAACGAGGGCCGAGAGGGGTGAGTGAAGGCAGGCAGGCAGGCAGGCAGGCCGCCCTTGGGCCCAGGACGACCCACAGGGAGGGAGGCCTCCCCCTCCCCCTCCCTCCCTCCCTCCCTCCCCTGGCGAGGCTCACCTGGCGCGGAGCTTGTAGTCCTTCTTCTTCTCGAGGAGGCCGAGGCGCTTCCGCGATCCGGGCTGCGGGGAAGGAAGGGAGGGGAAAGCCGGTCAGCAACACCCCGGTCTCCTGGGGAAGGGAAGGGGGGGAGGCCCCCCCGGGCCCCCCTTTACCTGCCGCCACCCCACCCCACCCCACCCCACCCCTGACCTACCTGGGCGCGCTCCCGATGCGCGCGCTGCCCGGTCTTGGCCGCCTTCTTGAACGCTGCCGCCATCCTCGGCCGAAAGAGGAGCGGAGACGGAGAGGAGCGCCTGCCTGCCTGCCTGCCTGCCCGGCGGGGGACGACAAAAGCAGAGGGACGCTTCCGGCACGTGTGGCTGCCGCTTCCTGTCCCTGTCCCCGCCCACCCTGCATTGTAGGCCGGGGGAAAGAGAGGGCGAGGCCGAGACCCGGGGAGGGAGGAGTAAGCCCCTCCCCCTCCCGCCACGCGCTCGCTGCTCACCTGAGAGGGGCGGGGCTCCACCTGGCAACCCAGGAGGTGGGCCTTTGTTTCCAGCGCAGGCGCAGACGGTCCCCACCCAGAACAAGGGCTGGCTGGCCTTAGTAGCACAAGAAGAAGGCAGCCCCGGGCAGCCAAGGCGAGAGGAAGGGCTTAGGGGTTAAGAAGACGCTGAACTGGGTGACTGGAAGGTCAGCAGTTCGAGACCCAAGAAATCGCAAGTAGGTTTGGAAGGAAAGGTAACAGCGTTCTGTTCCCTCCGGCGTCTAGTCATGCCTGCCACATGACTATGGTAACGTCTGCAGACACAGATACTGCTGGCTCTTCGGCGGTAACTAGAGATGAGCACTGAACCTTAGAGTCGGATATGACTGGCTTTCGAACAAGGGCAACCTTGACCTATGTTTGGTTGGTAAAATTATTTTCCCATATCCGGCATTAGCAGTGGTGGTCTCAAATTATTATTATTATTATTATTATTATTATTATTATTATTATTATTATTATTATTATTATTATTATTATTATTATTATTATTATTATTATTATTATTATTATTATTATTATTATTATTATTATTATTATACTACCACACTGTGAGCATGGTAGGGTGGGCGTAGCCAGGGGAGAAGCCCTGCGTTGCACCCGAATTGGTAAAGGTTTCCCTTGCTCGAAAGCACCCGAATTTGTTGTTGTTCAGTCGCACAGTCCATTCCGACCCTTTGCGACCCTATGGACCATTTTCCTCCAGGCGCCTCTGTCCTCCACCCTCCTCCTCAACCCTCCCAGTTCTGTGCCCATTGTGTCCACAACACCATCCAGCCATCTCATCTTTGGCCTCCCCCTTTTTCTTTTGCCCTCCACCTTTCCCAGCATCAAGGCTTTCTCAAGTGAATCCTCCCTTCTCATTTGATGTCCAAAGTACTTCAGCTTCATCTTTACTATTTGACCTTCTAAGGAGCAGTCAGGGTTGATTTCTTCTAGGATCCAACCTATTTGTTCTCCTCACTGTCCAGGGGTCTCTCAAAACTCTCCTCCAACACCACATTTCAAAGGCGTCTATTCTCCTGCGCTCAGCTTTCCAAATGGTCCGGATTAGGACTACTTTATTTAAAAACTTGGATGGGCAGGGCCAGCCGGAATTTTTGCTACCGGTTCTGGCAAACTGGGGCGAACTTGCTGATGTCCACGACTGGGCATTAAAGGCAACCCCACCCACCCCGCCACCGCCTTCCTTCCTTTGACCAAGTAACAAGGTTCGCTCCCCATGTTGAAGGTACCACTTCTCTTTTTTCTCTCCTGACTGTAACTGCAAAATAGTAACTAAGTAAACATGCTTTTTTCAACTTTAAATGGCTCTAGAATTATTTTTATCAGAAAGTTTGTGCGGAGGAAACTAAGGAAAGGGGCAGCGATGAGATTGGCCTTCTTGCTCCGCATTTTCTCTGGGTTACTGTTTTCGTTTTTTCTACTTCATGCTCTGTCAATTGAGAGGAATAACCCACATTTCCCCAATAAAAGCAGGGCAGTAAAGGAATCTGCCTGGAAATGCTTTGCAGATTCCAGGACTCCCAGAAGGATGGACCAAATGGGCTTTATATTGAACCAAGCCCAAATTGTCTGGAGAGGGAAACATGATAGAACTGCGCCTGCTGTCCTTTGGGCACATCTGCGAGAAGGAGGCAAGACGCTCTAATGGGAAAGACTGAAGGTAGCAGGAAAAGAGGGAGAGGGATTGAGTCCCTAAGAAGCCAGAAGGCATAGGGCAGCTATGGCTTACAGGAGCTGAGCTGGGATATTGAGGAAAAGATATAGATAGGGCTCCTATAGGTAGGTTGGAGCCCCCTTGGGGGCACTTGTCAAACATCTAGGGCTGGGTTGGCGAACCTTGGCACTTCAGGTGTTCTTTAACTTCAATTCCAAGAACCCCTGATCAGCAAAAGTGCTGACTTGGGCTTCTGGTAATTGAAGTCCAAGAACACCTGGAGTGCCAAGGTTTGCCATCACTGATCTAGGGCAGGGGTGTTCAAACTATGGCCCATGGGCACATTTTACTTTTGCTTCCAGGAAAGGCAAGGGCAGTGTGGGCCAGTTGAATTGGTGTCAGGGTCGGATCCAGCCCACAGGCCGTAGTTTGAGCACCCCTGGTTTAAGCAGAGAAAATGGCAGCCTAAAAATCTATCTCATCCTGTTGCAAAACAGATTGCAAGGCGCATTTTAACTTCCGCTTCTGGTGGGAGGAACCATATGACTGGCCCGCCGAACAATGTGACTGGCCCATGGCCTGAAAAGTTTGGGCACTCTTGATCTAGGGTTAGCCTGGACCTGAGGGGGGCACATGATAGAGTATTTGTCAGCCCCCCCCCCCCAAGTTGGGTTGTGGGTGGGTGGGGGGAGAGGCTGCTTCCCTCTCTGGGTCTCCAGTTCCTCCAGGGCTGAACATGAGAACTTGCCAACAAGTGGCCTCAAGGTGCGCCGCCGACGGGCCGGACTCTTGGCTGACTTGGCCCAGGCCAGGGCCGTAGCCAGGATTCTAGATGTGTGTGGGCGACTATCTTTTTTTTTTTTAGGATGGGCAACAATGTAACATATACAAGCAGCCAGGAGTTTGAGGGTGGGCAAACTGCTAACTCAGGGGGCGATGGCCACCCTACTACTGGTGGACTCCAAAGGCGTGGTGTGGTGGGCGTGGACAGGTGAAAGCCCTGCATTGCACCCGAATTAGGACTACAAGTACTGCACTTTATTTCAACACTTGGATGAGTGGGGTGGGGTGGGGTGGGGCGAACTGGTCTGGCGAACTGGTGCGAACCTGCTGATGCCCACCACTGCGTGACCCTGCCCCCCCCCCCCTAGCTACGGACCTGGCCCTGGCAAGCGTCCTCCCCGCCGACAGCCCCTTCTCCCAGCCTGCCTCCTGGCCCGGCCCGGGCGGGGCACAAGGACTGTCCCTCCCTCCGCCGCCAGGTAGCCCAAGCCACGTGCAGCCGACGGGCCGGGCCGGGCCGGGCCGGGCCGGGCCGAGGCTCCTGGGGGCTGCCTAGTGCCTCCGGAGAGGGGCTCCTGTCCCCTTCCCGGCCGGCCGAGCTGCCTGCGCCGCCCTTCAGGGCCCGGACCCCTCCCCGCTCCTGTCGTGGGCGGCAGCCCCGCCCTCGCGGAGGGCGGACGGGTGGGGAAGGGGCCCTCGGAGGCCGGCAGCGGCGGCGGAGCCTCCTCGGTGGGTCGGAGCACAGGAAGGAAGGAGGGCAACCGCAGGCGGAGGTGAGGGCGGCGCCTACCCGGGGGCCCCCTTTCCCGGCCCCGAGGGAAGAGGGGCGCCCGGTGGGGCGGGCGGGCGGGGTTTCTCGGGTGGGGCCGGGCTGCGGCTCCATCGCGAGGGCGAGTCGGAGGCGCTCCTCCTCCTTTCGGCCCTCCTTTGCCCCTCGACGGGCGGCCGCGGCCCAGAAGCGGGACCTCCCGGGGAGAGGGGGCGCCCAGCTCACGGTCGGTCGCGCTCCGCGACGGGGGGGGGCGGGCTGTGGAGACGCCCGCGTGGCCAGGGGGTGGGGTGGGGTGGGGGGTGGGAAGCAGCGGCCCTCCTTTTCTCGCCTCCGGGCAGGCGGAGGGGGGGGCGGCTCTGGGGAGCCAGGCGGCCGGAATCGGGGGGCGCGGAAAGGGGCCCCCTCCCTCCCTCCCTCCAGAAAGTCCCCGGGCGGCGAAGCGTGGACTCGGGAGGCGGCGGCGGGAGTCTTCTTCCCGCGGGAAGAGCCGGCCTGGGCTGGGCGGGGAGGCAGCAGGCCGCCCGTCCCGTCCCGTCCCTTTCCGGGGAGCCCTTCCCGCCGCTGGCACGTCGAGCGGAGCCGAGGAGGCTGTCCCGGGCTGAGCTCCTTCGGAAACGGGACCACCACCACTCACACTCACTCTCTCACACACACACACCCGACGCCTGCAAGGGGTGCTTTCGGAACACACTTGGGCGCCCCCCCCCCCGTCGCCGCCCCCTTCGTAGTTCCAGCGCCTGTCCGGTGGCTTGGAGGGAAGGCAGACTTGTTGCCGGCTCAGTCCCGATAGACGTGGGGTGGGGGAGGGGACACACCGTGTCCGGCCTCTGTTGGGCGCTTGGGGTTCGGGCCTCCGCCCCCGCCCCCCCTCTCCCTGCCACGGCTCCGGCTGCCTTTCAGGGCCTCGACCACCCGGGGAAGAGCCCGAGCGAGCGCGGCCCCGACGTTGGGTTCGATCCTGTGCTGGAGCCGCTCGTGGTGCGCTGCGTTCGCTCACCCCCCACAGTTTGCCCCGTGTGCCCTTGGGGCGGACCGGGCCTGCGGGCAGCATCTCTGGGCCCGCCTGGCGGGAGGGAGACCTGGCGCTGCTATTAAAAACCAAGGCTTCCTTCCTTCCTCCTCCTCCTCCTCTGAGCCCCCAGGCTAAGGCATACATGATCCTGATGACGGGAAGAAGTAGAAGCCCCCCCCTCCCCCCCCAACCCCGTGAGTGGCAAAGGGAGGCCAACTCCCCTGCTGCTCAATGAGGGATGGGCGGGGGGGGGGAAGGTCTCTCACCTGGGGAGGGGGCGGACGGGGGGGGGAGAGGAGGGCCCCTTGGGCTTAGGCATTTATGGGTTGGCATTTATGCCCCTGAGTTTGTGCTCTTGACTAGGGATCACATGACTTTCAAAAATGGACTCCAGCCAGGGAGACCCACGTCAGGCAGCCCCACACACTCAACCTCACACTCTCAAGGTGTCTCAAGGTGTTTGGGGGTGGGGGCGGTGGAGGAAGAGGAGCTTTCCCTGGGTGCGTCATCCTGCAGCGAGTCACGGGTGGAGTGGGGGTGGAGGTGGGGAGTCCTTCCACAGGAGAGGAAGGAAGCCCCCCCCCCCCTTTCCCTGTTTGTAGCTGACAATCTCAAGTTGGATCCTGGTCTTTATTGGGGGGGGGGTGATTCACCCGTGGCTGCCATAGAGTTTATATTGCCATCTCTGTCCCAGCCACCAGGAGCCTTGAGGACCCCCCTGGACCACTAGCCAGGTCTCAGCCCTCCTGCTGTCTTAGCTTTCTTTGCAAATGGTTGAAGGAAGGGCCAGCGCATTTCCTCCTTGCAGGGGGTTCCTTAGCGCCGCCGCCCCCTCTTCAGGCAAAGGGCTGACTCTGACTGGGGGGGGGGCAGTGGGCATTCTGAGTCAGCCTTCTCATTTTAAACCCACAGCTGGCTGAGCAAAACTTGTTTTCTAGTCTCTCCTCAACGCCTGCCTAGTCAGCAAGATCTTCTCCAGGCGCATTGGATTTCATCCCCCTCCCCTGACAGCTTATCCCCTTCCCTCACCTCCATCCCCCCCCAGGCTCAGTTCTGCCTCTTGGACCTCTGGCCTTCCCAGGCATCTTTGGCTCCTGCTTTATGATCCCTTGTGGGCAAAGAGGAGGTTTAGCCATTCTCCTCCCCCCAGTTGCCTCCTTGGGTGCTGCTTGACCCTTGGAGTAAGAAGTCTCTCTCTCTCTCTCTCTGCCCCTGCAGGAAGTTGCCCCCGTCTGCCTTCCTCAGCTACCTGCTTTGCAGCAGGAGAAGCTGGGACAGAGGAGGATGGGTTGAGGCTCTTCCGCCCTCCCAACTCTGGTTGAAGGAAGCCACAAGAGAAGTTGAGCCACCACTTCAGTCGCCCCCACTGGCACAGCCTAGACTTTGCCCTGGGCATGTCTGTGGTGACGCCAGCCGTGGGTGTTTGGGCAAGAACTGGGTGACAAGCTAGGCAACGCCAGCTCAGATCTTCCCCACCCTCTCCCTGCAAGCGTCCTCCTGTGTGTGCTTAAGCTAGAGGTGTGGAAGGCGGTTTCTTTAGGCAGATTTGGACCCCTTCCTTTTCCCTGGCAGGCTGGCATGCCTCTCTTCCTCCTCTTCTTTCTTCCCCTCTGGGCTCACAGGAAGGAAAGCCAACTTTCGCCCTGCCAGCCTTCTTGGTGTAGGTTGGCTTTCTTGGGCTCAGAGAACCGAGGCAGAAAGGACTCCCTGGCAGAAGAAGGCAGACACGGGCTTGGCTAATCTCTTTGGGCAGTTGCCAGGCTCATAGCGGAGATGCCACTTTGGCGCCCAGCCAGGCAACGCTCCTGCTGTTGCCGCTACTGTTGGAAAAGCCATGCCTACCTCTTGGCACAGAGTCTGGACCTGGTTGGCACAGAGTCTGGACCTGGTGGAGTCTGGCGATGGGTGCTTCTGTGCTCTTGGCTTGATCCCGGTTCTCTCTCTCTCTCTCTTTCTCTGCCTGAGCATGTCTGCCTGTCTGTCTGACCACAGTGCTTTGGGAAGTCCAAAAGCCCTTTCTGACATTCTTGGAAGGTTTGGTGCCTTCTGGTCCCCACAGAAACCACTCTCGGATCCCTCTGGAGCTGAGCCAACCAGTGGCAGTCTACCAGGCAGTGGCCTGGAAAGCAGTGGAGGCACCATAGTGGTTGCTTTGGGCTTTTGCCCCTCTCCTAACCTCCATGTAGACCATGGCCCTTGGCGCACTCCCGGCCCATGGCAGCTGCGGAAGGAGGAGAATACCAATGCAAACAGGAGCCCAGAAGGAGAGGGACCTGGTCATGGGGAGGGGAGGGCACATATAATTTCCCTACCTGGGGGCCTAGGGTGAAATATAGGGGGCTGCCCACCACATATAGAAGGACCCCTCTGTGGGGCTCAGTGTTTTGGGGGCATCTGTGCAGCCTGCCCCACTCCCAGCCAGGATTCCCCTACCCCCTCACTTCCTCAGCATGTGCTGAACAGGAAACCACAACCTCCCCCCCCTCCCCAAGTAGACTGAGTCAGCTGTCTGGAGTGCTTCTGGACCTCTGTCCATCCATCCACGAAGCCACCAGCCCCACTTCCAGTGGGGGAGCTACGAGGCACATGAAGCGGAGCATCTTTTGGTTGCTCAACAGAATGAGGGGGCACCTTTGGCTGCCCCTAAAGGCTGCTGGCACTGCCATTATTATTATTATTATTATTATTATTATTATTATTATTATTATTATTATTATTATTATTATTATTATTATTATTATTATTATTATTATTATTATTATTATTATTATTATTATTATTATTATTATTATTATTATTATTATTATTATTATTATTATATGCCATCCCATGGAAACCTGGCGAAATGATCGTTGGGGGGAGCCCTTTGGCAGCTTCTGGCTGAGAGGATGGATGGTGGATGGATGGATGGGTTTGGGGAAGTGGCCCTCCTGCTTGGGGAGCCCCAGAAGAAGTGATTTTTCCCCTGGGAGGGCTCTCTGCCTGTCTGCCAGGGGCGGGGTGTCACTTCATGTCTCTCGGCCAACAAACTGTCCACGCAGCAGCTGCTGCCTCCTCCTCCTCCTCCTTAGCTGGATGAATGCCTGGCATCTCCTGCCCTAAAAATACCCGTTCAGGGTCAGCCCGGCCTCCTCAGGGGTCTGCACCCACCCATCCCTCCCGTGGGGCCTCCCAGGGTCCAAGGCAGCTGTGCCAGTCCGGTCCTGGCTGCGTGAACAGCCTCCCCCTACCACTAATGGACTCCCTCCTCCTCTTTCTCAAGCCTTCCTTCCTTGTGTAGGGCTCAAAATAGAGGGTGTGTGTGGGGCAAGGTGGGGGTGGGGGAGGCTGGCATAGAAGTGGTGTCTGTATGGCTCCCTGACCAAGAGCAAGGGGGGGGGGAGAGAGGCAGAGTTACTGGGACCAGGAGACCCAATCTATGGCCATGGTGTGTGTGTGTGTGGGGGGGGGACGAGCCCCTGGAGCCATTTTCAGCCCCTATGGAGGTTGATGAGGACCCTTTTAGCCTTTCTTCTGCTGGTTGGGGCTTCCTGATAGCTGATGCCCACCCGGCCGGTTGTCTGAACCTTTCCCTATAGAGGCCTCAGTGGGGCCTCCTTTCCGGGGGGGGGGGTTACCTCTGAATGGCCCACCCTCTGCCTTTTGCTCAGCAGCAGTGATATCCAGGTCAGGTCCGCCATCAGGGCAGTACTACTAGTACTGCCGTATAGGGCCCAGAGCTGACAGGGGACCTGCTGCTGCTGGCCATAACTATGTGTGTGTGTGGGGTGGGGCCAATAATAGGATTGCTCAGTATGGGCCCCAGAAATTTTCTGATGGTGGCCCTGGATATCCTAGCCATGTGGATCTTTTCTGTCTTGCTCCATGCCACTGTGGTGTGTTAACTTCCTGGACCCCAGCTGCAGGGTCACACCCGGAGGACTGTCTGTGTTTTCATGTGTGAATGCATACATGAGCCTCTCCAAAGAGTCCCTCGTCCTAGCTTGGCTCCCTGTGAGAGGCCTGGCTGGGCGGGGGGGGGGGGGTTACTGGTTGGGGGGGGGAGCCCTTTCTGACGCTCTGCCTTTCCTTTGCACAGCTCTCTGCTTGCCCCGCTGCCTGGTTCCTGGGTTGGGGGGGGGAGGTTCTCCCCTGTCTGCTACGGTGGTGCGCAAGGCCATTCCTGCCCGCAGGCTGCAAGAGGACAATGACCTCACCTCACAAAAATGCTCCATTTCTTGGGAAACATAAACGGTCCCAGATTTTGGGTTGAGAGAGGCTCCCTCTGTGAAGTGCAGCAGCGGCGGTGGCAGCAGTGGTGGTGGAGAGGCCTTAAGGCAGGGGTGCCCAAACTACAGCCCGTGGGCCAGATCCAACCACCAGCACCAATTCATGCAGCCCAAGCTGCCCTTGTCGCTCCCAGAAGCAGAAGTAAACACACCTGTACGGATCCATTTTACATAGGTACTGCTCTAGTCCCCCTTCGGGTGCATTTTTACTTCTGCTTCCGGGAGCGATGAGGGTGGTGTGGGCCGGATGAATTGGTGTTGGGGGCCAGATTTGGCCCATGAGCTATAGTTTGAGCACCCTTGCCCTAAGGCCTTCTCCACAAAGAAGGAGGGTTTCCAGGCTCTTGGAGGAACCCCCTGTGGGCCAAGGGAGGGTGGGCCATGCAGGGGTCCACCAGAGTTCAAAACTAATCTGGGCAGTTTGGCTGCAGAGGAATCCCAAGGCCCTCGCCAGCCTGGCCTGCCTGCCCACTCCTTTTGCTCTTGCTGTTTCCGCTGCCAAGGATCCTCCAGGAAGGCCAAGCGGCTGACAGGACTGGGCTCCCACCCACCCTCCCTCCCTCCCTCCATGGCTCCTAACCAGCACCCAAGGGAATTCCAAACCTGACTTTGCTGCGCACAGGCTTTCTGCTGCCTGAGACTCCACTGGCAGAGAGATTCCAGATGCTGCGGGGAGGGGGGGGGCGTCGGCGTCGGCGTATGTGTGTGTGTATGTGTATGTGTGAGTGCGTGTTCACACACATCCCTAGGAGTGGATGAATGAGTCTATGAGGAGCAGTCTGGGAACAGCCTGGAAGCCTCAAAACTCAGCCCTATAACTGGTTCCCGTCCGGGGAGCTTTCTGGCTTCCTTTGAGGGATCCAGAGGAAGTGTCTGTGTGTTATTTTGCCGTCCATGAAAAGGGGTGAGCAAGCAGCTTGGCATGCAGGAAACCGTCTTCTCTCTGGTGTTGCAATCCTTGCACCTTTTGGAGAGCGGATCCTGTCTTTGTGAAGAGAAGCCAGCTGCCTGCAAAGGAGGAGGAAAGGGGGGGCATGGGGGGTTACACTCCTTGTTGAGATTCTCCAGGTGAGATGGCCAGCCCCAGTACTGGTCACGGTGTTTGGCTTTCTGCCCTTCCTTCAGAGGTGCCTTGTGATGTTGATGATGGGGATGATGATGCTACTGCTGCGGTGGGATTTCCACAGGCGTCTTTGTGCTCCTGAGTCTCTGACCTGACAAGGGAGAGGAAGAAGGATGAGGATGAGGATGGGGTGTCTTCTCTCTTAGTAGCAGAGAAGGGTCAGCCGAGAGGCCTGGCAAATTTCTCCCACTGGAGAAGCCCTGGAAATCCCTTTGCCCCACACCTCTAGGGAGAAAGCCAGGAAGGGAAGCCTCCAGGCCCAGCCTGAGTCAGTGTATGCTGAGTGGGCGGCATACAAATCTAATTCATCAAATCAGCCATGATCCCCCATGGTGGGTGGGAGAGATGGCCAAAGGGAGGGAGGGAGGTCAGAGGTCAGAGCCAGGCAAACTGAGGAGGAGAGAATCCTGGGAAACACGAGAGGAGGGGCTGTAAGGCAAGTGGCCTCAGAGCCTGACCTTTGCCCTCACGGATCTTGTCCCCCTCTTCTCTGCATGCAAAGGCCTTGCTTGGGTGCAGGGAGACCACCTGCCTCCCTGCCAAAGGCGGGTGGGACTTTCTTCTCTGGCTTGCCACTGAGTTCAGGCAGGCAGCAGCTTTCCTCCGAACCCAGCCTGTCAAGCCAAGGAAAGCTAATTGTCTTAGCCCCAATTTGTTTTAAGTCCTGTTGTTTTCTATGCACCTACTCTGAGGAGGACTGGTACTGGACCTGACCCAGGTTGCTGTGTTGTCTCCTAAAGGAAGGCATGTTCCTTATGCCCCCCACCCGGTACCCACCCCCATGGAGGAGCCTGCATTCTGGGCTGCTTCTCTCTTGCAGAAGGAAGGACTTGGCCCAGGGGGTCTCTCTACCCCCCCCCCCTGGGGAGACATTGCAAGGGGGGAGGTTTGGGGCCGTGAGTTGACGAGGCGTGAGTGTAATTGATCCCAGCTGGCCAAAGCCTGGCTCAAGTGGGATCTGGAAAATCTCTGCTGCGCAGATGGAAATTCAACCCAACAGTAGGAGAAGGAGGGGAAAGGTGCTCCTCTTGGCCACGAGCAAGAACCTCAAGCCATGCTCTCAACACCACCCACCCCCACCCCACGTAAATAAAAAAATGGGGGTTGCCAGCACAAACATGCAACAGATGGTCAGGGTTTCTTGGCCAACAGCAGGGGAAGGGAGCCCTAGTTCCTCTCTGTTTTCATTTTGAGGTGGGGGTCGAGTTGGGAGCTGCTACCAACCATCTCCTTGCTTGGCATAAGCATCCAGGTTGCCCCCTCTGCCGGGCAGGGAGGGAGGCCCCCATGCCATGACCCGGCTGTCAATCTGCATCTCTCTAGCAGTCATGATTGCATTGGGTGGGAAGGTGGCCAAGAATGGGCAGCCCCCCCCCCCTGCCTCCGATACCTGATCCCCCTCCCTCCCTCGGAGCCCGCAGCAAGAAGAGCAGCAACTGTTTTGACCAAATTTGGAGACAAACGTTGTTCACCTCCGTCCTTTGAACAAGGTTGCTTTGTGCAAACCAGAGGCTGCCAGAATAACGTGTGTGTCTCTCCACCCCCCTCTTTGCTAGATGGCAGGGTAGGCACCTGAGCCCTCCCCCCCCTAAAAAACAAATAATTAGTGGGGCCTCTGGCAAGACTTTTAAAGGATTTTGGGACGGTGTGGTGGCGGTGGCAAGCTTAGCTCAGACCTTGCCTTTCTTTGCTTCCTGGGGTTCAAGGTGGCCTCGGCAAGAGACTGTGTGTGTGTGTGTGCATGTGTGTGTGTTTGCTGGATTGCGCAAGGTGCCCCTCGCAGGTACTGCTGCCATTTTATACCTGGCTTTTCAAGCTGCCCCTGCACAGAGCAGCAGAAGAGGGCTTAAACCACAACCCCTTGTGTGCTTCACCTTGTGCTGCTGGGTAGTGGTGGTGGTGGGTTGCCTCCTCCTCTTCCTTGGGATGGAGTAGACCACTTGCCTGCCTCCCCGCGACCAAAGAGCCTGGGTCAGGAGCCCTCCAAAGGCCAGCCCAGTTGGCAGGGCTTCCAGGATGGCCATTTGGCCACGAGCCAACCGGCCGCAGGCCCTATGGCTCTCCGTGCAGAAAGCCAGTCTTGAGGGGGGGGGGTTGGGTTGGCATGTGGAAGGATCAGGTGGGCAGCGTCTGGACAGCCTTCCTTCTCCACAGGGTGGGGGGTGGGGGCTGCCTATGCACGGAGGGCTCTCCCTTCAGAGCCCAGAGGGGTCCCATCACTGTCACAAAGCGGAGGATTCTGTTCACGTCGGTCGCCTCGTGATGGGCTTTTAATAGCGCCACTCCTTTGCCCTGGGAGTCCCTTAAGCCGCGGGTGCTGCAAGGTTAGTTCCCTCTCCTGCGGCTTTGCATGCCTTTTGCTTGGGTGGCTTTGCTGGTTGCCTCGAGGGCTCCTTGGGGTAAAAAAACAAAACAAAACCCCAATGCGTTCATCCTGGGCCGAGCGTGTGTCTGCCACCACCACCACCACCACCACCACCACCCATGCCTAGAACGTGGGCTGAGCACCACCACCACCACCACCACCACCCATGCCTAGAACGTGGGCTGAGCCCCAAGTGCTCCCTTAGAGTCCTCTTTTCAGAATGGGTGAAGTAATGTTACCCTCATTCCTTTCTAAGAGAGGATCCCAGATGGTCGCGGGAGCAAAAGGAGGGAGCAAGAAAGTGGGAATGGGGGGGGGGGGCTTTAGGCAGCTGCCTATTTCTGCTCTTTGCAGGGCCCCCAATTTTTAAGGAGGGGGGACATAAATGCTTCTGGCTGGGGGTGGGGGGGGAAGGGAGTAAGCAAGGAAAAGAACAGCTGATAAAGCAAAAGAATAAGCAGGGGAAGGACCAGAGGGCTCTGTGTGTGTGTGTGTGTGTGTGTGTGTGTGTGTGTGTGTGTGTGTGTGTGTGTGTGTGTGTGTGTGTGTGTGTGTGTGTGTGTGTGTGTGTGTGTGTGTGTGTGTGTGTGTGTGTGTGTGTGTGTGTGTGTGTATTGCAAATGTGGATCCTTCTTTTGGTCCATGTCTCAGTCCCCTGACACAACAGACCTTACTTACAGAAGGAGAGACAGGGACGCGTGGCCTTTAAAGAAGGAGCCGTATCATTAGTGGTCTGCAAACAAACCCAGCCATGCGCCAAAAGGAGGGAAATCGTGTGAGCGTTTATAGACTATGCTCTCGTCACCCGAAATGGTATATAGCAGAAGGAGGAGGAGGCTTGAGAAAGAAGCCTTGAACTTCAAAGGCTGGCCCTGAAATGTAACCGTTCAGTCGTTACCCATTTGTGCTTTTTCTCCCTCTGTGTCTTGGTTCCGGTTGAGTTTCTGTTTGCCTTTTGAGTTGTCAGTTCGATCCCCTTCGTTGTTTCTGCCTGGTGGGGCCGAAGGCTAAGCCTCCGGCCTCCTTTCCCTTTAGGGCAGGAGTGCCCAAACTTTTTTGGGCTGTGGGCTGGTCATGTAGTTCAGGGGGGCCAGTCACTACAGCCTGTGGGCCGGATCCGGACTCTGATGCCAATTCATCCGGCCCATGAAACCCTTGTTGCTCCCGCCATGTTTTATTTCCACTTCCGGGAGCAACGAGGGCTTCGTGGCCTGGATGAATTGGTGTCAGAGGCAGGATCTGGCCCACGGGCCATAGTTTAGGCACCCCTGCTTTTGACCAAGGCAGGTGTTCCAGTGCACTCATTTTGCCAGAAAAATGCCCCCCCACCCCCCATCCCCTGCAGCCAGTAACCCTCTATTTCCCTCCAAGAGCCTCTGCAATGAAATAAAGCAAAGGTGATTTTTGGGCCCCTTTGGGAGAAAGGATTCTTTTTCTCCACGAGGAGCCTTTTGTGGGCAGCTGAGACTCTTCTTTCCCGGCTGCTGCTGCACAGGTAGTGGCTGCCTGTCCTATCCATGTCTCAGGCTAGTGATGGAGTGTGTGGTGTGTGTTTGTGGGGCAGGGTGGACTGGGAGGCAGGAGGTGGCCATGGCAGTCTGGACCGGTTGGAGGCTGTGTGGGCGGAAGGAAGGCTGTGCTTCTGAGGGATCCTGTCCCTTCTCCCCCCCCCCCCCAGAAAGCCCCCTGCATTTTGCCTCTTTATAAACCTATGGTGAGGCCCCATCTGGAAGACTGTGTCCAGTTCTGGTCGCCATACCTCCAGGAGGATATTATGGAGCTGGGAAAAGTGCAGAGAAGGGCAACCAGAATGATTAGGGGACTGGAACACCTTCCTTACCATCCGAGGCTGCAACGGTTGGGCCTCTTCACTCTTGAATGACGGCGTCTAAGGTGACCTGATTGAAGTTTATAAAATCATGCACGGTGTGGACAAAGTAGATAAGGAAGAACTGTTTTCCCTATGGCATAACACTAGAACTAGGGGACACTCCATGAAACTTTTGGGTACTAGTTCTCAAACAAATAAGACAAAGTCCTTTTTCACTCAGAGGATTACTGGTCTATGGAACTCCCTGCCAGAAGAAGTGGTGACAGCTGTCAGTCTTGACAGCTTTAAGAAAGGATTAGACAAGTTCATGGAGGACAAGGGTATCAATGGCTATAATTATGGATACTTAAGGACAACCTCCGGGTTGGAGAGATAGGCAGGATATCTCTCAGTGCCATTTCCAGGGAATCCTAAGCAGGTGAAGGCATTTGCTTGGGAAGTATACCCTGAAGCAAATGAGCCACTGGGTGAGACAGAATGCTGGACTGGATGGGCTCCTGTGGCCTGTTCCAACAAGGCTGTTCTTGTGTTCTTATGAGAGAGAGAGGGGTGGGAGACCTCCAAATGCTTGCCCCCCCTTTTCCTTGCAGCTTCCTTCCAAAGTTGGGATTTCCTGGAATCCAGCCAAGGCTCCCCCCCAATTGCTTGCAAGACAGCATCTTCTTCCCCCCTCCCACCTGGAAGATCGCCCAGCTGTTCTTCTCTCTCTCTCTCTCTCTCTCTCTCTCACACACACACACACACACACACACACACACACACACACACACACACACACACACACACACACACGTGCACACACACGCGCGCACACACGCACACACACACACACACACACACACTTTTGCACCAAGAAGTGTCAGGCAAAGGGGAGAGTCCTGTCGATTGAGCAATGCCTTTGTTCCTACTCAGCCTGGAAGGGAGGGAGGGAGGGGTTCCTCTCCCCCAATCCCACCGCCATCTCCTCCACATTCCTGCCTTGCTGGGAGTTTGGCTGATCTGATCTGTGCCCCCCTTCACTCCCCCCTGCCCCAAACAGGCTTGGGGCCACCCTCTCCCCCTTCCTCTTTCCACTGCTTGCAGAGGGCTTCTTGGCAGCCAAAAGGCCTCTGACTCTGGAAAGACCTGGGGAGGGTCTTCTCTCCCCCCCCCCCAACTGCTGTGGGTGGCTCCAGAAAGCCAACCTGGAAGGTTCCCCCCCCCCCCAAGAGTATATTGCAGCAGAGGAATAGAACTGCTACTCCCCAATGGAAGGGGGTTTCTGGAAGGCCAGTTCCTTTCTTAGCTGTGGGATGCGTCTCGACATCCCATGCTGGCATGGCGGCAGGTGGGGTGTGTATGTGTAAATGTGCACCTTGCGAGGCCTGCCGTTGGGCTCTTCTTTCTCCAAAGGGCCTTGTGGTAAGCATATTATTTTAGTTTATTTCTTTCTATACCAGCCTACTGACCAAAAGATCACTCAGGGCAGGGTGCGTGCCAGTATAAATAAATACCAATAAATAAAACGCTTATTAAGGACATCCCAAACCCTACATAAAACTAGAACCCAAATCTAGCCATGATAAATCCGTATATCTATTTCACACTAAAGAATAAGCTCAGCCCAAAGGCTGAAATAAAATCTCATGAAATCGGGCGAGTGACCCCCTCCTGGACAGAGGGATCCCCTCCCTCCCTCACCTCTCTTTTTGGGGTGGGGTGGCGGCTAATAAAGGTCTTCCTTTCTTCTCTCTTCCCACCTGCAGAGGCCGGCCGGCCGGCAAGATGACCAGCGAGGGCTTTGACTGCTCCGGCTGCAAGGAGTCCCTCTACGGGCGCAAATACATCCAGGCCGACACAGGGCCCTTCTGCATCCCCTGCTACGACACCCACTTTGCCAACACTTGTCATGAGTGCAAGGAGCCCATTGGGCACGACTGCCGAGTGAGGCTCTGGTTGGGGGGGGGATGGGGGGGGGCTCTGGGTTAGTTGCTGCTGCCCCACAGACCAAGGGTGGTGGTGGTGTGTCTCAGTGTTCCTTTCTCCTCTTTCCATCTCTCCTCCTTGGCCATGCGTCCCAACTGCCCTCTTCCCGTGCCCTCTGTGCCCCCCAGGCAACAGCAGGAAGAGGAGGAGGAGCAGGCTGGCCTCTCAGAAGAAGAATTCCTCTTTTTTTTGCAAGGGGGGGGCTTTCCAGCTCCTTTTGCCTCCCCCCCCAACAGACCTTTTCAGAGCCTGCACATAAGGGGAATTGGGGGGGGGGCTCCTGAGGCTTCCCCCTGCCCCCTCCCCATTGGCCAGCTCACCTGCGCTGGTTGTGGGAAGTGCCAGGTGCCACAGCAGAAAACAAACTCTCCCCCCCCCCAGAGTAAGCAGTGGGGAGGAGAGGAAGGGCTGTGGGTATGTGCAACCCCCCCAGGCCATGATGGCTTCTTCTGATGCCCTATGCAGAAGAGCAAAGGCAGCCATAAGGGCCAGTGCTTTCCAGCCAAGGGGGGGGTCCCCTGCCCCCCAGCTGTTCTCTCCCCCTCCCTTCTGGAGACCCCCCTTCTTGCTCTTCTCATTCCTTCTGCTGCTGTTCCAGAGCCTTTCCCAGCCTTCTGCCAGGAGGCACCTGGGGGGCAGGTGGGTATGCATGGGGGGTGGTCTTCCTTGCTTTCTCCTTTTGCCTAACCCTGTACCTTTCTCTTTGACCCCCACCCCATGGGGGGCCCTTCTCTCCCCCTCCCCAAACAGGAGCTGTACTATGAGGACCGGCACTACCACGAGAGCTGCTTCCGGTGCTTCCGCT
Organism: Bradypodion pumilum; assembly: GCA_035047305.1. Taxonomy (NCBI): domain Eukaryota; kingdom Metazoa; phylum Chordata; class Lepidosauria; order Squamata; family Chamaeleonidae; genus Bradypodion; species Bradypodion pumilum. The sequence continues at coordinate 39,751,731 of JAWDJD010000007.1, read as the reverse complement.
GTGACCGCTCCCTGGCGGACGAGCCCTTCACCTGCCAGGGCGAGGAGCTGCTTTGCAATGGCTGCTACTGCCGGGAGTTCTCCTCCCAGTGCGTGGCCTGCCAGCAGGTGGTCATGCCAGGTGTGACAAGAAGGAGGGGACCTGCCAGGCTGGGTTGGGGTCCTCACACATGTGGGACCCTCTGGTGGGCTTACTGTGCCCCTTCTTCATCCCACCCACCCCCTTTTGCAGGCTCCCGGAAGCTGGAGTACAATGGGCAGACATGGCACGAGCACTGCTTCCTCTGCAGCAGCTGCCAGGAGCCCATTGGGTCCCAATCCTTTGTGCCTGACCAGAAGGACTATTACTGCATGCCTTGCTACGAAAACAAGTTTGCCCCCCGGTGCGCTCATTGCAAGAAGGTGAGCACCCCCATCCCACCCAGGGGAAGAGGAAGAGGAGGCAGGTAGGTGGTAGGGAGGGTCCGTGCTAACGCCAACGCCGCTCTCCCCGCAGTCGTTGACCAAGGGGGGCGTGACATACCGGGAGCAGCCCTGGCACCAGGAGTGTTTCGTCTGCACCGGCTGCCGGACACCCCTGGCTGGGCAACAGTTCACTTCCCAGGAAGACCAGCCTTTCTGCATCAAGTGCTTTGGGAACCTTTACGCCAAGAAGTGCAGTGCCTGCGGAAAGCCCATCACAGGTGAGCCCTGGGAAGGGCAGTGGCCAGAATGGGGGTGGGGGTGGAGGTGGGGTCCCTGTGTCCTCTTGTGGAGTCCAGGCACCCACACTCACACCCTCTCTCCCTCTTCCTCTCCCCCCCCAGGCTTTGGTGGGGGCAAATACGTCTCCTTTGAGGACCGCCACTGGCACCACGCCTGCTTCAGCTGCTCCCGCTGTGCCACCTCCCTGGTGGGCCAGGGCTTTATCCCCGAGAAGGAGGAGATCCTGTGCCGTGACTGTGCTGGCAACAGCCTCTGAGAGAGAAAACACCCTACCCACCCTGTTGCCCTCCAGCTTTTCTCTGTGCCAAAGTGACCTTTCTGGGGTGGCAGAGGGGGTGCTCCAAAGGCCCCTCCCTCCATCCCTCCCTGCCCACCAAAGATACCCTACCCTCCAGGGCCAGGTGCCCCCACGCCGGTCTTCATAGGGACTTCCCCCTCCTTCCCTGCCTGGGCTGTAGCATCTGTCCCTTGCTGCCCCAAAAGGGCCCTTCAGCCTGTATCAAGGGCCATGGCCCTGCCTTCTCCCACCTGAACACCTCCCTCTCCTATTCATTGGAGGGAGGGGGAGGGTCTCTCTCTGCCAGCTGCCCCTGAAACCCCTGCCTTCCCATCATGTGGTGCAGGAGGGTGGGAGGCAGATTCTGCCCAGTGGCCCTTTGCTACCCTGGGGGGGGGAGGTGATGAGGAAGGGGCCCTTTCCCTCCCCGCATCCTCTGCAGGAAACAATGTAGGAAGGACCTGCAAGCCTGGCCTGGAAGCTAATGGGGTGGGGGACAGAGGCTCTCCCACCCACCACCCACCCCCGCTCCCAGCCTCACAGGGCTCTGCTGGTTAGGGAAGCATTTCCTTCCCTGCCAAATAGGTGTGTGGCCTTCCTCCTCCTCCTCCTCTGGCCTTCCCCTCTCAGCCCCTGCCCTGGTCCTGCCGTGGCTTTTCTTCCTTTGGAAGAGTGTTATGCATGCAGCTTCTGACAAACCTTGTAGCCCGCCCGTTTCTGAGATGCTTCCCCAGGGATTGTGGGGAGATGAGTGTGTGCCAAACTCTCTGCTGGAGTGGGGAGGATTCTGCCCCCTTTATACCTGTCTGGGCAGTCTGTTCCCCCTCCCCTTTCTGGCTTTGTATAATAAACATGGTAATTGGCTGTGGCTGTTGGTCATGTATGGGGCTGGGGAGGGAAGGAAGGGGGCAGCGGATGCAGCAGAACCGGATGCAGCAGAAGCACCTGGACTGGGCCATCATCAGCTGGGCCTCTGTTTGCAGGACCACCTCCTCCACGCCTGCCTGCCTGCCTGGCTTCCCGGAGGGAGCCTTAATGTGCCATTGTGCCAAGCTCTGCCCTCTCCTGGGTTGTGCAGCCCTGCTTTCCTCTCCTCTGGCCTTTCTGGCCTCCCACTTGGGCCACTTCTGTTGCCTCTCTCTGGTCAGCCCTGGCACAACCACCTCTCAGCCTCAAGTAGAAAGGAGGGCTGGGGGGCTCCTGTAGGTGTCTCCCCAGATGGGAAATGGATCCAGGCTGGACCAAAGGACCCTTCATGTGCTGCCCAGCATGATTCTTGCCCCCTCCTTGGGCCACGGTTTCTCTGCCTGCAGGGGAGCAATTCCAGCAGATCCTTTCTGGCCGCTGCAAAACTGCTCATCAGGACTGCCTGGAAGTGGGAAACCTTTGTGGCTGCTGGGGGTGGTGGGTGGGTGGGGGGTTTGAATTTTCTCCTTAGTTTGGGGCTTGTGTGTACAAGTCCACATGCCAAGACTCCCCCCCCCAAACCCTGGTTACCGCTCACAGCAACCCCCCCCCCCCTGAGTGGCGTTCTTCTCCAAAAAAGGAAACAACCCAGACAACATCTGGAGGCCATCCCAAAACGAAGAGTCTGTCACCACCGCTTGCTCTGGCTTGGAGGGAGGGAGGGAGGGGAAGGTGGGGGGGGGATCCCAAGCGGCCAAAGGGGTGGGCAGCGACTGGGGTGGGTGGGTGTCTCCCCAGAGAGGGGGCACTGATTTAATTAAGAGTAACTCTAGACAGCACTGACCACCACTCTCCTGGTGTGTGCGTCCCCGAAGAGACCCCCAGAGGTGGCTCAAAGCCTTTGGGAAACAAGAGCACACCATTGATTGATTGATTGATTTTTACCCCGCCCTCCTAGTGCAACACACCACTCAGGGCAACAACACCAAAATATATATAAATAAACATATATATAAACACACACACACACAATAACAAGAAAGATAAAACCATTACCAATAAAAACATTACATAAATCCTCTGCTAAAAGCAAAATTAAAACACATAAAAACTAACATCATCATCACTAAAAGCTACCCTAACCCTCCCTCCATCCACAGTAAAACAGGCTTATCAAAGAAGGAGAGAAGGGGGGCTCAATCCCACAACAGGCAGGCTAGACAAGCCAACGGGCTTGAGAAGTGGAGCCTAATGTGCCCCACACCCGTTGGCAGAGCCAGGTTTCCAGCATCTTCCTGAAGGGGAGTAGCTCCGACTGGAGACGCAATTCTGATGGAAGGAGGTTCCAGAGGGCTGGGGCAGGCACGGAGAAGGCTCTCTTTCTGGTCCCCATCAGAGAGGCTTCTTTTACTGATGGGACCAATGCGCCCCACCTGTCTGCCCTTGTAGGATGGGCTGAAAACCTTGGGGCATGCGGTCTCTTAGGTACCCAGGTCCAATGCCATGAAGGGCTTTAAAGGTCAAGACCAGCACCTTGAATTGCACCCGGAGGCAAACTGGCAACCAGTGCAGCTCCCAAAGCAGAGGTGAGGCACGGGCATACCGTCTGCGCACCCCATCGCCGCCCGGGCAGCTGAAGCCTCCGGACGGTCTCCAAGGGCAACCCCATGTAGAGCGCATTGCAATCATCCAATCTGGAGGTGACCATGAGCGTGAGTCCCATGTGAACTTAAGCACGAACAAGGAGGCCAAGGGCGCCACTGCAGTCCCACGAGAGTCCTGCAGAAACAGGAAAGCACATCGGGATGGGTGGGTGGGTGGGGGTCTGGCATCCCTGCGGACCCCCTGGGCTCTCTGTGGGTGGTGGAGCTCTTCTTGGGAAAGGCAGGCGGGGGCGCGGGTGATAGAAGAGAGGTTTAGGCGGGGGGTGTGTGTCCGCAAGTTGCCCCCCCCTTCCAGGAGGAAAGAGTTGGTGGGGGCCCGGCCTGGGGGGGGGCAGCAGAAAGTGGCTCTGAGTCTGTGTGCGGGCAGGGAACTACCACTCCCGTGGTGCACTGGGGCGGGGCCTCGCCTTGCTTGGGTGCCGAGGCTTTGCCTCTTCCGGCGGAACCTTCCTGCGTGCAGGCGCGGGGCGCGCGGGCCGGGCCGGCTGAGGAGAGCGGCTTCCGGCGTGTGCCGCCAGGGAGTCTTCCCTGCTCCCCGCCATGGAGACGATCCTGGAGCAGCAGCGCCGCTACCACGAGGAGCGCGAGCGGCTGATGGACGTCATGGTCAAGGAGATGCTCACCAGGAAGTCCACGGTGGGTGGGTGGGTGGGTCAGGGCGGGGGGTGGTGGTGGGGCTGGCGGTGGGGGGTGGTGGTGGTGGTGGGAGAGGGAGAGGGTGGTCTCCCCTCCCTCTTTGCCTCTCAGGACCCTCGGCTGACCTCCTCCCCCCCCCCCCATCTCTTTCCCTCGCCCCGCAGCTCCGCGACCAGATCAACTCGGACCACCGGACGCGCGCCATGCAGGACGTGAGTGGGGAAAGGCGAGGGGGAGGGCAGAGAGAGAGAGAGAGAGAGAGAGAGTGGGGAGGGTCAGCGGGGTCGTCGGCTCTTCCAGGGGTCTGCCTCGCGGGACCCCTTGAGCGACACCCTAATCCTCCCCTTGTGCTTTTCTGTGGCAGCGCTACATGGAGGTGAGCGGCAACCTGAGAGACCTCTACGACGACAAGGACGGGTAAGGGTTAAGGGAGACCCCCACCTCTGCACACACATACACTAGGTGGGGGGGAAGGAGAACAGCATTGGGGTCCATCCTTTAGGGACCTCTCAGCCGCAGTGGGGGGGGGGAGGAGGAAGGCAGGCAGGACCCTCTTCCTCCTCCCCACATCCCAGGGTGCAGAGAGAACCCTAGGGTGCCTCAGCCACCCCCACCCCACCCCACCCCACCCCCTCCTGCCCAGGGGTTTCCTTGGCTAATTCTGGTTCTTAGGTTGCGGAAGGAGGAGCTCAGCGCCATCTCGGGACCCAATGAGTTTGCCGAGTTCTACAATCGACTCAAGCAGATCAAGGAGTTCCACCGGAAGCACCCCAATGAGGTAGCATTAACCTTGGACAAGAGAGAGGGTCGTTAGCTGTCAATGGTTCCCTTTCAGCACTCGCCCACCAAGGCATCTTCAAGCTAAAAGTATTACTTGGGACGCATTTCAGTTGGGCTTTCAGGCAGGTCCTGGGGCTGAGGCTTTTTTGGTTGCCGTAGGAGATAATATGCTCAACTCCACTGGTCCCGTCCCCCTGCCCGCCTCCCCCCCCCCACTAGTTTTCAGTCTGAGATCCTTTAAATCTTTGTTTAATGTTGCCATAAATTACTACATTTCAATTTTTAGTATGTTTATTTCAATATCGCAACATGCCTTGGCTCTTCTTGAAAAGAAAGGTTGAGTATACTGTAGATATCACAAGCAAACAGATACATATCTGCTCCTGTGACCCAGACAGTGCTGGCTATAAACAGAGATGAGCACTGGACCCTAGAGTCAGATACAACTAGCTTTCAAGCAAAGGCAACTTTTCACTTTATCTAGAAAGACCATTTGTAAGCAATTTGCCAGTTGGGGTATTGATCTATTGTTGCTTCATACCTATTCTGCTTTGACTACCTTCTTCCTTACTCTTCTGGTAAATTAATTGCATTTATGTTTGATAGTTTACACTTTTTGTCTAACCTTTCTGTGACAAGATGTCTCTTTGAAAGGTGTAAGCTTATTTCTAATTGAAAAAGTGGGGAATACACAGTTTGGCACTGGCAAATTTAGTTCTTTTTAGAAAGCATCGAATAACCGTCAATACTTTCTGGCTCCTGCATTTCAGGAGCATTTTGGGGTTTCTTTTGGAATTGCCAATGGGTTCACTAAGAAAAGCTGTAACATACTCTTTACTAGATGCCTTTAGTTGAATGAATTGTACATGTGTTGTTCTAAGTTGTAGCAGAAGTTGCAGTAACCTCATCCTTCTCTCTTTCTTTCTTTCTTTCTTTCTTTCTTTCTTTCTCTCTCTCTCCCCCTAGATCTGTGTGCCAATGTCAGTGGAGTTTGAAGAGCTCTTGAAGGCCCGGGAGAATCCCAGTGAAGAAGCTCAGAGTAAGCTTCAGTTCCTTACCTGTTCCTTGGCACACCGTTTTGCTTTCCTGCCCCTGTCCTGGCGCTCACAGTGGAAAGAAGAATTGGTAGCATAAGCCCAGTACTAGGATTGTGTCTTCTCTTGAGAAGCATTTTGCCAAAGGAGAGTGGGGAATTTTTTTTCTGCTTTCTGTGGGTCTCTCCCTCGCCCGTGCAGTGAACTTCATCTAGGGTCTTTCTTTCTTTTTCTACTTCTAGACCTTGTGGAGTTCACAGATGAGGAAGGCTATGGTCGCTACTTGGACCTACATGACTGTTTCCTCAAGTACATTAACCTAAAGTCCTCAGAGGTGAGACTCCCACCCTGTTGTATAAGTTGGGAGGAAAGGCACTTCTTGAACTTTTCCCTTCGGATAGGCTCCAGGCCAAGGAGGTACGTAGCTGGAAAGCCCCATTCCAGAGGGGAAAGGGAGAGAGAGGAGATAAGGTGCTCTGGGCCCTGATTCCTCCTTTCACAGGCCATCATTCCCAGTGAATGAAGAGCCACAGGTAACCCCAGGAGCTGTGAGGCCTTGCTCATTTCTCAAGTGGAAGAGAGTTTCCCCCCTTTTCCCGGTGGAGAGTTGTTGTTGGGGATATCCCGTTGGGAACTGCTTGAAGTCTTGATGATTGGATGTCTCTTCTTATCTCCTGCAGAAACTAGACTACATTACCTATTTGTCAACTTTTGACCAGCTTTTTGACATTCCTAAGGAGAGGAAAAATGCAGAGTACAGGAGGTGGGTCTTTCCAGCCGCTGCCAGGATGGTCAGAAATGTTTCTGTACTTCTGTGTGGCCTCAGGAGAGGGGGGGGGGCAAGCAGCTGTATGTGCCTCAGCTTCACTCTCTCCTGCCTTGATTTCTTGTTCTGGGGATGATTCAGCGCATCTGCCTGAGTTGTTCTGTGCCAATGACGTGAGATTGAGGAGAAATCCTGGGCCTTCTTAACGTGGGACTAGGAATGGACAGAGGCTTCAGAGTTCAAGGGGGCTTGCTTTTCTCCCTTGTGGGTTTCTTGCTGGAGGAATCTTCATGGCTGTAGGTGGTGGTGGAGCCTCACCTTTGCCCCCCTCCAGCATCTGTGGCCTCTTTCCATTCCAGGTACCTGGAGATGCTCCTGGAATACTTGCAGGATTACACAGACCGGGTCAAGCCCCTTCTGGACCAAAACGAGCTCTTTGGCAAAATCCAGGCTGAGTTTGAGAAGAAATGGGAGAACGGCAGTTTCCCCGGCTGGCCGGTAAGCCAGACATGGGGGTGGACTTGGTGTCCATGGCAGGGGGTGGGAGTGGGGGCTGGTGCTTTCCACCAAGGGGGTGGGGAGGAAAGGGGTCTCGGCCTTTGGCTGCTACTCACTCACCCTCTGGTTCTCTTTTGGCAGAAAGAGACCAGCAGTGCCCTCACCCATGCCGGCGCCCACCTGGATCTCTCTGCCTTCTCTTCCTGGGAGGTAAGTTGGCCCACGGCAGCCTCTTTGCTTTTGATGAGTGGGGACTGAGTGGCTGCTGCTAGTGCTGCTGAGGAGCTGTGGCCAAATTCAGGCTGCTCCTTCCGCCTGCAGAGGCCTCCCCTCCCGTGGGTGCTGAAGCCCTTGCATGTTTTCTGCCTCTTCCACCACAGGAATTGGCCTCCCTGGGGCTTGATCGGCTGAAATCGGCGCTGCTTGCCTTGGGCCTGAAATGTGGCGGGTAAGTCTGGGCTTGGGCTGTGCTGTGCCTGGTGGTTTGGGGAGAGCCCCCGGAGCCCATGTGTATGCGTGTGGCATGTAAGCCGTGCTCCTGAGGGGTCAGCCAGGGTGGGCAATTGAGGCAGGTCCTGTCTGGCTCCTTACATGTAACAAGGCTTCTCTTGGCCTCCCACTTAGGACACTGGAGGAACGGGCCCAGAGGCTGTTCAGTACCAAAGGGAAGTCCCTGGAGGCCCTCGACTCCTCACTGTTCGCCAAGAACCCCAAGACCAAAGGCAGCAAGCGGTAGGTGAGGCCCCTACATGGGTGGTGGCTTCCCTCTGCTGCACCAGGCCGGGTCACTCCCTGGCCAGCCTATCTCTCCACCTGCACCCCTCCCTCCCTCTTGGGCTGGGGATTTGCTGAGGATTGGCTTCCTTGTGACAGAGAGCCGTTTTCTCCCCAGAGACACGGAGCGGAACAGGGACTTGGCCTTCCTGGAGGCCCAGATCTACGAGTACGTGGAGATTCTTGGGGTGAGTGCTGCCACCATCGATGGCCCCCTTTTTCCTCTGGGGCTGGGATCCTCCTGCACGCAGGACTGTGGGTGGGCCCTGACTAGGACTTTTTCATTTTGACAGGAGCAGCGCCAGCTCACCCATGAAAATGTACAGCGCAAGCAGGCGCGGACGGGCGAAGAGCGTGAGGAGGAAGAGGAGGAGCAGATCAGTGAGAGTGAGAGCGAAGACGAGGACAACGAGATCATCTACAACCCCAAGAACTTGCCCCTGGGATGGGATGGGAAAGTGAGGCCCTGGGCTGCATTTTACCGGGGAGGGGGGAGTTTGTGCTTGGCCGGGGACCCCACACACACAATATGCTGATACCCCCCTCTCATCTCTGACCCCCACAGCCCATCCCCTACTGGCTCTACAAACTCCATGGGCTGAACATCAACTACAACTGCGAAATTTGTGGGAACTACACGTATCGAGGGCCCAAAGCTTTCCAGCGACATTTTGCGGTAGGTGGAGCAGCCGGGGTGGGTAGCTTGGTAGGCAATCAGGCAGGCGAGGGGAGAGGAAGACGGCCTTGTGGGTGGAGGTGAGGGGGAGGCACGTTTTGATTCAGTTTCCAGGAGTAATGAGGGTGATGCAGGCCAGATGAATTAGTGTCGGGGGCCGAACCTGGCCCACAGGCCATAGTTTGGGTCACCCTGGCCTAGATGGTGCAGCCTCTCATGCTCATCTCCACTCACTCCACAGGAATGGCGCCACGCCCATGGGATGCGGTGCCTGGGCATTCCCAACACAGCCCACTTTGCCAACGTCACGCAGATCGAGGATGCCGTTTCCCGTAAGTGGCTCAGCCGCCCCTGGCTCTGGATCTCTTGTGGGTGCTGCTAGACCCAGCCTTTCTGACAGCCCCTGGGGGACTGGTGCTGAGGCTCTGGCCCTGGAGGCCCTTCTGGTGGGACCGTGGGGGCCCTTCCTATGGGCAGACTGGGAGAGGGTTTGCCCATCAGCCTCCTTCCCTGTGGCCAACTGACCATCTCTTCTTTGCCCATCACAGTGTGGGCCAAGCTGAAACAACAGAAGGCTTCGGAGCGGTGGCAGCCAGACACAGAAGTAAGTTGGGCCAGGGGTCCTTCTGCTGAGACCGGGACTGCCCTTGGAGGGTGATGAGCGGAAGGCTGTTGCCCTGCCTTGTCCTATGGAGGAGGCAGCAGCCCTGTTCTATGGGGACTGAGCACCCCAGAGGTAGGGGACCCTCAGTTGGATCCAAGAAGCCGCCCTTCTGCAGTCAGTGCCCCATTCTGCCTGCTGCCGCCGCCTCTGGCCAGAGGTGGAGGGGCCATCCCTGTCCCCTTTCAGAGTGGCTTCCATGGGCCCAACAAGCCTCTCCCCCCCCTTCCCCCTTCCAGGAGGAGTATGAAGACTCCAGCGGGAACGTCGTCAACAAGAAGACCTACGAGGACTTGAAGCGCCAAGGTCTGCTGTGATGAGCACCACCCACCCACGTGCCAGTCTTTTCCCGTTGCCACCCCAGGAGCCTGGCCCTGCCCAGTGTGGATTCTGCACCGTCTTTTCTTTGTATTGAACGTATACTTTTCAGAATAAACCCTAGTTGTAGAGGCAGAAGGAACAGGTTGTTGGTGTGCTTTGTAGCAGTGGTGGTGGTGGTGGTGGTGGTGGTCAAGAGCCTCACAGGATTCCTCCGTTCCTCTCCCTGTATCTTGAACTCACTAAGATTGGACTCTGTGCAGCCCTGGCATGAAGGGAAAACACGGGGAGCGAAGTCAGCCGCTTCGCCTGTGGGTTTTTCCCCTTCCCAAAGTGTCTTGGCACTTCTCTCCAGGCCGGGGTGCTGAGCTTTTCTGTTCCCTTGGAGAACCGTTGGGTTGGGCTGCTTCAGGTGGCTGCTCCCTTGTGGCCTCCTCAGATGCAGATGAAGCGTCAGCCGTTGCTTGTGAGAACCGCTGTTCCTGCTTTCACTGTCGGGAGGGCCTGGTCTGCTTCTCTCTCTCTCTCTTTCCTGACAGGAAAGGGCTGGGCTGGCAGGAAAGCTTTGGGTTAAGGTCTCTTGGGAGACCATCTCACCTGCAACCTGCTGGACCTTCCACTGCTTCCTCAGTTTTGGGGGCGGGGCAAGGGGGCGGGGCCTCTTCGAGGTTTAGACCAGGGGTGCCCAAACTTTTTGGGCCTGGGGCTGGTCACGTGATTTCACTGAAAAGCGGAAATAAAACATGCCTTGCAGTCTGTTTTGCAACAGGATGAGATAATTTTTTTAGCTGCCATTTTCTCTGCTTAAACCAGGGGTGCCCAAACTACAGCCTGTGGGCCGGATCTGGCCCGACACCCTTGTCGCTCCTGTATGAGCGCATTTTACTTCCGTTTCCAGGAGCGACGAGGGTGGTGTGGGCCGAAGGAATCAATGTCGGGGCCTGGATCGTGCCTGCAGACCGTAGTTTGGGCACCCTGTGTCTTGGCTGTACATGGAGCTCCAACATCTGGCTGAGGAAGGCAGAGGCGTAGACTGCCCAGGGGCAATGGGACAAACCGCTGAATGTGGTTGTCCTCTCTCCTGTTTGTCTGCGTGGCTTCCCCGATTCCTCCTGGACCCTGGGGGGGGGGGGGGGAGAAGGAGAGGGTTGTGCTTCGGGGCCTGATTCAGCAGCCCAAAGGAAGGGGCACCTTCGAAGCCTGGCCAGGGAGGAAGGGAGGGAAGGAAGGAGTCCTGCCTGTTGCTAGCCTGGCCTCAGCCACAGCCTTGCCTGGACCGCATCCCCACGCCCTGGAGCTCAGCTGGGAGCCTGGATGCCGTGGGACAGGTGGGGGGGGGGCGGGGAAGCGACTCTCGACGCCATCCCCGCCCAAAGCGGCTCCCGGCAACCGATCTTCCGGGGCGGTCGGCTCGGGCGTCCCTCCTTCCAAGGGAGGCCAGCCTGGCCCTCCCCGCTCCGTCCCCAGCCTGGACTGAGCGGAGCCCAGGGCCGCGTCCGGGCCAGATGGACCAGGCGGGGGCCATCCAGGAGACGCTGTTGGCCGGGGAGACCTGCGTGGCCGTATCCTTTCCGGAGGGAGGGAGGGAGGGAGGGAGGCGGGCAGGAGGGAGGGCACCGGCACCGGCACCGGCACCGGGACGGGTCTGCCCTGGGTGGCCGTCCGGCTCCTTGACCGTCACTGCAGGCCGTGCAGGGAGTCCTCCTGGCCGGCGAGGGCAGCGCCGAGAGCCGCTTGCTGAGCCTGGTGGAGGAGAGCCCCGGCGGGAGAGCCGTGTAAGGCGGGACGCGGGAGGGGGGGGCAGGGAAGGGGGGTGTAGGAGTCCCCCCAGGAGCCCAGCGGGGGGCTCCACAAGTAGGGCCGGGGGGGGGGGGTCGGGGGCAAGCAGCCCCAGAGCCACCCGGTCCCTCCGGGGTGTGTGTGTCTATGCGCCTTCCTTCCCTGCAGGGTCGCTGTGTACACCCACCGGCGCATGGCCATCGCCGCCTCGGACGTCTGGCTGGAGCGGGTCCTTCCCCTGCGCGGCGCAGGCTTCGCCCTGGAGGAAGGTGGGCCGTGGGCGCAGCAGCCGCAGCAGGGACTCCTCCTCGGTCGGGCCGCTGCCTGGGTGGGCCGGAGGGGAGGGAGGGAGGGATGCTCTGCAGGATGGCGGGAGAGGGGAGGGGGCCCCTCTTGGGTGTGCCCGTAGGTAAGGACCCCCGGGCCAGGCCGCTGCCCCACCTGCGCTCGTCGTCCCATTAAGAGAGTCCGTCGTCCACTCATCCTGCCTTCTCTTTCCTCCTGGACAACAGTCTTCCTGGAAGGCCACCCACCTGCACTGGGTAAGTCTTGGGGGGGGGGGAAATATCCCTTCCTTCTCCCGAGGAGACCCTCACCCATCCCTCCCCCTTCCTTCTAGCCTCCCTTTCTTTCCCCGATGGATCCTCCTGCAAGCCAGGAGGGGGCCGTCTCAGAGGCCAAGCCATGGGACACCTGAGGAGGAGGAAGGGAACCCTGGGCCACCCAACAAGATCACCCATCCCCCCCCCCCTTGCCTTGTGTGGGGTGGACGGGAGGGGGGCTGGAACTTGGCTGCCCTTAACCCAAGCCTCTCCTGACTCCAGAGACTCCACCTGACCCAGGGTCGGCAGGCTGGCAGCTATTGCCCAGTGGGGAAGGCCAGCATCCTGTCTTCTGGGCAGGCAAACTAAACCACCACCGTCCCAGACTCTTGTGTATAGAGAGGGGTGGTGGGGTGTCTTGATTCTGCCCCCCAACCCCAACCCAATGAGATAAAAGGAAAACCTACTGGCCAGATCTGTCCCGCTCAGGCCCACTTTCACACACTGCGTTTGTTCCTAAGGCAGGAGATTTGATTTTCCTTTCAAACTTGTGGAAGAGACCTTCCGCTTCAGGGAATTAGCAGCCCACCACTGGAAGGCCAGATCGGTACAGCTGTTGGGTTGTTGTTGTTTTTTTGTGGCCTGGGGTGCTTAAGGTGCCCTGTGGCATGTACTAGGGCGGAGCGGCAGACTACGGCCCTGAAGGCAGGGGCAAGACTGGGATTAGTAGGGGTAACCCAAAATCCAGGAAACCTACCAGGAAACATAGGCACTGGTCAAGCCTTCCCTAGAAACCTCTTTTTCCTCAGAAACCCTGGGGGGGGGGCACAGAAAATCAGGGGTGAGGTGACCTGAGAGCTGGTGAGACACGTGTGTGCCACATGTTGTTTGTGGGTCATGGTGGGCTTCTCTCCTGTCTGACCCATCGTCCCCTGGGGGACTCATGCCCGTAACTACCCACTTCCACCCATCCCAGGCTCCGATGTGACCATCCAGATGACCACCCGGGATGCCCACTTGCTGGTGAGGCTGCCTTTCGGCTCCCAGACGCAAACCTTCCTGCAGGAGGTCAGAAAACGGGGCTACCCAGGTAGGGGGTCTTGAGAGGTGGGGGGGAGGCTGGAAGAAGGTGGGCTGCTCCCCTTTCCTTGGGGTAAAAGGGCCGCAGGGAGGGGCTGCCCAGCCCAGAAGGAAAAGCTGCCCCCTGCCTGCTGTAAGTGAGAGATGGATGGGGGGGGAGGAGGAAAGGTTGTGGAAGTCACTGGCCTCCCCAGGTGTGGCACTTGAGCTTTTGGAAAAGAACGAGGAGGGGGAAAGAGGAAGAAGTCGTAGCATTTGTCATTCCACTGCGGGAGTCTTATTTATTTATTTATTTGCATTTCTAACACCGCCCCCACGCCCAGGCGACACCGGGCGGCTGACAAGCAATAAAAACACACCAAAACATTTAAAAGCTTCAAAATTTGGTTAAATATTGAGTTAAAAATTTATTTTAAAAAATTAGTTAGTTAGTCCCAGGGGGGGGGGGGGACCCAAAGTCTCTTTCCCCAAAAGGAGACCTGCCCTTAGCCACGGACCCTGGCTGTGAGGATGGGGCGCTCTCGCTCTCTCTCTCGCCTCCCACCCCCGACCCCCACCTGGCCCATCATCCTCTCCCTCGCCGACTCTTCTTGGTCCGCCTCTTGGTCCACCCAGGCCTTCCCGACGCCGCCGCCGCTCCCAGCAGGGGAGATTCCGGCCTTCTTGGCCAAGTGTTGGCCCACCGTCGTTCCCTGCTGCCGGCGCCGGACGCCCAGCTCCGCGGCTCGTCTCGCCTGGGGCCGCAGGATGCGGGCGGGGAGGCAGGCAGGCAGGCAGGGAGGGCGGGCGGCTCTCTTCGGAGGGGTGTGGGGTGAGGAGGAGCCGGGATTGGCGGAGCCCTCCCTTCGAAAGGCGGGCCGGGCGGAGACGGAGAGAGATGCAGCCTTCCCGGCGGCTCCGCGCAGGTACCGGGGCTGCTGCGGGCGGGCGGGCGCCTCGCTGCGGACTAGCCTCTTGAAGCGGCGCAGGGCGGCCGCCTTCCTCCTGCCCTCGCGCATCCCGTCGCCCCACCCCCATCCCACGGCAGCCCCCCCTTTTCTCCCGCCTGCCTGTTCCCGGGCCGGGGAGGGGGCGGCGGGGCGGGCGCGAGGGGCACCGGGAGCCCCCTCCCTCCCTCCCTGGCCGCCCAGCAGGTGCTGAGCCGCGCGGCTCCCTCTCCACCTCCCCTCCCCACACCTGCCCTGCCAGCCAGGTTTTCAGCTCTTTCCTGAAGGGCAGCAGCTCTGCAGCAGGTCAACTGGCAGGAGGTTCCACAGGCCCGGAGTGGAGACACAAAAGGCTGCTTCTTTCTTTCAGTTCCCAGGGCCCTGTAGCTCTGGGCCAGGCGGAGCAGAGAGAGCAGCGGAGGGAGGGAGGCCAGTCATTCCCTCTCCCCCACCCCCAGGAATGGAGCAGGCCAGATAAGGCACGCTGGCTGCCCTTGGCTGCCGGCCTGCCAGATGCACGCACGGGGGATGGGGGGTGGGTGGGGGTGAAAGCCCTGTCCAGGCTGGCGACGTTCATGGGTGCCTTTCTCTTCCAGGCGCTGCCGAGCCAGAAGGTATCGCCCCTGGTGCGAAGGAGGGTCCTGTCCCTAGGGGTGCCGATGGAGGGGCTCCAGGGCCCAGGTAAGGAGGGCCCTGACTGGGAGGAGGGGGGATGGGATTGAGGCCCTGAAGCATCTCTAAGCGGGACCTTGGGTGGGTCTTACAAGGGTCACCATGAGAAGCCTTCTGCCCTGAGTGAGTGGGGGTGGTGGTGTCCTTCTGTCTCAGGGCCCTGCCTCACTCTGGTGCCTTCCTACCTACAGGGAGGGGGCCTGGGAACTGCCTATCTCCCTCCTTGGCTGCATATGCCTCGGGCCTTCTCACGAGCCCCCCCCCCACACACACACATAATACCCCCCTTGCATGGGTGACCTTGGTGAGAGGGTTGGGGAGGCAGTCTGTGTTGTTGCCTCTCCAACCCTTGCCCTGAGGGTGGCCTGGTGGCAAAGCACCTGTGCCAATCCCCCCTCCCTGCCCTGTGTTGCTTGGGGTGGGGTGGATGCTGGGCATTTGCCATCTGGGAAGCCACGTGGTTGACCCACCTGCCTCACACCCACACCACACACACCCACACCCATCTTCCTCTGCTTTCTAGTAAATCCAGGCACGAAGTCACCAGCGAGATGGTGCGCTCTTCAAGCGTCCTGGTGCTGGAGGAGCCGCAGAGCATTCCCATGGAGGCCTTTGGGTTGAGAGAGACCCTCATCAAGTCCTACCTGCTGCAGCAAGAGGCCTCCTACACCCACCTCCAGGGCTTCAGGTCGCTTGGGGGTGGGAGGGAGGGGCTGGGCAGGGCAGGGCCAGGAAAGGAAAGGGAAAGGGGGGCAGGAGGGACTCCCCAATCCGGCCCACCTGCTTTGATTCCTTATGCCTCTCCCCCCCCAGGTTTTTTGCTGGGACGTACAATGTGAACGGGCAGCCCCCCCAGGAGAGCCTCCGGCCCTGGCTGAGCCCAGACCCTGGCCCTCCGGATGTCTACTGTGTGGGGTATGTGGGCTGCTTCCTCCCTTGAACCTCCTGCCTGGCATTTTTGGCTGTGAGTTTTGTCCTCCACCTGCACTTGCATGGGGGGGATTGAAAGGCCAAGGCTGGGTGGTTCAGCCAGAGTCTGTTTCTGGCCTCTGGAGTGGTGGTGGTGGTGTAGATGTTTCCGGGCTCAAGATGTCTTCTCGTTTGTGGGGTGCAGCTTCCAGGAGCTCGACTTGAGCAAGGAGGCCTTTTTCTTCAACGACACCCCCAGAGAAGAGGAGTGGTTTAGAGCCGTGACGGAGAGCCTGCACCCAGGGGCCAAGTATGCCAAGGTTGGTGGGGGAGGCAGGGATCCACAGGGGTGTGTGTGTCATGGGAGTGTGTGTAGGAGGCAACGGGGCCCACTGGTTCCAGGTGAAGTAGGTGGTGGAAAAGGCCCTGGTTTAGAAGGAAACCAAGAGAGGCCCAGAAAGTGTCTCCTATGACACAATCTTGGAAGCAGACTCAAAAAAACCTGAACTGCCCAGTTTCTGCTTCAGCCCAAAGAGACACAAACGCATGAAATGTGACATGAGATGATCCTCTACCATCCCTGGAGGCCTCCCTTTCCCCCACTTGCACCCCCTGCCACTCACTCCCGCCTGATGAGTTCCCTCCTGAGCCTGACCACCCCTCCCTTTCCAAAGAGAGAAGCAAAGGCCCACCCCCAGCCCATTGGAGAGGGGGGGGGAAGGTTGAGAGGCAACAGGCAGATGATTGACAGCTAGGGATGGGTTGTGACTGTGGATGTTGTTTGTTTATTCGATTTATACCCCGCCCTATTCAGCACATGGCCGACTCAGGGCGGCTAACAACATATAAATAACCCCAAGGTAACCCAAGGGGTTTACATACGAAATACAAAATTCAAAATACAGTAATAAATACAATATTCAAAATGCTATTACAAATAGATACAAATTCTGCGGTACAATATATCAAACAAATATAATAGTTGCAAAAAGTACAATACAAATTATGCAATGAAACACCAAATAAATAAATAACAAATAACAAGATAAGTACCGCAATGACCACGGCCACTTAATGTCCATGACCCATACTCTACGACCGCGACGGAGCCCCATAGTTCAGATGTCTTCTGCGGAGTCAGGGAAAGCCTGGCCTTGGCATTTCTGCGTTGCTCCGGCAACCCTCCGGATGCACTAAGCAGCCCATAGGATTTGTGTGGGCAAAAGAGCCCAAACCAAGCTTGCTCTCTCCTCCTTCCCCTGGACCACATCTCTTCCTGGGAAGGCCCCACTGCTGCCCACCTGCCAGCCTTCCGCTCCTCACTCCCTGCACCCCACCCCTTGCCACTCTGCCAGCACAGGCCTCTGTGGGAGCTCACAGCCCTCCACTGTCTCCACCCAAACAGATAAAACTTGTCCGGCTGGTGGGGATTTTGCTGCTGCTCTACGTGAGGACGGAGCTGGCCGCAAGCATTTCAGAGGTGGAGGCAGCCACAGTGGGCACGGGGGTCATGGGCAGGATGGTGAGTGCCTCCCTGGGCCTGGAGTGGGGGGTAGAGGGCAGAGGAAGGGGCAGAGGGTCCCTTCAACGGCTCCAGAGACCTCGGCTGGAATTCCTTGGATGGTGGAGCAGGCGAGGGTTGTTATAAAAACAACAACAGTCTGTTGTGAGCTTGAGCAAAGGAGGGGGGGCTCCTGGGCTCTTGTGCAGATGGCTGTGCGGTGGGGGTGAGGCTTTCTTCTCAGAGTGCCACCCGGGTTGCCACGTGGGACATTTGCCACTTGCTGGGCAGTTTACAAGGGAATTAGCCTTTTGCCCCCAACATGCTGAGTCAATCTTGAATCCTAGTCAGGATTGAACTCACAACACTCTGGCTGCAGTATAGCAGTTTCCCCTGCTCCTCCAGTGCTGCAAATAGGGTTCAAAGTGGTGCACACGCACACCCCTTGTGACTGTTTCCCTCCCCTTCTCCTGCCTGGCTCAGGGCAACAAGGGTGGGGTTGCCATCAGCTTTAGGCTCCACAACACCTCCGTCTGCCTGGTCAATGCCCACCTGGCCGCCCACCCCAGCGAAACCGACCGGAGGAACCAGGACTTCCGGGACATCTGTGCCCGCATGCAGTTTGGCCAGCTGGACCCTGGCCTCCCTCCGCTCACCATCCGCAAGCACGAGTGAGTGTGCCAGAGAGGGGGGAAGTCTGGCTTTGCTCCCTGGAGAGGGCAGGAGTCTCTGGGCTGGGTGGGGGTGTGTGGGGAAGAGGGAGAGCGGAAGAAAGGACCGGATGTGGATTATGGTTCCCTTTCCCTCCCTGCAGTGCTTTTTCGGCTTCCCATCCTTTCACATCCCCCTTTTGCAGCTCTTTGTGAATGGGAGGGAATTGATGACCAAAGATGACCAGGGAGGAAAGGAGGGGAGGCCAGCATTTGTCCCTTCCATCTGGAGAGAGCAAAGAGTGGCTTGTAATCTGCACTGCCTCTCCCCCCACAACCCCACAACCTTTTTCTTTGAGGGTTTGAAGTGGGAATGGGGCCTTCCCTCTCCCCTGGGCACAGTCTGTGCTACAGACCCTGGGGAAGAGTCCTGCTGGCCCAGCGGTGGGTGACAGGCAAGGATGGATCCTACAGTCTTCCTCTGAACTAGACACCTTTCCTCATCCTCATCCCTTCCCCCATTCTGGCAGTGTCGTCTTGTGGGTGGGGGACTTGAACTACCGGCTGGAGGAGGCCGATCCCGAGCGGGTGAAGAAGCTCCTGGAGACTGGGGACTTCCACACTCTGCAGCAGTATGACCAGGTAACCTCCAGCAGGGTCAGATCCCTGGGGTGGAACTCAACTAGAAATCTGGATACGTATCATTTTTCTTTCATGTCCAGATCAAACCCGGGACTGGCCAAAGGAAGCCACTTTCTTGGCTTTGTCATTGGCCAAACCTAAGCCCTCATTGGTACATGTCTCTGGCAGTCATTGGCAGACCAGTAAATGAGCCAATGGATTCTGTATCTCTCCACATTCACACCGTGTGTTGTTGTCTGCCAGCAGCCCCAACTTGAGCTTGTGGGTCTTGCATTGAGGGACTCCAACCCTCAGCCTATTCAGGGGCTCCCAAGTGATGTAGGGGAGGTTGAGTTCCTCAGCCAGATCCTTTTCCCTTAATGTTGTTCCTCGTCCAGTGAGCTCCTTCCGCCATCTTCTAATTTGGTTTTGCTGTTGCGTACCCTCGAGGGTGTTTGTTCTTGCCATAAAGCTCTTCCTGGATCTGAGCCGGTGGACTTGAGGCTCATCTCTGTTCAGAGGGTGTCGAGGGTCCTTCTCTTGCTTAGTTCTCTCAGCGTCTGCTGCTACTTCTCTCCTGATCTTAGGTGGAGCCATACCCACAAGAGCTGGTGTAGGTTTGAGGCATCTGGACATTGAGGTGCTAATAGGAGGGAGGCTTTTGTCAGCAACTGTGAATTGAAGGACCCTCCTTGAATTTCTCCTATGGGCTTTGGGGTAATTCCATGGGATTTGTGAACCGGTGGAAGGGGGGCAAGTAAATGCCTCCTGCTCCAGTTTAAGAGGGTCTACTGTCTGTCTGCTGCCATCCCTCAACTGACAGGAGGCTGCAGGAAGACCAGGAGCAAACATGTCAGCTTGTGTTGTTAAAGGGGACCCACTGGTTGGCAGGTGCTGGACTTCTGTAAAGGCTCTTTGTCTTTCTCTGTCCCTTCCCAGCTGAAGACTCAGATGGAGGCCAAGATGGCGTTTGAAGGCTTCATGGAAGGAGAGATTTCATTCCAGCCAACGTATAAATACGACCCAGGCTCTGATGACTGGGACACTAGGTACGCCTGGGCTGTGGTAGAGCATAGCGGGAGAAATAGACGTTGTAGATAGCCCATTACTATTAGAACATGGTTATACTGTATTTAACAAGGCTATAACAAAAAGTTAATGACACTTCAATACTACCCACCCCGATAGAAGCGCTTAATGCGCTCTCTGGTTAATTAACATTTTGGCCCCAACATGCTGGGTGCTCATTTTATCCAAGTTCAGAAGGATGGAACAGGCTAAATCAATGTTGATCCCCATCAGGATCAAACTCAGAACGCTTGGGCTTCAGGACACTAAAGATGTGGCTTTAGAGAGACAGGCCAAACCCAGGAGTGGAGACAGGGCTCTTCTGGGGAAAGGATTGGGAGGTAGGAGTGGTGGTGGTGGTGGTGGTGAGGTTGTTGGGTCAGGTCCCCTCAGGGCCCAAAGAGACGCATCCCTGCCTTTAGGAAATGGTTTCCTCAAGGAAAAGTCCAGTCCCTTTTCCCCACACCTGGTGGTCTCCTTTCGCATTGATGTCTTTGGCTGTTGTTTCGAACAGTCCAGTCCAGTCCTGCCGTGGGTCCGTCCCAGCCTGACACTCCCATGGTCCGTCTTGCAGTGAGAAATGCCGAGTCCCGGCCTGGTGTGACAGGATCCTGTTTAAAGGGAAGACGGTCTCTTTGGTGAGCTACCAGAGCCATATGGCCTTGAAGAACAGTGACCACAAGCCGGTCAGCGCAGTCTTTGACATTGGGGTAGGAAGCCACCCATTGCTGGGTTAAAATGGGGCACAAGGAGTAGGGCGGGTGAGCGGGCAGGAGGGACTCTAGGGAGCTGTTTGCCTCTTGCCACCCTCCTAGGCCATGGGGGGGGGGCAACTGCCATGCTCAGGTGAAGACCAGAATTGCCCCCACCCACCCACCCATTCCAAATGGAAGATTCCTTGTTCTGCACCCATAGATTAATTCTCTCCTAGCAATGCTTCAGGGACTACAGTGGCTCAAGTGGCTGAGACACTGACTGGGAGGCGGGAGGTCAGCACTTCGATTCCCGAGTACTGCAGGATGGAATGAGCTCCCGTCATCTTTCCCAGCTCCTGCCAACCTAGCAGTTCGAAAGCAAGAAATTGCAAGTAGATAAATAGGGACCACTTCGGTGGGAAAGGTAAACAGGGTTTGGTGCCTAGGCATGCCTACCACATGACCACGGAAATGTCTACAAATGCAGACAGCGCTGGCTCTTCGGCTTTGAAACAGATGAGCACTGAACCCTAGGGTTGGATACAACTGGCTTTCAAGCAAGGGAAACCTTTACCTTTACCTATCAATACTTCTCATCATGTTTCTTCTCTGAGCTGGTCTAAATTTTGACCAGGGGACATTCGGGTCTGGCCAGGTGACCCTGCTGTGGCCATAGAGTAAACCCTACTGCCAGCGACTCCAGGCCAGTCATCAGTTAACTAACCTGACCACCCTGAGGACTGGCAGCCTTGGGTGACAAAAGTCCACCAGGAAGGAAAGGGAAGGGTGCCCAAGGGGACGGAATCTCAGCTGAAAGGAGGCCTCCCAAGCCCTGGCCTTTGCCACATTGAGAGGCACATTGTCTCTCCCGACATCACGAGACCCTTAAGGAGGGTTTCCTGGGGGAGCCTTGGAAGGAGGCCATCCCTCTGCCCCCCCCCCACGAGTCACTCTCTTTGGTGGGCTGTGTGGGGGTGGGTTTCTCCCCTCTTCTGCAGCCCGGCTGGTGATGCTGTGGGGGATCTGGGCTGCTGCCCTACTGGCAAAGCAAGGCAAAGCAATCAAATCACATTTCAATACCACCCCGTAGAAGTGCCTAATGCACTCTCTGGGTGGTCAATTAGCATTTTGCCCTCAACATGCTGGGTACTCATTTTACCCACCTTGGAAGGATGGAAGGCCGAGTCCACCCTGAGCCCTGGCCAGGATCAAGTTTTTGGTTGCAGTACAGCAGTTTAACCATTGTGCCACCAGGAAAGCCTCCTCCCCTTTGATACTGCCCCTTCCTTCCAGGCAAAGGTGGTGGACGAAGCTCTCTACCGGAAAGCCTTTGAGGACATTGTGCGCTCCCTGGATAAGATGGAGAACGCCAGCCTCCCCTCAGTCACCCTCTCCAAGCGGGAGGTAAGGAAGTGAGAAGCCCCCCCCTCCCCCCAGGACTCCTTCCATCCAGAGAGGGGGTCACCAGCCAGCCCCCTTACAGGGAGGTGTGTGTGTGTGTGTGTGTGTGTGTGTGTGTGTGTGTGTGTGTGTGTGTGTGTGTGTGTGTGTGTGTGTGTGTGTGTGTGTGTGTGTGTGTGTGTGTGTGTGTGTGTGAGTGAGTGAGTGAGTGAGAGATATCTGTGCTAGTGCCAAGGTTGGCAGGCCGTGGGGTGAGTCATGGCTGGGCAGGGGCTCCTGCCTCCCCTCTCAGCCTCCTCACATGGGCTCTTCTCTCCCCCCCCCCTCCCCAGTTCCATTTCAAGGACGTGAAGTACCTGCAGCTGCAGACGGACTCCTTCACGGTCCGGAATGGGGCCGTCCCGTGCCAGTTTGAGTTTATCAGCAAGCCAGACGAAGCCTTCTACTGCAAGCCTTGGTTGAGCGTCAATCCTTGCAGGGGATTCCTCTTACCAGGTGACTTGTGGTGCCCAAAGAGCAGGGGTGCCCATTTTTGGGGGGCTACAGGCCAGTCATATGGTTCAGTGGGCCGGTCATGTGGTTCCTCCCACTGGAAGCGGAAGTAAAATGCACCTTGCAATCTGTTTTGCAACAGGATGAGAGAGGTTTTAAGCTGCCGTTTTTTCTGTTTAAGCCAGGGGTGCCCAAACTATGGCCAGATCCAGTCCCCAATGCCAATTCATCCAGCTCGCACGACCCTTGTCGCTCCCGGAAGTGGAAGTAAAACACGCCATATGGGCATGTTTTACTTTCGCTTCTGGGAGTGAAGAGGGTGGCGTGGGCCAGATGAATTGGCAATAGGGGCTGGATCTGGGCAGGGCCTCCTGCCTCCTCCCCTCTCGGCTTCCCTTCTGTAGAAGCTTTCCATGAGCCTGTGTGCAGAAGAGGTTCTGGGTTGGGACCCTCTGGGGCTGGGCTTGTGGTTGCTGATCTCTTCCGACTGAGATGGGGCTGTTGCTTCATTTGCCTGGCCGTGGGGAGGATGACCACAGAGGGCTGTCCAGATGGAGGTCCCAGCATTACACAGCAGACTGACCACTCTGGCTACTCTCATGTAGCCACCATGGTCCAGGCCTGAGCAGTCCTGGCCTCCCTTCTGGCCCATCTGTTCTGGAAAGAGCTGCTTGTGCGCAAAGCTAAGTGCTGACAAAGGTGTGAAAGGAAAGCGGCCCCACCTGAAAGAAAAGGAACTTTTCCTTTGGGGAGACCTTTTTCCCTTGCAGGGGGAAGGCAGGCACTTCCTACCCCTGCCTAAAATCTATGGGGCAGCTGTTGCACTTCTTTGTCCTGCTGGAGTCCATGGGAGGAAGTGGGGGGCTGCTGTGTCTTTTATTTTCTGTGGGCTTGCTCTGGGTTGTCTGCTATGGGTCCTTCCTGGGGGTCCTGGTGGAGGGGGGACACACTTCCCTAGTTCATCCTTGAGGAGGTCACCCGAGGGTCTTGCTGCCCTCTTTTCCTCTAAGTTGCATCCTCTGTGAGGCTGTGTGTGGCGTCCGGTCTACTCTCCCCGTGATTATATGCCTTCCTTTTCTCTCCCAAGAGGCCGAGGTGACCCTTGAGTTGGAACTGTTTGTGAACAAATCCACTGCCCCCAGCCTGAACTCTGGGGAGGAGACGCTGAAGGAGATCCTTGTGCTGCACCTCGATCGGGGCAAAGATTACTTCCTCTCGGTGTCCGGGAACTACCTGCCCAGTTGCTTTGGGTGCCCCATACATGCCCTCATTCACCTTCGGGGGCCTGTCCAAGAAATGGCCCCAGAAGCCCTCAGGAAATGGGTGAGTTCTGGCAGCCAGAGTGCCCAAGGCCCCCTTGGCCCCCTTTTCCCAGGGGCAAGGCCAGCTCACCCACAACAGATCCTCTCCTTCCCACCCAGATCTTGAGGCCTTTGGAGGCGGAAGATGGAGGCGCACTTTGGGAAGAGAAGCCCCTGGACATCCCCAAGGAGTTGTGGATGATGGTGGACCACCTGTACCGCAACGCTTGCCAGCAGGTTGGGGATGACAGGGGAGGCTGGCTGGCTGTAAGCCTCCTTGCGGTGGGCTTGCCTTATGCATCATGACAGCAGGGGGAGAAGAGACTCACATTCTCAGTAGGACCAGAGGTTGAGAGGCCTTAAGATTTGTATGGTGAATGCTCTGAGCAAAACCTGAAACCCCAAAGGAGCCATGGTGGGTTTGGGTGGGACCATTGCTCTGGAGCCAGGGGAGAAGAGGCCAATAGGAAGTCAGTGCTGACAAGACAACACGCAGACTGGCTTTGGGTTCTGCAGGTGTGGCTCCATTCTCTACCCTTTGGTGGATTTCCTAGTCAAGGCCCCTTCTGACATGGCAGAGGCCCAGGGAGGGCCTTGGAGTGGGAATCCAAGGGACAGGATTCCCGTTGACTTGGCCGTGGGCAAGAAGAGTAGGTTCTGCTCTCTCTTGACTGACACATTTCATGGTTGTCCACTTCTAGGAAGACCTGTTCCAGCAGCCGGGGCTGAGGGCTGAGTTCGAACAGATCCGGGATTGCCTGGACACAGGGATGATGGATACACTTGGTATCCTTTGAGGAATGAGGTTTGTGTGTGTGTGCGCATGTGTGTGGAGAGGTAGACAGGCAGAAAAGTGGAGGGATGTGTTAGAGGATGTTTTCCATGGCAAAATGAAAATTTTACAGCACATCTTGACCCTATAGTCATCCAGCTCCATATTTCCCCTGTTTTCTTATCAATTGGCTACTGGCACAGAGAGTAGAAGCAGCTTGCTTACAACAGGGGAAATGAAAGGCCTGACTATTTTTTTATGCAGAGCTATATTACAGTATTAACAAGTACAGCAAAACCCCTACTTATGAAAAAGTCCGTTCCATAGGCTTTTGCTTAAATTGGTTTTTTATGTAACTTGAAGCAAACCCATAGGAAAAATTTTTTTCCTACATAACTCAAAGCAAACCCATAGGAAAAATGAAATCTTTATGTAACTTGAAGCAACCCCATAGGAAATCATGTAAATCGGGACATGGTTTTAGCACAACATCATTATGTAAGTTGAATTTTATGTAACTTGAGGCATTTGTAAGTCGGGGTTTTACTGTAATAAGAATTTCCAGTGCCTAATGCAATTTTTGCTACACATCATGCTCGCATTAAGCATAGTTGCAATGGCAGAGGAAAGGGTTGGCTGCTTGGCCTTCTGTCCTTTGTGAAAAGCAGAACATCTAAGACCATCTTAATAAGGGACTTTTTATGAAAAGTATGACAAAAGTAACCCATGTCTTTTCAGAGTCTGAGATACTGGGAATGCTTTTGTCACCACCTTATTTCTACATGAATGCATGCATGCATGCATGAAGTAAATGAATGAATGAATGAATGAATGAATGAATGAATGAAGTGAATGAAATGAATGCATGAAAAGGATTTAATTCTCAAGCATGAGAGCCTTATCTCCAATGCCACTCCAAGCAGCTGGGATTGTTACACGCCACTGGCTCCAACCTATGCTGACCCTTTGATCGAGAGAGCTCTAAAATGTCCTGTCCTCAACATCTGCTCAGCTCGTGCAAACTCAAAGCTTGTCTCTTCTTTTAAGGAGTGTGTCTATCTCGTGTTTCCTCTTCCTCATTTCCTTCTGCCTTCCACCTTCCCCAGCATTGCTCTCATTTTTAAGAGAGTCTTGCCTTCTTCTCCTCATGATGTGCCCAAAGCAGGACAGCCTCAGCTTGGGACCTGGGCTTATTCCAGGGAGTCTTGTTGAAGGGTGCCTGCAACTGCAGCTAATTTTAAACTGGTATTATTCTGAGCCATCCCAATATGGACAGAGGGGCTCCTTTTCTGGGTGCAAGACAAAGCAAGCTCTTCCTTGGGAGTAAACCCCCTCTCTGGGGCCCCAGCACCCTGACATCTCTTGATCCGAGCAGGGTGTGTGGTGGGTGTCTCCATGTGTTTCCCATCCTGTGTGGTCAGGCACCTGCTGTCCATTCTGACTGCAGTCTTTCCTTTACCTTGGCTGGCCAGTGGGTTGCAATCATTCTGTGGCAGAAGCTCTTCTCCTATTCCTGGAGAGTCTTCCTGATCCAGTCATCTGTTACAGTCTCTACGACAGCAGTTTGGAGTCTGCGGAGAGCTATGTGCTGAGCAGCCAGGTAGGACAGCCCTGGGGTTGGAGGCAGACTCCCTGCATGAGAGGCACCTGCCCTGTCTTGCCCTGGATGGTGAAGCTGTATGGCTGCCTAGGCCACTGCTTAGGATCTCTGCACACACACACTCTCTCTCCCCCAATTCCCAGGTTGTGTCTCTGCTCCCCAAATGCCACAAGAACGTCTTCAGTTACCTGATGGCATTTCTGCAGCAACTGCTGAAACACTCTGGAAAGAACCACTTGGACGTGAACATTCTTGGTAAGGAAGATGCAGCTACCTTTTTAATGTGGGTGCTTTGAGAACAAGGCAGCTTGGCATGGTCATAGAGTAGACCCTACTGCCAGTGAATCAACACTGATTGTCAGACGGTGATTAACTAACCTGACCCCCCTGAAGACTAATGGCCTTGGGTGGCCAAGTCCACAGAGAAGGGTGAGGGTCCCCAAGTGGATTAAATGGTCCCACTTGAGTCCATCTGGGTGGAGGGCAGCAGCTTCATCCATCCTGGCCTGGGGCTGATGATGAGGACTTTGTGTGCCAAAAGGGCTCAGGACCAGAAAGTGAATCCTGGAACTGGAACAATGGTACTAGGGGGGTCATGCTGCAATGCGGAAGGCAGATGAAAGGCCACTTCCTTCCAAGACGCCCCATTCTCCACATGTACGTAGTAGTAACTGCTTTGCTTGTGTTCTTTCTCTTACCCAGCCAGTATCTTTGGAGGCCTCCTGTTGCGTCCACCTCCCGGCCAGCCTAAGCCAGGCCTCCACGAGAAGCGTAAAGCTCAGCAGTTCATCCGGCATTTCCTTCTGCGCGAAGGGAGCACCTTGTGAAGGAAGGAAGGGAGGGGGCAGGCAGGCAGGCGCATCAGGTTTTAGAGCCAGTTCTTGTGTAAGCCGATTTCTGCATTTTCAGAATATGTCTTTCAGTATTTGGAAGTTTTTAAGGGAAAGAAAAGCACAGACTTTTTAGTTCTGAGATTATAGGTCAGATACGAGGAATGGCGTCGCAACAGTGTTACAGCAGTTTTAAATGTTAGGGAGGGTTTTCTACATTAAACTAATCAATTTTATACACTGTATCCCTTAGTCTCTGTATGTTTCACTTTCAGAAAATATTGTCACCTTGGTTATTGTCTTTGCACCTAAGGCTTGAAAAACCTCACTTTGCTTAGATTTCAAGATTTCTCAAGGGCCTCTGAAAGACTTTCCGGATGTGAGCATCAGTCTCTTTGAGTCGCCCTGACTGAGAATGGGCTGGGACGAAGAAGACAGACAGCAGATGCTGGTGTGTGTGTGTTGCTCTCTCTCAGAGCACATTTGAGGAGGACCCATAGCTAACTGGGCTACTCAGGGCACACCGGGTGGGCTGGATAGGGCTCGCAGTGTGTGAATGCGGAGAAGTACAAACTATTTCCCATAGGATATATAACAGGGACTGCAGTGGCTCAAGTGGCTAAGACGCTGACTGGCAGGCGGACAGTCAGCAGTTCGATTCCTGAGTATTACAGGATGGAATGAG
This sequence comes from Bradypodion pumilum, assembly GCA_035047305.1. Lineage (NCBI taxonomy): Eukaryota > Metazoa > Chordata > Lepidosauria > Squamata > Chamaeleonidae > Bradypodion > Bradypodion pumilum. Next base: position 39,724,513 of record JAWDJD010000007.1, on the reverse strand, counting down.
CTCCCGTCTTTGTCTCAGCTCCTGCCAACCAAGCAGTTCGAAAGCAAGAAATTGCAAGTAGATAAATAGGGACCACTTTGGTGGGAAGGAAACAGCGTTCTGTGCGCTCCAGTGTCTTGTCATGCTTGCCACATGACCATGGAAACATTTGCAGAAGCAGACAGCGCTGGCTCTTCGGCTTTGAAACAGAGATGAGCAGTCAGATACGACTGGCTTTCAAGCAAGGGAAACCTTTACCTTTACTATATAACAATGCACATGACGATGCTGCTCAATGTGTACTGAGGAGGGCCTGAAGTTGGCAAGAGGAAAGGCTGTTGATGTGGCCCATTAGTGGGCTGATATGCCCTCTAGCCCTTTTTTAATTTTTTGTTTTTAGATGTGTTAATAATGTTAGCTTTGTATGTTATTCTATACTGGGGGTGCCTCTGGCATGAATAATAATAAAAAAGATGGTGTGTGGGTGGGTGAGTTGGGGGGGGGGAGGGGAGGGCATCATTTCCCCTTTTTTCTGCCCCAAGAGGCCATGCAGGCAGGTATCCGTCTGGGTGTGGGCCCTGAACTGCTTCTTCCTTCGCCCCCCCCCCCCATCCTGGGGCTGCCCTTCTCACAGATGGGAAGGGGCGGTCTTTCTTCCCATCTGAGGCTGCAACAGTTGGGCCTTTTCACTCTTGAACGACGGCATCTAAGAGGTGACCTGATTGAAGTTGATAAAATCATGCACGTTGTGGACAAAGTAGATAAGGAAAAACTGTTTTCCCTATGGCATAACACTAGAACTAGGGGGCACTCCATGAAACTTTTGGGTGCTAGTTCTCAAACAAATAAGTGAAAGTACTTTTTCACCCAGAGGATCACTGGTCTCTGGAACTCCCTGCCAGAAGAAGTGGTGACAGCTGTCAGTCTTGACAGCTTTAAGAAAGGATTAGACAAGTTCATGGAGGACAAGGGGATCAATGTGTAGGATTGGGGCCGTGGGGTGGCCGTGAGGTCCCGGAGGAGACTGGTCAAGGAACGACATGAGACAAGATGGAGCGAAGACCAGTGGTTTATTGAGGGAAAATCATCATCATATATAGGAATTCAAGGCAGCGTGTGATAGAATCGTCATCTGACAGAAAATCATATCACCTGTTTACCCGGGTTAATTGGGAATCTCTCTTGGGGAAGTTAATTAACCAGGACAAATACTGACAGGGGAAATCCATTGTTCATGGCTTACACAAGAGCAAATATGGCCACTATTTGCACTCGGGCTTGGGCTGATCTGCAAGTGTGTAATTGCCTAATGTCTAACGGGGGTTAGCGATTTTGCTTCCCTCAGCAAAGCTGCCGGTCAGGTCAGATATGGGTGAATCAATCCTATCACTATTAATCTGCCCCCCAATTTCTGTTCCCGCAGAGCCCAGTGACCAGGAGCTTTCTCGACCGGTGTGGCCTCTGCCAGGGGCCGTTTATGCCAATTGTGCTCGCGGAACCCGCATCAATGGCTATAATTATGGATACCTAAGGACAACCTCGGGGTTGGAGAGATTATAGGCAGGATATTTCTCAATGCCATTTCCAGGGAATCCTAAGCAGGTGAAGGCATCTGCTTGGGAAGAATACCCTGAAGCAAATGGGGAGCCACTGGGTGAGACAGAAGGCTGGACTGGGTCATGGGCTTCTGTGGCTTGTTCCAGTCCAGCCAGGCTGTGCTTATGTGCTTAGGAAGAGGAGGAGCCTCTCTCTCTCTCCCCCACAACAGCCCCGCAACAGCAGCAGGGGGGGGGGGGCAGCCTCGCTCGCTGCGAGTGGAGTGGGAACTCTTTCTGGGCGGGGCGTGTTACTGGGGGCGTGGCCGGAAAGAGGCGCCGCCGTCCCGGCATGCCCCGCGCCAAGCGGAAGCGGAAGGCCGGGAGAGCGAGCCGAGCGAGCTTCTGACGGAACGCCTGCCTGGGCTAGAAGAGGAAGGGAAGGGAGGGGGGGGGAGGAGAGAGGAGCCGAGCCTGCGGGCACCATGGCAGCGGCAGCAACGGAAACAACGGCCCCGGCCGAGACCACCACCACGACACGGGCCGGCCTGGGGCCCGCGCAGAGAGGAACCGGTGAGGGAACTAGGCGGGGAAGGAGCGGTCGGTCGGTGGGTGGGGGCCGGCTTGGGCCAGGGGTGGGGAGGAGGAGGCTGGTCAGGCAAGCAAAGCGACGTCCGGGGCGAGGCCCCCGGGGTTGGGGTGTCCAAAGGAAGGGCCGGCCCCAGGGAGGCCCTTCACACCCTCTGGGGTAAGAAGGGGGGTGGCGGCAGTACCGTCGCCTTCCTCCTCCCTCCCTTCCCTCCCTGGCGGAGGAGGGGGGAAAGAGGCGGCCCTCTGGGGAAAGGCCCCGGCCTTGAAGCCCTGACCTGAACCCCAGGCAGGAAAGGCAGGGCCGGGTGGGGTGGGTTGGGTTGGGTTGGGTGGGGGGAACCCCTTTGTGAAATCCCCTCGCCCCCCCCCCCCTCTCGCCGCGCGTGCTTCTTTCCCTCACCCGTTTGCGCTTGGCGCTTTAGACCTGCCTAAAGAGCCTGACGCAAAAGAGTCAGGTGGAGAAGACTCTGAGGTGGAAGACTGGAAGGGTGTTGGCAGGGCAGCAGTGCCAGACACCCCCCCCCCACACACACACACACACAAGTACCCGTGTCAGTTCTCGCTCCCGCTCAAAAGCAAGACATTGCAAGTAGATAACTACACTTTGGTGGGGAATGGTAACAGCGTTCTGTCTGCTCCGGCCTCTAGCCCTGCCTGCCACATGACCATGGAAATATCAGACTCAAATCAGTGGCGGCTGTAAATGGAATTGAGCACCAGACCCTGTAGCCCAGGAGTTCTCAACTTTTTAAAGTCGGGGGGGGGGGCATTGGGTCACGCTCCCCTCAGACAGCTTTGGGGGCTGGATGGGCATGTTGCCCTTTTTCCACCACACGGCACTTCCGGGTGTGGTGGAGGTGGTGGTGGGGCCACATGAAATGGCTCTGCAGGCCACATCCAGCCTGCAAGCCACAGGTTGAGAATCCCTGCTGTAGTCAGATACCACTAGCTTTCAAGCAAGGGAGCCCCTGACCTAAAGAACCAGGTTTTTTTTGGGGGGGGGGGGAGGAGGAAAAAAAATCCTTTGCCAAACAACACATGAACCCTTCCCTCTTTAGAGTCTATAGGACCCCCATGTGAGGCTTATGGAAGAGACTAGCCCTCTGCCCCCTCCTCCCTTTACTCTCCTGATTCCATCTCTGGTGTGTTTCTCTCCCCCCCCCCCGCCCCCCCTTAAGATGAGCTGTTGCGTCTTCACTCTGTGAGTCTCCGGGAGTTGCACTGAGCCATGGGGGGAAACAGTCCTGAGCATGTCATCTATTATGAGGTCGAAGACGACGACGATTTGGCCCCAGAGGATAAACTCTTGAGGTTTGTGGAAAAGAATGGGCTGGGCCTGGCCTCCACCAGGACCGTCTATGACAGGACCACCGTCCTCATTGAGCAAGACCGAGGGCCCCCCCTGGAGGATGAGGATGAAGACGAAGGCCTGTGTGGGGATCCCTTGTCTTTTCTGCCTGACAGCCACGACGACCGGTTCCATTTAATCACTGACCATGAAGGCATGTCCCAAGGTTATGTGCAGCACATTATTTCTCCGGACCAGATTCACTTGACTATCAACCCTGGCTCCACTCCTATGCCACGAAACATTGAGGGCGCCACTCTCACTCTGCAGTCAGAGTGTCCGGAAACCAAACTTAAAGAAGTAAGTAAGAGACTTTCCTCTCTAAAGGAATAGCAGCCATTTTGGCCCCTGTTGCAACAAAAACACCCAACCCTCTTGCCACACTCTGTAGGTTGTGCCACTTCTCATATTGGCGTAAGCCGGCCTGGAGGCAGGCAGCTACCACCACTGCTTCCTACTTTAGGGAAGTGACTGTATTAGTCACAGATCTCCTAAGCATTTGGTATTCTCTGGATTCTCTTTCCTGTTAGATCTGAACATTGTTAAACGCCTTTTGGTATATTTTAATTTGTTCTGCTTGGAAAAAAGGAAAGAAAAGGGGTAGTAGAACTGAATCCTGAGAAAGTAGGTTGATAGAATGTAGATAGGATCTTCAAAATCATAGGAGGCGGTTTTAATGCTACCAGTCCTGAGAGAGGTTTTAAGTTTCTTTGTTTGTACATTGTGGCTGCTAAAGTATCTGGTTCAGTTACTTCAGTAAACTTAGTATCTCTACAGTTCTAATGAAAAACTAAGACTTTGCAAATTGAGTAATAATTAGATTGCATTGAGTTTAGGAATAAGAGAAAAATAAGGTTTCTTGTTTATTGAGAATAGTGTTTGCTTAGAATTTGCATTGTAATTTCTGTTCTGGTGGCTATTTAATGAAATTATAATTTTATGAAAGTGTCAATCCAGTGTATAGTCATTATGAAAAAGGCAAATTAAGATCTATTAATATAAAAGCACTTGATATATATTTGTATTCATACAAACATATAATAAAACAGCTGAAATTCCATATATGCTATAGTATATATCAAGGCTCTTTAGAAAGTATTTTCTGGGCCTGAAAAAGATGCAGAAACTGCAGCATAAACGACTACAGGAAGAAGTTTGGAAGCTCCTTTAAGGGAAATGGTTGCAGTACTTGCGCTGTTGCGTTTAGAGAAAAGGTGAATAAAGGGAAACAGGTCAGTGTGTGAAACTGCAGCACATGGAGGATGTGGTCAGAGATTGAACTCTTGTTTTTCTCTTAGAATTAGCCCATGCCATTATTCAGTGAACCAAAATTAGGGGATATTCAAAATGTGTAAAAGGAAGTTATTCGTACAATGCATAGGTAAAATACTCAAAGGGGTGAAATCCTTTGGTTTAAGGCAAAAAGAGTAAGGAGATTTGGACTACAAATCATACCTGATTCAGCAATGGCCCAAGGGGTGGGGAGTATTCGCTTGTGAAATGAGCCCCCACCCAAACTGATGTTTCCTAAGGGGCAAAGCAGGTCATCTCTGCCTTCATTAGGTTGAGTATTCAGCTAGTAAGCAGCCGCCTCCTTTAGAAAAACTTCTTTTCTGCTGTCCTAGAGTGGCGGGGACTGGGCTGGGCTGGCTCCGCTTTCTTTGAAGAAAGATTACTAGACTGATTTCACACAATTAAAATCTTGGGACTATCTTCAGGGTTGGCACATGGTTTGCCAGGAGCGTGTCCTGCCTACATGCCCAAGGTCTCAGGAAGAGGGAGATGCCAACAGCCAAAACGCTCTCTCCCATGGAGATGGCAGCTCCACTTTTCCCTCCCTCAGATTCTAGCCAACGGAGTCTGCTGTTCGTTGTCACCTCTGCTCACCTCGTGTGCTGTAACAGGTGCTGCACCTCTTGACCTGAGCTGAGGACAGGTAGGGGGCCCCTCTCCCAGGGCAGAGAACTGCCGGATGCTTGAACAGCCAAACTCTGATTTTCTAGCGGTGGGTTCCAAATGGCTCAAGCTCAGCCTCACGCCTTGGTGTTCTGCCAGCTGAGCTGCATGTTTTGTTCCTCTGAGCCTTCATTGTCTTAGTCCAGGTTTCAAAGCAGTTAATGACTTAATTGGGAAAAGAAGCTCCCTTTGGCACCTCTTCTAAAGCTGAAGTTGGCTTCTAGCCCAAATGGCCTGGCTGCCCTATTTCTGGCAGGCAGGCTAGTGAGGAGGGCCAGTCAACAGCAGAGGATGCCGTTGTGCACGTGACTGTTGTCTATTTTACAGGAGGCCCTTAGACTGTCATTCCCCCCTCCCCCCCTACACATACACAAAACCTGGGGAGGAAGGAAGGAAGGAGGGGCTGGCTTCCCAGGGCAATGTTATTTTCACTCACATAGGAATGCCTGCCTGCTCCCCAAGTCATTTCTGTGCTCTTACTCACTCTGGTGGGCCTGGAGGCCAAGCATCTGCTTCCAATGCATATGGCTGGCCATTTTGGGCTCTGGGCCAGTCACCTACTAGTCCTGGAGGGCCTCCTGCCTGTGGTGTTGCCAGCTCAACCTTGGAGAGGTGCTCAAAAGTGCTTCGATAACAGCTCATTTGTATTTGAGGCATTGTGTAAAGAAATGGGGCAGTTCTTAAGATAGACATAAAGAGATGTTTGAATGTGGGCAGAGAGGCGTGATCGCTTCTAGAGTCTGGAAGAAGGAGGCACTCCCCTGAGATGAAGCATTGGCTGGCTTGAACTCTGGAGCAAGAGGCCCCGGCCCATGTCAGAGTTAGGCTGCCCAAGAGGCCCCTAGTAGAAGAGAGAGAGGGAACCCCAAGGCCACCTTCCTTCCCCTCAAGGGTGAGACAGGCGATGATTTGGAGAGGGAAGAAGAAGGTGTGCCAGTTCTTGGCTTCTCTTGTTTTGCCAGCTCTGAACAGGAACAGGCTGTCCAGCTGCTTGCAGTTGCTTTCAGTCTTTTGGGAAAGACTCCTGATGTCCTCCTGAGACTTCCAGCTGGGCTCCCCTTTCCAAGGGGACGGGACGGATCAACTGAGACTCTACTCCCCCTCCTCCTCTCCACGCCTCCATCTTTTTGGGCCTCCCTTTGTCAGTTATGGCCCTCGACATGGACCGGTCAGCAATCTTGTATTGAGGTGGTGTTTTAAAAATCCTATCCCCTGTGTTTTCATGACAGGTGAAGCGCTACCAGTGCACCTTTGAGGGCTGCCCTCGTACCTATAGCACGGCGGGCAACTTGCGCACCCACCAAAAGACTCACCGAGGGGAATACACCTTTGTCTGCAACCAGGAAGGGTGTGGGAAAGCCTTCCTCACCTCCTATAGTCTGAAGATCCACGTTCGAGTTCACACCAAGGAGAAACCGTTTGAGTGTGACGTCCAAGGCTGTGAAAAGGCCTTCAATACACTGTACAGGTAAGGGCAGAAACACACACACACCCAGTAGGGACTAATCCACATGTTCAGAGAGCAAGTCACAGGGAGAAAAGGTCGGGCGGAAATGGCACCGCCTTGATAAGGATGTCAAAAGAATCACCATAAAAAGTGAATTGCTTCCTAGGGATTTTGGGGAGCTTGGCCTGGAGAAATCTTTCAGGTTGCACACACTCACATGCACAGTTATTCTGGCTTCTCCAAGTATTAGCCCCGTTTTCTTTTTGCATCTCCTTTGGAATTGTGGCTACGTATTCCCAACTTGCTCTAAGAGAGAAAGGTGCTAAAGCACCAACTGGCCTGTTAAGATTTTTCCCAAAACAAATATAAAAAGTATCATGGCACGTCTAACGCTAAGAAATTTATTTTCGTCTCAGCTTTGCAGAATTAGAATCAGTTTCTTCAGGAACACCAAATACAATGTCTCAGAAGAAGCAGATGCAATTAGTGAAGTTTCCTGCTGAAATAAATGTGTCAGTCTTTGAAATGCTGTGCTACTTTTGTTTAGTTTGGCTTTGCTAGTTGCTGCTGCAACAAACTTTCTGAAGAACCCTGGTTTGTCCTGCTCAGGGTCGACCACAGGCCACACCCCAGGTTTGGTGCTCATAGGGAGAAAAATATTTAAGGCAAACATTTTGCTTCCTTTGGATACATTGGAGCAAAAGATTATCCCAGAAAACAATCTCAAGCAAACAAAACGCTTCCTTTAGAGAGGGGCTGCCCAAACTTTTCAGGCCACGGGCTGTTCACGTGGTTCCTCCCACAGGAGGCGGAAGTAAAATGCACCTTGCAATCTGTTTTGCAACAGGATGAGATAGATTTTAAGCTGCCATTGTCTCTGCTTAAACCAGGGGTGCCCAAACTACAGCCCATGGGCCAGATCGGCCCCTGACACCAGTTCATCCGGCCCACACTGCCCATTCAACTTCCACTTCTGGGAGTGATGAGGGCGGCATGGGCCTGATGAATTAGTGTTGGGGGCCGGATATGGCCCATGGGCTGTAGTTTGGGTACCCCTGACTAGAGGGCATTTCCCCACCCCCTGGGCTGGTTATAGCACAGTTTACAGCTGCAAATTGGCAGTAAGGATTTTTTTGAAAGAGGCTTAAATATCTGTCTTGTAGGGAATGGATTCTGCCCTGTTCTGTGGGCTTAGGGCCGTGATGGCGAACCTTGGCACTCCAGGTATTCTTGGACTTCAGTTCCCAGAAGCCTAAGTCTCTGTGGATTCACCCAAATGTGTTTACTGCACGTACGCAGATACTGGAGTGTCAAGGTTTGCCATCACTGGTTTAGAGTTTGCCTGCAGTCACTGACCCCCATTTATTTGTCTCCTGCAGGTTAAAAGCCCACCAGAGGCTTCACACAGGGAAGACATTTAACTGTGAATCAGAAGGCTGTAGCAAGTACTTCACTACACTCAGCGATCTGCGGAAGCACATTCGGACTCATACCGGAGAGAAGCCATTCCGGTGAGCCTGTGGTCTGTGGGGCAATAGAAATCACACTTCTATACCAGTGCCCCATAGCACTAAGTGCCCTCTCTGAGTGGTTCTCAATGTAATTAGCATTCCCCCCCCAACATGACGGGTACTCATTTTACCGACCTTGGAAGGATGAATCAACCTGAATCCCTGTCAAAATTGAACTCACAACATTCTGGCTGCAGGACAGCAGTTTAACCCCTGTGCCGCCAGGGCTCAGAAGGTAGTCCAAGTAGGCTTCTGTGCCCTTGCAGGGAAAGGTCCTTGCCTGCCTTGTTTCTGCAGTCCAAGGGAAGAGCTGTGAGTGGGAAATGGATTTGTGCTGACCTCTCTCCCCCCCTCCTCCTTTGGCCCTGCAGGTGTGATCATGACGGCTGTGGGAAAGCCTTTGCTGCCAGCCACCACCTGAAGACCCATGTCAGGACCCACACAGGTGAGATGGACTAGGTGGGGGGTGCCTGTTTTTCAGGTCGCAACCGTGGGCCCCACAGCAAAGAGGTTTTCATGTTCCCACTTGTCTTGAGTGGCCTTGGCGTCGCTATGGGGTGCAGGTGCACTGCTGGTGGAAGGAAGGGAGGGTGGGCTCCCTGTTCGTAAAGTAAAAGACTTGGCTGAAAGACGCGCCTCCTGTGAAGGCAGTCAGAGCAGATGCTGTGGCTTTGAACTGGACAACTCAAGGAGCTTGCATAATAAAAGCCCCGGGCATGCCTGTGGGGCTTGGAAGTCTGTCTGGGTTTTCGAGGGAGAAGTGTCACCCTTTGAGAACAGTTCGGAGAAGGCAGCAAGTGCAGAATTCACCTGCCAGGTCAGCATCTGTCCCTCTTCTGTATGACTTGCCAAGGCATCTCTGGCAAATAAGAAAGTTGGTGCTTAATATCCAAAGCCCTGCATGGCCTGGTAAAGTAAAGGTAAAGGTTTCCCTTGCTCGAAAGCCAGTTGTATCCAACTCTAGGGTTCAGTGCTCATCTCTGTTTCAAAGCCAAAGAGACAGCGCTGTCTGTTTCTGCAGACATTTCCGTGGTCATGTGGCAGGCATGACTAGACACCGGAGCGCACGGAATGTTGTTACCTTCCCACTGAAGTGGTCCCTATTTATCTACTTGCAATTTCTTGCTTTCGAACTGCTAGGTTGGCAGGAGCTGGGACAAAGATGGGAGCTCATTCCGTCCTGCAGTACTCAGGAATCGAAATGCTGACCTTCTGCCTCCCAGTCAGCGTCTTAGCCACTGGAGGCCCCCAGTATTTGCCCTGATGTGAGTATTTACTCTGATGTGAGGCTAAGAGCGGGTTAGGGTTAAAGCCGGGAAGGGCCCTCTTGATTGTAGCCTATTAAATGCTCTCCCTGCTGTTAATCACGACCTGGACATCTTTCCCACACTTGGTTCATATGTTCCTCTTCACTCCCAGGCACTTTGGTGGGGCGGGACTGACTGATGTGTCAATCTCTCTGGGCCACTGAAGTGCCACCTGTTCTTGGGAATGAGTCGTTTTGTGTGCTTGTATTGTCTATTTGGGCTTCTGATGCCCTCAATGTTTCCTTGACTTAATTGCAAGCCTGTGAAGAAAATGGTCCCCTCCAAAATCCAGAGTATTGCTAGCATTGTTACTATTTGAGATTCTAGATCTGCTGAACCCCAAGGAGCCCTGAGGGTCTTCTACAAATGCCTGTGTTGTTTTCTTCTCTCCCCACCCCCGCCCCACCCATGGTAGGTGAGAGACCCTTCTTCTGTCCCAGCAATGGCTGTGAGAAGACCTTCAGCACTCAATACAGCCTCAAGAGTCACATGAAGGGGCATGAAAAGGGGACCTCTTACACATTGCTGTCCAACAACAACCTCTCCGAGGTGGGTGGCTTTCTCCCTTGTCCGAAGGGAAATGTCAAGTTTCTTGGTCTAGCCCAGTGATGGTGAACCTTTTAGAGACCGAGTGCCCAAACTACAACCCCAAACCCACTTATTTATTGCAAAGTGCCAACACAGCAACAGGGGAGGAAGGAAACGCTCCCATTGGGCTGCTGGGCAGAGAGGCAGGGTGAATACTGTGCTGGGGGGGGGGGGAGAGATGAAGCAATTCCATTGAGCTGCTGGGCACAGGGGTGGGGCAAACTATGTGCTGGGGTGACTGCATGGGTGGCAACAGAGATGGCTCTGTGTGCCACCTCTGGCACACGTGCCATATGTTTGCCATCACTGGTCTAGCCTTGTGCAGAGCGTATGTGAAATGGCTTCCTTTCTAAGTGGGAGAATTTGTGTAGCGGTCAAGCTCATTAAACACTAAAACAATGTGACAATAAGGGCTTCGTTGAGGGAGTGTGGCTGGCTACGGTCTCCCTACGAGTTGTGTGGCTTGAGTTGTTGTCCAGCGCTGTAAAGCCCCCCCCCCCGGTCCCACTCGCTGGCTTCCAGCTTTGTCTTTGCCAGGAACCCCTGCTGCCTCTTTCCCACCCAGTGACTTTGTCCTGGTGGATATTTCCCTTTTTTTCGAGCCACGGGATACACATTTTGAATCCTGTGCCTGCGCTCATTGGAGGCAGAGGCAAAGGAAAAGAGACTCACAGGGCCTGGTGGTGGTGGTAGTTGTGCTTTTGCCATATGGCACCTGCCACATAGTCCTTTGGAAGAGAACAGGGACCTTCTTCGGCCATGAAGTTTTCTTTGGGCTGACAACCAACCCTGTTTTCTCTTTGAGGTCATCAGTGATATTTTATAATGTAAAGATGAAGGAGGGGAAAAAGTTTGGGACAGGTTCTGAAACCCAAGGATTCTGTGATTCTGTAAAACAGGAGGGCAGTGGGGAGACCCCCGGGCTCAGGGTACTGAAACTCCTCACGGTTAGTTCACCTGCCTGGGGTTGACAGAAGCTGGAGCCCAGCAATATCTGGTGTGTGTGTGTGCGCGTGCGTGGGCGGCGGGCGGGCGGGCGGGCGGGCACAGGTTCCCCACACCCTGGCCTCCACACTGACCTCAGGCTTCCTCTCTGCTCTAGGATACGAACCACTCCCTCTGCCTGAGCGATTTGAGCCTCATCTCCACAGACTCAGAACTGCGGGATACTTCAAATCCAGTAAGCAGGACTTTGGTGTTCAGTTCTGACAACCCAGCGTGGAACACAAGAACAGGCTCTTGCTGATGCATTGATAAGACCTGATGTTCTGTGGGTGGTGGTGGTTTTTGTGTGTGATGCTGCTGTTTGTGTGGGGCTAGCTGGCCTTGTGGCTGATGATGCGTGTCTCCCTCCTTTCCCCAGATGCAAGGGCAAGACATGAGCACCCTCTCCACAGCCAGCATCTTCGAGGCCATGTTTCAGAGCCCGGAGCTTCCTGCCAACCAGGAAGAAGATGTTCATCCTCCAGGTAAATCTCTGCTCCTTTGGAGTTAGGGTTTGTTGCCTGAGAGCAGGAGTGACCAAACTTTCCGAGCTGCGGGCCAGTCACGTGGTTCCTCCCACCAGAAGCAGAAGTAAAACACATCTTGCAATCTGTTTTGCAACAGGATGAGGTAGATTTTAAGCTGCCATTTTCTCTGCTTAAACCAGGTGAGCCCAAACTATGGCCCGTGGGACACATCCGGTCCCTGACACCAATTTGTCCAGCCCACGTCACCCTCGTCACTCCAGGAAGTGGAAGTAAAATGTTCCTTTTACTTCCGCTTCCGGGAGTGATGAGTGTGGTGTGGGCTGGATGAATTGGCATTGGGGGCGGATCTGGCCCAGGGGCCATAGTTTGGGCACCTCTGGTTTAGAGCAGATGGGGTTCTGGGTCATTGATTGGGGGCAGCTGCTCTTGGTGTGTGTGGACGTGGGCGTAGGCTTGCCCGGAACTTGAAGCCAGATCTGCAGGGCTTGGCTTTCTAGAAGCTGTGCCGAAGAGCCCCGGCAAACTTTCAGTGAAAGCTTCCATGGCCCAGAAATGGTTCCGTCTGCAGCCAAGTGAGCACAACAAGCCTCAGGGAACGCCCTGACCAGAGCCGGCCTTGTGGGGGGAGGCTTTGCCATGCCCTGCAGAGATTGCTCACCCTAATCATCATCCTCCTCCTCCCCTCTTGCTTGACAGAGGCCTTGATGGAAGACTTTGGTGGCGATGAGAAGCCGGCCCCTGCCCTCCCGCCCCCTCCAGGAGAGGCCACGCCTCCTCCACTGCCGCTGCCTCTTGTCCTGCACCTCAGCGTCTGTGAACCTCCACCGCCTCCCCTTCCAGCCCCACCGCCGCCTCCTGTTCCCGCTGACACCCCCACGGTGGCGACCGCGGCAGCGGCAGCCGTCCTTCAGGCTCCCAAAGCCCCGGCTTCCAGCCACCCACCCTTTGCAGCCGCTGCCACCTCCTCCTCCCAGGGCTTCCTGCCAGGGGGCCCTCTACAGCTGCTGGAAGCGGGACTTTCTGGCCTTACGGGTCCCATCCCGCCAGGTCCAGCCAGTGTCCCTGAGGCCACACCAGCCGGAGGGAGCGCTGAGCTGGCCTGCGGCCCCCCCATCACCCTCACACCCTCGCAGAGCGCGGCTCTTCTGCAGTCTAGCATCGTTGTGGGAGAGCAGAACCTCCAGTGGATCTTGAATGGGGCTGCCAGGACACCTCAGAACCAGGAACAAAGGGTGAGTCCTGCTGCCTGGAGCACAGGAGGGGTTAAACTGCTGCACTGCAGCCAGAATGTTGTGAGTTCCATCCTGACAAAGATCCAGGTTGGCTCAGCTTCTTCCATCCTTCAGAGGTCTGTCAAATGAAGACCCAGCATGTTGGGGGCAAACGGCTAATTCCTTTGTGAACCCCCCAGAGGGCAGTGAGAGCTATGGGGTGGGATAGAAGTGGCATTGCTATGGCCATAATTGCTCTGTCATGCTCCCATCGTCTGGGGCTCTGGCAGCTTTGGATCTGGGGTGGGAAGGGAAGGGGGGCAGTTGGTTCTGGGGTGGGAGTTTGTGGGTCTTGTCTGTGTATCCTGCCCCCCCCCCCCCGGTACGCATCTGTGGCAACCAGCCACTGTTGCTTGTTGTCGGGAGGGGCCCCTGGCTCAACCTCTCTCTCTCTCTTTTCCTAAAGCCACAGGCCCCTGTGGTGGAGAAGGTCTTCTTCACGGCTGCCTTGCCTGTTGCGGGTAACACAGGTAAGGCACCCCCTCCCTCCCAGGGCCTCCCCTGCCTCCTCTGGGGGTGGTAGTCTTAGTCCCCCAGAAGGGGCGCTGGGTTGGTGGGAGGTCTTGTGAGATGAGCAGGCAGAGAAGGGAGTGAGGGGGTTAGCTGGGGCCCCCTTTGACCTGTGTGAGAAGGGAGGGAGGGGCCCCCAGGGGGGGTTTATGCCATAGAGACATGATGGCAAACCTTGGCACTCCAGATGTTCTTGGACTTCAATTCCCAGAAGCCCAAGCCCCCATGAATCCACACGAATGGGTTTGCTGCGATTCATCCGGCCCACGCTGCCCCCATCGCTCCTGGAAGTGGAAGTAAAATGCGCCCGGACGGAGGAAGGGTTAACCCGGAAGAACCTTAACCGTCCGGGAGTATTTTATTTCCACTTCCTGGAGCGACTGAGGGGGGGGATGAACTGCAGCAAAACCATTCATGTGGATTCATCGGGGCTTCTGGAAATTGAAGTCCAAGAACATCTGAAGTGCCAAGGTTTGCCATCACGGCCACAGAGAGTCTTGATTTGACAGGGAATGTCTGTTCCTCCCTCTCTCTCTAGGGAGCTCCATGCAGCAGATCGGCCTCAGCGTACCTGTCATCATCATCAAACAGGAGGAAGCCTGCCAGTGCCAGTGTGCATGCCGGGACTCAGCCAAGGACAAAGCAGGCGGTGGCGGTGGCAGCGGCAGCAGCAGCAGCAGCGGCAGCAAGAGCTGCTCCTCCCGGGAACCCCCTCTTCCTCCTCCTCCTCCTCCTCCTCCTCCTGCGCCGCCAGAAGAAGAGCCCCCTGCGCCTCTTCCCGCCTTCCCTGGGATCCTGCCCAGCACCAGCACCAGCCCTTCTTCTTCCCCTGGGCTTCTCTCAGCCTCCCAGCCCCCTCCTGCCTGCGAGGAGGAAAGCGGCCTGGCAGGGAACCCTCCTCTTCCTCCTCCTCCTCCTCCTCCTCCTCCTCCTGAGCTGCAGAGCCAGCCCTTAAGTGCCATGGATGTCTCCGACTTCCTCTCCCTCCAGAGCCCCGAGGCCTCTCCTCCACTGATCCCCATCGAAGCCCTCCTGCAAGCAGGGGGGGAGGAGGAGGAGGCGGCAGCAGCAGTGCTTGTCCTGGGAGGAGAAGGAAGCTTCCCCAAGTGAGGAGGTGCTCTCTTGCCCTGGTTGATGAGGTTGGAAGGAGGAGGAGGAGGAGGAAGAGCCTGAGCTCACTTACTGGTCACAGGAGGGCAGGCCGTGGCAGGTCGTCTCCCTGGGGAAGAAGAGCACTCACCCCACCCCCCACCCCCCCACACACACCACACCACCTACCCCCACATCTGTCCAGACTGCTGGGCTGCTGCTGCACTCTTTGGTCATTTTGGCTGGCTGTGACCTGAGCGCAAGAATGGGTCACTTTCAAAGTGTGGGGGTGGCTCTCTCTCTTGTGGCACCTGGTGATGGTGGTGGCAGTGGCATGGGGGAGGCAGTGGATCGAGTTACAGCCCAGAGGGGTCTTCAGTACAAGGTGTGCACTGTTATGCTGGGGTGGAGTGTGATTTCTAGGAGGAGAGGCTGGACTGGGAGGCCAAACGCTGCATCTTGTCACGGCCAGCCAGGTGTTGGGATGGCTGCCCTGGGACGCCGTGGGGTGCCTGGGTGTGTGTTGGTCTCCCACCCTAATGGGCCACGCGAGGGGTGCTCTCTGCAGGCCTTGCTCACTTTCAGAGGGGTGGAACAGATATCAGCCAGGGGCCTCCTCTTCCTCCGCCTCTCCTTGGGCTCCGCACATGAGGAAACAGGCTTGCTTCCACATGTTCTGGGGTTCCCGCGTGGGTTGTAAGGTTTCTGCTCTGTCTTGACTCTACGTGTGGTTGGTGGTTAGGAGGGCCTGATCCGCTCAGCTAGGCTTAGTAGAGGAGGCCCTTCCCTACGGTAGAGAGGCCTCCTGTGGAGTCTCTGCTTTGGCCAGCGGGAGGCGCTCTTGCTGCTTGGGGAAAAGCATTGACCCCAAGGCCTCCTCCTACTCTGACTGTGGCGTGGTGTTTGTCCAGTGGCTTTGTAAGCAGCACAAACCCTGGCTTTGTTGAGTCCTCCAGCAGTTCCCAAAGGCTTCCTCCTCGCGTGCTGAGGCTCCCCTCTTGCCCTCCCACCCGGGGGTGGGGGGTGGGGAATGTGTAACCCCCCCCCCTTTTTTAACTTTCTAGCTTACTCAGGGTAAAATCCTAACAAACACTCCCGCAAAGCCTGTCGGGCTCCATGAAATCTGCTTTTTAAAATGCTCTGTTTCTACGCCATTGAAAAAAGAAATACTTTGACACCCCACTTGAAGCATTCTTCCCTGTCTGGATTGGGCAGCCAGCCTCTTCCTCGGTGGGGGAAAGGTGTGTGTGTCCCTCCCTCCATCCCTCTCTTGGGTGGAACTGGCTCTCTCCCTGAGAGGGACCCTCGTGGTGGCTGCAGGAAGGAGCTTGGCCTGGAGGGGTTGCCCAAGGGAGGCCTCATCATCACCCGGCAGGAGGAAGGAAGGAAGGGGAGAAATTCTGGGCCTGGGACAGCCTGGAGCTTAGCAAGACTAGTTTGTTCCTGGAGCTTAGCAAGGCTTGGTACGCTTTGGGCTCTTCACAGCAGCCCAACCCACCCTCCTTGACTGCTGTGTTGCACGGTGGGAAGGCCCTTTGCCTGGGCAGAATATCCATCCCTGGGAGGCTGACCTTGTCTAGGAGAGGGAAGGCCTCTGAGAGAGGCGGAAGAGCCCTTAGGGGAGCCCCTTTGAGGAGTCTATCCCCTGCCTTCTCCAACTCCTTGGTTTTTTTTTATTATGAATTGAGCAGCAGAGGCAGGCTCTTCTGCTAGACTCCCCCCCTTCATTTCCAAGGCAATTTGAGGTGTCCTCGGCTACGCATGACTTTTGTTTCTCACCCACCAGAACTCCTGGGAGGCTCAGGGGAAGAGTCTGGCACTAAGGTGGAGGCACAAGACTCCCCCCCCCCTCCCCACACACACCCAACCCTCAGCCTGGCCTGGGTCTGGGAGAGCATCTCTCTTCCGTCCTCCAGGCTTCGGAGGCCCTGCTGTTCAGGGTTCCAGTGGGAGGGAGCTTGGTCTTGCCAGGAAGATCCACAGCGTGGAGTGGGGCAGGCGGGGGAGTTGCTCTGCTGTGGCTTCTTTCCCTGCCCAGGTGGAAGGAGAGGGAAGGAGGCGTTTGTTGGCCTCTCAAGGAGGCCCATCCTTTGCTGGGGCTGCCCTTGGACACTACCCTGCTGGTCTCTCTAAAATGCACTTTAGTTCTCTTTAAGCTGACTGCTGCAATTTATTTTGTAAATAACTTTGCAAAGTTGTTGGGGGTCTCGTGTTTGCTCTGCTAGAAGTTAATGTGGGTGTGCAAAAAGAGCACTTAACCTCAGTGCAATATGTGTAGCTAGAAGAGGAGGCCACTCTCTCTCTTCTGAGGGTCTCTCTCCCTCCCTCTCTCTCTGTGTGTGTGTGAAATGTATGAGGGTTCCTGGCTTTATGTGGGAACCATCTCAGCCGTGTCACTTCCCCTCTTCTGAAGCAAAGGCCTGGTCTATGCAAACCTTCCATTCGGAGCCTGAATTGGTTGGGGTTTGAGTCATGTGGCTAATTCTTTTGGAGGCGAGGGTACAGTCCTCTTAGGACAGGGGTGCCCAAACTTTTCCAGCCACGGGCGGACTGGTCACATGGTTCCTCCCACCGGAAGCGGAAGTAAAATGCACCTTGCAATCTATTTTGCGACAGGATGAGATAGATTTTAAGCTGCCTTTTTCTCTGCTTAAACCACACACACCCTACCATAGCCTGCGGGCCGGATTCAGCCCACAGGCTGTAGTTTGGGCACCCCTGTCTTAGGATGTCACAAATGCCCCATGGCGGGTGTGTGTGTGTGTGCGTGCGTGTATATGTGTGCAGACAGGGAGGTAGGCTAAAAGCATCTTCTTGGACTGTGACCTGCTTGATCTTCTGAAAGTCACATTCCTGCCTTATTCCACACCAAGGGGCTTCTTCATCTGAGAAGTGGCAAGACTCACTCGGTGGCATTTTAAAAAGGATTTCAGTTCCACGCTTGAACCTTCTTCAGGAACCTGCCAGAGATGTGAGCACGCTGAAACCCATAATGTTTTCCCAAGGGAGGCTGCTTTTGACAACTAGGAACACAGGAGGTGGAGCAACTCTGGGACTGATGTGCTCCTCCTCTCTGGAAATCCACAGTGGGGAGCTATTTTTTTATTTTTTTTTGTGAAGGCTATTGAGGGCGGGCAATGTGACACTTGAGCGTGACACCCTGATGCTTTTCAGTTCTGGTAATTGTTCTTCACAATTTTTAGACATAGGATAGCCACGTTTATTTGACTTTTGCAAACATCTGTAGGTGGGGAAGAGGGCTAGCTTCCCGCCTTCTGCACTAGCCGTGGGTGGCTGTTTCTGAGGTTTGGACTCTTGTTCTGCACTGAGAAATGCCAAGGAAACTGGATATTTATGTTGGGCACATGTGCCTGTTGTGTTTGTGGGGACCGTGTGTCATCCGCTCTGTGTTTTTAGTGGTGTGCGCACTAGCCAAAAATGGTTTCTATGCAGTGGACAGTTTTCAAGTCAATGCGGTTTATACTTTTTCTTAACACTTGGATGCTTGTTCCCCAATAGTCTTCACCAGTAAAGCCCAGGGAGAAGTTATAAAATATACATATATTTATTTTCTTCTAAAACTTTGCTAATTGATGTGGGTTCTTTCCTTTCCAAGTGATCTCTGCCTGACTGCTCTGCTAGAGAAAGAAAGCCTTTGAGTAGGGAAAGAAGCAGGAGGAGCTGCTGTTTGCTGGAGCAGTGAGTGGGCCTCGCTCCAAGACCTGGAGACAAATGTAAAGGCTCCATCTTTTATGTCGGAGACGCAGTTCTGGGCTTTAAGGCCTCTCTGGGGGTTGGTGCCCCCCTTCCACCTGAAGGGTTCCTGTGGAGCTGGGTCTGGATGGAGCTCCTCAGGGCAGGGGTGGGTTAGAGTCAGGGAACAAAATTGCTTGGTCGAGGTGGGTGGGTTGGGGTTGTTTCTTCACAACCACCACCACCACCACTTGTGGGTATGAGGGTCCCTCTTAAGAGTGGGGGAGGGAGGTGGAAACCCTCAAAGGTGCTCTGAGAGTTTTTTTGCAAAGTGCCTTCCTGCCCCCCCCCTCCCTCTTCCTTCCCCGCCTGGGTCACAGGTTGGACACCCAACTTCTTCCATGACCAGGCATGGCTGTGCTCCTGGTTTGCCACCTGGTCTCCAGAGCCAGAGGGAGAGTTGCCCATTTCTCTCAGGAGTGTGTGTGTGTGTGTGTGTGTTTTGTGTGTCTGTGTGCTAAGTGGAGGCCAATCTAAGTGGAACAAACCCACCCCCGTGAGTCCTTTGCTTTGACTGGAAATGTTTGCCCACAGGTACTCCCGCGCACTTCCGAAGGAAGGAAGGAAGCGCCGACCCCAAACCCCAGAAGCATCAACCCTGGATTTGTATTTTTGAAGAATGTAAAATGTGAAATAACAGTATTTGCTTAACTGCTCCATTTTGTATAAAAGATTAATATTGTACTTTGAAATACATGCCAGGAAATGGAAATTAATTTTTTAAATTGAAAGCAATATTAATGCCGATGGGATCTAATTATTAAATGCATATTTAAGGAGGCTGCTTTTGTGGAGGCATTTCTCCGGGAAGGGAACGGGAGCTGCCGCAGTGCTACCCTGCTGCTGGGGAAGAGGGAGGGCCAGGGGGAAGGCGCGCTCTAGGCCTCGGAGTCTCTGTGGCCGGAAGACGCCTGTAAACGGAAGTGGCGTCACGGCCAGGCCGGAAGAGGCGTCCGGATGCTGGGCAGCGTGAGGAGTCGGGCGGCTATGCTGGCGTGGAAGGTGGCCGGGGAGAGGGCGGCTTGCGGAGGGGGGCGTGTTGCCCGGGTGGCCGCCGGCCCAGGCTTAAGCGGTGAGAGGGACGGGGACCCTGCCCACCCTGACGGATGCCTGCCTGCCTGACTCCACTTCCTCCCTGCCCCTGACGGATGTCTGCCTGACTGTTTCCCTCCTTCTCTGCCTCCTTTCCACCCCTGACGAATGTCTGCCTGACTGCCTCTCCCTTCCTTCCCTGCCTCCTTTCTGCCCCTGACGGATGTCTGCCTGACTGTCTCCCTTCCTTTCCGCCCCTGACGAATGTCTGCCTGACTCTCTCTGCCAGGCAGCCCGGAGGCGTTGGCGGCAGCAGCTGCAGCAGCTGCGGCGCTGGAATCTGGTGGGCTGGTGGCGCTGCCGACGGATACGGTGTACGGCGTGGCCTGCCTGGCGCAGAACTCGCAGGCACTGGCCTCCCTCTACCGGCTCAAGGGCCGCCACGGGACTAAACCCCTGGCTGTCTGTCTGCCTGACGTGGCCCACGTCTACAGGTGAGCGGGAAGGAGGAGGCTCTGCCCGCCCGGGCTCCCCTCACCCCCACCCCCACCCCCACCCCGGCTGGAGACTGAGAGGCCTTAATTTGCCTTCCTTCCCTCTTTCCTTCCACAGGTACTGCAAGGTCCAGGTGCCTGACCAGCTGCTGCAGGAGCTCCTGCCTGGCCCCGTGACGTTGGTGCTGGAGCGCTCCGAGGCCCTCAACCGGGAGCTCAACCCCTTCACCCCGGTGAGCCTGGGAGGGAGGCAGCGGCAAAGCTCTCTAACCCTGCCTGGGCTGCCCAGAGGGGTCTCCTGGGCAAGGCGGGGAAGGAGAAGGGGTCATCGTCCTCCATGAAGAAGACCCAGAGCTAAAGTCTCAGCCCTACGCATTGGGTGGGCCAAACCATTTCAACACGGGATGGCCCATCTCGGGGAGTTTAAGAAAAAAGAGAGATTTCTGCCTACATCCCCAGGACATTAGCAACACTTGCTCATCAGTCCCCATCTTTTGTCACAGCTCGTTGGTGTTCGGATACCCAACCACTGGTTCGTAAGGGAAGTGGCCAAGGCCTTGTCGGCCCCTCTGGCCTTAACGAGCGCAAACCTCAGCAACAAACCAAGCAGTCTCACAGTCACGGTAAAGGCAGCTTTAAAGTCTTCAAAATGCCCCCCCCCCGCCCCGGGAGAGGGAGGGGGCGGCGGGGCAGATGGTGTTTCCTTTGCATCTCTTGTTGCCGAAGGAGGATTGTAAGGCAAATGGGAGGCCTGGCCTCCAAGCCCAGCTTGAGGATCTATGCAGGGGTTCTCCTGTGGAAGAAGGCCAGGCTCTTATGCAAACCCCAAGGGGAGGTTGTGTCCCTTCCTTGATCCACTGGCTCTCCCGAGCACAGAGCTGCTCTGTTAGGCCCCTCTCCTCTCCTGTAGGAGTTCCAGGAGCTGTGGCCTCACCTGGCTCTGATTGTCGATGGAGGCCCTGTTGGGAATGTCCAGAATCCAGAGTGTCGCCTGGGCTCCACCGTGGTTGACCTCTCTGTTCCTGGGAAGTTCAAGGTGATTCGGCCAGGCTGGTAAGTTCTCCCCTAGACAGGACAGTATTTTCCCCTCTAGAAAAGAGTCTGGGCTAGTCACGGATGCTCTGGCAAACAATTTTGCTAGGCACGTCCTTTTGCTCCTGCAAACGTTGTGTGTGTATATGTGTGTGTGTTCGGGTGTGTGAGGGGTGGGTTTGGGAGCCAGCACACCTCCACTTAAGGTATGGGAGGGATGCAGCTTTTCTGCCCCTCACTTGCTGGCTCTCACAGTTGCCTCCTGTTCTTTTGCTTTCCTTGCAGTGCGCTTGCCCAGACAGTGGAAATCCTGGAGAGGAAGTATGGGTTGATGGGCGATCTGCTTAGTTCATGAAACCCTCAGCTCATGGGAAGTTGTCTCTTGGAGAGCCCCCTCCTGCAGGAAAGGCCTTGGGGTTAGCTCTCCTCCTCCTCGGTTGGCGAGAGAGCTCCTCACCCGGACATTTTACTGTGGCGTTTTTGTGCTGTGGCTCAGAAGGACATGGCCCTCTGCCTCTTGGAGCATCTCCTCCTCCTCCTTTGCACACCTTTTCCTTTGGCTCTAAAGGTGGGAGGACTTGCGTAGCTTTGGAAGGGTGTCCTTTTGCCAAGGAACAACTCAGCCTCCCCGCCCCCCCCCCCCGGTTCCTGGACCACCACTTGGCAGCTTAGATGAGCCGAAGGGTGAGAGATCCTGCTAATGAGCATCTAGATGCAAATGAGATGGATGTGACCATTAATGTAGGGATTTGGAACCAGGGAGCTGCATGAAGAGAGGATTGAACCCCTTCATGGGACCCTAAACTAGTCTTGCAATCTAGGCTAAAACCCTGGAGGTTCTGACATGGCACAGCCAGTCTTGGGGCCAATCTTATTAAACAATGACTTTGTACATGTGGATTTGTGGTTTAATTTTCTACATGCAAAAGAAAGAGGGGGAGCTCTTTTTTCCTGGGCAGAGGGCGTTTTTATTGGCAGGTGGCAAACAGCTTCATAACAGTAACGGTATAGAGAGGAACGGACAAAGTAAGGTGCTCCAAACGTCCGTTGGATTGCCGTTCCTCACTTCTGTCGCCCTAATTCTAAATGGTAGAATGGGCTGCCCAGCGTCACTCCTTTCCTGCCAGGCTATTCCTGACCAGCAATCTGCTCACTTCCTAGAACGATGTCTCTTCTCTTCCCAGTTTTCTTTACCAAGCCAAGAGGCATTAGTTGCAGCACGAAATGAACGCAGAAACCCATAAATTCTGTAAGAAGGAAGTGACTAAGTGAGTGTTATCAAGTTGAAGGAAAGTCCAGGCGGTTGCTGAGGCAGGCAACATTTCTCCCTGCCCTGTCCAATCGCCCCGCAGTCATGTACCAAACACCGATGGCAGCAGGACTTCCGTTCTATTGAAGGGTTCTGGGGCTTCTACACTCTGCACAAGTTGTCCCGGCTCTGGAAGCTGGGACTAAAGGGCTGAGTAAACGTTTGCCTGTAGAGCTAGGGCTAGGGAGCCACTTAATCAGCAGTGGTAGGGAAGGAATAACTATTTAGTGTGTGGAAGGGCAGTTATTTCAGGGGAGGAAAGAGGAGCTCTTCAGCTTCCTGTTCCCTGCAGACCCTGCCTTTGCTGCAACCTTAAGACTCCTGGGGAGGTCTTTCTCCAAGGACAACTGGAGGCAGAAGGCGGAGGGAGGGAGGTCTAGGAAAGCGGCAGCCCAGGGGGGTCTTTCCAGTGCCTCCAAGAAGGCGGGGGTCTCTGTGTTCCTTCTCTAAGCAGGCTTGAGCTAACCAACAATGCAACCCACCTCCCCCAAGACAGGTCCCAGGGGATTTTTTTTTGGGGGGGGGGAGCTGTCCCCTCCCCCACCCTGGTTTCTTCACACACACCCCAGCTACGGGTTGTGTAGCTGTTCACATCAGCCACTGCTCCTTTTCCTTGCTGTACTGCTCTGCCCACCTGCGGGTCAGTTCCAGGTAGATGTCTGGCTGCTGGGGGGAGTAGTCCAGGTAAAGGCGGGCCTGGGTCTTTTTGGGCACGGCCTTCTCGATCTGGGTGCCCTCGTGCCACTCGTTGAAGGAGGTGATGGAGACGATCTCTGGGCGCACCACCAGGGCCGCCTGCAGGGCCGTCTCGTAGTACTTTCCATTCACCCGGTTGCGGGTGTTGTGGTTGTTCCATGGCCGGATGCTGGTGTCAACGTAGCCGGGCCCCACGCTGGGGATGAAGAGGAGGTTGTTGGCGTTGCAGAAGGCCTTGATGGCTTTCCAGTTCTGGTGGGAGGAGCCGTAAGAGAAGCCATTGGAGGCAAAGTAGGTGTAGATGCCGTCAAAGCCCCCCGCCAGGATGTCCTGTTGCTGCTCCTCCTCCACCAACAGGGCAATGAAAATGGCATTGTATGGGGTGTTGCGCAGGGAGTGGGAACCCGACGGGGTGAGCAGGTTTGCCCAGGCCTCTGGGGGCGTCAGGTAGGAGTCATAAATGTAGAAGAGCGGCAGGTTCTGGCCTGTGCTGGTCTTACACCTGTAAAAAGCTCTGTGTGTCCCGTACCTGTTGAGAGAAGCATCTGCCATTCAGCCCATGTGTGGGAACCAAGTCAGGCAGATTCACACATTTACTCCTGGCCTCTCTGGAGCTGCTGGGAAACCCCTGGGCTTCTCTGCCCAAGATGCGCAGGCCTGAATGGTGTGTGTGTGTCTCTGGACAGATGCCCTCCCTGTCAAGCTAGTGGGGGAAAGGGGCCTATTTTGAGGGAGAAAAGGATTTCTTTCCCCATTAAACAGTGACAGCCTTTAGCCACAAACTCGGTAAGCAGCGTTTGCAGTCGAGAATGGCCTCAGTGGAAGCCACACTTTATTCCTATGGGCAGGTCTCACGCTCTGTGATGCGCAGCCTTTGACTCTTGGGTACCCAACGTGGGTGTGGCTGGGTTGGGTTGTCCTTTGGCAATGAGGGCCCTGTTTGTGGGTCTTAGAAGGCACTTACTTGTCCAAGATGTATTTCACGTTGCTGTGCAGCGTGTTGTCATCGCGACCTTTGTATGACTGGATGTGGAACGTGACCTGTGGGGGGGAGAAAGGAGATGGAGACTATGGAACTCTGGCAGCTACGCGGCTGCGAAAGTAAAAGCAATACCCCCACCCCCTTTCCTCAACAGCCTCTCTTGAGCTTCCGTAGCTCTGCACATCTCTTTATACCTCAGCGTCCCTTTGAGATTATGAGGTTGAGCAGGGGTACCCAAACTCTGGCCCACAGGCCAGACTTGGCCCACAACACCAAATCATCCGGCTCACGCCACCCTCATCACTCCCGGAAGAGGAAGTTAAATGTGCCCATATGGGCACATTTTACTTCTGCTTCTGGGAGCGATGAGGAGGGCGTAGGCTGGATGAATTGGCATTGTGGGCCAGATTTGGCCTGCAGGCTGTATTTTGGGCACCCCTGGTTTAATCAGAGAAAATGGCAGCTTAAATATATATCTCATCCTGTAGCAAATCAGAATGCAAGGCGTGTTTTACTCCAGTGGGAGGAAACACATGGCCAGCTAGCAGAACCATGTGACCAGCCTGCGGCCCGAAAAGTTTGGGCACCCCTGAGGTAGAGAGAAGAAGAACCACCTAAATGATGTGGCCCAAAGCCTACTAGATGCATTTTTGCAGTGCGATGCTCGAGTCTACCACACCCTCCCCTCCCTCTCCCCCCCCCCCGCCCACAGTTCCCCAGGTGCTGCTGGCTGGGCATACCTGGATGGCGTAGCGTTGGGCAGCGTCCAGGATGAAAGGCACCAGGCTCTCAGGAGGCTCCCCGTTGTCACCGGCCATCCCCGAAGGGCACCAGGAGAGAACCAGGACGCCTGCAGGACAGGAGGGCAGAAAGAGAGCCCTTTAAAGGAAGGCCGCCCACCATCAACTGGCCTTCTGCCCCCCACCCCAACCCCCCCAAAGACCTGGGGAAGGGAAGAGGCGCCCTGACCCCGCGAAGCCCCTCCGGCAACATCTCCCACTCAGCCTTGCTAGAAACGGGGGCCGCGGAGCTGTCCGGGGTGCTGAAGTCCAGCCGAGGCCGGACCAGGGGTGGGGTGGGGGCCGAGAGGAGGGCCAGGCGGGGGTCGGGAACGGGATCGGGGCCCGGCCGGAGGGGTGGGGATGGAGCGTCTTACCGATGGCGGCCTGGCGCAGCTGGCGCATGTGGTCCTCCAGGACGGCCGGGTCGCGGGAGCTGTAGGGCCCGAGCGCCGGGTAGAAGCTGGCGGCCAGGTCTTCTGGGGGCCGGTGGCGGCCCTTGGGGTAGCTGCCCGAGATCTTGGGGTCCCAGTGGGGCACCATCGCATGGTCCCAGTGCACGAAGCGGCGGTCGAGGCGCGGCGTCCCGTACCACGTGTAGTAGAAGGCGTGCAGCGCCGACGACGACGACGACGGGCCCCCCCCTGGGCTGCTCGCGGCCACCGGCGGAGGGGCGGGGGAGGCGGCGGCGGAGGAGGATGCCTCCCCCCGGGCGCCCCCCGGCCCCTGCTCGGGCCAGGGCGGGGCGGGCCCGTCGTGGTCGTCGGGGCCGGCCTTGAGGGTGCGCAGCGCCAGGAGGGAGCCCAGGACGAAGAGGGCGCATAGGAGGAAGAGCGCCAGGGCGGCGCGGCGGCGCAGCACGAAGAGGCGCCCCATCCCCGACGCCGGCCTTCCTCCTCCTCCTCCTCGGGCGCCCACTACGGGAAGCCCCCCCGCCCCCCGCCGGGCTGCCTCAGCCGCAGCCGAGCGGCTCAGGCCCCGACCGCCGTGGACCAGCCCATCGGGCCGAGGAAGGGGGCCAAACGGGCGAAGGTGCCCTCCTCCTCCTCTTTCCCCTCCTCTTTCCCCTCCTCCCCCGCAGATGGTACGCCTGCCGCCCAGCCCCCGTAGTGTGTGTGTGTGTGTGTGTGTGTGTGTGTGTGTGTGTGTGTGTGTGTGTGTGTGTGTGTCGCAGAAGCGGGCGGGCAGCTCGACTTGCGCCCAGTTCTCGGGGGCCAGGGGTCGTCTGGGGCACCGGAGCATGGAAGCAGCGCGGGCGCAGGCGGGATGCTAGTGGTGAAAGGCAGGCAGGCAGGCAGGTATGGAGGGGGGGCGGAGGGGGAAGGAGAGGAGGGGAGCCCCCCCCAGCCTTCCGGCCACCCCAGGGCCAATCCCCCCTCCCTCCCCCCAAGGCGCGCCACTCCGACATCGGGGCTTCCACTCAGGCGGGTAAGAAGGGAGGGAAGGCCTTGGGAAGGCCGGGAGAGCCTTGGAGGGTTGAAGAAAGAGACCCTCATGGCAGAAGTTAAAGTTAATGGAAGTGGCTTCTCTTGTTTAGATTCTTTTGGGGTTTCGTGATTCCAGTTATTGCCACACGAAATCACTTGCAGGCCCCTCCGCTCTCTGGATGGAGGGGGGGGGGATTGGGTGTGGATTGTGCTGAAGCTGGAACAGATGTGAATGCATGGGAAGCAAAGCAGCATCGGATACAAGTGGCTTGTTCACTCACTCACTAGGGCGAGGGGTCCAGGAGCCCAGTCAAGGCCAGGCCAGCAGGGGATGGAGGCAAGAGTGATGGGTGGGTGGGGGCTGCAGAAGACCCCTGCCCTTCCCTGTGCAGCTGGGAGCCCAGAGGCGCTGTCCAAACAGGTCCACCCAGGAGGGCCTGCTGGAGGAGGGGATTTCACCCCATGGGCCACATTGATGCTTCTGCTGCTGGTTTCATCTCCAGATCTACCTTTCAACTACCAAAAGGAAGCCACCTTCTTGGCTTTGTCATGGGCCAAACTTAAGTCCTCGTCAGTACATGTTTCTGCTAGTAGACAGCAGGCCAGTAAAAGAGCCCTAGCATATCACAGCATGTTGTTATTTGCCAGCAGCCCCCACTTGAGCCTGTGGGACTTGCATTTAGGGATGCCGACCCTCAGCCTATTCAGGGTCCTCCAAGTGACATGTAGTGGGGGAGGTGGAGTCCCTCCCCCTCCTCCCCCTTTCATGCTGTTCCTTGCCCAGGGAGAGATCCTCCTTCCTTCCTCCACCTTCTCATTGGGTTTTGCTCTTGCAAACCCTCAAGAGCATGTGTGTTCTTCTTCTTGCCCTGAAGCTCAAACTACTATGTTTCTGGTA
This sequence comes from Bradypodion pumilum, assembly GCA_035047305.1. Taxonomy (NCBI): domain Eukaryota; kingdom Metazoa; phylum Chordata; class Lepidosauria; order Squamata; family Chamaeleonidae; genus Bradypodion; species Bradypodion pumilum. Next base: position 39,697,507 of record JAWDJD010000007.1, on the reverse strand, counting down.
ACAATCGGCAGACCAATAAATGAGCCAATGGATTCTGTATCTCTCCAGTTTCACATAGCATGTTGTTGTCCACCATCAGCCCCCACTCGAGGCTGTTGGTGTTATTTATTTATTGGGGTATTTATATTCCACTCTTCTGGTGCAGGCGCCACTCATAAAAGGAGAAAGCTCTTTAAAACCAAAAGAAAGCAATCTCCACACAATACAATGCATAATACAAAAGAAAAAAGATACAATAAAATACATTTGTTCAGTCGCACAGTCGATTCCGACCCTATGTGACTCTATGGACCATTGTCCTTCAGGCACCTCTGTCCTCCACCATCCTCCTCAAACCACCCAGCTCTGTGCCCATTGCATCAATGAGACCATCTAGCCATCTAATCTTTGGTTGCCCCCTTCTTCTGCCCTCCACTTTTCCCAGCATCAAGTCTTTTTCAAGTGGATCCTCTCTTCTCATTTGATGACCAAAGTATTTTAGCTTCATCTTTACTATTTGACCTTCAAAGGAGCAGTCAGGTTTAATTTCTTCTAAAATTGACCTATTTGTTCTCCTCGCTGTCCAGGGTACTCTCAAGACTTGCCTCCAACACCACATTTCAAAGGCTTCTGCGCTCAGCTTTCCTAATGGTCCAGCTCTCACACCCATACATTACCACCGGGAATACCATTGCTTTGACTATGTGGACTTTTGTTCACAAGGTGATGTCTCTACTTTTCACTATGTTCCCCAAGTTTCTCATCGCTTGTCTGCCAAGAATCAGCCGCCTTTTTATTTCATGGCTGCAATCCCCATCTGCAGTGATCTTGGATCCTAAGAAAGTAAAATCTGTCACTGCTTCTACTTCTTCGCCATCTATTTTCCAAGGACTGACAGGGCCTGTGGCCACGATCTTGGTTTTCTTGATGTTGAGTCTCAAGCCAGCTTTTGCACTCTCTTCTTTCAACCTAATCACAATCTAAAAAACCTAGACCCCTCCAAACCCTCCCTAACCCCTTAAGATAAGAATAGTACAAGTTAAAAGTTGCATTGAGGGCCTCCAGCCCTCAGCCTTTTCAGACTCCTCCCAGTGACTGTGGGGAGGTGGAGTCCCTCAACCATCTATCTCCTCCTCCTTTCAGGCTATTCCTTGTCCAGGGAGAACTCCTCCTTCCTCCTCCACCTTCTCATTGGGTTTTGCTCTTGCAAACCCTCTTAAGAGTGTGTGTTCTTGCCATAAAGCTCTTCCTGTATCCGAGCTGGCAGACTTGAGGCTCATCATCATCTCCGCTCAGAGGATCTTGCCAAGGGTCCTTCTCTGGCTTCGTCCTCTTGGCGTCAGTCCGCTGCGCCTTCTCTCCTGATGATCTCGGTGGAGAGCGACAGACACACACCAACCACCAGTGGGACCTCTTTTCCTCAATGGGTGGAGTTGGGCAACACAGATTCGGAGCGAGCGGAAGCTTACGCTGGAAACACAGGATTGGATCTTTTCAGGTGCGCCACACACAACGTCTCTTGACCTTCCCCCTTCTCTCGTTTCCTCTCTGATGTGAAGTTTATAAAATCATGAACGGTGTGGACAAAGGAGATAAGGAAAAACTGTTTTCCCTGTCGCACAACACTAGAACTAGGGGACACTCCATGAAACTTTTGGGTACTAGTTCTCAAACAAATAAGAGAAAGTACTTTTTCACCCAGAGGATCCCTGGTCTATGGAACTCCCTGCCAGAAGAAGTGGTGACAGCTGTCAGTCTTGACAGCTTCAAGAAAGGATTAGACAAATTAATGGAGGACAAGGGTATCTATGGTTATAACTATGGATACCTAAGGGCAACCTCCGGGTTGGAGAGATTATAGGCAGGATATCTCTCAATGCCATTTCCAGGGAATCCTAAGCAGGTGAAGGCATCTCCTTGGGAATACTCTGAAGCAAATGGGGAGCCACTGTGTGAGACAGAATGCTGGACTGGATGGGCTGTGGCTTGTTCCAGCAAGGCTGTTCTTATGTGCTTATGTGCTTACAAGGAGGAGGCAGAGAGGCAGCGGTCATCAAAGCGCTGGCCTCGAGGGGGGCGTGGCCCAGCCCACCCCACCCCTCCCCGCCCCACGTCCTCTTCCAAGCGCCTCAGCCAATCCCCGTCGAGAGGCGCCTAGGCTAGGCTCCGCCCTCGAGGCGAAGAACTCCATTTCCCGGCAGCCCCTTGGGCGATCTCCAGGTGCAGGGCTGCTGCTGCTGGACTCGGGCTCCCCCGCACACGTGCCCGCCAGTGCCTTGGACCACCGAACAGGTAGAGAGGGGAGGGGGAAATCGGGACACGACATCGCTCCTGACTCCGGGGGAGGCGGCGTTGGTTCAGCCCGGAAGAAGAAGGACCTTCCCGGGACCGGGAGGGAGGAGGAGACCCTCACCCGCCGCCAAGGGAGTCGCACCGCTCCCGGGAACCCGCTTCTTCGCCTCCCCTGCGCAGCCTCCTCGCTCGGGGCAGGTCTTTTGCAAGGCCAAGGGCGCTTGATTGCCCGAGAGCGCTGCGGAAGGAGCAGAGGCGGAAGGCGTGGAGCAGGGGTGCCCAAACTATGGCCTGTGGGCCGGATCCAGCCCCCCCTCCCCCATGTCAGTTCATCCAGCCCACGAAGCCCCCGTTGCAACGGGGGCTTTGTGGGCTGTATGAATTGGCATCGAGGGCTGGATCCGGCCCACAGGCCATAGTGACTGCTCCTCTTTAGTGTTCAAGGAATGAAGAAGCAGAGGAGTGAAGTAGTGAAATTTAGCTCTTTATTAGTGGGGTTTGAACACGGTTTGGATGGGGCAAAACTCGGATAAACAGTACACCATTAACAGTAACAATAATACAACAAGCCCATTGGCTAACAGAGTGTGCACATTTTTCGATTCACTTATTTGCATAAGAATAGATACATGAGAAAAGATACATTCCGCTCCTGTCAGAAAACACAGTTAACATACATAACATCCCCTGAACCATGTGACCGGCCCACAGCCTGAAAAGTTTGGGCACCCCTGGGTGGCCCTTTGCATGGGAAACTCCCTAGGGCAGACCCCCCCCCCCTGTTTACTTACTTTCAAGGGTCTCCCTCCCAGGGGGTGATGCTGCTGCCGCCGGGAAAGGCTCCTTTCTCTCCTGCCCACTTTAGGGAGACTCCCTCCTCGCCCCCACTTTAACGTCTCTGCCACCCCTCCTCACCCACCTCCCAGGATGGACCCCTGCTGCTGCGCCCCCGGCGGCCTGCCTCCCGATACCCAGGACCAGCTGCGCAAAGGTTTCCGGGACCTCCATGAACGGCACGAGGCGTGGAAGCGGACCTTGGCGGCCTGCACGCCCCTCCTGGCCTCACTGGCCAACCTGGCGGAGCAGGGCCAGTCCCTGCGGGCGGTGGCCCTGGAGAAGGTAACCCCCCTGCATCCCTTCCCGGACCTCCCCGAAAGGCTCCGGTGCAAGCAGCGTGCGGCCAGCGAGGCGCTACTCGAACAGCTGCACCAGGAGACACTGTAAGTCTGTGTCTGTGGTGGGGTGAGGGTGTTGGCGTTGCAATGGGGCCAGGCAGGTTTTCTTGGGTTTAGTCAGGGCAGAGCCTCTGGCCAACCTTGGCCTCCTGGGAAGGCTTCTGGCCCCACAGATTCCTGCCCTGCACGAGAGCCCTGCTTTCTGCATCATGCACCACCCTTTCCTGCTGCCTTGACCGCTTGACCCTCCCTCTTGGCCAGGCCTTGGGGTTGTGCTGCTCCAAATTAGGGGCAGCCCATGGGGGTCTCTGGTACAGGGGAGGGAGAGACGGCAGCAGTGCTTGAAAGGCAGGAAAGGTCTCTCTCCCTCTCTCCCCTGGGCTGACACAGCCTTTCTTCCCCATAGTCAGGAGCTGAGGGAGGTCCGGGACGCCATCTCTGCCCGCATACCCGGTGTGTCTCTGCTTTGCGGTCAGTTGGGCGAAGGGCCGGGCTGGGCGAAGGCGGCCTTCCAGCGTTCTGCCAGCTGCCCCTCGGCGGCTGACATGTTGGAGTGGCTGCTGGACATCGAGGGCTTTTACCACCGCATGTATCCTTGGCAAATGCTCTGGGGCCTCCCAGTGACGCTTTGCTGAGCCCCTGCAGAGGCACGGGAGACGGGAAAGCTGGCCAACCCCCACCCCACCCCACCACCACCTCTGCCAGCCTGAGCTCCATGGAAAGGGGCCAGCAGGGGCAGTGCACTCTCCCCCACCCAAAGGACGGGGAACCTCCAGCTGCCTGAAGCTCCTGGATCAGTGGCTTTGGGCCCAGGGCTTTGGGGTTGGCTGCCATGGACTTGCCAGGCCTTTTTGCCCTAGGCCCGGGGGGGGGGGGGTCGAGGTTGGAGGGATCAAGCCCTGGGTACCAGAAATGGCTTCTCTGGGGAGTTTCCCAGCTTCACCTCCTGGTGCCTCCTGGGGTGACAGAGCAGGAGGGAGGGGAGGGGAGGGTGCAGGTGGCCAGCGTCCTCTTGCAGGTATCTGCTTACCTTTCCTTGACTGCTCCAAAGCTTCCTGGAGGCAAAGTTCCTCTTGCTTCAGGTGAGGGGGGAGGACCTGGCTGGCATGCAGGCGCTCCCCGAAGCCTGGGCCCGGGTGCTGCAGCACAGCCAGCAGAGCCTTGTGGAAGGTGAGGCATCGGTGTGTATGTGAGCGTGAATAGAGTTGTGCCCATCTCCACTTGCCAACAGGGAGGCTGACATGATGGAAGAGGGCCAGGAGGACCCATGGGGGAGCCCTTCTAGAGCAGGGGTGCTCAAACTATGGCCCGTGGCCCCCAAAACCAATTCAGCTGGCCTGCACCACCCTTGTCACTCCTGGAAGCAGAAGCAAAACCCACCCGTATGGGCACATTTTGCTTCTGCTTCCAGGAGCAATGAGGGGGGCGTGGGCCGGATGAATTGGCATCAGGAGCCAGATCCGGCCCACGGGCCATAGTTTGGACAGCCTTATTCTACACTAACATCAGCTTCACACCATCTTCCCTGGATTGCTTTGAGAGGGAGGGAGGGTGTGCATGGAATCTACCCAGTGGTTCCAGGGGTTTCTCCCACTGGTCCCCCAGGGTGGGGGAAGGGCCCTCAGCTAGGAGCATGTGGATGGCAGAGGCTGCATGGAGTCCAGAGGCTGCATGGACCGTGGCTCCTAATGCCCCCCGCCCCCTTCAGGCCAGGCAGACAGGAAGCCTCTTGGGGGCATTTGGGTTCTGGGCCGCCCTAAAGCCCTCTGGGTGGTTGTAGGAAGAAGGGCTCCCAACTAGCTCCCCCCCCCCCCAAAAAAAACAAACCAAAAAGCCTCCAACCAACCTCCGCCCCTCTGCTGATCTTCCCTAGATGTCCTGCTGAAGGTCTCCTTCTTCCTGGAAGAAGCAACGTGAAGGGCTGCGGATCCTGGCCGGGGGCATGTGGTATCAAGGACCCCCCAATGGGGCAAAATGGGGGTGGGTGACTTTTGTGCCAGACTTCCACTCTTTTGGCCGGCATCTCTTTGGAAATAAATAAAGCCTGGCTTTGTGAAATTGTCCAGAGTGGGAAAGGAATGATGGGAGTCGGAGGGGGAGAGTCGGGGCCACGTCCAGATGGTCTCCTCCAGAAAGGATCCAGCAAGGGGGGTTGGGGGTGGAGGTGGCACTTGGTTTCTTTCCCAGCTGGTGGTGGTAGTGGTGGTGGTTTCTGTGACACAAATGTTTCCTCCCCCCGAGGCATGGGTGGCTCTTCTCATCAAAGGATGGTTGCAGGGCCAGGGGTGGGTGGGTGGGTGGGTGGGTGAGAAGCCGGGCAGCAGTGCCAGGTGTGTGTGTGGGGGAGCTGCGCTTGAGCACCCAGCCTAGTGCTTCCTGCCTAGTGCCATGGAAAGAGACCTGTGGAGCCCATGCCAGGAGACCACTGCCAAGTGACCCCAACCCAAAACCCTGCAAAAACTCAGCGCACAACCAAAGCCACGCATTAAGGCAGGGGGTTCTCAATGTTTCCAAGCCACGGGCCAGACCACACACCCTCAAACAGCTGAGCAGGATGGACTGGTGGTTCCCCCGCTGTATACGTGGCCATAAAACATGTCTGCGGCTGCCGTAAATGCATCCACGTGTGGCGGCAATGTGGGCCACATGAAATGGTGCCACAGGCTGAGTCCAGCCCACGGGCCATAGGTTGCAAACCCTTGCATTAGAGAGAGGGACAAAATAACAGAGCAAGCACCGCCGCCTTAGGGAAGGAGGGAGGGAGGGAGCCAGAGTTGGACTGCGGAAGCCATGCTTCAATTCCTTTTGGGCAACGTCCAGCCATTCCACGGCTCCCCTCTCTCAGAGGGGTGGTGGTGGTGCAATCCGAATGGTCCTGTGACTCTGGGATCTTGCCTGGTTCATTCATCCTGGCCTGGGGTGGAGTCGGCCAGAAGCCGAAAAGGCCGATGGAGGTTCTCGAAGCTGAGCAGGAGAAGCTGCAGGGCATGGAGGGTTTGGCTGGGGCTCCAGGCTCTTTGCACCCAATGTGCCAATCTCTCTTTCCTTCCTCAGAACATGGGTGTGGGTGGTGGTGGTGGGTCTTCGTCTGCCACAGCTGCCCTGGCATCACACACACCCCACACCCCCACTTCCTCGGCCTCCCGAAGCAGAGAGGGTGCCTGCAAGCCCGGTTTCTTCTCTGCCTTTGAAGAGAGCATGAAAGGGGGATGTTTTCATTTGAAACATTTCAACAGGAGGTTCCCAGCTGGATCCCAGGCTTGTGTTTTGTAAATACAGTTCTAGCTCAGAATGTCGCTTCATGTGTGTGGTTTGTGCGTCTCCTCTTTCAAAGGCAGCTTTTCACAAAAGGAAAGGCCAGTGAGCAGGGAAGCCAAGCGGACTCCTTGGGACCGACGTGAGAGCCAACCCCTGGATCTGCCCTCAGGCTGCCTGGCATGCACCCCCTCCCCCCGGATACCCCCTCTTTGGGCTGGAGAAGGGGCATCCAAGGCAAGGCAAGCGGTCTGTCTGTCAAGCCCTTTGTTCCAGAAGAGAGACCCTGTGGGCAAGCCATACCCAGACCTTGAGGGCTTCAGTGGGCGAACATAACCTCAAGCAAGTCCGACTCAGTCCTTGGACTGTTGGGGGGTCTGCATTTGATGGCCTTTCCAGGGAGCTGCTGCTGGGGTTGGTTGTGGGGAAGCATGTAAGTGTATGCATTCCCTCAGTAAACTTGGGAGAGTTAAATGTATAAATCAAGGGTGCCCAAACTTTTCGGGCCGTGGGCCAGTCACGTGGTCTGGGGGGTGGTCACTATGGCTCATGGGCCAGATCCAGCCCTTGACGCCAATTCATCCGGCCTGCAAAGCCCTCGTTGCTCCCAGAAGCTTCCAGGAACAATGAGGGCTTTGTGGGCTGGATGCAATGGTCTTGGGGGGCTGGATCCAGCCCACGGGCCGTAGTTTAGGCACCCCTGGTATAAATAGTCCAATAATTGGTGTGTGTGTGTGTGTGTGTGTGTGTGTGTGTGTGTGTGTGTGTTCGCCACTGCAGGGAGCTTTCATGAGGAGCGGCTGAGTCGGGCTCACTTGCATGCTCAATCCATGCTGTGGTTTGTTTCCCAGCCTTCCTGGAAGGGCCTCAAAGGGATTTTGCTTGACTTTTGCAACATGAACGCCCCGTTGTTGTTGTTGTTGTTGTTGTCGGTGGGAGAGAGAAAGCCAGCCTTGCCGCAGGAGATGTTGAGGCCAACATACCCGTCAAGCATGGCTCCAGAAAATACAGGAACTGCTGTGGACCGGGCGTGTATGCGCAGCAACAACTCCTTGCGCACATGCACAGTACCCCTTTGTGCATGCACACCGCTGCCTCTGATGGGTGCGCATGCACTGTAACCCCTTTCCCTGCTGTTCAAAATACGGGTCGGCAGCAGGAAAGGCGAGGAACGAGCGATGAAATACGGGAAATCCCGGCCAATACCTTTTGACAGGTATGGGCCAAGCACCTTCCATGTCCTCTGGGGGCGCTTCTTCCACAGGAGGCCCTTCTCCTCCTCAGCCTGTGGAGTCCGCTCTGCAGGGTTGTTTTCTTCTGCTTGTCAATGACGTGGCTTCTTTGGCCTTTTCTCCTTTGCCAAAGGACAGAGCAGTTCTGCCCAAATGGGTTCCCAAGGGCCACAGAGTCTGACCTCCTGTTGAACCAGGGAAACCACAACTAAAGCATTCCCCAAAGACCACCCTCTTTCTCAAGAGCCTCCCAGGACGGGCACGCCTGTGGGGTGTGTTTGTGGTGTCCCTTCCGTTGTCAAACCTCTCCTGCCATGGGGAGGTACGTCATCGTCAGCAAAGTTAGATTTGATGTTAATTTGAATGTTGGCCTCAGTTGCCCTTCCTCTGAGTAACTGCTCTTGCTCATGGGAAGGTCTTCATCTTCATGCCTAACATCTCACCATTGGCTCTGGTCCCAGGTGCTGGACTATTGGAGTCTTGCCCTCTGGAGCCCCAGGAAGCCTCCCTTCCTCCCTCCTTCCCTCCCTTTGGCCATCTTCTGCTTGACCAACTCTCTGACATCTCAAGGGGGCCATGGGGGGGGGGGGTTCAGATCAGCCCCTTCCTCTTCTTTTCTCCAGGCCACCCAGGCCTCACTCTTCTTCCTCCCAGGGCTTTTTGAATTGGGATCCGAATTTGAAACTAGGATCCTGTTGCATTCCTCATGGCTTTAAAATGGCTGCCCAGCCTCTAGTACTGTAGTTCCTCCTGCTTGAAAAGGTATTTCTTATTCTCATTCTCATTCTCACTCCTTCTCCTCCTCCTCTTCCTCCCCCCATGTCTAGGCCAAAATGAAGCCACCTTTGTGCGAGTTCCTTTTGCACAACCTAGTGTGAGAAAATTTAGCCAGCAGCACAAGGTGGCCATCGCCCATTGGGGTACATCCAATTGTGAATCAGGTCCATAAGAGAAGGAGGGAGGCCGGACTGGGAATCCGTGGCCCAATTCCCTTTGGGGAGGTGACATTCCCGGTCAGTCCCTTTGGCTCCTTAGCCTCATCTTGGGGTCATTCCTGAGGCAGACCCCCTGCTCTCTCTCTTGCTCTCTGGCATGAGGACATGAAAGGTGTATTTACAGTAGTACGTCATTGAAGCAAGTTGTCTCAGATGTTTCCAATTTCTTGGCAAGCTTCCCCATCTGTTCCCGGTTGGTTTAGAAAGGCTTAACTGGTGTTTGTTCTGTAGACATTTACAACATCACTTCTAATTCCACTAAGTTGTCCATGATGGCTAATGGACTGGTGGGTGTTGGTGATGGCCCTCAGGGTATTACAATGGGGCTTCCCTGGCATCCACCCTGCAGGGGCAGGGCCCTTGACCTGGAAGCACATCCATAGCTCCCCCTTTCCACCTGGACAGGTGCCCTCCTATCCTCCAGATTGGGCTCTTGCCCGAAAGGGAACTAAGCAAGAGAAGGACACCTTGACATCCTCTCAATGAAGATGAGCCTCAAGTCTGCTGGCTCAGATCCAGGAAGAACTTTATGGGACAAGGAACCACATTAAAGGGAGAGGAGATGGCTGAGGAATTCAATCTCCCCTACGTCACTTGGAGGACCCTGAATAGGCTGAGGGTCGGCATCCCTAAATGCAAGACCCTCAGGCTCAAGTGGGGGCTGCTGGCAAATAACAACATGCTGTGATATGGGCTAGGGCTCTTTTGCTGGCCTGCTGTCTACTAGCAGAAACATGTACTGACGAGGACTTAAGTTTGGCCCATGACAAAGCCAAGAAGGTGGCTTCCTTTTGGCAGTTGAAAGGTGGATCTGGAGATGAAACCAGCAGCAGAAGCATCAATGTGGCCCATGGGGTGAAATCCCCTCCTCCAGCAGGCCCTCCTGGGTGGACCTGTTTGGACAGCGCCTCTGGGCTCCCAGCTGCACAGGGAAGGGCAGGGGTCTTCTGCAGCCCCTACCCACCCATCACTCTTGCCTCCATCCCCTGCTGGCCTGGCCTTGACTGGGCTCCTGGACCCCTTGCCCTAGTGAGTGAGTGAACAAGCCAGTGGCCTAACACTTGTTGTATCCAATGCTGCTTTGCTTCCCATGCATTCACATCTGTTCTGGCTCCAGCGCAATCCACACACACCCCCAATCCCCCCCTCCATCCAGAGAGCGGAGGGGCCTGCAAGTGATTTCGTGTGGCAATAACTGGAATCACGAAACCCCAAAAGAATCTAAACAAGAGAAGCCACTTCAATAAACCTTAACCCTTGGAAAGCTGGGCCACTCCACCACCACCACCACCACCCTCTGACAGCCTTTGAGGGTCAGCCTTGGGTAGCGAAAGGACTGACCGAGACATTGTGGGGTGGGTGTGGGTTGGCCGTTGCTCAGGTGTGCAAAGGCTCTCCACCATTGCCAGGGGTTCTCATCCAAGGGGAGCCATTGCCAGTCGGATGCCCCACCACCACCAGCCTCCCCCCCGCCAGATGTTTCTTTGGCTGCCAAAAAGACTTCCCGGCCCTCTGCTTCAGATTATGTGGTGAAACGGTGACCTTTCAAGTCTCCTCAAGATGCCTCCTCTTTATTTTTGTGAACTGTAGATTTTGTTTCTCCAGAGGCTCGTGCCAAAAGGACTACCAAAACATTGGGGAGGGGGGGGGAATGTTTTCATTTAACTTTGTTAAAAATGTTAACCAGAACCAGAAAGGTCTGTTTGACATTTTGAATCTGCAGTTCTGCTGATCTGAACAGAGAAATAGTACGCCTGCCCCCCACACACACACACCCCTCGGCTTCCCACCTGAGGCCTCCCAGGTACCTGCAGCGCTGAAGGTTCGCTCCTGGGTCAGAAAGGGGCGAGTGCTGGGTGGGTGGGTGGCTACTCTTGGGGGTGACTGAGCCTTCCTTTCCAGTCAAACAGTGCCTAAGGGGGCTCTTGAAATATTTCACTGGCTTATTGCTTTGCTACTCACAATTAGGGACTGCAGTGGCTTTTGGTGGTTAAGATGCTGAGCTTGCCAAATGGAAGGTCAGCAGTTTGAGACCTGAGTGCTGCACAACAGAGTGAGATCCTGTGGTCTGGCCCGCAGGCCGTTGTTTGGGCACCGCTGTTCTGGGGGTCCAAACACAGCAGCCCTGGGTCCTCCACGCGAAGGGCAACTCAGACCTCCTGCCTGGCGTTCCCTTCTCCCATGAAAAACAGGTACCAAGCCAAGGCACTTCCCTGCTAAGCAGCTGCAAAAGATGGCCCAGTTATTCCTTCGAGGGCACCAGGTCCAAATCCTCAGGTTTTTGCAATTAATCTCCCCGCCCCTATCCTTTCCCTTGCTATGAATTAAAAATAGTATTTGGTGTTTGCTGATGCCCAACATATGACAGGAAGAGAGGAATTAGATGGTGTCTGGTCTAAAGGCCATGGGGAGGGAGGGGGGGAGCCAGCCAATTTTCTCCCCACTCCTCAGTGCAATGCATCTGTCACCATAAAAACAAACAGGACCAGGAGCCCATGTGTTTTGCATACACACATACACCCGAGTCCCCCCCACCAGGACGTGGGGAGAGTGGAGGGTGTTTGGGCCAGAGAGGCTGGAGGGAGAGAGGATGCTGGCCAGAGGGGGGGGGGTGGAGGCTCCCACAGGGAAGGAAGAGCAGCATTAGGGTTCAACTCGTATGACTGACCCACAATCCAGCTAGCCTGGTCTGTTCTGATCCGGGAGAGAAATGCGGGAGTCCTTCTTCCCCTTTGAACTTCCAAGCTCTTGCCTGTGAGATGCTCCCTCGCCAGAACCACTGGTTCAAAGCCTTCGGTGCCTTTCCCTGCCTTTCCCATGCGAGTGGCAGAGAAAAGAGAAGGATCCATGGCACGCCAGTCATTGCAGATGCTAGGCTGCCAGATGTGCCAGGGCCACCCCAAATCTGTGGGGTTAGATTACAGTCTCACATGCACCCCTGTGTGTATGAAGTCCAACATGGACTCCTGCCTGGGACCTGCAGCAGGCATATCAAGAGGCTTCTCTCTTCTGAAGCCACTTACCTGGGGCAGGGAGGGTGGGCAGGTACCGCAAATACTCGAGTATAAGCCGACCTGAATATAACCCTAGGTACCTAGTTTTGACCTGAAAACCCAGAAAAATAGATTGACCAGGGGAAGGTGTGGGACCCAGATGGAAGGATGGTCCCCGCCTGTTGGCTTATAAAATAAGCCCCCCATCTCTTTTAATCATTCAATGCAGGCAGTTTTAACGTGGGTAGTTTTTAAAATATGAACGGGGTAGGTCGGTGGGTATGTTGGGGTTTTAATGGTTTAATTGTTTTAATGTATGTTTTAACTTGTTGTGAGCCGCCCTGAGTCAGGTTTACCTGATTGGGTGGCATAGAAAACTGAATTTAAAATAAAATTAAAAAAATAAATAAGCTGAGAGTGTGAAATGCAGCAGCTGCTAGTGAGTTTCAATAATCAAAATTCATGAAAATATGGTAAAATTAATTAAATTGTTGGTGCGTCTCAGTCTGGTATGGTCTTGGGACCCTTGTGGTTGTTGACCCGAGTATAAGCCGTGTCACCCTTTTAGGAGGTTATTTTGCTTTAAAAAACCCCGGCTTATATTTGAGTATATGCTGTACTTCTTCCAGCACAGCCCATCTAGATGCCTCTCCTGCTTCCTTCTAAAGCAGGTCTTGAAATATGGAACTGATGAAGTCTTCCCTACTGCTGGTGGCTTTGGACTTCTTCTCTCATACCTCCCCATCTGGCAGGTTGTCCTGGCACCTGTGGGAAGGAGGAGGCACCTGGGTGAACTCAAACAGGCCCAGAGAGGAGACAGAGCAGGTGGAAAGGCAGTTCCAGTGCTCCTCTGGGCCCTGCCTCAGTCCCCCTTTCCTCACCTGAGTCTGTCAGGAATCCCAGGCCCAAAAGGAAACCCTTCTCTTCTTCCTTCCTTCCGTCCGTCTGTCTGTCCGTCTGTCCGTCCGTCACCCACCACCCCACCCCTACTGATCTTGGGAGGTGTTTCAGGCCGCCACCCGAGCAGAAGACTTGGATGGCTGTTGGTTTGAGAGTTGGCTGTTCCTTCTCCTAAAGAAGGCTGGCCTGGCCAGTAAAGCCCCACTTACTTACTTACTTACTTACTTACATTTCTATACTGCCCATTTGGGTGATATCAAATAACATGACAGAACACACAACAAATCAAAACAGACAACCGACAAATACATCTCAAAATTAAATTAAATTTCAATGACTGATGGGCTTGGCGGGTGAGGAGGAGGGCTTGTTATTATTTGGGATTCAGGACAGGGGAGGGGGGTTAGGAGGGGTTATAGCTTCAGTGGCCAGACTGGGAAAGAGGTACAACCGGAGTGGTCAACCAAGACAAATAAAGGCCTTTTAGTTTTGTTCAGTTTTCCAAAGCAAAACCTTCCCAGAATAGCTCAGGTGCAGAGCCAGGAACAATCATCCCTCAGTAGCTTTGGCCAACCAGGGCTGATGATGGGCCTGAACGAGAAGCCTAATTGTTTTAATTAACAGACACCCTAGCTGCCTCTTGAGTGCAGAGTTGCATTTTCAGTGTTTGGAGACATGCTTGAAGTGCTCTTTCTGCTGGTCCACTTTGAGGGACGGCGCCTGGATCCGGAGCTAATGCTTCTTCTTGGCTTAAGAGCCAAAGACAACCACCGCCTCCAGGAACCACGTGTGCTTCTCATTACCAGATGCTCGGATCAAGTGCCCTGCTTGAGGGATTCCAGGAAGCCCTTGGCTGGCCACGCTTTGACCCAGAAGTGGACAACTCAACGGGGGATGCCCATCGGCCTCTTCCAAGAGGGGGTTGATGTTGCCCTACTGACCAAGGCCTTCCTCTCCAGGAAAGAAGAGGAGAAAGGCTGGGCACTCCTGTCCCTCCACCTGGGGAATGAAGCAGCAGCAGCAACAGCAGCTTAGCTCACTCCTCACCGCTGGCTGGCTGGCTTGGCTCTCCCTCCTGCCTTGACGAGAGAGAAAAGGTAAACTCTGAAATTGGAGCTGTTAATTGTCCTCTCTTTGTTTAGACACTGCTGGCTACAGGCCAGGTGTGGAATCTCTGGGACTTGGCACCGATCCGGACTGAGACGGGGCTTCAGTCTTTGGGCCTCCTCTTGTGGAAGAGCAGCTGAAGCTAATTAAGTTGGTTCTCTTGATCTTTGTCAGAAGAGAGCGAGCGAGAGGGGAGCCTTGCATGCAGAGGCAGGCCTTGAACTCCCAGAGCTTGACCTTCACTGTCCACAGTCTAGATCAGGCCCCACGCTGCTCTCGTCGCTCTTGGGAGTGGAAATAAAACATGCCCATACGGGCGCGTTTTACTTCCACTTCTGGGAGCGACGAGGGTGGTGTGGTCCGGATGAATTGGCATCGGGGCCTGGATCCAACCCATGGGCTGTAGTTTGAGCAACCCTGGTCTAGGTGAAGGTGGAGCCATGGGCTCACGGCTTCTCCTCCTCCTGCTCCATCCAGGTCAGACTCAACACCTTCACCTGGAATGATGGGTTTGCAGACTATCAAGTCACCTGGTTTTGGAAAGAGAAAGATGGCTGGGCTTCTTGGCCAGCTACTCTTCCCAACGAGGGCTTTGCCGCTTCCCGGGGTCCTCTGCTGTGGCCTCTTGGCCTGGTGCCCTCCTGGAGGAGTCTGGAGGAGTGGGCTTTTATCCACCAAAGCTGACACTGAAGTAGACCAACCAGGCGTCAGGGCCACAGCCATTTTGTCTTTGTGTTTGCAATTACCCTTATCCACCGCCTGGATAAGCGCTTAGTGCACTCTCTGGGTGGATCACAGAGTAATTAGCATTTTTGCACCCCCAACATGCTGGGGACTCATTTTACCCACTTAGGAAGGACGGAAGAAGCTGAGTCAACCTTGAGCCCGTCAGGATCAAACTCCTCCCCTTGCATTGCCTTGGGCGTCCCAGTCTCCCAAAGTGCTTCAGGGTATCTTAAGGTGAGGCCCCCACTTTGGGTCCAACCCTGACCAGCCTGGTTCTTCCCCTTGTGAAATCCCCTCCTCCTCTTCCTCGGCCTTCCTGCCCATCCAGGCAGGGAATGTGGCAGGCACATGGTTGGCAGAGTCTCCCTCCCTCCTCCTTTGCGCATCCTTTCAGCTGCGGGAAGCATTTCAAAGGAAACGGGTCCTCCATAACATGCTTGCGCTCTGAAGAGGGCTTTGGAGAAGGAAGGCAGCCTGGCATTCATTGAGCCGTTCGCTCGCTACAGAGTTTGGCATGAGGTTGAAAGCACTAAAATAAATTGTGGTGAAGTTGTTTCCCTTAAACCAGATTGTGTGGTTTACGTTATTTGTCAAAGTTAAGTGCAACTGGCAGCTCTGTATCCTTCATGTGCAGCCCAGCAGGGAGGGGAGCCTGGAGCCAAGGGCCCGTGTGTGTGTGTGTGTGTGTGTGTGTGCATGTGCGTGTGCAGTTGTGCCACACAACCTGTGCCAAGTTGTTGTTTGATAGAACACAGCACAAAGTTGTGTCTTCCAAAGGTTGTCTCCTTGAGTCTTGAGGACATCAGGAGAGTTGAAATGAACCCCCCTTTGGAGGGGGGAGGGGGGCAAGTTCACTTTGGGGCAGGGCAGGTTGCCTGCGGCCAGGCCAGGCCTCTCAGGACCTTGGACAGAGCCCAAAGGCATCAGCAGGTGCAGTGGAGCCAGGCTGCCTGCCCATCTGTCTGCCAGCAGGTTGGGATACCTGGGGAGCAAATGTGACCTCAGCAACACCTGGATCCCTCTTGATGCTCACCTGGACCCCAAAGCACATCAGCTCAGGTTGGGGTGGTCTGGAGCACCTCTTCTGGACGTGGCTGGACTGACCTGAACTGGCCCAGAAGGGAGCCTTAGGAATGTTCTGGAAAGAGGTCCACTAGACATGTATTTGCTTATGACATCTATATCCCATCCATCTGGGATATTTTCCCACTCAGGGACTATTTGCCACAGTGGGCTGGCAGGAAACGCCACACATGCCCCCTCCACCACCCCCAATGCTCTGGGGCCGAAGCGACAGAGACCTGGAGGCGATTCTCCCGGCTGAGATTAGGGTTTGTGCTACGTTTGCAGAATCTGCGCTGAGCCCAGGAGGCCACTGGCAAAGCCGCACAATTGCCGTGAGATTAGCCTGTCTGGGCAGCCCCCCAGGGTCCCCTATTATGTGACTCCAGTCATGTGTGGCTCCCTCCGGGGTCGTCTGAGCCGGCCTCGGAAGTGCCGTCATGCCGTTTGGGAAGAGAGCTTTGCCCCACCTGTGTGGGCCCAGGCCGGAGGTTGGAGTGGGGAGCGCTCGCCCTCTTTCTCCTCTGGGTGCTCAGAAAGGCAGCCGTGGCCCTGACTCTTCCAGGACAAGACCCAGCGGAGGGGGACCTTTTGTGGAGGAGCTTCTTCCAGGCGGCTGAGATCATACGCCGAGGCCCTGCCTCTGTCTCATGGGAAGAGAAGGCAACATCCACAGGAAGAGAGGCAGGGGCTGCTGGTTGCCCCACTTGCCTCAGCAGGCCACCAAAGGGGCAGAGAGAGACCGGAGGGGGTCTTCTGACCCACCCCAAAGGACTGAACAGGCGGAAATGGAGAGTCAGGAGACGAGCTAGTTCAGTGACCCGCTGGAGCCAAGACCAGGCTGGTCCTTCTGCACCCACAGGAGAGGCTCCCCTCACCTGCCCACCCTCCCCATAACCTCTGCAAGAGAAGAGACCACCACCCCCAGCACACACACACACACCCACACACACACCCCTGGTGCTTCCCCCATCACATCCTCTCCTCCTCCCTCGCTTTAACCTCAGGAACCCTTTGAATTCATCTCTCTTTATCTCCATTGGTAGACAGCAAATATTCAAGGTCTTCCTGGAACGGGCAGTTTTTGGACCACAGGAATGCCTTGCTTGAAAAAGACAAATCGTTGTTGCTCTGAGGCTCTGCTAGGGATGTGTGTGTGGGTGTGTGTATGCTTGCAGTGTGTGCCTAGCTGGGATCCTGACCCTCCTCCTCCCTCCACTCCCTGGTCCAGCCACTCATCCCTTCTCCTCAGGAGTTGCAGGTGGAAGGAACGGGGGAAATACGGAATTCGCCCACAAGGTGGCTTCATCTGGGCAGCTTCACATCTGGCCAGGACACAGAGGAAGAGGAAGGAGGCGGCACTGCTGGGCAGGTGGACGGCAGGTATTGCAAGGCAATGGGTGAGGGCGAGTTGGGTTTCTGGCCCACAGGCACCATCCAAAGGGGAGGAGGCCAGAAATGCTGCTCTACTGGGCATCCAGACATCCAGGCCTGAATCAGGGGAAAGTTGTAAAGCCAAGTCCAGGGAGCTCTGCTCCTCAGAAGAAGGCCCAGGGGAAAACGGTTGTCCTCCCCATCTCCAGGCCAGACCAGCCTCTTCCAGGTAGAATTCCACCTGCCAGTTTTGGGCCAAAAGGATCCTGCCCCTGCAACTGGGTGGGTCAAACCCCGGATACTCCCATGGTGAGGAAGAGAAGGAGTGGTCGGATGAGCCATCTTCGGGCCTTCCTCACCCTGAGTGATGCTAAGCCTGAGGTGTGAAGTGCAGGAAGATGGGATGGTGGAGAAGGCTTTATTTCACCAGATGACAGAATCATTGCATAATGGAGTGGGAAGGGGGGGGTCTATGGGGCAGAAATCCCAATAAAAAGAGGCCTGAGAAGGGGGGCTGTCTTATTTTTATCCTGAAGCCCTCCAACATTGGAACACTCACGACCTCCCGGGGGACTTGATTCTGTTGTCGTACTATACGGACAATTAAGAGAGGGTTTTCTTTGGTCAGCATCACTCTCTTGAAGGATTGAAAATGTTCCCCATGAATGACAGCACAGACATTTGTCTGCAGACATTTCCAAGGACACGTGGCAGGCATGCCTCAACACTGAAGTGCACAGAACGCTGCTTACCTTTCCCACCGGAGTGGTCCCTATTTATCTACTTGCACTTTCTTGCTTTTGAACTGCTAGGTTGGCAGGAGCTGGGGCAGAGACAGGCGCTCACTCCATCATGCAGTACCCAGGAACCAAACTCTGATTTTTAGATGAGTTCAGCATCATAACCACTTAAGCCACTGCAGGAATTTGGCCCTAAAGGGGATGCAGCTCCACAGCAAGGGAGGTGGTGGTGGTGGTGGTGGTGCAGGTATCCCATGACACATTGCAGTCTTCAGGAAACTTATTTCCTAGTCACTTCTCTTCCCAGACCAAACTGCCGCTGCTTCACAACCCCATCAGCCAAGAGATTTGCTTTCCCTGCATTCTGACATGTTTCCTCTCCCATAGCTGCTGCGCCTTCTCTGAGCTGATAAGGATCGCCTATGGTTCAAGATCACAGAGAGAAGGCATTTTCACTGTTCGGGGCGCTTCGACAGATCCGGGGCTCCCACAAGGTTCGGGGGCCCTCATCTGCTCTGCTCCTTCAGGATTGCAGGACTGTCCGAATTGGTCAGGGTCCAATTTGAACTTGGTTCTCCAGAAAGACTTGCCTTCACCTTCCTCCCTAACCCCAGGTGGGTGTTGCCAAATGCCTGACAGGCCAAATGGAGGGGGAAAGGCAAATTCTGAGACAGGAATGTTGAGTCTTGGGGGCAAGCCAGGCCCAGGGAGAGGTGGATCAAGGCAGCCTGGCAAGCTAACCTCTGCCTCAAGGAAGAGGCAGATCACAATCAATTAATATTATAGATTTGAGATCCTATCTCTCTCCTTTCCTGTTCATGCCTCTGGAAAACCTCCCTGGACTTCCCCTGGTGTGCCGGTTGCAACATCACACTGGGATTACGGCACACTCAGATAAGGATCCACAACTTGTCCTGTCCTGGCCCTTGTGAGATGGAGGCCCCACGTCAAAGAAGCCAAAATGTCACGGCTCTGGGTGGCTCCCAGGTAAAACCTCCTCCTCTTCTTCTTCTTCCTCCTCCTCCTCCTCTTCTGGGCCAGACGTGAAACAGCCAAAATGAAGACACCTTTGAGTGAGTTCATTCTGTAATTCCCTTCGCCTGACCTAGTATAAGAAAGATTAGTTGGCAACACAAGGTGGCCGCTTACCAGGGTACACACCCGGCTGTGGTTCCAAAACATCACAATCTTCAAGGAGGTGCTTTCTGACCCCATTGAGTTAATCTGTTCTCTGTGGATAACAAACATGCGTCCTCTTTCGGGGCTGCTTCCCATCCAGGGCCTTGGCCGGCTTGTGGGGACCAGGGTGGTGGCGGCTAATTGCCAAAGAAGAGCCGTGCAAGGGAGGAGAGAGTGAGATCCTGCCTCCCCCACCCTAACCTTTTGCCCTCTGCTTCTCTCTCCCTCTGGTCCACTCCAAAAGTCAGGATGTGCTCAGGGCAAGCAGATGGGCAGCCTGGAGGCCCATGGGAAGGATGAGGAGGGAGACCAGCATGCCTCCTGGTGGGTCTTAATGGAGGGGCCTCAGCTTAGCTCCCCCTCCATACCATGCACATTGCCTTGGTATCACACATGGAAACTGAGTCACAGCAGCATTATCACCTCCCCACCAGTTGAACCTGCCTTGGAGGTCTTGTTTTGAATTTACTCAGGTGAAACACAAAAGGACTAAGTGGCCCATGAGCCCTGGAGGTGAGAAACCAGCTCCTCCTTCCCATCACACCTTCCTTTCGCCGCCACCACCACCACCAACCTTCCAGGTGGAAGGCCTCTAGGCGGTGAGAGGGGAGCAGCTTTTCCTAGGGGGATGACTACTCATTCCCTGCTGTTGGCAGTGGCCCCAGGCCCCTCCTCCCACGGGGCTGCCTAGGCCCGTGATGGCGAACCTTGGCACTCCAGATGTTCTTGGACTTCATTTCCCAGAAGCCCCCGTGAATCCACACGAATGGGTTTACTGCAATTAATCCGGCCCACACCGCCCTCATCGCTCCTGGAAGTGGAAGTCAAACGCGCCGGTACGGAGGAAGGGTTAACCTAGAATAGCCTTAACCGTATGGGCGCATTTTACTTCCGCTTCCGGGAGCGGCGCGGGCGGCACAGGCCAGATGAATCGCAGTAAACCCATGCGTGTGGATTCACGGGGGCTTCTGGGAATTGAAGTCCAAGAACATCTGGAGTGCCAAGGTTCGCCATCACGGGCCTAGGGCCCTGTCTTCCTTGCCCATGACTTGGGAAGGGCTCCCTCTGTGGAGACCCCCTCTCTCCCAAGGAGATGCTCTGCCCGCCCCCCGCCCCCGCCCCCCCGCCCCCCCCGCAAGGGCCGGCGTTTCTGCTGCTGCTGGATGGAGGGAGACAGAAGTCGGCCGCTCCAGTCCAGGTTTTGCAACCGTCGCAACATGTTGGCAGGCGATTGTCTTCGGAGGTGGTAGGAGGCAGGAGGCGTGTGGGGTGGGATTCGCCTCCTGCCTGCCTGCCTGCCGGAGGAGAGTTTGTGCTGGATGCCTTTGCGAAGCGGGATGCAAAGTTACCCTCGGAGGGGGCGGGGGGTGGGGGAGCGAAGAAGGCTCAAGTGGCTCAAGTGGCTAAGACGCTGAACCTAGCAGTCCGTTCGAAAGCAAGACATTGCAAGTAGATAAATAGGGACCACTTCGGTGGAAAGGTAACAGCGTTCCGTGCGCTCCGGTGTCTAGTCATGCCTGCCACATGACCACGGAAACGTCTGCAGAAGCGGACAGCGCTGGCTCTTCGGCTTGGAAACAGAGATGAGCTCTGAACCCTAGAGTCGGATACGACTGGCTTTCGAGCAAGGGAAACCTTTACCTACGGAGGAGGAGGAAGAACCACCGTCGGGTCAAACGGAGGCTGGATGATGAGGGGTCCCTTTTTTGTGCCACCCAAACCAGGCCTTTATTAAGGTGTGCCAAGAATTGCTCAGCTACGGTCCCATTCCTCCTTTGCTCAGCAGACCCAGGCAGCCGTGGAGAGGATGATGGAAGAGGGACGCCTGACAGTCTTTGGAAGCAGGAATCCAGATTGCTGGGGGTAGAGGGACATTTGGGGCGCTGGCTCTCACCTGGCTTGGGAAGGAGGAGGAGGAGGAGGAGGAAGAAGAAAAAAAGAACCCAACACCCCCCCCACCCACCCCCCTCGACTTTTATCCCATATGAAAAGCACAAAAAAGCACCGAATTTGGGCTGGATATTTTTTTCTCCTGGTGGTGTTGGTGATTCCTACAATGGCTGAGTCCAAAGTCTGACCAGAACAGCTGCAGGAGCTTTATTTTCATTTTATTTTATTTAAAAAAAAATTTTTTTTGGGGGGGGGGAGGAAGCAGCCAGGAGCAACTGACAGCTCCAAGGTAAGGATTCTTCAAGGTGTGGGTGTTGGGTGGTGTGTCTGAAACAGTTTCCTTGAGAAGCCAGGTTGTGTGTGTGTGTGTGTGTGTGACACTCTGAGCCATGCTGAGAAGCCACAACAGGTGTGTGTGTGTGTGTGTGTGTGTGTGTGTGTGTGTGTGTGTGTGTGTGTTCGCTCCTTTCCATTAAGCCAGAGATGGGAGTTTCCCGGCCTCATCCTGGCCCAGCCTGTGGAAATGACCTGGAAATAGGGCTTGTGTGGTGGTGGTGGTATCCTCAGGGACCGGCGGAAGGGAGATCTCCGTAGAGCCCACTTCGGAGGCCACTTTGCCACGCTGTGTTTGGGCTCCTTGCCTGACAGATCAGCCTGAGACCTCCGTCCTTTCTCGAGAGACTTAGCCTGAAACCTTCTTTGGGGGAAAGGAGAGCAGGGGACCCCAGCGGTGGCAGAGGGTGGCCACCCCTCCTCCTCCTGAGCCTTTGGGTCCAGGGCTGACACCCAGGGAGCCCTCCTGGGTCTACCTAAAACCAGGACTAACTGTGCCGATTCCTCCGGGGAGGAAGCCAACTTTCTTGAAGCAGTGGGACTTTGTGCCTGGGAAATTACGCTCCTGGAAAGGCTGCCGTTCACAGGTAGAGATGCCTGATCCATGTAAGGGGGGGGGGGGGCGGCTTCCAACCACCTGACAGGCATGGTTGCCTTTGGGAACGGAACAGGGCCTTTAATTCACAGGGGCTTCTCGTGAAATCTTGAAATCCTGAGACCCGCTTGGGCAAAACTGTCCTGCTTTCTCAGGGGTACAAAGGGCAAGTGGTTTTGAAGAGGTGGGCAGGACCCCAGACCCACACATTCCAGGGGGCAGAGGGGGGAGGCCTGCTTGTTTCTGTGGCCTCCCTCTTGCCTCCGAATGAACAGTTTTTGCACCTCTGGATGTCGGACATGAGAGACTCCTGAAAGGCGCCCTTAGCCTCTCCTTTCTTGTGATTTGACCCTCCTGGCCCTCGACAGGGCAAGCTCATGCCCTCTTCCATGCCACTCCTTCTTAAAAGTTTCCATCCTGCCACAAGTTCTGCCAGCCCAACACCCTCGTAGCCCTCCGGCGTTTCCCTGATGGCTTGGTTTCCTGCGCCAAGATCTGAGGGGAGTCCATTTGAATTCTTTTGCACTGAGTGAGTATTATGCAAACCCCGTCAGGAAGTTTGTCACCCGGCCTGCAACATGAATCCTTCCCACGCAGCTCCACTAATTTGGGAAGAGTCACAGGAGCCGCCTCTGCCTTTACCAAGTGGGCCAAGGGTGGGGGGTCCCTTTCTGCTTGAGGATGCCGACTTGGGGTCACAGTGTTGGGAAATTGGTCCCAGAGGGCCAGCCACACACAGGGAGAAGATCTGGCTCCAGCCCATGGCAGTGGCTAGGCGGAGTCTCGTCTTCAGGGAGTGAGGAAGAGCTGAGCTTTGCTTTGGAGGATCTCCCTGATCAATAGGCCTCCTTGGATGCTCTTCTCTGCCATCACAGGATTTCCAGCTTCGGGTGACCCTACGAAGGGTTTTTGAGGTCCCGGAGATGTTTAAGCAGAGGTTGCCATGGCCATACCTCCTTGAGGGTTTCTATGGCTGAGGTGGGATTTGAACCCAGGTCTCCTGAGTCCAAGTCCAAGACTCCAGCCCTCTCATTTGTCTCCACATCCACCCAGAGTTGCCCTTTCATGTAGGCTAAAAGATCCTGAGGGATGTAACCCAGGAGGAGGTGTAGAGTAGAGACGGAGGCTGCAAATCTCCCCAGTCAAGGAGCAGAAGACGAAACGCCACAGAAGAAGAGCCTGGGTCAACTGGGACCAGGAGTTGGAGAATACGTTAGGCTCAGTGGCAAAAGAGCCATGCTGGCAGGTCAAGGGACTCAAGGAGGCCATGCAGTCGGTCACAGGTGGCGTGGGGTCCACGTAGTGCAGAAGGGAGCCACACGGTGAGCGACTCAGAAGCCAGGGAGCGAGGGACGCAGACCTCAAAGGTCGGATGGAGGGATGCAAACGCTCCTCCTCCGCCAGCATTTCCTCCTGCTTTTCAGCTTATAATTCGGGATTTCGCAGAGTGGCTCTCAAAGCCAAATGTCGGGCCTTCTGAGCAAGAGACAGAAGCGAGTCCAGGCTGCCTTTGGGGCTCAGAGGACTGAGCTTTGGTGGCTTCTTTGCAGGGACAGAGGGAGAGAGAGAGAGAGAGATATGGCTTTTCCTCTGGTATCAGTGTGGCCTCAAGCACCCACAGGGGAGGAGGCAGTAGCATGACTCCCCTCGGTGGGCTTCTCTCGCTCTCCGAGGTGTGCAAAGCTGGATCTTGACCCCGGAACAAGAGGCTGAGGGGGCTGCTTTCACCTCACCCCAGACCCCCCAAGGGAGAGAGGGCGGGTGTGTGGGTGTGACCCAAGTAAGCATTGAGGCCACCCCATTTCTGGGACCTGTGGTTTTTATTTTTTGATACTTCAGCTCCAGCAAACAACTATGCCGTTGGGTTGTTTTGCCCAATTATGCTGTTGGTTTTCTCCAGTCAGCAAACACAGTGAGCTATTGTTGAATGTTTGTTACAATGTTCCCTATAAAGGGAACAATGAGATGTTTCAATTGTCATTTTTTTTAGGGTTAGCTAAGAATTTAGGTAAAGATAAAAGTCTCCCCTGCTCGAAAACTAACTCTAGGGTTTGGTGCTCACCTGTTTATAGCCAAAGAACCGGCACTGTCTGCATCTGCAGGCATTTCTGTGGTCATGTGGCAGACAGGACTGGATGCCAGAGCACACAGAATGCTGTTACCTTCCCACCAAAGTGGTACCTATTTATCTACTTGCAATTTCTTGCTTTCAAACTGCTAGGCTGGCAGGAGCTGGGGCAGAGACGGGAGCTTACTCTGTCAGGCAGCACTCGGGTCTCAAACTGCTGACGTGCCGACTTTCCAGTTGTCTTAACCACTAAGCCACTGCAGTCCCTAGCTAAGAATTTAGGGCCAGGTACATCACACAGAGGGACACACCAGGATGGCCACTCAAATGCAATGGGGCGGCCACTGTTGATGTGCTCTGCTTCTTTTCCCCAAACCATAGAAGTAGAAAGATCTCAAAGTTGTTTATTAAATGTTGGTTAAACCCCTACAAGCCCAGGAAATGGAAAGTGATCACCTGTACCTTACCAGAAAAGTCAATTTTGGGGGTGGTGTGTGTGTGATTGTGCAAGGGCAACTAAGAATTTAGGGTGATGTTTGCCACACAGAGGGAAGTACCAGAGGGTGCCCTGAGACAGAGGAGGTGAATTGCCTTTTTTCTGGAGCTCTGCTTAAACCAGGGGTGCCCAAATGCAGCATGCAGGCCGGATCTGGCCCCCGATACCAATTCATCCAGCCAACACCACCCTCGTCGCTCCTGGAAGCAGAAGCAAAACGCACCCGGACGGGTGCGTTTTGCTTCTGCTTTCGGGAGCGATGAGGGCAGCGTGGGCTAGATGAATTGGTGTCAGGGGCCAGATCCGGCCTGTGGGCCAAAGCTTTCCCACCTTGTGGATGTGCTCCAGTTTTGTGACTGTTTTCCTTTGGGCAAGAACTCCCCATCCTCCTCCTCCTCTCTCACCCAAGAGGAAAGCAGGCTTGGCCGTGGCAGGCTTCAGCGCTGGCGGGGTTTGGCCAGGCTGGGCCCTGCCTCTGACAGGCTTCCAAGTCAAAAGCCGGCAGGATTTACACAAGCAGCTAATTGTTTATTTGAAATCTCCGTGCAGGACGCAGGCGGGCCTGTTTCACCATACGGTGTCACTCTAAGCGCAAACACATGCTCCACACCACCGAGAAAAATCTGGCAGGCTCAGCCACTGCTGGGAGAGGGGTGATGGGCTGTGGAGAGTGGAGGGGAAAGTGCCACACCTGCCGTGGCCCTCAGACCGACCATTCTTCCTCAGGCCACTCACCCACCAGTGATCCTGTCACCATCAGCCGTCTCTTGTCTAATCCAGGTGGAGGGCAGCCAAATGCAGAGAAGAGCCAGGCAGTGGGGCTGTTTGCTGATTTAAAAGCTGGGATGTGGGAAGCATCTTGTAGGCAAAAAGAAGCCAAGGGGGATATTTTTGGGGGGCCATTTCCAGAAAAGGAGCCACTCCATTTGTCTGCACATCAGATGCATTTTGCTCATTTGAACTCTCCTCCTCCTCATCTATTCTGTCTAGTATGTGGAACTCCCTGCCACAGGGACCTCAGTCCCCCCCTTCCCGCTTGTCCTTGCATTAGCCGAAAAGACCATTCTCTTCAGAAGAGTCTTGGCGACGGAACAGACTTCTCCTTTTAAGCAAGCATTTCTTGTAAATACTTTCTGGGCAATGCGTTGTTACCAGTCTGTATGTTTATTCTTGCATACTTCAGTGCATTTGGCTAAGAGAGCTTCTGTATTCTCTGACCAATCGGTTTTTGTAAGGCCTTTTGGATCTCTGCGTGGGTGTGGGTGGGGGAAGATGGGAGGGAATGATGTGAATCGTGAGAGAGTCTGACGCTCACCACTTGATGTTTCCCCCCCTTTCGGTTTCTAGGTACAAAAGGAGATGAGGCAGCCCCATATGCGACCCCCAACCTCTGGATGGGGCTGGAAGCAGAATCGTTTGGTCTAGGCAAGACCTGGAAGTGTGGAGATGGCTTCTGAGGGGCTCCTGTGTGCAGCCTTGGGGTCCTAAAAACCAAGAAGGGTGGGGGGGCTTTACTTCCAAAGCCAGTTCTGGACCGGAGCCTCCCTGTCACTCAGCCTTCAAGGTGTCTTGCGGCCGGCAAGTGACTACTATGCAGCTTGGACTGTGCCTGGTGGTGGTTTTCCTAAGCTGGGTGGATCTCACAGACAGCGAGAGTAACAACAACAATAACCACAACAACCACAAGACTTCCAAGGGCAAAAGGCAAAGACGGAGTATGTATGATCAGACCTGCTTGGGCAGAGGGCAAAGACGAGGGTTGGTCACTTAGGAAAAGCTTGGTGTGTGTGTGTGTGTGTGTGTGTGTGTGTGTGTGTGTGTGTGTGTGTGTGTGTGTGTGTGTGTGTGTGTGTGTGAGAGAGAGAGAGATATTTCATATCCAAGAGCCTTGTAACTGTTTGGGGTGGGGGTGTCCCGAGAGGCTTTTCCCAGGTCACAGGTAGCCACTTGAAGGCATTTCGAAAAAGCCTTCGCAGCTTGGCTGAACCTCTGGAGCAGTTTGGCAGCCCCTCAAGCTTTGAAATTCACCCCCTGCTTTTCCAGCAGGATAATATCCTGCCTGCTCCTCTATCAGAGGGACCCCTTAGTAAGCTTCTTGATCTCAGGAAGGAAACTCCGGAGGGTCGTTGTGTCTTCTGCTTTGCCTTCTCCTTTCTCGGTGGTGACCAACTGTGCCCTTGATGACAAACCAGTAGACTATTTTCAGCATGCAGTCATCTTTGGCGGTTGGATGTACCTGGGCAGGACTATTAAGGATGTAGCAGCTCCCCAAACTGAGCCTAGATGAGTATTGGTGTGCCATGTGGAGAGGAGAGACTCACCACGTGTCTTCCTTGAAACCCCCCTCCCCCAATTGCCAATGCACAATGGGAGCTGCCTCTGAGAGAGGTTGGGGGGGGGGGGCTGGAGTTGCTTCATTCCAGCTGGCATGAAAGCAAGCAACAACACACCCAGCCAAATGAGCAGCTCTTCTCTGGATTTGGACGTCTGGAAAGGGCACAACCACCAACACAACACTTTGCCAAATGAATCGGGGGTGGAAGGAGTGCAGCAACCCTCGCCCAAACCACGCTCCACACAGCAGCAGCAGCAGCAGACCTTGTGGCAGACCTTGATAAGAGGTTGAGTTCCTCCTGGTGCAAAATAAGGTCTTTAAAGCCACACGAAAAGAGAGAAATGCACTAGCCATGCCATGGCACGAAAGCTTTGTCTTGGGGGGGATGGGAATGTTAGGATGAAAGGGTTAACTCCAGCCTCCACCGGCAGCCCCATTTCCACCGTGGGGAGGGAGCTGAGCTGGACCACCTGCGCACACCCAGTTCCCAAAGAGGGACGTCATGGCCAGGCCTGGGTGGGCTTTAGGAAAACCTTTCCCTGCCTCTGAGAAACGCGGCCTCCTCGGACTCTTAGGATGGGCAAAACGCTTGCTTCAAAGTTGCGTGTTAAAAAGTAAAGTCAAAGAAGATGGAGCCCTCCCCTCACAACCCAAGGCAAGGCTTGCGTCATGCACCAGTATAATTTTGACCTGTGATGAATTGTTTAAAAACTGGCCCGACTTGCTCATGGTAATTGAGACCAGAAAACAGCACAGACATAAAAGTGGATGTTTTTGTTGGCCCGGGATGAAGCCTCAGGGGAGCGATTCAGTCCCCAGATCTTGGTTGGGGTCACGCCTTGTGGATCTAACAAAGAGTTTGGGGAGGACAGCAGAGCTGAGAGGGAGGGGGGAGAGGAGGAGGAGCAGGAGGCGAAGAAGAACTTGATAGAGCATTACCTTTACTTTTAGGGGCAGAAATTGGGTTAGATCGCCCATTATTAGAACATTCTTCTATTTAACAAGGGTATGGCAATGGCGCTTCTCTAGCTAAGTGGGCAGGGGAAATCTTGTTCCACCGTGGCTCACCCCAATTTCCTTCCTTCCCTCTCTTTCTCCCCCCACCCCCTCCTCTGTTCCTTCTCTCTCCTCTTTCCAGTCAGCACAGAGACGACCCAGGGCTGTGCCAAAGGGTGCGACCTCTGCTCCGAATTCAACGGGTGCCTCAAGTGCTCCCCTAAGCTCTTCATCCTCCTGGAGCGGAACGCCATCCGTGAGATCGGCATCTGTCTGCCCTCCTGCCCGCTGGGCTATTTCGATGTGCGCACCCCAGACATGAACAAGTGCATCAGTAAGTGTGGGCCCTGGTGTGAGGGAGGGAGGAGGGTTTGGGCCTCCCACTCAAAGGGCGCATCCGAGCCCCCCACCCCCATCCCAGAGGGATTCTCCTCTTGGCTCTCCTCCTGTCCATTCCCAAAGGGGGTCCCAGTCTTGTTCTGACTTGCCTAGTAGAGATCCTGTGCTCTGCAAAGGCTTCTGGCTCTGCTCCGGCTTCTGACAGGCAACTGAGGCTCAGCCATGGGTTAGCCAGCTAGCCAAACTACAATGAGAAATATTGGTTTACTTATGAGACCCGTTTTGAAGCCCTGCTGGAAAGAGAAGGATGGCACCAGAAGGACATCTAAAAGTTCCTCTTCTGCAAATGTCTCTCTGCAAGAGGAAGAGAACCACTCCGTCCTTCTTCTTCTTCTTCTTCTTCTTCTTCCATGTCTCAACCAAACAGTGAACTGCCAAAAGGAAGCCACTTTCTTGGCTTTGCCATTGCCCAAACCCAGATCCTCCTCTCTGCATATTTCTGGCAGTCATCGGCAGACCAGAAAACAAGCCGGATTCTGTACTCCAAACATATTCACACAGCGTGTTGCTGTCTGCCAGCAGCCCCCACTTCAGCCTGTTGGTCTTGCCTTTAGGGACTCTGACCCTCAGCCTGTTCAGGGTCCTCCAAGTGACGTAGGGAAGGTTGAGTTCCTCAGCCATCTCCTCCTTTAATGTCATTCCTTGTCCAGCGAGCTCCTTCCTCCATCTTCTAATTTGGTTTTGCTCTTGGGTACCCTCGAGAATGATTGTTCTTGCCATAAAGCTCTTCCGGGATCTGAGCCGGTGGACTTGAGGCTCAAATCTGTTCAGAGGATGCCAAGGGTCCTTTTCTTGCCTAATTCTCTTGGTGTCCACTATATTAGGTGTAGCGATCCCAACAAGTAGTTCTATTTTCTCAACTGGTGTCGCTTTGAGGCATCCTGTCACTCTACATGTGGCTTCATTCACAGCCATGTCAACTTGTGTTTTGTGTGTGTGTGTGGATGTGCTCCATCCTCATGGAGAGGAACAGACCCCCTGTTGCCTTCTTCCTGGGCTCCATGAAAGATGGAGACAGTGAGGGGAAGGGATGGGGCTGACTTAGCGGCACAGGTGGGCCAACCAGCCCCAGTCCTGCCAAAGAGGAGATGCCATAGGAGAGGCCCTCTGCTCAATCCCCCTCCTCCCCATCCTCCTGCTTGGTTGGCTTAAAAGGAGTGAATCTGGTTGGGGATCGATGAGTAGGAAAGCGGGTCCAGGGAGGAGGGAGGTCACAGGGAAACAGGACATGGAAGCACAGAGGAGTAAGTACAGCTGTTGCTTTGGCTTTCTCTCTCTCTCTCCCCGGACACAGAATGCAAAATCGACAACTGCGAGGACTGCTTCAGCCGGAACTTTTGCACCAAGTGTAAGGAAGCTTTGTACTTGCACAAAGGGAGATGCCACCAAACCTGCCCCGAGGGCTTCTCTGCTGCCAACGGCACCATGGAGTGCAGCAGCCCGAGTGAGTGTTCACAATGCCCTTCCTGGGGGGCAGGGTGTGTGTGTGTTAAACTGCTGTTGTGCAGTCAGAACATTGTGGGTTTGATTCTGATGTGGGTGGGTGGTGGTGGTGGTGGGGGGGGGGGGAGAGCAGAGCAAAGAATGCTAATGAGAAGATGTCCTAACATTTGGCACATGAGAAATCTGGAAGGGCGAGAGAAAGAGAGACCCTGCCTTTGTTTCCTGCTTTGTCTCCTAGCGCCCTGTGAAATGGGTGAGTGGAGCCCGTGGGGCCCTTGCTCAAAAAGGAAAAAGCTATGCGGGTTTCGCAGGGGCAACGAAGAGCGTTCCCGGAGGATCCTACAGGTCACCTCCAGTGATGTATCTGCCTGTCCGGCCACCACAGAACTCCGAAAATGCACCGTGCAGAGAAACCCATGTCCACAGGGTGAGTGGAAGACAAATAGTTTTGCTGCTCGCCTCTTGTGCCCCTTGGGGAAGTAAAACGCGCCTGTCCGGGAGTGACAAGGGCGGTGTGGGCTGGATGAATTGGTGTTGGGGGCTGGATCTGGCCCATACCTGTCAACCATCCCGATTTGGCTGGGAAAACCCCGTAATTTGACATCGATTGACGTCATAACCCGCCCCGCGCTGCCAAAACCCCGTAATTTGGCAGCGGGGGAAAACGCTTTCCACGCATGCGTGGAAGTGCTACGCCGCTTGCGCGGTCCCTACGCAAGCAGCATAGCGCTTCCGCGCATGCGTGGAAAGTGACCTGCATACAAGCGATGTGCGCAGGTCCCGTTTTCCCAGAGCCGTGGGTTGACAGGTATGATCTGGCCTGTGGGTCATAGTTTGGGCACCCCTGGTTTAAGCAGAGAAAATGGCGGCTTAAAATCTATCTCATCCTGTTGCAAAACGGATTGCAAGGCGTGTTTTACTTCCGCTTCCGGTGGGAGGAACCACATGACCTGCCCACTGAACCATGTGACTGGTTTACTGAAGCATGCCACTGGCCCATGGCCCAAAATGTTTGGGCACCTCTGCTATAGATTTCTCCGGGGGGGTGTGGGGTGCAGAAATCAGCAGCCTGTGTGCCTGTGTCTATCACAGCTGGTATTTATCCCAACAAGGGCTACATCTGGAATGAAACTAGACAACCATTTCCGATCATAACAAAATTAATCTGGGTATCAAGGTAAAAACCCTTTTGATATTGCAATAACTGCAGGCAACATCGGTGTATCTATTTCTACCAGATTTATTTATCTGCATCATTTCTATAAGGTCAGAATTACTTAACAGTAAATGTTCAACAGTCTTACAATCACGGAAAACTGTAGGTGCAAAATCTTAAAAATATATCCATTCTTGTGATATTTTTTTAAAGTTCTTGTGCCTACAGTTTGTGAAAAGCTGCTGGCCATCATGAAATGCCAGGAACAGAAACTTAAGTACATTTGTTTTATTTGCAAAATGCAAACGCTCATAGCCTAAAAGAGGCACATTAAAAAAGTAGAGTACATCTCTAAAATACCTACTTTAAAGGTAAAAAAGAAAAAAGAAAGAAATTATGTTTCTTAAAATACTAACAATGTTAAAAGTAAAAAGCATTTTTAGGCCTTAAGCACGTTAAAACAAATTAACACCCACCCACACAATACGTGTACAGCCAGCCCAAATTCATGATGTTTATGTTACTGGCTTCTGGAGAAGCCTTCTGCCTTGTTGCTACATTCCTCTGGTGTTGTTGATATTTAGAATGTGTTACCCCTTTGACCTATGTCTATCTTTCTGACCATTATTTATACCCTTTAATTAGCCTTATCTAAACATAAACATTTTCTCTGCTAGGCCAGGAGGGTGCTGTGGTAGTTAGGGGGAAAGTTGTGGTCCAACACCATTTCTTACAGATGTTGCCAATGTTCTTGGCTCCTAGCTTAGCACGGGAAAGAGCTAGCAAACAGCCATGTAAACAAAGATGTGATCTATTTAGTCTAATTCCCAACATCAGGATGCTGCCAACTTGGGAACACGAACTTCTCGTAGCTATGTGGCTGGTAGGGGCGACAAGCTAGGGAACCAAGAGTCCGCCACGTACTTTACAGTTTTCAACAGGTGGAACTATATGATTACTAATGTCCTTTTCTACTGTTTCCATGTTTATACACTGCAAGAGAAAAACACTTTCCAAGATAAAAACACATTCAGCTGCCAAAAGAAATGACCTTGAAGAATGGACTAATATGTGCTTACACTCACTATAGCAAATTCTGTTCCAGGCTTCAGTTTAAAAAGGCAGCCCATTTCTACACCCCCTCTGGAACACTTTGGACATGCACCATAGCAGGAGTCAGCAAACCTGGCTCTCCAAATGCTCTTGGACTTCAATTCCCAGATGCCCTGATCAGCAGGTGCACTGATTTGAGCTTCTGGGAATTGATGTCCGCCAGTGTTCCATGGGGCATAGCTCATGAAACGCTGGGAAAGCATCTTCTGTTCTGTTGTCTCGCTCAAGGCTAGTCCTGGAGATGGTCTTCATCTTCCAGAGCCCTCCCTTGCTGAAACGTAGATGGCGTTTGGCTCTCTCTGGTTTGGATCCAGAGGAATAGCAAGTGAACAAAGTTTTTGCCATTGACAGAAAATGTTACCACATGGAAGAGGAGCTCAGTCGCCTACTCCCTGCCCTCCTTGGTTGGTGGATGGTGTTGACCAGGGGTGCCCAAACTATGGCTCATGGGCCAGATCCAGCCCCAGATGCCAATTAATCCAGCCCGCACCACCCTCGTCACTCCTGGAAGCAGAAGTAAAATGCGCTCATCCAGAAGTAAAACATGGAAGTTTTACTTCCGGGCACGTTTTATGTCTGGGCACGTCTTACTTCCGCTTCTGGGAGTGACAAGGGTGGTGTGGGGGCTGGATGAATTGGTGATGGGGGCTGGATCCAGCTCATGGGGCGTAGTTTGGGCACCCCAGATTTAAACAGAAAAAATGGCAACCTAAAATCTTTCTCATCCTGTTGGAAAATGTATCTGTTGCAAAAGAGATTGCAAGGTACGGCTTCTAGTGGGAGGAATGTGATCGGCCTACTGAACCACACAACCGGCCCATAGCCCACAAAGTTTGGGTACCCCTGGTGTTGACTAATTTCAAGCCATCCTGCTAAACTCCACCTTTTCTCATGGGTCACTTTCTTTGCTTTAATTCCAGGGTGGAAAAAGAAGAAAGTGGAACAAGGCCAGCTGGACCGCACGAACAAGGAGGACGGAAGCCATAAAGATGCCAAGGAAAGCCGACGTGGTGTCAAGAGACGGAAAGGACAGCCCAAGGGGACAGATCCGCCCACCACCACACCTCAGTAGTTGTGTAGGAGAGCAAAACTCCATTGCTGCTCTTGGCTGTGAAAGCTCTATGGAACCGGATCAGTTGCGCCCTGGAAGGACCTGACGGCGTCTCATTCTCCTCCTACGCAGGAGTGGACAAAAAACGGAAAGAGACACGGGCCTTCCTGGCTTCAGCAAGGGGACTTCTGGAACATGGAGGACCCTGGGGAGAAAAGCCAGGTATCCTGAGAGGCTTTCCTCCGTGTCGGAGCCCAGTTACCCTGGGGAGTTGAGGGTGGAAAAGGCAGGTTGTTGAGCTGAAGTCACTGGTCGACCGAAGGCCCAATGCAGGGACTGATTCAAAGAGGGAGATGGGGAGAGGTTGACTCAACATCTGGAAGGGCACAAAACCTCTCTTGAAAG
Organism: Bradypodion pumilum; assembly: GCA_035047305.1. Lineage (NCBI taxonomy): Eukaryota > Metazoa > Chordata > Lepidosauria > Squamata > Chamaeleonidae > Bradypodion > Bradypodion pumilum. The sequence goes on along the minus strand of JAWDJD010000007.1, from coordinate 39,664,218 downwards.
CTTTCTCTTTCTACACTCACCCAAGGGGTGTGTGAGTGTGTCCCTACACTCACCCAAGGGGTGTGTGTGTGTGTCCCTGTGTGTTCTCTGTTTGTGGTTGGCATTCATGGGGCCTTGGCTCTAAATGGCTTCAAAATTTCAAACTAAAAAAATCGCACAAAACAACAACAACCCCTGAATCCTATGCTTAGACATCTTCTTCCCAATACAAACTCCCAAAGGACAACAAATGCACTTTAGAGGGAGGCTTGTGGGATAATTGAGGGTCTGACATTGTTCTCTCTTATGGGAGACTCTGAAAGCCCAAAGAATTAAGTAGAAGAGGCTTGGCTGAAATGTCTCCCTCCGCACAGCTGGAGGCTGCACCAGCTCACACCTGGCAGGGGACATTGAACCTTAATGCTGAGATGTACTTCAAAGACAAGCCCATTCACAAACAAAGCTGTACAAAAATTGTTCTGGACTTTCACTGCCTTTTACGGGGTGGGCTTGGGGTAGAGATCTTTCACAGAAGACAGGCGTGCTCATGAGGCTGTGTGGTGGGGTGTGAGCCAACAAGCCTCTTGGAATAGTTTAGCTGTGTGGGAATGGCACTTTAGAGCAGGGGTGTCCAAACTATGGCCTTTTGCTTACACCAGGAGTGTCCAAACTATGGCCCATGGATCTGGCCCCCAATGCCAATTCATCTGGCCCACGCTGCCTTTGTCGCTTCCAAAAGCTCCCGGGAGCTATAAGGGCAGTGTGGGCCAGATGAATTGGCATCGGGGCTGGATCCAGCCCACGGGCCATAGTTTAGACATCCTTGGTGTAAGCAGAGAAAACAGCAGCTTAAAATCTATCTCATTCTGTTTCAAAACAGATGGTAAGGCATATTTTACTTCCGCTTTCGGTGGGAGGAACCACGTGACTGGCCCGAAAAGTTTGGGCACCCCTGCTTTAGAGGACTGGCCCTGGAGACTGAGCCTGGCAAGCCTCTCCCCCAACATCTCCCATTGCAGAGCTCAGCTCAGCTAAGCCAAGCAGCCGCTTCCTTGGACTCCAAGAAGTAGCAGCTACAGCCGTTGTTTGGCCAGAAACTTCCACGCTTGCTTTGTTTTGAGGCCAACTTATGTTTGGAGGCAAGACCAACGGAATGGTTTTCCTGGCCTTGCTGGGAATGTGGCAGCTACAAAGCTACACCAAGCTCTCCCGGGCAGCTGCCTCCCAGGCGCAGGGCAGGGCTGGCCATCTTCTTCAGTAAACACTGACCTCCCCTCTTTCTTCCATTCCAGCTCCGTGATAAATGAGCAACGTACCAGGCTGCAAAGGTCCACTGCCTGCTCCCCAGCCAGCCTTTGAACCTTCCCCAAGGTCCAAGCCTAGGGTGGTGGTCTTCTCAGCTTGCTCCAAGTGGCTCCGCTCAGAGATAAGGAGCCTGGCGTTTCACTGTCTCAGTGGGACCTGCCTGAACTCTTTGCCTTCTGGGCAAAGGAAAAGCTTTTCCTTTTTTTGGTAGAGGGACCTCAGGCTGTTAAGTGGCCAAACCTCCGCCAGAATCTGCTGGAACCCAACCCCCCCCCCCAGAGAAACACATAGAGGGCAGTCACCCTTCCATCTGGGGCAATGTCAGCAAGTGACCCCAACTCTGTGGCAGCTGCCAGAGCCCCACAACTGGCAATCCTTTCTATCTTCTCCGTCCTCAGAAACTCTCTCTCGGAAGGAGAGCACCTGCAGGGACTGGACAGCTTATGAGAGAGCCCATGTTGTGCTTCAAGCCAGGTCAGGTGGCAATGGCTCCCTCCTTCTATAGGGCAGGGGTGCCCAAACTTTCTGGGCCATGGGCCAGTCACATGGTTCAGCAGGCCGGTCATGTGGTTCAGGGGGCCAGTCACGTGGTTTCTCCCACCGGAAGTGAAAGTAAAATGTGCCTTGCAATCTGTTTTGCAAGAGGATGAGATAGATTTTAGGCTGCCATTTTCTCTGCTTAAACCAGGAATGCCCAAACTATGGTCCATGGGCTGGATCCGGCACCTGATGCCAATTCATCCAGCCCGCACCAGCCTCGTCGCTCCCGGAAGTGGAAGTACAGCATGTTTTACTTCCGCGTTCAGGAGTGATGAGGGCTGTGTGGGCTGGATGAATTGGTGTCAGGGGCCGGATATGGCGCATGGGCCGTAGTTTGGGCACCCCTGCTATAGGGCATCAAAATGTTTTGGCTCCACTCCTCCATCTCTAGACAAAAAGAGCTGCAATGAGTAACAAGTCCAGAAAACAGGACAGATGAAGGGTCTGGGATGCTTCCAGAAAGAAGTTGGCTTGTGTTCCCAACCCAGCCAATACAAAAGGCAGCTCTTCTGTTGGTTGAGCTCTTTTAGGGATTTTAACACACTGCAAACCTTACAGCAGAAGACAATGACGGTGGCCTTGGCCCCAAATCCACTCAGATTGAGGCATCCTTAGCAAGTCTGTGGGTGTCAGTTGAGAGTAAAACGGTAGATTAAAAAAGCCAGGCTGCAACTGAGAGCTCTTGGCGACCCCCTAGTCCTTCCCCCTCCCTTCAATGCAACCTCCAGCAAATCCACCCTAAACAGTGATTGATGGGAAAGATTAACCTCCCCCCTTCCATGTTGAGCATAAATCCCAACTTTCACCAACTCCACTGGCAAGGCAGGCGCAAGGATCCTCTGAGGAGCCCCCCAATAATAATTTATTAGCCTCCTGCCTCCATAGCAACCCAGGGAATGTATACACCTCAGCTGTTCATGTTTACACTGGATGGGCTTTGTGTGTGCCAAAGAAATCTCAAGTCTCTTTGTCACATGGAGCCGCCTACGCTACACAGGGGTGTATGCGCGTGCGTTGTCTAAGAATGTTTTAGTGACCTCAACCACGGGCCAAGCAGCTAGTGCTCTTTCTAAAACCATAACACTAGTATGGATAACAGATTGGGATAATGATGGAGAAGACAATGGTCTTCCAGTAGTAATGTACTATGGCTATAATTATGGATACTTAAGGACAACCTCGGGGTTGGAGAGATAGGCAGGATATCTCTCAATGCCATTTCCAGGGAATCCTAAGCAGGTGAAGGCATCTCCTTGGGAATACCCTGAAGAAAATGGTGAGCCACTGTGTGAGACAGAATGCTGGACTGGATGGGCTCCTGTGGTCTGTTCCAGCAAGGCTGTTCTTATGTTCTTAATGTATGGTTGTGAGAGCTGGACCCCAAGGAAGGCTGAGCGCAGAATAGACACCTTTGAACTATGGTGACGGAGGAGCGTTTTGAAAGCACCCTGGACAGCAAAGAGATCAAATCAGTCCACCCTGAAGAGAATCAACCCTGACTGCTCCTTGGAAGGACAAAGAGGTGAAGGTGAAGCTAAAGTATTTTGGACATCAATTGAGAAGAGATGACTCGCTGGAGAAGGTTTCGATGCTGGGAAAGATCGAAGGCAAAAGGAGAAGGCGCAGCAGAGGATGAGATGGCTAGACGGCATCGCTGATGCAGTGGGCACAGAGCTGGGTGGGTTGAGGAGGAAGGCGGAGGAGGATAGGAGGGGGCGCCTGGTGTGCAAATGGTGCGTGGGGCCGCAAAGGGTCGGACTCGACTATACCACTGAAGAACAACAAAATAGGTACTGCTTGGGCAGGAAAGGTTACAGCATCCTTGTCTAGTCCTGCCTGCCACATGACCACACTGAAACCTCTGCAGACAGCGCTGGCTCTTCGACTTTGAAACAGAGATGAGCACTCAACCCTAGAGTCAGACACGACTGGCTTTTGAGCCAGGGCGACCCTTTCTCTTTCTCTCTCTCCGTACACACGCAGTCTGCAGTACGTAGAGCACGACTACGCACCTAGACAGCCACCCACCCACCCACCCACCGAGGCTAACCGAGCAAAGCCTCCTCCTGCCCTTCCCGGGTCTGTCTGTGGCATCATGGATGAGGGAGACCAACAAGGCGATGGGATCAAGGGAGGGAGGGAATAGGGAAGCGGTGGGGCGTGGGTGGGGCCTTTGGCCTCTTGCATCGCCCCGACCTGCCTGACGGGGGCGACCTTGAGGCCTCCCTCCCACAACTCCTCCCGCTGCTGCCAAGACGCGCGGGAAGGGGGGGGCGGACTAGGCCCCCTGCGGCGTGACGTCACCTCTCTGCGCCAGGCGGAGGGCGAGGCGGAAGTGCGTCACCACGCGGCGCCTCCCGGAAGTCCTTCCCCCGGCGCTGCCTTCCACGGAGTCCCGCTCGCTGTCGTGTGGTCGTTGTTTCAGCCGCCGCCAAGATGGTGAAAGCCGCGTTCAAGGGCCGCGCTAGCCTCAACCCCTCGCGGTCCAGCACCAACCCCGGTACGGAAGGGGAGAGGGCGGGAAGGGGGTGGCGGTCCAGGACCACCGCCCACCCCCCGGGTCCGGTCTCTCTCCTTCCCGGTGATTCGGACCTTCTAGCCCCTGCCAACCTAGCAGTTCGAAAGCAAGAAATTGCAAGTAGATAAACAGGGACCACTTCGGTGGGAAAGGTAAACAGCATTCCGTGCGCTCCGGTGTCTAGTCATGCCCGCCACATCATGTCCACGGAAATGTCTGCAGATGCAGACAATGCTGGCTCTTTGACCAAAAACAGAGATGAGTACTGAACCCTAGAGTCGGATACGACTGGCTTTCGAGCAAGGGAAACTTTAACCCCAGCATCGCTCCCCTCACCCCCCCCCCCTTTCTCTCGTTCTCTCTCTGACTCTCGCCCTTCCAGATCGCCCCACTGGCGCAGGAGGCCACAACATGCGGGACCGGGCGACCATCCGGCGCCTCAACATGTACCGTCAGAAGGAGCGCAGGTGAGCCAGGAGGGAAGGTGGGAAGGCAGGCAACCCAACTTCCTGTCAACCGTTCTGCGCATGTCCCTTCTACACATGCGTAGAACCCTTCTACACATCCCCTTCTGCACAGAACCCTTCTGCACAGAACCCTTCTACGCATACGTAGAAGGCTTTTACGCATGTGTACAACCCTTCTACACATCCCCTTCTGCGCAGAAGGGACTTGCGCATGCATAGAAGGGACCTGCGCAGAATGGATGCACAGTAACCACTCCCCCCCCCCGCCGCCAAATTGCAGGATGGCAGCGGCTCCGGGCGGGAAAGGAAGAAAAGCAGTGCAAAATTACGGGAAATCCCGGCCAATATGGGATACTTGGGCTGCCCAAGAGATCCTGCTGCTGCTACCGCTGGAGAAAGGGACTGGGGCCATACCTGTCAAGTTTTGGGAAATTTCTGTCAAATAAGGGAAATTTCCCAGCCAAAACAGGAAACTGGACAGCTATGCTTGTCCTGTGCTGGCCTCCAGTCTAACTCCAGTCTAATTAATATGGGATGACGGTGGGAAAGAGTGTAAAATACGGGGGTTTGACAGAAATTTCCCAAAACTTGACAGATATGGCTGGGGCGTCCCTCTCCTCCTCCCACAAGGCAGCCACCCCTTTCCCCGAGACTCAACGATGGCCAACCTCGGCATACCAGGTGTTCTTGGACTCCAATTCCCAGGAGCGCAAGGCAGCACTCCTGCTTGGATCAGGGCTTCTGGGAAGTGAAGTCCATGAACAGCTGGCTTGTTAAGGTTGGCCGTGGCTGACTCCTAGGTCCGAGGAGTTCAGCTGCACATGCAGATCCTCTGTCTGTGGCTGCGACCTGGAAGGAAATAATAACCTTAGAGCGGGTTTCCTTTATTTTCAGGAACAACCGTGGAAAGGTGATCCGCCCGCTACAGTTCCAGTCCACAGTGGCGCCAGGCACTGTTGCAAGAGTGGAGCCCAACATTAAATGGTTCGGTAAGCCTCTCTGTGCAAGCAGCGGCGTTCCCTGGGAGGGAGGCACTTCTCGGGTAGAGAACGGGAGCCGAGAGTCCTCGTGGCAAGGCCTCAAAACAGGGAGAGGAGGAAGAGGCTGGTTCAGCCAAGGCACTATTACCTTTTTTGAGGGGGTCTTTAGAAGCACAGTTTGGCTCCCAGCCTTTCTCTTTCTGCCAAGATCCTTTGGGTACCACACTGGGCCTGAAAGGTTCTCTTTCTGTGTGCAGGGAACACGCGTGTCATCAAGCAGTCCTCACTGCAGAAGTTCCAGGAAGAAATGGAGACAGTGTTGAAGGACCCTTACAGGGTGGTCATGAAACGAAGCAAACTGCCCCTTTCTCTCCTCCATGATCGCATTAAGCCTCACGTAAGCCCTCTTTATGAATCTTTGGGAGATTTTCTGGGGTGTTGGTGGCAGCAGCTTTTCCTCTCCCACAAAGCCACTATATTTATATGTTTGTTCCTTTCTCTTTGCATTTTTTGGGCAACTGTTTGTTATTGAGACCTCTGGCTTTCAGGTTTCCTCCCCTGGGCAGTGCTTTCATTTCAAGTCAAGAATTTCCCCCTGCTGTGGCCCTGCTAGCCTTGTTTCTTTTCTTCTTGAGCTCTTAATGGAGGGTTTTATTTCCTGAGGGGTTTCCATGTGTGTCTCATAAAACAAAAACATTCTAAGTTAGGGAAAGGATTCTGTGTGGTTCCAGCTTACATCACTAGAGGAGTAATTCTTGTTAGCTTGGGAAGACTCTGTTCCAAGGAAAGGCCTAGCATTTGACTTTTGCAGCTGGAATTTGAAAGGAGAAGTCAAAACAATGAGGCAGAGTCTTCTTGTCAAACCTGAGTTTGACAGGGCCTGAAGCAAAGAAGAGAGATCTCTCCTTTTTCATCCTTGTAGTTTAAATTGTTGTGGATGGATTGCAGCCTGGGAGAAGCCGGGTGGTGGTGGTGGTGATGGTGGCTTTCTGGTGATTGTGGCCTGGGTTAGGGTTTGCTGTGTGGCTGCATCAGCACTGAAGCTCTTTGTGGAGGAAGGCTCAGGATTCGGTCTCTCTTCTCTGTGGCTCTTCTGACAACTCAGCTCTTGTTCTGAGCCACGGTGAAACGAGTGTGCCTTTTCTTCTTTCTCCCTCTGCATTCAGAATTCTAAAGTCCACATACTTGACACTGAAACATTTGAAACAACATTTGGCCCCAAATCACAGCGGAAGCGGCCAAATCTCTCTGTGAGCGATGTGCAGTCACTGGTGGAAAACGCCATGGCTGAGGCCAGCAGCTATGACCAAGACAAGGACCGGGATTTGGTGACAGAAGATACTGGTGTGCGGTAGGTCTCTGGTTTGCTGGGGAAAAACCTCCCCCCCTCTTGCCTCAGGCGGCAATGCGGTGCCAAGTCTCTTAGCTTTTGGCACTGACGGTGGTTCTATTTCTGCCTTCAGAAGACCAGCCTGGTTGCCTCTCTAGTAATATCATGTCTGAGCAACGTCTTGTCATGGATCAGAATTTACGCCCACATTCTGTAGTTCGCAGGCAGGGATGGCAGCTCCCAGGGGGATGATTGTGCTCTGTATTAAATCAGGGATGGGCACATTGCGTGGGGATCCTCCCTAGACTGTATCCCTCTGGATGCATTTTGTTATTATTTCTATAACTGGAAATCGGCCAGAAACGCTTCCCATCCCAGCACATAACTGAAGCAGGCTGGCGCACAGAATTCCTATTTGGTGTGAAGCAGACAGCTTGAGCTGAAAGCTTCTGGCCCTGTTCCCCCCTCCTTTTCCCAAGTGGGGAGCCCTAGTCTTTCTGTGGAGGGAGGGTGATGATGATGATGATTGTCGGGAGGTTGAGTGCCTGGAGTTGTTGTGTTTTCTGTTGCCTGGTCGTGTGTGTGTGTGTGTGTGTGAGGCAGAAGCTCAGACAAAAGGGCAGTTGGTGTGGATAGTGGATCGCTCCAGCCAGACCTTGTAGGACAAGGATACTCAAACTATGGCCCGTGGGCCAGATCCAGCCCCTGATGCCAATTCATCCGGCCCACAGTATGCACGTGTTTTACTTCCACTTCCAGGAGCGATTAGGGCTTTGTGGGCCGGATGAATTGGTGTCAGGGGCCGGATCCAGCCCACGGGCCATAGTGACTGGCCCCCTGAACCACGCGACCGGCCCCGTGACTCAAAAAGTTTGGGCACCCCTGTTGTAGGAGATCTGAGTGGTTTTGATGGTTCTGGCAATCTCTTATAGGGATGAAGCTCAAGAGGAAATCTACAAGAAGGGTCAGTCCAAGCGGATCTGGGGAGAACTTTATAAGGTAGGTGTGTGAAAAATTGGGGTGCCTTTTGGACTCCTTTCAGCTTAGCAGAACACCTGGGGGTGGGGTGGGGGAGGGAGGGGCTCTCTGGGCTCTCTGTGAACCATGGACCCACCTCAGTGGAGTAGCTTCTGGAAGGCCTTGTGCAGGCCTCTGGCCATGCTTTCAGAGCTCACCTCCTTCCCCCTCTTCCTCCTGGGGCTCTTGGGCAATGAGTGCCAAAGCAGAAGGAGCCCTTGGGCTGTCTTTGAACCCAGACTGCTGGGCTTCAGGGTTTGGTATGTTCGGCTCTTCCTGTTCAGGCCCACAACGAGGTGGAAGAGGGCCCCGGGGTTTGCCCCCCCCCCATCCACCTACTTCTAGGCTTGCTAGGATTAGAAGCAGCTGCTCTTGCCTTTGTCGCTTGGCTTGGCAGCACCCATGGGAGCCCATAAGGAGGGCTGTTGATGTGGGCAAGCAAGGGTGGGCCGCAGGGAATGGCAAGGCCTTTGCCCAACTTTCTGTCTGAATGGGCAGGTGATTGATTCGTCTGATGTCATTGTGCAAGTCCTGGATGCCCGAGACCCCTTGGGGACCCGTTCCCCCCACGTGGAGGCTTACCTGAAGAAAGAGAAGCCCTGGAAGCACCTCATTTTTGTCTTGAATAAATGCGACTTGGTGCCTACTTGGGCCACGGTGAGTCCCTAGGCAGCGGCGGTGGTTCCGGAGGTGGGGTGGGGAAAGCATTTTTCAGAGGAGGGGCTCTTGGTAGAAGACCAGCTGGCCCACAAAATGGACCTGTGTAGTTAAAGAGCTGCTGCCAGACCGCTTGACCCTTTGACCATTTAAGCCACAGCTAGTCTTGACTCCCAGTAACCTCAACTGGTGCTTTGAGCTAGCAAGGAGACAAACGTGGAAATGGTATTTGAATCTCAACCACCACCACCCCCAATTCCCATGAGCACAGAAGATTCCATTCTCCGTCCTGGAGCACTTCTTGTCCTTAGAAACCATAGGGTTCCCCTGCAAAAGAAATGCAGAGAGGCAGCCTGTGTCCCAGAGAGCAGGGGTGTCCAAACTTTTCAGGCCATGGGCTGGTCACATGGTTCCTCCTGCTAGAAGTAAAACACGCCTTGCACTCTGTTTTGCAATGGGATGAGATAAATTTTAGGCTCATTTTCTCTCCTTAAACCAGGGGTACTCAAACTACGGCCCATGGGCTGGATTCGGCCCCTGATGCCAATTCTTCCCGCCCATGCCGCCCTTGTCACTCCTGGAAGTGGAAGGAAAACACACCCATTACTTTCACTTCTGGGAGCGTCGAGGGTGGCATGGGCCGGATGAATTTACGTCAGAGCCAGATCCAGCCCACAGGCTGTAGTTTGGGCACCCCTGTCTTAGAGCACAGATCTTTGGGAATCTTCTTGGGACAAGCCTTGCTCACCTGTTAACCTTGGGAAGATCTTTCGAGCACTTTCTGCTCTGCCAGGTGTGTTGCGGAAGACCGGGAGTGGAATTGAGGCCTGGTTTTGTTCCTTCTAGAAACGCTGGGTGGCCATTCTCTCCCAAGAGTACCCGACCTTGGCTTTCCATGCCAGCCTGACCAACCCCTTTGGCAAAGGAGCCTTCATCCAGCTCTTGAGGCAGTTTGGAAAGGTATGGCACACACTTGTTCTCGTGGCAGTTCAGTCTCTTTAGCCACTTCTTTTCCGGGGAATAGTTCCCTCGTTTTCCTGGGAACACGGCTAGGAAGCCTGTTTTTCTCTGCCTCTCTTCCCTCACAGCTGCACGTGGACAAGAAGCAGATCAGCGTGGGATTTATTGGCTACCCCAACGTGGGCAAGAGCTCGGTCATCAACACCCTCCGCTCGAAGAAGGTCTGCAACGTGGCTCCCCTGGCGGGGGAAACCAAGGCAAGTCTCCCGGTGGGCTGCTAGGGCAACAGAGACTCAGGTGGCCGGCTACGCATTCCAGCACTTGGCCTGCTGGAAAAATCGTACAGCACTTGGCTGGCTCAAGAGACTTCTTTCCATCTTAAGCTTGACCAAGCCTTTGGCACCTTTGAGTAAGTCTTGCAGTGCCAAGTCTTTTCTTGGTTTGGGCTGAAAAGTGCCAAGGGGTCCCATTTTCCTGCTGCTTTTTCTTCCAAGAAAACCTCCTTCCAACAAGAGGGGTGGATGGGTTTTTGGTTCCCTGACCATCTGGGAGCTCAAGAGAGGCCCTTGGTAGGAAGAGAGAAAAGTCAAAGGCTTGGTGGGGTTGGCATGGGGGTGGGGGTGTCACGTTCCTTGAGCTGTGAGACGAAGACATCCTCAGAGCTCCTGCCTGAGCTTTGACCTGAAGGGAGGCTGTGAAGCAGAACTTTTGAAATGGACTCTTTTTCCTGATGTTATGACAAGGCTGCCGATTCCTCTCCTTCCACCCATAGGTGTGGCAGTACATCACCTTGATGCGCCGCATATTCCTCATTGACTGCCCAGGAGTGGTGTACCCTTCCGGAGACACAGAGACGGACATTGTGCTGAAGGGAGTGGTGAGTCCGTGCGGGTGGTTGAGTTTGGGCAGTGGCCAACGGAGGCGGAGGCCCAGGGGCTTCAGCTGTCCTCTGGCAGCATTCTGGGTGGGTGGGTGGTGCTCTGTGGGTTTGTAAAAAACCCTGTCCTTCCTTGCTGCTGCAGCTGGACTCCAGCTCAGGCACTGGTTTCATAGTGGGAGTGGAGAATGCAACGGTTCCATCTCAAAGATTCCCCCCCCCCAGCACTTGTGTTTGCCCTGCATTTTAAAGGTGTTAAGCACCATGTCTTGAAACCCCTCAGACACTTGTCTTTCTGGACAATTCCTCCCTTCCGCCTTGAGTCAAGGAGGCTCCTTTTGTCCTTGGGGGGGTTCAAGGTTCAAGTGGAAAAGATCAAGTGCCCGGAAGATCACATCGGGGCCGTGCTGGAAAGAGCCAAGCCAGAGTATCTCAGCAAGACGTACAAAATAGACTCCTGGCAGGACGAGGAAGATTTCCTGGAGAAACTGGCCTTCAAGACCGGGAAGCTGCTCAAGGTGAAGGGAGCTTTTCTTCTCCCCACCCCCACCCCAAAGGGAAAATGGCAGGAGCCCCCCCCCCCCCGGGCAAAAGGGTGGGTGGGCAGCCTGCCTGGTCAGCCCTGTGTTGGACAAAGGAGTCCATGGGCTAGGAGGTGCTCTTTGAAGCAGCTGCTGCCCTCTCCCGGGTCAGACCCTCTAGCCCAGGACTGCCAACCTGGGCCGTATTCCTCCAAGCTGGAGGTTTCCCAGGCCAGCAGCAACCTGGGCTGAGCAGCAACCTGGGCTGAGGCTGGTTGTAGGTTCAGAGCAGGGAGCAGCCTGTGGGGCTTCTTTCTGCAGTGTGTCACTCACCCCAAGGGTGGCTAGTGGGCTTGCAGCCCTTGGAGGGGAGAGAGGCTACTCCAGCAGGGCCTGCCTGCCTTCCTTCCCTTGCTGCCCTGGTCTTCCTGGGGACGGGGGGAGACACCTCCACAGCTTCTCTCTTGGATCCAGGGATGCAGACGGACCCCCTCAGTGCATGCAGAACACTTGATGCTCCCCCTCTAGTGCTGGCTGTGTGTGTGTGTGTGTGTGGCCCTCCTGAAAGTGCCCCTTTGTGGTTTAGGGGGGAGAGCCTGATGTGCGCACAGTCAGCAAGATGGTGCTGAACGACTGGCAGAGGGGCCGGATCCCTTTCTTTGTTAAGCCCCCCAACATGGAGCAGGGCCCTCAGGTAAGACCCCTGCATGGACACCTCTCCCCACCCCTTTTAGGAACAAAGGAAGCGACAGAGAAGCTTCTTTAGAAATGAAACGAGGCACAACTTTCTGGCGAAATAGGAAGTGCCACGTTCTGAGGGGGAATTAGTCACGCGAATGGACACATGTGGTTCTGGCTTCCAGAGCCACGGCTGAGAGCGGGGGTGGTGGGTTCTTCACACCCTGAGGGTGGGCTCCAAGCCCCACTGTGGAACCTTTCTTAGAGGGTTTTCCCCTCAGTGGAAAGATGTGTTAAGGTGGTGGCCTAGAGTGAAGCAACACCAGTGGTGGGGCTGTGTGTGTGTGTGTGTGTGTTGCCACGGTGAGTCTGTAGAGCCATTTATTCACTTCCTCTTCCAGCCCACAGCCCCCACCTCACAAGGACCTGCCGCTGCCGGCGAGAGCGCAGGAGAGACCACTGAGCCAGCAGAGATGCTGGCAGAACAGGCTGCCAGCAACGCCTGCCCCAGCGGGGCAACTCCGTGGGCCTTGGCTGGGGTGCGGCAGAATTTTGGGAAGCTCAGCGTGGCCCCCCAGTTCTCACAGGAAGACCTGGTCCCCGTGGACGACTTGGACTTTGACGAGATGGAGGGTGACCCAGAAGAGGAGGCAGGAGAAGGGCAGGAGGAGGAGGAAGAGGAGGAGCTACAGCAACAGCCGCCACTGCCACCGTCGCAGCCTTTCCACCGAAGCGAGGCCACTACTGGGGTCTCATCCAGAGCAGACCCTCGAAAGCAGGACTCCAAGGCTGCGCTCAAGTCCCTGGAGGACAAGATTGCTAAGTGCAAGAAGTTCCTGGAAAAGGCCAAGGCCAAGCGCTTCTCAGCCATCAGGTGTGTGTGTGTATGACACCTTTTGCCACTCTGCAAGGGTGGGGGAGGGAATGGGACCAGGATTGCAGTGGAGGGAGAAGGGCCAGAAAGGCTGTGGCAACCCAACAGAGCCCAGCTGTTCATGGCTTCCAGGGTGGCTTCAGCCCCTGGCTTTCCACAGCATGCCAGGAACTGAGCCCCAATGGCTTCCTCTCCTCCCTGGGAGCCGCCGGGAGGGAAGGAAGGCAGGCTGGCTGGCTGGCCGACTGGCCTCTGCCCAAAGCACGGCTAGGCTGCCTGGTCTTGGCCAAAGAGAGGGGAGCCATTCCCGAGTTACAGCAGGGCTACTCCATGGAGATCTCTGTGCAGCGCTGTGACTCACGGGTGCCTTTGCCCGATGGCTACTCTGGCTGTGAGAGGGCCGAGGCAGGAGCAGGTCTGACCCCATGAAGAGAAGAAGAGTCTGCAGGGTTCCCAATGGCTTCTTTTCCTGCCTTGTAGGATTCCCAAAGGACTAACGGCAAAAGTCTTTGCCAAACCAGAGGCAGACTCCGTGACGGTGGCAACGGACACGGAGGCTCAAGGTAAGATGGTGCTCTTGACAGCTGTGGCACTTTCCCTTGAGGAGGATGTCTTCCTTCAGGAGGCTGGCAGGGCAGGACAGAGTTCCCCACGGAGGGAGGGCTGGCTGGTTTGCTTCTCTCCCTCGAGGCGCTCTCTCCAGCGCAGCCCTGAAGGATGCATCCTGCCTTCTGTGTGAAGGGAGCGGTGGGAAGCATTGGAAGGTTGCTCCTGGGTGAGAACCTGCTCTTCCCTATGTGGGCGCATCCAGTCCTGGGATTGAGCAATGGGAGGGAGGCTTAGCTTGGGAGGCTTAGCTTCGTCTCCCACCCAGGCAACCCTTGCCCTGCCCTGTGGGTCCAAAGGCATCTGGCTGCTCCCTGGACAAAGCAGAGGATTCCTTTCCACCCTCTTTTCCGCCTGCTTTTGTAGGGAAAGACCTGAGGAAAGTGGAGAAGAGGAAAAGGGAAGAGGAAGGAGAGCAGGATTCAGACGCAGGTCCAGCAATGGAGCCTCGCAAGAAACAGAGTGCAAAGGAGGTGAGCCTTCCTTGTGGTGGTGGTGCTCTTGCCACTGCAAAAGTTCTCTTAGGTGTTGTTTGTATGAATGAGGCTTCTTGGGTTCCCTGCATGGCAACCGCACAGAACCTGCGCCTCATTAGATGATAACTAATGGACTCAGACAAACTTCTACTTCATGCTCCCCGCTGGGAGTTTTGTGTTATTGGCGTCTTCTGCTGGAACAGGAGATGGAGACGGGTGGGGTGGGGTGGGGGGGAGAAGTACAAGGAGTCCTGCCTGGGGAGGCTTTCTCCTGGGTGGTGGTGGTGTGGTTGCCTTTGCCTTCCCTTCTGTGCATGCAGCTCAACACAGGCAGAAGTAGCAGCCCTGGCTCCTGCACGTTGCTTTATGTCCGTGATGGCGAACCTTGGCACTCCAGGGGTTCTTGGACTTCAATTCCCAGAAGCCCAAGTCCCTGTGAATCCACACAGATGGGTTTACTGTGTACATGCAGTAAACCCATTTGTGGGGATTCACAGGGACTTGGGCTTCTGGGATTTAAAAGTCCAAGAACCCCTGGAGTGCCAAGGTTTGCTATCATGGCTTTATGTGGTGGTTCGTTGTTTGAACTGGCTTCCTTCCTTCCTGTTCTCACAGAGGAGACGAGCAGAACGGCAGCAGCACTCCAAGAAAGTTGGTGTCCGATACTATGACACTCACAATGTCAAGAATAAAAACAGGAACAAGAAGAAACAGGACGCAGGGGAGCAAAGGCCCAAAACGAAGAGAAATAGACAGAAGCGGAAATAAATCTGAGTGAAACAAACACTAGGCCTTTTGTTTGCTTGGGACTCTTCCCCCCCCCCCCCCCCCCGGCTCTGAGTGGCAAAGAGGAATCTTTACACCTCAAGGGGGATGAAAACGAATAGGCACTTGCAGTAAGTTAGTATTGCTTTCAAGGAGCCTACGAGGCATCCTCGCGATTACTACTACTAGGAAGTGAGGCTGTTCACACGTACACGTATTTATACTTGCTCAAGAGAACACACTTTGATTGTGAGCTCATAGTTTCACCACACGGTGGTGGTGGTGGCTGCTTTTCTTGGCAGTAACACAATCAGTTGGCTGGTCAGTGGGCGTAACTGCCAAAAGTCTTCCTCAACCATCAGTGACAATTTTAAAAATGACGCTTGAGAGACAGAATCCTGGTTGGAGACCAAGCAATGATACCCAGTGGTGGGTATCAATTCCCCCCCCCCCTAACCAGACTGTGGGCGTGGCCTGGTGGCCATGTGACTTCTCTTCACTATAGAGCTATGAAAATAGAAGCCTCTTCTATTTTCATCACTCTATAGCAAACCTCTGAAGCCATTTCCCCCTTCTCCAAGGCTTTTCCAGGGCTCTGTTTCACCCCAAAGTGCCTCCCCAGACTAGCCAGTCCCCTCTGAAACCCCTTCTAGGAGGAGGAGGTGGGCAGGGCCAGCCATTTTTACTACCAGTATGTGCGTACTGGTGCAACCCTGCTGATGTCCACCACTGGCCCCACCCCTCCCAGCCTAGCACTGAAGATGTGGAACCAGTAAAGGAAGATCCCAGGTTTAAGAGATGGGGCTTACTTTAATTTGACTTTGTACACTAGCCTTGCCGTAGGGCTGAGACCTGCCCAGTTTTAATAGATCCATCTATTTCTGCATTGTCCAAAATCTACAAAGTGTAGAAAAGGGTGAGGCAAATCCCAAACCAGCTGAGAAATTATTTCTTTGATGCAACGATGCCTTCAAGCTGCACCTGAAATGAGAAGACAAGGAGTCCGTGTGTGTCTCTTTGGCCAAAGGGCATGCAGGGGCGGCGGCGGGGGTGGGTGGGGGTCTGGTAGCTAATTCTCATTTCCTTCTCCCCTGGTTTCTACATTAGTTTCTCTTATTTCTGGCATGCAAAACTATTGTGTTATTTGTGGGGGGTGGGAGTGGAGAGGTGGCACCATCTCCTAGCATCATTTCATAAAGCAACACCAGCCCCCACCCCAAAGGGAACTGAATCACATCTGCTGACAGATAGACAGAGTGGCTTTGTAGCCTCTTCTTCCACTCCTGGCAGCAAAGGCCCGTTTTGTCTAATAACGGCAGTGAGCATGTTGGGTTTCAGCCTGGGAACAGAGGAGGAAGGCACTTGATGGACCATCAGTAGAAAAGCAGACTGGGGTTAGGGTTATTGGGCACCTGTTGCTTCTACTTTTCCTTAGAGCAGTGATGGCCAACCTTGGCACTCCACCTGTTCTTGGGCTTCAATTCTCAGAACAATTCGTGTGGATTCACAGACTGTTCTTGGCAACCAAAGGGACTCCCTACTCCTGAGCAGTCCTTGTAAAACTGAGCAGCCATGCCTGCAGAATGGAGGCTTCTGCTTTGCCTGGCAAGCTAGACTGCCACAACATGCCACGTGCTGGGCAGTCGGGACAGACAGCAGACTTTAGCCACATGATCCCGTATTAGGGTCGCCCCTTCAGAGGAAGGCAATGACAGTAAAACCCAGACTTACACACGCCTTAAGTTACGTAAAATTTGATTTATGTAATGATTTTGTGCTAAAACCACGTCCCGATTTACGTAAATGTCCCAATTTACGCAACTCAATTTCCTATGGGTTTGCTTCAAGTTACTGTGCGTAAAAAAAATCATTTTTCCTATGGGTTTGCTTCAAGTTACAAAAGAAACTGATTTACGTAAAGGCCTACGGAACAGACTTTTTATTTAAGCCGGGACTTTACTGTGTACAATGGCCCTTGAATAATAAGGGCAGTTTAAGACGCTGCAGAACTAAACCACCCAAGAGGGCTTCGTTTTCTGGCTCCGGCTGATGTTCCCAGCAATGGCCTCCCAGCTCAACTAGGGAGCCAGCCCTGTCTGCTGTCTGGGGCACACACAGCCTCTCCTAGCCGAACCTCCCCTCCTCCTCTCCTGGAGACGTTTTTTGTCACACTAGCTTGCCTTGCCTTTCTGGGGTCTTGAAGGGGGAAAGGCCACAAGAGAGGAGGCATTGCCGTTGTTTGTGCCTCCCCCCCAGCCCGCCCCCTTGCTCACCTTGAGTTGTTGGTTGGTCCGTTTGAGGAACTGGACTTCCTCCGTGTGCTTCTTCTCTTCCACCTGCCGCCTCTCCAGTTCCCTCTTCTCCACTGCTTCACATTTGTTCTTCTGCTCGTTCACTTGCCTCTCCAAGTCACGTTTCTCATCCTCTAAGTCTGCAATCTTAGGAAAGCGACACAACCCGTCTCGCAGAGCTACAGACCGACCGGCCTTCCTGGGCAAGAGGTTTTCAGCACTGGCTCCTGCAGGGCAGCCTGTCCGTTGGGACGGATCTGCCTCATCCGATGCAGCAGGAAAGCACCAAGGAATGACGCGGCTTGGAAATAACAATGGAGGAAGGGCCGCCCGGTTGGGTGACCCGAGACCTTTCTTCTCCCATGGAAACGGGTGGGCTTTTGTGAGGGTGAAATCTTTTTAGGTCTCTTCCACTACCCAAGCTGTCTCTCTTCTGCCCTATTCCTCCCATGCTCAAGACATGCCCGCCCGGGGAAAGGCTCCCCAGGCCCGGCTCAGGTGGGGCAATGGTTCCGCTTACCCTCTTCTCCATGTCAGACTTGCCCTGCTCTGCCTGCAGGGCCTTCCGCATGCCAAAGGCCACGCTGCTCTCATACAGGGTCTGGTAGGCCGCAATGGTCATCCGGATCTCGTCCCGCACACGGAGAAGCAGCAGACCCCGCTCGGCACAATTGATGGTCACTTCCCGGATCAGCTCATCTGCCAGGCAACCGGGGGTGGGGATGGGGAGAAGCCGCGTCAAGAAAGCGGTCTTGATCCATGTCACCAGGGGGGGGGGGGTGTCCCTAGGGTGGGCGGGGCTAAAGGGCTGGAAGGTGGGGCTAAATCCTCGAGGGCTCTCATGGGTGGGGTGGGGGAAGGCTACCGCTTTGGAGAAAGATCAACCCCATCCTACCCCCCCCCCCCCGAAAAGGTGTGCACTGGAAGGGCCAGGGTGGGTGGGGGAAGGCTTGAAAGTCAGTTGTGTCCGACTCTAGGGTTTGGTACTCCTCTTTGTTGACAGCCAAAGAGCCAGCACTGTTGTGAGCCGGCAGGCATTTCCGTGGTCATGTGACAGGCATGACTAGAACGCACGGAACGCTGTTACCTTTCCCACCCAAGCGGTACCTGTTTATCGACATGCAATTTCTTGCTTTCGAACTGCTAGATTGGCAGCAGCTGGGACATAGACGGGAGCTCACTCCGTCATGCAGTGCTGGGGTCTTGAATAACCTGCTGACCTTCTTGGCTGTCAAGTTTAGCCTCTTCACCCCTAAGCCACCGCACAGTCCCTCGGGTGAGGGCGCGAAAGGCATGAAAGAGGCCCTCCTTCCCTTTTCCCTGCTGGCTCTCACCAAAGCACTGGGAGTAGAGCTCCCGCCGGACGGGGCAGATGCCGGTCTCGCGGGCCTGGCGCTGCTGGAGCTTTAGGTCCAGTTCCTCCTGCAGGTGCACCACGTCCATGCGGGTGCTGGGGGTGCTGGACACGCGCTGGATCCACAGCTGGTTCTCTTCCGCCCATTCTCTGCGCCACAGACAGACAGACAGACAGACAGACAGACAGACTCGGGGGTCAGGCAGGGCAGGGGGGTGGGGCTGCCTACCTGGTCGTCAGCCGTCGCCCTCCCCCCTCCCCCCCCCAATCACTCACTCACCTGGGCGGCAGGATGGCGTTGAGGATCTCCTCGGCTTGCCCGCTGGAGTCCACCGGGGGCGAAGGCGCCTTGCCCTTGGGCAGCGGCGGCGGCGAGGAGACGGGAGCGCCCGGGGTGGAGGCGGGCACCGCCGGGGTGGCCTTCAGCGGACTGGCCTAGAGGGAGGGAACCGGGCGAGTGAGAGGGAGAGAGAGATCCCCCGCCCGCCCCCCCCCTTGCCCTTTACCCCGGCCGGAGGCCTACCTTGGGCGAGCGCTTCTCGGTGTTGCGGCTGACCAGCACCGGCGTCTCGTAGCGGAGCAGGGAGTCCGCCGGAGGGATCATGGTGGCCGCGGCCGGAGCGGAGCTGGGCCGGCAATTCGCCCCGGGGCTGCCTGTTGTCCTCCGGTTGCCATGGAGACGGCGACGGCGGGGGAGAGGCCGAGAGGGTAGTCACATCAGGGAGCGGGTGACGTCAGGGCAGAAGCGCGGGGCATTCTGGTCCTTGGACGCGCCCTTCTCTGACGTCAGCCGCTCCCTAGCCCTCTCCCGCGCGCAGGCGCAGAAACCGCCAGCCCCCCCCCCAGGCAGCGAGGCGAGCGCTTCCGGGTCGGTCGGCCTTCCCCGGAAGCGGAAGCGTAGGCGGCGGAATGCGGGGTCCCCCGGACGGCGCTGCGATGGAGGAGCCCGAGCGGCGTCGCCGCCACCACCACCGGCACAAGAAGCTGCGGAGCCCGCGCGGAAGCCGCTCCCCGATGGCAGAGGCAAGGGTCGGCAGGTGAAGAGGCCGCGGGACTCTGCTTCCCCTCCCGGGCGAGAGAGAGAAAGGGGGTGGCGGGTGGGGAAGGGATCGGGCCCAGCCACCGGGAGGGAGCCACGCGCTGCTGCTCCGGCCTGGCCTGGCCTGGCCTGGCCTGCTCGCTTGGGTTGGTTGTTCCTGGTCTACTTACCTTCCTGTGGGTCTCTCGTCTTCCGAAGGTCCCAGTCGAAGCGGAAGAACAAGTCCTCCTCCTCGGACAAAAGGAGCCGGTCTTCTCTAGAGAAAAGGAGCCGAAGCCCCAACCAGGTGGTCGTGAAAGTAAAACAAGTAAGTTAACGCTCTTCCAGGCCGTGCCAAGGAGGACCTTCCGGGTTGTCTTTCTTGCCCCAACCTTATGTGGACGAGGAAACACAAATGCCACTGGCTCCTTACCACGCTGCACTGTAGCTGCCAGTGCTTCTTCAGGAGTGAGGGGCTCAGCTTGGTGGGTCTCTTGTTTCCACTTGGGTCAATTTCAGGGTTTAGACCAGGCTTTCTCAATTTTTTTCGGGTCACAGGCCTGACCATGCCTCCTGGACTGCTGATCAGGCTGGTCAAGTGGTTCCTCCCACCCAGAAGCAGAAGTAAAATGCACAGAATGTGTTTTAATTCCACTTCCAGGATTGGCGAGGGCATCGGGGGCCACATGAATTGGCGTCGGGGACTGGGTTTGGCCTGTGAAGCCATTCAACAATTACGTGATCCTCAAATGGGGGGGGGGGGGGAGAGGAGGTCTGCCATCCGAATTACAGAAAAACTATGTGGGGCCAGGGGGAGGGGGGTCAGGTCAAAATTATGCAATCCATTTGGAGCTGTTTCTAACCGACAGTGGGAAACCAAACCTGTGCATAAAAAGAAAGGGTTTTATTTACCTTTGTGCCTTGCTCCATGCGGTGAAAATGGAGGGGGAAAGCCATGCTTCCTGGTTGCAGAGAGAGCAAGAGGCTAGGCTAGAGCATCGCTTCCTGCTTCAGTGCAATTGGCCTGCCTGCCCGTTTCCCCTGCAGCAGCACCACTAGTTGGTGGTGCAAAATACAGTACTATTTGGTTCAGATCACGTAATTTTAAAGGGGGGGGAGGGTCAAAGCAAAAATTACGGTTGGATTACATGGGGAGGGGGGCAATTTCCCCCAGAAAAATGATAATGTAATTGTTGAATGGCCCCTGTGGGCCGTAAGGTGAGAATGCCTGATTTAGACTCCATGTTGATTACTTTGTTGGGTAATTTATGAAGAATGAAATCTTACAAGAGCAATTTTTTGTCTTCCTGGGTCTTTGATATGGATAGGGCTTTTAAAATATGTAACTATCTAAGACATCTAACTTAGAAACATTTTTTCAGTGTTGAAATAAGTAATGCTGTAATTCATCTTGATTTGTGATAAAGGTGTGTTTTTGTTAGATAAATTTGATGGAGCAGTGGTTTACATTTTCTGAAACAGTTTAATTGTTTCTGAGAGTAAACAAAACATTACAAAAATGTTGTGGCATCTTAAAGACTAACTTCTGTATTTAAATGTGAGTTTTTGTGGACCAAATCTACTTCATCAGACATAAGAGTGAGGCCTCATGGCATCAATTTATACAAACATCAGGTTCATTATTTGGTCTGTTGCTTTTGGCATATCTTGGAAGCACAGCACTGATTAGTGGAATGGATCTGCAATCCTTGAAAAATAAATGTAAAGCTTGAAATCAGTGCCCTCAATTGTATCCTTCTAATCTCTCTCCCTTGGACATTCTCCTTTCTGTTCCGTGGTTGCAGGAAAGGGAAGATGGGCCCTCCAGGGTGCGTGAGGAACGGCAGCACCGAGCCCCCTTAGTGCTTGAGCATAGACGGGAGAGAAGTGGGGACCGAGGCAAACGTCGGGACCACTCAGGGCGAAGGAAGACCCACAGAGGTCAGCCAGGAGGTCACAAGAGGGACAGGGAAGGTCATCACCTCCAAGACCAGCAGGCGCAGAGGGAATACTATAACGAACGGCGCCGTGAGCATCGTCAGCAGGCAGAAGCAAGCACTGATGAGGAGAGAAGGGAGGCCGGGGGGCCCAGTGGCCAGAGTGAAGAAGGCAGAGAGCCCGGGAATAAGGAGAAGCCAAGCTTTGAACTCTCTGGGGCCCTCTTGGAGGATACCAACACTTTTCGGGGCGTTGTGATCAAATACACGGAGCCCCCAGAGGCACGGATCCCCAAAAAACGTTGGCGCTTGTACCCTTTCAAGAACGATGAGGTTCTTCCCGTGATGTACATTCACAGGCAGAGTGCCTACCTGCTGGGCCGGCACCGACGCATTGCCGATATCCCCATTGACCACCCCTCGTGTTCCAAACAGCACGCGGTGTTTCAATATCGGTAAGTCTGGGACCTTTGGAGACTGGTAGTAACAGTTCCAAGAATCTAGGCAGGAAAATCAAGAGGTGGGTGGGTGCGGGGTGTGTGTGTTTGCTGGGAATTGAAGGCAAGGAATCTCGTGTGGGTGGAGCATGGCAAAGCTAAGTCTTGGTGGTGGGGCTGTGGGTAATAATCCTCCCTTTTCCTCTCTCTCTCACCAGGCTTGTGCAGTATACCCGCCCGGACGGCACAGCGGGCCGGAAGGTCAAGCCCTACATAATTGACCTGGGTTCCGGCAATGGCACATTCCTGAATAATCAGCGGATTGAGCCTCAACGGTATTATGAACTGAAAGAGAAAGATGTGCTGAAGTTTGGCTTCAGCAGCAGAGAGTATGTTCTCCTTCATGAATCATCAGATACCACAGAAGTGGATCAGAAAAAGGAGGAGGAGGAGGAGGAGGAGGAGGAGGAGGAAGAAGAAGAATCCACCTGAAGGCACCTTGGGGGTGGGGCTGGAGGGTAGCCAGAGGGACGGACTCCTTTTCTGCAGCTGAGCTCCAACCCTCAGCTTTGGGCAGGGAAGGTTTGTTGCACTGATGCCTCTCACTGCCTTACAATCCACTGCCTTTGGCTGGATACGGTGCTGCTCCTTTGGGGGGAGGGGCATCTCCCACCCACTCTTGGGGTCGAGGGTGATGAGCAAAGTGGGCAAAGCCACTGGTTTTTGTTCCATCAAAAGGCGTGAGGTCAGAGTGCATTTAATACCACCACCTTGGCAGATCCAGTGTGGTGCTAAAGTTTTCTCATTCTGCCTTTACCTTTTTTTAAAAAAAAAAAGCCACTCACACACGTTTCCAAATTGTAAATCCTTGTGTTTTTTGCTTTTTCCTCTCCCCGTTTCTCTGCAAAATAGTTGAAAAACAGACCCTACTTATTTTCTTAAATATTTTTTTGGATATACTCAGCCTGGTGTTTTGTAACGTCTCTAGTTGTTGTCTTTTTACTCATGACTGAAAATAGTTATAAAGCTTTCGATGGATTTCTACAGTGCATGTAGCATCAAAATCGGTTTTCAAATACCTGCTTTGCAGATCACAAGCCATTGGGTCTGGAGAGAATATCACGGTGCTCTCTCTCTGTCTGACTTTCTTATTGGTTAAATGGGAAGGCTGAATTTGTTTCTCAGGCCTCTTCCTTTCTCCAGGGATATCTTGTTTTACTTTGGTGGATATAATGTCCAGTGTAAGCATACACACACACCTCCCCATATTCCTTCTCTAGGAAGCACGAGGTATGCAACATATAGTGACTGATAAAGAGTCTAAGACAAGGGTGCCCAAACTTTTTGGGCCGTGGGTGGGTTACGTGGTTCAGCGTGCCGGATCATGTGGCTCCTCCCACTGGAAGCAGAAGTAAAACATGCCTTGTAATTTATTTTGCAACAGGACAAGGTAGATTTTAAGCTGCCATTTTCTCTGCTTAAACCAGGAGTGTCCAAACTATGGCCCATGGGCTGGATCCGGCCCCTGATGCCAATTCATCTGGCCTGTGCCACCCCTGTTGCTCCCAGAAGTGGAAGTAAAATGTGCCTGTACGGCCCTTGGACCATAGTCTGGGCACCTCTGGTGTGACAGATAGGCTTTGACCTAGCCCTTGCCTGAGGGGTCTCCCGTTCCTGTGAGTGACTATTACCAGTCTGCCCTATGGAGCTTTCCCCAAAGACTCCTGGGGCCCAGGAGGCCTAAGTGCCGTCCTGCAAATCTCTCTGCAGCAACACCCTGGGACTTATCTGTATTTACAGAGCCCAGCAAGTAACATAGAGAAAATAGTATCAAATGTGGTAGTGTGTGGCTTATGGCTTAACTCTTACCCCCTTTCCCAAAGAACAGGCATTGTTGATGAAGCGAAAATGTTTATTGTTCTCAAAGCATATTGTAGAAATAACAATTCTTTCAATGGTTCAGGATACAGAAGTACAGCATACAAAAAAAACCCTAATAAAAAAGGACAATTAGGGAAATTCACACTCAGGCCTTCCCCCAGAAACAAAAGAAAACAAGTAATCTAGTAATGACGAAGCTTGGGTTAGAGATAAGGGCTCAGTGTTAGAATCCCCCTCTCCCTTCTGAGGTGTCACTCTCAGAAACCCCAAACTCGAACTAACTTCCAAACCCATGTGCCTATAGGAAAGACATGAGCTTGGCCCTCCTAATTAGCATACAGCCAATTAGAGTCCAGAGATTGTATAAACAACCACTGTTTCTCATAACAAAGGTCTGGTGATCCCAGGCTCTGGATGTTGACATAACGGACTTTCCAGAACTGGGAAGAAGACACAACATAGGCAGAAGCTTGGAGAAGCTTCTACAAGGCCTATCTGCTAGATAAGTGCAGCAGGAAGAGTTATGAGGCCTTTGCAAAGAAGCAAAAGCTAAATTCTAACAGTTTAAAAACCAAAGAAACTCCATGTTGAATAACTTGTGACTTGTTACACCTGGTCTAATAGCTTGTTTCATCCTAATTTGGGTGCCTCTGAAAACTGCATAGATGTCTTATTTCTGGCATGGTTCCCTGTCCAGTCTGCCCTGTTCAGGCCATATGTTTTGATGTTTTTGCGGCTACTACATTTTGGCAGTTCCCACAGCCCTTTAGATCCCCGACTTTGCCCATGAGTGGGTGGAGCTGGACGCCAAAAAGACCTGGTGGACCAATGTGCTGCCGGTTGGTTAAGTGAGTCACTTTCCTTAAGTGTCCCCGCTTGGAGTACTTGCATTAAGTCTTGTTGACATACAACCATGTGTGTGAGAGTCAGGAGAAACAAGTGTCCAGTTTAGTTTGTAAATCTAGAGGGAAAGGCCTGCTTTTCTAAGCAGAAGGCGGTAGGAACAATTTTAGACAGCAGGATTCTCCTTGCCCAGGCATAGACCTTACTATTTTTTTAAATTAAAAGTTTGTACATTTTACTTGAACATACAGTATGTCTCTACAGTGATACCTCATACAATGTCCAAACTTGGTTCCACAAGTTTGGACTTTATACGGATTTAGACTTTGTATGAGGCATGCAAAATCCCAGCCGCGATGCCTCATTCAACGTCCAAATCCTTGCCGCAATGCCTCATACAACGTCGTTTCCATAGAGATACATTGTACTGTAACAGCACAGACTTCAGGGCAAAGTCAAGGAAACTGACAGAGCTTTAAGAAATCATTGTCTAAAGGCTAAAAACATTACAAAAACATGTCAAACAACCCTGATTGTCCAAGAACCTGAAGAATGCTACAAAAATCCCAGGAGTGCTTCTAAAAATTTTGATGAAAAATTCAAAAAAATCCAAAATCGCGCTCAAAACCACTCCTAAACACTCTTCGCCTCATGCAAAACCCATAAGAGCAATGCACGCATGTGTCCTGCCTTTTATACTGCCCAGGCACAATGCAACCTGGGGAAAACCCAATGCCTCATACAAAGTCACACGACTTTGTATGAGGCAATTTTTTTCAAGAAATTAGGCGATGTTGTATGAACCCGATGTTGTATGAAGCGGACTTTGTATGAGGTATTACTGTACTTTGTTTTTTCCCCTCCTCAAAAGCAACTGAGCTGTTCTAATTCTCAAGTGTATCTTCTATATCTATAAAAGAGAGATGCCCCCTTGTGGGTCCTGGAAAAGCTTCCACACCCCTTAACTGTCCCCGACCAAACTGCATACACACTTATCTGGTGTTGCAGAGAAAGTCAATGTAGGGGTGTCGAGTCCAGGAGGGGGCATGGGTCCCACAAAATAGCAAAAAACGTGGAAACTACAACTCCCATAGTGCTTTGCGTGCCAAAAGGGATGAAAGGGAAGGGGTGGGGTCCCTTCCTTCAGGACGGTCCACCTCTCTCTCTCCCTCGCACACTCACACCACACACAAGGAGCAGGGAGAAGGAAAACCAACTCAGGAGGAGGAATACTCACAGAGTATACTCACACACACACAGCCACCAAACAACTATGGTAGTCCACACATGTCTGTGTGTGTATCACAGGGAGAAGTCTGTGTTAGGGGGCTTTCCAAACGGCAGGCAAGGCCAGGCACTCAGCTAGTAACTAATAAAATTGACAGAAAAGCTGGGGTGGGATTGGCATGTAGCAAACTCATTAAAAAAACAAACCTATGTGCAAGAGGAAGAAGCTGGCCGGTAGACATGAGTTTCACCTCTACCTCCTCCTGAGTGTGCAATGTGGGCTCCAGGATCTGAAGGCAAAAGCCGTTCTCTTACATGGGGAGGCTGTGTCTGTTTTCAGGCTGTTGTGACCAACCTTGAGGATAATGCCAGAATACCCCATTTGTAATGTGCAGACTCTTGACTGGGCGTGCTGGAATTGGAAATCCTTTCACCTGCCTGCACATGATAGGTAAAGATCCCCCTTGCTTGAAAGCTAATGGTGTCTGGCTCTAGGGCAGCGTTTCCCAACCTTTGGCTCTTGGACTTCAATTCCCAGAAGCCTCAGTCAGCCCATTGCTGGATCGGTGCTTTGGGGAATTGACTGAGGCTTCTGGGAATTGAAGTGCAAAAAAACCCAACAAGAAAGGTTGGGAAACACTGCTCATGTGGGGGGTGGTCAGCTCCCTTTTCAGCCAAAAAGCGCTGTCTGCGTGTGGAGGCAGGCGTTTCCGTGGTCATGTGGCAGGCATGACTAGATCGGAGCGCACGAAATGCTGTGAACTTTCCTACTGAAGCACGGTCCCGATTTCTCTACTTGCAATTGTCTTGCTTTCGAACTGCCAGGTCGGCAGGAGCTGGGACTGACGACGGGAGCGCGCTCTCCTGTCTTACAGCACTCGGGTGGGTCTCGGAACTGCTGCCCTTCCGGGTGTTCCAAGCTCGTCGTCTTAACACGGCTCAGGCACCCCTAAACAAGAGGCGGCGGCGCCTTGGCGGGTCTCAGGCGCTGAGCTTCTGGAAGTTGGGCAGGTCGCCCGCCGCAGCTGCTGCTGCCCCACCGAGCCCGGGGGTGGGGTGGGGTGGGGTGGGGTGGCGGGTTCGAAGCCTCCTGCCTGGTCTCTTTCTTGGGCCCCGCAGGCCACAAAGCCCAGGCGGTGGGCCAGCAGAAGAGAGGCAGGCCAGGCAGGCGGCAGCTTCCCCTCGGGGCCTTTCCTTGCTGCGCACGGAGCTCCCGGAGGGGAACAAGCCCGGGTTGGGCCCGAGCGAGTGAGCACCTTCCCGAGACGCCCGGGCGGGGCGGGGCATGCCGGGATAGAAGCTCCGCCCTCACCGTGGTGGCCCCGCCCAGCGCCGCGCGTTCCCTCGGCCCCGCCCTCTCCCTCCCTCCTCGGTGGCTTTGGCGGCGGCCTCTTCTTCCTCCTCTTCCTCCGTAGGCGTCGCGGGCGTTGCGGGCCCTTTAAGGGCGCCGGGGGTGGGGGTGTCTCCGTGTGTCTGTGGGGGGTGAGCGGGGGGTGGGCGATGGCGGCGCTGCACGGCTCGGGCCCCAAGGCCGGCGCCCCCCCGCAGATCCCGGACACGCGGCGCGAACTGGCGGAGCTGGTCAAGCGCAAGCAGGAGCTGGCGGTGAGCGAAGGAAGGGCGGGGCGAGGGGGGGAGGAAGGAAGGAGACCCCCCCCTTATCTCCCCCCCCCTTTTAGGAGACTGTGGGGAAGGGCAACGCCTTCTTCCTCCCCCCCCACCTTTAGGGTGCGCCCCTCCCTTCCCCATCGCCGCCCCCCCACCCTCAATTCTCCCCCCCCCTTTCCCTCCTCCCAGGAGACTCTGGCCAACCTGGAGCGCCAGATCTACGCCTTCGAGGGGAGCTACCTGGAGGACACCCAGATGTACGGCAACATCATCCGCGGGTGGGACAGATACCTCACCAACCAGAAGTGAGTCTCAGGGAGGAGGAAGATGGGAAACCTCCCCCCCCCCCACTATAGGGGGTACCCCTGGCCACGCCCTCTCCATGGGGTGTGTGTGTGAAGAGGGGGGGGTGTGCCTCCCAGGTGTATAGGGGACCCCTATGTAGGAGGAGGGTGGGCAGTCCCACTATCCCTGAGCTAGGTGGGGGGGTCTCTCTCCCCCCCCCCAGCACAAGGGCCAGACCCCCCCCCCCCAAGCCCCCCCTCCTTGTTCACCTCTTGTGCCCCACAGGAACTCCAACAGCAAGAATGACCGGCGGAACCGCAAGTTCAAGGAAGCCGAGCGGCTCTTCAGCAAGTCCTCCGTCACCTCTGCCGCCGTAAGTGCAGCCCAGGGTCCTCATGTGACCCGCCTCGGAAAAAAGATGGAAGAGGCTGAGTCAGCCTTGAGCCCGGGTCGGGATCGAACGCACAACGTCTGGGCTGCAGTCCAGCAGTTCAGCCCCTCCTGCGCCACCAGGGCTCTCATGGTGATAAAGGGTGGCCATGAAAATGTGTGTGTGTGTTGGGGTTGGATGGCATTTGGGAGCTTGCAAGGGGTGTGCGCGCGCACGTGCTCTGCCAGGGCATGGCACTGCTCCCCTCCTCATCCCTCCCCCTTTTGGTTTCCAGGCCGTCAGCGCCTTAGCGGGAGTCCAGGACCAGCTCATTGAGAAACGTAAGCACCTGCCCCTGTCTTTGTGTGTCGGTGGGGCTTTCAAGAGATGGCCATGCCCAGGTCTTAGGCACGGGTGGGGTGGGGTGGGGGCTTTGGTTGGGCACAGGGCAGCGGCGGCGGTTTCTCTCTCTCTCTATTGCTCCAGCCTGGCTTTCCACCTGAGTCTGGCCTGCCTTTCCCTCCCATTCCCCAGGGGAGCCTGGCAGCGGGACGGAGAGCGACACCTCCCCAGATTTCCACAACCAGGAGAACGAACCCAGCCAGGAGGAGGCTGAGGAGATGGACGGCAACGTCCAGGCGGTCAAGCCCCAGAAGGCCGTCTCCTCCACCTCCGGCAGCCATCATAGCAGCCACAAAAAGAGGAAGAACAAGAACCGGCACAGGTGAGGAGGTGGAGGAGGGCTGGACGGACGGACAGACAGGTGGCTTGGAGGGAACCCCCTGCCCCTCCCTCTCTCTGGGGCTGACCCCTGCCTTTCCCTCCCCACAATAACCCTTGGGTTGCCTTCTGCAATGAAGCCATCTTAGAAGATGCTGCCATGCTCCCCCCCCCCCCGGGAAATACCTGTTCGGGGCCTTTGGCCCTCTGGCTGGAAAGGGCCGGTCAGGTCTCAGGGTCCAGAGGCCTCTCGGCTTCCGTTTCTGGTGGAACCGTTTTAGGAGAAACCGGGAAGAAGAAGAAAAAGAAATCATTTCTCCGTCTTTTGAGTCGTGGTGGGCTAGAGACGGGGGTGGGAGTGGGGTTTGGCAAAAGCCCTCACAGTGGCTTGGTGGTCAAGATGCCGAGCTTGACGACCGAAAGTTTGGCAGGTCAGCAGTTCGAGACCTGAGTGGTGCACGACAGAGTGAGCTCCCCGTTGTCTGTCCCAGCTCCTGCCAACATAGCAGTTCGAAAGCAAGAAATTGCAAGTAGATCAATAGGTAGTACTTCGGCAGGAAAGGTAACCACGTTCTGTGTGCTCGTGCCTGCTTCATGACCCCAGAAACATATGCAGAGAGACAGTACTGGCTGTTTAGCTATAAGCGGAGATGATCGCTGTAGAGTCAGACACGGCTGTCTTTTGAGCAAGGGAAGGCCTTGACCTTAGCCTACCTTTGCGTTTGGGTTGGCTCCGGGTTCTTCCTCCCCTCGACTATGGTGCCACACTCGCTCCCCTTAATCACCTTTTTTTTTGGGGGGGTCAGAGGGGGTTCTGTGGAGTGTTTCGCTGCAGGTGCCTATAGTAGGGTGAGAGAAGGTCTTTCTCCAGAGGTGCCTAAGCTATGGCCAGATCCAGCCCCCGCCACCCACGTTGCTCTGGGCGTGCTTTACTTCTGCTTCCGGGACCGCCGCCAGTGGCGGTGGCATGGGCCCAATGAGTTGGCTTTGGGGGCTGGATCTGGCCCATGGGCCGTAGTTTGGGCACCCCTGGTTTAAGAAGAGAAAATGGCAGCTTAAAACTATCTCATCCTGTTGCAAAACAGATTGCAAGGCATGGGAGGAACCACACGGCCGGCCCATGGCCCGAAAAGTTTGGTCACTCCGATGTAGAGAGAAGCCTCCGGTCAGTCCACAAGCAGTGCCAGTGGAAATCCAGGTCTCTGCCCCAGGCAGCTTCCAGTCCAGAGCAAATGGAGTAGGGAGTGAAGAGGGGGTCAGGAATTCGGGGGCCAGCGTTTCCAGTGCAGAAATGCCCCTGGGCAACTTGGCCCAGGCCTGGTCTGAGATCCCCTTGGAAAGACCCCTTGCTGGGGATGCTTGGCTTTCTGGAGCCAATTCAGCAAGACCCTCTCTGGACCCTGGACCCCTTTCCCATCCTTAGAAGTACTTCTGGGTGGCTCTGACTCTTTCCCCTCCATTCCTCCTGGGTGCCCGAATCTTTGGGTGGGGGGAGGTAGGGAGGAATTTGAGACCCAGATCGGTGCTTGTTTAGCTTGTTTGTGACCGGAGTGTGAATGAGACCCGTGTGGGGTGGGGTGGGGACCCCCAAAACTTTGGTTTGTTGCTTCTTCCTGTCTCTGCTTTTGCCCCAGAAAAAGCGTTTCCTTCCATTCTCTTTCAAATCCGCGCATGGCCCCAGGGACCGGCATCTCTGACTCCAGGGTGGGCTTGGAGACCCTTGGTTGTGACTTCTGGGGTTTGGCCTCTTTATCCCTATAGCTTCTCTCCTTTTGACACTCTTCGATGTTGTACTCGGACAGTGATGGCCAACTTTGGCACTCCATTTGTTCTTGAGCTTCAGTTCCCAGGAGCCCACGTCTCTGTGTGTCCACACAAATGGGTTTACTGTGTGTGTTCTTAGACTTCAATTCCTAGAAGCCCACGCCTCTGTGAATCCACACGAATGGGTTTACTGAGTGTGTTCTTAGACTTCAGTTCCTAGAAGCCCAAGTCTCCATGAATCCACACGAATGGGTTTACTGTGTGTGTTCTTAGACCTCAATTCCTAAAAGCCCAAGTCTCTGTGTATCCACACGAATGGGTTTACTGTGTGTGTTCTTAGACTTCAACTCCTAGAAGCCCAAGTCTCTGTGAATCCACACGAATGGGTTTACTGTGTGTGTTCTTAGACTTCAATTCCTAGAAGCCCAAGTCTCTGTGAATCCACACAAATGGATTTACTGAGTGTGTTCTTAGACTTCAGTTCCTAGAAGCCCAAGACTCCATGAATCCACACAAATGGGTTTACTGTGTGTGTTCTTAGACTTCAGTTCCTAAAAGCCCAAGTCTCTGTGTATCCACACGAATGGGTTTACTGTGTGTGTTCTTAGACTTCAACTCCTAGAAGCCCAAGTCTCTGTGAATCCACATGAATGGGTTTACTGTCTGTGTTCTTAGACTTCAATTCCTAGAAGCCCAAGTCTGTGAATCCACACGAATGGGTTTACTGTGCGTAAACCCATTCGTGTGGATTCACAGAGACTTGGGCTTCTGGGAATTGAAGTCCAAGAACACCTGGAGTGCCATGGTCGGTCATCCTGGTTGTTGGATGTTGCATGGAGGTTCAGGAGTGGGTGGAAATCCCTCTCAATCGTGCTGGAATGGGACGTCGGTGGCTCTTTCTGTGGGGTGGGGTGGGTAGTGGGTGGCGTTTGGCCTTTTTTTCTTAAAAAAACAACAACCTCTGAGTAATCTTGCAAAGGTGGCTAATCAACTAATGGATTTTAATTCCCTCGTGTATTAATTTCTGTTGCTTTCTTCCTTCCCAATGTTTGCCCCCCCGCAGCCCGTCTGGCATGTTTGATTATGACTTTGAGTAAGTGTGACTTGCCTAGACTCACTGCTTGTGCCGTGGTTTTTGTGCGCACAGACTTCCCGCAGTCCCCCCTTCCCACTCCCCCCTTTCCTGGTCGCCAGCCCCCCCTTCCCAGCCCCCCCTTCCCCCCACTTCATGACTTCTCCAAACCCTTCTAACTTACAGTTTATCTGTTTGATTATAGGTATGTATATTAGGTTAGGCTGGCCAAGTTTTAAAAATGCAGACAAAAGCCCAACGGAGGTAACGTGCTACTTCATAACTTCGGCATCAATCTATATATATATATATATATATAAATATAAATATATATCTACAATATAATAAAACCCTGAAACCAACCAATCAGCTTCTCTTTCCTGCTTCTTTCCTACCACTTGATAAAGAAAAGCAGATAAACTTGTTCTGAGCTTCCGAGCATTGATTTTTCTTGCTTTTGCTTTGTACAGCAGTGACAAGGACTCAAGGCCTTTTGGGGTGGGCTCAGGGTGCTGACCCCCCCTTTTTTTAAGGAAGTCTTCACTGCCTCTCTTTCCACCTTCACTCTGCTAACCCTCTGCATGACATTTGCTCTGTCTTAAGATGGCCCCTAACCCTCTAATCTGATTCCCCTGATTGAATGGGTGGACCCTCTCTTTGGGGGGGGGGGTCCAGGGGTGGGGCCCCTCTTTGAACCCCCTGCTTGATCCCCCACCCTACCCTTGGCAGTAGATTCGCTGCCTTGGACCTGTTGGGTCCCTCCCTGCTCAGTTCTCTCTTTTCCGTCCTTCCTTGCAGGATTGATCTGAAGCTCAACAAAAAGCCGCGGGCGGTAAGTATTGTATGTTTTTATTCTCCCCCCACCCCCCATCATCTTCTTTTCCCCACTCCCACCCCCCTTCAATTTGCTAATGGCCGAATCAGGGCCTCATCTCCATAGCCGTGGGGTGCTCAGTTTAGAGCACTGGTGGCGCAGGAGTTAAAAGCTGCTGTATTGCAGCCAAAAGGGTGTGAGTTCGATCCTGACGAGGGATCAAGGTTGACTCATGCTGTGCCATCCTTCCAAGGTTGGTCAATTGAGGACTGAGCATGTTAGGGGCAAAATGCTAATTATCTTGTGAACCGCCCAGAGAAGGTGCTAAGTGTTACGGCGAAGGGGGACGGGTATAGAAGTGTGGTTGCTAATGCTATATCCTTGTTAAACAGAACAATGTTCTAATGCTGGGCTATCTATAACGTCTATTTCTACTCCTACGTTCTATCAGGTTCTTTTTGGTGCTCTCTGTGAATCCACAAATTCTGTGGATTCACAGAGACCATAAAAAAGGACTTGATAGAAGAACCACAGTTATAGGTAAGCAACCTGTCCTTCTAGAGCCCTGTTGGCGCAGGGGTTAAACTGCTGTCCTACAGCCAAAAGGTTGTAAGTTTGATTCTGACCAGGGCTCAAGTTTGTTGTGGCCCCTTCCATCCTTGGGAGGTTGATAAAGTGTGGAACAAGCATGTTAATGAGGGGGGAAAGGCTACTTAAATTGTGAACTGCCCAGAGAGAGCACTAAGTGCTTGTATGGGACGGTATAGGACAGGGGTGCCCAAACTTTTCGAGCCGTGGGCCAGCCACGTGGTTCAGGAAGCGAGTCACATGGTTCCTCCCACTGGAAGCAGAAGTAAAAAACGTCTTGCAATCTGTTTTGCAACAGGATGAGATAGATTTTAGGCTGCCATTTTCTCTGCTTAAACCATGGGTGCCCAAACTACACCAATTCATCCGGCCCATGGCGCCCTCGTCGCTCCCAGAAGCGGAAGTAAAATGCACCCATACAGGCGTGTTTTACTTCCCCTTCTGGGAGCGATGAGGATGCCGTGGGGTGGATGAATTGGTGTTGCGGGGGTGGATCCGGCCACGAAGCCGTAGTTTGGGCACCCTTGGTATAGGAATTGCTCTTTGGCCAGGGGTGATGGAGGGTCATGAGAACATCGGGCGCTTGGTTTCCTCCTCTTTGGTACATGTGTGTGGAGCCGCTCCTACTAAGACTTGCTCTTTTTTTCTCCCTAGGACTACTAAGTCTTTGCTGGGCCAAATCTTCCCAGATCTCTCCCGCCCTGCTCCCGCCGCCCCTCCACCACCACTGCCCGCATCAAAAGACTGAATCAGCACTACCATCATCATCCTCTCTCCTGGACCTGGTGCCTCTGTCTTTGGTTGGCAGCTCAGAGCAGTGTGTGTATGGGGCGGGGGGGGGGTGTTGAGGGGGGGGGACTTGTGTGACGTCTGGCCCACCACGGGATGCTCAGAGAGGACCGCCTGGGAGAGCCGTGGAGCGACGCTTCTGCTGATGCTGTTTCCCTGCTCCTTCTGCCCTCTTGGGTCGAGTTGTTTTTTGCCTCGTCTGTGTTATGTTTTTCTGACAATAAACCTCGATGTTTAATTTCCCGCCACTTGACGTTTCTCTCTGGGGAGGGACAGACGGGGTTACGGCCGGGGAAGGGATGCTCAGACTTTGTGTAACGGTCAAGGTTGCCCTATCTCGAAAGACAGTCGTATCTGACTCTAGGGTTCGGTGCTTATCTCTGTTTAATAGCCAAAGAGTCTGCAGATGTTTCCGTGGTCATGTGGCAAGCAGGACTAGATATACAGATTGCGCTTACCTTTCCTACCAAAACGGTACCTATTCACCTACAGTGAATATAAAAAGTACGGTGACATCTAGTGGCCTTTTATGGTAATGCAGAGGTTTTTTTGACATACAAATAACCGTGAGATGGAAGACAATCATATGTAGAGGTTTTATTGTACTTGCAATTGCTTGCTTCTGAACTGCTAGGTTGGCAGGAGCTGGGACTAGGAGGGTGGACATGACCCAAGGCTAGGTGGTAACGCCAGGAAAGAGGTCAGGACCCACGCCAAACTGGGAGGGTGCCAGTGGCTGAGAGACCAGTGCGGGTGGGGGATCTTGTATTGCTTGAGAGACCTGGCAGAGGGAAAAGGTGGCCATGCCCATGGTGGCCTCTGCCAGGTCCCCGTGGATGGCTACCCAGACCTAACGGCCCAAAGTGACCCTCCTCTCGCGGGTCAAAACGTGTCCCTCTCGCAGCCTCAGTTGCCAGGGCTGTGTTTCCCCGCAGACCTCCCCATAGCCTCTTCTCTGTGCCAAGAAGAACCACCCTCCGTCCCGCCAACCGAGGCACAAAGAGAAGCCTTGACTCTCCACTCCAGCTCCCGTCCTGCTGAAGGCCCTCGTGCCACTGAGCTTCCAGTGTTGCTTGTGACCTATGACGGTCTGCCATCTGTGCTCCCCCGGGAGGAAACGACATTGGAAGAAGGCAGCTCAAATCTGGCGTCAGAAGTGCCAGCAGCGTTCAAAGGCCAGGCCAGGCGCCGTGTTGCTTGGTGCAAATTGCCCCAGCGCAACGAAGAAGAGTTCAAGGGAGGTCTGGAAGCAAGAGACGAGTCCATGAGGCCGGACCCTCCTCCGAGGGTCCCCCACCCCCACCCTCGGCTCTCAAAGCACTACCTTCCCCATGTGGCGTGCAAGGGGGCATCCCAGGGCAATTGGGCTCTTCTGAACCTGGCCATGAGAGTGCCAGGGAGGGGGCCCTTAGGTTTGGTATTTCATGGGGCTGATGGAAAGTGGAGGAGGAGGAGGGGTCGGGGGTGTGTGGACTTTCAAGGCCATGAAAAGCCCCCTTGTGTGGGCAAAGGGTGGCCGAAGGCCAAAGGGGAGAAAGATACAAGAGAAGAGGATGGAGTTAGAAGATGTCCTAAGAAACCCCTTAAGCCTTTAATCAGGGCTTAGCACCCCTCCCTCCCCTGGCATTCTGGGAGTTGCAGTCCACCCAAAGCCCCTGGGGATTAACTATAGGTCACTGATAGAGAGAGAGAACGGGCACTGCCATCGATCTGGCTGGACAGAGTGGAGAGCAGGTGAAAAAGGGAGGGGGGGTGGCTCTTCTCTGCTGGGTAGTGGGGCTTGGGCACTGGGGAGAGGGGAGGGATGCCCGCCCACCCATGGGGGACCTGGAGGAGGAGGGGGAGAAACCATGGGCAGGGGGAGACCCACCAACCCAGGGGAGGAAGGCAGTCGGTCAGTCAGTGGCAATCCCTGCCCCCTCATCCCAGGGGACTGGGGAGGGGACGGGGGACGCTTGGGCTCATGACACCACCTGGAACATCTCTCTCTCTCTCTCACACACACACACACACCAGGCCACTAGTTCCTACTTCTCACACCCCCCCCCACCCTCCACCCCCTGTGTGTTCTTTCCCCTCCAGGTGCGCTATGTGCAGACGGCCGGCTCACCCCCTGAGGTCCCTGGGGAGGCTGTTCTGCCCCAGTGCCCTGGCCCCCAAACTCCTGGACGCCGTCCTCCTGATCTGGCAGGCCATGTGGGTCAGTGTTTGTACCCTGGGCTTGGAAGGTGGGGTGGGGGACCCCCGGGTGAGACGGGGCAAACAGGAGTCTCCTCCGTACACTCAGGCTGGCTGATCGAGACAGCCACACAAGCCAGCCAGCCCCCACCCCACCCCACCCCCGTGCAGGTAAGGAAGCAGGGAAAAGCCCCCCATCTCTCCCTTCTCACCCTCTGCCCAGGTTGCCCTCTTCTGCTACAAGATGTGCTGGGAAATCCTCTTCCAACTCCTGCAGCAGGTAAGGAAGGGCTGCTCCCAACTTTGGCAGGAGAGAAGCCACTCCCAAGACCCCCTCCAACTCCCAACCTCAGCTTCTCATGGTTTTGGAGGGACCCCGTGTGACCCCCTGGCCTTTGCCAAGAGGGGCCCAAAAACTGCCAGGGAGGTTACGTGGGGTGGGAAGAAATGGGGCCCAGGGGGGAGTCAGGGAGCAGAGGGAGCTCCTGCTGGGAGAAAGGCTGTGGGGTGGGGAGGGTGGGGTGTCAAGAAGTATTATGCCAATGAATGGCAGGCCACTTGGGGCTGACCAGAGGGACGGTCTCGGAGCCATCCTTGCTCTCTGCAGATGACTTGGGGGGAGGGGTTTGGGGTTCTCCCAGCCCTCCCCCCATCTCAACCAGGAGGGGGACTGCACAGATGCCCCATTGGGCCCCTCAGGCTTGTCCGCCCCATCCCTTGCGCTCACCCACACACCCACTCACTTGTCTGGATCTGCTCAACCCTGTCCTTCCACCTAGGCTTGCTCCTCCATGACTTTGTGGCTGGAGGATTTTGGGGAGACCCATCAGGGCGGAGAGGCCCCCTCCTCTCCTGCAAAGTCCGGACCCCAAGAGTCAGGTGGGTGAAGGGGTCCAAGCGAAGGAGGGAGGGGGTGGATGGATGGAGGTCCCAGGAGGAGAGGGTCAGCCCCCCCCACCTGTGTGCCCCCTTTGCAGGTGCTGAGGAAGAGGGGGAGGCCAGGAGCCCCAGCCAGGCCCACTCCAGCCGTGGGGTCTTGGCCAGGCTCTCCCTGCTGGAGACGGAGGTGCGCTACCTGAGCCAGGAGCTGAGGGCTGAGAAATTGCTGTGGAGCAGCCGCTACCTGGAGCTGCTGAGGGAGCAACAGGCCCTCCTGGCCCAGGTGAGCCCCCCCCCTTGTTCTCCCTGCATGTGTGAATGGAGGCAGGACTTGTAACCCCCACCTGCCCCCTTCAGCCCTGCCTCCCCTCCCACTGCTGCTGAGCTGGATCCGTGGTCCAGGTTTCGTGATGCCTGAATGCCCAGAACTGCCCTTGGCACTACTGCAGCCAGTCCAGGTGTCCAGTCCGCCCCTTTTGGCCACTCCTAGGGCTAATCACACCCCCTGGGGTTTTGGTCCAGTTGCAGGGCCCAGACCAGTCTCTGTGGCTGCAGGACCCGGAAGGGCCGAGTGACGGCTGGGGGTCTCCGTCCGGGCCCCGTATTGGCCCCTGGGATACCGATTCCACAGCAAGGGGGTGAGTGAACCAAGAGGAGGGAGCCAGGCAGCAGATGGGGGGGGGGGGAGAGAGATGGGGGGGCTTACCTGGGAGGTGGCTGGGAAGGAAACCTCACCACTGGCCGGCCTGAAGTGTGGTTGGGGGGAGCCAAAGGAAAAAAAAGGGGGGGTCTCTTTGGCCCCCATCATGTCTTTGCTTTGAGCTTTGGCAAAGCCCATCACAGCCTTCCCTACTAATGGCAATTTTACTGGTTTTACAGGGTGGGCACTCAGACCGACTGAGAAAAATGGTACAAAGATGTCCTGGGCTTCAAGGCAGGCAAAATCCATCTCTCGCCCCCACTCACCCCAATTGAAATGCCCTCCCCCAATCTTCTCCAGGAACCTCCCCTCCCCAGGATGGTCAGCCCTACCTGAGCCCTGCACATGTGGGGGGGGGGGCGCTGTGGAGTCCATACTGGGCTTACTGGTCCCTGCCTTCTCCTGCCATCTGCCAGAAGGAAAACTCAACCTTGAGCTCAGTTTCAACCGTAGAAGAAAGACCAAGAGGCGAGAAAATCAAGAGCCACCAGAGCCCTTTATTTGTGCCACAGAATCATTATTGCTTTTAGAGATTTTTTCCTTTTAAAA
Organism: Bradypodion pumilum; assembly: GCA_035047305.1. Taxonomy (NCBI): domain Eukaryota; kingdom Metazoa; phylum Chordata; class Lepidosauria; order Squamata; family Chamaeleonidae; genus Bradypodion; species Bradypodion pumilum. The sequence continues at coordinate 39,626,364 of JAWDJD010000007.1, read as the reverse complement.
AAGGCAATAGCAAATGTTAAGGCAGGGGTGCCCAAACTTTGCCCCGTGGGCCAGATCTGGCCCCTGATGCCAATTCATCCGGCCCGCACTACCCTCATCGCTCCCAGAAGTGGAAGTGAAACACATCCGTCTGGGCGCATTTTACTTCTGCTTCCGGGAGCGACGAGGGTGGTACGGACCAGATGAATTGGTGTCGGGGGCCAGATCTGGCCTATGGGCCATAGTTAAGGCACCCCTGTGTTAAGGCGTTCATTATCCCAGCTTCTTTTCCCTCTCCCAAATCAGCCTCCCAATTATAGGGCTGCGACTCTGGCCAGGACAGAATATTATTATTATTATTTTAAAAAATGCAACATCACCACAGGAGCTTCTGTTAAAAAGAGAAGCTTTTTTTTTTTTTAAAGTTATTTTCTCTAAAATTACAAAATGTGCAAAAATTTATATAAGATTAAACACTCATTAAAAGAAGCATTTTGCTTACTACGCTGAAACATCACTGGGCTGTGATGTATCCTTATTAATTAGGCATACGAGGTTTTCTTCTTCGCCTGCCCACCCGTGTGGTCCTCCTTGCAGCACATGGTGCTGATCGGTCATTGGCAGGTGGTCAAGGGCAGGGCAGGAGGCTGAGTGGGGGGGTCTGCGGAGAGGGTAGTGAGGAGGAGGAGGAGGAGGAAGATCCTTCCCTTTCCTTGACCCTCTGCCTTGCACAGCCTCAGTTGCCACCACAGGCCGGAGCGACAACGTAACGTATACAACAAGCGGGATACAATATGCATCAACGGACCAACTGGACCTGGCCTGCAGGTGAATCACACCCTTGCCTTGGGAAGAAGGGCAGGATCCAGTCTCAATTGTTACAGATTCATTACCGAAAGGTTAACTGGGATGACTGGACTTGCCAGTCACAAAACCTAAGCACAGAGTGGGAGAAAGGGGCCTCTGAGGCCACGGGGGTCCAACACCCATCCCTCTCCCACCACCAACTACCTGCTCAATGCAGGCCAACGAGACCCAGCCATTAAAGAAAGATTACCAACCACATGCAACTCCCCTGGTTCGAGACACGCCTTCATCCAGGGCTGGGGAATTGCAATTAGCCATCGCAATTGGACTTCTGTACTGCCTCTCCATCATGGGACTGGAGTGGCTCAAGTGGTTCAGACGCTGACTGGGAGGCGGAAGGTCAGTAGTTCAAAACCCGAGTACTGAATGATGGAGTGAGTTCCCATCTCTGTCCCAGGCGCCTGCCAACCTAGAAGTTCGAAAGCAAGAAATTGCAAGGAGCTAAATAGGGACCACTTCAGTGGGAAACGTAAACAGCGTTCTGTACACTTCAGTGCCTAGGCATGCCTGCCACATGTCCATGGAAACGTTTGCAAACGCAGACAGCACTGGCTTTTCTGGCTATAAACAGAGATGAGCACTGAACCCTAGAGTCGGATACGACTGACTTTTGAGCAAGGGCGACCTTTACTTTTACCGCCTCTCCATAGCACTTAGTGCACTCTCTGGGCAGTTCACAAGGTCATTTGCATTTTGCTTCCAACATGCCAGGGGCGGTCTAGAGCACTGCTGGGCAACTTGAGCAGGACCCGTTCTCTGATCCCCAAGGCAGGTTCGGGGCGTTTGGTCATTCTGTTCCCGTTTCCTGACATCTTTATCAGTCAAATGTCAGAAGACAGGAGCAGAATGACAAAACGCCCTGAACCAGCCACTTCTGCAAGACAGGCATCATACAAAGATGAGCTACAGCGCACCATTCTGAGTCAGAGCTAGGCTTCCGCCTTCTTCCAAAGCCCACGAGGACTAGAAACCTGGCTTTTTTGGGTGGGGTGGGGTGAGAAAGGAAAGGAGTCCCAGTTTGAATGAAAAGTTCAGGCCCCCCTTTTTGCACTGAGAATCACGGCCATCTAGAGTGGGTTTCTCTCCCGTGTTCATGGAAATCATGGTGACTGGTGCGTCCCCGTGCCCAGGTAAGGCTAGACCTCATGCCACCTGGGTCCCAGCATGGAAGCCACAGAAGGGTTCTTGGTTGAGGGCCTTAGACACACACTCCCCCCCCCCCACCCGCAGCCTGGCTTCACATCTGTGGGTTCTGGGACTTGTAGGCGAGGATTTTGGCTGCCAGCTGTTGCGGGTCCAACATCTGGGGGGAGCGGCTCATGACGGCATCGACCAGGTGGGGGTGGAAGATCCCGCACAGTCGGACTCGCACGTTGGCCCGTTCCTCAGCAAAGCGGTCCGGAATGGGCCACTGGCTGGAGGAGGAGGAAGAGGAGGGGTCATAAGGCGGTCCCGGTAGGCCTCTGGGCCGTTCCCGGTGCGGCACTGACCCCATGGGATAAGGCTCAGACCAATATTTCTGCCCAGGCTCCAGGGAAGGGTCTGCAGGAAAGGTGTACCCCGGGAAGGAGTGGGCCCCCCCCCGACCAGGAGGCAGCTCTGAACTGTAACCCAGCGTGCCCTTAGGATAGCCCTGGGGTGGGTACTGGCCATAGCTCCTGGAGTGGCCCACGTTGGAGTGGCCCATGTAAGCCAGGCTCTGACCACCACTCCCCCTGCCCAGGGCTTCCTCGTGGGAGTGCAGTCCGTGGGTGGGCCACATGTCCAACATCTGGCTCTCCAGGGAGCCCAGGCCGGAGTCCAGTTGGTCCTGAGAGCTGTAGCCCAGAGAGTCCATCTGGAGAGAGACGGGCGGTGGGGGGTACCAGTTGTGGGGAAGGTAGCCACTCCCCTTCAGGGTGGCCACTCCGGCCACATAGGCCGGCCCTTCGCCAGGCTGGACTTGAGTGGGAGCCAGGCTTTTCTTCTTGGCTGAGGCTTTCTGTGGGTGAAGCTTCTCCCCTTCATGGGATGACAGTCGGCTCACCCTCTCCTCCTTGGCCATGGGGATGCCCTGGGTGGGAGAGAGCCGGGCTTTGGCCCGTAGTTCGTCAGCCACGGAGCGATGCTGGTGTTGGTGAAGCCGCTCTGGGTGGAAGAATTTGCACTTGACGCCGTAGGTACATTTCTTGCCTGCAAGGAGCAAAAAGTGACCCATCGCAATTAGCCATGAAACCTCTAGACCAGCCCATAAATGCTTAGTACCCTTTTTGGGGAAGGTCCTGGAGAAAGCAGTGGCGCTACAGTTACAGGGGGTTCTGGATGAATCAGATTATCTGGTCCCCTTTCAGTCAGGATTCAGGCCCGGATATGGTACCAAGTCTGCATTGGTCGCTGCTGGACGATCTCTGGCAGGAGCAGGACGGAGGTCATCCATCCGTCCTAGCTCTTCTTGACCTCTCAGCGGCCTTCGATACTGTTGACCATGGTATCCTTCTGGGATGGCTCTGAGGATTGGGGATCCAGGGCACTGTTTTGTCCTAGTTTTCCTAATTTCTGAGGGGCCAGACCCAGTCGATATGTTTAGAGGAGGAGAGGTCCAGCCCTAGACCTCTCCAGTATGGGGTGCTTCAGGGCTTGGTTTCCCCCCCCCCTCTTCTATTTAATAGTTACATGAAGCCGCTGGGGGAGATCATCCATTCCCACGGGGTGTGGTACCATCAGTATGCTGATGATACTCAACTATACATCTCACCCTGTGGTGATCCCAGCGATGCACTCAGAGTCCTTTCCAGGTGCCTGTAGGCTGTTGGGGCCTGGATGGAGGACAACGGGCTACAACTTAATCCTGGCAAGACTGAGTGGCTATGGGTTGGGACTCCTGCGCTATCTCGGGAGCTACCATCTTTGGTCCTGGATGGGGCTGTTTTGCCCCAGACAGACCCAGTGCATAACTTGGGGGTCCTCCTGGACTCACGACTCCTGCTCGAAGAACAGGTGGCAGCCATGGCCAGGAGAGCTTTTGCACAACTTCGTGTCATACACCAGTTACGCCCACTCCTAGATCGGGACTCCTTGCTTCAGGTCACGCATGCTCTAGTCACCTCCAGACTTGACTACTGCAATGCATTCTACATTGATGACCATTTGGAGGCTGCAACTGGTCCAGAATGCGGCTACTCAGGTGGTGATGGGGTGTGGGCGCTATGCCCGTGCCTCGCCACTGCTCCGGAAGCTGCACTGGTTGCTAGTGTGCCTCTGGGTGCAATTCAAGGTGCTGGTAATGACCTTTAAAGCCCTTCATGGTGGTGAGCCAGGATACTTAAGAGACCGCGTCACCCTGAGAACATCTGTCCATCCCACCAGAGCAGACCGGAGAGGTTCCCTAATTGTTCCATCTGCTAGAGAGGTGCATCTCTCTAGTACCAGAAAGAGGGCCTTCTCAGTGTCTACTCCCGCCCTATGGAACCTCCTGCCAACCGAGTTGCGTCTCCAGACGGAGTTGCTACCCTTCAGGAAAGGGCTAAAAACCTGGCTGGCAGAGCAGGTGTGGGGCGCCAGCAATGCCGTGGCCCCAGCCTGCTGGCTGGTTTAAGAACACACACTCTCTCTTTTTAAACAGGTAGGTGGTAGGGGAATATTTTGTGGTAGTTTTTAATGGGGTTTTAATTGTGATTTTAGGATTGCAATGGTTTTAATATCTATATGCTGCCCCAGAGTCTTTGGAATTGGGCACCAATACAAACCCTAATAAATAATAATAATAAATAAAATAATAATAGTACAGGTGTGCCCAAACGTTTCGGGCAGTGGGCCAGTCATGTGGTTCCTCCCACTGGAAGCAAAAGTAAAACGTGCCTTGCAATCTGTTTTGCAACTGGACGAGATAGATTTCAGGCAGATTTCAGGCTGTCAGTTTCTCTTCTTATGCCAGGGGTGCCCAAACTACGGCCTGTGGGCCAGATCCAGCCCCCAATGCCAATTTGTTGGGCTCTCGCCCCCTCGCCACTTCCAGGATTGACGAGGGTGGTGTGGACTGGATGAATTGGTTTTGGGGTCTGGATCTGGCCCACAGGCCATAGTTTGGGCACCCCTGGCTTAGTACATTCTCTGGGTGGTTTGCAAGGCAATTAGCATTTTTGCCCCTAAACATGCTGGGGACTAATTTGGCAGATTCTCAGAAGGATGAAAGAGGGCGAGTCAACCTTGATCCCTGGTCAGGATCAAACTCATCTTCTTTTGGGAGCCAAAGGAAACCCCTGCATCACCAGGGAGTTTGGGGAGGGGATACCAGGGGACCCTCCCCTACTTTTGGGCTCTCCCTTGTGAGAAAAGTGGAAGGGGGGGGGGGCTAGTCTTACCATACGGACAGGGCTGTGTCTTGTGCTCGGGGAGCGCCGGCTTCTTCCTCAGGAAGTTGTCCAGGCTGGGTCCGTGGCGCCCGAGTGGATCATCAGGTGGCATGAACCTGAGAGAGGACAGAGGCACTGCTGTCAGGAGCCACTCCGATGCCCATTGTCCACCGCCTGGCTCTCCTTGAGCCTCCCCCAGGCCCCACAGAGGGTCTGTCTCGCCCCCCGCCCTGAAGGCTTTCAGCCCCTCCGTGGGAAGATGGGAACCCACGTACTTGTCGTTGACGAAGGAATACATCAGCAAGCGCTCTTCGATGAACTTCTTCCACTCCGGCCGCTCCGACTGCAGGTCCCGGTAAGTGTCGTTCGAAACCACAATACCGTCCGACTCGTAGGCCAGCTTCACAATAAAGCGGTCATCGTAGCAGACCACCCGCTTGCCCCCCACCCTGCGGGAGGGTGTGAAGACCACAATCTTCCGCTTCTCAAGATCCAGGAGGAAGGGCTGGTCTGTGGTGGGGAGAAAAGCCATGGAGGTCTAGACACTGGAGTGCATGGAATGCTGTTTACCTTTCCCACCAAAGTGGTACCTATTTATCTACTTGCAATCTCTTGCTTCTGAACTGCTAGGTTGGCAGGAGCTGGGACAGGTGACAGGAACTCACTCTGTCGTGCAGCACTCGGGTCTCAAACTGCTGACCCTTCCAGTTGTCAAGTTCAGCCTCTTAACCACTTGAGCCACAAAGGGGGCACAAAAGCGAGATTGCTTTCTTACCTGTGATGGGAAAATCTGGCCTCGGCTGCTCTTTCCTCCAGGAGGGCACAAAGACCGTGATGTCCGTGTGGCCTCGATCCAGGAACCAGTTCACGGCCAGCAGGATGCCACGGCAGGAGAAAACGTCTCTGTCCCCATGACTGCAGAAAGAGGGAAGAGCACAGGCTAAGCATGTAAAGGACCTGCCACCAAGCAGTGCCACGGAAGAGGCAACATCTTCTGTCAAGTTTTAGAGCAAGGGTGCCCAAACTATGGTCCATGGGCCAGATCCGGCCCCCAACGCCTATTCATCCGGCTCCCAATGCCCTCATCACTCCTGGAAGTGGAAGTAAAACGTGGCCATTTTACTTCCGCTTCCGGGAGCAATGAGGACATTGCGGGCTGGATGAACTGGTGTCAGGGGCTGGATCCAGCCTGTGGGCCATAGTTTGGGCACCCCTGGATTAAGCAGAGAAAATGGCATCTTAAAAATCTATCTCATCCTGTTGCAAAACAGATTGCAAGGTGTATTTTGCTTCTGCTACCGGTGGGAGGAACCACATGACTGGCCTGCTAAATCTTGTGACCGGCCCACTGAACCACGTGACCAGCCCGCGGCCCGAAAAGTTTGGTCACCCCTGTTTTAGAGGAACCAGGACAGCCTGATCCAAAGCAGGGACTGATCCAAAGCAGGGACAGGGCTTTCTCTCCCATGGCCCAGATAACTCAGTTCGCCCACGTGGTCCTGCTCTACTCTCTGTATAACCAAAATGACTCAAAAGAGGCTGCTTTTCGCTTCCGCTCAGAGAGAGGTTCTCTTTGAAAGCAGGAACCGAGGGTTTGAACACCTCAGAGGGAAACTGATGGGCGAGACGGACCTTCCCACTGGTACAGGAGGTTTATTCTGCAAATACGGCATATGCATTGTAAGCCGCCCTGAGTGGTTCTTGCACCCATAGAACGGGGTATAATTGTGTATAAATAAAAATAAATTAAAAAATTCTATATTTTTAGGTCTTCCAGCTCAACAACAAGCACAAATGACCCCCCCCCCCACACACACACTTAACAGATTCATTTTCCCAAGTGGGAAGCAAGGTTATCGGAGAGTAAACAAAACAAACAGATAAAAAAAGTCACGGCACCTTAAAGACTAACTGCTGTATGTGGACTTTTGTGGATTAAGACCTCTTCCGTCCGACGTTAGAGTGAGACTTCACGGCAGCCATTTATACACGGCAGCCTGCTCCACAAAAGCTAACATTAAAAATACAGGAGTTAGTCTTTAAGGTGCCACAACTTCTTCTTGTCTTGTTTGTTTAATCTTTGATATGCTGTGTTTTGAGTGTGAGCTTTCCTGGATCAAGTCATGCACAGTAAACCCATTCATGTGGATTTACAGGGCATGGACTCCATCCAGGAAAGCACACATTCAAAACACAGCCGTGTGTCTTTAAAGGTGCCAGAACATTTTATTTTTTTTGGGAGGTTTTTTTTTCTTTGTTTACTCTCTGAGAGGCTTGAAACAACCGCTTCAAAACTCTCAACCAAGGCAATCTCAAAATCCATGAAATAAAGCCATGATGAACAGAGAGCCTTCCTGGCTGCAAAATCCCCCAAAACAAGCCAGGGGCCTCCTTCTCTGCCAGGTATCCGGTTGTTCTCCAGCGCCCACCTTGGCTCTTCCTGTCCACCCCCTCCCTAAACGGGCTCCGGGTTAATATGCAACCTGGCCTGGATCAGCTGCTCTGTTTCCGTGGGGCCAGAGGAGGCCGCCTGATGAAACTCTGGCCTCTGCCTCAGTGGCTTCCGTCACAAGCGGGACTTCCCCTGGGCTCTGCAGGGCAGCCACTCTTCTCGCTGAGAGGCCTCTCCAGGCTTGCCTGTATCACCACGAAAGAATCTGCCCCACCCAGCCGGCCCGCCCGCCCGAGACCTTTCTCCCTCCCTGGGGCTCCAGGCAACAACGGGTGTTCACCCAGTTCAGAACAAGTGCCCCAGTCCCATTTACACACAAGGCACTGCTCTGAGTCTGGAGGAGGAGAAGGAAGGCCCTGAGCATTGGGAAACCTGGATTCTCCTGCGCTCCTGTATAAGCCCATCAGTTCCTCTCCCCAACTGAGTAAGCTCCTTTCCACAGCCCCGGAAGTTTCATCAGGCCGTGAAATCCATTTCCTCCCCTTCTGCTTTGGCATTAATGCAGAGAGCAGGATGTGTGTCACACACACAACACACCGCCCCCACACCAGGGTTGTGCATGGAGCGGACCATTCTGTGTCTACTCAAAGGTCAGGCTAGCATCGCTTGCTGGAGTTACATTGAAAGGCCATTTGCTCCAGTTACCCTTTCCAAGGGTTGAGATATGATCCACTGCCCTTTACTCACTAAAAGAAAGTGAATTGCTGTTACACCAGGGGTGCCCAAACTTTTCAGGCCGCGGGCTGGTGATGTGGTTCAGGGAGCTGGTCACTATGGCCAGGGGGCCGGAACCAGCTCCCAACACCAATTCATCTGGCCCACGAAGTCCTCATTGCTCCTCAAAGTGGAAGTAAAATGTTTCCATTCCCTACTTAAGAGTTACCCTTAGGATGGATAGGAGGAAGGTTTAAAGGTGAGCAGGAACTGCCTAACGGTAAGACATCCAGCCCGAACTCCAGGGGAGACTGAACACAGAAGGGGTCATTTCCACCCTACACCCCCGCAACAAGAGTGTCCTCTCAGGGGTCATGGGCAAGCGACCACCTTGGCCACTGCTTCCAGCCCGCAGGAGACCACATGACCTTTCCATGCAGGGTCAAGGGAAGGATTCCAAAACAAGACCTCCACAAACAGCAGCCACTGAAACCCCTCGGCTATTCTTCTTCTTCTTCAAGGTGCTTCAAGAATTTTGCTCCGAGGGCCACCAAAACAGACAACCCCAGTCAGTCATCTCTTTGGAAATCATACCACAAAAAGGCCCTCAGGAGATGGACAAAAGACAAGATGAGAGCAGCATGAAGTGGAAGGGAACATGTTGGACGGTTAGAGCGGATGCGAATAACAACCATAGATCAGCTACCACTGCCAACTGTGGGAAAGCTGTATTGATTTGCATGATGATGTCACTCGGATTTAATCATCTATGACTCTGGCTTTGGTGTATATAAGCTCATGCCTTGCTATTTCATTCCTATGTCTGAAGAAGTGGGCTTGATCCATGAAAGCACACAATCAAAATGTAGCAGTTACGTAGTCTTTAAAGCAGGAGTTCTCAATTTTTTAAAAGCCGGTCATGCTCCTTCAGACAGCTTCAGGGGCCGGATGACTATTTTGCTCTTCCTCCACCACATGGCACTTCTGGGTGTGGTGGAGGTGGTTGGAGGCCACATGAAATGGTGCCATGGGCCGCATCCGGCCCACAAGCTGCAGGTTGAGAATCCCTGCTTTAAAAGTGCTACAGTGTTTCTGCTTCTGCTTCCTGATGTGTTGGAAAATGCCGCTGTTAGACTAAGCCTGGCAGACCAATACAGAAGCAGAGAAGTTGGGGTGTATACTGACATAATGACTGGCTAGCCAGGGCTGGGTGAAGTGGGACCCCCCTGCCAACCAAAGTAATTCTGATGACCCTTTGCCTTCCTACAACTTTCCCTCCCCCATAGAGGCTACTCTGGAAACCTCCAGTTGCCTTTCCCTAAACCAGGGATTCTCAACCTGTGGCCCGTGGGCCAGATGTAGCCCACAGCACCATTTCATGTTGCCCCCCCCCCACTGCCTCCACCACACCATGTGCCATGTGGTGGAGGAAGGGCAAAATGGCCATAAGGCCGCCAAAGCAGTTTGAGGGAGCGTGACCCAGCCCCTGGCTTTAAAAAGTTGAGAACTCCTGCCCTAAACACTTCTTGCCACCTTGCACGCTTCCTTCAAAACTAGAAATTGGATCTCAGCTACTGCTTTGTTCTGGGACTGTTATAGATATGCTCTTTTTTTGGGGGGGGGGGAGGAAGCATTTGTAGAGCCCCTAGTATGTTCTGGACCAGAACACTGGCCATTGGCCCCACTGGCCTTGGGAGGACCTTCTTCTGACATTCCATGAGCACACCCCCCCCCACTTCTCCAAAGAGCAGGACTCAATGTGGCAGGGATGGCTCACTTGAGTCTAATGGCCCCTTCCCCAAATTCTCTTGAACGAAGGCCTCCCAAAAGCTGAGGACAGGATGATGATGAGGCACCTGAGAAAGCCCCCCCAAGCCCCCCCCCCCCACGCACAGGAGGAAGATAATTGCTGCAATTGTAGAAGAAACTCAAGGCTTGCTCTAGGAAAACCCTCTTGTTCCCCTTGGCAAGCCGTGGGGTGTTGGGGTTTTCTGGGACGGTGGAGATTTGCACACTGCTCTTCACAAACACCCCTCCTCCTCCTTGGGGGGAGCCCCATCAACAACAACCCTGTGTGAGGAAAGGGCCTGGTGTGTGGTAACCGTGCTGGAAATTTCCCTTAGAAGGAAGCAGAGGCCGATTCAGCCCCACATGCCCTCCACCAGATTTGCATAGGGTGACTTGGGAGTAGCAGGAGGAGGAGGAGGAGGAAGGCTTTACCACTCCACCATGCAGGAAGCTGGCCAAGAAAAATCCCCGGCCTGTGACTTGGGTTCAAAAAGAGAGGCAAGAATGTCTTCAAGACAAAGGAGAGTCAGCCAGCCTTCTCAAAGGCTCCCTCCCTTCTTCCCATGGGCCCCTTTCCTGGCAGAGGGCTAGTCCAGGCTTGTGGGGGGGGGGGACCATCCCCTCCCTTGCCCACCCCCAAAGGCCTCTTCATGCCAGAGGCTTCTCCTCCTCCTCTGCCCAAGGAAACAGCAAGGCTGGGGCATCCCAGGAGATCAGGACAAGGCCTGCCAAACCCTCCTCAGAGGAGGGGCTCGGGGCAAATCTAGATGTGGATGGGCAACAATGTCTGTCCTCTCTCTCTCTCTCTCTCTCTCTCTCTCTCTCTCTCTCTCTCTCTCTCTCTCTCTCTCTCTCTCTATATATATATATATATATATATATATATATATATATATATATATATATATATATATATATATATATATATATATATATATATATATATGTGTGTGTGTGTGTGTGTGTGTGTGTGTGTGTGTGTGTGTGTGTGTGTGTGTGTGTGTGTGTGTGTGTGCGCGCGTGTCCTATCTATAAGCAGGTGGGCAAACGGCTAACTCTGGGTGGGCCCCAGGGGGCCAAATGCTCTCTCCCTCTAAGTCTCACATCCGCTTCCCTTGTTAGCCAGGAGGTCCCTGCCTGGCCACCTCTCAAGGGAAGGGGTCCACTTGCGCGCACACACACACACATGCACGCACACACGGGGGGGGGGGACCCAAGAAGGCTCCCCCCTCTCCATCCAGCCATCGGAGGTGGCCCTTCTCACCGGGGACTGAACGGGGCTGCCCGAGAGAGCGACGAGACCCACCACCCCGGCCTTACCTCATGGCCACGTTGCTCCCGTCGATGACCACCGGCCGCAGGTTCTCGCCCTCCTTCCCCTCGGCGAGTGGGGCGGCGGAGGCGGCAGCTGTAGCAGCGGTCCCGGCCCGGGGGAGCCGCGGGGGCTGGGCGGCGTCCGTCGGGGGCGCGGGCGGGAGCTGCTCCGCGGCGGGGCTCTCCTTTGCCGCCCCTCCCGGGGCTGCCCCCGGGGCGGCGTGCTGGACCAACTCGCCCAGGATGGTGTTGGTGTCGGAGCCCGGGCCGTGCTTGCGGAGGGCGCTCAGGATCTGGGCCGGCGGGTAGCCCAGCTTGCGGAAAAAGTCCACCTTGGCCTGCCGCCGCAGCAGCGCCGACGGCTCCGGGGGAAGCAGCCCCGAGGCGCGTCCATCGCCCCCGCCGCCCCCCTCTTCTTCCTCCTCCGTAAGGCTCAGGTAGCCGCTCTCGAACGAGGAGCTCGGCCCGTCCTCCGCCTCCTCCGCCGGCTGCTTCCGCCGCCCGCCCGGGAAGCCCGCGGAAGACGCCGCCGCCGCCCCGACGGCCGGGAGCCTGGCCAAGTCCATCCTCGGGCGGCGGGCAAGGAGCTCAGGTGCGCCCGGGACCTGCAAGAAAGCCAGCGGAGCCTCTGTTTGAGCCGGGCCCTCCCCTCCCCCCCGCACCTCTCCCGGCAGAAGGAGCCTCCCCCCACCCCCTCGGGGCCCAGCCCGAGCAGCCCAAGAGCGGACGGACGGACGGCGACGGGAGCTTTAACGGCGCGCCTGCCGTAAAGCCAGCGGGCTGGGCTGGAGTCTGACGACGAGGGGACCTTTCGAGTCCCTCCCTCCCACCCCCGGGACGGGGCGGCCCCGGGCACAGGCCCCCCCACACACACACCTGTCCCAGGCCCGCGCCGCTCCACCACCCCCCTCCGGGAACCAGCTCGCCAAGCCAAGCCCGTCGCCCGCCTCTGCCCCGGCAGTTCGAGCTCACGCGCCGTCCGGGGCTCCCCGTTCTGCCCCGTTCGCTTCCATCATCGCGGCCGCCCCGGCTTACCGGGCGATGTCGGCTCCGCGCTGCGTCTCGTGCCCATGGCAGGCTAGGCCAGGCCGGGCTAATGCTGCTGCTACTGGTGCGGCGGCGGCGGCGGCCGGGACGGGGACGGCCCTTCCGGGCTCCCCCCTCCCCGCCCGGCCCGGAGGTGGAGGCGGGACGGGGGCCGGACCTCTCCCCTCCCCTCCCCTCCCCTCCGTCAGGAAGGCGGAGCTCCGCCCGGGCAGTCCCCGGGGCGCGGGTTGGGGCCTGGGGGAGGGGAGGAGGGCGGGCGGCTCCCCTGGCTGGACGGGAGGAAGGATTAAAGGCCGGGAACGGTGGGGCTGCTCAGAGGCTCTTGGGTTGCCCCTTTACGCAGAAATGGCCTGAAACCCCTTTCTGAAGGACCAAAGCAGACGGAACTGCCCCTCCCCCACCCCCTACCATGTGGCCGGTCCTTGGATTGCAGGACAAAAGCAACTTCTGCTCCGGAGCAATTGGGGGGGGGGGAAAGGGAGGGAGGGAGGGAGAGAAAGCTGAACACCCTGAGGAGCTTAAAGCCTTTAGCCCAGGGGTGCCCAAACTATGGCCCGTGGGCCAGATCTGGCCCCAAAGCAAATTCATATGTGTAGGAATGGCTGGCCGCAAGGAAGACTTGTGGAGGCAATGTGCGGTGAAGTCCAGCCCTGACCAGAGTCGGGGGTACGTATTTATTACCCTGCCTTGGGGTTGTGACACGTGCCTAGGGCACTCGTGCTGCCCCTATACAGAAGGCTTGCACACGTGGCATTTTCCGGTGGTCAGCTACAATGTCAGCTCTTGGAAATTGCCCTGTGGTTAATGGACAGCCCGTAGTTAATTGCCTTGTGCTGGCGAAACCCATTGTTCCTGCCCTAATCTCGGGGTCTATGTGTATTGACTCCGGGTATCTAACTTGCCCTCTGTCTGCCTTGGCTTGTTTGCCCTACTCTATTTGCCCTTATCTTAGGTTATGATTCATCTCTAACTAGCCCGCTTTATCTTCCCAATTTCCTTTCCAGCAGAGCCCGGTTGATCCCCAGATCTGTTGACACCGAGCGAACCCCTGAGGAGAGGTTTAATTGTCAATTATTCCCGCGGGCAACCCACACATATGGCTTCATCACTCCCGGAAGAGGAAGCAAAACGTGCCTGTACAGGCGCGTTTTACTTCCGCTTCAAGGAGCGAGAAGGGTGGCATGGGCTGGATGAATTGGCTTTGGGGGCCGGATCTGGCCCACAGGGCATAGTTGGGGAGCCTTGGTTTAAGCAGAGAAAATGGCAGCTATCTCATCCTGTTGCAAAAACAAACAAACAAACAAACAACAACAACAACAGATTGCAAGGCATGTTTTACTTCTACTTCCAGTGGAAGAAACCGTGTGACCAACCCACTGACCCACATGACTGGCCCGCTGAACCACGTGACTGGCCCATTGCCCAAAAGGTTTGAGCACCCCTGCTCTAGCCATCTTGAGGCCCACTGTCTCCTCCTTCATGCCCTTGCTAGTGTGTGTGTGTGTGTAAGGCTCCCCAGTGCCTCGTGGCCCTCCATGCACTCCCCCCCTGTGTAGCCCAGTTTGCCCAGGGGTTCGGTGACCTTTCTGTTTTCAGGCTGCAGTACCTATTCCTCCCTCTCCCACCCTGTTCATGTCCCTGGGGGTGTGAGGGTGTGAGAGCCAGTGAGGTCCTGGGTTCCTTGCTCACAATGGTGAAAGGGACCTGGGCGGCGGGGAGGGGGGGGTGAGTGGCTGTTGCAGCGGCTGCTTCTTCCGGGAACACCGGTTGGCCTCGATTATGCAAATCACTTTGTGTAATCAGAAAGATTTGCCTAAACAAGGAGGATATGCTCAAAAGGTCTGGTGAGTGGAGAAACCTCCTGCCTGCCTGCCTGCCTGGTTTCTCCCAGGGCCAGGCAGGGGCCACCTTTGCCCTCCCTCTGATTTCCCTTTCCCCCCTCATTAAAAAAGATTAGCTGTTGGCAACAGGGAAATGACCTTTATTGGCCCTGGAGGAGGGAGGTGGTGTCTTTCTTGTAACTGACAAGACAGATGAATGAATGAATGTATCAATCAATCAATCAATCAATCAATCAATCAATCAATCAATCAATCAATCAATCAATCAATCAATCAATCAATCAATCAATCAATCAATCAATCAATCAATCAATCAATCAATCAATCAATCAATCAATCAATCAATCAATCAATCAATCAATCCAGGGGCACAAAGGATGAGATTGGGCATAGATGTGATTACCCACCTTCCCTCTCTGGGTTTGGAGGAGTTCACACCAGGCCAGGCAGCTTATCTTCAGAAGCAAAATTATGGTGGTGGTTGTTATTGTTGTTGTTGTTGTTGATGAACTGATCTCAGCTCTGCCTGAAAGGCTCCAACAGTGGATCCGCTTGCTTTTTGCAGGTTCTGGGTACACCTGAGCCCCTTCCCCCAGGTGGGTAGCCAGTTGTCCAGGGCTTCCTGTATTCCTTGGAGCAGCCCTTGGGACTGGTACATCCACATTTATGCAAAACAGGTGCCCTCCTGCAGGTTTATTGCAAGGGCTGGCAGGCACACCTTCACCTGCAGAGTGCCAGATAAGGGCTTCTCTCTCTCCTCTCCTGACACCTCCCCCCCCCAACAACTAACTGTGTCATGCTGAGCAGTTGCTGAGGCTTATGGACTCCTGTTCCGGCAGGGCTGGGGGTGGCCCCCATTTCTCCTCTGTGTTTCTGTCTCACCGCAAGTACACTCAGCAATGAGGAGTGGAATTCCCCTTCACAGAAGTGCGCTCCCAGCCATTGTTGTGTGTGGGAGGGAGCAAAGTCGCAAACCACACTGCGGAGGATGATGATGTGGACCCAGGGAGAGCAGAATCCAGGGCACAGGGAAAGTCAAAAGACACTCTGTGTGTGTGTATGTATGTGCGCGTGCGTGCATGCATGGAGGCCTCAGAGTGCAGGCAGGGGAGGGCTCACAGGCACCTAAACGTCCTCCACCTCCCTCCAAGTTGAAGATCCAGATCTTCACAAAAGCCCTTTAGCACTTGCAGTCCTGGCTAAAAGCCAGGATTTGGGTTAGGCTGGAGTTGTGCTGGGAGGAGAGGAAGCCTGCGCAGAGATCTTTGCTAATAACAACAACGAAAGTGTGTGTGTGTGTGTGTGTGTGTGTGTGTTTTAAATGTACTGTACTTTGTTTTAAATTAATTCATCTGTGTTTGGCTACTTGAACTATTTTCAGTACCACTTTGAGTCACTGGGTGGCAAACTTCCCTGACCAGGACACAGGCTTGCTGTTGACGTCAGGGCAACATTGTAGGGCTGCCTTTCACCCCTTTCTTCTCTCAGAAACATGGAATGGGCTTACCCCTTCTGCATGGAAGCTTATACGGAGCAGCATGCCAGCCAAGGGATCTCAAAGCCCATGGTTTACATTCAGAAAGGGCAGTCACAATGTGTCATACTGTGATGGCTGTGTCATGTCCTGAAACTTTGGGATATCAAACATATATACTGTACAGCCAAAGAGAAGCCTTGAATTTGGGGTCAATGCTATGATAGGGCTACAGAAATGGAATCAAGAGTCTGTTTTTGCAGACCGATCAAGTGGATTGCACAAATGAAGGAAGAGAAAACAGATCTACTCAGAAAGAAAGAAAACCATGTTTAAAGGGCAACGGAACAAGCAAAAAATTAACACCGTTAGGGCCAATATAAAAGTTTAAGAAAATGAAATATTTTTAATATATTGTAAATAAATTCGAATTGGACTAAGCTAGAATGAAGTTAGCTTACCCTATCACGTCATGGCCTTACACGCTTAACTCTCTCGGTGCCATTAGACGTTACCAAAATGAGTAAGAGCAACCTATTTTAACCCTCCATGCTCAATCAATCTATTGATTGTGCATGGAGGGTTAAAATAGGTTGCTCTTACTCATTTTGGTATCGTCTAATCGCACAGAGAGAGTTTATTTACAATGGGCACCTTTGACAGTTAAACAAGGGATTTTTATAATGAGTTGTTATGAAAACTTGCAATATGCTTGACTCATTAAGTATCAAATGTTAAAAATTGTTAATGTTTATTGTAGATATGTAAAAATCTTCCTGACGAAGAATCTCGAAAACTGTATATCGAAACGGGTTCGAAGCTTACAAGGAAGTTATATTTCATGAAGGATACAGTTTTTGTCAAGTTTACTGTTTAGCAGTTAGTCAAGCTGGAAGTTTACAATGAAGTTATACTTATGCAAGATACAGTCTTTGTCAAGAATATCTTACAACTAGGAAGTCAAGCTGAGTGAAACAAAGAGTCTTTTTCGGAACAAGTTACGGTACTTAAAGACACAGACTTCACAATACAGCAGCTCAGCAGAGTCAAACCTATGGAGCGATATGCTAACTTAGAGCTTTAGACGCTTACAGTCTTCTGTTTCGCTTACAGTCTTCTGTTTCGCTTACTTTTGAAAAACAGTTTTTCATTTCAGACAAGTTACTATTGAATTGTAGAAGTTATTTCAAACAAGTCACTATTGAATTAGAGAAGATACATGAATTTGATTCAACTTTTGTTTCATGCTGACTTTATATAACAGTTCCATGATTATCATTTCTACTCTGATATATATTAAAAATATTTCGTTTTCTTAAACTTTTATATTGGCCCTAACGGTGTTAATTTTTTGCTTGTTCCTTTCAACCGTTAGCCCGAACGTTTGCATAAAGGGCAACGGAGGCATAACCATTAAAGACAATGACATGCTTTTAAATTTTGTTTTTTGTTTTTGGACAGTCTTACTTGTGTTTGGGTGGAAAGGCTTTTGGTGCACTGAGTGAACATATGCACTTAAGAGTCCAGAGATCATTCACAGCAAGGATATGGGGTGCACAGAAAGAGCTTCCTCGGAGATTGTGGGATTTTTGAACTGCAATTGGGCATAATGCCCTGGTAACGGCAACCTTGTGTTGCTGGCTAATCTTTCTCACACTAAGCCAGGCAAAAGGAACTGCAGAAAGAACTCACCAGAAGGTGGCTTCAATTTGGCAGTTTCACATGTGGCCTAGACACGGAAGAAGAAGCAAAGAAAGGTTGAAAAATCAAGTCCATCTGCATGCGTTTTTTAAGCAATTTGGATATCATGTCACCTGCTGGCTAGGCGAACCATGACGTGTGCCCTCCGCTTTCACCTTGCCCAAAGGATCCAACGGAGGATGCTTTGGTGAGTCCTGACAACTGATGGACAACACTGCCTAGTTAGACTGCTCATGCCCCCTTGCAGGGGCATACATATAAATGTATGCTGTAATATTGATATTTTTTGCATTGCGATAATATGGAACTTTGTAATTAATTGTAACTGGATTTTTTGTATTTCTGTATATTTTGTATCTCTGTGTTGTCACTGTGATTGATATTAATATGTAACTTTGTAATTTATAATTGTATTGTATATTCTCTATTGTAAGCTGCCCTGAGTCACATTTTTATTGAGTAGGGTGGGATACAAATCTAATAAATGGAATGAAATTAAATGAAAATGGAGCTAATATTGTAATCAAAGAAAGCAATAAGATGGGGTGCCCAAACTATGACCTGTGGGCCGGATCCAGCCCTTGATGCCAATTCATCCAGCCCACGCACAGGCACATTTTACTTCTGCTTCTGGGAGTGGATGAATTGGCATCGGGGGCCAGATCTGGCCTGCAGGCTTTAGTTTGTGCACCCCGGTTTAAGCAGAGAAAATGGCAGCCTAACATCTATCTCATGTTGCAAAACATATCTATTGCAAAGCAGATTGCAAGGCGCATTTTACTTCTGCTTCCAGTGGGAGGAACCATGTGACTGGTCCATGCCCCAAAAAGTTTGGGCACCCCTGCAATAAGAGAAAGAAAATGTTTCATTTTCCAATCCCCTAGTCTGGTGCATATAAATCTGTGGCTAATTATTTCCCTATGTGTGTCCAAGGAGGTGGATGGTAAACCACCCAAGCACACACCCCAGTAAACCTGCTTATCTCAAAGGCTCCTCCTGGTCTTGTCTTATTAAAAATGCAGGCAGTGATGAAAATGACCCACAAGGTGGCTCTGCAATACCATGGGCTGTTTCCTTCTGCAGATGTTGCAAAAGCCAGCCAGCCAAAGGAATACCACACCTGGATGCTTTCCTCACTCTCCACCTTTCAGCAAGACCTGCCGGGCCTGATGCCATGGCAAGATGGTAACCATTGACTGGCCAATCTTGCCCCAAGAGTCGTTGGTTGAATTAGTCGGAAGACATAGTAGGGCAAGAGGAAGGCATGGAAGAAGAGTCCTGGGACTCCAAAAGAGGGCCAGGAGTTGGTGGGCCAAAAGGATGGGGGGGGGGGGGGGCTCAGAAGGATTCCAGGCTTGGAAATCCTGTCCCCAACCTGTTTATTAAGCATGGGCACATCGGTTCTTGCTTCTACTGGCTTGACATGCATATACTGGAGGCTTCATTTTTCTGCTCTGTAGCTGAGTGTCAAAGAGGGTGAATGTTCCCTTCCCTAGCATTGGGCATCTCTGTTTAATGGCTTCCCTGTGTGCTCTTTCTCATAGGCAAACTTTAGCCCTTGAGGAAAGACTCTTGCCAGGGATGGACAGAACACCTTCAAGTATTTTCAGGCGATGAGCAAAGAATAAGGAAGGGGCGAGCTTGGCTCCCATCTAAACATAGAAACCATCCACCTCCACTTTCTAGCCCAGGCGTGCCCAAACGTTTTGGGCCATGGGCGGTCACATGTTTCTGTTGTCTGTGTTTATTTGATTTATATGCCGTCCTACTCAGCAAACACCGACTCAGGGCGGCTCACAACCCATCAGAACAAAGATACACTATAGCAAAGAACAAAATACAAGATACAAAAAAGTCCAGTAACATCTCAATAGAGTACAGTAACATCACAGCCTCTTCGCCTCGTAAAGAAGACCGGAGGCGGCGGCCAAAGTCCAGCTGCCTCTATGGTCTTTAAGTCCTGACCGGAGGTGGGGCCTGAGACACCGGCGATGGTGTTGGTCCCGGCATCTGTTGCTGCGAGGCTTCTTTGCCCCTTCCAAGCCGAAAGTGGGGCAGGGCCTGGGAGCGCTGGCAGGTGTTGCGAGTCCTGCATTCAAAGCCGACAGGCCTCCTCGCTGATGGTTGGCCTGCCAGGGCCAGGATGCTCTTGTTCCTTCCATGGCTGGGAGGGGCTGGCCCCAGCACAGCTGCGGCGTCAGGTGGCGGCGATGGTTCAGTAGGCCAGTCATGTAGTTCAGTGAGCCGGTCACGTGGTTCCTCCCATCAGAAGTGGAAGCAAAATGTGCCTTGCAATCTGTTTTGCAATAGGATGAAATAGATTTTAAGCTGCCATTTTCCCTGCTTAAACCAGGGGTGCCCAAACAACGGCCCTGGGCCAGATCTGGCACCCAATGCCAATTCATCTGGCCCCCACCACCCTCGTTGCTTCCAGAAGTGAAAGTAAAACTCACCCATATTGGCGTTTCTGCTTCCAGGAGTGAAGAGGGCAGCAGAGGCTGGATGAACTGGCATCAGGGGTTGGATCCAGCCTGTGGGCTATGGGCACCCCTGTTCTAGCCAAATTTACGGAAGATCCCACCTACCTGAGGTACATCTCTTAAGTGTCAGTTTGCTGAAATTTCTTTGGGAATAGTAACTGTGTTTTTCTGTGTTTAAGAGAATAAACAAAACGAAAATGCTGTAGCTGAAAGTGAACCTTCAGAGGCAGAATGGAAGTGAATGGACGCACATGAACCTCTCCAGGAGCAAAATGGTCAAGGAGTGTATTTAACATGCTTTTGAAAACAAACAGACAGAACAAACCTATAATCCATGCGTAGTTTCTGAACCTTTTTGTAATACTAATCAAATGACCTTTTAAAATGACTGAAGGAGGGGAGAAACTCAGTAAAGCCAAGTAATCTCTCCACAGGCTTCAGAATATTGAAAGTCAACTCTGTGTTTGTGTGCGTGTGTGTGTGCGTGTTGCTAACACCCCCCCAGATATCTTTGCTTTCTCTCCCATCCGTGATATTTTTGAAGTAGTCACCATGTTCGTCTGTGCAAGCATATCAGAGAGTAAACAAAGCAAAAAAAGAACCTTAAAGACTCTCTGTTGTTTTTTTAAATGTGAGCTTTCATGGATCGAGTCCACTTCGTCAGACAGAAGAGTGAGACTTTATATGGCATGAATTTAAACACATCAGGTACAGAGGCACACAATGGTTGTTAAAAAAACAACCCCTACTGATTTGTATACTTATCTGTCATGCTAACCAACCATTGTGTACCTCTGTCCCTGATGTGTATAAACGGATGCCATGAAGTCTCACTCTTATGTCTGATGAAGTGGACTTGATCCACAGAAGGTCACATTAAAATACAGCAGTGAGTCTTTAAGGTACCATAATGGTTTTTGTCCTTTTGCTTTGTTTACTCTCTCCATATGGGCGTGTTTTACTTCTGCTTCTGGGAGTGACGAGAGCGGCGCAGGCCGGATGAATTGGTGTTGGGGGGCAGATCTGGCTCATAGGCCATAGTTTGGGCATCTCTGCTTTAGGAGATGTCTATCCTGGAGTGTGTGTGTTTCAATAAATAAAGACCCTCCCGGCCAAGGCTTGGTGCTCTGGCTGCTTGAGCCAAGTTAGCTGAGGGGGTGGGTTTAAGTGTGCTGTGCCGTGTGGGCGCATTTTACTTCCACTTCCAGGAGCGGCAAGGGTGGCGTGGGCCAGATGAATTGGTGCTGGGGGCTGGATCTGGCCCACAGGCTGCAGTTTGGGCACCCCTGTCATAGACCCAATGGCTATCCTAAAGGCCCATTCACACATGATGCCTCCTAACTCACAGCCAGGAAGAGCCCTGGTGGTGCAGTGGTTAAAATGCTGCACTGTGGCCAGAATGTTGCGAGTTCGATCCTGATGGAGATCCAGGTTGACTCAGCTCTTTCATCCTTCTAAGATCAGTCAAATGAATCCCCAGCATGTTGGGGGCAGAATGCTAATTAACTTGTGAACCACCCTAAGTGGAACATTACCATTACAAGCCATTCATTATGCCATTTAATTAGATAAATAATATTCATATTTCATTAGTGGTTTCAGCAGATTTCAATTATGTTACTTTCTCGGCGGCCTCTCCAGTAGCTAATAAACAGCCACTTCGAATTTGGAGGAGTGGATGAGATCTTCTGAAGTTAATTACCTTGACATTAGTTTAATCACAGTTTAATTTAAACTTCTCAAAGGAACGGCACCAAAAATATCCCATGGATAACTGGATAAAATCCCATGGGAAACCTATTCCCAGAATTGGGTCCAAGATACCTTTGGCCAACAGAACCCCATCCCAGCTGGTGCTGGGTCCATACCCAGAGAACTGGGTGGGGTTCCCTCTTTTAATAAGGGGAAATTGGACAACCTTTGGTCAGGACTGCTTTCCTCTGGATTCCTGCCTTGAGCAAGGGGTTGGACAAGATAGCCTCATGGGGACCCCATTGCAACTCATTTGTGCTGTGCTTCTCTACTGAGCTGGTGAAATCCACCTGCACCACACACTCCGTCTATGGTGGCTGCCCAGGCTTCACAGCCTGCTTCGGGTTCAGCCATGACTGGCTGCCCTGGAGGCTAAAAGAAACCAGAGAACCATCCCCAAGGGAAGGGCTTTTGACAAGCACCTGGAGCCGCAAAAGAGAGCAGACCTGGCCCAGGTGACAGACTCAGCCCCTGGGTTCTTCTTTGTCCAGAGACACGAAGGGTTTGTGCAATACAGTCCCAGGGGAAAGGGAGCCATGACCCAACCTTGGCCCACCACACCACCTGCCAGTGACTTCCTTAGAAACCCACAGGTAAAGAACTTATTTGGGGCATCTTTAAGTAAAGGGTTCCTAGGCCCAGGGACTGCAGTGGATTAATGGTTAAGAAACTGATCTTGATGACCCAAAGTTCAGCAGCTCAGCAGTTCAAGACCCAAGTGCTGCGTGATGGAGTGAGCTCCTGTCGCCTGTCCCAGCTCCTGCCAACCTAGCAGTTCAAAAGCAAGAAATTGCAAGTAGACAAACAGGTACTGCTTTGGGGGGAAAGGTAACAGTGTTCCATGCACTCCAGAATTTAGTCATGCCTGCCACATGACCATGGAAATGGCTGTAAATGGAGATGAGAAGCACCCCTTAGATCAGGGACGCCCAAACTATGGCCTATGGGCTGGGTCTGGCCCCCTATGCCAATTCATCTGGCCCACACCACCCTCATCACTCCCAGAAGCAGAAGTAAAACGTGCCCATACTTCTGCTTCCGGGAGCGATGAGGGCGGCATGAACCAGATGAATTGGCGTCAGGGGTCAGATCCGGCCCATGGGCCATAGTTTGGGCAGCTCGGCCGTAGAGTCAGACATGAAAAGCAAGAAAAACTTTGACAATGACCTGGACCTTACCCAGATCAGGCGGGTTCTTGCCCTGCCCTGTCTCCTTCTTCTTTGTTGCCAGATTTTTGGGGTTCCCTGGGCAAAGGGGGGTGGTGGTGGAGGGGGGCAGAGCAGCCACAGGAGCTCACGGGAGGAGGCACTGGTTCCCCTTTCAGGAGAGGCTGGGGTCTGGCAGCTGCCTTGCTGGAAGATTTGAAAACAAGGTTTCCAAAGCAGCCCCCCTGGGATGGTTTCCTGTTAAATCATTCTTCTCTGTTTCTACTAAAATAGAGCACGAAAGAGCCAGCAAAAGCCTGCTTAAATCATGCCGCTTGCTTCTGACAGCAAGGGAAATTGTTGTTGTGACAGATTCAAAAGCCGTCGTCTTTGCATTCGTTCAGGGCTGAGCACTTCCCTCCTTCCTTCCTTCCTTCTGTCTGTCAGGCACCGGCATCTTGGCAGGACGGTGAATGGGCAGGAGGGAGCTCAGGGCTTGTCGCCGCCCAAGGCATTTTGCTGCCCGAGGCTTGCTCTCCACTTGACCCATTCATTGCCTGTCTGCTTCTAAGCCTCCTTCCTCCTCCTCTCTTACCTTCCTTGGTTCCTCCAGATGTGGCCAAATGTGTATTGCCCAGCCAGACTGGGAAGCTGTGCTAGGTGTTGACCTGTCCACTTGGTGCGTTTTGGTCAAGAGTCCAAGATGGTCACACAGCAAGGCTAAGTAGGGGATGGTCATACCTCACAAGTCAACACAGCCACCCCTCTGGGTACCACTTAATGCTACGAGTGATCCAGTGGCTTTTTCTGACCTGTAGTGACCCTGTAAATGAATGACCACCAACCCATCCCATCCTTGACATCAGGTCTCCCCAACTCAAGAGAGGAGCTTCATGCCTCTCCATCTTTTCTTGCAACTCTCGTCTTCTCGTGATATGCCCAATGTATGGTCCTCTTGGTTATCATTTAGTCATTTTAGCTTCTAAAGAGATTTCAGGATCAGGTAAATCTAGACTCGTCTGTTGTTAGTCTTTCCAGTAATCCATGGTCTCCTTTGGACAGATTTTGGTTCAATCAATTACAGTAAAACCTCACATACTATAAAGAGCGCCTCAATTAGAAACTAACTGGCTTAAACAGTAGAATTTCCACTGAATGATCGCCACGCTTAACAACTAAAACCAACCAAAAACTCACTTAACAACTATATTGGGGTTCACAATCCCCCCGCCAGAAGTCACAATTGGTCACTTACAATAGTGTTTCACTTTAAGAGCAAACTCGCTTAAAGAACAATCCCGTTGAACACATTATGTTCTTTGAGCGAGGTACCACTGTATAGCAATACCAATACCAATTACACTTCGATGCCACTGCCCCATAGAAGTGCTTTGTGCCTTCTCTGGGCAGATCACAAGTTAATTAGCATTTTGCTCCCAACATGATTGGTACTCATTTTACCAACCTTGGAAGGATGGAAGAGTTTGAGTCAACCTGCAACCTCATCAGCATTATCTAGTGGAAGGAACGTCTTTGAATTAATCCCATAGATTAATGTACAGATGTGGGACTGAATTCCTTAGAATCCCTTTGTTACAGTTAGTACAGACAGTTTTCTTGCAGTCATCCTTTCTCCTTATAAGGGAGAAAAGCCTCTCATTTCATCCCTGTGGGTGAGGGTAGTTGAGCATCCTCTTCTAGGCTGGTGTCCCTTCTCTTTAGAGACAGAGACTCACCCCCACCAAACACCTCCTCAAAGCCCCTGAGACAAGCCCCCCTCTAATAGCCTCTAACAGCATGTCACCTGCATCTAAACCAGGGGTGCCCAAATGATGGCCCACAGGCCGGACCCAGCCCCTGACAACAATTCATCCAGCCGCCACCACCTTCATCGCTCCCAGAAGCGGAAGTAAAACGTGCCCATATGGGCATGTTTTACTTCTGCGAGAAATTAGGGTGGGGGGGCAGATGAATTGGCATCAGGGGTTGGATCTGGCCTGTGGGCCATAGTTTGGGCACCCCTGGTTTAAGCAAAGAAAAAAAAATCTCTCATACTGTTCCAAAACAGATTGCAAGATGTGTTTTACTTCTGCTTCTGGTAGGAGGACCCATGTGATCGGCCCACTGAACCATGTGACTGGCCTGTGGCCCAAAAAATTTGGGCACCCCTGATCTACACCATATTAACCCTGGATTCTTATTGCCTCTGTTTGTGGGTTGGGGTGGCTGAGGGACTTGAACCCTTCATATCTGCCTCTTCTCAGCACCAACCCTCGTAATACATACTTCTTTATTAAGTTTATGTAACTGCAAACCAGGAGGTGAAAAGCAAGAGCTGAATGCAGAGATCGGGAGAGAATTGAGAGATGGGAGCCTATCTAGGGCAGGGCAGGGATGAGAGGGGGGGCTGCCCCATTTCTGTCCAGGGTCACTTTGCACCCCACTGCCCCCCACCGTCACTCCTGCAGCTCTTCTGCTAACACCAAGACTGGTTCAGGTGGGAGGGAGGGGGAAGATTCACCGAAAGGTGATTGCTGCTGCTAATTGTGAGCAGGGGACACACACACACCCAACCACAGCAGCCCTTAATGATGCCCACTGTTAGCGTTGGCACCACCGCCAGCTGCCATCCGTAAATAAGCCAGGAGGGGGGTTAAGGGGGGAGGCATAAGCCCTCCGAGAGCTCATTAGCAGAAGTCAGCACTGGCCGGCTGGCTGGCCGTGGCCTTCCTGTGCTTGAAACATGGCTCTCTTTTCAGTCCCCTCCTCCAAAAAAAGCAGCCTGTGGCTGAGGGGCGGGGATGGCAGGTGTGGGGTCCAGAATCATAATTTGTACCTAGGGTGGTGAGCAGAATAGAGAGCAGCCCCAGCTGGGGAAACCACAGGGACATCTTGCGTATGGCAGGGTGGGAGGGTGGGAGAAGGCATGACCCCCCAAAGTGTTGCTTGTATGTATTTGCAGAGCAAGGAGCAGCTCCCATGGAGTGGCATAGGTAGCCTAAGCTCCTTCCAGATGTAGTGAGGAAATGGGGAGGGGGGCTGAAAAAAAATCCAGGCGGTGGAGGTGGAAGCTTTAAACCAGGAGTTCTCAACCTTTTAAAGCTGAAGGGCCAGGTCACGTCCCCTCTGTCTCTCCGTGGTTTAAGCAGAGGAAATTCTTATTTACTCCTGCCTGCGTGTCCTTCTTTTTAAGGGGATTGGGGAGGTTTTATAAATGTTTTTAGATAGTTCTATAGTATTCAGTTTTAATTAGCATTGGATATAGGTTTTAACTGAAATTGTGTGCCGCCCTGGGTGGCTTAGGTGAAAATGGTGGTTATAGAAATCCAATGAATGAATGAATGAATAAATAAATAAATAAAATGGCAGCCTAAAAATCTATCTCATCCTGTTGCAATACAGGTTTCAAGGTGTGTTTTACCTCTGCTTCCAATGGGAGTAACCATGTGACTGGCCCACTGAACCACATGACTGGCCCACGGCCCAAAAAGTTTGCCCCCACCCTGGTCTAAGAGGTCCTTAGATGTAGCTGATCTGAATCACCTCTTCCTTCCTGCCAGTTGGAAACTCTCCACAGAAAGGGTGGGGACATCTGAGCCCCCTCAGCCCCCTCCTGATGGAAACAGCCTGGCCATGATGTGCTGTCACGTCAGAGCACATTGGCCAGGCGATGCTGCCAAATAATCCCTAGAAAATTATTCCGTAAATTGTACAAGAATGCGAAAAAATTAGCTGCGTCTTAAGAGAGCACTTTTCCGGCAGATGAAGATTCCCTTTAAGTCTCATCAGCTTGTAATAGATTAAAGAGAAACAGGCCTTCATCAAAGGGAGGAATTGTACTCCATTCTTAACCAAAATGACTTGAGACAGATCTCGCAGATTTAGCTTGATATAAAGGCCGCCGTGTCCCAGAATGTGCTTTTCGGAGAACAAAATGCCCATGTGAGCAAGGAGGTCACGGAGTCCATCTTCAAAGAACGAGAGTCTTGATGGGAATTGTGGTTTCATCTCAGCCAGATGGGAATAGAGCTGACAGGGCTGGCTGGCTTGCGCGGGGTGGATCCTCTGCCCGGACGTCGTCGTTCAGCTTTAGCTCACAAACAAGTGGCTCCATGGAAAGCCAGCGGTCCCGGGTTCACTCCCCCACATCCTCCTGGACTCTTTCCCACTGGGGGGGGGGTGCGCATATTTTTGATCCCACTGGTTTTGACCTTTAAAGCCCTTCATGGCAGTGGCCCAGGTTACCTAAGAGACCGCATCACCCCAAGGTGTCAAACCTGTCCTATGAGTGCAAACCGGAGGGCCTCGGTTATGGTCCCTTCAGCGAAAGATGCCCACCTTGCAGGGACCAAGAGGAGGGCCTTCTCTGTGTCAGCCCCGGCCCTTTGGAACCTCTTGCCACTTGAACTATGCTCCAGACGGAGCTGCTCGCTTCCCTTTAGAAAACAACTTAAAACATGGCTATGCCAGCAGGCGTGGGGCATGGATGCATCAACTTTCCAGTCCCGCTGGCTCATTTAGCCATATTGGTCTTTGTCCTGTCTGCTTTTTAACTGTGTTGGGAGGGAAGGGATATTTTTAGATGGTTTTAAAATGGGCTTTTTAATGGGGTGGTAGTTAAATTGTTTTATAGTTGTTTTAATTATATTGTTGAGCCACTTCGGGTCACTCTTGAGTGAGCGAAGCTGGATAGAAAAGTTTTAAATAATAATAAATAAATAATTGACAGATTACTCGCCTGGAAGGAAGGAATTCTCTGGAAGTCCAGCTTGGTCAGAACATGTTAGCTATCTCTGTTTATAGCCACTGTCTGTGTCTGTAGACATTTCCGTAGTCATGTGGCAGGCATGACTAGACACCGGAGTGCACAGAACGCTGCTTACCTTCCCACCAAAGTGGCCCTATTTATCTACTTGCCATTTCTTGCAATTTCGAACTGCTAGGTTGGCAGGAGCTGGGACAGACAACGGGAGCTCATCCCGTCCTACAGTATTCGTGTCTCGAACTCCGACCTTCCAGTCAGTGAATTCAGTGTCTTAACCATTCGAGCCACTGCAGTCTCCTATCACACAAACAGTAGATAATTTGAAGACTTTAAAAATGAAATGCTTTCTGCTCTTCGGGTGGAAGGCAGGTGAGCTCTCAGGGAACTTGCAGTGCTTTTCCAGATGGACAGGTGGACAAATCTCAGGATGGGACTTGGGTTTGTGACCTAGAAAAGGATAGCGTAGTTTCGACGTGCCTATCCATCCATAGCTGGCATTAAGGTTCAGTCCCTTGGCACCAGCTTATTGGGTCAGTGGGTCCTGTTTCCCTCTCTCCTCACCCTGGTTGGCTAGCCTGTGGGTCCCACCCTGTGTGACACCCACCCTCCTGACTCTCCTGTTTTGGCCCTTGTGTGTGTGTGTGTGTGGGGGGGGGCTGGCTTTATGCTTTTTAGTTCCTTCTTTGAATTAAGGATAAGTCTGGACTCTTTAGACATTGTCTTTCTCTCTGTATCTCTGTGTCTAGAAGGAAGAGATGCAGAGGAGAAAGAGTTATGAACCATGATGATGATGATGATGATGATGATGGTGGTGGTGGTGGTGGTGGTGGTGGTCATGGAGAGAGGAAGAAGGTAGGATGTGATTACACATTCTGTCCTGGTTAAGGGACTCCTCATCGTGACCTTCTCCCTCTGCAACGTTCTCCTTCTTGCGGCTCAGTCCAATCTTCTGATATAATAGTGTTATTATCTGAGGCGAGATTGCCCATAATAGGACCGATCTACCCACAATTTCACCAGAGATGGGATTGCTCACTTGCTGTTTGTCACTGACTCCTTGGTGAGATGTGTCACTCTGATGTGATGCTAATGGTCCTTTTCTTGGCCTCTTCTTTAGCCTGGCACAGGCTGGCTAGCAGGTTGGAGCGAGAGAGAAGAGAGAAAATCCCATGTAACCTGTGGGGAGACATTTGGAGCTAGAGATGATCTTGGCTCAGGTTTTAAGGCTCAGGTGCTTTGAAGCCACGCTGGGGGTTTACCTGCACTTTGCAGGAGCTCTCCAAGATGCTGAACCTGATGCTTTGGAGCTCAGGCCCAGGACCCAGGAGAACTTCTCCGTCTCAGGAGCAGCCGACTGGAACCCAGAAGCAATTCACAGCACTCTACCTGTGGTAGGGAAGGCCTCCTGCTGAAGTCAGGCTTTGTGCCACTGGTTTCCTCCTCTGGTGGGCAGGCTTGTTCTGTGTGAGGGTGTTTGCCCCTGAGGACAAGCCTGCTCACCAGAGGAGGAAACCGAGGAGCAAAAACGGACTTCAGCACAACCTCCCAGGACAGTAACAAAAGACAGCCTTGTCCTTGGCTGGCACCACTGTGGGAAACAGCATACATGACAAGGCAGAGACCCTCTGTGGCCTTGCAGCCTTGCCAGATAAGCAGACGTTACACATACCCCATCGTTGGAAGATTCCTGAACCACAGAAAGCCTCTGTTTCAGTAGGAGTTTTTCTGATGTCTTGCGATTTGCTAATTAGCTTGTTTCACCTCAAGGGGATTTAAGCACAGGGTTCCTTTGAAGTCCAGTGTCTGGAACATGAAACTCAGCCTGGATCATGTCTCTCCAAGAGTAATTTGTGAACTGCTCTGATTATGGGTTAAGCAACAGCTGCTCCCACACTAACTCTTCTCATGTTGAGTCATCTTAGGGGCAAAGATGGATGAGGGGGCTGGTGCCATTCCAAATTTCCACCCCCCATGAGAGGCTGTGGAGGGAGAGTCCTGTCAGAACACCTGAGCACTGCCCAGAGACTACCTGTGCAAGGCACAACCAAGCCAGGCTTTCTGATCACGAGGCCCATGAGGCTGCATTCACTGCCCCCACACCCACCCCAAGGGAAATTGTCCCTCCCTTGTGCCACGGTGCCCATCTCTCTTTTTACCAGGCAAGAAGGAATGATCTGGAATCCCTTGTGGCATAAAGGCTGTTCTGCTACCAAATAAAGAAAATTGGCTTAGAAGCTGTCAGTGACATCTTGTGTTCATCTTAATTGTCTAGCTAATTGTGTAGCAAAAACCATCATGCAGTGTATTTATACTGCTGATAATGAGTTATTTGGATTTAATCATTTGAGTCAGTGCAAAGAGACACTTGCTAGATTGGGCTTCAACACCCCCCCCTATTTTATTTTATTAAAAAAATAAGCTATTAATGCTTCTAGGCTTCCTTTGAGACGGAATGTGCCAAATTCTCCAGAGGTTTCTTATGCAAAGGGTCCACTCTGGTTCTTGGCTTTATATCCAGCAGTGAGATGCCCCTGAGGTTACGCTGTGTCCAGTGCATGAGGAAAAGCCAATTCAAGGTGTTCCAGCCCCCAAGAGACTCTCGGTTGCTTGTACATGTTTTCCAAGTGCCAGTGCATGGATGTGTGTCTGTGTGTGCAAACACACACACAGGCTGCAACGAGATGACCATGTTTGCACTTTGTTGGAAGTTAGGAAGAGATGCTGGATGAAGAAAGAGATGAACTGGAGGAGAGGAAGGAAAAGAAAGGTGGAATTTAAAATCCGTGAAAACGAGAACAACTAGTAGAGGAAACCGGGATCTCCTCAGCCTAAGTTTGTTCCAAGACTACAAAGCTGCTGCTTCTTCTTCTGCCAAAATGAAGCCACTTCCTTGGCTTGGTCATTGGCCAAACTCAAGTCCTCATTGGTGCATTTTTTTGGGTTCTTCTTCTTCTTTCGTGTCCTTATCAAACCCTGGCCTGCCAAAATGAAACCACTTTCTTGGCTTTGGCATTGGCTAAACTTAAGTTCTCATCGGACTATAAGGCTAACCTGGTCTTTTCAGTCTTTTGACAGCAGAAAATGCACTGTAAAACTTAAGTCAGAATGGTTCTAGAAAGTCGCATTTAACCTTAGGATCCCCCATCAAGAAACGTCTAGGACTTTCTGTGCTGAGGCTCTGAACAGTGTTCTAGGGAGGGTCCGATAGAAGACCATTTACTACCCTCTATCAAGCCTCAATGTCTTGCATTTCTTCCCCAACATCTGCCACTCGTGACCTTCAGAAGTGGTTCTGCCTGCTTGGCCTGGCCTCTACATGGCTCTCTCCTTCAGACCCATCCAATGATTGCAATGGGACTGAAGAAAGAAACCACAGCTTGTGTTTCCCTTATCAGACATGGTAGGGACAATACCCAGGAGGAACCTGGTTCTGCTGCCCCAGACAATCAATGCTGCCTTGTTGACTATGAGAAAGAAAGAAAAAAACCTTTCCAGAGGAAAACGGCCGGCAGGTGGCAGTGGCGCCATTGGCATCTCAGCCCAACACCCCCCCCCCCACGCACACACGGCAGCTGCTTCCCCTCCAGCCTTCAGAGAAGAACCCAGGTAACTCACCCCATGGAAGTCCTGCAGGTTGTCTCTGGCATCAGGATTTTGGGCAGGGATTTCATTTCTCTTCCCCTGGAAAATGTTACCCTGTTTTGAGGGATTTTAGCACTTGGTGATTTTTCTGCTATTCAGAACACAACTAGTTGAAAGGCCTCTTCCAAGGACAGATAGGCAGTTAGAGAGAGAAAGAAAGAAAGACAGAAAGAAAAAAAAAAGAGAGAGAGTCAGCCTTGTTTAGTGATTCCCCACTCACCAATTTTCCACAGGTCCCCTTGCTAGATTTATTTATTTATTAAGTATATTTGTATACCACTTTCCTCACCTATTGGTGGACCAAAGCGGTTTACAGACAAACAAAGATGGTAAATTACATAAAACTTGAAATACAATTAAACATTGTGGCTGAACATCCGAGGGAGCCTAAGAGACAGCATCCAGGCTCAATGTCAGTGATGGATCCTGGTAGTCAACATCCTCTGCAACATCCTTGGGCATCTTAGATGCCCCCAAAGTTACAGACCCTGGGACTGATCCTATGGGACCTGCTAGAACAAAATGAAAGAGTGAACGTCTTTGGAAGTGTGGCTTGACATTTTGTTCTGGAGGGATGTCTCTCCATTGAGCTGTCCCATCTAGGACCCTCCCCTGCCTCAGGCCCTTAAACCCAGGCCAGGAAAAATGAAAATATAAGCGCCCCACAGAAAAGGCCCCTGATCAATGCCTGCCTTCCGCTGGCTTCTTCCTGCACTATGGCTGGGAAAAGGAAGGCAAAGAGTCACTTAGCCAGAAGTTTCACACCAGAGAATTGAGGTCAAACCTTCCCAGTGAGTAATAAAGTAACAGTATTGATCGAGGTTAGTAATTATTTGCAAACATAAATTCCCTGATCAAGTGTGTTGTTCACAGCTAATGAACAAACCACTGAAATCAATTGTCATGTTACTGAAAGGAGATGCTAGTTACATAATTGCAACTGCTTAGTTATCTGTCTAAAACTATAAACATGTATTCATTATTTTCGCCCAAAAAGAAATTCCTGCTCAGGCACTGGCTGGTTGGTGGCTTTATGTCTTCTTTCTTTCCTGCTAACAAATATACATGTAAAATATTAATTTGTTTAGTGAATTCACCTATCAATCACCATTATAAAAATGAAGAAATAAACCCATCTCCGGAAAGGTGAAATTAAGCCTGGGAATCGGCTTTGGCCCAACTCACCAATCAAATCAGCCTCTTTTGGCTCGATTTCTCTGAGGTTAGATCCACCTCCTGAGGAACACTCATTCTTTGGTTCCAGCACAAAGCAAAGTGAATTTACAAATCAGTCGAGATCTGGGGCCCAAATCAGATCTGACAAGGTGCTAATTGCTTTGACAACCCCCCTTCCTCTTTCTTTTTCATCCAAAGCCTAAATATGTCAAAAACTGCACCTGAGTCTGTCTGTCTGAAATTTGATGGGTTTCAGATTGCATACACACATTGACACAACAAAAGAAAACATAGCACAATTCTTGGTTGCTTTGGTTTTCCAGTGTGGAAGGAAGGAAGGAAAGAAGACCTTCCTATCCAACAGAACAGCTTTTTATCCAAAATATGAAAAAGGTGGAGAGAGAGAGAGAGAGAGAGAGAGAATAAGCAGAAAATTCCAGAATGTTCCCCCCTCCATCCACAGGTGTACCTGGGGACTCTGCCCCCACCCCTCTGGCTATTCAGGCACCAAAACTCGAGACTTGCAAAGCATGCTAAATTCTACCTTCCCTTATTTAAGTGCCTCTAGTTCAAGAGATCTCAACCTTTTAAAACTTCAGACAGCTTTGGGGGCCAGACAGCCATTTTGCTCTTACTCCACCACATGACACTTCCTGGTGTGGTGGAGGTGGTGGTGGGCCGCATGAAATGGTACCATGGGCTGCATCTGGCCCATGGGCCACAGCTTGAGAACCCCTGCTCTAACTGATGTTTGCCTTGGCGGAGGGCTTCTCAAGACCTGCAGGCTTCCTGCTCTTTAGGCATGATGGAGGGTCGAGAGAGCTATTTTCTCTTGCCGGGGGTCTGCCATAGATAGGCACAAACGGCCATGGGGCCAGGTGGGAGCCCTTTCCCTTTGATAAGCAGATTCTCTGCTTTTGCTTTCCCCACACACAACACAATCCCCAGAATGATGGGATTGGCATTTGTGCGGCTGGCCACGGTGCCCACCCTAGCCTGGCATGGGAGCCAAGGAGCTGCTACTGATCCACCATGTTGAGCTCAAAACTGCCACAGAGTCACCACAAAGCTGCGTGTGTAAGCGTCACACCATCTGTGGGCCCTTGAACAGCCTCAGTCTTTGTGCCGTTTAGCTACAGATCTTTGCCTAAAAAGGCACCCGTAATCTTTGATGTTTTATGTTCCTGTTTTCGTTTACACGCCCCCCAATGTTTCTCCACAAACAGATAAGTGCTGCATTTCCCCCCAAAAGAAGCCACAAACACACCCTAGTTTTTGAACACGCTCCTGTGGTGTTCTTTCTCTTAAACACACACACACACACACACACCTTCAGATGGTGCTTCGTTGGAACCTCTCAACCTTTCCAAGCTTCTTCTCCGGAAAAACAACGATTGTACACAAAAAAAGTATCTTTTCTTCTTTTCCAGGGAATGGAAATTGCTGAACTTTCTCCTGATGTTATCTTTCGTTTCCATGGTGATAAAGAGATGTTTCTGATCCTGGCTATTCGCCTTGGAGTAGAGAATTTGGGTAATTTTAGCAACATCACAACAACTGCCACTTAGCCTTCTATCCTGCCTTACCCGGGACTGCCTTTTTGTTAGGCGTTGGGAAGAAAACAAGCCAAATCTTTCATGGTGTGGGTCGTACCCACCCCTCTGTCCCCCCCACACCAAATAAAGGACCACAGAAAGGCAGCAGATGGATGGATGCAATTTAAAGGCACTGTTTCACACTTCTTCCAGCGAGCCACTTTCAGACCAGAGGAAGAAGAATCACCTCCTCTTAATGAAATACTTAGCTCTCCTTTTCATTATTTATCTATCTTTTATTTGCCTGGCCTGCTTTTCTATAGACAGGCTCATAAAGTTCAGATCTATTGAAGGTTGATCTTGGCCTCCCCTGCCCTGCACTATTAAGAATTCATTATTACATTGGGCCTTCTTAAAGCAGGGGTGCCCAAACTATGAGCCCCCCCCCGCTGCCAATTCATTCAAACCACCGCTCTCATTACTCCCGGAAGCAGAAGTAAAATGCACCCGGGCACATTTTACCTCTGAGCGATGAGGGTGGCATGGGCCAGATGAATTGGCATCAGGGACTGGATCTGGCCCATGGGGCCATAGTTTGGGCACCCCTGCTTTAAACAGAGTAAATGGCAGCCTAAAATCTATCTCAGAGAGATGACAAGGTGTGTTTTACTTCCACTTCCAGTGGGAGGAACCACGTGACTCGCCCACTGAATGTGACCAGCCCGTTGAACTATGTGACTGGCCCACAGCCCAAAGAAGGACCCAGATGGGGCAAAGGATGAGGAGGGAGTTGCATTGCCTGAGGTGTGTGTGTGTGAGGGATGGGGTGGGGTGGGAGTCAGGATTACTGGCCAAAGAGGCCTTCCTCTGAAGCCACCAGGCTCAGCCTGCTAGACTTTTCCTGAGAGGAGGCTTAACAGGTGGTGGTGCCTTTTCTCTGCTAAGAGGTGTTCAAACATTTCATGCAGCTGGATTTTAATTTCTCCTATCTCAGACGGATCTTGTTCTAATCCTTCTTTGCTTCTTCTCCTTCCCTCCGGCTTTAAGTCTTATCCACCCTGGACTGAAAAGCCCCATTGAAATCCCTTCCGGATGGCTCAGTTTGAAGCCGCAGTGAGATTAGGGAGGTTTCAGGGTATGTGTGTGTGTCTCTTGATGTTAGTTCTCCCCGCCCCCCTTAATCCCACCAAAGAAATGGCAACAGACATGAAATCCCAACCAGCCTTGTAACCTAGTGCCAGGCTTCCTCTTGGCATGAAAAAGGAAACTGTGTCTCTTTCTTGCCCAGATCATGTCAAAGTGATAAAAATCAGGATCCAGGGAAAAGGCTACCCACTGGCTGGAATCTGGCCATCCTTATCGTAGGAAAAATTGATTCTCCAGGTAGGGGAGCCAGTGGGAGTCTGCCAAGAGATAGATAGATAGACAGACAGACAGACAGACAGACAGACAGACAGACAGACAGACAGACAGATAGATAGATAGATAGGGACTCTGGAGGCCAGCTGGAACAACTGCAGGCATCAGGGCAGCCTCCAACACCGGCGTCCTGAGCCCTCCCTCCCTCCTCCTCCCTATGACTTGGCCTTAAGCAGGGGTTTAAAGAGAGGCTATGCTGGAGGGGCTTCTACATTGCCTGGGACTCTGGAGGCCAGCGGGAACAACTGCAGGCATCAGGGCAGCCTCCAACACCAGTTGAGGGCTCAAGATAGATTTGGAAGAATGCCCCACCACTTCCATCACCGCCAGAGCCTTGCGGGGGGTGGTGGTGGGGGGAGTGGGTGGGGCGGTTTTATATGGGGGTGGGAGGGAGGGAGGGAGAGACTGCCCGGCCAGCCAGGAAGGAGAGGCAGCATTCTGTCCAAGGCAATCAGGGAGGCTCCGGAGGCCAATATAGAGGTTGTGATGGGCATGGGGCGATATAGCGGGCGAGGGGCGGACCGCACTCGGGGAATGCGGGGCAGATGCTTAGTATCTGTCCCTCATTCCAGCCCCCCGGTTACACCTCTAGGTCCTGAGCAGCTGACCCAGGGTGACCCTGCCCTTAGGCTGCTGCTGATGAATGCCAGGTCGGTATGTAATAAGGCCCCCCGATACAAGATTCCATTATGGGGGAGCGGGCCGACCTGGCATGTATCACTGAGACCTGGCTGAGACCAGAGGATGGGGTTCCTCTGTCAGAAATGTGTCCAGCTGGGTTCAGTATTTGGCACCAGCCTAGGGATGAGGGTAAGGGCGGTGGCGTTGCCATCATAGCCAGGGAGTCACTGGGAGTCGCCAGGGCTACCGCTCCACAAATTCTGGGTTGTGAGGCCCTGCTTCTGCGTCTGGGCTCTAAGGGTCAGTTGGGAGTCTTACTCCTGTACCTGCCCCCTTGCACGGTAAGGGACTCCCTGCCTGAGCTCCTCGAGGCCATCTCAGCGTTGGCGTTGGAGTTCCCTAGACTGATGGTTCTGGGGGACTTCAATTTGCCTTCGCTGGGGACTGGCTCCGAGGTGGCTCAGGAGTTCATGGCTTCCATGGCAGCTATGGACCTGATTCAGGTAATTCAGGGCCCGACCAGGGGCAGTGGCCACACACCAGATTTAATCTTTTTGTCGGAGCGGTGGCAGAGTGATCTGAGACTACGGAAATTAGACATAACACCTGTGCCATGGTCAGATCATTATTTGGTGGCTCTAGACTTCCTGGGTGCGACGCTTCATCGTAGGGAGGCAGGGCCTATTAGAATGGCCCGCCCCCGGCAACTGATGGATCCTGATGGATTCCAGAGGGAACTGGGGGATTTCCCTCTGGATCGGCAACACGATTCGCCCGAGGCGCTGGTTGACCTGTGGAACAGGATGACAACAGCGGCCTTGGATGAAATCGCACCACTACGGCCTCTCAGAGCTCATGGAGCTAGGTCATCTCCATGGTTCACAGATGAACTGCGGGAGCTCAAACGGGCAAAGAGACGCCTAGAGCACCGCTGGGTGAAGACCCAGAGAGACTCCAATTGGACACTAGCTAGAGCCGCTATTAGGGCCTATCTAGTAGCGATGGAGGTGGTGAGGCAGCAATACTTCACCACCCTTATTGCCTCTGCTGATAATCGCCCAGCCACCCTCTTCCGGGTTACCAGGTCTCTCCTTGGTAGGGGGACCCCGGTGCCTGGTTGGCAGGGGTCGGCTGAGGACTTTGCTGACCATCTAGTGGAGAAAATCGACCGGATTTGCTCGGGGTTTAATCCTGGCGTGGATGGGGAGAGTCCGGAGGGAGCTGGAGCACAGTCTTGCCATACCATCTGGGACCAGTTTGATCCAGTTGACCCTGATGAAGTGGACAGGATCCTTGCAGCTGTGCGCGCCACTACCTGCCCATTGGACCCCTGTCCCACCTGGTTGGTGAAAGCCTCCAAGGCGGTGGCTGGGTTGGGGCTATGATCAATGCATCATTGCGGGAGGGGGTGTTTCCTGCACCTTTAAAACCTGCCTTGGTGCGCCCCCTCCTGAAGAAACCTTCCCTCGACCCAGCTGTCCTAACCAACTATAGGCCTGTCTCCAACCTCCCCTTTTTAGGGAAGGTGTTGGAGAAGGCAGTGGCGCGTCGGCTGCAGGGGGTACTGGATGAAGCGGATTACCTGGACCCCTTTCAGTCAGGATTCAGGCCTGGATATGGTACCGAGACTGCATTGGTCGCACTGATGGATGATCTCTGGCGGGAGCGGGACGGTGGTCACCCATCCATCCTTGCTCTTCTTGACCTCTCAGCGGCTTTCGATACCGTTGACCACGGTATCCTTCTGGAACAGCTCGGAGGATTGGGAATCCAGGGCACTGTGTGGTCCTGGTTTTCCTCATTTCTGAGGGGTCGGACCCAGTCGGTGTGGTTGGAGAGTGAGAGGTCAAGTCCTAGGCCCCTAAAATATGGAGTGCCTCAGGGCTCGGTGCTCTCTCCTCTCCTATTTAACATCTACATGAAGCCGCTGGGTGAGATCATTCGTTCCCATGGGGTGCGGTACCATCAGTACGCGGATGACACTCAGTTGTACATCTCAGCCCATGGGGACCCCAGTGATGCCGTCAAAGTCCTTTCCAGGTGCCTGGAAGCTGTTGGGGTCTGGATGGGGGCTAACGGGCTACAACTGAATCCCAGCAAGACTGAGTGGCTATGGATAAGGGGTCCTGCGTTAACCCGGGAGCTACCATCTTTGGTTCTGGATGGGGCTATTTTGCCCCAGACAGACCCGGTGCGCAACTTGGGGGTCCTCCTGGATTCGCGGCTACTGCTAGAAGAACAGGTGGCGGCTGTGACCAGGAGGGCTTTTGCCCAACTTCGGGTGATTCGCCAGTTGCGCCCACTCCTGGACCGGGACTCCTTGCTCATGGTCACTCACGCTCTGGTCACCTCCAGACTAGATTATTGCAATGCGCTCTACATGGGGCTGCCCTTGACGACCATTCGGAGGCTACAGCTGGTCCAGAATGCGGCAGCCAGGGTGGTGATGGGGTGTGGGCGTTATGCCCGTGCTTTGCCACTGCTCCGGGAGCTGCACTGGTTGCCAGTTTGTCTCCGGGTGCAATTCAAGGTGCTGGTTTTGACCTTTAAAGCCCTATATGGTAGTGGGCCGGGTTACCTAAGAGACCGCATCGCCCTGAGGACGTCTGTCCGTCCAACCAGAGCGGACTGGAGGGGCTCTCTAATTGTTCCATCAGCCAGAGGGGCTCGCCTCTCTGGCACAAGGAGGAGAGCCTTCTCCGTGTCTGCACCGGCCCTCTGGAACCTCCTGCCAACAGAGCTACGTCTCTGGACGGAATTGCTGCCTTTCAGAAAAGAACTTAAAACCTGGCTGGCGGGTCAAGTGTGGGGTGCAGGTGGAAGGGTAACCTCCATTGGGTGGTTGGTGTAGAAGAACTCTTCCCCATGGTGCCTTTGGATCCTGCACCCCTTGTTTTTAGGGGGTGGGTAGTTTTAACTGTTTTTAACATGTGTTTTTTAATTTTTATTGTGAACCGCCCTGAGTTGGCTTTGGCCGAGTGAGCGGTATATAAATGTGACAATTAAATTAAATTAAATTAAATTAAATAGATAGATAGAGAGTGAGTGAGTGAGTGAGTGAGTGAGTGAGTGAGTGAGTGGTATGCCGCTTTACAAAATTAATGCATTCCTGGGATGTTTTGTATTATGAAAAATTCATAAAATGATTTTCCCATAGGAATGCATTGAATGCAATTTCCCATAGGAATGCACTGAAAACCAAAAATCATAAAGTGAAACACAATTTCCCATAGGAATGCATTGAAAACCAATTAATCCATTCTGGGAAAAAAATTCATAAAGTGAGTCATTATTTTCAATGGATTTTCATTCATAAAGTGAAAATTACGTTAGCCGAAGCATTTGTAAAGCACGGTACAACTGTAGAATGAATAACAGAATGTCACGAACAGAATCGTTGAGGAAACCCACCCCAGACGTAAGATGCTGGCAGTCTTTTTGTCACTGGGGTACACAGAAAGAGCCTCCTCGAAGATTGTGGTATTTTTGAACCACAATCAGGTTGGCTAATCTTTCTCATACTAGGTCGGGGAAAAGGAACTGCAGATTGAACTCACCCAAAGGTGGCTTCATTTTGGCAGTGGATTGACATCTGCCCTAGACATGGAAGAAGAAGCCTCGTCTCCATGTAGCCTCAGCCCCTTTCCTTCACATCTTTCTTCCCCTCCCCACCCAACCCTGCCATGTTTCCCCTTTCTGCTCCCTTCTCTCAGACATCCTTCCAGGTCAGGTGCCAGACAGAATGCTAATTGAATCCAGTGCCATGTAATTAATCAACAGGCCTGCAGTAAAGAGCTTGCTTATGCCGGCCACTGCCTGACCTTTGGAATCGACAACGGGACCCAGCCGGGTAAGCTTAAGTTTAAAGCAAAGCCTGGACCTTTTAATTTAGTGTCATATCGGGTAATAACTCTCTTGTTTAAACTCTCGGCAGCTTTAGTTAAACAAGGGCTGATCAGAGCGACTGGCGCGGAAGTCTCTCCAATTACCACAGGCTCAGAATTAATATTTATACAGCCAGGAAAAGGGGGGGGGTGTGTTATTGTTTTTTCCCCTTCAAAAAGGAGAAATTCAAGTTGTGTCCCACATTTTTCAGACACTGTCAGTAAAATGTGTAGACAGGCGCCTCCATTCACCTTCACTCTGAAAAAAGCACAATTTTGTGTATGACACAGTTATAATTCTTGCCTGCAGGAAAACGTAAAACTCCGGCCGGCAGTTCAGAAGTTGGGAAAGGCAGTAAGTAGTGTGTGTGTGTGCGTGCGTGTGTGCACGCATGCATGTGTGCATGTGTGTGCGTGCGCGCTTTTAAAACAGAGGCACACTGTCCTTATTTTTGCTTTTCATTACTTTCACTCTGGGGAGAGGATGGCGTGAAAGGCAGCTGAAAGCACCGTCCCTTTGATATTTTCCCTTCCCAAGGAGTCTGTGTGGTTGATCATGACTTTGCTTTTATCTCCTCCAGGACTTACAGAAGGAATTAAAGGAGCGCTTGAGTCAGCCTCCCTCCCTATCCCCCCCTCCAAACAGCTTTCATCAGGAAGGGACCCAGTGGAGGAGGCGGCAACGGTGAGTCCTTCCTTCTGGCCGGCTTCCACTCAGGGATTCAGCCTGAACTTTATCGGACAAACAGTTTCAGCACCCTGGAGAGCTCCTTTAAACTCCCGTCTTCTGTGCTTTCCACTCCTAGGAGCGGCCAGTCCCGTTGGCCTCAAAGGTGACCCTTGTGTCTTCCCATCACACTTTCCCATTTACTGGGCATCAAATGCAGTTCTCTGGCACATGACAAAGTCTGAGCTAGGACACTGGATGCTAGCTAGCAACACGCTTGGCTCAGCTAGGTTTCCCCTGGAACTTTTTGCTTCCCTCGGCCCGATCAGAACGAATTCGCCTTCATTTATTTTATTTATTTGTTTGCATTTGTATTGCCGCCCTCACCAAAGCCACTCTGGGCAGCTCACAAGTATAAAAACATCATGTTACTACACACATAAAAAAATAATCTTATTTAAAAACCATTAGAAAAGCATTACAACCGTTAAAATGCCTTAAGATACCACCCCCAACAAACCCCATTTTAAACCCCAGGTGGTCCTCATATGAGCCAGTATGGTGGGGTTACCGCACCAGTAGCACCCCACATCTGCTGTGCAAGCCAGGTTTTCAGGTCTCTTCTGAAGGGCAATAGTTCTGCCTGGAGACACAGCTTGGTCGGCAAGAGGTTCCACAGGGCCAGAGCAGATACTGAAAAGGCTCTCCTTCTGGTGCCAGAGAGGCGAGCCTCCCTAGCTGATGGAACCATCAGGGAGCCCCTCCGGTCCACTCTAGTAGAATGGGCTGATGTCCTTGGGGCAACATGGTCTCTTAAGTATCATGGCCCACTATCATGTAGGGCTTTAAAGGTCATTACCAGCACCTTGAATTGCACCCAGAGGCACACAGACAACCAATGCAGCTCCTGCAACAGGGGTGAGGCATGGGCATAGTGCCCATACCCCATCACCATGCGGGCAGCCGCATTTTGACTTCATGACTTTCAACCCCACCCCCACCCACGGTAGTCTGCTGCACTAGATAGGAGGTATTGTTCTCTAGACCAGTGGTTCCCAACAAGAGGCCCAGGCCTCACCAGTGGACTTCACTTCCCAGAAGCCTCAGTCAGTCCATTGGCTGATCAGCACTTTGGGGAATTGACTTAGGCTTTTGGGAATTGAAGTCCCAAAAACCAAAGTTTGGGGAAGACTTGTGTCAGGGTTAAACATCAAACCACTAAATATTTCTGTAACAACTTGTCTAGACCTCTGAGACCGCCTCCATTCCACCGTGCAATGCTTTCCACCATTGCTGCATGGAACGATCTGGACCCAAAGTTGAAGATCATACACCCCTTCCCCATTGGAAAATGGCCAAAGCCAGGCTCATGTCAACACAAAGGTCTGGGTCTATCCATTCTAAGGAAGTGGTGTTGGCTGCAGAATCCTGTCCTTTACCTTCACCCAGTGGAGGGCCAGTGGCAGATGCGTTACTTGGGACACCTTGACCCATGTGCATGATACTTTGGGGCTGAGAACTATATATCCTAGGTAGGATCTCTGAAGGCCCCTTTCACCCTCTCTCCTGTTCCTCTGTCTGCAGCCTCCTGCTTCCAGAGGCTGCAAGGAGGTGGAAGTTTTCCAAGCCTCCTGAAAGGAAACTTCTTTATTTACTCCTCAAAGTAGAGATCAAAAGACAGTTTTCATTGTTGCTGCATTTTTAAGGAGTTTCTAATTAGTGAGGCAAAGACGAGGTGGAAGCAGAACATGTCTTTTAGCATATAAAAGGGTAGAGCCTTTTTTTTGTCTCACTTGCAGATTAAAGCATGAAGATGAAAGATTATTACTACCAGGCTGCAGAAGAACAAGGAGGAGAGAAGCAGAAGGCTGCCGGTGGTGGGGCTTCTCTCTCTCTCTTCCTGGGGTTGGGATTAATTTTGCTTTCCTGAAACTCTCAGTGAGGAAGCAGGGATTGAACTGCCCAAAGTGCCTTCAAGGCCGACCTCTTTGCAGACTCAAAATAGGAGAGTAGCCATCAGTTAAGGTTGTTGGGCCTCAGAGACATCACTGAACTCCCAGAGAGCTGCTCTAGTCTCTGGGTAGGAGGCAAAGCTTAGGGTGAGCAGAAGAAAACCCTCATGTGATGTTTGTGTGGTCAGGTTGGTTTTAAGGCCTGGCCAGGGGTACCTGCACCTCCACCTGTAATCCCCAGGTGCCTCCACTTCCATCTGGTGCTAGTGCTGAGTGGCTCAGCATTAAGAGAGGAACTCCTTGTGGCACCTTGGCACACCTGTGCAAGCTGGGAGAGGGGGCAGAGTAATTGGGTACATGCATTAACCCCCACTGGGCCATTAAGAGAAAGATGGGTTCCAGATGTTACAGCTCACATGTCTTCTATCTGTTTGAGCTCTGAGCACATCTGCCAGAAGCTGAGGGGGAGGGGAAAGACACCCCCCCCCCAAAAAAAAGGTCAACAAGCCTTTTTGCCAGCCCTGGCAGTGCCTTATGGCCTGGAAATGCTGTCCATAGGACAGTTGCTGAAGGTAAGACCCTGGCCTGGGGGGAATCTAACTTCTACAGCAGGGGTGCCCAAACTATGGCCCATGGGCCAGATTTGGCCCATGACACAAATTCATCCAGCCCACACTGCCCTCGTTGCTCCCGGAAGTGGAAGTAAAATGTGACTGGTCTGCTGAACTACTTGACCGGCTCTTGGCCCAAAACGTTTGGACACCCCTGTTTTACAAGGCAGAGTGACCAGTGGGAGGAAGAATGACCTGAGGACCCCCTCCCCCCAATTTCTAAAACCATATGGAGTTGAACACCCCCTCCCCCAAAGTACTAGAGTTCAGTATGGTCCACCCCATAGTATCCCATGAACTCACCCCCCCCTTCCCGGTTTCTTCCAGGTAGCCTCAGTTACCAACTTCCACCAGATA
This sequence comes from Bradypodion pumilum, assembly GCA_035047305.1. Lineage (NCBI taxonomy): Eukaryota > Metazoa > Chordata > Lepidosauria > Squamata > Chamaeleonidae > Bradypodion > Bradypodion pumilum. Next base: position 39,582,910 of record JAWDJD010000007.1, on the reverse strand, counting down.
CCTCCAGTGAATTTCATGACTAGGGTGGGCTTCTCTTTTGACTCTAGGTCCCATCCCTTCAAAATCACATGCCTTGCCATGGAGCCCCCTCCCCACTCCTGGAAATGAGGGGTGAGTCAGGCTTGGCAACTGCCCCTGTGGAAGCATCTAGTGTCCATCCAGAAAGAGATGCCCAGGAAATCTTCCCTGCCCAGCTTGTGCAGAAGAGGCAGATGTTCAAAAAGAGGCTGGACGAGCCAGGCTGAAATCTCCCTTCTGAATCCACACCCAGATCCTACCCAGACTCTCAAAAGAATGGATGCAACTGCAGGTGAGGGAGGCCATATCCATGGGAAGAGGGGTGAAGGGTCTTGACCTGTGGCCAGCCGAGGGCAGGTTGAGAGTTTGGTTCCCCAGGCTGGCTAGGGCCTGCCTCCCTTTCTTCTTCCTCCTCCTCTTCTTCTTCCTCTGCTTCCTTTTCTCCTCCTCCTCCTCTTCCTTCTTTGGGATATCTCACCCTCTCCCCACCCTGTGCTTTTTCTCCTCCTGATGAGGTTCTTTTTTTTTTTGATTGAACTAATTATGCTGATTGAACTTCCTCCCTCCATCACCCTCTTGGAGAGTGTGAAAGGTCTACTTAATTGGATGAGGGTAATTGTTATGCTACCGACTGTCACATGTTAATACATTAACATTGATTGACAGATAATCAGCAGCACTTTAGCAGGTTACACACAAAAAGTGTGTGTGTGTGTGTGTGTGTGTGTGTGTGTGTGTGTGTGTGTGTGTGTGTGTGTGTGTGTGTGTGAGAGAGAGAGAGAGAGAGAGAGAGAGAGAAGGGTCTGTGAGCATAATCAGTCAGTTGATCAATCAATTAATTTACTCTCCCCCCCACCAATCCCTTCCATACAGTGAGAGGGCGTATCTCCATTAGGAATGGGTTAGTGGAACATGTGGGACATGTAATCAGGCTGACTGAACTCACCTCTCAGGGATGGGCCAGCCATGTGTTGCTTTGGGTTCCACTACACAAATGATCTTTCAGAAGACCTCCTTAGCCTTCTCTCTCTCTCTCTCAAAAGGAAGCCTCTTGTCCATTTCTGCCTCTAAATGGAGCATGGGCTTGATTTGGAGTGAGGGTACAGTGACGAGTGGAGAAGGTGAGGTGTTAAGACCTTTATGGTTTCTTCATGTGCTTCCTTTAAGGCAGAGATTCCCAACCTTGGAGTTTCCAGATGTTCTTGGACTAAATCTCCCAGAAGCTTTCACTGATGGCTGTGCTCTCTGTAGTCGTAGAACATCTGGAGGCTCCGAGGGTGAGAACCAAGGCTTTAGAGGAACGCCAGAGCTATGGGGCTGAGTGGAGTGGGTTGGGTGAGGCACTGAGCCATACCAGAGGCCTGTCCAGCAGGCAAACACCCTTGTGCCCCTGTTGCAGATGGGGCAATGGTGGGGCTAAAGGGAGAAGTTTGGCTTACCTAAAACCACATCATGGAAAGTCTGGCCTCCCAGTCCCTGATCTAGGCTGAATATCAGGAGGAAAAAAAACACCTTCTTAATGATTAGAGCCGTACGACAATGGGACTCATGACCTTGAGAGGCAGTGAATGCTCCTCCAACACTGGAACCACATTCAAGAGAGAATTGGAAAGCAGCCCTCTTTGGCCAGATCTGTTTTGATTGGGATTCCAGCCTTGAGCAGGAGGAAGGGGTTGGACTGGATGACCTCAAAGGTCCCTTCTTCCATCCCAGTAGTTCTGATTCAACGATGAAGGCCCTTTGGCAGAGGTCACCATTGCCTCCCTCCTGCTCTGCCAGGGATGTGAAACCTGGAAGCTCTGCCTGCAATCTGTCCATGGGAGGCGAGGATGGAGAGGCCGGCGAGGGCAGAGAAGTGCCAGCCAGGCAGAGAGCCGTTCTGTGCAGCTGCAGAAGGGAAAGGTCATGGCCACCACCACCCCTTCTCCATGGGGATTAAGTGTGGCTCAGGGGCTGCCAGCCTGGCCTTGAAAGCTGCTCTTTGAATTAGCAGGAGGAGAGGAGGGCGGGGGTGGAGAAAAGGGCACAGGAGACATGGGTGGGTGGGTTTTCCTCCCAGCTGCTGAGCTTTCAGAAGCCACTGCCTTGCAGTCCTCCCACCCAACTCTGGAAGAAGGGGCAGAGAAGGATGAGGGAGGGATGGAGGAAGCAGCAGCCATGTATTGTCATGCTACTGGACTCTTTAAGATATATTTTGTATTGAAAATAGGGCTACTCTCTTGCTAGACACGAGTTAAAGACCAAAGAATGGTTGCAGGCCATTGTTTTGCTTTAATGTGATCAACAGGTGTTAGACGTTCCTTGATGTTCCAGGAGTGACGAGGGTGGCGCGAGCCAGATGAATTGGCGTCAAGGGGGCAGATCTGGCCTGTGGGCCGTAGTTTGGGCACCCCTGGAGTAAGATTACTGGAAGGCTGAGATGGATCCTAAACAGCCATTGGTGCTTGGCTTTTCACATTTATCGCAGTCTGGACTAGACAGACCCAGAGGGGAGTTGATGCCATGACAATATTTGGGTTGGCTGGAATCCATCTCCTACTCAACTTTCTCAGGGTTTACCACAAAAGTGTCCACCCCAGTTTGTGTTCTGAGCAGCGCCAGCTGCTAAAACTGTGTCACCCAGACCTGGGTTTTGAGTGCTGACACATGTCTGTTTCATTCTACATCTTTTCCACTCTGAGGTGACTCTTTGCATCTACTCTTCTGTCTCTCTATTGACATGCTGATTTACATTTTTAAAAAGGAAGGTTTGTTTTCCCTGGCAGGAGCCCTGTCAAAGCAATGCACAATGGAGCCATTAAATGAGACCCAATAAAGCAGGGATGTCCAAACTATGGCCTGTGGGCCAGATCTGGCCCCAATGCCAATTCATCCGGCCCACACCACCCTTGTTGCTCCCGGTAGCAGAAGTAAAATGAGCCTGTATGGGCACTTTTTACTTCCACTTCTGGGTCTTGAAAGCCACCCTTCTGGAGGTGGGGCAGGAGCCCTGAGACCCTACTTAGCCACATGTCACTTTGGGTCCACAATACCTTGGGTCTTGGAGCCAGTCAAGACTTCTCTCTAATTAGGGCTCCTTTGCCTTGGACATGCGCTGCCCCCGAGGTCATGGCTTAGCCCTGATCTGTTTCAACACCAGCCCCATAAGGTAGGAAGAGTCAGCGTTGGAAGCCTGGCGTCCTTCTCCCAATTTGGACGTTGGTCCTTTCCTCCAGAGGCATTGAAGTGGACGGTCCTTTCTTTCTTCTTCAAAGTGACCCATCATGTCACTTGGAGAATGCAAAGAGCGGCAGGACTGGATGAGGCCATTCACTGTTCAAGTTGTCTATCCCAGATTCCCATTGTCACTTTCCACAGAGTGGGAATTCTCCCTGGCCTCCACCCAATCCACCGCCCAGCTGGAGACCACCTTAGGGCAGCCATAGGCAGAGTTTGGGAGGGTGAGGGACATTCCTGTCTTGGCCACCATCTCTCCAGGAAAAGTTCAGGCCGGGTTTGGTGGTGTTGGTGTTGGGGAGAGGCAGAATTGCTCTCCATCTGGCCATGTTATAAGATTTATCCTACCAGAGCAGATGTGTTGCTGACAAGAGCTGGACAATGGCAGGTATAACTGGACTGGGAATTGCTGAAGTCGGTCATTAGTATATACTTAATAGTGTTTTGTTCCATTGATTTGCAAGTTACTTTCAATTTAATATTATGCTAACAGATTCAGGCAAGGGTTTTGTATTAGCATTGCTAAATCAGGAGTGAATCAGGCTGAAAAGCGGATTCAAATATTTATTTTTCCACTACATTTCATATGCAGCAACTGCAAGGGGGTTGTGTGTGTGTGTGTGTGTGTGTGTGTGTGTGTGTGTGTGTGTGTGTGTGTGTGTGTGTGTGTGTGTGTGTGTTTGTGCATGTTGAGGGAGGGATTATGTTTAAATGTGATTGGGTGAAAGCAATAAAGTTGAGAAGCTGGGATGCCAGCACAAAGTCTGGAAAAGTTCAGCTGCCGAGCTGCCAGGGTGAATTTAATTTGGGACATTTTCATTTGCAAAACCACCAGAAAAATGTTCCATTTGCAGCTACTGTAAAACCAGGGCTTTGTGAACTGTGATCACATAATGCAAGGTGTTACCTGTAGCCATACATTCCTGGTGGAGGAGGTCATGTGGAAGTTATAATGGGTGTGTGTGTCAGGTTCAAGGCCTTCATACTTTCAGGTGTGATGCCTGAATATGGTCTCCAACTGTTAGAGCAGGGGTGTACAAACTACGGCCCATGGGCTGGATCCGGCCCCTGACACTAATTCACCCGGCCCACACCACCCCATCACTCCTGAAAGAGGAAGTAAAAGACGCCCATATGGGTGCATTTTACTTCTGCTTTCGGAAGTGATGAGGGTGGTGTGGGCTGGGTGAATTGATGTTGGGGGCCGGATCCAGCCCACAGTCCATATTTTGGACACCTCTAGCTTAAACACAGAAAATGGCAGCCTAAAAATCTATCTCATCTTGTTGCAAAACCTATCTGTTGCAAAACAGATTGCAAGGCATGTTTTACTTGCGCTTCCAGTGGGAGGAGGAACCCCGTGACCGGCCACTGAACCACATGACTGGCCCACTGAATCATGTGACCGGCCCATGGCCCGAAAAGTTTGGGCACCTCTGTGTTAGAGCCAAGATTGTGGCAAGAAAGTGTACATTAGGAGAACAAGCTTCTCTATCAACAGAATAACTTTAATTATGGGTGGGGGGGGGTCCCCCCTCTTTCATTCATCCACAAGGGAGTATTCAGCTCAATGTGGAACATCCTACAAGGGTTGGTTGGTTGGTTGGTATCCTGTGATTTCACCAAGCATACTCACCATGCTAGTTGAGAGTCTCTCATTTCTGATGTAGGTTCGTAGTATCTCCCTTAATGATCGGCTGACATAATAATTTATTGGCTACTGTATGCAGATGGACTCTAGGAGCGTGATTGTTTTAATTACAGTAAAATGCAAGCAGAGATTGGTTTAGTGAGTCAATAAATCAGTCGAGCTGATCCCATTGCTTAAGCAGAAATAATATTTGTAGTAAGCAACAGCCTAGTGAGTGATCATGGCCCCATTAGGCATCCCATTTATTGCCATAGATATATGGCAAACAAAATTAAATGGAGATGTCAGCCTGGCCGGAATGACACGGGTTGTAATTAAAAGCAAAGCACCCAGAGGCTGTCTTGATTCCTTAGGGATGGGCAGGAGAAAAAGAAAGCAAAGGAATAGAAAACACAAAGGAGGAAAACAAGAGAATGAAGAGCATATCAAGTCTGAATATTAAGGAAACTGTAAGGAAGGGATATCCAGTATTTAATGCGCGGGATCAGGTCAGGGCCAGTCTGGTCCAGTTATCTTCTTCTGTTAGGAAGTTGATATGCAGAAGAGGAAAAGAAAGGATTCCTTCCCTCCCTCCCTTCAACATGTGGTGTTTGTAATACTTTAAAAAATATATTGTTCACCACCCGTTGTGGGAATATCACCCAAATGAGCAGTGTATAAATGTAATAAATAAATAAAATAAATATCCAGGGAGAGACGACCTTTGAACCTGGAGGACCAGGAGCTGAGGTGGGATCTTTTGCTAAAAGCAGCTCCTTTGTGTTGGAACAGGGGTGCCCTAACTATAGCCCATGGGCCAGATCCGTCCCCCAATGCCAATTCATCTGGTCTGCACTGCCCTCGTTGCTCCCAGAAGCAGAAGCTTCCGGGAGCAACGAGGGCAGAGGGGGCTGGATGAATTGGTGTTGGTGCCCAGATCCGGCCCACAGGTCATAGTTTGGGCACCCCTGGTTTAAGCAGAGAAAATAGCAGCTTAATATCTATCTCGGTCTGTTGCAAGACAGATTTCAAGGCATGTTTTACTTCTGCTTCTGGTGGGAGGAACCACATGATTGGCCTGCTGACCAGCCCACACCCCGAAAAGTTTGGGCACCCCTGTGTTTAAGTGTGTGTGTGTGTGTGTGTGTGTGTGTGTGTGTGTGAGTGTGATTCCCTCCACACCAGAAGGGAGAGGGAAGGTGACCGTTCCCCAAGCGCCTGTTAGCTATACAGGAGGAAACACAGGTAACGGTGGACGATCAACACATGAAGCTTGACTCTGGCAGCTGTTGATCGGCTGCTATGACTGTTTAAGGAAGCCACTGAGCCTTCAGCTCCACATCTGTCTTGGGGAAGAAATCCCAACTTGTTTTCCATTGCAGAGAAGGCATCGTTTCCAACATCCCTTGTTGCATTTTAAAAAAAATGTATCTGTTTAAAAATGACATTTTAGGAAGATAAAGCTCCACCTTGGGCCCACTCCCAACTAAGATTTGCTGGGGTATTCAACCCCAGCTGTCTGGTCTTTTTCAAGCAATACCTGCTCCCCAAATTTCTAAGCTGAAACAGAGGCTGGAAGCCAACAGGGTGAGCCCCCCCCCCTTCATAAGGCTGATGATTTCATCACCCACTGCCATTTTTGAGAAGCAAAACGTTTCCAATTCCTCACTAAAAGCTCAGATCCTTTGGTGGAGGGTCTGGCGAACAAGGCTTGGAAATGTTTAATGACTGGAAATGGCTGGCCCAGATTTTACCTGCAGAGGCAATTTTTGGAAATTAAAGACATCTCCCCTCCTCCCGACGTCACAGCTTCCAATAGTTTCCCCATGGTGGGGGGGGGGGGGGAAACCCCATAGGAGCCTCGGGATATTTGAAAGAGGAATCAGAAAGCATACGTTTATACAAAACTGCCACAGCTGACGATGTCCTCAGCCTCCTGTGCATAAAATTGGGCAAACAGATTCGAGCCAGAAAATGGCAAAATAATAATAATAATCTGAGATGAATTGTTCAGCAACATCTGGGATCTGCTACATCAGGGGTGCACAAACATTTTGGGCCGTCGGCCGGTCATGTGGTTCAGGGGGCTGGTCACATGGTTCCTCCCACCAGAGGCAGAAGTAGAACATGCCTTGCAATCTGTTTTGCAACAGGATGAGATTTTAAACTGCCATTTTTCTCTGCTTAAACCATGGGTACCCAAACTAGATCTTGTGGGCTGGATCTGGCCCCTGATGCCAATTTACCTGACCCACACCACCCTCATTGCTCCCTGGAGTGACAAGAGGGGTGCGGGCTGGATGATTTGGCATTGGGGCTGGATCTGGCCTGTGGACTGTAGTTTGGGCACCCCTGGGCAACAGAATCCCTGGGACTTTTGAGGCAGAGAGAATGCCTTCTTTACTGCAAAAAAAGCAGTTGTCAAACCAAACCAAAACTTCATTCTCTTTTCTTCTAAGAGAGAACTCAAAGTGGTGGTTGGAATCAAGGCTTACCAAATCACCGTTCTTAGGAGAGGGCATCTTAAAATAATTGGGGAGTGGGGTGGGGTGGAAATGGGTGGCAGAGGGAAAATGATGTTTTGGACTTCATGCATGCAGTGACTCTCCCCCCTCCCCCCACCCATCTGATTACAGCAACCGGAGCAGGAACAGCAGAGGCTCTGATACCATGTGATCTTTCTGTCTATTTATAACTCCATGTGATATTATTAATAATACAGCATCCATCTGATGAGAGCCCGAGAAGGGGGAGTTTTTGTCCCAAAGAAGCAAGCAAAGACTTGCCTTTGGTGGTAGGGAAAAACTTGCATGGAATCGAAGTCCAAGAACAAACACAGTAAACCCATTCATGTGGATTCACAAAGACTTGGGCTTCTGGGAATTGAAGCCCAAGAACACCTGGAGTGCCCAAGGTTTGCCATCACTGATCTAGGACGAGTCAAAACCTTCTGACAAGGGGATACATAGCCAAGTGGTTGCACAGATGTAAACCAAACCGAGGCATCGGGGCCATCTTCATGAGGACGAGTTCCTCTCTGAAGCCTTTGTGTGGTTGGAGGGGCCAGCCAGGACCCCCTTCCTCCTCCTCCTCCTCAAATGGACCTTTTGCTGCCCCCTTTTGCATCAGGACCCCTTGTGGTTGCCAAGTGAGTGCAGAGACCCAGAGCCAAACCATTGGGCCCAAAGCCCTTTCCAAGATAAGTCCCAACAGCTCACACTGAAGGGAAAATCTACATCCCTTCTGTGGATCTACATGAATGGGTTTACTGCATGTACGGTGGTGAGCGATGTGAGAAACACACGCGATGGGGCAGGGGTATCATCACGAGCTCTCTGAGAATTACACCCAACCCCTTTCTCTCCCCAAATGGTTCCCTTCTCTCTACCGTTAGCATCCTCCTCCTCCTTCTCTAATGCCTCCCTGCCCAATGGACCAAGTGATGGGAGTGTCGTTAGTGGCAATTTGGACATGTTTGGTCATCTAGAAATATATAACTAGATTGAAACACGAAAATGCTGTACAAGGAGGTACGAATCATGTATTTGAGTTCACTCAGCTGTTAACGGTATTGCAGGGACAGACGGCAGAAATAATTTGCAGCCCACTTTGCATTCGCCTGCTGAACCTTCGCAAATAAAGCCTATTGCTCCCGCCACCCCCGTCTGTCCACCTGAATGCTCAATTGGATCGGAGGAACCGTAGACCACCCAGCTCCCTGTGATCCTCATTATCTCTCCCTTTGGATCAGCCACAGAGCCAGAACTGTCCTTGGAATGCAAGTAAGGATTTTAACCCCCCCCCCCAGTAAGAAATTCTAATTATACCCATAGTTTCCTTGCTCCATTTTGAACATGGAGGGATGGATGGGGCTGAATGGGGTCCTCCCTCCCTTCAAGTGGTGATGAGTCCAAGAGCTTCCCTTGGCACAGATGGCGCTCAGGATCCCCCCACCCCAATTGCATTGGAGAACAGACCTCCAACTCTCTTTTAATCCTGCATCCTGTTTCAGCCTCTTGGCTCTTAGCCATTGCTCCTCTTTTGCAATGCCCCACGACATCATTATCTCATCTCATTTGTCATTCTGAAAAGGGTGATGAGTGGTATTAATAAATTTTTCACAATCAATGCAGACACGGATTTTACTCGTCTTCCGAGGGGCCACTCCTTGGGGAACCCCTTGTTAGCCAGAAGTGTGAGGTTGCAAAATGACGCACCTTCCGACAAGGGATTAATTAGCTGAAAGTAACAAACAGTCCTAGGAATAGAAGCGCATAGAAGGCAGAGTACTGAATAATAAACTATAAAGCTCTGCCCATGAACCCAGCAGTGGGGAAATGAAAGGGGCTTAGGGGAGCCCCAGATAGAGAGCCAAGCACCAAGGTTTGACACTTGGGTTGAAATGGAGTGTCCGGCTGGCCATGGGTGGTGGCCCATGCATGGTCACAGTTGAGTCTCCTTTAACTGTGGGGTCCTTGGCTCTCTGAGGCCTCCTTTCCCAAACCTTTGTTGTGCTCAACTCTGTTCTGCCCTGGGTGGTGGTGGTGGTAGCCTTTGGGATCAGAGGAATGCTCCTGTTTTGGGAAGGGGGGACCAAAGGATCTTGGCCCCCACCACCCGGCAGCAATCCTTTCCAGCAGCGGTGCAGCAAGAGGCTCTGCTGGGACAGCCAGAAGAAAACAAGCTCAAACATAAAAGTAAAATCAACACGACATCTTGTCATTTCTAAAGGAAATCAGGCAAACCCAGGGGTGGGTTCGTCATGATGTAGGAAAATGATGACCCACGTAATCCAAGATGGACTTGGAAGAGAGTTTCCTGTGGATCCTTCCGGAACATGTTCTTGAAACTAGAACTGGGGTGTGGATAAGCCCTTGGAGCTGCTGCAAAAGCCATGTGCATTTATCTACTTGCAATTTCTTGCTTTTGAACTGCTAGGTTGGCAGGAGCTGGGGCAGAGACAGGAGCTCACTCCGTCATGCAGTACCCAGGAATCGAACGCCAACCTTCCAGTCAGCGAGTCCAACATCTTAACCACTTGAGTCACTGCAGTCATGAGGACAGAATACTTAATCATTTTGCACTTAATCATTTGCAACCCAGGATTTGTACACAGGATTTGTACACTAGGTCCGTGTGCTTCAGCATGTGCTACAAAAGCAAGCGCAACACACAGCCAGCCTCCCTGCCCACAACCAGCCAAAGTCTTGTGCCACCTTTAAGATAGATTTATTTTAGTGTGAGCTTTCCTGGGCTACACCCTCCTTCTTGCGAAACAAGGAACACAGCAGTTTAGACTACAGGAATATATACAGGTTATCAATTACTTTATCAAAGTGGATCGTGAACTTGCAAAGTTTTAATTGCAAAAATACCTTAGCAGCAGGTAGGGTAATTCACGACAGCTAGTTGTCTAATTGTACAGTAATGCACAACTGTTTGGTTTCTGTCGTTCAGGTGCTGAAACGATGAATTCTGCTTCTGAGGAAAACGTTGGCTGTAATGAAGCCAGAGCTTTAGTTAAAAGGAAACACATTTTTCACTATGAACAAGACAGTAATGAAAACTAGATGACGAATGTGTGCCGCCTGCTAAAATGTCTCCCCACCGTTTACTCCTTGTGTAACAGACTGAGATTTATGCATGTTTTTAGAGTGAACGAAGTTCTGGAGGGGGGAGGAGGAAGGCTTCAGACAAAGAACAAAACAAAACCCCTTTAAGAAGACAAATAAATACATTGTACTACCCGAATACTACATGACCCAGTGAGCTCCCATCTCTGTCACAGCTCCTGCCAAACCTAGCAGTTCGAAAGCAAGAAATAGCAAGTAGATAAATATGGACCACTTCGGTGGGAAGGTAAACAGTGTTCCATGCACTCCGGAGCCTAGGCATGCCTACTGCATGTCCATGGAAACGTCTGCAAACGCAGACAGCACTGGCTCTTTGGCTATGAACAGAGATGAGCACTGGACCCTAGAGTTGGATACAGCTGGCTTTCGAGCAAGGGTGACCTTTACCTACCTTTTAAAGCAGGGATTCTCAATCTGAGCCCCGTGGGCCAGATGTGGCCCACAGCACCATTTCATGTGGCCTCCCACTGCCTCCACCCCACTCGTAAGTGCCATGTGGTGGAGGAAGGGCACAATGGCCATCCAGCCCCTAAAGCTGTCTGAGGGAGCGTGACCCGGCCCCCGGCTTTAAAAGGTTGAGAGGTACTGTACTGTTTTAAAGGCTCCCTGCTATACTGTAACATGAGCCAGTCTGGAGAAGTGAGCCTGATCCATGAAAGCTCACATTAAAATTTAGCAGTGCACCTTTAAGGTGCCGCAGCATTTTTGTCTTTTCAATTAGGTTTTGTTGTGCTTCATTTTTTTACTTTATTTTTGGTCTCATATCTTTCCTTTGCACTTGCGAAGGAAAAATAAACCACAGCCGCTTTGCTGGCATTTCAAGGGAGGAGGCCATCATCACACGAGGCATCCTGAGAAGGGAGTGAAAGAAGAAGAAAGAGGAAAAGTGCTTTTGATGGCTTATCCAGAGAAAGACCCCCAAACCATTTCAGATCTTCTGCTCCCTCCCTCCCCTCCCCTTTCCTGGCTGGTGCTTTTGAGAGATTAAAAAACTTAAAACACATCGCCAGTGGAGAGCTCTCTGCCCTCAGGTACCTATTCTCCCCTCCAAAGGAGGGGTGCCCAAACTTTTCAGGCCGTGCACTGGTCACATGGCTCAGCAGGCCGGTCACGTGGTTCCTCCCACCAGAAGCGGAAGTAAAACGTGCCGTGCAGTCTGTTTTGCAACAGGATGAGATAGATTTCTAGGCTGCCATTTTCTCTGCTTAAACCAGGGGTGCCCAAATTATGTCCCATGTGCCAGATCTGGCCCCAGGCACCAATTCATCCGGCCCACATCACCTGGATGTGGAAATGGAAGTAAAATGCGCCCAAATGGAAGTAAAATATGCCCATGAGCACTGAACCCTAGAGTTGGATACGACTGGCTTTCAAGCAAGGGTGACCTTTACCTTTACCTACCTTTTAAAGCAGGGATTCTTAACCTGAGTCCTGTGGACCAGATGTGGCCCACAGCACCATTTCATGTGCTCCCCCACTCTTGTTCTTGGAATTCAATTCCCAGAAGCCCAAGTCTCTGTGAATCCACATACTTGGGCTTCTGGTAATTGAAGTCCAAGAATATCTGGAGTGCCAAAGTTCGCCATCACTTTCCTATGAGAAATTGTACCAACACTATGACCACTAAAACGTTCCTCAAAGGGCTGTTTTCAGATCTGCCTGCATCTATTCAACATGACACCTTTTGCATTAGCAGGGTCAGAACCCGTTCTACTGTATGTAAGAGGTGAACCGGTCCAGGGTTTCATCTGCCTATGGGTTCTGCCTTCAGATACTACCTGAGCTAGTCAACCTTTGCCCCCAAGCCTATTTATCTGGGGCCTCTCTTCTCCTGGTTCAGCCCAGAGTAGGTTACTGATGCTCACCGTTCTGGCCAAAGGCTGAGTGCACCCAGATACTACCTGAGCTAGTCAACCTTTGCCCCCAAGCCTATTTATCTGGGGCCTCTCTTCTCCTGGTTCAGCCCAGAGTAGGTTACTGATGCTCACCGTTCTGGCCAAAGGCTGAGCGCACCCAGATACTACCTGAGCTAGTCAACCTTTGCCCCCAAGCCTATTTATCTGGGGCCTCTCTTCTCCTGGTTCAGCCCAGAGTAGGTTACTGATGATCACCGTTCTGGCCAAAGGCTGAGCGCACCCTTTGGCCAAGGCCGAAGAGCATTCTTCTGTTGCCTGTTCTTCTGACTGGGACGGTAGTCTGCCATGGGAAATGCTTCCAGTCTGGGAAGAAGATGGAGCTCATGTGGGTGATCACCCAACTGGATCATCCGATCATGTATGTCAGAACTGGCCCAGCCAGAGGAGGCCCCACTAGTTCCCTGTGACTAGGACCCACTTGGACTGTCAGCCTGCACGGTGCGTGCCTTTCCGTCTAATTCTGCTTCGATACAGCCGACAAATGGCTTCATTTCAGACGTGCAGCCTTTGATTTGTGCTTCTGGTTCACAAAGGTTGCCTTTCATTTTATATGTTTTCCACACCGACAGGCCATCTACTTTCTTAGATGTAATTTTCTCCATTTCCCCTCCATTTCTTTCATGCACCACCCAGAGATCAGCAGTGATAGCAGGAAAGAGATATGAGGTGGAGGGCGGGGGTGGTGGTGGTGGTGGGTGGAGGGAAGGATGTAAGGAAGGAAGGAGGTCATTGGGGGGAGTTTTTGCCAACCACTCACCAGGTTCCCTTCCACCATGTCCTCCGCAGGCTCAGGTACCTGCAAATAAGTTCCCATGATTTAAATCAAACACATACACAATAGTAGGCAGGATATTGCATTGAGCTGCCTGCAAACCTCTCTGTGGCTCCCAGGGGATAGAGCCAGGCTGTGTAGCCTTGGGTTCAAGCTGCACAGACCCAAGAGCACCTCCTAGAAGAAGGGAAGGGAAAACCACTTCCAAGTATCTCTCTACCTAGAAAAGGGTCGGCCTAAGCCAAAATCAACTTGACAATATGCCATCATCCAATGGTACATTCAACAGTCTAGCAAGCCAAGTTCTCGTCTTCTTTGCAATGATTTATTAAACTCTGGGCGCATTTTGCTTCCACTTCCGGGAGTGACGAGGGTGGCGTGGGCCAGATGAATTGGCCTCGGGGCCCAGATCCAGCCCATGGGCCATAGTTTGGCCACGCCTGGTTTAAGCAGAGAAAATGGCAGTTTAAAATCTATCTCATCCTGTTGCAAAACAGATTATTACACAAGGCGTGTTTTACTTTCTGCTTCCGGTGGGAGGAACCACATGACTGGCCCACTGAACCACGTGACCAGCCCATGGCCCGAAAAGTTTGGGCACCCCTGTTCTAGACCTCCTTGTTTCGAGCTCTCCTCAGAGATCCTTCTTCTGCTTTCAAAATAATAGCAAGGCATTCCATTATTAATTTCTTCCTTCATTTTGATTTTTAAACAGTCTATATCTTTTGCATGTGTATTCAGTAAAGTAAACAGCGCCAAGGGGAAGCATCACATGGCCAGCCTATTAATATTCAAATTTCATAGCAAATTTCTGCAGACAATATTATGGCTTCTCCATCTGCTACGTTTTCCAAAGGCATATGTCACGGTTCACATGTTGGATCAGTTGCTGTGGTCGGAGGCAGGCAAACCCTTCTTTACTGTCCCAATTCTATCAGAGAACATGCTATGTGCATGTATGTATCAGCGTGTGTATGCTCGTGATCTGTGTGTTTACACGAGCAGAAGGGCAGAGAAGCAGCAGGAGGAAGGATGAATCATTAGAAAAAGCAGGGAGATAGGGCAATTATTTCATGGGGTGACATATCTACGTGGTGGGGAACTCCCTCACCCCTTATTCCATAACATTGTGCCTCATAAGGGACTGCAGTGGCTCAGTGGTTAAGAAGCTCACCTTGTTAGCTGTTAGGCTGGCAAGTTGGCAGTTCGAGACCCGGGTACTGCATGACGGATTGAGTGCCCATTTCTGTCCCAGCTCTTGGGGAAATGAAAGGAGCCTCATTCATGCTACCCCTGAGCAGAGTTTCTCCAGCAAAATTCCTTTCAAGCATGAAATAATAATAATAATAATAATAATAATAATAATAATAATAATAATAATAATAATAATAATAATAATAATAATAATAATAATAATAATAATAATAATAATAATAATAATAATAATAATAATAATAATAATAATAATAGATGTGGTTGTTGTTGTTGCTGTTGTGCTTCATATTAGCCACCTGGGTGTGGTATTCTGGTCTAGCAAAGACCCCTGTCCCCCTCAGCTGAACAGGGATGTGGCACATACATGTCAAGTTTTGGATTTGAAAATATGGGAAATTTCCCGGCCAAAACAGGATACATGACAGCTATGCTTATCCTGTGCAGCCGTCCAGTGGTGGCATTAGGGCATTGCAGTCTAACTAATACGGGAGGACAGCGGGAAAGAGGGTAAAATATGGGAGTTTCCCGGCCAATATGGGATACTTGACAGCTATGTGGCGTCTGGTCAGATAATGGTTGTCCTTATTGAGCAAGGCCAAATTGCCTTGATCAACCAACTTTGCTGTTGTGCAGTGAAGCAGATTGGCTACTGGTCTTTTTACCACTGCCCTCCTGTTGCATGTTGAGACCCTGGGCCCAGTGTGGCCTTCTTCCAGGAACTGAGAGGCCACCCCTTGTGTCCTTGCTCTCTGGCTAATAACATTAAAGGAGGATATAGTTGAGGAACTCCACCTCCCCTCTGTTACTTGGAAGACCCCAAATAGGATGAGGGTCTGAGTCCCTCAATATAAGACCAGCAGACTCAAGTGGGAGCTGCTGGTGGACAACAACACACTGTGATACTTTGGTGTATGCAAACCAAGACACGGGACACAGCCTCGGGCTGGGTTAACTCAGGTTTATTGCATCGTGGACAGAGGGAACATGAGGTAATGGCGGATCAATAGCTCTTTATATACAGCAGTAATACATTTGAACGTGGTGCCATGGTAGCCCATTGGCTACTGTCTGCGTGACGTCATTGCAGGTCACGCCCTTCTTGTCCAGGTGTAGGTAGTGGCGGGAAAACTTCCCGCGCTGTTGCCTTTGATGAGTTCGGACCAAGAGAGCTTGGACGCTCGCTGCTGCCAGCTGGTGGTCATTAGCTCGCGTCCTATTACAGGGCTTATATGATACAGCTGAAGGTTACATTGTTGCTATAGGCAAGGTTACATTGACTCAGATACATTGCAATCCATGTGTACAGTAAAACCATCAGAACACAACAATCCATGTGTACAGTAAAACCATCAGAACACAACATCCCTCCCCCCTAGGACGAGACAAAGTCTCGAGCCCACCTTAACACACTCCCCCCCCCTTAGGAGACAAAGTCTCTCAGCCAAGATGGCTTATTTCGAACACGCTGGGGTCTCGGTGCGGGCTGCCTCTCCCCGGGTTTGCTACCTTCTCTTTGTCCCCTGGTCTCCTGTCCTGCAATATGAGAGGGAGACTCGTTAGTGACTTTCCGCGGCTCCGCGGCGCTGTTGGGAGGTGTGCTCTTTCTTAGGGAGGAACCGGGGGCACTGGGGGCTAACGAAAAACCCCTCTTCTCGCTTGGATGGGTGGGGGAACACTCCTGAAAACCCCCCCGGCTCGCCAAATCAAAATCAAAATCACTATCGGGGGCAGCGGTCGCGAACTCCTCTCCCCCTTCCCCGGCCCCTGCTAGAGCTGGCGTATCAAAAGGATATGAGTCGGGGCCGCTGCTTCTGCTTCCTTCCCCCCATGCTTGGGACTGTTGTCCACTGCTGTCTCCCCCTTGGGTTAAGCGGGTGGGGGAGAACCCTAACGCTGAATCCTGTTGCTGAGCTCCACTGACTGGCCCAATCACTCGGTGCCTCAGTTGATCTGCGTGCCTCCTCCAGAGGAGGCCGGTGTTCGTCTCGACCCGGTACGACACTGGTCCCGTCTGTTCTACAACCGTCCCTGGTACCCAGGCTGGCCCTGCGCTGGAATAGTTCCTGCAGTGAACAGGGTCACCGGCAGCGAAACCTTTCGAGACTGCCAACCCCACGTTTTTCCCTTTATCCTCGACTCTCGTTGGGTCTAGCCTGGACAGGAGCGTGGTCAGTTTTCGCCGCATCAAGAGCTCTGCCGGCGAGTAGCCGGACGCCAAAGGGGTCACCCTATACGCTAAGAGGAATTGGCACACTTGGTGATTCAGGTCCCCCGGGCCCATGCGCCGCAGCGCCTCCTTCGTTGTACGCACCAACCGTTCCACTTGGCCATTCGTGGCCGGGTGAAACGGTGCGGACGTGATATGCCGAATGGCGTTTGTCTCCATGAATGCCCCGAACTCAGCGGAGGTGAAACAACTAGCGTTATCGCTGACTAAAGTGTCGGGTAAACCGAACGTGGAAAAGACTCTCCGTAGCCGGCTAATTGTCGTGGCGGAGGACGTGCTTTTTACCGGGATAACCTCCAGCCACTTGGAGAACGCATCCACGACTAGGAGAAACATGGTTCCTCGGAATGGGCCAGCGAAATCTACGTGCACCCTGGACCATGGTCCCCGTGCTGTGTCCCATTCCCTATGTGGAAGACGGGCCGCCTCAGGGCGGGACCCCTGGCAAGCCTCGCAAGTGCCAACCATGTGCTCAATATCCGTGTCCAGCTGCGGCCACCAGAAGTAACTCCGGGCCAGCGCCTTTGAACGAACTATGCCCGGGTGGCTGACGTGCAGCAGTTCGAGCACCCTCGTCCGCAGGGGCGCAGGGACCACCACCCGTTGGCCCCACAGAAGGCACCCCCTCTCTAGGGACAACTCTAGCTTTTTCCTAAAGAATGGGTCGAACTCCGTACTCGGGGACGAACCCGGCCACCCCTTCTGCACCCATGAGCAAACCTTCGCCAGTGTCCTGTCCTTGCCTGTCGCCCTAGCAATGTCGGCTGGTACTATTGGGGGAGCGTCTAAAACCTCAATTAGCAACACCTGGCGGTCCTTTTCTGCTCTCGCCTTTTGGGCGTCCGACAATGGCAAAGGGGATCTCGAAAGCGCATCAGCATGGCTGATCTCCTTTCCGGGCCTGTACTCCAACTCATGTTGGTACGCGTTGAGGAAAATAGCCCATCGCAGCATTCTCGGGGACAGGATCTGCGGCGTGGGCTTGTGCGCCGTGAAAATCCCTAACAGCGGTTTGTGATCGGTCACGATTTTGAACGGGCGGCCATACAAAAAATCGTGAAATTTTTTGGTCCCCGATACGATTGCTAATGCTTCCCTGTCGGTTTGCGCGTAATTCCGCTCCGCTTGGGACAGGGACCTTGAGTAAAATGCTACCGGGGCCTCCCTTCCGTCCTCCAACACGTGGCAAAGCACCGCCCCCACCCCCACCGGGGATGCATCACAAACTAGGACCACAGGCCGTTTGGGGTCGAAATGCGTCAGGATTGCCTCAGATGTTAGGAGTTGCTTTAGCTCTTTGAACGCCCTCTCGTGCTCATCACCCCACATCCACGGCTCCTCCTTTTTCAGCAACCGATGGAGCGGTTCGGCCACGGACGCCTTCCGCGGGAGGAATGTATGGTAAAAATTTAGGAGCCCCAGGAAAGATTGCAGCTCGGTCTTGGATGTGGGGCGAGGGGCCTTTTTAATGGCTGCTACCTTGGATTTAGACGGCTTAATCCCCTCAGGTGTGATTCGGAACCCTAAAAACTCGACCTCTGTTTCGAAAAAAACACATTTATCCTTCCTCAATCTCAGCCCCGCTTTCTCGAACACGGTCAGTACCTTGTCCAACCTTTTCGCTAGTTCAGCCTCACTCCCCCCTGTTATCAACACGTCATCAAAATAAGGCAACACCCCCTCCAGGCCCTTTAGGAGGCGTTCCACGAGCGATTGAAAAAGACCGGGTGCCGAGTTCACGCCGAACTGTAACCGCGACACCTGGAACGCTCCCTTATGTGTAACTATCGTTTGTGCCGCGGCCGTGGCGGGGGTCACAGGAAGTTGCTGATAGGCTTGTGCCAAATCGAGCTTGGCGAAACACTTTCCCCCATTTAGCCTGGCCAAAAGGTGGCTTATCACTGGCACCGGGTATGCATTAGGGCGGATCGCCTTGTTAATTGTACACTTATAATCTGCGCAAATGCGCACCTCCCCGTTAGCCTTTAGAGCCGTTACAATTGGAGTTTCCCACTCCGCGGAATCAACAGGAATAAGAATCCCCTGGCCCACCAGTTTGTCCAATTCCGCCTCTATCTTGTCCTTGAGTGCAAACGGCACCCTGCGTGGTTTGAGTCTTATCGGGCGGACCTCCGGGTCTATGTCGAAAGCTACAGGGGGTCCCTTGAACTTTCCGAGTCCTTTCTCAAAAACGGCGGGATGCGCATCGCAAACCGCTTGTATTGGGTCCCCCCCCACGGTATGCACCCCCCCTATGAACAACCCTAAGGGCTGAAACCACTGTGTTCCCAGGAGGCTACAGCTTCCCCCTTTCAGGACAACTAGGGGCAGTTCCGCAGAATGTCTCTTAAAATTGACCCGAAACTTCCCAACCCCCAATACCGGAATGTTGTTTCCCTGTACGTCCCGTAGTGTGGACCTCAACGCTTTAAGCTTTGGCCGCACGTGGGGGTCGATTTTCAGGAACTCTTTCTGGGGAATTATGGAAAAGGAGGACCCCGAGTCAATTTCCATCTTAATAGGGGCCCCTTGTACTAATACCTCAACGAAGTAATGGGACTGTCCCGCGGACACGCTGAACACTGAGGCGTCGTCCTCGCTGCTGTCCGAGACGCGGCCCACGCCGTCCTGCTTCCTCGTGGTCTGGGCGCCATCTTTGGGCCTTGCTGGACGGTCCGGCCTGGCCGCGCGGTCTTGTGATTGCCTCCGGCCCTCTTTCCGCTTTCTGCACGCCTTGGCGATGTGCCCCCGACGGCCGCAGGTGTAACACTCGGCCTTCCTGAACGGGCATCTCGCGCGCTCGTGGGCCGCTCCGCAACCCTCGCAGCGTCGACCGCCCTTCCGGACCTTCTGGACCTCCTCGCCGTCGCTGCCTTCCGTAGACGACTTTGAGGCCCGCCGAGTCGCGTGCACCGACTGTCCGGCCTTCCCGTGCACCGAATTTTCCGCCTTGCCGGCTTTAGGACGCCACTCACGCCACTGATGCATCTCGTCCACTCCGGCATTCGTGGACTCTGCGGCTTCCGCGGCCTCTATGACTTCGGCCAGCGTGGGTGGCGGCTCCTTATTCATCAAGCTGCGCTGCATGGCCCTCTTCCTCTCCTCGTCGTCTTGTTTGACTCTGAGTTCCACCAGTGCCGCCTGGAAGTCCATCTCAAGCAGCTCCCAGTCTTGCGGTTTGGTGATGTTGAACCCGCTCTGTGCCCTGGCTGTTCCGTGGGGATCCATCATCCCACCTTCGTCGCCAATTTGGTGTATGCAAACCAAGACACGGGACACAGCCTCGGGCTGGGTTAACTCAGGTTTATTGCATCGTGGACAGAGGGAACATGAGGTAATGGCGGATCAATAGCTCTTTATATACAGCAGTAATACATTTGAACGTGGTGCCATGGTAGCCCATTGGCTACTGTCTGCGTGACGTCATTGCAGGTCACGCCCTTCTTGTCCAGGTGTAGGTAGTGGCGGGAAAACTTCCCGCGCTGTTGCCTTTGATGAGTTCGGACCAAGAGAGCTTGGACGCTCGCTGCTGCCAGCTGGTGGTCATTAGCTCGCGTCCTATTACAGGGCTTATATGATACAGCTGAAGGTTACATTGTTGCTATAGGCAAGGTTACATTGACTCAGATACATTGCAATCCATGTGTACAGTAAAACCATCAGAACACAACAATCCATGTGTACAGTAAAACCATCAGAACACAACAGATACAGAATCCGGCTCATCTACTGGTCTGCTGATTACTACCAGACACATGCAGCAATGAAGACTTAATTTTGGCCAATGACAAAGTTTGATCTGGACATGGAAGAAGGGGGAGGGGGAGGAGGAGGGCTGATATAAAGGTCTTGTCTCTCTGGTAGTGAATCACAGTGATTGCACAACCTGGACAAGTTCCCCCAGCAGCTTCAGTCAAAGCCGCCTCTGGTCTTGTCTTTCCATAGGCTCAGCAACGTCTCTTTGCATGTGAGCCAAGAGCCACCTGTCTTGAATCTTACAGGGATGGGTTATTTCGGCATATATTAACAGATGTGGTTTTGTGCAGCAGGCAAGAATGAATTAGTCTCCTCAACCAGCAAGCTATCACCTATTTGGGAAGCTGTGAAAAAGAATGGATGATCTGCATAGGGATGGCAGCTGAAGCCACGGAGGGGGCTGGCTGGCTCGCTTGCAGAGGAAAACTGCCAAGGTTGGGTCGACCGAGTTGGAGGAAAGTCCTTGAAGTGAGGGAGAGTCTACTTGGCTTTGGCCAATGGTCTTGATCAGGGGTGCCCAAACTTTTCAGGCCATGGGCTAGTCGCATGGTTCAGCAGGCCAGTCATGTGGTTCAGTGGGTCAGTCACGTGGTTCCTCCCACCAGAAGAGGAAAGAAAACGTGCCTTGCTGTCTGTTTTGCAACAGGATGAGATCGATTTTAAGCTGCCATTTTCTCGGCTTAAACCAGGGGTGCCCAAACAATGGCCCGTGGGCTGGACCCAGATCCTACATTGGTACCTCCAAGTTGCCTTGCCTTCTTGCTAAGCAACTCTTGTGTCTTTTTGAGGGAGGCACAAAAGGCTGGAACTATTTTAAAACACTGTGTAACTAACAAGGCAGAAAGCAGGCAGCCACTTCCTCGGGTGCTACTGTATAATTAATGCTTAAACACAGAAGAGGGTGTGTGTGGGGGGGAACCCTCCATGCACACACACAGGCACACAATATTAAACCCACACCTCCTGCCAAACTGAAAAGAAACCTTTGGGTGGTTCTTGGCTCCAGTTCCTGGAAGTCCTGATTAAAGAAGACAAAGGCAGCGTTTCTTTCTCGTTTGTGCTGCCGTTGATTGAAGTTCAGTATTTTTTTTAAATAAAGAAATTACGGCTGTGCTAATTTTAGCTCCAAAATGATTTCACATCTGTTGGCAAAGCGCTGGACTAAATATAAACGATGGACGAAGGAGAAAATTTCCTCTGCTAACGAGCAATTGCGTCTCTGGTGATCTCAGCCTTTGTTGTGGGATGTTGCTATTAAATAATCGTCTTCTGTTGCAGCAATTTTAAAACTTAAACTACTCCGGTGGTTTCTTCTATGAGGATTTATGTCCCTGCTTCCATTCCAATTGCACCCTCTTTAGCAGGGATTCTCATCCTGCGGCCCACGGGCCAGATGCAGCCCACAGTACCATTTCATGTGGTTCCCTACTCCCTCCACCACACCTCGGAGTACCATGTGGTGGAGGAAGAGCAAAATGGCCATCCGGCCCCTGAAGCTGTCTGAGGGAGTGTGAACCAGCCCCCGGCTTAAAAAGGCTGAGAACTCCTGCTCTTTAATTAGGCTAAAAATAACCTTCGGCAGGGTGACTTGGGTTCTTTCCCTGGGCAACGGTGGGGAGCGGCGGAGAGAGTGTGGAGGGGTGTGGATTTGTAACCAGGGCCTTGGAGAAAAGATGGCTGGCCAACCGTAGCTTTCCTTCCATGGCTTTTCTCGGGCATGAATGGCAGAAAGAGTTGGGTTCCCCTTTACCCTTATGTGGAGGATTTCTGGGACTCACAACTAAAAGCACAATGGAGTAGGATGCTTCCACACATGACCACCCTGTATTTGGGGACTCCTTCTTGGGAGAGAAGGACATGCTCTTTGGACGTGCCAATCTTGTGCCAGCTCTGGAGATGCCAGCCTTGAGTGTTGTCATTACCTTGCTTTGCCAGATACACCTTGGCTGAATGTTTCTGGAGAAGCAGAGCTTAAGTGACCTGAATCCCATGGGTGTGAATATTCTCAGGGAGAGCCATGACTTCTGAGCTGTCCTGGACTTTTGGAAGCATAGGTGCCTTTCTGAAGAATTCCTCATTTCTTCTGCTGGCTTAGAACAGCACCATTCCTCTTCCTTCTAGCCATGCACTTGCTTCCTATTGTATGTTGTGTGCTTGTGCTGAGCACTGCACCCTTCAACTGGTGCTTCTTGAGACTTGGCAGTGGCACATTGGCCTTTGAGTCCATCCTTTGGTCTCCACAATGCTGCCATGGTTGCTTGAGATTTCCTCTGTGGCACCAACACGGTTGGTTGTCTGGTGTGTGTGGGTGTGTGCACAACATTCTTTCATACCGGGTCTGGCATTGCTCACTGGCAGGTGCCAAGAGTCTTCTAACACTGGATACTGGAGGCTGAGTCTCAGTGCTGAGCAGCGAACACTCCTCTTGCACAGGATGGTGGTGGTGGCCTCAGGTCCATCTGGAACTGAAGACATGCGCACCGGGCCTCATTAGCAGGCTTGGTTCTGACACACTGGAAGGGATTGTGGTCCTGGGTGTGCAAACAGTTCACCGTCCTCAACCCTCCCCCCCATCCCCAATATATCAAGGATGAGCAGAGAGCTCGCACTCCGTGGCCTGGCAGAGAGGAGGGAGGGAGGGAGGGAAGACCCATGGATGAGGTTAAGCACTCCATGCTGTGCCTGAAATCTCAAACGAGCTCTGCTTTCTCGGATGAGCTCCTTCAAACAAATGGTTCCAGACAGCAAAAAATGGGAAGGAGGGAGAGGAGGATGTGGGAGAGGGAGGGCAAAGGAAGAACAGCAGCAGCAGAAGCAGGAGGTGGTATTGATCCTCACACAAGTCCTCCCGTGGCTGCTGCTGAGGATTCTCTCCTTCCTCCTCAGCCTGGCACAAGTCAGGGGTGTGTGTGTGCGAATACACCTTTATGCCTATGGACATGTATTATGTAGGAGGAGAATCTATGCTGGCATCCTTGGAGGAGGGCAGGGGTTCTCAACCTATGACCCAGGGGCCAGATGTGGCCCACAACATCATTTCATGTGCCCCCACCACACTGCCTCCACCACACCTGGAAGTGCCATGTGTGACAAGAAGGGCAAAATGGCCAAGTAGCCCCCAAAGCTATCTGAGGGAGCATGACCTGGCCCTTGGCTGAAAAAAGTTGAAACCCCCTGGAGTAGGGGAACACTCGGGGAAAGGAGGGTGATCCTGACAAAGCTCTCCCCACACTGGAGGGTCACCTTCGCCACCCACTCATCAGACCACCTTGGGCCAACTTCTCCCAGTCACTCTCTCGGCCTCTTCATCACAGTGAGTTGGTGGCTGTGAAGTAGAGGTAGGGAAACACCTGTCCCTCCAGATGTTACTGGCTGCAAGTCCCATCCTTCATCATGGGTTCCACTGGCTAGGACGGATGGGAGTTGTAATCCAGGGACATCTAAAGTGCCCCCCCTTCCTCACCTCTGATGCAAGGATTTCACAGGTGAAAGTAACACATGTAAACATTTGGAAGAAGCACCTTAGAAATGCTACAGTGCTCAGCCTGACAGCTGCTGCTACTGCTGCTGCTTATTAACACAACAGTTAGTAAATAATTTCTTTGCCAGGTTAAAAAAAATGAACAAGACACATTTTTTGGCCATGCTAATTAGCAGCAGCAAAAGATGGAGGAGGAGAAAAGCAGTGGCAGTGGATGTCTGGAGACAGGCTTAAGGGTCCTTGCCAATCCCAGGTGTTGCTAAGTAGCAAAGATGGAAATCTTCCCTGGTTTCATTCTTGGAGGTGAGAAAACCAAAAACGTTTCTTCCCCAGGATCAGAAGCGTGAGAGCATTGTTGCTCCCAGGGAATGAATGCCGGGACCACAAGAGTGTGACCCTTGGCCCAGTTCCATGCTGGGCCTGGGTCCCCTGCAGAGGGGAAAAGAAAGAAATACCCTCTTCCATAAACCAACCCACTTGAGCACCCCTTGGGCACCGATGCACCCAGTGGAAAAAAGAACATAAGAACAGTCTTGCTGGAACAGGCCACAGGCCATCCAGTCCAGCATTCTGTCTCACCCAGTGGCTCACCATTTGTTTCATGGTATTCCCAAGCAGATGCCTTCACCTGCTTAGGATTCCCTGGAAATGGCATTAAGAGATATCCTGCCTATAATCTCTCCAACCCAGAGGTTGTCCTTAGGTATCCATAATTATAGCCATTGATACCCTTGTCCTCCATGAACTTGTCTAATCCTTTCTTAAAGCTGTCGAGACTGACAGCTGTCACCGCTTCTTCTGGCAGGGAGTTCCATAGACCAGTGATCCTCTGGGTGAAAAAGTACTTTCTCTTATTTGTTTGAGAACTAGTACCCAAAAGTTTCATCGAGTGTCCCCTAGTTCTAGTGTTGTGCGCTAGGGAAAACAGTTTTTCCTTATCTACTTTGTCCACACCGTGCATGATTTTATAAACTCCAAACAGGTCACCTCTTAGACGCCGTCGTTCAAGCGTGAAGAGGCCCAACCATTGCAGCCTCAGATGGGGCTTCCCTTTGGGGCTCTGCCTAGCCCTCTTGCAAGCCAACCTGCCTGCCCACCTCACCGCTGTGCCTCGGAAATCCATAAGCTTCAAATTACCTTCCTGATTTTCATCTCTTTTAGGGTGAGGCAGGAGATTACAGTATGTGCTCCTTTTGTTGGAACCAAGTGGCACCACACGAAACCTTGGACAATGGACGTTCTAGTTGAATGGAAACAGCCTCCCTCCCTCCCCACCCCCAAACTGCCTGCAATCAAGCTCAGCTCAGCCTTTGGCAATTTTTGATTGCAGCAATTGGAATGGGGAAAAAATGGAGCAAGAAATTAGGGCCTGAAATAAAGTCACACTGCTTCCACCTGGAAATGCCAAGGAGCCCTTGGAAAGACATCTCAGGCAATACAGAGAGAAACTCTGGAATCTCAACCACTGCAAAACATTGGACTCAGGGTACTGGCAGGAAAGGGGGAAGGGCTGTCAGTCCTTGGGGTGGTTGTTTTGGGGTCTGTTAATGAGAACATTGGGGGGGGGAGAGAGATTCATCCCATGGAGTTGGATGAGCAGACACCATAGCACCTCCTCCTTCTCCATAAAGATGGTCCTGAAAATATAAAGCAGAGGTCTTCCATCAGCCTTCCGCATCGCAGCGTGACACCCAGAATGCCGCGGATCCAGTTCCTTTGAGTCACTTTCTGGTCTCGAGTCCTTTTGGCACCTAAAGTCCTCCTCCTCAGCCCCAAGCCACGATGGATGAAGCTGCTGCCCTCCATCAAGAGGGATTCAAGTGGGACCATTTAATCCACTTGGGGACCCTCACCTTTCCTTCCCTGTGGACTTGGGCACCCAAGTCCATGAGTCCTCAGGGTGGTCAGGTTAGTTAACCACCACCTGGCGATTGGCATTGAGTCACTGGCAGTAGGGTCTACTCTATGACCATCGCAGAGTCACCTGGCCAGACTAGAAGAGCAGCATGCTCACGTTAATCCCAAATAAGAAAACAGAGGAAAAGCAAAAGTCTACAGGAGCAAGGGGCACAGTTGAGAATCTGCAGAAGAGACCAGCCAACCCTGCTCATTCATAGGATTGCCATAAGTCAGAGGCAACTTGATGGTACAGAACATCACAACAACAATGGTGAAAATAAGAAGGCAAGATTTCAAAGCCCAAGCAGGGTGCAGGCTCTGTCGAAAGATTCCTTGTGGATCGTGCCAAAGTCATGTTCAAGTCACATCTCCCGATCTGGAACATGCCAAGTCAAAGCCCCAAGGACTGGACTTCTTCTGAGTTCTTGCAGAAGACTCAAGAGTTCAGCTCCAAGGGTCCTCCTTCAGCCTGGCTTGGGAACCAACCCACAACTTCTAGGGCAGGGGTGCCCGAACTTTTCAGGCCATGGGCCAGTCACGTAGTTCAGGGGCCAGTCACTATGGCCAGTGGGCTGGATCTGGCCCCTGATACCAATTCACCTGGCCCGTGAAGCCCTTGTTGCTCCCGGAAATGGAAGTAAAATGTGCCTGTATGGGTGCATTTTAATTCCACTTCCAGGAGCAACAAGGGCTTCAAGGGCCGGATGAATTGGCATTGGGGGCCAGATCCAGCCCACAGGCCATAGTTTGGGCACCCCTGTTCTAGGGACATCCTGAACTGAAAACCTGGCCTCCTTGATAAGAAGAGAGGAAGCCTATGAGGTGGAGCAGAGGGGGGTTGGGGAGAGCCATTAGCCAACAACTTGGGGCTGATGAAGTGGATCAGAGGAAACACTGCAACACTATATCTCTGTGACTTTCCTTTTAAAAAGAAAGACAAATGAAAGGACGAAAAAGAGCACCAGTGAGCGAGTGGAGACGGCCTCGGCCTCCAGTTGTCACTGCAGAACTGTCAGCTGCAGAGACCTCACTTGGGAGCGAAAGGTTATGGGTGTCACAGCTTGACAGAGAAATAAGCTGCCTCATTTCGAATAACAGGGAATTGTTATAGGAGAAACTTGTCAGTCTCAAAGGCAGGAGGAGGAGGAGGAGGAGGAAAATACCAACTTTGGCCTTTATTGTCTGCAGAAAAGCTGAGGAAAAACACCACCTGAAGTCTACCACAAGCTCATTAGCTCCCATTCTTGCGCTCATGATGGGTCAGCTTAACTTTTCACATTAGCTAGCGGTGCAAAAGAGAGATGCTAGACTGGACTGCTGAAGGACACACCGGCTACCTGTGTGTGTGTGTGTGGGGGTGCTGCCCACCCTTGTTGAGAAGCAGGAGGAGGGTCCCATAGGGTGCCTGCAGGGAAGGCTTCTAAAGGCACCTGTGTTAGCCTCTTACAGGAGAGAAACCACTGAGCACCTGGGCCACCTCCTAGCCTTGGATCCATCCCTCAGTCACACCACCTCTTCCTGCTACCACCTTCAACTTTCAGCATCTCACGTGGCAGGGATTCTAGTTATTAACCAACATCTAGAGCAGGAGTGCCCAAATTATGACCTGTGGGCCAGATCTGGCCTGTGACACCAATTCATCCAGCCTGCGCTGTCCTCGTAACTCCTGGAAGCAAAAGCAAAACACACCCAGAGAGGCACGTTTTGTTTCCGCTTCTGGGAGCGACGAGAGCAGCACAGGCCAGATGAATTGGTGTTGCAGGCCAGATCTGGCCCAAAGGCTGTAGTTTGGGCACCCCTGCTTTAAGCAGAGAAAATGGCAGCTTAAATCTATCCCATCCTGTTGCAAAACAGATTGCAAGATGCATTTTACTTCTGCTTCCGGTAGGAGGAACCACGTGACCAGCCTGCTGAACCATGCAACTGGCCCGCAGCCCGAAATGTTTGGGCACCCCTGATCTAGAGTGAATATGAGTCTCCAGGAATAAATATTAAAAGGAAACGTTCTTCAATGAGGACCATCTGCATGTGGAAACTGTATATTCGGATACTGGCTGGTTTTGGTCACCTGAGCTGCTGGCAGTGCTTAATAAAGGAAAGCTGACCAGCCAAGCTTTCTGGATCTCGGTTGCCTTCTGTGCCTTTTTCAAAAATAGAAGCGAGGGTCCATGTGCATCTCATGCCCTACACAACAAGGACTGCATTTTGCAGGGGAAGCCAGAAAATGACCCCGAGGCCACTGCTTCCTATTTTTAAATGTTTCCGACTTTCAAATCTCATATCTTCTTTACAAGCACAGCCTGATAGTTCATTGACAGAGGAGTGGATGGTTCCGGGAGGGAAGCGACATTCATTACTGGGGAAGTCTGTGGAAAGGAAATCTACCCATAGACAAGATCTCAAGAGCTGATCAGAAAGCTGCATTTGGTTATGATCATCCATGGCTGTGATGATGAACCTAGGCACTCCAGATGTTCTTGAACTTCAATTCCCAGAAGGCCCTGATCAGCAGGAGTACTGACTTGGGCTTCTGGGAATGTAAGTCCAAGAACACCTGGAGTGCCAAGGTTCACCATCACTGACCCATGGCATGCAGTTGAACAGGGATTGCGCACCAATGGTTCGTGGGGCATCACATTCAAGAACTGTCCATGGTGCTGAGGTTTTCCACTGGAACAGATTCAGTCCCTTGGAAAGCTCTTTTACAGTTCAGACTTAGGAAGTGCTTCTGACTTCACACATGCAAGCACAGGCGTCCAGCCGTGCGCGAGACGAATGCGAAGGCTCACCCTTTACAGAACTGCCACCTGAGTCTGTGTTAGGTGAAGGTCTCATTATGTCTTGGTTGTGCATCTTCCGTCAGGAGCCCAAAGGTCAGGGCATTGGCCTCTCTCTTCTTGCTGCTCCTCGGGAGCATGTGCCTATCTAAGTGCTCCCTCAGCGTGGGATGCCACAGGCAGAGAGCGCATCAGCGACAGAGCTCAATCCCCAGCTGAGGTTGCACTGCCAGGTTAATAGCACTTTATTTAGCCTGAAATTCCACTTCAGTGGAGCATGTTGGAAAGGAGCTTTGATTTGAATGAGGATTGATGTCAATTCTACAACAGCAAACAACATGGAGTGACAAAAATGCTAAAACTCAGTCACTCCCTGGGTGGGGGTTAAACAGTGAACTCAGCAGTGGCATGGCACAAACTGAGAAAGTAGGGGAGAGGCTGGTGCTGCTGTCATGTTGAGAGAGAGAGAAAAGGAAGAGAGGGGGGCATTAATTACAACACTTACACTTCTCCATACTGGAATCCTACAAATAAATGTGATGGCTTTAGATTTTTTTTTTGGTTGACGTGAGAGGAAGGCTACCCAAGGAAACATTGGCATGCAAGGAGTCTTTTCTCAGAGAGTCAGATTCAAGGGTGGGGAAAAAAATAAACCTCCACGCACCTGTCAGACCTTCCAAAGGAACCAGCAGGTATGACAGACTGCTTTGACTGAGGAAATCCCTTTGGAATATTTCCTGGAAGAAATTATGCCAGATGAATGACACCCGTTCTGTTGCGTCAGACCTGGGCCACGGGGAGCCTTTCATGGCATCCCCAAGTGCATCTTCCGTCAGGAGCCCAAAGGTCAGTAAAGAACCAGAAATCCAACTTGCCAAGGTCAGCCAAGGTCAGTGGGCAAACGAGGAGTCAGGGCTGAGGAGCAACTGGGGTGGAGGAGGAAGGGAAGTATGAGAAGCTGCGAATCAGGGTGAATGTAAGAATGGGTCTCAACCTACCTACCCCCGGCATCCTGGCTGACCAGGTATGAAACCTGAGTGCTGTTTCTCCCTTGCATCGGATTGCTTGGAAGTTCCTCTTGTGTACAAAACCTTTCATTGCACTCTCCACCTTCTACATCTTCCTTTGCCATATCCAATTCCAAATATTGGTGATCATTACAGCAATTAGCCATGAAGATGGTCCTGAGAATATAATGCAGTGGCCCTTTCATCTGCCTTCCCCATCGCAGCGTGGCACCCATAGTACTGTGGATCCAGTTCCCTGAAATCACTTTCTGGTCCTGAGCCCTTTTGGCATGCAAAGTCCTCCTCATCAACCCCAGGCCAGGATGGATGAATGTTGATTTCCTCCTGCAACAGATGAAGCTGCTGCCCTCCATCAAGGTGGACTCAACTGGGATTTCATCAGCCTTTCCTGTGGATTTCACCACCGAAGGCCATTAGTCCTCAAGGTTGTCAGGTTAGTAAATTGCTGCCTGACGACCGGCATTGAGTCATTGACAGTAGGGTCTACTTTCTATAGCAGGATAACCTGGCCAGACTCCACCCTCTACGTACACTCTTCTCTTCTCTGACACTTTCAAATTGTAGATTTCCATATCTTCAGCCACCACAAATTCTCAGAACGGAAACTCCATCTGCTACATACAGATTCTCTGTTGGAAGCACTGCAATGGTAGAGGCCATTCCTCCCAAGCAATTACTGTACAAACCTTCCTCCCTGCATGTTGAATACAACAAAACACCCTGTAACAGTGAAAGTTCTGTACAAGTGGAAATCTTTCGAGCCAGATGGCCAGGATGCACCATGGACCAGGTCCAGTGGCCTCTTCTCCGTAGGCAGTTTTGGGACCTGCACAGTGATGGAGAGCAGGACAGAAACACTTCCCAGGTTCCTACCCATCCATGATGCCAGCTGAGCAAAGTCTGCCCAGGAGGATCCAGCAATGCTCTGTCCATCTGCAGCTCATCCCCCCCTTCCCTTGGCAACAGGCTGTCCATCATGTGCTCATTAAAGGTCCTGCAATATCCAGGAAGATGGAAGCTCTCTGCCTCCCCTTATTGACACTCGTAAAGGACGTTCCCTGAGGGCTGGTGCCACGTTCGCTCAGGTTCATCTTCCAGTCCAGGCCAAAAAAGATGGAAGGAGGGGAGGATGATGGCAGGCCCTTGTTGCTGAGGGAGGGCGACTTTATTTTGATCCCCTCATTTAAAAATAAATAAGGTGATATTAGCAGATGCTTCTTCTTGTCCTGCTGTTCAGTCAATAGAGCAGGGGTGCCGAAACTTTTCGGGCCATGGGCCGATCATGTGGTTCAGTGGGTCGGTCATGTGGTTCCTCCCACCGGAAGCGGAATCAAAACACGCCTTCAATCTGTTTTGTAACAAGATGAGAGAGATTTTAAGCTGCTATTTTCTCTGCTTAAATCAAGGGTGTCCAAACTCTGGCCTGTGGGCTGGATCTGCCTCCCATGCCAATTCATCCAGCTCATGCCAACCTCATCGCTCCTGGAAGTGGAAGTAAGATGTGCCCTTATGGGCGTGTTTTACTTCCATTTCCGGGAGTGACAAGGGCGGCCTGGGCTGGATGAATTGGCATTGGGGGCTGGATCTTGCCCACAGGTCATAGTTTGGGCACCAGAAGACTGATGCTGCTGCCCAAAATATCACTTTAAAAACACACTTGTGAAGCCAGAGCCCAGAAAAACCAGGTTTTTGTAGGGCCATCAAATTACATGTTAGTCAAAGATGATGGAAAAGTTACTTATTCCCACTACAATTCTCCAAACCCATAAGAATGACTGGGATTTTGACTGAATTCCCAACATAACTCAAGGGGCCTTTAAACCACGATCAAGCTTCTATGTTTCTTCTGTCCAGGTGAAACTCATACACCTGATCTCTGCAGGCCCTGGGGTAATAGATGTGGGGGCTACAAAGAATTGGGGAACCTGCTTGTTGTCTCCCCCAACTTTTGTTATACACACTGCAAGAGTTACATCATCTCTCCAAGGGACCAATTTTCCCGTCATTGTTTTCCATGTCTAACAAATCAGAAGCAAATGAAGCCAGACTCTAGCTATGGTCCCCAAAGGGTTGCTATGGACTACAATATTCATGCAGGCATTTAACTGAGTAAATGAGGATAATTCTGGTGTATTGATTTTTGGTCCTCTCCTCTCCCCTTTATGTCCAGGCACAATTCACTCTGGTGAATTAAGAATAAGCAAACAAACCTTGATAAGGGCCTAGAAACTGGGTGATGTCTTATGACTTGAGTCATGGAGGGCTCAGAAACATGGTTTATGGAAGAAAAACTTATACAACTCTGCATCTCTGATCTTTGGGAATTTATTCCAACAACCTTTCTCTGTTGTAACTATTTTATTTACAAGGTTGTAATTAAGCAGTTTGCATTCTCCGGCCTTGGTCCACCAAATGAGGCATCCCAGACATTACAAGATCCAGAACTCGTATGGCTTTGAGGAGAAGCCCCTTCATGCTTGCTCATCAATGTGGCATCACTCATTGCTGAGCAATTGATGTGGCATGAGCTATTGGAGGATGCCATAAGATTCAAAGGCCAACGAGCCCCACATCTTGGACCACGTATGGTGGATATGCAGAGGAGCAAACCACTCTGGCAAATGGTTCTCTTTCTGCTAAGAAGGTGAGCCATACCTGTGGCTTTGGTGGGACTTTCTTCTTCCAGGGATGAGAAGCAGTGGCTTATCCTCTGTGTGAAGTCTGAGCATAAAGACACACTAAAATATGCACAATAACATTTCCACAAAAGGGTGAATCAACAAGAACCTCAGAGAGATTACAAGTTCATTGCCCCTCAGAAAGGAAAGAGCGCTAGGCACTGACCTTTTGTTAATGAAGAATGTGAATATTATGGGATGCACACATCAAAACCAGTCTCCCTTTTGTGCTCTTATGCACTTGTTCAATTATTGAAAGCCCACGAGCCCAGCCCCACCTCAGAGAGGGAAAGCCCGGCCACTGCTGAGGGTGGTCTGAGGTTCATTGTGGCTCCTCCCAGCCACTTCCAGGCCCATCTGGACCCCTGAATAATCTGGCCAAGAAGCCATCAAAGCGGTTAGGCTGCGGTGGCTCTCAGAGAAGAATTTCCCGGCCTCCCCCCTCCTTCTTTGTGTGCTAAGCCAGATTGGCTTTTATGTTGCCTTTACTCAAATGTAAAGATAATAACAGAAGTTTAAATTGAAGCTGGGTTTTGTTCTATTTAACATCCAAAAGGTCAGGTCTGTCTTGCAAACAAGGAGAGGTTTGCGCTAGGAGGTGTTCGGGTGGGGGAACGAGCGAGGGGGCAGCTTTTATACTACTCTTGCACACCAAATGAGGTCTTTAATTCAGGGGTGCCCAAACTTTTCAGGCCGTGGGCCAGTCATGTGGCCCCCCCTACTGGAGGATTGCAAACTGTTTGCAATCTGCCTTGCAATCTGGTTTGCAAGAGATTTGTTATGTAACAGGATGAGATAGATTTTTAGGCTGCCATGTTATCTGCCTAAACCAGGGCTGGCCAAACTATGGCCCACGGGCCAGATCTGCCCCCCAATGCCAATTCATCCAGCCCACGTCACCCACACCACTCCCAGAAGCGGAAGTAAAATGCACCCGTACTGGTGTGTTTTACTTCCTCTTCTGGGAGCGATGAGGGTGGCGTGGGCCGGATGAATTGGCATTGGGGGCCAGATCCAACCCACCATGGGCCATAGTTTGGGCAGTTCTGCTTTCATCCAAAGGTTATCTCCGACAGCCTGATTGGCTTCTCAGAGGAAATGAGAGTCTGTTTGGAGGAAGGAGGAGAAACCAAACCCGGTCTGTCACTTTAGCATTTTTCTGACCAGGAGAAGAGGGAGATAGAGGCCAGGCCCCACCCAGGAAAAGCAGAATGGCCACCTTCCCCTGACATGCCCTGGCATGTGGAAGCTCTCAGTGAAAGACCTCCTGTCATCCTAGGAAGTGGCTCCTCTTTGGAGTAGAGAAGGTCTTTGGTCTCTGAGTTTCTAGGAGCAAAACCTGAAAAGGGTGGATGGATAGGTGGGTGGGACCCACACAAGACCCTCAGGGTGGAGGCTGAATGTAGGGTTTCCTCTGAAGTCCATGGAGCTATTGACGTCATTGACAGCTCACCAGAAATTTGGAAGTTTGTTTTAAGTCTCATCTGGTTTTGTAGTAATGAGTTCCCTAAGCAAGTTACTTACTGAATGACCACATGCAAGGTGAACTAAGCCTTCCACGAGTCATGAATTTAGTGCTACAAATGAAGGTATCAGGTAAACCTCAGCAGAAACCAAAGGCAGCATCACCAGCATGGAAGAACTTCTTTCTTTCTTTTCTCCTCCTCTTTTTTGAGGTAAACAAGCCATCCATGGTTCCAACGTGATCTGTAGGGTATACAAGGAAACATTCTCAACCATGCAGTGATACGTCGTTGCTTCAGAAGGAATGCGGTGGCTCAAGTGGTTAAGATGCTGAACTCGCTAACTGGAAGGTCAGAGTTCGATTCCCAGGTACTGCACGACAGGACGAGCGCCCGTCTCTGTCCCTGCTCCTGCCAACCTGGCAGTTCGAAAGCAAGAAATTGCAAGTCGATAAATAGGGACCACTTCGGTGGGAAGGTAAACAGTGTTCCGTGCACTCAGGTGTTGAGGAATGTGTGCCACGTGTCCACGGAAATGTCTGCAGAAGCAGACAACACTGGCTTTTTGGCTGCAAACAGAGGTGAGCACTGAAACCTGGAGTCAGATACGACTGGCTTTTGAGCAAGGGTGACCTTTACTTTTACCTATTTCAATTATTGGAGGCAAGTCCTGCTTATAAATTCTGAAGGTTTGCCCCCACCCACCCCCACTCTGGGGCTCCATGCCTGCCCAGTAGGCCTGACTGGTGTCTCCACTGGGAAGACTGGGCCTCTTTCTGTGGAAGCCTCCAGCCACTCCACTGCCCGGCCCTCCATCCTTCCTATCAGGTCAGAATCCCTGAGGAGCCTCTCCCCTCCCCTCCAGGGACAGCCCTTCCTTCCCTGCAACCAGAGGAAGCCGCTAGACAGACCTTCCAAGAGAGGCCACGGCACCCGGAGATTACAACCTGTAATGGAGTCAGCCAAGTGGCAAATATGTACCTCTTAAATAGGTTTTGTCTTCTCCATTAACTCCCTTGATGTTGATTAGTTCTGACTAGGGGGAAAATGGGCTGGTCAGCAAGTCCTCCCCCCACCCCCATTCCAAGTCCCCTTGGTTTGATGACACCCTTGAGTCTTGCTATGCTAATTCACATTCTGCTTGCAGGGCATATTAATCGATTCAGAAGGTGGGGAGAGGCCTGTCAGATGTGGAGAAGAGGCAACGTTGGCTGGTGCTCCGTCAATGGACAGCTAGGAGGGAGTGATATTTGCCACGTCCCAGCAAAGCTTGTCCTGGAAGAGCCTCTGTCGAGATTTTGCCCACTTCCCCATCTCTCCTGAGCCTTTGAACATGGCCCCAACTTCTTGGAAGGTCGACACCTGCTGTTCGCTACCATGTCATCCTCTACCCAGGCTGAGTGTTTTAAAAGAGAGCCAACAAACCTTCCCTTCTTAGCTAGACTTCGCCCCAGTGATTCTAGAGGTGTGAGTAGCGAGAGCTTGTGTTATTAACACCCCCCTGACAAAACGTTGGGCCATTTCACTGTGAAATGTGTCCAGTGGTGGGCATCAGCAGGTTCACACCAGTTCACCAGAACCGGTATCAGAAATTCTGGCTGGCTCCGCCTATCCAAGTTTTGAAATAAAGTAGTCCTAATTTGGGTGCAATGCAGGGCTTTTCCCTGGCCACGCCCACCATACCACGCCCACAGTGTGGTAGTAATTTTTTTTGGAGCCCACCACTCAATGTGTCTCAGGCATCGTGCAGTTGTCTTCTGTTCATAAGATGAAACCAGAAGGCTATAAGGGAGGCAGGTGTTCATGGAGGGGCATTTTCTACCTAGAGGACTCAACGTGTTCACAAACACTTCCCCCAACTCACACTCGAGTACTGAAAAGGTCACCCTTGAATAAGCCTGGCAAACAAGGCCATCTAATGAGCGCAGCCATTCTGGTTGCACAGCTTCACACACACTTTTATACAGATTGCTCAGAATCCACAGAGTAGGTATAGCATCGCCCCTCTTTCCAACTCTCCCTCAAACCATTTATACTTTAAATCAGGGGTGCCCAAACTTTTCGGGCCATGGGCTGATCATGTGGTTCAGGGAGCCGGTCACTATGGCCCAGGGATCAGATCTGGCCCCTGACACCAATTCATCCAGCCTACGAAGCCCTCATTGCTCCTGGAAGCAGAAGTAAGATGCGCCCGTAAGGGCACATTTTACTCCCGCTTCCAGGAGCGACGAGGGCTTCATGGCTCAGATGAATTGGCATCAGGGGCTGGATCCGGCCCCTGGGCTGTAGTTTGGGCATCCCAGCTTTAAAGGCATTCATTCAGTTTTTAAAAAGAGCACCTCCAGCTATTTGTCTAACTTTT
Source organism: Bradypodion pumilum (assembly GCA_035047305.1). Lineage (NCBI taxonomy): Eukaryota > Metazoa > Chordata > Lepidosauria > Squamata > Chamaeleonidae > Bradypodion > Bradypodion pumilum. The sequence continues at coordinate 39,546,839 of JAWDJD010000007.1, read as the reverse complement.
AGCCGGATTCATTCCCCCCTAGAAAAGCTTCTATGCCTAAATTTCACCCAGCTCTGAAAATAAAATAGGACAAAATGAAATTTAATCTGCAATGATTTAATTCCTCAAGAAGGACACAAAACTTCCACCCATGACCCTCAGAGGCAGGTTCTGCTTTGGAGTCAAACCCAAGCCTTCCCTTAGGTATGAAGCCTCTCCCAGTTCAAAGGGGCCTCTGAAGCAACTCCTTTTGTTCTGTGCACATCTTATAGCCACCTGTATTGAATCATTTTAAAGGTTAATTTTATTCAGAAGAGTTGAATTGCAAGAGCTGCCATGCTCTTTGGGAGGGAGGAGGCAGCTGCAGTTCTTGCAAAGGAGACTCCACAAAGGGCAGCGTTTAGACAGCATCAGGGGCCATGACAGCCACTCCGCTGCTCCTGAACAAGAACAAGAGGCAGAAGGACAGGACTGAATCCCTGCATGTTTGTTCAGTTTCTCGCTGTGCAAACAACGGCAGTCCAGGTTGGCTCCTGAACCCAGCGAGAGAAAGGATGACTTCCCCTGAATGTTTAGGAGGAGGTACCTCTCTTTTCCAATCCAAAACCCACCCACCCCAATACCAGTTGCTTATTTATAGCCACCTGTGGCCCCACCTCCTACTGGAAAATGAAAAGGTCTGTGGAAGTTCTCAGAAGGGTTGTTGTGCATGATCTGCACTCAATCTCCCTTCCCCGGGAGGCTCTTGTCATTCAGAAAAGAGCCAAAGGAAGACGTGGATTTGCCTTCTTCTAAGTGAGAAATCATGGGACTGCAGTGGCTTAAAGGTTAAGACACTGAACTTGACCATTGGAAGGTCGGCAGGAGAGCACTTTGAGACCCGAGTGCTGCAAGACGGAGTGAGCTCCCATCATATGTCCCAGCTTCTGCCACCCTAGTGCTTTGAAAGCAAGTAATTGCAAGTAGATAAAGATGTACTGCTTCGATGGGAAAGTAACAGTGTTCTATGCACTCTGCATCTAGTTATGCCTGCAGTATATCCATAGAAGCATCTGTAGACACAGACAGCACTGGCTCTTTGGCTGTAAATAGAGTTGAGCACCGAACCCAGTGGTGGGTTTCAGCAGGTTCGCACCAGTTTGCCAGAACCAGTAGCAGAAATTCTGGCTGGCCCAACCTATCCAAGTTTTGAAAAAAAGTCCTAATTCGGGTGCAATGCAGGGCTTTCCCCCTGGCCACACCCACCATACCACATCCACAGAGTAGGAAGTAAAATAATTTTAAATTTCACCACTGATCGAATCCTAGAGTCAGATACGACTGGTTTTCAAGCATGGGCAACCTTGACCTTTAACTAAGTGAGATATCACAGCATCCAAAGATGAGCTCTGTCTACCTCTGGCTCCTGGAGCTTTTCCTTTCCCATGTGTGTACGACTGCCCTTTCTCTTGAAATGTTACATTTTGGCAGTCTGGCTACCCTTTTTATTAGCTAATAAAACAATGGACCTATAAAACCTTTGGGCCTTAGAGGTCACTTCGTCAAGTGCCTAATCAGCAAGAAAGATGCAAGGTCAAATTCTGTAAATGTTGGGTTGGGGGATCCTTTTGAGGACCCCAAAGGATCCAGAGCTTTGGAGGTATTTCTGTTTGTTAAAGGTTACAGCGGAGGAGGAGGAGAATATGAAGCCCCCTTTCCATAGGCAAATATTCCCCCCTTTTTTTATAAGCAATAAAACCCTAGACAAGAGGAATACATTAAAACAAATGGGATGTGGCACTACTAAAACAAGTGAATGGTCCATGCCATACTTGATGAAAGGATGGCATAAGCCAGGAGTGCCCAACCTTTTCGGGCTGTGGGCCGGTCATGTGGTTCAGTGGGCCAGTCACATGGTTCCTCCCACTGGAAGCAGAAGTAAAACATGCCTTGCAATCTGTTTTGCAACAGGATAAGATAGATTTCTAGGCTGCCATTTTCTGTGCTTAAACCAGGGGTGCCCAAACTATGGCCCATAGGTTGGATCTGGCCCCCAGTGCCAGTTCATCTGGCCCACACCACCCTCATTGGGCATTTTACTTCCACTTCCGGGAGCGACGAGGGCAGTGTGGGCTGGATGAATTGGCATCAGGGGGCAGATCCGGTCTGTGGGCCATAATTTGGGCACCCCTGGCATAAGCCTTGAAAAACACACATCCTTTAAACACATTTTTGTGTATGTATTTGCAAAGTCAAAGAAAAAGCACTTTGCATTGACTTCTTTGATTTTGGGGAAAGTATTAAAACAATCTCTTAGTCTGAAAATGATGAGAATAGCCATTGGACTTTTGAAACAAAGAATTGGAGATATCTTTGGTGGTCCCTGGTTTAGGAACTTCCTTCAAATAAAGTTCAGGCTCACAAATGTGTATCTTGAAATGTTTAGAGAAAGACAGATTCCTGAGGGTCCTTCACCACATCCTGAGACAGCCTTACATTGGCTGACCAGAAGCAATGCCCGGTGACTCCTAGATCAGTGATGGCAAACCTATGGCATGCATGCCAGAGAGGGCACTCGAAGCTCTCTCTGGGGGCACCTGTGTGGTTGCCCCCAGCACAGAGTTCAACCTGCCCCTCTGCCCAACAGCCCAATGGGAGCGCTTCCTCCCTTGCCCCAGGATAGAGTTCACCCCACCCCTCTGCCTAGCAGCCCAATAGGAGTACTTCCTCCCTCCCTGGTTGTTGTTTTTGGCAATTTGCAATAAATAAGTAGGTTTTTTGGGTTGCAGTTTGGGCACTCGGTCTCTAAAAGGTTTGCCATCACTGCCCTAGATGGATGGAGGCTGCCTGGTCTTGGGGGAGTAAAAAGGTGTTTGGCTGGAAGAAACAATGGTCAGAGTAGGCTTTTTCTTCAAGTGGCTGTGTTTGTTCAAATCCTCCTGTTGTGGCAGCTCTGCAAAGAGATGACAAAAACCTTTTCACTCGAAGTGAAAGAATAACAATCATAGTCTAAAAATTTCACTCAATTTAAAAACCGCTTTCTTGTGTTTATCTTTTTTTTGCTATTTTATATATGTGTGCAATTGTGTGTGTGCTTGGGTTGGTGAATCATAGGAGTCTAGAATCCTTCAACCCTTGTTATTGTTGAGATGCAGCCAGTTTCAATTTGGTGTTGCTTTGGATTGTATCATTTTTTTTATGTTCAGTTTTGCCTTTAAATTCTGTTTATACTTGTCTATTATACGTCACTCATGTCACTTTGTCACCACAAACACCATTAAGCAATTCATAAAACAAATTGCTGCAAATAAAGATACCTTTCATCACGGTGAGTTTAAATTTTCTTGCAAAAAGCCTTGAGCAGGCAACCGAGACATCTCCATATTGTGTGTGTGTGTGTGTGTGTGTGTGTGTGTGTGTGTGTGTGTGTGTGTGTGTGTGTGTGTGTGTGTGTGTGTGTGTGAGTTGAGCAATTTCTCACCTTTGAGGTAGAAGCCACTGAGAAAAGCCCATTTCTTCCATCAGAGCTGCTCCAATGTTGTGCTGGAGTTCCTCAGCCCATACCAAAGAAGTGGCAAGATCAATATCTAGAGGAAAGGTGTGTTCAAGTGTGATGAAATGCTCGTAGGTTCAGAAAAACACCTTTAAAAGAAAAGGGCAGCAGAGAGTTGGTCTTGTGTCACTCGCACTGTATACCATCAAAATGAAAATTTCACACAGATTCAAAATGAGAGGGACCTCCCATTGGCACCACCTGAGAAGGCCATGACCTCCCAACATTGGGGTCCCTTGTTTGGAAAGCCAGATTCGAAGGGAATGGCATTTGGCATCTGAGTTGCACGATCCAGTTTTCAGCCATGTGCGAACTTTGGCACTCCAGCTGTTCTTGGACTTCAATTCCCAGAAGCCCAAGTCTCTGTGAATCCACACGGATGGGTTTACTACACGTACTGTGTGTATATGAGAGAGAGAGAGAGAGAGAGCAGGAATAGCACATGAATGTTCATTTATTTATTTTATTTTTAGAATAGTTGGTTTCCTCGCATGCCGTTAGGAAGCTGATATTGGCTGGCTTCCTGGGGCAACTGCTGCAAGCCTAGCACCAGCCAAGCCCTTGGCTGTTAATTGGAGGTTCATAAAAACTCCAGAATCTCAAAATCATTGTTCCCTCAGCAACTGCAAAATGGCAATTATCCTCACCTTGTCCATTTCTGCAGCAGAAAGAGAGACTGATCTTTTTAAAATTTATAGCCTGCTCCCCCCTTTTTTGCAGTTTAAATACACTTCTTGACAATGGCAACTGAGTAGGTGTGAAGGCAAAAGGGGGGGCAAGTGAGGAGGGGGGGGGCCTGGACCCCCCTTTCCCTCTTCTTTGTTCCTTCTGGAGCGTCTTTTCTTCCTCCGTTTCATGTTTGCCAGTTATGCCACCTACGCCACCCCCCCACCCCCCCACCCCCCTGCACTCTGCCTACTTCACAGAGTTAACCTCACCAAAATGCACCACGGATAATTTATTTCCAGTTAGGCTGTTAGATTGACTCTTTACAACAAGCATAACTCACAGGTGAGGGCGCATCAATCCCTCCCTTTCTATATATCATCTGTAATAAATACCGCTACAATAAAATTCATTGCTTGTGGCACTCCTTATTAATGTCAGTGCAGCTCAACAAAGAGATATAACATCGGCGTGGCTGGGAAGAGGTTGCAGAGGGTCCTGCTAAGCTGGAGGAACAGGGGAGATGAGCAGCTGAATCAGGTGACCCCAAACAATGCCCGGGACCAAGTAGACCCAGGTAATTAGATAACGAGAAGCACGGGGTGAAGAAGGCTATGAAGGAAGGGGCTGTTCCAGCAAGCGCCAAAGGAGAACAGAAGGGCCTCTGTTTATGGAGTCCGTTGTAGAGTTTATGACTCAAGACAATGTCGGCACTATTTTCCCTCCAGAAACAAAGGGAGAGAGTAGCCCGGTTTTGATTTCTCTTCAGCATCACTGACTGTTATTCATTAAAGAAAGTTTGGACAGGTGATCCTGCTATGGTAATTGAGTAGACCCTACTGCCAGCGACTCAACACTGAGTGTCAGGCAGAAGTTAACTAACCTGACCACCCTGAGGACTCATGGCCTTGGGTGCCAAGGTCCACAGGGGAGGAAGGGTGGTTGTCCCCACGTGGATTACATGGTCCCACTTGAGTCTATCTTGATGGAGAGCAACAGCATCATCCATCCTGGCCTGGGGCTGTGGTGGATTGTGTGGGCCAAAAGGGCTCAGGACCAGAAAGAGATTTGCGGAGCTGGATCCGTGGTACTATGGGGGTTATGCTGCAATGCAGAAGGCCAATGGAAAACTACCACATTACTATATTGCCCTCAGGACAATCTTCATGGCTGATCATCATTTATTCGGAATCAGATATGGCAGAAAAAGAAGAATTTATTCATGCTGAAGTTCTCTTTCTCTTTTCTGCCATTTCTTGGAAACTTGAAATCCTTCTTGCATGTCTGTTGGCAGTGATTGTGCATCATCATCATCATCATCATCATCATCATCATCATCATCATCATCATCATCATCATCATCATCATCATCATCATCATCATCATCCCTGGAGCCTCCAGCCAAGGGCACCAGCCAATTCACCAGATTGGTGTTCAAGCCAGCCAGTGGCCAAGGAAGGGAAAGAGGAGGGAGGTCTTCCCAGGGTTCTCCCCTTCCCCTATGCATTGCACATCTCTCTTGGCCCTTCAGTCTAAGCACCCAAGGGAGTCCCAGGAGGCCCCCATGATTGCTTTACACCCCACCCCCCACCCTGGGCCATCTCTTGCCCCCACCCCAGCAGGGCTGTACTTGTTCCTATAGACCTGCTTTCCCAGGCAAGCCTGAACAATCCCTCGACGGTGCCTCTGTGGAGGACTTGGCCATGGCAGACCCTCTGGGTGGATTTATTATTCGCCTTGTCTCCCAGCTTCTTAACAAGTGGCAGCACCTTGATTTCATTGCGCCTGTCACTTTTGATTAAAAATTCACTTCCAGTTAAGAGGAAATTAGGTTAGTGCTTGTTTAAATGGAAACCCCATTCCATTTAAAGGAACAATTAATACAAGGGCTTGGTAGAGCTGAGAACAGATTAGCATTCCCTTTTTTCAGAAGTCAGTCGGAGAGACTTCATCCCGCAGGAGAGTCTGTTCAACAGGTGTTCAGTTTGGCCAAGAGAACAATGACAGGGGCAGCATTGGGGGCAGGGAAAGGGATCTTTTGTGGTGTGTGTGTGATTTCAAGGGGCATCAAGGGTTTTGCCCTTTGCAGTGACCACCGAATAGATAAAGAACAGGAACTCTTTAAGACCATTAAGCAAAGAAAGCTCCAATACCTTGGCCATATCATGGGAAGAAAGGAGGTCCTGGACATTGATGGGCTTCATGGCTGAATTGCCTGAGGTGTGGCATGTCCTCAGAAGAACTGTTCCAATGAGTTAAGAACAGGAAGACTATTGCCATGATGATAGCTACTATCTGGAATGGATGCAGAAGAAGAAGAAGAAGACGAGGAGGAGGAGGAGGAGGAGGAGGAGACCTGCCTTTCCTGCCCCCCTCTTTTCTCAGCTCTAGGCAATGTGCTGCTGGCATTGTTCTCATGCTGGCTCCAGGGCCTTTTCTGTAGGTTGGTTGTGCAGGAAAGAACCTCTGTAGGGAAAACGTGTCCCCACCATCAGAGTGCAAAGCTTGGCCCTCACAGAGAAGAGATTTGTCTCATTTGACAAAATGGGGTCTTTGGGTTTCTTCGGTGCCAAATTTATACCAACACGGGATGGATTAAGAAAGGATGTCTTCAGCTTGCTTTGCCGACCTCTATCTAATCAATGAGCTAGAAAAATCTGGGAATCCGGGATGGATTTCATCTCTGAAGACCCCGCTTTCGCTCTCTTTTCCTTTCTCTCTCAATCTACCCCCTTCTTCCCCTGTATTGAATGGTTGCAGCACCCTCAGCTTCTCCCAGCCCTGCTCCATGTTTCAGCGCTGTTCAGAACCAGGATCTTCCCAGAGAGGAGCGAGGCCTTGTTCATCAACCACCATTGATGTTGTTCTCCCCACTGAGAGCTGAGAGATCGAAGGCCTCAGAGCCAAACAGCAGTGGGCAAAAGGCCTCACTTTCCTTTGGTCTCTTGTCCCACTGGCCGGCTTAGTTCATTCCCACTCGTGCTATTTTCTCCAATGCAGGGGGAGATCTTTGCAGGTTTGGTCGTTTGGGCTGAGGTGTTTTTATTTTTCTCATGTTAGGCAGCCAGGGAGCCAAAAATTTCAGGTAGCACATATCTCTGCATCAACCTCCTTCCTGGGAAATGGAAAGGAATGAAGGGGAGACTTGAGTGATGTGGAGGCAGAGGAGAGAATGGCTGGCAACTGAGGCAAGCAGGTAAGAGGGTTGGGCTGTTCCAAGGCTGGGAGATGGGAGGCAAACCCTTCCTCTTCTTGCCTGAGGATTTCCCAGCAGCCACAGAGGCAAAGAGTCCCTTATGGACCAGAGGGCCATCCTTAGCCCAGGTGGCTCAAGGTGGATAAGGTGGACCCAGTAGAGAGGCCCAGAGCCTGGACCCTGCTCAAAGGAGCTCCAGAATTGCACCAACCCCTCCTCCCACCTGGAAGGTGGCTTTCCACAGTGCTCAGGTGCTCATGGAGAGGACCATAACCAGGCCATGAAGGTTGTAGACTCCACCTGCCTTTTTGCCTCCCCCCAAGCTGGTCATCCGGAGGCAGTTTTTCCCACCTGGATGGCACCTCCCCTTCCTTAACAGGGCTGCCGTCCTCCATCCATCCTGAGATGGTCTCGCCTCCTTTCCAAACCCCCTAAGCCGGTTGCTGTCACCACCACATCGACAGCAGAAGCACTCCAGGAATTAATGCCAGGCTGGGAGAGAAATTGCAGTACTTCCCTTTGTTTGCTCTCAGTCTTGTAACAAATTAAAGTATGTTGAGAGAGAGGCTGAACCTCTGCTCTCCATTACTGTTTCTTTGTTATCCCGATATGCATCTCCCTTCAACATACATACGCTGATCCTCAGTCCCCATTATGCTGTGTACACATTGGGCTATGAAGAGCTCATCCTCCGCTTCACAACTCTCAGGAGTTACAAGCAGCATATTTTTATTGTGACAGCAGAGTCCCACCCAGGAGAGGCTGCAGTTCCCTGTCTAGGGAGAAGATTCTGTTCTGTGGGTCACACATTGAGGCTAAAACAAAGCCTTCAAAGAAAAGACAATATGGGTCCCTGGAGTCCATCTCAGGCTCGATTTTAATTTGTCTCCCAATTGGGTGTGTGTGTGGACCCACTTTAGCTTATGCTGATGGCACACCTCTTTCCTTTGGAAAGAGCCTAAACCCATGATGATGAACCTTGGCACTCCAGGTGTTCTTGGACTTCAGTTCTCAGAAGCTCCAGTCTCTGGGAATCCACACAAATGGGTTTAGTGAGCGTGTTCTTGGACTTCAATTCCCAGAATCCCAAGTCTCTGTGAAGCCACAGTAAACCCATCTGTGTGGATTCACAGAGACTTGGGCTTCTGAGAATTGAAGTCCAAGAACACCTGTAGTGCCAAGGTTGGTCATCACAGGCCTAAACATAGGGAAGGATCACTTTGCATTTCTTAGACTGTCCTTTTCCTTCTCTGACCTCTCCTAGTTTCTCTTCTACTTAGGCTAAGATAACATCCGATGTTGAGTCTTCCTCCTCTTCCATGTTCCTCTTAACCCTTCCTGGCAGGGGAGATGTCCTGCAACAGAGCCTCCATGGATCCCTACCTCAGTCAGATAGAATTAGGAGTCCTGTCATCTTTTCCATCTCAGTGTCGGCCTGTAGTAAATGCAAGTTTGTGGAAGGAGAGAGTCAGGGTGTGATCTTTCTGCGTAGACCAGGCATTTTCTGCCAGGCCTTCTGATATGTAGGTGTTGGAGCCACCATACCTGGAAGGAGAGGAGTTACACCTGCAAAGGGAAGCCCATGGCTTGTCCATTGAAAGGGTTTCTGGGAAGTACCTCCTTGTACTGGAGAGCTTAGAGGAAGGTGGACACTCATACGCAGGGCTGGGCAATTTGGTACCTTTCAGAGGTGTTTTGGACTATGGCTCCCATACGCTGTATGATTGTGTTATTTGAACATCAAAAAGATATTCAAGGAAGAGGGGAAGGGGTGTTGTGACAGAAGCTGGGCACAAGATAGAATGGCCTGGATATGATCTGGGACAGATTCATGCAGCCCATGTGCCACGCTGATGCATCAAGTGGTTTTGTTAGCCGGGCATCAAAATGTTTGTTGCCGGCTCTGTTGATGGTTGGGTTGCAGAGAGAAGGAGGAGGAGGGGGAATAAAAGGAGGGGAGGAGGAGAAGGAGGAGGAAAGTGGCCTAGACAGTTGCCAAGGGTCCCCTCCAAGACCCACTCTGGACATGGCAAGCGCTGAGGCAAATGGAAGCTCCAGGCCTCTGACAACTCTGCCCAAGAGAAGCCTTTCCTTCTGTACCCTCAGGTGCTCCCTTTTGAAGTCCTTTTCAGTGGCGCAGTTCTAATGGTCTCTCCAGCAACAGGCAGGGGATAATTGCGGTGCTTTTCATCAACAAAATATGGAGGAGGAATTAAGCTGTCAATAGCCCTGCAACAATCCACGGATATTGTTGTTTGCATTTAACACAAAAAAGCTCTGGTCCTTCTTTGGTCCCTGAAAAGAAAATAATGGTGAAGGGTGGGGGGAGCCGGGAGGAGAGGGGGTGGGGGACAGAGGCTGGCTGGCAGAAACCACCACTCATGGCTCCTTCCTTTGAGGGGGAAGGAGATGGATCAATACCACAAGAAGAAGAGTCTACTCAAAGTCTCTCTTTCTCCTTCCCCCCTTCAAAAACTTGTTTTGGGGGTATTTCTTAAACTCAGAACTATGTTTTTGCTTCCCTTATCACCAACACGGGTAGCTTTCCACTAAATACTACACAGACTGAGAGAGATGAAGGCTGGCTCTCTGTGGCTGCCCTTCAGAGTGGCCGCAGGGCCCAGGAGGCAGGCAGGCTGTTGCTTCTCTTCCTCTTCCTCTCCTCCTTCCGTGTATAGGCCAGATGTGAAACTGTCAAAATGAAGGCACCTTTTGCTGAGTTCATTCTGCAGTTCCTTTCGCCTGACCTAGTGTGAGAAAGATTAGCTGGCAACACAAGGTGGCTGTTACCAGGGAATGCCCAATTGTGGTTGAGAAAGACCACAGTCTTCAAGGAGGCTCTTTCTGTGAACCCCCATCCCTGCAGTTCAGTTTCTTTGCTTCATCGCCTCCACGGGGCTGTCAGAGGAAAAAGGCCTGTGGAATTGTGCCTGTGCTTAATCAACAAAGGTGGGACTGCGGTGGCTCAAGTGGTTAAGACACTTCAATATCCGAGCACTACATGACAAACTGAGCTCCCGTCTCTGTCCTAGTTCCTGCCAACCTAGCAGTTTGAAAGCAAGAAATAAGTAGATAAATAGATACCACTGTGGTGGGAAGGTAAACAGCATTCCGTGCACTCCGGTGTTGAGTCATGCCTGCCACATGTCCACAGAGACATCTGCAGACACTATATACAGGCGCTATAAACAGAGACGAGCGCTGAACCCTAGAGTTGGATACGACTGGCTTTTGAGCAAGGGTGACCTTGACTTTTATCAAAAATCTAAATATTCTAAATGTTTCATCTCTTTGTGTTGCTGTCCCTATAGATGTGTGTGTATTTGTGGCTTTGCTGCATGTGAGTTTGGAAGCTGGAAGAGGAGGAAGAGCTTTGTCAGCCACCCACCAGGGAGTGAGCTGGGACCCCATTTCACCCTCATTACTGTTTCTGGACTTCTCATGATGTGTTTGAATCATGACAACAAGCACTTGGCCTGTCAGGATGATGGACAGAGGTTGGTCCTGGGTCTCTGCACAGCGGAGGCTTCCGGTCTCTCCAGCCACCTCCAGTCAGCATTCTGCTTCTCTTGGGCCAGGACCCCATTCACCTTTCTTGGCTCCAGCAGGGGTTGGCCCAGCATCAGGTCAAAGCTCCTTCCCCACCTCTTAGGTGCAGAGACGTGTCAGTGTGCATTTCAGGGTACAAATCATATACTGTGTAGCTGGAGTGTCCAAACTTTTCAGGCCATGGGCCAGTCATGTGGTTTAGCGGGCCGGTCACTTGTTTCCTCCCACCGGAAGCAGAAGTAAAATACGTCTTGCAATCTGTTTTGCAACAGGATGAGATATAGTTTAGGCTGCCATTTTCTCTGTTTAAACTAGGGGTGCTCCAAACTATGGCCCATGGGCCAGATCTAGCCCCTGATGCCAATTAATCTGGCCCACACCACCCTCATCGTTCCTGGAAGTGAAAGTAAAATGTGCCATATGAGAGTGTTTTACTTCCACTTCCAAGAGTGATGAGGGCATTGTGGACCAGATGAATTGGTGTTGGGGGCTGGATCTGGCCCATGGGCCATAGTTTGGGCACCCCTGCAGTATAGATATGTTATTGCAGAGCCTCTCTCTCTTTCTCTCTTTTCTCTCTCTGTGTGTTTCCTCCAAAGCTAAATTAACCCAAATGAGGAACTGATCAAGGGCTGTTCCAAATTTTATCTATCTATCTATCTATCTCTATCTCTATCTCTCTATCTATCTATCTATCTATCTATCTATATCTATATCTATATCTATATCTATATCTATATCTATATCTATCTATCTATCTATCTATCTATCTATCTATCTATCTATCTATCTATCTATCTATATATATATATATATATATATATATATATATATATATATATATATATATATATATATATATATATATATATATATATATATATATATATATATATATATATATATATATATATATATAAAGGGGGAGGGAAAGGAAATATTTGACTGGCATTTTCTTTTCTGGAAACCCTCTTCTCCCTCCCCCATCAAACAAAAATAAAAACAGCCTTCAAGTAATTCTCACTCCATTCATTTATTTATTATTTAGATTTATGCCATGCCCTTGAAATTTATTAGAAGGTTGCCTTGCAAGGAAACATTACAAATGGCATAACATGATGAATACATTACAATGATTTTACTGTCTCCCTTGCCACCCCTTCCGTGGACTGAGAATTTCCCAGGCTGGGCTGCAAGAGCCACTCCAGTTATGGCTACCTTTGGATGGAGGTTCTGCCTGGAACCGTTCACTCGGACATAACATTTGAGGTGTGTGAATATGTGAATCCCCTATTTTGAGATTATTTACAGACAAACAGGTGGAGCATTGGCGGCAGATTTGCTGCTGAAACACCCTGACAGGCTGCCAAAGACACCAACCCAGGGTATTCATTTGGAAAACATGACAAACAACAAGATAAAACCCAATAAAATACCTCTGTATACAGAAGGGGGGAGGCATTGCAATGAACCACAGGACAAGCCGAAGCCCAAACATATGGTTTTGGAATTGGACATCATACATAGGTCACTTTTGCCCAGGGAAGGTGAGTTTGGAGAATGGGGCAAGAGCAGGAATTGTTCACTTCCAGGCAGGGCTCTGAGGCTACTAGAGGGCAAGTCCACTCTGGGTTTTAGTCCAACTATTAAAGCAGAAGTTCAAGACTGACCTATCTTTTTCAGGAAAGGGTTTGACACATTGGACAGTCCCTGTAAACTCAGCATGGGTCCTGCTCCTGCCTCTCTGACACAGAGTCGCCGGCTTCTGCTGCTTCTAGTTCTACGATGGTGAACCTTGGCACTCCAGATGTTGTTGGACTTCAATTCCCAGAAGCCCCTGTGAATCCACATAAATAGGTTTGCTGTGATTCATCCAGCCCATGCCGCCCCTGTCGCTCCTGGAAGCGGAAGTAAAACGTGCCCGTATGAAGTAAGGGTTAATCCAAAAGAACCTTAACTGTATGGGCGCATTTTACTTCTGCTTCCAGGAGCGATGGGGCCGGCATGGGCCGGATGAATCACAGTAAACCCATTTGTGTGGATTCATGGGGGCTTGGGCTTCTGGGAATTGAAGACTAAGAACATCTGGAGTGCCAAGGTTCGCCATCACAGTTCTAGGTCATGGCCATTTGATCATCATCAGCAATCCCTTGTCGGGCTTGATCCCAAAGTCTTCCTTTACCAACAGCAAAGGCTTGAGTCCCTGCCTGCCTCTCATGAGTCACTGAACAGCTCAGGAGATCTCTCTCTCTCTCTCTGTGCTGGATTCCTTCCCATGTGTGTGAGAGAGAACAGAGTCCCAGGAGACGTTTGGTATGAAGACCAGCCACTGATAATGCTGGTGATGATAAGATTCCCTGGCAATCCTGAACCCTGCTGGGCATCCGTTGGCCAAAGAGGCTCCTTGCAGCACACGGGCATGGTATAAACGGCATTGCTCTTGACCTGCCCACTGCTAATGTGTCTCGCCCTGTCCATAATCCAAGCATGCCTCCACACCCCTGTATGGGCCATGCTAGTATGCCAAGGAAAAGAGGGCAGGCGGTTCTGATTTCACAGGGGCAGAGAATGTGCTCTGAGAGGTAGTGCAAATTTTACAGCTGGCGTCCAAACTGTGAGCCCAGTCTCCGAAATATGTTCAGCACCATGGACAGCTCTCGGGGATTCCCTGCTTTGCTTGCTGTGTAGAACAAACAAGACCCTCCTGACCCAGGGAGAGAGATCCCCCCCCCCACACACACACACTCAAGGCATTCATTGGAGGCAGTCTGGGCTCTCCTGTGGGACTTGTTTTAAGGGACTGAATCATCTCAAAGGTGCTCTGCTGTTAAAAGCCGGTCAGTTTCCCTTGCCCTTCCGGCTGGCAAAAGGAGCATCTTTCTCTGCAACCCTTCTCAACAGGCCAAAGCCATTGCACATAGTGGGGTCCTTGTCTCAATTTCAACCCTCCTCCTTAGAAGCGGGTAGTGAAAAATGCAGTGGCGTGAGGGCGAGCGGTTCTCTAATTGAGAATCCGGCAATATGAATCCCATGGAGTGCCTCATCCATGAAGGATGATTACCCTCCTTTTCAGCAGGTACAGAAGACCTGAAATATGGATGGGTCTTTGGGGGCCTCTCTTAAGGTGGGAGCAAGCCCAGGGCCTCCTTCATGGATGGATGGATGAAGGGCCATCCGCTCGCGATTATCCAGGAAGAGATGGGGAGACAGAAGTGGTAGGTAGGTTTGGAAGAGAAGCGAACTGAAGGAATCAAAGGGAAGGGGCTGGAATCGCCCTCTCTTTAGCACACCAGGGTGTGGGTGTGGGTGGGCTTACCTTGATGCAAAGCAGAACATGCACAAAATGACAGATGTCTTTGGGTAAATCAGATTCTGAAATTTTCTGATTTAAAAGCCACCAATTGTCAGAAGGAGAGTCTGTGTATAAATGCGTGTGTGTTCTTTTGCAAAGTAGGAGAAGACTCACACGAGATGACTGGACTGTGAGGGGGAGGCAGGGTAAGGCCTTGGTGCAGAATTTAACACATGGCCATACAGGCCTGGGACTGTTGCCTTATGATGCAGTCCGTTTGGCACCTCAGCCTGTATCGCTGCATCCTGCTCTACTGTTTCCCTCTCTTTTGTCTTCTGACTGGCTTGGTTGATGTGTCATTCAGCAGTGGGTCGGCCTCTTCCCACATAGAAGACATGTGCAGGGGGGTGTCTCTCCACAGATCCACGTGGAAGGAGCAATCCTAGCAGTCTCCTGCTCAAACTATTTAATCTAAACCCTGCAAGGGAAGCCCCTTCCTCTTCTGAAGGGCACAAATCCCAAAATATGGAGCTAAAGGAGGATCAGGTTCAACGGTCACAAAAAAAAAAGCCTAGGAAAGGTTGAGCCTCCTCACTTAGGCAAAGGTCAAGTCAGAGGCCACAGTGAGTCCCTAAGGCAGGGGTGGCCAAATCTTTCAGGTCACGGCCCAGTCATATGGTTCAGTGGGCCAGTCATGTGGTTCTTCCCACCAGAAGTAGAAGTAAAACATGCCTTGCAATCTGTTTTGCAACAGGATGATGGAGATTTTAGGCTGCCATTTTCTCTGCTTAAACCAAGGGTGCCCAACCTATGGCCTGTGGGCCAGATTCAGCCTCTGATGCCAATTCATACAGCCCATGCCACCCTCATCACTCCCGAAAGCAGAAGTAAAAGGCACCCATATGGGTATGTTTTACTTCTGCTTCTAGGAATGATGAGGGTGGCATGGGCTGGATGAATTGGTGTTGGGGGCCAGATTCGGCCTGTGGGCCACAGTTTGGGCACCCCTGCTGTAAGGATCCCCACCTTGCCCCATGTTTCTGCCCTGGGCCCATGGAGGACCCATTCATGCCCTGCTTTGACTAAAGGCAATGTGCACCTGTCAAAGTTTTGTGTTGGAATTAAAGAATGATGGCCCTTTTCTTCAGAGCTGAGGAAATGCACCAGGTTTGATGGTCCCACAACGCCATGTGGTTGCAAGAAGCCATCATTTGCACACTTCTTTTTGGGGAATTTGGTCTCAGCGCAGACTCCATGACTAGAACGCCTATGCAGGTGGAATCAGGGGATTTGGCTACCTTTCCTCACCTCTCACCCAAGTTGTTTAGATGCCTAGAAGAGGCACAAAGAGGTATGACTCAACTGCCCTAAGCAAACCCAAGTCTCCTCTGGTTTTGGAAGCTAAAATCAAGGCTTGGTCTTCTTAGGGCATGACTGGGAGGTCACCAGAATCACCTGGGATCTCCTCCAGGCAGGCCAAAGATTGTGCCCCTGCCTGGAACCCCTGGGAGTCACAGCTGCCAGCCAGAGTTGCAAATACAGGGCGAGAATTCTGCAGGAGGCGATTCTGAACCAAGCAGCTTCCCTCACAGCTTAGCCTTCGAGTGACATAGCAGCAGTCCAATATCTCCTGACATCTTCTTCCTGTTTTTCTCGGTCACTTATAATGCACTTTCAAGTGCACCCAAAGAGAACATTGAGGCCAGTGTGTCTGGCTCTGGCTTTTATATATTTATACGTGTGTGTGTGTATAAAAAACAACAAACTTTTATGGAATTGCCTTATTTCTGAAAGCTTTGCTTTTCATTCTGATTCATCCTAACCACTCTTGGACCTCAACCACAAGCTAGGAAAGGAAGAAAAGAAAAGAAAAACCTTAATAAATCCCACATTAAGAACTAGATCTTGAATTTTACTGTGAAGTTGTTCAAAGAGGAACAGGATCAATAGCAGGCTGTTCTCCCCGATTCTCTGTGTCAGCCTTATTGTTTCTAACAAAAAGCGAAATCAATAGCAAATGTGGCTTATAGTTCATTTTCACCGCTCAATAGCCACCGTGCAATTTTGACCAGCCGTTATGAATGATCTGTTATCTTCTCCAACCAATCTTCTCCTTTACAGTCAGCAGGCAAGGACCTTTGTATAGCAAGGCTCACAGGTGTGTGTGTGTGTGAGTGAGAGAGAGAGAGAGAGAGAAAGAGAGAGAGAGTCAGACAAAGAGCGAGAGAATGAGAGAGAGAGAGAGAGCCCATGTTTGGGTGAAAGCCAGTTTTAAATATTGACTTTACTTCCTATGTTTCTACAATAATCATTCAGAAATAGGCTGGACTCACTGATCAATTTCATCATTCAAATGGAAGAGTTATTAATGCCTTCAAGCCCAGAGCCAAACTTTTCCAATCCATTAGCCATACACCCCATTGATTAAATAAACAAAGCACAACTCCCCGCTGAACTGCCAGCAATTTGAAGGCTAGCTAGGTGCTCTTCTGAGCTCCCATTATAATGCAATTATTAAAGCAGCATGAAATGATTGTACAATTCCGACACAATAACTTCCGCTTGTAGCTACCAAAGTCCCAACAGTCTATAGAATGAATTGCCTGACTCACTTACACCTTTTGTTTGCTTTGGAAGAAAAAAGAAGAAAAATAAATCCATGCTTTAAAGATAACTGCAAGGTCAAAAGACATAGAAAAGTACGAGACTTTATTGCCCACCAGTAGCAAGAGGTTGGCCAATGGTCTCTCCTCCACTCAGTTTGTGGCAGAATCCTATGTGATTCTTTCTCCTACTTAGGTTTGTCCTTGAGCAATAGCAGGACCTGGAGAGCCATGTTTGGGAACAAATGAACTTCAGATGTTGTGGTGGAACCCTCAAATCTGATAATGCTCTTAAGTGCTTGCCACTCTGGAGCCTCTGGAAAGGTTGGCCTTCTGTCAGCATGTTCTGGGCTTGGTAGAGAAAGCACCTGGCATTTCCTCACAGTGGGTTGATTGAGGAAGGCTCTTGTAGCTGGAATCGACATGCTGGACCTGCTAAAGTGAGATTTCAATTTCCCTTGGAAAACCTAGATCTCAGAATCCTAGTTCTGCAAACAGACTCTTGCTTCTGAGAAGGGCTGAAGATATAGTCCAATGCTCTTCAGAAAGGCAAGGGCTTGGACATCTAGTTAGAGCACCCAGCCCTTTTCTGAGTGGAGTAGTAGGGCAGCACAGGGAAATATCCAGTGAATGGATCCCTGTGGGTCTGGTCCTGACAGCTGGCAACCTGGAGTGGAAGAAGGGTGAGTTCCAGAGGACCTGACTTGAGAATAATTTAGCCTGTTGCCTGTGACAGATACCCTTCTTAAAGAGCAGGAGGTCTGCCTGGCCTTGTCCATCCTGTGGGTGGCCATGCTGTCGATTTCCAGAAGACATGTCCTTCCTTGCTTGCCCAGACAAATGTCAAGAGCCTTCATCTAGGGCAGGGGTGCCCAAACTTTTCAGGCTGAGGGACAGTCACATGGTTCAGTGGGTTGGTCACATGGTTTAGCGGGCTGGTCATGTGGTTCCTCCCACCGGAAGTGGAAGTAAAACGCACCTTGCCATCTGTTTTGCAACAGCATGAGATAAATTTTTAAGCTGCCATTTTCTCTGCTTACACCAGGAGTGTCCAAACTATGGCCCATGGGCCAGATCTGGCCACTGACACCAATTCATCCAACCCACACTACCCTCATTGCTCCCAGAAGCAGAAGCAAAACACTCCGATAGAGGCACATTTTGTTTCCGCTTCCGGGAATGACGAGGGTGGTGAGGTCTGGATGAATTGGTGTCAGGGGCCAGATATGGCCCATGGGCTGTAGTTTGGACACTCCTGGTGTAAGCAGAGAAAATGGCAGCTTAAAAATTTATCTCATGCTGTTGCAAAACAGATGGCAAGGTGCGTTTTACTTCCACTTCCTTGTACTATGGCTGGTTACTGTTCTACCAGCTATGGTAAGGGGAAGAGGGGAGTGAAGACCCTGTGGGCTGACTCCATCCCTCCCTCCTGCCCAAGCAGCCAAATCCATTTGAGCTGTGGAAGCCTTGGCTACTGGCTGGAGACCTGCTCTCTTGCCCTTCCTGTAAGGTCAAGGCGTGCATCATGGCTATGTTATTAGAGCTAACGCTGCTCTCATGCGCATGGCTCCATTTGCCATTGAGAGGAGGCACTCCAAAGAAATGAGGGCTTGATCTTCCCAGAAAGGCTAATTGAAAAAGACACAACGAAGAGGCTGGCCTGAAGAGCCAGGAAGGGCCACCTAGATGAAGGCCTCTGTCATTTGGGAGTCAAAGGCCCTGCAAGAGCTGTTGACCTTCTGGAAATGATGGTGTTTGTAGACAAGCCTGTTGGGCAAAGTGTTGTTCTGCTGCCCTTTGTTTCGGCACCTGACTTTAGGGTCAAAGGTGTCGATCAGAAGACCGGCTTGCCTTTTGTCTTGTCACCTTCCTCTCTCTGAGACCCTCCCTTTTGCTGGTCCTTGAAAGGTAACAGGTATGAAAGAGGGCAAACCTTAAGGGAAGCAACCTGGTGATGGAGGAGGAGGCTTGGTCTCTTGGACAGACAGGAGGCGAAATGGCAAAACCATCCCTGAAAAGGTCCAGAGAACCTTCAGTGACTGTGTATAAACAAATTATAATGAAACTCCCTGGTGGCTTAGTGGGTAAAAGCACTCTGCTTGGAGACCGAAAGGACAGGGTTCAATTCCCCAAGAGATGCATGATAAAGGACACAAAAGGAGCCTCATTCAGGCGACCCCTGCAAAAATCCTTTCAATCCAGAGTAATCTCTGACACGAAAACACACAACAAATTATAATGATGAGCCATCAAGTCAATTTAGACTTAGGCCAACCTTTTGCAGGGCTTTCTAGATAGAGAGCCTGAGAAAAGATTTGCCATTCCCTTCTTCTGGGGGCACAATGGGATCCCCCCCAATTGTATTTATTGCACAGTTAGCCTAGCGACACCCTTCATTACTCATGGAAATGTATCTATACAGGCCCCTTGCTAGCTACGCTTCCATGGCTTACCACAATGTCACACTTACAGCACATCTGAAACCTGAACAAGCAACCACAACTACCTTGCCCGCTGCTGGGTACATTGATAACCCACACTCAGAATTAAGTGCTCTTTTACTCCAGGCAGAGTGGAGAGAAGATTCAGGGGAGGCTCTCTCAGGACCAGTGGATGGTGAAGAAACTAATTCATGGCAATAGCCCTTCCTGTCTCTCCTAGACTCTGGCTGGGATTTCTCCTTCGGCCTGGACAGGGATGCCCAAACCGTTCGGGCTGCGGGCCGGTCATGTGGTTCCTCCCACCGGAAGTGGAAGTAAAACGTGCCTTGCAATCTGTTTTGCAGCTTGATGAGATAGATTTTTAAGCTGCCATTTTCTCTGCTTAAACCAGGGGTGCCCAAATTACGGTCCATGGGCCAGATCCGGCCCCCAATGCCCCAATGGCGGGAGCAGGATGGAGGTCATCCATCTGTCCTTGCTCTTCTTGACCTCTCAGTGGCCTTCGATAACATCAACCACAGTATCCTTCTGGAACAGCTCCGAGGATTGGGGATCCAGGGCACTGTGTGGTCCCGGTTTTCCTCATTTCTGAAGGGCCGGACCCAGTCGGTGTGCTTGGAGAGTGAGAGGTCCACCTCTAGGCCCCTTCAATATGGCATGCCTCAGGGCTCAGGGCTGTCACCTCTCCTATTTAATATCTACATGAAGCCTCTGGGTGAGATCATCCGTTCTCACGGGTGAGGTATCATCAATATGCAGATGATACTCAGCTATACATCTCAACCCGTGGTGATCCCAGCGATCCACTCAGAGTCCTTTCCAAGTGCATGGAGGCTGTTGGGCCCTGGATGCGGGACTACGCATCAACAACTGAATCCTAGCAAGACTGAGTGGCTGTGGGTCAGGGGCCCTGTGTTATCTCGGGAGCTACCATCTTTGGTTCTGGATGGGGCTACTTTGCCCCAGACAGACCCAGTGCACAAATTGGGGGTCCTCCTGGACTCACGTCTACTGCTACCTGGAGGCTACCAGTTTGTTTCCGGGTGCAATTCAAGGTGCTGGTGATTATCTTTAAAGCTCTACATGGTAGTGGGCCAGGATACTTAAGAGACCGCATCGCCCTGAGAACATCTGTCCGTCCCACCAGAGCAGACTGAAGAGGCTCTCTCATTGTTCCACTCTGGCCCTAGGGAACCTCTTGCCAACCAAGTTGCATCAAAACCGCAACTCTAGAAGGAGTTGCTGTCCTTCAGGAAAATAAGGTTTAAAAACCTGGCTGGCAGAGCAGGTGTGGGGCACCGGCAGTGCTGTGGCCCCAGCCTGCTGGCTAGTTTAAACTGGTGGGAGGGTAGGAAATGTTTTGTGGTGGCTTTTAATGGGGTTTTAATTGTGATTTTAAAATTGTGATGGTTTTAATATCTGTACGCTGCCCAGAATCTTTGGAATTGGGCAGCAATACAAATCCTAAAATAAATAAATTCAAATAAATAAATTCATCCAGCCCGTGTTGCCCATGTTGCTCCTGTAAGCGGAAGTAAAACGCGCCCATATGGGCATGTTTTACTTCTGCTTACGGGAGCAACAAGGGCAGTACAGGTCAGATGAATTGGCATCGGGGGCTGGATCTGGCCCATGGGCCATAGTTTGGGAATCCCTGGGCTAGGAAGCGTGGAAGGCAGCTAGGAAGTGTGGAAGGCAACGACCCCAGTCGTTGAGGACTTCTGTTAGCCATCATATTAATTTTCCCTGCCAATTAGGTTCTTCTCACTAATCAGGCAGATCTAGACCTGGCCTTCTGCGTAATGGAATCGTCTGTCTTGCAAAATCTCAACCCTTACATTTCTCCCCTGACAGGTTTAAAATAAACAGCAGATTGCCAGGAGGTAATTAATGAAGGCCGGTTCTATTCTCGGAAAAGTTCTTGTGCCACCAAACTCCTGCTGCGTGAAATCTAGCACAGGCATTCACCGCCCACCCGTCTCCTCCCAGCCCACAAATAAATACACTGTTGTGGAGCCTTTCTTGGAAGGAAATGCCTGACCCACTGCCCCCTCAGAAGTGTGTGTGTGTGTGGGAATGGTGGCTTCTCTCTCTCTCTCTGTGTGTGTGTGTGTGTGTGTGTCACAGTGGTTATACAAGGGGTGCCCAAACTATGGCCCGGGGGCCAGATTCAGCCCCTGACAGCAATTCATCTGGCCCTGAAGCCCTCATCACTCCCAGAAGCGAAAGTAAAATGTGCCCGTATGGGCACATTTTACTTCCGCTTCTGGGAGCGATGGGGGCTTTGCAGGCCAGATGAATTGCTGTCAGAGGCTGAATCTGGCCCCCGGGCCATAGTGATCAGCCCCTTGAACCACGTGACTGGCCCGTGGCCCAAAAGGTTTGGACACCCCTGGTTTAAACACTAGCCATAATGATTTTTACTTTGCACTCGCAATTATTATTATTACTAATGTATACTGTATCTTTTATGTGCATCTGTATATTAACACTTTTATTGTCATATTTATAACTATAACTTTTAAACTTTTGAATTTATGTCAGATTTTAGAGATATCAGCTGTCCTATCCGTATAAATCTGTTGCTTTATTCTTTTTAATTCAGATTCAAAGAGGTGCTGTTCCTAGCCCAAATGTAGCACCAATTTTAAGAACCGCTTTTATTCTATTTTATTTCAACATAAGTTGATATGTTTGTGGTAGTACATTTTGATTGTATCTCGTGTACTTAAACCCTTTTTACCGTCCTGGTCAATGACCGTAATAAAGCGCTTTGATTTGAGCCGGGCCCCCCTGCACAAGGTCCTGTCTCCAAATAAGTATTTTTGGAAGGAAAATTCAGGTGCTGAGTGCCAGGCAAAAGCTTATCACGCAGCACCAGCTGGAGGAAAGCAAAGTGCGAAAGAGCCCTCCCCATCCCTGGCTGTGCCTGTGGAGGGTGGCGGCGGCTCTTCTTGTGGCCTGCCATGACTTCCCTTGGCTGGCAGGTTTCCACAAGCAGAAGCAAAGAACGGGACTCCCTTGTGCTTGGCGTGAAAGGTGTGTGGCTTGGGTGCTGGCATCTAGAAGAAAGGAAATGCATCAAACAGCCAGCTGGCTGCAAACGAGGACAAAGGAGAACCAACCTTCCCTTTCGGAAAGAGTTCTGTTCCCTTGCCTGATAGATAGCCCAAGACCCCATTCACGGCCGGCCGGCTGGCAACTCCCAGACAGCCGAGAGTCCCCAGGGCTACTTTGAAAGATCTTTGGCGCAAAGGAAGATGAAAGGTGATTTCCCGCTTCCATAGAAGGGGAATGAAAATGAATGCAAGCAATTTGACAGTGCCAGCGAGTGTCTTAAAAGTACTCGTGGCTTCTCAGCCCAGCCTTTCTCCTGAGAAAAATCTGAAAAGGAGGCACTGGCAGTCCTAAACTGCATCAACAATGGCTGTTTGGAAGGAGGTGGCCATGCGCTGGGCTGAAGGCAATCCAGGTCACACCCAGGGGCATGCTGGCTACGCTAAAAGGGTGCCAGACAGGGAGGGAGCGGGAGATGCCTATGGGGAGGTACTGCATGACATCATGGATTGTAGCCACCAGGTGACATACTTCTGCCCAACTCTGGGGGTGCCAGTCACTGCGGCGCACCGGGACTTGTCCCTGTGTCCCAAATGCCCAGCACAGGCATGGTCACGCCCACTCAGTCTGGGTCAATCAGGGAGTTAGAAGGCTACTACCAGGGACTGCAGTGGCTTAGTGGTTAAGATGCTGAACGATGAATGAAAGGTTGGCAGGTCAGCAGTCTGAGACCTGAGTGCTGTGCAATGGAGTGAGCTCCCATCATCTGTCCCAGCTCCTGCCAACATAGTTTGAAAGCAAGAAATTGCAAGTAGATAGATAGGTACCACTTCAGCGGGAAAGGTAACAGCATTCTGTGCACTCCGGCATCTAGTCATGCCTGCCACATGGCCACAGAAATGTCTGCAAACACAGACAGCACTGGCTCTTTGGCTGTAAACTGAGATGAGCACCGACCCCAAGAGTCAGATATGACTGGCTTTTGAGCAAGGACGACCTTGATATTGACCTTTGTTTTAACTATACAGAGGAACCTTGGTTAATGAATGGCTTGGTTAACACAAAAATCACATAACAAAAGGAAATCCATAGAAAATAGTGGCTCGGTTTACCGATCCCCCTCCCCCCCAAATGGATTAATTGGTTTTCATTGCATTTCTATTGGAAACCGCATTTTGGTTAACATATTTTGGTTCTCAATGCACTCCCATGGGAAATTTGGTTTAAGTAATATTTGTTGTACGATAAGTCCCGGAGAATGCGTTAAATCCGTTAACCGAGGTTCCGCTGTATTTTTAAAAGAGATAATGGACTTTAAGTTCTGAAACAAAGGAGGGTTTATTTAATGATAGGATCATCCAATGTTTAAACTATTTAGATGTAAAGTTTCTTCCCTCCTTTTGACAGATTCCCTCCTAGCTTGCTGCATGGGAAGTTTTGGTTTTGGCAGAGGTCAGACAACAGAAATATTGATCTTAGCCAAAGCCACAACATCTTGCAATGACTACCAGATGCCAATCTTCTTCAGGGTGCCTTCGTACCCTACCAAACAGTCTGTCGTATTCGTCCAGAAGAGGCTGCAGGGACCTCTGGCCGTTGGCCATCTCCCTTACACACCCTGTTGGCTCTGACGTCTGACCAAGAGGGGCCCTTCCTAGGGGAGCCACCTGTCCCTAAGAAGTTCCCTGTAGTTATTTAGAATAGGGGTGCCCAAACTACAGCCCACAGGCCAGATCCGGCCCCCGACACCAATTCATCCAGCACGCAAAGCCCTTGTTGCTCCTGGAAGTGGAAGTTACTTCTGCTTTCAGGAGCGACGAGGGCTTCGCGGGCTGGGTGAATTGATGTCGGAAGCTGGATCTGGCCCATGGGCCATAATGACCAGCCCCTGAACCATGTGACTGGCCCACAGACCAAAAGGTTTGGGCACCCCTGATTTAGAACAAGGTTTTGGGCATGGCGGCACCTTCTTCCCCTACAAATTTGACATGGGCCGGCAGTTTGTCAAAGCATGTTGATGAAATGGCTCCTCTTCCCCTCTGTAATGGATTGTCAATAGAGAGCGCAAACACCACATTTTGTTTTCTCTTCAAAGCATTGATAAAAATATTGCTGCATCATACTATGAAATTTTCAGATCTAAGAGATTATAAAATAACAGGAAATGAATAAGCAAGCAGGTAGCTGTATTAGAAGCACACATTTGGCTTATTTTCTTAGCCCTTCAACCACAACTTGATTGCTCATTTATTTTTATTCCAGCTGTGCTCGGACACTGCATCTATAACGATTCAGATCTACAGAATTGTGGCTTTGTGGTGAAAAGGAGCCCCAGACCTTCAGTTTTGCTCCAGCAGATCCGCGCACCGTGATGTACATACCTGAAATCAAGAAGGTTAAGGCTTGCTGGTCAGGAAGGTGGAAGCAGATTAGGATACTTTCCTAGTGTTCCAACTCTGGATGCAAAAAAGACATTGTCAACCTCTTGCTTTACGCTTTTTTGCTTTGCTGCAATGCTTTTTGTGTGTGCGCTACATTATTGTGATCTGCTTTTAAGGCAATTAAAGAACAAATTGAGTTTTAAAAAAGAACAAAACATGCCATATTTTCCTAGTGTTGTCACAAGTGCTCTGTGCACTCCGGTGTCTAGTCATGCCTGTCAAATGACCACGGAAACATCTGCAGAAGCAGACAGCACTGGCCCTTCAGCTTTGAAACAGAGATGAGCACTGCACCCTAGAGTCGGATACGACTGGCTTTCGAGCAAAGGAAAACTTTACCTTTACACAAAATAGAGGCAGCATTCTCTGGGCATTAGAGGTGCAATGCAGGAGTGCCCAAGCAATATCCTGTGGGCCAGATCCGGCCCCCAGCACCAACTCATCCAGCCTGCAGCCCCCTCGTCGCTCCTGGAAGTGGAAGTAAGTACAGGCACATTTTACTTCCACTTCCAGAAGCGACGAGGGTGCCTAAGGTCAGATGAATTGGTGTTGGGGGCCGGATCTGGCCCATTGGCTGTAGTTTGGGCACCCCTGGTGAAGCAAATGAGAAATAACACAACAACACAAGCCTAATAGGAGAAATTCATTGTAGAAAAACTCTCTCTGCTATCCGGCCTCTTCCCCTTCAGATGAGAGGAACCCGGGAACATTTCAGTAGAGGGCACTCCAGACCTAGAGATTTCTCCATGCCGAGTCCCAGCGAGGTGGATTTTTCTCAGTGGTGTTTTAGAAATTCCAGCACATGAATCTCCCTGATGGGCACACGGGGGATCCCCATAACTCACTATGATGGTGGCTACATCACACCTGAAGTGTATAAATTCCAACTAAACCCCAGGTTTTGGTCAAGAACCCTTTTACCCACTACCTCTTGACTGTAAGAAAAAAAGTCCTCCTTTCACCTCCACTAGGGTTGCAAACAAATATAAATAAATAAATTAAATGCCAGGGAGGCAAAACTGCTTTCTTTTCTCTTCCTGGGCAGCTCCTTTTCCAAGGAGGGTTTGGATTAGGGCAGGAGTTCTCAACCTTTTAAAGCCGGGTCACGCTCCCTCAGACAGCTCTGGGGGCCAGACAGCCATTTTGCCCTTCCTCCACCACATGGCACTTCCTGGTGTGGTGGAGGCGGTAGAGGCCCCACATGAAATGGTGCCATGGGCTGCATCTGGCCCACAGGCTGCAGGTTGAGAATCCCTGGATTAGGACTTGGAAACCAGCTGCCCCATCAGCAAAACTCAAGTCCCCTTCTCTCTCTCTCTCTCACACACACACTTTCTCTAGAGATGAATAAATGGTTTCCACATGTCTTCTCTCTCCTCAGCAGTTTCCCTTTGTGCTCAAAGGGGTGGGTGGGTGTTAAATAAAGAGGACCGAAGAGTCCCTCGACAGAGCTGCACTTTTCGCTCACAACAAATGCTTTTATGCACCTAAACTGCGGCAACATCGGTGGGGAGCTGTATGCATTTTGCAACACCCCAATGTTAGGATGGGAATCTCCTCGGACACAGGTGACCTAGACACACACGTAGGGACCTTTTGCCAGGGGGGAGCCCTGGTCTCGCTCCTCATAAAGTTACCCAGCCTCTGGGGTACAGCAGGAGCAGACGGCTAGGCTTGGCCCTTTTGTGGGACTTCTTGGCCCCGTGCCCCCCCTCCCCGCCCGCAAAGGACAGCTGGCTCACGCCCTAAGAAGCAAAAAAAGTGGGGGGTGGGGGCCCTTCTTTAGCAGACTTGGCCGCCCAGGACAGGTACACCCGACGCCTAGGCCACAGCCGGCCAAGGTCTCGTCTGCCCGGGCAGTTCCGCTCACTTCGAGCAGCAGGAACCGATGGCTGGCCGGCTTGCAAGCGACTGGCACCTTTGGCTTGTGTGTGAGTGTGTGTGTGCGTGCGTGCATGTGTGTGCGTGCGTGCGTGCCCCTTTCCCTCTTCCGCTCCATTAGGCCCCGTGGGTTCCGCTTGGCTGCGGCGGTGGGAAAGGGCAGCGCTACGGGTCCATTTGGAGGCTCCCTCCGGGTTCCGACTCCCAAAGTGGGGAGGGCCAGGGACCCCCCCCCCAAAAAAAAATGCCCCTGAGCCCGGAGCCTCCGGTCCTTCTTCCTCTCTCGCGTCGCCTGTCTTCTCTCCGGCTGGCCGTCGGAAGCGCGTCTGCGCCTTCTCCGTCCCGTCCCGTCGCTTCTGCAGCCCCACAAGCGGAGCCCGTCCGCCCTCTCGCTCTCCGCCCAGCCAACCCCTCGGCGAAACCACTAGCCTCGACTCCCCCCGCTTCAAGCGGACTCCCAGGGTCGCCCCCCCCCCCGCCTTTGGGTCCTGTAATCTGTAATCACCACCTGCCCCTATTCCTCTCCTGGGACTACTGTCCGCACCTTGCCCCCGCTCCCCGAAAGCCAGTCCCTTCCCTCTCGACGGGGCAGTCGCCGCCTGTCTTCTCCCCACCCCGGGCGCCCCTCTGCCCTTGGCCCGAGAGGACAGCAGCGGTCCTTCCTTGGCCGCCGGCGCAGGTCACGCGCTTGCCCTCGCCCTCCTCTCTCTCTCTCTCCTTGGACAGGACGGGCGGGAGTCCTCCGTGCAAGATCGCCCCCCCCGCCCGCCCGCCCCCAATTGCCGAGTCGACGCTTCAGACCAGGCTGCCAGAGCGCAGGAGGAGAGAAGCGCCATGGTGCGCCCTTTTACTAGAGCATGTGCAGAGTGCCTTTCCCCACCGCGTTGGCCTCCCTCCGCCTGCGCTTAGGGGGCCGGACTTCCCGGGCAGAAGGGCGGGCCCGGCCCCGCTTTGCCTCCCTCCGGCCGCGGCTGCTGCCCCCGCTCCGCCTCCGCCTCCGCCTTCCCCCGACGGGCGCCAACCGGGACTTCGCGTGAAGCAGGCGGAGCGAGCCAGGCAACGGGCGGGCGGCTTGGCCCGAGCGAGCCTCGCCCGGGAAGGCAGGCAGGCAGACCCGGCTTGGGGGGCAGCCACGTTGAGGGCCACCCCGGGCGTGGCAGCAGGGCACGAAGGGCATCGGCGGCGGCGGCGGAGCTCCGATCGTCTCCCGCGTCCTCCTGCTCCTCCTCCGCCGCCTCTTCTTCTTCCTCCTCCTCCTCCCGCCGCCGTTGCCGCCGCCACTGGAGCCAGTATGCTGCTGCTCCCCGCCGCGTTTGGCGCAGGCAGCCCGGAGTCGGACGCGCCCTCGCCGCCCCCTCCGCGCCCCGCCGGGCGCCCTGTCCTGGCCGCGTCCTCGGCGCCGGAGGTGTAGCGGGCGCCCGGGCTTGGCCTCGCCTCGCCTGCCCGCCCGCCCGGCACCTGCCCGCCCAGGATGCTGCCCTGCCACCGCCGCGTCCCGTGCCCGCTCCGCCTGCCGCCGCCGCCGCCGCCGGGCCGCTCCTCCTCCTCCTCCTCCTCGTGCGCCTCTGCCGCCGCGGGCGTCCTGCTCGGGCTCTTCTGGCTCCACGCCTGCGACGGGATGCCCCATGTCATCCGCATCGGTAAGCCCGCCGGACGGACCGACAAACGGGGCGGGAGGGGGGGCGGGAGAAGGGGGAGGGGAGGGAGTCCCGGCTGGATGCTTTCGGGTCGGGGCCAGCCTTGCGAGATCGGGGGGGGGGGCAAGAAGGAGGCGCGGCTGGCGGGCGCTCCGTGCAAGTCCCGGGCGGCGGGCTGAGTGAGAGGCGCTCCCGGAGCCGGCCCGGCGCGGAGTTCCGTGTTTGCCCGAAGGGGCCGAGCGCAGGCAAGCAGGCAGCCCCGCGCCCACCGGCCCCCTTCCAGAGGGAGGCCAGCGGAAAGGTCAAGATCGCCGCTTGCCCTCTCTGACCCGTTTGGCCCGCACCCACCCCGGCCCCCCTCCGATCCTGGGCCAGTGGCAGCCGGAGGCCAGTCAGGCCTCCCCGCTTCTCCCTTTCGGTCGGAGGAGGGGCGGCCGAATGACGGACGGACAGACGGACGGGCCCGAGCGACGACCCTGAGCCACTGCCTTGCCGGCCGCATCTCCCGGTCCCCCCGCCCCGTCGGAACCAGTTCCTCGAGCCGAGCTGGGCAGGGCGCCAGAGGCCCCGGGCGCTGGGGCGATCCAAGCCACCCACACGAGGCAGGAGGGGCTGCGCTGGTCTCTGGGGACCCAACAGGATAGCACCCCCCTCCTGTCCCAAAGGTCTGCCTCTCCACAGATCACCGCTTCTTCAAGGGCTCCATTGGGTTGGGCAGGTTTTTTTTTTTTTGGAGGGGGGCAGGATGGGGCCCAGGATCAGGCACAAGGTTTGCCCCAGGCATTCTAGCATCTCCTTGCTGGGAACTCCTTTTGCACAACTCTGTGTGTGTGTGTGTGTGTGTGTGTGTGTGTGTGTGTGTGTGTGCGTGCGCGTACGTGCATGCGTGTGTGTGCTTGTGTGTGTGTGTGTGTGTGTGTACTAGACGCTCTGCTTGAGGAAGAGGCTTCTTTGTAAAAAGGGCCTGGATTGGGGGTTGTTACACCCTGTGGTTGGGACAGCAGAGCAGGTGGGGGGGGCATGATACCCATTTCCGAAGAGAATGGCATGGAAGTTTAGGGAATCACCCCCCTTCCCTTCCCTTCTCTGTTCTTTCCTTTCCTTCACTATGTTGCAGATGTTGCACACCTGGTAGTGGAATAACCAAAGGATTACTGTGGCCCCCAATTTTCTCCCATAAACGCCCCCAGTGTGGGTAGGGGAGAAGTGGGCGGGCCTTGCCTGCCCCCCCCATGCCCAGGGGACAAGATGTGTAAAGTGCCCCCCCAGCCCCCTCTCAGCCCAACCCAGAGGCAGCCAGAGCTGTGATTTCCCGGCAAAGAATCATGTTGTGAGTGGAAGACAGGGTTTCTCTTCCTGGGCTTCCCTGGATCCGTGGCAGCCATGGCATGGCATGTCTCCTCCGTGGCCTTTCACCCCGTCCACCGAAACTGCTTGAGCTAGTTGACATTTGCTATGCTCAGCCGGGCCAAAAGGACGGAATGCTCCATTGCTGTCATCAGTGTGGTTGTGTTTAATTTGTCACTCTCAGTTTGCATAGCGTTAGTTGCCTGCTGACCCAGGCTTTGGGGAATGGCCCAGGGCTGAGGGTGGCCACGTGTGGCTTTGGGAAAACCTGCCATGTGGTGGTGGGGGTGGATTCCCCCCACACACCCCACAACCAGTTCAAGGTGGTGGAGCGGAGGTGGAGCAGGAGGGCAGCAGCTGGACTCTTTGAAGGTCGGGATCTGTGCGCTTCAGTTGGCCACCAGAGATGCTCTGCACAAGTGTACATGGGGAGGTGAGAGCGGAGTTTGCGCTCTCCTGCCCTTGTCTCCAGGGGAGCTGCTGGGTGGCTGTGATGAATTCCACGCAGGGCCATCATCTGTGACCTAGCCTGAATGGAGAATGGAACCAAAGCCTAAGTGAGCCAAGAGGAAGGATGGCCCAGTTGTGTGAGAATGGCCATTCTCCTGGTTGCTTCTTGTTGGCAATTCAAAAGTGGACCCTCTGGCCTCTTTTGGGTCCTTGCACTAGCTGTTGGTCTGGCTCTTCCTTTTGTAAAGAGGATTTTTCTGGGAGGCAAAAAGATACCCAGAGCAAGCGTTGCACGGAGAGCCCAGGCAGATGAACAGTTTTTAGCATCCTAGACTCTACAAGCGGGTTTGGAAGGGGAGGATTTCTGGAATACCATTGAGCTGTGGCAGTTGCTGCACCCTGGATCTTCAGGCACATGCCGGGAGTGACCGTTGTAGTCAGGACAAAGAGCCGCTGTTTTTCAAACTGAGCTTGGCCAAGCTTCAATGTTTGGCACTGGAGGCAAGCGGTCAACCCATCCTCCCCCTCGTTTTCCTATTTTGTTTTTGTAAAGAAATGTGGGCTTGAAATATTTCACTCACAGCTATGTAAACATTGCCTAAGGAACATGCCAACGGAGAGAAAGGAGTTTGTAATGCCTAGGGAGCAGCGGCGTCAGAAACACAATTTGTACCAACCGCAGCAATTTCAGGCAGAGATCAAAGTCTGCAGCACTTTTGCTTGCCTTTATTTTAGGACCAGAATCATTTGCTTCTGCCTAATTTCTTAATTTATTTATTTTGGGTCTTCTCATGTCAGCATAAGCAGAATTTATAAAAAAGCAAGAGTTTTTAAAGGCTATTTTAGAAATGAAGATGCTTTGAAGATTTCAGATGGAATTACCTAGTAAATGAATACAAGATTTAACCATAGAAAATGGACAGTAGCTATGAACAATCTGTAATTTTGTGTAGAGGACTGAAGTCATTTTATTATTTTATATTATTTTATTTTATTTTATTGGGGGGCGGGGCTGAAATCCTGACTCTACGCTCCCCTCACTGCGACACCCCACATGAGAGGAAAAATTGTTTTGCCAATTTCCTACATTGTTTCTGATTTCTAAGCAAATAGGTTTAATGTCTATCCTACGTAAATCTGAATGTTAGATTTCACTGGGATTTCTGTAATTGCCATTGTCATGTAATTCTCAGCATAATCCTTTTGTGAGCGAAGTTTATGTCTCTAGCGGAAAATGTCACTGCAGTCACAGCGGGGTAAATCTGGAATAATTCATCTGAGCTGCGGGGGGGGGCATCACTGGTGTCATTGTGTTGGCTTCTGGTGGTTGTGAATGTTATTGGGAAAATGTTGGCCCTGGGCGCGATCCTCTCTTTACGATGCAAAACCCATCCAGCTGTTGCCTTCGTGCACATCTCTCGCTCCAGCTTCTTCTGCATCTTTGGCAAACATGCAGGAAGAGGGAGTTTTCCTTGGCGCCTCTTTGAAGCCGGTGACAACCCAAATCTTTAGGAACAAGGCAAATGCCTTGTTAAGGGAAACGGCAGCCGTCTTTTTATTAGTGTTCAGCTTTGGATGTCGAGTTCGATGCTTTGATTTCTAGCAGCCAACAGTATGTCTAATGCAGATGTCAATTCACACCTTGCCTTGCTGGAGTGGGTAACACAACTGGAGAGTCTAAAAGGGACAGGGAAACAGACGTTGAAATCCTGGTGTGCCTTGGATCGGGTTAAAACCTTAGGCGGGCAAAAGGCGTGTTGTATTTCTAAGGATCTTTGTGTTGAGAAAAAGATGGCCAGGGTCGATCCAGGCCTTGAGGAGGCTCCGATGACTGGAGGCTGCTGTTCCCTTCTTGCCTTGTCCTGTATCTCATGGCCATGGTGTTGGAGGCCCCCTGGCTCGGCCCCAGACACAGGGAGGGCCAAACCTGGGGTCTTGTCCAAAGGGCACCACAAAGAGTCTCGGAAGGGTCACAGAGGCTACAACCTTCCGCCCTTTTTGGCACTCATGGAGGTGGAGTGAGCCGAATCTTCCCATCCTGCCTGTTAGAAAGATGGTCTCTTTCTTCTCTTCGTACGCTGTGGCTCTGATGCCGGGGAGGAAAGGGGGAATTTGCGTTCGTCTTCTGCAGCATCTGGGATGAAGGCCACAATTCTGGTGTTGAAAGAAACCTGCTGAAATAAGAGCTATGTTGTGCTAATTTGGGATGGAGGCAAGAGGCTCTGCCATCCGTTGTTTGGATAAAATGCCAGTCATGCAGAAGGAGAGGCGGGGAGGTGGCTGAAGTCGGCTGAAATGAAATAGTCCCATTGATTAGGGCATAAAAACATGTTGTGAACAAATCCCGTCAATAATTCTGTTTCCTTGAGAGGGAGGCTTCTCATCCCCAGGGCTTCTCAGCTCTATTTTTTAAAACACATCGGTTTCAGCCCCCACACCAAGGGAATTTATCAGGGTTCCTCCTTTCCTCCCCTGAGAAAGGATTTCACAGTTGAAGACTAGAGAGTTCAGAGGCATCAAAGCCATTTATAATAATTCTTCTGTGACCCAGCAGGTAGGGGAAAAATGTATACCAAAATATTATTTGATTTGACTTGTCAGTGATTAATTGA
Organism: Bradypodion pumilum; assembly: GCA_035047305.1. Taxonomy (NCBI): domain Eukaryota; kingdom Metazoa; phylum Chordata; class Lepidosauria; order Squamata; family Chamaeleonidae; genus Bradypodion; species Bradypodion pumilum. The sequence goes on along the minus strand of JAWDJD010000007.1, from coordinate 39,514,156 downwards.
TTTGAGGAGATCACACATCTACATGTGTGTGTGTATGCATTCATATGTGTGTTGCTGGTAGGGAAAGCACTGTGAGAAGGAGATGGATGTTATTGTCAGCCTCCGGTAACCGGTGGTGTTGGAAGTCAACAGGTAGAGAGCAAGGAGGCAAGTGTGTGTGTGTATGTGTTGTTGTTGTTGTGGTGGTGGTGGTGGTGTGTGTGTCTGTATGTGTGTGTGTGTGTGTGTGTGAGAGAGAGAGATATTACTCTGGAATGAAAGGATTTTTGCAGGGGACACCTGAATGAAGTTCCTTTCATGTCCTGTATTGTGCAGTTCTTGGGGAATCAAACCCCTCCCTTTCAGCATCCAAGCACAGGGCTTTTACCCTCTGAGCCACCAGGAAGGCAGGTGTTTACGTCTCTTAAGTCAAGAGAGAACAGCTCTATTGCCCGGTGTCAGAAGGCAAGGGCTTTCCAGGGTCTCTCCATGGGTGTGCCTGGGAGTGAAATCTTGCCCTGTCCCAGATGTGGCTTCCGCAGGTGAGGCCTCCCTCACTAACGCCTTCAGGCTTCCTTGCTTGCGGCATTTCACCCAGGAACTCCACTCCTCCCGAAGCCACTCCGGCTGCCAGCTTTGTCTTGCTATAAACCTGGATTGATGCCTCAGAAGACAATGACTCAGCTCCCAATTTGTAGAGGCATAATTGAAAATCGATGCGACTGAAGTGAAACCGGTTCAGGAATGATTGCGAGGTCAGGGCCGATCTTCTCAGGAACATTCTTTAGTGACAAAGATTTTGGATTGGGGCAATTGGATATATTTTTTTATGTTCATGTAAGCAAGACAGGAACCTGATCCTTCCCAGGGATGTGAAGGCGTTTGGGCCGCCCGCTCTTGCCTTAGAGTTCATATCGTGGCAAGTGTCGAACAATGAGCAAAGAGCCCCCGCGGCCTCAGAGGTGGCCGATATGATAAGACTCAGCTGTGCAGGATCAGACACGAAACAAATTGAGATCAATATGCCCCCCCCCAGTTCCCAGCTCCCATTCCCAACACAAAGCAAATTGCGTCAGACAAGTGGCTTCTCACTCTTTGGGAATGGAAGAGCCAAGCCAGGAACCATGAACTTGAGGAGCTGCCATGGTCAGCCCCGAAACCCTCAAGGCTTTTAGAAAGCAAAACTCAAGAGCAAGGCAGGCATGTTGCAATCACAGAGATGCCCATACAGGCGTGTTTTACTTCCACTTCCGGGAGTGATGAGGGTGGCGCAGGCCGGATGAAATGGCATTGGGGGCCTGATTTGGATTATGGGCCGTAGTTTGGGCACCCCTGGCTTAAGAAGAGAAAATGGCAGCCTGAAATATATCGTATCCTGTTGCAAAACAGATTGCAAGGCACGTTTTACTTTCACTTCTGGTGGGAGGAACCACGTGACCGGGGCGCAACCCAAACATTTTGTGCACTTCTGACTTAAATGATCCATAAAAATTGGACTGAGGAAACTGGATACTGCTGGCTCTTGACAGTGTGTACGTTTGAGCCTGAGGTTAACCGGTTGCTGAGACGTCATCTGCCATTGTGGGGAATAGAATAAAATCATTTGCCTTTCTAGTGGGGTGCTCGGTTTATCTGGACAGGGATAAGGAGGCCCCTTCTCCTCCTCCTCCGATGAAGTTATCTTGCTTCCTCTTTTGCTGGAGCCTCGCCGCCATGTCCGGTGCTCTTATTTTCCAGTTTTCCATCAGGCAGGCCACAAGGCATGGGCAAAAACCGGTGCAGCAGGCTCAGCAAGATGGATTTTCCAGGCAGGGTGTCATTGTTCCCACTTTGTGGCCAGCACATCTAATGACTTGATCCCCGCTCTCAGGAGCATTGTGTACACACAACATTAAAGTCTGGCAATGGAACAGGGAACCACAACCTTGTGTATGTGGGCTTTGTCAGAGATAAACGAGGTGGGGGGCAGGGAGGGCTGTCATCAGTCCAGCAAAAGAAGCAGCAGCTGCTCTGTCAAAGCCTCCATCGTAGCCTCATCCCCAGATGAAACTGTGCACTGAGTTTTTGACAAGCGCAAACAGCCTCAGGCTCTGCTTCTTTGCAGGCATACAGGTGTGACACCTGGCCTTCCAGTCCCTTACTCAGGTGTGTTGTTTGTTGCATTGCTGTGTTTCATTCTCTGGGAGATCTTGACTGGGTTGTGGGGGGAGGGGGGAGCAGGCCCTCGGTTTCCCCGTCATTTTGCTCCCGTTCTCTTTTCTCCTGCTGTCTTTCTCTCTCTTTTTTGGATTTTATTCCTTTCTCCCCTTTTCCTGTTCCCAAGGCAATCCCGTAGAGCTGCTGCCCTGGTCTGAGGGGCAGCATTCATGCCTACCTGGGAGGGGATCCCCCTCCCTTCCCAGCTCCTGTTATGTCAATCATGCCAAATGGGTGTGCCACTGTATGTGTGTGTGCATGTGCGCATGCATGAGCCCACAAGTACCTGCATGTAGGATGTGTTGGTGACCCTAGTAGCGGGTGTTGAATGACAGCAGTTGTGGGCAGTTGATGGAGGGTGGTACATTTTGTTTGCTTTCCAGATGGAGGCCGGTGCCCCCCTGCCTGCCCCCTATCCCCCTTGGGCATGGCCAGTTCTCCCTGTAGTTCCTGAAGCCCACCTGGGGCTTTTTTGGTCTCATGGCTTTTTCCCAGGGCCATAGCCGGGGTGGGGGTGGGGGTGGCGGCAGGGGTGCGAAACCCTCCTGAGCTAACAGCGCCCCCCAACCCATCCGGGATGCCATTGTTATATATGTGAGTGTGACATTGTTGCCCCCCTGAATTTTTTTTGCCCCTCCTGAATTTTTCCCCACACTCCCCCCAAAAAAACAAATTCGGGCTACAGCCCTGCTTTTTCCTTTCCACCTGCACAATAAACCAGGCATTCTTCTTTCCTCTTCCTGTTGGAAAAGTGCCATACGATAGATAGCCGTGTTTTATTAAATGTTTTCTCCTTCGGGAGAGTAATGCCAACCTAGCCTTCCACCTTGCGTCCATGCAACTGAAACAAAGACCACATCTGTTGTGACACTACCAGCCCTTCAATAGCCACACATCTTGTGGATTGCAGATGTGGAAGAAGGGGGGAGAGCTTATCAGTCAAATTCTTTGCAGTCGACACAAGCACTTTCTCCTCTACCCGCTCCCCCATTTCATTGTCTTTCCAGGGGAAAGGGGCCTTTTCTCCACTGCATGTGGTATCTGAACTTTCAATCCTCAAACAAGATTTTTTTTTGTGTGTGGGTGGGGTGTGGGAAAGTATGTGTAGGACATTATTTAGCAGAGTAATTTAGTTTTTTAATTTACATTTTGTTTTAATTTAAAGATCGGTATAAAGACTATGCCTTTTCCTTCCTGTTATGTAGCGTGGATATTCAGCCTTAGGGTGTGCAGAAGGTTCCAAATTCATCAGATATTTTTGTTTCATCAACTCCCTGATACCTTATGATATATTTAGAAGTAAAAAAAATTTAATCTGTTTGCTAAATTTGCAAATGCATGGATTTTCTTTTTGGTCAAGCAGTTTCCAAATTCAAATAGAACTGGTTTTGGGGAGGTCATATTCTGAAGAGCAGCCAAAAAAAGACATGATTTTGAAAGGGGTGAAGACCAATTCGTGCAGCTGTTTCCACCTACAAATAACTGGTTTAGACTTCTAAAAATAATCCTTATTTCATGGCTCCAATCCTCTTCCTTGATGTATTTGTGTGTTGGGAAATGATGTCCTTACCAGACATTTGCCAATTAAGGAGTCCCTGCTTTAATTTTGGGTTCTGAGCCGTGAGACTGAGTGGAAGCAAGGTGTATTCCTTCAGCAGGGACTCTTTCCTTGGGGGCAAACCTCCCACTGCAGGGAAAGTCCTTTTGACTTGGCAAAGTCGATGCCAGCTAGCCTTACCTTGCAGGATTCAGGCCATGTTGAGTTATTATGCTGTGTGCTCTCCTGGTTTCCCTGAGGGGGAATGGATGATGTGGAAAGAACAGTTGTAACTCCACATGAAGGCAGTGCCATTCAAGACATGCCTGTTGTTGTTTATGGGTGCAACATCTGGTGCCTTCTGGGTCATTGTGGGCTTCAGGTGGCTGGCTGATCCGCTGGGACCTGAAACAGTCACAGGGTAGGATCACCATTCATGGTTCTTCGGCCCTCCCCCCCTGTTCAAAGGGGATCTTGTAGGTCTGTAATGGCCAACCTTGGCACTCCAGGTGTTCTTGGACTTCAATTCCCAGAAGCCCAAGTCTCTGTGAATCCACATGAATGGGTTTACTGTGCATATGCAGTGGATTCAGAGACTTGGGCTTCTGGGAATTGAAGTCCATGAACAGGTGGCGCGTGCCAGGTTTGGCCATGATTGCTGTAGGTTGTGATGAGTGGGCCTGGCCCAATTCCTCATGATGAGCTTGTATTCTGCAATCCAGGGGTGCTGAGCAGTTTGGCCTTCCAGATGTTTTGCCTTGGCATCCACTATGGCCCTGCCTAGCATGATTGGCCTGAGGAAAGGGAGTCCTAGGGTCCAAAGGCTCTTTGATTTTGCTGCAATGAGGGTTCCTATGTCCAGTTGTTATTGCTGCTTGCTGGGATGAGGGCTGGTGCAAGGGTATGTGTGTGTGGGTCTTGGGCCCCCCAGAAGGCTCTTCCCACTCACCTGGCAGACTCAGAAGGACCCCCTCAGTGCCAGCCCATTTCTATCCAGATGCCCAACAAAGAGCTCCTGTTTCCCTGCCACCCCTTGAATGAGGATCAGAGGAGGCTGTTTCCAAAAGGATGGAAACGAACGGTGATGAGAACAGAAAAGTCTAATGTAAGCTGTGTGTATTTTCCAGTTTAATAAATAGACGGCTGTCATCTTTTGTCTCCTGCAATAAAACAGTAAATAAAACATAGAGTTAAGCCCGAAGCTAAGCCAAGCGTGGGAAGCCTGTGGGGAGCTGGCGTCAGGCTGGCATTTAGCAGTGGATGTGGGGCACTTTGGGGCCCAGATGTGGGAGGACCTTTGGTTCCTCCTGTGGTGGGAGAGCTCACTCCTTGTGGGGGGGATTAAGAGGGGGGAAGGGACACCAGTCTGTGTCTTCTGCACCTGAAGGACTGGTGCCTGGATTTGGCCAGATGGGGGAGGAGGGGAACTCCAGGGGTTGGAGGGCAAGCAACCCACACAGAACTTCCCTAATAAGAACTACAGCAAAGAGAAGAGTCATCTCTGAGAGTGTGAAATAGATGAATCGGCCGTGCATTTCTTCCTTCCTTGTGGGATGGATGCTGTTCTTCCAGAAGATGGTGGGGGGAGAGGAAAGACCCCCATCCACATGCCAGAGTCCCCTCCTCTCCCAAACCCTTGATCTAACAGTGGGATGTATGCATGATTTGGCCAGCAGATGTTCTGTTTCCAACTTAGCGCTAGCATTTTGCACTGTCTCTCGGGGGGAGGGGGGTGTTCCCTTGCTGAAGGGTCCCCATCTTTTAAACCCACTTAAACAGAGGGCTTAAGGGTACTTCATGGGGCAAATGGGGTGCATGGGTGCATGGAAGCTGGGCCACAGTCCGCATGCTCTTTCCAGGGGACCCCAGCCCAGCTCCCCAGCCTCTCCCAACCTCCCGAGAAGAAGACCTCAACCCCTCCCCACACATCCCACTCATTATGTTTTCCCTTCCTTGGGCTGCTGGAGGTCTTGAAAGACCTCTTTGAGAAAATGGAATTGACAGCCTAGTCGTTTCTTGTTTCCTCAATGGCCACTTTAAGACCTAAATGAGGACGGAGAAGGGGCAACAGTGAAGCTAGAGCGTGTGTGTGTTTCAATTTCTCATTTTTGCAGTGTAGGGTTGGGTGGCCCTCCAAGGCCTGGAGGAGGGCAGAATGATATTTGGCCCCATGGAAATGTCCCCACACACCCCAAACAGACCCTCCATTCCTCAGACTGAATCTGGAAGGTCTTGGCTGGGTCTGTGTTCTCTCCTCGTTTACCATCCTAGACCTCTTGGGCTGGATCTTCCCAGGAATGTCTCCTCATCTTTCCTTCATATTTTTTTGGGAGAGGCCCTCTTGCCTTAAACCGGGGGTACCCAAACTATGGCCCATGGGCCAGATCTGGCCTCCGATGCCAATTCATCAGGCCCAAGCTGCCATTGTTCCTAGAAGTGGAAGTATGGGTGTGTTTTACTTCTGCGTCTGGGAGCAACAAGGGTGGCATGGGCCAGATGAATTGGTCTAAGAGGGCGGATCCAGCCCATGGGCCATAGTTTGGACACCCCTGCTTCAAGCAGACAAAATGGCAGCTTAAAATCTATATCATCCTGTTACAAAACAGATTGCAAGGTGTGTTTTACTTCTGCTTCCAGTGGGAGGAACCACATGCCCAGCCTGCTGAACCACATGACCGGCCAATGGCTTGAAAAGTTTGGGCACCCCTGCCTTAAAGGAGCTCAGGGAAAAGCAGAGAGGACAGAGACTGGGCAAGAAGGCAGAGGAAGAGAAAAGGGCAAGGAGTGGAAAGGGCTGAGGAGTGGCCAAGAGTGAGGAGTGGGATCAGGGTTGTGGCCAGAGCCCTTTCAAAGGAGCCACTGCATTGCAATTCAGCTATAAAATAGTAATGCCTTTCTGTGTTTCTGGCTGGTGGGAACATCTCAGGGTGTTCCAAATCTTGTGGGTTCTTAGCACTGCAAGTAGAAATAGGGCAGAGTTGATGGCCTCACACTGGGGAGATGTTATTGGGTTGCTCGAAAGCCAGTCATATCCAACTCTAGGGTTCAGTGCTCATTTCTGTTTCATAGCTAAAGAGCCAGCGCTGTCTGCATTTGCAGATGTTTCCGTGGACATGTGGCAGGCACGACTAGACACCGGAGCACACGGAATGCTGTTTACCTTCCCACCGAAGTGGTCCCTGTTTCTCTATTTGCAATTTTTTGCTTTCAAACTGCTAGGTTGGCAGGAGCTGGGACAGACATGGGAGCTCACTCTGTCATGCAGTACTTGGGTTTTGAACTGCTAACCTTCTGCCTTCCAGTCAGGGTCTTAACCACTTGAGCCACTGCAGTCCCTCTGAAAGTATGTACACAGTTTTAGATGCATTCTCCCCCACTTCCCCATTGACTAAAGTCTGGTTTGTGGTTTTGTTTTTAGTTAAGGGTATTTTTTTAGCTGTTTGCAATTTAAAGATCTATGGACAAACACGTAGATTTCTGAGAAAAGAGATTTCTCAGGCAATGCAAAGCAGATGCTTTTGCTGAGAATCCCAGGTACATTGAAATTCCCTTCTATTCCTAATTAAGGATATCCTAGAAAAGCTTCATCATCCTACAATATATACCAGGGCTGCCCAAACTATGGCCCGTAGGCCAGATCCAGCCACCAACTCCAATTCATCCGGCCTGTGCAACCCTCGTCGTTCCTGGAAACAGAAGTAAAATGTGCCCATATGGGCATGTTTTACTTCCGCTTCCAGGAGCGACGAAGATGGCATGGGCCAGATGAATTGGTGTCGGGGGCCAGATCTGTCCTGTGGGCCATAGTTTGGGCACCCCTGATATATAATAACAATTGTATGCCATCCAATCAATTCTGACATAGCAACCTTCCCCAGGGGTTTCTGGCTAGAGGGAATACATAGAAGTGGTTTATATCCATCCCTTCTTCTGGGACTGTACACCTTCCCCAAGGTCACACAGGCTGACTCTTTTTCTAGGAAGCAGAGAGGAGAATCGAACTCCCAACTCACTGAGCTATCCAGCCAGCAACTACAATACATAATCAACCTTTTAAACCAGCATCTCTTAATGAGTTGCATGCTTCTCTGGGGTCAATGGACACAAAGAATCTCAATGGGTTGAAGAGTTTCCACAGTGGAAGGGTTATTTTTTGTTTATATATGACATACTTAGACATAGTAGTAACATTGATTCCCACAAATAGTGCTACTTTAAAAAAAATGTGTTTTGCAGTTGCTATAGCATTAAAACCCACACTGAACAGCATTATTATGAATTACATCTCCAAATGGAGCTACAGTGTTGGTGTGTTTATATTTAGCCCAATAAAGCTTCTGCAGTTTTGTGCTTCCTTAAACTTGGTTATAGATGATAAACATAATAGCAGACCATCTTTCCTAGGAAAAGTGTCTCTTGTTTTCTCCATTCTTCCATGCAGGGATCAAGATTCTTTGACAGGGCCCAGCCCTGGATAGCTTCAAAAAAATACAATTAAAAACTTTCCTATTCAAGGAAGCTTTTGAGAATGTTAACCTCTTAGCAATAAATTAACCGATCAGCATTTTAGGATGCTCTGTGCTCCTAGATGCCAGTTATTTTACTTTGGATTTATTTATTTGGTTGGTTGGTTTTTAATTTATTGTGTATTTTATTATGTAATGCTGATAGTTATATGGACACCGCCCAGCATGGGAACTTTCCCAAATGGGTGGTATAGAAATGCAGTAAATAAATAAATATGATTGTGGGGTGGAGATGAGGTACAGCAGGAGTTCTCAACCTTTTTAAGCAGAGGGCCGGGTTACGGCCCCACAGATAGCTTCGGGGGGTCGGACGGCCATTTTGCCCTTCCTCCACCATATGGCACTTCTGGGTGTGGTGGTGGGCCACATGAAATGGTGCCATGGGCTGCATCTGGTCCACGGACCGCAGATTGTGAATCCCTGAGGTACAGAAAGGCTGAGAGCCACTGGTTTATTGTATTCCTCAGCCTCTGCAACATGTGTGTGTGTGTGTGCGTGTGCGTGTGCGTGTATGTGTGTGCGTGCATGTGTGTGTGTGTGTGCGTGTGTGCGCGTGTGTGCGCGTGTCTTCAGTTTGGGATCCCGACCTGCCTCTCTTCTCTCCTGAGGGTGTTTGCGTTATGAGTGGCTTGGAGGTTTTTGCTCGCCTTGCTCTTGGCTTGGCACACAAAGTTTAAAGAAAGAGAAAGGCAGAGGTCAGCCTGGCTGTCTGAAAACCCATTAATGCTGGGAAGTGGAATGGGGAGGGCGTGCATCCTAGAGAGACCCTTTTTAAAAAGGTTCTTTGGGCACAGAGCTTTGAATTCACAGGTCGGAGACGAAACGACAAAAAGCGGCTCTTTCTTTCTTGGAGGCTGTGCAGATTCTTTGTGCTATTGTTGCACCCTGTGGAATGAGAAGCTATAGAACAGGGGTGGCCAAACTATGGCCCATGGGCCGGATCCAGTTCATGATGCCAATTCATCCGGCCCTGCCCGCCCTCATTGCTCCTGGAAGCGGAAGTAAAACGCGCCCATATGGGCGCGTTTTACTTCCGCTTCCAGGAGCAATGAGGGCGGGCAGGGCCAGATGAATTGGTATTGTGGGCCAGATCTGGCCCATGGGCTGAAGTTTGGGCACCCCTGGTTTAAGCAGAGAAAATGGCAGCCTATAAAATCTATCTTATCCTGTTGCGAAACAGATTGCAAGGTGCGTTTTTACTTCCACTTCCGGTGGGAGGAACCACATGGCCGGCCCACAGCGTGAAAAGTTTGGGCACCCCTGCTCTAGAAAGTGGCCCCCAAATCTTAGCCAGGTAGTGGAGGGCAGGGCAGGGAGATCTCCACTCCATCCTTCCCTTTTCCTCCATGGTCTCCCAGAAAGACCCACCACCAGCTCAAGGTCACTTGGCTTTGATCCAGAGAGTGGAAAGTGGGCTTTTCAAAGGGAAATAACTGTTGCCTGGCCACAACAGCATGATCTCTGCAAGGTAAGGCTGCTGGGGTTGCTCCGTTTTTCCCCTCCCTTTCCTTGATGTGGTTACCCAACACAATGGAAGCTCAGGTTGAAAAGGAGAAATGGTGCAAACCACACAAATGGGCAGGCGGCTTTGCAGGCCCTTTCCAGAGGCATTTCTGCACACGCAGCCAGAACGAAATGCTCGTTTTATCCTTGAACGAGTCCTCTGGCCGCTGTTGTCAGAGAAAGCAGGCGGGAGGCAGGCAAAGAAGGTGACCTGGCTGGACATGAGATGCATCTAGTTGACCTCTGGCTGGACATGAGATGCATCTAGTTGACCTCTCAGCATGGGTTTCAGTAGTGAGGAGTGTGGCGTGTGGGAATCTAGATGGTGGCGGCGGCCGTGCTTCCCAGCATGGCAAGGTGGAGTTGAATCATGAGTTAGATGAATAAGTGAGGGCAAACTCAAGTCAACATTTATTCCTAATTTTCTGGCCTCTTGTGCAGCCTAGTAAGGGAACTCTACTATATTTAATCTTGTAATCCAAGATGCTGAATTAAGACTGCTTGCTTGGTCTTGTGACTGAAGCATTTGCCAAAGGAAGACGTTGCCCACTTGAGAATATTCCTGTACCTTTTCATTTCTATCAGAGAGTAAACAAGCAAAGAAACAAAAAGACAGAAAAAACAAAATAAAACAATTGTGGCACCTTCAAGACTCACTGCTGTATTTTAATATGAGCTTTCGTGGATCAAGTCCACTTCGTCAGACCTAAGAGTGAGACCTCATGGCATCACTTGATACACATCAGGCACAGAGACACACAAAGGTTGGCTAGTATACAGATAAGTGTACAAATCAATGTGGCTTTTGACAACTGGTAACAGATATGCAGATGATACTACCCTAATAGCAGAAAGTGAGGAAGACCTAAAGAAGCTCTTGCTTAGGTTGAGAGAAGAGAGTGCAAAAGATGGCTTGAGAATCAACATCAAGAAAACCAAGATAATGGCAACAGGCGCTATAAGTCCCTGGAAAATAGATGGGGAAGAAGTAGAAGCAGTAACAGATTTTACTTTCCTAGGAGCAAAGATAACTGCAGATGGAGATTGCAGCCATGAAATAAAAAGGCGACTGATGCTTGGGAGGCAAGCTATGAGAAACCTGGGGAACAGTGAAAAGTAGAGACATCACCTTGCAAACAAAAATTTGCATAGTCAAAGCAATGGTATTCCTGGTGGTAATGTATGGGTGTGAGAGCTGGACCATTAGAAAGGCTGAGCACAGAAGAATAGATGCCTTTGAAATGTGGTGTTGGAGGAAAGTTTTGAGAGTCCCTTGGAGAGCGAGGAGAACAAATAGGTCGATCTTAGAAGAAATCAACCCTGGCTGCTCCTTAGAAGGTCAAATAGTAAAGATGAAGCTGAAGTACTTTGGACACCAAATGAGAAGAGAGGATTCACTTGAGAAAGCCTTGATGTTGGGAAAGGTGGAGGGCAAAAGAAGAAGGGGGCGGCCAAAGATGAGGTGGCTAGATGATATTGTAGATGCAGTGGGCACAGAGCAGGGCGGGTTGAGGAGGATGGTGGAGGACAGGGGTATCTGGAGGGCAATGGTCCATGGGGTTGCAAAGGGTCGGAATCGACTGTGTGACTAAACAACAACAACAATAGCAGAAAGTCTGTTGAAGAGGAAATTGTGTCATGTTCTTCTAAGCATGGAAGGAGCTAGATAGGAAATACTTTGGTAACACCACTTCCTCCCCAATAGAAACTGTCCTGGACCCAAACCGTGCCTTCTAGGAGGGCTGACTTCTTGCCTCCACTGGCCCTCTTCTCTATCATTATTGTTTTTGTTGTTCTCTTGTTCGTAACTTGCTCTGTTACGGAACGGCTTGGTTGACAGCCTTGCGACCGTCGCGCTGCTGTTTGCTGTGTTCTCTTAGGCTGAAATATTAATGTGGCTTTGGGTATTTGGTTTTGGAGTGGAACCCCCTCCTCTCCCCGCGGTGAGGCTGTTTTACATTTTGAGTACCTGGCGTCTGGGGCAGGATCCATTTCTTCCAATTAGAGAGAACGCAAATGGTGCACTAAAAGCTGTAACCCAGCCCCATTTGCATCTCATTATCCCTAATGCTGTCCATTATGAATTCACATTTAATTTTAGTACTCCCCCTCACCCCACTCAACTCTCAACCTAATTAAATCCCCCCCCCCCAGGAATAGGATACTGTTGTTCCTCTGCAAGCATCCCTTTCTTGCTGCAAGGGACATGGTGGTGGTGGTGGAGGAGGAAAAGACACACACTTTCTTACCTGTAGGCAGGTGCAGACACACAGGTGTGCATGTGGATAGGACGCATCATGTTCCTTCGTCATGATTTCATTGTGCTTTGGGGGTTTAAATAAAAGCCCTGGGATTCCCCAGAACCCTAAGTTTGGCCCAGCCAAAGGGTTACAGAAAACATGAGCAAATGGCTTTTTCTTGACTTGACAATTAAGAAAAACACCCCAGACTCTTTCCTGGATGAAATCATGAATGGCCTCCTTTGCCAGGGTTTGCTGGAACCAAAGGAGGATGAGCCTGGCATGTTGCAGTCAAGGTGGGGATTTTTCCTGAAGAGCTGCACCCCTGCCCAGATGTTAAGCTCCTTGGGACACCTGGGCAGACATGCGCTTCCTTATCCTTGGCCTGAATGTGCCGAGAAAGAGGCAGACCGCCAGGACGGTGGCTGGTGGCTGCGGGAAGTCAAAGCGGGTTCATCTTCTGGAAAGCGAGTTCCTGCTCAGAGCCTTAGACAAAAAAACCTAGAGGAAAACCATCAAGTGCTAAAAGCTTCAGAGGGTCACTGCGGGAGCGTTTCTCACCTCGTTTGTAATTTGCATGTTAGCTAGCTTGTTTTGTAATTGCTCTCCAGGACGCGTAAGCCTTGGACTGATTTGAAGTCTGGTTGCTCAAACTGACAAGTCTGCCTGAACTGCCTCTCCTGATCAGGAAGGTGCTTTCAGCTGTTGTGAGAAGTTATAGGTCCGTGATGGCGAACCTTGGCACTCCAGATGTTCTTGGACTTCAATTCCTTAAAGCCTCCGTGAATCCACACGAATGAGTTTGCTGCGATTCATCCAGCCCATGCCGCGCCATCCTCATTGCTCCTGGAAGCAGAAGCAAAACATGCCCATACAGTTAAGGATCTTCTGGGTTAACCCTTCCTCCGGACAGGCATTTTTACTTCCGCTTCCAGGAGAGAAGAGGGCAGCGTGGGCCGGATGAATCGCAGTAAACCCATTCGTGTGGATTCACAGGGGCTTCTGGGAACTGAAGTCCAAGAACATCTGGAGTGCCAAGGTTCACCATCATGGTTATAGGTCATTTCACTTTCCAACCTAAGCTAAAATAAGCACACCTGGGGCAGCTCTCGTGCAGGACAATGACAATAAAGATCTATCTATCTATCTATCTATCTATCTATGGTGGCTTAATGGTTAAGACGCTGAGCTGGAGATGGGAAGGTTGGGTTTCGTTAGCCAAGAGCTGCACTTGGGGACATGAAAGGAGCCTCATTTGGGCATCCCCTGAGCAAAAATCCTTTCAACCCAGAGTAATCTCTGACATGAAATTATTATTATTATTAGCACACCTGGGGACCAGACAGGAAACAAACCTGTTTAGCTCTAGAAATGTGGAGCAGCACAGAGTCCATCTAGAGAAGAGGAGAGCTCAAGAAACACCCACAAGTTGAGGAATAGGCTGTGGAGGCCTGAAGGTCATGGCTCATCCCAGGATTTTGCTTTAGTCTGGGGTCCTTTGGTACCAGGCGTGATGGAGCTGATGAGGTTCCTTGGAACAGGGATGGTTCTATCAACAAGAGTGGTACGATGGAGATGCGTCTTGAATCTGGAGTAGCAGCAGCAATTGTAGTTTAGAGGAGGAGACCTTGTTCTCCTTTCCAGAAGGTCCTTTGGTTGGAAGGGCTGGTGGGGAGGGAGGAAAGGAGGGTGGGGGCCTCAGCTGCTGCAAACACATTAATTCTCTCCTTAAAGTGTCTGACCCCAAAGGCCACTTGCCTGCAGCTTCCAGCTCTCTGCAGCTGGTACTTAGCATTTCTTTCCTATTATAAAGCACAGGAAAGGTTGCTTCCACCAGCGAAGTTGAATGGCTGATGACCATTGGAACACAGGAGGGCCAGGTTTTCACGGCTTTCCTGGCAACTCTCTCACTCACTCACTCACTCACTCACCTCTAACATTTTTGCTGCATTTTGTTGTTGTTCAATCGCACAGTGGATTCCGACCTCCTGCGACCCCATGGACCCTTGCATGCCAGGCACCCCTCTCCTCCACCAACCTCCTCAACCTGCCCAATGCATCAACAATACCATCTATCCATCTCATTTTCTGCCACATTATTACTAAAGTTCCTTTTGAATCACCTCCTGATGATGATTTGTGACTTTTTTGGGGCATCCTTGGGGAAACCAGTTTCCATCTGAACAATATCTATTTGAAAGCCTGTGTGATGGAGTGTCAGGTTAGGCTACACGAGTCAAATTGGGTTCAGAATCCCTGCTTGGCCATATGGAATGTCTCCAGAGCTGGCAGCGCAAAGCCACTCCTTGGAGATCTCACATCCCTTCACATCTCTGTTAGGGACACCTGCAGTTGGATGCGACTCTAGTACACCAAGCAACAATGACAGAGTTTTACTGCAGAGGTAGCTTCAAGGGTAAGACTGAAGAGTAACCAAGAGTTGGAGACTGGGCAGGTGGGTGGGGAGATAATAATAATAATAATAATAATAATAATAATAATAATAATAATAATAATAATAATAATAATAATAATAATAATAATAATAATAATAATAATAATAATAATAATAATAATAATAATAATAATAATAATAATAATAATAATAATAATAATAATAATAATAATAATTGTGTGTCAGCAATTACTCTGGGTTGAAAGGATTTTTAGGGGATGCCCGAATGAGGCTCCCTCCATGTCCTCTTTCATGGGGAGATGGTGAATGCGGACATTGCAAGAGGAAATGCATTTGCAAGTTTGGGAAATAAATGCCAGTGTTGAGGGATTATTGATTGATAATTGCTTCCAAAACAAAACTACATGTTTGCCTTTTTATTGGAAGAAAATTACTCGTCAACCGCAGGGGAGCTAATGAATTTCTCCTTTGAAAGTGAAGTTGTCTACTTTATGGCTGTTATAAACCATCTGATTCAATTTATAATGGTAATAATTACCTTGGATCAGTCCTTCTGGGAACAAATTGTCATCTTCAGGCATTAACAGCTTTGGGTTTTTAACTGGCAGACTCCAGAAAGAAGAGGATTAGGGTTTTGTGAGGCAGTCACAGTCAGACCCCAACCAATTACAGTGGTCTGTGGCTACTTTGTGGTACAGGAGTGTGAGTTGTGCATACAAGTTGCTTAGGATGTTGCATTCTGGGTCATTGAGAAACCTGCTGGCAGTGAAAGAGAAATCCTCTGACCTTTTGACACCTTAAGGCAGAAGGTTCAAGACCCAATAGGGGTCATAAAGGTCAACAAAGAACTATACTGTACTAGCTGGGTACCCGGCTTTGTCTGGGGTCATATGTTTCTCCTGTGCTCCACATGGGGATCCCCGTCCAGTGTCTGGGCCTTGCTCGCCTCCCCACCACTACCCTGGTTGTCCTTCCAGCCCTGCCACAGCCTGCCACAGCAGCCCTCTCCGGCACATTGTTCAACCCTAACCTATCCGGGTCACCCGCTGGGCACCTGGTATCCAGGCCTCACCTCCTCCGCTGGCTGCCTTTACCTTTCGGGCCCCTCCATGGCTTGTCCCGTCCACTTGTTTGGGAGACTGCGCTGCCGAAGGAAGCTGTGGCCACAAGGCGCCAGCCACAGCTCATTGTTTGGCTGAGGAGGAGGAGGAGGCACCATCGTTGCCCTCAGCAACCATGGTCCTTTCCCCTCCTCCGCACATGCACACTCTCGCATGCCGCTCCTGTGATTGGCTGGCAGTACGGCCATTTGTTTCTTTGCATCCAAGGCATCATGGGGGTTGTAGCTTGCTCCCCTTTTTGGGGGCATGCGCCCCACAGCTGGCTCTGGGACCCCAGCGGGTACATGGCTGCACATCCAAGGTAGGCATGTGCCAAATTTCAGGGGGGGGGCAGTCCAGGGATGTGGGAGCGCATACAGGACAAACGAACAAACCCCTTTCTTTTATATATATAAAAGAAGGCAAACAACCTTTTAAATAGTTTTTAAGTGATCCAATAAAGGCATCGTCTTCCTCCTGAATTTTTTGCATTCTTTACTATATGTAGAAGGAGAGGCATTAGGTTGATAATGGGGAAAAAGGAGCAGAGAAACCCAGATGAGCAAAGATGGTACTTAAATACATACTGAGCGCTTCCTGGCATGACTACGTATACCGTAACTGCCTTTATCACAACATTGATGTCTTTGCCTAGACAGCTTCAGCCTTGTCAGAAAAAGGGGCTGGTGTGGTGCAGGATGGGTTTCCTTCATCTTGGAAACTGTGGGGAATGTTAGTGCTTCTATCTGCTGGTACCTCTAAGGAAGCTATTTTAGATGAGATTATTGGGATGTTTCTCCTGGCTGGTCTTGTGAAGTTGTCAGTGTTGCAATGAGTGATGATAACAGAAAGCCAGCAGTGGTGAACTGTGCCCTGGAAGCTTCGTAGTACAAAACATAGATGGTGGTAGTTTAGCTTAGTTGAAGGAGAGAGAGAGAGAGACAGACAGACAGACACACACACACTCACTTACTTCAGGGATCAATTCTTGAAGGGAGAAAGAAGAACCGCCATGCCTGAACCACCCGGAGGGGTCTGGACTGGAGATTGTCATGTTTTGTTTTACTTCTCACATTGTTATTAGCCAGTTTGTATCTCATTAATCAAATCTGTGTTCCTTTCATCCTTCTGAGTGGCTTTTGGAAATGCTTGTGAAAAGAAAAGAATAAATCTGTTCTTGCTGCTAGATCCAGAAGCCTGAGCACATGCTCTAGGAAGAGAGGTTGAGTTTTCTGTTCATCAGCTAGTGCAAGGGTGCCCAAACCTTTTGGGCTGTGGGCTAGACATGTGGTTCAGGGGGCAGGTCACTTTGGCTCATGGGCCAGATCCAGCCGACAACGCCAATTCATCCAGCCCATGAAGCCCTCATCGCTCCTGGAAGCGGAGGTAAAACCTGCCCATACGGGTGTGTTTACTTCTGTTTCTGGGAGCGATGAGGGCTTCATAAGCCAGATTAATTGGTGTCGGGGGCTGGATCCGGCCCATGGGACATAGTTTGGGCACCCCTGAGCTAGTGCAAAGGACAAGCTTCCTGAACCGGAGGCTGGTTGCATGTGGTTGGATGCTGGTTGCTCAGGGAACCCAGAATCTTGAGGCGTTACCTGGATGGCGATGGGATGCTCCCAGAATCAGAGGAGGTGTTGTTGACGTTGGCTTCTTCTTCTCCAACTGCAGACAAAGGTGTGAATTCCTCAGGTGGCTTGAAGGCTGAGCACCCAGGGAGATTGTCTTAAGACAGTGGTGGCGAACCTTGGCACACCAGCTGTTCTTGGACTTTCATTCCCAGAAGCCCAAGTCCCTGTGAATCCACACGAATGGGTTTATTGGGAAATCCTAGGCACAGAGAAGCTGTGTTTTGCTGGCCTCTCTAAGTCACGCCACTTCCTTCCATTTTGGCTGTAGATCTAATTGCTCTTCCAACACCTTTTAAAGAGTTTTCTCCTTGACTTTTGCGTACGTTCAGTGGCCTACAGCGGTTGAGCTGCTCTCCTCTTGGTTGCAGTCTTTTGATTTGGGGAGATCAGACAGGAATCTAATTGCTCTTCCGACACCTTTTTTCTGCGGTTTTTGTTTTAAGCTGCTTTGCATTCTGTGAGGACAGCAGCAATTGTGGCACATAAATATTTAAACCACCACCGTCACAAAAATATATATACTGTATGTGAAAATCACAGTCTTAGCTTACAGGCATTGCTTAGTAAGTGTGTTTCCTTTCCCTGATTTCATTTTGAAAGTGTTTATGTGGCAAACGCCTCTTAACCACATGACCTTTAGATAATAAGAGCTGCCAGCTTTCCCTCAAGACTCCACCTACGGGTTTGGATGCCTGGTCTTGAACATGGGTTTGCTGTGGTCCAGGAGGGCCTTAAACGTGTTCACTCAGAACAGATGTGAGACCCACTTCATTTGGCAGTGGCTGACTGGGAGAAATGTAGAACCAATGTGTTGGAAGGAGTCTTTGAGGCCATCGAGTCTAACCCCCCTGCTCGATGCAGGGATCTGAATCAAAGCAGAGCCAATAGATAGGGTTGCCCAGTCCTCCCTTGAAGGCGGCCAGTGTTGGAGCTCTCTCTGCTTCTCAAGGCAGTTGGTTCCACTGTTGTGCTGCTCTAACACAGGGGTGCCTAAACTACAGCCCATGGGCGTGTTTTACTTCCGCTTCTGGGAGTGACGAGGGTGGCATGGACTGGATGAATTGACATCGGGGAGTCGGATACAACCCACGGGCTGTAGTTTGGCCACCCCTGGTTTAAGCAGAGAAAATGGTAGCCTAAAATCTATCTCATCCTGTTGCAAAACAGATTGCAAGGCACATTTTTCTTCTGCTTCTGGTGGGAGGAGAAACATGACCAGCCTGCTGAACCACCTGACTGGCCCATGGCCCAAAAAGTTTGGGTACCCCTGCTCTAACAGTTCCCCCCCCCCTCAATTCAGCCTATATCTGACTTCCTTTCAGGTCTTGGAAGAGTGCTATCATCATCTTACCCCCTCTCAAGTATCCTTTCCTCAAGGCTAAACATGCCCAGTTCCTTCAGCCTTTCTTCCATACGTCTTGGTTTCCAGTCCTCTGACAATCCTTCTTGCCTTTCTCTGGACCTGCTCTGTTTGTAACTTTCTTAGAGTTGGGGTTCCCAGAATTAGACACTGTCCTCTAGATGTGGTCTAAGTAGTGATGAATAGTGGGGGACTAGTAATGTCCCACAGATTTTGGAGACTAGACTTCTGTTAATGCAACCTGAAACAGTGCTAGCCTTTCTTGTAGCCATGTTGCACCGTGGACTCCTATTTAGCCTGTGATCTCCAACAACCCATGGGGAAGTGTAGATAGGAAGGAGAGTGGAAACATCCAAAGGAGAAGCTACACGTGTTCTCTTTTCTCAGCCCTACCCCTTTCCCAGCTGCTGCTTGCTTTGTCAGGCAAGGCCTTACCCTGGAATACCATTGGAGGGGAGCCCTGTGGCATTAAGGGAGGGGGCTGAAGGCTATCTAGCCTGACCCCCCAGGATTGGCTATTGGAAACAGTATCTGTGACCCAGTGGTGGCCCTGCTATTTCTTAGCTTTGAAGCTGTCCTTGTTTAGCCTTGATGGGGAAACAGGTGAGTTGGGCAGACCTTTGGCTCAACCAGGGCCTGAAAACTCATATTCCTCCCGCACCCCCAGTGAAATGGTTTGCTAACATTAGGGCACTGTGGCTCTGGCCCTGATAGAGCTCTGCATGTCACAGACAAATCCGTAGCCACTAGAGAATGCCTTTTTGAAGTGTTGCTCCTGGAATAACACAACACAGGGGGAGAAAGTGAGAGAATGTGAATTATGGGAGCCATCATTTGAGGAGATAACCCTGAGTGGGGAACGTTCAGCTTGGAGAGGCTTTTAGTCCCTTCCCTGTGAAATTTGCAGGCTGTTTTGCATTTCTTTTTCCCAATTACTACCATTTAGTGGTGGAGTGTGTGTTTAGCAGCAAAGGACTGACAGCAGTGACCCTTTTGTAGCTGTTGTGTTGGGTGATGGTGGGGGGATGATGCCAGTACCTGCTTTGAGGCCCCATTCTCAGTGGACGCTCAGCCAGGGTACTTGTCCAAGTCCAATGAGTGGGGTGTGGGATCTAGAGCAGGGAGAGGACCTGAGTTAGGAAGGACTGGAAGAGGGGGCAATAGGAATAGCAAATCCACTTCTACACCCTGGCTCCGTATGACACGAACCCCAGGGAAGTTGGAAATACAAACTAGATGTTCAGCACTCTGAGCACAGCCATGTATTGATACTGCATTGTGGTCTTTCACACATGGTACACCAACAGTGGGAGGGAGACATGAGTGTGATGTGGATCAGATTAATTCCAGCAGATGAGTATCCAGATGTTCTTGACTTTGGATATGTGTAATTGTATTCCTGCTCTGCTGGGGAAGGTATCACTGACCATGGTGGGAATGCATGGATGGCCTTGGTTTTCATAAGGTTGGCTTGGGAATACCATCCTCTTCTCAACATCTGGGCCTGGCTGCCCCTCTGTGTTTGGCAAGGTTTCAGATGGTGTTTCTCAACCTTGGGCCCCCAGATGTTCTTGGACTTTAATTCCCTGAAGCTCTGATCAGCAAGTGTGCTGGCTTGAGCTTCTGGTAATTGAAGTCCAAAAACAATTGGAGGCTCAAGGGTGAGAAACACTGGTTTATGAGATTGGGCAAAGTAGGGACCAGAACAGGCGTGGTGGTCAATGGGGCTGCATCCTGAAATAAAACTAACTGCCCACTGGCATTGAACGCTGAATGTTACATGGAATGTTCAACTCATTTGGCAAATTTGAGTGCTTAATCTTGAGAAGGCAATTATCTACTGACCTCTGATTTGGATCAAAGCCTTATTGATGGGCCAAAGAGTGACCTGTGGTACTGTCTTGACCTGAGTCAGACCCTCAATTAATCAACTCTACTGTTGTCCACTCTTGACTGGCAGTAAGGGATAGAGGGGTCTTCATTAGTGATATTGGGTTACCAGGGAACATGTGGCAGAGGGCTTGAGCAGACCACAGCAAGCCACCACCACACGTGCTGTGCATCCCATGTCACTGTGCATCCCATGTTCTTTGGGTAGAAAGGCCCAGCTTTCCCAGTACAGTGTACCTGTCATGCTGAGATCTGGATTTGAAAAAATCCTCTACTGATTCTCATAACCTGTTGACGATGATTAGCAGAATTGTTGTGGCAGAAGCATCTGTGATCTAGGAGGTGACATCATCAGATCTATAGTGTGCTTAAATGCCATTAAGAGCCACTTCATGCATCTGATGAGGTGGGGGAAGTTTCTGCTGTAATAAAGCTGTGAGGTTTTTTTTTACTCTCTGTGGCCCAGGTAGGCTTCTAGCTCTTTGGTGGCTTTGGATGCAATAAGCCAGGGGTGCCCAAACTATGGTCTGTGGGCTGGATCTGGCCCCCAACGCCAATTCATCCAGCCCGCACTGACCTCATCACTCTGGAAGTGGAAGTAAAATGCGCACGGACGGGCACGTTTTACTTCTGCTTCCAGGTGTGATGAGGATGGTGCGGGCTGGACAAATTGGCATCGCGGGCCAGATCCAGCCACAGGCCATAGTTTGGGCACTCTTAGTTTAAGCAGCGAAACTGGCAACCTAAAATCTATCTCATCCTGTTGCAAAACTGATTGCAAGGCACATTTTGCTTCCAGTGGGAGGAACCACGTGACCGGCCCACTGAACCACATGACTGGCCCCCGGCCCAAAATGTTTGGGCACCCCTGCAATAGGCTAACAGCTGTTCCACTTCCCATGAATGGGGTCTCTGAAACCAATTGAAAATAGATTCCTTTATGCAGTGGGTCAGTTTGTCTGGTAGGAAAGAGTGTACGCAGGCTGTGGCTTAGGAGGTAAAAGTCTCTACCCTGAAAGCCTTACAGGTAGTTGAGAAGCACAGAAATATTGAGGCCACGTCATTGTGTTTTGTGAACTGAAGCTACTGTACCTTGGAGGGGAGAGAATTTACCTATCTGCTCATAGCCAGGCAAGAGCATCATGTCCCACCATGGGTCATATATTTTCCTAGGGGCATCTCATTAGCTCCCCACCCACCCAACACTGGGGAAGCCCCCCCACCCTTCTGCCACCTAGCATCCCAATTCATTCCCACTGCTCACCTGGTATCACCTGGTATCACAAATGCACCAAAGCCAATTAGGAAAACAGGCAAATGGGGGCGTTTGTTGTGCAGCATTAATTTGGAAGAACGAGATTGCTCATCTTGGAAACCAGAATGGCAGAGTGCTTGGAACTCGTTATAGTCCCTTTCTTAATTAAGTGAATCAAACAAGAATTTAATTGGAATGTAATGGATGCGATGACATGTTTAGAAGCAGGGGATTATTAAGCACATATTTAAAACAAACCTTTTATAGCTGTGCGCCGAGCATATGTAACCATTTGGGGGCTCCATAGGAGCAAGAACATAACCAGCCGTTGATCTCTCCTGGTTGTCCCAAAGAAGGGGAACGAAAGGTGGGCCATCTCATGTGGCCTTCCTCCAGTTGGCTGAGAGGGAATGTGCTGGGGGTGGTCTGTAAAGGCATTGGGAATACTAAAGACTATTTGCAGAGCTTTGCTTTGCTCCTAGGTGTAAACACATTTCAGCATATATGAATCCCTCCTTCCATATGGATTCAAAAGGGAGATACCCATAAATCTAATTCCCAGTGGCTTCTGGAGAAGCACTAGTGGGAAAATATGGACTCTGGCTTGTTTTGCAGAAATACATGCTTCAGTTAATGAAAGTAGAAATTTCTGGTTTTTTTTAAAATGCACTGAATTAATTTGCCCCTTTGCATTAGCAAATGTCCCTGTGAATCGTAGTGTAATTAATCTTAGTAGGTTAATTTCGGTCACAAGTGTTCTAAAGTGGGCTGTATATTGTTTTTGCCATGTTTATATTTGAGGGAGGTCTGGACTCGTGTGTGTGTGTGTGTGTGTGTGTGTGTGCACGTGCACATGTGTGTGTGCATGTGCATGTGCACGTGTGCATGCGTGCGTGCCTCCCTTGTAATTGTTAATTAAGCAAAGGGGAGGAAGGCTCAGTCAGTTAGGTGAGCCCAAGGCAGTCTCACTTTCTCAAGACATCGCCTTAAAGTAGCAATCAGACTTCTACCCCACTGCTCCATATAAGCACTTCATGCCCTCTCTGGGCGGTTCTTAGCATTTTGCCCCCAACGTGCTGGAGATTCATCTGACCAACTTTGGAAGGATGGAAGAGGCTGAGTCAACCTTGATCCCTGGTCAGGACTGAACTCACACCAGTTTAACCCCTGCACCACCAGGGGTCTATAAGGACAGGTTGCTTACCTGTAACTGTCCTTCTTCTGCGTGGCCCCCTGTCTATCCACCTGAATGTGAATCCATTTTGGGTGGTTCACAAGGTCATTAGCATTCTGCCCCCGACATGCTGGGGACTCAAGTGACCAACCTTGGAAGGTGGGATGGCTGAGTCAACTTTGTCCGCCATCAGGATCGAACTCGCAACCTTTTGGTTGCAGCACAGGAGTTTAACCTCTGCACCCAGAGGACTTCTGCGCATGGACCTCATCTTGGGGAGAAGCATTTTCACCTCTTCTCTCCTCCTTGAGGGTTCTGCCTTCTTGAAAGATGCAGATGTTTTCTGCCCAACCGTCAGCCAGACCAAGCGATTGCTCCCTCTCTCTTGTCTCAACATTGCAATGGTGGTGGGGCTGAGTTTATTTTTAAACTGGAAACAGAGGATTTGATTCGAGACGGGCTGAGTTGATGTCCTCCTAAGTTGCGGCCTCCTTCGTGCCGTTGACATTTCAAACCTCTCCTTGTCCAATGGGTTTACGCTTTTTCCTTTTTCAAATGTTTATTCCCCCCCTCCCAAAAAAACCCCTCTCCACCCTCTGCTCAACCAAGAGAGGCAGTTGGAATAAACTGCAGCTGCTGCGTCAGGAGTAATTACAGCCGGGGAAAGCTTGTCAAGGGCTCTCTTGTCTGGCTCTGCTGCCATCTGTGGCCCTGTGAATGGCAGACTCTTAGGCGCGCCACGCAGGGAAGACGGCTCTGAGAACGCTAGGCACGGACGAGGAAAGGCATTCACTTCAGCCTTCTGCTTCACGGCCTCATCCTTCGCGGTGTAGCGGAGTTTTCCCTTTATCCAGCTGCAGTGCAAGTTCACTGCTGGAGTGAATAGACCAAGGATGCCCAAACTATGGCCTGTGGGCTGGATCTGGCCCCCAACACCAATTCATCCAGGCCACGCCGCCCTTGCCGCTCCTGGAAGTGGAAGTAAAATGCACCCGTTACTCCTGAAGGGGTTCAGGGATGGATTTCTCCAGCATGGCCAGAGCCTCTGGTACCCACCCCCCCTCTCTAGGGGGACTGAACAGTTTGGGGTTAACCACGTTTGGTTCCCAAAGCTCAGTGTGAGACTGCACTGGCTTTCCTTGTCCTCACACCAGCATGGCTCAGACTCGGTGTGCAAAGATCGTGGCCAGGAGATTGGTGGGTCCTCCGTCTCTTTTGTAGCCAAACACAGAAGGAAGCTCTTGATAGACAGCTGAAAGAACGGGGCGGGCCTCAACCCACCGGCCTCTGGAAGGTGAAATTGTCACTTCGCCTGCCTAGTAAATTGCAGAAATTAGATGCATGGAATATGAAGTGTCTGTGGCTGACCCCACGCGGGCAGGAGCTGGGCGCCACAGAAGGGTGATTAATGGGGCAGTTAGAGCATAGAATGTCTTATTAAGAGAAGCCTCCCTCCCTCTTCTTGTTCCTGGTGGATGTCCTCAATGTTCACTCCATGCTGTCACGGAAAGAGGCTTTGCGGAGATCTGTTGACGGTTGTCATCTGCAGCTTTGGAAGCAAACACCAGCAATTATGGCATCAAGAAGAGACGTCTCCAAGCCCGTTCCAATTCCTCCGGCCCGGCCTCTCCTTTCTCACTTGCATGCTAAAATTGCACAGACATCCTATCCACAGCAGCAGGTGAGAGGCGACTGGAAATTGCAAATGTATTTACTAAATGTGAGCAACCTGCCTCCGAGGTATGCAATGGCGATGGGCATGAGTACTGCTTGAAACCACAAACCACAGCAAAACACAACATAAATGAGGATTCCAAAACACAAGTAGACAATAAAATACAAAGAAAACACGCAGAGATTAGTTACAGTGACTCTAATCTGTAGTGTATGTCACAACATTTGTAGCAGGCCATCTTGTAGGGTTGGGGGCTCAGCTAGAAACCCCATGGAGGGATGAGAGAGCATTCATCCTGTTAAACTGGACCAGGTACAACTCTTCTCCTCTTGCCAGCCTAGCGGTTCGAAAGCAAGAAATTGGAAGTAGATAAATAGGGACCACTTCGGTGGGAAGGTAAACAGTGTTCCGTGTGCTCTGGTGTCTAGTCATGCCTGCCACATGACCACAGAAACATCTGCAGAAGCAGACAATGCTGGCTCTTCGGCTATGAAACAGAGATGAGCACTTAACCCTAGAGTTGGATACGACTGGCTTTTGAGCAAGGGTGACCTTTACCTTTACAACTCTTTTCAGGTCTGGGATGGGAGGAAGCGTCTTCCACATGGATTTGCTCTTGGAAGGAGTTATTCAGCTTTTATAGGTGACACTTGTAAGCAAAGCAGGGATTTACAGTCTGTTCTGTCTTATCCTGGAAGGTCTTTCATTATTTTATCTTGTTATTGTTTAGAGGTTTTATTTCCCCCCAGGGCAGCTTACAATAAAATATAATAGAAATATATAGATTTATGGGTACAGTAAAACAGCAATAACAGAATATTAAAGAAACAAATGGGGTAAGGTGGGCGATAGAATAAATACCCAGTTTCTGGTATGTTTGGAGCTGCCCAGATACTATATGAGGCAGTATATGAGAAGGACGGAAGGAAGGAAGGAAGGAACCAACCAGCCAGCCAGCCAGCCAGCCAGCCAGCCACATTTACATTTCCATGTCAACCTATGCTTGGCGTGCAAGGATCAGAATCTTTGTTTCAGTAGTTGAGCAAATTTCACATAGATCAAAATAATTTCCCTGTCTTGTCTTCTCCCAAGTCTTGGACTCTGATCACAGGTTAGGCCAGGGATGGCAAACCTTTTAGAGACTGAGTGCCCAAACTAGAACCCAAAACCCACTTATTTATCGCAAAGTGCCAACACTTCAACAGGGGAGGGAGGAAATGCTCCCATTGGGTTGGTGGGCAGAGGGGTGGGGCAAACTCTGTGCTGGGGGAGGAAGGGAATGCTCCCATTGGGCTGGTGGGCAGAGGAGTGGGGAAAACTCTGTGCTGGGGGAGGAAGGAACTCTCCCATTGGGCTGCTGGGCAGAGGGGCGGGGTGAACTCTGTGCTGGGGGTGGGAGGAAGCACTCACATTGAGCTGCTAGGCAGGGGGCAGGGCAAACTCTGTGCTGGGGTGATTACACGAGTGCCCACAGAGAGGGCTCCGAGTGCCACCACTGGCACATATGCCATAGGTTTGCCACCACTAGGTTAGGCTAAACTGGAGAGGGGGCTGGTGTTGGGGCTGGATTCAAGCTAGACCAAGCTTGTAGACTCAATGGCATCAAATCAGGGGTTGGCTCCAAGTCCCATCCTTTGTCTGATATCATCTGGCTCCTCCCCCAGTCCATTTCCCCAACTCAATGTAGGCAATCACTTTCTACCTGCCAAAGTCACAATGTTGTCCCTAGTCAGTGACTGGAGGTAACCCCCTGGAGGAGTTGTTCCCCTAACTTCACATTCACAGTGTAGAGTCAACGGTGGAGGACCCCGTGGTTGCTTTCAGTCAGGCATGAGAGATTAGAGTGGGATCCTCCAAAGTCTGTCTCCCTTTGGCCATTCACAGGCACATGCGAGAGACAGAGTCTTGGAGAGAGAGTGTGTGTATGAAGCATCTGTGCCATGGACCTCATCTGATGTTTTCCCTGCTTGGGCAAATTGCTGCTGCTGTTAGGTGACATCAAGTCTTGTCTGGGCTGTGGTGACCTCCAATGGGTTTTCTGAAGTACATGAGAAGGACAAGGAATGGCTTTACCAGTGCCGTTGTGTCAGTGAAGCTCTCTGGCCAAGAGTGGATTTGAACCCAGGGCTCCTGATGTGCTAGTCTAGCACACACACACACCAACCAACCCCGATGGCACCAATTGGACAAGAGCCCACCATGGCTGCTGTCTCAGCTCCAAGAATTAGGCACCCTCTGAAGCAGCCCAGCTGAGAATTGGCTCTAAACCTTGGAAACAAAGTCAACTACAGTCCCTAAGCTTGTCTGATCATACCCAGATTAGCTCTTCAACTCACATCCCCTCTGATATTGACTCCCACATTCATCCCTCACAATACAGACACACTGGATTCTCCACAACCCAGCTGAGGGATTGTTCAACTCTAATCATCCCTGGCTGCAGGATCTTCTCCAAGTCATACCTTGTGGGTTGGCTAATAGGCACCAGGGATGCTTTTGAAAGAATCCCCACTCCTGGGGACTTTGCTTGCTTCTGTTTTTTGCAGGGGTGCCCAAACTATGGCCCACAGGCCAGATCCAGCCCCTGACACCAATTCATTCAGCCCACACTGTCCTTGCCACTCCTGGGAGCGGAAGTAAAACGCACCCATATGGGCGCGTTTTACTTCTGCTTCCAGGAGTGGCAAGGGCAGTGTGGGTGGGCCAGATGAATTGGTGTCAGTGGCTGGATCCGGCCCATGGGCCATAGTTTGGGCACCCCTGGTTTAAGCAGAGAAAATGGCCACCTTCCGGTGGGAGGAACCACGTGACTGGCCCGCTGATCCATATGACCGGCCAATAGCCCGAAATGTTTGGGCACCCCTAGTCTATTATCTAGGAGCTGCATGAAAGTTTTCCAAGGAGGCTGTCAAAAGCATGCAACACTAGGTTGAGAAAAGAGGGGAACCAGCGGTGAAGCAATGCAGGTGGATTTTGGCTCAGCTGTTTTCTCTGTTTCTCTCTGAAGGGAGGGAGGTGCGCGCCTCTGGTCTGTGTCTTCTTCTTCTTCTTGGAATTACACTGGGATTACAAGGAAGAAGAAGAAAAAGTAAAAAGAGAATATATGCATTGTTGCATCTCTGCAGCTGAGAATCCCGTGGCAAATATTGGGTTGTTTATTGATAGGGCTATAATACCGGGGGGGGGGGGGGAGAATTGGAGTTAATGCCAGACGGCTGCCATGCTCGGCACAGAGAGGGAGAGAATCGGCAGTAACGTATTGTCAAGCATTAGCATAATAATTGGTAAGCATTCACAGATGAATAGTTTACTGAGGATAGATTTTTGTACAGAAAAACTGTGAAGGTGACACGGAGGGTGAAAACATTTCGCTGTGTCAATGAATATACTTAATTTTCTGGAAGTGCTATTTAAATTGTGCAGCGCCATGGCATTAGCATAACAAAGACATAATGCATTGGGTGGGGAGGTGTAATGGGGAACATTGACCCATCGTGGTTAATCAGGTGACCCAGAAAGGATGATGGTAATAGTGGTGTTGGTGTTGGTGGGGTGTGAGAAAAGGCCTCTTTAGTTGTGGTGGCACTTGGCTATTAATATTCAGACAGCATTTTGCCAAAAACCTTTTACCTAAACAAGCTTCTCTGGATCTCAGGGGTTTCTCTCCCTCCTTGAGTTTCATGGGGCTTCCTAGTTATGAGATAATAATAATTTCATGTTAGAAATTATTCTGGGTTGAAAGGACTTTTTTGCAGAGAACTTCCAAATGAAGCTCTATTCATGTTCCCTGGGACAGAGATGGGCGCTCATGCCATCATGCAGTACCTGGGTCTTGAACTGCCAACTTGCCAGCCTTCCAGCTAACAAGGTGAGCTTCTTAACCACTGAGTCACCGCAGCCCCTAGTTATGAGATAACCACATTTCAGGAAGGGGGTGCCAGGGCCCCATGTCCCTCTCCCCCATACAGTCCCTGACTTGGGGACACATCATTGCCTGTGAGCAAAAGGAAAAACAACCGTTGTCATATTGGCCATCCAGACATGTGGACAGGGTGCACATCTCTTGTTAATTATGGGGAAATGTCACACTCCCAATTACACAACTCCTTCTGTATCTGCAAGATCCACAGCTGCTGTAATCTTTGCAAAGCATTAGAACTGGGGTTCCCAACCTAAGGCCTGTGGGCCAGATCTAGCCCATGATGTGATTTCATGTGCCCCGCTCACCTGGGTCTCCGAGGGCATTTGAGAAACAAAATGGCCACCCCTTTGAAGTTGTTGGGACAAAATGGCCACCCCCATAATGCAGGCAGGGCAAAATTGCCCTGGCTGAGAGAGTGTGACCCAGACCTTGGCTTGAAAAGGTTAGGAAGGAACCCCTGCATTAGAAGATGCCCACCCTTCCATGTCAGTGGAGTACTTTTGATGCACATGGTTGGAAAGGCATGAGCTTTCCCTGTCCTGAGTCCATCCAGCGGTCCCACAGGACAGGTTTCAGGCTGGCTTCTTTCCTGCTGATGGTTGGAGTCTCTGCATGTGACCCACTTGCCCAGCAGAGTTCTTTGGATGTTCCAGTTAAGTCTACTTTGGGTCAAAACTCTGCCCTTAAGACTTCCAATCTGCCAGTCCAGCAGTTAATCCCATTGAAGTGGGGTGGGTCGGGGGTGGGGATGTATTCTGAGGACAGCCTGGAGCAGGTTCCCCCCATGCTTTTGCATATGTGTCTCAGCCTACGTGGGAGTAGGGGTGTCGGTACATGAAAAGGGTTGCAGCAGAAAGCCAATGATTCCTCGTGGCCTCTACACATCTGGGGGTTATAGCAACAAAGTACAGTAAGTGGCTGTGTTTAACAACTGTCATGCATCCACCATTGAGTGTTGACAATGTACGCTATCAATGGGGACACCATGAGTGAGGCGGATCATTGCCTTGATGTTACAGTGGTACATCCTTCTTCCCTTTAAGTCTCTCTCCCTATTTCTCCACCACAGCCCTTCCAAGTCTCCATCTCCTTCTGATTTCTGATCTCCAGCCTCCCTTGGGAGGGACTAAACCAAAGTGGAGAGAGAGAGAGAGAGAGAGAGAGAGAGAGAGAGAGAGAGAGAGAGAGTGCGCGTTTGTGAGTCTTTTGCCTGCCTCCTTTTCTTCATCCTCACACAGTTCCTTTTTGTGCCGTCTTACACTCCGGACTTTCTTCTTTAACCTTCCCCGGTCGTTGTTTCAAGTCGCGGCTGTTCCCTGCCAGTAATAGGGTGTCATCTGCATATTTTAAATTAACAAGGTTTCCTGTGCCAGGCTCCACTCTTCCCTCCTCTCAATGTAACCCAGGGGCTTTTTAATTTTTGGTATTATATGTTCTGCATAAAGACTGAGCAGAAAGGGAGAGAAAATGTAGACATGCTTTTTGTGGGTACCACCTGCTATCTGGTTTATAACTGCTTATTCTTACATATTAAATACGTCTTCTGGTTTTATGTGTGGATTGTGGGATGTGATGTAGAGATTTTTGGTGGTGGTGAGGAAACTGTTCCACAGTAGATAGGATTTCTAAGCTCAGTTGGTGTTTTTAGAAAAAAGGTCACTCCCTTGGAATTACCTGCCTTCTTTCTACCTGCCTCTTCATTCCCATCTTACCTTGCCTTGGTCAATGCTTCAGATCTCAATTTTATTTGCAGTTTATGAAGCTCCTCCTCCTCCTTCCATATCCAAATATTAGCAATCCTTATGGTGGTCAGCCATGAAGACTGCTCTGAGAATATGAAGCAGTGGCCTTTCATCTGCCTTTCACATTGGTGTGTGACACCCATAGTACCACTGATCCAGTTTCACGAGCCATGTTCTGGTCCTGAGCCCTTTTGGCATGCAAAGTCCTTGTCATCAGCCCCAGGCCAGGATAGATGACGCTGTTGTCCTCTATCAAGAGGGATTCAAGTGGGATTTAACCCACTTGGGGACCATCATCCTTCCCTGTAGACTTCAGCACCCAAGGCCATTAGTCGTCAGGGTTTTTGGGTTAGTTAACCACTGCCTGAAACTTGGCATTGTGTCACTGGCATGAGGGTCTACTCTATGAGACCAGAGCAGGATCACCTGGCCAGACTGTGCCTCCCCTACTTGTTAGGAGACAAATGCTTCCAATGCTATTATACCCATTCCCTTTCTCAGTGGAAAGCAAGATTGTAGAATAGCCAAATGAAAACAGCCCTGCAAAATGTCCATCCCCACTACTTCTCTACCTGCAAAGCATTGCAGTTTCTCTGCCTCTCAAACTGATTGCAACTTTAAAAGAAGAAGAAGAAGAAGTTTAATTTCCTTAAAGGAAGCATCTTGGCAAAGCGGACTCTCTGGAACTGGCAGTGGGTTCTTGATGATGTCTGAGAAAGGCATCCAGAGAAACCGCCTCATGTGCCGCAGAATAATGCCAACACGAAAGCTACATCTCAATCTACCCTGGTCCTGTGCTCCACAGCACAGATGTATCAGGGAAATGTGTAATATGCAAGGGAACGGTGGTGTTAAGAGATGCTTAAAGTGCCTCTGCATTTCCCGAAGTGGGTGACTCAAACCCTTTCTGCTCTTTATTTCTTAGGGGGAAATGCTTTCCTTGTCAAGCTGCTCACAGATCTGTTAACGTCTTTCATCTAACAACGAGGAAGCTGAAATGAAGTTCATAGCTATGGATTTCCTCCCACTTTCCCATTCTCATGCGCCAGGATAAAAATGCCAGTTTACTGATGGGGCTTCTTCTGGCTCCACTGAGATTGCTATGTACTAAGGTTGAGCAGCAAGGTTAGCCATGGTGGTTAGGGTCAAGGTTTAATGTCCACTTAGTTGTAGTGCCTGGACACTCTGTGAGTCCCAGTGGCATTCCTGAATGGGACCAGCTTACTAGCAGGTGGAGAGCCTCAGTTGCATTATGGAGCACCAGAGGAGGCTGTGTGGGAAAGCCAAAGGCTACAAGTGGAAAAAAGCAATCGATGTTTCAGTCCCTATGGTTTCCCTCAACCCTGCTCTATGGAGGGAATGGCTGAAACCAAGGGGTTTCAGGTGCTCAGAGGGCCTGTACTGTAAATCTGACGCAGTGCAAATTCTGCAGGTAAATGGGGTTTGGGCAGGGCAGAGAGAGAGAGAGAGAGAGAGAGAGAGAGGATCTGACCTCTGACTGGGCCCAGGAAGACTTCAGGGACAATTTTGTTGAGAGTAAGGGGATGATGCAGAACAAGTGCTGACCGGCCATTTCCACCTGTTCGCTAATTTTGCCTCACTTGCTCTGCTCACACCCCAGACCCATCTTCACTCTTGCAAGCACTAAACCAGGGGTCCTCAACCTATGGCCTGGGGGCCAGATGCAGCCAGCGACACCATTTCATGTGCCCCCCCCCAATGCCTCTGCCACACCAAGAAGTGCCATGTGTGGTAGGCAGGGCAAAATGGTCATCCAGCCCCCAAAGCTGTCTGAGGGAGCGTGACCCGGCCCTTGGCTTGAAAGGATTGAGAACTCCTGCACTAAACAACCTCAAAGGTGTGAGTGAGAGAGAAAGAAAGAAAGATGGAGGGAGGGAGGGAAGCCCCTTCTGCCAACAGGGCGACAAACTTTATTTTCTGCATTTTTCATTTTGCTCACTTGGAATGCAGACAGTCCTGGTTTTGGCTACCAACTGTAGGCAAACAGCCCCCCCCACACACACACACTATATTAAAGTGCAGTGGGGCAGGAAAAAGGGGGGAGGAGGAAATGGAGAGGCTTTGGATAAAATGAAGGGCAGGGACACGCACACACTGTGCAGATTGTGCTGCAGTTTGAGATCAGAGAGTCTCTTTTTCCTGCCATCATCCTCTGCTGGGGTCCCTCTTTGGTCTTCATTCAGCCAAGCTCTGCTGGGTTTCAAGCCCTGGAGTTCCTCTCTTCCGTGCATATTTATATTCGCCTCCATAAATAGCTCCGCATCAGAAATTCTGGGCGCTTGGGGTTATCTGTGCTACAAATAGAGGAAGGAGAAACCTATTTAGCTCAGGGTGCGTTGGGTGGGGATCCTGCCTCTGCCAACCAAATTGCCAGCGACGCCTTGAAATAGAAGCCCCTTGTTACCTCCTGGTGAATTGGGGAGGTTGATTCTCAATCCCAGATATTCAGAAATTAAGATGCTGACAAGAGCCAGGGGCAAAGTGAGCAGACGAGGGAGGGAAGACCCATATCAGACGATGGAGTGGAACGAATGTGCTGTGCCAGCTCAAGGAACCCGAGCGACTAATACAATCTTCAGCACAGAAGGTGTTTGTCAGCTGAAGGCAGCAAGGAAATGTTGGGCAAGATTTTCACTGGGGTCCTCTGTTTTCAAGCCAACATATCTCCTCTCCTCCTCCCCCCTCTAATATTTCATAGAGAAATAACTGGGATTGGATAAAAACTGATTTGTCAATTTCTGAATGTTTGGCAATTACATGTAATTGGTTGGAGGATTTATATAACCAAGTGAGAAAAAGAACCCCATGTTTAATGGAAGCAAAACCCACTGAAAGCTCCTAACAGGCTAAACGTCGACATCCCCAAGTGCTCACACCCATACAAGTCACAAAAATGTTACAGAACAGAGGCTGAAATCCTGTTGCACCACTGCATTTTTGCCACATGGAAGCTGCAGATGCCAGAGAGGAAAAGGGCAGAAGTGCTCTTTGTGAAGCACTTGAACATGCATGCTGTACAACAGTCACAATAGGAATTATGCTCTTTGCTTGGGGAGACCATGTGATACCTGGTCTTCTTCTCCAGCTACTCATAAGCTGTGCCCTAGAAAAAGGGGAAAAATTAGCAACTTTCATAGGGAAAACTTAAAAGAAAGTGAGAGAAAGAGAAACCAGAAGGCCAGTTCACTCGCCAACGCAGTGTAGATCTTATCCCAAAAGAAAAGACAAATCATATTTTATTATTTATTGCAGCCAACTAAGCCCATCAATAGGGGGACAGGATCAAAAGAAATTCTGGGCACTTCCTTCTAGATCAGACCTCAAAGGGGGTGGGGGGTGGGGTGGGGGAAAGAAAAGACTTTTATCTGGAACTGAAGCTGCCTGCTGTCACTCAGGTAGTTTATTCTGAGAACATCTTTACAGAAGGGATTTCAAATAATTCACTTAAATCCACAGTGCATTCCACAAGGATTACCTGTCTGTCCCCATCTCCCCCCCCCCCCGCCCCACAGTAGCCCACAGGATATTGGAGAATTGATTAAAGTGCTGACTCCGGCAAAGTGACCGGAGAAGGAAATGTCGCCTCCAGAGAGATTCAAAGACCAAGTGAGATGGCGGGTGAGTCAGTGCTGGTGCTGTGTAAACTGTGTACAGCTGTAAGACAAACCCATGCAGGTCACGGATTGCAGAAATGCGGACAGAGATGCTCCACAATGTAAGCATCATCCAGATGTGGTTTCTCACACGTGGTGCTGGAGTTGTGTGCAGCTGTTCAGAAGGGATGCTCCCTGTTAATATGGTCACATGCTCTCTGTCTCTTTCAGTTGCTTTTGAATGAGTTTAATAAACTACACTTAACATTAATAAGAGCATGATTAATAAGTTGGTTAATGCTGACCTTTCATGATGAGACTAGAAAAAGGTTTCCCTTGCTTGAAAGCCAGTCGTATCTGACTCTAGGATTCGGTGCTCATCTCTGTTTCAAAGCCAAAGAGCCAGCACTGTCTGCTTCTGCAGATGTTTCCATGGTCATGTGGCAGGCATGACTAGACACCGGAGTGCATGGAACACTGTTTACCTTCCCACCAAAGTGGTACCTATTTATCTACTTGCAATTTCTTGCTTTTGAACAGCTAGGCTGGCAGGAGCTGGGACAAAGACGGGATCTCATTCCATCCTGCAGTACTCGGGAACCGAACTGCTGACCTCCCGCTTTCTAGATAGCGTTTTAGCCACACTGATTAGACTTGGGTGCAAGGAAGCTCCATCTCTCTGTATTAGTCAGTCCTGCTGAACAGCCCAGCACAGAATATATTATCATTGGTACCAATTGAGATTGACAGACTGGAAACCTGTTTGTTTATCTGAGCTGGTGCTCTGTGCAGCTGACATAATTATCACAATTAGGCTGGATAGTTCAAATCTTTCCTGTTTGATGTGCTGTTAATACACACTCATGTCATTAAAAAATAAGGTGTTCTACTTGAGTTGTAATTCTTACGGTTGCAGATTAGAGTCACTGTAACTAATCTTGGACTCTGTGTGTTTTCTTTGTATTTTATTGTCTACTTATGTTTTGGAATCCTCATTTATGTTCTGTTTTGCTGGGGCTTGTGGTTTCAAGCAGTACTCACGCCCATCGCCATTGCATACCTCAGAGGCAGGTTGCTCACATTTAGTAAATACACCATAGGTTCTGCATTTGCAATTTCCAGTCGCCTCTCACCTGCCGTCGCTGTGGATAGGATGTCTGTGCAATTTTAGCATGCAAGTGAGAAAGAAGAGGCCGGGCCGGAGGAATTGGAACGGGCTTGGAGACGTCTCTTCTTGATCCCATAATTGCTGGTGTTTGCATACACCGCCGAGAAGCAGGGCTAGGGGAAAGGGCTGATGAGTGAGGGGAGGAGGCTATTAACTCCCTGGGCATTTTAACAGTCCCATGCTGCTCCTTCTTCCCTCTGATCGTAGATGCCTTTCATATGAAGATGAGTTGGGCTCGTTGAACACCAGAAAGTACAGCGGAATGATGAAGCACTAATGGCAGTGAATTAGTCCAGGGTTACCTAGTGGAGGAGTTTTAATGAAGCTAATTTCATTTTAGAGATGTAAACAGGAGAAACGGGTGCCTACTTCCCAGTCAGCTTGCTTGGCCTTTGGGAATCTCAAAGTAGAAGCCTGTTCTTTTAAAAATCCTCTTTGCCTAAATGCTTAGGGTTTTTTCCTGAGGGATGTGGTGCTTTTTAGCACACTCTCATGGTGCTGGAAATGCTCTTCAGGGGAAATGAGAGATACCCACCCTAAGGCATTTGGGGACACAGAAGAACTGGTTTCTACGAGTAGCCAGAGAAGAGAACCAGATCTTGGGTGATACGTGAGTGAATTCAAAGTGGGTTGCTTCTTCTGGAACTGGAAAAGCTGATTTGGGTGTGTTCCTGCTTCCACCCATTTATCTTGTTGGAGTTGTTCTTTCATGTGGGAAGGAAAACCTCCCCCCTAGTGCTGCAATGTTTAGAAAGGAACAGGAGGAAGGTGGAGTGGTCACCGGAGCTGAATGACATTTGCTGATTATGACCGTTGAGGCCAACTCAGGTTCTTCTGTTGACGAAGGGAAGGGGCCAATCCGAAATTTATGTTCTGCCCGTGGGCTGTGAGAGCAGCCAGTGTGAAACCATTGCCCAATGAGCCCAGTCAGGCTGTACAAGAAATCAGAGCATTCAATCCAATACAGTAGTATATCCATTTAGAGGCATGGAAGTGGGGGTGGGGGTGGGGAAGTCTGTCTTCCAGAAATGTTCTGGACCTCAGGGGTTTCTCAAGAGGGCTGGGACTAGACACCTACACAAGGTCAGATGAGGACGCCTGCTGCCCATTTTGCATGGCTGGCCCTTGCAACACTCAGAGGAACTGGATCTTGGTTCTTGTTAGAGGGCAGAAGCAGTAAAATCTGCCTCTTCAAAAAGCAGGCAAATATATACAACCCCCTCTTAGTCCCAGTTTCTCCACATTGCTTGATAGGCTTAAGTAGGGACACTTTGGTAGGGGTGGGACTCAAGGCCTTCTCTGTGTTGGCCCCAAGGCTGTTCACTGGACCAGAGGATCCCTGTTGCCCTTTTCAAGGACACCTTTTCTAGTAGGCTTCCAAGCGAGTGGGTTGAAGGCTCTGAAGAATCCTGTGATGTCTTTGGCAAGGCATCGAAATTATTAATGTTTTGGAGACAGTAAAAGAGGAAGGAAAGAAGAAGAAGTCTACTGTGTACCACCTTGACTCTGTGTGCGTGTGCATGTGTGTGAGAGAGAGTTTTTACAAGAGAAGAAAATAATATAAATGTGCTAAAGAAATTCATGAAGCCACTGCTGATGCTGAGCATTGAACTCACCTGTTCTGTCTAGGCTACGATTGTATTCTGGGAGGGATTCATCAATCTGCACACCCCAGGTGGGGTGCCCTTGGTAAGCAGAGAGGAGCAAGGTTAAATTGGGGAGTTCCTGGCCTTGAAGCCTAGACTGTGTCACTTTGGGAGTTGGCCTTTTCCCTGTAGAGGAGGCCAGGGCTCTAGAGCCAAGCTTTGGTTGAGATCAGGGGTGCCCAAAATATTGCCCATGGGCCAGATCTGGCCCTGATACCAAGCCCACACTACCCTCATTGCTTCCTGAAGCAGAGGTAAGATGCACACATACAGGCACGTTTTACTTCCACTTCCTGGAGTGATGAGGGCAGCACCGGCCAGACGAATTAGCATCAGGGCCACATCCGGCCCATGGGCCATATTTTGGGCACCCCTAGTTTAAGCAGAGAAAATAGCAGCTTAAAATCTATCCCATCCTGTTGCAAAACAGATTGCAAGGTGTGTTTTACTTCCGTTTCTGGTGGGAGCAATCACGTGACCGGCCCGCTCAACCATGTGACTGGCCAGTGGCCCAAAATGTTTGGGCACCCCTGGTTCAGATGAAGTCTTCCAGTACAGCCTCGGTTATGATCTGGATGATGCGATCTTCATCTCTGTGGACGTCTTCCGCCTCCCATTAATACAGAGGTCCCGTTTTGCTTTGGCAGCTGCGGTGTCATTTTCATAGCTCTGTGATGTATTAGGGTGGCCTCTGCTCAGACACGATGAAAAATGTAAGTGGCAAAATGTGTATATGTTTGCATACCTGAAGGGGAGCCAGGAAGCCCGGCCTCTTGTGTTTATTCAGCAGCTAAGAGAAGATTTCAATGGCCGGAGGAGCCTGGAAGCAACTTCTGGTGTTGGGCCAGGAGCTCTGGGGGTTGAGGGGAATGGGCTGGACCAGTTCATGGTGTCCAAAGGGAAGCAAAGCAGGAAGCCCTCCTTCCTTCCTTGGGATGTAAAGGGGAACTGAACTCTTGGCAACTAAAGAGGCTCCTTGCTGATGCACCTGGAGAAGGAGTGGCTCCAGGTAGGATAGACACACTCAAGACTCACCCAAAAGCCCAACTTCAGGGCTGAAAGTTCAACAGGTGAGCAGGTCGACAGTGCCGTGCAACAGAATGGGCTCCTGTCATCTGTCCCAACTCCTGCCACCCTGGAAGTTTGAAAGCAAGAAGTCACAAGCACGCAAAGAGGTGTCACTTCGGCAGGAAAGCTAACAATGTTCCCTGAACATGACCACAGAAATGTCTGCAGAAGCCCAATTCTCTGTGAATCCACATAAATGGGTTTACTGTGTGTGTTCTTGGACTTCAATTCCCAGAAGCCCAAGTCTCTGTGAATCCACACGAATGTGTTTACTGCACAGTAAACCCATTCATGTGGATTCACAGAGACTTGGGCTTCTGGGAACTGAAGTCCAAGAACACCTGGATTGCCAAGGTTCATCACTGGCCTAGAGTCAGATACGGCTGGCTTTTGACCAAGGGCGGCCTTGACCTTTACCTTTTGCACTAACAGACCCTGCCGATGACCTGTAATGTGGGGAAGCTGAAGATCAGCTGTTCCAGCCCCCAAGTTCTATTTCTATACCTATTCAGAGGCCTTAAATATATGTAGAAACTCCATGCTTGTAAGCTCTGTTCCCAGAGGCAATCTGCCATAATTAACGAAATTAATTTTAAAATTGGTGATTAAATTGAAATCCTTATTTTTCGTTTTTTTTTAAAAAAAGATTTACATAAGCTTCCTTGTGTGGGCAAAGCATCTATTTAAAGACAGGTTGTAAACTTTTTGAGTAAATAAATGGAAGAAATCAACACCCAGGGGGACTCTGGGAGCAGCTGCCAGGTTTTCTTGCTGGAAAGCAATAATACATTAAAAGACTTTCTAAAGGTTTAGTAAAGGGTATTTATTTAAAAATAAAAGATTTTTGAAAATGCCACGTGAGATTTATAGGGCAGTGTACATATTAAAAAGAAGAAAAACAACAGAGTGGTTTTTAAAAGCCTCATTACCGGGACCAAAAGCAGCCATCAAATCAATATTTAAAGATGGAACATATAAAACCATAGTTAAATTAAAGGCAGCAGAGGGGGGGATATCCCTGTTTCTTAATCAAAGAAAGAGAGAGAGAGAGAGGACAAACTAGTACAAACCTTTGCCTTCCTGCTGGGGGAGGCAATCCACTGGAAAGGTTAGATCAGGGGTGTCCAAACATTTCGAGCCATGGGCCGGTCATGTGGTACAGTGGGCCAGTCATGTGGTTCAGCGGGCCAGTCACATGGTTCCTCCCACTGGAAGCAGAAGTAAAACACGCCTTGCAATCTGTTTTGCAAAAGGATGAGATAAAAGGATGGATAGCTCAGCCATATTTCTGGGAGTTGGCTCTTAGTAACCAGATGGAGGATGGGGTAAGAGTTAGCTCTGGTGTTCTTTGGTCCTGTTCAATTTCCTTTGCCTTCACTCTGTGTAAACCAGGGGTGCCCAAACTATGACCCACAGGCTGGATCCAGCCCCAGATGCCAATTCATCTGGCCCACGCCACCCTCGTCAGTCCCAGAAGTAACAATGCTTTCAGGAATGATGAGGGCAGCGTGGGCCAGATGCATTCGTGTCTGGGGCCGGATCTGGCCTGTGGGCCATAGTTTGGGCACCCCTGGTTTAAGCAGAGAAAATAGCAGCCTAAAAATCTATCTCATCCTGTTGCAAAACAGATTGCAAGGCATGTTTTACTTCCAGTAGGAGGAACTACATGACTGGCCCACTGAACCACATGACCGGCCTCCGGCCTGGAAAGTTTGGGCGGCCCCGGTGTAAATCTACCCTTTGCCTGTCAGTCCATTTGCCAAGGTAATTTCCAGGGAGGGAACCTTTTCTGCCCCTGCAATGCACAGAAGTCTCTTGGAATGGGCAAAGCCTCCTAAGCCAAGCCTTAAGGATCCCCCATCCATAATGACCTGCCAATGGTCTTTGTAAGGTGCAAAGCTGGGCTTGCTCACTGATGCATTGTCCACAGGGCTCGTTTGGTCTCAGGGCTCATTTGGCCATAGCCATGTTGTGGCTTCATGCATCTCCTGTTTGTTTTGTAGCCACCGAGGTTCAAATGCAGTTGATAGGCTGCTCAATATCACAGTCGAGTCATTCCCACAGTCTCCCAACCCCCTGAGATAAATTAATGGAGACATCTTTATGTTTCAGTAAATCCTGGCTCCCTGACTGTAATTGTCAAGTGCTAAATAAATAGATTTAGAACAGATAAGGAAATATGTTTACAGCCTGTGGAAGAATTCTTTCCAGTCAGCAGGGTCTCCCCATCCGAAGTCGGGAGTACTGTACTGCAGAGATATTTCTTAAGGAAAATTGTGCTTTTTTGATTTATTTTTTTCCCTACCATACAACTTGCTGGAATTTGATTCCACCAGGCATACGTCAATGTGTTCACTGGATACGATTGCTCCTGTGCTGAACATTTGGAAAGAAAGCAGTGTTGCTACTGTGTTCAAACAAGTCACTTCCGAATCATGGCGACTTAGAAATCTGTGGCCTTCAAGATTTACTTATTTATTATTTATTTCCTGTCATGAGCAGTCCTCTTCAGTTCTTGCAGACTCAAGATTGTGGCTTCTTTTATTGAATCAATAATCTTAGGTTTGCCCCCACACTAGTACAGTGGAACCTCATACAACAATCGCCCCGTATAGCAACAAAATTGCATAACTATTAGGTTTTGGGGGAAAATGGCATCCTAAATAACAGTTTTCCCTATGGAAAAAAATCGTGCAACAATTTTTCAATGGGAAAAACCACTTAGCAAAAAAAATCGTTGTACGATGCATCCCATAGGGAAAATCGCTATGCGATGCATGTATTGTATAGCAATTGTTTTGTACAACAATGAGCCCCATGGAACGGATTAAAATCATTGTATGAGGTACCACTGTATTATCTTTTCCACTAGAAAGCTATAGGTCCATGTGGGTGAACCTTGACACTCCAGGTGTTCTTGGACTTCAGTTCCCAGAAGCCCAAGTCTCTATGAATCTACACAAATGGGTTTACTGCATGTACACATGTGGATTCTCAGAGACTTGCACTTCTGGGAATTGAAGTCAAAGAACATATGTAGTGCCAAGATTCGCCATCCCTGCTATAGGTGTTTGTATTGCAATTGCCCTCAATTGTTGGAAAAAGGAATATCTTTCTTTATTGAGTTATTTCTCTTCTACTGCCTCTTCCTTCTACTGTTCCAGTTCCATTGTTCGTGATGTTCATCTCTATTTTGCTGGTCTGGCTGAAGATTGCTAAAGCAGCCCATAAGAGTAGCAAGCCTTTGGACCCTACAGCACACAGCCCTAGTCCTACATTAGCCCCCAAAGTAAAAGCCATATGGGGCCTGGGCCTGGCTATCTGAAGGAGCCTGAGGAACATCACCAAAGTCTGTTGATCATCTGAACATGGGTGGGTGAAGACCACAGAGAGCTTTCTTGCTTGGGGTACCTGGTGCTCAATGGGGATCACCATGGAAGGTGGCTTTCTGCCAGTGATTCTGCCTTTTCATGTCAGGCAGAAGCATATAAAAGTTCTTGTGAACTTCAGCATGTTGTAAAATTAGTATTCTGGTGGGTTTTGTTGTCTGGCTACAACCTACTACTCTGGGGAGCTGGCTGTTATGAAGGGTTTAAACATGTTTCCATTTAAAGTGCCTGCACATGATTTTGGAAACACAATTCTGTGGAACAATGGACCAATTTACCAGACAAACTATGGCCCATGGGCCGGATCTGGCCTACAATGCCAATTCATCTGGCCTGCACCGCCCTCATTGCATTTTACCTTTGCTTCCAGGAGTGAATAAGGTGGCTGGGTCAGATGAATTGGCATTGGGGGCCGAATCTTGCCCCCCCCCCCGGCCATCATTTGGGCACCCCTGAACTAGAGCCTCAACAAGTAGGTTGGAAGTAGGTTAAAGGGTGGAAAGCAAAGAATAGCTGAGCAAGCGATGGGTTCATGCTTTGACCTCTGGCTACGGAGCCGTTCCTGTAGGAAGATACATTAGAAATGTGGCATTTTCACCATAAACCCTAAAGCAAACAACCCTTAAATCTGGAACAATTCTCCAAGCATCAGGCTACATCAGGTACATGGATCCCCATAGAGTAATCTCTGGGTTTTGTAAGAGCATCTCTTGCTGGCAAAAGATGACATGGATCCAGTTTGACAGCCATGAAGTCTGACAAGGAGCGTCAAGCCCAGTGTGACGAGGTGTAGAGCGGAGGACTCGGGGCAATGTTCAGAGTTGGGATACAGCTCTCTCTCGAACATAAGCAGTCCTCTGATCACCTTAGTCATGCCCATCGTTGTTTCCTCTTAGCTCCCCACCCTCGCTCCCTCTCCATGCATGGCTCCCCTGGGGGCACATCATCCCAAATGCAGGTTGTCAGCCTTTCCATTTCTATGTGCTCTCAGAAGATCCCTCACTGTCTCAGATTGTGGGCTTGGTTTTCCCCCTCCCTTTTTGAAATGCAAGAGTGTTTAGAACTGTAAATCTGTCTTGCAGATGAAATACAGTTCTTTACGATCCTGTTAAAATACCAAGAATAATTCCCATTCATACCATGGGACCTAAAATGCTTTGCTTTTTATCTAGCATGCACATCATTGAGACTTTATTTCTTACCTGCAGACATAAGGCAGGCAAAATGAGCTTCAGCAATCAACAATGTTACACTCCATCCCCGAAAGTTATTAGGAAAGTCCTCATCATACTGTTTAGGGTGAGGTTTGGAGGCAGTCCATTGACTTACTCATTTTGAACACCAAACAATTGTTGGGCTCATCCTTAATTAGTCTGAAGGTTCATCTCCAAGGTTCTGTCTCTCTGTTGCGCTTAAGAAGAGCTTCAGTTTCAAAGTAGTGTAGATTTCATTTTGCTGTCATAGTCTTTGGGGTTGGCTCTCACCTCTTCCTCTGTCCCTGCTACCAACATTTCAGGACGGGCCTGGAGCTTGTCTGGTTGGAAGAATTTTCCCCATAGAACCATCCATGTGGTTCTTCCAAGTATGTGATACAGGTGGACAAAAGGTGTAAAGATGCTGCTCAACTCCCTGGAGATGTTTTACGGACCATATCTTCATGTGCTCTGGAATGGGAGACTTCTACGCATTTTATGGAAATAGTTTGGGTTATAGACAGCTGCCAGAAATATCGAAAGAGTGCCGTTTTTATGGAAAGTCCTTTTGGAAAGACTCCCTTCCCCCCCCCAAAGGTCCCCATTGTGTTATTCCTGCTTAGGAAGAGAGGGTCTGTGAGGGGGCAAAGAAGTGCACCTTGTGCAGAAATGGGTGCCTAAGAAGGTCTCTAGAGGTTCTACTCTTGATCTCCTCCACCCTTTCATGTGATTTTGTGTAAGAGCATGAATTTGGAAACCACTCCTGTCAGACTTCGAACAACGCAGTGTCTGCCAGCGTGCTGACAGAGGCGTCAGTTCTTCTCATATCAGAGGAGCCGAGTCAATTTGCTTTGGGGCAGAAG
Source organism: Bradypodion pumilum (assembly GCA_035047305.1). Taxonomy (NCBI): domain Eukaryota; kingdom Metazoa; phylum Chordata; class Lepidosauria; order Squamata; family Chamaeleonidae; genus Bradypodion; species Bradypodion pumilum. The sequence goes on along the minus strand of JAWDJD010000007.1, from coordinate 39,471,066 downwards.
TTTTCAATCCTGCATAAAGTGATTGAGTTTGCAGGTTGTGCAGACATGAAGGGTGACAGCTGCCTGCCTGCCTGCCTTCTTAGACGCAGCTTGTGCAGAAGAGAGAATGGGGTGGAGCTCCATCACCTCTGGCCTCTTTCCATGCCCTGGGCTGAAGTCCTCTTGGCTGTGGCCTTCTGGCCTTCTGTAGCTGCAACATGTCTGCTTGGCTTCTCCCATGGATCACATGGCCCATGTTACGTCAACATCATGGTGGTGGGAAGGCAGGGGACTCCAATGTCTAGACAGCACCCATCTGAATTTTAGTCCTCATGTTAAAGGAGCTTTCCAAAGGACTGAACCAATTTGGGGGAGTGAGAGCCTAGATCCTGGACCCTGGAGAGCTCCTTGGCAGCTCCGTTTAAAACAGGGATTGCAAACTTTCCTTTTCAGATGTTCTTGGACATCAGTTACCAGATGCCCAGGTCAGCACTCCTCTGCTGATCAGGGCTTCTGGGAATTGAAGTCCGAAGACATCTGGAGAGCAAAGTGGTGGTGAACCTTGCCACTCCAGGTATTCCTGAACTTTAGTTCCCAGAAGCCCTGAACAGCAGGGTGTGCTGACTTGGGCTTCTGGGAATTGAAGTCCAAGAACACCTGGAGTGCCAAGGTTCACCACCATTGGTCTAAAGAGACTGTCCCTCAGACTTTGGAGGTGGGGCAGCCTTTTGTTGGTTTTCACAGCACTTTGGCTTAAGCTCCTCTTTCCCCCACCGACACATGGGGAGGGAGCTTTGCTTCTTCCTCTCTGTCCCCCCCCCCCCAAACCTTGTACTTTATTTTCATTCCCAGTTGCTTTTCTATCCCCCTTCCTGGAAAGGATATGGGAGGTAGGGTTTGGCATGGGTGATGGTGAATTAATATTTATTTCTTAAATCAACGTACAAATTGCCATTACATATATTGTTTGAGGTGGTGATAATGGGGAAAAAATATAAAATCAGCAACTTGAGGGTTTAGAGCTTTCAGATGTCTGGGAGCTGCCATCCCTAGATAACAGTCTATGATAGCCTACTGTCCAGGCCCAGGCTGGCCCGCAGGGATATTGAGATGTGTTGCCACATGCCCCTACTTATCACTTAAAGGGCCACTCCACCTCAGCAGTTTGTGCTCCTCTCGCTGGGTTCCCGTCTGCCCTGTGAGAGAAAGTCCAAAGCACTTCAGCAGTGGCATGGAGATAATAATAATAATTCTGTGCCCCCCCCCCCCAATCCAAGCCTTATTATTATTATCTCCACACTGGTGTTGAAGTGCTTCAGACTTTCTCCCAAAGGGTGGAGGGGAACCCGGTGAGAGGAGTGGAAGCAGAAACTGCCAAGGTGGCATGGACCTATAAGTTATAAGTACAGGCACATGGTGACTCATCCCGGTATCCCACTGGGCCAGCACAGGCTTGCTACCGTCTTGTAGCAGGGAGTTCTGAAGCATGAGAACAGCCACTGAGAAGGCCCCTCTTTGATGTTGCTGCCAGATGTGCTCCTGGTGCAGATGGAGGAAATACCTCTTGGTTCACCCAACTTTAATTTTATTTTTAAAGCAGTTTAAACAAAATTCTGTTCACATGGCAATGGCCAAACAGGTGCATCTTGTTAGGAAACCTGCCTCCCACGAGCAGGAGGAGATGCCTTGATGTGTTGTGTCTTTAAATAAACTAAGCAAGTGGTTTCCATCCCCCCCACAAAAAAACCTCCCTGAATAGATGAATCAGTCTGCCTCTGATCCACATAATTTCCTCACATCTTTTTATCCATAATTGCCTCTCATTTCCATCTGGGATTTTTGTTTTGTTTAGAAATGCTCTCAGAATGCGTGCTTGCTTCTATATTTGTTTCTCAATGTTTTTTAATGTGTCCCTACTGTCATGAACGTCATCTCCACCCTCTCTCAGGGGGCTTCACCCTTTGACAAGAGTGATGGCCATCATTTTGTTCACTCCAAATGCTCTCTAAAGGTAACAAGGAATTTGGGAAAGAGGGCACATTGAATCCACCTTCCAGAACCTGAACAGCCATGGCTGTTGGCAACAAGCGACTCCTGATGTTGCATGGGCAGTAAATTGCTTTGATGACAATGCTTTGTGGATAGGGGGTATGCAAATAAATTACCCTCTTGTGTGTACCTACTTGTCTGGGCTCAGTGGGTGGGAGAGATGAGGAACAGAGTCTCAGCAAGAGACCAGAGAGTGCAGACAGTTTATTCCAAATTTTTCAAAAATAGAACTTTCTTTCTTTCAGTGAAACATTAGAGTTAAGAAATGGGACGAGAACCTAACACAGGAGCAAAAAACCCTACATTTTTGAAGAGCTGGATGGATCCCTACTGTTCTTGTTGTGGGAGAGGGTGGTACCCATTATTCCAGATTAAAGTCCTGTGTTGAATCATTTGCTTTTCTTTAGCGAGGGCATTCCCTGCCTCTCTAGCAGATCCGAGAGGAAGGCGTATAAGACAGCTGCTATGCCTTCTGAGAGCCTTGATCCCAGGCCTTTCAGAGGATCTGTGACCAGGCCTTAGAATAGGGCTTGGAAGGGGACTCGTACCCAATGGATTCAGAGTCCAGAGACTCCTGGGGGACCAGTTAGGGTGGGGTGTGCTTAGGTCAAAGTCATGGTCTGCCTTGTTTGAAAGCCAGTCATGTCCGATTCTAGGGTGCCTTGCTCATCTTCATTTTCAGCCAATGCGCCAGCGCTGTCTGTGTCTGCAGACATTTCTATGGTAATCTGGCAGGCATGCTGTTACCTTTTCCCACCAAAGCAGTACCTATTTATCTACTTGCAATGTCTTGCTTTTGAACTGCTAGGTTGGCAGGAGCTGGGAGAAAAGCAGGAGCTCACTCCATTGTGCAGTTGCCAAGTCCTACATCTCAACCACTCAGCCACGGCAGTCTGGGGCATGTTTGCAAGGGTGGCTTTTCCAAAAAAGACCTCAGGGTAGCGTTCTGGTGAGCCGAAGGGCTTTGGCAGAGAAACGGCTCCCACTGGCCTGCATTTATAACCAAGTGGAGTGTCAGTGGGACGATATTTCAGTAGCCAAAGGAGGCCCATTCAGTCGGTGCACTTGGGTGTCCTCCAGCTTCACTGAGGAGGGGCTTCCTGCAAAAAGCTCAGCCATGGTCCCTCCCCAGTCAGTTTCTCAGCCTTTTTCTCTCTCTTTTTTTGAAGTCACAGTGATCCCCTCCAACTCCTGGTAGATTGGGTGGTAAGCCCAGAGTTCCCACTTGCTCTTTGGCACTTGACTTTCAAAATCCCTGACCTTTCCGCACCTCCCCTATTTGTTTCTTTTCTTTTCTTGGAAAGCCCTCTTTATAATTAAACAGAAGGAAATGCTGTCCTTCAGCCTTGGCCTTGCTGCCTATTTCTACACAGCAAAGGTCGGCACTCGAGCACTAAAGCATTATTTGCTACATTAAGTAGATCTTAATGCATCTTTTGACACAGGCAGGAGGGGTGACCCCAGTTGAACCGCCATTAATGCTGAGCGGAGTCTCTGCTCATTAACATCTGAGCCTAGTTCAGTCTTTTTCAAGTGGGAAGGGAAAAGAAAAACTACCAACCCCATTGGCTATTTCTTTCCTTCCCTGTTATGAATATTTATAAGATTTGGAGAGATCTCTCCTAAAATGTAGCATTTCATGGTCTCCAATAAATAATACATGTAAAACAGGCTTAACATCAGTGTCTGTTCTTTCACTGTAAAGGAACCCCATTAAGTATTCAAAGGACGGGACCAGGGAAGGAGGAGGAAGAGGTGGTGCTGGTGGTGTTGAGCGCAGTGGAAACTGGGATGGAGGGATGGAGGGGGTTGCTTTTGGGAACCGGATCTGACTGCTTGTCTTTTGGAAAGATCACATTATTCTCATTCCAGCTTCTCTCTTTGGAGGGCCAGAGAATTTCCACCTTATTTATTTATTTATTAGTTCAAATTTATATCACCTTCTAATTTCAGGGCTCCATGTCTGGCCAGGTTATCATGCTATGGCTGGGGTTGCCAAACTAAGGCCCATGGGCTGGATCCAACCCATGGTGCCATTTCATGTGCTTCCCCTCCAAGGGCATTCAAGAAACAAAATGGCTACCTCTTTGAAGCTGTTGGGACAAGATGGCCACCCCCATTGGGTAGGCAGGGCAAAATGGCTGTCTAGCCCTCAAAGCGGACTAAGAAAGCATGACCCGGCCCCTGGCTTGAAAAGGTTAGGAACATATGGTCATAGAGTAGACCCTACTGCCAGCAAAACAACACCAATTTTGTCAGGTGGTGGCAAACTAACCTGACCACCTTGAGGACTAATGGCCTTGGGTGCCAAAGTCCACAGGGAAGGTTGGCGGCCCCCAAGTAGATGAAATAGCACTTGGATCCCTCTTGATGGAGGGTAGCAACTTCATCCAGCCTGGCCTGGGGCTGATGATGAGGACTTTGTGTACCAAAAGGGTTCAGGACCAGAAAGTGGCTTGTGGATCAGTGCTCATCTGGCTTTGCCCTCATCATCAAAGAGAGTTGTGAAGATCTATTATCTCCAGGATAGGGGCTGGTGGGGATATGGGGAGACACCCCTGCTATTAGAGAGTCAGAAGACACGGCAGTGATAACCACTCAACTCCTCTAAGGTAGGGGTGCCTAAGCTTTTGGGGTTGTTCACCAGTCACGTGGTTTAGTGGGCCTGTCACATGGTTCCTCCCACCAGAAGCGGAAGTAAAACATGCTTTACAATCTCTTCTGCAACAGGATGAGATGGATTCTAAGCTGCCATTTTCTCTGCTTAAACCAGGGGTGCCCAAACTATGGCTCATGGTCCAGATCCGGCCCCTGATGCCAATTCATCCAGCCTGCACCATCCTTGACACTCCTGGAAGTGGAAGTAAAACACACCCATACAGGCGCATTTTACTTCCGCTTCCGGGAGCAATGAGCACAGCATGGGCCAGATGAAGTGGCATTCGGGCTAGATCCACCCCTGCTCTAGGGCCTTAAAAACCATATGTCCTGGAGTCCCTAACATGCAACAGTCTTGACTAGAGGGTAGCCATTGCAAACATTTGGGTGAGCGCTGGGCTCATAATGGAGGTCCAACCGAAAAGCCTCCCCTCCCCTTTGGTGAGCAATGAACAGCCTTTAAGGATGGGCCAGTGAATTAGGAGGAGCTGTGGGTGGGTGGGTGCAATTCAGTAGCATATGTATGTCTTAAACCTGTGGGGTAGGAGGAGACAAATTATGCCAGATGCTGTGTTTTTGTGCCATCCGAGCTCAATATGCAACTGGCTGTGTGGCATTTCAGATGGGCTTCTTGTGCCAAGAAAACTTTCTCTCACGGAGAGCTGTCAGCAGATGTGTCTGCCAGTGAAACTGCTCTGTCAGCTGAGCTCTGTAGCAGAAGAGCCAAAGAAGGGGGGTGGAGGAAGGAGCGGTGCAAAAGAGGGCGCCAAGTTATGACAGATCCATGCCAGTCCAGGGACGGAGCCCAAGGGCAGGGCTGTCCGGAGGAATTTCCTTTGCCCCGAAACTGAGAGGAGTTTGAGTTCAGCACAGCTTCAGTTGGCGAGGTGTCAACTCAGCTTGCCCTCAGCTATCTTACCTAACTGGGACCACATTCCTAGCACAGAATTTTATCATCACATAATCTCATGGGGTGCAGCAGGGTACCGACTGCCCTTGCTTTCACCTGCTTTCAGTTCTATGTTGTGTTGTAATTTAATGTCAATTACATAGAAAACTCATCGCCCTCTTTCAATTGAGAAGCCCATTGATTTGTCTTGGGTTGTAGCAATTCCAGTGTCAGAGGAACTATTGGGAGAGGTTTGTCTGAAGCTGAGCTTGAGACTCATCTAATGCTTAGGAGAAGCTCTTCTCTATCTCTTTGCCAAAGGAGAATGTCTTCCACCACCAATCAGAATGCAGCTGCTCCACACGTCACTCTTTAAAGGTTGTGTATGTGGAGGACTCAAGAAGCTCTGAGGACAGGAGGCATACCTGTCAAGTTTTGGATTTGGAAACAAGGGAAATTTCCCAGCAAATAAGGGATACTTGACAGCTATGCTTATCCTGTGCGGCCCTCCAATGGCGGCAATAGGGCTTTGCAGTCTAATTAATAAGGGATGACGATGGGAAAGAGGGTAAAATAAAGGGTTTTCCTGGCCAATAAGGGATACTTGACAGCTATGACAGGAGGCCTGAGGCTCCTATAGAATTCCATGCTTGGGTCAGGCTGAGCACCAGGTAGAAACCTAGTCTGGAAGCTCCTTCTGTCAAATGTGTTGACGGAATCGGCATAAATGGTGTCCGTAGCCTCAAGTAGGTAAGACGCTGACTGGGAAGCGGAAGGTCAGCAGTTCAATTCCCGAGTACTGCAGGACGGAATGAGCTCCCGTCTTCGTCCCAGCTCCTGCCAACCTAGCAGTTCGAAAGCAAGAAATTGCAAGTAGATAAATAGGGACCACTTTGGTGGGACGGTAACAGCGCTCCGTGCGCTCCGGTGTCTAGTCATGCCTGCCACATGACCACGGAAATGTCTGCAGAAGCAGACAGCGCTGGGCTCTTCGGCTTGGAAACAGAGATGAGCACTGCACCCTAGAGTCGGATACGACTAGCTTTCGAGCAAGGGAAACCTTTACCTTTACCTAGCCTTCTCAGGAGCCACGAAGCTTAGAGCTCCATTAAGAAAAAGGAGAGAGATGAGATTAATTTGACTGTTGAGAGGTAGCTGAACTCAGAATCTGTTGTGGGTTTCCAGAACTGGGGTTTTAGCAAAGAGAGACTAGTTTAGAACCATCAAGTGCAATGTTGATTCTTCCAAAGAGTTGGCTCATAGATTTTAAATTTTGTGGCTGTGAGATCCGTTTGCAAGAGTCACCACCTGTTCCAGATTAAAGGAATCCTGTTGCTTCTACACCTACCAGGTCCCCTTAGCTGAAGGTGTAGCCAGAAAAAATCTGTTGCTTTTTTCTGTCTCCCTCTTGAGAAAAGGGCAGGTTTTAGTAAATGTGTTGAGTTTTCTGCACATTCTTGGAGACGTTCCAGTGATACTCTCTGGAAGAACCCGGGAGCTCTTAATAGACAGAAATCCCAGATGAAGGGCTGGGGCCCTGAGAAAGGCATGAGAAATATCTGTATCCAGGCCAGCTTTACAGAATCCTCCTTCATAAAGATGGCTTGGCCAGGTGGGAAGTGGTGGTGGTGGGGTCATTTCTTGGCTTGGCATGCAAGGTGAGAACTCATGATGTGTACTCATACAGGTGTGTAGAGCAGGAGTGCCCAAACTATGGCCCGTGGGCTGGATCTGGCCCCCTATGCCAATTCATCTGGCCCACGCCACCCTTGTCACTCCTGGAAGCAGAAGTAAAATGTGCCTGGATGGGCACATTTTACTTACGCTTCCAGGAGCGATAAGGGTGGTGTGGGCCAGATGAATCAGCATAGGGGCCAGATCCGACCCATTGGCCATAGTTTGGGCACTCCTGGTTTAAGCAGAGAAAATGGCAGCTATCTCATCCTGTTGCAAAACAGATTGCAAGGAGTGTTTTACTTCCGCTTCCAGTGGGAAGAACCACATGACCAGCCTGCTGAATCACATGACTGGCCCACTAAACCACATGACTGGCCCATGGCCTGAAAAGTTTGGGCAACCCTGGTGTAGAGGCAGCATCCAACCATTGTCAACCACTCAAGACCAGACCAGGGCGCCTGTTCCACACTTGTGCCTTTTGCCTCTTGATAATTCATCACGCTGTAAAGTGTCTTAAGTTTGTCATTAATTGGATTTGCATTCACTAATACATTCCCCTCCCCCCCTCTGCCTCTTCTGTAATTGGTGTTATATCACCAGAGCTCTAGTTTGGAGCTTTTGGAATTGACCCTCTTAATTTTCTAGACTCATAACTAGAAAGGGGCTCACGTGATTTCACTGGGGAACATGGAGTTCACTTCCTGCATAGGACCGGGTCTCAGGAAATTCCTATAGTCCATCAGTTCTGCAGGCAAGCAGGGAGGGAGAAAAATCTCAGGGCAAGCAGAGCTGGGAAGGGCTGGAATCTGAAGCTTTTAAGGCCTGGCTCCAGTGGTGGGATTCATTTTTTTTACTACCACACTGTGGGCGTGGTATGGTGGGGGTGGCCAGGGAAAAGCCCAGCATTGCACACAAATTAGGACTACTTTATTTCAAAATTTGGATGGGTGGGACCAGTCGGAATTTCTGCTACTGGTTCTGGTGAACTGGGGTGAACCTGCTGATACCCACCACTGCCTGGCTCTCCATCTTTGCCCAGTGGCCTGTTTCGGGGACCAAAGTGCTGCTTCTGTGATGCACCCTGAAGCCAAGGGGGAGGGAAAGAGCAGGTGAAAGGCTGGTGAATGCATGCACATGGAAGCTATAGCCACACACACACACACACACACACACACACACACACACACACACACACACACACACACACACACACACACACACACCTCAGGACATTTCATGGACCCATCGTCTGGTTTCAGGTGGAGGCTTTGAATCTCAGGGGGTAGGACACTTCTCAGCTGTCAGCCTTATATCGTAGGTCTAGGACAGTGATGGCAAAACCTGGCACTCCAGCTCTTCTTGAACTTCAGTTCCCCAAAGTCCAAGTCCCTGTGAATCCACACAAATGAATTTACTGCACGTGTTCTTGAACTTCAGTTTCCAGAAGCCCAGGTTCCTGTGAACCCACACAAATGGATGTTTTTGAACTTCAATTCCCAGAAGTCCAAGTTCCTGTGAATCCACATGGATGGGTTTACTGCACATGTTCTTGGACTTCAACTCTCAGAAGCCCAAGTCCCTGTGAATCCACATGCACATTAAACCCATTTGTGTGGGTTCTCAGGGACTTGGGCTTCTGGGAATTGAATTCCAAGAACAGCTGGAGTGCCAAGGTTCACCCACCACAGTGCTAGGATATTGCCCTTCATCCATCAGTAAGATTGGCACCTGCTTCATTCAAGCTGGCACTCTCTTCTGTTTTGTGACAACTTGCCCAGAACCCTGGTTCTGGCAACTCAGATATTTCCTACCTGGATATGGAAGATAAGGACCGGAAACCTCAGTTCTCTCCCGACCACTGTATCTTTATCTCCACAGAAGAACAGAGCAGTTTAATCACCTCTTTTGGCACGCAGCCTTCAACTCTACCCCACCTGCTGTTCACTTTGAAACTTGCTGAAATCTATAATGGACTTCGTCTTCTTAAAGGAATTATGGCTTCTGAGACTAGGTGGGAATCAACCGAAACCTTTTAAATTCACCTTGTTTCTTTCTGGACCAACCCTTCACTTCTCTCTCCTTCTCACCTTGGTCTCCTTTTCCTTTGAAGGACATTTGGAAGGGACAGGTGGGAGGATGTCTGGAAGCTGGTGGTGTGTGGATGGAATGTGTGTTCCCCAGTTGTATTGTCTCGCAAAGAAAGCAGCCATCCGCTGGAAGACATCTGACTTCCTTGGGAGCCTTTGTCGGAAGCAATCTGATCAAGTTGAATGGCTCTTAGCTGGATTCTTTTTCTCTGCTGTCTGCCCGGTGCATGTTCTAGCCTCCACAGGGGTCCATTTGTTGCTTGGCTAAGCATCTCCTGGAATTCTATTTGGAACAACTCAACAGGGTCTGAGAAATGGGCTCTTTTCTAATGATCTCCCCTGGGTAGAAAATCCTAACCATAAAATGTATAGCAGAAAGCCAGTTCTGGGCTATTTCAGCCACTTGGAAGCCCCCCCCCCAACTGCCCATGCCTTAGAACAGGGGTACCCAACCCCCGGGCCATGGACCGGCACTGGGCCATGGGCTGTCCTAAACTGGCCACGGGGGTGGGTGGTGCTGGGAACCTCGATGGCAGTCTTCTGCCCTCAACGTTCTCCACCGGGTCTGCCCGGCAAATGGAGTGAGAACATGGGCTTCAGACACTGCAGATAGCCAGGTGGCCAGCCTCCTCCTCCACATTGTTTAACTATGGCATGATTCTGGCCCTCACCTGTGTGCAGTGTGAGACCTCACTGCCCAAGTCAACTGGTTTAGCTGGCAGGCGGCTGGGCTCCTCCTCCTTTTTATGAGCTTACTGGTCCATGACAAACTGGTTTAGCATGAAAACCGTCTGTGGTGCAAAAAAGGTTGGGGATCTCTGCCTTAGAATCTTGGAAAAGCCATCTCATCTGCGTGTCAAAGGCCACAGATTCATTTCTTGGCCTTTCTGTTTAAAGGCTGACCAGATTTTAACCTAGGAGACCTGCTGTCAGTCAGAAACTGCAATGTGATGCAGAGAAGGGATGCTGTAGACCAGGGATGCCCAAACGTTTCAGACCGTGGGCTGGCCATGTGGTTCAGCGGGCCGGTCACGTGATTCCTCCCACCGGAAGCGGAAGTAAAACACACCTTGCAATCTGTTTTGCAACAGGATGAGATAGATTTTTAGGCTGCCATTTTCTCTACATAAACCAGGGGTGCCCAAACTACAGTCCATGGGCCAGATCTGGCCCACAGTCCATAGTTTGGGCACCCCTGCTGTAGACCTGCTGCTTCACATGCAGAAGGTTGCAAGATCAGTCCTTGGCATGTCCTGCCAAAAAGATTCACAAGTCGTGCTTTGGAATGCTGTGCAAAGAAGCTGACTTCTACCCTGTCCCTGAAGCCAGGTGACCCTAAATAGAGTTTATCCTCTTTCTAGAAAATAGCGGATTTATAATGCATAAATGACACACAATAAGTCTGGAAGGACAAAATAGCAACCCTAATTTTTACCTTCAATCTAGATCGAAGTTAATACTTTCCGCTGAATGGCTGTTCTAAGTATGACTAAGCCTAGAGCCAATCCAGTCTTCCCACCCACACCTCTCCCACCGCTTCCGATGGCTTAATAGGGGTGTAAACAAAAAAGCTTTTTTTCCGACTTGGACTAAAAGGCTAGGAAGAAAAGATGCTTTTTGCCTCCTGTTTTCCTGCTGCCTCTTTTAGAAATCCTGGCTGCATCCCAATTGTAGCTGCAAATAGAAAGGAAGTGTGTTTCCCACACTCTGGTGACGACTCTTGGGCTTTGGGGGTCGGAAGGCGGTGGAGGTCGGGGGAAGGACAGGATCCATCACCAGATCTGCTCTGGTGATGTTTCTTTTATGACGTTTGTTTCCTTTCTTGAACATGTCCTCGAATTGTGGCTCCTCGAATTGCTTAGTCAAATTCATGCCCTGCTAAATTAAACTGTTCTCCCCTCTCAGTATTATGTGCCTAGCAATCTGATCACTGTGCAATTATGGGAAAGCAGAGGGTGTTCAAAATGTTTTGGACAATAACCCTCAGACTTCCCCAGCCAACATGACCAATGATGGTTTTGCCCAAGGGAGGCCAGATGGTGTAATCCAGGCGTGCCCAGACTTTTTGGCCAACGGGCTGGTCATCACGTGATTCCTCCCGCCGGAAGCAGAAGTAAAGTGCGCCTTGCAATCTGTTTTGCAACAGGATGAGATAGATTTTACGCTGCCATTTTCTCTGCTTAGAGCAGGGGTGCCCAAACTGTGGCCCATGGTCTGGATTCAGCCCTGATGCCAGTTCATCCGGCCCGTGCCATCCTCATCACTCCTGGAAGCGGGAGTAAAATGTGCCCGTATGGGCGTGTTTTAATTCTGCTTCCAGAATTGTTGAGGGTGGCATGGGACATATGAATTGGTGTCAGGCACCTGATCTGGCCCACAGGCCATAGTTTGGATACCCCTGGTGTAATCTGAAAAGGAGATTTTCCAGGACAGTTCCACCTTTTCTCTTGTGGTGTTTTTATGTACTGAGCGTTCCACTTTTGTCTTCTCCCAAAACATGGTACATTCACAGCATTTTGTCCTCCCCCCCCAAGCCTCTCTATCCATCGGAACCCACACTCCATAGGGGCCAGACTTTGGTTCCCGTTCTCATGGTTTGGGTGCTTCGGGGCAGTTTTTTCCTTCTGTAGGACTTTCCTCCATAACTGGGATTCTTCCAGGCTGGTTGTATGTGAATTTGGGTCTGTTTGGGCTATGTAAGGGACTGCGGTGGCTCAAGCGGCTAAGGCACTGAACTTGACGACTAGACATTCAGCAGGTCAGTGGTTCGAGCCCCTAGTACTGCATGACGGAGTGAGCGCCTGTCTCTATCCCAGCTCCTGCCAACCTAGCAGCAAGAAATTGTGAGTAGATAAATAGGTACCACTTCGGTAGGAAGGTAAACAGTGTTCCATGCACTCTGGTGTCTAGTCGTGCCTGCTGTATGTCCACGGAAACGTCTGCAAACGTAGACAGCACTGGCTCTTTGGCTATAAACAGAGATGAGTCTGATACGACAGGCTTTTGAGCAAAGGGCAGCCTTTCCCTTGGGCTATGTAAGACTCCATGCTTGGAGAATTAATACCTTTACTGTTTTCAAGGAGATGGTGATATGGAAATGGAATAACTGACGTCAGCGGAGGACTTTATTTTCATGCTTCCACCCCAGCATTAGAAAAAATGGTGCTCTTCCACCAGCCATACCCTACGCACTTGGGTGCAGTGAGCCTGTAACATTGAAGCTCTTCCATTTTCCTGTATAATTTTGTTTCCCCCCAAATGGGTTTTTCATAACATGAATTTGGGGAGAACAGAGGGAGAGGAATAACCTGGGGGTTGATCTAGAGCAGGCATGCCCAAACTATGACCCATGGGGCAGATCCGGCCCCTGACGCCAATTCATCCAGCCCGTGCTGCCCTCGTCGCTCCCGTAAGCGGAAGTAAAACGCGCCCATCTGGGTGCATTTTACTTCCGCTTACAGGAGCGACGAGGGCAGCACGGACTGGATGAATTGGCAACAGGGACCAGATCTGGCCCGTGGGTCATAGTTTGGGCACCCCTGATCTAGAGCAGTGTTTCCCAACCTTTGGGTTTTGGACTTAATTCCCAGAAGCCTAGGTCAATTCCCCAAAGCACTGATCAGCTTCTGGGAATCGAAGTCCCCCTGTGGGGCTTGGGCCCCCCATGTTGGGAACCACTGATCTAGATTTTCTCTAAGACATCAAGGCCCGAAAGTGGAACATGGATGATCTTGGCTCCCACAGTCGACGTGGTACTCGTGTGAGGCCCAAGATGGATAATGGAATGCCATGTCTCTCTTGGGAAACCATAACTAACCCCAGTTGCACGTTCACCTCCTCTCTCTGTGTGTTTCCTTTTGCTGATTTGCCATATTATTTATAGCTCTCACCTGCCTCTACTTTAATTGTCTGCTTGTTTCTCCAATCTCTCCCCCCCCCCGTCCCCCCTTTGATGGCTCCTGTAAAGCTGTGTGTGTATAAACAAGGCCACATGGCAGCGTCATAAAACTACAGTGGAGAGCTTATTTACGGCTTTGTTGTCTGGAATAAACCCGTCTGCCTTCCGCAGATGTCCAATAATAGTTAGCTTTCCAATGATTCTCCATTTTCCGCCATGTGTTTGAAGTTTTAGGGTACTCGCACAATGAATATCTGCTGTAAATGCCACATCCCTGCAGTCCTGATTTATTCTGGGGCTCCAGCCCTGCAATGTGATGGGAGGGAGCAACCAGAGCAAGTGTGTGTTTGGGAGCATGAAAGAGTCAGATGGAAGCAGGGATTGGTGCCGGGTTGTGGGAACGAGATTTTGCACAGTGGGAACTCCCTCAGGTGAGGCGAAGGTTCTTTGTTTGGAACTCAACTCAGGCAACCAAAGGGCTCAGGTCAGGTTTAGTTTACTGAATCCTCTCTCGGTGAATCACAGGACTGGCTGCACTTCTAGAAATGCCCAGAATAGATACTTGGTTCTTTCTAATGCCTAGTTGGGCTGAGCTTTATGGCAACCAAAGTTTGGGGCAGAGTTACCTTCCACACTGTGTTCTGAAGAGGCGAAGATGGAGGCTGGGAACCCAGATGTTGGGGGGGGGAGTAAATCTACTCTGGGTTTGAGTCTTGAGTGTACCCTAGCTGTCCAAAACTCTGAACTGACTTGGTCCACATCTGGAGAAGGCCACTTCAGTTCTGGTAGAGAGAACAAAGTGAAAGAGGACCTTCCTTGTGAGCAAGATGTGTGTGGGCAGGAAGGATCCATAGATAGTTAAGGCATTGGCTTGTTGCATCTCAGGGCACAAGGACCACCAGAGTAGTGCACTGCCACAAAAACAGATAAACAAAAACAAGGTTTAAACCCACCTTGTCTGCCTGGCAGAAACTTTTTGGGTGTTGAGATGAGGAGCCAACTGGAAGCCAAGCCAGTAGAGTTGGTTCAAGATGTAAAATGTTTAAAGCACACTCCAACAAGGAGTTGGGTTGCCATGTTTTGCACCAGCTTTCACTTCAGAAGACTCCTCAATGGTGGCTCCATACAGAGCACAGTTCGGTACCTTTTGCCTTTTCCAGAGGCTGTTCTTCTTTCTAGTTGGCATCTTCTTTCCAGGAAGCTGCTTGGGCTGAGTGCCCAGAGGGCAAAGCTGATTGGGCACTGCAGGTTCCAGCTGCCAGCAGCCAATGAGCTAGACTTAGGCTTCGTCCCTTGCCACCCAATACTGGTGGGGGCTCCAAACTTTTGAGCATCCTGTTGAAATGCTCTTCTCTCTTCCATCACGGTTAACACAACTCTAGCATGTACATTCCATTACCTTCCCAGGATGTTTCTGTCTGCTGTTTGTTACAAACTCACCCGCCTTGTTCCATTAATTTCTCATTTGCTCATCAGAAAATGCTGAGATGTACATTTTTATACCATGTGTGTGTGTGTGTTTAAATCAGCTAATTTAACCAGAAACATTAATAATGTAGTTCCTTCGCCACTTGGTTGCTCATCTGTTAAATGGCTTAGGCACAGGCAAATACTGTCACCCTAAAGTGACAAGAAATATCGAATATCACGAAAACAGAATGTTTAATGATGAAAGGAACAAAAAGAAACATGTCTCTCGCGAGTACACAACACAGGTTTGTGGTTCTTTCCTCTTTGGCAGGGGTGTCCAAACTACGGCCCGTGGCCCCTGATGCCAATCCATCCAGCCCGCACCACCCTCATCGCTCCCGGAAGCAGAAGTAAAACACGCCTGTATGGGCGCATTGTAAGTCCGCTTCAGGGAATAATGAGGGTGGCGTGGGCCAGATGAATTGGCATTGAGCACTGAATCTGACCAATGGGTCATCGTTTGGGCACCCTTGGTTTAAGCAGAGAAAATGGCAGCTTAAAATCTATGTCATCCTGTTGCAAAACAGATTGCAAGTCATGTTTTACTTCTGCTTCTGGGACAGCCTGAAAAATTTGGGGACCCCTGCTTTTTGGTTTCCCTTTTCACACCAATCCTCATGCAGCCACATAACATCAGGGTCTCTGTTCTGCCCAGTCTGTTCTGAAAAGGTACACTGTGGACAGTGAAGGTATCTTGATGAGCTTAGGAGGCCAGAGTGAAAATAGTACCGTATGCTAATGCAGGAATTGTATGCCTTTCTGGCTGTGTTTCATAATGCAAAATAGAGGCAGCCTTTGTGCAGATGGAAGTTTGCCCCATACTTCAAAGGCCGCCACAGCCTCTCAGCTCCAACTCTTCCCCTGAAAGCTGGAGATGAAAGCCAGAAGCGGAAGTCTGTGTCTGTTTGGATCCTGCTGTGTATTGATCCGGCACAGCAGGTTTCCCTAGGCTTCTTCCTTCTCCAGCAGCTGGATTGAGAAAGATCCACATCAGGAGAACTCTTCTGGAAGGGCTTTTCACTTTCATCCTAGATCGTCATGAGGATAAAGTCGGATGAGAGGTTGGGCTTCCATTTGAAAGGGAAGCGCACCATAGCTGTGATAAAGAATGCCAACCGTGGTGGAAAGAGAGCCATACTGATCCTCTTTTGTGAGGGTTGGAAGAAGAAGTATGAGATTCATCTCCTGCATTTGAGGAGTCTTTTATCTGAAAGATGAACCTCTGCAGCCCAACTTAGCGCTAATCTTCTGTGAGTCTTACAGTCTTGAGCCTGCAGACTTCTGTGGCCATGGAAAGGCTTTGATGGGAGGCAGAAAGCACGTTCACCTACCAAGGTGCTCTTACCACCTGGATCCTCCTGAGCCAAGCAAAAGGGGAAAAAAAGGCATTTTCAGCACCTTTGAATCTCTCAAGGCTTCCTTTGCCCCACAGGAAGATTTCCTTTACAAACCCAGAACTCATGCAGGTTGATGTCACTCACAATTGCAGATGAGGTCCTATGGTGGGCTGTTGAGAGGTCACGTCATACTTAGAAAACCTGGAGGTGCCTCATCCATATGTTCATCACTTTCTGGCACCCTGCACCTAATACGTTAGGGAAGGGTAAGCCCACACTGTGCTTACTCCAGTGTGTGTGTTTGTGTGTCTAGGGATTCAGATCCTTTGCAATGTGGCAAAGTGTATCCTGGGAAGGGAAATGGAAATCAATGTAACAGCATCTTCTGGAGAGAATTGAGTGCATAGCAGGTTCCATCCCAGCCAGGCTTTCATGAGAGCCCTATGAAGATACATACATGGGAGCATTGAAGAAACACACAAGGAGAGGGACCCAGAGGGCCTCCCTACCTCTCCCTAATGTTGCCTACAACACATGTGGAAAGCCCCTTTCTGAACTTTCTAACACACGTGGAAGCTGTCCATGTGGTTTAGGACCATGGGTGGAAGGTTGCCATGATGGGTAGTGGAGTCTATCCAAACTTCTTATAGTAGGTTTCAGAAATGGACACATCTGTGCCTTGGGAGTGGCAACAATCTGATTTTCCCTTGTGTTTATTGAATGAAGCAACTGAAGATGACCCAAAGATGGCTGTAACCACTGCTGCTCTGGGTTGAGTCCACCAGCCATGAGCCTGGAGGGGCCGGTCATCCAGGCACTTGTTCATTTTAGGCAGGGGTGTCTGGGCCCAAGGAATCACACACACATCATTTCCATTGGTTTCAGCTGATGGAGTAAATCAAATTCTGCTTTGATGTATGAACTCTTACATATGCATTATTGTTGCTAATAAAGATCAGAGAGAATGCAGGAGGAAATAATGTCACAGTACTAAGAAAAAATAGCGGGCGGAAAAAACATCCAAATCAAAGCAGTGGCAGCCAACCTTAGAAGAACAGGGACCTTTGTGGCAGTTGTGTGTGTGTGTCTGTGTGTGTGTCACAGATTTGAAGAAGGCATGGTGGAGAGAAAGAGAGGGTGGGATGGAGTCCCTCTGGAAATGCAAGGAATGGAAAAGGCACCTGGGTTTTCCTTGTAACTCAAGGGAAACTCCCTGGAGTTTCCAATTCAGCCCGGCAGCCTTCAGGACCATGGACAGCTGCCTCTCCTGGGTTTCTCTGCTTCCCCTCCTCAGCCTTTGCTTTTAGAGCAGGGGTGCCCAAACTACGGCCCAGGGGCCGGATCACCAATTCATCTAGCCCTCGGCGCCCTTGTCACTCCTGGAAACAGAAGTAAAACATGCCCACCCGGGCACGTTTTGCTTCCAGGAGCGGCAAGTGTGACGTGGGCCAGATGAATTGGTTTTGGGGGCTGGATCTAGCCCATGGGCTGTAGTTTGGGCACCCCTGGTTTAAGCAGAGAAAATGGCAGCCTAAACATCTATCTCATCCTGTTGCAAAGCAGATTGCAAGGCATGTCTTATTTCTGCTTCCGGTGGGAGGAACCACGTGACCAGCTCGCTGAACCACATGACCGGCTTGCGGCTCAAAAAGTTTGGGCACCCCTGTTTTAGAGCTTGGGTGGCTTCCCATCAGATTAAGGCTGGCCATGCTGAAGTGGAAGGATGGAGATGCCTCCTCTGGCAGATTTATAGAGACAGCAATATGACACCTTTCTTCTCGGAGGAAAAAAAGTGTCTGGTCCTATGGGTTTAAGACAGCTGAGTCATGCTGGCAGGAGTGTTGAGTGGACTGCTCTTACCTTTTCACATTCCAAGAGTCTTACAGACATGGATCCTTCCTTCCTTCCTCCCTTCCTGGCCTTGAGGTGTCCAGGCTCTCCCCAGCCCCCACAACCCTCCTGCTGCATCTTCCATTTCAAGCGTGAAGCACAACTGATCCAGCCCTTTATTCCTTTGGCCCCAGGTAGGGCTTGGCCTTTTTCAGAGCAATGTTCTTGGAGGAACCACTCCAATAATGGTCCAATGAGAGAGCAAGATCGCCTTTGCCTAGATGTGTTTGTTACTGGACAGCCGGACACGTTACCCTGTCCTTTGCAAAGGGGATTTTCCAAGAATATGCCCATGTTGCAAAAGAGGCAAGAGTGTGGGGGGCCTTTTGCATCTGAAGGACCCCATTACACTCCATGAAAATTTTGTCCAGATAGAACAAGACTCTTAATGCACCCCATGACCTTTCATCACAATGGGAGTGTTGATGTTCCCCATCCAAATTGTTGTTCTTTTGTAGGCACCATGTTGTGGAGCCATTAGAATCTTTCTACAGTAAAACCCCGGGTAATAACAGAGGTCCATTCCAACAGTCTCTGTTGTAAAACGAAAGAAAATTGTAAGCTGAAACATCCATAGAGATGCATTGAAAAATAAAGAAATGGTCCTGAATTGATAGTTGTAAACTGAAAATAATACATCAAAAATTTGCAAACTGGGATGGCATCTCCATTGGATTTGCTGTTGTAAACCACAGCAAACTTAAACCGAGGTGGTTGCAACCTGGGGTTTTACTGTACTTGTAATTTTTAAAAAAGAAAATTTATTCTTGATCCCCACCCCACCCCCCACACCCAGAGGTTTAAATATTAAGAAACTCCCAGCTCTCCCCAAATCCTCTCTTAGTAACAAGACTAAAGAGGAAAAGAAAAGCCACTTTGCTCATAACTGGAAAGCTGGCTTGATCCTTATTCCAAGAGAAAGGAACAAATGTTACCACTTGAGTCACTGCAGGGGAAAGAGGGGTGATGGGGCAAGCTGGTTTGTCAGTGTGCAGTGGGGCGGGGGTGGGGGGGGGAGGGGGATGGGTCCCATATTTGCTCCTTCCATTCCTGCCTGCAGCCTTTCCTGCTGTTTGTTGTTTTTGTCTGCCCTCCCCCTTTCTTCCTTTTCCTCTCTCTGTCCCTCTCTTCCCCTGCATGCACAGACTCTGCCTCTTCAATTGATTCTGACACTTGGGAGATCTGCTGGAAGGTGGTTGGAGGGCCATTGGGTGGGCAGTGGGTAAATATGTCCCTTGGGTAGCTTTTCCGTTTCTTTGCTCAGTCCTCTGCCCCCACCCAGTGGCTCCCCCACCTTCCCAACTATGGCAGTAGCAAATACCCTATATACTCGAGTATAAGTCTAGTTTTTGAGCCCCTCCAAATGAGGTCCAAAAAGGAGACGACTCCTTTTGCAACAACCCCGAGGGTCCCAAAACTGTGCTGGATTGAGTCACGCCGACCGACAATACGACAGGGGACCTGGGCACGCCTCAAACTAGTGCAGTGAAAATCCTTTGTTACAACAACATGGGGGAACAACACTATGTAAACACTCAAAAACATACCCACAAATGTCTAAATTAATTAATTTTATCATATTTTCATGTATTTAAATTATTGAAACTCACTAGCAGCTGCTGCATTTTCCACCCCCAACATATACTCAGGTCAATCTATTCTCCTAGTTTTAGAGGTGCAAATTAGATACCTCGACATATTCAGGATGACTTATAGTCGAGTATATACAGTAGCCCTTTCCCAAGCTGGGAGGTGGGATGCTTGAAACATTTGTCTCCCTGGGTGCCTTTTGTGCCTTGCAGGTCAGTTCTCACTTTTTCCATGTCAAGCACTAGATGCTAGGTGGAGTGGGGTGGGTGGGGTAGAGGGGACCCATACCGCCTATTCTTGTGTTCATTTCAGGGTCTGCCTTGATGGGTGGGTGGGTGGAGCTTGTGTAGTCTTGGTGTGTTTTGAACTATAACTATTAATAGCCAAAGCCTCAGAGGACCTTCTTTCCAACAGACCTTTGACCACCATAAATAGGACCATAACAAGCCATCTGGCACTTAGGCGGATGGTTTGTCAACTCAGCTGCAGGAGGATAAGCAAGAGGGAGAGAGGGAGGTCTGAGTAGCATTGAGGGCCAAAGCCTGCTTCCACCCCCACCCCCCACCCCCAGCCTTGCCAGGGACAAGCAAGTGTCAGCAAACACTTTTAAGGATTGCTACATCTAGGGCTGAGAACCAACCGGTGCAGGAAGAGAAGGAAACCTTCCATAGACACTGCCTGCTTGCACCAGAGCACAGCCCCTTCAGACTTCCTTTCACTATTCTTCTGATCTTCACTGCCAGAGTTTGCAGGTGAGGATGGAGTTCTCCCTGGACTGACTGCACACCTTCAGGGGTCCTTGGAAGGGGTGGAGAGTTTGTGGGCTTAAATGTTCCCCTAATAAAGCCATAAGATGAAATATCAAGCAGGCTTTATAACATGTGGAGGATTACCAGCTTCTTCAATTATTAAAAAATTATCCCTTCTTTCTTCTACAAAAACTGGTCAAAGAGGCTAGCAAACATCATTAAACTGGGGGAGGTTTTTTTTAAAAAAATAAAGCCAATGGAGGTTGTTTTCCATCAGTATAGCTGGCTTGGTTCCTCCCAGACCCGAGGGTCAGACTGTTGGCCCAGAGCCCCGTGGTAAAGACAGCCTGTGGATGCTTGTGGACTGATTCGGACTAATTAATGCACAGCTCTGATCTTGCTAGTGGAAGTGGGAGCACAGGCTGTGATCTCTGCCTAAAACGGGTGATGAGGTCAATGGTTTGCTTTATTTCAAATATTTACAGCCCACCATGTAAGGCAGGATTTCAGGGATCTCTGTGGAACAATCTGAAAGTGGAAGATAATTCCATCAATGTAAAATTAAGCAATTTAAACCACAGGATTGAAACATTAAAACAGGGCTGCTCAAACTTTCCGGGCTGTGGGCCAGTCACGTGGTTCCTCCCATCGGAAGCAGAAGTAAAACACGCCTTGCAATCTGTTTTGCAACAGGATGAGATAGATTTTAAGCTGCCATTTTCTCTGCTTAAACCAGGGGTGCCCAAAGTATGGCCCATAGGCCAGATCTGGCCCCTGACACCAATTCACTCCTGGAAGCAGAAGTCAAACATACAGGCACATTTTACTTCCACTTCGGAGAGTGACGAGGGTGGCGTGGGCCAGATGAATTGGTGTCAGGGGCCAGATATGGCCCACAGGCCATAGTTTGCACACCCCTGCATTTAATTTTAATTTAATTCTCACACTTGTATGCTGTCCAATCAGGAAACTCAACTCAGGGCGGCTGCTTAAAGCATTTACAGTACAACCTGTGCAGGGCCATGATCTTCAACACTCCAAAGCTATGTTCAGTGTGCCTTGGCTTGGTGCCAGAATTACCAGTGTTGGTGCCAATTCAGCTTCTGAGTGGAAGGCATTAAAAGGGCACCCATGGGGCTGGGAGTTTGTGCCCCTGCCATTCTCCTCTCCTTTGCCCCCCCTCCCCTGAAACTTCCAAACTTTTCCTAGCTGTTTACCACAGTTTTGAAATGGACAAAACAATCCAAAAGGGAACTGGTTCTAATTAGTGCCTCTTTTCATTTACTGATTGAGGCCCTCATGGGAGCAATTAGCCTGCTTTTGAAATCTGAGGGAGGATGTGAATAAGTGCTTAACCTGCCTGACGACTGATATTTTAAAATACACCAAGAGCATCCAGTTAATATTTGATGAAGGGGCTCCGATCCCCTCCTACCACCTCCCCCACCCCCGCGGCTCTTTACATATTTTTGACAAATATTCCCTTTCTTGCATGAGATGACAAACCCAGGGAGGAGGCAGACAAAAGCAGCTCCCTGAACAGGGAAGGCAGGCAAGGCTGTTCTTGGCTTAATTATTCATTAAGTAAGTGTATTAACTTCAGCAGACATAAGAAGAAGACAACCTGTCCTGAGTTTTCCCACCTGACAATCCATCTTGGTGACCTTCCCAGTGGTAAATTCACCTGGAGAAGGTGGAGGGTGTGTGTGTGTGTCAGTCTGGCCTTTCTCTTGCCTCTTCTTCCGAGGACTTTGTGCCTGGTGTAGAAAGGAGTCCTCCAAGCACAGCTGGAAATGGAGATCTTTTGGATGCTCCCCAAGGCCCTGCCTCACTCAGGTCAAGATCTTCGTCGGCCGATCTCTTCTGATGCGGCAAAAGCAGCTTTGGCTTCTGGCTCAGTGCGTCTGAGTGCTACACCGTTGGAGCAGTTTGATTCCCACCGGTTCAATTGTCAGGGTTTCATCCTCAGAAAAAGCTATAGCAGGGGTGCCCAAACAATGGCCCACGGGCCAGAACTGGCCCCCAGTGCTAATTCATCCGGCCCATGCTGCCATCAACTCTCTCAGAAGCGGGAGTGAAATGCGCCCATGCAGACGTGTTTCACTTCCACCTCCGGGAGTGATGAGGGTGGTGCAGGCCGGATGAATTGACATCGGGGCCAAATCTGGCCCATGGGCTGTAGTTTGGGCACCCCAGGTTTAAGTAGAACAAATGGCAACTTAAAATCTATCCCATCCTGTTGCAAAACAGATTGCAAGGTGTGTTTTACTTTTGCTTCTGGTGCGAGGAGCCACATGACCAGCCCACTGAACCACGTGACCGGCCCACAGCAAAGTTTGGGCACCCCTGAGCTATAGTTTCGAGAAGCGGCCTAATCTGAGCTGTAGCAAGAATATTCTGGGCACCACAGCAAACTGCAGCACCCAGAACTCCATAGGAAGGACCCCCTGATGGCATCAAATCCAAATGGGCCAAGTTGTCAACTGAATGACTCCATGGTTGTGGTGACCACATGTGGTCTGGAGGTTTCCAGGTGACTCCACCCACTTCTCTTGGCCAGGATGTACCTGTAGGTCTTCTTAGGTGGTGGTGCAGAAGGGCCTTGCCTTGCCTTATCTAGGGTGCCGTGTGGTGAGGGATGCAGCTGACTTGGGAAATGGTTATTTGCTTTAAACAAAATGCTTATACCAGAAGGCCACGCCTTCTAAATTTTGACAGTAGAGAATAAAACAGCGCATTATGACACGTCACGGCTGGGCATATATGGACAATTAGGGAGCAACATGTGGCTCTCCGGAAGAACTTTCTGGCTGAGACTGTTCCAAGAAGGAAGCAGGACAACTGTAACAGCGACCTGCCCAAATGGAAGCCCAGCTCAGAAACGAAGGGAACCGAAGCTCCTCTGGGATCTTTGGTGAATGAGCAGAAGCCCAAAGGTAACTAAACAAATTAGCCCAGAGATTCTCAACCTGTGGCCCATGGGCTGAATGTGGCCCACAACACCATTTCATGTGCCCCCCCCACTGCCTCCAGCACACCAGGAATTGCCATGCGGTGGAGGAAGGGCAAAATGGCCATCCGGCCCACAATGCTATCTGAGGGAGCATGACCCGTCCCCTGGCTTAAAAAGGTTGAGAACTCCTGAATTAGCTGCTGAGAGTCTAGGTGAAGAGCACTGCTTTAACCCATGGAGAAAGTGCATTATTGGCATGCCCTAATACATTTGAGCCTGTCTGGCTGGGTTTCCCTGCTATGGTAATTGAGTAAACCTATGATTGTGAACCTTGGCTCTCCAGATGTCCTTGGACTACAATTCCCAGAAGCCCAAGTCAGCACTTCTGCTGATCAGGGCTTCTGGGAATTGAATCCAAGAACTCCTGGAGTGCCAGGGTTGGCCATCACTGAAGTAGACCCTACTGTCAGCGACTCAATGCTGATCGCTGAGTGGTTAACTAATGGTTAACTAACCTGACCACCTTGAGAACTGACGGCCATGGATGGCAAAATCCACAGGGAAGGAAGGGTGAGGGTTCCCAAGTGGATTAAATGGTCCCACTTGACTCCATCTTGATGGAGGGCAGCAGCTTCATCAACACTGGCCTGGGGCTGAGGAGGACTTCGTGTGCCACAGGGATCAGGACCAGAAAGTGACTTCAGGGAACTGGATTAGTGGTACTATGGGTGTCACACTGTGATGTGGAAGGTCAATGGAAGGCGACTGAATTATTATGTGGTCCCCAGGACAATTTTAATGGCTGACTGCCCTGAGGAGAGCCAATATTCAAAATAGGATATGCTGGCAGAAGAAGAAGAAGAAGAAATTTGACTCCCCACCCAGCCACCCACCCTAATGCAGATGGGCTCCAAGAGGCGTTGGTGTCATTAGTGCCTTCCTGCTCAGTCCTCTCCTGCGCACTCACCAGGGTCTTCAGAGACTGTTTTGGACAGAGATGCTGTTTTCATTCATCTGGCTATTAGGCTGGGTGTGTGTCTATCACTGTTCTTGTTTTCTTTAGTCCTCACCTCATTAACTTGATTTATGCTCTGTTCTTTCACAGAGCAGGAGTAGCTGTTCTGTTCTTGCTAGGTTTGACAAAAGAGAGAGAGAGAGAAGAAGGTTGTTCTTCCAAAACCTCAGGCCACAATAAATCAAGTGAAGACGTGGCTCTTCCCAAACCGGTGACTGCAGGGCGACTGCATTGCAGGGCAGGTGGCTCTGTCAAAGCACCCAAAGATGCTTCCACAGAAGTCCATTCTGTGCCCCAAACGGGCCAGGGTTGCATTGAGGTCTCTTTGCCCGATTGCTCCATCTCCCAGCCATCAAGCTTGCGGCTGTAATTCTGAATTTTGGTAACGTAGCAAATGGTTAAATAACCTACCCACCCTGAGAACTGATAAAAGCCACGTTTTCCTCTAAATGCCAGGAGAACGCAGAGCAGCTGTCTTCTTAAACAAAGATTGTGCTCCTATTAACTGCCTGGAGGTGTTGTCACGGGTTTTGGCCAAAGCTGGTATGGGAGCAAGAAGCTGGGATCCAATTCCTATAGGACAGTGATGGTGAACCTTGGCACTCCAGCTGTTCTTGGACTTCAATTCCCAGAAGCCCAAGTCCTTGTGAATCCACACAAATGGGTTTACTGCATGTACACGCAGTAATCCCATTCATGTGGATTCTTAGGTACTTGGACTTCTGGGAATTGAAGTCCATGAACACATGATGTACCAGTAAACCTATTCATGTGGATTCACAGGGACTTGGGCTTCTGGGAATTAAAGTCCAAGAACAGCTGAAGTGCCAGTAAACCCATTTGAGTGGATTCACAGGGACTTGGGCTTCTGGGAATTGAAGTCCATGAACACCTGGAGATCTAGCAAACCCATTCATATGGATTCACAGGGACTTGGGTTTCTGGGAATTGAAGCCCAAGAATAGCTGGAGTGCCAAGTTACGCCATCACTGCTATAGGAAATCACAGAGTGTTCTTGAGTCTGAGTCTGATCATGGCCGTCACCGTTGTGTTGGTGGCACCTCCAGGGTTGTATCCTTAACCCATGG
Organism: Bradypodion pumilum; assembly: GCA_035047305.1. Taxonomy (NCBI): domain Eukaryota; kingdom Metazoa; phylum Chordata; class Lepidosauria; order Squamata; family Chamaeleonidae; genus Bradypodion; species Bradypodion pumilum. The sequence continues at coordinate 39,445,737 of JAWDJD010000007.1, read as the reverse complement.
TCAGTTTCCTCTAAGTTTTCCCAGCCCCGTCCCTCTTCCCTAGGGCCTCCTTGAGTGAAAAAGGGTTTCCTCTTCTTCTGTTTCAAAGCAGAGTGAAGGCACCTTTCCCTTTTCTGTCAATGGGGAGCCTGGCATGCTGCCCATCTGAGTCTGAACTTGTCATGCCCCTGGCCACGCAGGCAGCCCCAGATGAAAATGGTGGGTGACAGGGGCCCAGGGCTTCCTTCCAATGTGTGCCAGCTGCCCAGGAAAAGAAAAGGAAAGGGGAGGAAAGGGGGAGTGAAGGAGGAGAGGAAAAACAGAGGGAGAGGCACATGTTTCTTTCTTGCCTGTTTTGCTTATGTGTCTATTTTGGGCAGTGCATATGCATGGGTGTCTAAATAGATCGGTTTTGTTTGTGTTGCTGTGGTGTGTGTTTTGCTTGGGTGGTTTTTTTAATGTGTGTGCTCTACCTTAAATATTTTGTACACGATGTGCACACCTGCATTTCCCCTTAGGATGCCTTTGTGCAAAATGGGGATAAATGGCCTGTGGGTGCAGACATCCCTTCCTGGCCTTCTGTGAAATGGGTTTTGAAATGAAAAGTGAGGCTCAGAAAGAAGCATCCTGTGTTTTGGGACTGAAGACCCCATAGAAATGGCTGTTTCCTCACTGGCCACAACCCTGTCACATGCCTACCCTGGGACCAGGGTCACTCCATGGTTGTCTCCATGTTCTAGATGTCCCCTTGGCCCAGTGGGAAGCCAGCCTTCCCTTGAGTCACCCTGCCTTCAGTTGTGAGGTTTGGTGGTTCAAGGAGAGTGACTAGCCTGGCCAGGTCTGGAACTTCCCCTGCATGGCCATTTCAGGGCCAAAAGCTGGGAGCAAAGATCAATCATTGTGTAATAACCGTTGCACACTTATCTGGGTCCAGAACTGGCAAAGGTAGGCAGGCAATGCAGAGTTTCCTACATGGTGTCCTTAGCATGTGTGTGTGTATGTGTGTGTGTGCATGTGTGTGCACATGTGCATGCATGTGTGCACATGTGTGTGTGTGCGCGCGCATGTGCCCAACCTTGTGCTGAGCCATGAGGGGAGTGGGGAAAGGTTTGGCCTTCAGAAGATCTTCAGCCTACTCAATGCATCAAGTTGGATTTTTCTCCCTTTGCCATGCCCACTCAACCTTGCATGGAGACCCAAGGAAGGCCAACCAGGTATATTTTTATGCCAGCCTTTCCCCTTACATAAGGAGAAAGGCAGCATAGAAATACATAAATAAAAGAGATGGATGTCTCTTGCCAAGGGCATAGAGCAGGGGTTTCCAACCTAAGGCCCATGGACCAGATCCGGTTTGTGGTGCCATTTCATGTGCCCCCGACCCCCCCAAGGGCATTCAAAAAACAAAATGGCTGACTCTTTGAAGCTGTTGGGGCAAAATGGCCACCCCATCATGTAGGCAGGACAAAATGGCTGTCCAGCCCTTGAAGCTGACTGAGAGTGTGGCCTGGCCCCTGGCTTGAAAAGGTTGGGTACCCTTTGGCCTAGAGCACTCTCACCTATCCATCCAACCAACCCCCACTCTATAGTGGGAGGGGCAGTGAAGGGTATGGCCTTACATAGGGAGGGAAATGCCCCTCCTCTCCAGATGGATCTTGGTTGAAGGCCACACACTTGGCCAAAGGGCAAACTCTGGACCAGAAGTCCTGTCAAGATGTCCTGCTGAGTAACTCCCGTGTTGGCAAATGAGCCAATTTTAATTGCAGGCAAAGCAAGAGCAATTCCACTTCTGTCCCGCCCCATATAAGCACTTAGTGGATTCTCTGGGCGGTTCACAAGGTAATGAGCATTTTGCACTCATTAACATCCTGGGGAATCATTTAAGGATGGAAGAGGCTGAGGCAACCTGGTTCCCTATCAGGATTGAATTCACAACCTTCTGACTGCAGCCACCAGGGCTCTATAAGGACAGGTTGCTTACCTGCAACTCCAACACCTCCTCCTCCTCTTTCTTGATCCCCTGTGAACCCACATGAATGGGTTTACTGTGCATACATGCAGTAAACCCACTTGTGTGGATTCACAGAGACCACAAAGAAGAAGAACTTGATAGAGATAGAATGTAGGTGCAGAAATAGACATGGTAGAGAGCCCATCGTCAGAACATTGTTCCATTTAACAAGGCTATAGCAATAGCAATTTGACCTCAGAAGGATGGAAGAGGGTGATTCAACCTTGATCCCTGGTCAGGATCAAACTCACAACCTTCTGGCTACAGTACAGCAAGTTTCACCCTCCTGTGCCCCCAGGGCTCAGGAGGGGAGGAGAAGACTTTGGTTACTCTGGATGCTTGCCATGGCCAAATAGTCACTATTACATTGAAAGCCCCGGAGCATTTCTTCCATTTAGCTAAAACAGAAAAGCAGCAACAATTATTTTCATAATTAACTGGCTCTCCAAATTAATGCCAATTACAGTGTGTAATCATGATTAAAATTATGTATTAATCAGCTGTTCCAAGTTAGTGATTAGGCTCTCTAATCTCTAGGAGGTAGACCAGGGGTGCCCAAACTATGGCCTGTGGGCCAGATCTGGCCCCTGACACCAATTCATCTGGCCCACATCACCTTTGCCGCTCCTTGAAAGCCAATCCTAACTGACTCTAGGCTTCCGTCTCATCTCCATTTACAGCCCAAAAGCCAGTGCTGTCTGCATCTACAAACATTTTCGGGGTCATGATGTGGCAGGCATGACTAGACACAGAATGCTGTTTACCTTCCCACCAAAGAGGTAACTCTTTATCTGCTTGCAATTTCTTGCTTTTGAACAGCTAGGTTGAGACAGAGATGGGAGCTCACTCTGTCATGCAGGTCTTGAACTGCTACACCTAAAAAACTAGAATCAGTAACCCTGAAGTCACCTTAATAGCATGAAGGTGAAGAGATGATGACCCTCGCGGAGGTCCTGGACCCCTTCCCATGCAATAAGAGATTGTGGTGCAGTGAATGAGCATAAGGAGCAAGGCCTTCTGCACCTGTGGAGCCTATACTGTGAGAAGGGTTCCCCAAAGGATTGGCTTCCCATGTCTCCATCTCAACATCCATGTCTTAGATCAGGCGGGGCCAACCTTGGCTCTCCAGATGTTCTTGGACTTCAATTCCCAGAAGCCCTGATCAGCAGGTGTACTGACTTGGGCTTCTGGGAACTGAAGTCCAAGAACACCTGGTGAGGCTCGTTTGCTGACCCCTGTCATAGATCAATGAGGTGAGCCTTATTGCAGATGTTGGAGACGGCAACCAGGTGGTGATAATGTAGTAGAGTTATAGCCCCCCTGCGTTCTTGTTCCTGTTTCCATGTGGTCCACACTGCTGCTCTTGTTCCTAGAGCTCCCTGGGTTGGGCAAGTTTCTCTGTCTCTCCATCTGGGCTCTTGGCTTCACGTCATTGGATGGCCTGTTCTCTCCACATAGACACCTGGAGTGGCAGTTTACTTTGAAGCCTGCCTAGGTGTCATCCCAGCCCAAGTGTGGCTGCGTTGTGCCGGGAGAAGGCAGGACGGGAAGACAGAAAGCCCTGGCTTGAAAAGATGCACAGGCCTTGAGAGAGACACAATATTGGCTGTTTCTTCATCAGAGCAACCCAAAGGCCGTCCTCATTTCAGAGACCTGCTGGGAGAACTGAGGAGGGAGGAATTGGCCTGATGTGGTGATGGGTGAAGTGCCGTTCTCACAGGAGGGGGCTACTCGGTCGGCTCTTGCTTGGATCACAGGAGACTCAGCCAGGCACTCGGGTCTTTCCCCACAGCAAGGATGCTGCCTCGTGCAATGTGGCATCAATAGCACCTGACCGTGGCTGCTGGAGCTGCCAGCTTTCCCCACTGTCGTTGCCATCTCAAGATGCACTGGGCGTAAGGAGGAGCAGATGGTCTCTGCCTTAAAGCGGTTCCATTGCTGGGGAAGACTTGGCAGGGGCTCAACTCTTTCAAACATGGCACAGGAGCGATAAGGTCCTCTTTTGGACTGTATGATCCTGAATAATTGATCCCCTCCAGTTGACATCGGGGCGATGCTGTGATGGGTGGCTGCCTCATAAATTCTTCACAGGAAGAGGAAGGCAGGTGATGGGTAGCAGAGAAAGAGGCGAGGGAAGCACAGTTGGCTAGGGCAACCGAGAGTCAAGGTTGGTTTCCGCCTGTTCTACTCTTCCCACAGGGAGAGAAGCCAGAACATATTTATTTATTTATTTATTTATTTATTTGGGCTCCTTTAAAATGTATTGGCCACTGTGGCAATCCAATGCACATCAGCTAACATTCCCTTAATGCAGGGGTGCCCAAACCTTTCAGGACATGGGCCAATCACATATTGCAGTTGGCCAGTCACAAGGTGCAGTGGGCTGATCCGTGGTTCCTCCCACCAGAAACAGAAGTAAAACGCACCTTGCAATCTGTTCTGCTACAGAAATGTTTTGAAACAGGATGAGATAGATTTTAGGCTGCCATTTTCTCTGCTTAAACCAAGGATGGCCAAACTACAGCCCATGGGCCAGATCCAGCCCCTGGCCAATTCATCTGGTCCACGCCTCCCTCATTGCTTCCAGAAGCAGAAGTAAAATGTGCCCGTATGAATTGGTGTTGGGGGACAGATCCAGCCCACAGTCTGTAGTTTGGGCACCCCTGATCAACACCGTGTGTTCTCTCAGGGCAACTGAATGGGCCAGAGGCAGTCTTGTTTGTCTGGGGATAACTTTGGTTTGGCCTGTGAGACCTGGGTTCAAATACCCAATTCACCACAAGGCAAACTTTGGCCAGTCCCTGGAGGCTTCTTATCTCAACAGGCAGGATTTGAAGTCCTCTCTCTCCTAATAAGGAGACCTCCCCCACCCCTCCCCACTTCATTGTGTGATTTTAATGGTTGCTTTGATAAGTTTTCTACCTGCTGCTTTGCCATTTTAATATATCCGAGTGCTGCTGCTCTCTAGAAACGCATTCAGATCATTGTACTACAAATGAATCATTTCTTGGGCTCGCACACAAGAAGTGACAGATATAGCCTCTACGTATACATAGAACGTTTGGGGCATATACTTACGCAACGTGTGCATAAATCTGTCTTTTTCCAGAGCTCTGCTTCAAATGGTTGTGGTGAGGACAAAAAAAAAAAAAGCAGAAAGGGTGGTGGGGGAGGCTGTGTATTTTGAGCTCTGTGAAGCGAGGTCAAGATAAAAAAGACGTGATCGTCAAAGGCTGTGCTTCGGAGCAGATGGCCTCCGACTACTGAGAAGTCATGGGCTTGGTAGCTGCTTTGGAGAAGGGCAGCCTGCCATTCATTAGTTTCCTTCCCTCTCTTTGCATCAAAACCTCCATCAGGCGGTGGGAAGGAGGCAGAATCAGGGCTGCCCCCTCATCCCCCCATGCAAAAAAAAAAGTGGGCTTGACCCTTACCCTACTGGGCATCTTTCTCTTCCTCCTTAGATTGGAATTGGATTCCTTGTCGGGAGCAAACTGGACCATGCACTGCTAACCCTTGAGTCAAGTTAGGACTTCTCTGGAAGGAGAAGCTGTTTGCTTCTCCTGGTCTCCACTAGCACCTTGGAAGGCCAAAATCCATCTTAGGACCCCTCTGGAGGTCTTCCACCAGAATCTCCTCCCCTCCTAAGCGGCCATTAAGTCAACAAAGACATGCTTGCAAAATGCTTGGCTGGCAGTGTGGGGAAAGGGGTGTGTGTCTTCTGATGAAGCTTGGCTCCCATCATGAAACGCTTCGTGCTATTTCAGCACTCTCTGTGGCACTTGGTTCATCTCAGTAATAATAATAATAATTCCGTGTCAGAAAGAAACTCCATTCGGGGAATGCCTGAATGAGGCCCCTTTCATGTCCCCAAGAGCTGGGACGGAGACGGGGGCTCAATCCGTCATGCAGTACCCGGATCTCAAACTGCCGACTTGCCAGCCTTCCAGCTAACAAGGCGAGCTTCTTAACCACTGAGCCACCGGTTCATCTCAGTAAAAGCAGAATGAAAATTGCCCCCACATGGTTCTGACTCCAGAGTGTCTGTTTGGGCAAATGGGCCCAAAATGCTCATTTCACTTTATTTCAAGGATGTTGGTCGCACCTCCTTTTGAGAAGATGGGTGTTGGTGTTGGAAGGAGTTGGATTCAGATTCTCACTTGTCGGGCCGGGAAACGGTTGTGGGGCCCTCCTCATGGTTTCTCACTCCAACCCACCTCACAGGATTGCGGGGGTGAAACAACAGAAGGAAACTCCCTGAGTTCTTCGGGGGGGGGGAGGAAGGGAGGGGAAGAATGAATCAATAAAATATAATTAAGCGCCTGGAGAACCGCAAAAGACCTGGCAGCGTTAGATATAGTAACCAACTACCTCTCCTGACACCGAAAAGGGAGGCTTACTTTTTGCTAATGAATCAGGAGGTCCATCTGTTACTGGCTGCATCTGTGGTATTTCATGCACCCATTAATTATTCTGAATGGCTTGTTAATCAGAGAGTGGTTCGTGTGGGTGCCTCACTGCCATTACATGGGAAATGGGGGGAGATGTTCCAAGATCTTCCCTACAACTCTGGATAAAGGCACTTCCGCTAGAGTGGCTGTCAGGGCAGAGCGAAGGCCAGGCCTTGAAGTAGGTGTTTGCAGAAGAACATTTCCAAAGCTGTGACAGGAAACCTCCAATGGTAATGGCCACCCACCTCTAGACAGCAAAACACAGGCACACATTGTGGGAAGGTGCTTCACTTCTGCCAGGCATGGGGTGGTCCAATGGGACAGGGGGCCCCCAGCAAACCCCTGCCTTGTTCCCCCTCTAACTCTGCTCTCAAGGCTGTTTTTTTCTGGTCTCCATGTGGAGGTGACCTGAGGAGAAGGGGCAACAGAAAGAGAGAGAGAGAGAGAGAGAGGCAGAGATAACCCAGTGTTGAAAGGCTCGGAGAATAGCATGGGTGTGCAGTGGCAGACAAAGAAAATGTAGTCCTCATGGGCTTCTTCTTCTGCAACGTCTCATGAGAGGTTGGTTGGGGAAGTTATTTTGGGGACCCACGTTCCCTCCCCCCTTCCCCTACTGTGGTCCCTGGCTGAAAATAACTTGGCCCATTGTCTGCTTATTGCTTCTTTCATGTCTTCCTCAAATCCTGGACTGCCAAAATGAAGCCACATACTTGACTTTGTCGTTGGTGCTTATCACTAACTGACCCATATATCAAAATATTGGAAACTGGATAATTTAATACTGGTTTCGTTTGGTTAGTTAGCTTAAGGCAGTGATGGCGAACCTTGGCACTCTAGCTGTTCTTGGACTTCAATTCCCAGAAGCCCAAATCACTGCAAATCCACATGAATGGGTTTACTGCACGTACGTCCAGTAAACCCATTTGTGTGGATTCACAGGGACATGAGCTTCTGGGATTTGAGGTCCAAGAGCACCCATTCATGTGGATTCACAGAGACTTCGGCTTCTGGGAATTGAAGTCCAAGAACACACATTTGTGTGGATTCACAGAGATGTGGGTGTTTGGGAATTCTAATTGAAGAACAGCTGGAGTGCCAAGGTTCACCATCATGGGCTTAAGAGAATTAGGCAAAGAAATGAACATTACAGGTGAATGGTGTGAATTTCACAATGACTGGGGTACACTGGGTTTGATGAGATGAAAAATAGCCCTGCCCCCGCCTTGCTTTTCTGTGAACAGTTCTTGATATGAAGCTCTTCATTGGGCCAGGCCTCTGTGGAGGCATCTTCTGTTTGAAGGGCTATCTGGTCCTCCTATGGTCTGGAGCTAGAGATGAAGGGAGAGAGGAGCCACAGAATGACATTGGCTTTCAATGTCTAGAAAGGAGATGGAGCAAACAGGTCCTCAGGCCCTCCGCCTATTTTAGGATGGAGAGATGGGTGCAAATAAGTGGGATGGGAAAAGAAAGGGAAGCTGAGGAAAAGGGAACACCCCCCCCCCCCGGTAGCCGCTTCATTTTGTGTTCCATGTTCAAAGCATGAAGCACTGATGGACCCTTGGTGACACAAGGCATGTGGTGTGGCTGCTGAGGAGTGGAGTTGGAGCATTGACTCAAGCGGGCTGGTCCCTAACCATTCCTTTTCTTAAAACCAAAATCCTTGCAGGAGGAATCTTTGAATATGCGGATGGCCCCAATGCTCAAGTGATGAATGCTGAGGAGCAAGCCTTCCGGTTCTCTGCCAACATCATCAACAGGAATAGAACTTTGTTACCCAACACAACCTTAACGTATGATATCCAAAGGATACATTTCCATGACAGCTTTGAAGCCACCAAGAAAGGTGAGTGTAGAACATGAGTCTTCTTCCTTTTGGGGGTGCTCTGTCCAGGGAAAGACTGTTGAAAAGTTGCATTGTTGTGGCTCCTTTGTGGCTTGATATCCTAATGAGAACAAGTGTTGTTGTTGTTGTTGTTGTTGTGGTGGTGGTGTTACCTCCAAGATCAACTTTGGGCTGTTGGCATTCACTGCCTGCAAGGTGACAACAATTGGGGAGGGCAAGGGGTGTAGGCAGGACTGGACAGGGGGTGTCCCATGGACTGGACCTCAACCCTGTGTCTATTCCTTCAGTCAACCCCAGAGTGAAAACAACAACAAGCTAAAGCCTGCATAGGGCTGCTTTTCATTTCCCCTTGTGTGTGTGTGTGTGTGTGTGTGTGTGTGTGTGTGTGTGTGTGTGTGTGTGTGTGTGTGTGTGTGTGACCATCTGTTGTGTTACTTTGGGTGGGTTCTGTCTTATCCCCAAATTGTTTCAACCCCTCTGTCAAGAAGGCAGATGAGCTGTGGGTGGGAGATTTTAGAGGCCTTTGCCCCTACCCCCACCCCCTCATGTCAGAGCAACTGGAGGGTCCTTCTTTACCACCAAAAGACCCTCCCAACTTTAGCCTGGTTCTTCCCATTAAACTTTCAAAATGTTCCAGCCTCGTTCCACGAAGAGGTGACGCTAATGAGATCAGGCAAGTAAATAAGGCTAGTTTTGTTTTTTTGAAGGAGCGTCTCTCCCTCGTGTTTAATTAACATTCTGCTCCTCAAAGCTTACGTTTTACATAGTCAAGACTGTTAGAAACTTCCCCCTGAAGAAATGCAGCCCTCCTTTAGGGCGTATGTGTGGGCCTACATGTGCGCATACACACAGACACATACGCGTAGAGAAGTATCTGAACAGACGGCTTTTGGCCATCACTTGGAGGGATCCTGCATATGGCGTTTGCACAGTTGGAGAGGTGCATTTGGGATAATTATTTCTGGAAGCACTCATGGATGAAGCAGGAGTCGTGGAAGAGCGGACTGGGAGGGTGGAAGGAAACCAGTAAGCCCAGCAAGACCCCGGTTTCCACCACCACCATCCCAAGATCCTCTCCTTACTAGGCTGAACAAAGAGTTTCTTTTTAATCTTTGGTTTTGAAAACTCCCATAATATTTACATGCTTTTGCCTTTCTGAGTTTCATTGCTTTATTTCCTATGTTTGGTAGAATCAAGTGACCTTGGTGATGAGTGTGGGTTGGTCAACGTTTGGTCACACCCCTTGATAAAGTGAAAACTTGTGTAATTTGCCCAATTCATACAATTTGGCCATTGGATAATTCTTAACAAACCCCAAACACTTTTGTGCAAAAACCTGTGGTGTGGTGGTGGCTGTGGTGGTGGTGGTGGTGGTGTGTGTGTGTTGGCTAATTGCCAAGAAAAACTTCAGGAGTGTCTTCAGCAGTACAAAAGAGGTGTTGAACGTCCTCGTTCTTGACTAAGAGAAGAAGAGGGCAAATGGGAAGTTGCCTCCCTAATCTTAAAACACAAGTCAGCCAAAGAGCAAGAGTGTGCAAAGGTAGACAGTGTTGACAGTGGAAATGTACAGATGGAAGTGCCATAAGCGAGGAAGTATCTTTGCTACACAAGGATTTGCTCAGCAAGCCCTCCGACCTTGTCTCGTGAAAGGGTTACACATGGATAGATGTGGGCCACAAAGTTTTTTGATTCTCCCCACCATCAAAACGTCTGGGAAACGCTCTCTCTTCCCTCCCCTTGGCTTGATTGACCACCTCCACTCTTTTCCTTTCCAGCCTGTGACCAGCTTGCACTGGGAGTGGTAGCCATCTTTGGCCCATCCCAGGGCTCCTGCACCAATGCTGTCCAGTCCATTTGCAATGCGCTAGAAGTCCCCCATATCCAGTTGCGGTGGAAGCATCACCCTTTGGATAACAAGGACACTTTCTATGTCAACCTTTACCCGGACTATGCCTCTCTCAGCCACGCCATCCTGGACCTTGTCCAGTACCTGAAGTGGAGGTCTGCCACGGTGGTCTACGACGACAGCACAGGTAAGGAGAAGAAGAAGGAGGGCTCAGGTTAGGAGCATTGATTTCATTTATTTTTGCTGGGAAAAGCCACCCTATTCCTATTTAAAAAATGCATTACCCAGAAGGGCCGATGCTTGGTGCTGTCTAATGAAAAGTGCATATGTGTGTCTGTTAAAGGAACTGAAAAGGAGGTATTTTAGTTACTTATTTGGGAAATGTAGTAGTTACCTTTATTTGCTTTTGAGCAAGGGAGATACGGCCCCTGACACCAATTCATCTGGCCCATGCCACCCTACTTTTAGAACTGGCCAATTTTAGAATTGACTCCACTTATAAATTTCAATCCTTTAAAAGTAGTTTGTTATTACAGCTAGAACAAATGGAAGTAACAATTTTCATCTCATTAATTAAAATATCTGATTTCTAGTGACTCTCTCTCTCTCTCTCTCTCTCTCTCTCTCTCTCTCTCTCTCTCTCTCTCTCTCTCTCTCTCTCTCTCTCTGTGTGTGTGTTTAAATAAATCCCCTTTCTCCTCCAAGCAGAGAGAAGAGCAGGGTCAGAGCATTCAGGCAGTTATTTTGGCTGGATTTCTTTTCTTTTTTGGGATAGAGCTTTCCTGTCTAATGCAATATTGTAATTGTAGGCAGCAGGCTGTCCTGCTTCTTAATGGAATTAATTACCCTGAAGGAATCAATTTGTCAAGAATTCCAAACCCCGTTGACATGGAAAAGGCAGCCTCTTATGGCCCTCTGCCCAGGGTCGTTTTTGTCCTTGTGAGATCTTGAGCTTCTGGCAGCTCATCAGGGTAAACTGTTGTTGTTGTTCAGTCGCACAGTCGGTTCCGACCCTTTGCGACCCTATGGACCATTGTTCTCCAGGCACCTCTGTCCTCCACCATCCCCCTCAGCACTCCCAGTTCTGTGCCCATTGTGTCTACAATACCATCTAGCCATCTCATCTTTGGCCTCCCCCTTCTTCTTTTGCCCTCCACCTTTCCCAACATCAGGACCTTCTCAAGTGAATCCTCCCTTCTCATTTGATGTCCAAAATACTTTAGCTTCGTCTTTACTATTAGCCCTTCCAATGAGCAGTCAGTGTTGATTTCTTCTAAGATTGACCTATTTGTTCTCCTCGCTGAGGCCTCCCTAGAACAGGGGTGCCCAAACTTTTTGGGCTGTGGGCCTTTAGTATTTGGGAATCAAGACAATGGAAGCAGCTGTAAACTAGCCTAACACATCTTTATTGCATGGAGTACAGCGCGAACATGAGGTAATGGCGGACAAACAGCTCCTTTTATGCAGTGGCTATACATTTGAATGTGGCTCCTCGATAGCGCATTGGCTACTGTCCATGTGACGTCATCCTTAGTCATGCCCTTCTTGTCCAGGTGAGGTGAGGGCGGGCATCTTTCCTGCGCAGCTGAAGGTATTTGAGGAATGTGTACCATGTGAGCTGAACGCTCGCTATTTCCCCCTAGTGGTCACTAGCTCGCGTTCTATTGTGGTTTGTTACATTGTTTCTATTGCAAGATACAGCTTGTTACATTCGCTCATTCATGTGGTTACAGATTGTTACACTCGCTCATTCGTGTGGTTACAATTACATTCAATACACAACAGGGCCGGTCATGTGGTTCAGTGGGCTGGTCACGTGGTTCCTCCCACCGGAAGCGGAAGCAAAACTCACCTTGCAATCTGTTTTGCAACAGGGTGAGATAGTTTTTTAGGCTGACATTTTCTCTGCTTAAACCAGGGGTGCCCAAACTATGGCCAACAGGCCGGATTCAGCCTATGGGCCATAGTTTGGGCACCCATGATCTAGTAGAGGTGGCCACAGTCCTTGAGTTGCAGAATGGCCCAAGCCCTTTCAGCATTCCCTCCTGCTTGAAGGGTTGGCCAAACAGGTATGGTTCAAGGGATGGAATTAAGAGAGAGAGAGAGAGCCACTGTGAGCAGCTCCTGGACCACATCGTGGCAGAAGAGACTCAGCTCAGCAGCTCACAGGTCCGTTCAGTTTCCATTATAAAATCTGTCCCTGATTTTGCCTTCCTTTGCCCTTCCTTTTGGTTAAGTGGCCTCCCTAGAAGAAGGCAAAAGTAGATTTCCCCACCTCACCTTGCCAAACCCTCCAGCTGGATGATCTCAACTCTAGAAGCAGGAGACACCAGTGGTAGCTCCTGGCCAGAGGGAAGGGTTGTCAGGCAAGAAGCAGGTGCCTGTCCAGAGGAAATGGAGGAAAGCCACAAGGAGGAGGAGGAGGAGGAGGTGTTTGCTCCTTTGAAGCACACCTCCCCACTGCAGGTCCCTGGGGGGCGGGGGGCAGTCTTCTTTGGATCCGGCTGGGTTTGGGCAGGGAGGGAGACGGGACCTGAGCCATCCTGGTTTCTGGTCTTTCCACCTTGGCCCTTGGGTGTGCTCTCTCTTTCCTCTCTCTCTCTTTCCTTCCAAGGCCTCATCAGGCTGCAAGAGCTGATCATGGCTCCGTCCAGATACAACATCCGCTTGAAAATCCGCCAGCTGCCTCTAGACACGGAGGACACCCGGCCTTTGCTCAAGGAGATGAAACGGGGGAGGGAGTTCCGGATCATCTTCGACTGCACCCACACGATAGCGGTGCATATCCTCAAGCAGGTAGGCCTGTGGGGCGTGTGGGTGTACGGATGTGCATGCATTTGGGTGGTGTGTACCATCTGGCATAGGCAAGCCAGAATTGTAGGACAATTTAATGCCACTTTCGGCCATGTGAGTTCTGCTTTACTTACCCTGGTTACTGTAATGCGTTCAGTGTTGAGCTACTCATGACAAGTGTTCAAGGTTTGCGTCAGGGCGAGATAGGGCTACCAGATTCCTCTCTGGTGTGCACTTTTTTAAACACCATTTTGTTCTTCCTCCACCCCATGGCACTTCCTGGTGTGGTGGAGGTGGTGGGCTACATGAAATGGCACTGTAGGCCACATCTGGCATGTGGGCCACAGGCTGAGAATCCCTGCCATAGCGGTTTGGAATCTGAGACCTTCAAGTGGAAGCTGCCAAGCATCTCTCACCACCATAAAGGTGGTCCTTTGGTGAATTTACAAGACAGGACTTTCTTTACAGGGTAACCCTCTGACTGTGGAACTCCCCACAAGGGGAAGTCCACCAGGATCCCTCCCTGGATGACCTTCCACCAAGAAGACAAAATGTTTTTGTTTTGAAGGCCCCTTGAGGGGTTTTTAAACCTGGCTTTTGGAGCTGTGAGAAATGGACAATGTGAGTCCAAAGGAGGACTGCCAAGAAAGACTGAACAATAATGGCTGGTGAAATCTGTGGCTGCTGCAGGTCCCAGAGAGGAAATGTCTTGGTTTCAACCATTGGCTTTTGGTCTGGGGCAGGGCTCCTCAAACTGGCTCTCCAGCTGTTCTTGGACTTCAATTCCCAGAAGCCCAAGTCAGTACTCTTCCTGGTCAGGGTTTCTGAGATTTGATGTCCAAGAACATCCGGAGAGCCAAGTTTGGGGACCCCTGAGTGAAGGCCTAGAAAAAGGGTTTTTCTTTAAAAAGACCATTAAACATGGCAAGTGAATTCTTTGGAGGATGTGAACCCCAATGGGAAAGGCTGTATCTCCCAAATGAGAGAGTCTTTCATCTACCTCTCCATCCTTCAGCAACTGTCAGTGGCTCTAGATCAGGGGTACCCAAACTTTTTGGGCTGTGGACCGGTCACGTGGTTCAGTGAGGCGTTCACATGGTTCTTCCCACTGGAAGCGGAAGGCAAACGTGCCGTGCAATCTGTGTTTTTCAACAGGATGAGATAGATTTTTCAGCTGTCATTTTCTCTGCTTAAACCAGGGGTGCCCAAACTATGTTCTGTGGGCCAGATCCAGCCCCTGGTGCCATTTCATCCGACCTGCACCTCCCTCGTCGCTAATAGAAGCGGAAGTAAAATGTGCCCGTCCGGGCACATTTTACTACCGCTTTAGGGAGCAACAAGGGCAGCATATGCCAGATGAATTGGCATCAGGGGCTGGATCTGCCCTATGGGCCATAGTTTGGCTACCCCTGCTCTAGGTGAATGTAAATCTAAATTTAGTGGGAGCTTCCAGTGTGGAAGCGGCGAGCACTCGAGGACGGAGGGATCACATTGCCGACTGGTGAACAGAACTGACGTCTGCTGCCTGCTCCAATCTTCGCCCGGCTGACTGTGTGCTGGATCTGCTTCCTTTATTAGGCTGTGCTATTATAGTTCATTGTGCCCATCTGCTCCATTCATCACGGGTGGGAAGAAAGCGGCTGCTGGGGGGGGGGGAGGGAGGGGGAGCCAGAGGCGAAGGGGGAGGGAATTGCTCTGTGTGTGGTCTTTCCAGGACACGGGCAAGGAACCCGCCTGAGGCTGAAGGAGAGCTCAGATTCAGCTGCCAAAAGATGCACAGCGGCGGCCGGCCGTGGAACAGGTTTGACTTGGGAACGTCTCCTGCAGGCCGAGTGTGGCCTCCCAGACCTGGGTCATGGCTCTTTTTCTAATTCAGGACAGAAATATCTGTGGTCTTTTCCAAGCACTTCCATAGAGAGAGAGAGTTCTTGAGCATGGACAGAGTGCTCCCCCCCCCCCAATGTGATAATGATTTGGAATTCTGAATTACTTTACAGCAAGAGCAGAGAAGAGCAGTTACAATCAGCACTAGCAAGGACCCGTCTGTCCCTCCCCATCGTGCTTAGTGTGCTCTCTGGGACGTTCATAATTAGCATTTTGACCCCAACATGCTGGGAACTCATTTCACTGATCTTGGAAGGATGGAAGGGGCTGAATCAACTTTGAGCCCCATCAGGATCAAGCTCACAACTTTTTGGCTGCTGTACAGCAGTTTAACCCCTGTTGGTTGCTTACCTGCAACTGTTCTTCTTCTTCGTAGTCCCCTGTCAATCCACACAAACCCATTGATTTGTATTGTACTCTTCCACTAGCAATATTCACAACGTATCAAATGAGAACAACCAGTTCAAAAGCAGCAAAGACGTTGGTTTCAGCATCCCTTCTTGCGGATATTTTGGTACCCTTTTGTGCAAACTGCCAGACACTTTCAATGCGCACTAATTGGTTAGATCAGGGGTGTCCAAACTATGGCCTGTGGGCCGGATCTGGCCCCCAATACCAATTCATCTGACTCATACCGCCCTCATCGCTCCCAGAAGCGGACATAAAACGCGCCCATACAGGAATATTTTACTTCCGCTTCCGGGACTGACGAGGGCAGCATGGGCTGGATGAATTGACATCAGGGGCTGGATCTGGCCCACAGGCCATAGTTTGGGCACCCCTGGCTAAAACAGAAAAAATGGCATCTTAAGATCTTTCTCATCCTGTTGCAAAACGGATTGCAAGGCACATTTTACTTCCACTTCCGGTGGGAAGAACCACATGATCGGCCCGCTGAATCACATGACCGGCTCACGGCCTGAAAAGTTTGGGCAGCCCTGGGCTAGATGTTGTTGAGCAACACAACAGCTTTTACTGTCATCCCCACCCGCTCTTCTCGACAATACATCTACCTCCGCAATTTCCTCCGACCCTAAAACTATTTCCAATTAGCCCTTTCTCTGATGAGCAAAGAGCACAGCGTCATTGCTTTCCTAATTAGTTCCACGTGTGGGAACACACCAAAGGCCCACACAAAGCCAAAGAAAACAAAGCCAGTTCAGATTTTAAAGACATATCCCCCCATTCCATTCTAGTGTTTTGTTTTTTAAATAATAAGCTTTATATTTTTATCTTTGTTTTCCCCCTCCCACCGTAGCCACCCTAGTCCAGAAAAAGAAATGTGTCTTGAAAGAGATAGTCCACCATCTGGGCTCTATAGCAGACCTTTCCCTTGCAGTGCTGGTTTATGAATCCCTCAGGGATACATCCGGAGGGAAAGACGGATTCTTACATCGGTACCTTTGGGCATCTGTTCAGTTTAAGGATGTGGATTTTTGCTCGTCTAATCTTTGCATCCCAAAATGAAGCGAATGCAACAATCTCTTCTTTTCCAATAAGGACAGTGAAGAATTTCCTGGTGTGCTGAAAGGATTTTTCACATTGCAAGAATGGATACCTAATGTAGACATTTCCATATTGATTGAGGGGGGCAAATTTTGCACTTCTGTGTGGATTACGATAACTACAACGGCTACTTCTTTGTTTACAAATCTGATGCACCCAATGGGTTATTTGCATCTTTCATATGAGTTGATCTAGCTTTGTGCATTTACTGTGCATGTATGTCTACTTTGCTTCTTAAATGGCAAGGACAATAGAGAGTGTCTGTGTTAATGTGGGGTGGGAGACTCTATCTATCTATCTATCTATCTATCTATCTATCTATTATCTATCTATCTATCTATCTATCTATTGCTTTTCTATATGACCCATTGGGGGGGGCAAGGGCTCTTTGCCGCAGTCTCAGTCAAAGACAAGGAATCTTGGAGGGCTTTAAAATTCCTCTTTGAGGTGTACCATCATATCAGATGGCCTAGATCTGTGATGGTGAACCTTGGCACTCCAGATGTTCTTGGACTTCAATTCCCAAAAGCCCAAGCACCCTTTGAATCCACATGAATGGATTTACTGTGATTCATCCGGCCCGTGCTGCCCTCGTTGCTCCCAGAAGCGGAAGTAAAACGTGCCCGTGTGGAGGAAGGGTTAACCCAGAAGAGCCTTAACTGTATGGGCACATTTTACTTCCACTTCCGGGAGCGATGAGGGTGGCATGGGCCAGATGAATCACAGTAACTGCATTCGTGTGGATTCACAGGGTGCTTGGGCTTCTGGCAATTGAAGTCCAAGAGCATCTGGAGTGCCAAGGTTTTCCATCATGGGCCTAGATAAACAAGAACAAACTAATCTGCAAATGTTCTCTGCAACCCTCTTCAGACCCCAGAGTGCCTTCAAATGATACCTCTGTGACTTGTGGTTGCTTCATATGAGAAGGTGGCCAGTGAGCCATCAACACTAGGCCTTACAGGGGGAATTGACTTAATCTTCTGGGAATTGAAGTCCAAAACCCAAAAGTTGGGAAACACTAACTTAGACAGTCTGTGGTTGATGGGCTCTGTGGTGCTGGCAGGCAGATGGCTGTCACAGAGCCTGTGAACAATGAGCATCGCTTGCCAATATGCCCCAAGGCATCTTCTGGAAAAGAAGCAGCGTTTACCTGCAGAGAAGGTAGAGCGGGACCCCAGAACCATCTGAGGCATGGTTTCCCATTCATGAGTCCGTTGCCTTTTTGGGCTTGGCTCAAGATGGACGAAGCTGGAAGGATCTGGGCTGCCCCATTTTCCTATCCAGAGAGGCTCCACCCTTCCTTGTTTTCTCACAGTTGATGTTGTCATGCATGTTGTGTCTGCCTTTCCCCTCCTAGGCCATGGCAATGGGAATGATGACGGAGTACTACCACTTCATCTTCACCACCCTGGTAAAGTATTTTGACTTGTTGATTTTCCTAGCTGTTGCTGCCTTTCCTTAGTGGGGTTCCCTCACTCATGAGGTCGGACTGATCCAGATGACAGATCGCCTCTAGTTCAAGACAGACTGATGCGTCTGCTCTGCTCCATTGAAAGAAAAAGAAATTTAAAATAGCCAACCTGTTCTATGTTGGCTCAGTGTGTGTCCCTCCGCCATGTACATATGTGCACTAAGAGCAAAAATTCTCAGAGGGAACATCCTTTTTTTCTTAATGTCTCATTCTGTCATGATGGATAGGAGGGGAGATTAGGATCATGTGGTATTTGTTTTGTTTTGTTATTTTAATATTGTAAAATCTTGGAGGGCTTTAAAATTCCTCTTTGAGGTGTATCATCATATCAGCATGGCCTAGATCCATGATGGTGAACCTTGGTACACCAGCTGTTCTTGGGCTTCAATTCCCAGAAGCCCAAGTCTCTGTGAATCCACAGGAATGGGTTTACTGTGCGTATGCACAGTAAACCCATTCGTGTGAATTCATCAAGACTTGGGCTTCTGGGAACTGAATTCCAAGAACACCTAGAGTGCTAATGAACCCATTTGTGTGGATTCACAGGGGCTTGGGCTTCTGGGAATTGAAGTCCAGGAACACCTGGAGTACCATGGTTTGTCGTCAGAAACATAATATCTTAGAACTGCAGAGTTGGGAGGGACCCTATGGATTCTTGAGTCCAACCCTTGTCAAGGAGGCCCAGGGGTGAATCAAACTCCCAACTTGCAGGGCCCCCTCAACTTAACCGATCCTAATCCACCCATTCTCAATGCATTTGTCAGACCAGCTACAAAGTGTGATCCCAAACACCATCACTGAGTATGCTTGTGAGATATCACAACATCTTCACCTGGGAAAGTGTTACGAAGAGCAGAAGGTTCTTGGTTTTATTTTTTATCATGTCAGAAGCACACAAAGATGCTTTCCGGGTTTGAAAGGATTTTTGCTCGAGGAACTCCACCCAGGGGAACCCGAATGAGGCTCCTTTCATGTCTCCAACATCTTTTCCTACCCAAGTGGTCTCTGTTGATCTACTTGCAATTTCTTCCTTTCGAACGGCTCGGTTGGCAGGAGCTGGGACAGAGATGGGTGCTCATTCTGTCATTCAGTACCCAGATCTTGAATACCGACTTGCCGGCCTTTCAGCTAACAAGGGGTGCTTCTTAACCACTGAGCCAAGGTTCTTGGTGTTATCATAGTAATGGAAAGAGAAGAAGGCAGCCATGGTGTCTTAAGTTGATGGAAAGTGAGGATTTGAGTGCTGCCTTTGCATCCAACCCTTGCTGAACCGCCAACCAATGTTGGATGTGGAAGAGAATTCCAGATGCCAGGAACTGGGCACATTGGTGTGTGTGTGTGTGTGTCTCGGTGGCTGTAACCCCTACATGGCTCGCTGGCTCTTGCCCTTTCTCATTGGCGGGGAGTTAAAGAATGCTCCACAACCTTGACTCCAGGGAAAGGCCCCAGTGTTCCCTATGGGCCTCCTTCCCTTCCTGCCTTCCCTTCTCTACTACATTGATTTTACGCCCTGCCTTTTGTCCATCAAGGGACAGCAGGTATCATTCTCAACCTTTTCAAGCCGAGAGCCGGGTCATGCACCCTCAGACAGCTTCAGGGGCTGAATGGCCATTTTGCCCTGCCTGCCACATGTGGCACTTCTGGGTATGGTGGAGGGGATGGAGGGGCCAAATGAAATGACGTCATGGGCCGCATCTGGTCC
Organism: Bradypodion pumilum; assembly: GCA_035047305.1. Lineage (NCBI taxonomy): Eukaryota > Metazoa > Chordata > Lepidosauria > Squamata > Chamaeleonidae > Bradypodion > Bradypodion pumilum. Next base: position 39,426,257 of record JAWDJD010000007.1, on the reverse strand, counting down.
CCGGGCCATAGGTTGAGAACCCCTTTTCTAGAGGGAGGCAGGGACCAACCTGCCCCTCCCAGTCAGTTTGTCCTCAGCAGCAGAGAGGTCAACCAGATGCCATCAGACTGGAATGGTTGGGCCCAGGTCTTATTCGGCTCCCACCAATTGCTTGTACAGAAAAACCTCTACTTTATAAAGAAATCATATCCATTCTACCAAATGAAGAGAAGATTTTAATTACTGCTGCCATTGCTATCTATCTATAGCAGCTTTGCACAACTCCTTGATCACCCTCCCTTTAATTGGGCCCAGCTGAGACTTGGGGACACTTTTTTTGCACACAAGGAACAGCCTGGAGGTGAAGATGAAGATGGGGAAAGGGGTGGAGGGAGCCAAGGAGAACTAAAATAAATTAAGAGTTAAGCAATTACAATTAGTACCACTTTCCTGAAATAACGACCCTATTGTGGGGAAGATATTTTAATTATGCTTCCACTCCAGGCCCTGTTCTTTTCAGAGGAGTCCTTTCTGCAATACAAGGCCCAGGTGTGTGTGTGTGTGTGTGTGTGTGTGTGTGTGTGTGTGTGTGTGAGAGAGAGAGAGAGAGAGAGAGAGAGAGTATGAATGCATCTGCAGACATTTCTGTGGACATGTGGCAGACATGACTTGACATAGGAGTGCATGGAACACTGTTCACCTTCCCACCAAAGTGGTACCTATTTATTTACTTTCAATTTCTTGCTTTCATACTGCTAGGTTGGCAGGAGCTGGGACAGATGGCGGGAGCTCATTCTGTCATGCAGCACTTGGGTCTCAAACTGCTGACCTGCCAACCTTCCAGTCGTCAAGTTCCATGTCTTAACCACTAAGCCACTGCAATCCCTTTAGTTTTCAAAACAAGGTGTAAAATCTGGCAAGGAGTGATCCTGGAGCGTTGAGTCTTCCTTTGAAACAGAGGATGTGAGATAGAGGAGCCCACACCCCACCCCACCCCAAAGTCACTGCCAGGTCTGCTGTGAATATTGTCACAGAGGAAGAGCCCCATTAAAGTTTTGGCTGTGAGAAAGAGCAGCCAAGTCCCTGCCTCTTTTCCTTTCGGTCTCATCTTAAATTCTGGATTATTAGAGAAAGACTGGCCTATGGGTCACCTTTGTGGAAAGGTGTCCTTGTCTCCTCCTCCTCCTCCACTTGTTTCCCAATCTCTTCCAGAATTCTGTGGATGGCTCAAAGAATGATCAGGATTAGTCAATGGACTTCCTGGAAGGAGATTCGGCTGCCCAGTATCTGGCCATCCTTGCAAAGCGCTGCCAAAGGAAACCGTAGGGTAGGCTTTAGTGTCAGACGGAGGGCCTGGCATAGATCCTACTGGATGGAACTGAAGGCACGGAGAGAGCATAGGCATGATGGGCATGCCAGCTAACGTTGGCCAGCACAGAAAAGACGCCTCCCCAAAGAGCTAAACATATTGGGCAAAACACAAAAAGCAGGGCTTCTTCAACTCTTCAATAACTATTGGATGTTATAGGATGATTTTTTAAAATGTCTTACTTATATTTTATGATGTGTGCTTTATATTTTTAATATATTGTAAGTAAGTAAGTAAGTAAGTAAGTAAGTAAGTAAGTAAGTAAGTAAGTAAGTAAGTAAGTAAGTAAGTACGTACGTACCTACCTACCTACCTACCTACCTACCTACCTACCTACCTACCTGCCTACCTCATCCACCCACCCACCCACCTACCTACCTACCTACCTACTTACTTACTTACTTACTGTTGGAACAGCAAACAAATCCCCCAAATATGGCAGAAGACAATAGTAATCTCTGTACAGAAACCAGGCAAAGAACCAGGAGGTCCTAAAAGCTCTTGGTCAGTCTCAATGCTATGCCACTTATGCAAAGTATTTGAACAGAGGATATTAAATTGTCTCTGCCCTGAAATCGAACCTCTTCTAATCTCAGAACAGTCAGGCTTTTGGCCTGGCAAGAGCTCAAATCTTAAATCCAACCCACTGCATAGACGGAGGGGTTTTTACCCCTATGCTGCTAGTCTCTCTTGGGTCAACTGTTCCTCCTTTCTGTGGAGCAGAGCAGCTCTCCTGAGTTTCTGGCTCATCTGGCTTCCATCCAGAGTCTCTTTGCTGAGGCTGAAGTTGCCATCCTCCTTTGGAGCTTATGGCCAGAGGAGGAATGGGTGGGTGAGTGGAACAACTCTTCTGCCTTTGCTGCACTGAGGCTGCACACTGGACCAGGACTTGGCCAACCTTCCTTCTGCACGCTTGCTTTGAGGGCCAACGGGTAGGCCTGGGCTATTGGCCAATGTTCTACTCACGCACGTCCCTCTTCTCCCTCCTCGAGTAATCGCTTGTTCATTTGCAGGCGATTTTGGTGAGTTGGGAAGCCAAGGAATACATCTCACTTCCTCTTGTGCTGGAAGCATCTGCAGTTGACAGGCTAAATTCCACCCGCAGGCGTTGCTCACAGCCAGAACTGGGAAAATAGAAAAGAGTGAAAAACTGGCACCAGAGGACAGTCTCTTTAGCTGGGAAGGATAACTGGAAAACTCTCCTCTCTGGGGACCTAAGACAGATTCTGAGTTAAGGGAGATCTTCAACGTATCTCTTGGGTTTAGAAGGAGGTTGTGTTCCAGGAAGGCCAAGGAAATCCCTCAGGGGCAAAGGGTGGCTTGTTTCTGGCCAGTCAAAGAGAGAGAAAAACTGTTTGAGGCTGCAGTTGCAAAATACAAGTAGATTTAATGAAAGTAAATTCTGGTTTGCAGAGTAGACTCTTTTTTTCTCTCCTTCAAAATACAATTAGATTTAATGAAAGTAAATTCTGGTTTGCAGAGTAGACTCTAAGCCCTTCTGGTATATAATTGGCTTTTCAATATTTTCATCAGGAGTCTAAACAAAAAATGCAAAAACAATAACTTAACTAAGCAAATAGAATGAGGCACTGAAATGAGGTGTATCTCTTTTTCAAAAGGATCTTTATGCACTGGATCTAGAGCAATACCGCTACTCTGGAGTCAACCTAACCGGCTTCCGCATCCTGAACGTGGAGAACCCGCACGTCTCTGCCATCACTGACAAATGGTCGATGGAGAGGATGCAGGCAGCCCCCAAGTCTGAGCCTGGGTTGATTGCAGGGGTGATGATGGTATGGTGATCACGGCACATTTCTCTCACCTTCCCCTTGAGGGCCAAAGTGGGGTGGGGGGCTCTGGTCAGTTTTGTTAGGTCCTGATTTACCCTGTGGCGGTAACTGATGCAGTCAACCAATGGTCACCAGAGGGAGGTGTGTCTTGCACAAAAATGGGTGAAACAAACCTTGACCCCACTTCTAGGGAGCACTAATGGTGGGTGGAGAGATTTGGAGAGGGAAAGAAACCACAGCAGGGCTGCCTTTCTTCTGCAACTACCTCCACTCAACAGGTAGTAATACCTGGATGGTGGCAGGAGGGAAGGTCAGCTGTCCAGTCAAAGTGTGTCTTGAAGCAGAAGTGGAAACCTCTTCATAGGACAGTTGAGAAGGGTAGGCCAGTGTGGACCACTCCGAGATTAGGACCTGGGACAATGGTAAGCCTGGCCTGGTTGCCTCTTTGACCTTAGAGTTGCTACCAAAGCCAAGCCTGTCCCCCTTCACTTTAGACAGATGCTGCCCTGTTGTATGATGCCGTCCACATTGTCTCTGTGTGCTACCAACGGGCCCCGCAAATGACGGTCAACTCCCTCCAGTGTCATCGACACAAAGCATGGCGTTTTGGTGGTCGCTTCATGAATTTCATCAAAGAGGTAAGAAGATGGACAAGGGCAGTTTGAACTGGAAGTGGAAATTGAAGGGGAAGTGAAGGAAAGCCCTAGGTGCAAGCCAGCTGGCTGGCTCACCACCAGAACTACCTACAGCTATGATGGTGAACCTTAGCACTCCAGCTGTTTTGGACTTCAGTTCCCAGAAGCCCAAGTCTCTGTGAATCCACATGAATAGGTTTACTGCACATACGGATTTACTGCACGTAGGGATTCCCAGAAGCTCAAGTCTCTGGATTCACAGAGACTTGGGTTTCTGGGAATTGAAGTCCAAGAACAGCTGGAGCACCAAGGTTTACCATGATGGGCATACAGCATCTGGGAGGGTCAAATAAAGTTGTGTGGTTAGGTTTATTAACCACAGCTGGAGGTGATTCTTCAGTCAAGAGGCATTTTCCAATAGTGGGGTCAAATCAGTTTCTGTGTTGTGGTTTTTTGGGGTGGGGGGGTGGGTGGGGTTCCTTTTTTGTGTGTGAGTCATCTTTGACTTTCTGCTGCAACAGGAAATAGGCTATCTTGGAAGTCTGGTGTTGTTTTGAGAAGTCCATTGGACAGTGAAGGATGGTGAAGGTGCTAAACTGGCTTGGAGACTGAGTCCTGTCAGTCAAGGTTCAAGGGGCAGTTCATGTGTAGCCTGGAGGAAGAGTAACTAAGAAAGAGCATTGCCAACCTTTCCAATGCTCTCACTCATGCCTTGTTGGTTAGATTTGTTCTCTTGTCCCAGGGAAAGGACACATCTCAAAGGGCTCGAATGGCAACCGAGGGCAGCGTGTCTACATGACTTCCAGAGAGGGCAAACTATCCAACTGTGGGACAGATGGACAGCCTCAGAAGGTGGAGCATCTAGAAGTCCCAGTCATTTGTAGTGGGGTTTTGAATTTCAATAAGAACCTTTGTGGTTGCACAGTTGCACCCCATAGCCAGGTGTCCTGGGCTTACCCTCCTTTGTTGTTCCCAGGCTAGATCTTTGCCAAAGTGCTTTACAACAGAGTGTGCAGAGGGTTTCTTTACCAGTCGTGACAGCTGCATTTTCTTTCTGGTCTTGTTGACCTTGTGCTTCTTCATATCAGGGTTGAGATCATGAATGGGAAGGTGTTGTTGCTCCTATTTTCTAAAAACCAGGCTTATTTTAAGAATTGCCCTCAGGCATCATGAGTTGAATGGAGCTAAACTGGACTTGCTCTTTCAGGGCCCTTTGAAGTGATCCTGCTGCGGTTACTTAGCTAATCCTGCCTGTAACTCTCTTAGCTGCTCAGGCTTTCTGAAGTTTATCATTTGTTTAGGGTGAGCTTAACCAATGAAACCTCGATTTGCATTTTTAAAGCATCAGCTAATAACTTTTGCTCCAAAATGGTGAAACGAAGGCTATTGTATTTTGGACGTCTCATGACAAGATAAGACTCACTGGAAAGGAGAATGAGGGAAGGAAGATGCCCAATGTGAGATGGAGACACGCAGGGCCTAGAGCTTGCAAGACTTGAGCAAAGATGCTAATGACAGGACTTTTGGGTCACCCATTATGGTCACCAAATGTCAGAGCAACCTGACAACACTCAACAAAACTGGGACTGTGAGGTTTTTGCAGGGGTGGGACCAAAAGGGTTGATGATGGTGGTATGGATCTACACTTAGACTTGGGAGTGGTTCAAGGGCCAGCCACCCTCACTGGGGAGACTTGCCAGGAGCACCAGTCTTATGCCAATGGGCAGTAATTATGGAGTGAGAGAAAGGCACTTTGCATGTCCTAAGAGACACTTTATCCTTGATTTGCAGTTTGTAGGCTCAAGACTAAGTCTTGGCTTTGGACAGAAGGTCCAGAGAAAGACGCCTGACATCAACATGGACTCCTTTATTATGGCCAACTCTGTGCTGTGGACCTTCTTCCACAGACTGATCATCTCTCTGTCCTGAAGCTGAGTCCCTTTGGGTCAGAGTGACCCCTGGTTGAATCTCAGCCAAAGGTTAATTGGTTCCCCTCCATAATGAACCCCAGGATCAGGAGGCAAATCATGGCTCAGAGCACCCCAGGATTTATGGATCTCTCCAGCCTCTGTGGCACCACGTGTGAGCTGTGGTCAAGCTCATGATGAATTCATCATGCTCTCTAGGAACAGAGTAGTGGCATAAGGAGCAATTAAAACAAAGCATTCTACTCCTTGGAGCAACTGGTGATGGATGCGCTTAATAAATGGTTCCTTCATCCCCTTGCTAGTCACCCCTTCTGCATGCACCTGCATGCCCAGGCAATTGTGCCCACAGCTGCCACCTCCCACTTCTTCTCCATCTCACTCCAGGCCCAGTGGGAAGGCTTGACCGGGCGCATCGTCTTCAACAAAACCAGCGGCTTAAGGACCGATTTTGACCTGGACATCATCAGCCTCAAGGAAGAAGGTCTGGAAAAGGTGAGTAGAGTCACCCCCCATCCGTACATCCACTGGAGCCTTTTAAACTCTCTGCACGCTGCCTGCCCTTTTGCAAGGCCTATGGCAGTGATTGCCAACCTTGGCACTCCAGTTGTTCTTGAACTTCAATTCCCTTAAGCCCTGATCAGCAAGAGTGCTGACTTGGGCTTTTGGGAATTGAAGTCCCAGAACACCTGGAGTGCCAAGGTTGACTATCACAGGCCAATGGGAAACGGAGTGTGCGCTGCATTTCTCCCCCACTCCTCCTTGTCCAAGACCACGCGCAGAGATGCCACCTCAAAAGTCTGATGTGTTCACCTAAGAAGGCTACCTCAAGAAGAGCCCTGGTGAGTTAGCCGTTGATTCCCCACCCCCCTTCATGGGCTCCCCTTACCCTGGCAGGTGAGCACCTGCTCTCCCTTTCTCTGGAGTGTGTGTTTAAGCTCTTTGCCAACTCAAGAGCAGCTTTAAAGTGTCTGTGTCAAATCTCTGTAGAGTTTGGGACATTACGTTCCTGTCAATAGAAAATCTGAATTCATGAGTGTGCCCAAAGCAGGAGCAAATCCCACTATGTACTTTTGCATTATATTTAATAGCTTACGTTTGCTGAGCTTGAGCGGTGGGGCTTTCTGATCTTCCTTGCCTCCTGCAAATTTACGGATTATGGCAGCGTTAGCCACGAGTAATTACAAATCCCGTGTTATCCGTTGAGCCTGGCACGATAGGGTGGCAGGGTAGGGGGGCCGGCCGGCAGGGGTGGGTGGTGGAACATCTGCAGATGCAATCAGACGTCCCAAGCAGGGCTTATCTCTTGCTTTCGACAAGTCACCCCGGCAGGTGGGAAGCTTGGCAACGACGGCTGCGCCTGGCTCCCGACAAGTCTCTTGATCATCGTTTAGTGCATAGCTCATTACAGGATGAAAGGGAAGCTGCTGCGTTTGCAGAAGGAGTCTCTGGCTCTTCAGGAACAGTGTCTGCCGTGGTTGTTTACTTCGTGTTTCTCAGGTTGCAGCACAAGCAGGAGGTAGAGCCACCTTTAGTCTCTTTTTATCTGTATGATTTCCAAGAAAAAGGAAGGTGTCGGATACAGAATTCCTTTCCTCGCAGGTGATAAAATTCTCACTGTGGATCCTCTGCCTCTTTTCAGCAGCTCTTCGGCAATCCCTGAGTGAAATATCCAGAAGTGCCAGCAGCTTCCTGGCTACACAGCTTCCTCTATTCCCTCCTGTTCTTCTTCTTGTTCTGCCATATCCGTATCAGAATATTGACAATCCTCATGGCGATCAGCCATGAAGACTATCCTGAGAATACAGGTATAATGCAGTGACCTTTCATATGCCTTCCCCATCACAGCATGACCCCCATAGTACCACTGATCCAGTTCCACGAGTCACTTTCTGGTCCTGAGTCCTTTGGGCACACAAAGTCTTCATCATCAGCCCCAGGCCAGGATGGATGAAGCTGCTGCCCTCCATCAAGATGGACTCAAGTGGGATTTAATCTACTTGGGAACCATCATCCTTTCTTGTGGACTTCACCACCAAAGGCTGTTGTTAGTCTTCAGCATGGTCAGGTTAGTTAACCCCCACCTGACACTCAGTGTTGAGTCACTGGCAGTAGGGTCTACTCTATCACCACAGCAAGATAACCTGGCTAGACTCTACCTGGAAATATCATTAAATAATACCAAGCACTCTTGGCATCCTTTCTGGTGATAATTAGTTGATTTCTCAGCACTCCAGCCTTTTGAAGAGGTGCCTCTAAACAGCCACATTGACGTAGCAGTGATGTGCAGTGGTTTATCTCACACTGAGAGCACAGAGCATAGCTACATTGCTAATGTGTTCAGCTCTTGCAACACCAGCTTGGATTGTTCTCATTGTGTCCTCATGGCACACAAGGGAAGAGGCCATGGGGTTCACTTGGACCAAGAGTTGTGGAGTTTGTAGTCCCTTTGGTGGGAGGGGAGCCTCCCCTTGGCTTCTCTCTCTTTTCTCTTAGCAGGAGTATCATAGCACATCAGGTGCAGTCAACAGGTATGGCCAGCTGAGCAGCTGAGCTCTCCCTTTTCTCTTCTAATGCCCCTGAGAATAGCCATCTTTAAGGCTCTCACTTGGACACTTGAGACTTATTCTGGCCTCATTATGTGAGGCTTTTGAAGTGCCCGTCCACCACTTCCTTTCACCTTGAGCCAAGTCTCTCTGTCTCTTCAGGAATCAGATGAATCTGGTCACATCCATTGGGTTGAGGTGTTTACTCATATTTTGCATTTCTGCCCCTATGCTCTGTCAAGTTCTTCTTCATGGTCTCTGTGAACCCACACAAATAGGTTTACTGTGTGTATGCACAGTAAACCCATTCATGTGGATTCACAGGGCACCATGAAGAAGAACAACAGCTACAGGTAAGCAACTTGCCATTATAGTGCCCTGGTTAAAATGCTGTCCTGCAACCAAAAGATTGTGAGTTCAATCCTGACCAGGGATTCAGGTTGACTCACTTTCCATCCTTCCATAAAATGAGTACCCAGAATGTTGGGGGCAAAATTGCTAATTAACTTGTGAACTGCCCAGAGAGTACAATATGGGGTGGGATAGAAGTGTGATTGATTTTCGTTTGCCTCTCCCACAGGTTGGCATGTGGAGCCCATCGGAGGGTTTGAACATCACCGAAATAGCCCGTCGGCAAGGCCCCAATGTGACAGATTCCCTCACCAACAGATCCTTGGTCGTCACAACAGTCCTAGTAGGTGGTGGCTGCTTCCTGCTCGGTGGCTTTCTACCCGTCCTTTACATTTCTGAGGTTGAAGCCCTCCGTGTTTGAGAGGCCAAGATGGGGCTTGAACTGCCCCTGCCTACCCTCCATCTAGCACAGGCCATTTATCTTGATAGCAGAACCATTGACATGTTTTCAAAACACTGAAGGTTGTGCGTAGAGGTTGGGGAACAGTGATGAATAGAGTCCTCCTGGGAAGCATTCAGACCGAGGCTCAGCACCTTTGGCGGTCCTGAGCCTCTGTGGTGAAGCGAACAGGAGCATCTGTTTACTGCCTCATTGGCTTAAGTCATGGACTCAGTGAGCGAAGCATGAAATACATATTTGAGCAAGGAAGCTTTTCGACGGTGCCACTTATATTTCAAAAGGGGGGAAAGCTTACTGATAGTGGCACGGTGGTTAAAGATGCGTCACTGCAGCCAAAACTGTTCCTACTGTGAGTATGATCCTGGAAAGCACAAAACAGTTCCTAATTTCTTATACTTTGATTCAATCACCCTTCTAGCTCAGCATTTCCCAACATTTGGTCCTTGGACTTAAATTCCCCAAAGCGCTGATCAGCCATTGTACTGACTGAGGCTTCTGGGAATTGAAGTCCAAGAACCAAAGGTTGAGAAACACTGTTCTAACTGGAGGCTGCAACCAAGAAATCAGAAGGAAACAGAGTCTCTAAAGGAACTAGGAGAGAATTCAAATGGGGGAGGCTTCTCTTTTTGGGCCTTAGGAAGTGACCAATCCTTTGGGGTCAGAATTTGGACCTGAAAACCATGTTCTGCCTTTTGAAGCCATCCTTCGTCATCCTGCAGGAAGATCTAGGGAATGACACTATGAGGCCTTGGTTCCCTGGAGACCCTGGACCTCTTGGCCAGGGAGGAGCCAAACAGCTCAACCTAGGTCAGTGATGGCAAACATTGGTGCTTCAGGTGTTCTTGGATTTCAACTGCCAGAAGCCCAAGTCATCACACCTGCTGATCAGGGCTTCTGGGAATTGAAGTCCAAGAACAGCTGGAGTGCCAAGGTTGGACATCACTGACCTAGGGAGAGGAGAGAGGCCCAAGGGCTTGGCCAGGGGAAGCATCAGGAAGATTGGCCAACCCCAACTGGAGAGAGAAGGGAAGAAGCCTCTTCTTGAGTTCCCCTTGTTTGCTTGGAGACCTCTTCCGAGGGAGGCATCCGTACTCTGAAATATTTCACCTCGGAAAAGCTGCTCCTGCTGAATATCATCTGCTTTCCTAGGTTCAGCAGTAATTCCATTTTCATCTTGAGCATTACCAGAAATAAAATTAAAAAATGCACCTGTGGCTTTTCTCGCTCTTGACTGCTTGCTAGCGTGTTTCTTGTAATACTTCCAGTTTTGTGAAAGAGGAAGGTGTGAGGAAGTCACAGGGTGGTTAGCTGGATTCCCCCCTCCCCTCCTGGTGTTCTCTCACACCTTTTCTGCTCAAATTGGAGGGACCGGTTGGCAGCCTTTACCCTGATGTTGCCCCAACAGACAGTTCGGCTTCTCCACGAGCCACCGGAGAGCTGTGAAGAGGCTGGAATTGAGGGCACCTTGGCTGAGAAATCGATTAGCCAGCCCTGAAAGCTTGCAAATTGAATTTCTGACCGCTTTCCCCACCATAATTTGTGAAACAGCCTGTGAATAAGTGCCTCGCCGAGTTCAAGAATTACCTCCAAGCAGAGTCGCCATGAAAAGCCTCCAGGAGAGCAGACCGTCAATGTTGCAAAGCGGCCGTCTTTCCCAGCCGTTAAATAGTGGGCGGCCTCCTTTGGTGCTTCTGGAGTAGAAGGAGGCTTTTGGGCTGCTTTGGCCAGCCCATTGTCAGGCAGGAGGGCTGTGTTGTGGTGAGTGTAAGAGCCATTTCTGCCTTTGTGAGCAGAGGTTCCTCATGCGCTCTGGCAGTTCTGGAGCCCAGCCAACAGCTGTGCCCAGTGAGCAAATTTCAAGACATCTGCCTCACTTTGGCAGGCGGGTGGGTTTCTCACCTCTCCTAACTTATCCGAAAGAGTCTCAGTATGTTGCCAATGCAGGTGACACTAAGCATGTGTTTGGAGCAAGAGGAAACAAAGTCTTTTTACAACACCTTCTAAAGCCCCAACAGATTCATTTGGGAGTTTTTGTGAATTATCATCCACCTGCCAATTTATGTCCTCCAAGAAGTCTAGATGTGGAGGGGCAGCAAAGAAAAACCCAATTGTTAGAAGAAGTAGGGAGACTGGGCCAGAATGCTTTGCTGCCATGGTGTGGGGGTAGATCAAGTGCACTTAGCCTCAAATTCTGATTTATAAAATGGGCAGCTTTGCACAGATGAGTGCAAGGACCCTGATACAACACAGGCGTTAGGCGGGTTTAGAAAAATCCCCTGAGTTTAGTTACTGGCTCAGTATGTTCAACATTTGTCTTGGATCATGGCCAGTAGAGACCATAATATGCCTTACAGATTAAATTTGTTTTCATGGTGAGATAGGGCAGTGATGGCGAACCTTGGCACTCCAGGTATTCTTGGACTGCAATTCTGAGAAGCCCACACCTGCACTCCTGTTGACTTAGATTTCTAGTAATGGAAGTTCCAGAACACCTGGAGTGCCAAGGTACACCATCACTGAGATAGGCTTGCACTAAGCGTGGAGCTGGCCCAGGTCATTTTATGTGTCGTTCCTGTTGGGTCACTTCAGAAATGGAGCCTCAGGGCTCACCTTTTAGTCTGATGGAGGAAATGTAAACTGCAAGCCCTTTATGCTGTTGTCTCTTTCCTGTTCCGGCTGTGTAGGAAGAGCCGTTCGTCATGTTTACCAAGTCAGACACCGTCCTGTCTGGGAACAAGCGCTTTGAAGGATACTGCGTTGATCTCTTGGCCGAAGTGGCCCGGATCCTCGGCTTCTCCTATGAGATCCGGCTGGTGGAGGATGGAAAGTACGGAGCCCAAGACGAGAAAGGACAGTGGAATGGCATGATAAGGGAGCTGATTGATCACGTAAGTCCAGTTTACCACCTTCTGCCTCTATGCTGGATTACACAGCCATTCATCCAGTGTTGACCTCTATCCATTTACTCTCCCCAAATACCTCTAGACTGTTTTTCTGCAAAAAAAAAAAAAAAGCCATGCTTTATGTGAGCAGCACTCACAATCAAAACACTCCATGCAAGAAAAGATGGGGGTGGAAATTCTGGGAAGTTCTAGGCAAGGGAATGAATTTTTAATGCGTCAGGAAAAGAAACGGAATTGGCAGGTGGTTGGAAGAGCTTGTGGACATCTTCCAGACCATGGCTGATGTGTCTCGCTGGCGGCATCAGGAAAATGGCAACTTTGAAAAGCTAGAAGAGTTGAGTAAAGAGACAGAGTAGGAAAATGATGGCGAACCTTGGTACTCCAGAAGTTCTTGGACTTCAATTCCCAGGAGCCCAAATCCCTGTGAATCCACATGAATGGGTTTACTGCACGTATGCAGGGACTTGGGCTTCTGGAAATTGAAGTCCAAGAACTGCTGGAGTGCCAAGGTTCACCATCACTGGACTAGGAAGTTCTTAGGCCACACCACTGTTTAAGTACCACAGCGATTCTCAGTTATCCGTAGCAGCAGCAGCACAGCAAAGCGGGACTGATCATTGTGCCCATCTAGTGTTCCTGATAATAACAATTTTGCATCTTGATATTAAGCCAGTAGCTCCATCACTTTGTGTAGTTTTGCTCTATTTGCACAAAGTGTTGCTCCCCTTTTACTTCCTTTCTTGCTAGGCAAGGAGCTTAATTTTTCATTTTTCCACCAATGCTTCCATGGGCAAGACAAATAAGAGTTAACATCCCAGGCCTGGGGCACTGCAGGCATCCTAGAATCCTAGATGAATGGAGTTGGAAGGGGGCTGTGAGGCCACTCAACCCAACCCCTTGCTCAGTGCAGGAATCCAGATCAAAGCTATTCTGACAGAGAGTTGTCTGAATTTCTTCTTAGATGCCTCCACCGTTGGTCATGGGCTCCACTATTGAACTGCTACCATTCCTCTATGCTTATTAACATTGGCTTCTCTAAAGTCCAATGTATACATTCCACTCCACTTTGGTTTCCTTTGAAATCAAGAACTCAAGTAGATCATGGTCATTTCTCCCCCAAGAGTCCCTCTTTCCATCGCTTCTTCCACCAAATCATCTCTATGGGTCAAGGATCGCTCCTCTTCTAGTTTCCCTCTCCAGTTCTTATAGAAGACAATTATCAGCTGTGATTTTTTTTCTTTTGGAAAGGGGCATATTTCGCAAGATTTGTGTCTCAACAGATTTCATGATGATTGATGCCTCTCGCCATGTCTACATCATGTCTTTTTGAAAATTTTGCAATTTGATTTTCAAAGGTTTCATACACCTCATCTCCTTGACTGGGCAGCCTGTTGTAGAAACTAAGGTATCTCAGTATGGACGGATCTGTTGCCCGTAGGTAGGGGCATGCCAGTCGGGTGTCTCAATATGGCCAGGGCACTCCCGTCCTCAGGTGTCACTTCCACCTCCCTGTTCAAGCCTGGATACAGAAGTATGGGGGGGGGGAGGGCAGGGGAGAGGGGAGAGAATCTGATTTCCTAAGGGGAGCCTCCCACCATAAATGAGGCAGGATCTGTGATTTTGCCCCGTTGTGTGATGTCTGTAGATTCGCATGTGACTTTATCTGTTTTCTCGCTGGAAGCAGAACCGAGGCTGAGGTGGGAAGAGGTGTAGCCATGCATGTGTTCCCTGCAGTGATGCTGCTTTAAAAAAAGATGAAACACACATTTTATCTTCCACATAAGACAGGAGGGTTTGTTAGGGAAGAGGCAGAACATCGCTGTTCCCTGTAGTTGCAGATAACAGGAGCTGGCAAGAGGAGCCTGTCAGAGGGAGGGAGGAAAGAAAGGAGGGGAAGCCCTGCTGGAAATCACACCCAGGAAGCCACAGGCTTACAAGAACTGAGCAAGACCATTCTGCATGTTTCTCATTCATTGGGTCAGCAGAAGCAGGGAGGGGGACGTTTGACAGCACAAAACAGGAACAAAACCATGCAATCCATCCATCCATCCATCTCTATCTCTCTCAAGGGGTTAAGCTGCTGCCTCCTGGCTTGGCACCTTCTTTCTTGGGCTTGCTGTTTTATGGTCTGACTTGCCTACTGAGTGAAAGCGAACCAGAAGAAGGAGGACCAGGTGCAAGAGGGACCATTTCCCTCTTTATTGGCAAATCCAGTTTTCTTCTGGAAAGCAGCCTGACCCTGGTTGGAATGGGAGTGGCTGCACCAAAGCAATGGAAGAGGATGCTTTTTGAGGAGGCCTTTGTAAATGTTTCACCTATCCCTCTGGCCCAGCTGATACTTTCCCAGTTCAGTGGCTTAGGACAGGGGTCTGCTGTGTTTTGGCCCAATTTGATGGCATGTTTACTGTTGGTTTTATTGTAGCTTATTTTTAATTATAATTTTATGGGAGGGTACTTCTAAATGTCTGTTTGTTGTATGTGGGACTTTATTTTGTTAGCCGCCTCGTGTAGGTATTCATTCTCCCTAGAGAGGTGGAGTATAAGTGCAGCAGCAGCAGCAACAGTAGCAGCAGCAGCAACGACAACAACAACAAGAACAGCAGCAGCAACAACAACAAGAACAGCAGCAGCAACAGCAGCAGCAACAACAACCTTGCCACTGGCTCAGAGCCGGCTTTGCCCAGGCAAACGTTGTCTCCTTCCATAAAAGAGAAGGCCAGGGTGTCCCTTCCACAGAGAGTAGGGGGAGATACTTAGACTCCCAATGCCTGCAAAATGGGGCAGGATGAACAGGCCACCTGCAGTAGAGAGTCAATTTCAGAGCTATGTTGGGTTTCTCCGGGACCAAGTGAGGAAAGAGGAGGAGGCCCTTCCTCCAAACCATCCCTCCCAAGGCCTCTCTGCAGAACTCTGCCTCATGGGAACCTTTCCAGAAAGCCCCTCAGAAGTTGCCTGGACCACAATCCTGCCCTTGTGTGCCTACAGCATAGACATGTGATGGCCAACCTTGGCACTCCAGCTGTTCTTGGGCTTAAATTTCCAGAAGCCCAAGTCCGCACTCCTGTTGATCAAGGCTTCTGGGAATTGAAGTTCAAGAACACTTGGAGTGCCAAGGGTGACCATCATGGGCATAGACCCATGCATGCAGAGTTGCAGAAGCCAGAGGCTAAATTAACGAGTCCTCTTTCTAGGAGGAGAGAAGAGTATAAAGGACTATGGAAAACCAACCAACTGTCCTTTTCCAGGACACTTTCAGAGCACCAGCAGCACATGTGCCTGTGGGGAGCATCGTTTCATTTGCATCTCTCCAAACATGTGGCACACATGAATGGCTCCCCTTCGAATGCTAAGCGGGTTCCATTTTAATTGAAACCGTAAATGGCTTCACTCAGAGCGGTGTGCCATATAGGTGTCAGCATGGTGCCAGGAGCCCAGAACTGCCCCACCCCTCAATGTGGCTGTCTTGGCTGCTCATGCCGGAACTTTGCACTCTGTTTTGCAACAGGATGAGATAGATTTTAAGCTGCCATTTTCTCTGCCTAAAGCAGGAATGCCCAAACTCTGGCCCATAAGCTAGATTTGGCCCCAATGCCAATTCATCTGGCCCACACCACCCTCGTTGCTCCCGGAAGCGCCCCATATGGGCGCATTTTACTTCTGCTTCCTGGAGTGATGAGGGTGGGGTGGGCTGGATGAATTGGCATTGGGGCCAGATCCAGCCCGTGGGCCATAGTTTGGGCACCCCTGGTTTAGGCAGAGAAAATTGCAGCCTATTGCAAGGTGTGTTTTACTTCCACGTCTGGTGGGAGGAACCACGTGACCAGCCCACAACTACATGATCGGCCCACGACCTGAAAAGTTTGGGCATCCCTGGTTTAAAGCAAGAATTGGAAACTGCTTGGAGCGAAGTGACCTTGTTGCCTTAATAACCCCCAGCAAGGCTCTCCTTTGGATTGTCCCTTCATGAAGAGACCCTCCACCCTTGACCATGGATTGTTTTCTATTCGACAAGGAATCTGGGTTCCAGAATTTCACAGCATGCACAGCATCTCTTTTTCTCACTCTGTGCATGTATGTACATGCACGTACGGATGCTTTAATAATACGGTGGCGCAAGGCAATCTGAGGAAACCCTAATTTCCCAGCCCACTGAAGTGTCTTCATGCAGATTTCAGCTCCGAGGCTGCCGCTGACTGAACCTGCGAAAGAGAATGAAATAATTAGTGCCATAATTAGGATGCCGTGAGTGCCATTTGGAGAGAGCTGTGAATGCCTGTGTGTGGGGAGGGGAGGGGAGAGGAAACTCACATCGTGAGGAGGAATGGATGGTCTCCCTGAAGGAGTCATTAGTCGGCTGAAGTGGAGGACTGCATTCCTTTACCTGCGTCTGCTGCGGAGGAAGGTACCAACCCGGTGTCCCTTTCCATCCAAAGAAATGGAGGTGGATTTACCATTGGATGAAACATGGAGCCTTGGAAGCTGGGGGGTGGGGGGTGGTAAGGTGGCGGGGGGGGGGGGTGTTTCAGCTCCTCCTGGTTGGCTTTTTGAGCATCTCTCAGCTTCTCCTCAAGGTCAAGAAATGCCTCACTTGCTCCAAAGCGTGAGTCTCCTCCTTCCCCAGCAGAAGTCGTGCCCGGCCGGCCGGCCATTTGGACACAGGTAGTCAACGTTTCATCATGTCACGCTGTGACTTGCAACCAAGGCAGGTCTTGTGACGGCAGAGGCGCAGCCTGTGATGTGACAGCCACACTCTTTGTTTGTCAGCTGGCGGGTTGTGGAGTGGCGCGCGATCTCCTTTGCCCCCGCTGTGTGATCCAGGCAGGTCTAGCTACAGGCAACAAGGCCGTGGGGAAAAGGCCATCTCTTTTAAAAAGGACTTTGTATCAATGCTGGCCTTGAGCAGCAAAACAACAACAATGGATGTCTTGAAATGTTTCAGGCCTCAATTTTCCCATCTTGACCCTCCTACCTGTTCTTTCTGTTGCTGAAAGAAAGAAAGAAAAATCCCATGGCAAATGTCACTCTGGACTATGAAGCTCATCCTAGGTAAAGGTAAAGGTTGCCATTGATCAAAAGCCAGTCATATCCAACTCTAGGGTGCAGTGCTCATCTCTGTTTACAGCCAAAGAACTAGCACTGTCTGCATTTGCAGACGTTTCCATGGACATGTGGCAGGCATGACTAGACATGAGTGCACGGAATGCTGTTTGCATTCCCACCAAAGTGGTCCCTA
The DNA here is from genome assembly GCA_035047305.1 of Bradypodion pumilum. Lineage (NCBI taxonomy): Eukaryota > Metazoa > Chordata > Lepidosauria > Squamata > Chamaeleonidae > Bradypodion > Bradypodion pumilum. The sequence continues at coordinate 39,409,066 of JAWDJD010000007.1, read as the reverse complement.
TTTATCTACTTGCAATTCCTTGCTTTCGAATGGCTAGGTTGGCAGGTTCTAGGACAGAGATGGAAGCTCACTCCATCGTGCAGTACCTGGGTCTCGAACTGCCAACCTGCAGACCTTCCAGTTGTGAAGTTCAGCATCGTAACCACTAAGCCGCCGCAGCCCTTCATCCTACCTGTTGACCCATTTCGTCCTTAGAAGACCCCTCTTCTACTGCCTGGGCCAGAGGGTTGGGTGTCTGTTGTCTTTCTGCATTGTATTGAAAAGTACTGCCGTTGCAACTAACCAACCTTTCCTCCCAGGCGGTTGTGAGCTTCACATGTCACAATGATCACAAATTTTCCCATCAGGGAGCTTGAATGCAAATCTATTCCTGCTGATCATGGCTACTCGGGCTCAATCCATATCCCTGGGAGATGAGCGGACAGTTGATTTAATACTTTCAAGGCAAACCAGACTTTATTGACAAGCACATTTTGTCAAATGGCCTCCTGATGGCTGCTTGCCCTGAAAGTGGTTTTGCACAAATGCTGGAAGATTGTTTCTTACAGAAGCATGACCTTGGGATCATCTCTCTCCTGGAATGAGAGGAAACCAGGTTGGTCCATGCCCAGGGCTCTGCCATGTGTTCTCTGCACAACAAACATTCGGGAGGGCTGAGGAGTGGCTGCCCCCAGGACAATATATTGCCCAAGCAAGCTTCCTCTACTGATGTGTGGCCACCATCATGACTAATATGTCAAGTGTCTTAGAAGAAGATCAAGGAAGGCGAAACATCGTCTCATTAGCAGATGTATTCCATAGACAATCAGGGAATGGAATGAGCTAGTGCATGGGAGCAGACAGAGTGATGAACCAGGATCCAGGAGGGCTGGGTTTGATTCCCCTGCTCCACTATAGAAACACACTGTGGATCTGGAACAGGTAAAACCTCTCCTTCAAATACTTCAATTATCTGCTAAGGTTGCTTGCTGTGAGCCAGTTTTGACTTAATGGCACATAATATTAGCTGAGAAGGATTCTCACATGGCCCTGTTATAGTTACCTTTTGAGAGTTCTCCAAGGTGGAAGAATTTTGATTAGGTTAGTAAAGAAACAACAACAACCCTATGACATCTCAGGTAAGATCTCTTGGAATAGGTTATTTCCTGGTTTTTAAACATGCTTGAGAAGAAGGTGGGATCTGTTGACCTGTTTTGTATGCCATGGGCTTGTGCATCTGCTCCCATTTATAAATCTGTATCCATGTTTAGGATGTGGTGACCCTGAAATATACCCGTTGGTGCAAATTATAAATGACTTTTTTATTTTTCTAAAACCAAAATAAGCTATTAATTTCGTGAATACTGAGAACTTGCCAGGAGTTTGCTCAGGATCAGATTTTTATAGTTGTTACCTATTTTTGTCAACTGAACTATTCCAAGAGAAGTTTGTTCGTTTGGTTGGTAGGTAGGTAGGTAGGTAGGATGATTGGTTAGTTGGTTGGTTGGTTGATACACCACCCAATTGATGCAAGCACCACTCTCGGTGGCTCAGCCAAAAAGGTGGCATTTCTTTTGTGTTGACCTAATCCTGGCTCCTCCCACCATGAGCAAAAATAGTGTTGGACTCTGTCCACCACCACAAGTCGTTTCCCAGTCCTCAACTTAAATCTGCTGGAACTAAGGTCTGCTTTTGCCTTTCTTGGCAATCTCTGCCTCCTCCAGTCAGATCAATGAAATATGCATTATTTACCTTGTCTTTGCATGCCACAGACAATTAGCTTATGTAATAGCTAAAGAGGACCTGTTTTCTTCCCTCCCTCTCCTGTCCTTGGATAAAACTCTGGCTGTTTTTTACTTTGCTCCTATATTGAATCCATAGCGCTATGTGAGTGTTTAAGTGCCAATCCAAGATGGACTCTGGAATGACCTCACTGCTCATCAGTACAAATTGATACTGCTCTGGGCCCTCATCACTTAATTCCTGCAACAAAAGCGGTCGATTTAGATCAGGAGTTCCCAACCTTTTCAAGCCAGGGGCCGGGTCATGTTCTCTCAGTCAGCTTCGAGGGCGGGATGGCCATTTTGCCCTGCCTGCACGATGGGGGTAGCCAACAGGTTCAAAACGGGTGGCCATCCCCCCCAAATGCCCTTGGAGTGGTGGGGGCCCACATGGAATGGCACCATGGGCCAGAACCAGTCCTCAGTCCTTAGGTTGGGAACCCCTGATTTAGATGATCCTTCAGGATCCCTTCCAACTCTATAATGCTTTGCTATGAAAAAAGACTGGAAGGAGCATGTTATGACCTTGAAAAAAGAAGACTAAGGGCTGATAGGATAGCACTTGAATGGATGTCATCCAGAAGAGAGGAAGGATTTGTTCTTGATCATCCCATTGGGTAGGACACATAATGAATGACTCAGGTTACAGAGAAAGGCTGAATGTCAGAGGAAAACCTCTTAACTGTTAGAGCTGTCTAACAACGGAACGCATGGAACTGGGAGGTGGTGAGTGCTCTAACACTGGAGGCCTTCAAGAGAGAATTGGAAAGCAACCATCTGTCAGATCCGCTTTGATTCAGATTCCTGCTCTGAACAGGAAGTTGGACTCAATGGCCTCAAATGCCTCTTCCAATTCTATGAATCTGTGATACGTATATTTGTGTACTTTGCCTCTTTTTCAATCCAGTTCTCATGCTCAGCTAGATCTCTGGCCATGGAACCCTTCATCCAACTTGGACTGGTGCACCAATTCTATTCACTCTAACTAAGGATGTGCATTTAGACTAGACTGATTAGATTCCACTCCGCCTTGCAGAATCTTGAATGTGGCAGCCAGTCTCAACTACAGCAGTGAGAAACGTTCACAAGGGTTTGCTACTACCTGAGAAGGGTTGTGTAGTGGTGAATCGTCTTCAAAGTACTGGTGATGATATTTGAATCAATAGCATAGACCAATGATGCCAAACCTTGGCACTCCAGCTGTTCTTGAACTTCAATTCCCAGAAGCCCTGATCAGCAGAAGTGCTGACTTGGGCTTCTGGTAAATGAAGTCCAAGAACACCTGGAGTGCCAAGGTTCACAATAATGGGCTTAGTCTATAGGGAAGTTTGGGAGTAGCCCTTCTGATAAGCCTGAGAACTGACAGATAGGTCTCTCTGTGGTGGAGCTGATGGGACACAAGGAGGACCTTCTTAAGTAGCAGCTCTTAAACTATGGAACTGTTTGCACTGGAGGACTTGGGGGACCTCTTGGAAGGCACCTTGCTAAAGGGCAAAAGTCTCATTGAGGCAGCAAAAGTTCCATCTACCTGGTTACAAAGCCAGAGGTAGAGAGTTCAACCCTCACACCTGTACCCATAGGAGAAAAGCCAGCTTATGGTGTTTTGGGCAAGCTCCACAGTTCCTTAAACCCACCCAGTCATCCCAAAAGAAAAGGGTGGGTTTAAGGAACTGTGGAGCTTGCCCAAGACACCATAAGCTGGCTTTTCTCTTAAGGGTACAGGTGTGGGGGTTTGAACTCTCTACCTCTGCCTAGAAAATGCTGACAAGGGTTGTCATAAGTTGGAAGTGTGGTTTGATGGTAACACAATGGTGGTGGTGGTGGTGGTGGTGGTTTTTGATCTCCTGCACTCTTCTTGTTCTTCTGCCTCTGTTGATGGCATCCATGGTGGCATTGGTTGTTTGGGATTTTGCTGTACTTATTACCTTTAATTACTCTTAGTTGCCCGGAGGCCATCCATGTTTGCTTGTCATGATAGCTGCAAGTTCTTTTTTGTACTAGAGGCAGGATATGCCTGGAGGCGGCTTTGAGGAGAAGGAGGAGGAAGTAGATTCCCCCCACCTCCATCCCAATTTGGCTGCTGGGCTTCCTGTCTAGTAACAGTGAGAAAAGAAACCTAGACTCACTGGGCCTTGAGCCTGATCTGAGTTTAGGACAACCCTTGTTTCTTCTGCATATCTATATCTCTAAAGCAGAACCGTACGTTCGTGGGTCCGGGATGCATGCTGCCCCCCCCCCAGGACCCACCCCCTCAAAATTTTCACTGGACCTACCTTCACTGGCCTAGAGGTCAAAGAAGGGGGTCCAGAAGCTGTGGATGGGGTGTATGCCCCACCAGCAAGGAAAGCTCCGGGGGTGCCGGCACACTGATGTCACACCCTGGCACCAACTCTGCTTGCGCACGCTTGCATCACAACTTGATGCAAGGCCGCAGGAGGCGGCTGCCGGGAGACTCCTGACGCTGCTGCCAGTCCGGCCTCCCACCCAGCACTGCAATCCCCAACACTGACCAGGAACACAAGGCTGCTGGAGGGGGGCGCTGTGCCCCTCCCGATGCTGTGGCCCACCTGGTCTCCCACTCAGCAACACCATCCCCCACACTGGACAAGGCCACCAGGCCGCCGGAGGAGGCTGCTGCACCCCTCATGATGCTACCGCCCACGGGCCCTCCCACCACAATCCCCCGCACTGGATGGGGATGCAAGGCTGCCAGAGGCGGCTACAACACCCCTCGCAACACTGCCGCCAGACCAACCTTCGCCGCAGAGCCCCCTCAGTATGTTCAGCGTTGGTCGAGAACGACACAACACACACCCATCCCTGGGCAAAGCCCGGGCAGCCATGCTAGTAAACACTTTTTAAAAAATATATACTATTGATAGATGAACAGACAGATGTGGAGAACACAGGAGTATCACCAAATGTTTCAGATAATTTAAATATATTTTTCTCGGTGATCATGCATCCAGTTGATTTCCTGGCAAACTAGAGCCACTAGACTAGATCTTAGAAGCAGGAAGCAAGGTGATCTTCACAGGGGCCAAGAAGGTGATCCTCCTTATGCTCCATCACCTTCTCCCTTCTCTCGTTCTAACAGATTCTCTTTCTTTTTCCTTCTTTTTCTTTCCATGCCTGCCCCACAGAAAGCTGACCTGGCCGTCGCCCCGCTGACCATCACCCACATGCGGGAGAAAGCCGTGGACTTCTCCAAGCCCTTCATGACGTTGGGCATCAGCATCCTCTACCGCAAGGCCAATGGGACCAACCCAAGTGTCTTCTCTTTCCTTAACCCACTCTCCCCTGACATTTGGATGTACATCCTTCTTGCTTACCTGGGTGTGAGCTGTGTGCTCTTTGTGATCGCCAGGTAAGGAGTTCTGCCTGAAGACCCCAGAAACCCAGGTTTTGGGCATGTCAAAGCAGTCCCTGGCAGCCAACACTCCCCCCCCCTCCATCGCTGGACTCCTTCCCTTCCTTTCTATCCCCACAATCCCACAAGCCTTCCCAGCTCCTTCAGGAATGCCAATAACTCTCCTGCTTGTCAAAAGAAGTGGCCTATGTCACACTCCACGAAGGGAGTGTGGAAACACAGACTGGTGGCAACATCAAACTGGGAGCTGCTCATTGTGAGGTTGCACAGATTGGGGGCAAATGGTAAGGTAGCCCTTCCCTGCAAGCAAACCATTTCAACCAGAGCTGACCCCAGTGCCTTCCCCAGTTTTGTGACCCTTTTTATGGTTGGGCCAGATGTGGAGATGGTATTCTGGCGTGGGCTCTCACCCTCTCTTCTTCTTCTTCAAGGAACATCCTGTCCTTAGTTTTCCTTTGTGGCTCATCACTGCCATTTCTCATTTGGCTATGGAAGCTTGTCAAAGAGGTTGTCATCATGTGAGGTGGCTGGTTGGATTGGGAATTCTCTCTCTCTCCCTGGGCAGAAACAAATGGTGATGAGTGGGACTGTTATAGCCACAGCAATTACACATCTATACTGTCCCTTAGCACCATGATGGCTAACCTTGGCACTCCAGTTCTTAAACTTCAATTCCCAGAAGCCCTGAACAGCAGGAGTGCTGACTTGGGTGTCTGGGAATTGAAGTCCAAGAATAAATGGAGAGCCAAGTTGGAGGAACTATAATGACAGGTAAGTAACCTGTAACTGTTCTTCTTCTTTGTGGTCCCCTGTGAACCCACATGAATTCATGTGGATTCACAGAGACCACGAAGAAGAACTTGATGGAGTATAGGGGCTGATCTAGAACATAAGTCCTCAAATTTGGTTTTCCAGATGTTCTACAATTTCCAGAAGCCCTGATCATCAGGTGTGAACCTGGAGTGTCAAGGTTATCCAACACTGTCCTAGGTATCACTGCCATAGCACGTAGCACACTATATGGGTAGCTTACAAAGTAACTAACATTTTGTCCCCTAGAAGCTGGGCCTAAGTTGGTTATCCCAACAAGATGGGATGTAAGAAAGCCTATCCTTTACTGCCATGATAAGAAACCCCCTCCTCAAAAATAATACAGTAAGGATATAAATTACTATCACTCTCAGGACCATTTAAACAAACTAAACATTTCTTTTCTTTTTTTTAGTTACTGTAACCCCCTCCCCCCTTATCTCCAAAAATACATAGTTCCCTTCACTGGTACCTGATCTTTCCCTTTCAATAGGACAAATTCTGTAAAATTTCCCCATAGATCAGGAGTTCTCAACCTTCTTAAGCCGGGGGTCGGGTCACGTTCCCTCAGACAGCTTCAGAGGGTGGACAGCCGTTTTGCTCTGCCTCCGCCACATGGCACTTCTGGTGGTGGTGGAAGTGGTGGGCCACATGAAATGGTGCTGCTGTCCACAACCGGCCCACAAGCCACAGGTTGAGAATCCCTGCCATAGATCATCAAAATTATTCACCTTTAACAATCCCTCCAACTTTGATCTCACCTGTTAATTTAAAAACTACATTCCATTTTTCTTTGCCAGAACTATTAAATTGAAACTTGTAGTTAACTTTCCCCAAACAATTTTTTTACAATAATTAATCTAGCTGCTTTTATCAAGTTGGTAAATCACTCTCTCTCTCTCTGCCATTTCAAGCAATTGTTTTGAATAGTGGATGAGAGTGCAATTTTTGGACCTGCTTCTATTTTTATACCTAAATTCCCCATTCCTTTCTTTCAAAGCTAATTCCCAGACTAGCAGGTGTTCCTTGCAGGCAGGATCCCATTGTGCAGAAGGGAGGGAGGAAGGAATCTTTTCCTTCAAATTAGAGAAAGGAGGAGAGAGAGCGATGTGGTGGTGTTTCCGAGCATTACATTAAGCCGTTAATGTGTTTGCATCCCGCCTTTGACTGTGGGCTAATAGGAAGTGACGAAGAGGAGGGGGCCCGTCCTGATGCCGGAGAGCCAGGCCACCCGGGTTCAGCTTCCAGATGGCTTTTTTTGCCAACAACAGCCCATCATCCAGGGAGCAGAAAAGGGAGAGACACACATCCTGAGTGGATCGGTGACAATGAGGGAAGCATCCTCATTATGTTGTCCATTAGTCCCTGCGCTCTGACTGCGGTGATGGTTTGCCAGCTCCCTGGGACCATTATGTGATTACCTGAGCTTAGTAGCTTTAATGCCCTAATTTTGTGTAATGCAGCTTATCAGAAACCGCTCTCCAGGGAGCAGCCTGGCTTCTTGTTTGCTCCGGCACATCTGGATTGGATTGGGAGCTGCTGAAATTGTGATTTTTTTTTGTTTTGTTTAGGGATGCATCAACCAGCTTTGCAAAGAGGAACTTTTCCAAGAGACCCCTGTGTGAGGAATGGGCAATCTTCCTCCTTGAGCAGAGGGGCTGCAGTGAGACCCCCCACCACCGCCCCCAAGTGCAGAAAGGGAGGCTTTTCTGTAGAGGGAATAGGTGGGGAGATCTAGGTTCAGACTCACACAGAAGCCTCATGACATTGTAAGCCACAGAAAGCAAAGGAAAGAGAAGGAGGGAAAAGGTTTCAGCCAAAGATGTTGAACCATGTTTTGCTGCAACACTTAGACAAGACAGGACATGGCACATTTCAGCTGTGGGACATTCCCCAAGATGAGTGTAGACCAGGGGTGTCCAAACTTTTCAGGCCGCAGGCTGGTCATGTGGCTCAGCAGGCCGGTCATGCAGTTCCTCCCACAAGAGACAGAAGTAAAATGTGCCTTACAATCTGTTTTACAACAGGATGAGATAGATTTTAAGCTGCCATTTTTCTGCTTAAGCCAGGGGTACCCAAACTATGGCCAGTGGGCCAGATCTGGCCCCCGATGCCAATTCATCTGTTCCACACACCCCTCATTGCTCCCGGAAGCGGAGGTAAAACATACCAGATGGGTGTGTTTTGCTTCCGGGAGTGACGAGGGTGGCAGATGAATTGGTGTCGGGGGCCAGATCTGGCCCACCGGCCATAGTTTGGGCACCCTTGGTCTATACCAGTGATGGGCAGTCTTGGCCCTCCAGCTGTTCTTGAACTTCAATTCGCAGAAACCCAAATCAGCACTCCTGCTGATCAGGGCCTCTGGGAATTGAAGTTCAAGAACAGCTGGAGGGCCAAGACTGCCCATCACTGGTATAGACCATAGGTCCTCAGACATGGCTCTCTAGATGTTCTTGGACTTCAATTCCCAGAAGCCCTGATCAGCAGGTGTGCTGACTTGGGCTTCTGGGAATTGAAGTCCAAGAACACCTGGAGAGTTTGAGGATCCTTGGCCTAGACAACTTAAAGGGCTGCCTTGCCCTTGCCAAGGCTGGAGGAGATCACTGAGGCTCCATCTCAGGCAGGGAAATATCATGGATGAGCAGCAGTAGTAGTTGAGGAGGGGAAACACATTATGCTGAGAATGTTTCAATCGTTAAAAACAACAGGATCATGAAGAGATCAATCAAGTGTGCTTATGCCACCCATCCCACTCGAAGCTCAGGCAGTTGCTTCAACCTCCCCCCCCCCAAAAAAAAACTTTACGTAAGAATTCAGTGGCCTGAAACCCCTGGGCTGCTCCGAACAAAGCAGGCAGGATTGGGGCTACCTTCTTCTTCTCTCTACCACGAAACAGTGGTACAGAATTTGCCCCTCCCTTTCCATCCTTTGATTTACTTCTGTCTTTGTCTCTCCATTGCCTTCTTTGGATATTCCCTTTTTTATGTAAAATTCTGCAGATTGGCCATCAAAAGGGGAAGAGAAATCTAAATCACATTATTGGATTTTTGTTTTTCAATCGGATCCCCCCCTGCCCCCCCCCAGCAGCCAGCTTTGCTCAAAGGGTCCCTCTTCCCTTTGGCTTGGTTTCAATTAAAATTCCTGCAACTTTTCTGCTTGCAGCGATTTACTTTTTCATCTTTTCCACGTCTGCCCGATACCCTCAGGCAACATCTGACCTTCAGCCTAATTATGGTGATCACACAAAGGTTGTGTGTTGTGGGGGGGAAACCTGGTGCGGTGGAGTTTCTGAAATAGGATACACAGGAGGAAGGATGTATCTGCTCCACATCTTAGGGGATGATTTCCCACCCTTGACCTTCAACAGGCTCCAGAATTCTGGCCCAGGAGGAGGAGGAGGAGGAGGGAGAGCGACGTTGCCGAAATTGGCACACCTTAATTCAAAGGTGTGCCTGTCCCTGAAAACACACCTGTGTCATCTTTCCCTCTTTTCTACAAAGCCCTCCATCAGCGCTGCCGTAGGTCACGGCTTGCTCTTTCAAACCAGCACTGGGGCAACTCAGGGACCAGAAATGGTGATGTTTTTGATCCATCAGAGCTTCTCATAAAGCTTTGAAGCTCATTGATGGAGCAGCAGAATCCCGATTTTCCACCCAAAATGTCATCAAGGTTAGAGATTGTAGAATTGTGTCAGCCTGGTGGCTGCATTTCGCTAGGTAATGCTTTGTAGTTTCACCACGGCAGTAATGTCAGGAATAATGCTTAATTGCTACTCGCTGTGTAGCAACTCCTGGGGTTCCTCCTCCTCTCTCTCTCCCCCATATAATATGCCTGGGCTTTTATGCTTGGACAAGTTTGCTGGGCGGGGGGCAGATCTACCTGTGTGGCTCCACTCCTGCCAATGAATGTTGCTCCTTCACATCGGCATAAAAACCAATGTCCTCTTCTTTTATGATGAAGTTGTTGTCTGATGTATATAAATGGCAGGGAATGAACCAAGGTCGAGGGAGGGGGAAGGATGGTGGTAAAATGAGCTGCCGCCACCACCACTACTACTACTACTTCCTCCTCCTCCTCTTCTTCCTCCTCATTTCATTTGCAGCCTGGCTGGGCTTTGGCAGAGCCAGCCTTAATGAAGACACTGTTGGGGGCATTTCTGGAGGGAGGCATGATGCTGGTGTCTAATCGCTTTGGTTCTGAAGCAATTATGTCAATTATGCTGCTTTGAGTTTAATTGTCTTGTAAAATCCAGGGCCTTTGGGGTGTGTATGTGTGTGAAATGAACCACATTGTTCCCTTCTCTCTAGTTGGCCTCTTGAGCAAATATTTTAGAAAACACACACACACACACACACACACGCAACTGCAAAGGCTGTCCTTGCACAGACATGTATGGATTGGATTTTGTGGATTTTGTCAAAAGCAAGATCATGCTTGTGATGGGTTGCCTGCTCAGGGGCCTGGTCTGTGCAGAAGCAGAATTGGGTTCTGGGTTTCCCAATGTGAGGTTCTGACTGAGACTTAAGCTGAAATAGGCTCAGAAATGCCAAAGAAATGTTTATTTGTATTTTACCAACAAGAGCAAAGGAGCCCTAGTTGGCCTCAGGTGGGTTTGCTCCAACCTGGAGCAAAGAGCTGTCCATCTGAGTGACCGAAAGGAGGCCATTTCTCACTCGTGAATCACCCACACATTTGTTGAGAGTCTGGTGCTGAATCTTTCCAACCCAAATTGGGAGAGTCGGAATGGTCCAAGTGGGTCCAAGTCAAGCCACCTGTTGGGTGCAAAATACCTCATTTGCATCGCAGATGGATTCTAGATGGCTTCAGGGCATTGCTTCTGTTCTCACCTGCACAGGTTCAGCCCTTACGAGTGGTACGATGCCCACCCTTGCAACCCGGGCTCAGACATCGTGGAGAACAACTTCACCCTCCTCAACAGCTTCTGGTTCGGAATGGGAGCCCTGATGCAGCAAGGTAGTTCTGCTTCCCTTCCTGTCCCAATCCCAGTCCTTTGCATGCGCTGCTTACTCCCAAGCAAACCCCTCTTCCACCTGCCACTTTGGTTCAGTATGCTTACCTGCATGGGCATGTTGTGTGTTTTCCCCTTTGATGGGTGTGAGGTAAGCCCAATTGTGTGGTGTTTCTTTTAAATGAGCCAGAAGGAGCCAGAAGAGGAATGTAGAGCCTGTTCTCCTGGTTGTCCTAGAGCAGTTTGCCCAAACTTTTTGGGCCATGGGCTGGTCATGTGGTGCAGTGGGCCGGTCACATGGTTCCTCCCACTGGAAGCGGAAGTAAAACGCGCCTTGCAATCTGTTTTGCAACAGGAAGAGATTTTCTCTGCATAAACCAGGGGTGCCCAAACTATGGCCCTTGGGTCAGATCCGGCCCTCAATGGTAATTCATTCAGCCAGTGCCGCCCTCGTTGCTCCCGGAAGCAGGGCATGTTTTACTTCTGCTTCTGGGAGCAGCGGCAGCGGCATTGGCTGGATGAATTGGCATCGGAGGCTGGATCTGGCCCACAGGCCATAGTTTGAGCACCCTTGTTTTAGAGGCAACTGAGCCTCTGTCGAAGAGCTTCTGTCATTGCACAGTGACAAGCAGTGACATGGGTTTTGAAACAGGACTTTGTCTCTTAACAATTACAGGAAGGCTTGTCAAGACCGGCTTTCGTCTCTGCCACGAAGGCTTTTAAGTGCTACAGCACCTGCTCTCATTCCCATGACAGCCACATGTGGCTCTGTGAGTCTCAGAGCTGTGAATCTCAAGTGCTGGGGCTGCCTGCCACTCTTCCTCTCCTACGAGCTGTGCCACTCCAACTGGGCTGCGTTGCTGCCTTCCTTGGGGTTGGCTGCTGCTCTCTGTCTTGCTCAGGGGCTTCTCCTGGCAGGTAGGACATAGAAGGTGGGCATCGGAGCAGGGCCAGGCTGGGGAAATCCACTGGTGAGCTGTAGCTATGGCATAGATTTGGCATGCAACGATTGTGAGCATGGAAGGGCACAGAATGAAGGGACAAACTCAACTGCCTCCTAAGACGAAGTCCATTTCTAGGGAAGGCAGTGGGGCTGGGATCACATTGAACCCTGGGCACTAGAGCACACTTTCCATGGCCAGGACTCCATGCTGGAGTATTGTGGGCACTAAGTTTCTAATCCTGAAGCTCAAAGAGTACAGTCAGAGTTCTGCCTGGGGGCTCAAAAGAATGGGCACTTCCTCCCATTGCAAACGATACCATCCCTGTTTATAATAAAGCCTACAACTGTTAACAACTATCATTCACAATACTGTAATGCATATAATTAAACGATGCTAAAACTTAGTCCAGACTGACCAGGTGATCCTGCTCTGGTCATAGAGTATACCCTACTGCCCGTGACTCAACACCAATCATCAGGTGGTGGAGGAATAGCCTGACCACCCTGAGGACTAAGGTCCTTGGGTAGCAAAGTTCACAGGGACGGGTGATGGTCCCCAAGTGGATACAATCATGCTTGAATCCAACTTGATTCATCCATCCTGGCCTGGGGCTGGTGATGAGGACTTTGCATGCCAAAAGGGTTCAGGAGCAGAAAGTGACTCATGGAACTGGATCCATGGTACTGTGGGTGTCACGCTGTAATGTGGAAGGCAGATGAAAGGCCACTGCATTATATTCTCAGGACAGTCTTCATGGCTGATCACCATAATGATTGCCAAGATTTGGACTTGGGTGTGGCACAAGAAGAAGAAAACTAAGTGGTCCACTCAAATGTATGCCTCCTGGGTTTTTTCACCTCCACAACCCTATTCATTCATTCCCTCCCTGCAATCTGCACAATCTCTCCCTCTTCTGCCATGGCTTCCTCTATGTGGAGAGGAACATAACTGAAGAGGAGAAAGTCCTCCTTAGGTGGAGGTTCTACAGGTGAACAAGAACCCAGCGATGGATAGTCTGGGCTTCCTTTGCTGTCTTCCCCCACTTGACTCCATTCAGCCTTTGCTCCTGCTGACCCTTCAGGTCTATGGAAGGGTTCAGAGAGGAAGGTAGGTCCCAACAGTAGATGCCACCCTTGACTTGGTCACTCCACGGCTTCTCTCTGCTGCCCTGCTAAAGTTCTTTATCCTGTTGGTTCAAAGTCATTTCAAGCCTGTGACACCTTTCCTTCACCCACCCAAAGGTATTTTCTTATCTACAGCTGTCAGCTCTACAGCCATGACCATTTTTCTCCCATATTGTTCGGTACTTTCACCAAAAAAAAAACCTATAGGAATCTGATAGATTTCCCTCAAGGGAGCTCTGTTGCAAAACAAAAGCAGTGTCTCTTTATTTTAAATGGCAGAACAAAACACTCGTAAAAGTCCACAAATGGCTGGCTATTTAAATCGCATAAAAGCTGCTTCGTTAATTACTCCGGTTTGAAAGACCTTCATAAATTGATGCCTTTACCCAAGGTCAGCCGTAACTGCCTGGGGATCCCTACAAGCTTGACGGAGTAGTAAAAGAAAAGAATTGTGAATGTATCAACGCTCTCCCGTGCATAATTTTAATTTGCATGTTGAAAAACTGTTTAACTTGTACAGGAGTAAATGAGATGTGGAGTGTGAGAAAAGGTGTGTTCCGTGTGTTGTCATCACATCCTCTTTTCTCTTCTCCTCTATGCTAAACATTTTCCAGGTTCAGAGCTGATGCCCAAAGCCCTGTCCACTCGCATCATTGGAGGGATCTGGTGGTTTTTCACCCTCATCATCATCTCTTCCTACACGGCCAATCTGGCTGCCTTCTTGACGGTCGAGAGGATGGAATCCCCCATCGACTCGGCTGATGATCTGGCCAAGCAAACCAAAATCGAATATGGAGCAGTGAAGGATGGGGCCACCATGACCTTCTTCAAGGTGAGCATTGAGTTCCTTCCTCAATAGGAGCCTCCAGGCAGACAGGAGATTGTCTATTGAGTGGGGATGGAGTATGAATCATGATGAGATGGGTGAGCCCCCATTGAGCCAAGTCACAGGGAATTGCTACTCTTCCTCTGTCTCCTTGGAAATGTATGAGGAGTCTCATCTGATGGTCTGCTCAGAAAGGAACAGGGTGGGTATAAGAATAATTTTGTGTCAGAAATTATTCTGGGTTGAAAGGATTTTTGCACGAGGTATGCCTGAATGAGGCTCCTTTCATGTCCCCAAGAGCTGGGACAGAGATGGGCCCTGAACCCATCATGGAGTACCCGGGTCTCAAACTGCCAATTTGCCAACCTTCCAGCTAACAAGGCAAGCTTCTTAACCACTGAACCACCTCAGCAGGTAGAGAGCAATGAAAGCACCTGAACCACCATTCCTGAGAAACTGAGACATGAAAACAGGGGTTTTGTAGGGGTGGGAGAAAGCAACGGATGGAGAAAATAAGGGTCAGAGAAGGGGAAGCAGAAGCTCCTCTGGAGGATGCGGAAGAGTGGGGTTTTCTTCCTCAGCCACAGACTTCTCAACATGGTGGGAAGGAGGTTCGCTGCAAAGATGTCATACAAAATTGCACACATTGGATGGCTGCTCTTTTGTTTACAACCATGAATCACCAGATGGGTTGTTTGTGTCATTGTGAGTCATCAGCCGATCCTTCTGTGCTTGCAGTGTTTGCAAACTAGAGAGGTTTTTTGCCAATTAAACAAAAGAAGTGGGGAAGGAGAGAAAAGGAAGATTTCTATGTCTCATTCCTGGTGAGAGTCAAGGACTCTTGTGAGGCTTTAAAACAGGAGTTCTCAACCTTTTAAAGCCGGGTCCGGGTCAGTCTCCCTCAGACAGCTTTGGGGACCAGACAGCCTTTTTGCCCTTCCTCCACCACATGGCACTTCTTTGTGTTGCGGAGGCAGTGGGGGGCACATGAAATGGTGCTGTGGGCCACATCCGGCCCATAGGTCACAGGTTGAGAATCCCTGCTTTAAAAATCTGTGTCAGGTCCTCTGGATATTGCAATCTGATTCAGATTTTAAAAGGGAGGAGTTTGCAGGTATTCAATTTTCCTCTTTCTACCTGCCAAGGTGAGCTGAGCTGTAGATTTCCTGCCTTGCTAGAGGGCTAGACTCAGTGGCCTGAATGAGAGGCCCATCCCAGCTTTACATTTCTATGCTTCAGTGGCTCTTCCCATCCTTGGTCAAGAACCTCCCTCAGTTTGGAAACTGTATTAAACTGTTTAAATACTTAAATACCCCCCCCCCCCCAAGAGGAGCACTTGAAGCGAATGAACTGGCATGGAAAGCAACAGAAGTAGAGCAGATCTGGCACTTGCCGGCCTCTGCAAGGAGTACTGGAAGGAAAGCACAGAGGGTCAAGAGAGGAGAGAAGTGGTCAGTCCATCCAGAAAGGAAAGGGGTGGATGAGCAATGGATGGTCGTGTTCTGAGGCATGTGTGTTTGTGTGAGGACTGGAAGGCACACTTTTTCAACTGATGAGCAAAGTCTTCAATTAGAGGTCATTTACAATGCTGTATTTTGGCTCGGTGTGTGTGGGGTGGAGAATCATGGTTTCGACCCATGAGTAGCAAACACAGCAGGGAAAGGCTGGTGTCATAATGCAAGAAATGCCTTCCACAAAATTCTCCTGGAGGGAAGGACAAACCTTGGTAGACATTTGTGTGAAGAGAGTAGCTGATCAGCGAATGCCGGAGGGAGGGTTACTGCCCACCCCCAAGCCTAGCCCCAGGCTATTTTATAATATCTGATAATGACCTTGCTAGGCAGAAGCAGCGAGAAGCAGACTAGCAGCAGACTTGGTGCATTTTTCCCTTGGCTGCGACTAAGAAGTCAAGGTAGTTGTTGTGCAGTCCCCCCCCCCACTGTTGTCATGATTTTAATACTGCTGCCTTTAGCACATGGATGCCACATTCCAGGGTGTCGGTGGCACCAGGAACCCCCAAGAGTTTAGGGGTCTAATATGGAGTGAAAGAGGCAGGGACTTGGATGAGACTGGCCCTGATGGTGGAGGATGGCTGTGTTTAAACCTAGATTCTTGCATCGGGAGGGCTTGGACCCAGAGGTTAATAGGGCCCCATTGCAAGAGGGGACTGTCCTACTTGACTGGCAGGAATCACACAGAAAGGAGTGGTTTTGTGAATCCGAGGTGTCTATGGTCTTGTGAGATTTGGCCTGGATCAACACAAACTTGTGAGAGTAACACATCCAATTGTATGAGAAATGGGAGCTGCCGACATCATCTCCTCTGAGAAAAGGAAGGCTCTGATTTCCTACTTTCTTGGGGGCACCGAAGCCATGACTGGTTTTAATCCAGGTTTAAGCAGGAGCTCTCCGAGGTCCTGAACTCAATTTCCAAAACAGGGATTGGAGAGCTCTTGAAGTTCCAGCTAAAAAACCCACAGTCCATTCGCCACTTTCATGAAATGGGAAAAGCCAGCCTCCAATGTTGTCTACTTCCCTCCTAAAGGGTTGCTTTTAGTTGTGTGCCTCCTTGTGCGCATGTTTGGTGATAAGATGGAAGGACAGGTGAAAATTTAGAAAGTGTGCATGTGTCTGCTTCTTCAGGGGAAAACACAGTGGTGGCCCATGATTTCAAGAATATCCGTAGAGCTGTTTCTAGCAAGGCCTGTTTAGTTCCAAGTCCAGTGATTCCTTGATGCCCACTTGATCTCTTTGGGAAGTGTTGTAGACTGGACATGGAGTTGTTCTGCTTGTTTCCAGCCTCTGGGGTTAGGAGATTACTCCCATACCAGGTGGCTCTTTGAGCAGGCTATGGGCATCAACATCATCAGCAGCAGCAGCTTCTGGAAAACCAAGGGAACTTCTCTAAGAAGCTCTCACCAGGGGTCTAGTAAAGGGGTGCCTTGCAATCTGTTTTGCAACAGGATGAGATAGATTTTAATCTGCCATTTTCTCTGCTTAAACCAGGAGTGTCCAAACAATGGCCCATGGGCGAGATCTGGCCCCCAATGCCAATTCATCTGGCCCATGCTGCCCTCATTGCTCCCAGAAGCAGAAGTAAAATGTGCCCAGCATTGAGGGCCTGATCTGGCCCATGGGATGTAGTTTGGGCACCCCTGGTCTAGTATGGCTATCATGTTATCTCCAGCAATGGACCAGCAGAGATGACCCCCAAACAAGAGGAGATTTTTTGAAGAGAATGAGTTGGCATGGAAAGCAAGAGAAGTAGGGCAGATTTGGCACTTGCCGGCCTCTGCAAAAAGTACTGGAAGGAAAGCAGGCTGGGTGCCAGTGGCTATTTTGAGCCACCACCCCACCCCTCATGCCAAATGGTTGCCAGGTTTCCCTTGCCTCACATTGTAGAGTGAACTGGGAAGCGGGGCTGCCTGGACTCTCACAGAGGGTCAAGAGAGGAGGGAAGTGGTCAGTCCATCCAGAAAGGAGCCGGGGAAGAAAGGGATTATGGCAGAAACATCTGATCTTTGCCCCAAGGAGTGAGTGACCATTGCTCCAGCTTTTGGAGCAGAAACGCAACCAGCGATCCAAGGTCAAAGAACCCAGAGATGAAGCGGATGAGTCTTGTAATGGAGCATGGAGGGCTTTAATCCAGATTGGAGATCTGGGTCCAGATTCTGAAGAGACCTAAGGTTCACTCTTCAGGCCACTTTCTCTCACAGCATTTGTTGGTGGTGGGGGTGGGGGTCTTTCTCTTTGGTGATGGGGAGAGGGAGAATGGGATATAAATGTAATTAACAGGCTTGCTTTTATCCTCACGTAATGCCTGCCTTTCCAGGAAAGAGTTCTTGTTCTTTCTGACAGTTCTTCTGGCCCCCACAATCTTTCTTACCCACCCTGGCTGGGTAAAGACAACTAAATCCTCCTTTGCCTTTGTAGCCGGCTTTCAAAGCGTTGGAAGAAAGCGGAGCTGTGCATGTATTCCCTTCCCTTAAATTCCATTCTTCAGATTTAGCGGCCAAAGAGAGAAATTATTTTTTGAAACAGAGGTGGGGGATAATCCCTTGGCAAGGCAAAGCGTCACCGTGCTCAGCTTTGCTTCTGAACGCACACATTTACAACTGAAAGGCATTTTCAAAGCCTCTTCTAAATCTCTTAATTAATTTCCAACTCTTAAGCACCCTTGTATCATTTTTAATGTTTTTTTAAGTGTGATATCTTCTATTCTGCACACACCGTCCCTGTCAATTAATTTCCTTTTCAAATGTTGGGAGACGCAGGCGAGCCATTTTCTGCTGGTGACGATGAGCGTTGAGGAGAGCCAGGCAGACAAGACAGCCACAGAAATGGCCCAAGAGTCTCTTTAGGCCTGGGGTACCCAAACCTTTTCAGGCTGCAGGCCAGTCATGTGGTTCAGCAGGCTGGTCACGTGGCTTCTCCCACCGGACGTAAAATGCTCCTTGCAATCTGTTTTCCAACAGATATGTTTTGCAACAGGATGGGATAGTTTTTTAGGCTGCCATTTTCTCTGCTTAAACCAGGGGTGCCCAAACTACAGCCTGCAGGCTGGATCTGGCCCCTGATGCCAATTCATTCAGCCCACACAACCTTTGTCACTCCCAGAAGTGGAAGTAAAATGCGTCTGTATGGGCCCATTTCACTTCTGCTTCTGGAAGCAACAAGGGCAGTGTGGGCTGGATGAATTGGCATTGGGGGCTGGATCCGGCCTGCAGAATGTAGTTTGGGCACCCCTGCTTTAGCCCCTTAATCGCCACCACCTATTTCTCCCATGGTTGGTTTTCCTGGCAGTTCCTGTCCGTCCTTTTTGCTCCCAAGCCTTTCTGACTGAGCCACTTGGCTGTGCCTGATGAAATATTAAGCTGGGATGGATTCTTCCTTCCATCTCACTGAATTATTGAGCCCATTCCGTGGATCAGAGCTATGGAGAACCAGCGGTGGGTGATGAGGCTAGATCCAGCGCTGCATTTCCCGCAACTGGGAGCACAAAGCCATGGACATGGGGGGAGCTCTCATGTTTCTGCCTCCCCATGTTCATCATTGTGTGACACACAACCCTTCCATCAGATCCAGGTATATCACCCAGATATGACGTGAAGGCAACACAACAGGCTATGGTGGCTGTAGCAAGGATAGTGGTAGCAGCTGAAATGCAAGTGGATGAAGGATGATTGCTACAGCAAGCATCAGTGTCTCTCCTTGAGAGATGCCAGGAAAGGTTCAAATTAGAGTCTGCACGGCTGTCAGCCAGGCCACCACATCCTCCTCCTGCCTCGACTTCCTCTTCAGCTGAGGTTGAACACCCACCCACCCCTTCTGACAATGACTCCCACCAGGTGAGGCGTGACAGTCCTTCTAGCTCAGCTTCTTGAAAACTATCCCATAAATGTGCTTGGATGGCTAGACCTGAAACAGCTACTTGGGCTGCAGTCATAAATCCCATTAGCTGTGAAGCTTGCCCTCTCCACGCACAGGAGTAAAGGACAGGCAGCCAATGTGGAGAGAGAGGCCTAAACTTTCCTCCTTCATAGGTCATAGCGATGATTGTAAACTGCATTTTTTGGCTGTGCGACTCCTCCGGTGGCTTAGTGGTTAAGACGCTGAGCCTGGAGACCGGAAGGTCGGGTTTCGATACCTGAGGGCTGCACTTGGGGACATGATATGTTGGGGATATGTTCTTATCAGACTTGTAGGGAGAGTTTGTATCACAACAGTCCTGCACTTGATCAGACAGCCATGACAAGGCCTGTTCCATCACCATGATGGAACCATGAGATGATGGTGAGGATGATTGGGGGTGTGTGGATCAAGGAGGAAGACTGTTGGGCTTCTCCTTTGCAGGACTGGGAAGAAGTATTTCCCATTTTCAGCAGGTTTCATGGCAACATGAAAGAGGGTAGACCTGTGATGGTGAACCTTGGTACTCCAGATGTTCTTGGACTCCAATTCCAAGAAGCCCCTGTGAATCCACATGAATGGGTTTACTGTGATTCATCCGGCCCACGCCGCCCTCATCGCTCCTGGTTGCGGAAGTTAAACACGCCCAGCCAGGCGTGTTTTACTTCTGCTTCAGGAGCGATGGGGGCGGTGTGGGCCGGATGAATCACAACAAACCCATTCCTGTGGATTCACGGCGGCTTCTGGGAATGGAAGTCCAAGAACATCTGGAGTGCCAAGGTTCACCATCACGGGGGTAGATATTCTTTGCTGCTAATGGAACGTAGATGCCAAACTCAGCAGATGGACTGGCCATTCATGCCTCTGCTGTCGTAAAGCGGCTTCTCTTCATTTGAAGAAAAACTCCCCATTTAAGCGCCACTTCACTTGCTAAAAATGAGTGTACATGTTTATAATAGCCCATCATGATGTAAAGGAAGGGGCGACGGCTCAATAAATCTCCTGTTTGATATATATTTTTCTCAAAATCGCTGCTTGGCACTTAAATCAATGCATGACAGATACCTGATTAACTTCAAAAGCTGATGTTGTTAATTGCCTGCTATATTGACTGTTAGCTTTTAATGGCAAGCAATTACTGTGGACATTTGACAAGTAATATGGTTATTAAAAAAAACTGGAACATACTCCGCTGAGGTGATATGGCAACAGAAAGTGAGAGTTAATTTGCATGTAATCAAAGGCTAGCCTTCACTGGAGAGGTTTCCTGTTCAACCATAACTAAGTTTTATGGCAGTGATGAACAACATCACACTTTTATGGCCATGTTTGCAGAGAGAGAGAGAGAGAGAGAGAGAGAGAGAGATTTGCGCACCCCTGTTCTTAATGTTTTAACAGTATAGGGGAGGCCTAGTGGGAAAAGCTCAATAAATCAAAGGTGGTTCCTTAGATTTGTGAAGAAACCACAACCATCCGAAGGATACCTGAAATGGGATTTTGAGAATGTTTGTCAGGATTTTTCTGTTGTTGAATACAAAGGATGACAGCGTTCAAGTTGTTAAGATGCTGAACTCACTGACTGGAAGGTCAGAGTTTGATTCATGGGCACTGCATGATGGAGTGAGCTCCCATCTCTGTCCCAGCTCCTGCCAACCTAGCTTTTCGAACGCAAGAAATTGCAAGTACCGTATTTATTCTAGTATAACGCGCACTCGTGTATAACGCGCACCCCTAATTTTCCATGAAACCTCGGTATAAAATTTTCTCGGCTAGCTGCTCGGTTTCCATGCATTTCAGCATGATCAACAACTTTGAGCTTGAACGAAGCGTCATATGCACAACGTTTACGCTTGATACCCAGAGATGCCATCTAAAGGGGAACCAGTTATATCGGTGAAAAAGAGCACGCCTTAAAATATTGAGGGAGGGGGGGATAATCAGACCTACCTGTTGCAGAAAATGCAATCCGAAACGAGCACTTCCGACCTCCAGGAGCCTCGCTCGAACTGCGAGCTACCTCCGGGCCACGCCTCGTCTCCCGCGCCACCCAATCAGATCCCGTCAATTTCTTCAAAGCCACCCCCCCGCCTCCCCTTCACCCGCCGCAGCAATAGACAGCCGACCCAATTCTAAAAAGGAAGTAAAAGAGGCTCGTTTATAACGCGCACCCAGTCCTCGTGTATAACGCGCACCCCAACTTTGATTTCTTTTTTTGGTATAAAATTTTGCTCGTTATACACGAATAAATACGGTAGATAAATAGGTACAACTTCGGTGGGAAGGCAAACAGTGTTCTAGGCATTCCGGTGTTCTGTCATGCCTGCCACATGTCCATGGAAACGTCTGCAGACGCAGACAGGACTGGCTCTTTGGCTATGAAACAGAGATGAACACTGAACCCTAGAGTCAGATACGACTGGGATTTTGAGCAAGGGTGACATTTGCCTTTACAAAGGATGATTAGAAGGAAGAAATGAGCCAGGGTGACAGTTTCCTGCTTGAAGGAAAAAAAACAGATGTAGGAGAACAGTTGACTTGAAGAGTGGGGCAGGCCCAGCATCTGGAACCTGTTCCCCAGGTGAAACCTGCCAGCCCCATTCAATCAGGTCCTTCAGACTTCACCTTTGACCTTTCCTATTACTACGGTTATCTTTCCTCCATCCCAGCCATGGGGGAAACCATTCTTCTTCCAGCTCCATAATCTGACCCTGGAGGTAAATCCCATTTGGAAAGGAGGTGGTCCATTGTTGGCATACATGAGGGAACATTCAGGGTTTGATCCTGGACCTCCTGGTAGCCTCTGGATCCTTGTGTCACTTCTTGGTTGGTTCCAGAGTACCTCTTTTGCTTCCTAACCAAAGGCACGGATGGGGGACAGGTGTGTGTGTGTCAAAGATCTTTCCCCATCTTGTGCTCACCTACACTGGTTGTGCAACCCTAAAAAGGTTTCTCTAAAACCTGTTTGAACAGGGGCCAAAACATGCTGAGAGCAGGCATATCCTAGGCCTGTGATGATGAACCTTGGCACTCTGTCCGGGCGTGTTTTACTTCCGCTTCCAGGAGCGATGGGGGAGGCGTGGGCTGGATGAATCACAGCAAAACCATTTGTGTGGATTCATGGGGGCTTGGGCTTCTGCGAATTGAAGTCCAAGAACATCTGGAGTGCCAAGGTTCACCATCACGGGCCTAGGCTATCAAACCTGGTGCTTCCAGCTTTTGGGCTGAAAGAATAACCCCCCCTCCCAAAAAACACCACTCTTCTGTCTCATGCCTTGGGACGGGTGGCTAGCTGTGTGCACATCCTGTCCCACAGCTTGTAGGGGGACAAGTTCATGGCCATTGATGAGCATATATGTACATAAGCTACATATATGTACATAAACATTTTAAGCTTTTACAGATAGCAGCCTAGAACAAATGTTAAAAGGCAAAAATTAATTGTAGGAAAGTGGGAAACAGCAGATGAAACCCCTCAGAAAAAAATGCATTCCCTAGGGAATCATTAAAATAAAATTATCTAGTAAAATATTCAGTAATTTATTTTTGGAGGCATTCATCTCACTTGTGGACTAGTAGAGTTAAATATGTAGCAAATTAAAATGGACGGGTGGTTATTAATTTTAAATATAGGGGATAAAGCTATTTTTTTATTGTTCTACTTAACATGTGAAAAGCTTGTTCAAATGGTACCACAGGAAAGGGTTTCCATGCCTTCTTGATGGTTCTCAGAACCCAAAGGAAGAAGAGGCCCCCCCTTGTGGACCACCTCCATGGACCACCTCTGACCTTAAGGCCATTTCCTGGAAGGAGAAGGGCCAGAAATACTTTCAGGCAGTGGTGGGAAGCAGAAGAAGACCTTGCTGGCTTTTCCTTGTGGTTGACAGCTGTGCTTCTGCTGTTCTTCCAGAAAACCAAAATCTCCACCTTTGAGAAGATGTGGGCTTTCATGAGCAGCAAGCCTTCTGTCCTCGTGAAGAACAATGAGGAGGGGATCCAACGCACCCTCACCTCCGACTATGCCCTCTTGATGGAGTCCACCACTATCGAGTACATCACCCAAAGAAACTGCAACCTGACCCAGGTTGGGGGGCTGATTGACACCAAAGGCTACGGGATTGGCACGCCAATGGGTGAGGTGCAGCAGGATCAAGACCCAGGGAGGGCAAGGTGGGTGGAGGGCGGAGGGCGGAAATTGGACCAGCCAGTGCCCCATGCCCAACCTTAGGTGCAAAGCTGGAAAGGAAGCCACATTCTCCAAGTCATGTCTGGAGAAACGTTGCACAGAGAGTAGACCTGCAAGCTAAGATCTTCTCCTGGTCTGGCTCGGTTTGCTCAGGAGGCCCCATGAGGCTTCCTTCGGAACGAGATTGTGATGTGTCCTCTTCTTAGCATTTGTCTACCGAGGCAATAAGGACAGCCACCTTACTCAAAATTCAGGATCCAACCAAACTACCATGATGTGCAGAGTTTACTGGGGCAGAAAATAAATATTCTAAAGCTAAACTTAACTAGGACTGAGACCAATGCCAAGTTTCCATCAGCACAATGAAAAAGCACAGGTTCTAGTGCTGTGCACAGAATTCTGCTTTTCTGTCAGTCTCTGGTTTAAAAACAGAAATAAATCACGCACTGTACTGACCTTGTGACTTTGTGCAAAATGAATGTTGAGTGTCTCTGGAAATTGCAAAAGACAGAGAAGGGAGGTGGCTTAATAAAGCGGATATGACCACACATGCCTCTAACCCAGGAGTTCCCAACCTAAGGCCTGTGGGCTGGATCCAGCCCACAGCACCATATCATGTGCTCTTCCAGCCCTCAAGGGCATTTGAGAAACAAAATGGCCACCCCCTTTGACACTGTTGGGACAAAATGTCAACCCCCATTGTGCAAGCGGGACAAAATGGCCATCTGGTCCTTGGAGCTGACTGAGAGAGCGTGACCCAGCCCCCGGCTTGAAAAAGTTGTGAACTCCTGTTCTAACCCTTCAGCTACAAGTAGTAAAACAAAAATAAAGCTGTGCTCTGCAGACCTGAATTGTGCAGGCGTGCAATAGTCCACCCGCCTTGTCTGATTTTGCCTGACCATGTGCGGGCTTTTTCTGCCTCTGAGCACCCTTGGTGTCTCACAGGATGCTTTGCCTTCTCTGCCTCTCCTACCTTCAGGCTCACCCTACAGAGATAAGATCACAATCGCCATCCTCCAGCTTCAGGAAGAGGCCAAACTACACGCTATGAAGGACAAATGGTGGCGGAGCAATGGCTGCCCGGAGGAGGAGAGCAAGGAAGCCAGTGCGCTGGGCATCCAGAACATGGGTGGACTCTTCATTGTCCTGGCTGCCGGTCTGGTCCTCTCTGTCTTTGTTGCCACAGTGGAGTTCATCTACAAGCTGCGTAAAACAGCGGAACGAGAACAGGTATGGATTGGCCCATGGTGGTAAACCACTCCCTCCACTAACGCACCCAAGGCACCAGGTGAGCTGAGTTCAAAGGAGGGCACCAGAGACTCATCCATCCTGCTAAACTAGGGGTGCCTAAACTACAGTTCATGAGCCGGATCTGGCTCACACCATCTTCATCGCTCCCGGAAGCAGAAGTAAAACATGCCTGTATGTGCCAAGGGGTGTGTGGGCCAGATGACTTGGTGTTGGGTGCTAGATCTGGACCATGGGCCATAGTTTGGGCATCCCTGAACTAGAAGCTACCCAGAACACAGCTTCCTCCTCTTGTTGGAAGGGAAACTTTGAGCAAGACAAGTGGGTTCTCTTTGGGGGTCATTGCCATGACTTCTCTCAGTCTCTCTCCTTCCTTCCCTCTCCAGCGCTCCTTCTGCAGCGCCATGGCCGACGAGATCCGGCTGTCGATCACCTGCCACCGGCGGGTGAAACACAAGCCCCAGCCCTCCGTCATGGTGAAGACTGACGCCGTGATCAACATGCACACCTTCAATGACCGGCGCTTGCCGGGCAAGGACAACATGACCTGTAACACAGGGCTGACCCCTGTATTCCCATAACCGAACCAGGGGCAAGACCTGGGGCAGGGCTTGCCGGACTGAGGAGGCCATAAAGTCACGTCTGAAACACGGAAGGAAGGAAAGCGTCTGGCTTGGGTTTTCTTTTTTTTTTTGGGCTTTACTTTGGGTTTTAATTTTTTAAAAAACAAAGCCTTCAACACAACAACAGCCATCCTCCAACTTGGAAACGAGGACTCAGAGGCCGGACTGAGCTATTTGCAATTTGAGATATTATGGATCTCCCCGCCCCTCATGAACACTTTTAAATCAAAATTTAAGGTCCTCTTGGTGTCCTGGATCCCACTTCCCACCCAGACGCCTCCAGGAGCCTTGATGTTTACATATTAAAATGGTGGAAAGAAGGAAGCAGGGTGTGGATTGCTCTGGTGGTGGTGGTGGTGGTGGTGGTAGTGGTGGGGTTTGGAGAGAAGAGAATCCACAATGCCCATGAATCCTTAATGGCAATAAATGCAATGACATTGGGTTTGGGATGGCAAACATAGAGGAGATGCAGGAGGATGGGTTGGGAGGGCAAGGCAGGCCCAGTGAGGAGGAGGAACTCCTTCCACCTAAGCCACCGCTTTCTCTGGAAGAAGCCAAACTCTGACCCGGTTTTATACCTCAGAGCCATTTTGAACTCAAGCGAGAGGAAGATGCTCGGAGCAATGGCTGCCATCATGTCCCTCTCATGGGGTGGGGTGGGGTGGGGTGGGGGGTCTTGTGTGTCTACTCCCACAGGACACAGAAAGCCTGTTTTCTTCACAAACCTGGTGGCCCAAGGGCAGGAGGACCGTGAGCTGCTCTACTACAGCAGGAGGTGAGTGAAGGAAGCGGCCGTCGGAGTGGCAAATTCTAAGCAGGGGCAAAGCCGAACATTGGGCCAGGTGTTCTCAGCCCGGTTGGCCAAATAATGGTGCCACTTGGGCTGGGCTGGGCTGGGCTTGGGCATCCTTGGAGAAGGACCTGGGCTCTTCAGATGGTTGTCTCTTGGGTCCTTGCCTTCCAGCCTGTTGCTGGGGCCAGGCAGGGCCCACCGGTGTGTGTGAGTATGTGTGTGTGTGGGGAGATTATCCCCTTGGAAGCCCTGCAAAACCGGCACTGGAGGACTTCCTGGGCAGGTTAAGGGAGAAAGCACATTGTTTGACGCAGCAGGGAAGGGGGTGCGTTTGGCTGCCTGTTAAGAGAAAATGCCAGTCCTGGAGGAGGGGAAGCAGCAGCAGTCGGACATTAAACATGGATGTGGGTTGAACAAGAGCCACTGCTTGGGCCAACCTGAGCAGGGTTAATGAATAGTAAGTCTCGCATGGGGATTCCTCCTTGAGTCCCTGTGTGCAAGACCATCTATTGCCCCCAGTCAGCGGCCAGTCAAAGGAATCCAAACTGTAGTTGCATCCATGCTCCCTGCCATTCCTGTGGGTTGTTCCTCAGCTGCCTTCCACCTCTAAGCCCAAAGAGAGAGCTTTTTCTCTCCCCACAACCAAAGAATGCTCTTGTTTGACAGCTGGGGTGGGGAGGGGCAGGTTGCTTCCTCCTTGCTCCCTGCAAACACTCAGGTGTGTTGTGGCT
Source organism: Bradypodion pumilum (assembly GCA_035047305.1). Classification (NCBI taxonomy): domain Eukaryota; kingdom Metazoa; phylum Chordata; class Lepidosauria; order Squamata; family Chamaeleonidae; genus Bradypodion; species Bradypodion pumilum. Next base: position 39,382,277 of record JAWDJD010000007.1, on the reverse strand, counting down.
TCCCTTCCTGGACAAGGAGTGGCGGATATGAAACATCCCTAGCCAGAGGTGAGATGCTCGGCTGCATTTTCATCTTCAAGCCCAGCCAGTTGGAGATCAGACCAAGTGCGTTTCCACCTGGATTTCAGCCTCGGCAGTTCAGTAGCCAGTCTTTTATTCTGGGGCGAAAAGCCCAAGAGGCCTTTCTCTGGGTAGCACAAATGGACGGGATCCTGCAGACCAGAGCAGATGAATGACTGGTGGGGAAGGAGGCGGCATTGTCTTTCAATTTGCTCCAGCTTGCTTAAGGGTTGGGTGGAGCCAGTGCCAAGCTGGTTTCAAACCGGATTCCTGTGTCAAAATTCAACTGGTCCATCAATGTTCCAGGGCAAAGTTAGCCAAAGGTAGAGCCATCAAGGAGGTCAGGATTGTTGAGCAGTTATAGCCAGATGATTCTCAGTCCGGAGGTAAACAGGCAGAAAGTCCCCGCTCCTCCGGGAAGGTTAGGCAGTTCTTTTGCAAACAGGAGTGGGAAGCAGGACTTGAAATTGTCTTCTAAGCTGCTAGTCCCTCTTGCTCTCTTTCCTTCACTCCCCTTCCTTTTTCTGTTCTTTTCAGTTTGCTTTTCACGACCTGGCTGGAAATGGTAATTCTATATCAGGGGTTCCCAACCTAAAGCCTGTGGGCCAGATCTGACCCATGGCACCATTTCATGTGCCCCCCCCCACATCTCCAAGGGCATTTGGGAAACAAAATGGCCACCCCCATCATGCAAGCAGGGCAAAATGGCTGTCCGGCCCTTGAAACTCACTGAGAACATGACCCGGTGCCTGGCTTGAAAATGTTGGGAAGCCCTGTTTCCACACCTTCCTGTCAGTGGATATTAAAAGGTTGGAGGCAAGGGAGCTCCTTGGGAATCCTACTTGCATTTTGCCCCCAGGGGAAGCAGACTGAATGTACAAAAGCCCAAAATGGTGGCCACAGCAGAGCTCTGGAAACCCGAGAGGTCCTTCCCACTTCACCCATAACTAGCAGGGACCCATTTTGGTTGTGAAATGCTCATTGCTTGCCTCTTTCCCACATGATGCCCCTGAAAGAGAGACTTCTTGAGATCCCATCTTTGAGCCTGGACGACCCCGGATGGCCACCAGAAGCCCCTGCGTGAATCCCACACATCTTCTCACAACTCTCACAATTGTTTCATCACCAGCCCGTACTTGACTGTGGGGAAAGTGACCCCCCCCCCCCGGACCAAGCTGTTTGTTCGCACCACCGCTCTGAAAATGGCGGACCTTTCTTGCCAAGTTTGCCATCTCCCCCTTTGGGCGTCTCCTACACCCTCACCCCCCAAACCTGGAAGCTCCACTTTGACAGATTTCTCAACAAAAAACAACTGAACTGGTCTTTGTGACAATTTAGGGTTTTTGGGTGGGGGAGAGATGCTCCTTTGTGGACCTGCAGAAATTTCTATGAATATAGTTTTTTGTAAACATTTTGTAACAATTTTGGTTTCAGAGTAACTGTGTTACTTGCAGATCATTCTAGGCAGTTGTAAATAAAATTTCCAAAAAAATTAATAATTAATAATAATTTAAAAATGTGTTTAAAGTTTTAAAAGGAGAGGGGGAAAACCTGATTATTTTTCTTTTTAAGACACTGTGATATATCAAAGTGCACAGTTTGCCGTATGAAGTAACATTGTTTTAAATTTTAAATAAAAAATAATAATAATAATTTCTACAAAAGGAGCCCCCAAGGTTTTTGTTTCCTTGCTCACAGATTAAATATTCCCTTTATTTGCATTGTTCGATGAGAGTCCTGTATTAATAGCTTCTATGTGCAAACAGATGGCATTGATGTTGAGAAAGAAGGAGGCGAAGTGTTTTTGTGTGTTTACAGTTTCCTTTATATGCTGAGAAAAAACACCATCTATTAATGGATTGAGCGTCAAGACCCTGGGGAGACCCGGCAGGCCAGAGAGACGCTGTACTCAGAAGTTGGTGTCATGGGAAATGTGACCCTGACGTGTGTGATTGTGACCTGACAGGGAAGCCTCCTCATAAAATCAAACCAGAGTCCAGTGGGTTCAGTTAGTTTACGACATTGTTGTTACCTTAAAAATCATTCCGGAGCACTTAACGCCTCTGATCATTGCCCCATGAAGAACAGAAAAGACATAATCTTTGCAAGTGAAAATGGGCACGCTAGGCAAAGGCCAGACAGGGAAAGGACAAGTAGATTCAGGTCACTTCAAGTGGGACAGAGACGGGCATTCAATCCGTCATGCAGTACCCGGGTCTCGAACCAGCTTTCCACCTGACAAGGTGAACTTCTTAACCACTGAGCCACTGCAGCCCCGTTGTTTACCCAATGAAGGAGACCGAGCCATTGCTGGGAGAGTAAAATTAATTTACTTAGGCTACAGTTCTATAGAGTCCTACCTGACAGCAAGCCCAAAGGAGCACCTTTCTTTTCCCCTTTGTATCACTTCAGGCCGGAAGGGACTGCAATGGCTCAAGTGGTTAAGATGCTGAACTCGCTGACTGGAAGGCCGGAGTTCGATTCCAGGGCACTGCATGATGGAGCGAGCGCCCGTCTCTGTCCCAGCTCCTGTCAACCTAGCAGGACAAAATTGCAATTAGATAAACAGGGACCACTTCAGTGGGAAAGTAAACAGCGTTCTGTGCACTCCAGTGATTAGTCATGCCTGCCACGTGTCCACCGAAACATCTGCAGGCATTGCAGAGAAATATTGAAGCCAGAATCCCAAGTTAGGTTAAATACAGGGTATCCCAAAAGTCGCCATCCAGAGAGAAAATGGGAGATTGTAGCTTTACGTACAAAATATTAATCCCCAATTTTTGCAGAATGTTTGTGGAACTTTCTCTACATGTTGGCCACCTCTTTCTACACATTCACACAAAGTCTTCTTACCTGAAAGAGCCCTAAAAAGAACCCAAAACACAAGTAAACTCAACATTTCTCCCTTTGCACATTCCCTAGTATAGTGATCACCAGAAAATGCAGCAAAATCCCTTCCAGCTCCCTCTAGTAGCTTATCCTGATATGGCACCTTGATGAAAACATTTACAAAAACACAAAGGCAGAACTATATTTCCCTTCTCGCATTGATGGAAGGATAGTATGAACCTGTATCTCTCTCTAGAAAATGCCTTCAACCGTCTATTTTAAAAAGTCTTTGGGAAATGTTAGCCCTCAAAAAGATGGCTTTTATCTACTGCCTCTCCTGTTTTTGGAATGGACCTTTTAGCTCCTCTCACACAACCCAAAATGGCTTTAGTGGTTAAGATGTTGAACTTGCTGACTGGAAGGTCAGCAGATCAGCAGATCGAGACCAGAGTGCTGCATGACAGAGTGGGCTCTCGTCTCTGCCCCAGCGCCTGCCAACATAGCAGCTTGAAAGCAGCAAATTGCAAGCAAATCAATAAGTACCACTTTGGACGGAAAGGTAACAGCGTTCTGCATGCTCTAGCATCTAGTCATGCCTGTCACATGACCATGGAAATACCTGCAGACACCGCTGGCTCTTGGGCTGTAAACAGAGATGAACACCGAACCCTGGAGTCGGACACGGCTGGTTTTCGAGCCAGGGAGACCTTGCAGGTAACCTCTGAGTCCTGGCATGAAAAGAGATGTCAGGGATCCTGCCGTAAACAACAAAATTCCTTTGAAGGGTCAACATTGTTAATTTAACCTGCTGAGATTTTCCCATCAGGGCTTGGTGTCGTGTCCATCTTTGCAGTTAAGCCCTGGCAGTCGTGTGATGACTGAGGGTGCAACAGGGATGCTTGGGAGGACGGATGGCCTTGAGAGGGTGAGTGTCTCATTCCCTGCAAGATATAAAGCTGGTGTCCTGCCTAATCTGGCCCAAAGAAGGAGTTGGCGGAATATGGGCAATGTGAAGTTGGGCGAGTCCCATGTATGAAAGAGGAAAGACTGCATCGAGAAGCCCCTGCTGTCTTCCCAAATGCCAGGCTCTGACAGAGAAAGAGAGAGCATTTACACCAGGGGTGCCCAAACTAAAGCCTGGGGACCAGATCTGGCCCCTGATGCCAATTCATCCTGCCTGTGAAGCCCTCGTCGTGTATGGGAGCGTTTTACTTCTGCTTCCAGGAGCGACGAGGGCTTCACGGGCCAGATGAATTGGTGTTGGGGGCCAGATCTGGCCCCTGGGCCATAGTGACCAGCTCACTGAACTGCATGACCGGCCAGTGGCCCAAAAAGTTTGGGCACCCCTGATCTACACGTTCAACAATGGGCATTCAGCATTCATCAGCCAGCTCCGCTTATAGGTCTGTGTGGATGCAAATCAGCCCTTTGTGTGTATAGAGCAGCGATTCCCAGACTCTGTTCTGCTGAACACTGGTGTTCAATAATAATAATAATAATAATAATAATAATAATAATAATAATAATAATAATAATAATAATAATAATAATAATAATAATAATAATAATAATAATTTCATGTCAGAGATTATTCTGGGTTGAAAGGATTTTTGCTGGGGAAACTCCACTCACGGTATGCCTGAATGAGGCTCCTTTCATGTCCTCAAGAGCAGCCCTCGGGGATCGAAACCCGACCTTCCAGTCTCTAGTCTCAGCATCTTAACCACTAAAGCCACTGGAGGAGTTGCTGGTGTTCCATAGAAGGTCAATATGTGTTCCATGAAAAATATCTATGAAATTCTGGCCAAACTCATTGGCAAATGTTTAATGCATCAAAGTTTGTTTTGCATCCATCCTTTCGATGTGATGCAACAGCTTGCAAGAGAAGTTTGTTTTGCAACCTTTTGCAAACCAGGAGGGGCTGGCTTAATCTTAGCGATGTTCTTTGTTACTTGAACTGGGGAAAAAATCCAAACCTGTCTTTCTATTACAAAAAACAAAATGTTCCGATTAAAATTTTAGGATTTGTAAAGTGTTCCACGACAGAATAAGTTGGGGAAATACTGGTATCTTTACAGGGTGGCCTGTGAATCCCTACCTGCTCATATGTATTATATTTCACCTCAGAGAAATAGGGCCTATTTAAGCCCATTTACACTTGAGCTCAAGTGGCTAAGACGCTGACTGGGAGGCAGAAAGTCAGCAGTTTGAGTACTGCAGGACGGAATGAGCTCCCGTCTTTGTCCCAGCTCCTGCCAACCTAGCAGTTTGAAAGCAAATAATTGCAAGGAGATAAATAGGGACCACTTCGGTGGGAAGGTAACAGCATTCCGTGTGCTCTGGTGTCTAGTCATGCCTGCCACATGACCACGGGAATGTCTGCAGAAGCAGACCACGCTGGCTCTTCGGCTTTGAAACAGAGATGAGCACTGAACCCTAGAGTTGGATATGACTGGCTTTTGAGCAAGGGAGACCTTTATCTTACACTTGAAGAGGATATTGTATATATAGAGAAAGGGGAAATATCTCCCCATATAGCAGTACCTCCAATACGTTTAAAAATATATTATGATTTTAATGGGGGCCTAACGTGGGTCTGCTGATAAAAGCCTGAACCTTTGTGATTGCACCTGAAGTGGGGGTCCATGTGGGTCTCCCTCTCTTCTTATCAGTGACTTTGGCTTTCATTAGGCGGGGGCGGGTTTTTTTTTTGTCTCAAACAGACTCCCTGCTGACTTAAAGCCCAGAACCACCTGCTCACTGGTCTCTATCTATTTGAAGTTGCTGGAAGCAATTAAAAATCTCTCATTAGCTTGATAAAAGCTACCCTCATTCCAAAAATGCCCATTTTTGTTATTACTGAAAGATGTTGTAATTTGGTCAGGAGGTGCCGATAAGAATTCTGCTTTCTCCCACACCCTTAAAAAAAATAAATCTCAGTTTCCCCCGGTCTTATTGATGGAGAACTCTGTGGATTTTTGGCAAGGTCTTGGATTTTTGCAAGGAACTTGCCAAAAGGAACCGAATGAAGACCTTGTCACTTATGTGCTCTAACCTCATCTGACAGATCCAGCACTTCTCATCATGCAAAGCACCGTCTTGTGGCTTCCACGTCGCTCCAGATCTTTACAGCCCTCTCAAAAGGAGAGGCAACTGTATTAATTCAGTACCACGGGCAGGGCTGACACAATGGAGAGTCTTGGTGGCAACAGTCAAGCTCAGGGGGGTGGCCAAACTATGGCCCGCAGGCTGGATCCGGCCGCTGATGCTAATTTATCCAGCCCACGATGCCCTCGTTGCTCCCAGAAGTGGAAGTAAAACGTGCCTTGCAATCTGCTTTGCAACAGGATGAGATAGATTTTAGGCTGCGATTTTTTCTGCTTAAACCAGGGGGTGCCCAAACTATGGCCCACAAGCCAGATCAGGCCCTGATGCCAATTCATCTGGCCCATGCCGTTGTTCCTGATATGGGCACATTTTACTTCCACTTCCGGGAGCGACGAGGGCAGCGTGGGCTGGATGAATTGGCACCAGGGGCCGGATCTGGCTTGTGTGCCATAGTTTGGGCACCCCTGTGCTAAGGTATTAGAGAAACAAGGGGAGGGGATGAACCAGATCTGGCCCATGGGACTGTGTTCCCTGAAGAAGAAAGTCTAGTGAAAGGTGGAGGGGGGGGGGAATCTCTCCAGAGCAACAAAGAGTGAACAGAGAAACACAAAGAAAAGTTCGTAGCAGAGGAAATCTGGCACACAGCTGGCGGGGGGGGGGGGGGGAGTTCCACACGAGAGGCCTTCCTAATAAATGGCACTTAATCACCACTTTCTAATTGCAGGCTTCTTGCACAGCGCTGGATGTCATACAGTCACGGCTGAGTTCCTGCGGCAGCGATAACCGTCCATTTCCCCAATGGAGGCCCTTCTTCTGTTCCGACCGAAGGCAACCACTCAGCGCTTGTGTGTCATTTTGGAAGCATTTTAAAGGATTCATAATATGGACAGATCCTGGCTGTGGAATTTGTGCTGCCTGGCAGCTGGATTTGCGCTGGAAAGAAATGGTCCTCCGTAAGCACTCTGAAGGAGCTCACTCCGTCATGCCGTACCCGGGAATCGAACTCTGACCTTCCAGTCAACGAGTTCAGCATCTTAACCACTTGAGCCACCACAATTTCCAACATTAAGAGATAAATACATAAATAAATTTCCAGCAGGGATCTCGAAGGCGCTCGACACATCATGTGTTACACACAGTCATTTGCCTCGCTAAGCTCCCTGCAAATACCTCCGGTGGTGGTGGTGGTGGTGGTGGTGGTGGTGGTGGTAAGCCCTCCCTGAGGACCAATTTCAAAGCTATGGATCTATACGATAAGGAAGGAAGTGTTCATGGCCATCTGAGACAATGCTGATAGACCCCACCTGACCCCTGTGTGAGGATCAGGAAAGGGGTCAGGAATTCCACCCCACCCCCAAATATCTACCCCAGGGGTGACCAAACTGGCCAGTCATGTGGTTCAGTTGGCCAGTCACATGGTTCAGTAGGCCACTCACATAGTCCCCCCCACCGGAAGTAAAACACACCTTGCAATCTGTTTTGCAAGTTATATGTTTTGCAATAGGATGAGATAGATTTTTAGGCTGCCATTTTCTCTGCTTAAACCAGGTCTGCCCAAACAATGGCCCATGGGCTGGATCTGGTCCCCCAACACCGATTCATCTGGCCCATGCCACCCTTGTTGCTCCTGGTAGCAGATGTAAAATGCACCCATATGGGCACATTTTACATCCATTTCCGGGAGTGATGAGGGCGGTGTGGGCCGGATGAATTGGCATCGGGGGCCAGATCTGGCCCATGGGCCATAGTTTGGGCAGCCCTGTCCTACCCCATTGCCAAACTCCATTCTGCCTTGGTGCAGGGGAGACCTCTCTTTTTGCCTGAAGTTGCGTGGGGAAAGTGAGTTTTCCCCTGCTTGGCTTGACCAAGAACCAGTTCTTCCTGGCAGTGGCGGCAACACAACCTTGTATGTACAATCCAGTGTTCATGTCACTTCAGTGAAGGAAATGCCCCAGATTTATGTCCAGCTTTAGCCTTTCAGGGTTTTACTAGGCTATGAATTTACAGAGCTCTGCTTTTGTGGAAAGACCAGTGGATCAATACGACAATAGGTAAAATATAGAGCCACTTAATGTGCTCTCAACTTGGTTCCTCAGAGAGAGAGAGAGAGAGAGAGAGAGAGAGAGAGAGAGAGATGCAAAAAGGTTTGCTGCTCATAATGGCCTCACTTTTGTTTCAAGCAGCCATTCCGTCCTCTTTGGACTCAGTGGAAATCAGGCTAAATGCCGGGTTATTGACTGGTGTTGGCATCTCTTGGAAGATCTGGGTGGCATTCAGGAGAGGCCCGGTCCTCTTAGTACATACACCCACATGCAGATGTAGGCTTGATATAATAATAATAATAATAATAATAATAATAATAATAATAATAATAATAATAATAATAATAATAATAATAATAATAATAATAATAATAATAATAATAATAATAATAATAATAATAATAATAATAATAATAATAATGTGCCAGAAATTATTCTGGGTTGAAAAGATTTTTGCTGGAGAAGCTCCACTCAGGGGATGCCTGAATGAGGCTCCTTTCATGTCCCCAAGATCTTTTCCCCAGTAAAGTGGTCCCTGTTTATCCAAGACGGAGGCAGGGTTTCCTCCAGCTCAGCTTCCCCTTTGGAAATGGGGGGCCAGGACAGAAGAAGGACCTTTCTTAGAGTGGGTCTTCAGAGAAGCGTTTGGAGAAATGGAGAGGCGACTCCTGGTCCTTTCCTCCAGCCTGCATTGGGACAACCAGTAGGCTGGATCAGGCCCAGAGGCCACTGAGGATTCAAAAATGCATTCCCACCACCCAATCCCAGATGGCATAGCAAAGGTCAAGAGCTGTGATGGTGAACCTTGGCACTCCAGGTGTTCATGGACTTCAATTCCCAGAAGCCCAAGTCCCTGTGAATCCACATGAATGGAGTCACGGGGACCTGGGCTTCTGGGAATTGGAAGTCCAAGAACAGCTGGGGTGCCAAGGTTCACCAGCACTGGTCAAGAGGTTCACTGCTCTTCTTTGCTGTGGGGGTCTCGGGAGCTGAGCTGCTCCCTGGGGCTAGGATTCCCTGGAGCCAGGCTGGAGTTCATTCTCCATGCCAGGAGTCCAGTTCTGGTCTGAAGACCGTGCATGGGGCCGACCACCAAGCCCACCACTCCTAGGTTGCTCAATGCAATTCAGATGGGACTCACCGCCATTCATGGGCCTGAAAAGCACCATCCTCTGATGCTGTTCTAAGCCACACAAAATCCTTTACCCAGGATGGGCCTGATGAACAGAGCTGTGCTTTCACCCGTGGATGAACACAGCCAACACCACATGCTATGAATTAGCAGCAATTAACTGCTGATGGGACTCTTTGCGTGAATACTGCAGAAAATTAAAGCCCTCTATTTACTGATCTTGCTACGCATCGCTCTAGCACTACTGGACACCTCTAAGATGGTGCTGGTCACTCCTCAGTATAAAGGGATTGAAAACATCTTTACGGAAGGCTCCATGGAGGATAGAGAGAAAGGGGCTTTCCTGTGGCGTGACAGAAGAAGCTCATGCTCAATGGACTGGCTTCTCTGCTCCAGTTCAGCTCCCGTGTCCCCTCCCGGCAAAGTCTGTATCACAAGAGGACACGCGAATGGATAGCAAGCGGCTTAATCACGTCAATGATTATTTGTGCACTTGGAGTAATCACTTTTTATATCTAATCATCCAAATTAATCAGGGAGGTAAAGATTCCCATCAGACATAATTGATGAAAATGAATTTTCACTCCGGCTGAAAAGGCTCTGTTTTCTTGCTGTAAATCCCCATTAGGCGAAAACTGGGGAGAAATGCAATCTGGGGGTGGGTGGGGACACATGATATGGTGCTGGCGCTTTGATCTCAAGCAAATGGGATGCAGAACAAAGGAAAATTACACCGGAGGGGGGCGGGGAGGTGTGTGATGCCAGTATTAGACAAACACAATGGCAGATGAGAGTAATCTTGGATACCATTGGTTTCTTTATTCCAGGGGTGCCCAAACCTTTCAGGCCACGGGCCGGTCACGTGGTTCAGTGGGCTGGTCATGTGGTTCAGTGGGCCAGTCACATGGTTCCTCCCACCAGAAGCGGAAGTAAAATGTGCCTTGCAATCTGTTTTGCAACAGGATGAGATAGATTTTAAGCTGCCATTTTCTCTGCCTAAACCAGGGGTTCCCAAACTACGGACCATGGTCCAGATCCAGCCCCCAAGCCCATGCCAATTCATCTGGCCCATGCCACCCTTGTCGCTCCTGGGAGCAACAAGGGCAGCATGGGCCGGATGAATTGGCCTTGGGGGCCAGATCTGGCCCACAGGCTGTAGTTTGGGCACCCCTGGTTTATTCCATCAATGCTGTCACTATCTTCCTTCATGTTTTCCCTCTCCCATTGCAGAAGGAGCTGTTTTCCTTCCTCCAGGTGACCTCGGGAGCCACACATGGAGGGGGGAGGAGAGGTTCAAAGTGCTCCCCATGTAACTATGGGAGAGTTCACATCAAGATCCAGCCTTTCACAGTCATCCAGGTGTACTTTTTTTATTAAAAAAAAGTGTGCATTTTCCTACTTATGGTACAGAAGGACTAGGAAGGGTATTAGGGTTAGTGGGTCTTCGATTTCCTGGGTCCACAAACACTGGCTGTTTCTGAGTGTATCCTGTACTGATATATTTTTTGAAATTTAATGTAGTGAAGACCTTTTAATCCAGGGGTTCTCAATGTTTTTCAGCCGTGGGCCAGACCACGCCCCCTCAGACAGCCGAGTGGGCCAGACTAGCACCATAAAACGCATCCACAGTTGTTGTAAATGCATTTACAACAGCTACGGACTCATTTACTGCTGTAGTAAATGCATTTACATGGTAGTAAATGAGTCCGTAGCCGATTCCTGCAGCGGCAGGGGTGGCTGGAGTGAGATCATGGGCTGGATTATTTGACCTATGAGCCGGATCTGGCCCATGGGCCGTAGGTTGCAAACCCCTGTCATTTCTTCTGTAAGTGACAGAGTTCCTGCTTCATAATGAAACCTTGGCCACTCCTCCACAGACATTATGAGTGCTCTAACAAAAACTTGGGATTTGACATAAAAGCCATTACAAATATCAAATAGTGCCAGATGGTGTCTTCCCAGTCCTCTTATTCATGGGTCGAAATCCTGGAAAATGGGTGCCCCTTGAATGAAACAAGCAAGAGAAAGACCAGTTTTGCGGCTCAAGGAAGCCATGCAGAGGTCCTCTGGGGGCTGCTTCATTTTTACGCAACTGCAAGAAGATGGATTTTACTAGGGACACAACTTTCCATCCATTTATTTGCATGGACTGTTCCAACCACCCATGGACTTTAAGAAAAATACATCTTTTAGTCTTCAAGGCGCTATTTCTTTTTTGTCTTCTGTCTCCCTCCCCTCCAGACTTCTAGTTCTCCACAGAGCTGTTATTCCAGATGCAAGCCACTTTGGCTCCTGTGAGAACGAACTCCCTTCGACAACGCAAGGGAGCCTTTTGTTTCACCATAGGAAGCTTCTACATCTTGGGTAATCTAGACCAACCTTCTTGAGATCCCTAGATTTGTCTTCCCTCCTGCATGGATTCCAAGGCATCCCAAGCCTAGAAGAACCTTCCTTGCCTACCCAGGAGCTCTTCCACACATGACCAGGAGTCTTTAAGTGGCAGTAAGTCTTGACAATGAGATGCCTCCGTCAGTTCCTGGGCATAGACCCATCAGAGAAGAGTAGCATGTGGGTCTTTGAATGAAGGGTCATTGGATACAAGAAGGCATGGCTCTCTGCAACATATCTCATGGGCCCCATGCCTGGTGGGTCAATGGGACCTCCTGTCCAAGAGACCCCTTGTGTGCACATTCCTGTGGGTCCCTGGCTCGGGAATCTCCTTGCCACATAATCTGTGCCGTGCCAAGTCTCTGGTGCGTTATGAAGACTCATTAGCATCCTACCTACCAGCTGCATTTTAAATTACTGTTTGTTTACTTTTCTACCTGTTTACACTCATGTCTTTACTATCACACAGCTCTCTGGGGCACCTGTATTGGGGTGGGGGGGAAGGTGTCTGTGGAATGCAACCTGCCGGGTTTGTTTGTTTTGCTTAGGGAAGAAACCATCTTGCCACACTTCATGCGGAGCATAATTTGATTAGAGGAGGCCGACGCGTATTCACAAGAGGGAGATCTTCCTTGCCGAGGCCACTGGAAGCCTTCCAAATCTCCACAGCCGCTGCGCTTCTTGGCTCAGCTCTTTGGAATCACAAATGGACGGGTGACAATGGCAAAGCTGAAGGAGGAAATGGGTGAGGGACCATCCCTCGGGAAGGACCTCAGCTGCTGCTAAGAGTCCCGGGGGAGATAAGTTAAAGGTAAAGGTCACCCTTGCTCGAAAGCCATTCGTATCCGACTCTAAGGTTCAGTGCGCATCTCTGTTTCATAGCCGAAGAGCCAGTGCTGTCTGTGTTTGCAGACATTTCTGTGGACATGTGGCAGGCAAGGCTAGACACCGCAGTGCACGGAACGCTGTTTACCTTCCCACCGAAGTGGTCCCTGTACTTGCAATTTTTTGCAATTTCGAACTGCTAGGTTTGGCAGGAGCTGGGACAGACGATGGGCACTCATTCCGTCGTGCAGTACTCGGGTTTTGAACTGCTGACCTTCTGCCTCCCAGTCAGCATCTGAACCACTTGAGCCACTGCAGTCCCTCAGGGGAAACATAGAGGATCCTTCTTTCTCCAGCTGGACACTTGCGCATGCTCACTGTTGACTTCGTGAGCCTTGAACCTTTCCTGAGAAAGGAGGAATGAAGGAACCCAGGGGTGTGCTGCCTACGCTAAAAGGGCGCTGGACAGGGAGGGAGGGGACGCCGTCTATGATGCTACTGCATGATGTCATGGATTGGAGCCACCAGGTGACATACTTCTGCACACCTCTGGGGAGGCGCCTGCCACTGGGGTGCACCGGGACTTGTCTCTGTGTCCCAAATAGACAGCACAGGCCTGAAGAAACCTCCATGGAGAAGAACACACCTGTCCTCCTCTTCTTCTTCTTCCTCTTCCTGCAGCTGCTGCTCCTCCTCTGATGGAAGAATTCCTCTCTCTCGCCTGCCTTGCCAGGAACTCTCTTCGGAGACAAGAAAGGAGGAATTATTTCTCAGCCGCATCCATGACAGCTGACAACCCCATCAGAGGGCCTGGGCAGAAGGATGTCAACAGAGGCTGCTCCCACCCGGGCACCTCCGCATCTGAACATGAGACACATCATCACCAGCTTGTCTGCCGAAGTGTTGCGAGGGAACCGAGTCACTGCCGTGGCTGGCAAAAGCCTACATGACAGTGTGTGACGGTTTGGCCCCTTGTTGCTGGCAATTAATGAGGTTTCCTTCACTCTTTAGCCAAACGGTTCTTTTGCTTTTTCTCCCGGGATCCATTAGACTTGGTGAATATCAATCTGTCGCAGACCTTTCTGAGAATTTTTAAATTAATCACCCTGATTACCGCTTTATTTACTCACCCAGGCCTACTTAGAACATCCTTTGTTGCTGTAAAAAGCTTGTTATTCTCTTTAATTGAGCTGGCTTTTGTTAGCGGCATGCATTCTTGCTAATCACTTTCCTTGATGAGAGCAGAATTCCTAATTGCTAGCTCTGTGCCGAAAATGCATCATGTGACGAGAGAGGCTCAGAGTCCATGCCATGGAGCCAGTGAGCTCAATGCTGTGGACCAGGGGTGCCCAAACTTTGTGGGCTGTGGGCAGGTCATGTGGTTCAGTGGGCTGGCCACATGGTTCAGTGGGCCGCTCATGTGGTTCCGTGGGCCGGTCATGTGGTTCCTCCCACCGGAAACAAGTAAAACACACCTTGCAATCTGTTTTGCAACAGAATGAGATAGATTTTAAGCTGCCATTTCTTCGGCTTAAAGCAGAGGTGCCCAAACTATGGCCCGTGGGCCAGATCTGGCCCCTAACACCAATTAATCTGGCCCACATTGCCCTCGTCGCTCCTGGAAGTGGAAGTAAAATGCACCTGTACAGGCACATTTTACTTCTGCTTCCGGGAGTGACAAGGGAGGCGTGGGTTGGATGAATTGGTGTGGGGGGCCAGATCTGGCTGTAGTTTGGGCACTCCAATTCTGGACCATCTGAGCATTTCCACCTGCTTTTGCTCATTCAGGATTTTGAGAAGCAAAGTATCCAAACCCTGCCAGAAAGACTCCTTGCTTGCTCACTTGCTTACTCACTCACCCACTTACTTACTTACTTACTTCAAACACTCTCAGGTGTGTTGACAAATGGCTTATTTCCCAAATATATTGGGGTGGTGGTGTTAGATTTTTATTCTTCGTGGCTCTCTGTCTATCTCTCTAATTTTCTTTCCACACACAGAAATTCAATGCAGCAAAGAATAAGAGCATGACTAGAAGTCACGAAATAGGAGCTGTTAATAAAATGAGCCACACTGGCTGGAATGAAGAGAGGAAGCAAAGCTAGGATTTGAGATGGACCCCGCCAGACAGGGGAGCTGAGAAGCAAACAGTGCCTTGAGCCATTAATTTTTCCCAACATGGCGAGGCAAGGGCTAAAAAGTTTCCCCTCCCATTTATTTATTTACTAAAATTATATCCCATCTTTGTCCCAGCTCCTGCCAACCTAGCCGTTCGAAAGCAAGAAATTGCAAATAGATAAATAGGAACCAATTCAGTGGGAAGGTAAACGGCGTCTAGTTGTGCCTGCCACATGACCACGGAAACATCAGCGCTGGCTCTTCAGCTTTGAAACAGAGATGAGCACTGAACCCTAGAGTTGGATATGGCTGGCTTTCGAGCAAGGGAACCTTTACCTTATCCTGCCCTTCTAGAAAAAACTTTCCTAATCAGGGTGGCTTACAACATAAAAATTCAAAAATACAAACTGACACAAATAGTAAACCCAACCCAAACCCCCTAATAAGAAAGCCTATGTTGGCAGCAGTAGAGCAGAATTTCTCTCTCTCGTCTAACCATTGGCTGATAGTAAAATATTGCCAAAGGCCTCTTTAAAAAGGGAAGTTTTCAATTGATTTTTAAAAACATGGAGAGATGATCCCAGGTCCAGACTCTCCCACAGCCTGGCTCTTAGAGTCTATCTATCCTTTGCACCACTGGACGGCCTCCTCTGGAGTCATGCCTCCATCTGCCAGCGCACCTTTCATCACAGGTTCCTTGAACTGGTTTCCAGTTAAGACACTTACTGGACAAACACCCATAGCTCTTTGTAGGCTTCCTGGCTGGTCACCCGAGTGGTCCAGCACTCCAGTCCTTGCTATGGGCCTCCATAGATAGGTTCAAAAACACTCTTGAAAATAAGAAAACAAAACCAAAAATAAAACAAAAACACTGCAGCACTTTAAAGACTAACTGCTATATTCTTACTGTGAGCTTTCGTGGATCAAGTCCACTTCTTCAGACAAGAAGTAAAACTTCCAGGGATGGTCTATATACACCGGATGCAGGGGTCAAGATCGATGTCACAAGGGAAAAGGATCACAAAGCAATGAGGTAAAGAGTAATCGAGCAGCATGACAGACAAGCATGCACATCAGTACCGCTTCCTACAGCTAGCAGTAACAATAGATTAGATTATTCAGAGAATAAAATTCAGAATAAACTGTGGAGTTTCACCTCCAGTTGCTACATACCGGGGAGAGAGCAGCACCAGCGCAACAGTAAAACTACACAAAACCGTTAAAATTAGCTGAGCAAAATTATTAAACCCTGTGCCTGACTGCATAAAAATGTCTTTGTAGCCTATTAATTATGTGCTCCGGGGGTCCCACACTTCATGCCCATTCTAAGTCCTTTTCCACAGAGGTCTCCTTCCCCGCCAGCCCGACTCCCTGCTCCTCCTAAAACTGACAGAGAAGAAATGAAATTAAGAGGAAAGATCGTCTGCTGTGTTAATTGGAAGCTGGCCAGAACCAAAGTTTTTTTTACTAGTACCTACCTTATTGGCATCTGTGCCTTTTCAATCCATGTCATTTCAGACTCTGGGCACAGCAGAAAACACAGTCAAAGTTACTTTTTTCACCGTGAGTCTGAGTTATTTGAGTCCAAAGATGTAACTCGGGGTGCCCAAACTTTTCAGGCCATAGGCTGGTCATGTGTTTCAGGGGGCTGGTCACTACAGCCCAGGGGCTGAATCCGGCCCCTGGTGCCAATTCATCTGGCCCGCAATGCCTTCGTCACTCCCGGAAGTGGAAGTAAAACACGCCTGTACGGGCACATCATGGGCCAGATGAATTGGCATTGGGGACAGGATTCGGCCCCTGGGCCATAGTTTAAGCACCCCTGATGTAACTTTGTTCAAGCTCTGCTTAAATAGCTCTGCTGTGTCCATGCTTTTATTTATTTTTACACAGAACATGGTGTAGGAATTTGGTGCTGTGCCAAACCCACGGCTCATACCAAGGAAACTGGCGCAAAAATGACGAAACACTGACAAGAAATGTTCCTGCCACCGGGGGGGGGGGGGAGGGATACCACTTCCAGATGGTGGTGCCAGGGATGACAATGCCTGGCCTCCTTTGTTCAGAGGTGTTCTTTGATTCATTGATTAAAGGCAGCAAATATTTGGGTATTGGCTTCTTTAAGGAGGAGGAAGAGACTCCCCCCCCCCCGTGCATGATGCATGGACTACCTCAACACTAACATCTGGCGGGGTCAAACCAGCAGCTGTGGCGCTCTTGGCACCAAAGTCCTGCCAATGTCGCAGACTGGCACAGAGTTGCATCTCAACCCTTTCTGACGAATGGGTGCCTAATTGACTGGCAGAGAGCATTTGAGGATTTTGTCCCTGAGCGTCTCTGGTCTAAACACCGCTACGAAAGGATAAACGACACACTGAATATTTAATTGTTTGGCATCCCCTCCATTTTTGATGCTTCAGTCCGCTAAAACAGGAGACCAAGAGAACAATAGACAGTAACACACCGCTTGAACTTACCTCTGTTGAGTCAAGTGGGAATTCAGATTATGGTCTCCTAAATTCTAGCAGTGGACTGCAGGGGCTCAAGTGGCTAAGAAGACACTGATTGGAAGGCAGGAGGTCAGCTGTTCGATTCCTGAGTACCACAGGACAGAATGTGCGCCTGTCTCTGTCCCAGCTCCTGCCAACCTAGCAGTTCAAAAACAAGGAATTGCAAGTAGATAAATAGGGAAGGTAAACAGCGCTCTGTGCACTCCATTGTCTAGTCATGCCTGCCACATGACCACAGGAATGCCTGCAGAAGCAGACAGCGCAGGCTCTTTGGCTTTGAAACAGAGATGAGCACTGAAGCCTAGAGTCGGATATGACTGGCTTTCGAGCAAGGGAAAACTTTAAATTCTAGTTGGAAACTCTACTCATTACTCCCTGGTTGGGACCTTAACCACCTTAGATTTCTTGGAAAGATAGGATCTCAGCTGGGTTCGAAATACAGGAAAGAAGATGCCGATTTAAAAGGTTTTCTTCTTCTTCTTCTCTGTCTAGGCCAGACGTGAAACTACCAAAATGAAGCCACCTTTTGAGTGAGTTCATTCTGCAGTTCCTTTCGCCTGACCTAGTGTGAGAAAGATTAGCTGTCACAAGATGGCCATTGCCCATGGTACGCCCGATTGTGATTCAAAAATCCTGGTGACAAGGATTGCTTAACAGTGCAACAGGTTGCCTTGGAAAGAGGTTTCTTCCTTTGCTGGGCATTTCTAAACAGAACCTGGATGGCTATTCTAAGGTGGTGTGGGGTGGTGTGGTGTGGTGTGGGGTGGGGTGGGGTGGGGTGGTTCACTTTAGAAGTGGCTCCAGAGTCCCCAGGTCCATTCCAACCCATAATTACAAAACATGAAGTACAGTTGTCACTCCTTTTGCATCATGTTTGCTTTCTATAGACCTGTGATGGCTAACTTTGGCACTACAGATGTTCTTGGACTTCAATTCCCATAAGCCCAAGCCCCCATGTGTGGGCGCGTTTTACTTCCGCTTCCAGGAGTGACGAGGGTGGTGTGGGCCGGATGAATCTCAGTAAACTCATTCATGCAGATTCATGGGGGCTTGGGCATCTGGGAATTGAAGTCCAAGAACATCTGGAGTGCCTTGCTCGAAAGCCAGTTATATCTGACTCTATGGCTCAGTGCTCATCTCTGTTTATAGCCTTGTCTGCAACTGCAGATGTTTCTGTGGACATGTAGCAGGCATGCCTCAACACCGGAGTGCACAGAATGCTATTTACCTTCCCACTGAAGTGGTCCCTATTTATCTACTTGCAACGTCTTGCTTTCAAACTGCTAGGTTGGCAGGAGCCACAAGCTCGGATGGAGACGGGAGCTCAATGCATCGTGCAATACTCAAGTATCGAACTGCTACTTTAAAAATGCATTAATTAAAAGAGAAATGGAAAAGAGTGAAAAAGCAGCTACACGTGTTTGGAAAACATTTTATAAACATTTTAACAAAACACCAAAGGAAGCTAGGTAGGCACTGAGAAAACATCAAGGTTTTGTTGCTGTTCAGTCGCACAGTCGAGTCCGACCCTTTGGGACCTATTTATCTACTTGCAATTTCTTGCTTTCAAACTGCTAGGTTGGCAGGAGCTGGAACAGAGATGGGAGCTCACTCCATCCTGCAGTACCTGGGAATGGAACTCCGACCACCGTTTAGCCACCCACTTAATTCCACTCAATGCACCAAAGTGGCCTTCAGGATCCATAGATGGGAGTCGTGATCTAAAGCCAGCACAGTTCCACATGTCAGTAAAGGTAAAGGTCTCCCTTGCTCAAAAGCCAGTCGTATCCGACTCTAGGGTTCAGTGCTCATCTCTGTTTCAAAGCCAAAGAGCCAGCACTATCTGCTTCTGTAGACATTTCCATGGTCATGTGGCAGGCATGACTAGACACCGGAGTGCATGGAATGCTGTTTACCTTCCCACCGAAGTGGTCCTTATTTATCTACTTGCAATTTCTTGCTTTCGAACTACTAGGTTGGCAGGAGCTGGGACAAAGATGGGAGCTCATTCTGTTCTGCAGTACCCAGGAATCGAACTGCTGACCTTCCGCCTCCCAGTCAGCATCTTAGCCACTTGAGCCACTGCAGTCCCTCCTGGACTGAATAACTTGTCCTCAAGTCATTGGTGCCGGAATCCCTTTCCAGACTCCCAAGTTCTCCATATTGTGATGCCTGAGCCACAAATCACTGCTGTGAAAAAATGACATGCATCCGCACCTGGTGTGTTCCACCTGCGAATGGAGGAGAGTTGCCTAGCGTCTGGGTTAACTGGGGCTTTGGCAACATGCTGTCAGCTAATCTCCAGGAGGACCCGCCATGGGAAAAGTGTGCCGTGGGAATCCAAGGCAGACCGCAGCAGGCAAGGGCGGTTAACCAACCCCTGTAAAGCTTTCATAATTTACTTCTCCTACAGCATCATAACAGAGCGATTCACAATAGCCATTAAATAAGGCAATAGCTCAGCATTGATTTTATGCCTTCCCCCACCGGGTAAGCTGGCTTTGGATAATTCAAACACTATGGATTTTCCTATAAACAAAAAATTAATATCTGCAGAAGGGGAGAGAAAGCCGAGAACTAGTTACAGCGGGGACAATATTGCAGAATGACAGGAGATGGATTTCTCGGAAAGCAACTCTGGCAATTGAAGAGCTGATTGCAGGACAAACAAGTTGTTTGGAACGAACGAAGGCTCCGAAGAAGATGGAAAACTGCTCCGTGTGACCTTTCGAGGCGACGAGAGCTTTGAAATTTCGTTCCTTTATTTATTTAAAAAATATAGGAAACAGAAGTAGTTATCTGCTAAGTAGCTCTGTCAGAGTTAAAGATTTGCCACCGTCTTTTTTAGAGGGGAAAGCGGAGGGGAACACCACCAGGGTCATATCTCTTACGCTACAGCATGGCAACATCTGCCATCCCGATAGAGTTAGAATAAGTAGCTTTCCACTCTCTTTCAAGCATCTCCCACGGCTCAGCATCTGCCTAAGAAATAAATAGACTGTTTGGATCCTGCACTGCCTGGCGATGAGTGTTATCTCCACATCACAACCCGTTCCCATTCCCACCACGAATGCCAGAACATACAACGTTTTGTTACAGGTCCACCATACTAAAAAAAATGTGCCGATCTGAGCACAAGGCACGTGGGACTGCTCAGACCTAGATCTTGGTAGATGCAGGAAATGCATCTGAGTCTTCCCACAGATCTTTGGTAATTTCATGCTCCACTCGCCTTTTAGGGCAGGTTGACCGCAGGGGAAAACAGGTTGCCTTTAGAGTTTGAGAAAGAAGTATGGTTATGGTAAAAGTCTCCTTTGCTCAAAAGCCAGTCGTATCCGACTCTAGGGTGCCATGCTCATTTCCATTTACAGCCAACGAGACAGTGCTGTGTACATCTGCAGATGTTTCTGTGATCATGAGGCAGGCATGACTAGACACATGGAATGCTGTTACCTTCCCACCAAAGTGGTGCCTATTTATCTACTTGCAATGTCTCGCTTTTGAACTGCTAGGTTGGCAGGAGCTGGGACTGATGATGGGAGTTCACTCCATCACTCAGCACTTGGGTCTCAAACTGCTGACCTTCCAATCATCAATGGAGAGAAGTGGGGAGAAAGGAGGTCCCCAGATTGTCCCCAGACAAGGCAAGTGGTTGAATAGCGACCCAGTAGATCTGGCTGCTGGACAAACATTGGCATGCCTCTCACTGGAGCCAGCGTTCATGTGGGCATGAGTCCCAAAGGTCAAGGTAAATCAGACCCAGAGGGACCAGGTTGAAGGGGCCAAGGCACAAGGACCCTCCACTCCTCAACCATCTTCTGTGAAGAATTTGGAAGATCAGCCAGTGGCGGCGGCCATGCATTTCCTTCGAAGTAGAATCAAGCCAACCTTGCATGACAAGGCCTGTGTCCTCCTTCTGCTAATAATATTTTCATGTCAGAAATTATTCTGGGGTGAAAGGATTTTTGCTGGAAAAACTCCACTTAGGGGACGCCTGAATGAGGCTTTTTTCATGTCCCCAAGAGCTGGGGCAGAGACAGCTGCTCAAATCATCATGCAGTACCCGGATCTTGAACTGCTGACTTGCCAGCCTTCCAGGTAACAAGGAGAGCTTCTTAACCACCGAGCCACCCCAGACCCTCCTTCCGCTGCCATGACGTCTTTTCCTTTTTTCTCCTTGAGCAATCAATAGGGCATGTGGATATTTTCTTCATTGCAATGTGCTCCTTGGGACATAAATGAGGGTCAGGCCCACAGCCGCCGTGACATTTGCCGTTTCATACGAGTTCAATTCCATTATCGGGGGAGATTAAAAAATAATTGACAGATCGAGGTCTGGGCTGATCACTAGCCAAAGAGAACACCTCCCTTCCTCTCCACCTCTTCACCTTGGCTAAGAGCAGTGACAGGCAGCGATGTGGCGCGAAGGATGGCCTTGATCCAAGACTGCATCATTTAATGATAATAATTTATCAGCCGGTTGATGCAGGAGAGTACACCATCGGAGACTTTCCTTCTGCCTCCCCTTTGAGCTGTAAACTCAGCCAAAGTGCCTGCCCTTCAAAGCTTCCTATACACCAGGGGTGCCCAATTTTTTTCGGCCATGGGCCAGTCATGTGGTTCAGCGGGCCAGTCACATGGTTCAGTGGACTGTTCACATGGTTCCTCCCACCGGAAGTGGAAGTAAAATGCACCTTGCAATCTGTTTTGCAACTGATATGTTTTGCAATAGGATGAGATATTTAGGCTGCCATTTTCTCTGCATAAACCAGGGGTGCCCAAACAATGGTCCATGGGCCAGATCTGGCCCCCAAGGTCAATTCACCTGGCCCACACCACCCTCGTCACACCCAGAAGCAGAAGAAAAATGCACCCATATAGAGGTGAGGAAGCTCACGGGGCTTGGACATTTCTCCATGTGGCATCTTGTCAAGACCATCAGAAATGAGATTACACCCACCCCAAAGCACTGAAACTTTCTTCTCTTTCCTCTCCCTGCTCCAAGCTTTTCAACCCACCCAATTTTTCTCTCTACTCCCCAGAATTAGAAACCCAACCCTATTTTACTCCAGTCTGGGCGTCTGTCTGCGGTTATCCCTGCAGCTACTGTGAAATACCAGGCCAACCCTTCCCTACAGTTACTGTGAATGTGGATATTTTGTTTATACATTGTTGTTCTTACCGCAGTGGTGAAATTAGTACATGGGCTAATTGATTAGCATTGTGAAAGCTGGCTTCTCTGTGTTCTAACTGTACCTAATAAGCTTCATGTTCAAGGTTTTATACCATTTTTTAAAACGTCCATGATGTGGCTCATGGGGAAAATGCATGAAATGAGTATTTAAGAAAATGTGCTTTGAAATGTGCAGTTGGGCAAAAACTGCTCAGAAATAAGGATGTTGTTGCGGGTGGCGGGGGGGGGGGGGGGGGCTTACAGAAGTTAGGAATCTGTTCTAAGACCTCTATTAGGTGTGGACAAAGTGGATAAGGAAAAACTGTTTTCCCTATCGCACAACACTAGAACTAGGGGACACTCCATGAAACTTTTGGGTACTAGTTCTCAAACAAATAAGAGAAAGTACTTTTTCACCCAGAGGATTACTGGTCTATGGAACTCCCTGCCAGAAGAAGTGGTGACAGCTGTCAGTCTTGACAGCTTTAAGAAAGGATTAGACAAGTTCATGGAGGACAAGGCTATCAATGGCTATAATTATGGCTACCTAAGGACAACCTCCGGGTTGGAGAGATAGGCAGGATATCTCTCAATGCCATTTCCAGGGAATCCTAAGCAGGTGAAGGCATCTCCTTGGGAATACCCTGAAGGAAATGGTGAGCCACTGTGTGAGACAGAATGCTGGACTGGATGGGCTGTGGCCTGTTCCAGCAAGGCTGTTCTTATGTTCTTATGTTCTTATTAGCATCCCACTGAGTTCCTGCTGAGCCCCAAGTCCTACCAGAGTGTTAACGAAGGAAGGCAATGCTTACACAAGGGTAGCTGCTGCGTTTTACTTCTGCTTCCAGGAGCAATGATGGTGGCATGGGCTGAAGGAAGTGGCATCAGGGACCAGATCTGGCCCATGGGCCATAGTTTTGGCACCCCTGTTCTATGTGAATACAGAGTAGGCTGGGTTCAAAAGGTCTTGGAAAACAACCAAGAATCTTGAAAGGGTACATTTGGTACCCTGGACCATGTGCTTCCAAAGGCCCTTTCTCCCTCACCACATCTTGCCCGGCTCCTTTCTGGCCCAAAGCCCTTTAGGAAGGCTGGACATTAAGCTCAGGAATCCCTGGTCTTTGGCTTATGGATTTTCCCCTCCTTCACATTCCTTGCTGAAGTGCTTTCTTCTCGAGGGTGGCCAGAAGTCAAATTGCATTTGGAGATGGGATTTTATTTGTAAAATAGGAGCTAATCTAGGTAGCTTTTCAGTCGGCAGTTACTCCTTGTCTAGGATGTACTTAGAATGCCAGGCGTTTGTGAAAGGATTAGCAGAGGGGATCTGGCTGGGCTAGAGTTTAATTGATATGCAGAGTCTCTGGAGACGCCTCCAAAACCCGGGCTTGGCGGACGCTACTCCAAGAGCCCTTGACCTCTGCTATTGCTCTGTCTGCAGAATGGAAACACCTGGCTCTAATGGGACCCCTCTGTGGGGGGTGGGGATGGGCGGGGGTGGGCATGGGGGTCCAGTTTTCCCATGCAGATTTTTAAAAAAATCATCAGGAACATCCTTCAGTCATTGAGTCATCCACTCCCTATCCCCAAATGCTTTCCCTATCAGTCACTGCAAGATTATGCTTTTATGACTGAGAGGTTAAGACTTCCCAATGAAGCTGAGGTTTAATGTGCCAATGATGGGGTGTGTGTGTACATGTACGTGTATATGTGTGTGTGTGAGAGTTTAGTGTAAGGGACCAAAGACAACGAAACAGCCGAAAGGTTGGCTTAACACAGGTTTATTGCATGATGATCCGGAGGAACATGTGGTAATGGCGGATGGGTAGCTCAATATATACAGCTGGCTATACATTTGAATGTGGCTCGTCGACAGACTATTGGTTGCTGCCTGCGTGACGTCGTAGAAGGTCACGCCCTTCTTGACCAGGTGAAGAGGTGGCGGGGAATCTTCCCGCGCTGCTGATCCAGGTGAATCTGAGCCATGAGAGCTGGACGCTCGCTATTGCCATCTAGTGGTCACTAGCTCGCGTCCCCTTATCAGGTTTACATTGATACAGCTGAAGGTTATACTGTTGCACACAGAAAGGTTACATTGTTACCACATGGCTAAGGTACATTGCTAAAGGCACAGCTTTACAGAACACAACATCCCTCCCCCCTAGGATGAGACGAAGTCTCTCAGCCAAGATGGCTTATTGCATGTGCGTTTGGGCCGTGAAGAGGGCTGACCCCCCCCCGGGGGTGCTACTGCTTCTTTGTTCCCTGGTCCCTTGTCCTGTAATGGGAGAGGGAGACTCGTTAGTGGCTTGCCGCGGCCTGGCGGCCTTAGGGGAAGCGAAAAACTCCATTGTGGGCAGACCGGGGGCAATCGGGGCTAACGAAAAACCCCTCTTCTCGCTTGGACGGGTGGGGGACCACTCCAACCCCCCCCCCCGGTTCTGAAAATCAAATTCTAACTCAGTTGGAGTATCCGCATTTGTGGGGGAATTCCGCGAGATATGTATGGGGTCGGGTTCCTCCTCCTCGGAAAGATCCCCTAGGATATCTACGAGAACATCCTCCTCCCCCCTTGGTGGGGACCCGCGGTCCCCTTTCCCTCCCCCTTGGGCTGAACGGGTGGAGGAGAACCCTAACGCTGATTTTTTCTCTGTTTGGTCTGTGCCCTGCTCATCGGAGACCCTGCGTCGGAGCTGGTCCGCGTGCCGCCTCCACAGTAGCCCTGTGCTGGTTTCCACGCGGTACGACACGGGGCCGGTTTGCTCCACAACTACGCCCGGTACCCAGGCTGGGCCCGCGCTGGCGTAATTCCTGCAATGCACGGGGGCGCCTACACTGAAACTCTTCGTGGCCTCTAGCCCAATGTTCCTTCCCTTGTCCTCTACCCTCGTGGGGTCTAGTCTAGTAAGGATGGTGGTCAGTTTCCTACGCATTAAGAGCTCTGCAGGGGAGTATCCTGACGCCAACGGGGTCACCCTGTACCCTAGCAGAAACTGACACACTTGTAGGTTCAGGTCCCCGGGGCCCATGCGCCGCAACGCGTCCTTCGTGGTGCGGACGAGGCACTCTACTTGACCATTGGTGGCTGGGTGAAACGAGGCGGAGGTGATATGCCGAACGGCGTTAATCTCCATGAATGCCCTAAACTCGGAGTCCGTGAAACAACTAGCGTTGTCGCTAATTAACGTGTCGGGTATGCCGAACGTGGAAAAGAGCCTCCGCAAATGCTTAATGGTCTGGGCCGAGGAGGTGCTCGTGACTGGGATAACCTCCAACCACTTGGAGAAGGCGTCCACGACAAGAAGAAACAGGGTGCCTCTGAACGGGCCCGCGAAATCAATGTGCACCCGGGACCACGGCCCCTTGGCCGAGTCCCATTCCCTGTGGGGAAGGCGGGCCTCCTCTGGTCTGGAGCATTGGCAACTTTCACAAGTGCCGACCATGTGCTCGATGTCGGCGTCCAACTGGGGCCACCAGAAGTAACTCCGGGCCAGCGCCTTGGATCGCACGATGCCGGGGTGGCTGACGTGCAGCAGTTTGAGCACCCGCGGCCGAAGGGAAGTGGGAATCACCACCCGCTGCCCCCACAAGAGGCACCCCCTCTCTAGGGACAGCTCTAACTTTTTCCTGAAAAATGGGGCGAACTCCTCCGCTGTGGAGGACGCCGGCCACCCTTTCTGCACCCAGGAGCTAACTGCCGCTAACGTCTTGTCCTTCTCTGTCGCTTTGGCAATGTCGGCGGGCATTACGGGGGGCGAATCCAGCACCTCTATCATAAGAACCTGATGGTCTCGCTCCCCCTTGCTCACCTGGCTGGGCGTCAGGGGGAGGGGAGACCTGGATAGAGCGTCCGCATGGCTGATCTCTTTCCCGGGCCGGTAGACCAACGCGTGCTGGTACGCGTTGAGAAAAATGGCCCACCTGAGCATCCTCGGGGACAGGATCTGTGGGGTGGGCTTATCTGCGGTAAAAATGCCTAGCAGGGGCTTGTGGTCCGTTACAATGGTGAAGGGGCGGCCATACAGAAAATCGTGAAATTTTTTCATCCCCGCAACTATTGCTAGTGCCTCCCTGTCTGTCTGTGCGTAATTTCTCTCCGCTTGGGACAGGGACCTGGAGTAAAATGCTATTGGGGCCTCCCTTCTGTTTTCCAACACGTGGCACAGCACCGCCCCCACCCCCACTGGAGATGCATCACAGGTCAGAACTACTGGGCGTTTGGGGTTGAAGTGGGTCAGTATGGCATCGGACGCTAGGAGGCTTTTTAGCTCGCTAAATGCCCTTTCTTGGTCCTCGCCCCACTTCCATGCCTGATCCTTTTTAAGCAGTTTGTGTAGCGGTTCAGCTACTGCTGCCTTCCGGGGGAGGAAGGAGTGGTAAAAATTGAGCAGCCCTAGGAACGACTGCAGCTCGGGCTTGGAGGTGGGGCGGGGGGCTTTCTTAATGGCGGCCACCTTGGATTTGGATGGTTTTATCCCCTCGGGAGTCACACAAAACCCCAGGAACTCAACCTCGGTCGCGAAGAAGACGCATTTGTCCTTTCGCAGTCTCAACCCCGCTTTTTCGAATATTGTCAGGACCTTCCCCAACCTCTTGGCCAATTCGACCCGACTCCCCCCCCCCCCGTTATTAACACGTCATCAAAATAAGGCAACACCCCCTCTAGCCCCTTCAGGAGGCGTTCCACGAGTGACTGGAAAATTCCTGGCGCCGAATTCACGCCGAACTGAAGGCGCGTCATCTGGAACGCCCCCTTATGGGTGACTATGGTCTGCGCAGCAGCTGCGGCAGGGGACACCGTGAGCTGCTGGTAGGCCTGTGCTAAGTCGAGCTTAGCGAAACACTTTCCCCCGTGTAACCTGGCCAGCAGATGGCTGACTACCGGCACCGGATACGCATTCGGGCGGATCGCCTTGTTGATGGTGCACTTGTAATCGGCGCATATGCGGACCTCCCCATTGGCCTTAAGTGCGGTTACAATTGGAGTTTCCCACTCCGCAGAATCAACAGGCACAAGGATCCCCTGGCCCACCAATTTGTCCAGTTCCGCCTCTATCTTGTCCTTGAGTGCGAACGGCACCCGGCGTGGTTTGAGTCGAATTGGGCGGACCTCCAGGTCCAGGTCGAAAGTCACTGGGGGGCCCTTGAATTTCCCCAGTCCCTTTTTGAAAACTTCGGGGTGCGCCTCGCACACCTCCTGAATCGGGTCAGACCCAACGGCGTGCATCCCAACGGCGTGCACCCCCCAATAAACAACCCCAGGGGCTGGAACCATTGAGTCCCGAGGAGGCTGCAATCTCCCCCTTTTAGCATGACTAGCGGGAGGGACGCGGCGTGCTTCTTGAATTTAACCTGAAATTCTCCAACCCCCAACACTGGAATGCTGTTCCCTTGCACGTCCCGTAGTGTGGACCTCAGCGCTTTGAGCTTGGGTCGCCTGTGGGGGGCAATTCTCAAAAACTCCCTCTGGGAAATGATTGAATATGAGGACCCCGAGTCAATTTCCATGCTAATGGGGACCCCTTGAACTAGTACCTCAACAAAGTAGCGGGGGTGTCCTACGGACACGCTGAAAACTGGGGCGTCGTCCTCGCTGCCGTCGGAGATGCGGCCCACGCCGTCCTGCTTCCGCGTGACCTGAGCGCCGTCCTTGGGCCTCGTTGAGTGGTCTTGTCCCGCGGAACGGTCTGCTGAGCTTCTCCGGGTCTCGCGCCTCTTCCTGCACACCTTGGCGATGTGCCCGCGGCGGCCGCAGTTGTGGCACTCGGCCTTCCGAAACGGGCATTTTACGCGGTCGTGGGCTGCTCCACAGCCGTCGCACCGCCGGCTCTCTTTCCGGACCCTCTGGATGTCCTCGTCGTCGCTGCTCTCTGCGGACGACCTCGAAGCTCGCCGGGCCGCATGCACCGGAGTCTCTGCCTTGCTCGACTTCGGCCGCCAGTCCTGGAGTTCTTGGACCCCGGCCTTTGTAGCTTCCACGGCCTGTGCCGCTCTGACGACCTCCTGCAACGTGGGAGGCGGCTCTTGGTTCATTAATGTGCGCTGGGTTTCGGCGTCATTCAGGCCGCACAGCACACAGTCCCGGAGGGTGATTTCGGCATTCTCCCATTTGCACGGGCCGGCCGCCAGCCGCAGGGCCGCCATGAATGCGCCGACCATCTCCGCGGGCGCTTGGACTCGCCTCCAGAACGCACTCCGAGCGGGAAACATCACCGTGGCGGGCCGGATGTGCATCTGCATGAGTTCCTTGGCCTTGAATTCGCTCACCCTCCTCGGTGCGATCAGGTCCACCAAGGTCCTTTTGGTTTCTTGTCCGAGCATCCTGGTGAAGATGGCCCTTTTCTTAGCCTCTTCCGTGACTTCGGACTCAATCAGTGCTGCCTGGAAGTCCATTTCGAAGATCTCCCAGTCGCCCGGTTTCCTGATTTCGAAACCGGCGCATGTCTTGGTCCCGTGGGCTGCCATGATCCCATCCTCGTCGCCAATTTAGTGTAAGGGACCAAAGACAACGAAACAGCCGAAAGGTTGGCTTAACACAGGTTTATTGCATGATGATCCGGAGGAACATGTGGTAATGGCGGATGGGTAGCTCAATATATACAGCTGGCTATACATTTGAATGTGGCTCGTCGACAGACTATTGGTTGCTGCCTGCGTGACGTCGTAGAAGGTCACGCCCTTCTTGACCAGGTGAAGAGGTGGCGGGGAATCTTCCCGCGCTGCTGATCCAGGTGAATCTGAGCCATGAGAGCTGGACGCTCGCTATTGCCATCTAGTGGTCACTAGCTCGCGTCCCCTTATCAGGTTTACATTGATACAGCTGAAGGTTATACTGTTGCACACAGAAAGGTTACATTGTTACCACATGGCTAAGGTACATTGTTAAAGGCACAGCTTTACAGAACACAACAGAGAGAGAGAGAGAGAGAGAGAGAACTGAGCACCTGTGATGGTGCTTCTAGCGGTGATGGAATGCCTATGTCCACTGTTGGGTCATCCACAAGGTTTGGTCCAATTGAGCCTCTGATATGATGGGATAGATTGTCCTGAGCTGAGTGATGACCCTCTTGGCTTTCCCTCAGTGACCAGTTTAAAAGCCCTCTGTTAGCCAATGTCTCACAAATCCAAAGCTCTCCTCCCAACGCCACGTTCTTCACCTGCACATTGAGCATCTGCAGGTCTTCATTGGAGTTGGGATACAGGGTTAAGCCTGAAGTCTTTGTGTCAAGGAACATTCAGGGGGACTTAATCCTGCAGAGAATGTCTGACTTGGAGGCAAGGGGGGGAAGAAATTCTAAGCCAGTGATAGCCAACCTTGGCACTCCAGATGTTCTTGGACTTCAATTTCCAGAAGCCCTGATCAACAGGAATGTCAACTTGGGCCTCTGGGAATTGAAGTCCAAAAGACCTGGAGAGCCAAAGTTGGCCCTCATTGTCCTAAGCTGACTGGCCTGGACATCTATGTGAAATCCATGGGGCTGGCCACCATGTAAACCCTTTTGGGGTGAGAAGGGAGTTTTGGGGTGATGGTGGACATTCTGGCCTCTTTTACTGTCGCCTCTTTCTCCCTGAGTTCTCACCCTGTGTAGACTTCTAGCCATTCACTCCTGAAGACCTGGAAGGGCCCAGATCAAACCTCTTTGGTGTTGGACACAATCCTGCCCATGCAGTTGTCTGTTGTAGGGGCTTTGCACCATTTAAGCACTCGCACCTCCCCCCCCCCCCCCGTGTTCCTGGACTCAACACACTCCAACAAGCAAGAAAATGGCTTCTCATTATCTCCAGCTCCAGCTTCTCTCTGAAATGATGCATGACCCAGACCGGGGTGGCAGAAGCCACAGGGAACCTCCCTAGTGAGACAATTCCTCACATTGACTTCTTCTGTGGCAAAGAAGAAGCCGCTTCCTTCCTCCCCGGGATCTGGAAGCAGAAGGCAAAGTATTTCTCCCTCTTGACAAGTGTCATTAAAATACCACGGGCTGCCATCTGCTCCGCTAATTGGAAATTTATTACCTATTACTTTTTATTAGCATAAATAACATGACATCTCAATTTCATGATGGTTTTGAATGGAAATAAATTGGTGCTTGTTGTCCACAAAAAGCAGTGATGGTTCAGACCCCACGTTGGTTCAATCGTCTTCCTCTGCTTTGCTATAAATGAGGTCTGTTTTCTTTCTTTCCTGCGTGAAATACATGCAGTTAAACAACTTAACCTTGAGAATATAATAAAGATAAACTGCTGCCTACATGCACATTTTCAATTCGGTCCCTTTCATCATCCCCTTTTCTCAATATCTTGGACCCAAAGATATTGAAAATGTGTCCTGGCCTTTTTCACATACAAATACTTAATTGGGGTGAGCCAAGGGTTCTGCTCATTTCACAGGTTCAACAGTTTGGGGAACGTCTGGATTCAGCTGAGCCAGGCTAATTTTTAGGGGGGTGTCACCCTGCTGTGGTTCAAGTGGTTAGGATGCTGAACTCAATGACTGGAAGTTTGGAGTTCAATTCCTGAGTACTGCAGGACGGAGTGAGCTGCCGTCGTCTGTCCCAGCTCCTACCAACCTATCCATTTGAAAGCAAGAAATTGCAAGTAGATAAACAGGGACCACTTTGGTGAGAAGGTAAACAGCATTCTTTGCCCTCTGATGTTGAGGCATGCCTTCCACATGTCAACAGAAATGTCTTCAGATGCAGACAGCACTGGCTCTTTGGCTGTAAACTGAGATGAGCACCGAACCCTAGAGTTGAATACGACTGGCTTTCAAGCAAGGGCGGCCTTATCTGTTCAACCCAGATGTTGGGGTGGGGGTGGGGGATCCCTGGAACAGATGTTGACTCCGAAGTGCCTTTTCCTCCCTGAGAATTTTAAAATAGAGCTCAATGACTCATTCAAATTGAATGTGGGGCGAAGAGGCACTCCACATTTGTCATGGAACACCAAGCAGAAAAATATGGGCTTCCGTTGTTCCGTGGGATAGAGCTAGCAAGTGATGTATATATGAAGAGAAAGGCTGCTTCTGCTGCATGCAGGAAAGGGGGTTGTTCCCCCCCCAAAAGCTTTCATAGAAATATGATTGATGTACTAACATCACCAGCCTCTGCTGCGTGGAAAAGGGTCACCTGGTGCTGAGAGATGGATGGCTCACTCCATTGGGAAAAACAAAACTCTGGAAGTTCTGAGCATGCGGGGGAGCTGCTCATAAGAAGGTTCTGTAGTGTGGGGTGCTATGGCCCTCAAGGAAGGGGGTGAAGAAAATGGGACCTCCCTTTAGGGTGGTGAGGTGAGGCACCCAGTTGCACAAGTCAATGGAGCAAATGGCTGATGTGTCGCTGCTGGGCCATTAACTTTGAACATGGTCTGTTGTAGCAAGAAGCTCTAATCTCAGCTTATTTTTTATACTTAAGAGTTGTGGTTTAATTCTAATATTCTCTAGGAAGCTGCGTTAGTCTTCCTGGAAGCCAGGGAAAGCCTGTGAATCACCATTACAACCGTGAGAAGCAACTATGAAACTGCAAGAATTTCTCCCTTTCCCTGTGTCCCCCCCAACCTCCCAAGCCAGGGGTGCCTAAACTTTTCAGGTTGTGGACCAGTTATGTAGTTCAGTGGGCTGGTCACATGGTTCCTCCCACTGGAAGCGGAAATAAATCACTCTTTGCTATCCATTTTGCAACAGGATGAGATAGATTTTAGGCTGCCATTTTCTCTGCTTTAACCAGGGGTGCCCAAACTATGGCCCGTGGGCCAGATCCAGCCCCTGATGCCAATTCATTTGGCCCACACCGCCCTCAGTGCTTTTCCATTTCCAGGAGCGACGAGGGTGGTGTGAGCCAGATGAATTGGCATCAGGGGCCTGATCCAGCCTGTGGGCCATAGTTTGGGCATCCCTGTCCCAGCTAAGTTAAGTGTGTATGTGTTAGAACTGGATTTCACCCTAGTCCACCACACTTGCTTGCCTTGTAGAGAAGGAGTTTCCTAAAGACATTTGATGCTGAGAGCAAGAGAGAGAACGACGTGTCCTGCCAGACATTCACGCTGCCTGTTTCAAGTCTTAAACGCCTAATTTTATTTGGTCCAGTAGGTTTCTAAATTACCCACCAAGGTGTTTCTGTTGATGTTGTTTTTGCATTTCAAGCCCCGTTGGTGGCCTGGAAGCCCATTTGAGCACTGCATTATCAGCGATGACATCTCTGGAGCATTTCCCTCCGCATCCTTCCCAATCACAAAAGGAAAGACATAATGAAGTGAGCAAGCCATTTAATCTAATATAAATTTGAGAGAGAGAGAGAATACTGTATGCCAATAGTTTCAAGTCTCAGAGTGGGATTTGGGAAACAACATCCTTTGTAAAAGAGGTCCTGCTGGATTCTTAAACAAGATTGCATGACCTCAATAATTACCGCGCATTGGCGGATGGCCCCGCTGTGCCATTTGCATATGCAGAACCGCCTCATCCAGGTGCAGATTTTCTGCCCCTAGAGAACATTATTGCTAAAATTGTGAAAATAATGGATGCGGGGAAATTAGAATTTCCAGCTGTGGAATTGGATAGTTCATTTCCTCCTGCCCAGCTACCAACAGAATTTTATTTGTTTGCTTTTTGGAAAATCAAGCTCTTTTCTAGCATTTTCCTCTTTCTTTTTTGAATCTGGAAAGCAGTAAAAGTTTATTCTGCCACTCCTGATTGTGAACCCAAAGTGCCTCTTCAACGTTATAACATTAATTTTGATGGGTGCAATGAAAAATGTTAATTATTGTGCCTATTATATTTATTGTTCTTATTTAAATTCATCTGGAAAGATCAACCTGGTGTTAGCTGGACTCATAGAATTTTGAAAAATAACAAGTCAATATGGAGCATATAATATTTTGCAACTATAAAATAATACTAGATTAAGCACGGGGGGAATTGGAATCATGGATAACAGGACAAAATGACATCCTTAATTTCTCTACAGTGGGAGAAAGGGTGGTAGGCTACATACAGAAGCATATTTTTTTTTAAAAACAACACCCATGATTAGAGCTAAAATGTCATTAATTTTAGTGGTCTTTAATCAAAATCCATGTTTAACTCCTGAAGACCAATCACAAAATAAAGTGAGCTAATTTGAAAACCACGTGAAGGAAAATAGGCTCATGCTATGAACTCAGACACATCCAGCAGTTAAAGAAATAGTTTTACTAATCCTGGGTTACCTGTGATGTCAGTTTATGGACAGAATTGTTGCATTGCTATTTCATAGAATAAAAACAGAAATATCAAACTGGAGAGGGAAGATCAACCATGATCCTCTTTGGCCCTTCATAAAAACTGAGAGTGAGGTTTAAAACTTCCGTGTCCTGGACATAAACCAGCCACTTTTCGTGGAGGAAGACGTGTTGGCTCTCTTCTTCAAAGTCTGCCACCCAACTCTACACTTGGTTTCATAAAAAGTCAATAATGCATTTTTCCCTTCTTTGCATTCATTTCTGTTGTTTTCAGACTTCAGCGGGGAAGGAAGGGAAATCACCACCATTGTTTTCATTTATACAAGATATGAAAAGGTTCTGGCAGATTTTAGTATAATAGAGGATAATGTAAAAACCAGAGGAAATGTTTTCTTTTCTAAAAATAAAAAAGGGGTGTGCTTCAGGAAAGATTAGGGGGGGGACACCCCTCTTTCACCTGCAGAACCTTTTTCTAGTTGGTAATACCAACATAGCTGGTTGGATGGTTTGCTGAGTTAGGTACCCAGCTGTAGGTACCAGAGGTTGGGAGTTCGATTCCCCCTCAGGGCTTTTCAGGAGAAGACCCAGCCTGCGTAGCCTTGGGCAAGTTGCACAGTTTCAAGAGTTTCCCCAGAATAAAGGAACGCCTAAATTTCTTCTGAAAAGTTTAGAAAGGGTCGTAATGTGTTCATCTCTTTATTTATTTCACTTCCATACTCTCTCTCGCTCCCTCCCGACAGTGAGATTCAAGGGGGGCTCACAAATCATTCAAAGGAAGAAGAATTAAAACGACTACACAAAGAGCAATTTGAAAAATAATTAAGCAAGTACACATCAAAATAGTCATATAAAACCAAATGAAGAAATATAAATGCATTTAGAAACACTGACTGGCAGCAAAGACAGAGCCAATAGCTGTTCCAAATTTAGACACTGAGTGCTTCGTGGTGGCTTCGTGGTTAAGATGTTGAGCTTGACAACCAGAAGGTCAGAAGGTCACCAGTTCAAGACCTGAGTGCTGTGTGATGGACTGAGCTCCCGTGGTCTGTCCCAGCTCCTGCCACCCTAGCAGTTTGGAAGCAAGAAATTGCAAGTAGATAAATAGGTGCCACTTTGGCAGGAAAGGTAATGGCATTCTGTGCATTTTGGTGTCTAGTCATGCCTTCCACATGACCATGGACATGCAACCACCAAGAAGGCCTGTTGTCAGATCCTCACACTTGTAAAGGTATCAAGTGTGAGAGAAGGATCTCCATCTAACTATCAATTATGAAGATAAACTGACACAATGTTTTCCAAAATTATGAGGAAAATATTCGCCTCAAGGTGCTGGGGGGCGGGTTGGAGAGGAAAGGTTCAAGTTACTTTTTTTGAGAGGAATCACCACATGCGCCTTCCGGCTGGAGAAAGAGGCAGAAACAGAAGGACAGGAGGTTCAATCTCCTCCTCCAGCTGAGATGTTTTGGGACCTTGCTCTGACCAGGTCAGGATTATACTTAGAACCATGATGGCGAACCTTGGCACTCCAGATGTTCTTGGACTTCAATTCCCAGAAGCCCAAGCCCCCTGTGAATCCACACAAATGGGTTTACTGCGATTTATCAGGCCCGCAGTGGCCTCGTCGCTCCCGGAAATGGAAGTAAAATGACGAGGGCAGTGCAGGCCGGATGAATCGCAGTAAACCCATTTGTGTGGATTCACAGGGGGCTTGGGCTTTTGGGAATTGATGTCCAAGAA
The DNA here is from genome assembly GCA_035047305.1 of Bradypodion pumilum. Taxonomy (NCBI): domain Eukaryota; kingdom Metazoa; phylum Chordata; class Lepidosauria; order Squamata; family Chamaeleonidae; genus Bradypodion; species Bradypodion pumilum. Next base: position 39,347,144 of record JAWDJD010000007.1, on the reverse strand, counting down.
CATCTGGAGTGCCAAGGTTCGCCATCATGGACTTAGAACAATTACATTGATGCAGGTGCTGCCCTTTATGGATGAAAGGAGACATACCTTCCACCCTAAGCCTCTCCCTCCCTGCTCACCTGTACTTTCCAGAATTGCACAGAGAGCCAGAAATAGATTGCATGCAAGCAGGTACACATCAAAAGCCCTAGGCAGGTGCTGGTCCTAAGACCATGATGGCCAACCTTGGCACTCCAGGTGTTCATGGACTTCAATTCTCTGGATACCAAATCTCTGTGAATCCACACAAATGGGCTAACTGTGTGTACACCCTTGGCATTCCAGGGGTACTTGGATCTCATTTCCCAGCAGCCCAAGTCTCTGTGAATCCACATGAATGGGTTTACTGCACATACAGCCTTGGCACTCCAGGTGTTCTTGGACTTTGGTTCCCAGAAGCCCAAGTCTCTGTGAATCCACATGATTCTTATTGACTTGGCCTTCTGGGAATTGAAGTCCAAGAATACCTGGAGTGCCAAGGTTCACCATCACTGTCCTAAGAAGTTGGTCTGTCCCCAGGCATTCACCCTCCCCTCTTTGCTAAGCCTGGCTTAATGAGTGTCTTCCTCCTCCTCCTTGCCTCCTTGTGAAGCCAGCCTTCTGCAGAGAGGCAGCAAAGGCGGCAGAGATCTCATTACCAGGGGCCACATTGAGGCGGATGATGAGAATGTCTAATTATCCTGGCTGCAATACGGGAGAGGGTCCGGGGATACCCTGCAGGTTGGAAATCTCTGCAACGTGCCTGCATTCATCATGTGGCAGAGTCCGGGCCTGAGATGTTTTATTGAAAAGCCTGCCAAGCATTTACAGAGCCAAGCCGACGTTTCAAACCAGGGCTGGAAGGCAGATCTTGGAGTGGGGAAGCCAACCTCTCTTTCATAGCTGAGAGCAGCAGATTCTTTCCTTCTCGGTTGATGGATTGCCTTTTTAAATCAGGTATGGAAGCGGGAGGAGATGAATCCCTGGAATCAGAAGAAACGTGGAGAACAACCGTTCTTATCCTCAGCTACGTCATTTTCAATATATACTTGTCAGAGGGGTACACATAACAGAGCCTCCTCGAAGCATGTGGTATATTTGAACCACAATCGGGCATACCCTAGTCATGACAACCTTGTGTTGTTGGCTAGTCTTTCTCACACTAGGTCAGGTGAAAGGAACTGCAGAAAGAACTCACCAAAAGGTGCCTTGATTTTGACAGGTTCATTTCTGACCTAGACACAGAGGAAGAAGAAGACGATGATGAAGACGGTGATGGAGATGGTGACGAAGAAGAAGACAGCGATGAAGATGGAGACAGAGACAAAGGAGAAGAAGAAGAAGAAGTGTATCGCACAACTTTTAGGACTTAATTTTTGATCTTCCTCTAATCAGGCTTCCTTCTTCAGGGCAGGGCATAAAACAGCATAATGTTTGCTATAATTTAAATTTATGCCTTCTCCTTATTCACAGAAATCTATTTCCCCCCATTATTGGCCAAACAGTTCCAAGCCCACGTGACTCTCATGTTCCAAAACACTGACTTATCTCATTGTTAAGGTCAGAAGACATTTCCTCAGACTCAGCAGCCTTTAGATTTGTAGATTATCACTCTGGGAATCCAGAAAATTATCACCTCTTTTTTGTTCCAGAGATGGTGATAAGAAATGTGTCAACATGCACACAAATTACCACTGAATTAGAAGATCATTGACCTTAATCCTCTTGGAACCTGGAAGGGCAGTCGGACTCCTTGAAAACCCCTCCGAAGCAGAGCACATAGAATGGGAAACATCACTTATTGTCATTATTAATGAGCTCTGTGAGCCTGGTAGATACAAAATAAAATAAATTTTTTAAAAAGGCTCTTTCTGTTCTTTAAAACCAACCTTTCCCCCTTCCCCCAGCTTTTCAGGATTTGATTATTTTTGTGTGAGTTTTCGAATGAATGGTGTTTATCGACTGAACCAAATGAACCGAACCATTTTAATTTCTCTTCTCGCCCCCCCTCCCCGCACCTTCCTCTAAATACCTCCCAAGCCCCATCCATCAACGAGTTCAGATAATTCATACCTGAGCTGTAGTTGAAGAAATTGCATCTCCAAAACTAATCAAATTAAAGCAATTGAAGATTTAATGGAATGAATAGAGCCAATATCTATCTTAAACGTGCTCCTGGCCGCTTATTCTTTTCTTGTAATTATACCAATTGATTGGCTGGAAGTTCCAGCCTAACATTACCTTGAAGTTTTCTCCATGCCTTCCTAACTTCCTTTGGTGTGTTGTTAGCGTGTTTATAAAATGTTTTCCAAACACTTGTAGCTGCTTTCTCTCTCTTTCCTCGGTCTCTTTTAATTAATGCATTTTTAAAGCAAAACAGCCTTGTACAAACTGCAGTTTCTCTGCTGTTTTCAAGGGCCGCCCCCCAAACATTATACATTTCTAGACACTGAATGAAAAGTTACCAATTGAATGAAACACTCGGGACCAAAATATCCCTGTCCGGGGATGGATGCAACCAGTTGCCCAGCCAAAAATGGCCAAAAAATACTTTGAACCACTGAGATTATTCCTAATATTATTTCCTGAATATTTGTTTTTACTATTGCTAATTTGCAAAATGTTATCGTTTTGCACTCCCCCTGGAATTTCTTTACCAATAGATCAGAAAGATAAACAGCACCAAAGAACAAAGAAAATGATATTAATAGCCTGCTGTCTTTAAGTTTTAAGGAATGATGTATTATAATGGAGGACTGACAAAGTTAAGGAAAATTGTACGTATTCTTTTGGGTTAAACAAGAAAGGCATAGGACAAGAGTCAAGCTTACTAAGAATCAAGTTCAAAGTCTTCCTTGCTCAAAAGCCAGTCATGTACGACTTTAATCTCATCTCCATTTACATCCAAAGAGCCAGGGTTGTCTGCACCTGCAGATGTTTCCGTAGTCATGTGGCAGGCATGACTAGACATCAGAAAGCATTGAACACTGTTACCTTTCCCAATTTCTTGCTTTCAAACTGCTAAGTTGGCAGGAGCTGGGAGAGACAATGTTAGTTCATGCCATCATGCAGCACTCGGGTCTCGAACTGCTGACCTGCTAACCTTCCATTCATTAAGCTCAACATTTTAACCACTAAACCACTGCAGATCCTTGGAATAAGAGTAGAGGCTCTCTTAAGAAGGTTTGGGGATGATGAGGATGTATAAATAGAGCTCCCCCTTTCCCATTGTTTAAGGCAGGGGTGTCCAAACATTTCAGGTGTGGGTCGGTCATGTGGTTCCTCCCACCAGAAGTGGAAGTAAAATGCACAGGTGCAAAATGCTGCCATACATGTGTTTATGACAGCCACAGGTGCATTTATGATAGTGTTTTGTGCATGCATGGGTGCATTTTACTTCTGCTTCTGGGAGCGGCACGGGCTGGATTATTAGGCACCATGGGCCAGATCTGGCCCACAGGCCATAGTTTGGGAACCCCGGTTTAGGGATCTCCTTCTTACACATTAAATGTTCAGAAGGGTAACACAGCTTAACATTTGTGCCTGAAGGTATCTATTTCTAACGTTGAGTTACTGGCAAAGTCTTAAAGTTTTAAAGTTCAAGAGTTTTTGTGAAGAAGGAATTTGGGTAAAGAGGTGCGGAATGTGCGGTGAGGTCTATTAAAGCACTTGGTTGCAAGAAATAAGTTCGAATTTGGGGAGATGCTGTATCCAGAACAGCGGATGCCGTCATTCTCCACCGATCCACCCTGGCCTCGCGTGTGTCATCCGGTCATCCGAGGGAACAGAACCAGGCGCTTCGTCTCTCTGGCACCAGGAGCCTCTGGGATGCTGAGCCACTCTGGACCAGTGGGCTGTGAGTGTTTTATCTGCCTCCGTTGTGCTCTGTTAAGACATGACGAGTCTCCAAGGAGAAATCAGCCTCATGGCTTTTTTTTTTTTTTTTGGTAACAGCAACATTTTGTCAATTAAGCAGCTGGCGGGGGAAGCTCCAGAGGCTTGTATGGAGAAATCACACATCTGTGGTGCCTTGTAAACACCAGCCTCCAATGCCCTGCTTTATCTCTCTTTTGTTCCCAACCTGTGTTTGAGGCTCTGCGCCTTCGTTGCCCCACAAACCCAGCTCTTCTTGATCTATGCTAGATCTTTGGCTCAGCTCTGGGGCAGAAGCTGGTGCTGGTGGGGTCCACTCCCCCTTCTTTGCCTCCCACTTCAGCCTGCCGTGGGCTGGTCCCATTGCTTGATGGTTTGAGCCAGCGAGGTGGGAACAGGTCTGATCCAGGTGCCTTTCTGGAACAGGTGGGAGTTAGTACCTTTAAAATCAATTATTTAATTGTAATAAATGGGAACAGATGGTTCCCAAGTCCCATACTCAACATAGGAAAGAAGAAAGGCAACTGTGAGAGAAATTATTCCCCGAGCAATACTTTAACTTGGGGTCAGGTGAGGTGGTCTGGTGGTATTCCAGGAAACGGAGTAGGTCCCCATGGTTTAGGGGTATTTTCCAAGAGGAATGACCCAGTGACCATTCTGCTATTGTGTATGCACAGTAAACCCATTCTTGTGGATTCACAGAAACTTGGGCTTCGGGGAATTGAAGTCCAAGAACACCTAGAGTGCCAAGGTTCACCATCATGGGGCTAGGGGACAGGTGGGCATTTCCTCTTGCTTAAAGCAGAGGTAGAGTCATGTGTGTGTGTGTGTGTGTGTGTGTGTGTGCGTGTGTGTCCAGCTAATACACTATGTCGCCCTTGGCTGCAACACAGCTGAGGATGTCTGACCTGAGATGCTCCTTTTCCTGTCCCACTTCCCCACCCAATCACCAGTGGTGTAGCAGAGCCAGGGCTGACAGGGTTAAAGCCCCAGGATTTTCTTAGTAGCAAAGACTATAATATTAACCTCCTAACCTCCCCCCAGACTTCCTATCTTCATTTCAGTTTACCTGCAATCCTTGCAGCAGCTGGAAGGGAAACGGATTCCCCCAAGAACAGGATCTTGTCAGAAGCGAATTCCTGTGGCAATGCAAATTAGGGTGGTTTAGTCTTGAAGGCGGCAATTAAGAGCCGTGAACATCGCAAAAGACCTGTCCCCTAGTTGTTCCTATGTCCCATTCTATCAGGACTGCCATGAGAAGCAGCTGCAACTCCTGGATTTTATTGGTACACCATTGCCAATAATCCTTTCCTTTGGCTTCCATGGAGCCCCTTCACCCAAGTTCCTATTTCAGTTTTCAGAGGCTGGCACAGTATTACCAGAGGCCTGAAACTGGGAGAACAGTCCGTAAATGGAAAAGATGCTGGGGTTTTTTTCTGCTTCTTGTGGGGCCGGGAAGAGAAAATCCTTCTGCATTATTATTCCAATTGAAATGCTAAATAAGGGAAAGCGTGGCGGAGCTCTCAAGGGCGTAACAATACTCCACCAAAATCTATTAAACAGGACATTGGCCCATATTTCTTAGGTAACATAAAGGTATTAATATGTAATGTTTTAATAAATATTAATAAGCGCTGCTTTCTGTTGAAACACAAGTTTACGTCTCCTTAGAGTTTAATTAACACAAAGACTATATTAGTTCTGGGTTGGCTCCTGGGCGGAAGCGACATCTCAGGAAACGCGAATAAATTGAACAAAGTTAGGGAGACGTTTATAAACGCACCGTTTCTCTCCCCCTTCCGAACATCTCAAGTTTCCCTTTGGCAAGAAAGAGCAGATTAAAGAAACAAACAGGCAGGCACAGAGAGGAATTCGGTCTTTCTAGGGCTCTCCCAAACCTCGAATGTCTCTCCTTATATTTTTGCATTGGAGCAGAATCCTGACTAGCAAAGATGGATGGATGGATGAGGTGGGGGGGGGGGGAAACAAGACCAGCCAGAGCTGTGCTGAATCCAACCTCCTCCCAGGCTGGGGATGATGGAAAGGAAAGGACTGGGGACTTCCTTTACCATCCTGTAGACTTGGTCCTAAAGTGGGGTGTGTGTGTGTGTCTGTATCCCTGAATTGTGGGACTCCGGTGGCTTAGTGGTTAAGACACTGAGCTTGATGCCTGGAAGGTCAACAGGTCAGCAGTTTGAGACCCGAGTGCTGCATGATGGAGTGAGTTCCCGTCCTCTGTCCCAGCTCCTGCCAACCTAGCAGTTCGGAAGCAAGACATTGCAAGGAGGTTTTGTGGGAAAGGTAACAGTGTTCCACGCACTCTGGTGTCTCATGCCTGCCACATGACCACGGAACATCTTCAGATGCAGTCAGCACTGGGTTTTTGGCTTTGCACTGGCTGGCTAAGATGCTGACTGGAAGGCAGGAGGTCAGCAGTTCGATTCCCGAGTACTGCAGGACAGAATGAGCTCCCGTCTCTGGCCCAGCTCCTGCCAACCTAGCAGTTTAAAAGCAAGAAATGTGCAAGTAGATAAATAGGAACCACTTTGGTGGGAAGGTAAACAGCGTTCCATGCACTCCGGTGTCTAGTCATGCCTGCCACATGACCACGGAAACCTCTGCAGAAGCAGACAGCGCTGGCTCTTCGGCTTTGAAACAGAGATGAGCACTGAACCCTAGAGTTGGATACGACTGGCTTTTGAGCAAGGGTGACCTTTACCTTTACTGTACTCAACCAAGGGAGACCTTGATTTTGACCTTCATCCTGAATGAGCCAGTATTTGGCCCTGGTGAAACTCAGTTCCCCCTTGGTTTCCTCTTTCACTTATCCATTTGTTCGGATCTCCATCAGCAGAGCAATTCCATCCTCCAGTTCTCCAGCCACTCTATTCCTGAAACCAACTAGTGCTGCTGGTCCTGTCCATACCGAGCCGGGGGGGGGGGGTGTTGTTACCTTTATTACTACTGCCATTAGGCAATTTCTGACAAGCAAAATAAGCTTTCTTGTGTCCCATGCCTTTGTCCCCCCCACCCCTCAAGAAATGCATTTCTGAGTTAGGATGCTGTGGCTGGTTACAGACAGACCACATCCTTCCTCCTCCTCTTGCCTGGTATTTCTTTTGCTTTCCAGGACAAAAGTTTTCAAGCCTCCTTTCAGCAGCCTTGACACAACTTTGAAACAGTGTGATGTTTTTTTAGGATATATGTTTGACAAGCTGGAATGTCAGCAAAATGCCACGATCAAGTCTTCCTTTTAGATGACAGATTTCAAAGCTGCCACATTCCGTGCTTTCTCTCCATTTAATTTCGGAGGAAGTGGAGGAGACCTTCCTTGCCCCCACAGGAGGAGAAAATGCTTTGATTCCTCACAAACCTTCCCATTTTATTTCCTTTAGTCTACTGGTTGCGGGTTTCCGCGGCACCTTGGATGCATCACCGGAGAAGAAATCTGACTCATCTTTCCCCTCCTTTCCATGCACAAAGGCATCAGGACATATATTGCCAGCCATGATTGCCTCTACTTAAAAGCACATGAATTTTGCTAAAATTGTTCACATTGCCAGAGAGGGGTGGGGGTGGGGAGTTCTATCAAAATGATATACATGAGAGTTTCTTGCCCAAAAGTGTTTCTAACATGCAAAGACCTCCATCAGTCAATGCAAGCAGCATTCAGTGCACTGCTTCTTCTAGTTTCATATCCAGATCAAACCCGAGACAGCCAAACTGACGCCTGTTTCTTGTCTTTGTCATTGGCAAACCAAGCTACCGGCTGCGAGGTAACTTCTTCTGCTAGAGAAGCCAGGCAGGGAGCAGGGGAGATCTGAGGGTTTCCCTTCTTGCAGTTTTCCATGCAAAGAGAGGAAAGGATGAGAGGGAGGGAGAAGGCTTCCAGTCTGGATCCAGATGTTCTATTTCACATGAAAGAGGAGATGCTCATCTGACCACACATTTTTTGGGGGGCAAGGATTTTAACCCAGGGGTGCCCAAACTATGGCCCGTGGGTCAGATCTGCCCCTGATGCCAATTCATCCAGCCCACACCGCCCTCATCGCTCCCAGAAGCAGAAGTAAAATGCACCCATAAAGAACATCTGTAGACCTATGAATAATCAAACATGTATGCTGAGACATAAAATATATTTGGATTTTTGGGAATGAATCTAGAATCTGAGGTATTTGATAGGAGTTTGCTGTGTCTAAATAGTTGGACATAGAGGATTTCTACCATATCAGGGTCTACCGAACAGGCACGTTTTACTTCCACTTCCTGGAGCGATGAGGGCAGCATGGACAGTATGAATTGGTGTCAGAGGCCAGATCCAGCCCATGGGCCATAGCTTGGGCACCCCTGGTTTAAGCAGAGAAAATGGCAGCTTAAAATCTATCCATTATGTTGCAAAAAAGATTGCATGGTGTGTTTTACTTCTGCTTCTGGTGGGAGGAACCACGTGACCGGCCCGTGGCCTGGCAAATTTGGGCACCCCTGTTTTGACCTGAGGATTTCATCCCAAATGGAACTGTTCTGTTTTATTTATCATACAAATGTGTTTGGATGCAGCCAGGGTGCCTTGTGAAAACATTGAGCTCTCTGCCCCATGAGTCACTTCCATCACAGTGCTTTGGGCGCATGGACTGCAAATGGCTCCATTCCACCCAGAAAGCAAACAAATGTGGCCTTAACTTTGGAGGCCAAAGGGCACCCAGGGACGTGTGGAAGCAAATGGCCCCAGGGCAACATTCGCCTGCTAAGTAGCATGCCATGCGGCTGGCCAGATGCCTCAGCTAGAAACCCAGGGAGGCAAAACAATCATTAATATGGCTGAGACATTTTAATGGAGCGAATGAAGAGTTCTTGCTGCTTGAGGGGGAGAAAGGGGGCAACCCACCACGCTCTGGGGTTATGTGGCTTGCATTTAACATCCATTGCCCACCCACAGATGTGGGGTTAACTGGGGCTACAGTTTTATTACCCATCTGCAAATATTTTCGTCTGAAATGCTCTAGGGCAGGGGTGCCCAAACATTTCTGGCCGTGGGCCAGTCACGTGGTTCAGTGGGCCGGTCAGGTGATTCACGTGGTTCCTCCCACTGGAACTCAAAGTAAAACATGCCTTGCAATCTGTTTTGCAACAGGATGAGATAGATTTTAAGCTGCTGTTTTCTCTGCTTAAACCAGGGGTGCCCAAACTACAGCCTGCAGGCCAGATGTGGCCCCTGAATTCATCCAGTACAATTCATCCAGTACTGGTGCATTTTACTTCCACTTCCAAGAGTGACAAGGGTGGCATGGGCCAGATGAATCGGTGTTCGGGGCTGGATCTGTCCCATGGGCTGTAGTTTGGGCACCTCTGTTCTAGGGCTCTTGATGGGATAAGGAGAGAATCATTCAGGGACTATTCCATTCCTATGGGAGGGAGGGTCAGGCCAGACATCTCCTGCATGGGTTTGGCCAACCAGTTTCCAGACGCAGGAAGGTCTCCTGGGAACAACCTTCTCCAGAGCCCCAGGGGTTTCTGCATATGCTCTGGGGCTCAACGGTACTCTTTGCTCCCAGGCCCCAGAACCCAACCCACAACTCCAGAGGTTGACTCAGGATGCTCATAGAGCAGTCAATATTTTTTTTACTCCCTCTTTTGCCCCATCACATGAACGGGACAAACCACTCATTTGCTCCATCTCACCTGTGGGCTCCTTTAGGACTCAAGTCATGAGAAGCTGAAACACCGTTTGCATTCCATTCCAGAAGACCTTTGCAATGGTTGTCTCTTGGACTACTGAGCAAACAGGCTTGCAAGCGGAGTCGATGCTCAGCTCCTCGTGACTCATCACAAAACAAACTACAGGAGGCAAGGGACATCTCTAATCCAATTTCCCCACACCACATCAAAAGTCCCCTTTTCTAATCAGTACCTATAGTGTACATTTTGGACCGACGACAACCTGCACACTTTGCTGGAGATCAGCTAAATTGCCTCTCTGCTTTTGGCAAAGATACTCCCTTGTTCCTGAACTCTAGACAGAGGCACAGAACTCTTTACTGTGGCTTTTGATTTTCATAATTTACTTCATTGGGGACTTCTGTTTCCCCACTCATTGCAAGAGGGCTGATGAAGAAATCAGCATCCTACTTGACCTCGCCTCTGGAGCTTCACCCGGACTAAGTGGCTGTAATTAAGACCTGGTTCTGTGTGTGTGTGTGTGTGTGTGTGTGTGTGTGTGTGTGTGTGTGTGTGTGTGTGTGTGAATGAGTGAGTGAGTGAGTGAGTGAGTGAAAGAGAGAGAGAGAATGCAGGAGAACCATTAACCTTCAAATATTTCTTGTGAGACTATTTTGACAGTGTTGGTTTTGGATTGTAAGCCAACAGTTTAAAACAGGGGTGCCCAAACTACAGCCTGTGGGCCTGATCCAGCCCATGACACCAATTCATCCAGCCCATGCTGCCCTCGTCGTTCCCGAAAGCGGAAGTTAAACACGCCCATACGGGCATGTTTTACTTCTGCTTTCGGGAGCGACGAGGGTGGTGTGGGCCGGATGAAATGGTGTTGGGGCTGGATCCAGCCCACAGTCTGTAGTTTGGGCACCTCTGTTTTAGAATCTGTACCCTTCAGTATTTATTGAAAAGATTTCAAGTCTGAGAGATAGGTGGGGAAAAATAGAAACAGGAAGCAAAGAAGGGCTGGTGGCTCAGTGGGTAAGGCGCTGAGCTTGGAGATCAGAAGGGTGGGGTTCAATTCCCTGAGAGCTGCACAATTGGGGACATGAAAGGACCCTCATTCAGGCATCTCCTGCACAAAAAAACCCTCTTTCAATCCAAAGTAATCTCTGACATGAAAACACAGATCAGCCATGACATCTCTGGATGCTTCAGCACCAAGGATAGTTCCCAAGGAGTCCATTGACCTGTAAGTGGCTCTCCGAGATGAACTAAGGCTTCTTCTGCTGGAAGGTGACAGTGCAGGACGCCCTTCCTCCAAGCCCCACCTCTTCACTCCAGGTTCAATCCTGGGTGCTTGTTTTTTCCTCCTGCTGTGGGTATCATGGTTGCCAAGACCAGGAAGCTGCCGGAGCCATCTCCCAGTGTTGTCAAGCTTGTTGTGGACATGGAAGCCTAAGTGGGAGTAGAGCTAGTCAGCTCCCCAGTATCCAGACTCACTATTTTGGGTGGGGGCAGAGGTTAGGAAAGGAAGTAGGCAGGGCTTTGTGGAGGTTTCTGGACTAGATGTCTCCTTTTCTGGGTCCTCCACCAGATTTCCAGGACATGACCAAGGTATAGGTCAAGGTAAAAGTTACCCTTGCTCGAAAGCCTGACTCTGACTCTAGGGTTTAGCGCTCATTTCTGTTTATAGTCAAAGAGCCAGCTCTCTCTGCATCTGCAGACATTTCTGTGGACATGCGGCAAGCATGCCTCAACACTGGCGTGCACGGAACGCTGTTTACGTTTCCCACCAAAGTGGCCCCTATTTATCTACTTGCAATTTCTTGCTTTCAAACTGTTAGGCCGGCAGGAGCTGGGCCAGAGACAGGAGCTCATTACATCGTGCAGCATTCGGGAATTGAAGTACTCTAACTGGAAGGTCAGAGTTTGATTCCCAAGTACTGCATGACCAAGACATGCAACCAAAACAACTGTGTCATTAATTAACATATTGAATGATACAACATAACTCATATTGTGGTGACACTATGAATGACAAAGAACCAGTTATTTCTAGGCTCCAACTGCATCACTCGAAGCCAAGGCTGGTGGCTCTTCTCAATGCACAATAATTTGGCCGAGACAATGCGCAGCAGGGGTAGGATTTGAACCCGAGGCTTTATCTCTCTAAGGCACATTGTGTACACAGCAGCTGCAGTGGAATTCCTTTAAAAAAATAACCCAGGATAGACAGTGATGGTCCTAGCTCCATGATTGCAAACCTTAGCACTCCATCTGTTCTTGGACTTCAATTCCAAGAAGCCCAAGTCTCTGTGAATCCACACACACGGGTTTACTGCCTGCATGCCATTCGTGTGGATCCACAGAGACTTGGGCTTCTGGGAATTGAAGTCCAAGAACAGCTGGAGTGCCAAAGTTTGCCATCACTGTCCTAGCTTATTTCAGCGGGTCTTGTGCAAAACGAAAAAGGCAGATGACATTCACTAAATAACACCTTCTTCTCCTACTCAGAGTCGCATGCAGAACTCTTGATAGTCTGCTAAAAAAAGAACTTTGCGAAACTTTGCACTTGGTGTTTAAAAATTAAACTTTCACCTTGTTTCTGTGGTCAACCCACCTCCTTGTTAGCTCCCAGTGACCTACTTTAACTGACTTCTTTCTTGGGGAGCCATTGATCAGCGTCTCTCTGGCCTTCTTCCACTTGGCTTCACATTTCCAGGCTCCTCACATTTGCAGCCGGTTATTCTCAGAAGTGCTCCCTGCCTGAAAAGGAGCCATTTTTTTATTTTTTTTGTGGTCACCAACAGAAATGGATTGTCTCGTTTTCCTTAGAGGAGCTGCCTATTATTCCCAAGCACAGGGCTCGACTCGTGTGTCGTTTCAAAGAGCAATTCTCTTTGCAAGCTTGTTATTTTGCTACCTTTCCCACTTTGCTTTGCATTTTTCATGCACAAGTTTCTTCTGGTGTTTTTCTTTGATTTAAAGAAAATCTCTTTCCAGAAAAAGTCAGGAAATAACTACTGGAACTGGATGACCCCTTTTATTCAGGGGGTGGGAGCATGCCACAGCTGCCCTGGGTTCCCACCGCGGGGCTCTACAAAAGAGCCGCCACCGCCGAGCCGCCACAACACCGTCACCTCCCTCCCCTGACTTGCCCTGGTCAGGGGTGGGTGGGAGCACAGCTGCCATGTGGCGGGACATCCTCTCTCTTCAGCTGGGACGTTTTGAGCCACTGAACTCCACCATGGACAGCTGAGTTTTTGGGCTCGGTCTTGGACTTGTAGCAGCCAAGGGTACTATTTGGTATTTAAATGCTAATTTGTATTGTGTTAGGATCTGTATTAGACCTTACAATTTTGTATCTTTAATATTGTAGAATTTGCCATATTGCAGAGAGTTCGATTGTAATTGTAACTCATTTGTAATTGTGGAGATTTCTATTGTAACCTATTTGTATTATTCCTCTTTACTTACATCGTACTTTGTTATTGGTTACTGTGAATGTTGTAAACCGCTTTGAGTCTCCCATTGGGAGTCTCTCATTGGGATGAGAAAAGTGGTATAGAAATTTAAATAAATAAAATAAATAAATAATAAGAGCTGGCACTTCCTGCTTGCTCGTGCATGAAAGTATCAGAGGGTTCAGGTGAGCCCCTCGCCAGGTGTTTAAGGAAGAAAGGATGAGCATTCAGGGTACATGCATGTAAGGAATGCCACAACCATGCTAACACAAAGGTTGGCTGCAGAACATTTGGTCAAACCTTCAAGATCCCCCCATGATGATGAGGAACCAGAAGAAAGGAGTAAGGTAAAGATCACCCTGGCTTGAGTAGCAGTCATATCCAACTCTAGGGTTTGGTGCTCTGTTTATATCCAAAGAGCCAGTGTTGTCTGCATCTACAGATGTTTCCATGGACACATGGCAGGCATGCCTGGACACCGGAGTGCACAGAATGCTGTTTACCTTCCGACCGATGAGGTACCTATTTATCTACTTGCAATTTCTTGCTTCCAAACTGCTAGGATGGCATGAGCTGGGAACAACGATGGGAGATCACTCCATCGTGCATCACTCAGGTCTCAAACTACTGACCTGCTGACCTTTCAGTCATCAAGTTCAGCATCTAAACCACTAAGCCACCGCTGTCCCTAAGAAAGGATTAAAGCTGGCTAAATCCCAATGTTGATACCAGTTAGATTTTGCTCTCTTCCCATGCCTGATCCTCCCAAGTAGCCAAAGTGAGACACAGAGGGAGTTTTCCTATTAATCTTCTTTAAAAGTTGTTTCTGATTGCTTTTCCTCCAAATTTGCCGCACTCTGCCCCCCCTTGCCCCCTTTTGCCTCCTACCATTGTTGGAACAATGATGATGTTCCCCAAAACTAGGCCACTTTCCATGTCCTCTGCAAAACCTTCTTTTAAAGGTGATCTGTAGATGCTTTGCTCTCTTGGCAATTAGCTAAATCCAGGAAGCCGGCTTCGGATTCCCTTCGTTAAATGCCACTTTCCCCCTGACCTTTTCCGTCGCTTCCCCTCCTTAATTCCCAATGTTTCAAGATAAGTCCCAGCATCCCTTTGGGAGAGGAGCAAATTGAATACTTCGACCGCATCACTTGAGAACGAGGGCTTCAGAGAGCCAAAGCCTTTCCACCTTCAGAGACAGAACTCAATGTTCACAGAGGAATTTCTCATCTCTTGAGGCAAATTAAAGAGACATAGGACTTATTTGCCCATCTGACAGCTGCCATTCCATCTCCACACTGAGGAGGGGAGGGAGAGGAAATCATCTTCCCCGGAAATTCATGTCAAATTGTCTGTGCATCCCAGCCATGTACAGTTATGGCTGTGCTATGCTGAAAATGAAGGAGAGATGTGCTTCCTTCCAATTAATCTTCCGTGGCACTCTGGTGCAGAGAAAATAAGGAGCTGCCACGAACCCAGGAGGGCCCTGCCAGGAGTAGGGAAGGTGACCTTCGTCAATGCTTGATGAGAGGTTCAAGATGGAGAATTCCCACACAATGGCAGAGGATGTTGCCTTGCATGGCCACACTGTCTTTTGGGTCGACACTGAAGAGGCTGCTGCATTCAGCCACCTGGGTGGGACTTATACACATTTCTGCTGTGGACACAAGGCACAACTTGATCCAGATTATCGAAGTGGATTTCATTCCCTTACACCTGGGTTTCTCAACCGTTTCAAGCTGATGGGCGGGTCATGCTCCCTCAGACAACTTCAGGGGCTGGACAGCCATTTTGCCTGGCCTGCCATACATGGCACTTCCTGGTGTGGCAGAGGTGGTGGTGGGCCACATGAAATGGTGTCATGGGCTGCATCTGGCCCCTGGGCCATATGTTGAGAATCCCTGCTTTAGACAACCTAGAACCCCAGTTCCTACTCATCCCAGGTCCAAAAAGAACCTCCCCCCCAACAAATCTTTATTCATGTTCCCCCCACACACACCCCAAATAATTGGATGAGTTTGAGGCCCCTTCAAGATTACATTTATTCCATAATTTGGCAAATACTATTTGCAGGCGCACCCCCCCAATAACGGACACAGACAACATTGAAAGTGGATAACAGCAAAGGGCCACATTTATTGATTCAATGCCCTAGTCCGAATTATAAATTTGTATTGGTAAAACGACCAATCATAATTCCTAAGGCAAGCAGGCCGAAGTAACACTGGTAAGGTACCACCCCAAAATTGCCAACGGCAATTGGTTACAATGTATCAAATTGTATCAATTTGTTTGTTAACAACAAACAAATTGTTGACCGTAGTCAATAACTAACTCATGACCCCACCCTCTGACGCGTATCCGTGAAATCACAGGGGTGATGCATGCTGGTTAGCAATCATCATCACCCCATCGCCTGATTCGTCGTTGACCGGACAACGTTTAACTACTTTATTCCTGTCTAGTGTTGTCCAGTCAATTGCGAACCTGCCGGATACTTGTGGGTCATACTGTTTACCTTACCAGTGCTACCCGCCCATGTGACCAAAGTCAACAGTAGGAACGAAGAAAGACCCCTATATCAAACCATAGCAACAGTGTGGGATGGGCAAAAAAGCCAGGACCCGAAGCCAATGTGGGTCCCAACCAAAAATTCCCACCCGGCCCCGAAGCGACCATAATCACACTGTTAACTAGGGAGGGGGTGGAGGGGAAAAAACTTCTCCGCTCCGTCGCTGAGGCAAAATGGCAGCGCGGCTGCCTCGTGGCCACCCCTTTTATAAGGGAGCTGGCCACGCCCCTAACTACCCGGATTCTCTGTCCTGTGGGGGGGGGCCCGCAAAGGGCGCGGCGGCCATTTTGGCGCCGCGCTTGCATTGCAGGCGCACCCCCCCCAATAACGGACACAGACAACATTGAAAGTGGATAACAGCAAAGGGCCACATTTATTGATTCAATGCCCTAGTCCGAATTATAAATTTGTATTGGTAAAACGACCAATCATAATTCCTAAGGCAAGCAGGCCGAAGTAACACTGGTAAGGTACCACCCCAAAATTGCCAACGGCAATTGGTTACAATGTATCAAATTGTATCAATTTGTTTGTTAACAACAAACAAATTGTTGACCGTAGTCAATAACTAACTCATGACCCCACCCTCTGACGCGTATCCGTGAAATCACAGGGGTGATGCATGCTGGTTAGCAATCATCATCACCCCATCGCCTGATTCGTCGTTGACCGGACAACGTTTAACTACTTTATTCCTGTCTAGTGTTGTCCAGTCAATTGCGAACCTGCCGGATACTTGTGGGTCATACTGTTTACCTTACCAGTGCTACCCGCCACACGGAGGGGCTTCACAGAAGACCTGACGCCCCCCCCCCAGACCGTCAGCTCGGTCAACAGGCCTGCTCGCCAGTCACCCAACAGGAGGTCCATACCTCCTCGCGACAGATGGACCCCATCCCCTGCATACAAGTCACAATTTTGTAGACTAATATCGGGGTGATGACTAACCCGTCCCCAAGCCCTGGTGGTGAGAAACCGCGCCACTGCCTTATTGACCGCGCGCCTAGCTCGGTCAAGGGCCAGGAGGTTAACGCCCCCTCTGTAAGAGTGGCGCGGAACAATGTCCGACCAAACCAGGGCTGTGGCAGGCCAGACATAATGCAAGTAGGCGAGGTCCTCGCAAATCGCATGCTTGAGCGATAAGCCGGTGACCTGGCCCAAATCATTGCCCCCCAAGTGGATGATTAGAATGTCAGGCGGGTCAGCCCCCAGGCCAGAAAAAAGGAAAGGCCGCAGCTCCCGCCATAACATCCCAGGCTTACCGTGCCATGAGAGACTGGCGTGGTCACCCAGTCCCAGTCGGGGTCCCCACTCTGTCGCCGCAGCGTAACGCGCTGCCCTGAGCACATAGCTGTGGCCCACCAGCCATACTGTCACCGGTGTAATACGACACCCAGGGTCTGTAAGAAAATTGAGAAAAAGGAAGGTAAGGTGACTGGATTGGTACTCATGGCGGGAGTGGGCGCACATAAAACTGAAAACATTGTGAGCCCCACCTCCCCATGCTGCGTATGTCAGCCCCAGAGTACCCAAAAGCAGCTGCTGTAGAGGCTGCGCCAATACGGAACGAATGTGTGCCATAACGGGCACCTGGTAGTCCCACCCTGGTGAGGGCTCTGGCTGTCACCTTCCAAAACTGAAATTTAGTAAGGGGAGACCCATCTTGGTGACAGAAAAACGGGCCGTGGTGCCAGCCACGCAGTGCCAGGTATTCCTGTAGGGCACCAACCGGACAGATGTCTGCCAAAGAACACCGTAGCAGTCTTACTCCACTGCCTACGCCATGCTGATCTGTTTTGGAGGAGCGAATCCTCAACTGGGCCCAGTCTTTGGCAACATATACATCTCCGAGTTCCAGTGCCCTACCACTTGCATCCGCCTTAGACAGCATCACGAGTTCGCTGATGCGGAGCGCTCCAAAAAATGCCACCGTTGTGGCTGCATGAAAAAGGGCTGCCTCATAATGATCAAAACAGAGGCCTGGCCAGCCCCGGGCCAACTGGGTAAGAACCCCTGGGGAAATAGGGTGCCGGTCATCCGGGCAACGCCCGCGCTCGCGCACCCACCCCTCCAAAACGTGTCTCACACGGAAGTCAGAGGTGGTATCCACATGACCCCCTACTTTGGCCATAAAAGCCAACGCCGAGAGCTTGGATGCTATGGTGCGAGGTGCAAGGCCCTGTGCATGCAGGTGAACCATGAACCGCAGAACATGGTCCACCGGGATGGGCCAGGTCTCTGGCCATTGAAATCGAGTAGCAAAAGCCCTATACAAATTGAATGCTTGTTGATACGCCTTACGCGTGCGTGGCGCTAGTGACAGGCCAATCGCCCGGTTCACCTCTCCTTGCCAATAGTCCACATCTCGTCCGGGAGTGGCGAGGGAAATTCCTCCGCATCCGGGGCCAAGGCGCGGAACCGGGAGATCTGCAGGCGGGACAAAGCGTCAGCAATATCGTTATTAACCCCTGGGACATGCCTGGCCCTGAACAAGACGTTGAGGCGCAGGCAGCGCAGCACAAAATGGCGCACTAGATCCATGACCCTGGGCGATTTAGAAGTCTGTGCATTGACAATGTGCACCACGGCAGCATTGTCGCACCAGAAATGCACCACCGAATTAGCCCACTGTTCGCCCCATAGCATCAAAGCCCCCAGAATGGGAAAAAATTCCAGGTATGTGAGATCCCGCAGGCGACCTGTGCCTGCCCATGCCGGTGGCCACCCACCATAGGCCCACTTCCCATTGAAGTACATCCCATAACCCAGGGATCCTGAGGCATCAGACTGGATCTGGAAATTGGGGGATGCCAGGAGGTCAGACCTCCAAAATGAGACCCCATTAAACTCCCTCAGGAATTGCAACCAGACAAACATGTCTGCCCTGATACCCCGGGTAAGCCTGACTCTGTGGTGGGGCCTGGATAACCCTGCCATGGCGTCGCATAAGCGCCGGGCGAAAGCCCTGCCCGGTGCGACCACCCTGCAGGCAAAATTGAGGTGCCCATGTAGCACCTGCAGTTCCCTCAGGGATGCCTTACGCTTAGCCAGCAATTCCGAGATAAGGGTCACTATCCTGGACACCTTATCACCCGGTAACCTAGAAGCCTGTACTACTGTATCAATCTCAACCCCCAGGAATACTAGTTTGGTCGACGGGCCCTCGGTCTTTTCGGGCGCTAAAGGGACACCCAGTTCCTGCATTAGCGTCTGAAATGTATTGAGGAGACGTGCACACGTGTCCCAGCCCCGTTCACCCCCGAATAAAAAGTCATCCAGGTAATGGGCTACAGACCGGGACCCTGACCTGCGGACGAAAGCCCACTCTAGGAAGGTACTAAAACGCTCGAAAGCCGAGCATGATATGGAGCAGCCAAAAGGCATGGCCTTATCAAAATAATACTCCCCTTTAAATTTAAAACCCAGCAATTCAAAGTCGCCCGGGTGCACCGGCAAGAGGCGAAAAGCTGACTTAATGTCGCACTTGGCCAGCAAGGCACCCGGGCCACACGAGCGCACCATGCGCAGCGCATGGTCGAACGATGTATACCTGACCGAACAAAGGTCATCAGGTATCGCATCGTTGACCGATCGGCCGGCTGGGTAGGACAAATGATGAATAAGGCGAAACTCACCTAGGGACTTTTTAGGAACCAAACCCAATGGTGAAACCTTAAGGTTGGGAAAAGGGGGTGCGGGAAAAGGTCCGGCGACCCTGCCCGCGTCTAACTCCTTTTTAATGCTGGCCTCGGCTACCTCCTCCCTTCCTCTGAGGGATAAAAGGTTGGGAGCATCCTGAGGGGATCTATCACCCATAAAAGGGATACGAAATCCCTGCTTAAAACCTTGGATGAGGTACTCTCTGTCCTCTCCCCTTGGGTACGATGCGAGCCAGCGCTCCAGCATGTCCACCTTAATTGGGGAGGGGGCCTTTCGGAGAACTAGTTCCATCCGTGGCAGGCTTGCCAGCCCACTGTCCACCCCTCCCTCTGCCTCGCACCCCCCCAGGCTTGGGACAAGCAGAGGCTGCATGGGGACCAGAACATGTGGGACACTCGTGCTTATACCTGCAGTTCTTCCGACTGCAGGAACCATTGGACGAGAAAGTCCAGCACAGCAGGCGGGCTGGAACCCCCTGCCCCGCCATTTGGCGGGTAACCTGCGCTGGAGCTGCTCGCTGGACCGCATGTCCACAATGGTATCTATCCCCCGGGGCAGGACGTGTGGGTGTCATATACAAGAGCCACAGTCTCTGGCACGGCTCATCCCATCTCATCTCGGGGTGCAGGGGAATCCTCATACGGAATTCCTCATCATATGCTAGCCATGAGGGGCCCGGGAAATCTACCATCGCCCTGTATATGTTGTCCAAATATTGGACCATGGGAATAGCTAGATCCGGCCGCGCCCTCAAATACACCGCCATGTATATCAAATAAGCGGGGAGCCAGTTAGCCCAGGTACGCGGCGGCTTACGGCGGCGTGCCTGCTCCTTGTCCTTCTCATCCTGACCCTCCCTTTCTTCCTTAGTGGGCTCTCTGTTCAGGAGTGAGAAGATATCCACGTACTCCCCTCGCCATATCTTTTCTCTGGTAGCCTGAGCCAAGTGATCACCCAATGGCAGGGAATACCCTGCCGTCGGCAAAGCCGAAAAGGGGATAGCTGGCCTACCCAAAGGGGCATGAGTTAACCCTGCCACCCCAAGTACGTTCCCAGCAGTGTAAGAACCAATGCCCACCCCAGCGGGCATGGTGGCAGTAGTTGTCGCCGGGTGGGTCGCCAGCGGCGTAGCCCCTGCACCACCCGCGCGAGGCCAAGGCCACTGAAAGGTCCCCCCTATATTGGGAATGTGTGTGGATGTACTCGTTTGCACCATATACTCACATGCTGCACCCCCGCGGGCCGCCCCCAACGGGGGTTCCGGCCCACTGGGGGCGTCGGAGCTCACGACCGATGTAGAGCTCATCACCGGGGCTTGACCCGCGCCAGGTTGCTGGCTGGGGAGCTGCGAGGCAGTGGCCGGAGCCGCGCCACCCGCCTGCAGCAGCTCAACCCTCCCCGCCGGCCGTTGTCCTGCTGCCGATAGCGCCTCCAAAGGTACCCCGAAAGGGGCACCTGCCTGACTGGCCCGGGCCAAAGACTCCTCTAAGGCCGCAATACGGGCCAGTAAGGTGTCTACAGTAACCATGGGTAAAGAGCCGGCCGGCCCACCTGACCCTTGCATGGGGACAGTTCCCTGCACCCCATGGCCCAGATATGGCCATTGGCCAGGGCCGAAGCCCGGTAGGGCTGGTGAGGAAACCTGCCAAGGCGGGGCACCGGGCCACCCCCCAAGGCTAGAGGGCCCCGGGAGAGGCTGCGGCCCAGAAGTAGTCGGCCCAACGGGTTGGGCGGAAGGAGGAGCGGTGTCCACCGCTCGCGGGCCGCGGGCCGGAGCGCCCTCCGCGCCCGCACTCTGAACGGGCCAAGGTGCGATAGACCCCAAGCCACTAGCCCCGGCCGGGGATGGCAAAGGTGGCTGTTGAGGAGGCGGCACCACGGTCCTCCGACCTGGGTTGCGCCTCCTAACAGCCCGAGCTGAATTCGCAGCAGCCTTCTTTTTGGAAGGCATCTCGAGCAAAAAAGGGAAGCTAGCTAAGCAAAATCGACCCAAAAGGCTTCCCGGCAATACCAACGAGCGACGGAGGCGCAGGGGAAAAAACTTCTCCGCTCCGTCGCTGAGGCAAAATGGCAGCGCGGCTGCCTCGTGGCCACCCCTTTTATAAGGGAGCTGGCCACGCCCCTAACTACCCGGATTCTCTGTCCTGTGGGGGGGGGGCCGCAAAGGGCGCGGCGGCCATTTTGGCGCCGCGCTTGCATTATTTATTCACTACCTTTATATATCACCCATTTGGCAAATATAGCACTGTGGGTGATTGACCCAAAAAAAATATCTATGATCTAGTAAAATAACATAACTGGTACTAGCAAAATGACTGTACACTAAACACCCTAACAAGGTTAAGCAGCATAGCTGTTCTGTCTGTCTGTCTGTCTGTCTGTCTGTCTGTCTGTCAGCTGGCCGGCCTGCCAGCCTGCTGACAGACAGACCTACCAGCAGAACATGGTGCTTAAAACTGCATGGGGACCCTATAGTCCTTGCATTATGCACAGATATGGATAGATGGCTAGAGAGGTTGTTGTGACAACCTGGGTTGTGGGTTCCCTATAGATTTCACACTGACTGTCTTTGAGAAGTTTGAATTTTCCAGATAGCCCTTTCCACCTGCTGGGGAACACCCAGATGGGACATGGTTGATGGCCAGGAGGGTGTGTGTGTGTCTCTGCTTATATAGAAGCAACTAAAATGGGAGCGGCTGTAGTTTCCAGGGAAATGCCCACCACTCCCGATTGTCCTAACTCACAGGTCTTCTAGGTATGAAATGTCTTGAAGTGGTAGCCATTTTAGTCTGTGCAAGCATATCAGAGAGTAACCAAACCCCCCAAAAAAAGACAAAAAACAACAACCACTATGGCACCTTAAAGACTAACTCCTGTATTTCAATGTTAGCTTTTGTGGACCAAGTCCACTTCATTAGACATAAGAGTGGATTTTCATGGTATACATTTATACATTTCATATAGAGGGCCAGAGTAGCTGTGCGAATTCGGTTGGATCAAGAGACGGACATGTAAACCAATGAGTACAAAACGTTTTCTGTAAGGGAAACACAGACACAAATTTTGGAATGAAGGCCTCCTTGCGACAGATTGATCTGGCCTTAGCAGAGTTGATTCTCTTAGCGATGCCGTGTTTGTTATAAATGAGCATTTCCATCCCAGGCTCTCCTCTGCCCCTGCCCCCTTCCAGCTCATCCCTTCACCCAAATACTTCTCAGACTATTAAGCTTCAGAGTTACAAAGCTGAGACAAGCAGGAATGTCGGAGATCTATCACTCAAAAAGGAAAAGAGAGAGAGAGTCACAGCTACAGAAGGAAAACAAAAGGGGACATTTCACACCTGTCACCCTCAAGGGTAAAAGTCCAGTTTATGCTCAGACTTGACAACTGTTTTGGCACCTCATCAAATGAAAACGAAGAAGAAGCAGGCGTCTCTTCAGGAAAAGCATCAGCTCCTGCCCCCCCACCATTGCCACAGAGATGCACAAGCCTTTTTAAAAGCATGCAATTTGCAAGAAATGAAAAAGAAAGCAATGGCAAATAACACGAGTGATGAGGAAGCCTTCTTCTCGCCTGCCTATGGAAGAACGGCACAGAAGAACTGGGTTCCGAGGATCATCCCCTCCATGATGTACCTATAGGTCTCCAGCCACTCACCAGAGGTTTGGCAGCCCTATAGGACACCCTGGTAAAGAGGAAGAATGGGCTTTTAAAGAAGCTGTGAGTTAAAACTAACCCACCCACCCCAAAAATCCCTATCAAATTGTAACAGAACACCACAGTTATTGAAATCTACAATCTTCAAGGCCTAAGCCAGTGATGGTGAACCTTGGCACTCTAGCTGCTCTTGGACTTCAATTCCTAAAAGCCCAAGTCCCTGTGAGTCTACACGAATGGGTTTATTGTGCAGACTTCTGGGAATTGAAGTCCAAGAACAGCTGATGTGCCAAGGTTCACCATCATGGGCCTAAGCCATGAAGGGCAGCAGTCCAGGTGATCACTATGGTGGATTCCCTACTGTTCATATTGCCTGGAGGCTGGTGGATTGGTCTAGGTTCAGTTGTCTAATGATATTAGGACGTACATTCTGATGGAAGCTCCTTCCAGGCTCTGAGAGTTCTCACCTTTCTCCAAAACTGCCAATACTCACACCAACCCCTCCCTGGAAAAGCATGGCTTTGGTGGACTTTGGAAACTTTTTGGGGAAACTATCCATGCTTCTACTCAGCCCTTAGGGCTTCAATCCACAGGTAGATGGTAAGGTAAAGGTAAAGGTCATGCTTGCTCAAAAGCCAGAAGGTATGCTTGCTGTTTTTTTTTTTTAAGTAAGCCCATCAAGAGCGAAAGAGTTGGGTCATTAGGTAAAGGTCATCCTTGCTTGAAAGCCAGTTGTATCCAATTCTAGTGTTCAGTGCTCATCTCTGTTTCGAGCCAAAGAGCCAGTGTGGTCTGCATCTGCAGATGTTTCCATAGACAAGTGTCAGACACGCCTCGCCACCGGTGTGCACAGAACACTATTTACCTTCCCTGCCAAAATGGTACCTATTTATCTATTTGCATTTTTTTTTTGCTTTTGAACTGCTAGGTTAGCAGGACCTGAGACAGAGAGGGGACCTCACTCCATCACTCAGCACTCAGGACTCGAACTGCTGATCTGCCGAACTTCCACTCATCAAGTTCAGCATCTTAACCACTAAGCCACCACAGTCCCTGGGTGGAGATTAACAGTGTTCAAATGTTTGGCGAGGGGGTCAGACTTTGAATAGACCCACCTAAGGATGGGCCATCACTCATAGACCAAGAAAGGTTTGCCAGGACAGAGAATGGGGGATGAAACTGCAGCTTTCTCAAGCTTTTGGGGATTCCTGCATCTTTAGGCTTCCTGCATGAAACCCCTTCCCAAAAACAATCTTTGCAGATGGAAAATCAAGTGAGGAAAGGGTCTTCTCATGTACTTAAGACCACTCATTCCCCACCACCACCACCACATGTGTGATTCCTCTCTCTCTCTCTCTCAGCCACTCTGTCAGCATCTAAATATTTCTTTCAAGTCACAACACTCCCCCCCCCCCCAAGACATCCCATTAATATTTAACAAGACAGCCCACAGCAAGTTAGATAGTGTAGCAATTAATTTTTAAATGGTGACATTTATTACAGCATGTAACTGCTACCTAGCTTGCTGTGGGCTATCTGGATAAAATGTCAGTTAAATATCTCATAATTCCCCTCGATTTAATGCAAACATAAAAACTGTAATCATCCCATTATTTGTAAAATATAATTGAGGTTTTTCATTTCCATTTTCCTTTTCCCCCCCTCCTGGTCTTGCTCCGTTCTCCTCAGAGGAAAAGACTTCGAGCAGGGAGGGTGGTTGAGGAGGGTAATTAATGCATACATTAATTTAATTTCATCTAGACTTGTGATCTGAGCCAGAGAGGCTCAAGGTATCAGCAGAGAAAATGTAGATTAACATGGAAACAGTTTCAATTGCCTTCTGCAATTATTGCAATGAACGGGGAAACGGCGGTGGCACAATTACAAGTGAGTCTAAATATCTCTTCATATTCTGCTTATCCTTGTTCAAAGGAGGTTGGGATGCTCTGTCTGTCTGCCTGTCTGTCTGTCGGTTGGTTGACCCGTTGCCTGTCTGTCTGTCGGTTGGTTGACCCATTGGCCCGTCAGCCTGTCGGCCAGTCTTTCTTTCTGGCTGCCTATCTAAATTGCCAGTCTCTCTCTATCTATTCATTTGTTGGACAGTTTAGTGCTAGTACTACTCAAGTTGGTTTCCAACATAATAGTAAAGGTAAAGGTATCCCTTGCTCGAAAGCCAGTCGTATCTGACTCTAGGGTTCAGTGCTCATCTCTGTTTCAAAGCCGAAGAGCCAGCGCTGTCTGCTTCTCCACGTGTTTCCATGGTCACGTGGCAGGCATGACTAGACACTGGAGTGAACGGAACGCTGTATAAAAACAAATACTGAAAATAACAATTATAACAACAAAGAAAAAGCAAAAAAAACCACCTGCAAATGGCAAATAAATATCAAATAACAATCTCTCTACTAACCAGCAGCAACCAGTGATTGCAAATACATATATCTCAAAGAGAAAAAAGAAATTAGAAAACTCCGAAAAAAGAAGACAAAAATAAAAGGGAGAAACAAAAATCAACACAAGAGAGTGGCAGGTTGGGAAATTTGTGGATCATGATCCATTTGATTTAGCTGTTTTTTCCAATCCTGTATTAAGCAAAGGCTCCGTGGATATATTTTTTAGTGCCATTTTCCCTGTCTTTTTGCATTTTCAACATCCTGCATTTTGCATCCTCAATGAGATGGCATTACAGCTCGAATACATTAGCGGGTTGACGCATCAACTGAGAGAATGTACTTTTCTTGATGCAATATTCAGGTTCGGAAATATATTAATGGAACGGAATGGCTCAATGTTGTCGGAAGAGCTAATTTTCTACGGCGTTCTTTCTCTCCTGCAATTTTCAAATTTACATCTAGCTTCTATACCAAAACACAAAACAGAGCAGAATGATATAGCTCCATGGAGAAGATGGGTCCTTGCTGACCTGAAATCTTGTTCCTGGGGAATCTTGCTTGCACTAACATTGAGTACCAGTGAGAGGGCCTTTACAGCCTAATGTGATCACCTTTTGCCACTAACTTGATGGGTAAAGTTCTTTCCCCGTTTCTGGATTTGAAGCAATCTCCCAAACCCTCTTCCTGATTTTCTTTTAATTTCATTTTTCCTTGTATTTTTTGTTGTTGTTGATGAAGGCTCTTCTTCCTCTAGCATTCCTCTGAACAACAAGAATGGAGGATCTTTCCATCTACTGGATACTCCATTTCCCCTATTTTTTCCTACTGACTGTAACTGCAAATGGCAACTGTAAGTAAAGATGTGTTTTTCCCTACTTTAACTGCTTTTAGAATATATTTTTTACCATAGAAAATGCTAGTCTGTGTGTCAGGGCAGGAGGTTAATGAGAACTGAGCTCATCTCTCCACATTTTCCCTGCACTGCTGCTAATGATGTGGTAGGGAGTTGTTTTTTTCTCCATCACATACTCTACTAATTAAGAGGAACAGCCAAAATCCCCCACGAGATCTTCCTTCGTTGCTGGTCTCAAGAGAAAAATGTTTGTGGCATTTTGAGATGATCCAGAGAAAGCTGTTCTCTTCTCCGTGGGCAACTGATAAATGAGCGCACTGCAAGGCCTCCCCTGCTGTCCGAGCTAATGATCTCTTTCCAAACAGGCAAAAGATTTGGGAGGGTTGGGGCCAAGCATGCCGGCGGTTGGTGCAGGGAAATTGCCACAGTGTTCTTCTTTACGTGGTAGAAAAAGGGCTTGGGGAGTATTTCATTTTTATTAGAGGAAAGATTAATAGGGCCCGGGGTGGTTTTGCTTTGGCTGGTTTTAGTGCAAAGGCTTCTAAGTTTGTTTTCAAAGCCTTCCCATAATCTGACACTAATGAACCTAATTTGGAAAGCTCTAAAAGGCAGAAGCACCCATGTTCAATTTTAGTTCAGGTTAAGAGCTTGTTAATGTTCCGCAAGAGGTTGAGGCGGAAGGAAGTTCATGGTCGATCTAGTCCTGGGAGAAAGGGGTAGAGGCAAAGCAGAGCCCCCCAAAAATCACATAAAAAGAAAGACACAATCATTGGTCTAAAAGAGATCACATCTTGTGTGTAGCCTCTTGAGCCAAGGGTGCCAATTAATACAGTTTTCTGGCCTCAGAATAGGCTTCTGGAGGGCTTCAGCCTCACCCTGGGGACTGAAAGACATGGATTATGGCCCACTTTGGCTATGGGGGCAGGATGCTAGAAGAGGCACAGTTTGAGATGGAGCAAAATTGGCCACATCATTCCTAAAGATGATTAGGAATGGGAAGATCACTCACTGGTTTCTGTGGCCATCCATTTAGGTCAGGGGTGCACAAACTATGGCCTGTGGGCTGGATCTGACCCCCCGTTGCCAATTCATCTGGCCCACATCACCCTCGTTGCTCCTGGAAGCGGAAGTAAAACACGCCCGTGCGGGAGCAACGAGGGTGGCGTGGGCCAGGTGAATTGGTGTCAGGGGGTCAGATGCAGCCCACGGGCCATAGGCTGGGCAGCACCCCTGATTTAAGCAAAGAAAATGGCAGCTTAAAATCTATTTCATCCAGTTCCAAAACTGACTGCAAATCACATTTTACTTCCACTTCCAGCTGAACCACATGACTGGCCCATGGCCCGACAAATTTGGGCACCCCTAATTTAGGTTGTCTCAGGACCCCTATGACATGGCCACAAGGAACATTCAAACCCTGGCAGTTGCCTTGTCTGTAGAAGTGCGGGATTAAAAGAGCTCATTTTCTCTCTCAAGGTTTCTATAATTTGTGTAAGAGATCTCTATTAACCTTTGCCTTTGAGAAGTAAAAAGCAGCACATGGACAGGCAGAGTGGCAAAATGATTGGGAGGGCAAAAAGACAGAACTCTGACAGGAGCCTCAGATTAAGCAAAGCAACAGCCAGGCTGGTTGTTAGTATTTTACACAATGGCGCAAACTAAACAATTTTGTGCAGAAAAGGACAAATTGGTCTAAAGCCTCTTTCCTCCTCCATGCCAAAACACCATTGAGGTCACTAACTCTGGGCTATTCTGGCCAACGAGAGGAAGAGTTCCTCCTCCACCTTTGCTGCAAAGACCAGATAAGTTTCTTGATCACCAGAATCTCCACCTGCAGCTTCTCAGTTGGCCGCCGTTGTCTTCCCATGATGGTCTCCTCTTCTTTCCCATGTTCCAGGACTTCCAAGAGAGGACCATCTCTGTTTTGATGGTTGGCAGATACGGTGGACACATTGACATGCATGGAAGCCAAACTCTCTCCATAATGGCTCCACCCAACAGTCAGGTAGCCTTTTGCTTAGCAAGCAAGGAGGCCTGACAAGAGCTTTTGGGAGGCCTTCAGCCTGATACACTTCCAGACCTCCACCACCACCACCGTTACCTGGTTTCCCGGTCACCAAACAGCCCAACTCTTGAGAGATTTGTACCCAGTGCTGGTGAGTCTCAGCCCCATCTTGGGGTGGGAAGTATGCTCCTCACATCCCTTTTGTCCTTCCCAAAGGCTGAATGGAGCTAGAGGTTATTAGGTCACAGTAAAGGTAAAGCTAGTTGTATCTGACCCTAGGGTTCACTGCTCAGCTCTGTTTATTGCCAAAGAGCCAGTGCTGTCTGCATCTGCAGATGTTTCCATGGTCGTATGGCAGGCATGCTGCACAGAATGCTGTTTACCTTCCCACCGAAGTGGTCCCTATTTATCTACTTGCAATTTCTTGCTTTCAAACTGCTAGGTTGGCAGGAGCTGGGACAAAGGCGGGGCTCACTCGGTCATGCAGTACTCAGGTCTCAAACTGCTGACCTGCCACTTACCAGTCAGCATCTTAACCACTTGAGCCACTTCAGTCACAAAATCACAATTAAGTATATATTAATCAATATCTATTATGCTTTTGCAGGCCAACCCTCAGACTATACTCGTGATGGTGAACCTTGGCACTCCAGCTTTTCTTGGACTTCAATTCCCAGAAGCCCAAGTCTCTGTGAATCCACACGAATGGGTTTACTGCACATGTAAACTCATTTGCATGGATTCACAGGGACTTGGGCTTCTGGGAATTGAAGTCCAAGAACACCTGGAGTGCCAAGGTTCATCATCAGTGGTCTATCCATACACAACATTAAAGAAGGATGTGGCTGAGGAACTCAACCTCCCCTATGGCACTTGGAGGACCCTGAATAGGCTGAAGGTCAGAGTCCCTAAACACAAGACCAACAGGCTCAAGTGAGGAATGCTGGCAGACAACAACACGCTGTGTGAATGTGGAGAGAGACAGAATCCAGATTATGTGCTGGTTTGCCAATGCATGCCAGAGACATGCACCAATGAGGATTTGAGTTTGGCCAATGACAAAGCCAAGAAAGTGGGTTCATTTTGGCAGTCTAGGACCTGAACAAAGGAAAAGTAATGCTACAGAGATGATGCCATGAAGCTGCATTCTGGACATGGTGCTCAGTTGGGGCCCTATTCTGAGCCTTTGAAATAGTACAGAGGGAGGGCTCCCATCATGTATCAACTGAAGAGGCCCCTCCTCAATGAAGGTTTGCTTTCCCTTCAAACGTGGCTGACTGGCTGACTCCACCTTTGAGAGCCAGGTTGCTTTCCTCCGGCCCACCCAACCTCCAGGAGCAAACAATGCCACCACCCCCACCCCCTCCTTCATTATTCCTCCATCCTGAGGCCTCCTCATTCATTCCTGTTTATATTTCCAATATTATCTGAAAACAAACCTACTTTGGGGAAGGGGAAGGAAGAGAACCGGGCCAGTCTTGTATGGGAGACCAGCTCTGCTTCTTGTCTATCATGCCTTTCCTTGCCATTTCTATTCCCTGGGTATTTTATTACAGAGCGGTATTTGCATGAAAATGGCATTTGTTTCTTTTCACAAGAATTCATCCGCTCCTGCTTCTCCAGTCCCTCAGGATTTTGAGCATTGTGTATTCCTGACGCTGTCACATACACACAAAAACACCCAATTATTTAAAGTATGGTAACTTGTGTGGGCTTATTTTTCTCTTCGTGAATCTGCTGTTCAGTCAGGGCTGCACTGAGCTGAGACTGGCAATCCAAGCCGAAGCAGCTCAATGGATTTGGAGAGCAGCATCTTTCCTCCCGCGTTCGGTCTACAGTACATCAGCGGTCAGTCTATGAGTCACAACAGTGGAAACTGGTCAGCTCAACTTTCACTCCTGAGCTTAGTCTAAATCAGTGTTTCCCAACCTTTAGTTTTTGGACTTTAATTCCCAGAAGCCTAAGTCAGTGCATTGGCTTATCAATGCTTTGGGGAACTGACTGAGGCTTCTGGGAATTGAAGTCCAAGAACCAAAGTTTAGGAAACACAGCTCTATGAATCCAAACGGATGTATTTACTGAGTGTACATGCAGTAAACCCATTCATGTGGATTCACAGAGCAGTGTTTCCCAACCTTTGGTTCTTGGAGTTCAATTCCCTTAAACCTAAGTCAATACATTGTCTGATCAGTGCTTTGGGGAATTGACTTAATTAGTCTTCTGGGAATTGGAAGTCAAAGAACCAAAGGTTGAGAAACACGAGGCAGGTCTTCCCAACCTTTGGTTCTTAGATTTCCATTCCCAGAAGCCTTAGCCAGTCCATTGCCTGATGAGTGCTTGGGTGGATTGTCTTGGGACTGTGGTGGCTCAAGTGGTTAAGATGCTGAACTCATGACTAGAAGGTTGGAGTTCAGTCCCAGAGTGTTGCATGATAGAGTGAAACTCTTGTCATCTGTCCCAGCTCCTGCCAACCTAGCAGTTCGAAAGCAAGAAATTGCAAGTAGATAAATAGGGACCACTTTGGTGGGAAAGGTAAACAGCATTCTGTGCACTTCGGTGTCTAGGCATGCCTGCCGCATGTCCACGGAAACATCTGCAGACGCAGAAAGCGCTGGCTCTTTGGGTATAAACAGAGATGAGCACTGAACCCTAGAGTCAGATATGACTGGCTTTTGAGCAAGGGTGACCTTTAACCTTTACTTTTACCTCGGCTAGGCAGTGGCCTCTTTATTTTCCCCACTTGTTGGTTGTGCGAACGAGCCTTCCTTCCGTAGCACAAGTGCTCCAAATCAATATCTCGAGAGAAGACGTACCGAGAAATATGTTTTGTAAAAATGTACTTCCATCCCTTGTTTCGTTAATTGGAAAAAAGTGTTTCAATTTAACTCTACGCATCTCTACCCCCTCCCCCCTTCTCCCCCAGGACGCCTGAAATTTATGCCAGTTTTTGAGCACTCGCAAAACTACTGCGGTTCTTTTCCTCCTCCTTCTGTTTTGCTCTCTGGAAATGCGAAGCCGCTCCTGATCTACCCCGGCTTTTGCCGCACGCGGATTCATTAGCTGCCTCCACTTAGCTGCTTGAGCAGCTGTTGCAACTTAATGGAGATGGAAATAAAAATAAAATACACCAAAATGAGATTAATGGAGTTGGAAATAAAATATAATAAACTGAATTCTGCATGGAGACCACTTGAGCACACACACACACACACCAATTAAAAAGGGGGGATCACTTGGCAAAGGCTGGGAGGAAGGGGGGGGGAATGTTGGCCCTTGCGATTGACTGCCTTTATCCCCTAGCCAGCCCCCAAAGGTGCTCTTGTGGTGGAATGCACCACCTGTCTTGACAATGCACATACATCTCTATGCAAAACACAAAGTTTTCAATCCAGCATGGGTGGTGAGGTTGGCCCCTCCCAGATGCGGGGGAAATACATAGCCCAGCTCTCTCCACAGGATATACTGGAGCAAGGATTCTCAACCTGCGGCACGTGGGCTGGATGTGGCCCATGGTACCATTTCATGTGGCATACCTGTCAAGTATCGCCTATTGGCCAGGATTTCCCGTAATTCAGCGCCGCTTTTTCTACTTTCCTGCCTGGCGGCGCCGCTATCCCATAATTTGACAATTGGGAAAAGTAGTTACTGTGCATCCCCTTCTGTGCAGAACTCTTCTACGCATGCACAGAAGGCTTCTATGCATGCGCAGAAGGGTTTTGTGCATGCATAGAAGCCTTCTACGCATGCTTAGAAGGGTTCTGCACAGAAGGCTGCTGCACAGGTACCATATTGTCTGGAGCCGCACTTGACAGGTACATCATGTGGCCTGTCACTGCCTCCACCACACCTGGAAGTGCCATGTGGTGGAGGAAGGGCAAATGGCCATCAGCCCCCCAAAGCTGCCTGAGGAAGCGTGATCTGGCCCCCGGCTTTAAAAAGTTGAGAACGCCTTACTGGAAAATTGCAGCTCAACAACATCTGCCCATACCTAGATGCCAACCTCTGTTCTCTTCTGATCTTGGCTGAGAAGGGTCACCTCCACTCAAATCTTGGGGACTGGTCAAAATTTGGAGCTGGAAACCCCCTGTTCTGACCAAGTGATGTCTCATGCCACAGTCTTGTTCCCTCTGGGAACCCTCAAAAGGGCAAGAGAGAGAATGAACCAGTGACTCTCCACATGCAACCAGGCCCTGGACCAGGAAGCAGGGCCAGCCTTGCCAAGCTGTGGACAAGCGGTGGAGAAGCTAGACAACACAAGGCTGTTCAGAGTCTTGTTTGGAAGGACCAGGCACATGGGCAGGCTGGGAAGGAGGGATGGAGGCAGATAGATAGATAGATAGATAGATAGATAGATAGATAGATAGATAGATAGATAGATAGATAGATAGATAGATAGATAGATAGATAGATAGTTTCGTGTCAGAAATTATCCTGAGTTGAAAGGGTTTTTGCTGGAGAAACTCTGCTCAGGGGGTACCCAAATGAGGCTCCTTTTATGTTCCCGAGATCTTTTCCCACTGAAGTGGTCCCTATTTATCTACTTTCAATTTTTTGCTTTCGAGCTGCTCAGTTGGCAGGAGCTGGGACAGATGACGGGTGCTCAAACTGTCATGCTGGGGAGTCAAACGGCTTCAATGAACCTGATTTTTGCTTTTAGGGACCCAGAGGCAAAGACAAATTTCTCTGATGGGAAGTGGCTCTCCGATGTGGCTATCACAGCAATTCTTTCCATCCTTATTGACCTACTGCATTTGGAAACAAAAGATGTGGCCCAGCTTAAGAAGGGTGTATTGTGACACATGATGTTATAGCGCAGAGCAATGCAAAGAAGGCCACATTAAGTGAAATGAATCATAATGTGGGAATGGTGTCGTTATTTCTTAATGCCACACTGGAGTGAAAGCTTCCCCCCCAGGCTGTCCTTGGTCTCAATCTGTTGAAGATCCTTTCCATCATGAAGAGTTGGTGTTTGAGAGAACCAGCAGCAAGCAAAGCTCTTACTTGCACATCACTCGGTTCCTGGAAACAATGACATCCACTGTCTCACCAGAGACCATAGTGCAGTGATAGTGAACCTTGGCACTCCAGGTGTTCTTGGACTTCAACTCCCAGAAGCCCAACTCAGCACTCCTGCTAATCTGGGAATGGAAGTTCTAGAACATCTGGAGTGCCAAGGTTGGCCATCACTGCCTGAGTGGGTAGATTTCAGCTCCGTGGCTAGCAACCTGATGGAGGTCTCGGGCATCCTTAGGAGGCCACTGAAATATCATTCAAAGGTCAAGAAAATGAGCACTGCAGAACTCTTCATCGATTACAAAACTTGGGAAGGCAGAACAGTTCAGCAATCATGCTGGCCAGATGTTGACGCCATGGGAACTGTCACCAATTTTGCTGCCAGCAAGGATTTAACAGATGGATGTGTTGAGTTCCTGCTGCTTCTGCTCCAAGCCAAGACAGATGCCATGCCATTGGATTAAAAGGGAGTGGAGGGACCGTTTGGGGAATGTTTGTAAGGTGACTCAAGGCGCAACCAGGGGACACTTCACCCAAAGCTGTCTCTGCTCAGATTGCAAGTCATGTAACCCCAGATCCCTTGACATGTTCTCTGGGTGGGATGATATTGGAACTTTCCTGCTTCCTTGCTGCTATCTCATCCCATAATTTCTAGTCAATGTCTCTTGTCAAGTTACAAAGAGCGCCAAGTTTGCATCTTCAGTTAGATGGCTGGCCGGGCTGGGAAGCTTCTCTTCTCAAAGTCAGATTAAGAGAATCCAAGCCTGGAAGGATCTTTCCAGCACAAAGCACTTTTTTCTCCCTGCCGCACCTCTTGCATGGCTTGCTATCTTCCAGTTATGCCCAACACCTATATGAGGGGAGACACATGAAGAAGAAAAAATATAACAGAATGAATTACATGGTTAGACAATGAATGTGCTTGATGTTAGGGTGTCAAATGAAATGTAATTCTGAAAGATATTTTTGCCCTTTGAATGATACATCATCCTTCAGAAATGCCACGAACTGCCCCATTATTAATGCAGTTTAGAATGAGTGGAATTGAAATGATAATGAGTTTCTAAATTAATATTGCAAGTTCCCATTTCAGTATTTGATGAGCTGTATCAAAACTTCATTAAATCACTCGCTGTTTTGCCAGCTTCGGTTGATAATCAGGGCTGAGAGAGGGAGGCAAGGCTTTCTCCGGGAAGCTAGCTGGGGATCTAAGCTGTGTTCTGGTGGGTTTGTATGCTTGACAGGCCCCATTAACGGCACAAATAAAGGAGCTCAGCTAATGATGTGGTTTCCAAAATAAGACAATAGCATTTTGTGATTTATAAATTAAATCTTGCATGGGGATTTATAAGGCTAACAAGAGGCAACTTTTGCTTTCTAGTTGAAGATCAAGGGCCAGACATTTCTCTTTTTGCATTTCAGGGGCTCTGCTATCGCATGTTCTACGCCTGCTGCTGTTGGTTTCCCCTTGTCCAGAACTAATATAAGGTAGAGGTGGCTGCTCAGACACAAGGGATGCTGTTGCTAGATTGTACTGTCGATTGTACAGAATGAGAACAGAGTAGGCTTGTGTTGGCAAACCTTGGCACTCCAGATGTTCTTGGACTTCAATTCCCAGAAGCCCCCATGAATCCACACGAATGGGCTTACTGTGATTCATCCGGCCCGCACCGCCCTTGTCGCTCCTGGAAGCAGAAGTAAAACGTGCCCGGACGGAGGAAGGGTTAACCCGGAAGAGCCTTAAACATATGGGTGCGTTTTACTTCCACTTCCAGGAGCGATGAGGGTGGCGTGGGCTGGATGAATCACAGTAAACCCATTCGTGTGGATTCACAGGGGCTTCTGGGAATTGAAGTCCAAGAACATCTGGAGTGCCAAGGTTCGCCATCACAGGAGTAGGCTATTGAAACTGTACTGAAATAAACCATGTGAGACTAACACATCCTGAAGATTGTCCTGATGGCTCTCTGGGTTTAGAACCACATTTCCCAAGAACATATTCTGAGAGCTGGGTCAACAGAAGAGAGTCAACCTTTTCTTCTTCTTTCATGTCCTGATCAAACCCTCAAATGTAAAAATGAAGCCACTTCCTTGGTTTTGTTGTTGACCAAACATAGGTTCTCATCAGTGCATATGTTTGGCAGTCATCGGCAGACTAGCAAATGAGATGGATTCTGTATCTCTCTACATTCACACAGCATGTTATTGTCCACCATCAGCCTTCACTTTAGCCTTTTGGTCCTGCATTTAGGGACTCCAACACTCAGCCTATTCAGAGTCTTCCAAGTGACGTAGGGGAGGTTGAGTTCCTCAGCCATATCCTCTTCCTTTAATGTTATTCTTTGTCCAGTGAGCTCCTTCCTCCTTCTTCAAATTTGGTTTTGCTCTTGCATCCCCTCAAGAATGTTTGTTCTTGCCATAAAGTTCTTCCTGGATCTGAGATGGTGGGCATGAGGCTCATTTCCATTCAAAGTCAACCTATGAAGCTACCTTACAATCTTGGTCCTTTAGATTGCTCAACGTGAAAAGTAACCCACATCATATAGAAAGAAGGCAAATTCCAGGCAAGAACTTTCCACGCGCCCTTGACTTCATTCTGGTGCATTTCCAATGAAGACCAAAGTCATCCTCTCTCTCCCCAGCTTGAACCATCTCTTGGAAAGGATGAGAAAAGAGGAAGGACTAGGTTGTAAGTAGGGTACTGCATTTCACACCAAAACATTTCCAACCTAGAGTGCCTCCTCTTCCAAAAGGAATCCAAATTCCCCTCTCCCACCGCTGCATACAGGTATGTAGAGATGCAAAGTTTGGAAACTGATCTGAAGTTTCATCTGCATCTCCTGACACAGTAATTATCCTCAGAACGATGGCTATTCAGGCCGAGGATGTCTACAAATGCCTAATGAGACCCGGCTCTCTGACCAAATTAAGCAGAAGGTTTCCTAATGACATTTCTTATTTGCCACACCAAGGAACAGGCAGTGGACTCTCTTTTCTCTCTTTTCCTGGCATAGAGGAGGTGATCTTTGTACCTGTTCGAATGACAGATTGCACATTTGAAAATTAGCCCTGTGCCAGTGCAACTGAGAGTGTGTTTTACACATGCTTTTTATTTTCTTGTTTTTCAGTGAATTTTGGAGGCATGTTATTTCATATCCCCTTTCTTTGGGCAAAACTGAAATTAAAACAAGAGGATCATTATTTTTGGCATTTTACAGATGGCAAAAGGAGGCAGAAAGAAAATTTTGCCCAAGGAAAGTCTTTGGCTGTATCTGAGGCTTTTGTTACAAAACAATCATTTTGTTTAAACAACAAAAAAGTATGTACAGGTTGCCCACTTTATCCACAGGGGAATCATTCAAAGACTTACTGCAGACACCTGAAACCGTGGATAACACTGAACCCTATATTTTACATCGCAGAAAGCAGCCTCCAGTGGCCAGCTCTGCATCACACACAAAAAATAAATGTTGTTTGCTACTTCTGATGAAGTGGAACTTGCAGAAGAGTTGACTTACCGAAGCTCCACTGGTCCAACCTACATAAGAACAGCATTGCTGGAACAGGCCACAGGAGCCCATCCAGTTCAGCATTCTGTCTCACACAGTGGCTCACTATTTGCTTTAGGGTATTCCCAAGCAGATGCCTTCACCTGCTTAGGATTTCCTGGAAATGGTATTGAGAAATATCCTGCCTATCTCTCCAACCCGGAGGTTGTCCTTAGGTATCCATAATTATAGTCATTAATACCCTTGTCATCCATGAACTTGTCTTACCCTTTCTTGAAGCTGTCAAGACTGACAGCTGTCACCACTTCTTCTGGCAGGGAGTTCCATAGTCCAGTGATCCTCTGGGTGAAAAAGTACTTTCGCTTATTTGTTTGAGAACTAGCACCCAAAGGTTTCATGGAGTGCCCCCTAGTTCTAGTGTTATGCGATAGGGAAAACAGTTTTTCCTTATCTACTTTGTCCACACTGTGCATGATTTTATAAACTTCAATCAGGTCACCTCTTAGACGCCGTCGTTCAAGAGTGAAGAGGCCCAACCGTTGCAGCCTCAGATGGTAAGGAAGGTGTTCCAGTCCCCTAATCATTCTGGTTGCCCTCCTCTACACTTTTTCCAGCTCCATAATATCCTTCTGGAGGTATGGCGACCAGAACTGGACACAGTATTCCAGATGGGGCCTCACCATAGATTTATAAAGAGGCAAAATGACACTTGCTGACTTATTATCTATACCCTTCCTAATGATCCCTAGCATTGAGTTTGCTTTTTTCACTGCTGAGGCACACTGGGTTGACACCTTCATTGAGTTGTCCACCAGGACACCAAGGTCCCTTTCCTGGTTTGTCGCAGAGAGTTCAGAACCCATCAGTTTATAAATGTAATTGGGGTTTTTTGCCCCAACATGCATCACTCTGCACTTACTAATGTTGAAGCTCATTTGCCACTGTTTTGCCCACTCCCCCAGTGTCAAGAGATCCCTCTGGAGCTCCTCACAATCTCTCACAGTTTTCACTACCCTGTATAATTTAGTGTCGTCAGCAAATTTGGCTACCTTGCTATTTACTCCTACCTCTAGATCATTTATGAAGAGGTTGAAAAGCAGGGGTCCCAGTACTGAACCTTGGGGGACCCCACTCTTTACTTCCCTCCACTTGGAGAAGTGTCCATTTAGTGCTACCCTCTGTTTCCTGTCCCTTAGCCAGTTGCTGATCCAGGACAAGACCTGTCCCTTTATTCCATGACTGGTAAGTTTATTTAAGAGCCTTTGGTGTGGGACCTTGTCAAAAGCCTTCTGAAAGTCCAGATAAACAATGTCAACTGGATCCCCCTTATCCACATGCTTGTTGACACTCTCAACCTGCTTACTTTAGCTTCAACTCATTATGTCAAACATAGGCAGCAACAATAACAATAACAATAACAATAACAATAACAATAACAATAACAATAACAATAACAATAACAATAACAATAACAATAACAATAACAATAACAATAACAATAACAATAACAATAACAATAACAATAACAATAACAATAACAATAACAATAACAATAACAATAACAATAACAATAACAATAACAATAACAACGACGACAACAATAACAATAACAATAACAACGACGACAACAACAACAACAGCAGCAGCAGCAGCAACAACAACAACAACAACAACAACAACAACAACAACAACGATAATAATAATAATAATAATAATAATAATAATAATAATAATAATAATAATAATAATAATAATAATAATAATAATAATAATAATAATAATAATAATAATAATACAACCTGTTCCTAATGTCACTGGTGAATTTCTTCTGCGCACATGCTCTGTTCCTGTTCAGGCGAAGAAAGACAGCAGATGCATTTTCAGCCGAGGCAGCGAGGACTGACTTTGTCAACAGTAATAAATCCTTACATCACCCCAACGGTTAAGCAGTTTAAACCTGAAACCGCATAATTCAGCGAAAAGTGCCAAGCCAACTAACCTCATTCCCCCAGACCTACAATCGGGTCAAACACAGAAAATTAATTAGAAAGCAGTTCCAAATCTTGTAAAATAATTAATTAATGAAGCCCCAAGTCAAGCAAGCTGGAAGAAAAGCCCTGGACAGAGTTTTTTTTGTTTGTTGCAAGACAGCCTATAATTAAATTGTACATGCCAGACTGGGATTATACCTAAGGCTCCCCCCAAAAAAAATAAAAAATAAAAAATGAAGCCACCCTTTCAAAGCCCAGATAGATACAGCTAATTCATTTAAATTCTTATTTCAAGAGAGACATTTCGTTTCAAGTTGGGTACTTAATTACTTGGCCTGAACCCAAGTTCTCTGCCATTCTCAAATAAAGAGATGCTTTCAAACCTCTAACACCCTTTAATTTTCTTTTCCTTTAAACGCTAATGAAGACACAATCCATCACGCACACACAACAAGTCCCAGGAGATATTTTTATCCCCATAATGGAAAAGAAAAACAATTTCCCCTACCAAAAAACCCCGCACGTCTTTACATTTTAGTCCAGGTTTTATTTACAAAACCATCGCTGGGAATCTCCACCTATTACTCGCCCCTCTGTAATTTAATTATCATATTATTATTTTCTATCAGAGCCTCCTAGGAAAGAGAAATGATACATCATGAAGATGAATGGGAAGGTTTCTCACACTTTGGCAGCCCTGGGCTTTGGCTTCTGCCGCTCCGCAAAACTTCAGGTGGAGAGACAGAAAGCGCCAGATGGCAGGTAAGGCAACCTGGAGGAGAAGCCAACTGACGCTTGTCCTCAGTGCAACCGAGACTCCGAGAAGCAAATGGCCTTCCAGCCAGGTACGCAGGAAGCCCCAAACACGACCTGCAGCCTTGGCCTGGCCTTCATCTTAATACTTGGCTCCTTTGTGCTGAACAGACAGGGCTGAGGATGGAGTTAATCTCTCCATGTGCCTAGGAAGAGGTAGGGGGACCCCTTGCAGCAGAGGATCAGAAGAAGACAGGGAAAGGTCACGGTCACCCTTGCTCGAAAGCCAGTCATATCCAACTCTAGGGTTCAGTGCTCATCTCTGTTTAAAGCCCAACAGCCAGCATTGTCTGCATCTGCAGATGTTTCCATGGACACATGGCAGGCATGCCTCTACACCGGAGTGCACGGAACGCTGTCTTGCTTTCCAACTGCTAGGATGGCAGGATCTGGGACAGAGATGTGAGCTCACTCCATCATGCAGTACCCAGGAATCAAACTCTGACCTTCCAGTCAGCGAGTTCAGCATCTTAACCGCTTGAGCCACTGCAGGGACATTTTCCATGCTACATGAATAGTGGACATTTTTTTATAAATAAATAAATGTTATAATTGCTCAACAGCCATCGCAAAAGGACACTACAGCACATCTTGCCAGGAAGAGCCCTGGGACCTGATGCTAGTGGCCAAAGTTTTCAAAAAATGTAGGCAAAATTTCATTGCAAAACTTTAAGTGCCGCATTACAACGATCACTTCTGGTGCCTTCGGAAGTCATTGTGTGACTCATTCCTTAGCAAAAGTCTAATTTTAAGGCAGCCACCGCTTGGGTGGACAAATCCCCCATTTCTTTGTGTAAGCTTTTTGTTCTTCATCTTCCACATTGCCATAAGTCTTTCCAGAGGCCTTTTCACGGTAGGCTTTTGCTACATCATTCTCTTGGCTTTTCTTTATTGTGATGGTTTTTTATTTTTATTTTTTGGCTTTAGCTAATCATCCCATCGCAATAAGGGAAAAATGGATTTCAAAGCAATCGGGGTTCAACACCTGGCGCCTTCTGACATGTGTCACGGGCATTTCCCCCTACAGTTAATAAATCTCACCTATTTGGAAATCTACAAATTTCAGACATGTCAGAGCTTGTCAGCAGCAGAAGGAAACGATGCAGATTAGACATCCATTTCCACCACTCGGGAAAATAAGTCCCTGGATTAGAGTCCCCCCCCCCATGTGTCATGTAAAGGGGAGCAAAAATGCCGTTATGTGTGCCAGAAGGCGCTTGAGGAAACGGAAAAGCCAGCCGTTTGTTGCTCAAACCCAAAAAGAGGGAGGGTGCTACACAGGAGCGCACGCGCAGGCACACACACGCACACACGCACACACGCACACACACACACACCACATTCACACAGTGTGTTGTTGTCTGCCAGCAGCCCCCACTTGAACCTGTTGGCCTTGCCTTTAGAGACTCCGACCCTCGGCCTATTCAGGGTCCTCCAAGTGATGGAGAGGAGGTTGAGTTCCTCAGCCATCTCCTCCTCCTTTAATGTTGTCCCTTGCCCTGTGAGCTTCTCCTTCCTCCATCTTTTAATTTGGTTTTGCTTGCGAGAACTCTCAAGGAAGTTTGTTCTTGCCATGAAGCTCTTCTTTATTCAAATGGCTGAAATGTCTTAAGTAGCAGATGGTCTCCCACCCACCCCCCTTTGAAAACTCAATGGCCAACCTTTTCTCAGGGGCAGGAAAGGAAGATCTCCCATGTCTACCAGTGGTGGGTAGACCCTGGTTCCATTGGGGCCATGACATCATGTAGACCCATGACTGGGGGAATGAGATTGCTGTCAGTGCCAGTCCCGTGGACCCTCCCAGTGGAAGGACCTCTTCGCCCCTACCACTTGATGCCTTCCGTTCTGCCCAAGGCAGAGTCCAGAGACCTAGCCCAGAATCAGGGTCTGATGAAAGCTGAGGTCTGATGAACAGCATCCAGACAGAGTCAAGTCCACACAGAACGTGCGCTCCAGGGCTAAAGTTCATGAGCAATTCATAGTCCAGCCTGAACTTGGCAAGACAACAGAATTTCACTGATTCAGGGAGGCTGTTAGGAACTTGGGTCTAAAGGAAGGATGAGATCTTACACGGGATTTATCATTGGAAGAGAGAAATCCATAAGGTAGCAGTGGTTGTAGATAATTCTTCACACACAAATGAAAACTCCTTAAGAAATTATTGTGTTTGCAAGTAACTCTCCCGATTCCGCACGCAACTCAGCTGCCACAGTAGCGCAGCTGAGGAAGCTCAGCCCATGCAACTCCAATTAACCAATCAGCAGTTAGCGCGGGAAACCGCCCGGTTTCAGGTGTACCTTAGTAGCTAGCAGTATGCCACCACAGCCAATGAGTATCCATGGCGGGGAATTCAAATACAGTATATAAGGAACTGTGTCTCCTACATGTGCCCATGTACAGATTGACCATGCTGAAATAAAGAAGTGTTTGGCCCGCCTGCCGGCTCCGTGTGCAATCAATCTGCCTACATCAAGGAAATACAGAAGCTTCCTCTGATTTTCTTATTAAACATCAGGACTTCAGCAAGAAGTTTACCCTGAAGTTATATGTCTAAAACATAAAATCCTGCCTGCATCATTTCTCTCCAAAACTAATGTGCTTGGTTACTTATTGCAGGGCAGTTTCTTAGCTCACTTCCACAGCTCCAGAAGAGCTCAGAAACGTGTCGTAAGACCTTTCCTTTGTTCCTCGTAGGTTTCTGCAATTGGTCAGATGGGGATGCAGTGGCTCAGTGGTTAAGAAGCTCACCTTGTTAGCTGGGAGGCTGGCAAGTCAGCAGTTCGAGACCCGGGTACTGCATGATGGATTGAGCGCCCATTTCTGTCCCAGCTCTTGGGGACATGAAAGAAGCCTCATTTGGGCAACCCCTGAACAGAGTTTCTCCAGCAAAAAAATCTTTTCAACCCAGAATAATCACAATCACACACACACAGAGACACACACACGAGGCACAACATCTGTTATTTGGCTGACCCATATCAGCCCTTGCCCGATTATGTTTGCAGCGTCTGACTCAGAGGCATATTTGCTGTTCTGAAGATCAGTCTGCAAAGCCATGCAACGAGAAGCGACATCCGTAAGCTGTTTGATGGGAAACAGCCATTTTTCATCCGTGGCATTAGCGTCCTTAATGTGACACCTCTTCTGTTGAGAAGCCCCCTTGAGTTCTTGCAAACAGCTCCCTGGCTGAGCAATCTTGCTCTCTCATTTAGAGTTTAAGTGTATTTACTAGGAGATCACCCCTAAAGAATACCATTTACCA
This sequence comes from Bradypodion pumilum, assembly GCA_035047305.1. Lineage (NCBI taxonomy): Eukaryota > Metazoa > Chordata > Lepidosauria > Squamata > Chamaeleonidae > Bradypodion > Bradypodion pumilum. The sequence goes on along the minus strand of JAWDJD010000007.1, from coordinate 39,304,409 downwards.
AGCTGACAAACCCCAAATTGAATTTCAGCTTCGGCTACTGTATGTCAATGACAGAAGCTGCAATCAGACGGGAGACTGCTGAGCCCGCATTTCAAACACAGGGAAAACCATTCGCAGCCACCGAAGGGGTTCACATTTCTTTTTCCATTTTTTCCCCTTCAGCCGGAGAAGTTTAAATGGGCAACTTTAAAAATGGTTGCTAGATCTGTTGTTGCAGAAATGGCACGCGGGTTTTCACATAACAAGATCCTCACAAGATTCAGAGAAAAAAAGTGTCGAATCTGGATCCAGATTTCTCTCTTTATTCTCCAAAAGAGACTACTTCAGGGGTGTCCAGACTCTTCAGGCCGTGGGCCGGTCACGTGGTTCCTCCCACTGGAAGTAAAACATGCCTTGCAATCTGTTTTGCAAGAGATAGGTTTTGCAACAGGATGAGATAGAGTTTTAGGCTGCCATTTTCTCTGCTTAAACCAGGGGTGCCCAAACTATGGCCTGAGAGTCGGATCTGGCCCCAATGCCAATTCATCCACCCCATGCCACCCTAATCTCTCCCAGAAGTGGAAGTAAAACGTGCCCGCATGGGTGTGTTTTACTTCCAAACGTGCCCGCCCGGGTGTGTTTTACTTCCACCTCCGGGAGTGATGAGGGTGGCATGGGCCGGATGAATTGGCATTGGGGCCAGATCCAGCCCACAAGCCATAGTTTGGGCACCCCTGGCCTACTTACAGTATAGTGAGTGGTGGGATTCAAAGGACAAGCCCTGTTTGTTGGGGCTAAATAGTTCTGTATTAGTCAAATGACCCTGAAATGTTAGAAATCCTATATGTCCAAATATTTAGACACAGCAAACTCCTATCAAATGCCTCAATAAATCTCCAATTCTAGATTCGTTGCCAAAATCCAAATATATTTTATGTCCCAGCACACATGTTTGATTATTCATAGGTCTACAGATGTTCTTGAGGGGAGACAAGAACACAACCAAATTGAAAGATGGAAGAAGGAGCTCACTGGGAAAGGAATAATAATAATAATAATTTTGTGTCAGAAATTATTCTGGGTTGAAAGGTTTTTTGAGGGAGAAACTCAACTCAGGGAATCCCCAAATGAGGCTCCTTTCATGTCCCCAAGAGCTGGGACAGAGCCTGGTGCTCATTCTGTCGTGCAGTACCTGGGTCTCGAACTGCCGGCTAGCCAGCCTTCCAGCTAACAAGGCGAGCTTCTTAACCCCTGAGCTACTGTAGCAAGGAATAACATTAGAGGAGGATATGGCTGAGGAACCCAATCTCTCCTACATCACTTGGAGGATTCTGAATAGTCTTGGAGTCCCTAAATGCAAGACCAACAGGCTCTAGTGGGGTCGGCTGGCAGACAACAACACGCAGTGTGAATGTGGAGAGAGACAAAATCCGGCTCGCTTACTTGTCTGCCGATCACTGCCACAAGCACAAGAAAGCCAAGAAAGTGGCTCCATTTTAGCAGACCAGGTTTGATCAGGACATGAAAGAAGAACAGCCTTGGCATTAATTTGTGAGGCAATTAAAGATGCCAAAGATTCTTTTTTTACCATTTATTTAACTACTAAGAGCAATAATACTCCAGTCCCTTTTCTTGCCCTCTCCTTCCAACTCCTGTCAAAGGAAAATCAGGATGTGCCTTTCAGTTTCTGCATAAGAGAAGGTGCCTTTAGTGTATGGGACCAAAGACGACCGGACAACCGAAGGGTTGGTTTAACGCAGGTTTATTGCATGAGGTTCCAGTTAAGCATGAGGTAATGGCGGTGATACATCTCCATATATACAGTAGCTCTCTACATTTGAATCTTGTAGCACGGTAGCTGATTGGTTGCTACCGGCGTGGCCTCGCCCAGGCACGCCTCCATTCCTGCTGCTGAATGCAGGTCTTTCTTTAGCTGCTGAATGCAGGTCTTTCTTCAGCTGCTGAATGCGGGGAAGGTTTTCCCGCGGCTGTCCGTGATTGAGCAATGTGAACCATGTGAGAGTGAACGCTCGCAGCTGCCCTCTATAGGCTGTCTGCTCGCGTTCCTTTACAGCTGATATCGTTTGTATCTGGAGTGGTTACAATCTTGCCTTACAGTATAATGAACATGCATACATACATACATAACATCCCTCCCCCCTAGGATGGGACGAAGTCCCGCAACCATTGTGGCTTGCCGCACGTTCGCTTGGGGCGTGCTTGCGCCTGCCCTAATTCTGGAGAGCCTGTGATCCCTGACTCCGCGGGAGCTTGTCCTGCAACGGGAAACGGGGATTCGTTAGTGGCTCTGTGGGGCGTCCGTGCCTGCCTTGCGCTTGGGGAAGGGAATGGGATGAACAGTTGGGAGGTAAATCCCTGCCTATTGCCCTCGGACCCCGGGGACCCTCCTAGTGTGAACCGCGGCACCGATGAGGTCGCCCTTGGGGAATGGCTACCTTCTGATCCCTGCTCGGGGGACCTTAAGACTGTGGTGGTGGGCGGACTCGCTGATGCCTCCGGTCTTGGAGGTGTCGGTCTCCGGAACATGGGCGCTATGTTGCATTCTAACTCACAGGGGCTACTGGGACTGGAGGTACCAGGGGCTGAACTGAAACCCCTCTTTTCGCTAGGACGGGTGGGGGACCACTCCGCTAACTCCCCCTGGTACTGTAAATCAACGTCTAAACCTCTATGGGCCTCTGAGCCTCGGGGGGACTTCCGCGGCTTCCGCGGGGTATGAGTGTGGTTGGGGCTCCTCCTTTCTGACGGGGACTCCCGCAAAAGATTTCCGTGGATCGATTCCCTTTCCTCCCCCCTTGGTGGGGACCCATGCTCCCCTTTTCCTCCCCCTTGGGCTAAACGGGTGGGGGAGTACCCTAACGCTGATTCAATGCTGATCTCATCCGCGTCTTGCTCTCCGGGGACCCTACGCCTGAGTTGGTCCACGTGTCGCCTCCACAGGAAACCTGTACTGGTCTCTACGCGGTATGAGACGGGGCCGGTTTGATCTACTACGGTGCCCGGCACCCAGGCTGGCCCCGCGCTGGCGTAATTCCTGCAGTGTACTGGGGCGCCTATGCTGAAACTCTTTGTGGGTTCCACCCCTATGTTCCGCCCTTTGTCCTCTACTCTCGTGGGGTCTAGCTTGGATATTCCCGTGGCCAGCTTCCTGCGCATCAACAGCTCTGCGGGGGAGTGCCCTGACGCTAAGGGGGTGACCCTGTATCTCAGCAGGAATTGGCACAATTTCAGGTCGAGGTCTCCGGGACCCATGCGCAGTAGCGCGTCTTTCGTGGTGCGCACGAGGCGCTCTACTTGGCCATTGGTGGCCGGGTGAAAGGGGGCGGAGGTGACGTGCCGAATGGCGTTGCGTTCCATGAATGCCCTGAACTCGGCGGACGTGAAACAGCTAGCGTTATCGCTGACGAGGGTGTCGGGTAAACCGAACGTGGAAAAGACCCTCCTTAACTGTTTAATGGTTGTGGTCGAGGAGATGCTCGAGACTGGAATGACCTCCAACCACTTAGAGAACGCGTCCACCACGAGGAGGAAAAGCGTTCCCCTGAATGGGCCAGCAAAGTCTACGTGAACTCGGGACCAGGGTCCCCTCGCAGCGTCCCATTCCCTAGGTGGCGAGCGAGCCTCTTCTGGCCTAGAGCTTTGGCACGCCTCGCAAGTGCCGACCATGTGTTCGATGTCGGCGTCTAACTGGGGCCACCAAAAATAACTGCGGGCTAGTGCCTTAGAGCGTACGATCCCCGGGTGGCTGACGTGCAGCAGTTTAAGCACCCTCGGCCTGAGAGACGTGGGGATCACTACCCGCTGTCCCCACAAGAGGCAACCCCTCTCCAGGGACAACTCCAATCTCTTTTTGAAAAATGTGTCGAATTCCGCTGCTGGGGAAGACACGGGCCACCCTTTCTGCACCCAGGAGCAAACTGTGGCCAGCGCTTTGTCCTTGCCTGTCGCTTTGGCGATTTCGGCCGGTACTACTGGAGGGGAGTCTAGGACCTCTATCATTAAGACCTGGTGGTCCCTCTCTACTCCGCCCACGTGGCAGCAATCCCGGGGAATGGGGGACCTCGACAGAGCGTCGGCATGGCTTATTTCCCTCCCGGGCCGGTATACCAACGCGTGCTGATACGCGTTGAGAAAAATGGCCCATCTGAGCATTCTCGGGGACAGGATCTGGGGTGTGGGCTTGTCTGCGGTGAAGATGCCCAGCAACGGCTTGTGGTCAGTCACTATGGTGAAGGGGCGGCCGTACACGAAATCATGAAATTTCTTGGTCCCCGCAATTATTGCTAGCGCCTCCCTGTCTGTCTGAGCATAATTCCTCTCCGCTTGGGACAGGGATCTAGAGTAGAAAGCTATCGGGGCCTCCCTACCGTTCTCCAGCACGTGGCAAAGCACCGCCCCCACCCCCACCGGGGATGCATCGCATATCAGGACCACCGGGCGTTTGGGATTGAAGTGGGTCAGTACAGCATCTGATGCCAGGAGTCGCTTCAGGTCATTGAAAGCCTTTTCCTGGTCGTCACCCCACTTCCATTTGTTGTTGTTGTTGTTCAGTCGCACAGTCGATTCCGACCCTTTGCGACCCTATGGACCATCGTTCTCCAGGCGCCTCTGTCCTCCACCATCCCCCTCAGTCCTCCCAGTTTTGTGCCCATTGTGTCTACAATACCATCTATCCATCTCATCCTTGGCCTCCCCCTTCTTCTTTTGCCCTCCACCTTTCCCAACATCACGGCCTTCTCAAGTGAATCCTCCCTTCTCATTTGATGCCCAAAGTACTTTAGCCTCATCTTTACTATTTGACCTTCCAATGAGCAGTCAGTGTTGATTTCTTCTAAGATTGACCTATTTGTTCTCCTCGCTGTCCAAGGTACCCTCAAAACTCTCCTCCAACACCACATTTCAAAGGCATCTATTCTTCTGCGTTCAGCTTTCCTAATTGTCCAGCTCTCACATCCGTACATTACCACTGGGAATACCATTGCTTTGACTATTCTAATTTTTGTTTTCAAGGTGATGTCTCTGCTTTTCACTATGTTCCCCAGGTTTCTCATGGCTTGTCTCCCTAGAATCAGCCGCCTCTTTATTTCATGGCTGCAATCTCCATCTGCAGTGATCTTAGATCCTAAGAAAGTAAAATCTGTCACTGCTTCTACTTCTTCCCCGTCTATTTTCCAGGAACTGATCGGGCCTGTTGCCATTATCTTGGTTTTCTTGATATTGAGTCTCAAGCCAGCTTTTGCACTCTCTTCCTTCAAACCGATCAAGAGATTCTTTAGGTCTTCCTCACTTTCTGCCATTAGGGTGGTGTCGTCTGCACTTCCATGCCTCGTCCTTTTTTAACAATTTGTGTAGCGGTTCTGCCACGGCTGCCTTCCGCGGGAGGAAGGAGTGGTAGAAGTTGAGCAGTCCGAGGAACGACTGCAACTCGGGCTTGGAGGTGGGGCGAGGGGCCTTTTTGATGGCGGCTACCTTGGATTGGGCCGGCCTAATTCCCTCGGGAGTAACACGGAACCCTAGGAACTCAACCTCTGTAGCGAAGAAGACGCATTTGTCTTTCCGCAACCTCAACCCCGCCTTTTCGAATATTGTCAGGACCTTTCCCAACCTTGTTGCTAATTCGGCCCGGCTCCCCCCTGTAATTAATACGTCATCAAAATAGGGTAACACCCCCTCCAACCCCTTCAGGAGGCGTTCCACCAATGACTGGAAAATCCCGGGCGCCGAATTCACGCCGAATTGGAGGCGCGAAACCTGGAACGCCCCTTTGTGGGTGACTATTGTTTGTGCAGCAGCTGCGGCGGGGGTCACCGGGAGTTGCTGGTAGGCTTGGGCCAGGTCGAGTTTGGTGAAACACCTCCCCCCGTGTAACCTGGCCAACAAGTGGCTGACTACCGGCACCGGATACGCATTAGGGCGGATCGCCTTATTGATGGTGCACTTGTAATCAGCGCATATTCGGACTTCCCCGTTGGCCTTGAGCGCTGTTACAATTGGAGTTTCCCACTCCGCAGAATCAACAGGAACAAGAATCCCCTGGCCCACTAATTTGTCCAATTCCGCCTCTATTTTGTCCTTTAGTGCGAAAGGCACTCTGCGCGGTTTAAGTCTGATTGGACGCACTCCAGGGTCCAGGTCGAAAGTCACTGGGGGGCCCTTGAATTTTCCTAGCCCCTTTTTAAAAACCTCGGGGTGCGCGTCGCACACGCTCTGTATTGGATCAGTCCCGGCGGCGTGTGCTCCCACGGCGTGCACCCCCCCAATGAACAACCCCAGGGGCCGGAACCATTGAGTCCCGAGGAGGCTGCATTTACCCCCCTTGAGGACGACTAAGGGAAGCGTTGCGGTGTACTTTTTGAACTGGACCTGGAACTTCCCAACCCCCAACACTGGGATGCGGTTCCCTTGCACGTCCTTCAGCGTGGCCCTCAACGCCTTGAGCTTGGGCCGCACGCGGGGGGCGATTTTCATGAACTCCCCCTGGGAAATAATGGAGTATGAAGAACCCGAGTCCACCTCCATTCTAACAGGGGCCCCTTGTATTACTACCTCAACGAAGTAACGGGGGTGCTCCGTGGAAACGCTGCAAACCGGCGCGTCGTCCTCGCTGTCGTCGGAGACTCGCCCTACTCCGTCCCGCGTCCTCGTGGTCCGGGTGCCGTCCTTCGGCCTCGTGGTGCGGTCCTGCCTCGTGGTGCGGTCCTGCCTCGCCGAGCGGTCTGGAGAACTCCGGGTGGCCTCGCGTCGTTTCCGGCAGACCTTGGCGATGTGCCCGCGCCGGCCGCAGTTGTGGCACTCGGCCTTGCGGAATGGGCATTTGGTGCGGGCGTGGGCGGCGCCGCAGCCATCGCAGCGCCGGCCCTCTCTCTGGACCCTCCGGACGTCCTCGTCGTCGCTGCTCTCTGCAGACGAGTTCGAAGTCCGCTGGGCCGCGCGCACCGAACTCTCTGCCTTGGCGGTCTTCGGGCGCCAGTCCTGAAGTTCGTGCACCCCGGCCGACGTGGCCTCTGCGGCCTGTGCCGCGTCGAGGACTTGTTGCCACGTGGGAGGCGGCTCCCTTTTCATCAGCGTGCGCTGAGTCTCTGTGTCCCTCAGACCGCAGAGCAGGCAGTCCCGGAGGGTGACGTCGGGGAGTTCCCACTTGCATGGGCCGGCGGCCAACCGCAGGGCCGCGGCGAACTCATCGACCGATTCTCCGGGTGCCTGGACTCGCCTCCAGAACGCGCTCCGAGCGGGGAACATCGCTATTGCCGGCCGGAGATGGGCGCGCAGCGCCGCCAGGAGCTCTGTGGCCTTGAGGTCGCCCACCTTCCTCGGCGCGATCAGGTCCACCAAGGTCCTCTTGGTTTCTTGTCCGAGCATGCGGACGAAGATGGCCCTCTTTTTGGCCTCGTCGGAGACTTCGAGCTCCACCAGCGCAGCGTTGAAGTCTATCTCAAACAGCTCCAAGTCTCCCGGCTTCCTGATCTCGTAGCCGGCGCATGTCTTGGTCCCGTGGGCAGCCATATCCCATCTTCGTCGCCAATTTAGTGTATGGGACCAAAGACGACCGGACAACCGAAGGGTTGGTTTAACGCAGGTTTATTGCATGAGGTTCCAGTTAAGCATGAGGTAATGGCGGTGATACATCTCCATATATACAGTAGCTCTCTACATTTGAATCTTGTAGCACGGTAGCTGATTGGTTGCTACCGGCGTGGCCTCGCCCAGGCACGCCTCCATTCCTGCTGCTGAATGCAGGTCTTTCTTTAGCTGCTGAATGCAGGTCTTTCTTCAGCTGCTGAATGCGGGGAAGGTTTTCCCGCGGCTGTCCGTGATTGAGCAATGTGAACCATGTGAGAGTGAACGCTCGCAGCTGCCCTCTATAGGCTGTCTGCTCGCGTTCCTTTACAGCTGATATCGTTTGTATCTGGAGTGGTTACAATCTTGCCTTACAGTATAATGAACATGCATACATACATACATAACAGTGCCGTTGTGTCGGGCGGCTGCCGTTCCCTTTGACGTAAACGAGATGACTTGCCACGAACTCATCGGTGCCCCCAAACACCTTCCTTACAGGTTTGTTGGCAGCCTGGATTCTCTTCCTTCCCCTCCTCATGCGCCAAGGAGAAGAAGCTTCCTTGATGGACTGGCACTTCACTTCCTCCTCCTCCTCCTCCTCCTCACCAGATGGCTTCCTTTCCACCTGCGTGTTTTCTCTCCACCTTTCTCTTAGCTTTTGGCGAGCCCTGGGACTCCCAGCTGCCTTTCTACCTGTGCCGACTTAACAGTGATGAATTTCAATCACGGCCTCTCCCACTGTTCCTTAAACAGCACCAGACGGTTTCACAAGCACCCCACAAGTCTGGGGGGGGGGAGGTCGGTGGAGAAATTAGGAGGCTGCTTGGCTGAAAATTGGGACTCCCAGAAGACTCAGGTGTGGCCGCTTGGCAGGGCAAGAGGAGGCGTTGACCCAACTCGGGTTTGGTCAATGAGAAAGCCAAGAAAGTGACTTCATTTGGTCAGTTCAGGGTTTGATTGGGACACGAAAGAAGAAGATTAGGGTCGGGGCAGGGATAGAGAGAGGACACATGTGAAGATCCACATGTGAAGCCCTCTCGTTCCTGTACCGTGTTTCTGAAGTCTGACCCTATGCTGAATTCCTGTGTCAACCAACCAGAAATATGATAGCCAAGAGATGCTTCTGGTTCCAGGGGAAATCTCTTTCCTTTCCATCCAGCAAACTTCACAGAGCCACGTACCCAAGAAGTGTGACTGCACTTAAAAATAAGAGTTTATTTTCTTCATTTAAAGGCAAAGCACTGGAGGGACTGCAGTGGCTAAGTGGTTAAGATGCTGAGCTTGAGAATGGAAGTTCTGAAAACTCAGTAGGTCAGTGGTTCAAGACCCAAGTGCAACACGACAGAGTGAGCTCCTGTCAGCTATCCTAGTTCTTGACAACCTAGCAGTCTGAAAGCAAGAAATTGCAAGTTGATAAATAGCGCCCACTTTGGCAGGAAGGGTCACAGTGTTTCATGTGCGTCTAGTCATGCCTGCTGCATGACCACAGAAACATCTGCAAAGGAAGACAGCTCTTTGGCTGCCAAAATTTAGCAGATCAACAGAAATTCAGCTACACAACTTGGGATGGGGAACGGAGTCCCCAGTGAGTTTGGGTATCAATATAATGCCTCCCCGCCCTGCTGCTAGATGTTGTCATCCATGGAAACTCATGTTGAAATTAAGGTATGAGTCTTTAAAAGTTGCCAGAAGACTTTGCCATTTTAAAGGGTGCTGTGAGAGAGACAAGCAACATTCCTAAAGGCATCTACCTGTAAGCACTGGAACAGGGATGTCCAAACTACAGTCCATGGGCCGGATCCAGCCCCTGACACCAATTCATCTGGCCCACGCCGCCCTCATCGCTCCCAGAAGCGGAAGTAAAATATGCCTGGATGGGTGCATTTTACTTCCACTTCCAGGAGAGCTGAGGGCAGTGCAAGCTAGATGAATTGGTGTCAGGGGCCGGATCTGGCCCACAGGCCGTAGTTTGAGCACCCCCGATTTAAGCAGAGAAAATGGCAGCCTAAAACCAATCTCATCCTGTTGCAAAGCATATCTGTCTAAAGCAGATTGCAAGGTGCGCTTTACTTCTGCTTCCAGTGGAAGGAACCGCATTACCAGCCCACTGAACCATGTGACTGGTCCATGGCCCAAAACGTTTGGCCACCGCTGCTCTGGAAGGACAGACCAGGTTGGCTGGATCTTGTCCAGGGATGTGTGTGTTCAGCAACCTGAGACCAAGAAGGGCTGACCCAGACAGACCATCCTGGAGAGGTCTGTACCGCCTTAGTCTTCTGAGAGGATGGCAGCCGCCACTTCTTCCACTGGACAACACACACAGGCATACACACAAATACACACCAAGAGAGAGAGAGAGGGAGGGTGCAATTCCCCTCCTACTTTTCACAAGATTTTGTTTTCACTTCCCTTCGATAGTTCCTTAGCAACAAGTAACATGTGCCAAAAGAGCAGAACTGTTAAACCTACAAGATAATTTCAAAAGCGGGACTGTTATCAGTGCCTTGTTCTGCCGGGCAGATAAAGGCCCCATAAAGGCTCACGGCAGGCGCAGGCAGGTGAGATTAGACTGTGTTTATTTCTTTTGTGGAGTTCATTGCAAACCCAGAATAAATGATGGCTCGGAATTATATACAGGGGACTTGCCGGGCTCTGCAGAGAGCTGCCCCAAACACTTTCCCTGCAACCATCGTCCCAAGAGTGTCTGCCCGTCCAACCAGAGCGGACCGGAGGGGCTCTCTAATAGTGCCACCAACTAGGGGTGCACATCTGTCTAGCACCCGAAGGAGGGCCTTCTCCGTGTCCGCACCAACTCTCTGGAACCTCCTGCCAATAGACCTAAGACTCCAAAGTGAACTGCTGCCCTTCAGGAAAGGAGTGAAGACCTGGCTGGCAGGGCAGGTGTGGGGCCCGAATGGGACTATGGTGCCCGCCTGCTGGCTTTTATAAGAACTCTCTCTTCTTCCTTTTGTATAGTAGGTGGGATGGGTGGGCGGGATATGGGGTTTTTTTAAAGGGGGTGGGTTGTGGGTTTTTATAATGTTTTTATGTATTTCTAGAATTATTGTAATGCCGCCCTGAGTCGGGTTCCGCCTGAGTGGGCGGCATATACAAATATGACTATAAATAAAATAAATAAATAAATAAATAAACCACCACTCAACCCACCTGGGAGTCTTGCAGTAGTGATAGAATTTTGTGCTGAATAGGTAACAGCCCCAGTATGTTGACCAGGGATGCCCAAACTACGACCCATGGGCCAGATCTGGTCCCCACTGCCAATTCATCCAGCCCATGTCACCCTTGTTACTCCCAGAATCTGCTTTTGGGAGTGACGAGGGTGGCGTGGGCCAAATGAATTGACATCAGGGGCTGAATCTGGCCAACGGGCAGTAGTTTGACCACCCCTGGTTTAAGCAAAGAAAATGGCAGCTTAAAATCTATCTCATCCTGTTTCAAAACAGATTGCAAGGTGTATTTTATTTCCACTTCCAGTGGGAGGAACCACGTGACCGGCCCACTGAACCATGTGACCAGCCCGTGGCCCATGCGGTGAAATTCATTTGGCCTGCTCCAAGCTTAGAACATAATTTACTTAAAGGAATTTAGTTTGCTGCTTCCTGCCATCAATAGGAAGTAAATGAAACCCACTAATTGCCTAGTAGATGGTCCCTTTCATTAGGTCGCCCTTGCTCGAAAGCCGGCTGCGTCCAACTCTAGGGTTCGGTGCTCATGGTCACGTGGCAGGCATGACTAGATGCTGAAGCACATGGAACACTGTTACCTTTTCCACCAAAGTGGTACCTGATTATCTACTTGCAAACACACACACACACACACAAGACAATTCATGCACTTCATCTCACTCACAGCCAGTCAGATCATGAAGCCACACAGGCAGAGGCGGGGAGCTCAGCAAGAGAGGCTCAGAAATCCCCCTTTCCCAGTTTTTCCAACGCAAAAGCAACTAGCCTTAGTTGGAAGCATTGGTGGGCTTCAGCAGGTTCACCCAGTTCACCAGAACCAGTAGCAGAAATTCCAGCTGGCCTCATCCATCCAAGTTTTGAAATAAAGTTGTCCTAATTCAGGTGCAATGCAGGGCTTTCCCCCTGGCCATACCACGCCCACAGCGTGGTAGTAAATTTTTTTGGAGCCCACCACTGGTTGGAAGGTGTACACTATTTTGCACGCTACACTCACTGTTTCATTTTAACCCTCTTCTGGATTGCATTTGCAAATTTGTCAGATATTCTTGAGCATGTGCAGCTTTGCTGCGGTTGGCATCAGCTCCCCGATCTTTCATTTCCTTCATGTATTTCTACCTAAGCTCTTCTCTTTCATTACTAATGTGCTTGTATATTGCTTTCCTCCCACCCAACACCACCCAGGTTTTATCATTTTTATGTGACTTGTATGCCTCAAGATGGTTTTATGCACTGTTTTGTTCAGATGCACTGGAGGAAAATCCCTGAAAGAAGCACATACCAAGAAACTCCTTAATGGAATCAAGCATTCACTTGCCTACCAATCTGTTCACAGGGGTTGATCCGCTGCTCTAGGGTTGCCATACGTCCCAGAAAACCAGGATTGTCCCGGATCCAAGGTTGGAAAAATTGTCCCGGACAGTTCAATAAAAATCATGTTAAAAAGTCCCGGATTTAAAAAACTTACTGATTGTGTATTATAACACACCATTAAAATAAATTCGAACTCTCACCATCAAACAAACAATTTCCTGCCACATTAGAGTTGGAGTATAGTAAAGGTAAAGGTCACCCTTGCTCGAAAGCCAGTCATATTTGACTCTAGGGTTCAGTGCTCATCTCTATTTCAAAGCCGAAGAGCCAGCACTGTCTGCTTCTGCAGATGTTTCCGTGGTCATGTGGCAGGCATGACTAGACACCGGAGCACACGGAACGCTGTTACCTTCCCACCAAAGTGGTCCCTATTTCTCTTCTTGCAATTTCTTGCTTTCGAACTGCTAGGTTGGCAGGAGCTGGGACAAAGACGGAAGCTCATTCCGTCCTGCAGTACTCGGGAATCGAACTGCTGACCTCCTGCCTCCCAGTCAGCATCTTAGCCACTTGAGCCACTGCAGTCCATAGAGTTGGAGTATACCTGGAGACAAATCTTAATGTCCTCACTTCACATCACCGCCCAGTAAGTGTGACCAGTGTGTTTCCTGGAACTGAGGATGTTAAGAGTTGACCACAGCACAGCTTCTCAGAAGTACAACACATCATCTTATAGTAAGAATTAACTGTTGCAAATAAACTAATTTATGTTTTGATATACAGGTATTTAATGTGAAAGTGTTTTATAGCTGTGTCATTTTATTACGTTTGTTTAAAAAAAAGGTTATTTTGTAGATAACCAGCCCATTTTTGTCAAGTATACTTCTGTCCCGGTTTTGTGGGAGAGAATTATGGCAACTCTACGCTGGTCGCATCATGATGTGGTAGCTGCCTTCCTACACAGCCAGTTTCAAAACTCCCCAAGTTTAAGATCTGGCCCAGAAATGGATCTGGCCCAGAAATGGATGAGCAGGGAGAGCCAGAGAGAAGCCAAAAGGAGGTATCAGTAGAGAAAACCCTCCTTTCTCTCCTCCTCCTCCTTCTTCCAAGACCACCTGAGTGGGCACACTTTGACAGAATCGCTAATGTACTATGAGAAAAATACACTCCACACATTAAGCAAAGGTCTCCAGTCGGCGCAGAGTCCAACCATGTGTGTAACGGAGTCCTTCCGTACCTCACGGTGTGATGCTGACCTCGGCACCTTCATCTTCATCATCATTAGGCAGTGCTTAATGAGAACCACTCGGATCGTTTCAAGTGTGGCTCTTAAGATGGAGGCAAGGGAGCCTTTGAAAAGGCAAATCTGACATCCCGGTATTTGCCTTCGGGGGAGTCCAAGGGGCCGTTTTGCGGAGAGGGACATCCCACAGATTGGTCACCAGGGAAGAGGAAGTTCCTCTTCATGGGTCCTCAAGGTCACTTACCTACCCAAACAACTAAACCAACAGTGCCCAAACTTTTCAGGCTGCAGGCCGGTCATTTGGTTTGGTGGGCCGGTCACGTGGTTCCTCCCACCGGAAGCGGAAGTAAAACGCACCTTGCAATCTGTTTTGTAACAGGATGAGATAGATTTTAAGCTGCCATTTTCTCTGCTTAAACCAGGGGTGCCCAAACTATGGCCTGTGGGCCAGATCCAGCCCCCAGTGCCAATTCATCCAGCCCACACTGCCCTCAATGCTCCCAGAAGCGGAGGTAAAATGTGCCCATATGGGAGCATTTTACTCTCGCTTCCGGGAGTGACGAGGGCAGTGTGGGCTGGATGAATTGATGTTGGAGGCCAGATCTGGCCCACAGGCCATAGTTTGGGCACCCTTGATCTAAACAGACCACTTACATTCACCTACCTATGAGCAGTACCAGGTCAGTGAGGGCAGAATTACCTCCTTCCCCAGAAGCTGCCTCATATGTCTATGTTGTATCCCTGCTAAAATGTCATGGAGGGGGAATCCACTGAAAACAGAAGTCTCTTTTCTTATCTGCTGCCAATGTTAGACCTTTTTCTTTTTTTTGCTTACAGGTGTGAGCAAAATGCCTCCCATGTTAATTCAGCAAAACAGGAGGATCAGAAAATCCCACCAAGGAGGGTGTTGGTGTGGTCTGTTTGTTCAGGACCTGAGTGCCTCTTTTACAGAATCACAGAAGCATTGAGTGAGAAGGAGCGGGCTTTGAGCCTAACCCCCTGATCAATACAGGAATCTGAATTAAAGCAGATCTGACAGACTGGGTTGCTTTCCAATTCACACTTGGATGATTCCAGTGTTGGAGTGATGAGGCAATATTGGTTCCAGTGTCATACTGCTCTAACTATTAAGATATTCAGCCTATATCCGGCCTCCTTTAGTTTCAGCCCATTATTATGCATCCTGCACTCTGGGGTGATTGAGAACAGATCCTGCCCTTTCTCTTAATAATCATCTTTCAGGTCTTTAAAGAGTGCTATCATCATCCTATCCCCCTCTCAGTCCCCCTTTCTCAAGGCTAAACATAGCCAGGTCCTATCTTATCTCATGCAACAAACATTACATGCAACAAACTCTATCTATAGCTATATTGTGTTTGTTGCATGAGATAAGACGTTCCTCCATAAGAATGCTTGGAATTGATTGCAATCATTTACCTACACAAATGGACCTGAGTGCCTCTTTTACAGAATCAGAGAAGCATTGAGTTAGAAGGGGCGGGCATTGAGCCCACCTCCCTGATCAATACAGGAATCTGAATCAAAGCAGATTGCAATCATTTACCTACACATCTCTCTCTCTCTCTCTTCCACATCAGTTAAACCAGCTCTGATGTAACATTTTCCCCAAATAAACAAAACATGTGCAGTAACACAACCCTGTTTGTGTGGGTCAATGTGAGTGGTTCCTGCTGTGTTTGTTTCAGTTGTTGAGTGGAAATGGCCAGGTGAATGAAAGGCGCAGCAGCCTCAAAGCCCAGGAAGGGGCTGAAATGGCCTTTCCCAAGCTCTGTCTAAATCAGGGGTGCCCAAACTTTTTGGGCCATGGGCTGGTCATGTGGTTCAGGGGGCAGGTCACTACAGCCAGTGGGACAGATCCAGACCTGATCCAATTCATCCAGCCCATGATGTCCTCATTGCTCCCGGAAGCAGAAGTAAAACGCGCCCATATGGGCAAATTTTACTTCTGCTCCCGGGAGCAATGAGGGTGTCATGGGCTGGATGAATTGGCATTGGTGCCAGATCCATCCCACTAGTCATACGGGCACATTTTCCTTCCACTTCCAGGAATGGCAAGGGCTTCATGGGCCAGATTAATTAGCATCGTGGCTTTAGTGTAAGGGACCAAAGACAATACAACAGCCGAAGGGTTGGCTTAACACAGGTTTATTGCATGATGATCCGGAGGAACATGTGGTAATGGCGGCTGAGTAGCTCAATATATACAGCTGGCTATACATTTGAATGTGGCTCGTTGGCAGACTATTGGTTGCTGCCTGCGTGACGTCGTAGGAGGTCATGCCCTTCTTGACCAGGTGAGGAGGTCGCGGGGAATCTTCCCGCGCTGCTGATCCAGGTGGCTTTGATCCATTAGAGCTGGACGCTCGCTACTGTCCCCTGGTGGTCACTAGCTCGCGTCCCCTTATTAAGCGTACATTGATACAGGTGATGGTTATAATGTTGCACACAGAAAGGTTACATTGATAACACATGGCAAAGGTACATTGTTAAAGGCACTGCTTTACAGAACACAACATCCCTCCCCCCTAGGATGAGACGAAGTCTCTCAGCCAAGATGGCTTGTTGTGTGTGCGTGTGGGCCGTGAGGAAGGCTGCCCCCCCCCGGGGGCATTATTGCTTCTTTGTTCCCTGGTCCCTTGTCCTGAAATGGGAGAGGGAGGCTCGTTAGTAGCTTGCCGCTGTCTGGCGGTCTTAGGGGAAGGGAAAAACTCCATTGTGGGCAGACCGGGGGGCGTCGGGACTAACGAAAAACCCCTCTTCTCGCTTGGACGGGTGGGGGACCACTCCGAAACCCCCCCCCCCCGGTTCTGAAACTCAAAATCTAAGTTGGTCGGGGTACCCGCATTTGTGGGGACTTTCCGCGAGATATGTATGGGGTCGGGTTCCTCCTCCCCGGAAAGATCCCCCAGGGTATCTACGAGGATATCTTCCTCCCCCCTTGGTGGGGGCCCACGGTCCCCTTCTCCTCCCCCTTGGGCTAAACGGGTGGGGGAGAACCCTAACGTTGACTTATTTCCTGCGTGCACCGTGTCCTGCTCATCGGAGACCCTGCGTCGGAGCTGGTCTGCGTGCCGCCTCCATAGGAGCCCCGTGCTGGTTTCCACGCGGTACGACACGGGGCCGGTTTGTTCCACGACTACGCCCGGCACCCAGGCTGGGCCTGAGCTGGCGTAATTCCTGCAATGCACGGGGGCGCCTATGCTGAAACTCTTTGTAACCTCCAGCCCAATGTTCCTTCCTTTGTCCTCTACCCTCGTGGGGTCTAGCCTAGTAAGGATGGTGGTCAGCTTCCTGCGCATTAAGAGCTCTGCGGGGGAGTATCCTGACGCCAACGGGGTCACCCTGTACCCTAGCAGAAACTGACACACTTGTAGGTTCAAATCCCCCGAGCCCATGCGCCGCAACGCGTCCTTCGTGGTGCGGACGAGGCGCTCTACTTGGCCGTTGGTGGCCGGGTGAAACGGGGCGGAGGTAATATGCCGAACGGCGTTAATCTCCATGAATGCCTTAAACTCGGAGGACGTAAAACAACTAGCGTTGTCGCTAATTAACGTGTCGGGTATGCCGAACGTGGAAAAGAGCCTCCGCAAGTGCCTAATGGTCTGGGCCGAGGAGGTGCTCGTGACTGGGATAACCTCCAACCATTTGGAGAAAGCGTCCACAACGAGGAGGAATAGGGTGCCTCTGAACGGGCCCGCAAAATCAACGTGCACCCGGGACCACGGCCCCTTAGCCACGTCCCATTCCCTGTGGGGAAGGCGGGCCTCCTCCGGTCTGGAGCATTGGCAACTTTTGCAAGTGCCGACCATGTGCTCGATGTCGGCGTCTAGCTGGGGCCACCAGAAGTAACTCCGGGCCAGCGCCTTGGATCGCACGATGCCGGGGTGGCTGACGTGCAGCAGTTTGAGCACCCGCGGCCGAAGGGAAGTGGGAATCACCACCCGCTGCCCCCACAAAAGACATCCCCTCTCTAGGGACAGTTCTAGCTTTTTTCTGAAAAATGGAGCGAACTCCTCCGCTGGGGAGGATGCGGGCCACCCTTTCTGTAGCCAGGAGCTTACTGTCGCTAACGTTTTGTCTTTCTCTGTCGCTTTGGAGATGTCGGCGGGCACTACCGGGGGCGAATCCGGCACCTCTATCATGAGAACCTGACGGTCCCGCTCCCCCATGCTCACCTGGCTGGGCGTTAGGGGAAGGGGGGACCTAGATAGGGCGTCCGCATGGCTGATCTCTTTCCCGGGCCGGTATACCAACGCGTGCTGATACGCGTTGAGAAAAATGGCCCACCTGAGCATCCTTGGGGACAGGATTTGAGGGGTGGGCTTATCCGCGGTAAAAATGCCTAGCAGGGGCTTGTGGTCCGTCACGATGGTGAAGGGGCGGCCATACAGAAAATCGTGAAATTTTTTCGTCCCCGAGACTATCGCTAATGCCTCCCTGTCCGTCTGTGCGTAGTTTCTCTCTGTTTGGGACAGGGACCTGGAGTAAAATGCTATCGGGGCCTCCCTTCCGTTCGCCAGCACATGGCACAGCACTGCCCCCACCCCCACTGGAGATGCATCACAGATCAGAACTACTGGGCGTTTGGGGTCGAAGTGGGTCAGTATGGCGTCGGACGCCAGGAGGCTTTTCAGCTCACTAAATGCCCTTTCCTGGTCATCGCCCCACTTCCATGCCTGGTCTTTCTTAAGCAGCCTGTGTAGCGGTTCAGCCACCGCTGCCTTCCGGGGGAGGAAGGAGTGGTAAAAGTTGAGCAGCCCTAGGAACGACTGCAACTCGGGCTTGGAGGTGGGGCGGGGGGCTTTCTTGATGGCTGCCACCTTAGACTTGGATGGTTTTATCCCCTCAGGGGTCACACAAAACCCCAGGAATTCAACCTCGGTTGCGAAGAAGACGCATTTGTCCTTGCGCAACCTCAGCCCCGCCTTTTCGAATATAGTCAGGACCTTCCCCAACCTCTTGGCCAATTCCGCCCGACTCCCCCCTGTTATTAACATGTCATCAAAATAAGGCAACACCCCCTCCAGGCCCTCCAGGAGGCGTTCCACGAGTGACTGGAAAATTCCTGGCGCCGAGTTCACGCCGAATTGGAGGCGCGTCACCTGGAACGCCCCCTTATGGGTGATTATGGTCTGCGCAGCAGCTGCGGCGGGAGACACCGTGAGCTGCTGGTAGGCCTGTGCTAAGTCGAGCTTAGCGAAACATTTCCCCCCGTGTAATCTGGCCAGCAGATGGCTGACTACCGGCACCGGATATGCATTCGGGCGGATCGCCTTGTTGATGGTGCACTTGTAGTCGGCGCATATGCGAACCTCCCCATTGGACTTAAGAGCGGTTACAATTGGAGTTTCCCACTCTGCAGAATCTACAGGCACAAGAATCCCCTGACCCACCAATTTGTCCAGTTCCGCCTCTATCTTGTCCTTGAGTGCGAACGGCACCCGGCGTGGTTTTAGGCGAACAGGGCGGACCTCCGGGTCCAGGTCGAACGTCACTGGGGGCCCCTTGAATTTCCCCAGTCCCATTTTGAAGACTTCGGGGTGCGCCTCGCACATATCCTGAATTGGGTCAGTCCCAACAGCGTGCATCCCCACTGCATGCACCCCCCCAATGAACAAGCCCAGGGGCTGGAACCATTGAGTCCCGAGGAGGCTGCAATTTCCTCCCTTGAGCACGACCAGGGGAAGGGACGCGGCGTGCTCCTTGAACTTGACCTGAAATTCTCCAACCCCCAACACTGGAATACTGTTCCCTTGCACGTCCCATAGTGTGGCCCTCAACGCTTTGAGCTTGGGCCGCCTTTGGGGGGCAATTCCACAAAACTCCCTCTGGGAAATGATTGAATATGAGGACCCCAAGTCAATTTCCATCCTAATGGGCACCCCTTGGACTAGTACCTCAACAAAGTAGCGGGGGTGTCTCGTAGACACGCTGAACACCGAGGCGTCGTCCTCGCTGCCGTCGGCGATGCGGCCCACACCGTCCTGCTTCCGCGTGGCCTGGGCGCCGTCTTTTGGTTTCGCTGGGCGGTCTCGTCCCGCGGAACGGTCTGGGGAGCTCCTCCA
The DNA here is from genome assembly GCA_035047305.1 of Bradypodion pumilum. Taxonomy (NCBI): domain Eukaryota; kingdom Metazoa; phylum Chordata; class Lepidosauria; order Squamata; family Chamaeleonidae; genus Bradypodion; species Bradypodion pumilum. The sequence continues at coordinate 39,285,006 of JAWDJD010000007.1, read as the reverse complement.
GGACTCGCGCTTCTTCCTGCACACCTTGGCGATGTGCCCGCGGCGGCCGCAGTTGTGGCACTCGGCCTTCCGGAAGGGGCATTTCACGCGGTTGTGGGCCGCGCCACAGCCGTCGCATCGTCGGCCCTCCTTCCGGACCTTCTGCACGTCCTCGTCGTCGCTGCTCTCTGTGGACGACCTCGAAGTTCGCCGGGCCGCCTGTACCGGAGCCTCTGCTTTCCTCGACTTTGGCCCCCAGTCCTGGAGCTCTTGGACCCCGGCCTTCGTAGCTTCTGCGGCCTGGGCCGCTCTAACGACCTCCTGCAGCGTGGGAGGCGGCTCTTGGTTCATTAATGTGCGCTGGGTCTCGGCGTCGTTCAGGCCGCACAGCACACAGTCTCGGAGGGTGATCTCGACGTTCTCCCATTTGCACGGGCCGCCCGCCAGCTGCAGGGCCGCCACGAACGCGGCGACCGTCTCCCCGGGCGCTTGGACTTGCCTCCAAAACGCACTCCGAGCGGGAAACATCGCCGTGGCGGGCCGGACGTGCTCACGCAGCAACTGCATGAGTTCCTTGGCCTTGAATTCGCTCACCCTCCTCGGTGCAATCAGGTCCACCAAGGTCCTTTTTGTTTCTTGTCCGAGCATTCTGGTGAAGATGGCTCTTTTCTTCGCCTCTTCCGTAACTTCGGACTTGATCAGTGCGGCCTGGAAGTCCATTTCGAAGATCTCCCAGTCGCCCGGTTTCCTGATTTCGAAACCGGCGCATGTCTTGGTCCCGTGGGCTGCCATCCCACCTTCGTCGCCAATTTAGTGTAAGGGACCAAAGACAATACAACAGCCGAAGGGTTGGCTTAACACAGGTTTATTGCATGATGATCCGGAGGAACATGTGGTAATGGCGGCTGAGTAGCTCAATATATACAGCTGGCTATACATTTGAATGTGGCTCGTTGGCAGACTATTGGTTGCTGCCTGCGTGACGTCGTAGGAGGTCACGCCCTTCTTGACCAGGTGAGGAGGTCGCGGGGAATCTTCCCGCGCTGCTGATCCAGGTGGCTTTGATCCATTAGAGCTGGACGCTCGCTACTGTCCCCTGGTGGTCACTAGCTCGCGTCCCCTTATTAAGCGTACATTGATACAGGTGATGGTTATAATGTTGCACACAGAAAGGTTACATTGATAACACATGCCAAAGGTACATTGTTAAAGGCACTGCTTTACAGAACACAACAGTGGCCCAAATCCAGCCTGCGGGCCGAAGTTTGGGCACCCCTAGTCTAAATCCATCCTGGGCTCCTGGATGCTCTAGATGACCCTCCCCTCACCCTATGTTCCTGATATGGATGGCTCGTCTTTGTGCTTGCAAAGAGTCACATAAATGAAACCCAACTTTAATCCCTACCTGCAGCCTTTGGTCCAAAATGGCCAAGGCTCCTTCCTCCTCCTCCTCCGACCACCAAACCCCTCCCCCTTTTGCTTCAGCAATAATACAATGTACTTTTTTTTTACAAGATCATTTTCAAAGGTAACTGCTTATAATAATACAATTTATTCTTTATGGCCGCCAGGCAAGGCGAGCTCTAAATGAGGCATGTCTTCCATTAGAACCCTACAGAAACAAACTAATAGGCTGCATAGAAAGCCATTTGTAAGTGTTCCTATAATTCACATGATTCATTAACCAGAGATGGAAAATGATAGCATTTTCCTCTGGAAAAAAAATCCTTATGGAATTACACGCTGCGATCATTTAGCTCAACTCTTTATCGAGTAAGCATTTTGTCCTGCTGATATGGAGATTATGAAGGCCCGGAGACATGAACAGTTTCATTTGCTAAATTCAGACATTTGTGTTCCATTCCCTCCTCCCCTCCTCCCATGAAGACAGAACGGCCAACCTTTGCCTGCTCATGGGGTCAAGGAAGAGAGCCACAGGCCCAAGGTCCAGGCTGAAACTGGGAGCCCTGGGGACCTTGCCAAATTCCTGGGTTGATGTCCCGGAAAACAACAAAGAATTGGCAGTGTTATTTGGCAAGCAAAAGAGAGCCAGAAGCAAGCCTTGAACCCTACCACTTTACCCCACCATTGAAAACTTACCATTCCAGCTAGAAATTGCATCCATACTCCAGAGACAAAACAGGCTCAAGAAATCCAGCTTGAAAATCAACCCCATTTCCACACCCAGTTGCAGAGCCAAGCAAGCAAATTTGCAAGCTATAGAACAGTGATGGCCAACCTTGGCTCTCCAGATGTTCTTGAACTTCAATTCCCAGAAACCCTGATCAGCAGGAGTGCTGACTTGAGGTTTTCTGGAAATTCAAGTCCAAGAACACCTGGAGTGCCAAGGTTGGCCATCACTGCTATAGAAGACGTGAGCAGCTCATGGGATGACCATCAGGTGCTTTCAATACTCAAGGAATTCCCTCCCATAATGCTCTCCATCATGTCTACTTTGACCCCTAGGTTCCCATTTCCTAATCAAGCAATCAAATTCTCATCTTGCTCAGGTTGGTAATTATTTGATTAAGCAATTAATTAAGACAGGAGGGTCATCTTGATGTCATGGTCATGCTCTGACTTTGCTGGCCAAGAAGGTTCTGAGTAGATGTGGTGGATCTACTTCCAAAGAGCAGCTGGAACCCAGGAAGGATGGGAGCCCTTCCACATGGGTCAGGTTGCCCACTTGCCTGGCTCAGAGCAGGCGAGACAGCTGTGCCTTCTACCGCCAGCGGCAAGGCTTTGGCCCTCTCCCTCTTTGGTGAGCTACTGAGAATTAATCCCGTGCAAGTCTGTTTTTAAAGATATGTTTTCCTGGAAAGGGCCCACTGAGATGCTTCAATGAAACCTCATAAAAATATCGCACTCTGCCAATGCAAAATAAAACAACAACACACACACACATTGGGGGAAAGGGGGGGAGGGAACTGCCTCCCTTTTTATTTCTTCAGTCTGGCTTCCAACAGCAATGGGAAATTAGCATGCCAAATGAGCAGTTGTATGAAAAGGTTTTGAATGTAGCCGAGTATGACTATTGGGAAGAGAGAAGTTGCAACGTGTGAGTCAGCCGAGTGGTGGGCAGCCCATTCATCGCACGTGTCATTTCAGGGCTTCTGCACAGATGAGATGCGTGCATGCACACGTGTGGATTCACCCGCACACAGAGTACGCAAAGGGAAACAAGTAGGGCTGGACACCCACTTGAATCAACCACTGAACTGCAGACCTAAGTAAAAACCCATTGATCCAAGGGGACTGTTTAAATTGGAAGGTGCCATTGATTTTAGGATTGTGCATTTAATCCAGTTTGCTAAAAATCAAGCAGTAAATACAGCTAGTTGTAGCTCCTTTGACGGGTGCCCAAAACATGGGTTGTCTTCTCTTGTTCCAGAAGCCTCAGAGAGGCTGTTTGGTTTATAGAGTGAATGGACTCAAACAAATGGTAATATCTTCCTAAACTTCATTTTTTGGGTTCTGTATAATCTTAAAACGCTGACCTTCACGACAGGAAGGCCAGCAGATCAGCAGTTTGAGACTCGAATGCTACACGTCGTCTGTCCCAGCTCCTGCCAACCTAGCAGCTTGGAAGCAAGAAATTGCAAGTAGATAAATAGGTACTGCTTTGGCAGGAAAGGTAACAGCATTATGTGTGCTCCGGAGCCTAATCATGCATGCCACATGTCCACGGAAATGTCTGCAGATGTAGACAGCGCTGGCTCTTTGGCTATAAGCAGAGATGAGCACCAAACCCTAGAGTCAGATATGACTGGCTTTCGAGCAAGGGTGATCTTTACCTTGACCTTTAACCTCTGGAGCACAGTTTGCACAAAATATAATAGATTGTTAACAGAAAACTAAAAGGAGACATTTTTTGGTAGCAGTTAAAAGATTAATACGTGCACTTCGACATGAGTATTAAGGGAAATCTAATTTCCAAAATGCTAGAATATTTGTGCCTCCCTGTCATCTTTTCCGCCCTTTTGCCAATATGCTGAGACAGACGAACAGGAGTAATTCTTTGGAAACGTAACGCGGCGGTGGTTCTGGCGGAAGCCATGGCTATTTTGGTCTATTTTTTTTAATCTTCAAAAGCAGTTAGACTGAGACTCGGATCTCCCAGACTGGAGCCTAAGCAGGAGAATTTTCCTGGTGGATTGTGCTCAGCACAGCTCGGCTTCTAGGCAAGCCTCAAGCGAATCCCTCATATTTTATTTAGAAGAAGGACTTTTTTATGCTGAAATGCCTTTGCAAAGCGGCAGGACCGAGGGTGAGGCAGAGAGAAGACGCCCCAGATTCCAACGATCCTCCCAATTTTTTTTTAAAAAAAGAGAGATTAAAAGAACTCAGTCAAGAGTTACAAAAACAAAAAAGAGTTTAGCAAAATCTCGGCCCCATCGGCACAATGGAACGGCTTTTATATTAATATCCAGTGTCTCACAACAAGAGCCCACACTCCCGGCAATGTGGCAGAAGAGTAACAAGCCTGTGGGTCAATGCACATGAAATTTTCCCAGGGCTGATGTGCTGAGAAAAATGCTTCTATTAAATGCCTCGACCCGCCACTTTCATCTTACCTGGCTGAGCATGCAACACTTTCTTCTTCTGCAGGTGTTGCTCCAGTTTCTGCACCTGAGACAAAAGCCTCCATCTCGGAGGCGCGCGCGTATACACACACACACACACACACACACACACACACACACACACACCTTTCCCCCTCCCAAAACTAGTCCTTGCCATTTTTCATCTTCTGTGGGTCCATGGGAGAATGTTAGGAGGAGAACCTTTGAGGTTCAGCTCACTTTTCAAACATTTCAAGGGGGAAAGGAGTCAAGAGTTGTTGTTGTTGATAATGATGATAATGATTATTATGTTGATGTTGTTGTTGATGTTGTTGTTGTTTCATGTCAGAAATTAGTCTGGGTTGGAAGTATCAATGCAGGAGAAACTCTGGTCAGGGAATGCCCAATTGAGGCTCCTTTCATGTTCCCAAGAGCTGGGACAGAGACGGGTATTCAATCCGTCATGCAGTTCCCGGGTCTCAAACTGCCAACTTGCCAGCCTTCCAGCTAACAAGGTGAACTTCTTAACCACTGAGCCATCACAGTCCCAAGGAATAGTACGGGGTGGCAGGTTAAGGAGATATGGAGGTTGAAAGGAGACGCCATTGATAGCACAAACATGCTTCTGAAGGACCATCCTTTAGCAAAAGCGATAGCAATGTTTCCTCTTACCCAGACTTACTCAACGCTACTTCTAGAGCAGTGATGGTGAAACCTTGGCACTCTGGGTGTTCTTGAACATCAATTTCCAGAAGGCCAGGTCTCTATGACTCTACATGAATGGGTTTACTGCACAGTAAACCCATTTGTATAGATTCACAGAGACTTAGACCTCTGGGAATTGAAATCCAAGTACACCTGGAGTGCCAAGATTCGCCATCACGGTTCTAGAGGGTGCAGAAAGGGTTTTTTAGAAGGAGAAAAGTTGTGTGGGAGGTCTTTCTTCTTGAGCAAAATGTCTCCTAGTGTGGGGAAGGGGAGTCCAGGGTGCAGAGGAAGAGGAGGAGGTGGTGGTGGTGGTGGTAGCAGTCACAGCCTCCCATGAACTGTGCTAATTTCATTTCCTCCCCAAACATTCAGAGTGGCCTAAAATGAAACTTATTCTCCTTGTGAGTCTGGAAGGTGCAATTGTGTCTTTCTGCCTGAACTGGCCATGACTTATGGAAAACAAATTCATCAACATGTGCTCGGCTGAAAAATTCCTCACCAAAGGACTATTCCATAGGTCTCGCCATCTTACCACAAAACGCTCTCGAAGGCAAACAGGTTTTGTTTGCCTTCTGCATTTTTCATCTGTGGAGGGGGGGGGGGAGAGAGAGAGGAGGTGCTTCATGTGAAAGGAACCCTTTCTCTCCAAGACGGCCGCTTTCTTCCAAGAATTCAATTTTACCCAAATCCGAGGCTGTAATAAATGCAATAAAATCCTCCCTGCACAGATGGTGCTGTACAGTTTAGCACCATTGTAAAGCTGTGCTCTGCTCTGGAGGAGGAAGAAGGCAACAGAGAAAAAAAAGAAGATGCAGCGGAAGGAGTGGAATTGCTCTGTAACTTCAGTCTGATTAACTTCAGTCTGATTGAACGGGAGGCTTTGGCCCAGAGGAGTTGGTTAGGAAAAGGTAAAGGTTACTCCTGCTCGAAAGCCAGTCATATCCGACTCTAGGGTTCAATGCCCATCTCTGTTTATAGCCAAACAGCCAGTGCTGTCTGCATCTGCAGATGTTTCCGTGGACATATAGCTGGCATGCCTCAACTGTTTACCTTGCCACCGAAGTGGTCCCTACTTATCTACTTGCAATTTCTTGCTTTCAAACTGCTAGGTTGGCAGGAGCTGGGCCAGAGACGGGTGCTCATTCCATCCTGCAGTTACCCGGGTCTTGAAATCTGACCACCCAGTCGTCGAGTTCAGCGCCATAACCACTTGAGCCACCACAGACCCATGAGAGTTGGTCAAAAGACCATAAATCTGGAGTCACCACTATTCAGTTGCAACCCACAGCTGATACCCAACAAGCCGGCCTGACCCAGCATGGCCATTGATCCGAGGCCTTCTCAACTATATTTGCTATTTTGGAGATTCAGCAGCTGCCCCTGGAGATCTTTAGAACTGGGCAGGGGACATGGTTTGCCTTTTCCAGAGATGACTCATAGCTCACTGAAAAGAGAGAGAGCATTATAGACATTTGTACGTCACCAAGGGCTGGATCCAAGGAAGCTGAGCAACAGAAGCTCACCCTGGGATACCTTGAGCCTTCCTATCTTCCCATCTCCTGTCAGGCTGTTGGCTGATACCCTGGGCTCATCTGACCTTGAGTGCAACAGCTCCAAACACTCATGTCAGAGAAGAAAGACCAGAAGGTGTCATATAATATATTCATTCTTCTTCCCTGGGCATCTGCCATGCTGCAAAAGCCACCGTGTGATTGCTTTCCCCCACAAGTCGGTCAGACCAGTTTGAAGCCTGTTTTCCTGGCCAAAGCTTTCTCCTGAAGGACACGTAGGTGTGAGTGGTTTGCAGCGGCTATCGGGAGATCTTTGCTAGGGATGCTACGCCCTTTTCCAAAGACCTCCATTTCCCAGAGGGCTCTGCATGGAAGCTACGAGGAGGAGACAATTGCGAATAACCTGAAGGTTAGCACCTGTTTCTGCTCTAATAATGGCATGATCTGTTTAGTGTAAGGGACCAAAGACAATGAAACAGCCGAAGGGTTGGCTTAACACAGGTTTATTGCATGATGATCCGGAGGAACATGTGGTAATGGCGGATGAGTAGCTCAATATATACAGCTGGCTATACATTTGAATGTGGCTCGTCGACAGACTATTGGTTGCTGCCTGCGTGATGTCGTAGAAGGTCACGCCCTCCTTGACCAGGTGAAGAGGTGGCGGGGAATCTTCCCGCGCTGCTGAACCAGGTGAATCTGAGCCATGAGAGCTGGACGCTCGCTATTGCCATCTAGTGGCTGCTAGCTCGCGTCCCCTTATTAGGTTTACATTGATACAGCTGATGGTTATAATGTTGCACACAGAAAGGTTACATTGTTAACACATGGCAAAGGTACATTGTTAAAGGCACAGCTTTACAGAACACAACATCCCTCCCCCCTAGGATGAGACAAAGTCTCTCAGCCAAGATGGCTTGTTGCATGTGCGTTTGGGCCGTGAAGAGGGCTGCCCCCCCCGGGGGCGCTACTGCTTCTTTGTTCCCTGGTCCCTTGTCCTGAAACGGGAGAGGGAGACTTGTTAGTGGCTTGCCGCTGTCTGGCGGCCTTAGGGGAAGGGAAAAACTCCATTGTGGGCAGACCGGGGGCAGTCGGGGCTAACGAAAAACCCCTCTTCTCGCTTGGACGGGTGGGGGACCACTCCGAACCCCCCCCCCCGGTTCTGAAAATCAAAATCTAACTTAGTAGGGGCATCCGCATTTGTGGGGACATTCGGCGAGATATGTATGGGGTCGGGTTCCTCCCCCCTCCTCAGAAAGATCCCCTAGGATATCTACGAGAACATCCTCCTCCCCCCTTGGTGGGGGCCCGCGGTCCCCTTTTCCTCCCCCTTGGGCTGAACGGGTGGGGGAGAACCCTAACGCTGTTTTTTTCTCTGTTTGGTCTGTGCCCTGCTCATCGGAGACCCTGCGTCGGAGCTGGTCCGCGTGCCGCCTCCACAGGAGCCCTGTCCTGGTTTCCACGCGGTACGACACAGGGCCGGTTTGCTCCACAACTACGCCCGGTACCCAGGCTGGGCCCGAGCTGGCGTAATTCCTGCAATGCACGGGGGCGCCTACACTGAAACTCTTTGTGGCCTCCAGCCCGATGTTCCTTCCTTTGTCCTCTACCCTCGTGGGGTCTAGCCTAGTAAGGATGGTGGTCAGTTTCCTACGCATTAAGAGCTCTGCGGGGGAGTATCCTGATGCCAACGGGGTCACCCTGTACCCTAGCAGAAACTGACACACTTGTAGGTTCAGATCCCCTGGGCCCATGCACCGCAACGCGTCCTTCGTGGTGCGGACGAGGCGCTCTACTTGGCCATTGGTGGCCGGGTGAAATGGGGCGGAGGTGATATGCCGAACGGCGTTAATCTCCATGAATGCCCTAAACTCGGAGGACGTGAAACAACTAGCGTTGTCGCTAATTAATGTGTCGGGTATGCCGAACGTGGAAAAGAGCCTCCGCAAATGCCTAATGGTCTGGGCCGAGGAGGTGCTCGTGACTGGGATAACCTCCAACCATTTGGAGAAGGCGTCCACTACAAGAAGGAACAGGGTGCCTCTGAACGGGCCCGCGAAATCAACGTGCACCCGGGACCACGGCCCCTTAGCCGCGTCCCATTCCCTGTGGGGAAGGCGGGCCTCCTCTGGTCTGGAGCATTGGCAACTTTCACAAGTGCCGACCATGTGCTCGATGTCGGCGTCTAGCTGGGGCCACCAGAAGTAACTCCGGGCCAGCGCCTTGGATCGCACGATGCCGGGGTGGCTGACGTGCAGCAGTTTGAGCACCCGCGGCCGAAGGGAAGTGGGAATCACCACCCGCTGCCCCCACAAGAGGCACCCCCTCTCTAGGGACAGTTCTAGCTTTTTTCTGAAAAATGGGGCGAACTCCTCCGCTGGGGAGGACGCCGGCCATCCTTTCTGCACCCAGGAGCTAACTGCCGCTAACGTCTTGTCCTTCTCTGTCGCTTTGGCAATGTCGGCGGACATTACGGGGGGCGAATCCAGCACCTCTATCATGAGAACCTGATGGTCCCGCTCCCCCTTGCTCACCTGGCTGGGCGTTAGGGGGAGGGGAGACCTTGATAGAGCGTCCGCATGGCTGATCTCTTTCCCGGGCCGGTAGACCAACGCGTGCTGATACGCGTTGAGAAAGATGGCCCACCTGAGCATCCTCGGGGACAGGATCTGTGGGGTGGGCTTATCTGCGGTAAAGATGCCTAGCAGGGGCTTGTGGTCCGTCACAATGGTGAAGGGGCGGCCATACAGAAAATCGTGAAATTTTTTCGTCCCCGCGACTATTGCTAGTGCCTCCCTGTCTGTCTGTGCGTAGTTTCTCTCCGCTTGGGACAGGGACCTGGAGTAAAATGCTATCGGGGCCTCTCTTCCGTTTTCCAACATGTGGCACAGCACCACCCCCACCCCCACCGGGGATACATCACAGGTCAGAACTACCGGGCGTTTGGGGTTGAAATGGGTCAGTATGGCATCGGACGCTAGGAGGCTTTTTAGCTCACTAAATGCCCTTTCTTGGTCATCGCCCCACTTCCATGCCTGGTCTTTCTTTAGCAGTTTGTGTAGCGGTTCAGCCACCGCTGCCTTCCGGGGGAGGAAGGAGTGGTAAAAGTTGAGCAGCCCTAGGAACGACTGCAGCTCGGGCTTGGAGGTGGGGCGGGGGGCCTTCTTAATGGCTGCCACCTTGGACTTGGATGGTTTTATTCCCTCAGGAGTCACACAAAACCCTAGGAACTCAACCTCGGTTGCGAAGAAGACGCATTTGTCCTTTCGCAGTCTCAGCCCCGCCTTTTCGAATATTGTCAGGACCTTCCCCAACCTCTTGGCCAATTCAACCCGACTCCCCCCTGTTATTAACACGTCATCAAAATAAGGCAACACCCCCTCCAGTCCCTTCAGGAGGCGTTCCACGAGTTACTGGAAAATTCCTGGCGCCGAATTCACGCTGAACTGGAGGCGCGTCACCTGGAACGCCCCCTTATGGGTGACTATGGTCTGCGCAGCAGCTGCGGCAGAGGACACCGTAAGCTGCTGGTAGGCCTGTGCTAAGTCGAGCTTAGCGAAACACTTCCCCCCGTGTAACCTGGCCAGCAGATGGCTGACTACCGGCACCGGATAAGCATTCGGGCGGATCGCCTTGTTGATGGTGCACTTGTAGTCGGCGCATATGCGGACCTCCCCATTGGCCTTTAGTGCGGTTACAATTGGAGTTTCCCACTCCGCAGAATCAACAGGCACAAGGATTCCCTGGCCCACCAATTTGTCCAGTTCCGCCTCTATCTTGTCCTTGAGTGCGAACGGCACCCGGCGTGGTTTAAGGCGAATTGGGCGGACCTCCGGGTCCAGGTCGAAAGTCACTGGGGGCCCCTTGAATTTCCCCAGTCCCTTTTTGAAGACTTCGGGGTGCGCCTCGCACACCTCCTGAATCGGGTCAGACCCAACGGCGTGCATCCCAACTGCGTGCACCCACCCAATAAACAACCCTAGGGCCTGGAACCATTGAGTCCCAAGGAGGCTGCAATCTCCCCCTTTGAGCACGACTAGGGGGAGGGACGCGGCGTGCTACTTGAATTGCACCTGAAATTCTCCAACCCCCAACACTGGAATGCTGTTCCCTTGCACGTCCCGTAGTGTGGACCTCAACGCTTTGAGCTTGGGTCGCTTGTGGGGGGCAATTCCCAAAAACTCCCTCTGGGAAATGATAGAATATGAGGACCCCGAGTCAATTTCCATCCTAATGGGAACCCCTTGGACTAGTACCTCAACAAAGTAGCGGGGGTGTCCTGCAGACACGCTGAACACTGGGGCGTCGTCCTCGCTGCCGTCGGAGATGCGGCCCACGCCGTCTAGCTTCCGCGTGGCCTGAGCGCTGTCCTTGGGTCTCGTTGGGCGGTCTTGTCCCGCGGAACGGTCTGCTGAGCTCCGCCGGGGCTCGCGCTTCTTCCTGCACACCTTGGCGATGTGCCCGCGGCGGCTGCAGTTGTGGCACTCGGCCTTCCGGAACGGGCACTTTACGCGGTCGTGGGCCGCTCCACAGCCGTCGCACCGCCGGCTCTCCTTCCGGACCCTCCGGACGTCCTCGTCGTCGCTGCTCTCTGTGGACGACCTCGAAGTTCGCCGGGCCGCCTGTACTGGAGCCTCTGCCTTGCTCGACTTCGGCCGCCAGTCCTGGAGTTCTTGGACCCCGGCCTTTGTAGCTTCTGCGGCCTGGGCCGCTCTGACGACCTCCTGCAACGTGGGAGGCGGCTCTTGGTTCATTAATGTGCGCTGGGTTTCGGCGTCGTTCAGGCCGCACAGCACACAGTCCCGGAGCGTGATTTCGGCATTCTCCCATTTGCACGGGCCGGCCGCCAGCCGCAGGGCCGCCACGAATGCGGCGACCGTCTCCCCGGGCGCTTGGACTCGCCTCCAGAACGCACTCCGAGCGGGAAACATCGCCGTGGCGGGCCGGACGTGCTCACGCAGCATCTGCATGAGTTCCTTGGCCTTGAATTCGCTCACCCTCCTCGGTGCAATCAGGTCCACCAAGGTCCTTTTTGTTTCTTGTCCGAGCATCCTGGTGAAGATGGCCCTTTTCTTCGCCTCTTCCGTGACTTCGGACTCGATCAGTGCGGCCTGGAAGTCCATCTCGAAGATCTCCCAGTCGCCCGGTTTCCTGATTTCGAAACCGGCGCATGTCTTGGTCCCGTGGGCTGCCATATCCCACCTTCGTCGCCAATTTAGTGTAAGGGACCAAAGACAATGAAACAGCCGAAGGGTTGGCTTAACACAGGTTTATTGCATGATGATCCGGAGGAACATGTGGTAATGGCGGATGAGTAGCTCAATATATACAGCTGGCTATACATTTGAATGTGGCTCGTCGACAGACTATTGGTTGCTGCCTGCGTGACGTCATAGAAGGTCACACCCTTCTTGACCAGGTGAAGAGGTGGCGGGGAATCTTCCCGCGCTGCTGAACCAGGTGAATCTGAGCCATGAGAGCTGGACGCTCGCTATTGCCATCTAGTGGCTGCTAGCTCGCGTCCCCTTATTAGGTTTACATTGATACAGCTGATGGTTATAATGTTGCACACAGAAAGGTTACATTGTTAACACATGGCAAAGGTACATTGTTAAAGGCACAGCTTTACAGAACACAACAATCTGCCCTTGGGTTTTAATCACGAAAGAGAGTTTTCAGGTCAATGAAGAGTATTCCAAGCTTTTCTGCTAAGCCTCATCTTCCAGAGGAGATCTGCCGTTCCTGACCACCCTCTTTCACCAGCCTGCCTCCATGACCAAGGAAATTCGTGTCCAGTCCCAGGCAGGATCAGGAGAAATGCCATTGGCCATTTCAAGACCAGCATAAAGATGCTCTGTGTCCCCAAAAACATAGACCACACATGGAGCCCAACGACAAAACAGAAGAGGTGGGAGAAATGGCAGAGAACTGGAGTGGAGCCAGAGGCACGCAACAGATTTTTCACAGCTTTGACAATTGTTGATGGCAGTCAGTGTTCCTCACCTTTTAAAAATAAAACCATTTCCCTCTTCCTCAACAAAAGACGGTCTCATGCATGCTCACAAAGTTGAGCCAGCATAACCCAACAATTTCTCTTTGAAATCTGAAAAATCACAACCCAAAACAAATCAAAGCACCTACAAACATCGGGAGGAAATATTTTAATCTTCAAGCTGATTCACATTCCGCTGCACTGTTGTACGATGTGGGTTAGCGCAATAAGCAGCATACTTAGAGTAGTAGGCAAACGTGTTTAATCTCTCGTTGTCAAGGTTGAAAATTGTTACAGAATATCAATTTCACCTCCAACTCCTCACCATCCAAAGGGAATGTCAGCAGAAACCATGGGTCTTCTCCTGGCGGGAGAAGGGCTGGGCAACCCACAGGTGCCACAATCATCACACAAGCATTCTGCTGGCAGAGTGTAAAACTCTCCATCTGAGTGACAGATGCCAGTAAAGAGGGCAACCATCTGGCCAGGTGATCCTGTGATGGTCATAGAGCAGACCCTACTGCCAGCGACACAACACTGATCGTCAGGTGTCAGTCAACTCACCTGATCACCCTGAAGACTAATGCCCTTGAGTGCCAAAGTCCTCAGGGAAGGCTGATGTTTCTCCAAGTGGATTAAATGGCCCAACTTGGATCACTCTTGATGGAGGGCAGCAGCTTCATCCATCCTGACCTGGAGTTGAAGAGGAGGACTTTGCATGCCAAAAGGGCTCAGGACCAGAAAGTGACTCGCGGAGCTGGATCCGTGATACTATGGGTGTCACCCTGAAATGTAGAAGGCAAATGGAAGCCCACTGCATTGTATGGTTCCTAGGACAATCTTTGTGGTTGATCGCCATGAGGGTCATCAGTGTTCGGAATTGGATACTGCACTTGAAGGAGGAGGAGGAGTGGGCAAGCTCTGGACACCCTCCTGGGAGACATAAAAGGAAGCTTGAACAGTTGGCCACCAGCTTGACACTGGGAACGATCCTGCAACCCAACCTGGCCTTCCAGGCATTGAGCTGGTGTACCTGTGGCTTGAGCTGCCCTTCGGGGTGCTGTGCCACCTGGATTAATCTCTGATCCATTGTACATCAAGCCCTGCATGGAATCCCTGGCAGAAAGCCTGTGCATACACACCCAGGGAGTCCACTGGGGAAATGGCTGCAAAACGAGGGGGAGTGGGTTGGGAACATTCTGTGACATTCATTTTTATCTCCAGGTCTCAGCAAGTGCCTCATCAGCACAAACCTGGGAAACCGATTTGAAAAATTGATGAACTGAGCCTGGAAGAGAACAACACGAAAGCTCTGCTCTGACTAGGCTTTGAATGACCGATTTATCACCCACCATTGAACTGGGCCGGGCTGGTGTGCATCTCACCTGATAAGGGTCTATGGCTCAGCCATCAGGGGAGGTAGCTGCAAGCCCAATGCAGTCATTATTGAAACTGTCATTGTAAATATCCTTGGAGGAGGAGCGCACCAAGTCCATCCATCCCCCCCACCCTCCGTTGCTTACTCCATGCAAACAGCCATGAGTCTTAAGAAGAAGAGCCTCAACAGACTGGACTTCTTGGCTTCATGAACCAGGAGTTGCTCAAATGTAGAGCCTAAAGCAAGGGTGCCCAAACTATGGCCCATGAGCCAGATCTGGTCCCCGATGCCAATTCATCTGGCCCACGCCGCCCTTGTTGCTCCCGGAAGCAGAACTAAAACATGCCCATATGGGCGTGTTTTACTTCCGCTTCCAGGAGCAATGAGGGCAGTGTGGGCCAGATGAATTGGCAGCAGGGGCCAGATCCAGCCCACAGGCCATAGTCTGCGCACCCCTGGTTTAAGCAGAGAAAATGGCAGCCTGAAAATCTATCTCATCCTGTTGCAAAACAGATTGCAAGGTGTGTTTTACTTCTGCTTCCATTGGGAGGAACCATATGACCGGTCCGCTGAACTATGTGACCAGCTTTCGACCCAAAAAGTTCGGATAACCCTGGCCTAAAGCACTTCCACCATTAGCAATTCTGCCCATGTTTTCCCCCACCAGGGTTCTGGCCAGGCCAGGATTAAATAAACTATACAGCTTCATCTCCTATTTGTAAGTTAGCTGTGGTATGGAGTAGCAATAATTGTTACTTTCTCTATTCTTCCCACTATCAATGGATTTGTCTTTCAGTAGTTACTAGCTGGGTTGCCTACATGGAAATTCTAGGTTGCAAAGTAGCAGACCAGCCAGTCAAGGAGTAGAAAGGGCCTGATCCATTTGGCTCATAGCCGGGCATTTACAAAAGTTACTTTCTGGACTACAGCTTCCAGAATCCCTAACTAATATGGCCACATTTATAAGTTGTTGCTGTTGCTGTTGCTGCTGCTGTTGCTGCTGCTGTTGTTGTTGCTTCTGCTGCTGCTGTTGTATTTTTAAATCAAAATTATGCAATGATCCTGAGAGAAACAGGCTGCCATCTTCCCAAGAGAAACCGTTTTGTGGTTTGCCCGTGTTCATAAATTGGCCATAACCATTCCCGATGTGTTCGCTCACTTACGCACACAGCTGAGAACCACCATGAGCTTTGATGGAAAGGAAATTGGGGTGCGGGCTAGATCAATTGGAATGAATCATAAAAGCCTTGGCTGGAGGATTGCGCAGGAAACAAGGCAAAAGTAAAAAGTTGATGACTCCAGGGTAAAACTCGCCCTTCTTCCTCTGGCCAAAGATTAGGATGGGCAAACATGATGAGTCAACAGCAAGGGAAGTTAGTTTCCCGGAGGCAGGATATCTGCGCTCCGCGATAGGGCGAGAACAATGAGTTTCACCAATTCAGACCTTAGTTAACTATGTGTTGTTCATTATCTATAAGGAAAATGTCCGGATACAGGTATTATCTTGACCACTAGAAATGCCACGTATGCATAAGCCTTCTGTAACGGGGTCACGTGTACCTTAGGCACATAGCCCTTGAATAGGGTAATAAATGCACCACCCGACTTAGGTTGGGACTGGACTTTCACCGCACATTTGTCTCACGTGCCTTCCCTTGTGGCCAGATCCTCCGTGGGCCATCACCATTTTATATGTCCTTGGCAGAATGCAGAACCTCCCTTGGACATCCGAGATGGATGAGAGTCCCAGTTGTAGCGCAATTAATTGTAGGTTGCCCTTGCTTGAAAGCCAGTTGTATCCGACTCTAGGGTTCAGTGCTCATCTCTATTTCCAGCCAAAGAACCAGCGCTGTCTGCATTTCCATGGACATGTGGCAGGCATAATTGGACGCCAGAGTGCATGGAATGCTGTTTATCTTTCCCACCAAAGAGGTACCTCTTTATCTACTTGCAATTTCTTGCTTTTAAACTGCTAGTTTGGCAGGAGCTGGGATAGACGACAGGCGCTCACTCTGTCATGCAGCAGTCGGATCTCAAACTGTTCTGTGCAGGTACATTTTACTTCCACTTCCGGGAGACACTGCAGAATTTCCAGGCTGGCTTTTTAAACACAACCTATAATAGAAGGGGAAAAGGTTACTTACTCTTGAGTATTTTTGAGTCGTTGCAACAAACGGATCCTGAAATGCCCACTCTGTATCCTGATCAGGAGTAGAGAAACAGTCAAACACGTGCACATACATGTGCAAGATTTTATATAAAACAAGTGGAGGGCAGAGGGTGGGGTTGGCAGGTAATTTGGGAACTGCGTTCTGTTTTATTTTATTTTTAATTCTCTTGCTGAGATGGAATGAAAAGAAAGTGAGTGTAAAATACAGATAAGGCCGCCGGACTCCCTCTTTCCCTCTTATCAACCCTCCCTATTTTCCACTTCCAAGAACATGTAATTCTGTGCCTTAATCATGTGAGTTGGAGTGACAGCTGCCACATTGCCTGAGTTTCAGGAACTCCCCCGCCGCAGCCCCCCCCTCCGCCCTATCCAAATCCATTTCCCATTAGGCTCCCCTTGTTTGCTTTTGTCTAATCCCTGGTAATGTGCCTACCCTCAGAAACAGTGGTGAGCAAGACATGTGTTAGTGGAAGCAAATGTGTTAAAATGCTGCATTTGAAGATTTTGAGATACGGAATCTCTCCCTTTTGTTTCTCTTTCTCTCTCCCTCTCTCTCTTGACTCAAACACATTTAAGACAAAAGAGGTTTTTAGTTTGGGATGTGTTTCAAATAGAACAGGGGTGCCCAAACTACAGCCTGTGGGCCAGATCCAGACCCTGGTGCAAATTCATCCGGCCCATGCCACCATCATCGCTCTCAGAATTGGAAGTAAAACATGCCCGGACGGGTGCATTTTACTTCCGCTTCTGGGAGTGATGAGGGCAGCGTGGGCCAGATGCATTGTCATCAGGGGGCTGGATCTGGCCTACAGGCCTTAGTTTGTGCACCCCTGAAATAGAAGGTGAGTTTTGAAAATAGACACAAAGGGTGATTTCCTCCTAAGCACAAGGATTCTACTAGCGGTCCATGTTTTGTGTGTTTTGGACTACGAGACCTGCTTTTTAAAAAATATATCCAAGAGCAAGTAACCTTTTTCCCTTCTAATCTAGATTATGTTTTGAAAGCCAGCCTGCAAATCCTGCAGTGTCCTCTGAGAGATACTACGGGTGTGATTGAAACTCTTTGATCATGAGCAAAGATATATCTGTTAATTCTCTTTTTCTCTTCCCTTCATCCATTCCCCAGCTCTTTTATGCACAGGGGGAGACTTAGCTTCCTCCCATCTCCCCCAGACATTTCAAAGGGTCACCCCGCTGAGCTTTAACCTTAGCTCTGAAATCCTACCCAACATTTAAGCAGGAGTCCAAACTGCAGGGTGGAGGCAGGCTTATCTCTGAGCTTTAAAACACTAGACTGTATGTTGTGATGGCTGTATTCCTGCCATTGTCTACCCAAAAGGAAGTCTTTTTGAATCCACTGAGGCGCCATTCAGCGACTGGATAAAGCAGGGGTGCCCAAAACTTTTCGGCCCATGGGCCGGTCACGTGGTTCCATGGGCCAATCAACATGGTTCCTCCCACTGGAAGTAAAACATGCCTTGCAATCTGTTTTGCAAGAGATATGTTTTGCAACAGGATGAGATAGAGTTTTAGGCTGCTGTTTTCTCTGCTTAAACCAGAGGTGCCCAAACTATCGCCCGTGGGCCAGATCTGGCCCCCAACACCAATTCATCCAGCCCGTGCTGCCCTCGTCACTCCCGGAAGCGGAAGTAAAACATGCCTGTATGGTTTTATTTCCGCTTCCGGGAGCAATGAGGGTGGTGCAGGCTGGGTGAATTGGTGTCAGGGCGGGATCCAGCCTGCAGGCCATAGTTTGGGCACCTCTGGGGTAAAGGGTGGCATATGAATTGGCAAGGAACTTGCTCTCTGGCACCGGCTGGGAATTGGTGGGTCTAGCAAAATAGACTTGCACAGCAGCCAGACTGCTATTTCTATGACTGGTGGGCTCTGCCTGGGTTTTAAAAAAAAATGCCCCCCCCACCCCACCCTGGGAAAGTAGAGTGATGGCATGAGAAGATGGGGGGAGAAAATTTATAATGGTTTCATTTCCATAGGCTTTTCCAGAATCCCCATAGCTGTCTCTGTCTTAGTTCCACATCACCTTGCAAGATTCCTCCACCCCAACCCTACCCATTTTGTCTATATTTGGATATTTATGCCTCCAAATGTACACATTTCTCTAAATGTACCCTTCTGACTCCCCACCCCTACCCCAGAAGCATTTCCCTTGCATGCCTTTGTCAAATGCACCCTTCCCTCCCCCTTAAACGGTTAGGAGAGTTGATAGGGGTGTCTAATTGAAAACAGATCAGAGCAGAAGGCAGTGAAGAATCAAACCTGTTTGCTTAGGCGGAAGGTGTTTGCCCTTCAACTCAGCCTGCAGTTTAGTAGCTCAGGGATAAGAGGCATTTACACGATGAAAAAGAAAGGAAATTTGGGGAGGATAAAGGAGGCGTAAACTGACACCTGCAAAACAACATTTTTCAAAAAGAGGATGCTAGAAATGCATTTATTTAAAGAGGCACGCCTTGAATTTTCCCCTTAGCATTGTTTGGTTTCTGTGGGTCTTTAAAACCATGAATACTGTCAGAGTCCACCTCAAGTAAGTGTTGCCATGGGTCTATTTATTTTTGATTATTGATTTATATGATTTAATGCCATCATAATATTGTATTTGTTGAACAATGTTTTGTACAATGTTATACTATTGCTCATCACAGTGAGAAATGGTTTAGCATGAAATCTGGTGAGATATAAAATAAGCAAGTAAGAGAGAGAGAGAGAGAAAAGAGATAGGAAAAAGTGAGAAAGAAAAAGGGGGGAAAGAGAGAGAAAGGAAAAATAAAGAGAGAGAGAGAGAGAAAGCGAGAAAGATTAAGAAAGAATGAATGAAAGAAAGAAAGAAAATCTGTCATGCTGCAATGTTAGCTTACAGCGGCCACATCCACTCCCTCAGACTTTCATTCGAACTGATCCACAAAAACTCACATTAAAATATAGCAGTTAGTCTTTATGGCACTGCAACATTTGCATCTTCTTTATTTTTATTTTTTTGTTTCTTGCAGAGACAAAACGCAGCTCCCATTTCAAACACTTCAGAGAAAGCTCCTCTCCTCTGGCGCTGAGCCTCTTGTACTTGTCAAAAGTTTTCCATAAAGTGTTTAATACAGTCTTTCTGGTGATCTTCAGAAAGAAGTCACTGAAATGTCACTGAACCAGAATTGATTTTGGATGTCGCATATCCATTAAAGTGGGAAAACATGCCCGTTTCCGGGCGCGATGAGGGTGGCATGGGCTGGATGAATTGGTGTCAGGGCCAGATCCGGCCCACAGACCATAGTTTTGGCACCCCTGGTTTTAGCAGAGAAAATGGCAGCCTAAAAATCTATCTCATCCTGTTGCAAAACATATCTCTTGCAAGACAAATTTTACTTCCACCTCCAGCAGGAGGAACCACATGATCAGCCTGCTGAACCACATGACTGGCCCTCGGCCTGAAAAGTTTGGGCACCCCTGTGCTAGATGAAGGAAGCCATGGCTTGGGGTGCAGGTGGAGGGGTGGCTTCCGTTGGGTGGTTAATATAGGGGAGGATGCCTGCTCCATGGTTTCTTCAGTTCCTGCACCCCTCTCTTTTTAGGGGTGGGTTCTTATTGCTGGTTTTTATCTGTTTTATTTGTTTTTATCTGTTTTTACCTACTGTTGTGAACTGCCCGGAGTCGGCTTTGGCTGAGTGGGCGGTATAAAAATTTAACAATAAATAATAAATAAATAAATAAAATGGCAAGTGCCTAATTTCTGACACCAGTTGCGTGTGGCAGAAGAGAGGGTTGACTCCAGTTTTCCCAGCTACTCAAGCCAATCGGTGCTTTCATTTGGTTGATAACTTATGTTACATTTCATACTGGGTGGTAGGAGCAAACTGCCAGCTCCCTCTATGCAGGATTCCCAGTGGAAACTGGGATTCTCCTGCTTAAATAGGACCGCCTCAATCTCCTTGGCCCTGGTTGCTAAAATCAGACTTTTATCTCGTGGGGAGTAGCTCAGGAGAATATTTTATTGAGACAAAATGCCTCTGGGCATGTGCAAGATGCCTTCCAAGTCTGTAGGAAAGTCTCAACCTGCCCACCTTTCAGAAGTGTTTCTTCTTGTTGTGAATTCATGGATGAATGTTACACAGCCTTATGACATCTGCTGCATTTTAGGACGACAAAACCCTTAACGCTGTCTAGACATGCATAACAGGGAAACATAATTTCCCTCTGATTTTTAAAAATATCTTAAGATCAAAATGAGTGATTGTTGTAGAAGAAATAATATCCAATGAACAGAAAACAGTGGCATTCAAAGCATTTCTGGCAATTCTCACTTTTTTAACAGCTATGCAGAGTTTTAAACATTGTTCCGTGCACTCCGGTGTCTAGACGTGCCTGCCACATGCCCACAGAAATATCTGCAGACTCAGACTGCACTGGCTCTTTGGCTATAAACAGAGATGAGCACTGAACCCTAGAGTCAGACATGACTGGCTTTTGAGCAAGAGTGACCTTGATCTTTACCTATGCAGAGTTTTGGAAGACCCCAGCACCTCACCTTGCCTGCAACTTTACTGCAGTCTGATAAATTTATCCTGCCACTTGGACTCTTGTTCCCCTGTGCCTGTCTTACCAAAAACATGTCCATTTACAGCAGGGTTGCCCAAACTACAGCCCATGGGCCAGATCCAGCTCCCAACACCAATTCATCCAGTCCCCATTTTCCTTGTCGCTCCTGGGAGCGATGAGGGTGGTGCAGGCTGGGTGAATTGGCGTTGGGGGCCGGATCTTCCATGGGCCATAGTTTGGGCACCCCTGGTTTAACCAGCAAACAAGGCAGTTTAAAATCTATCTCATCCTGTTGCAAAACAGATTGAAAGGTGTATTTTAGTTCCGCTTCTGGTGAGAGGAACCACATGACCGGCCCGCTAAATGACATGACCGGCCCATTGAACCACGTGACTGGCCTGTGGCTCAAAAAGTTTGGGTACCCCTGCTTTATCCATGTTACCTGGATGAATTGCTTCCCATCCCTGAACAACGTTAGACAAGGATTTCCCCACCCGGCTGGACCCAACTGGACAGGTGATGTAACCACACCTTTTTGCTTAGCGCAATTACCGTACGTTAGTCATTTGAAATGAAGGGAGGCCTGATCTGTCCTACCAGGTAAGATTGCCAACAAGACAGCAGCCAGGCTGTAGACCATTCCTCAAACGCCGAACGGCAAAGGGGAGAACGGGTGTTTTGAAACAGACTCATGTGGCGTGATAACAAAAACCAGCGGCATGAATGCTAACATTTCCGTCCCCCAAGGTCTAAAGTTTCCCTTAACAAATCTGCCTTTCAACAAAGGGTCTGTAGAAACCAGATAGCAGGCGAGCTGACTTCTGGTGCCAATTCTACCCAGTCCCATACACAGCAATTGCTGAATTCATATGCAGGCTTTCTGCGCCTCATAAATTTTCATCTTGGCATCGTTTCTTGTTCTCTTTTACCGCATTTTCAAAATGTAGGTTACTCCCTTTGCATTTTAAGCAGGCACAATTGTATCTAATGCCCGGGTTTTTATGGCCACTAAAGCGCTCCTCCGTTTGATGAACTGATCTCAGAGCGAGCTAAATTATGTCACTCACCGGCTTTGTCAGTAAATCAAGGAGGTGACACTTCCCTGATTTGTAAAAGCTGAAGGGAAGGATTCACATGGAAAACCTATAAGGCAAGGTTAGATTAATAAGCAGTTTAAAAGAAAATGTTCCCGCTTTAATGGATATGCGACATCCAAAATCAATTCTGGTTCAGTGACATTTCAGTGACTTCTTTCTGAAGATCACCAGAAAGACTGTATTAAACACTTTATGGAAAAATTCAATCCTGGATTTCTTTGCTTTACAGTAATTGACAGCATTACCATACATTGGCAGGTGGTTTTTGTGCTATGAAATTCCACTCTCTCTTATCCATTTCTAAACCACGGCTTTCCCTTCTAATTACCTGCTTAGGTCACGAAGGAAAAGAAAGTTGCTTCATAGGAAGCATATACTTTGTTGGAAGAAAAGATTCACTTCTCCCAGTTAGCACCAACACGCGTGGCTGGTGTCAGAGAGCAAGACAAGCCGTGAGTTGTGAGTTGAGCCAAGAGTCCATCCTTCCTTTGCCAATCTTTACCAAACCATGAGCTCCGACTTTCAACGTTAGTCAAGAAAGGCCACTTTGGGTGCACCAAGACAGCCTACCAAGCATTTACCTACCCGTTGGACAATCCTTGCGGCATCATGAAACCTGGCCCTTTTCCCTGAGCAATTACACACAGCAAGCGGAAAAGGCCAGGCTGATTGATCAAAGAGATACAAACACCCAATTTAATGCTACTACTTTCCCTACGTCATACAGGGAGGCAACTCTTGTTGGGTTTTCCAATAACATACCTTTTTTTTCTCCAGAAGCAGGCAAAACCAAGTATCCCTAATGTATGCATTTCCCCCCAAAAGTATTCCTTGGGATATTATATTTAAAAATGAATTCAATCCATTGCTCGCTACTTCTGGAAAGCCAGGCTGCTATTACTGCTACTTTGATTATACACATAATTTAACAACAAAAGCAACAAAAATACTTTTTGGTTCCTTCTAGTGACTGATTCTAATATTGTGCTTTAGGAATATCTATCTATCTGTCTGTCTGTCTGTCTGTCTGTCTGTCTGTCTGTCTGTCTATCTATCTATTTATTTTGACTTATTTAACCGCCCCCTCGCTAAGGTGACACTAGGGGGTTTACAATGCAAGAAACCACACTGACATAAAAACAGTCCAACATACAATACACATAAATAAAACATCAAAATAATCTAAAATCTAAAAATCTTTAAAATCTTAAAATATCAACCTATTCACAAAGAAAGTACCAAGGAATATTTCTCCTGCCAATAAGGATGGATCAGCTATATCAGGTGTTCCCAAACTTTTCAACCCAAGGGTCAGGTCATGCTCTCTCAGTCATCTTCGAGGGCCGTATGGCCATTTTGCCCTGCCTGCATGATGGGGGTGGCTATTTTGTCCCAATAGCTTCAAAGGGGTTGCCATTTTGTTTCTCGAATTCCTTAGGTTGGGAGTCACTGAGCTATATGGACCATTGGCTGAACTGGCAAGGGCAGACAGGAGCTGCAATAAATCTGCAGGGCTGTACGTTGCCCAACTTCAAATTAATTCCTTGTGTCCATCTAGTTTCTCTTGCTTCTTCTTTTGGAATAGCCTTCCCTTCTCCCCCACCCCCCAATCTGTAATATGCCAGCCCAACTCCCATAGCTTTTGTCTCTGCTCACCTCAAAGGTGAACAA
Organism: Bradypodion pumilum; assembly: GCA_035047305.1. Lineage (NCBI taxonomy): Eukaryota > Metazoa > Chordata > Lepidosauria > Squamata > Chamaeleonidae > Bradypodion > Bradypodion pumilum. Next base: position 39,261,396 of record JAWDJD010000007.1, on the reverse strand, counting down.
ACTAGCTATTGTCATTGTCCCTTCCATTTCGCATTGTCTGTCTGTGTGTCTGTCTAAACAGTCCACTTTCTTCTGTAATCAGCTGTATCTTTTGTTAGGCCAACCTCTATATTTCATCTCCTGGCTAATTCTGCCCTTTCAAAACAGCTCACCAGGGTACCAGCCCCAGATTCAGCTGCACTGTAAAGATGCCATTGACATCCTTGCTCTATGTGAACACACCTTGGTCTGTGAGCATGGGTGTCTTGTCTAGGTGTGGGTGTGATGAAGGAAGATGTCCTACCGAGAACACCTGATCTAGCACATAAACAGCCTCGAGCCATGTCTACACCTGTGATCAAATGTAAGGACATGTATGGCTGGAGACCAAGGTCAACATCATCCACACTTTTGTGTTCCCACAGTCACAACGAAGGGTGTGAAAGCTGGACTGTGAAGAAAGTTGATGTGGGGGGGGGGATGTTTAAAATAAGGTGCTGGAGGAGAGCTTTGAAGATTGTCTGACCCACCACAAACACAAACAATTATCCCAAGGGTACCCAAAGTATGGGCCAGATCCGGCCCCTGACACCAATTCATCCAGCCCGCACCACCTTCGCCACTCCCAGAAGCAGAAGTAACATGTGCTCGTAGAAGAGGTCTACCACCATAATCCTGTCCATTTGCCCTGGCATAGAATTGTGGTTTTGGGGAAATGTGCAGCACTGAATACCGCCATTTCCTTTCCCTGAAAGAGGCCAGGAAGAAAGGAATGGAAGCCTTTACAGACCAAATTCCCATTAAGCAAATGGAAGCTGTTCATTCTCAAATGTGTTGTCCTATATTTTCCACATTATTAACTTGGTTGTATAGCTATCTTAGCAACAGCATCCGGAGAGCAACAGGCGCAATCCAGCCCTGTCTGCTTCCCTTACCAGCTTTCTTTTAACCTCCTGAAGCACTACAGCAGGGGTGGCCAAACTTTTTGGGTCATGGGCCAGTCACATGGTTCAGCGGGCCGGTCATGTGGTTCAGCGGGCTGGTCATGTAGTTCTTCCCACCAGAAGCAGAAGTTAAATGTGCCTTGCAATCAGTTTTGCAACAGGATGAGATAGACTTTTAGCTGTCATTTTCTCTGCTTAAACCAGGGGTGCCCGAAGTATGGCCTACAGGTTGGATCCGGGGGCCCAATGCCAATTCATCCGCCCCACGCTGCCCTCATCGCTCCCTGAAGCAGAAGTAAAACGCACCTGTTACTTCCTCTTCTGGGAGCGACAAGGGCGGTGTGGGCCTGATGAATTGGTCTTGGGGGCTGGATCCAGCCCATGGGCCGTAGATTGGCCACCCCTGCACTACATGTTGCAAGCTACCCAGAACAAACCCTTACCTGGGATGGAGGTTTGCATTTTAATGCCAAGCAACCGGATTCACACTTCCTGAACCGGCCTCTGAAACAACGTGGCACAAGCCTTTTATATTTCCATGCCGCATTTCTCCAATACATTTTAAAATGAACTTAGGGACAATTTATGCAGAAATCGTCTTCTACTTCATTAAGAGAATTTTATCCACAATTGCACACAAATGTGTTTATGAGTTTTTCATGCAGACACATTCTGTGTTGTTGTTTAAAAAAAGAAAGAAACGAAAAGAAAAATTAAACAGGATGAAATCTGATATGAGAATACTGTATGCATATTGGGATCTTCAGCAATGGCGAATAAAGCTATTTATGTTGTTGTTGTTGTTGTTGTTCAGTCGCACAGTCGACTCCGACCCTTTGCGACCCCATGGACCATTTTCCTCCAGGCGCCTCTGTCCTCCACCATCCCCCTCAGCCCTCCCAGATTATTCCCACCTCCATTATATTCCCACCTCTTCACCAATGACCACACACACACACACACACACAGGCTGGCCCTTTGGATGGGCTTCGAGACACACTTAATTAACTCCCCATAAATAAACATAATTTACAAGACCCAAACATTTAAAACACCCTGTTAAGCATCTGAAACATAAATGATTTAATTACAGACCAGCTCTGGTTTATACTGACACTGAGATGAAATGCGGTGGAGCAGCTGTCTATGAATATTTCACAATGAAGTTGCTCTCCGTTTCCAGCGTCCTCCGTAGGGAGGGGGTAGAGGCATCACAGGTTGGAAAAGACAGCAATCTGTCTGCAGAAAGAATGGCTGGTGCTCGTTTCTGCAGTGCCGAGATCATTAAAAAAACAACAACAAAATCCTCTTTGGGGCTGCAATGTCAAAAGCCAGGAAACACCTGCTCAGCCTTGGTCCAAACTCTGTTGAACTTGGGTTTTTTGCAAGTTTTACCTTCCAAGATCCCTTCCATAGTTGAGCTCTTTTGGCACTTTGCTCACCCTTAGTGTCGACCCTCCAAGGAGAGGGTGGGGGTTTCCATGGAGCACTTAAATGCAACCACGCAGTCCCCATGGGCAAAATCTAGACCAATGATGACAAACATTTTAGAGACCAAGTGCCCAAAATCAGTGCTGGATTAAGCCAGCGTGAGGCCTGTAGAAAATCGTGTCAAGATGCTTAGATTTAGGATTTAGGATACCTATAAAATAAAACACCACTAGTAAACACAAACACGCCAATGAGGCATCGGTGAGTCTCTCCAAGCGAACATTTTTTGAATATCCACATGAATGCATGGAATATTTAAATTTGGATTTTCATTCTAACTGAGCACATAGGCCAGGGCCACCAGAGATGCGGGGTCTGTAGCATTTGCTACTCCTGCTACAGTATATGGCTGATCCAGCACTGCCCAAACTGCAACCCAAAACCCACTTATTTATTGCAAAGTGCCAACACAGTAACAGGGGAGGAAGGAAACACTGGGCAGAAGGGTGGGGTGAACTCTGTGCTAGGGGGAGGGAGGAAGCACTCCCATTGGGCTGCTGGGCAGAGGGGTGGGCAAACTCTGTACTGGGGCAACTGCATGAGTGCCCACAGAGAGGGTTCTGAGCCCCACCTCTGACATGCGTGCCACAGGTTCGCCACCACTGATCTAGACACTCAGAAACTAAATTGTTTGACTCACAAGGAAGTTCACCTTTGTGGAGTTCTTTCGTGGCAAGTTTTGTTATTTATCAGGCAACACAAGAAGAGCTCCATGCCAGACAAAGCTATCAGTTCTGGTAACAAGATATTTTCAAAACTCACCATATTTTCCATAAATTTGCCATATATCTCTCAATTTCTTTCTGAGAAAAGTTGAAAAAAATTGTGAGTTCTGTAAGGTATTTTTTTAAAACCAAAAAAAATGAGCGAGACTAAATTCTCAGCTGTCCTTGTTTACTTAAGAAAATAATTCTGATGACACTGGATGCAAACTAGATGGAACAATTTGAGGACCCTATGTTGATAATGCATTACTGGGAATTAACACCAAAAATGTGTGCAACTAATAGGCTATATAACTCCCTATTGCCCCCTGAGATACTTATGAAGCAATTTGTTGGGTCAAAAAGGGATGTAACTATATGTTCCTTTCTCAAGCAAATCTAGGGCATCCCTGTTCTAAGTTATGGCATATTTTGAAAGAGGTTTGAGTATGCTTATGATGGGTTTAATTTTGATGGGTTGAGTAAGAAGCTTTTTCCACTTCAGAAAAGCTAAAAGTATTTTAAGTTATGACTGTATTATTCTCTACAGTCTATGCAATGCTTCATTATTTTGGCACATTGTAGGGAAACTTCATAAAGCGCGGGCTATAATTTATTAAACAAACTGGCAGGAAATGTTTAATTAAAGGCAAAGGATCCCTTGATCAGGTCGAAATTCTTCTGCTTTTTCACAGCAGGCAACTCCATAACTTAGATCTTTTAAACCATAGAAGGACATCATACAAACCGCCAGACAGTCATGCTTCATATGATGACTAGGGATGAGCGGAGGCCCCAGGAAGACTAGTAAAGAAAAGGCCAGTGAGTGGTTATCCCTACCCCACCAACATCTGGATTTTTCCAATCAGTTGCACCAAAGACCTTGGGAGGTAGCCAATATTTTTGCAGCCAAAAATCTTCCCTTCTGTCACCTGTGCAAAAACTTACCTGCCAGACTGTTGTCAGTGTTTCTCTGGTAGAACTGGCCACAAGAATCCCCCGAGAGTGTGGTTAGCTGGACCCATGAATTCATCCTGTTCACCTGCCACATCTGGTGGAACATGATCCGTATCCACTTCTGGAGATGACTGACACCCTGCCCAGAAAGTCCAGAGGAGGGTTCTCTACTAGTTCTACATGGCCATGTAGAACGAGTAACTTTCTACTAGTTCTACATGGCCATGCGAGTAACTTTCTACTAGTTCTACATGGCCATGTGAGGGGTGAGGAAGAGTTGGATCTATAAATTTGCTCCTTGAACTGCTACCTGCTGGCTTCAAATAGCATCAATTGCAAAGCTATGGACTGATTGGGGAAGGCTGCCACTTAGTGACTGAAGGTGGTCACAACAGGCTTCAAAAATCTTGAAACACATGAGTTGGGTTGTTTTTTATTGTTTGCAGAACAAATAATATTCATGAAAATCAATTAATGAATTTCAAGTAAAAGTAAGTAAATAAGTAAGAAGGTAGGCAGGCAAGGTTGGTTGGTCGGTAAGTAAGTAAGTAAGTAAGTAAGTAAATAAATAAATAAATAGCTTTCCAATGGGCACCTCTAGGGAAACAGAAATCTGTTCTCTAAGTTTCGGTGCCTAGATTTCTCCGTCATGGAGATGACAGTGAGAACCTTCTGGTATTATAATCTCAGGCTCATGGTTTTCATTTGGGCTTGGCTGAAACTTTGGACCAACGCCTGGCAACCCACCATTTCACTGAGAGTCTACTTACAACAGTGATGTGGTTTCCCCTAAACATTTCTGAGGTTCTGCTTTATGTGACCAAAATGGCACCTCTCAATTTGCAGATAGACCTTTGCCTCTCCTGGGATTCCTTCACCTGCCTCTTTGTGCTTCAAAGCACCTAAGGTCTACCTTTCCAACTCAAGACTTCCCCTTGGGCAAAAGAGGTGCCGTTTCAATGCCTCTTAGTGGTCATGGGCCAGGGTGGGCCCTATCCTGGCTCCCTCCCTTCACTCCATATTCAGTATGTACATTTTTCTCAACAGTTGCAGATTTATTAATTAAATTCATCTTAGCCCAAGCTCCGCCTTGCTTTCCTTCTGGGAGAGTTGGGGGGCTTAGTTGTTTTATTAACAACCTTGGATCAAAGCGGTTAATTTATATGCATGTAAATAGCAAAATGCACGAAGGCTCTCAATGAGAGAGAGACCAAAGAGTCTGTTGATGCTTTTGTATAATGCATCGTCTGTGGATGGCAGGGAACGTTTTCGAAGCAAGCAAGCATGTTCAGGATCAATTAGTTAAATACATTGCCTTATCCAGGAAAAACACTTAGAGGAACATGAAGGCAATTTCAGAAGAATCAAATTTGCATTTTTATTCTTTTTCCCGCTCTGACATCCGCTCATCCTGTCATTTCTGGCATCCAGGGGGAAAGCCGTGTACGGGTGGCCGTCTTTTGCTGCTACCGCTGTCATCGCTCCTGCCAGGGAAGCACCGGCACTTTCAAAGGTTGCTTTCAAACTGGGTTCACGTTCAGATGTTTATCTGAAATGCCTTCACAGTGACTGGGTTCCCACCTCCACCCGCAGAGACTCCTGGCTCCGGGCAGAGAGAAGAGAAAAGGAGAGGAACCTTTTAATTAGCACCGTGGAAGAAGGGTTTGTGCTTCTCTCTCTCCACAGAGGGGAGGTGAGCTTTCATCCCTGCCTCCTTCCTCCATCCATCCATCCTACCCACCCAACCCCCAGTTTAGATGAATTGTAGGTGTGTCTGTCTGCAGAGAACCCAGTGCCAAAGAACCATTGAGACAGGCGGCACCAACTTCAGAAGCTTTACCACTTAGAGCAAGTGGCATCTGCACAGAAAATTATGAAAGGAACTTTTTTGATCCATGATGATCCACTCCAAATCTTCTTGAACTTCAATTCCAAGAAGCCCAAGCACCCTGTGAATCCACACGAATGGATTTACTGCGATTCATCCAGCACGCGTCGCCCTCATCGCTCCCAGAAGTGGAAGTAAAACACGCTCGTACGGAGGAAGGGTTAACCCAGAAGAGCCTTAACTGTATGGGCGCATTTTACTTCTGCTTCCGGGAGCGATGAGGGCAGCGTGGGCCAGATGAATCGCAGTAAACCCATCGTGATGGCCAACCTTGGCACTCCAGGTGTTCTTGGACTTCAATTCCCAGAAGCCCAAGTCAGCACTCCTGTGAATCAGGGCTTCTGGGAATTGAAGTCCAAGAATACCTGGAGTGCCAAGGTTGACCATAACTGCCCTAGGGCCATGATGGTGAACCTTGGCACTCCAACTGTTCCATGACTTCAATTCCCAGAATCTCAAGTCCCTGTGAATCCACATGAATGGGTTTACTGTGCATACAACCTTGGCATTTTGGGTGTTCTTGGAATTCAGTTCCTGGAAGCCCGAGTCCCTGTGAATCCACATGAATGGGTTTACTGCATGTACAATCTTGTCAGTCAAAGGGTTCTTGGAATTCAATTCCCAGAAGCCCAAGTCTCTGAGAACCCACACGAATGTGTTTATTGTGCGTACAACTTTTGCACTCCAGGTGTTCTTGGACTTCAATTCTCAGAAGCCAAAGTCCTTATGAATCCACACAAATGGGTTTACTGTGCATGTGCACAGTAAACCCATTTGTGTAGATTCACAGAGACTTAAGCGTGCAGTAAGCCCATTCGTGTGGATTCACAGGGACTTGGGCTTCTGGGAATTGAAGCCCAAGAACAGCTGGAGTGCCAATGTTTGCCATCACTGATCTAGACTGCATGTGAAGTCTCCTGCAGAGTATCTCTCTCTCTCTCTCTCTCTCTGATCAAGTACCTTCTGAAGTGGCCCTCCCTCTTGAAGCCACATCATCCCGGGCGGTATACCTGGCTCAAACATCTCCCTTGCTCAGGAAAGAAAAATCTCCTTTGGATCCCAGAGGCCTGCGAGGTGCATATATGGTCCCGGTTGCCACAGTTTTCTCCTTGCAGAATAATGTTGTTGTCTGAACATCCTGCAGGGTTAGCACAACTGTTGTTTAAATTGACATTTAAACAGATTTATGCGTTCAGTGGGGTTGCATTAAAAATAAAATAGATTAAAATGGATTCTCTATAAAAGAAAAAGATTGTGCCCATAAAACCAACAGAGAACGCTCCTTCCTGGGGGTGTCAGATGGGGGTGGGTGGTGGGTGGGCGCTTGAAGGAAGAGAGTCAAGCAACAGGCCACGGAGTGAGATCTTCAACCAACAGGAATATTTTACACATAACTCTGACTCTGTAATAATGCCCCAATAATATTATCAATCAGATTTTTACTTCTGCCTGTAGTTATTTTCCCCTACCCACTCCAGAAGTTGGACTTGATTGTTTCCAATGAGATTGGTGCCAACCAGCTAAACACAAACTTTCAAATCTGTGAGACTTTCTTCAGCCTCTGCAGCTTTTCTGCATTGGCTCGTCTCTGTTCGTACTCTGCACGTGCCCAGAGATGCATACTTTCATCCTTAATAGCATTATTAGCACTAAAAATAGACACTGGGGAAAGCCTTGAGCCAAATTAAGGCCCGGTTTTCATGTGCATTTCGGCTGCAGATGACCCTGTACCCAATTGCTATGCGGAAACGTATTTGCTAATATTCCACCATTCCAAGACCCTGAAGGTACAATAAGAAAATTAGTTCTCATTTTAGTTCATCATCTCAAAACTCCTTCCCCTGCCCCCACAGATCAAACCCAAAGGACTTCCAGCTGTAATGCAAATTCTCCTGCCTTGATAGTTGTGCTGATCTATTTTCTCTGCCCTTTCATTTTAAATCAGCTCTTGCAAACACTGCTGAAAGAATTTAAATTAGAAAAGACCATGAGCAGAATAATTTGGGCCTCTGTTGTCTGGGTACATTGTTTCATTATTTAATCCCCCCCCCCCTTTTAATGGGGAAATTAAATACAGAAGACAAAAGGGAAATTCAATTGTTCCGATGTCGTATTGGAAAGTACCACAAATCCCATGTAAAGGGAGATACCCAGGAACAAATGGAGACAGGGACTGGGGTGGGGGTGGGGGGGACTTTATTATATTCAGGCAAATAGATTTTATTTTACTGCCATTTTAAAATCAAAATTGATATCAAATTTGCAGAGGAAGAAAGAGAAAATGTTCTCAGAAGAAATTCAGAGCCGGAGGCAGTGATTGCTTTCCTTGTCCACAAATAGATCTAAGAAACAGCTTAATTTCCACCAAGGTTTTACAAGAACCTTGAAATAAACAATACCTTCAAGGAGGGTTCTAGAACTAGACATTCCCAGGTATTTTCATCCACTTCACGTCAAGCCTTGAAATAAACTGATCTTATAAACCGGGGGTGCCCAAACTTCTCGTGCCGTGGACCGGTCGCATGGTTCAGCGGACCGCTCGTGTGGTTTAGCGGGCCGGTCACATGGTTCCTCTCACTGGAAGTAGAAGTAAAACATGCCTTGCAATCTATTTTTCAACAGATATGTTTTGCAACAGGATGAGATAGATTGTTTTAGGCTGCCATTTTCTTTGCTTAAACCAGGGGTGCCCAAACTATAGCCCATGGGCTGTATCTGGCCCCAATGCTAATTCATCTGGCCCACACCTTGTCGTTCCTGGGAGTGGAAGTAAAACGTGCCTGTATGGGCACATTTTACTTCCACTTCCGGGAGCAACGAGGGTGGCATGTTCCGGATGAATTGGCATTGGGGGCTGGATCTGGCCCACAGGCCATAGCTTGGGCACCCCTCTATATAAACCCTCAGAGAGTTGGCCCAGAATCCAGATGCTTATGTTGTTGCCTGGTGATGTTCTCTGGCCATTGAAGGCAAGACCAGTTGGGTCGGAGTGAATCTTAGACAGGCAACTGAGGTCCACCACCAAAGCTAAGGGTAAAGTTGCTTCCTCCCTCCCCATAAATGATTTCAGCCCTCCTAATGCAGGACTTGTTTTTTAAAAATAAAATAAAAATCCCTACATTTTAGCTAGGAAGTGAACGGTGGAATATACTTCCTCGTCTCAGGCCTCTTGGGCTGCTTGCCCAGTTTCTCTAGGCAGGTAAGTCAATGTAACCTATCAGCCATCTGTTCTAATTGGACGGGCTGCTTACCAAGGCATTGTAAATATGCAAAGCGCTGGGAGAGGGAAGGGGGAGCAATCCCCTGATGGATTATCTGGGTAACAATAGTTTTAATTTTTCATTTGTTTACCTGATTTGCTGCCGTGAATGAAATCTTGGCGAGACATCTGGGAGAAGTGAATTGAGACGGATGAGCAGCCCCGGCCAACACCGCTGGTTTGCCATTTAAGCTTGTTCTGTATCTTTTCCGAGGCTGCCCGATAAAACCTTTTGTGCTCCTTCGTGTGACCTCTGGGGTGTTTTGGGAAGGCAGGGAGGGGAAAGGAGAGAAAGGGCAAGAGTGTTGATGCTCTTTGGACAGTTCCAGCTGTCATCCCATTCCGTGACATCCCATTCCAGGTCCAATTGCCAATTTGACTGGGGAAAGCCTACTTCCACAATAAGAATCTGCTGGTGGAGCTTTCAGCTTGTCTGAAAGATGGACTCTCTCTCTCTCTTACTCGCACGGTCACACCCAACACTGGATAGAACACAGAAATCACAAGGAGGCATTCAATGAGTCTCAGACTCTGCCACATGAAGAGCACCTCTTTAAAAATGGAAGCAGCTAAGGCTCATTCTGCCCTGACTTCCTCCTCTTGTGAGAAGGATAAGAGCCATTTTGTTGAACTCTATCAATTGAAGATATCAGGAAGGCAGAGTGCAGAAGAATAGACACCTGTGGTGTTGGAGGAGACTCTTGAGAGTCCCCTGGACTGCAAGGAGATCAAATCAGTCCATCCTGAAGGAAATCAACCCTGTGCTCCTTGGAAGGTCAAATACTGAAGCTGAAGCTCAAATACTTTGGCCACCAAATGAGAAGGGAGGACTCACTTGAGAAGGCCTTGATACTGGGAAAGATCGAAGGCAAAAGGAGAAATGGGGACGGCAGAGGATGAGATGGCTAGATGGCATCGTTGATGCAGTAGGTGTAGATGTGGGTGGACTATGGAGGGTGGCATGCTGTGTTTGCGGGGCCGCAATGGTTTGGACTCAACTGTGTGACTGAACAATAACAATCAATTAAAGCAGAAATCTGTCCTCTTGACCCCTGCAACAAGAAGGCTGGGAGTTTAAAAATCTTCAACACATTCCTAACAGGCCAACTAGTTAGCCATTTCAGCAGTGGGCTATAATAACTCTTTTGTTTAAGAATTGTTCACAATGCAGTGCAATAATTAACCACAGGTCAATATGAGATGGGACCTGTCCAATAATCAGCTCACTTTGCAAATAAGGTATCTGGATGTACTTTGAAATGTACATGTTAGCTAAAATGCAGAAGATTTACAGAACATTTCCCCCCCCCCCTTCCCAATTTCGTTGTTTTGTGCAGGACAATGACAATAAAGATTTATCTATCTATCTATGGAATGGCATGTAAAACTTGTTTTTCTCTGTCTATAAAAGTTACATTTGTGCCCATTTCTTTCATGGGGACCCATACATGCATATTTTTCTGCTAAATTTCTCTTGTAAATACATCTCCCCCCCCCTTTCAAGCAACTCACTGGCTATTTTCCCAAGAAGGTACATTAGGTTTTAAGAGTGACACTACCCACACAATCAGATCTGCAAATGTCAGATCTTTTGGGGGTCCACATAAAACTCCATGTCTGGGGATCCCTATGAGCTGCTTCCTGAGGTGAGGGAGATTAAAGCCTAACAGACCCAAGGGAGGCCAAATAGATCTTCACACCTTGTTGCAGCCTTCTGCCACAAGGAGTTCCTGCTCTCTGTCCTTCCCCCATCTCTCCCACATGTGGTGACATAAGGAGACAAGGTTGACTGTCCACCTTCAAGTCCCACCTTGACTTCTGAATTACATGGCCCATCTATCTTGTGGGCAGGATGACAATAGAAGTGGAGTCCTCACAGCCCTCAGGGTTGAGTGGCTCCTTCCCCCCTTCCAGTTCTCTCTCTGGCCATGCCCATGCTGGCCTGGCGGGACACCGGGACATGTCCTGGTGCACCCCTACTTATAACATAAAATGGCGCCCTTTGATTGAAAAAATTGGCACCCTCATCACTCCCTGTCCTGTGCCCTCTCAAGGTACCCAGCATGGGCCTGTCTCTGGCCAACAGTGTTTGCAAAGTAGGGCAAGCCAGGGGAAGAAGGTCAACCCCTTGGTGGTCTTCTTTCTACCAGTGCCCTTGTCATGATCTTTACAGCCAGGAGATTTCCCAAGCCCCAAGGTGGAGGTGGAAGGTGAGGCCAATGGAAAATGTCTGTTTTCAATGCCCTCATTTGCCCTTCTGGCATCTCTCCTTTGCCATCATTTCAGCTGCCCACACCACACACTGGATGCTCGTTGACAGGAATACATGAAGTAACATTCAAGGCTGGTAACAAGCCCGGCTCGCCAGCTGCACCTGTTCAGCACATTATGTTGTTGAGCAGAATGCGGTGGGCCACACACAAACAAAGAAACCCACAGCAGACAAGCACACAAATAAAACCCACTGATAGACAAGACAGTCTGGGCTCGGAAGAATTGTGAGGCATTCTTCTCTGCTCTGGAGGGGGAATTCTCCGCACCTGTGGAAAAGGCACCACAAGGAAGAAAATATGCATGGAAGATGAGAAGGTAGATAGAAAGGTGTGTTTCAGGCAAATCCAGTTCCTTCCTCTCCCTCTGAGCAGAAAGAAGAGATTTCTTCAGTGCAGGTGGAGGTGGGTCACAAAGTCATTACTGAATGTCCTTCCCAGCCCACCTAACAGAAATGCTTTGCACCAGAACACCTTAAGAGTAGGCAAATCCTTGCTTGTCTTGTACAGTACTTGGATAAAAGGGTGGACACTCTTCATGGGTTTCAAACTGCCCATTTTTGTTCATGATTCTCAATTTGCATAACTGCATATTTAAGTAATCATATACAGGTATCGCCTTCCTCCAGCATATATTGTGTGGCTTGACTGAATTACCCCCAATTAGGACGCCTGCTTCATTAAGTGAGTTTTTCACACTTGGATGGGTTATTTGCATCTTTCTTAACAATCAGCCACACTTTCTGTCCCTGCTTGGATGCAAAAGGCAAGAAAACTAGAAATATTTTACACTAATTAAGAAGAGCTTTATAGAGGGAAAACTCGCTTGTGTTTAGGGTTTTTTTCTTGGCTGGAGGAAAGCAATCTCACCTGCCTGTAAAATTTCTTATTGAAGTTCCAGGGCAGTCCAAACAAATGAACGGATTCAAGCACTAGGCCCCTGATGGTGAACCTTGGCACGAATGGGTTTGCTGTGATTCATCTGGCCTGCACTGCCCTCGCCGCTCCCGGAAGCAGAAGTAAAATGCACCTGTATGGAGGAAGGGATAACCCGGAAGAGTTTTAACTGTACGGGCGCGTTTTACTTCCATTTCCAGGAGCGACGAGAGCAGCATGGGCCGGATGAATTGCAGTAAACCCATTCGTGTGGATTCACAGGGAGCTTGGGCTTCTGGGAATTGGAGTTCAAGAACATCTGGAGTGGCAAGGTTCGCCATCATGGCACTAGACGCTTTTGAACTGTGGTGTTGGAGAAGACCTTTGAGAGTCCCCTGGACTGCCAGGAGATCAAATCAGTCCATGCTAAAGGAAATCAACCCTGACTGCTCATTGGGAGGACAAATACTGAAGCTGAAGCTCAAGTACTTTGGTCACCAAACGAGAAGAACAGACTCACTTGAGAAGGCCCTGATGCTGGGAAAGATCAAAGGCAAAAGGAGAAATGGGGATGGCAGAGAATGAGATGGCTAGATGGCATCATTGACGCAGTGGGCGTAGATCTGGGCAGGTTACAGAGGATAACATGTAACAACTCTGGCATACTGTGGTCCACAGGGTTGCAAAGGGTCGGACTTGACTGTGCCACTGAATAACAACAGGCACTAGTGACATCAAACTGGGAGAGAGGGGCAAACTATGTGCTATATAAGAAGCACATTTTTTTTAATAAGCAGAAGTTCCTTACCTGCTGAAAGGCACCTGTTTGTCATGCGCCTGAGCTGTCTCACCTTCATGCTTTTGCAAATGAGATGCCTTTATTTTGTGACTGTTCATCAGTCAGTAAATGCAGGCATCTAAAGTCTCACAGCTCAGGCACAGAGCTCTATGTGACCCAATGGATTGCTGCCAGCCTTTCGCTTCTGATGGGAAGCTTTGTTCAAGGAAAGGGCAAACAACTCCAAGGTTCTCACCAAAGACCAGATGGCACTGTCCACATTTGTTGGACAACATCTCCAATGCCTCTGGACTCCCGCTTATCTTGAGGCAGCCAGATTGCGGGAGAGCAAACACACTCCCACCCACCCCCATCCCTTAATGGCCTGCCTTCGTTCACCATTCATTTGCGCTGAATAAAACGGCATCATCTGAGAACAGAGTGTGCCAGTGTTGCAATAAACCACCACTACCACTTGCAGAGATGGTTCTTCTTAATGCCATTTTCTTCCTCCCGCCACAAAAATATAGTTAATCAGCCACTGTGCGCCTGTTGTTTCTCTCCATCCTTTTTTAATTGGATTTTTAGTGTCGGATGTTGACATCCATGCCATTGAAACAAGGACAAAAAGGCAGGGAGGGGGGGAGGGAGAGGACAATTAACCATTTTAAGGGGGATATATATATATATATATATATATATATATATATATATATATATATATATATATATATATATATATATATATATATATATATATATATATATATATATATATATATATATATATATATATATATATATATATATATATATATATATATATATATATATATTTCTCTTTTCAAAAACTAAAGTCAGATGATATAACTTCACTTGAAACGTATCAAGTCGCAACAAGGAGCTGACTTCAGCGTTTTGAAACACGATGACTTCAGCAACTCGAGGTGCAATTGAAAGGAATGAAAGAAAAGTTGACAAATGTCATCTGTAGCAGACAGGAGTAGATTTACTGTTACTTGTTTTGGTGGAGGCAAGTGCCAGGCACCCTCCGCTCCAGGAAAAGAGCAGTCGTAAAAACGGCCGTTTCAGAAGGTGGGTCGGAAACCCTGGGCCAATGCAGTAACCAGCCCTCGTGAGCCAGATGTTGAAGCTGCTGCCATCAGTGCCATCCAAAGCTGGAGTGGAGTTCAGTCTTCTAATGGAACGGGGCTGCCTGGAATGCAGACGGAGCCCTGCTTTGTTTGCTCACCAGACCTCTCCTGGTGGAATCTCCTTGCCTAGAGAAAGGCAACAGATTGGGAAATAAAGGTGGAGGGGGTTAAAAACAAGCTTGCCTCTTTTAGGTAAAGGTAAAGGTCACTCTTGCTTGAAAACCAGTCGTATCCGACTCTAGGGTTCAGTGCTCAACTCTGTTTATAGCCAAAGAGGCATTGCTGTCTGAGTCTGAAGTCATTTCTGTGGTCATGTGGCAGGCATGCCTCAGCGCCGGATTGCATGAAACGCTGTTGACCTTTCCCACCAAAGTGGTCCCTATTTATCTGCTTGTAATTTCTTGCAAGGTTGTCAGGAGCTGGGGCAGACGACGGGAGCTCACTCCGTCATGCAGTACCTGGGAATCGAACTCCGACCTTCCAGTCAGCGGGTTCAGCTTCTTAACCACTTGAGCCGCCGCAGTCTCTTTTAAACTGAGGTTAAGGGACTGCCGTGGCTTAGTGTTTAAGAGCTTGAAGACTGGAAGGTCAGGAGTTTGATACCCAAGTACTGCACAACGGAGTGAGGTCCTGTCATCTGTCCCAGCTCCTGCCAACCTAGCAGGTTGAAAGCAAGAAATTGCAAGTAGATAAATAAGGACCACTTCATTGGGAAAGGTAAACAGCATTCCGTGCAGTCTAGTCATGCCTGCCACATGTCCATGGAAACGTCTGCAAAACGCAGACCACACTGGCTCTTCAGCTGTAAACAGAGCTGAGCACAGAACCCTACAGTCAGACACAACTGGCTTTTGAACAAGGGAGACCTTTACCTTTCAGCAAAGCAGGAGTGAAGATGAGGATGAGGATGATTGAGTGAGTGAGTGAGTGAGAGAGAGAGAGAGAGCTCTTTAGCAACTGCCATGGAGTCTGGAGGACCAGCTTCTTTCTATTCCAAGGCTTGACTCAACATAAGCCTGGCTCAGCAGGGAGTTACTGGCTTTCAAGCTAAGACTTCTGATTTGGCTTTGTGGTTCAAAGAAGAGAAGGCCACACTGGGAAGAGCTTGCCAAGCAGCCTAAACAGGTTTCCAAGAGCAGCATCTGGGCCTTTAGACAATGAGCCCAAATCTAGCAGATTTCGGCAAAATCCGAAAACAACCAACTGCCGTGGTGCCAAAATAGGACTTGGTTTAATATATCTGGATGGACTTTGAGAGACTGCTTGGATGGTCTTCTTTGGCCCATCATCCAAATGCCAAGATTCACTGTATCATCATACACCTACTCAAGAGTAGGCAGATGATGCAGCAAACCAGGCTGGTAAATACATATATATATATTTTTTTTTTTCCGGAACATACGGTTCATTTCAGGGCATGATTTCCCTGGAACGTTTCCCCTAAACTCTCAGGCTTAATCTTGCCCTGTTCCCTCAGCATTATCCCTTCTGTATTACAATGAAGAATGCCTAAGGTAATTGGCAGCCTCAGATCACTGATACATTTCTAGATTAGCTGCAAATTTAATTTTGCTACTAGGCACAGGGCCGGCCAAAGCCTTGGGATATTTCATATTATGCACTCCGGCCTCAGCTTTTAGAAGGACGACTCTAAGGTCTGCACCCAGGGCAGAGAAAAGGAGTAATCAAAATTTGTCCTCTTGGGTATTTCCTACAGCAAACCTTCTCAACCAGAGAAAACACATTAAACCCTCTTCTTCGGGGGACTTTAAGTTTTCTGCATCTTTCTCATTAACAAGCTCTCTTGGTTGATTGATGGGACAATCTGCACAACGAAAGCATATTCATCACTGCTCTTTGGGTAGCTCAGCATCTCCAGAGATGGATGGAGGCGGAAGGGCTCTTGGCTCAGAGGGAGGGAGGGAGGGAGGAAGGGAGGCACAGTGTGGCTTACTCACTAGGATGGTGAGGGTGGGACTTTTTTGTTCCCTCCTGTGGGGCACAAACGTATGTGGAGATGCCAGAGAGAGAGAGAATGCACTCCTTGATGTGATGCTCATGCTATATGCCAGGGGTGCCCAAACTATGGCCTGTGGGCTGGATCCGGCCTCCAATGCCAATTCATCCAGCCCACCCTGCCCTCATCACACCCAGAAGTGGAAGTAAACCTTGCCCAGCTGGACACATTTTACTTCTGCTTCTGGGAGTGATGAGGGTGCATGGGCCAGATGAATTGGCATCAGAGTCTGGATCCAGCCCATAGGCCATAGCTTGGGCACCCTTGGTTTAAGCAGAGAAAATGGCAGCCTAAAATCTATCCCATCCTGTTGCAAAACAGATTGCAAGGTGTGTTTTACTTCCACTTCTGGTGGGAGGAACCACATGACTGGCCCACTGTTGTGCATGTAACTGGATGTATTGTTTTAACAGTTTGTATTTAATTGTTAGGATTGGGTGATCCTCCATTTTGCGTTCTTCTTGAAACTAAACTCTCGTGCGACTTGGGTTCCCACCCTTTCTAACAAGAAGCATGAAAGGCTTCACAGTCTCTGTCACCCCATGATCACCCCACTGTTCTCCCAAAAAATCCAGTTGCTTCCCGCCCGAATGTATCTATTCTGTATTGTATACATAGGCGCTGCTGCGCCATTGCTCTCCATGTTCAGTTCCCGAAATAAAGTTTGTGTTTGGCCCTGTTATGCTGGCTGCCGCATTTCCTTGCTGAACATCAAACCTACTGAACCACGTGACCGGCCCGTGGCCCGAAAACTTTTGGCACCCCTGCTATATGCCCTGCAGTGTGACCAAAGGGTTTGCCATTTAATGCCATATGAGTTGGAGGTGGGAGAGAGGGAGGGAGGGACAGATGGATGGACAGACAGACTTTACTGATGGGGGGGCAGCGATCAACCTTCTACTGTATGCAAAGGTGCAGCAGATATATTATGGAGATCGCGCAAGGTTATGTGCAGAGAGAGGAGAGACGTTTCAGCTATCCTTCCCATGCATGCATTTTTAAATTTGTTTTATTTTTATTTTATTGTTAAATTTTTATACCGCCCACTCAGCCAAAGCCGACTCCAGGCGGTTCACACAGTGGGTAAAAACAGATAAAAACAAATAAAAACAGATAAAAACCAGCAATAGGAACCCACCCCTAAAAAGAGAGAGGGGTGCAGGAACCGAAGAAACCGTGGGGCAGGCATCCTCCCCTATATTAACCACCCAACAGAAGCCACCCCTCCACCTGCACCCCAAACTTTGCCCGCCAGCTGATTTCACCCCCCCCCTCCTAAAATGTCTATTTTCATTTTTTGCTAACGGTGTGTTTTTATCCATTCCACACTATTCATATCTTGTCTTGTTTGGCCTCTCATGAAGTGTCAAAATAGAAAAACCATAAAGGCCATGGAGAGCCGTGAAGAGGGTTCTTTTCTAAAAGAAGCCCGGTGTGAAAACAATTAGCTGCGGTAAGGTCCAGTTTGTGTGTCCAAGTCCCCAGCTCAGCTTGGGAGACAATACAGGGCTGAAGGCATTTAAAGGAGGGGAAGGGAGAGAGCGGGGAGGCAGGGGGGACAACAGCCGCTAATCCCATTTGCCGTGAAAAGGTCGCACATTCTGATATGAGTAATTAATTTCCTTTGCGCAACATTGAAAAGGTTAACACGATTTGAGGGAAGCAGTTGCATTGAGAATGCCTTGTATACCTTGTTAAAAAGGCCCAATTATTGTCCTGAATGCAGCAGACCAAGAGAAGAATGATGGGCTGATAATGGATTGGTATGAATGAGAAGACGGAGGATTGCTTCGTCAAAACGGTGGGTCAGACGTGTGGGGCAGGGAAGGGTCTGAAGGCAGATAGACACTCTTCTGCTTCAGAAACAAGCCCTCTTTGGAAACTGAGGACTGGCCAGCATGATCAGGATCTTGGAACATTGGGTTTCAGAATCCTACATTTGGGCTGCAAAAGTAGAGAAGGCCATCTTCCCAACTCATGTGTTTCCCTTCAGTGCAAGAAGGACCTCACAGAAGGTTCATGAGACCGAGGGGAGGTCCTGAGCCATTGGCTCATCTGTGGCAACCATTCCTAGAAGGAGAAGGAAGGCTTACTGCTCAGGTTCTTCTTCTTCCATGTCCAGATCAAACGTTGGACTGTCAAAATGAAGCCACTGTCTTGGATTTCTCATTGGCCAAACCTATGTCCTCATCCATGCGTGTTTCTGAAATTAATTGGCAGGCCAGTAAATGAGCCAGATTCTGTCTCTCTCCACATTCACACTTTATGTTGTTGTCCGCCAGCAGCCTCCACTTGAGCCTGTTGGTTTTACATTTAGAGACTCCTACCCTCAGCCTATTCAGGGTCCTCCAAGTGATGTAGGGGAGGTTGAGTTCCTCAGCCATATTCTTCTTTAATGTTCAGGTGGTGGAGTAGAAGAGGCAGTGAATTCAAACAAACACACATACACCCTACACATTGCCTGTTCTCTCCTAACCATTCCATGTCAGTTACGTGGCTTTCCCATTCATTTTGTTGCTTGTTATGTCCTTCAAAAGCCTAAAACAGTTCGGGACTGGCATATTTGAAGACTCATACACACACTTAGCAATGGGCGTGAACCTTGGGTTCAGTACCTGAGGCTGTGCTCTCAGGCTCTTTGGCAAAAGCTATCAGGACCATGGACAGCAACCTTCCAGAGAGCGCAGAATCCCTACAGCAGGGATGCCCAAACGTTTCGGGAGCGAAACGTGCCTTGCAATCTGTTTTTCAACAGGATGAGATAGGTTTTAAGCTGCCATTTTCTCTGCTTAAACAAGGGGTGCCCAAACTATGACCCGCAGGCCAGATATGGCCCCTGATGCCAATTCATCCAGCCTGCACCACCCTCATTGCTCCCGGAAGCAGGAGTAAAATGCACCCATATGGCAGGGAAGGTGCCGTATGGGTGTGTTTTACTTCTGCTTCCGGGAGCAGCGAGGGTGGTGTGGACCAGATGAAGCCCATAGGCCATAGTTTGGGTACCCCTGCCCTATAGAATCTCCTTCCCGGGTAGTGTTCAATAATTTGCTCTCAAATTGATTTCTGACTCATAGTGACCCTTTCCATGGTGCAGTCTATAGAGGACTCTAAAATGATCTACCAGTCCTTCCTTCTTGGGCTGCTCTAGAAGCATGCCTCTTGCCCAAGGCTACATAGGCACAGAGAAGAATCAAACTCTCAACCTCCGACTTTGCAGCCAGATACCAAACTCACTGAGCGATTGAGCTACATTTAGTTCTCAAATTGTGTTTCTTGTTGTCTGTTGTGTGTGGTCAAATTTTCAGTTACAGAGACTCTAACGTGGGTTATTTAAGGGGTGCCTTTGTCAGTTCCCATCTCCTCCAGTGAGCTTTCAAAGCTGAATGGAGATTTGAACCCAGGCCTCTTGAATCTTAATCCATCGCTCCGTTCACTGGATAGCCAATGCTTAGGAGAGTGTTAAATAATACAAACCAGCTAGTTAGTGCGAACTATGAATGAAACCTACATTACTGTTGACTTAACATGCCTCATTTATTTATTCAGAGGGACTAATGACTGGATTTAGCTCTTTTGAGAACAGCCGGCTTGCTTTGGAAGGATTGTTTTATTCTGCTTTGTTGTTATATTATGACAGGTATCTATAGGGGGCTGTGGCGGCTCAGTGGTTATGAAGCTCACCTTGTTAGCTAGAAGGCTGGCATGTCAGCAGTTCAAGACCCGGGTACTGCATGACGGATTGAGTACCTGTCTCTGTCCCAGCTCTTGGAGACATGAAAGGAACCTCATTTGGGGGTTCCCTGAGTGGAGTTTCTGCTGCAAAAATCCTTTCAACCCAGAATAATTTCTGACACAAAATTATTGTTAGGTATCTATACTTTGTGGTGGGTTGATTTTTATATTAATAATAATTTCATGCCAGAGATTATTCTGGGTTGAAAGGATTTTTGCTGGAGAAACTCTGCTCAGGGGATGATGCCCGAGCAAGGCACCTTTCATGTCCCCCAAGTGCAGCTCTTGGGTATTGAAACCCGACCTTCCAGTCTCCAGCTCAGCGTCTTAACCACTGAGCCACGGTGGGAGCCACGATTTTTACATTATGAACATTATATTTTAGTTCCATATCACTGCAAGCTGCCTCCTTGCAAGGAAGCTGCCAGTCTCAAAGGCAAGGACATTCACACCAGTGTCAGCACCAGAAACACACTTTCCTCTGACAGGAATATTAAAAGGGCAATTGTCAGTTTCCCAGCCCTGATGAGCACTTAAGCAAATTATCTATATTAAAAGGGAATGAAGATTGAGGAGCGCCTGCTCTGAAGGTTGACACGCTGAGAAAACACCCCCAATGGCAGGCAAGGCGCCTATTTGTCATTTTGGTTTTAATATTTACTTCTGTTGATGAGACTTCGTCACGCTCTATTACAATTCATAGAGTTGTATTTCCAAATTTTATGCATCAGAATGCATTGATTTATCGTTCTAAGAGGGTTCTGTTCCTTTGCTTCTCAACATCCCACTTTCTCTCTCTTTTCCTATATTGTCATAAATGTGACCAGTGAGGCTTATCTCATGCTATTAATGTGCCTCATTTAATTATATTGTCTTGCAGGAGAAGTTTGGAGGAAACTATGAACTGAGAACTTTTCTTCTTCTCCTTAAAGGAAAACAGGGGTATTAAAAGAGAAAGAAATCAACTCACATAGTTTCTTTCCATGCAATAAATGAAGAGATTGCTGTTATCAAAGACTGGGGATTATCTAGTTGAATTCTCAAGCAACGTGAAATGGAAAAACACACATATAAAATAGTAAAATGAACATGAGAAAAGAAATCAAGTTAGCCAAAACCATCCAGTAAAGCTAATCATGTGGCCATTAAAAAGGCACAACCCATTTCTGGAAGGGTAGATGTGGCTAACGGAATATTTAGGGCAGCATTGGCCTACCTTGGCACTCCAGGTGTTCTTGGACTTCAATTCCCTGATCAGGGCTTCTGGGAATTGAAGTTCAAGAACACCTGGTGTGCCAAGGTTCACCCTCACTGCATTAGAGTATATTTCTAGGAACATCTTGGACAAAGAAATCTACTGTTATCAAGGAATCAAGATGCATACTGATAGCTCCAGGAACCTGTCTGTGGTTACTTGAGCAATGATTGTCAATAACAGAAGGGACATAATGCAGTGTAATATTGCTTTGTGGTTTGCTTATAGAATTTCCAGCCTTTGTCCTATGAATGAGTTTATGGCCTCCAAAATCCTTTAGATGACATATAACAGTAACAACAGCTATTAATACCTTTGATTACAAGAATCAGTTAACATCCTGCATACAAAAATTAAAGATTTGACACAATGGGAATTCACCAAGACTGTGTAAAATTATTAAAATCACAGTTAAATGCTAGAAATTCAACCCAAGCCATAAACACATGGACAATTCCAGTGATCAGATATTCAGCTGGAATAATGCATTATACCCCCAAGGTAACAAGAAAAATTGGATTGGAAAAGCGTGGAATTAATAAGCAGGCACAATGTTTTCCAGCCAAAAAATCATTTGGACAGGCTATATTTAAAGTAAAAAAAAAACTGGAGGCAGTGAATTACTACAAATGCAACAGGTACTATGGGAAGAAAAAAAGAAGTCCAATAATTATTCAACCGATACTGAGAAAAATTATTTAAGGTAGTTGAAACAGAAAACATTTCGAAAACAACTGAAACAAAGGTGGAATACAAGAAATGACAATTTGAAGCTAAGTTAGACAACTGGAAAAACAAACTATTGCATTGACAACACCTGAGAAATATTGATGGAAGATGTGAGGAGAACTTAATTTGGGCATGGCCATTACTGGGGGCCACCAAGAAAGAAACCGAAGATTTAATTTTTGCTGCACAAGAACAAGCAAAACCAAACTTGTGTTATAAAAGCTAAAATTCAAGGGTTTGGTGCAAACAGAACGTGATGACTCTATCATTAAAATGATGAAACTGCGTCACACTCCATCTGTCAATTCTCAAAGATTGTGCAGATTACAAAGCAAGGCATGAGTTGGTTACTATGTAAGAAATATAATCTGCCAGCATCCAAGAATTCATGGCAATCTCAGTTAGAGAAGGCATTGGAAAATAACCACGTTAAGATCTTGTGGACCCAGGATGACAGGCACCTTAATACAATACACCAGACATAACCATAATAGAAGGAAGAAATGTCTGGATAATTGACATTGCAATTCCAGAGGATGCCAGAATTGAAGATAAAGAATTGGAAAAATTAACAAAATACAGAGAGCTGGCAATAGAAATAACTCTGTTATGGATGATGCACACGCCAGCGATTCTTATAGTCATCAGGGCACTGGGAACAATGCCACAGGATTTCATAAACTACTGTAATCAATGGCAAATCTCTGAAGCAACGGATCAGAGCTGCAAAGGGTGGCAAGATTGGGAACAGAATATATATTACACCATTATTTAACAGCTACTTAGGATTTTGGTTAAAACCTTACCCATTATATAATACAGTAGAACCCTGCATAACGAAAAAACTCCATTCTGCGAGTTGCTTTGCTATGCGTTGTTTTTTTTCATTATGCGAAGCCTATGGGAGATACCCCGGATAACGAACAAAAAATGGTCATTATCTAGGGTTCCCATTGACCAGGTATACCCTGGCTACCGAAAACCCTGCATAACGAACAATTATTATTATTTTGTTATGCGGGGTATCGCCCTTGAATAACGAACGCTTCATTAGGTGAATTTTTCACTATGCGGAGCATTCGTTATGTGGGGTATTACTGTACTAGAAAATACTTTTATAGTATTGTTTGTTTGGCCTATGTTTTGTCTGTTTGAATCATCATCATCATCATCATTATTTCTTTCCCTCTATCTCTGCATGTGTTTGTGTGTGTTTAGATCAGAGATGGCCAAAATATGGCTCATGGGCCAGATCCAGCCCCCAAATGCCAATTCATCTGGCCTATGCCACCCTCATTGCTCCCAGAAGCAGAACTAAAATGTGCCCATACGGGCATGTTTTAATTCTGCTTCTGGGAGTGACGAGGATGGTACAGGCCAGATGAATTGGCACTGAGGGCCAGATCTGGCCCATGGGCCATAGTTTGAGCAACCCTGGTTTAAGCAGAGAAAATGGCAGCCTAAAATCGACCTCATCCTGTTACAAAATGTATCTCTTTCAAAACAGATTGCAAGGCACATTTTACTTCTGATTCCGGTGGGTGGAACCACATGACCGGCCCACCAAACCATGTGACTGGCCCACTGAACCATGTGACTGGCCCTCAGCCCGAAAGGTTTGGGCACCCCTGGTTTAGATGAATGCCTGCATTCTGATATGGATTGTGGGTGTTTAGTGTATGGGACCAAAGACGACCGGACAACCGAAGGGTTGGTTTAACACAGGTTTATTGCATTGCATGAGGTTCCAGTGAAGCATGAGGAATGGCGGTGATACATCTCAATATATACAGTAGCTCTCTACATTTGAATCTTGTAGCACGGTAGCTGATTGGTTGCTACCGGCGTGGCCTCGCCCAGGCACGCCTCTTTCTTCAGCTGCTGAATGCAGGTCTTGCTTCAGCTGCTGAATGCAGGTCTTTCTTCAGCTGCTGAATGCAGGTCTTGCTTCAGCTGCTGAATGCAGGTCTTTCTTCAGCTGCTGAATGCAGGTCTTGCTTCAGCTGCTGAATGCAGGTCTTTCTTCAGCTGCTGAATGCGGGGAAGGTTTTCCCGCGGCTGTCCGTGATTGAGCAATGTGAACCATGTGAGAGTGAACGCTCGCAGCTGCCCTCTATAGGCTGTCTGCTCGCGTTCCTTTATAGCTGATATCGTTTGTATCTGGAGTGGTTACAATCTTGCCTTACAGTATAATGAACATGCATACATACATAACATCCCTCCCCCCTAGGATGGGACGAAGTCCCGCAACCATTGTGGCTTGCCGCACGTTCGCTTGGGGCGTGCTTGCGCCTGCCCTAATTCTGGAGAGCCTGTGATCCCTGACTCCGCGGGCGCTTGTCCTGCAACGGGAAACGGGGATTCGTTAGTGGCTCTGTGGGGCGTCCGTGCCTGCCTTGCGCTTGGGGAAGGGAATGGGATGAACAGTTGGGAGGTAAATCCCTGCCTATTGCCCTCGGACCCCGGGGACCCTCCTAGTGTGAACCGCGGCACCGATGAGGTCGCCCTTGGGGAATGGCTACCTTCTGATCCCTGCTCGGGGGACCTTAAGACTGTGGTGGTGGGCGGACTCGCTGATGCCTCTGGTCTTGGAGGTGTCGGTCTCCGGAACATGGGCGCTATATTGCATTCTAACTCACAGGGGCTACTGGGACTGGAGGTACCAGGGGCTGAACTGAAACCCCTCTTTTCGCTAGGACGGGTGGGGGACCACTCCGCTAACTCCCCCTGGTACTGTAAATCAACGTCTAAACCTCTATGGGCCTCTGAGCCTCGGGGGGACTTCCGCGGCTTCCGCGGGGTATGAGTGTGGTTGGGGCTCCTCCTTTCTGACGGGGACTCCCGCAACCCGGGGCTCCTCCTCTCTGGCAGGGACTCCCGCAAAAGATTTCCGTGGATCGATTCCCTTTCCTCCCCCCTTGGTGGGGACCCATGCTCCCCTTTTCCTCCCCCTTGGGCTAAACGGGTGGGGGAGTACCCTAACGCTGAATCAATGCTGGCCTCATCCTCGTCTTGCTCTCCGGGGACCCTACGCCTGAGTTGGTCCACGTGTCGCCTCCACAGGAAACCTGTACTGGTCTCTACGCGGTATGAGACGGGGCCGGTTTGGTCTACTACGGTGCCCGGCACCCAGGCTGGCCCCGCGCTGGCGTAATTCCTGCAGTATACTGGGGCGCCTATGCCGAAACTCTTGGTGGGTTCCACCCCTATGTTCCGCCCCTTGTCCTCTACTCTCGTGGGGTCTAGCTTGGATATCCCCGTGGCCAGCTTCCTGCGCATCAACAGCTCTGCGGGGGAGTACCCTGACGCTAAGGGGGTGACCCTGTATCTCAGCAGGAATTGGCACAATTTCAGGTCGAGGTCTCCGGGACCCATGCGCAGTAGCGCGTCTTTCGTGGTGCGCACGAGGCGCTCTACTTGGCCATTGGTGGCCGGGTGAAAGGGGGCGGAGGTGACGTGCCGAATGGCGTTGCGTTCCATGAATGCCCTGAACTCGGCGGACGTGAAACAGCTAGCGTTATCGCTGACGAGGGTGTCGGGTAAACCGAACGTGGAAAAGACCCTCCTTAACTGTTTAATGGTTGTGGTCGAGGAGGTGCTCGAGACTGGAATGACCTCCAACCACTTAGAGAACGCGTCCACCACGAGGAGGAAGAGCGTTCCCCTGAATGGGCCAGCAAAGTCTACGTGAACTCGGGACCAGGGTCCCCTCGCAGCGTCCCATTCCCTAGGTGGCGAGCGAGCCTCTTCTGGCCTTGAGCTTTGGCACGCCTCACAAGTGCCGACCATGTGTTCGATGTCGGCGTCTAACTGGGGCCACCAAAAGTAACTGCGGGCTAGTGCCTTAGAGCGTACGATCCCCGGGTGGCTGACGTGCAGCAGTTTAAGCACCCTCGGCCGGAGAGACGTGGGGATCACTACCCGCTGTCCCCACAAGAGGCAACCCCTCTCCAGGGACAACTCTAATCTCTTTTTGAAGAATGTGTCGAATTCCGCTGCTGGGGAAGACACGGGCCACCCTTTCTGCACCCAGGAGCAAACTGTGGCCAGCGCTTTGTCCTTGCCTGTCGCTTTGGCGATTTCGGCCGGTACTACTGGAGGGGAGTCTAGGACCTCTATCATTAAGACCTGGTGGTCCCTCTCTACTCCGCCCACGTGGCAGCAATCCCGGGGAATGGGGGACCTCGACAGAGCGTCGGCATGGCTTATCTCCCTCCCGGGCCGGTATACCAACGCGTGCTGATACGCGTTGAGAAAAATGGCCCATCTGAGCATTCTCGGGGACAGGATCTGGGGTGTGGGCTTGTCTGCGGTGAAGATGCCCAGCAAAGGCTTGTGGTCAGTCACTATGGTGAAGGGGCGGCCGTACACGAAATCATGAAATTTCTTGGTCCCCGCAATTATTGCTAGCGCCTCTCTGTCTGTCTGAGCATAATTCCTCTCCGCTTGGGACAGGGATCTAGAGTAGAAAGCTATCGGGGCCTCCCTACCGTTCTCCAGCACGTGGCAAAGCACCGCCCCCACCCCCACCGGGGATGCATCGCATATCAGGACCACCGGGCGTTTGGGATTGAAGTGGGTCAGTACAGCATCTGATGCCAGGAGTCGCTTCAGGTCATTGAAAGCCTTTTCCTGGACGTCGCCCCACTTCCATGCCTCGTCCTTTTTTAACAAATTGTGTAGCGGTTCTGCCACGGCTGCCTTCCGCGGGAGGAAGGAGTGGTAGAAGTTGAGCAGTCCGAGGAACGACTGCAACTCGGGCTTGGAGGTGGGGCGAGGGGCCTTTTTGATGGCGGCTACCTTGGATTGGGCTGGCCTAATTCCCTCGGGAGTAACACGGAACCCTAGGAACTCAACCTCTGTAGCGAAGAAGACGCATTTGTCTTTCCGCAACCTCAACCCCGCCTTTTCGAATATTGTCAGGACCTTTCCCAACCTTGTTGCTAATTCGGCCCGGCTCCCCCCTGTAATTAATACGTCATCAAAATAGGGTAACACCCCCTCCAACCCCTTCAGGAGGCGTTCCACCAATGACTGGAAAATCCCGGGCGCCGAATTCACGCCGAATTGGAGGCGCGAAACCTGGAACGCCCCTTTGTGGGTGACTATGGTTTGTGCAGCAGCTGCGGCGGGGGTCACCGGGAGTTGCTGGTAGGCTTGGGCCAGGTCGAGTTTGGCGAAGCACCTCCCCCCGTGTAACCTGGCCAATAAGTGGCTGACTACCGGCACCGGATACGCATTAGGGCGGATCGCCTTATTGATGGTGCACTTGTAATCAGCGCATATTCGGACTTCCCCGTTGGCCTTGAGCGCTGTTACAATTGGAGTTTCCCACTCCGCAGAATCAACAGGAACAAGAATCCCCTGGCCCACTAATTTGTCCAATTCCGCCTCAATTTTGTCCTTTAGTGCGAAAGGCACTCTGCGCGGTTTAAGTCTGATTGGACGCACTCCAGGGTCCAGGTCGAAAGTCACTGGGGGGCCCTTGAATTTCCCTAGCCCCTTTTTAAAAACCTCGGGGTGCGCGTCGCACACGCTCTGTATTGGATCAGTCCCGGCGGCGTGTGCTCCCACGGCGTGCACCCCCCCAATGAACAACCCCAGGGGCTGGAACCATTGAGTCCCGAGGAGGCTGCATTTACCCCCCTTGAGGACGACTAAGGGAAGCGTTGCGGTGTACTTTTTGAACTGGACCTGGAACTTCCCAACCCCCAACACTGGGATGCGGTTCCCCTGCACGTCCTTCAGTGTGGCCCTCAACGCCTTGAGCTTGGGCCGCACGCGGGGGGCAATTTTCATGAACTCCCCCTGGGAAATAATGGAGTATGAGGAACCCGAGTCCACCTCCATCCTAACAGGGGCCCCTTGTATTACTACCTCAACGAAGTAACGGGGGTGCTCCGTGGAAACGCTGCAAACCGGCGCGTCGTCCTCGCTGTCGTCGGAGACTCGCCCTACTCCGTCCCGCGTCCTCGTGGTCCGTGTGCCGTCCTTCGGCCTCGTGGTGCGGTCCTGCCTCGTGGTGCGGTCCTGCCTCGCCGAGCGGTCTGGAGAACTCCGGGTGGCCTCGCGTCGTTTCCGGCAGACCTTGGCGATGTGCCCGCGCCGGCCGCAGTTGTGGCACTCGGCCTTGCGGAATGGGCATTTGGTGCGGGCGTGGGCGGCGCCGCAGCCATCGCAGCGCCGGCCCTCTCTCTGGACCCTCCGGACGTCCTCGTCGTCGCTGCTCTCTGCAGAGGACGAGTTCGAAGTCCGCCGGGCCGCGCGCACCGAACTCTCTGCCTTGGCGGTCTTCGGGCGCCAGTCCTGAAGTTCGTGCACCCCGGCCGACGTGGCCTCTGCGGCCTGTGCCGCGTCGAGGACTTGTTGCCACGTGGGAGGCGGCTCCCTTTTCATCAGCGCGCGCTGAGTCTCTGTGTCCCTCAGACCGCAGAGCAGGCAGTCCCGGAGGGTGACGTCGGGGAGTTCCCACTTGCATGGGCCGGTGGCCAACCGCAGGGCCGCGGCGAACTCATCGACCGATTCTCCGGGTGCCTGGACTCGCCTCCAGAACGCGCTCCGAGCGGGGAACATCGCTATTGCCGGCCGGAGATGGGCGCGCAGCGCCGCCAGGAGCTCTGTGGCCTTGAGGTCGCCCACCTTCCTCGGCGCGATCAGGTCCACCAAGGTCCTCTTGGTTTCTTGTCCGAGCATGCGGACGAAGATGGCCCTCTTTTTGGCCTCGTCGGAGACTTCGAGCTCCACCAGCGCAGCGTTGAAGTCTATCTCAAACAGCTCCAAGTCTCCCGGCTTCCTGATCTCGTAGCCGGCGCATGTCTTGGTCCCGTGGGCAGCCATATCCCACCTTCGTCGCCAGTTTAGTGTATGGGACCAAAGACGACCGGACAACCGAAGGGTTGGTTTAACACAGGTTTATTGCATTGCATGAGGTTCCAGTGAAGCATGAGGAATGGCGGTGATACATCTCAATATATACAGTAGCTCTCTACATTTGAATCTTGTAGCACGGTAGCTGATTGGTTGCTACCGGCGTGGCCTCGCCCAGGCACGCCTCTTTCTTCAGCTGCTGAATGCAGGTCTTGCTTCAGCTGCTGAATGCAGGTCTTTCTTCAGCTGCTGAATGCAGGTCTTGCTTCAGCTGCTGAATGCAGGTCTTTCTTCAGCTGCTGAATGCAGGTCTTGCTTCAGCTGCTGAATGCAGGTCTTTCTTCAGCTGCTGAATGCGGGGAAGGTTTTCCCGCGGCTGTCCGTGATTGAGCAATGTGAACCATGTGAGAGTGAACGCTCGCAGCTGCCCTCTATAGGCTGTCTGCTCGCGTTCCTTTATAGCTGATATCGTTTGTATCTGGAGTGGTTACAATCTTGCCTTACAGTATAATGAACATGCATACATACATAACAGGGTGGTTTGGTAACATCTGCCTCTCTCACTCCACATTCTTGGTTTATCCTTCTTTGTGGGTATGGTGCCATCACCACTGAAGCAGATAATAGTTTTTCCTGCTTCTTTTTGTCGTGTGTCCAATGGGCTGGAGGTGGGCAAATAATTCTCTTGGAAATAATCATGGTAGCTGGGTGTAAGCCTCACACTCCAAGCCATAACCCTATTTCCCCCCTTACAAGTGGGAATAGGTTTTTCAAGGACATCCAGAGACACGCAAAGACCTTCCTGGACCCAGACAAGGAACTGGGCCAGAATGTCCTCAAGGGCAGGGTCAGCACCAATCTCTGCACCATTCAATCATTCATGGGGGCAACTGGACTCCCTATTTTTAGGGCCCTACCTTTCCAATTTTGCTGACTAGGCAACTAGTTTGAGTTCTAAACTTGACACGATAGCTCACATGAGACTTTGCACTTTGGTCTTTAATTTCAACTCCCAACAATGTGGAGATGCTCAAAATGTTCGTCCACCCCTCCCCACCCTGGCTTCTCTCTTTGCTGCAGGAGTCAAAAGTCCTTTGCTGTCTCTCTTCCCCCTTTGCGTTTCCAGGGCTGGTGCATTATACCTCCGTATTGATTACCTGATCTATGTAATTACAATCAGAACAGACGGAATTTCAAGCCCGATTGGCTTCAAATTAGAAATCCATTGCCTTGGTTGGACTCACACTCCAAACAATGATGTGTGTGTGTGTGTGGGGGGGGGGAATGACACAGTTGTGTCTGACTTTCTCATTTACTTTCCCTTTTTGGAGAAGCTATTTTTCAGAATCCAATTGATCAAGGGGAACAAAGGTTGCAACCGGCATGCTTTCGTACATGGCGGGCCAGGTTTGCATCTGTCGCATGGCAGCACGGCCTTAGCATAACACAGTTTGCACCTCACTTGGGAGCTGGAAAATGTACAGATGCAGGGTGAAATGTTGGTTGATATGACCCCATGGGGCCCCTTCCAACTTGGACTTTCCTGATGTGGGTGTTTCAGTCAGGGAAGCTGTCAGTCCAGATGCCTAATCAAGGCGAACCTGTGGAGGCCTGACAGTGCGCAGTGGTTGATGGATCACCTTCTGCTGATGTACTTTAATGGGACCTGACCAAGCCCCCCATGAGTGCATGGCAAAGAGTGGCTTCTCTCTCAACCCTCCTTCTGCCCCACCCTTGGAAGAAGGTGCTAAAGTGGTCTAAGGTGAGAATTCCTCACTCACTCAGGGCTTGATGTGGCTCCCCAAAAGAGGACAAGACTAGTTTTGTGCTGTGCATTAAATCCTACATACAAAGATGCATCTACTGGTGTGAACCCTCCAGTTCACAGGCAGCCTGCTATACCTGGCAATTTCAGCCTTATGTCATAGGAATACGGGTTCTGTTTTGACCCCAGGGGCTGTGTTGGCTTAGTGGCTAAGACACTGACCTTGACAACCAGAATGTTGGCTGGTCAGTAGTTCAAGACCTGAATGCTGCATGACGGAGTGAGCTCCCGTCATCTGTCCCAGCTCCTGCCAAACTAGCAGTTTGAAAGCAAGAAATTGCAAGTAGATAAATAGGTACTGCTTCGACGGGAAAAGTAACAGCATTCCATACACTCCGGCATCTAGTCATGCCTGACACATGACCATGGAAACATCTACAGACAAAGACAGTGCTGGCTCTTTGGCTATTAACATACAGGCATGATTTGCTTTTGCTTCTAGGAGCAACGAGGGTGGCGCAGGCTGGATGAATTGGCATTGGGGGCCAGATCGGGCCCGCGGGCTGTAGTTTGGTTTTAAGCAGAGAAAATGGCAGCCTAAAATCTATCTCATCCTGTTGCAAAACAGATTGCATGATGTGTTTTACTTCCGCTTCCGGTAGGAGGAACCACATGACCAGCCTGCTGAACCACATCACCGGCCCACTGAACCATGCCACAGGCCAGCCCATGACCTGAAAAGTTTGGGTACCCCTGATCTAATGCCTTGTCAGACCTAAAAAGCTGCCCCATTTGGGAGATCTTCTCTCTATCCACTTACCCGGGATAGGCACCCTACGGAAGAATGGCTCCCTCAGACCATCCTCCATGCCTTGACCCCAAAGCATCAGCATATGGAACTTAAGCTCCCTCTTTCTTTTCATCCAGAGCAAATCCAAAGATATCAGCTAATTGATCACCGGAGGCAGAGAGGGCAAGAGCTGATCCAGGCCACCCCTTCCCTCCCCACTCCCAAGGGGTGCACAATAGGTTGCAGAAGCAGCTTTACCTGCTGAAAAGGTGTTCAAAGGCACCCATTGGGCTGGGCTGGGCTGGGCTGGGGGGACCAGGAGCTGAACCTTTTCTATAGAAGCGGAGCAAAGGAAAAAGTGGGGGAATGGTTGAGGGAGGGAAATGGAGAGGCTGGGGGATAATATGTTCCCCTGCTTCTCTTTCTCTCTCTCTCTCTCTTTCAAATAGCTTTCTCGCTTAAAAATGCCACAGACGGCAGATTAGTGCCTGCCTCTATAGGTTTCCTCAAGATAAGGCCCCAGAATTGATTTCAATTACCAAAGTGGATAAATGGAGCGGCTCCAGGCCTCCTTCTGTCGGCCTCTTCCCCAGGGAGATTATTTACCATCCATAGGCCAAAAAACGAGGGAGAAGGGGGGAA
Source organism: Bradypodion pumilum (assembly GCA_035047305.1). NCBI lineage: Eukaryota > Metazoa > Chordata > Lepidosauria > Squamata > Chamaeleonidae > Bradypodion > Bradypodion pumilum. Next base: position 39,229,299 of record JAWDJD010000007.1, on the reverse strand, counting down.
GGAGAGAGAGAGAGAGAAAGAAAGGTTTTCTTTTTTTACAGGAGAGAGCAAAATCTGCACAATTTCTTCCTATCAGCCACTGACTTCAGAGAAGGGGAGCATCAACCCCCTTTCAAGGGCATGTAGGGCAAGGCATGGTGGAAAGGAGCAGGGATCATAAGGGGGGATCAAAGGGGTCACTCAAGATCTCTGATCTTGCAAGGGAGGCCAGGACAGCTGAGCCGATGAGCACCGAAAGCAGTCTTTAGACGGTACGGTTGGCCTCTCTCCAGCAGGAGAGTTTACGTTTTCTTTAATTTTATCGCTCACAAATAATGTACAGTGGACCCTCGCTTAACACAAAATTCGCATAACAAAAGGAAATCCATAGAAAATAGTGGCTCAGTTAACAAAAAAAAAAATCCCAGAATGGAATAATTGGTTTTCAATGCATTTCTATGGGAAACCATGTTTCAGGTAACAAATTTCGGTTTTCAATGCATTCCTATGGAAAATTGCATTCAATGCATCCCTATGGGAAATTTGCTTTACAATTTTTTTGTAGCACAAACGGTCCCGGAGAATGCATTAGATTTGTTAAGCGAGGGTCCACTGTATTTTATGGTTTAGGTTTGAGGTACAGTAATACCTCATACAAAGTCCGCTTCATACAACATCGGATTCATACAACATCGCCTAATTCCTTGAAAAAAGTTGCCTCGTACAAAGTCGTGCAACTTTGTATGAGGCATTGGGGTTTTCCCAGGTTGCATTGTTTTTTTTTAATATAATTTTTATTAGCTTTTCCCCCAAAAAAATATACAAACATACACAAAGCAATACAACATAAAAAGGTTGCATTGTGCCTGGGCAGTATAAAAGCCAGGACACATGCATGCATTGCTCTTGTGGGTTTTGCATGAGGCAAAGAGTGGTTAGGAGTGGTTTTGAGCGTGATTTTCGATTTTTTTGAATTTTTTCGTCAGAATTTTTAGAAGCATTTCTGGGATTTTTGCAGCATTCTTCAGGTTCTTGGACAATCAGGGTTGTTTGACATGTTTTTGTATTTAGCCTTTAGATAATGATTTCTTAAAGTTCTGTCAGTTTCCTGTCTGTTTCCTTGACTTTGCCCTGAAGTCTGTGCTGTTCCAGTACAATGTATCTCTATGGAAATGACGTTGTATGAGGCATCACGGCAAGGATTTGGACGTTGTATGAGGCATTGCGGCTAGGATTTTGCATGCCTCATACAAAGTCCAAATCCGTATAAAGTCTAAACTGGTGGAACCAAGTTTGGACGTTGTATGAGGTATCACTGTATAGTCTTCGGTTTCTTGCTTCACCCCCGCTAGGTGAGAACCTTGTAGAGATGTGCGGTCTAACTAGGCAGTGTTACCTGTCTCTCTCAATGATGTTAGGCTGGAACTAGAACTCACCAAAGTGTCTTCTGTTGGATCCCATGAGCCAGGTGAAAGTGGAGGGCACGCATCATGATCCACCTAGCCCGTGATATCTAAAGGGTTAAAAAAAATCTGCATGTGTGGAATGTCATCAGGGAGATGTCTACCAAGGCATGGATTCCTCACTGAATAACAACACCAAAGTATCCAGGGTATTGTTTCATTGTTTGGTAAACCACCCAGCATAACTATGGCATTAGATGGGTGGTATACAAGTGAAAGGAAATGAATTTAAACCAAAATGTGGCACGCAGAGGCTGTTTTCTTCTCCTCTCCCAACAAAACTAAAGAGATAAACGTCTTGTGATGTGTTGCTCAAGAGATCCTGCAAAATGTTTTGATCAGGAAGGGAGGGAGGGAGGGGGTTCCCTCCCTGCAAAGACATCATGAGGAAAATACCTGCCAACCTAGCAGTTCAAAAAGCAAAAAAGTGCAAGTAGATGAATTGGTGCAGTAAAGCCTCTACATACTAATTTTCCCGTTCCATGAGGTTATTTGTATGTCGAAATTTGTATGTCGAAAACACATTGCATTACCAGAAGAGGCCATGAGATGTCACCGTATTTTTTGTAATGTCGATTTTTCCCTATTAAAAATTTATATGTCGAATTTTTTTTAGCCAGGATTTCTATTTGTATGTCACATTTTTTGTAAGTCGAACCATTTGTATGTCGTGATTTGTAAGTCGGGTTTGTAAGGCAGGAAAGGTAACAATGTTCTATGCATTCTGGCATCTAGTCCTGCCTGCCACATGACCACAGAAACGCCTGCAGATGCAGACAGAGTTGACTTTTGGTCTGTAAGCAGAGATGAGCACCGAACCCTAGAGTCGAATATGACTGGCTTTTGAGGAACGGAGACCTTTTACTTTGACCTATCGGGGAGAAGAAAATTCTCTCTCTCTCACACACACACACACACACACACACAGGTACCATGCAGTGTGAGACACACTTTGCACGTTCTTGGCACATCCACTTGCTTGGCAATTTCCTTCATTTTGCGGAGATTGCTCTGTCGGGGCCTCCGCCTCGCCTCTATTCCAATGGAAATCCAATTCTCTCTTGGACGGCGTCTCATAATGGCTCCCCTTAATAACAGATTTTACCTCCTATTCATATCCCGGGCCTCTTTCCTCCTTAACAATCATCGCATGAGGGGGGAAGATGCCCTTGTGCATTTCTCAATGCCTCTCCCAGCTGGAATTTTCCCCACACTGTTATTGTTCACCGCAGCGCCCGCTGATCTTCAATATACCCCAGACTGTATTTTCTTACGCTGGCACATCTTGCCAAAAAGCTCGGCTTCCTGGGTTTCTCTGCCAGTTAATAAACCACCTGAACTAGCGAGATTTCTGCCGAAGAATGGAGTGGGCAGTGCGTAAGTGGCCCGATTGTAAAGAGGAAACATGACGGCCTGCGCGGGAGATTGGCTGAGAAATTAATGCAGGAATTTTGCTGCTTGGTAGGGATGGGAAGGCGAGATGCCAAGGACAATTTGCTGATCAAATCGTACCTGAGATCCACACGAAATGAATCCGGTGGGAACATGAAAAGCCTTTTGTTGGTTGGACGAGAGAGCCAGGCAACCTCCGCCTCACTCCAGAAAAAACAGCACTACGTAGGCAACTTGAAATGCACTTGTGTGGATTAAGAACAATGGCTCCATTTTTAGAGGACATTTCAAGCATTCACAATGTTTCACTGACAGCATGTCAGCTTCAAGAAGAAGATGAGTAAATTTATTTTCCTTTCCTCTTATTTTTTTTTAATCTTCTCTGTTTCCTTTCTTCTTCCATCCATTCTTCTTTTCAGACCTCGCAATTCTACTGTTCATGGTCCACTCGGTCTCAGACTCTAGCTGGTGCCATCACTAGGGCTTGAGGAATGAATCAGAAAAGAGCCTTTACTTTTGAGCTGGGGTGCCCAAACTTTTCGGGCCACAGGCCGGTCACGTGGTTCAGCAGGCCGGCCATGTGGTTCCTCTCACCGGAAGCAGAAGTAAAACGCACCTTGCAATCTGTTTTGCAACAGGATGAGATAGATTTTAAGCTGCCATTTTCTCTGCTTCAACCAGGGGTGACCAAACTATGGCCTGTGGGCCAGATCTGACCCCTGATGCCAATTCATCCGGCGCATACCAACCTCGTTGATCCTGGAAGCAGAAGTAAAACATGCCCGTACATGTGCATTTTACTTCCACTTCCAGGATCAATAAGGTCCTCTTGCCTTTGGGACGTCAAAGCTCAAAAAAAAGGGGGGGGCAAAGTAATCCCACTTCTATCCCACTGCCCCATATAAATGTTGCGTGCCCTCTCTGGGAAGTTTTTAGGGTTTTAGAGTTTTTAGAGTTTTAGAGCTTTTAGGGGTTAAATGTGTATATGTGGGGTGGGAGTATGTTGATAATTTTGTATAGTTGTATTTTGTTTAGGTTTTGTTGGGTTGTTAAGTGTCCCCCCCCCCCCCAATCTCATTGTTCTGTGCAGGACAATGACAATAAAGATTTATCAAATATCAAAAAAAAGTTCACATGTTAATTAGCATTTTGCCCCCAACATGCTGGGGACTCATTGCACCGACCTCGGAAGGATGGACAAGGCTCAGTCAACCTTGATCCATGGTCAGGATCGAACTCACAATGTTTTGCATGCAGTAAAGCAGTTTAACCCCTGTGCCACCAGGACTCTATAAGGACAGGTTACTTGCATGTAACTCTTCCTCTTCTTCGTGGTTCCCTGTGGATCCACAGGAATGGGACCACTCATGGATCAGGACCCAGCTCTCCTGAGACATAGCTTGACCCTCTAACCCCCACATGGACAGTCATCCCTCCAATGTCCCCAATTAAAATGATTTCAGTCTGGTTAGACATAAGGCACCTTGGCGCATTCAAGAGGGATCCTCATTTGCAGAGAGAGTTTAACCGGGATTTTCATGGGATTTCCCAGCCAGGCTTCCTTGCTTTTCTCCTCCATTTTCCACCCCATTTTCCACCTCAAGCTCCACCACCCATTTCGGTTGATAAATCTGAGTTCATAAATTATAGCCAAAGCAAAGCTCTTTTGCTAGCCTGACAATTAAGCCACGTCCTGATAAACCTCCCCTTTTGTTTCCCTTAAATGGAAACGCCTTTATTTTCCCTGCAAAGGCACATTTCTCAACAATAAGATTCCACTGTTCCCAAGGCTCATCTAATTAAACGCGCCCCTCGCCATTTCCCCCAAACAAGCTGCTTTATGCACGCCAATAAGGTGGATTCTGTTTCATAATGCCGGCAACCGAGTTGGTCCAATGCCAGTTTCTTTAAACGTCTGCGATCCATTTCTCTGATTTCTCCCTCTCTTCAAAACGCCAACGTCCAAACCACCCAATTAATGTGACTGAATGGCACTAACTAGCAACCGAGGAATCTTCTTATCAGTTAAAAGCGTCCATGGCTTAATTAGAAAATATGGCTTCTTACCACAGATGGTCCCCCACAGTCTATCTATGTGTAGTTTCCCCAAAGCCATTCACTAGTTCTTAAGCCTTCGGGGAAGAGTGCAGAATCCAGGCTGCGGTGGGTCAGTGGTTAGGAAGCTTACCTTGTTAGCTGGAAGGCTGGCAAGTCGGCAGTTTGAGACCCTGGTACTGCATGATGGACTGAACACCTGTCTCTGTCCCAGCTCTTGGGGACATGAAAGGAGCCTCATTTGGGTATTCCCTGAGTGGAGTTTCTTCCACAAAAATCCTTTCAACCCAGAATAATTTCTGAGATGAAAATTATTATTAGTGTAAATTGCTCCCTGCACCGCAGAAGTTCTGAGGAGGAAAGAGTCTACATTAGGAGTTCTCAACCTTATTAAGCTGGGGGGGGGGTGTCACGAACCCTCAGACACCTTTTTGGGTGGATGTCCATTTTGCCCTTCCTCCACCACATAACACTTCCCGGTGTGATGGAGGTGGTGGGGTGCCACATGGAATGGTGCTGTGGGCCACACCCAGCCAATGTGCTGCAGGTTGAGTACCCCTGGTTTAAATCATTTGCCAGTTCAAGTTGCCTGCTCAACTGTGTCCCTACCCTTGAGATTTGAAGGCCAAAGCCAGAGACCAGGGGGAAACCTTTATGATGTGACAGAACTGAGGAAGGCAAGGAATGAGAGGGAGAGAGACAGAAAGAGAGGAGTTTCTCACCCTCAGCTCCCAAGACTTTGTTGTCCATCAAGAAGTCTCGTGAGATGACAACCTGGTGCTCCACCCAGTCCTTTGTTCCCAAAGACTACAAAGTCAACACTGCTAAAATGAGAACAGACGTCTTTCAACACTCAAGGATTTATTTATTTATTTATTTATTTATTTATTTATTTATTTATTTATTTATTTATTTATTTATTTATTTGACTTATACCCCACCCATATGGAATGGACTCCCACTCTGGGCAGCTTACACTATTTTTAAAAAAGATGAAACAAACACCATCAAGATATTAAAACAATCCGCCCACACCCACCTAATCAAAATCAGAACTGAGGACCTCAAACTTTTGTGGCAGAAAGGCAATGAGGGGGTCTCCTATTTGGTCTTCAACAAATTGTTAAAGGCCCCTTCAAACTGAAAGGTTTTCTGGTCTTTCTTGAAGGTCCCTAAGAAGGAGTCACTCAAACACAGCCTCCACCAGCAGTGCGTCCCAAAGAGCCGGAGCTGCCACCGAGAAAGCCCTGTGGCAGGTAATGGACTTCTACCCAACAAGGCTCTTGGTAGCAGTGAATTTGTCCAGGGCAAAATGCACAGCCCAGTCTAGTGGTCTACCCACCCCCAAGAAGTTCTCACCAATATCAGAATCGCTTTCACCAAATTCAAGGAAGTTTTCTGCTGGAAACCGTTAAGGCACGCTATGCTCCCATTTGAATTAAATTTGACGAGGATCTCTTCAAGAGGTCCCCAGCCTCTGCAGAGACACATCCCTGCACATTCACACACTTACCATTTCTCTACACCCCCAACCACCTTCAGCATTCAGATAAGGCATTGATTGCCCATTTCGGGAGGATGAAACTTACTTAATTAGTTCATTACTCCTTTTTTGCATAACAGGACGGATGATTTATTAAGCCAGAAGTAATTGTTGAGTTTATCACTTCAGAGGTTTTTTTTTTAAAAAAAGTAAATGCTTTATCCAGCTTTATTGCATTGGTTGTGAAGGGTTGGTTCTGTTACCTCTAATTGCAGAAGAAATTTACACCCCACACCTTCCCATTTAAAAGTTCTTACAGGCTGTTCTTTTTCCAGCATGTTAGATCTTTCAACAGAGGGGCAACATGAAATTTTGGGTTTTATCACTGGCAATGTATTGATTTATTTTCTTTTTTTAGACCAATAGTTTCTAATTGTTAGTTGCTCTGCCACCCTTCAGAGGGAAGAAAACTATGTTGAAATAGCCAACAACACCAACAACAATAAGCATTTGTGTATTTCTCCCCAAAATGGCAACCAATCAAGCTGCAATTGTTAACAAGAAGGTGGTTGAGATAATGAAGGATCTGAAAACCAAATGGAACTGCGTACATTTAATTTAAAGGTGATATCACATCCAGCTTCAGAAGGAGAAGATGGGCATACCTTTGCCCCTTGGTTCAGAGGATAAGATTCAAACCATTAAATCTAAATTATAAGAAGAGAAATGCTTGATAAACATGGACAAGAACTCTCTGACAGTAAGTGCTGCTTGGTGGTCAGAAAGGCAAATTCCTCAGAAGATGGTAGGCTCTATTTCACTGGAAGGTTCTCAAAAGAGTCAAAGAGGCTTTAGTGGTGGATTCCTGTATTGGGGTTCAGGCTAAATGGCCTTTATGGTCACTGCCAGCTCTACAGTTGTATGATCCTATCATTCCCATTTAAGTACACAAGATACCCTAGGCCAGTGATGATGAACCTTTGCACTCCAGATGTTCTCAAACTTCAATTATCAGAAGCCCAAGTCAGCTCTTCTGCTGATCAGGGCTTCTGGGAATTGAAGTTCAAGAACATCTGGAGTGCTAAGGTTCGCCATCACTGCCCTAGGCAATTACTTTGCCCCTGAGGATGGCGGTCTCTTCTTCGCTGCCATTTTAAAAAAGAAATTGGACTGCCACTTGTCAAGGAAATAAGGGTGGGCAATGTATGTATGTATGGATGAACAGAATGGGTGTTAAAATGGTAAGAGAGAGTCAGCCTAGCCAAAACTCAAAAGAAGTGGTTTAACTTTTCTTACCGTATATACTTGACTATAAGTCATCCTGAATATAAGTCGAGGTACCTAATTTGGACTTCTAAAACTAGGAAAATAGATTTACCCAAGTATACATCAGGCGTGGAAAGTGCAGCTGCTGCTAGTGAATTTCAATAATTAAAATACATGAAAATACAGTAAAATTAATTAATTTAGACATTTGCGTTGGTATGGTTTTAAGTGTTTAGATTGACCCGAGTATAAGTCAACATCTGTTTTGGACCTCATTTTGGGGGCTAAAAAATCCGACTTATACTTGAGTACATATGGTATGTTATGGTACTTTGTGGAATACTTTTTCAGCCTGGAGATCCAACCTGCCATTTCTGTCCCACTTCTGCTGTTCCACGGGATGCATCCCTTCCTTTCCCCATTCAAACATCTGCCTGAAAGGTCTGATATTATTCACTCCCAGATAGGGATTCAAAAAGTATTGAGTCTGCCAGGTAGACTCCCTTACAAAAAATACACATATGTATTTGCATTAAAGGATTTCATCTTTTCAAAGAAGGTGTTATACATTGTCCTCTTTCCATTCCCCTAAGCCGGCTTTGCAGTGAGAATTAAAATGGAAATGAGAGAAGGAGAGAGCAAGAGAGAGAGAGAGAGAGAAAGCAAGATATCCGTCTATTTACATTTAATTTAAGGCTGAAGTTCTTAGCTTGAGAGGCTGGAGAGCCGTCACGCAGGATGGAAAATGCAAAAGTACACAAATGGTGGTAATTATAAATCAGTGGATTTGGGTAATATCACAGTTTCCGGTTCTCCTCCTTCAGTAATTGAAGCACAGCAAATAACCCAGAGAGTTCAGTTGTTTTAAGTAAAATGGTTGGGAGGAAGGTGATTTGCAAAGGATGCCCTTTGCAAGTGGTAGAGCAACCGTAACCACAAATGTCAAAATGTTGCTTTGTTGCCTTCAAAGCAAATCCAATTGGCATCACTCACTCCCTGTGCTTGTAGGATAATGGAGGGAAAGGCAGCTTAAGGATACGTTGGCCTCAACAACAACCCCGTGTTTAATTCCCAAGACAAGTGAAGCAGCTCAGCCCCTTCTGCATCTGAGGAGGGACGCGATGCACAAGCCCCGACACAAAGGAAGGGGGACCTCTTCGGTCTCCTCCTCCATCATATTGATTGGGACACTGAAGACCAGGGATGGCACATGCTGTTTTGTTTTGTCTGCCACTTTGGTTTATCTTTAACCATTAGGAGGGGAGGTAAATAATTTCATATGGTTGTCTGGTTGGTTGTCTGGTTGGTTGGTTGGTTGGTTGGATGGATGGATGTCTGGTTGGTTGGTTGGCTGCCTGGCTGCCTGGCTAGCTGGCTTGCTTGCTGGCTGGCTTACTTGCTTGCTTGGCTTACAAAAATGCATCAAATTTGGAAAGGTCTTTATCATCAGGATAGACAGGATTTGAAATTTTAAAAACTTGTTGTTAGTCTTTAACAACATCAATGGCAACAACAATAACCAACTATACACTGTGCAGCAATCCAGGCAGTGGCTGCTGAGTACTCAGCTCTCAAGTCTAAGGTGTCAGCTTTATGGATTGGGCTGGGTGACACAGGAATGTGGCTCCTGCTCAGGCCTCACTCCCTGTGACATCCCTTTTGCATGCGCAGGAAGATCTGGCCAGGAAGCGCTATGTGGGCACAGAGGCAGCAGCTCAGTGGATGAGCGGTTTCCCCTCCATTCCCTCAGTTTTCATTGCATGCTGTAGGCAACTCACCTGTCGGATTTGGCTAGCGCAGGTACATGACAATTTTGTCCATTTCACTCAGGTAGAGGTAGTTGCCATACTCAACAGTGATGGGCTGACCCAAGCAAAATAGCCCAGAAGAAGCAGAAGTAATATGACACCTTTTCCCTTTTTATTCCTGCCCTTCATTTTTACAATGTATTTTTATGTCAAAACAGCCAACATCGTAAGAGGAGACAGATTTCTGCCCCAGCCTGTGAAAGAAGAGGGGGAAAACCTGTTTTACTGTCTGCACTAGTTGTCCATTACAATTTTGGCAAGTGCTTTTTAAAGACAACCACGCTCTATAGATTTGTAAAAATAAAAACAAAAGCCATCCCTCCCTCCAATTGGCCAGAGGTTTTGGGGAGGGGTGCATTGGACAAAAGGTATTCAAAAGCAGTTAACCGATTCATTGATTAATTCATTGGCCACACTAATGCACTGATTGATTTCCAATATTTTTATGTTGCTCCCTTCTGCTCAAAAGGGACAAGGAAAAAAATATTATTATTTTATTTATTTATTTTACAAAAAAGTCTCCATGCCAGTGTCCTAACATCCTGAAGTTACGCCACATGGAAATGTGAAGATATTAAAACCCATCCACTGGTTTTTATTGGTTTGGGGAAATGGGACCTTTTCAAGGTTAAAGCCTCTTCTTCCGAGCTTCCCCGAAGGCAGCTAGCAGAGTATCTCCTGTACTTCCTAAAACTTATAAATCTCCTTTTAAAAAAAACACATTCCTGTAAGCATGCAACACGTCCGGATAAGCCCAGCTGTTATCCTCAGCAGTGCCGGTGCAAAGCTCCATTGAGAGAAGCAGGCAGGAGATTTGGTGGTGTGGGGTGGGGGGCAGCTGTTGATTTACTGACTTCTCTCTCCCCACAAGTGCACTTGCAGGGTTGAATGTAATCGGCGGAAATACCCCAGCAGGACTCATAAGGTTTATGCAAGGGGCCTTAACTCAAAAGGAAAGACGCTCTGAGGACATGAAAAAGAACGGAGCAATCTGGATGTGGGTCTTTGGCTCCTACCCACCACCACCACCACCACCTTCTCCCTTTTAATTGAATGAGTGATTGTGAGTTTATTTTGTGAATCAAAACTGGCCCATTCCATCCACCCCTGCCCCCGATATGTGCTTGGCTTGTTTGTTTATTGTTGTTCAGTCGCACAGTCACAAAGCAAAGCAACCACACTTATATACCACCCCATAGTGCAGGAGTTCTCAACCTTTTTATGCCTGGTGCCGTGGACTGTATTCGGGCCACGAGCCACTGGTTGAGAATCCCTGTCATAGTGCTCAGTGTATTCTTTGGGTGGTTCACAAATTATTTTGTATTTGGGGTGGAAGTAAAATGCACTTCCAGGAGCAACAAGGGCTTTGTGGACCAGATGAATTGGTGTTGGGGGCTGGATCCAGTCCCAGGCCATAGTTTGGACACCCCTGGTTTAGAGGATTGCTCGGAGTGACTCAGTTTCTTGAGAAAGCTGAAGGATTCTTTTCTCCATCCATTCGAAAACAAACTTCAAACGCAACTCACCCAGTCAGAGATTTTTCTGGATTTTAAGCTTTTTCCCTTCCTGGAGAGTTCCCTTTTCCTTCTCCTGCCCTGGAAAAACATGATAAGGTATTGATTGGGCTTGCTGAGAGGTGATGGAAGTCTCTTTAATTACTTCATTAGTTCTCAGCGCATTGAGAGCTGGATTAATGCACAATTAAGTCCTGGCTAATCGCAAGAGTTTCTTCCTTGCTAAAAAGTTTGCCAGACATCAATTGAAACCAGGCCGAAAGTTAATCACAGTCAAACCAGGTTTCCAAGTCCTGAACAAGAAGGATGGGCTTAGAGTGGATCTGGTGGCTGTGGTTGCAGAAAACAAGAGACCGAATCCTGTTCTTCAAGAAGAATATTCATTGTTAGGCATAGCGCACAGAGTGCTGTATCTTCTCCAAGCAGAACCAAGCCTCTCTCTCTCTCTTCCCAGGTTCCTACTTAGTCCATGCTGGAAATAAGGCATAATTCCTTGATGGACCTCAGTGTGAAGCAGGGAACGAGTCCAATCCTGTCTCCTCATAAATACCAGAAGAAGCCTCTTCAACCTGTAGGTTGGCTGTTGCTTTATTCAATCACACACAATAATAATCAGCCAGCGAAGGTGGAAATGTCAACAGAATTCCCCTTGAAACCCCTGTATTATGATCAGTGTCAGTAGCCCCTAGGTAAAGGTAAAGGTCGCCCTTGCTCGAAAGCCAGTTGTATCCAACTCTAGGGTTCAGTGCTTATCTCCATTTACAACACTGCAGACATTTCCGAGGACATGTGGCAGGCATGACTAGACACCGGACTGCACAGAACTCTATTTACATTCCCACCAAAGTTGCACTAATTTATCTCCTTGCATTTTCTTGCTTTTGAACAGCTAGGTTGGCAGCAGCTGGGACAGAGATGGGAGCTCATGCTGTTGTGCAGTACTCAGGAATTGAACTCCGACCTTCCAGCCTTCGAGTTCAGCATCTTAACCACTTGAGCCACACCAGTGCCTAGACCTCAGCTAAAACAGCACCAGGCAAGAGTGAAGGTTAAAGTTAGGCCCTGGCACATTTCATGCACTGTGCTGCTGATCACGGAGGCATTGTCACAAAAGAGCACAGTTGTATGCAACATGTCAATATGTTAATTTAGAGGGAAATAATCCTATAAAAATAATTGCTACCATCACCGAAGACCACTTCAGACTAGAGAGCCCATGTACTCGATTAGAGAAGATGAACTGGAAAGGTCTAGTGTGGTGATGTTTCAAGAGAGGAGGGGGCTATATATGGCCTCATGGTGTTTCCAGCTCTCAAACTTTTCCTAGAATCCTTCCCCCAACCTGAAGGAAAGAACCAACCAACCAACCAACCAACCAACCATCAACCAACCAACCATCAATCAACCAACCTTCCTTCCTTCCTTCCTTCCTTCAATGAGCCTGCCATGGCTGACGGCTGACACATTCTGCCTTCTCCTCTTTTTCTCTCCAATCCTAAAATGGTTGGGAATGCCATTATTGTCGGCCCAGCATCCGTGGGCAGCCATCATCATCTTTTCTTCTGAGTCTTTCCCATCATCCCACCACCTGCCGCATCCTTCTCTCCCTTTTCACTGGCCAAAGTAATCTATGCAGTCATGGGGCCAGTAAATCACAGGTGCCATTAAGTGGTTAAAAGTTTAATGATGTCCGTTAGCACTTTCCTGCCTGGACCTCAGCGTAAATTATGGCGTAATAAAGCAGAAGGAAAACTCTAATCGGAGGCATGATGGAAAGAGTGCACATTACCACCACTCCCTGGGGAGAGGTCAACATTCACACCTTCCCACAGCGAGGATGATGCAATGAAAGGTGAACCATCTACGCATCATGAGAAGCAACATTCAAGGACCCATCAGACATGGCAAGCTGCAAAATCAATCTTTATTACAGTCGGAGACCAGCATTGTACAGCGAAAGAACAGAAGCTAAAATACATACAGTGGTACCTCCAGTTACAAATACCTCGTGTTATGAAAATTTTGCGATATGAATGAAAATCCATTGAAAATAATGCAACTCAAAACACGGTTTCCCATAGGAATGGATTGAAAACCAATTAATCCATTCTGGGTGTCAGGAAAAAAAGGCTTTTCGGTGTATTCCTCTGGAAAACCGTATTTGAAGTTACGAATTTTTTGTAATATGAAATGTCCCAGGGAACACATTAAATTAATAACTTGAGGTACCATTGCATTTCAATACAAAATTAAAAGGAAAGTGTCTTCTGTGTAGTTGCTAGATCGATCCTTGGGGTTTCTGCCTGAGGCAGAGCAGCGGAGGTGGAGTCTGGGGAAGGTCTCAGGCTGGGCCAGGGATTCTCAACCTGTGGCCCATGGGCCAGATGCAGCCTGCGGTGCCATTTCATGTGGCCCTCCACCACCTCCACCACACCCGGAAGTGCCATGTGTTAGAGAAAGGGCACAATGGCCATCCAGCCCCCAAAGCTGTCTAAGGGAGTGTGGCCTGGCCCACAGCGTTAAAAGGTTGAGATCTCCTGGGCTGGACAATAAGGAATGTTGTTAAAACTGGGGTGGGGAGGTCTGGGGGGGGGCATGCCCTGAAATGCGCATTTAGGCATTCAAAACATTCAGCAAAGGCTTGGCAGCAGGGCAGACAGCAACAGTTTGGGATCATACAAACTGTTTCACACAATGTTTGATCAAGCTTTTGCCTCCCATTTCATTTGGTGGCAATTCATCTGAATTCTCCTACCTTGCCCTGGGGAGGAAAAGCATCCTGTTAAAAGAGTATAATCTGACTCGTCCACCCGAGCACCAAGATGTAGTGAAAATATATTATCCTCCCAGGACCCGCTTAAAACCAAGAGTCAGCTCTTTGGTGACAGTTCAAGATAATTGTTTCAAAGGCACTGGAGGTGGAAAATACTTTAAAACAACTTTAGAATCAATCGCCATTTTAATTTGTAACGTGCTGCTCGCGTGCTGACAAATATCCGAGCGTGATGGCAGAATAATATGGCCTCAATTATATTTCTGTACAATATCTGTCTTATTTTGTGTCGTGGCGCTGCCAAGCTAATTCAATTTTCTGCTGCCAAGCCGCAGCTTGTTCCCCTTTCAGTTGCAATACATAATGTGCGGACGAGCTACTGAAATTGTCTGGATGTAAATGATGGCTCCCCATAGAAGCTGAACGTCATCAGGAAGGAAGGAAGGAGAGAACAGAAGAGAAGAGAAGGATGGAAGGGAGAGAATAGAAGACAAGAGGGGAAGGAAGGAAAGACAATTGTGAACTTGTATATTCAACTGTCTGTCTTGGACCTGGTCTATAAAAGCCATCAATAATAATTCCATGTGAGAAATTATTTTGGGTTGAAAGGGTTTTTGCAGAAGAAAATGCCCAAATGCGGCTCCTTTCATGTTCCCTAGAGCTGGGACAGAGACGGGTGCTCAATTAATCATGCAGTACCCAGGCCTTGAACTGCTGACTTGCCAGCTTTCTAGCTAACACGGGGAGCTTCTTAACCACTGAGCCACTGCAGCCCAAAAATAAAAGCCATTGCCTGTTTATATCTTTGCTCCTCTTTCTGCAAGCGGATCCTATATGCAAACTCAGAATAAAGCCTTTCTCTCTCTCCTACATTTGGTGCAAGTATTGCTTTTAAAGGAAAACCCAGCTGCCCAAAATAATACTGCTTTGCCATTGTTTGGCAACGCCTTTAACTCTTTTTCATGAAGTGTTTTAGGGAAATTGCAATGCACCTCAGAGCTGCTTCTCACAGAATATCCAGTTCATCCTCAACACCCAAGCGCCAATAACTAGATAAGTGACCCAGAGCCATTCTCCGCCCCCCCCCCCACCTGCCTATTCCCATTAATGTGCCACTGTTGGCGTCCTGGCTTGGCTGCTCTCCATCACTCCCTGGAACAACAACAGCCTGGGAAAGAAGGAAGGAGATTGTCGTGGCCAAACAAGCTACAAATTGACAGTTGCTTAAGCTCGGTGGATGAATTCCCCTGTGGGCCCCGTGAAGGGCTTAAACAGAAACTACAAAAAGCCAGAGAAGAAAATTGATTTCCAGACTATGTTTTCTGGGGAATGTGCTTTCCTCAGAGCGGCAGACAGAGATGTTTGCCGGCCTCGACAAGGAACCAGTGCTAACTCCCTGCGGTCCATGCAGGATGCCTGAAATTTTCAAGACACCTTCCAGGACAGGGAATTGAGCTGTGCAGAGGCTTCCTCGTGATTGATAAGCCAACATTTAATTTAATTTTAATTTAATTTAATAGTCATATTTATATATGCCGCCCACTCAGGCAGAACCCGACTCAGGGCGGCATTACAACAAGTTCTAAAAACACATAAAAACACTTTAAAAGACCCATATCGCACCCACTTTAAAAGACCCATATCCCACCCACCCATCCCACCCACTATAAAAAGAAGAAGAGAGAGTTCTTAATTGTTGACATATTCTCCTAGTGGAGGTAGGAAATGCAGCACACTGGAGGAGAGCAAATTCTTCCAAGGTCCAACCCTTTCAGGGGTGCCCAAACTTTTTGGGCCACAGGCCAGTCACGTGGTTCAGCAGGCTGGTCGCGTGGTTCCTATAAGCTGTACAGTTTATTTAATCCTGGCCTGGCCAGAACCCTGGTGGGGGGAAACATGGGCAGAATTGGTAATGGTGGAAGTGCTTTAGGCCAGGGTTGCCCAAACTTTTTGGGCCGCAAGCCGGTCACGTAGTTCAGCGGGCCGGTCATATGGTTCCTCCCAATGGAAGTGGAAGTAAAACATGCCGTGCAACCTATTTTACAACAGGATGGGATAGACTTTAAGCTGCCATTTTCTCTGCTTAAAGCAGGGGTGGCTATGGCCCGTGGGCCAGATCTGACCCCTGATGCCAATTCATCCAGCCCACACTGCCCTCGTCGCTCCTGGAAGTGGGCATTGGAGGCCAGATCTGGCCCACGGGCTGTAGTTTGGGCACCCCTGGTTTAAGGGGCCTCTACAAGCCAACCCAAACCAAATCAATTGTTATTACGATTCAAGACCATCATAGTACAGCAAAAGGAACAGGGTACAGAAGTTAAAGTGAGGGTGCTTAAAAAGGAGCGTTTCTGCTCAGAGTTCGGAAGAAGTAAAATTGGTACATAAGATCAATAATATCACACTTATTACTAAGCCTGCACAAATTCTTCCAAGGACCAGCTCTTTAAGGCAGGGGCTCTCAATGTTTTTCAGCCGTGGGCAAGACCATGCCCCCTCAGACACCTGAGTGGGCCAAACTGGTACCATCATATGCGTATAAGTGGCCGTAAATGAGTCCATTGCCAATTCCGGTGGCAGTAGCTGGACCAAGGTCAGGGGCTGGATTATTTCGTGTCATGGGCCAGATCCGGCCCACAGGCTGTAGGTTGTGAACCCCTGCTTTAATGGGACACTACAAGCCAACCCTTTATGAGGTCAGAGGGGAGTTCTGGCCTTACTCTCTCTTTCCTAAAGCCTACCCCACCCCCAAAGTAACAGTCAGTATGTCGGGGAGTTTCCAGGATCAGGAGGCCAAAAAAACTTTCTTTGTGCATAAGGCAAA
The DNA here is from genome assembly GCA_035047305.1 of Bradypodion pumilum. Classification (NCBI taxonomy): domain Eukaryota; kingdom Metazoa; phylum Chordata; class Lepidosauria; order Squamata; family Chamaeleonidae; genus Bradypodion; species Bradypodion pumilum. The sequence goes on along the minus strand of JAWDJD010000007.1, from coordinate 39,212,745 downwards.
GCAAACCACCCCCACCCCCCAGGAATAAGCCATCGTCCTGCCTGTGAGGCTCACTGCAATCCCAGAAATCACATTTTCCCCCTCGGCTGGTTTGCCTGTGCTCTCTTCCTCCCCGCATTTATCGTAATGTGTGTTCCAATTTGCCGCAATTTAGACAGCAATGCCCCGGAGGTCATCAGTGATGTTGCCGTGAGTGCAAACCGGCTTTGAAGTCCACTCTGCCTCGACGTGTCTGGTTCCTTTTGTCCAAAGGAAGAGAAAGGACCACCCAGGGATGCAGCTTCTGATGTGACTCTCATCATCAATGGAAGCCCCCCGGATGTCAACGCTGAGTGACAACACAGCAAAATAATAGAGTGTAATAAATCACATTCTTCACTTTGGGGTCCTTTCCAGTTGTCAAAAGCCATGCCGATGAAAAGGAAGCAGAGGCAGAAAGGCAGGGAGGAGACTGGCTAGCGTGGAAGCAACAAACGTGTGTGTGTGTGCGTGCGTGCACGCACGGAGGTAAAGTTCTCCCTTGCTTGAAAGCCAGTTGTATCCAACTGTAGGAGGTGGAGCTGTCTGTGTTTGCAGACGTTTCCATGGTCATGTGACCTGACATAACTAGAAGCCAGAATGCTGTTACCTTTCCCACTGAAGTTGCACCTATTTATCTACTTGCACTTTTCTTTTTTTCTTTCTTTCTTTTTTTTTTTTGCTTTGAACTGTTAGGTTGGCACGAGCTGGGACAGACGTCGGGCACTTCCTCTATTGTGCAACACTCAGGTCTCAAACTGCTAACCTTCCGGTTGTCAAGCTCAGTGTCTTAATCATTAAGCCACCATGGCCCTACACACACACACACACACACACACACACACACACACACACGGGCGCACACACACACACACGGGCGCACACACACACACACGGGTGCACAGACATGCACGCGCACACACCCACACAAATATATGCTTCACCTTTAGTTGCTGATCTAAAGCATCCTCCTGTTAAAAGGTAATAGGTAAGAAAACCAGTTGCATCTGACTCTAGGGCTCAGTGCTCATCTCTGTTTATAGCCAACGAGCCAGTGCTGTCTCTCCTGGAAATGAGAAATCTTTCAGGGCTTGAATAATCATGACCAGCACATCTTTTCCAGCCTAAACTGAAGAGAAGAAAGAATTTAGCAAGTATTCTTTCATCCCAAGTAGATGCTCTACAGCAGGGGTTCCCAACCTAAGGACCACAGGCTGGACCCAGCCAATGATTCAATTTCATGAGGCCCCCCACCCCTCCAAGGGCATTCGAGAAACAAAATGGTCACCCCCCCCCCTTTGAAGCTGTTGGGAGAAAATGGCCACCCCCATTGTGCAGGCAGGGAAAAAGGGGGCCGTCCAGCCCTCGAAGCTGACTGAGAGAATGTGACCCGGCCCTTGGTTTGAAAAGGTTGGGAACCCCTGCTCTTCATAGAGCTTGAAGCTTTTAAAATAATCTCTGCCATGGTGATGGTGTTGTTGTTGTTGTTGTTTTAAATTCTTGACACACAGAAGCCAACATTACTCTTTCACAGACAGGTTGCTGGAGCTCTTCCAGAGAAAGAGGGAGGGAGGAGAGGGAGGCATCTATTTCATTAAACATGGGCAATCTTTCTTCAGAAAGCAGCTCTCCAATTACTTGCATTACTTATTGAGCCAGTAGTGTTTTTCCATTGAATTGGACACGGCGCCAATCAAATCAGACAATTCAGCAGATGGATCAATGGCATCACATTTAACTCAGTTCACTGTACAGCTTAGTAAATTATACCCCAAAGAATTAAGGAGATGAATGTACTCATAGCTCCACCAGGCTCCATCCCCGGACCACTTTGGCGCATTGGGGCTCGAAGTACGGAGAGATCGATAGGCTGGAGAAAATGTATTTGACATCAATCACAGCTTTTAATGCATTAATTTCTTCACCAGATTAATCAGCTATTGATCAAGTTTCAGCGGTCTGACAGGAACACCGTGCCGTTGCGGTGGGTTTTCTCTCCCTCTTTGAAAGCCACCATCTGTGTAATCACCCTAACCATCAGGACAAAAAACAAACAAACACATGTTTATACTTTGTGGGCCAGACCTGGTCATCTTGCATGGACAGAAAGGAATGTCATCATCTATAAGGCACATGTGGACCCAACGTCTTGCCTCGGCTATTGGTCCATTTCTGGGCACAAATCAAAATTATGACTTACAAAGACCAACACAGCTCTGATCTATGGTACCTGGAAAACCATGTTGTTCAGGGCAAAATTGTTGAGATTCCAAAGTTTGCAAGAGGGGACAGAATCCAACCTCTGAAGGACATTTGGTGGAAACTTTAAAAGCCTCCTCCATAGCTGTCCCCAGTCGCCAGAACTCTTCTGCTGGCTAACTGGGTTTTGGATAGTCTTCAGGTGACAGATTTTTGGATTTCTAGTAAAATCCCCTTTAGCTGCACAGTAGAAATGTAGAGACCCACAGAGGCGAAGAGCTTCAGGTTTCCCAAAACCCAACCCTTTCTTGCTAACTACCATTTATGGTCCCAATAACGCACCCTGAGACATTTTGTTGGAGAAAAGGTGAAAATATTTCTTCACGTACAGTGAGCTAGTGTTACAGGCGTGTCCACATTGCTCTCTTTACTGCATACGTGCCAACAACCACACAAACAGATAAAGAGCAGCAAAACAACTGACACTAGAAGAGAAGGAGCAAGGAAGTCCTCTTCTTCCTTCGCAAAGGACCCCTTTGTAAGCGCCACTCAGAAAAATCCTCCTCAGTTGCTCCATCTCCAAGCATCACGCGAGGTCATAAATATAACACCAACACATCTGACAGCAGACATAAAACCAACTTTATTTAGGTTGGCCTTTGGCTCATAAGCTGGCTGGTAAAGAGGTTGTATCTTTTTTTAGTCTAATGGCTTTCTTGCTCCATCTCATTTTGACTTCATAGTTGACTCTTCCTTTACTGTACAGCTTATATTGTACTGATTGGTTGTTGTTGTTGTTGTTGTTTGTATTATCACTTGTAGCTTCCTTGTTTGGTGAAAAGTTTGGAAGCCACTTTAGCAAAGAAAGAAATTAAGACACTTTTCAGAGCAAGGCGCCTCCTGGCACCCGGGGATTTGACAGCCCCAGAAATATCCCCTGATGCTCCTTTCCAAGTTTCCCTTTTTCTGCTGCTGGGTACGGGCCATAGTTAGGGCTCTCCTGGTCTATGCCCTGGTTGTTGCAATTATAAGATGCCCAAACTCATCTGGCTGCCCACCTTGGAGCAAAAATGTCTACCTTCTTGACCATTGGTGCTCCTTGTCAACCTGCCTCTCTCATCTTCCTCCTAGCCCTTCCACTAAACCAGTGATGGCAAACCTTGGCACTCTAGCTGTTCTTGAACATCAACTCCCAGAAGACCTGAGCAGCAGGGGTGCTGACTTGGGCTTCTGGGAATTGAAGTTCAAGAACAGCTGGAGTACCAAGGTTGGCCACCACTGCGCTAAACTTTCTCCTTTCCCACCCCTTCTATGTGTCTTAAATCCATAGCTTCCCTGCGTCTCCTCCACTGTCCCTACATCGCCAGTTTTTATTCCTTCATCCCATCACCACACAAGCAATGGGACACTCAGGCACTCTAGCGATGCGTATAATAACCTAGATAAAAATCTCAGAAGTGCAAAAAGCAGTGATTTGCAGTTTTCCAAAGAAGGCAGTGGAAGTACAGAACAGCTTATCCCACCCTGCGCCACAGGCCCCAAAAGCTCTCCCTGGATCCTAATTCTAGACGCTCTGAAAGGCTGAAGCGGAAACTCAACAGCAGAAGTAGACGTCGAAGGCTGACACAGGACTGAAGAGGCACAGCAAATGCTTTGTGCAACCTGAAAACAAAGGACAAACATGGGAGAGAGAAAAGTCCAGGGAGTCATAAATCTTCTAAGCAGTCACTGAGCTAGAAAAGGAACAAAAAGGAAAAGTTGGCCAAAGCTTTGCTGAAGGGAAAGAATGTGGGAAAGGAGGGGAACAAACCAAACAATGGTTGATGGATTCAGTCCCAAGAATGAGTCGAGAGCCCACGAGTCGGAAAGGATTCTGTTGGGTCTGCAATTTTTAAAAGGGGCTGTGCGATGGCTCAGTGGTTAAGAAGCTCACTTTGTTAGCTGGAAGGCTGGCAAGTCAGCAGTTCGAGACCCAGGTCCTGCATGATGGATTGAGCGCCTGTCTCTGCCCCAGCTCTTGTGGCCATGAAAGGAGCCTCATTTGGGTATCCTCTGAGCGGAGTTTCTCCAGCAAAAATCCTTTCAACCCAGAATAATTTCTGACACAAAATTATTATAAGCAATTGTTAAGCACACAAACCTAACACCTGTTTCCTGGACTAAAACACACCAGTCCTTAAGGTTGTGGAACTTCCCCCGGGGTTGGGTGGCAGCCACGCCAACACTGACCACCAAAAATGCACACACGGAGAGACAATCCGGTGTGCAATTTAACACACACATTTTCATACTTTTCCCCAGACAACGAGGGGAACAAATATATGATGGAACACAATGGGAAAGGGTTGGAGACACTGAGTTTGCACGTAAATGTGTGTTAGGGGACAGAGTTTGTCCAGATTAATCCCTGCTAACACTTCTAGGCATGCAGGGGGGATTCCTCTAAAAGCCAGCGATCTGTGCAGCTTTATTGCCACGGTTTCCCTGGGCCAATCCTTGCCGCCGTTGCTTAATGTCTGCCGATACTTTATCGGAGAATTCCTCCTCTTAGATCCCCAAAGAGGTGAGAGGGGAAACCCATAACATTTCACAGGTGCTTCTCATGGTACATGGACAGAAAGGTTGCCACTGTATGCAGAGAAGGGGCTCCTGGTGTGGTTATTTTGTTTTGTGTGTTGCTCAGCCGGCAGAAATAGGCCTCTTCTCCATGCTTCCTCGCCTAATAAAAAAAAATCAATTCGTCGAGGTTTAGGACAGCTGGGACTTGAGCAGAGAGATGACGAGGCTGATAAAATTAATTAGCAAATGGAGAGACAATCCGTGTGGATGTTTGACGGGCTCAGTATATTACATATCAACAACCGCTTTATCGCCCGACAAAAGAGGAACACTCTTGCCACTGAAGGTTATCACAGGTGATGTGACAGGTACAATTGTTTTCCTTTCAAGATCCGGCCTGACAGGTTATTGAAACGAAAGTGCGTTTTCTAGCCAAGCCTCGGCTGCCAGTCATTTAAATTAGCAAACACGGCCATGCCAGAATCTGCCGGAATTTATATCAGAATTATAAATGAAGTGGCAGTAATGGAATTTGGATCCGTCCCTGCTTGAACCTAGCAGCTGTGAAACAGCCATGGGGGTTGGCGGGAGGGGGAGATATTCTTCCTCGGCAGCTCACCCACCCCCCAGGACCAAATCACCCCAAGATTCAAGCAGCAGCATTTTGGAGGAAGCACAAGAGAGACACTGGTTGGTTGTTCATGGGTTGCAAATGGCGAAGGTCCATTGCCACGTAGACCCCCTTCTTATGTCTGGAGAAGTGAACTCAGATTAAAATATTGCAGTTAGCCTTTAAGACATCGCAATGTTTCGTCCTTCTTTACTCCTTTGCCTTTTGTCTTGTTTTGCTTCTTGCCTGAGATGCTCGCTCGGCTAGCACGGCGCCCGCTTCACACACAAAAACCTACAGTAGTAGATTAAAACAAAGATATTCCTGATTTGGGGGGGGAGGGGATGTAAATGCCATCTCTTGCACTAGCTGTAAGCTTACAAACCAGCTTCCAGGAGAGCTCCACGTGGTACCTTTTCTCTATATTTAATGCATATTTTCCCCAGAGCTTTCCTACAAGAAATAGCACACAATCTAAACAAGTCAATGCACAAGGGAGGTTCTGCCCTTGGTAATACACAGGCATGCGCTAAATATTTCAACTGCTCAGAACCTGTATGTGTTGCAGTGAACCAAGCATTTCTGGGTTCAAGCACCAACTTAGGGCTTCTTCCAGACAGAGCAGTTTCCCCCCCCCCTTCCATCACCCCCCTCCTTTACATAGTAAGGAAACTGATTACAGCATTTTTCAGCACCAAAATACCTTGGTGTGATGCTTGAAAGAACACTCTCTTTTAAGCAGCACTGCCTGAATATCAAGGCTAAAGTTAGTGCAAGGAACAAAACCATTAGGAAACTCACATCCTATAAATGGGGAACTCAACCATCCATGCTGCCATCAGCTTTGGCCCTGAGCATCTCTGCAGCAGAGTTCAGTTCAAATACTCGCATGCAGCTTCGGCTGCGGATGATGATGGCGGGCCGCGGTTTTTCTCCCCTCACCTCTGGCACTTTGGCCTCCGGCACTGGGGGTGGTCGCATGGACGATGGCGGGCTGCGGTTTTTCTCCCCCTCACCTCCGGCGAAAATTGAAAATAAAACATTAAAAAATAATAAACAAAAATTGAAAATAAAACATTACAAAATAATAAACAAAAAATGAAAATAAAACATTACAAAATAATAAACAAAAATGAAAGGGGCAATTTCCCATTGAAATGTAGGAGACCTACATTTCAATGGGTCCTCACCGTGAGAAACTGGAGAAATGAGAAAGACGTAAACCCGTTGTCTGTTGTGTCACATGAGCGCAGAAGGCCAACCTCACCAAGCCTTCCCTCCCGCTGGACCCGTTGCACTGCACTAGGGTTAGGCTCAACCTGACCCTGCCGGCAAGATGGGTCAAGAGCCCGTCTGCACAACCAGAGGAAAAGGGATCGGTTTGCACAACTGTCCTGAATCGGGAAACATGACACAGACTCTCTTGTTATCATTCTTCAAGAGGCAGCGGTGTTAGAATGAAAGGGGGGCAAAGTGGAAGGAAAGAGAAGAAAAAACAAAGGGGAGAACATTGCAGCGTGTTGACAACTAACAGAACTCTTCTCCCTGCCAAACACACACGCGCAAGCACACACACAAATAATACCTTGCAGAAATACAGACTTCACCTCCTTTGAAAGAGGAATCCGTCGTTTTCCTTACTGCACCCTCTGAAGTGTTTTTAATGCTTTCTAAAGTGCCACGGGAAGATTTACCTTGACAATAGCATTTTTTAAAAAGAAAAGAACGAAAGAAAGAAAGCCTATACATTCACGTTGATTATCCATGAAATTAAAATTTACACCTCATCTCTCTCTCTCTCTTTAAAATTATTTTACAAACTGCACCGCATGACAAATAGTTTCCTCTCAGCCAGGGGCACCCAAACCTTTCAGGCAGCGGGCCGATCATGTGGTTCAGTGGGCCGGTCATGTGGTTCAGTGGGCCGGTCATGTGGTTCAGCGGGCTGGTCACGTGGTTCCTCCCATCAGAAGTGGAAGTGAAACGTCTGCCTTGCAACAGGATGAGATAATTTTAAGCTGCCATTTTCTCTGCTTAAACCAGGGGTGCCCAAACTATGGCCCGTGGGCTGGATCCAGCCCCTGACGCCAATTCATCCGGCCCACGCTGCCCTCGTTGCACCCAGAAGTGGAAGTAAAATGTGCCTGTATGTGCATGTTTTACTTCAACTTCTGTGAGCGATGAGGGCAGTGTGGGCCGGATGAATTGGCATCAAGGACCGGCTCTGGCCCATAAGCCATTGTTTGGGCACCCCTGCTCTAAGCAGAGGTACTCCGGAGATGAGCAAACCTGGCCTACAGGAGAATCAGAAATTCTGCTGATAGAGTCATTATCCCCTCATCTCATCATCTTCTCCAAGGCCATCATCTGCTGAATTTGGACTGTTCTTTGTGGCCGAAAGTCACCTCCGGCTTCCTCCGGCCTGGCGTTCCCTTTCGTCCTTCACTCGCTGCGATCAATAGCTCGTGCACAGGAAAAAGATCATTTCCCCAGGTTATTTGGTTAGATGCGACATTTGCTAAAAATTGAGCTGTGCATAATATCCTCCCTTTCCTTATCTTCTGTCCTCAATAGATTTCTACCTTTTTCATTATAGACTTTCCTCAAAGGCTCCCTCTTCTTCTTCTTCTTCTTCTTCTTCTTCTTCTTCTTCCTCTTCTTTTTTTCCCCTGCTGACTGGCAAATATAAAAAGACGCTGCTCTGTGTTTTGCTGAAGTGACAAAGTTTCCTACAGGCAAAATTTCCCCAGGTCCTTCTAGCAATTATGAGCTGGGTGAGGAAGCCAGAAAAACTCTTCCCCCCCCTTCCAGGCAATTCCTGGGTACCAACGGCACACTCGGCACAAATGGGGTGAGGGTGGGGGATCAGAAGATATGTGAAACTAGTGAGAGGTAAGGTAGGTAGGTAGGTAGGTAGCATTTCTCAAATGTACTTGAAAGATCATTATAAAGAGGAAGGGCAGGATCTGTTTCTTATCATCCTGAAGTGCTAGACAAGTAATAATGGGCTCAAGTTAGAGGAAGCTAGGTAAAGGTCACCCTTGCTCGAAGGTGTCCCTTGCTTGAAAGCCAGTCGTATCCGACTCTAGGGTTCAGTGCTCATCTCTGTTTCAAAGCCGAAGAGCCAGCGCTGTCTGCCTCCGCAGACGTTTTCGCGGTCATGTGGCAGACATGACTAGACACCGGAGCACATGGAGCGCTGTTACCTTTCCACTGAAGTGGTCCCTATTTATCTACTTGCAATTTCTTGCTTTCGAACTGCTAGGTTGGCAGGAGCTGGGACAAAGACAGGAGCTCATTCCGTCCTGCAGTACTCGGGAATCGAACTGCTGACCTCCCGCCTCCCAGTCAGCATCTTAGCCACTTGAGCCACTGCAGTCCACTGCTCAAAAGCCAGTCATATATGACTCTAGGATCCAGTGCGCAGAGCCAAAGAGCCAGTGCTGTTTACATCTGCAGACATTTCCGTGGACATGTGGCAGGCATGCCTCGACACCAAAGCACACGGAGCACTGTTTACCTTCCCACCAAAGTGGTCCCTATTTATCTACTTGCAATTTTATTGCTTTCGAACTGCTAGGTCAGCAGGAGCTGGGACAGGGACAGGTGCTCATTCTGTCCTGCAGTATTTGGATATCAGACTGCTGACCTTTCATCTTCTAGTCAGCATCTTAGCCACTTGAGCCACCGAGAGGCTAAAGATCAGAAAAAACTTCTTATCTGTTAGAACAGTACAACAGGAGCAGTTTATTTAATTGTTCGTACACTGCCCAGAGTGGGAAATATCCTAGATGGGCAGCATACAAATGCAATAAATAAATAAACACAACAATGGAATCTATGACCTTGGGAGGTGACAAGTGTTCCAATACTGGAAACTTTTGAAAGAAAATTGGACTGCCACCAGTTACATCTGCTTTAATTTGCATCCCTGCACTTAACAGGAATGGGTTGGACTCAATGACCTCATTAGGTCCCTTCCAACTCAATGGTGGTTTGATTCTAAGTCACAGACAACAGATCTTACTTTCCTGTGTAAAAGCCTTTGATGTAAAGCTAAAAATGTAGAAGTAGGGGAATCATACGTCTTAGTTTGGAGCATTTTGCGCATGGCTATCTTGGACTTCTTCCCAAGTTGGCATAAAGGCTGATGGATGCTGGAGAATCCAAACTTGAGGGAGCCACAGTTAATAAACAGCCCATTTCGATTGCTCACCTTTGAATCTCTACCCAATCCAGCGTGGGTGGGAAGAGCACCATCTGTTTGTGCTCCCTTGCAAGCCACTCGGCTTGGCTCATATCTTCTTTCGTTGTCTGCTAATGAGTCATTTCAAAAGCATCCTCCTCACTACTTTGCTCTGCTAATTACACACCAACAGATGTACTGTAATATTACCAGTGACACTGATGAACCAGGCATCCAAATAAGAGGAACCCTAGCCAACCACTCTCTCCTTCTATGGCCACAAGTACCGTACTTAAACCCCCTCCCCCCCCCAAAAAAAACCAGCTTCCATCAGAAGCTCAAGCCTGCTGTTTGGAAAGGCAGGGATGAATCATGGGCACCTCTAGGACATATAGCAGGGGTGCCCAAACTATGGCCCATGGGCCAGATCCGCCCCAATGCCAATTCATCTGGCCCACACCGCCCTCGTCACTCCAGGAAGTGGAAGCAAAATGCGCAACCCCCCCCCCCCCCCGACATAAAGCAAGAGTTAGCTTGTCAAGAAAAGATGCTTCTCTTCTTGGCAACGTCGGTGTGCTTTTGAAAAAACAACATAACAACAGATACCTATTCACACTATTAGAGGAAGCCATTGAGCCTGCTTCCCAAAGACTCTAGGAAAATGACAAAGTATTAAAGGAAGGCAAACCAGGCCTCCTGAGCAGGAAATTCACAGCAAACTATGAGTCCCAAGAGTTTTGAATGAAGGACAAGGTTTGCTAATTACAGCAACAAAACCATAACAGTTGTGAAAATGCATTGCAAGCAGCTTGCGCTGAAGCCGAGTCCACTGTCCTTGCTGAGCAATATGATCAGAACGAACAGCTTTGAGTGTCTCTGTAAATACATTTTACTATCTAATTTCCTTTTACTGTATTTTAATTGGGTTGCCATGAGTTTATATTGTTGGAGGCTTCTCTGAGCAATGCAAAAACAAAATAGCGTGTTATTTAGTTAATTGATGGTTTTTCCTTCCTACCTTTTCCGCTCTTCACTTTATCCTTCCAGCAGCCCTTTAGAAGAGAGAGATCAGGTTGGGAAATCAGGAGTCATCCAAGGTCTCCCAGGGAGTTTCGTGGTTCGGTGGGGATTTGGACCTGGTCATCCTTAGTTCTAGCCCAAGACCCTAAACCAGAGGTGGCCAAACCTTTTGGGCTGCAGGCCGGTCACGTGGTTCAGGGGGCTAGTCACTATGGCCCAGGGGCAGAATGCGGCCCACAATGCCAATTCATCCGGCCTGCGAAGCCCTCGTCTCTCCCAGAAGCTTTTGGGAGCGATGAGGGCTTTGCGGGTAAGATGAATTGGTGTTGGGGTATGTGTGAATCCGGGCCCCGGGCTGTAGTTTGGGTACTCCTGCCCTAAACAATATGTTTTCTAAAACAAATAGCGGAACCAGCTAACAAATCTATGAATGGGGCAGTGCTGTGTCGATCTTCTGGGTGCTAAGTGGCCCCAGTCCAAATTGGGGTAATGTGGGGCTTCCTTGTGATTAAGTCTTTAAAGAAAGCAGAGTTCCTAAACTTCACTCTCTATACAGTATATATTTAGCAGCGTGCGTAGCTTAATCCTGATGCATAAACAAGGGCACTGTTGAAGAGCCCACAAACCATCCTCAAACCAGACAGATGGACAGCAAGTGTCACAACTGGTCAAGCACTTTCTCCCTGACCTTTGGGTCTCTCTGCTCCCCTCATTTTGGGTCCTTTGGGACCTTTGGGTCTCTCTGCTCCCCTACCTCATTTTTAACTTGGGGTGGGGGGGCGGGTTCCCTACCACTTGCCTCCAGCACTATTGACACTCCACTTAGGCAGATTACTTTCTTTCCAAACTGCCTTTGAACTTTCTGGATTTAATGGACTGCAATATTTATGAACATCTGAGTTCCCCCCCCCCCCAACAGCTGTACCATGTTATGGGTGACCTAATTGAAATGCTGGCCAATACATGCCAGCCATCTCTGGGAAGCCAGAGCCCACCCGGAGAGACTCTTGAGTCTAGGAAACCGTATGGTGCATAAGCGGGAGATTTTTAGCTACGAGGAAAGAGCATCAAATGGACTCGCATCAGAGAAGCCAAAGCCTCCTGCCAGAAGCCCAAGTCAATGGAGGATTGTTTGCATGCCTGCTTTTTGAATTCTTGCCCTTTCTTCAACGTTTCCCCATCTTTGCTGCCGCTGTGGTTCCCTGACCCAACACAGAAGAATTAAGCTTAGAGGACTGTAGATTGGACAGAAATGCCAAGTAAAGGTCACCCTGGCTCAAAAGCCAGTTATATCCAACTCTAGGGTTCAGTTCTCATCTCCGTTTAGAGCCAAAGAGTGCACGGAACACTGTTTACCTCTCCCACCAAAGTGGCACCTATTTATCTACTTGCAATTTCTTGCGTTCAAACTGCTCAGCTGGCAGTAACTGGGACAGATGACAGAAGCTCACTTCGTCATGCAGCACTCGGGTCTTGAACTGCTAACCTGCCAACCTTCCAGTCGTCAAGTTCAGCGTCTTAACCACTCCCACCTTAATGTGCTAATTGAATAAAGAAGTCCACGTAGAGGAAAGATCTCTTGTTCACTTTGACCCGAGACAGGCCAGCCGTCCCTCTTTGTTGCGCTGCATTACAACATTTCTGGCTTCTCTGGGGAACAGAACTCTGAATGCCCCATCCTGAATCCTGGTCCTGAAGTGAGTCACATCCAACAAGGCCATGTCCCTTGGAATTTAAAGGTTGCTTTCGAAAGCCGGTTGATAGAATGAGAAGGGGAAAAAGCAGATCCTAAGTAGGTTAGCAGGGGTTAATATTGGAATGCCACCCCTCCCCCCAGCCCCTCTATGAATGTAGCTCTCCAACTTGGAGAGAATATATCCCAAAAAGAAGCCCACATGCCCCCCCCCTTTCCTACGTTCTGCTCTTCTTAATTCCTAGACCAGATTGTCTTTTCTCCTTCCAAGAAGGATTTTCTCAGGAGTCAACAACCAGGCTTGCAAATTGCTCCTGAGGTTATCTTTCAGCATTGTTGTCATTGTTAGCTCTCATCAAGCTGTTGGCAAGCCTATGAATTAATTAACTTCAGAAGATCTTATCATTAACAGCTTAGCTTGGCTCTTGCAAGCCCAAGGTCGTGGGTTCCTTTAGGAAGTCAATCCATATCCCATTTGGTCCTCCTCTCTTCCTGACACTCTTCCATTGCCTTTTCCCAGGAAGCCTCGTCTTCTCAGGATGTGCCTAAAGAATGAAAGCCTTTTGTTCAGTCATTTTTGCTTTTTAGGCTTGTTTTTAGGGTAGAACTCATTTATCTGTCTTTCTGGTGGTCTGTGATATTTGCAAAGCTCACAAAACAAAGCACGCTAAATGCAAAAGGCACAAGTGAGGAAAATCAAGTTTTTGTGAAAACATATATACATTATTATTATTATTTTTTAGGGACTGCATTGGCTTAGTGCTTAAGACACTGAACTTGATGACTGGAAGGCCAGCAGGTCAGCAGTTCGTGCCACGACAGAGTGAGCTCCCATTTCTGTCTCAGCCCTTGCCAACCTAGCAGATCGAAAGCAAGAAATTGCAAGTAGATAAATAGGAACCACTTCAGTGGGAAAGGTAAACAGTGTTCCATGCACTTTTTGGCTCTAAACGGAGATGAGAACTGAACCCTAGAGTTGGATATGACTGGGTTTTTGAGCCAGGGTGACCTTTATTTGGCATTTCTGTCCAATCTACAGTCCTCTAAGCTTAATTCTTCTGTGTTGGGTCAGGGAACCACAGCGGCAGCAAAGATGGGGAAACGTTGAAGAAAGGGCAAGAATTCAAAAAGCAGGCATGCAAACAATCCTCCATGCACTCCGGTGTTTATTCATGCCTGCCACATGTCTATGGAAATGTCTGCAGGTGCAGACAGCGCTGGTTCTTTGGATATAAACAGAGATGAGCATTGAACCCTAGAGTCGGATACGACTAGTATTCAAGCAAGGGCGACCTTTACCTTTACCTACATACATTTCTAACCCTTGTTCAAAAACTCTGGGGAAATAAGGTGCTAAATGCACCCTTCCAGGTTTAAAGTCAGTGCCCCATAAATGCCCGCCAGCCAGTGATGCACTGCAGCAGGTTCTGTCAGGTTCTGCCGGACCGGTAGTGGAAATTCCCCCAGGCCACGCCCACTTGGTTGGCCATGCCCACCTCCATAGCCCATAATGCAGGGTGTTTGGCCCCGCCCACAGATTTGGCCAGCCCACAGAGTAGGTAGTAAAAAGATTTGCAGTGCATCACTGTCGCCAGCCTTCGTGAAACATCTGCCTTTGCATCAGAGGCTGTGGAACTTCACTTTGTATCCATCCAGATTGTTTCTTCTACAGCAGGATGTGATTCATTTCAGTCTGTCTACACAATTATTTCCACTGCACTGCAATCACCATGTTTAGCAGCCAATAATTCATAGATGCAGAGGCAGAAAAGTAAAGTAAATGTAGTGCTGTAAAAAAAAGGTACGGCAAAGTTCGTCACATGTGCATTAAGGCGATGCAGCACACCGCTACGGGGGGGTCTATCTCATGTCTCTCTAACTTCAGGGATATTTCCACAGAAGGACTAAGAGCAGGGAAACAGTGTGGAATAAATAAACAAGACCCAATTCAGGCCACAAAATAATGGCCAAGTGAGAAGAAAATCAGCATCCTAACTCTGAGGCAGGGGAAAGTTTGGCTTTCTGACACTGCCCACCATTTCTGAATTCTGTTCCTCACCTCCCAGGTGGGTGGAAGGAGGCACATTTTTTAAAAAATGCAGATTAATTTTCTACACCTTAGTGGACATCTCTAAATGGAGGGTGTCACTCACACAGCCCGTCTCTCTGACACATTTAGAAAAACATCACACAATTTAGATCTTGTGCTCGGCGGAGCGTCCAAAAGCAATTCCAGTCCTGGAGAGGCAGGTCATGATGATCTGCTAGGTGCGCTCTGACTTGGAGTGGAAGATGCGGTTCAGACGACATGAGGCCCTCATGCCCGGCCAGCTTCATTGCTCCCTGGACTGGTCACATGCCTTGACTCACAGATCGCTACCAAACAAACCAGCCCATGAAAGCAGGATAATGTGAGGGTTGGATGCCTGAATGCTGCCATGGATAATATTACAGGGAAAGGAGGTGCAGACTCTCTGCTGTAATGGCATTTCCCCCTCTAGAGGTGCAGTTCCTTCAAAGCTCCATGCCTGAGTAATCACATTCGTAAATGTGTCCCAGATTTCCTTCCAGATCTCCAGTTGCAAAATTAAAGCAATCTGATCCACATCTTGTGGGCTGAGGTGAACCTGTGCTTGAATGGACAGATGTCTTTTAGCTCTGGAGAGGGGTTCTGTTTCTAATGACATGATAAATGTTTGCCTACTCTGAGCCTACTCTGAGCCTCAGTGATGAGCAGGTCAACTGACTCCGGTACTTCTCTATCCAAGCCAGCCCACTCATAGCTCCGTCTTTTTGCTGTCCAAGCTGAGCTGGATCAAGAAGGAAATTTTGAGCCCTGCCTTGAGGCAGTCAGAAGGAACTCAACCTTTCCCAAGGCAGACCCACCATGAGCTGACTCCATCTGCCCAGCCTAAGGTCAGGATCAGACCAGAGTCTTTGTTCCAGCTTTGCATCTCTTAAGTGCAGCTCTGAAAGGAGCCTGGATCTGTTGTGAGATGGTGTGCAGAGTGAGATGGACTCAGGATAGAAGAGACACCAGGATCAGAAGCAGCCTTGCCCATCTCCTAATCCAGGGGTGTCCAAACTATGGCCTGCAGGCTGGATCCAGCTTCCGATGCCGATTCATCCAGCCCACGCCACCCTTGTCACTCCCGGAAGTGGAAGTAAAATGGGCACATTTGTCCGGAAGCGACAAGGGCAGCACGGGCTGGATGAATTGGGATCGGAAGCTGGATCTGGCCCACGGGCCATAGTTTGAACACCCCTGCCCTAATCCATCTCTCTAACCAGCACTTCTCAGATCAGAAGGTCCAGACCCCAATGTTCTGGCTATGTTGTTCTCTCACCTGTTTGCAGGTGGCCCTAAAGATGAGGACAGCCGTAAGAGGATACGACTTCACTGTGATATAGGACGCCCAGCAGCCCCCTGGTCCACTCCCAGCTTTGAAAGGGCTCCGTCTCTTTCTTCCCCTCCACACACCAACTTCTGAGGACACTTATTAGCATTCCCTCAGTCATAGCTCTTTGAAAGGCTCCCTGATAGAGCCGATGGCCTCTTCAATCAACTCAAATTGCCCTCATCAGCCAACAGGTCTAGAGAAGCAGGCGATGCGTCCCCCACACCCCGCCCCACAATTGCTGAGCCATCACTGCACATTAATCAGTTAGGAGGAAATGGCTCCTCACAGAGGGAAACAGGAGCCCTGGTTAAACTGTGGTCCTGCAACCCAAAGGTGGTGAGTTTGATCCTGACCAGGGATCAAGACTGACTTAGCCTCTTCCATCCTTCCGAGTTCAATAAAATGAGTCTCCAGCATGCTGGGGGCAAAATGCCAATTACCTTATGAACTGCTCAGAGAGGGCACGAAACCCTCTCTGAGAGAAGTTTAATCGCTATTGCTATATCCTTGTTAAATATAATAATGTTCTAATGAAGCTAGGGACTTTGGTGGCTTGGGTGGTTAAGAATCTGAACTTGATGAACTGGAAGGTTGGAGTTCGATTCCCGAGTACTGCTATGATGGCGTGAGCTCCCATCATCTGTCTCAGCTCCTGCCAACCTAGCAGTTCAAAAGCAAGAAATTGCAAATAGATAAATAGGTACCACTTCAGTGGGAAGGTAAACAGTGTTCTGTGCACTTCGGTGTCTAGGCATGCCTGCCACATGTCCACGGAAACGTCAGACAGCACTGGCTCTTTGGCTATAAACAGAGATGAGAACTGAACCCTAGACTCAGATACGACGGGCTTTCAAACAAGGGCGACATTTACCTAATTATGGGCTATCTACAATATCTGTTTCTGCCCCAACTCTCTATCAAGTTCTTCATCGTGGTCCCTGTGAATCCACATGAATGGTCTTACTTTTTTGTTGTTGTTCAGTTGCACAGTCGATTCCGCCCCTTTTGCAACCCCATGGACCGTTGCCCGCCAGGCACCCCTGTCTTCCACCTTCCTCCTCAGCCCGCCCAGCTCTGTGCCCATTGCGTCTACACTACCATCTAGCCATCTCATCTTCGGCTGCCCCCTTCTTTTGCCCTCCTCCTTTCCCAGCATCCAGGTTTTCTCAAGTGAATCCTCTCTTCTCATTTGATGACCAAAGTACTTCAGCTTCAGCTTCACTATTTGACCTTCTAAGGAGCAGTCAGGGTTGATTTCTTCTAGGATCGACTTATTTGTTCTATTCACTGTCCAGGATACTCTTACTGCGTGTACACATTTGTAGCTCATTGTTGTTGTTGTTCAGTCGCACAGTCGATTCCGACTCTTTGCGACCCTATGGACCATAGCTCTCCAGGCACCTCTGTCCTCCACCATCCTCCTTAGTCCACACAGCCCCGTGCCCATTGTGTCTACAATACCATCTAGCCATCTCATCTTTGGCCGTCCCCTTCTTCTTCTGCCCTCCACCTTCCCCAGCATCAAGGCCTTCTCAAGTGAATCCTCTCTTCTCATTTGATGTCCAAACTACTTCAACTTCATCTTTGTTATTTGTCCTTCTAAGGAGCACTCAGGGCTAATCATTTCTAATATTGACCTATTTGTTCTCCTCGCTGTCCAGGGGACTCTCAAAACTCTCCTCCAGCACCACATCTCAAAGGCATCTATTTTTCTTCGCTCAGCCTTTCTAATGGTCCAGCTCTCACAGCCATACATTACCACCGGGAATACCATTGCTTTGACTATGCGGACCTTTGTTTGCAGTGAGATATCTCTGCTTTTCACTATGTTCCCCAGGTTTTTCATACCTTGTCTCCCAAGAATCAGTCGCCTTTTTATTTCATGGCTGCAATCCCCATCTGCAGAGATCTTGGATCCTAAGAAAGTAAAATCTGTTACTGCTTCTACTTCTTCCCCATCTATTTTCCAGGGACTTATAGCGCCTGTTGCCATTATCTTGGTTTTCTTGATATTGAGTCTCAGGCCAGCTTTTGCACTCTCTTCTTTCAACCTAATCAGGAGCTTCTTTAGGTCTTCTTCACTTTCTGCCATTAGGGTGGTATCGTCTGCATATCTCAAATTGTTGATGTTTCTCCCAGCAATTTTGATCCCATATGGTGATTCCTCCATCCCTGCATTGCGCATTATGTGCTCTGTGTATAAGTTGAATAAGCAAGGTGACAGAATGCAGCCTTGTCTTACTCCTTTTCCTATTCCAAACCACTCCGTCATTCCATACTCTGTCCTAACTGTTGCTTCTTGACTCATGTACAGATTTCTCATGAGACATATGAGGTGTTTTGGTATTCCCATTTCTTTAATTACTTGCCACATTTTGTTGTGGTCCACACAATCAAAGGCCTTGGTGTAGTCAATGAAACAGAAGTAAGCTTGTTTCTGGTATTCCTTTGTTTTCTCCATGATCCAGCGTAAGTTGGCAATGTGATCTCTGGTCCCCCTGCCTCTTCTGAATCCAGCCTGCACCTCTGGTAGTTCTCTTTCTACATGCTGCTGTAGTCTATCCTGTATTATCTTGAGCATCACTTTGCTAGCTTGTGGGATTAGCGCAATTGTTCGATAATTTGAACATTCTTTGGCATTGCCCTTTTTTGGGATTGGGACATTGTTGTGTTCTGTAAAGCTGTGCCTTTAACAATGTACCTTTGCCATGTGTTAACAATGTAACCTTTCTGTGTGCAACATTATAACCATCAGCTGTATCAATGTAAACCTGATAAGGGGACGCGAGCTAGTGACCACCAGATGGCAGTAGCGAGCGTCCAGCTCTCATGGCTCAGATTCACCTGGTTCAGCAGCGCGGGAAGATTCCCCGCGACCTCTTCACCTGGTCAAGAAGGGCGTGACCTTCTACGACGTCACGCAGGCAGCAACCAATAGTCTGTCAACGAGCCACATTCAAATGTATAGCCAGCTGTATATATTGAGCTACTCATCCGCCATTACCACATGTTCCTCCGGATCATCATGCAATAAACCTGTGTTAAGCCAACCCTTCGGCTGTTTCATTGTCTTTGGTCCCTTACACTAAATTGGCGACGAGGATGGGATATGGCAGCCCACGGGACCAAGACATGCGCCGGTTTCGAAATCAGGAAACCGGGCGACTGGGAGATCTTCGAGATGGACTTCCAGGCAGCACTGATCGAGTCCGAAGTCACGGAAGAGGCAAAGAAAAGGGCCATCTTCACCAGGATGCTCAGACAAGAAACCAAAAGGACCTTGGTGGACCTGATTGCACCGAGGAGAGTGAGCGAATTCAAGGCCAAGGAACTCATGCAGATGCTGCGTGAGCACGTCCGGCCCGCCACAGCGATGTTTCCCGCTCGGAGTGCGTTCTGGAGGCGAGTCCAAGCGCCCGGGGAGACGGTCGCCGCATTCGTGGCGGCCCTGCGGCTGGCGGCCGGCCCGTGCAAATGGGAAAATGCCGAAATCACCCTCCGGGACTGTGTGCTGTGCGGCCTGAACGACGCCGAAACCCAGCGCACATTAATGAACCAAGAGCCGCCTCCCACGTTGCAGGAGGTCGTCAGAGCGGCCCAGGCCACAGAAGCTACGAAGGCCGGGGTCCAAGAACTGCAGGACTGGTGGCCAAAGTCGAGCAAGGCAGAGGCTCCGGTACAGGCGGCCCGGCGAACTTCGAGGTCGTCCACAGAGAGCAGCGACGACGAGGACGTCCGGAGGGTCCGGAAGGAGAGCCGGCGATGCGACGGCTGTGGAGCGGCCCACGACCGCGTAAAGTGCCCGTTCCGGAAGGCCGAGTGCCACAACTGCGGCCGCCGCGGGCACATCGCCAAGGTGTGCAGGAAGAAGCGCGAGACCCGGAGGAGCTCCGCAGACCGCTCCGCGGGACAAGACCGCTCAACGAGACCCAAGGACGGCGCCCAGGCCACGCGGAAGCTGGACGGCATGGGCCGCATCTCCGACGGCAGCGAGGACGACGCCCCAGTGTTCAGCGTGTCTACAGGACACCCCCGCTACTTTGTTGAGGTACTAGTCCAAGGGGTTCCCATTAGGATGGAAATTGACTCGGGGTCCTCATATTCTATCATTTCCCAGAGGGAGTTTTTGGGAATTGCCCCCCACAAGCGACCCAAGCTCAAAGCGTTGAGGTCCACACTACGGGACGTGCAAGGGAACAGCATTCCAGTGTTGGGGGTTGGAGAATTTCAGGTCCAATTCAAGAAACACGCCGCGTCCCTTCCCCTAGTCATGCTCAAAGGGGGAGATTGCAGCCTCCTCGGGACTCAATGGTTCCAGCCCCTTGGTTTGTTTATTGGGGGGGGGTGCACGCCGTTGGGATGCACGCCGTTGGGATGCACGCCGTTGGGTCTGACCCAATCCAGGAGGTGTGCGAGGCGCACCCCGAAGTTTTCAAAAAGGGACTGGGGAAATTCAAGGGGCCCCCAGTGACTTTCGACCTGGACCCGGAGGTCCGCCCAATTCGCCTTAAACCACGCCGAGTGCCGTTCGCACTCAAGGACAAGATAGAGGCGGAACTGGACAAATTGGTGGGCCAGGGAATACTTTTGCCTGTTGATTCTGCGGAGTGGGAAACTCCAATTGTAACCGCACTAAAGGCCAATGGAGAGGTCTGCATATGCGCCGACTACAAGTGCACCATCAACAAGGCGATCCGCCCGAATGCATATCCGGTGCCGGTAGTCAGCCATCTGCTGGCCAGGTTACATGGGGGGAAGTGTTTCACTAAGCTCGACTTAGCACAGGCCTACCAGCAGCTTACGGTGTCCCCTGCCGCAGCTGCTGCGCAGACCATAGTCACCCATAAGGGGGCGTTCCAGGTGACGCGCCTCCAGTTCGGCGTGAATTCGGCGCCAGGAATTTTCCAGTCACTCGTGGAACGCCTCCTGAAGGGACTGGAGGGGGTGTTGCCTTATTTTGATGACATGTTAATAACGGGGGGGGAGCCGGGTTGAATTGGCCAAGAGGTTGGGGAAGGTCCTGACAATATTCGAAAAGGCGGGGCTGAGACTGCGAAAGGACAAATGCGTCTTCTTCGCAACCGAGGTTGAGTTCCTAGGGTTTTGTGTGACTCCTGAGGGAATAAAACCATCCAAGTCCAAGGTGGCAGCCATTAAGAAGGCCCCCTGCCCCACCTCCAAGCCCGAGCTGCAGTCGTTCCTAGGGCTGCTCAACTTTTACCACTCCTTCCTCCCCCGGAAGGCAGCGGTGGCTGAACCGCTACACAAACTGCTAAAGAAAGACCAGGCATGGAAGTGGGGCGATGACCAAGAAAGGGCATTTAGCGAGCTAAAAAGCCTCCTAGCGTCCGATGCCATACTGACCCACTTCAACCCCAAACGCCCAGTAGTTCTGACCTGTGATGCATCTCCAGTGGGGGTGGGGGCGGTGCTGTGCCACGTGTTGGAAAACGGAAGGGAGGCCCCGATAGCATTTTACTCCAGGTCCCTGTCCCAAGCGGAGAGAAATTACGCACAGACAGACAGGGAGGCACTAGCAATAGTCGCGGGGACGAAAAAATTTCACGATTTTCTGTACGGCCGCCCCTTCACCATTGTAACGGACCACAAGCCCCTGCTAGGCATCTTTACCGCAGATAAGCCCACCCCTCAGATCCTGTCCCCGAGGATGCTCAGGTGGGCCATTTTTCTCAACGCGTATCAGCACGCGTTGGTCTACCGGCCCGGGAAAGAGATCAGCCATGCGGACGCTCTATCTAGGTCTCCCCTTCCCCTAACGCCCAGCCAGGTGAGCAAGGGGGAGTGGGACCATCAGGTTCTCATGATAGAGGTGCTGGATTCGCCCCCCGTAGTGCCCGCCGACATTGCCAAAGCGACAGAGAAGGACAAGACGTTAGCGGCAGTTAGCTCCTGGGTGCAGAAAGGGTGGCCGGCGTCCTCCCCAGCGGAGGAGTTCGCCCCATTTTTCAGAAAAAAGCTAGAACTGTCCCTAGAGAGGGGGTGCCTCTTGTGGGGGCAGCGGGTGGTGATTCCCACTTCCCTTCGGCCGCGGGTGCTCAAACTGCTGCATGTTAGCCACCCCGGCATCGTGCGATCCAAGGCGCTGGCCCGGAGTTACTTCTGGTGGCCCCAGCTGGACGCCGACATCGAGCACATGGTCGGCACTTGTGAAAGTTGCCAATGCTCCAGACCAGAGGAGGCCCGCCTTCCCCACAGGAAATGGGACGCGGCTAAGGGGCCGTGGTCCCGGGTGCACGTTGATTTCGCTGGCCCGTTCAGAGGCACCCTGTTCCTTCTTGTAGTGGACGCTTTCTCCAAATGGTTGGAGGTTATCCCAGTCACGAGCACCTCCTCGGCCCAAACCATTAGGCATTTGCGGAGGCTCTTTTCCACGTTCGGCATACCCGACATGTTAATTAGCGACAACGCTAGTTGTTTCACGTCCTCCGAGTTTAGGGCATTCATGGAGATCAACGCCGTTCGGCATATCACCTCGGCCCCGTTTCACCCAGCCACCAATGGCCAAGTAGAGCGCCTCGTCCGCACCACGAAGGACGCGTTGCGGCGCATGGGCCCAGGGGATCTGAACCTACAAGTGTGTCAGTTTCTGCTAGGGTACAGGGTGACCCCATTGGCGTCAGGATACTCCCCCGCAGAGCTCTTAATGCGCAGGAAACTGACCACCATCCTTACTAGGCTAGACCCCACGAGGGTAGAGGACAAAGGAAGGAACATCGGGCTAGAGGCTACAAAGAGTTTCAGTGTAGGCGCCCCCGTGCATTGCAGGAATTACGCCAGCACGGGCCCGGCCTGGGTACCGGGCGTAGTTGTGGAGCAAACCGGCCCCGTGTCGTACCGCGTGGAAACCAGCACAGGGCTCCTGTGGAGGCGGCACGCAGACCAGCTCCGACGCAGGGTCTCCGATGAGCAGGGCACAGACCAAGCAGGGAATAAGTCAGCGTTAGGGTTCTCCCCCACCCGTTCAGCCCAAGGGGGAGGGAAGGGGGACCGCGGGCCCCCACCAAGGGGGGAGGAGGATATCCTCGTAGATACCCTGGGGGATATTTCCGAGGAGGAAGGACCCGACCCCATACATATCTCGCGGAAGGTCCCCACAAATGTGGACACCCCTACTACGTTAGATTTTGATTTTCAGAACCGGGGGGGGTTTTCGGAGTGGTCCCCCACCCGGCCAAGCGAGAAGAGGGGTTTTTCGTTAGCCCCGACGGCCCCCGGTCTGCCCACAATGGAGTTTTTCCCTTCCCCTAAGGCCGCCAGACAACGGCAAGCCACTAACAAGTCTCCCTCTCCCATTTCAGGACAAGGGTCCAGGGAACAAAGAAGCAATAACGCCCCCGGGGGGGGGCAGCCCTCTTCACGGCCCAAACGCACATGCAACAAGCCATCTTGGCTGAGAGACTTCGTCTCATCCTAGGGGGGAGGGATGTTGTGTTCTGTAAAGCTGTGCCTTTAACAATGTACCTTTGCCATGTGTTAACAATGTAACCTTTCTGTGTGCAACATTATAACCATCAGCTGTATCAATGTAAACCTGATAAGGGGACGCGAGCTAGTGACCACTAGATGGCAGTAGCGAGCGTCCAGCTCTCATGGCTCAGATTCACCTGGTTCAGCAGCGCGGGAAGATTCCCCGCGACCTCTTCACCTGGTCAAGAAGGGCGTGACCTTCTACGACGTCACGCAGGCAGCAACCAATAATCTGTCGACGAGCCACATTCAAATGTATAGCCAGCTGTATATATTGAGCTACTCATCCGCCATTACCACATGTTCCTCCGGATCATCATGCAATAAACCTGTGTTAAGCCAACCCTTCGGCTGTTTCATTGTCTTTGGTCCCTTACACTAAAGACATATACTGATCTTTTCCAATCCTGTGGCCACTGTTTCGTTTTCCAGATCTGCTGGCATATAGCATGTAGTAGCTTGATTCCATCATCTTTCAGGGCTTTGAAGAATTCAACTGGGATACCATCATATCCACTGGCTTTGTTGTTTGCCATGCTTTTTAGGGCCTTTCTGACTTCACTCTCTAGGATGTCTGGTTCAAGTTCAATTTCCCCCTCATTGTTATTATCCGCGGTGTTTAGGTCTTTTTTGTAAAGTTCCTCTGTGTACTCTTTCCATCTTTTCTTTATCTCTTCTGCATCCACTAACTCTTTGCCATCTTTGTCTTTTATCGTGATCATTTTTGCTTTGAACGTTCCCTTGACTTCCCCAAAAAAATTTTTGTAGCTCATACATGTTGCCTTTGACATATTATGGGATGCAGCAGGGCTTCCTCCCATACAGGTAGTATTAAGCATCTAGCCTTAGGAATTGATAGGTTGGATCACCCTGTGTTGAGTCTCAGGCTGACCTTCAAATGGGTCATCACACAACCACTTGCACTGCCTCCTATACAAATAAATGCCAGGTGTGCAACACACCTAAGAAGTGGTCCTCAGCTGAGCCAAAGCGCTCCTCTGGCCCCAGTGGGAAGAGGATGTGGGAAGCCCAGGCATTTCCTCCACCCCACACAGTCAGGCCAGATTTTCCCCATCCCCCAGAGCTGCTTGCTCTCCATCTGGAGCGCTGAAGCCCGGGCGACCCCATGGGCCATAGCAGGAAAAGTCAACAGGCCCTGAAATAAACCCTGTCATTCGTCTTCTTCTGGGGAAGAGGCATTTCTTTAAAGAGAAATGTTCTCCAAAAGGTTGGCCTTGTGCCACAGCCACACAAATACCCACTGGCTTATTCTATGCCCAAGCTCATCTTTTCAATTGCACTTCACTCTGCAATGGCATCATGTTGTGAGTTCAATCCTGAGCAGGGATCAAGGTTGACTCAGCCTCCTCCATCCTTCTAAGGTTGTTCAAATAAGGATCCCTCAGCATGTTGAGGTTAAAAAAAGCTAATTAACCCCATATCCTATAAGGTAGGATATAAGTGTCATGGCTATTTCTATAGCCTTGTTAAATATAACAATGTTCTAATGATGGGCTATCTACAATGTCTGTTTCTGCCCCTATGCTCTGTCGAGCTCTTCTTTGGGGTCTCTGTGAATCCACACGAATGGGTTTACTGCATGTATGCAGTGTGGATTCACAGGGGACCACAAAGAAGAAGAGTTACAGGTAAGCAACATGTCCTTCTAGCACCCTGGTGCCACAGGGGTTAAAAATTGCTGTCCTGCAGCCAGAATGTTGTGCATTCAAACCTGACCAGAGCTCAAGGTTGACTCAACCTTCCATCCTTCTAAGATAAGTAAATTATTTAGAATTTTAATGTGGTTTTTAAGGGCTTTCTAATTATTTTGATCTTGCTTTTAATTGTTGTTAGCCACCCAGAGTCAGTGCTGAGTTGGCGGCAATAGAAATTTGGAGAACAAATAAATAGATAAATAAATAAATAAATAGTCAAATGAGTACCCAGCATGCTGAGGTAAAAAATGCTAATTAACTTGTAACTCGCCCAGAAAGTGCCCTAAGCTCTATGGGGTGGTATAGAAGTGGAATTTCCTATTGCTTTTGCAACTGATCCCATGACTGCTGTGGCTCAAGTGGTTAAGATGCTGAACTTGAAGCCTGGAAAATCAGAGTTCAATTCCCGAGTACTGCACGACAGAGTGAGCTCCCGTCGTCTGTCCCAGCTCCTGCCAACCTAGCAGTTCGAAAGCAAGACATTGCAAGTAGCTAAATAGGGACCACTTTGGTGGGAAGGTAAACAGCGTTCCGTGCACTTCGGTGTCTAGTCATGCCTGCCACATGACCACAGAAACCTCTGCAGACACAGACAGCGCTGGCATTTCGGCTATAAACAGAGATGAGCACTGAACCCTAGAGTTGGATACGACGGGCTTTCGAGCAAGGGTGACCCTTGACCTCTACCTTAACGGCTGACCCAGCCTGCACCTAAGCAGGCAGACGGAACAGGAGCCAAGACAGCTTTCCTACACCATGTGATGCTTTTGGCCACTTGAGCCATCAGCACTTCTTCTTCTCCTTATCATCCTCCTTCTTTCTCCTCTTCCCTGCAATGCCAAAATGGATTCCAGGCAGAGATCAGAAGTGGCGGCTTCCAAAGGCAAGAGGGTTGCGCTCAATGGCCTCTTCTGTTCCCCAGGTTCATCTTTTCAATGGCACTTCATTCCGAAATGGCATCATGGTTTCTCCCTCCGGCTCATGTAGAGTCTAGTGACAAGAGCCCACTTTCCCTCTCTTTCCTTGGCAAATGATGCCCTTTGGCACTTTGCAAATACATAGAAGGGGGAGGGAGGGAGAAGGAGGAGAGTGGTTTCCATTGGAGCCCTCCCTGGTTCTCTCTCTCTCTCTCTTCCCTGCTACCAGGAGCATCCAGGGGAAACTTTGTCCTTTTTGCAAGGTCTTTGGAAAGTGGCTCTCTGCTGACGTCTTGGGACTGCCGCCACAGTTCAGAAACCTCAGGTGCTGGAAAGGGCAGGCAGCAGGCAGGGGGAAAGGAGCGATCCTGCCAACTGGAAAGGCTGCCTAGGGAATTCCCAAAAGTGACTTTCCAGAGATCTAAGAATGTGCATTACAATCTCTCAGGAAATCCTTAGATCACTTTCAATGACATTATTATGTTCTTCAAGCATCTCCCACTCTTCTATAGAAAGGTAAAGGTCACCCTTGCTCGAAAGCCAGTCGTATCCGACTCTAGGGTACAGTGCTCATCTCTGTTTACAGCCCAAGAGCTGGTCTGCATCTGCAGACATTTCCATAGACATGTGGCAGGCAGGACTAGACACCGGAATGCAAGTAACGCTGTTTAGCTTCCCACCGAAGTGGTCCCTGTTAATCTTCTTGCAATCTCTTGCTTTCGATCTGCTAGGTTGGCAGGAGCTGGGGCAGACGACGGGCAATCATTCTGTCGTGCAGCACTCAGGTCTCGAACTCCAACCCATTCTATACTTTCTATCATAATGTTTCATGACTCCATCAGGGGTGGAGAATAGAAGTCAATCCGAAATTAAAAAAACAAAGGTTTATGATGTTTGAATGGGAGAATCCAACAGAAGGCTTTATGGAGAATGGGCTCGTATTTAACTTTTCAAGAACCATCTTGTGATGCTGGGGGAGTCTTTCTTTAGGACCTCTAATGCAGCAAGAAGAAAGTAGGCATCATGAAATACCCACCCTTACTCAGTTGAAACCATTAATGCGGAGTTCCCTGGGGTCTGAAGGAACTCTGGCACCACCATCTTGAAACACAGTTGTCCCCTGATTTTAGAACAAATTAGCATTGCTGGAATGGAACCTGTCATTCTCACATCCCAGGATTGAAAGGCAGCTACCTAGACCAGTGATTCCCAACATGGGACACACACACACACACACACACACACACACACACACACACACACACACACACACACACACACACACACACACACACACACACACACACACACACACCACACACACACACAGGGGACTTCAATTCCCACATGGGCTGATCAGTGCTTTGGGGGGGCTTCTGAGAATCGAAGTCCAAAAGCCAAAGGTTGGGAAATACTGCTCTGTGAATCCACACGAATTGCTCTTTGGCTATAAATGGAGCATACATGCAGTAAACCCATTTGTGTGGATTCACAGAGCAGTGTTTCCTAACCTTTGCTTCTAGGACTTCAGCCCTTAAGTCGAACGGGGAAGTCAGGATTTGTGCAGACTATAAATGTACCATTAACAAGGCCATTCGGCCAAATGCATATCCAGTGCCCGTGGTCAGCCACTTGCTGGCCACGTTACATGGGGGGAAGTGTTTCGCCAAGTTAGATCTGGCTCAGGCGTACCAGCAGCTCTCTGTAACCCCGGCTGCTGCCGCCGCGCAAATGATAGTGACGCACAAGGGGGCATTTAAGGTAACGCGCCTTCAGTTTGGGGTGAATTCGGCCCCCGGAATTTTCCAGTCCCTCGTGGAACGCCTTTTAAAGGGGCTTCCAGGCGTCCTCCCATACTTCGACGACGTGTTGATAACGGCGGGGAGCGAATTAGAGTTGGCAAAGAGGCTAGATGGGGTCCTTTCAGTGTTCGAGAGGGCAGGTCTTCGACTGAGGAGGGACAAATGCGTATTCTTTGCGAGGGAGGTTGAGTTTCTAGGTTTTAAGGTAACCCCGGACGGGATCAAACCCTCTGAGTCAAAGGTTGCTGCTGTGAAGAACGCCCCTCGCCCCACCGCAAAACCGGAGCTACAGTCATTTCTAGGGCTCCTAAATTTTTATCATACCTTCCTGCCTCGGAAGGCATCGGTCGCGGAGCCACTGCCCGCGCTGCTCAAAAAGGACGCGGCTTGGCGGTGGGGGGACAGGCAGGAGAGAGCATTCAAGGAGCTTAAGTCACTCCTGTCTTCGGACGTTGTCCTGACCCATTTTGACCCGAAAAAACCAGTGGTTTTAGTCTGTGATGCGTCCCCAGTGGGGGTGGGGGCGGTCCTGTTCCACGTGTTGGAAAGCGGGAGGGAAGCCCCGGTAGCGTACTACTCTAGGTCTCTCTCAAAGGCCGAGCGCAATTACGCGCAAACTGATAGGGAGGCCCTAGCCATCATCGCCGGAACGAAAAAGTTCCATGACTTTTTATACGGCCGCGAGTTTACGGTAGTGACCGATCACAAACCACTTTTGGGGATCTTCACTACCGGCAAACCCACACCGCAAATTCTATCCCCCAAAATGCTGCGTTGGGCCATTTTCCTCAACGCCTACCAGTATGAGATGGTCTATCGCCCAGGGAAGGAGATCTCCCATGCGGACGCACTGTCCCGATCTCCCCTCCCAAGTGTAGGGGACCCCACATGCGAGGTAGAGCAGGATCACCAAGTCCTACTGATCGAGTCTCTCGACTCACCCCCATTGTCCCGGCTGACCTCGCCAAAGCCACGGCGGCCGACAAGATGCTGGCCCAAGTTAGTTCCTGGGTTAGGAAGGGCTGGCCCACGACTCCCCCCGATGAAGAGTTCAGGCCATTTTTTAGGCGCAGAGTAGAGCTGTCGCTGGAAAGGGGCTGCTTACTCTGGGGCCAGCGGGTAGTTATCCCAGAGAAGCTGAGGGCCAAGGTACTGAGACTACTGCACACCAGTCACCCCGGGATCGTGCGCTCCAAGGCTCTGGCCAGGAGTTTCTTTTGGTGGCCCCAGATAGACGGGGACATAGAGCGTTTAGTGGGCACGTGTGAGAGCTGCCAGAGCTCTCGGCCCGAGGAGTCCCGGTTACCCCATAGGGAATGGGATACGGCCCGCGGGCCATGGTCCCGGATCCATGTCGACTTCGCTGGCCCCTTCCGCGGGTCCATGTTTCTACTGGTAGTCGACTCCTACTCCAAGTGGTTGGAGGTAATCCCTATGAACAGCACCTCCTCCGCCGCAACCATCAAGCAGTTGTGCAAGCTTTTTGCCTGTTTCGGCCTGCCAGACGTCCTTGTTAGTGATAACGCTAGTACCTTCACATCTGCAGAGTTCAAGACATTTATTGAGCGGAACGCCATCAGGCACATCACCGCTGCCCCGTTTCACCCCGCCACAAATGGTCAGGTAGAGCGCCAAGTGCGCACTACGAAAGACGCACTGCGGCGCATGGGTCCCGGTGAGTTGAACCTTCATTTGTGCCAGTTCCTCATCTGTTACAGGACAACCCCCTTAGCATCAGGATTCTCCCCAGCCGAACTCCTCATGAGGAGGCGTCCAGTAACACTTTTTGACCAGATGGATCCGTCCAGGGTGGAGGATGAAGGGAGAAACATAAACATAGGGGGAGGGAGCTCCAAAAGTTTTTCGGCAGGGGACCCGGTTCACTGCAGGAATTACGCGGCGTCAGGGCCAGCGTGGATTCCAGGGACAGTCATCGAGCAGACGGGGCCAGTGTCCTACAGGGTCGAGACTAGCTCGGGTCTACTCTGGAGGAGGCACGCCGACCAACTCAGAAGGCGGGTCACTAGTGAAGGGATTTCAGCGTTAGAGTCCTCCCCCACCCGCATTACCCAAGGGGGAGACACGGCGGAACCCGGGGATACAAATGCATATCCTCGGTTCTCAACCACAGAGGAGGATACTTTGGAAGAGAGGGATCAGTTTGATGATGATTTTGAGTTGCGGTACCAGGGGGGTGTAGCGGAGTGGTCCCCCACCCGTCCTAGCGAAAAGAGGGGTTTCAGTTCAGCCCCTGGTACCTCCAGTCCCCCCAGTCCTTTTGTGTTAGAATATACCATAGCGCCAGCTCCCCGGAGACCAACACCCCCAAGGCAGGCATCGGGGGGGGGGAGCCCACCCACCACAGTCCCCAGAACTCCCAGGCAGGGAACGGGGGGTGGCAAGACCACGAGGGTCTCTTCGTCGGTCCCGAGATTCGTGCTGGGGGGGACCCCCAGCTCCTCAAACGGTAGACAGGAGTTCACTTCCCAACTGTTCATTCCATTCCCGTCCCCCAATGCAAGGTTACCACAGAGCCCACACCGAGCCACTAACGAGTCCCCCCTTTCCGTTGCAGGACAGGACTCCGCAGAGCCAGGCTCCCCTGTGTTAGGCCAATCCTGATATGTATGTACATTGTCGCTTTAAGAAATGTATGAATGTAACCTGGCCACAATCACAATGTAACCCAGCTGTAAAGGAACGCGAGCAAGCTGCCTATAGAGGGCAGCTGCGAGTGTTCAACTCACATGGTTATCATTCCTCAAATCACCTGCAGCCGCGGGAACTCCCCGCAACAGCAAACTACTACCGATCCACCACCGAAGATGGGCGTGACCCGGATGACGTCATGCCGGTAGCAGCCAATGAGCTACCATGCAGCCAGATTCAAATGTATTGTACTACTGTATATAACGTGAGGCACCTCCGCCATTACCACATGTTCGTTCTGATCATCAACCAATAAACCTGTGTTAGTCCTTATTGCGACTCCTTCTATGTCTCCTGGAAAAGACACCAAAGGAATTGACTTGGGCTTCTGGGAACTGAAGTCCAAAAACCAAAGATTGGGAAACACTGCTCTGTGAATCCACATGGATGGGGGTTACTGTGTGTATGTGCAGTAAACCCATTTGTGTGGATTCACAGACCTAGACACATGAAGAAGTTGTTTCAGTAGGATGAAGAACTGCTGTGGGTTGGGTGGTGCACATAATGGCCGGACCAGAAACTCTAGAGGAGAAAAGAGGTGTCGAATTTGCCCCATAGATTAGCAATTCCACTTATTTGGCCTCCAACCTTTGCCCCTGCTCAGCACCTGTATGAAGAAGAAGGCATCTTGGTCGGCCTTTCCTAACAGGGGCAGAATGGTGTGGCTGCTCACAGGATATGTACACAACACCAACACCAGCATCAACAGAGTACCTTTCCAGCCCTCGAGTAATAGGGACGTGCACCGGCAGCCCCTCCGCTGAGTGCGCGCTTTGCTGCCGCCCCACCCCAAGAGGCAGGGGTGAGCTCAATTCCTGCCAGTCGGGCAGGGAGGAGTGAGCACCCCTTTATAAGAGGTGGCTCCTCCCTGCCCCGCCATTTGGCATTTCTGCTCCCTGATTTACCATGCTCACGTGGACTTCCCAGGTGACGCCTGGAAGGCTTATGATGAGAATGGCCTGACATTTGGTGGGACGAGCCTAATTCCCAACTGTGGCTCCAGTATATGACCTCATCTCGTCCTTCCCTAGGGGATAGGTATGACTGTGGCCACCTGGTCCAGCATCCTACTTCTCCGACTGTTCAGCCAGCTCCCAAGGTGCCTTCTTTGCTGCTTCGCACCTTCTGTTGGAAGTTTGCAGCCCAAGGGTGTTGTGTCAAAAAGCAGTGCCGGTAAAAGCACAAGTGCCTCCCTGGCCTGCCTTGGCAACCGTGGTGGTTCCTCGTGTCCAGCCCTGGCCGCTGCCCACCCCAACTCCGGGGCCCAGACCCCAGCCCGTCCTGCCGTGTCACCCCCCCTCCCCCCAGTCGCCTCTGCTTCATCCCCTACTGCCTCTTCCGGGACCTGATTTCCTAATTACTACTTTGCTTCTAACCATTTCTCCTTCTGGTCATTGTTTCCCACAGGGCATGGCTCCTTAGCTATCCAGCCTGCTTCCCGGTTCCATTTCCTGCACGTTCGCTGCTTTCCCCCACCTGGGGCTGGGTGTGGGTCTTCTCTTGGACTTCTTGCACTGAGGTTCCACCCAGTCTGGTAGGCCAGGCTGGGTGGGTCGGGGTCACTTGCTCTCCCCCTGTGGCGGTTAGTACGGGTTTATTCCATTCTAAATTCTACATTGCCATCGGGTATGGGCTGGGGTTGGTGCAGGAGCTGGAAGGGTATCATCTAGGGGTGTGCCCCAAGGCTTCTGTACCATCCATCCACCAGTGTTGGTTTATAGGTAAGCCTCATCTGCCTCTGTCACCCTGCATGGCTTATTACCGGACTCCGGTGCGTTTGGCCCATAGTCCTTTCCTCCCGATGCCATTGGTCATCCTCATTCCGCTTCTTACACCCACACTACTGGCCCCAGTGCAATGTTGGGTTCTTATCAATAAAGTGGCCCGTTGTTTACCCCAATTACTGTGTACATCTCTTCAATGGGTGGGTGCAGCAGCAAATAAAGTTTGTATCCTAAATTACTCTGGGCTAAAAAAGGATTTTTACTGGAGAAACTCTGGTCAGGGGATGCCTGAATGAGGCTCCTTCCATGACCCCAAGACCCGCCATACAGCACTCGGGGATTGAACCCCGACCTTCCTGTCTCAAAGCTCAGCATCTTCACCACTAAGCCACCGTAGCCTTCAAGTGGGAGGGAGGGAGAGATTGTGAGATGAAATAGGCACCGTGAGGGATTTCCTTTCATCTCTTCTGTGGAAGGGGAGTCCACAGGAGTGAATGCCTCAAAGCAAGCAACTCGGGTTTGCTCCTCAAAAAACGTAGCTTATATCCTTTCCTCGTAAGTGCACGCTGCAGGTGACGTGTCTGGATTACACTTCAAGAGAAGACAGAACAGGCGAGTGAAGAACAAGCCACTGATCTCCTGACCTCTTCCGGTTGGTGGACTATTCACGGCATACATATGCAGATAAAGAAATGGACCGGGTTGTGCCTACAAGTTCTGCTCCCTCGCTCTTTCCATTTCTGCTGCGGCCTCAGCACATTCTTCACAGGGTACAGATAAACGCTGAGACACTCAGCAAAGGTCAGGCTATTTCTAAAGCTGTGACATGAGCAAAGAAATGGGAAATCACTTCCTGGTGACAGGACTGGTCGGAGGGCTTGAAGGACGGGCTGCTCGAGAGAGAGAGAGAGAGAGAGAGAGAGAGAGAAAGAGTTCACTGGGCCCTTTCTGATGCGATCGCTCAATTGGAAATGTGGGTTCAGGCACCAGTCGTGTGAACATTATAGGCACAGGGCTGTTCCATATCTAGGTGGGAAAGGATGCATGCATGTGTGTTTGCTTTTGCTTTTTTGTGTTGTGTAGCATCAAGATGGTGCATGTGTTTGGAAGTGCCAATCTTGAATCAATTGAATCTTGAACCAATTCAAGGGCACCTTGAATCAGAGGATTCACAGGGACTTGTGCTTCTGGAAATTGCAGTCCAAGAACACCTGGAGTGCCAAGGTCCAGTTTATGGTTGTACTTTACTACCTGCACCGCCTGCATCCTGGAGTGTTGTCCTGCAGCCAGAATATTGTGCATTTGATCCTGATGGGGATGAAGGTTATAATAATTTTGTGTTAGAAAATTGTTCTGGGTTGAAAGGATTTTTGTAGAAAAAACTCTGCTCAGGGAATGCCCAAATGAAGCTCCTTTCACGTCTCCAAGAGCTGGGGCAGAGACAGACACTCAATCCATCATGCATTACCCAGATCTCAAACTGCTTACTTGCCATCCATCCAGCTAACAAGGCGAGCCTCTTAACTGCTGAGCCACCGCAACCCCTGGGATTAAGGTTGATTCAGCATCTTCCATCCTTCCAAAAATCAGTCAAATTCAAAGACAGACAGGCTATGACACTTCCAAGATCTCCAGAACTCACCTGACCCTCTGTGCCTATCTCTGGTGCTGGTCCATCAGCCGCCATTCCCGAGGCCCATGTTGTCTGAAGAACATTAACTTCTCCCGGCGTATTTCAGATCAGATTAGCATAACACAGTTTTTCCCTGTTGTCCTTCCAGGCATTGAGATTCCTTCCCCATCTCCTTTACAGCACCCAGTTTTAAGTTTCACGTTCCTGGATATCCGACAATTATTTTCTCATTTGCAAGGTTTCCCTTCCTAAGTGAGCACAGCATGTTTTATGATCTGCATTTCTCGGCTTTGATCATCCATTCAACAGATCAGTTTGCATGTTTAGAGGTACAGAAGGATCTGTAATGAATGCAAATGCTATGCATTAAGAGACAAGCATCAAGACGCCGGGGCCCTGAATCCTTGTGAATCTGTTCCTGCTCACCACTGATACAATGTTTTCATATTTAATACATTCGGGGAGTTTTGCTTTTATAAATAATGAACCGATCTCATCTGGAAGACATCCCATTGATGTCTGAGAATGGGAATTGGGGAAAGGCGGTGGCAGTACAATATTCTCACAACCTAGCAGAATCCATTTGAAATGATACACAAATGTCATACAGATCTTGTATCATGTTTTGTTTTGTTTTTGAAAGTCTAGCCTTGTTACTATTCTCTTCATTAAAAACAAAACAAAAAGAAAGCCTGGAAGCTACATTTAAGAAGGCTGCTCCTATGTGCTAAGTCGGAAACAGCAGCGGCTCATATGGAGCCATGAGCCACTGGGGAGAATGCATAAAAATGCAGACCCTTCATGTCTCTGCCATGCTCAAATCTCTGGCTGTGCAAGTCAGTCACTCACACACCCCAAAAGGCAGGCCTAAGAAACAGAATTGATCTTGGCGAAAGCAGTTTGCTTCCCCATAACATTTCTACAAGGTTGTTATGTAAGCGCTTAAAGAAGGCCAGGCAGTGCTGGAGAGGCACCGTGAAAATCTATTATTTTTACTTTCTGTCGTTTCATTTGTATGAAAATGGGTTGCCTTCGTTGTCGAGGAAGCAAGAAGACAGACCTCTCCGCTGGCGCCGTTAGTTTCAGGAGTGGACTACCAAAAAGTGGGGGAGAGAGTGGTGGCAGGTGGTGACATTTCCAGCCTTCTTAAGAAAGCCAAAAGAAACATATCAGAAAGTAAACAAAACAAGACAAAAAGACAAAAAAAAAGTCATTGTGGCATCTTAAAGACGAACTCCTGTATTTCAATGTGTGCTTTCATTGGATCAAGTCCACTTCGTCAGATATAAAAGTGGATTTTCATGTATATTAGAAAACAAAAACAAAATAAAATAAAAACACTGCAGCACTTTAAAAACTTACTGCTATATTTTTACTGTGAGCTTTCGTGGATCAAGTCCACTTCTTCAGACATAGGAGTGAAATTTCCAGGCATGGTTTATATACACCAGATACAGAGATAAAGAGGTTACAAAGTAAAGAGGTTATGAGGTAAAGAGGTAAATGTATACCATGGATTTTCATGGTATACATTTATACATATCTGATATAGAGTCTCAGAGTGGCTGGGCATAAATTGGGTTGGTTCACCAGATGCAAATCAATGAGTTATTTACAACCAGTAAAAACATGCAATCAGTATGGAAACAATGAAACAAAACTTTGCGTCACAATGGTGTGTCCCCCGTGTCCCCCTACTCCCCCGGCCCAAGGATTTCTTCTGACACTCAAAAGTGAGATTTCTTTTATTCTAACAACAAGGGGGAATAATTCTGCAGCCAAGCAAGAACATAAACTCCACTCTGAATTTAGGTTATGCAAGGCAACTGAATATCCACACTTGGGTGCTCTTGACAGACAACACTATCCCTGGCTTGACTGTCGTGGAGGTTTAAGGCAGGGGTGCCCAAACTTTTCAGGCCAAGGGCCGGTCACGTGGTCCCTCCCACCAAAAGCGGAGGTAAAGTGCGCTTCACCATCTGTTTTGCAACAGATATGTTTTGCAACAGGATGAGATAGATTTTAGGCTGCCATTTTCTGTGCTTAAACCAGGGGTGCTCAAACTACAGCCTGCAGGCTGGATCTGGTCCCCGCTGCCAATTCATCCTGCCCCGCCGCCCTCGTCGCTTCTGGAACGATGAAGGCAGCAGGGCCAGATGAATTGGCAGCGGGGGCCGGTTCCAGCCGG
Organism: Bradypodion pumilum; assembly: GCA_035047305.1. Lineage (NCBI taxonomy): Eukaryota > Metazoa > Chordata > Lepidosauria > Squamata > Chamaeleonidae > Bradypodion > Bradypodion pumilum. Next base: position 39,176,883 of record JAWDJD010000007.1, on the reverse strand, counting down.
CTGGCCGTAGTTTGAGCATCTCTGGTTTAAGACATAAAATCAGCACCACGGACCATCACCCAGCACAAAGATGCCAGATTCTCTTCTCTCCCCCCTCCCCCCAGCTGCCTTTCTATTTATTATTTTATTCCTTTTCTTAACTCTAGTCTTCCACAAATCTTGCTTCCAGCCTGAAGAGCAGCACAGTGTGACAAACCCAACCTGATGAATCATGAAGTAGCAAACATCGCCAGGCCAAACCCATTCACAGGAGCGCATTTGTGCATCTGCTGCTATAAGCCTGTCTTCCATGGGTTGTTCCTCCACAGCAGAGCTGGATTGCTCTGATCCTGGGCCAATTTACACACACACTTTAAAATCCTGCTCTCCTCTGTTGTAGTTTAAGCATGTGATCAAACAATGTGGCTGTTCTCTAATTTACCTCCGCTTTGACTGATGTATAACATGGGCTGTCTGAATTCTTAAAATTGCTTGGCTATATTGCAGCCCTGTGTTTGGCTCTGAGTATTATGAGTTTGTGCATGATAGCTTTACCATTGTACAAGAACCAGACATGTCCTACTTGAATGCACCAATAAATAGCATTGGTTTCTTCATTCTTCTTTCTGCTAAAGAAAAGAAAACCCTAAAAAGAAAAAGAAATGCAAAAGAAAGACTAAGGAATCCCTCTTCATTTGGCCAACAAATGTATGGAGTCCATGGATTCCTTTACAAACTTCTGGGTCTGTTGCAAGGGTTTTGGGGTGGGGAAAGGGTGTCTGCTGCCTGAATGGCAAATGCTTATTTTGTCAGGTACTACATGGTGGGGATCTTTAGCTATGAAACACAGAAGAGCGCTGAACCCTACAGTCAGATACAACTGGCTTTCGAGCAAGGGTGACTTTTAACTTTACCTTACATGGTGGAGAACTGCAGTGGCTTAGTGGTTAAGACACTGAACTTGAAGACTGGAAGGTGGGCAGCTCGGCAGTTCAAAACCCGAGTGCTGCATGATGGACCTAGCAGTTCGAAAGCAAGGGAAAAAAATTACAAGTAGATAAATAGATACTGCTTTCATGGGAAAGGTGACAGCATTCTATGTACTCTGGCATCTCGGCATACCTTGCACATGTCCATGGAAACATCTGAAAATGAAGACAGTGCTGGCTCTTTGGCTATAAACAGAGGTGAGCACTGAACCCTAGAGTTGGATACAACTGGCTTTCAAGCAAGTGTGACCTTTACCTTTACCTTACACAGAAAGGTGTGTGAATGACTGACTACCAAACACAGTCAAAAGTCCCATGCTGATGGGAGAAAGTACACACACACACACACACACACACACACATACAGAGGCATATATATATATCTATATATATCTATATATATATATATATATCTATATATATATATATATATATATATATATATATATATATATATATATATATATATATATATATATATATATATATATATATATATATCTATATCTATATATATATATATATATATATATATATATATATATATATATATATATATATATATATATATATATATATATATATATATATATATATATATATATATATATATATATATACACAGTAGAGATAGATATATAGATGGAGAGAGAGGTGTGTAATATATACATAGGCTTGCCTTTGCTTATCTGTTCTGCTTTAGTCACACAGAGGGAAGGGCAAGAAACTGTTTAAGAGTATTGGGAAGTCTAGCCCATACATTCAAGAAGAGCCTTGTCCACACACACCTTTTGCACAATTCTCCTCTTAAAGCATATTTGGGGTGTCGAATCATTGTTAGGGGAGATGCAATAATGCAAGACACACACACCCAGCGCCCCCCCAAACCTCCCCGGCAAGCTACAAAGTCCTCCGCAACTGATTTTCCAACACCTCCAAATTTCCAAAGTAATAGAGACCCACAACATCGCTATCAGCACAGATTTAGCCTAAAGATAGGACCTATCTTCCTGGGTCACCTTTCAAAAGAAACGTTAGTTGCAACGTCCAAGGTGGGTTTGGTCCCCATAAAGCAGTGATGTCAAACCTTAGCACTCGAGGTGTTCTTGGACTTCAATTCCCAGAAACCCAAGTCCCTGTGAATCCACACGAATGGGTTTACTGCATGGATCCGACATAAACCCATTCATGTGGATTCACAGGGACTTAGGCTTCTGGGAATTTAACTCCAAGAACACCTGGAGTGCCTAGGTTGGTGATGGTGAACCTTGGCACTCCAGGTATTCTTAGACGTCAATTCCCAGAAGCCCAAGTCAGTACTCCTGCTGATCAGGGCTTCTAGGAATTGAAGTTCAAGAACACCTGGCATGCCAAGGTTCAACACCACTATCCTAGAAGGTGTGACCTTCATGTGTCATGAACGTCCTTCTAGGAAGACAGAAGGCAAGCAGGAGTGTTTGTGCGTGCTCTCAAGTGAGCAACCATGCAAGTGAGCAACAACAACGGTGATTCAGCAACCTGCACAGATAATCCCCAGAGAAATCCCATCATGCGCTGCCAGGTCAAACTCTTGGCTTTTCCTTGCTGCGAAACGATTATTTGCTATTTCGGACACAGCCATTTTCTGCTGGCTTCCTTCTCCTGTCTCTTTAACCTTCAGTTCCTTGTTACTGTTGAAAGCCAGGGAATCTGTCAGTTCTTCGATACACACACACACACACATACACCATTCAAACCCTCATTCAAGAAATGCCGGGCAGACTCTTAGAAGTCACCTCTCCCTCCCTCCCCTGCGTCAAACTTCTTCCTGAATTTTAGATAAAAAAAGCCGCTTGCTTTTCAATAATGCATTTCCCCCTCAGCTGCCTGAGACATCAGATACCTTTCTCGGAAAGGAAACCTCAAAAAGATGAAGCTTCTCCGAACCAGAACTCCGGAACGAAAGCCGGCGCTTCCCAGAAGGGCAAGCGGAGAAATAAAGGCATGGATTCCATAGGCCTGGGCAGAATCTGCTGTGCTGTGCAGGCCGTGGTCTGCGAGATCAGCTGCACAATATGGGGGGGGGCACCTTGGGGGGCCTCCCCCCCTCCATAAACCCAGCTGCTGGTTAACAAGGACAATTGAAAAGGAAGCCAAAGAGATGTTTATACAGTATTCTCTCTCTCTCACTCACACACACACACACACACACACACACACACACACACACACACATGCACACGTACACACATGCACACGCACATGCACATGCACACACGTGCATGCACGCACGCACACACACACACACACACACACACACACACACACCAGTTCAATATGGATTGGGGTTGAAAACCAACCTGAATAGGTTGGACAGAAGAAGCCATGGGACTGCAGTGGCTTAATGATTAAGACACTGAACTTAACGACCAGCAGTTCGAGATCCAAGTCCTGTGTGATAGAGTGAGCTTCTGTCACCTGTCCTAGCTCCTGCCAGCCTAGTAGTTTGAAAGCAAGAGATTGCAAGTAGATAAATAGGTACCGCTTTGGTGGGAAAGGTAACAGTACTCCATGTCATAACTGTCACATAACCATGGAAATGTCTGCAGACACAGACAGCTGGCTTCTTAGCTGCAAACAGATGAGCACTGAACCCTAAAGTCAGATACGACTGGCTTTTGAGCAAGGGAGACCTTTGACCTTTAGAAGAAGCCCATTTTCATTCACATCCCCCACCCACCCACCATTTCCCCAACCCAATTTTTAAAAGCACAGGCTTTTTAGAGATCAATATTGTGTGACTGTGTGTTCATCCATTGACATTCATCTCTTTTAAAATAGTTATAATAGCTTGCCGTAATTTTGGATTGTCATGATCCTAATTTCGAGAAGACACTAAATCTTCAAAACCATTTGTTTAAATTGGAAAGACAAGCCACGAGGGAGGTATAATTCATGGAGAGCATCACAAAACAAATTTGTTTATAAGAGATGCTGCTGTTTTAATTCCTTTTTGTTGAAATCTTCTTTTTTTTTTTTAAATCACTCCCTGCTGGATGTAACTCGTGCTGAATGTAACCCGTATGGAGAAATGGTGCCACTGTAACAACTCATTTCTGGGATCTCAGGAATACTGAGTATAAAGCTAGGGATGGTGCTACAAGCCCAGTGACTCAATTGCTCGAGCAAGAAAGTGTGTAAAATATTCCTAAAATAGTGCTAGGATAGAAGGAAGAAGACTGGATCAATTCTGAGATGTTTGGTATCTCTGGGAGTGGCAAGGTATGAAAAGGGCACCTTGGCACTCCAGATGTTCTTGGACTTCAGTTCCCAGAAGCCCAAGCACCCTGTGAATCCACACAAATGGGTTTACTGTGATTCATTTGGCCCGCACTGCCCTCGTTGCTCCCGGAAGTGGAAGTAAAACACACCTGTATGGAGGAAGGGTTAACCTGGAAGAGCCTTAACTGTATGGGTGCATTTTACTTCCGCTTCCAGGAGCGACGAGGGCAGCGTGGGCCGGATGGAATGCAGTAAACCTATTTGTGTGGATTCACAGGGTGCTTGGGCTTCTGGGAATTGAGGTCCAAGAATGGCGGGAGTGCCAAGGTTCACCATCACTGGGCCAGTAGATCCCATGAAAAACTGTGTACATCAGCTTTAGCCCTGAGCATCTCCGTGGCAGAGTATGTGGCTCAAGTATGGAGTGCATCCACACATCCAAAACAAGTTGACATCACTGTGAATGAAGCTTCCCATCGAGTGACAGGATGCCTCAAACCTACACCAGTTAAGAAAATAGACCCTCTGGTTGGTAACGCTCCACCTAAGAAGTAGCAGCAGATGCCGAGAGACCTAGGCAAGAGAAGGACCCTCAACATCATCTGAACAGAGATGAGCCTCAAGTCAACTCATGTTAATTGGTCTTACCAATATAATAATAATAATAATAATAATAATAATAATAATAATAATAATAATAATAATAATAATAATAATAATAATAATAATAATAATAATAATAATAATAATAATAATAATAATAATAATAATAATAATAATAATAATAATGAGGACCCCTGGGTGGGGGGTCCTAGAGCAGATGAGAGTGCTGAGGTCTGGGTGTGACAGACACCTGCACCCCAAGATCCATCTCCCTACCCCTTGCATGGTGGTGAGAGGTAGAAGAAAGAGCAGAGTCTTCTTCAAAGGGCTCAAGGTCCACCTATTGCCAAAGATGGCCCACAAGAGCACCTATGGAGCCATGGCCCAGCGTTCTCATTGCCACAGAGAGATACACCTGAGGGACTGACCTGTGGGGCCAGGACTGGAGACCCCCTCCCCCCCCCAATGTCACCAACTGGAGGTGACTAAACAAAGTTAGGCTACTGATCAGACAAAGGGAAGGGATGGTGAGGGGACTGACCCTCCCTGATGGGTTATGTTGTTGTCATAAAGAAGCTTCCACTTCGATGATCCTGGGCAGAGCTATCAGAGTCTGCTTCTTGTAGAGAACAGTTGGGTGCTGATATATCGAGCAAGTGGGCATTGTCCCACCCCATCCTCACCTCTGGTGCCCTGGGCCACCAATAGCAATGTATGGGATCCCCCCCCAATTCCCCCCAAATAGGTGCCCCCAGAACTCCCTGTCCAGCACCTTCCCATGGTGCCCTGCACACCCCTGTTAGAGACCCATTCTGGCTTGTCAGACCCTGCCCAGGGCAGATGGCCTTTGCACCTTGCAATAGCTACTACTAATACTTTCGTGTCAGAAATTATTCTGGGTTGAAAGGATTTTTGCAAGAGAAACTCTGCTCAGGGAACGCCCGAATGAGGCTCCTTTCGTGTCCCCAAGAGACGGGCACTCAATCCGTCATGCAGTACCCGGGTCTCAAACTGCTGACATGCCAGCCTTCCAGCTATCAAGGCAAGCTTCTTAGCCATTGAGCCACTGCAGCCCCTAAATATAACAATAATTTTGTGTCAGAAATAATTCTGGATTGAAAGGATTATTGCTGGAGAAACTCTGCTCAGCTACTGATTTTACAGTTCTGATTATCCCCCCCACCCTCTTTATTCTTATTGCAAGGGACTACAACATCCATGCTGGAGCTAGACCATGAATCTGGATGCATCAACGTCCTCCCTTAACATAAGGAAACAGGACAATATCAAATGGCAATCCAGTGTTTAGCAGAGTATCCTTTTAAAAATTAAAGTGGAGATCTGGGGTACAATTTTATCTTTTAATTATACCACAAGTGTTTAGTTTCCTTTAATGATTCTATGGCCAAAAACCTGTTCCTTAGCATAGTAAGTCAAAGTAGAGTAGGCCACTGAATCAATGAGGGTTTGATGAGTCAGCACCTCCATACGGTCTAGTGAATAAAGTGTATTTACGAAGGAGTTAACCTACTAAATTCCCACTGATTCAATGGGTCCCTACCTCCCCTCCATACCCCTCACACCTCTGTTTCAGGCACGTGTTTCCAAAACACGTGACGCTCATTCACACGCAGCCAGCGTGCTCACGTCTGGCTGCTCTCTTTCTCCCCAGATGGATCTGGCGCTAGAAGCCTTTTGCTTCTGCCTTTTCCTCCTCCTCCTCCTGCTGCAGAAACGAATGGCTGGCAAGCGATTTGCTCTAAATGATTCATCCCATTCAGCACAATCCTGTTGTGTTAATTAGTGGCCTCCCGACGAAGCCACTTCCCAACAGCCCATGAAATATTAAAAGCGGGCGCATGGAAGAAAAGCATCTGGTTCTGCTCTCCACTTTGGTACATTCATCTCGACAAATGCATTGCCTGCACCTGGAATAAGCACTAAAAATGCTCTTTACCATTGGAGAGGGGGGGGTGGGAGAGGGAAAACTCCAGCCAAAGAAAAGAGTCATTCGGCTGAGAATTGTTTGTGCCACTTATTTAGCTAAAAGTGTAACATGCTTTTCTTCCTCTCGGGAGCTCCGGCTTGGAAGCTGATCTGGCAGCGAGGCTTCAAAAGCTGTTTAAAAAACCAGAGGAAAATGAATAGGAAGTCTGCGCCAAAGATCAGAAATGGGAGCACAAGAATCCCACAGGTTTCCCAAGCCACCCATAGATATCCCTGGAAACTGCCATCAGTTGTGAATGTGTGAGTGTGAATGTGTGTGTGTGTGTGAGAGAGAGAGAGAGAAATAGCCCTTTACCTATCAGGACTGTTCTTGAACTTCAATTCCCAGAAGCCAAAATCCCTGTGAATCCCCCAAAGGTCTCCATTGCTCGAAAGCCAGTCGTATCTGATTTCAGCAGGAAGTGCTCGTCTCCATTTGCAGTCAAAGAACCAGCAATGTCTTCAACTGCAGATGTTTCTAGTGGTCATGTGGCAGGCATGACTAGACACCGGAGCACACGGAATGCTGTTACCTTTCCCGCTAAAGTGGTCCCTATTTATCTACTTGCAATTTCTTGCTTTTTGAACTGCCAGTTTGGCAGGAGCTGAGACAGATGGCAGGCGTTCACTCGGGCCTCGAGCTGCTAACCTGCCAACTTTCCAAAAGTCCTGTTCAGCATCATAACCACTAGGCCACTGCACATCATGAATTCCTTCTCACCCTGCTTGCCTAGTGTGACCATCAGTGGCAATCTAGTCTCTTTTATATTCCAGCTACTGCCAGATGTTCTTTTAACTGAGGATGGAGGGGTTGGGAATTGAACCCTTGGACCTCCTGGATGCAAAACATCTCCTCTGCACAACAGCATGGCCCTCTCCCACTAACAAACATTCCCCCCCCAAAAAAAACATTGTTGCTTTATTTGGGGGGGGGGTTTCCACCTCTCGTGTAAGCCGTGAAGTCTGCTTCCAAGCACGGAGCTCTGGTCCCTCCCACCTAGCGGTCCATCCAACTTCCTCTTGACAGATTAATGAGAGGTTATTTTGTTTACTCCAACTGACGTACTTCAGAGAAGATCATTCAAAACAACACATCCCTCCTCCTCCTCACCTGGCAAATTCTGACACTTTCTATGGAAACTCAGGAGGGTGGCTTTGCTTTGCAAACTAATGCTCTCATCCATCCAAGTCTGGAGAAAGAGAAGAGGCCGGAGGAAGGAAGTGCTTGGTTGGCTTTGCACTGATGTTTTTTCTGATCCAGGGATGTCTCTTGCCATGAATCTGAGCACACGGCAGCAAAGAGATATAAAGACATTTGGAAATGGCTACAGGAGGAACCTGTGGTGGCTCAAGTGGTTAAGACGCTGGACTCAAAGACTGGAATTCGGAGTTGGATTCCCAAGTACTGCACGGTGTAGTGAGCTCCTATGGTCTCTGTCCCAACTCCTGCCAACCTAGCAGTTCAAAATTGCAAGTAGATAAATACGTACCAATTCAGTGGGAAGGCAAACAGCATTCTGTGCACTCCGGTGTTGAGGCACGCCTGTCCTATGTCCACAGAATTGTCTGCAGAGGCAGACAGCACTGACTCTTTGACCATAAATATTGATGAGCACTGAACCTTAGAGTCGGATGCGACTGGCTTTCGAGCAAGGGCGACCTTTACTAACCTACAGGAGGGAAACATCATACTGTCATGATACATTTTCATACATCCGCATACTTTGTTAGAGCCTCCTTCCCACCAATTTATGCTACGTAGTCTTTGCAGTATGGTCTGGCCAGGTCACCCTGCTATGGTCATAGAGTAGACTCTACTGCCAGTGACTCAACGCCAATCGACAGGAGGTGGTTAACTAACCTGACAACCCTGAGGACTAATGGTCTTGGGTGGCAAAGTCTACAGGGAAGGGTGATGGTCCCCAAGTGGTTTGAATCCATCTTGATGGAGGGCAGCAGCTTCATCCATCCTGGCCTGAGGCTGAGAATGAGGAGTTAGTGTGTCAAGAGGGCTCAGGACGAGAAAGTGACTCACAGAACTGGATCAGTGGTACGGTGAGTGTGATGAGGAAGGCTACTACATTATATAGTCCCCAGGACAAGAATCAGATATGTCACTTGAAAAAGAAGAAGTCCTTGCACATCTCCTTACATTGCCTGCAAAATTAAACTCATAGGATATGCATTCCTTCGGCGGGGGGAGCAAAAGCTATTTTACAAGAAGCTGAGAGTTTGTATCCGATTGTCAAATAGAGTCCCCAAGCACACCACAAAATACTTGTTTCTAAGCAAGGATTGAATTGGATGTCATACTTTAGAAAATGCTTGCTTTTCTGTTGCTTTTTCAGATCACCAAGATCAACTGGAATAACACAAACACCCCCTCCCCACTAAAAAAAAAAAATTTATTCCATGCATTAAACATGGACATAACTTTCTGGGGCAGGATAGATATTTTCAACATGCTTCAATTTTCCCCCAAATGATTTATTAGTAAAATCTTTGTTTTTGAGTCCTAGGCTTAAACTCTGCTGTCAGGTTTAAATGTAAAATCAAGAGATTTAAAGATGCACAGCAGCTAGAGGTATGGACTAAAATTTAGGAAATCTGGGTTCAAATCATTGCTTACGTCCATGATGGTGAACCATGGCATTCCAGGTGTTCTTGGACTTCAATTCCCAGAAGCCCAAGTCCCTGTGAATCCACACGAATGGGTTTACTGTGTGACTCCAGCTATTCTTGAACTTCAATTCCCAGAAGCCCAAGTCCCTGTGAAGACACACGAATGGCTTTACTTTGCATACCTGCAGTAAGTTTAGGAAGCAAACACTAAATCTCTCCAGCCCTGAACAGACCTCATGAATTCAGTTCTGGCAGATGGGGTTTGGTTTCCCTGATCTTCCTTGTATCGATATTACTTATTATTTATTCTCTAAAGTGGTTAACGTTTAGGCTTTTGTCACAGGGAACAGTCCCTATTCCCCAAAACCAAAGAAGAGAAGCTGATCTTGCTTTTCCCTTCTAATCTGCAGCTGCAAAATCGATTCATTAGTGAGAAATTGCTTTTTTTTTTCCCTTCAGGAACTGTGGGCTTTAAGTGCGCAGCAATGTTTATTGCAGGTTTTAAATATGCAGTTAATTTCAAATGTAACTAATTCCACAATGTGCTCACTCTTTAAAAGCCAACTAATTCATTTATACCTTTTTAAGAGATGAACATTGAACCAAAGACTATTTGAAGACTCCTCCCCCCCCCCAACCACCACCACCACCATCCCTGACCAAAAAAACCTCTGAAGAATCAAACAGCTCATTAATTGAAACCACACTCACTTATCTCTGTTTAAAGCAGGGGCGCCCAAACTATGGTTTGTGGGCCAGATCCAGCCCCTGACACCAATTCATCTGGCCCACACCACCCTCATCGCTCCTGGAAGCAGAAGTAAAACGTGCCCATATGGGTGCATTTTACTTCCGCTTCCAGAAGCGATGAGGGCGGCACAGGCTGAATGATTTGTTGTTAGGGGCCTAATCTGGCCCACAAGCCATAGTTTGGGCACCCCTGCTTTAAACAGAGAAAATGGCAGCCTAAAATCTACCTCATCCTGTTGCAAAACATATATGTTACTAAATAGATTGCAAGGTGCATTTTACTTCTGTTTCCAGTCCAGTGGGAAATGAGACCGGCCCACAGCCCAAAAAAATTGGGTACTCCTGGTTTAAACCAATACACACACAAAGAGTTTTAGAAAGAGTCAAGGCATCTCAGTTTTGACTCTGGCTTGTATCCCTGAAATATATACTGTCCTGCTTCTGAAATCTTTCCTCCTCCACCACCATTTCCTTCTCCCCGTTCCCTTCCAATATATTTCATTGCTCTCTGCTACAAGAAGCCTCCACCAAAGCAGACCTGCAAACAACTTTTGCTGCTGACTCGACGATGGCTGCTAATTGAGATGTAAAGAGAAAATAAGTTTAATTGATATTAGAAATTATTCATTGAAAAGTCATGACAGAGAAACTGAGGTCCTCAGTTTCACTGGAAACAAACAAAGATGCATGCAGATAAACACATAAACAGTAAATAAAGTTGCACAACGAAGGCCTTGCATATTGTTTAAATAAATGTTACACAAATAAAGCCATGTGCATTTTTAGACAGGCAGGCCCCAAAAGATAAGTGTGCTACTCTATTCTTCTTTCATCTACTTTAAATCCTAAATAGCCTGTGGTTTTAATCCAGGAGGTCTCAACCTTTTAAAGCTGGGGGCCGGGTCATGCTCCCTCAGACAGCTGTGGGGGCTGGATGGCCATTTTGCTCTTCTTCCACCACATGGCACTTCCTGGTGTGGTGGAGGCAGTGGGGGGCCACATGAAATGGTGCCGTGGGCCACAACCGGCCCAGTTGAGAATCCCTGTATTATGTGTCATGGGAAGACCAACAGGCTCAAGTGGGGGCTGCTGGTGGACAACAACACATTGTTTGAATGCGGAGAGATACAGAATCTGGATCATTTACTGGTCTGCCAGTGACTGCCAGAAACACGAACCAATAAGGACTTAGGTTTGGCCAACGACAAAGCCAAGAAAGTGGCTCCATTTTGGCAGTCCAGGGTTTGATCGGGACATGAAAGAAGAAGAATAAAATGCCTCATTTCTTCTTCTGGAAAGCTAACTTGCCAACCCAGCCTAAATATAAGACACCTAATATCACTCCCACTCCTTCCTCCTTTTGCCCTTGCCTTGCTACTAAGCCAGTGATTGCAGAAAAGGAAGGTTGGAAAGCAAACGAAGGGTAAGCTTTTCAAGGAAGGACGGGAGGCATTCAAAAAGCTATTGGCAGCATTAAGCAGTCCATTAAAGTGTTCCCTTGCCGTGCTGAAGAGGCAGTCTGTTTACAGTGCTGAGGGCAGAAGGCTAAAGTACTTTGCTTGGCAGGTGCGTGTGATTTAAAGCCTCAGCTTCATCAAGTTGAAACACAAACCAGGCCTGCGTTTTCCATCCTCTGTCATAAATATGTGCGAGGTGAAGGCTGGGAGAAAGATATGGCTGGGGTGGGTCGGAGGCTCTTTGGATAACAGGCTCCCCTCCCTTGGGTTGTCAGCCAGGGAGACATTTTCATTATGGAGCCTGGGCTAAGCACATGCAATGCTCAACCAAACTCCATATGATTTATCCTTTCCAAGGACCCAGAAGGGCGACCCAAACCCATTTCAGTCATGGCATCAACCTAGTGATGGCCTGTTCTAGCTCCCAGCACCAATACTCCTTCAACCTGCTTGGCCCTTCCCTGGGCAAAACTTTGAGCCCAACTGGTTTGCCAAGAAGTCAACAGCTCCCAAACAAATTGTCCCTCTAGTCCAGTGATGGTGAACCTTGGCACTCCAGATGTTCTTGGACTTCAATTCCCAGAAGCCCAAGCCCCTGTGAATCCACATGAAGGGGTTTACTGTGATTGATCCGGCCCACACCACCTCATCATGGAAGCAAAATGCACCTGTACAGAAGAAGGGTTAACCTGGAAGAGTCTTAACCACATGGGCATGTTTTACTTCTGCTTCCGAGAGCAACGAGGGTGACACGGGCCGGATGAATCACAGTACTGTAAACCCCTTTGTGTAGATTCATAGGGGCTTGGGCTTCTGGGAATTAAAGTCCAAGAACATCTGGAGTGCCAAGGTTTGCCATCACGGCTTTAGTCTGTTAGCTTCAAGTGCAGAATATGGTTTAGATCTCAACATCAAGAAGACAAAATATCTGCTTATAAGCCGAACACCAACTCACAACAAGCTAATGGCAGGAACACAAGAAATCGAAAGAGTGGATAAAATTCTCTATTTGGGGAGTATGTTAAATGGAAACTGGGATCCCAAGGTAGAGATTAAAATATGAATAGAAAAAGCAAGATCCACCTTCAGAAAAATGCAATACTTGTTATGCAGATGAGATCTAGCTCTTGCTACAAAGATCCGAATAGTAACATGTTATGTATTCCCAGTGTTGCTCTATGGAGTCGAAGCTTGGAGATTGACTAAAGCATCTAAAAAGAGAATCAAAGCCTCTGAAATGTGGATCTACAGAGTGCTGCTAAGGATATCCTGGGTTGACCATGTGACTAACGTAGAAGTATTGTGCCGAATGGATAAAGAACAAGAACTCTCTAAGACCATCAAGCAAAGAAAACCCCCAATACCTTGAGGAATAACATAAAGTATAGAATAACTCCAATTCACTCTGCAAGGAAATATCTCTGGGAACAGAAAGACTACCGCCATGATGATAGCCAATATCCAGAATGGATACAGCAGCTGAAGAAGAAGAGAAGAAGAAGAAGATGACGACGATGAAGACGAAGAAGTCTGTTCTGTCAAGGGCTCTGATTCAAGATCCCAACCTGGTTCCTAAGTGCTATGTTCAGTCTTGATTGGGCCGGATAGTCTTGATGCTTCTCTAGTGGTCTGCAGTGTGGATTGTTCTCCATGGTCATAAGGGGCTGGAGTTAATGGCCCTGGTGTTGGTGATTTGTAATTAGATACCAGAAGTCACTTCCTTGAACAAAGAAACCAGGAAAGGAGCTGAAATTGCCAATAGGATTGTCATGGTGAAATAGTTGGAGGTATCTTTGGCTGGCAGAGGAGAACTGTGGCAGCCACATTCAAACAATTAAAGGCCCATCGCATCATAGAAGGTGTAAACAAGCTTCTCTTTTGCTTCTCCAGAGGGACAAAATTTGTTTCTTTAACCAATGGGGTCAAATTACAAGAAAGCAACTTGCTGTCAGACCTTAAGAAGAGCTTCCTTTAGAATAGGATGATTTGGGGTGTTGAATGGGGGAAAGGTACTCCTTCGTTGCACTTCTTTAAACAAAGGTTGGATGGTTGTGTACTGAGGGCTATGATTGAATATTTTCCTTGCCCTGCCAAAGTCTAAGCTAGATACTCTTAGAGGAACACCGGTCCAATTTTTTTCTGCCTCTATCCAATCTCTGTGTTGGTTGTGGGTTGCCCGCGTGAATAATTGGCCAAACCTTTCCCCAGGGGTTCACCTGGCCTTCAACAGATCCAGGGACCAACCGGACTTTGCTGGAAAGGCAATTGGGGTACGGGCTAGTTAGCTAGTTTGGGGGGCAAATCAGAAAGCCTTGGCTGATGGCTACAATAGAAACAGGGCAAAAACCAAAGATGATGACTCTAAAGGAAATACTGAACAATCTGGCTTTGTTGGTAAACTATAGGACAACTATTATTCAGTCAGATTCAATGTTTCACACCCATATTTTCTAAATCGCCAGTGGTTAAGAATGCCTGTAATATTGTTCAGTGCCCAACTTAAAATCAAAATTTAAAATTTGTGCAGAATTTCATTCCATCTCTCAGGGGTGGTGGTGTTGTGAATAGAAACAAATTGCTGTTATGCTACAGTTTAAATGCACAGCAAAATAATATGCACAAGTTAACAAGGTGAAAACTGAAGATAAAGATAATGGGAATGTTTAAAAAGAACTTCATGCACTATAATGTCTGAAGGGCTATAACTGAATATATTAGAAAATGAAAATATTTTCTGGGTCTAGCACTGGATAAAACTTTCCAAACTGGTTGAGCTTTGTTCTGAAGGAGAAGAAAAGGTGAGAAGTCATTTCATTTCATTTCATTGGTTTTAGAAAAACAAATTGATTTCTGTTATTCTGTGTTTTCTCTCCCGGGTGCAGCTTTGATACTCTATGGCAGGGAGACTTTCTCGGTAGATGAAGAGCTTCTGGTTTTACATCATGAATACTCACAACGATTCTGTCCCCGGAAAGCCTGAAATATAGTTTGATCCTGCCTGGGTTGCTAGCAATTTGAACTCTACATGGCGAGTAAGTGAGACTGGGGGAGAAATCCTGTGGTGATGGTGGTGGTGGTGGGGGATGCAACCCCAGCTCTTCTAAGTTACTCAATTTAAATCAATGATAGTCACAGTCAACAAGAAGGCATCACTGCTGCCTGGGTAACATTAGGTAAGGTCACCCTTGCTTGAAAGCCAGTTGTATCTGACTCTAGGGTTCAGTGCTCATCTCTATTTATAGCCAAAGCGCCAGTGCTGTCTGCATCTGCAGATGTTTCCCTGGACACGTGGCAGGCATGCCTTGACACCGGAGTGATGGAACACTGTTTACCTTCCCGCCAAAGTGGTCCCTATTTATCTCCTTGCAATGTCTTGCTTTCGAACTGCTAGATTAGCAGGAGCTGCGCCAGGGACAGGAACTCTTGCCATCATGCAGTACTTGGGTTTTGAGCTGCTGACCTTCCACCTCCCAGTAAGCATCTTAACCACTTGAGCCACCACAGTCCCTCTCCACAGTTGACTTGGAGGTTAGTTTCACATCCAGATACCATATTCACAATAGTATCTGAATGTGAAACTACCCCCTAAGTCCGTGATGGCGAACCTTGGCACTCCAGATGTTATTGGACTTCAATTCCCAGAAACCCCCATGAATCCACACAAATAGGTTTACTGCGATTCATCCGGCCCACCCCGCCCTCGTCGCTCCTGCAAGCGGAAGTAATGCGCACCCGTACAGTTAAGGCTCTTCCGGGTTAACCCTTCCTCTGTACGGGCGTGTTTTACTTCCACTTCCAGGAGAGACGAGGGCGGTGTGGGCCGGATGAATAGCAGAAAACCCATTTGCGTGATTCACGGGGGCTTCTGGGAATTGAAGTCCATCTGGAGTGCCAAGGTTCACCATCATGGCCCTCAGTCAAAGTGTGGGGTTCCTGCTACCTCACAGGATTGGTGTGAAGTTTTAATGGGCCAAGGTTTTTGCAAAGGACAAAAGCAGAGAGGGCTCAGAGGCAGGTGGGGAAAGGGTTTCTCTGCCACTGAGACACAAACGGCCCTCCCTGGAACAGAAGGAAGTGTATAATTAGAAGCAGGCCATGAGGTACAATACGCACAAGAAAGGGTTCGTGCTAATCACCATCTGCTTCCTGGCTTTTCTACCTGAGGCGAGCTTCTTCAGGCTGGGCAGCAGCTGTCTGCCCTTTCCCCGTCCCAGGTAAAGAAAGGGAATCGAGGACATTGCTAGTGGTGCACAAGGCAGGAGGGGAGGAGGGTACATGATGGGAGGGGGAAATTGAGATCCAACCCAAATCTGCTGCCTCATCTTACAAGCAATCTGCCACCAAGAACAAAGGCCATTATTTCTTATCACATCTCCCTTCTTGTAAAAGCTGTTTACTTCCCCCACAGTCGCCCAGATTTTCCATCAGCTAAACTTGGAGAGAACTTGACTAGCAATAGCCATAATGACACTTCTACATCCCCTCTCCATAATACTCTCTCTGGGCCGCTCACAAGGTAATTAGCATTTTGCCCTCATTAACACACTGGGGATTCAATTGACTGACCTTGGAAGGATGAAAGAGACTGAGTCAACCTTGATCCCCATCAAGATCAAACTCTCAACATTCTAGCTGCAGGACAGCAGATTAACCCCATCATGCACCAGCAGAGACAACCTTGGTAGTAAATCAGCAGAGGCATTACTCAACTGTGAGCATGGTTTGTACATGGGATCCACATGGGTGACTTCTTAGGACATCTCAGGGCCTGCTAGCGCAGGGGCCACTTAACAAATGTCATTTATTTACACATTTAATTTGTTTAACGTATATGCTGCCCATTGAGCAAAGCTGCCACCCTGAGCAGTTTCCAAAAGCAGAACTGCGATAGCTTAGTTGTTAAGATGCTGAGCTTGCAGATTGGAAGGTTGGGTTCGATTCCCAAGTACTGCATGACGGAGTGCTCTCCCATCTCTGCCCCAGCTCCTGCTAACCTAGCAGTTCGAAAGCAAGAAATTGCAAGTATAGGGACCACTTTGGTGGGAAAGGTAAACAGTGTTTGGTGCACTTCGGTGTTTAGTCATGCCTGCCACACGTCCACGGAAACGTCTGCACACACAGACAGCTCTGGCTCTTTGGCTGTAAACAGAGATGAGCACTGAACCCTAGAGTCAGATACAACTGGCTTTCGAGCAAGGTTGACCTTAACTTTGATCTTGACCTAATAAATGTAGGAACAATACAAAACACACAAGCAGCAGCATCCACCTCTGTCAGTTCAGGGTTTTGTTCTTATGTGCTTTACATGGGGCGAACCTATTCCAAAGCTTCTCTGGATATAAGGAGCACGGATCAAATCAGTTTGAATGATCTCCTGACACGGCTTGAGGAGGAGGAGGAGACAGTCTCTGAACATGTTCAGATTGCTATGGTTTATTCAAAATCCCCGCTTACCTCTTTCTTTAGTCAAATAGATAAAATGTTAACAAGGGTCTCTGATAATAAATAGCACCTGTAGCTTCACAACCCAAAGGAACTGGGCAGGAGCACCCCCGGAGATGCAAATTCAACTCTTTAAAAGCCACCAAGCCTCTTGGGGATTTCTCCCCTTCTCTGCTAGGTCTCCGGGAACATCACACACACACACACACACACACACACACACACACACACACACACACACACACACACACACACACACACACACACACACACAAAGCAACTCCAGATGTTTGTGCAAAGGATGGGATAATGAACGTTCCTTGAATGCCCCAATGATTCTTCCATTGCTGGCACCTGACATTTCTTTTCCTTGATAAAAGTCAAAATGAAGCCCAGCAAATCAAACCAGCACTACTAATTCTGTGCGGGGTTTTCATTTGAATCCTCTCTCCTCCTCCTCCTCCTTTAGTTTTTATGCAGTTTTGACACTGCCTGAAAAACTCGTCTGATCACCTGTAATTGGGATGACTAATAACAGAACTAATTTCAATGCCATGGTAGGAGGTAAAGAATTTCAGCTTTAAAGAGCCAATTTTCCACTTAGGGATTTCATTATCAGAAGTGGCATACAAGTACTACCGATAAATAAACAGCCCTGTTTTCTTTTCAGCAGTTCACCACTGCACGTCAAGCACACACGAAACACTTCCAAACAAAATGAGCTTCAAGTTCCTGCTTATAAAATTAGGGGTTAATTAGGTCATGACTAATTGTACAGCAAAAACCAAAACGCTTTGGAAGTGCTGCTAAAAGGGGATTGGGTGGAGTGGGGTCCAGGCAACCCTCCATTTTAGCAAGAGCAATGCCACTATTTAATTATTATTAATTAGTATTTGCCCCCAACATGCTGGGTGCTCATTCGACCGACCTTGGAAGGATGGAAGATGTTGAGTCAACCTTGATTCCCATCAGGATTGAACTCACATTTTGGCTGCATGACAGCAGTTTAACCATTGGGCCACCAGAGCTCTTAGCTCACTGGGGAAGCCGAACAGTGCTTTGATAAAGTTCCTTTTCCCTAACACTTCTATCCTTTCCTAGATTTGCAGGGTAGCTTATAGGACTGCAGTGGGTCTGTAGTTAAGAAGCTCACCTTGTTAGCTGGAAGGCTGACAAGTTGGCAGATCGGGTCCCAGGTCCTGCGTGATGGTTTGAGTGCCCATCTCTGTCCTAGCTCCTGCCAGCTTAGCAGTTCAAAAGCAAGAAATTGCAAGTAGATAATATGGGACCACTTCAGTGGGGAAAAAGATCTTGGGAATATGAAAGGAGCATCATTCAGGTGTTCCCTAAGTGGAGTTTCTCCAGCAAAAATCCTTTCAATCCAGAATAATTTCTGACACGAAATTATTATTATTATTAAGGTAGTTTATTTGGAGAAGCAGGTTCAGCTCCAGCTTCCAGAGAGAGCTAGGAAAGACTTAGGGCCTGTGATGGCGAACCTTGGCACTACAGATGTTCTTGGACTTCAATTCCCAGAAGCCCAAGCACCCTGTGAATCCACATGAATGGGTTTACTGCAATTCATCCTGCCCGCGCCGCCCTCGTCACTCCCGGAAGCGGAAGTAAAATGCACCCATACAGTTAAGGATTTTCTGGGTTAACCCTTCCTCCATAAAGATGTGTTTTACTTCCACTTCCGGGAACGACAAGCGCGGTGTGGGCTGGATGAATCGCAGTAAACCCATTCGTGCAGATTCACGGGGGCTTGTGCTTCTGGGAATTGAAGTCCAAGAACATCTGGAGTGCCAAAGTTCACCATCACGGACTTAGGGCTTCCTACCCTTGAGAGCTGCATCTGCCAGTCAGTGTTGACAACACTGACCAAAAGTCAAGCATGCCCAAGGACTGTTGGTAGAAATATGACTCTATCCAACCCTTCAGCACCAGAAGGGTGGACAGTTCCATCCAACAGAGCATCTTGCACAGGGATTCTGCTTGCTCAAGGGGATAATAATTGCTAGTGGTCGGGCTTTGCACAAGCAAGAAAAGAAAGTCAAATTATCTGTGCATTGGTCTGTTGCACCAGCAGAGTGACAGACTGGGACCTCGGCCTTGGAATATATAATGTGTCATAATTGGTCATTATGACACAGGCAGAAAGTCATCCCAACTGCTCCAGACACCCCTGGGCATAAAATATTAGCACAGGTGCATCCAATAGTACACAAAACCAGGCAGACTCATCTCTTAAGAACCAGGCATCATCTGTATAGTAAGTTTTGGAATAACAGATATCATGTTAATGTACAGCTCTACTGTTTTAGTTTTCTTTCTTGGGAAGTTATCAGCTTCTATTGATTTTTTCCCCCCAGCCATTTCTTTTTATCTTCTATGAAAGACAAAAAGGAAGAAGAAATGACAATCATCGTGCCTGTAATTCACTCTGCAAACTCCGGAGCCAAAATGCCACCTTCTTGCCTGGATTTGGGACGGAAGGTGCTATTATACCCTGCAGGCTGCGACCGTCCCTGGCACAGTGGCAGACTGAGAAAATGTTAGTTATTGTCAGGAGTTTGATTACAGGGGGAAGCAGAACAGGCCCTGGGTGGGTAGTACAGAAGGTTTCCAAAATACTTTTTTATAATTTACTTCCCCCTTAAGGTAAACTGTCAACCTAGCAGTTTGAAAGCAAGACATTGCAAGTAGATAAATAGGGAACACTTTGGTGAGAAGGTAACATGTGGCAGGCATGTCTAGTCATGCCTGCCACATGACCGCGGAAATGTCTGCAGAATCAGACAGCTCTGGCACTTCGGCTTTGAAACAGAGATGAGCAGTGAACCCTAGAGTCGGATACGACTGGCTTTTGAGCAAGGGAAACCTTAAGGTAAAGTGTGAGGCCACCAGTTTTGGAAGAGAAGCTCACAAAGAGTTGTGCCCTGCAGCTTGACAAACCAAACGTTGCCACAGGCTATTTCTGGGCAAAGGTGAACTTTCGTTGACATCTAAAGGGAAGCTGCCAGAACTAATGCCCAAGGATAGGCCCAGCTTCAACCAGAAGATCCTGTGGCCCCATGGCAATGCCTTCTGCCGGTGTCGCTTGCCCCTGCCTCTCAACAAGGTCCTCTGGAACAGCAGCTTCCCCATAACTCACCATTTCCCACTGGGCAGACTGGACCCAGTAGTAGACGGCAAGAAAATGGACAGCATTGGGGGTCCCACAGCAGATATCTTTTTCACAGACCCCTCTACACTGGTTCTGGAAGGCGAAGGGGGAAATTGGTGACTTTTGGAGTCTACAGGTGTCTCCTCACAGCTTCCAGCATTTGCGTTACCTATTACAGAGGAACATACAGCCTTGTGACCTGGTAGAACATCTTGCGACCCCTCGAAGATCCACAGCTCATATCAACTGATCCTCCCAAAATATGCAGCTCCAAGATTGATACCAAGAATGGCAAGGAAAGCCATAATTAGCCTTCTCGGTGGTGGCACTTACTGTTTGGAATAATTTACTGGTGAAGCTATGAAAGTTTCCTCTCTGGAAACTTTAAGACTTTGAAAACCATCTTATTTTCAGAGGCATTTGGTGATACTTCTCCCCTGGTTACTTAATTTGTTTTGGACTTGGAGCCCTAATTTATACTTATTTATTATAGCTGCTATCAGTGGGACAGTCATTGGTTTTATGTATGGTGTAAAACTTCTCAAAATTAGGAACTTTTGTTCTCTAAAAAGGTAGTAAATGAATGAATGAATGAAAAGCACTGTTATAATCATTTTGCCAATGTGATTCATTGCAATTACCAACAGGTCAGGAAAATACTTCCTCTAATGTCTAGTTCTGGTGTTGTACCTTGATACCACACAAATAATGAAATGCTAGCACTGTTAGCTAACAGTATCTCTCTTGCTACTTGGAATTGGAATAAGGATGGTATAAAACTCATAAAACCCTGCCCAAATGCCTGTGAAAATGCACATTTAAAGTAACATCTGGAAGTAACTAAGAAAATCCCACTAAAGCCTGTTAAACTTTTAAAAAGTTATTTTGTAACTACTTGTTATGTTACTTTTTAAATTTAATGATGTGCTTGATACCTCAAAAGTAACTAGCCACGGGCATGGTACCTGCAATGGGTTAGCTCTGAGCAATGTTTCATGCACCAGAGATGCTGTGTCACTGAGCCTCATGCAAGGGGGAAGTCTGCTGATGTGCCCTTGAAAGTCCACCCTGTCCACCATCCATCCTGCTGCAGCTGCTAGCAGAGATAAGCAACGTCACGTTGCCCCAACATAGGCTGCTTGCTCATGCCCTGAATGATCATTGTCTTGGTTAAGAGGAGAGCCGTGGCGTGCCCAGACAAACACCACATTCTCCCTGGCAAGTGGCTTATTTTTTCTGGATGGCGGAATCCATCTCACTCCTCCTTCAGCAGAGCTGTTTTGGCATTGACATGGGCACTACACACAGCTGGAATGGAAATTGGCCACAGGGGAGTGTCGACCACCTGGGCTCCCGGCTGCGAAGTCTTAAAAGTCGAACGCTGGCGCTGCCCGCCCAAGCCTTATTCCCCCAGTCCGGCATTGGCCGCAGGGGAGTGAAGAGGACGTGGAGCTGGGCTCCAATAAGTTCGTTGAGCCTGGCCCTAGTTAAGGGCATTATTTGTAATTATTATATTTTTACTGTTATTATTGCACCGCTATTTGGTATTTGTGTATTTATTATTGCTGTATTATTAATATTATTGCTATATTATTGTTATTCGGATATTGATTGTCCTATTGTTGTTTTGATATTGTTGTTCTGATGCTTCGAGTTGCCTTCAGGCTGAGGTAAGCAGGGTATAAATAAACCGATGATAATGATGAAATGCACAGATTGCACCTCTGACTCCGATGCCAGCATTGGTGGACTGGTCACTGGGAGGCCTGGAGAATGGCTCTCCTTCCTTCCTTCCTTCCAACTGTCCATCTGTCCGTCCATCCTTCCTTCCTTCCTTCCTTCTATCCTTCCTTTCCTCTATTTGTCCATCCATCCTTCCTTCCTTCCATCTGTCTATCCATCCATCTGTCCATCCACCCGTCTGTCCATCCTTCCTTCCATCTATCCACCCTTCCTAGCAAGAGAGCCGACTGGTCACAGTGGATTTGAGAACCCTCCCTCCTCCTCAACCCCCTCCAGCTGGGCTCCGACTCTGCTCTAGTAGCCAATTATTCCTCCTGGCTCTTTGCCCTCCTGCAGCCCCCCAGGGTTTCAATCAGAGGGTTTGGCATCCTGTCAAAAGATGGAGATTTCTCTCTTCTTCACCTCCTTCTCCCACTTGGATGAAGGGAGGGAAAAGGTTCAAAGCCATGCATTTCTCAATGAATATTTTATGGGCAAACTCTTCTCTCTCTCCCCCCTCCTCCAACACAGCCATGGAGGGGGGGGGGGTATAAAGAAGGCAGTTCAGTGGATGTTTTTCCTCTCACACACATACACTCAGTGTTTCCCCCTTCCCTCTCTTTCCTCCACATAAATGCACATAAATGCACACTCTACTATCGGGCTTAATTGTTTTTATCCAGCAGAATTAAGGGCCACTGCAAAGGTGCCCCACATCCATTGCGCTGCCTTTCAGTAATTATCTAATTCTGAGAACTGTTGCAGGATGAAAGAAAGCTTCGGCAACATTCACCTCCTACAGCTGCAACAACACCGCAGTATCTCTCTCACACACAACAGCGGATTTCAGCCGTCCGCAGCGCAAGAGACGAGTGGGAGATCTCAGCTTTGTCAGAAGAACCGGAGGCGAAGTTCATTTCTTCCCACAGTCCATTGCTCTCTCTTCAAGCACCATTTCTTGTGTGAAGATTTGAATGTTGCCACACAGATACTCTTATATTTCCCTGCACCAACCCGGCAGGCATAGCTGGTATCATCTTAATTTGAAAGCTGAGCAGGATGGGTACTTGAGCTGCTGCTGGTGGTGATGCTGATGCCGTGTCCTGATCAAACTTGGGACTGCCCATATGAAGCCACTTTCTTGGCTTTGTCATTGGCCAAACTTAAGACCTCATTGGTGCATGCCTCTGGCAACCGACAGACCAGTCAGTGAGCCAATGGATTCTGTATCTCTCCACATTCACACCATGTATTGTTATCTGCCAGTTGAGCATGTTGATCTTGAATCTAGGGACATCGACCCTCCCCCTATTCAGGGTCCTCCAAGTGATGTAGGAGTTGTTGAGTTCCTCAGTCATATTCTCCTTTAATGTTATTCCTTGTCTAGTGAGCTCCTTCCTCCATTTTCTAATTTGGGTTTGCTCTTGTGTTCCCTCAAGAATGTGTGTTCTTGCCATAAAGCTCTTTCTGGATCTGAACCGGCAGACTTGAGGCTCATCTCCATTCAGAGGATCATGCCGAGGGTCCTTCTCTTGCTTAGTTCTCTCGGCCTCCACTGCTACTTCTCTCCTAATCTTAGCTGGAGCGATACCAACAAGAGATTATATTTCCTCAACTGGTGTAAGTTTGAGCCATCCTGACACTCAATGCATGGCTTCATTAATGGCGATGTCAGCTTGTTTTGTGTTTGTGGGTGTGCCAAAACTATGGTCTGTGGGCCAGATCCAGCCCCAATGCCAATTCATCCAGCCTGTGCCATACGGACGCATTTTACTTCCACAAGTGACGAGGGTGGTGCAGGCTGGATGAATTGGCATCAGGGCCAGATCTGGCCCACAGGCCATAGTTTGGGCACCCCTGCTCCAGGTGAACTGAGTTAATCAAAAGAATGCATTGCTGTCTTTTACCCTGGTTTCCTTCCAACAGCAGGATCTCCTGAGAGAACTGTGCCTCAGCAAGCAGATTTGCAAATCAGGCTGATGTTTACCTTCAGGTTGTGGTACAATGCTTGGAAACCATCCATCATCAATTGCTGCTGAGCAAAGCTGAGGCATTCAATGGAGAATTGGTCCAATCATCGCTGTTGGGTTTGGATTCCTATCTTGAGCCAAAGGTTGGACTCAATGGCCTCACAGGCCCTCTTCCAACTCCATTATTCTAGGACTCTGTGTTTGGGCCTTGGGGGATTTTCTTTTCACATATAGTGCACTGCTGAAGCTCACCTGCTTGCTTCCCTTCATTTGGCATTAAGACAAAGAATGCTACAGAATTATTATTTAAAAAAGCATAGCTGGCACCAGATCCTCCCTGGCACAGAAGGATGTGTTTAAAATCCATATATAGTCTTGTACTGTGCATTAATCATCTCTCATTGCTAAAGAATAACTGGCTACTTTGCTTTAATCCACCTTTATGTTCTCTTTTATATCAGTTCTTTTCTCCGTAGCCAACGACATTAGCAAGAGAGAAAGAGAGAGAAGGTTTTGCTCTCCCAGTGGCTTTTAAACCTCCACAGCACATAATTTTTATGATTAAAAACCAATAATGCATAAAGGTAATGGGGGGGGAGAGAGAAATGGGGGTTGGGAAGATGCACGTGACAGAAAATCAATAAAATGCTATTACATTTCTGGATGGCCCTGTGTAAATTTTTTAAGGTTTTATTGTTGGCCCAGTGGAAAAGGAAAGAGGGGATTCAAACCCAACATCTCGAGATTGTACAAATGAATTAAAAACACTCTTGCAAGTTTGCCATTTTGGATATTCTCCAAATGTTGCAAAAAAATGAAATACATTTCATTTCAGCTGCTTCAGGCTGAGAAAAAGTAACCAGAAAATCCATTTGTGATGGACGCATTTCTTGTATATCAGTGTTTCCGCTTTCTGTGTTTACTGCTTAGCCCCACTTGTGGTGGAAATGTCAGGGGTTAACAGCTAAATTGAATTAAAGCCTTTCATCTCTTGTTGCATATTTTTTTTAAAAAACCTTACATTATATGTTTTTAAAACTGCCATTCTTTCAACTCTGTGATATAATCTAAATACAGAATAACAGAGAATGGTAGCACAGTTCAGTGCTGTCATCCATTGTGCTTCATGCAGAAATCAAAGTGAAAATCAATTTTATTGCTGTTTTATATAAACAAGTGGGACCCTGAAGAGCAGTCAGAGGAGCCAGAGGTTGGATCCAGCATCACAACTCTTCAGAGAGACCCGAGAAGTGTAAAGCAGAAGAGGTTCCTCAAGGGCTGTTGCCCTTGGGGTTGACTGAAGAAGGGCCTGGGAGACCATTTAGGTCTGGCCCTGACAATGTGGGAAGCCACATTGGTTTTTCATAGGGCCACCACATGAGGGCTTCATGAGGGGTTGCAAAAATACTGAACTGTGTAGCCCTAAGGCTTGCCTTCCAGATCTTCCTGAAGAAGGACAAGGCACCCTTGATGACTACTGGGCACCTAACCATTTGTCCCTCCTGGCAGTGCGATGAATGCCACCCATTCACACCTATACACAGAGGCACCTGACAGGAGAAAGCTCTGGGGGCTCAAAGACTTCCCTGTGGACTTTGCCACCCAAGGCCATGAATTCTCAGGGAGGTCAGGTTAGTTAACTTCTACCCAACAATCGATGTTGAGTCACTGGCAGTAGGGTCTACTCTATGAACATAGCAGGGTCACCTGGCCAGACTGGAACCCATCAGCACTGGCAATGTAGGAACATCATAAATCCTGATCTCCTTCATCACATGCTTCTGCACCTGGCCTCTGCACATTGCGCATGAATGCTTGGGGAGACCCCTTGAAGCATGTTGGGCTCAATGCAACTTGCAAAGTTTCTCCTAGGGGTTCCTGATGCAAAAGGTTGTGTTACTCCATTTGAGACCCTGGTGCTGCATGATAGAATGAATGCCCATCTCTGTCCCAGCTCTTGGGGACATGAAAGGAGCCTCATTTGGGCATCCCATGAGAGGACTTTCTTCCACAAAAATCCTTTCAACCCAGAATAATTTTGGGGGCTGCGGTGGCTGAGTGGTTAAGAAGTTCGCCTTGTTAGCTGGAAGGCAGGCAAGTTGACAGTTCAAGACCCAGGTACTGCATGACAGCTTGAGCACCCATCTCTGTCCCAGCTCCTGCCAAGCTAGGAGTTTGAAATCAAGAAAAATTGCAAGTAGATAAATAGGTGAGAAAAGATCTTGGGACATGAAAAGAACCTGATTCAGGTGTCCCTCGAGTGGAGTTTCTCCAGCAAAAATCCTTTCAACCCAAAATAATTTCTGACATGAGATTATTATTATTATTACTCTGTACTTAGATCCCCTTGCTAATAACCTACATCAGTTATGGTAAACCTTTTAGAGACTGAGTGCCCAAACTGCAACCCCAAACCCTCTTCTTTATCACAAAATGCCAACACGGTGTGGTGAACTCTGTGCTGGGGAGGTGGGGTGGAGGAAGTGTTCCCATTGGGCTGCTGGACAGAGGGGTAGGGCAAACTGTGCTGAAGAAGGAGCAAGCACTCCCATTGGGCTGCTGGGCAGAGGGGTGGAGTGAACTCTATGCTGGAGCGATAGTCCACATGCCCAAAGAGAGGGCTCTGAGTGCCATCTCTGGCACGTGTGCCATAGGTTCACCACCACTGACCTAGATCTTTGCTATCCCAGACAGAGCTCCTCCTCAAATGCTTCTTGCCTAATAAAAGCACATCTGACAAACTTCCCCGGAGAATGCCCAGGAGGAGGAATGCCGTCCGCCTGGAGACATGCCAACTTTGGTTAGCAGTGACTGACAAAAGGAAACTGGCCACATGGGAATAACTGCGCTCGCTGTTCTCTCCCAGAGAGCTTCTAATCATCGGAGTTAAAACTCAGCGCCAAGAAATAGCAAGGGCTGTTTTTTTCCTCTCAAAAGGTTGTAGCAGCTTCTGACGTTTGTTTTGATGTTGCCATAAAACTCTTGCTTCAAGGGTGTTTTACTAGTCAGCTTCCGACTTCATAAGTCCAGTTCTCTCTTCTCCCTCCCCCCCCCCATCCTTGATAGCTGTATGATTAAGCTGTGCCGAGGGGAAATTTAGCAGAGCAATACTCTACTGCGGATGTGGCACCATTGCCCTGTGAGTGAAGAGCCAACACTGATGTCAAGTTCACAATGGTCCACTCTATTTTTTAAAAAAAAAAACACAGGCAAGGAGCTGCTATTTTATTTGTTTGTTTGTTTGTTTGTTTATTAAATTTCTATCCCACCTCACTTGACACCATGTGCAACTCGAGGTGGCGTACAACATGTTTATATAATACAGTACAATACAATATTCATAATACAGTACAATTACAATAAGAAAAAAAGAAAGTATCAACAAGATTAACAGGACAAATACTAGTTATGCAGTAAACACCATTTAAATACTAAGATAACAAGACTAATTGCACTTTACTCTCGGCTACCCAACATCCACGATGGAGCCCCATGGCTCAAATGTCTATGACGGAGCCAGGAAGAAACTGCCCTGACCCAACTGGGGCAGGAAAACGTCCCGATGACTTCAGCTCCAGTGGTGGTGGCTCTTCACAGCCCCACCATGGTGATGAGGCACAGCTGTGCTCCAACCTCCCCTGACCAAGGTGATGTGGCGGCTATATAGCTGCATAAGGCAAACAAAGCAGGGATGGTCTCCCGTCCTCCTTAGGAGACATTCTGATATGTCTACAGATTTATGACATTTATTAGTGCCTTTCCAAATATTAAAATAAAGTCTCACAAATTGCTATGGCCTAAGACCATGATGGTGAACCTTGGCACTCTAGGTGTTCTTGGACTTCAATTCCCAGAAGTCCAAGTCCTTATGAATCCACAATTATGAGTGTACTGCATGTACTTACAGTAAACTCATTCATGTGGACTCACAGGGACTTGGGCTTCTGGGAATTGAAGTCCAAGAACAGCTGGAGTGTGGATTCACAGAGACTTGGGTTTCTGGGAATTGAAGTCCAAGAACAGCTGGAGTGCCAAGGTATGCACAGTAAACCCATTTGTGTGGATTCACAGGGACTTGGGCTTCTGGGAATTGAAGTCCAAGAACAGCTGGAGTGTCAAGGTTCGCCATCACTGGCCTAAGAAATAGGATGCTTTGAACAGCCCACACTATTGTAACCTATCCAATCAAAGCCCACACAACTGCCATCCTGCCTCTTTGCACACGCACATACACAATTTAATAGTGCAAAAATACTCCAGTGAGAGAAGAAAAAGGTGGGAGAAAGACACTATTAATGGGCTTTCTAGTCCAAAAGGCCATTCTTATTTGTTGTCCAATCTCCCTTTCCTATTTGTTGGGGATTCATATTACATTGTTTCCCAACCTTTGGTTTTTTGGACTTCGAATTCCCAGAAGCCTAAGTCAATTCCTGCAAAGTCAGATCAACCAATGAACTGACTTAGGCTTTTGGGAATTGAAGCCCCACTGTAGGGCCTGGGCCCCACGTTGGGAACCACTGTTTTAAAATATCACCTATCATTGGCAAGACATTTTGTTTCTTAGAACCAAAGGAAAGGGGGATGAAGTTCCTCCCGCATCAGTTTCCTCCATCCTCCAATCCTCCAATCTTGTGGGCTTACAGCTTTGGAAGTTCTCCTTGGCTTCTCACTGTCACCTTTGCAACATCTATTTCAAGGACCCAAGTGTCCGGAGTGAAGGTCAAGAAAACCAAAAAGGCAAGACGTTTGGACACCAGGTGACCAGCGGGAGACTCAAGATGCCGGAGCCAAGATGGAGAGAAGGATTGGGGAGGGCTCCCAAATGGAAAAGGGATGGGGGGGGGGTTTCATGTGATACAAGGGGAAGGAGAACAACAGATGCAACCGGGCTGCATGCAAGCAAGCCCCATCATTCAAACCACACCAGCGCCAGGATAAGAAGAGAAAGGAGAAGCATTAAATATGCAAATGTGAACAGATGGCACTGCAGTGTGATGGACGGGGAACTAAAATACTGGAGACAAAAAATAAGAGCATAACTTTGGAATGAGATGCAGGCGGGGGCTGCTTGGAGGAGGCTCCCTGAGGATTTCCCTTGCCAAAGGTGATGAAGGACTCGTGTTTCTTTCCTCCGGGGAGAAGACGGTGGACCATGGGGTTGTGCAGGGGAGGAAGATCTTCCAAAGGAGCCTTTTGATTTAGACTGGCATTCTATCACTCAGGGCCAAGATGAAAACACATCTTGTTTTCCTTCGGCAACTGGTACCAAGAAAAGCATTATCCCTTCCCTGAAAGTGAGGCTGGAAATCTCCCTTGATGCTGTGCAAAGCCTCAACAGGGCCATAATGTGGGATTTCCCACTTGCACTTCCATGGGATTGGTAGAATCCCCGTTACAAATCTCCAGCGTTTGCTTCTGAGAGGCAGTCTTGGTTTCTTCCACGCATGGCTACTATTCAAGTCAAACCGCTTGTGTTATGGTCTTAGCATAAGCAGTTTGATCAAACCGGATCCTGGCAAGTGACGTCTTCACATTCTTATCACTTACCTTCTTTTCAGGAGCATGGTTATCCTTCCTTCCTTCCTTCCTTCCTTCCCTTCTTCCTTCCTTCACTATTCCACAATCTCAGATTCCTTCCTTCCTTCCTTCCTTCCCAGCTAACCTGATGTCCTTCATTATACCCCACTAGCTGTTTACCTGGCCTTGCCTAGGTTTTTGTTTTTCTTAACTCAGCAGCAAGCATGTGTCGCGAGGGATTCCGTTCACACGAACAGAGTGGGAAGTCCCGTGTCAGCTCCTAGGCACACAGCAGCCCGTGGGGTCTTCCCTTTCCTACCTCCTCCCCCGTCTCACCTTCCTTAATTCCACCTGGCGGGAGAGAACAGCTGCGTTTCTAAGCCGGAATATTAATTCTCCCCTTTGCAAGCCACGCCGGCACCTGCACACTTCCTCACCGGCACGGCCTTCATATTTGAAAGTGCCGCCTCTGACCCGACCCGGTTAAAGCGTGCGAGGTGAGCACAGCTTAGGAACAGGATATGTTGGCTCAAAGAGGCCCCAGAACCGGTCCACCTCCAATTAGCTGCCGCAGGCTGGGGCCTCTCTGGATAGGCTGACTGTGAAGGCAGAACTCTGTTGGTTCCCCTTGCTTGGAGCGAGAGGAACCATTTTGGGTTAGGCAGAAAATAAGGCTATCAGCATCAAAGCTTGGGAACATCACTTTTGGTAGAGGAACTAGAGTTCCCAGAATTCCCTAGCCAGCATGGCATATCATTTCGCTCCTGTGGCATTCTGGAGGTTGTAGTCTGAAAGAGGAAGCTGTGTTGTGCATGCGGAGTACCGCTGTTCCGTTGCCTTTTCCCCTGTCGGTGAGGGTACTCCCTTTGCATCTCAGTTTTGGGGCATACACCCTCAAATGGGCTTTGGGACCCCCACAGTGCTGATCTTGCAAGCCCAAGGTAGGTGTGTGCCAATTTTCAGTGAGATGGGTCCAGGGGTGTGGGTTCCTCTAGAGCACATACAAGACTACACCTCTGTTTTATAGATGTAGATGTCAGTTCTGTTTTCCCCCCATCAATTATATTTGAACTCAAAGAGAGTCTAATATTTCTTCCTTTCTAGATTTCTAGTAAGAGAAAAACAGGCACTGAAACCAGAAAAGTAACAAATAGTTCATCCAAGTAGACAATCCAAGATATCATCCATCCCTGGCGTCATACAAAACTCATGGAAATAAGTGCATCAATTGTAACAACCAAGAGGGAACGACAACTTCCCCATTGAGCCTGGCCTTTGCAAAAGAGAAGGCTGTTCCATTTGCTTCTAACAAATGAAGTAACATAAGGGAGGCCTATAAGGGCCTGGGGATGAGGTCCTTCTAAGCAATCCTGGCAATCCTCGCATGCTGTGAGAAAGCAAGAAAGAAACAACTTAACGGCCGCTTTCCCCTCTCTTCTTTATGATGACATTTTATATATTGCGGTAGTTCCTCCCTTCGCCTACAGATTATACAGGTGGTAGTAAACAACTCCCAGGCTGGTGTGACTTGCTAAACTTTTTGGTCCGTGGAAAACCAAAGTTGCTTGTAAACCTAGAGGCTAGTGAAATTATCTCTAAACAAACATTAAATCACAGCCCCTGGGAAACAGCTTGCAAAAGTACCAGCACTGGATTTTACAGCTCAGGAATAAATCACCTTTAAGACAGTCACAACTTTCCCCCCATAGTTTGCTCCAGGTAAGCCATGGTCATAACTGTCTAGATACACACAGGGCCCAGGAGGGTGGGGGCACAAAAGATAGATAATGGTTGCCCATGCTGAGCCCCTCCCTTCCCACAAAAGCTAAGAGAGAGGCAATACGCAACCTGTTTAATGTTGACAATCGACAGGAAGACAATCTTGAGATTCCCTCAGGGGATGGGGCTTCTGTAGCATCAGAAGGAGGACCGCTTAACTCAAGAGGTGATATCGTTCAAGGTCACCTTCTTCTACCTCATTTCAGTGAGGGCTACAGGAGAGAAATCCCTAGCCCAGGGGTGCCCAAACTTTTTAGTCATGCGGTCATGTGATTCAGTGGGCCTGCCACGTGATTCCTCCCACCAGAAGCGGAAGTAAAACACGCCTTGCAATCTGTTTTGTAACAGATGTTTTACAATAGGATGAGATTTTAGGCTGCCATTTTCTCTGCTTAAACTGAGGTACCCAAACTATGGCCTATGGGCCAGATATGTCCCCCCCCCCAAGGCCAATTCATCTGGCCTGCACCATCCTTGTCGCTCCCGGAAGCAGAAGTAAAACATGCCTGTGCGCGCATGTTTTACTTCCGCTTCCAGGAGTGACAAGGATGGTGCGGGCCGGATGAATTGGCTTTGGGGCCAGATCCAGCCCATGGGCCATATTTTGTGTCCCCATGCCCCTCTGCCCTTTGCTTCTCTCTACAATTGCCCGGTAGAGCCAGAGCACAATGGAATGAGAAGGGGCACCAAGGGTCGGCCACTCCGACCCTTGGCCCAATCAGTAGACACTAGTTGGTTACTTTATTTACCTATCACCTTCTTGCTAATCAGAGCTACCAATTAAGCATTCCTGGCAGATGACCATCCAACCTCTGTCCCAAAAAAGTCCAGTAAACATCAATCATCAGCCTTCTTTCAAAATACAGTGAAACCTCGCTTAACAAGTGGCTCACTTAACACAAAAACCACATAACAAAAGGAAATCCATAGAACATAGTGGTTCGGTTAACAAATTTTTTTCCAGAACAGATTAATTAGTTTTCAATGCATTTCTATGGGCAATTGCATTCAATGCACTCCTATGGGACATTCACTTTACAAATATTTTGTAATACAAAGGTCCTGGAGAATGCATTAAATTTGTTACGTGAGGGTCCACTCCTGACCAGCTGCCACCAACCTGACATTCTTCCTGAGGTTTAGGTTAAACCTCCTTTCTTGTTCTTGGGTTGGGGCTCTACAGCAGGGGTTCCCAACCTAAGGCCTATGGGCCAGATGTGTCCTGTGGTGACATTTCATGTGCCCCTCCCCCTCCAAGGGCATTCGAGAAAGAAAATGACCACCCTTTTGAACATGTTGGGTGAAAATGGCCACCCCCATCATGCAGGCAGGGCAAAATGGCCATCCGGCCCTCAAAGCTGACTGAGAGAACATGACCCAGCCTCTGGCCTGAAAAGGTTGGGAACCCCTGCTCTACAGTCTGGAACAACAGAAAGCAAACTTGCTATGTATTTCATGTGCCAGTCCTTCAAAGATCTCCCGCTGACGCCATGATGCCGCACGCCTCCCGCCCCCTCCACCAGCAGAAGGGAGGATAAAGGGAGCCCCCGAGGCCATGGGGAGCTCCAAAACGCTACCCGCCACTGATGGCACGATACCGCGCCCCTCGCGGCTCTGTTTACCGGACTTTGTTTGGGACTTCAGGATGAGGTCTCCCTTTTGTTTTTTGAAATGTTTTAAATTGTATTGTATTGCTGATATCTTGTGATGCTGCTTGTAATTGAATTTCTATTGTGTATGCTTGATTAATTGAATTATGTAACTTTGTATATGCAATTTTTGTTTTGTCATTTCATGTCCTATGTAAACTGCCTTGAGTCGGCCATCGGTCTGAGAAAGGCGACATAGAAATATTAAATGAAATGAAATAAATGAAATGAAATGAAGGAGGCCACCAGCTCAGATAAACACCCTTCTCTCCTCCAGCCTAAACATGCCCAGACCCCCTAAACCCTTTCTCCAGAGGTCTTGGCTTCCAGGCCTTTTACCAACTGTGTCAGCTGCTTCCTCTGGATGTATTTCAGCTTGTCAGCACCCTTCTTACACTAAAGGTTTTAGCTTTAGACCCAAGAGCAAGGGGGTAAGGGCAAAAGAACATTAAAGTGGACACATTGATCACATATCTTGACCCTTGTTTTCAGCAAACACATCCAGAAGCTAAAAATAGCAGACTCAATCTGCCTATCACGCCCACATTTTTGCATGCATTTTCATGTTGTCAGTGCAGCATATGTTCTATCTGTTCCCCCCTTTCCAAATAGTCTTCACATTTTTTAACTACAATATGGTTAATGGATAAGAATATGTGTGCAGGGAAGGACATATATTGACGTTTCCGTATGCGTTGCATCAGGGCATAATGAGAGACACGGGCTAAGCTCTTCCTCTGGTTTCCCAAATGATAAAAACACAAGAGCTGGGAATCTAGAGGCCACGTCTATTCCCTTGAACAGAAGTTAAACCTCAAGTCTGATTGTGAACGGCACAATGTATTCACTGTGATTGGCCCCAGCTTGGCTCCTTCAGGTCAATGGAGAAGATCAGGGTTTTGGAAGACTCCCTTCTTGAATGCAGAAAGTCCCTGGGCTCAGTCCTCATTCCCCAAATCACCAGGAGTAGTTGGGAAAGCCCAAAATCTTTAGTGGCACCCTTGCTAATGATATTGGGCCAGCAGGATCAAGATCCTGTCCCAATCTGAAGTGGTTTCCTCTGCTTCTGTGTAGGAAAATCCCCTAGGTAGGTGGGGTATAAATATATATCATGATAATAAATACATTCTGTGACCTCATCCTCTGCAGAGGATTGCTCTTGTGGATTGCCAGCTTCCAGGATTGGGATTTCTGTGTTCCTCTCTACTTCCCAACCTTTTCAAGCCAGGAGCCGGGTTACACTCCCTCAGTCAGCTTCGAGAGCTGGACAGCCATTTTGCCTTGCCTGCTTGAGGGGGAGGCCAATTTGCCCCAACAGCTTCAAAAGGGAGGCCATTTTGTTTCTAAAATGCCCTTGAAGGGGGAGCATATGAAATGGCACCACAGGCCGTATCTGGCCCATGGGCCTTAGGTTGAGAATCCCTGCCCTGAATGAAACACTCATAAATTGCTGGATCCCGCCAAGAATCCCAAGGATGAAGAGAGTTACATTCTAGAATCATTGGTTCTTTTGACCTTCTTCTGCTTTGCTACTCAAAAGGTGGCAGCAGGTGAAGTGGCCCATTCCCTGGTTGCATGGTGCAGGTCTGGCCACTGTCTTGCCTTTGCTAGAGAAGGAACTGGGGGCCCTTCTTGTTTGACCCTATTTTCAGAAGGACCCTCGCTCCCACTTTCTGATCTGGCCCACCTTCAGCCACACAAAGGGCTTGGCTGCTCTCTTCCCCGCCTCTTAGGAGCAACCCTTTCTCCGTCACCTTTGCACACGTCTTACAAGGACCTGCATCTGCCATGATGAAGCCACAGCCATGACAGGAACGTCTGAAAACTGTCTTGAGAGGTAATTTGTTCCTCACCTGGAAAAGTGCTGCCAGGCAAACAGCTGGAGGAAGCGCTAGCTGAGAAGAAGGAGAACAAGAGGGGGAGATTACCTGACAACAGTCCCAAACTCCTTAAAGAGCAGGGTGGAACTGCAAAAACAGATGTCTGCTCAGTCAACCGGGAGGGATCTCTGGGGGGCGGAAAAGCCAGGAAGGACCCTTGTGATGGGGTCTCTTGCAGAGGTCAAGGGCACCATGTCAACCGCAGGGCTCTTCTTTCCAGCGATGCAAAGCCTCACTCTTGCAGCCTGTAATGCAGAAAACACACTGGGCTTTGTAGAAATGCAAGACGATCTTCACGCAAGGAGAAATTGTGTGTGCATATGTGTGTGCATGCGTGCGCAGAGTGTGAAACAAAGGCAGCAAATGGCAAGGGCCATGGAAGGCTCAGGTCATCAAAGGAGACTTGACTAAGCCAAGCTCACCAGGTCCACTGTATTGGGATGGCCACTAAATTCTTTGTTCTTGACATCTTAGATCAGGGGTGCCCAAATTATGGCCCGCAGGCTGGATCTAGCCCCCAACACCAATTCATCCGGCCCATACCACCTTCATTGCTCCCAGAAGTGGAAGTAAAATGCTCCCCTTCCTTATGAGCAAGGACAGCCTAAGCAGGGATCTCCCCTGGAGCTCCAGGGGCCATGCCTGGTACTAGTTGGAATATAACCTAGCAGGAGGAGTCAAGGGGGAGAAAAGAGACAAGGTTGCAAGACCAAGGACAAGTCCCACAGACAGCGGCAGCCCAGCCCCAGCTGGGGTTGCTCCACCACGCTACCCACCAGGACCAAAATGACGGTGGAAAGAGCTGGTTAGTCTCCAAGACACAAGCACACAAGAGAGACCCATCTAGACCATCGATGGTACACAACCCTTTCTTATGGTGGGTTCCATCTCAACATCTGCTGAGGAACTCAACCTCTCCTACATCACTTGGAGGACCCTGAATAGACTGAGTGTCTGAGTCCTTAAATGCAAGACCAACAGGTTCAAGTAGGGGCTGATGGTGGACAACAACACACTTTGCGAATGTGGAGAGATACAGAATCCATTGGCTAATTTATGGGCCTGCTGATGACTACCAGAAACATGCACCGATGGGGAATTAAGTTTGGCCAATGACAGAGCCAAGAAGGTGGCTACATTTTGGCAGTCCAGGATTTGATCGGGACATGAGTGTAAGAAAAATCCACATGGGACTCCTTAGCTAATTCTCAGGCTAGCCCATACTGTCCCTTCCCCACCTTCTAGACCTCTCTGGGTCCCAGGCCCTCAAAACAGTTGTGGAGCTTAAAACATTTCCTTAAAAGCCATCCTCTATCCTATCCACACCCTACAATGGTCACTGATATGCAAAAAAGCTTCTTATTGCTCCTGCGACACCTCTGTGAAGCATTTCACTAGGTCACATATTACTCCAACAAGATCCAGCATGACTTATCCAAGAACCTCCTTTGAGCCAGACCACCTCCAAGATCTGCACGTTCAACTTCTCCACCACTTCTGCATGCTGCTTCTCCACCACCCCTTAGCCTTAAACCCCCTCCTCCACAACACATCTCTTTCCACCATCGGCAGTTTTCTCCACCTAAAGGGAAGGGAGGATGTATTTTTCTCACTCGGGTTCTTCTCTGACCTTGGAAGCCTTCCTTCTTCTCTTCCCCATCAATGTTACCCCTTCACGTCATTCCTGGGATTCTCCCTCCCTGCTGCCCATCTTCTTCTGCCGTAACACCTCCTTTGTCCTGAACAAAAGAGGTGTTAGAATGACTGGCAGAATACAACTGGCACCCAGATCTCTGTGGAACAACTACGCTTTTCCAGGCAAGAAAGTGGCTTTGTTTTCTGCCTGCCAAATGCCATTAATCCAAGAAGAGACAAAGAGAGAGAAAAATGACAAGAATATTTAGCACTGGGACAGCGTTTCATTGTGTTTGTACACTGCGAACGACAAAACTCAGCAAGCTGTAATCTCTCCTGGTGCCTATTCAACAGCTCCCCAGCCATCCGATTGTGGCACTCTCGGAGCTGCCTCATTAATAACCTTGCCTCAAGCAGGGCCTCCCATGGGCAGGGCTGTTTACGGCAAGATGCCCGTTGCGCCTCAGCCAGGCACAAAGCACGCTCACGGCCAGGGAAATCCATAGGGTCATGGCCTTTTCTGGTCCAAATCCACAACAGGAGAAAAGGTGCAATTTCACAGAACAGTATAGCATCTTAGTTCTTTCCAACCACTCCTAAAGATAAACTTCTTGGCTTTGTCGTAGGCTAAACTGAGGTCCTCATCGGTGCCTGTTTCTGGCAGTCACCGGCAGGCCAGTAGCAGCCAGGATTTTGCTTCACAGATTCCTTGAGTCATAGAATGGTTATTTTGGAAGTAGGATAGTGGAACCCACTGCCTGGGAAGTGGTGAGTTCTCCAACGCTGGAAGCATTCAAGAGAAAATTCCCCTTCCAACTCAGGGATTCTAGGATTCTAGGATCATCCAGACCAGCCGCCACTTTAGCTATGGACTCCTGCTTTAGCACTGGGACAATGTTTCATTGTGTTTGTTCACTGTGAACAACGAAATCCTGGCTGCTACTGGTCTCCAAGGCACAAACACATAAGAGGGGCCCATCTGGACCATCCATGGTACACAACCCTTTCTTATGGTGGGTTCCATGTCAACTTCTGCTGAGGAACTCAATCTCCCCTATGTACAATTGGAGGGCCCTGAATAGGATGAGGGTCAGAGCCTCGCAAAGCAAGACCAACAGGCTCAAGTGGGGATTGCAACAACACGTAGTGTGAATGTGGCAAGATACAGAATCCATTGGTTCATTTGCTGATCTGCCGATGACTGCCAGAAACATGC
Organism: Bradypodion pumilum; assembly: GCA_035047305.1. Classification (NCBI taxonomy): domain Eukaryota; kingdom Metazoa; phylum Chordata; class Lepidosauria; order Squamata; family Chamaeleonidae; genus Bradypodion; species Bradypodion pumilum. Next base: position 39,139,260 of record JAWDJD010000007.1, on the reverse strand, counting down.
ACCAATGAGAATTTAAGTTTAGCCAACTAGAAAGCCAAGTAGGTGAGGTGGCTTCACTTTGGCAGTCCAGAGTTTGATTGGGACATGAAAGAAGAAGCCCTGTGGGTCTGGTCATGGAACATGTTACATTCCCATTGGGTGAAGGTCATCATGCACGAACAGAGCAACAGGAGGTGAGGGTTGGGGTCCATTTCTGTTCCACAGTTTTATCCCTTACATCCCCAACCAGGCTCCCATTAGCAGGGAAGGGAGGCTTGGCATCTAATCTTTTTATACCCCAGCCCCAGAGGAATGGGCATTCAACAATTACTGGGGGACGCGGAGCTCTGGCTACCAATGCACCCATCCTCCCTGATTTTTACGATTCCCTTTCCTCTGCTGCCACCGCCTCCTCCCTCCCTCCCTCCCAGCTGAGCCCCTTCGGCACTCTGTGGTGCTTTAATGGATTCCTTGGCTATATTAAAAGTGTGTCAACGGCCCCTGGAAATCGCGGCGCTTTCCCCTCCATTGATCACGGGGGCCTGTAGACCTGAGATAAACTTTCTCCACATTTATTTTAATAACATCCCCCTTCTCTTGTTGGCATGAAATGTGAGCAGACTTTGGGAGGGGAGGTGGAGGTGCTTGACGCCCCGCAAAGGGCTGGGAGGCAGAGAGGATGGTCTCCAAGCTGCTTTCTCCCAGCAGCCAAGGCTTCTCGCTCAAAGAATGTGCATTAAGAGGAATTTGAGTTTACCTTTTCCTCCTAGGGCCGTGTAGAAAGGCCCGTGATGGCAAACCTTGGCATTCCAGATGTTCTTGGACTTCAATTCCCAGAAGCCGAAGCTCCCGTGAATCCACACAAATGTGTTTGCTGTGATTCATCCGGCCCACACCACGCCGCCCTCGTCGCTCCTGGAAGTGGAAGTAAAACTTGCCCCTACGGTTAAGGCTCTTCTGGGTTAACCCTTCCTCTGTACGGGCACATTTTACTTCCACTTCCAGGAGTGACAAGGCCAGTGTGGTGTGGGACAGATGATCACAGCAAACCCATTCGTGTGGATTCATGGGGGCTTGGGCTTCTGGGAATTGTCCAAGAACATCTGGAATGCCAAGGTTTGCCATCACGGGCCTAGCCACATGCTTCCATCGAAATACTTTGCAAAGGAGATGGATCTATCGACAAAGGCCATCTTGGCCGCTTGATAGTGGCACCAACTACAACATTCTTTATTCGTGCCAGAGGCACTGGCAGCATAGAATAACATACAAAGCTAAAATTAATATATCTAAATCAAAAAGGAATTAAAAGGGCTAGATGACATCCGCCCAATATCGGGCCACTTCAGCAGCATTTCCTCTTGCCAACATAAGGTCCTCCTCAGTGCACATTGAAGAGCATCGTGTGCATTGTGTCATATTGGCCATTATTTGCTCTTCTCCACATTCACAAAGGCTGTCCTCTACAGGGAAACCCCACTTTCTCAGATTCGCCCTTGAACTACAAAATAAAGGCAGGCAATCTGGTTGGCTGAAAGCAAAGTGAGCCAAGCTCAGACTAAGACAACCAGATGTTTTTCAAGACACCTCTGAGCTCCACTTCTAATGATGCTCAGAATTGACCTTCTAGTTTGGATTTCTGTTGTTCTCTCAGGAATAGTGCAGGCCCTTCTCTGGCTGTGAGGGAAGCCCTTTCTGAGGCAGCTTTGCTTATTGATAACACAGAGGTATGGGGAACTTTCCTTTTATAAGAAAGGGCAGATCCAGGCAACCAGGACTGCTCATCTAAGGTAGCATCTCAGCCCTGGACACTACAGGTAGCCTTTGGCAAGTAGCTGCATCTCTCTCTCTCTATCCAAAGTGCAAATCTGCTTGGAAAGTTAACCCTGGCCTCCCTGACAGAGTTGTTGCACAGGCTGCTGTGATGATGTACAAAAAATGCTTTGAATCCCCCCCCCCCAAAAAAAGGTGCTTATAGGAAAGTTTAAGCAGATGCTTCTCTCAGGGTTCCAACACTGACGACCTTGACATCTTGCTTGACTAAGCAGTAAAACCAGATCTAGCTCTACCTTGGGAAGCCAGGGGTGAAGTGGCCCCCTCCATAGACAAACGTGGATGTGGTCTTCTCCAGTCACTCTTAGCAATAGCAATAACATTTATCTACCCTGCTCCATAGCACTTAGATCACGCTCTGGGCAGTTCACAAGGTAATTAGCATTTTGCCCCCAACATGCTGGGTACTCATTTTACCGATCCTCAGAAGGATGGAAAGCCGAGTCAACCTTGATCCCTGGTCAGGATCAAACTCACAACATTCTGGCTTCAGGACAGCAGTTTAACCCCAATGCCACCAGGGCACTATAATGGCAGGTTGCTTACCTGTAACTATTCTTCTTTGTAGTCCACTGTGAATCCACACAAATGGCTTTACTGCCCATTTGTGTGGATTCACAGAGACCATGAATAAGAATGTGATAGCACATAGTGGCAGAATATAGTTCATAATTAGAACTTTGTTATATTTAACAAAGATATAGCAATAGCAATGACTCTTCTATCTCACCCACTAGCATTTAGTTCACTCTCTGGGCAGTTCACAGGTTAATTAGCATTTTTCCCCTCCTCCACCAACATGCTGGGAACTCATTCTACCAACCTTGGAAGGATGGAAGGCTGAGTCAACCTTGAGTCCTGGTCAAGATCAAATTCACTACATCCTGGCTGCAGTACAGCAGTTTAACCCTTGCACCACTAGGGTTCTTTCAGCTGGTTAGCGATTTCTCTTTAGCTCCTTTGCAGCTCCATTGCAGCCTTGAGAGGCAAAAGTCTTCCCGACCTCCTGCTCTTCTTCATTTCCCTCTGTGAGCCTATCCTTGGCCCACCATCTCCCCCTAGAGCAGGGGGTGCCCAAACTATGGCCTGTGGGCCAGATCTGGCCCCTGACACAAATTCATCTGGCCCACACCACCCTGATCACTCCCAGAAGTAAGATGTGCGCAAACTACGGCCCATGGGCCGTATCCAGCACCCAATGCCAATTCAGCCAGCCCACACCACCCTCGTCACTCCTGGAAGCGGAAGTAAAACGCGTCCGTCCAGAAACAATTTTTGCAGCTGAGAAGTAGGATATTAATTGCCCCAACAAGCAATAAACAGATGGTTTTGCACTCGTGGTTTTGTTGTTATTCAGTCGCACAGTCGATTCTGACCTTTTGTGATCCTATGGACCATTGCCCTCCAGACTCCTCTGTCTTCCACCAGCCTCCTCAACCTGCCCAGCTCTGTGCCCATTGTGTCCACAATACCATCTAGCCATCTCATTCTCTGCCGTCCCCGTCTTCTTTTGCCCTCCACCTTTCCTAGCATCAAGGCTTTCTCAAGTGAATCCTCTCTTCTCATTTGATGTCCAAAGTATTTTGATTGCCTTTGTGGAGGAACCTCCATCTTCATTGCCCTGAAAGGAAGGAAGGAAGGAAGGAAGAAGGTGAGCACCTTCTGTTTGGAGGCTGCCCATGAAAGCGGTACTCTGGTTCATTCTCCAGCGGAGTTTCAAGGGTACTGAATCAAAAAGCTTTCCAAGGGGAGACACACCTGCTATTGTAATTTAGTGATGATTAAAAGGAGGATGTAGCGGGTGGGCAGGTGGACCCCATTGGAGAAGCAAGACCTCTTCTTTTCCTGCTGGGAAGATGCTACAGGAGGAGGAGGAGGAAGGTTCATTTGTGAGCTTTCAAAGCTAGCAGCAGACTTTAAAAGAAGGCATTCAGCCCCCTCCGTTTCACCAGACAAACCCTGTGCGACTGAATAACAACAAAACCACGAGTGCAAAACCATCCCTAAATTGGGAGGCGTAGTTTTGAAGGGCAGGGAGTCAGGCTTCCCAACTATCTCAGACAACAGATTTTTGGGTCTTGCAAATGGGCAACCAACAGCTAATTAATTCACTCTTTATTGGCCATGGTTATTGTGTGTCCTGTTGAGGAGAAGCACTTGTAGATTTTTCTGCCACAGGGTCATCAGGTCTTGTGTCTTGCCTGCTGATGGGCAGGGGAAATGAAGCCCAAACGCAGATGGAAAGATCACAGTTGAGCCAGGAGGAGCTCTGAATATTGCAGCCTGACTCACTTCTACTTCCATGGTAGTGTAGCTACGTTACTTGATTTCTGCATTTTTACAGCACAAGAAGCCCTGCAGAGGAAGGACCAGACATCAGACAACCTGAAGGTACTCATGTCCCAGCACCGCTGGGGACCCATTGCAGCCACTCTTTCAGCTTTGGGGGAGAGACATGTCTTCCAAACATCTTCTAGCCAGGATTTGCCCTGTTTGTTTTCCCTGGGGGAAAACAAACTGAATTGAGGGGATTTGTGTATTTTTTTCAGCCCCCAGATGGCTGAGAGCTATCAACAGGAGAGACTGGTTACCATACCTCTATCCTTCACATGGAGTCAGCCATGCATGGAGCACCATTCAGAAGTGGAGGAAAGTGAAGAAAAACTAAGATGCTAAGCAGCTGTCAACAGAGATGGAGGGTGTGTTTTTTATCCGATAAATTATTTTTTTCCTTGCCTTTTTCACAGCAAACACACACACAACCTTATGACCTGTGGCTGCATCATCATGGATTTTGGATCTGGAAAGTGTTGAACAGGAATTCTCAACCTTTCGCCCATGGGCCAGATGTGGCCCATGGCACCATTTCATGTGGCCCACTATTGCCTCCACCACACCAGGAAGTGTCATGTGGTGAAGGAAGGGCAAAATGGCCATCTGGCCCCCAAAGCTGTCTGAGGGAGCGTGACCCGGCCCCTGGCTTTAAAAAGGTTGAGAACTCCTGGTGTAGAAGAAAGATCGCCCTGCGTTGTCCTTTTGAGAAGAAGTCACACGCAACTCTATCTATTGCCTTTTTTTAGAGTCCCTCCTCAGGTGCTTCAAGGAGGCCTCCTTATGAAACCTCTTGGAGACTTCTCCTGTTGGCTTGGGGAGGGGGGGAGTGTAAATAAAACATAATTCCCAGCTTTGCAGAGTGGTGTTAATGCCCTTCTGTCCTACCTGTAGGGTTCCGTCTAGGAGCTGTGTTTACCAGCTGCATTTCTGGATTCCTGGAGAACTGATATGGCCATCATAGACCATAAGAAGGACCCAGTAGGAATGCTGGCTAAAGGAGGATCTGTCTCAGACAGTGGCATAGGCTGGGTTGTTCAAGGACTTGTACCCACAGAGTCTGGGAGACTGGTTGTTTGTGTTTTCTTTTGGGGGAGGCAATGAAAAAAGTGGTTGTTAAAAAGACGATCAAGTTGCCTTCTCAACCCACGCCACCCAAAGGTTTCTGCAGACACAGAGAGCCCATGGAAACAGCACTAGCATTTTGAATATTCTTACAGCTCAGAAATCCCTCCCCCCACCACTCATGTGCCAAGCACATTTGCAGAATATTCCCCCCCCCCCCCGACTCCTTGCTTAATTCTGTGTAATAACCGGTTGCCAGACAAGCTAATTGACAGGCAAGCGAGAAAGCGTCAGGCAATGCGGTGAACAGAAGAGGACACAGAAGAAAAATGCAGGAGCTACGGTTGTGTGTGCATTTGTGTATCTGGGTGTGCCACGGCAGGGTCCCCTGGGCTTCATCAATGATGCAAAAGCGGTCCAAAGTTGTCCTCATCTTGACATCCTCTTTTACCTCTTCAGGTCTCGAGAGAAGCTGTCCCGGGTCCTGAAAACTACTTTAGAGTTAGAGTTCAGCACCTCAGACAGCGCCCATCAAAGTCCACATTTCTAGACAGGGAAAGAAAAGGATTTTAGGAACTGAACCCCAAAGTCCCAGGTTTGAATACATGGCTTCACGGTGTGAGAACACAAGAAACAGTCTTGCACCTATCACACACTTGCAGCCTTATCTGCGACACAGGATATTTTCTTCTTTCCTTTATTTTTGTGGGTGGAAAAGGGGGGAAGCCACAGAAATAAATGAATGCATAAGGGATTCTCAACCTGCAGCCTGTGGCACCATTTCATGTCCCCACCACAACCACCACTACCTCCACCACACCAGGAAGTGCCATGTGGTGGAGGAAGGGCAAAATGGCCATCCAGCCCCCGAAGCTGCCCGAGGAAGTGTGACCCCATGGCCCCAGTTTTAAAAGGTTGAGAACGCCTGGCATAAAATATCCTGTCCCAGAGGATTAGAAGGATGGAGTGGTCTCCTGGTCCACCGGGAGTGTGTAAAGCCCCCAGGGCACTTTGCTTTCAATACCTGGCTAGTTTTCAGCTCACCTGCTCCCCCACCATCCATCTCCGCATTCTTTCCTGGGCCCTTCGGTTGCTTCTTCTTTGCTCAACATGGCTTTTTCCACAGCCTGTTGCTTTCCTGACAAGAAGAGGTGGATGTTTTCAGAGCTGTCAGATGCTGCCATCTATGGTGAAGAGCTTCATTTAAAGAAAGAGCAAACACGACCAGTGAGCCGAGGAAGGAAATTGCAACCATGGCCCCTGCCTGGCTTGACTTGGCAGAGGTTTACTTCCTACCGGCATTTGTTTTGCTGCTCTAATTTTTACCGGGAACTTCTGACCACAGACAACCCAGTCCACTACTGCTGTTGCTTTTTAAAAATCACATCTTTAGTTCCTTAATCTGTTTATTTTTCATTTTCCACTGGCCCAAAATCCACAGGTTGGTCCGTCTGATGCTGGGTAGCTCTTGAGTAAGAGTGATGCCTGCCTGAAAAAATCCAGAAGGTGTTCAAGGGATGGATCTTCATGGTGATAGTCTCACTTAAGGTCTGGCTCACAAAACTATATTTTGAGCATGAGTGTCTCTAGAGGAAAGGTGTGCAGGAGGGGGAACTTAAATCACTAGCCTCATACTCCATTTGTTGCATTTTCATAAATCACTTATGTTCCTTTCACACGTTTGTGGGTGAAGGATGAGGTCAACTGCCCTTCTGCCACTATCTGGCCCCATATTTAGCTTGACTTATTTAGAAAGGTCATAATTAGCTCTAAAATTCTCTGCAGTTTAAAGAACACCCAATTTGACTGAGTTTGTGTCCCTGGCATGATTCGTCTCTCTCTCTCTCTCTCTCACACACACACACACACACACACACACACACACACACACACACACACACACACACACACACACACACACACACACACACACACACACAATTTGTTTATTTAATCTGCTTCCATTATTTTGAACAGCTACGAGTTCTGTGTAACTTTTAAAGACTACCTGGAGAGAAATCCACAATGTTAAATTTTACGTGGGTCCCCTAGATGGGTGGTTAAGTGCAGCAACACAGTTCATACAAGTTTTTGTGCAAACATATAGACATGTTTTGGGGACTGAGATGGCTTAGCGGTTAAAATGCTGAACTTAATGACTGGAAGGTCAGCAGGCCAGTAGTTTGAGACCCAAGTGTTGCATGACGGAGTGAGCTTTCATCTCTGTCCCAGCTCCTGCCAACCAAGCAGTTTGAAATAAAGAAATTGCAAGTAGAGAAATGAGTACCCCTTTGGTGAGAAGGTAAACAGCATTCCGTGCACTCCAGTGTCTAGGCATGCCTGCCATATGTCCATGGAAATGTCTGAAGATGCAGACAGCACTGGCTCTTTGGCTATAAACAGAGATGGGCACTGAACCCTAGAGTCAGATACAACTGGCTTTTGAGTAAGGGTGACCTTTGCCTTAACCTTGCTACTTCTGCAGAGGATAAATTCTAACCCTTTATGAAGCTTTATCCAACAAAGAAAAGAAGGTGGACCTATAAAATAACCTTTAAATGAAGAAATGCCGTGAGAACCTTATGGTCTTTCTTTGGCCACAATCCTCTGTGTGGTTCTTGCTTCTCATGAAAAGTTGGGAGCTTTCTATCACCCTGAGGAGAAAGCAGGTGGGCATGCCATGCTTTCTCACCCTCTCTGTGAACTAGAAAGGTAGATCAGAATACCTCTGATGCCTGAAACGTCAAGGACCGGTCAATCAAAACTTCCCAATGTCCACAAAATACCACTATGGTAGTGCACAGAATCTGGGCTCGCTGCTCTAGTTCCTTTAGTCAGGAATTATCACCAAACAACCTCAATTTCCCTACCTTAACTGACATAAATGCTTGCAATGTGTTTTGCAAAATCCTGCAGTAAGGCACTCCCAGCTCCCGTGCCACAGCCACAGATGCGTGACACAGCTCTCCTGGACGGCCTCGCACGGAGACAGCTGTTTTAAGTTATGACTGCAGCACCTGGTTGCAGTAGAAGCAGACTTCTCTGTTGCAATACTCTTGCATGCCACAGCCAGCACCTGCTAAGAAGGAAATGCTGGGGGGAACGAGAGGACAAGAATTCTGTTCCAACCTATCACACACCTAACTGAGGACATGGTTTTGTGCAGTTTACTGTCTGTTCTTTGCACACCCACATAAAGGGCAACAGCGTGTGCAACCAAGAGTGGGCCAAATGGCCTGTATTGCTTGCACAACTGCTGTGATTTAATTGCATAACATAATAGGATTCCGTCCACTAGTTTTGAAGACTGAAGGGAAAGATCCCTGCACACCTTTAAAACGGCATGCAAGAGTAATGTTGGTTTCTGCTGGCTCTGGCTCTCTCTATTTGTTCATCCATTTCTGTAATGCCCATAAGACCAGACCCCGTGTGAATTCACAGGGACTTGGACTTCTGGGAATTGAAATCCAAGCACACCTAGAGTGCCAAGGTTCACCATCACAGGTCTAAACTATCACTCCAGGTATTGAATATGCACATATATAACTAGATTACAATAAAGGAACACATTGGTTCTTTCCCTTTATTCCTTTTTTCCAAATCAGTCGGGCCAGATATTTTATCTGGGAGGGCTGCCCGGGATCTTCATTTAGGAAGCTGATATTTTCCATGTCAAAGATTGCTTGGCAATTTAACTTAGTATTGAGCAGTGGTTCAGTTCTGGCCAAAATCTAAATAACTAATAAAATCAGCCTGGTTCAGACATATTTATACGAGGTTCAGACCCGAGGAGGGTGACCAGATCCAATTCCGAGGCAATTGTGAAACACATTTACAAGCCGAGTCAAATCAGGGACACAAATTGAGTTGGATGAGGCACAAATTATTTCAGCTTTTTAAAAACTGAACAGGTTTTAAAAGGTCCCAGTACACATACCTTGAAGCTAGCTGTCTGAAAATTTGGCAGGTTTTACTCTCCCTATTAAGGATATATCAAACATCGTGTACGTCAGTCTGAAAACAAAGAGCTTCCATCTTTTTTGCATTTCTGTTGCAATCTGACGGAGGGCTAGCAATCTAAATTTAGAAACCAATTCAAATGGGAGGCATAAATCACGCCGGATTGCCTGGGGATCCATTGCGAAGCTCAGAGTTGGCTTCTGAACTGAATCGAGTGAGCCCAGTTCTATAATTTTGATGGGTAGTAGCAATCAGGATCTCAGGCGGACAGATCGATGGAGGACTATTCCTACAACCAAATGCTTCTTCTTTTACAAAGGGAAGTCATTGGGACTCAATGGCAGAACACCTGTTTTGCACACAGGAAGTGCCCAGTTCAATCCCCAGGGCATCCCTAGTTAGGCTAGGCAAGACTCGAGCCCCAAACCATGGAGGCTAGCCATGGCCAACACCAGTTTGGGTCAGCATGTATGGGGCAGGTGGAGGCCTAAGCTCAGACTTGATGAAGGATAGCTTCATACGGTCTTAGTGGAGGGGGACAAAAGGACCTTCTGAAGGTGTGTTGTGGCCCCTCCTCTCTCTTCGCAATGTAGACCAGGGGTGCCCAAACTTTTCGGGCCATGGGCCGGTCATGTGATTCAGTAGAATGGTCACATGGTTCAGCAGGACAGTCATGTGGTTCCTCTCACGGGAAGCAGAAGTAAAATGTGCCTTGCAATCTGTTTTGCAACAGGATGAGATAGATTTTAAGCTGCCATTTCCCTACTTAAACCAGGGGTGCCCAAAGTATGGCCCATGGGCCAGATCCGTCCCCAACACCAATTCATCCGGCCTGTGCCTCTTTCATCACTCCTGGAAGCAGAAGTAAAATGCACCGATATGGCCAGATGAATTGGCATTGGGGGCCAGATCTGGCCCACAGGCCATACTTTGGGCACCCCTGATGTAAACCAGTGCTCCTGATCTAAGTCCACTCACAGCCAAGACAAAGGAGGGTTGAAAAGCTAGAGATAGAAATGACCTGTCAGAGAACAAAGGAAGGCACTGAGGTTAAGACATGTGGAACTCCTTACTTATGCAGGAGAGAGAGAGGGGGGGGGAAGATGCGTTTGTTGTGTGAATGGAAGCCAAGACCTTCACTGACTAAAATCCTCTTCTGCAGTTACAGTGATAGAGAGGAAATAGGGTGTCGCTCCAAGCAGTGAGTGGTTGCCAACGAATGGATCTGCAATGCCACCTTTTGACCAGCAGTGGCAGTGGTGCAACAGGAGAACAAGCAGAAATCCAAGAGGGGACTCATTAATTAGCTGTCATTGTGTCTCAAGCAAGCCCAAAACCCTGAATCTCCAATTAGGTGTGCAGGAGACACTCTGGCAATGGAACTGCAGTGTCATGTGACTCTATGGGGCTTTGTGGAGCAGAAGAAGCTGGGGATGGTCCTCTGCTTGCTCTCTCCTGCTGCACTGCTGCCTCTGCTGGTCAGGAGATGGCATTGTAGATCCATGCTCAGCAGGATGTCAGTGACGCAACAGGATTCCTCTCAGCCCTGTAAAAACGTGAAAGCCCAAACTTATAGCTTAGGCACCAGCCAAAGCCTGTGTCAATGTTCCTTCCTGCCCCCAAGCCCACCTCCAGGCACTGAGTCAAAACATAAACTGATTGCAGGTAATGAGTGTAAGGTCCAGAATCCGCACAGGGGGTATTGGTTGCCTTCTAACCCTGTCGGGCTGGTTGTTTCTGGCCTCCCCCACCCCCTTTATCACAGGTTATCCCCACCGCTTGTTCTGTCACTTGCCCTTCTCTCTGTATGGCAGAAGAGTTAATAAGTGGTGCTTTTCTTCCATTCCACTCAGGGACGCGATGGAAAATGCTTTGGCTGGAAGTGAGTCAAAAATCAATAGCCCATTCCATTTAACAGGGTGGCTGCCAGCGTAACGAGATGGAAGTGGATTAGGTGCCTGCTGTTTGGCCTACCCTGGCAGCTCCACGTTCCAGGGGTGACAGAGGTGGGCTCAAAATCCACCACAGCTGGGGAGCCCACCGGCCTCTTTCAGAGCTTAAAGACCAAAATGCCAAGCCCTCTCCCCTTCTTGCCATGGAAGCGTTGGCCTTCTCTGCAGGAAGGAAGAAATATCTAAGGCAGCCTTCGCAGATACACCAAGGGTGCCCAAACTTTTCAGGCAGCGGGCCGATCATGGGGTTCAGGGAGCTGGTCACTAAGGCCCAGGAGGCAGATGCATCCCCAATGCCAATTCATCTGGCCCGCAATGCTCTCATCGCTCCTGGAAGTGGAGATAAAATGCGCCCATGCAGGCATGTTTAACTTCCACTTCCAGGAACAATGAGGACTTTGCAGGCCGAATGAATTGGCATTGGGGGGTGAATTTGGGCCCCGGGCCGTAGTTTGGACACCCGTGAGATACATGGTCTGACTGCAGTAGTTCTCAAGCCTGGGAAAGGTCCATTCAATGGCCTGACATGATCAATAATCTCTCTGCTGCCCTCTTGTGCTCAGTTCTGATAGTGCACCTGGTAAATAGAAAGGTAAAGGTCTCCCTTGCTCAAAAGCAAGTCGTATCCTACTCTAGGGTTCAGTGCTCAATTCTGTTTCATAGCTGAAGAGCCAGCGCTGTCTGCATTTTGCAGACATTTCCGTGGAAATGTGGCAGGCATGACTAGACACCGGAGCGCACTGAATGTTGTTTACCATCCCACCAAAGTGGTTCCTATTTATCTACTTGCAATTTCTTGCTTTTGAATTGCTAGATTGGCAGGAGCTGGGGCAGAGGCAGGAGCTCATTCCATCGTGCAGTACTCGGGTACCGAACTGCTGACCTACCATCTTCCAGTCAGTGCCTTAGCCACTTGAGCCACTGCAGTCTCCAGTAAATATAAAAACAAAGTACAAAAGCAAAAGAATCATTTCCTTGTCTCCTCTAACTGATAACAGAGTTGCAAAAAACTTGAAAATCCCCGTCTCTAAAAATGCATTTACATCAAAAGATATCTTAGAAACTAACGAGCTGTTACTCATTCTACCTAAAAAGTAACTTTGTAACTATTTGTCATATTCCTAGTTGCCTCCAAAAAGAACTACTTGCCTGTAACTATTCCACTTGTAACTAATTACTTCCAAGTTCAAGAGGGGTGTACACCAGAAGTCCAGTGAAATTAAGATTAAAGATATTGTATAACTATAGCTTTGAGAATCGTTTTATTGGATTAGCCGCAAAGTAACTGCTGTAGGGGTTAGATCATGACCTTCCGGAAAGATCTCCAGGATTAGTACCCATGGGATGAGCTATGGGATAAGATCCAAATCAGTTCCCCCAGAATTCCTGAGGGAGAAGACAGCTGTCAAAGGATAGAAAAACTCGGCATGTTAATCATCCTGACCATTTCACCAAAGACTTCATGCCCAGCCTGTCAGTAACACTGACAGAAACTATTACAGGAACCCGATTGGAATATTTCAGCAGAACATCGGCAGCACCGGCGCCGCAGCTGGGAAACGGCCTTATCTGGGATTCATGACATCGGCATAGCTGCTGGGAACGGGCTGGATAATTGCAGATGAGATTAATTCGCTCTGTATAGATTTTTCCCTTAGTGCATTTTAATTAACTGTTTGAATCAGCAGGCTCCCCCCCCCACAAAAAACATAGTTACATCTTTATTAATATTATTATGGCACTTTTTCATCTTGCACTGTCTTGGTCTTTCACGTGCATTGGCTGGCTTGGTCTTCTCTTCCAGATGGAGAGAAACTGGACTTTGGAGTTTCTTCCTTTCAGGGGTCAAAGATCTACCCTCTTTCCAGAAGAACATGGCATGCCTTACCTGTACATGCATCACCTCCATGCTCTTTTTGATGGGACTCCAGTGCCTCCTCAAAGCACAACTGGTTCCAGACTGCCTTTGTTGGCCTGCTTGGGTGCTTCACTCGACAAGCTTTAGTCCAGAGTGCTCAAACTATAGCCTGGGGGGTTGATCTGGCCCCCAATGCCAATTCATCCAGCCCACACAGTCCTCGTTGCTCCTGGAAGCGGAAGTAAAATGTGCCCGTACAGGTACATTTTACTTCTGCTTCCAGGAGCAACGAGGGCTGTGTGGGCTGAATGAATTGGCATTGGGGACCGGATCTGGCCCATGGACCATAGTGACCAGCTCCCTGAACCATGTGATTGGCCCACAGCTTGAAACGTTTGGGCACCTCTGCTTTGGACCTTCTATCATTCTCTGCCTGAAAAAAGTACCCAACATCTGGGAACCATTTCAAAAAAGGATGCAGAGGTGAGGTGGAAGCTGGAATTTAGAGCATTATGGCAAAGTGGGAGAACTTAACCAGTTTGTAGGCAACAACTGCAGTGTGACCTCCATAGTACAGTACCACTGAACCAGTTCCACAAGTCATGTTCTGGTCCTGAGCCCTTTTGGCGTGCAAAGTCGTCATCATCAACCCTTGGCCAGGATGGATGAAGCTGCTGCTCTCCATCAAGAGAGAGTCAAGTGGGACCATTTAATCCACTTGGGGACCCTCACCCTTCCTCCCCTGTGGACTTCGGCACCCAAGGCCATTAGTCCTCAGGGTGGTCAGGTTAATTAACTGCCACCTAATACTCAACATTGAGTCGCTGGCAGTAGGGGCTACTCCAGGAGGTCTCAACCTTTTTAAGCCAGGGGCTGGGTCACACTCCCTCAGCCAGCTTCAGGGGCTGGATGGCCATTTTGCCCTTCCTACACCCCATGGCACCTTCGGGTGTGGTGGAGGCAGTGGGGGGCCACATGAAATGGTGCTGAGGGCCACATCCAGCCCACGGGCCACAGGTTGAGAATCCCCGGGCTATTCTATGACCATAGCAGGATGATCTGAACAGACTGGATCAATCTTCTACTGAACAGAAAGTCCGACCTGTGTAACAACATGCGATTGCTCCACTTGTGTGAATGGCACAGTTATTCAATGGTCTCCATGCAGATGTCGTGCTATCTGCTTGAAGAACAGCAATGATTGTGCAACCGGTGTGTACCCTGGCAGTACCCTGAGTTAAGGGTGGGTTGTATAGCAACTGCCCCAGCCTTAGCAAAAGCTAAACGGTTTTCCTTCAGGCCCTTCATATTTCTCTCACTTCACCACTGAAAACCAACTGAAACCTGATTAAACTGGCAATTGATTCTGAAAGTTTCCAATCAAGGTGGGTGGGGGCTTGCCTTGTGATTTTCACTTTTTTAACAAGAGCTAATAATCCCATTTTCAAGGGCTAAAATACAATTGCGAGTGTTGGCTCCACAAATCCCCCAAGGGGTGGCTGTCTGCTGCAAATGTTGTAAAAGTAAATGCAGCCACAATAATTAAAGGAGCCGTTTAAATATATGGCTGGCCATTATGTTATTAGCGAGATGTAGAAATGAGGCATTAAACAGGCAGAAAACAAGACGACCCTCTGCTCACTTAAGTTTCCCATGACCGCAGCTGGCTTGGCAGGGCTGTTGTGAAGACGAATGAGAGGGATTTCACACCACTTTGCATGCTAAACAAGCCATAGAAATGAGAAATATCTGTGGAGTGGTGATTAAAAATAAAGATATTAAAAGAGCCAAAGGGGTGTTGTTGTAACTTGGCGTTAAACGAACAAGGCAGACAAGCAGAGAGGAGGGTGAATGGAGTGGTTTAACTCACAATTATAGCATTATTTTGAAAGGAAGAAAGATGACCAAATGAATGGATTGATGGGACTCTGCGCAATCTAGAAACCTGCCCTGTGTCCACATTTTCCTTTATTAATTCATTAGATCTAAACTGAAGCATTCCTTCATTCTGTGGCTCAACCTCTGTTCCTGGGAAATTCCTTCCCATTTGCTTTTCACATCTGTCTCTCTCAAATTGGAGAGCGTGCCTGCCTTATGGTTTTTTTCTTCTTCAAATAGAGTTGGAAGAGAAAGGCCAAGATCCCATCGGAGTGTTGCAGTTCATCAAAGTGCCAGACAGAAGCAGTTTCTGGTAGAGCATCTGTCTCTGGGGTCAAGCTACACATTATAGAGGAGATACATCATTAGAAGAGAGACTTCCTTAAGTACTGGATGGTCATAGCAGAGCTTCCTGTGGCTCCTGTACTTTCAGATTGGGTTGCTTTGCTTCATGCTTACTTTTGGGTTCATAAACATGGTCTCTGTTGGTGTGTCTGAATTCTCAGCCACCAAAATACATTGGAAACACTTCTTTAATTTAGAAAAGGAAGTTGGATTTTAATGGCTTGTTATCTGTGACCTACAGGTTTTCCCTGGGTTTAGATTGCACATGTCCAAGGAGGACCATCCTTTTGAGAATAGAGTCCCCACCATCAGCATCATGGCCTCTTGATGGGAAGTGAGGTTGGCCTAGAGATCAGGGGCTGCAAATGCTGGCTTTGCGGTCCACTCTCCATGCTTCAGATTTTGGAACTGAACCTTCAGAAAACAGGATACTGCCGAATTAAGTTCTCTGCATTTAGGGCTTCCTTCCCATGCCTTGGGGTGGCTTAATGCTTAAGACGCTGAGCTGATGACTAGAAAGTTGGCTTTTTGAGACCCGAGTACTGCACAACAGAGTGAGCTCCTACCTCAGTCCCAGCCCTTGCCAACCTAGCAGTTCAAAAGCAAGAAATTGCAAGTAGATAAATAGGTACCACTTTGTTGCGGAAGGCAACAGCATTCCGGTGTATGGGCATGCCTGCCACATGTCCATGGAAATGTCTGCAGACACAGACAGCACTGGCTCTTTGGCTATAAACAGAGATGAACACAGAATCCTAGAGTTGGCTACAACTGGCTTTCGAACAAGGGCGACCTTGACTTTGACCTTGACCTCTCATGGCTTCAGGATCCCACCATTGAGATATGCTAAAAGGGAGCTGTCTTTTTCATGATTCCACACCCTCTCAAGAGAGAATGCAATGGCTGGCATTCACATTTCATTCTTTCAATTCTCAAAGAGTTGCTTCACATGCATACCATTTTTTGCGACTACTACTTCAGGATTGGGCCCCGTGGACAGTGCAAAAGCCCTGGAATTGGACAATACTTCCTGTGCACCTCCTTGGGAGAAGCCATTGACACCAGTATCAACCTTCTCCTCCAAAGCCTTTGCCAACGTTTGGACGTTGCACAGCATGTGCAATTCCCAGAAGACAGCATTATGTACGAATTCTGGCTGGCGAGCCACTTATGACCAGCCTCTCCATCAAGAGCTTTGCAAGAGGCCCAGTTAGACCAAGGGCTCTTGAAGCCCTCCAAGTGAAGCCCAGAGAGGTTATAATAAAGCAGAGAGAAGGGCCATTAAAGGTCTTCACTGAAGCACCAAGGCCACGGCTCCATCATTCCTTGCCTCTGCTCCAGCTAGGTCTCCTCCAAATGGGAAGGCTGTTGCGTGACTGTGGCTTTGGCCCCGGGCTCATGGGCAGGCCTTCTGGCTGGAAGCTGAAGAACCATCTCCGTAAACATTTGTTTTAGGCCAGTAGCCATGAGAGCAAACACTACTCTACCCAGGGCTCTGGGGGGGAATTATTCAGAGGTTGACACTGAAACAGACCGAGCTGCAAATCTATTTGAAGGGTTCTTGCATCAGGCAGAGCCAATGGGCCCCTTAATCTCTCCGCAAAGTTTAGACAAGCACCAGCTGCCGTGGGGGGGGGGAAAGAGTCAATTTGGAGGATGAATGTACAGTGCCGGAATGCCTTGGCCCTGGATGCGGGGGACATGTGAGTTCTTTCCTCACAGGTCATGTGCATGTGGGTTGGAAGAGTCTTCATGCCAAGTAGAATTGTTACCCCAAGTAGATCCCCAGTCCCTGGAGTTTAGATCAGGGGTGCCCAAACTACAGCCTGGGGGCAGGATTTGGCCTCAGATGCCAGTTCATCCAACCCACGAAGCCCTCGTCACTCCTGGAAGCGGAAGTAAAACGCGCCCGTATGGGCGCGTTTTACTTCCGCTTCCAGGAGTGACGAGGGCTTCGTGGGTTGGATGAATTGGCATCTGAGGCCAAATCCAGCCCCTTGGCAATAGTGACCAGCCCCCTGAATGGCATGACCAGCCCGTGGCCCAAAAAGTTTGGGCACCCCTAGTTTAGATGTTGCTCAGAGAAGCCCATGTGAGGTATGGATTGACCTACCAGACATCGGGTCCTTCATGGGAGACCAAGTTCCTTTGTTCATTTTGTAGGATGGTCACCACTGTGGTGGCTCAAGCGGTTAAGACACTGAACTTGACAACTGGAAGGTCAGCAGGTCGTCAGTTTGAAACCCAAGTGCTGCACGATGGAGTAAGTGACTGTCGTCTGTCCCAGCTCCTACCAACCAAGCAGTTCGAAAGCAAGAAATTGCAAGTAGATAAAGGAGTCAGAGCAGAGGCAGAGGTAATGCAATTTTGGGGGAAATAAGTATATAAAAGATAGTCATGTACTGAATTCAAGAACTATGTAAATAGCACTAAGGTGAATTATACAGGTTAGAAAATCAAGTAGAATAATGCATTGATAAACTACTGAAATTTGATTAATATAAATAATATTTAGATTTAATTGAAAATTTGAAATGCTATAAAGTTGACATGTTACTCACGTGAAATTGGAGTATATGCATACTGTTGTGCTTTGATTCTTTGTTTGTATGTTTATTGTTTAATTGTTATTTCATTAAACAAAAAAAATAAAAAAGACATTGCAAGTAGATAAATAGGTACCAATTTGGTAGGAAAAATAACAGCATTCCGTGCACTCCAGTATCTAGGCATGCCTGCCACATGTCCATGGAAACATCTGCAGATGCAGACAGCACTGGCTCTTTGGCTATGAGCAGAGATGAGCACCACACCCTAGAGTCAGATATGACTGGCTTTTGTGCAGGGGAGACTTTTACCTTTATCTAACCTCAAGCCATCTCAAAAAATGAGCAGCTGAGTCTCAATGCTAATGGAGACTTGGCCCTAGGATGCAAATTCTTTCCACCCCGGTAGAGACCAGCCGGCTCTATTTAGACAACTCAGTGAAGCAGGTGCGGCTGAAAAATGGCTGTGTCTGGCACGCATCAACTTGACAGCATGCTTAGAGTCCAAGCCATGATGTGAACCATAGGCATCCTATCCAGGTCCAGCACTTTCTACTCTGTCAAACTAATCAATTGCCTTTGCTGGTCAAACCAGTTGGCTTTCAGCTCCAGAGGCAACTAGTCATGGGGAACCTGGTGTGCTAGACTTATGCCAATGGCATTTAATCCATGCTGACATCTGTGAGATGAAGATCAGGAGAAACGGCACAGGCAGAATGAACCTACAACTGAGACCGTCCCTTTCCCAGGAAAGGCTGGTTCTTTCTCTCCCAGGAAAGGAACATGGGGAGCCCAACGACTGAATGATCATCTGGGCTGATTAATGTAGACCAGGGGCACCCAAATTATGGTCCATGGGCTGGATCCGGCCCACAACATCAATTCATCTGGCCAACATCACTCTCATCGCTCCCGGAAGCAGAAGTAAAACGTGTTTTACTTCCACTTCTGAGAGCAATGAGAGCAGTGCAGGCCAGATGAAATGGTGCTGGGGGCTGGATCTGGCCCATGGGCCATAGTTTGGGCACCCCGGATGTAGACCAACAGACAGAGACACACCTGTTGGTACCTTGCTAGCTGCGAGGAAGGGAACAGGTGCGGCTGGAAGGAGACTATTCTCAAAGCAATTAGCCACCTAATTAATAACACGTCATAATGAAAGTCACAAGGGTGTTTTGTACATGAGATAGATGAGACACCATCCTCTGTTCAAAGAATTAATATTTTTTTCCAAATGAAATTTTAATATATATTTTTTCCAGCATCATAGACTAATTTGTTATGGATCAGAGAGGAAAACATTTCAAGACTTTGGTGATGACAAAACAAAGCCACATCAAGCGCCTTTGCCAATTATGCTGCATCACACACACACACACACACACACACACTATTGTCTGCTACATGCTCTAATCCATGTGTCCTATACTAAATCAAGTGTGCTGAATCCAAATCTGAAGTCCGATTCTGCCTAGGACATCAGGATCTTAAATTAGCAAATCTCACCCTCTTGGTTAGGTTCTTGCGTTGATCACACAAGGTAGATTTGCCACAAATGTAGCAAAAATTGTCTGGTATATTAACACAGCTGTGCCTATTCATCTGTAGCTCAAAACAGACTCACTATGGCCTAGCTGTTCTATCCAATAAGATGGTTTTGCACTAGAGACAAGTCCTTGGTCCATCTCACCTTATATACTTATTTCTGACATCAGCTCACTGACTTGCCCAGATATGCACTGCTGGAACATACATGCCACCAGGGGATGTGATTCAGCTGAGGTGGTAGTAGCTGCAACTGTTAAAATGTTCCCATGTAAAAATACATTACCCAGTGACCAACCATTTGAACAGCTATAGCACGCCTTAAAATCTGTACGCGGTAGGCACATTCTGAGTTCAGGTTTGGAATCAGCACACTCGATATCATGTAAATCACATGTGTTATTCCCAATGGCAAAATCGTTGTGATGCAGTGTTAGCAATGGGAGAAAGACACTAGCCTTCTCCTCCCATGTGGAGAACAAAGCCACGTCTCCATCTTATCCACTCCAAGGAGAAAGAATTCACTTTTCCAGTGGAATTCAGAGAAACTGAATCTAATCTAAGGCCAAGACGTCTCCACCACAAAGGGCCACTTGAGTCACACACAACTCAGTACTTTGAGATTGGTGAGGAACAAACACTTTTTACTATTGTTGTTCATCCGTTGTGCAGGAAGGCCATTGTGCATTCAGCTTCTTCCCAAAAGACAGGCAAGGAAGGAAGTGGTTAAGCCAAAAGTGACAGAGGAGTCAAAGGTTTTGGCTAAGGCTTGGGGGAAAGATCTTCACACCCTTGTTCAGCCAAGAGATGCTAGCAGTCACCTTGACCCGGTCACTCTCTCGCAGCCTGACCTGCTGCCCAGGGAAAGGGGAAAAACCACAGAGCATGGCCTCAAGGTGGTTGGACTCAAGGCAGGAGAGGCACGTAGGAAATGTGGCCAAAGCAGCCTGGAGCCAAGCTTCAAAGGAATCAAAACATCAGTTGATAAGAAATGGTGATGGCTTCACAGAGACCCTGGACTGCCAGAAGGTTGAACAAGTGGCTCCAGGAGCAAATCAAGCCTGAACTTTCCCTGGAGGCAAAAATGAGGAAGTTGAAGTTATCTACGTTCCAGGCACATCCTGGGGAAAGCAGCTCCCATTGGAACAGAGATGATCCACAGCTGGGTGAGCTTTAAGTCCCCCCTGGTTCCCCCTTCACTGAGCCAACAGCTGCATCCTTGGCATCACTCTGCTGGCATCAACACCAGCAGAAAAGCTGAGCTCCTGCCACCACTGTGGTGATTTTATGAATCGTGTTCTAAATTTAATGTGTCTCTTGGTTGTGTTTCTATGTTATTGGACACTGCCCAGAATTGGAGCACCTACCCAATGGGTGGTATAGAAATGCATTGAATGAATGAATGAATGAATGAAGAGCTGACGTGGTAAGACATAGCCAGGCTGAGAAGATCACTTCACTCATAGCCTGACATTGGCCACCTGGTTCTTCTAACCTATGAATAATTCAGACCATAAACCAAGACCATTTCATTCTCAGAAGACAATTGTTATTGTTGTCAGACACAAGTGATCAGATAGAAAGAATACAATTTCAAGGTGGAGAGGTGTGTGTACAGCCCAAAGCAAAACACCACCCACCCAACTGGGTCTGATTCTGAGCCCATTTCCAGGGACCAGGAGACTGGTAAGGAAACCCTCCGCATGACTAGATAAGAAAGGGGTGCATCCCTGATTGTCTGCAGAAGAAATCTGAGAACAAATGGGGAGGGGGGAAGCACAGCTAAAAGCCCAGGCAGTTCTTTAAGAAGATCCTTCTCTCTTCTTCTTCTTTAATCAACCGTAGTCATGTCAATTGGAAACAGAAACGAAGGAGATGAACATCAGTCTCCCTGAATATTCAGCTCCTCCGTAGGTCGGTGATAAGAAAATCATGTACTACAACTGCAGCCCCAACTCAACAAAAACGTCTAACAATATATTCTCCGTATTAATTCATCACTGAACACCCTGCTTAAAATCACAATGAACAATGGTAGTTTAGCTCAGGTCAGATTTAAAGTGTTGCACATGTTTAAACATATCGGTTTCTCCAGTTCTCTGTGTGTGTGTGTGTGTGTGTGTGTGTGTGGTTTTTCTATTTTAAAAAATGTGATGTAAAACACAGACTTTGGACTTAGAGCTATGTTTCAGTTTTCCTGACAATCTGAGTTTTCATTTTTTAAAAATATGAAGAACCAGAAAAGAAAAATTGGAGGTTAAATAAGATCTCTGGTGGTTGAGAGCTCAAGTCTTAACTAGCAAAATGAGCCTCCATCATGCTAAATGATGAAACTACAGAATAAAGAAACTACGGATAGGAAAGAATGAAAAAAGGTGTCAAGGCGCCTAATTCAGAAGGGCTCTTTTGCAGAACAGGAATGCTAATTTCTGCAGGGCACACAGGACTTTGGTAATTATGAGAGATTAACTAATACATACTGCTCACACACACACACACACATTGGCATCTCTAGACTGCCCTGGTCTCTCTCTCTCTCTCTCTCTCTCTCTCTGTATCCTTTTTTCAACAATCACAGCAGCTGCTTGGTTACCAGAGACGGAAGCTGATACAACACCAATCAGTCTATTTCCCATGTCCCAGCTGCAATAAATCTAAGCTGTGACATAAATTAAATTAAACTTCCCAAATGCTTTCAGTTTTATTAGCGGAGAAAGAATCAGATGTCTTTACACACACACACCCTCCTCCTCTTTTTGAGTCCCAGCGGCAAAAAATAATAATGTAAAACACATGTACGGAGAGAGTTTCAGGTATCAAAATGAATGTGCTATTTGACAATCGTGTATCAGCTGCCAGCTGGTTTATGAGACAGTTGCCTAAAACCCCCTCTCTTTCTTCACTTTTAATTTGTGTGTCATATGTTGTGTTGCTTTAATAACCCTCTGCTCGCTTGCTACCCTTCGGCAGATAATATGACCAGCGTGGACAATGAAACTCCCGAGAGCCCATTGTTGTCCCCTGATGGCTTCTGGAGCTAAGCAAATAATCTGAAAATCTAATGCTATTGATTTGTCTTATTAGAAAAATCACATGGATGAATTGCCTCCCTCTCCCCCTTACCCAGCCAGGTTTTCAATGCTGCTGTCTAGACTGGCCTGGGTTTTTTTTATGACTAGGAGTGTAATGTGACTACAAAAATTGCCAATGCTATTTTAGGTCGCATTAACAGAAATATAGTCTGTTATAGACTGTGGTGGCTCAAGTAGTTAAGGTGCTGAATGCGCTCACTGGAGTCTCATGTATTGCACAACAGAGTGAGTGCCCATCTCTGTCCCAGCTCCTGCCAACCTAGCAGTTCGAAAGCAAAAACTGCAAGTAGATAAATGGGGACCACTTTGGTGGGAAGGTAAACCGCGTTCTGTGCACTCTGGTGTTGAGGTATGCCTGCCACATGTCCACAGAAATGTCTGCATTTTGCATTTCCCACACCGCCCTCATTGCTCCTGGAAGTGGAAGTGAAATGTGCCCATATGGGCACATTTTACTTCCACTTCTGGGAGCGATGAGAGCATTGTGGGCTGGATGAATTGGCATTGGGGGCCAGATCTGGCCTGCAGACCATAGTTTGGGCACCCCTGGTTTAAACAAAGAAAATGGCAGCTTAAAATCTATCCCATCCTATTGCAAACAGATTGCAAGGTGTGTTTTGCTTCTGGTAGGAGGAACCACATGACCGGCCCGCTGAATCATGTGACCAGCCTGCAGCCCGAAAAGTTTGGGCACCCCTGGCTTAGATGGCCAAGGGTGTATCCGTCTTTCTCCCCCAGCCTTTCAGCCCCAAGCCTAGGCTTCATTTGAGATTCCTTTGGCCTGGAGACAGCCGTGTGTCGTTTTGAAAAATCACCCAAGTTTATGCTGCGGAGGAGAGCTGCGTTTGCTGAGAAGACTGTCAGGAAATCAATCTTGAGATACTGTCTCCTCCTCTAACGTGTCCTTTTTTATGATTGTTTTAAGGCGAATTATTAAAGGCCGTGGCAGGTCAACTGCACGGTGTAATAAAGTTGGCAATTGCTGCTTTTATCAACAGAAGAGAAAATAACATTTTTGTTCACTCCCACCACTTTGAGTTCATTTTCGTTTGAGAAATCGGCTCTCCACGCTCACAACAGGAGCCTTATGGGAAAGGGATCAGGATTAATCACCTGCTGGGAAGGGCTGTGGTTTCCTAAAATATTATTCCTCCTTGGATCCCTGGGCCTCGGCCAGCAAAACAGCATCTCCCTGGAGGCAAAGGCTGCTTGGAGGTCTAGAAATGACCAAGCCAAGGGAGTTTGCTTGCCTTGCCACTGGGTCTTCCTGGAGAATTCCTGGCAAAGCCCACAAAGAAGGAGGAGGAGGAGGAGGAGAGGAGGAGGAGACAACGCTGACAACGACAATGACAACCTGGTGATTCTCCTTCTCTTAAGGTGCACAAGACAGCCTGTGTAGATGGATGTTTGCTGGGTAACCCCAAAGAAACCAGTGTAGGGACTGGACTGTTGTACCTTTGGGTTTGCCAAAGAAACCGTGCCCCTGTATTGTTGTCCTCTTCCCAGCAGGTTTGCCCAAGTGGTCTCTTC
Organism: Bradypodion pumilum; assembly: GCA_035047305.1. Lineage (NCBI taxonomy): Eukaryota > Metazoa > Chordata > Lepidosauria > Squamata > Chamaeleonidae > Bradypodion > Bradypodion pumilum. Next base: position 39,115,346 of record JAWDJD010000007.1, on the reverse strand, counting down.
ATGGACCTCTAATCCATCCATTTTGGGATGCCATTTAATTATAGATGTCACAGCTTAAAACACCTTGCCAGATTTTGCAACTTTTAGCATTGGACAGAGGTTTTAGCATTTAGCTTGGTGACCACTTCTGGAGAACAAGAAAGCCTGCGTATTTTGTGACATGATCCTTGATAAGAACATAAGAAGAGCCTTGCTGGAACAGGCCACAGGAGCCCATCCAGTCCAGCATTCTGTCTCACACAGTGGCTCACCATTTGCTTCAGGGTATTCTTCCCAAGCAGATGCCTTCACCTGCTTAGGATTCCCTGGAAATGGCATTGCGAGATATCCTGCCTATCTCTCCAACCCGGAGGTTGTCCTTAAGTATCCATAATTATAGCCATTGATACCCTTGTCCTCCATGAACTTGTCTAATCCTTTCTTAAAGCTGTCAAGACTGACAGCTGTCACCACTTCTTCTGGCAGGGAGTTCCATAGACCAGGGATCCTCTGGGTGAAAAAGGACTTTCGCTTATTTGTTTGAGAACTAGTACCCAAAAGTTTCATGGAGTGTCCCCTAGTTCTAGTGTTATGCGATAGGGAAAACATTTTTTCCTTATCTACTTTGTCTACACCGTGCATGATTTTATAAACTTCAATCAGGTCACCTCTTAGACGTCACCGTTCAAGAGTGAAGAGGCCCAACCGTTGCAGCCTCAGATGGTAAGGAAGGTGTTCCAGTCCACTAATCATTCTGGTTGCCCTCCTCTGCACTTTTTCCAGCTCCATAATATCCTTCTGAAGGTATGGCGACCAGAACTGTACACAGTATTCTAGATGGGGCCTCACCATAGATTTGTAAAGAGGAATTTATTGATCCCTAATAACGTTATTTGGCAAAGGTCAAGGTCTCCCTTGCTCGAAAGCCAGTCATATCCGACTCTAGGGTTCAGTGCTCATCTCTCTTTGCAGCCAAAGAGCCAGCACTGTGTGCCTGCAGTCATTTCCATGGACATGTGGCAGACATGCCTAGACATCGGAGCACACAGGACATTTTTTACCTTCCCACTGAAGAGGTACCTATTTATCTACTTGCAATATCTTGCTTTTGAACTGCTAGGTTGACAGGAGCTGAGACAGAGATGGAAGCTCACTCCATCATGCAGCACTTGGGTCTTGAACTGCTGACCTGCCAACCTTCCAGTCATCAAGTTCAGTGTCTTAACCACTAAGCCACCACAGACCCAATAATGCTATTACTAACCAATAACTGACTCTTTCTTTTCCTTCCTTCCTTATTTTGCTCACTTTTTAAAAGCATTCCGTGCACTTCGGTGTCTAGTCATGCCTGCCACATGGCCATGGAAACATCTGCAGCAACACACAGCACTGGCTCTTGGGCTTTGAAACAGAGATGAGCACTGCACCCTAGAATCGGATACGACTGGCTTTCGAGCAATGGAAACCTTTACCTTTACTTTAAAAAGCCATCAGGTGAAATAAACCCAATGCAAAATGAATGAAATTGATCCATCAGCAGGAATCCCTGGGAAAATTAAACAAAGGTCTTCATTTGGGCAGCGTGGTCATTTTTGTCTGTGTACAGCAAAAACCACACAAAGTTTTGTGGCACCTGAAGGACTACCGGGTTTATTTTGGCCTAAGCTGACAAAGCAGGTTCCTATCCAAGAAAGTTCATGATAAACGAAGTTGGTCTTCAAGGAGACACAGAACTCCCGGCTGTTGGAAATTCAATGGTAAGGAATTCCATCCATCGCCTTCCAAAGCAGATGCCTTTGGGCCCTTTTCCTGGCTCCAGCAGCATCAGAAAGGCAGGTTTCTCCTCCAGTTGGGCACCTAGAAAAGAAGGCCAAGCGTGTCCTTGGTACCAAACTATCACCAGCTGCCCTGCTTTAAGTAGATGGTATAGTTTGTGCCTGCGATGTGACCTGCGTGGGTCAACCAACTCTACCCACTTGGATAGCCAAGGTCAATGGATGTCTGGTAGAATTGGTACTAAATGTCCTTGGGGTACCCAACATTCCTTGGGTTGCAAGATCATTGGGTCTGTGGAGAGACCACAATCCAAAAGGAGATTTGAGAAGAGGCAAGAGATGGCAGGAACAGACAGCACAAAGCTAGGTGCAAGCAGGTTACAATGGCTTCTTCTGTGGGGTTATGATAAAAGCACAACTCCACCTACCACTGCATCCCTTGCCTCCCACTGGATCAGAGCAGAGTCAGACCCTTCCTCTTCCGTGCATTTTTTTTTTTTTGCAAGCTCAAAGAATCACTCAGGCAGGACAATCCCAGCTCCTTGGTTACGAAAAGGTGGGTTGTGAGCAGCAGAGGACGGAAATGGCACTAAATGATGATGTACTACATTAGGTTAATCTAATTTGCCCCCCACTAATAGGACATGCACACGGTAATAAGCAATATCACGCATGGAGCTGTGAGGCTGTCATTGATGTAGGGCCGCTGGAACTTGCAAGCCCAGACTGGAAAATTTGTTTGGGATACATGGGGGGGGGGGAGGAAAGCAGGGGCATCATCATATCTCCTTCCTAACCGCCCAAGGTGGAGTGTTGATGCCGTGCGCGGAAGGAGAGAACCTACATTGTAAAAGCCATGGGGAAGCCATGCGCCTCTGTAGGATCAAGGGTCTACCCACACATTCCACCACCCTCACCACCACACCCACGGGACCAGAAAGAGGGGTGGAGGGCAGATTTGTGGGGTCATTCAAGGAGTAAATGAGAAGGCATTTTGTACTTGCCTTCTTCACACAGCAGGAGATACAGGGAGGCAGGAGCTGAGCCTGCATTTCATTCAACCATAGAGGAAGGTGAAACGCTTCCTTCTTCTTCTTCAAGTGACATATCTGACTCCGAACATTGGCGATCCTCATGGTGATCAGCCATGAAGATTGTCCTGGGAACAATGTAATGCAGTGGGGTCTTCCATTGGCCTTCTGTATCGCAGTGTGATACCCGTAGTACCACGGATCCAGTTCCCTGGGTCATTTTCTGGTCCTGAGCCCTTTTGGCATGCAGAGTCCTGATCATCATCCCCAGGACAGGATGGATGTGTGCTTTGGCCCAAAGCATGTGCCTTGAGGGTAAAGGTAAAGGTCACCCTTGCTCAAAAGCCAGCCATATCCGACTCTAGAGTTCAGTGCTCGTCTCTGCTTATAGCTGAAGAGCCAGCGCTGTCTGCATTTGCAGACATTTCCATGGTCATGTGCCAAGCATGACTAGACACTGGAGTGTGCAGAATGCTGTTTATCTTCCCACCGAAGCATCTTGAAAGCAAGATGGAAAAGAAACACAGAATCTGCTGCATCAATCCTCACAAAAGCTCAAAACTAACCTCTGGATTGCCATGTTTACTTCCACTTGCCTGACAGTGAAATCACTTATGAAACAACACACAATTTCTCATACACACACATGCGCGCGTGTGTGCACACACATACACATGCCCATGTGAATGCACACACACAGAGAGAGACAGATATCTACTAGAGCAGTGATGGCCAACCTTGGCACTCCAAATGTTCTTGATCTTAAATTCCCAGAAGCCCTGATCAGCAGGTGTGTTGACTTGGGTTTCTGGGAATGAAGTCCACAGACACCTGGAGTGCCAAGGTTGGGCATTGCTGGACTAGTGGCACCGGCATGGTCTCATCCATCCATACAAAAAGAGCAAGGGGGGAGGAGAATGCAGAACCCCAAGGAAGTGAGCCGGTTTCCAGAGGCAAGCAAAAGCTGGGCTATCCAATGTGATCAAATGGGTTTTCCCTTCCATGTCAATCGAAAGCACAGCTTCTGGTAAATGAAAGAAGGGCACCAGAGACAAAGAAATGGCTCCATGAGTAGCCCAACCTCAATGAAGCAGCTCTTGTGTTCACTGAGCTGGAGAACCAGACAGCAAAGCTGATTTTCCAGCTCTCCCCATTTCTTCTGGCACTGGGAGCTTAAGTTCTTGGGGAAGGAAGGAAGGAAAGGGGACTGTAAAGCCCCCCAGAGGCCCACAGGGGAGCATTCTGCCAAGTGTTATCCATGAAAGGCAAGGCAAAAAGTCCCTGTCCCCCCAAACATCTCTTTCGATTTCCTCTGGGGCGCATGATGCAATAATAACAATAATTTCATGTCAGAAATTATTCTGGGTTGAGAGGATTTTTGCAGGAGGAACTCGGCTCAGGGAATGCCCAAACGAGGCCCCTTCCATGTTCCCAAGAGCTGGGACATGGACAGGTGCTCAATCCGTCATGCAGTACCCGGGTCTTGAACTGCTGAAGTCACCAGCCTTCCAACTAGCCAGGCGAGCTTCTTAACCACTGAGCCACTGCAGGCCTGGGTGCTTCAGCCCCGGCTTGGCAGCTCAGTCCACACATTGCTTTTGAGGCTCCCCTCCTACTTAAACATGATCTCCTGAGCCAAATGAACTGATGGGGTGGAGGGGGGGTGGAGAGACACCACCACCACCCCAAGCCCAAACCGGCTGGGATTCTTTGGATGTGTCTTGGGAGAAAGAGTGGCTCCTCCCAGGGATGTGAGTGTCCATGCAGTGGAGAGGCTTCTGCTTTAAGCGGCCGGGCTTCCTGGCTCTCTTCCGCCGGTGGGTGGGCAGCCTCTGCCTTGTTTTAATATGCTGCACGCACCATTTCCCTTTGCCTTCAATGGGCTCCATTCAATGAAAGGTTGGCTAAATTAGCAGCCTGAAAGGCAGGGATTACAGGAATGTAATTCCAAGATGCCCAGGAATTGGGGGGGGGGGGGAGAGAACATCTCCCCCTGCTCGGCTTCTTCCTGCTGGGAAAGGTCAGGAGTGAGTCAGGAGAAGTGGGAGGGACCCTCCCCCCATTCCAACACACACACATACACACACACACATGATGTCTCCATGAAACCACCACATCTGGATGCAGCACTCAGTCTGGAAGATGTGGAAGGGGCAAAGAGAGAGGTGGGGAAATTATGTTGCCCTAGCAGTTCGAAAGCAAGAAATTGCAAGTAGATAAATAGGAACCACTTTGGTGGGAAAGTAACAGCGTTCCGTGCGCTCCGGTGTCTAGTCATGCCTGCCACATGACCACGGAAACGTCTGCAGAAGCAGACAGCGCTGGCTCTTCGGCTTAGAAACAGAGATGAGCACTGCACCCTAGAGTCGGATACGACTGGCTTTCAAGCAAGGGAAACCTTTACCTTTACCTTTACCCTGTGCTTAATCCGCAGCACCAATAAACTGCCCCATAATTAACTGTAAAGGTCACCCTTGCTCGAAATCCAGTCGTATCTGACTCTAGGGTTCAGTGCTCATCTCTGTTTCAAAGCAGAAGAGCCAGCACTGTCTGCTTCTGCGGATGTTTCCGCGGTCATGTGACATGATTCGACACCGGAGCGCATGGAACGTAACGTTGTTTACCTTCCCACCCGAAAAGGTCCCTATTTATCTTCTTGCAATGTCTTGCTTTCGAACTGGTAGGTTGGTAGGAGCTGGGACAAAGACGGGAGCTCATTCTGTCCTGAAGTACTCAGGAATCAAACTGCTGACCTGCCGACCTTCCAGTCAGCATCTTAGCCACTTGAGCCACTACAGTTTCACCCCATAATTACCCAACAGTAATTTGGGGGGGGTTGGGGGGGGAGACTGCAGTGGCTTAGTGTTTAAGATGTTGAGCTTGAGGACTGGAAGGTCAGCAGGTCAGTAGTTCAAGACCCAAGTGCGGCACGATGAAGTCAGCTCCTGTCGTCTGTCCCAACTTAGCAGTTCAAAAGCAAGAAATTGCAAGTAGATCAACAGGTACCACTTCAGTGGGAAGGTAAATAGCATTCCATGTGCTCCGACCTCTAGACATGCCTGCCACGTGACCATGGAAGCAACTGCAGATACAGATAGTGCTGGCTCTTTGGCTCTAAACAGAGGTAAGCACTAAACTCTAAGTAATGAACACAATTGGTTTTCAAGACCTTGACATTGACCTTGAATTCACTTTTGGAACCCAACGAAAGGGAGGTTGAAATGGGGCTTTGAAAGGAGGCCAAACTATCCTCCTGCTCACCCCTACTGGACACTCTCTTGCAGCATAATTGAGAGCGAGAATGAAACCTCAAGGAAGCATCCTGGGCTCATGTTTAGGCCTCGCAGAATGATGTGACAAGCCGCATACTAAGGGACACAATAGCTTAAATTGCCTTTTCAACACTTTTCAACTAAAAACTGTGTGAACACGCTCAACAGTTCATTTAAATGACAGTTTTTCCCCAAAGCCTCATTATTTATTCATCCGTTGATGTTCAGATGCGCTCAGATCTGAACATCTCAATGTGGCATACAAAAATGTAACACACCCACTCTTTGTATAGACACACGCTCCACACATGCAGAGATGGACATAACATTTAGTTTTCGGTGCGTCAGGTAAAGGATAGACAAGTTAAACTCTGCAGGGAAGATTTACACGCACAGGAGTGTTTCCACCTCATACCCTATTACAGACATGTGCTGCCCCTGTGAGGAGAAGGCATGCCTCACCCACAGGGCTAAAGGCTCTGCTCCAAGCAGCCATAAAGGACACCTGAGAATGCTGTGGCGCTGCTCCAGGTGACCCTAAGAGAAGGGTTGTGGGGTGGTGTTGGGTTTGTTGGTAATTAGAACCCAAAGTGTGCAAGACATCAACTGCAGATGCTTACCTTCCCACCTTCCCAGGAGGAAACTGGCAACCAATGCAGCTCCTTCAATGGGAGCATGATGTGCAACTCAACTCCCATTAGAAGAACCAGACAAAGTATTCTGAATCATTGAATACTTTGGCCAGGTTTATCCTGCTATGATAATAGAGTAGACCCAACTGCCAGCAACTCAATGCCAAGCATCAGGCAGTGGTTAACTAACCTGATCATCCAGAGGACTAGAGGCCTTAGTGAAGTCCACTGGGAAGAGTGATGGTCCCCAAGTGGATTAAATCCCACTTGAGTCCATCTTGATGGAGGGCAGCAGCTTCATCCATCCTGGCCTGGGGATGATGATGATGAGGACTTTGTGTGCCAAAAGGGCTCAGGACCAGAAAGTTACTTGTGAAACTGGATCCGTGGTACTATAGGGGTCATTCTGTGATGCAGAAGCCAAATGGAAGGCCACTGCAATATATGGTTCCCAGAACAGTCCTCATGGCTGATTGCCATGAGGAGAGCTGATATTCAGAGAAGGACCACCGCAAGACGGCCTAAAGGAACTGGAATAGATTGAGGCTCCTTCCAGCTCCATAAAGTACATGCTTCCTCTATGACAGGGGTCCCCAAACTCCAGCCTGTGGGCTGGATCTGGCCCCTGACACCAATTCATCCAACCCGCACAGCCCTTGTTGTGCCCATATGGGGGCCGGATCCAGCCCATGGGCCGTAATTTGGGCACCCCTGGCTTAAGCAGAAAAATGGCAGCCTGGAATCTGTTTCATGTGACTGGCCAGCTGAACCCCATGACTGGCGTGCTGAACCATGTGACTGGCCCACGGCCCGAAACGTTTGGGCACCCCTGCCCTATGATGTCGCAAAGGAGACGTGTCAGGAGTCTGGACAAACTTTTCTCCCTCTCTTTGAAGGTGCCTGTCATGGCCCTTCTTCTCTCCTGGAGAGATTTCCCCCTTTCTTCCTCCCCCCACCCCCACCCATGTGTATGCTTCCCCCTTAACAGCTCCCAAACTGTGATGTGACTCCTAATGAAGAGAGTGGGGAAGAATCAATAAAGCAGCCAAGCGGAAGGAAGCTAATGAGAATCGGTACCTGAGCTTCAAATGCTGCCCCTGGACGGGGAGCAGAGCAGTCGGGGAGCGTGGCTGGCTCACTCGTGTGCCTTTCCACATCAAGGCCAGCAGGCAATATTGACCTACAATGGGCAACAAGTATTAAAACAAGAGCAACACACAGAGAGAGGACTGCAGTGGCTTAGTGGTTAAGATGCTGGGCTTGACAAATGGAAGGTTGGAAGGTCAGCATTTTAAGACCTGAGTGCTGCATGACATCGTCTGTCCCAGCTCCTACCAACCTAACAGCTTGAAAGCAAGGAATTGCAACTAGATAAATAGGTACCACTTCAGCAGGAAAGGTAACGGTGTTCTGTGTGCTTTGGCATCTAGTCATGCCTGCCACTTGACCACAGAAATGTCTGCTAATCCAGACAACACTGGCTCTTTGACCAAAAATGGGGATGAGCACTGCACCTTAGTGTTGGACACAACTGTCTTTCGAGCAGATCTCGACCTTTACTAACACTCATATACCTTGAGTTACTATGAATGGAAAACAGGGTGATTGCCACCATAACCCATGAAGCCAAGGAGGTGAGTTGGCCCTTGGAGGGCTCTGAATGGTACCCCTGTGAGAGGGAATTTTGCCCCACTCTCTCATATGCCACAACACTGCAGGGTTGAACTTCCACTCTGAGTTTCAGTCTAGGACAGTGATGGTGAACCTTGGCACTCCAGCTGTTCTTGAACTTCAATTCCCAGAAGCCCATGACTCTGGGAATCCACACGAATGGGTTTACTGCACATGCTCTTGGACTTCAATTCCCAGAAGCCCAAGACTCTGTGAAGTAGAGCAGGTGGCAGTCGTGGCCAGGAGGGCTTTTGTGCAACTTTGTGTCATCTGCCAATTATGCCCACTCCTGGACTAGGACTCCCTACTTTCGGTCACCCATGCTCTGTTCACTTCTAGACTGGATTATTGTAATGCGCTCTACATGGGGCTGCCCTTGATGACCATCCGAAAGCTACAGCTGGTTCAGAATGCGGCTGCTCAGGTGGTGATGGGGTGTGGGTGTTATGTCCGTGCATCGCCACTACTACGGGAGCTGCATTGGTTGCCAGTGTGCCTCTGGGTGCAATTCAAGGTGCTGGTTTTGACCTTTAAAGCCCTTCATGGTAGTGGGCCAGGATACTTAAGAGACTGCGTCACCTCAAGGTTTTCGACCCATCCTACAAGAGCAGACCGTAGGGGCTCCCTAGTGGCCCCATCAGCCAGGGAGGCACACCTCACTGGGAGCAGGAGAAGAGCCTTCTTGGTATCTGCTCCAGCCCTATGGAACCTCCTGCCACTTGAACTGCACCTCCAAGCAGAGTTGCTCCCCTTCAGGAAGGCCTTAAAAAGGTGGCTATGCCAGCAGGTGTGGGGTACAACTAGCATCACAACCCAGCCCTACTTGCTTATTTAGCCCTGCCCGGGGTTCTTATTTACTCCTGCCCAGGTGTCCTTCTTTTTTAAAGGGATTAGGGAGGTTTTATGGACATTTTTAGATAGTTTTATAGTATTTGGTTTTAATTAGTATTGTGTATGGGTTTTAGCTGATGTTGTGAGCCGCCTTGGGTCGCTTAGGCGAAAAGTGCAGTTATATAAATCCAACAAATAAATAAATAAGTAGGTGCAGTAAACCCAATCATGTGGATTCACAGAAACGTGGCCTTCTTGGGAACTGAAGTTCAAGAACATCTGGAGTCGTGCAGTAAACCCATTCATGTGGATTCGCGTAGACTTGGTCTTCTGGGAATTGAAGTCCAAGAGCAGCTGGAGTACCAAGGTTGGCCATCACTTATCTAGGAACTCTCCAAGGTCCTGATGCTCCAAACACATTCTGTGCCTTGGATGAATTCCCGCCTCCCTTGCTTTCCAGGGAATCACGCCTTGCAAGATAGCTTGAGAATTGATCCAGGTGTCTTTCCTGAGGCAACTGGCATGACAAAACATCTGTGAAGGGCATCTCAATCGAGCCAATGGTTGAATGAAGGGAACCTGCTGTTCTCCTTAGATTATCTTTGAACCACCCAGTCATAAGTCAACTGAGAGATGTTGTTCTCAAAGCAAGCATGCTCGGGGGGGGGGGCACAGTCCCCCACCCACCCAGGCTACAAGAACCCATGGTTAGTATGAACTGGACACAGAGAGGAACTGGCTCACCATCTTCTGCTCACTAAGGGAAACGTTATGACCACCATCCAATCCTACGCCCAGGGTTTCATCTGGTGCCTTTTCCCCTGAGTCTTTCCTGAAGATGCAAGAAACTGAGTTTTTTCTGCATGTCAAGAGATTTTTCTTTTCAAAGAAATTAAAGGAATCCTGGATTTGAAGCCAAGGGCATGTGAGAAGCAATCGGACAGATGGAAGGCGCTTTAACTTTGTGGCCCTGTTTCCCCCTGCTTTGCTGTCTTGTCTTTTGGCACTTCTATAAAAATAATTTCATGTCAGAAATTATTCTGGGTTGAAAGGGGTTTTTTTCCTGGAGAAACTCAGCTCAGGGGACGCCTGAATGAGGCTCCTTTCATGTCCCCAAGATCTTTTCCCAACGATATGGTCCCTGTTGATCTACTTGCAATTTCTTGCTCTAGAACTGCTAGGTTGGCAGGAGCTGGGACAGAAACAGGCGCTCACTCTGTCATGCAGTACCCAGGTCTCAAACTGACAACTTGCCAACCTTCCAGATAACAAGGTGAGCTTCTCAACCACTGAGCCACGGCAGCCACGGGCACTTCTATGAAAATTGCTCTTGTGGCCACGGCCATTAACAACTAGAGGAAGATTCCATCCCACCTTCATTAGACTTTCAACTCTTTCCTCTGTGCTGGCTTTTATGTTTTCAGGAGAGGGGTCTTGGCCCCTTCCTTCCTTCCTTCCTTCCTTCCTTCCTTCCTTCCTTCCTTCCATCCTTCTGTCTATCCATCCTTCCTTCCTCCCGTCTGTCCATCCTTCCTTCCATCCTTCCTTCCTTCTGTCTGTTCATCCATCCATCCATCCTTCCTTCCCTCCTTCCTTCCTTTCCTTCCCCCTTTTCTTTTTGCTTTCTCTTCTGTCTCTCCTTTCTTCCCTTCTTGATTAAAAAGAAGAAGAATCAATAGATAAAGGGAGGGGGATGGAATCAAAAGTGGGCCAGCCTTTTCTGCTCTTCCTAGAAGAATGCTATTTTCCCTTTGCTCTTTCTAGCAGACAAAGCCCATAGTACCGTGCAGAGAAGGGGGTAGTCTCAGCCAGCCACCCGCTCCTGTCTATGGTTAACAAAAGCCCAGGGCTTCTCTTCCTCCGGCCGACCTTTCTCAAGCCCATGAACTCTACCCTCTTAAAGCCACTTCTGGATCTTCCAACAAAAGCATTTTGCAAGATGGAAAAACACACGTTCCTGGGCTATGAAAAGCAGGATAACCTGCGAGGGGGGAGGAATGTTCTCTCAAAGGGTGGCCAAAGTGATTTCCAAAGAACCTCTCTTTCAAAAGAGGAAAGCCCCCTCTCATTGGTGGGCAATACTCAACCACCTCTGCAGGTGTTCCACCAACTTAGGTAAAAGTAAAAGTCTCCCTTGCTCATAAACCAGTCATATCACACTATAGAGTTCAGTGCTGATCTCCATTGACAGCCAAAGACCCAGCACAGCCTGTGTCTGTAGACATTTCCACGGTCATGTGGAAGGCATGGCTTGACATCGGAGTGGACGGAACGCTGTTTACCTTCCCACTGAAGTGTTCCCTTTTTATCTACTTTCAATTTCTTGCTTTCAAACTGCAAGGATGGTAGGACCTGGGACAGAGATGGGAGCTCACTCCATCATGCAGCACTTGGGTCTTGAACTGCTAACCTGCTGACATCAAGTCATCAAGTTTGGCATCTTAACCACTAAGCCACAACCAGCCTTAAGGAAAACAACACAATTCCAAATCCTTTTGTGACCTTGACCTGTGAACTCCCATCCCCAAAATCAGTGGCTAAAGGACTAGGGAGCTACACTTGCAAAATCAAAAAATTGCAAAATCAAGAAATCGAGAAATTGCAAGTAGATAAATAGGTACCACTTCGGTGGGAAGGTAAACAGTGTTCCACGCTCTTCAGTGTCTAGGCAACATCTGCAAATGTAGACAATGCTGGCTCTTTGGCTATAAAAAGGGATGAGCACTGAACCCTAGAGCCAGATGCGACTGGCTTTCGAGCAAGGGCGACTTTTACCTTTAGCTAAGAGTTCTATAACATATGTACATAAAGCACAACATACATAAAACACATGTGTCCAAATGGAATGACTTTCTCCTTTGTGAAGCAAAACACATGGGAACACAAAGCCAACTCCAACTAACTGCTGATGCATTAAAACCCACACACAAGCAACCTATGTGACGTTTCTAAATGTTAAAGATTTGTGCATTTAGGACAGCGCCTAGTGCCGTTTTGTGCAATTTGTTCAAAAATAATCACCACAGCTCCAGGGACGCAAATAGAAAGGGGTTGAATGTGTTTTGCCCGCCTTGAAGATGAGAAGGAAATACTTGTCCATGTAGCAACGTTGTAGATCCCAAGGGGATCCTCCTCCATACAGAGATGGCGACGGTTGTTGTGGCCATTCAACCAGTCCCTGCCTTAGGTTTTCCCCTTTCCCTTTGGCTGCAGCGCCATTCCCTGATTTAAGAAGAGTTAAACCGCTTTGAGAGACAATAAGGCTCTTAGCGAGAGAACCTCCCAATTAGGTTGAGCAGCTATGAAATCCGTTGACAAACCAAATCCCGTAATCTCTTTTTAAGAGCCGTTGTAATGACTGGATTAGAGCACCGCGCCTTTGCTACTCGGAGCATAATACAGAGGCCAGGGTTTTATGGGGCGTCTGAGCCCAGTAGTCTTAACCACAGCCCTCTTCCACCACCACCACCACCACCACCCTCAGACCGTCCACCTTGCTTTCTTTCTGCAGTCGGTGAATGCACTAATTAAGCTATGCTTAAATATCTGATATTTTCTCTCTCACGAATATACCATATATACTCAACTATAAGTCATCCTGAATATGTCAAGCTACCTAATTTGGACCTCTAAAACTAGGAAAATAGATTGACCCAAGTATAAGCCAGGGGTGGGAAATGCAGCAACTGCTAGTGGGGTTCAATCATTAAAATACATGAAAATACAGTAAAATTAATTAATGGGTATGTTTTTTAGTGTTTATGTTGACTAGAGTGCAAGTTGAGTCCCGATTTTTGGGCCTTGTTTTGGGGGCTAAAAAAACCAATTTATACTCGAGTATATATGGTATGTGCGTAAATAAATGCATACAAACACATCATAAATAAAGATGTTGGTCCACCAGGAAAATCAAAATCAAAACCCACATTCAGTTAATATCTTTACTCTAAGGCCTAGAGAAAGGTCACAAAGGATTAAGTAAGCTTTGGGGATCGATAGAATTTTACTCCATGCTAGTGTTTTAAGCGAAGCGAGACCCCAGGGAAGAGAGAAGGCTGGAGCCCAACATTTCCAGAATGTAACTGTCTTAAAATGAAGTGCAGGACATGTTTACAGAGAGATGACTAGACTAGAGGTGCCCAAACATTTCAGGTCACATGCCAACCACATGGTTCAGCGGGCCGGTCACGTGGTTCTTCCCACCAGAAACAGAAGTAAAACATACCTTGCCATCTGTTTTGCAACAGGATGACATAGATTTTTAGGCTTCCATTTTCTCTGTTTAAACCAGGAGTGCCCAAACCACGGCCTGTGGGCCGGATCCAGCCGCCAACACCAATTCATTCAGCCCTTGCTGCCCTTGCCACATTTTACTTCCACTTCCAGGAGTGGCAAAGGCAGTAAGGGCCAGATGAATTGGTATTGGGGGATTGATCCGGTCCATGGGCCATAGTTTGTGCACTCTTGGATTAGACGGACACAATCCAATCCTCTGCTCTTGTGTGGCTGCTTTCTGTGTTTTGATTTATTTTTCTAATGCAACATTTAGTAGAGAGTAAATGAAAACAAGATAAAAATACAAAAACACATTGTAGCACTTTAAAGCCTAACTGCTGTTAGCTTCCGTGGATCGAGTCCACTTCGTCAGACATAAGAGTGTAACTTCATGGCACCCATTTATACATACCAGGTACAGAGTGGTTGGTTAGCATAACAGATAAGTGTATAAATCCATATGGCTTTTTGCAACTGAAAATAGCAGAAGAGGGACTGGTTAAGACGCTGAACTTGATGACTGGAAGATCGGCAAGTCAGGAGTTTGAGACCCGAGTGCTGCATGATGGAGTGCGCTCCCGTCGTCTCTCCCAGCTCCTGCCAACCTAGCAGTTCCAAAGCAAGACATTGCAAGTAGATAAATAGGAACCACTTCAGTGGGTAGGTAAATGGCGGTCTGCACACTCCAGTATCTAGTCATGCCTGCCACATGTCCATGAAAACATCTGCAGACTTTCTGTTATTTTTAATGGTGTTTGACCTCTACATGTTCCAAAGTCTCCCGGGAGGAGGAAGGTCTGGCCTTGACTTTCCAGAGGCAGCCAAAGCAACCCAAGGGGAGTTGGGGTCTCCACCTTCATATCAAGGGAGAAGGATTTCACCTTGATGTTTTCCAGGAGTCTCCTTTCCTTCTCCAGTTAACAGTAGGCATTGATTTCAGATAGCGCATTTTGAAGGCAAGACAGCATCCGACAGCCAACGTCTATCCCACTGGCGGGCCTGCCTTGAAAGGCGGCGTTACTCATTCAGCGCCTTTGAGTTACTGCCAGTTTTGTGTGTCAAATGCACCAATTCCTGCAGATTTAATGGAGTTGGCCTCTGTAGCCCCTTCTCTCCCTGCAAACTGATATTTTCCACATATATCAATTGTATCTACAAGCACCCAGCAGATCCATTATTCCTGGTGATGGCTGTGTTTGCATGGAGGAAAGGTTGGGAAGAGGGGGAGGCAAGGGTCCTGTTCTGCCTGGGTAACTGCTCCCCAGATGGGGGAAAGAGGGTCCCAGGGAGAAGGTCCTTTGTGCCAAACAGCATGTGCACCACTGGGCACAAATGTGTGCTTCTATGGCCAAAAACACTCGAGAATTGAAACAGTGGGATTTCACTTCCGGATTGCTTCCCAGATAACTGGTGACACCAGAACCAGAACCAGATAAGGTGAGCACACAAACCCACAGCAATTCCCACATCCATATCTTTGCAAGGATGTTTCTGGTCAACAACAGGGTTTAAAGGACTGTGGTGGCTTAGTGGTTGAGACACTGAACTTGACACCTGGAAGGTCAGCAGGTCAGCAGTTTGAGACCCGATTGCTGCATGACAGAGTGAGCACCCATCATCCGTCCCTGTTCCTGCCAATGGAGCAGTTCAAAAGTAAGACACTGCAAGTAGAGAAATAGGTACCACATTGGTGGGAAGGTAACAGCATTCCATGTCTAGCCATGCCTGCCGCATGACCATTGAAACATCAGCAGACACAGACAGCACTGGCTCTTTGGCTGTAAGCACAGATGAGCACCACCACTAGAGTTGGACATGTGTGGTTTTTGAGCAAAGGAGACCGCAGGACGACTTCTGGACAGAAAGCTCCCTCCATTCCTGTGAGCCTCCAAGAGAGTGGAGTTGCTGACTCTTGCCATGGTCCAGCTCAGTCCCATCTGGACTCTGAATTAACCCCACTGAGGACCAGAATCTTTAGTCCTGATCAGGGAAGACTTCCAAGGTGGACCAACCATGGATGTTTGAAGCAAAGAAAGCTTATAAGGCTTGGCCACCCAGGCTTTCCTAGTGACAATGGTGATGCAGGTGCAAATGATGATGATAATGATGATGATGCTCTCACTGTCAACTGCTCCTCTGGAGGGGTGTTGGGCCTTACTAAGCATCTATGAGTCATGCTTGCTGGTGGGTGTCTCTGCACATCTACACTGGGTGAGGGACTGGCTCAAACGCTGCCTCCCTGCCAAACCCTTAAAATCCCATCCAGGGTTCCTCCAGGTAGGAACAGTTGACTGCCTCCTCAACACTCAATGCTTCCTTGGCTTCTTCATGAGCTCTCCATGCTCCTTCCCCCTTGGACCCAGAGGTGACTGTTCCCCTATGCTATGCTAGGGATGATTGCCCCATCCCATCCCAAAAAAGTTCCTGCCGGGTCCCCTTGGAAGCCCAGAAAGACCCACCACTCCAAACCAGAAGGGGCAGCCGACAGACCTTCCTTGTTGTCTGCCGAGCCTCATGCGCTTTCATAACCCACTGGAAGCTTTCCCACTTTTAATTTTTTTCCAGCTAATTACCCGTAATTACCCCCTCATCATAACAGACAGCATGTAACAAAATAATTAATTGGCAAACTATGATGGGCAGAGGGGAGGGGCCCTCGTCTCTCTCTCTCTCTCTCTCTCTCTTTCTCTCCCACGCGCATCCTCCCCCAGTTGTTCACCTCGGATTCAGGAGAATTGCTCTTCTCTCGGGTTTCATTTAATCTGTTAGAAAATAAGGCATGGGGAGGGCTGGGTGGGATAAAAACCAAGGATAAAAACCAAGCAAAAGAAGATTATGTTGCACCATGCCAAGGGAAGGACAGTATTTGCGTTGTTAGTTCAAGTCTAATCTAGCCCAGCATTTCCCAATCTTTGGTTTTTGGACTTCAATTCCCAGAAGACTTAGTCAATTCCCCAAAGCATGGATCAGCCAATGACTGGCTGAGGATTCTGGGCATAGAAGTCCAGGGATGGGTTTACTGCTCGTATGTGCAGTAAACCCATTTATGTGGATTCACAGAGCAGTGTTCCCTAACCTTTGGTTCTTGGACTTCTATGCCCAGAAGCTTAAGTCAATTCCCCAAAGCACTGATCAGCCAATGGACTTGACTTAGGCTTCTGGGAATTGGAGTCTCCCTATGGGGCCTGGGCCCCACGTTGAGATCCACTAATGTAAAGGTAAAGGTCACCCTTGCTCAAAAGCCAGTTGTATCTGACTCTAGGGTTCAGTGCTCATCTCTGTTTCAAAGTCGAAGAGCCAGCGCTGTCTGCTTCTGCAGACATTTCCATGGTCATGTGGCAGGCATGCCTAGACACTGGAATGCATGGAATGCTGTTTACCTTCCCATTGAAGTGGTCCCTATTTATCTACTTGCAATTTCTTGCTTTCAAACTGCTAGGTTGGCAGGACCTGGGACAGAGACGGAAGCTCATTCCGTCGAGCAGTACTCAGGTATCGAACTGCTGAACTGCCACCTCCACTTGAGATGTAAGCAGACTCTAACCCAGTGATCCCCTATCTTTGGTTCTTGGACTTCAATTCCCCGAAGCACCCATCAGCCAATGTACCAACTGAGGCTTCTTGGAATTGGAGTCCAAGAACCAAAGGTTGGGAAACAATGCTCTGTGAATCCACACGGATGTATTTACTGCACATAGCAGCTCTTGCATTACCCTTTATTTGCTCCATGTGTCGCTCCGGGATTTCTCAGGGAAATTATTGCCCACCCAGAACTTTGCAGGTTACTCTGCCGAGGGCAGCATTTCCCAACAGGGAGGAAGGTCATGGATTTTGCCCACCAACCCATTTGTCCCTGAGTTCTGCCTGAAAATGAGCACTGCCCTGCAAATTCACTTTGCCTTCAGCACAGCATGCAATAAAAATTGCCCCTGGGAATGGCTCTGGTGTGAATGCATTTGTGCAATCCATGCACAAATATACATATATGCCAGGGATGATTTCCGGATGAAAAGTAGGCGGCGGGGACGGGGGATGGGGGGTTGCAATGACCCTGACAAACAGATGGCTCTTCTTTTCTCTCTCTTTTAGGTTGGGTATAAAAGCAAACTACATTTTAGGGTGTGTGTGACATTGACTGAATATTCTTGGTAATAATAATAATAATAATAATAATAATAATAATAATAATAATAATAATAATAATAATAATAATAATAATAATAATAATAATAATAATAATAATAATAATAATAATAATAATAATAATAATAATAATAATAATAATAATAATAATAATAATAATAATAATAGAGATGGCAGGTCAATCTGCCCTGGTTTCAATCCGCTTCTGCTTTCAAGCAACTCCCAAACATTGGAAAGGGTGTTTTGAGGGGGGACTGCCCCGTGGATATTCTGCTTAGAGGGTGGGCTGCTTCTCTCACCTTCGCATGCTCATAGTTTTCTAAGTCCCTAATATCCCATAATATCCACTGTCTGTCACAAAGTCCCCTTGGCTGTGTATAGATCCTGGTTCCTGCCTTGCTCATGATCTGTGGTTTGGGAAATGCTTCCTGTGTTCTTTACCTTGCTGAATGTCTTATTTCTGCTTGGAGTTGCATCCTTGGAGTTGCCAAATGCAAACTGTTAATTATGCAAATTTTGCACATTCAAAAAAAAACCGGTGCCTTTTTAGCAATGCACCTCAGCAAATCCTGCTCAAAATGAAGTCCCTCCCATCATCCTGTCCTTCCATCTGGGAAAGGCCACCTAGAGCAAAGCGCCCCAGAAAGGGGGCTGGTAATTGAATCCAGCCTCACAAAGGCGGCCGATGCAAAGCCAGTGCAAGATGACCACCTCCATTCACCCGTGCAGATGTTTCCAGGAGATGTTCCAGGCCTGCCATTGAGTCTCTCCATGTGGAAATATCTCTCTCTCCCCCTGGGGGCAGTTTAAAATTGTGACTGATGGCATGCTCCGTTATGCTGCTCCGTCTTTTTTAATCTCGTGTGAGATTTAATGGCACCTACATGCAGCCTGGAGGTAGGTAGGGGTGTGTGTGTGTCTGCATTTTTGATCAGTCGTAGGCTGGTGTGCTCCTGAGAGAGAGACAGCCTCTTCCACTCCAAGCCTGACTGGGAGATCTATAGCAGGGGTGCCCAAACTATGACTTGTGGGCCAGATCTGGCCCCCAACACCAATTCATCTGACCCACACAACCCTTGTTGCTCCAGGAAGCAGAAGTATAATGCATTATACTTCCACTTCCAGGAGTGACAAGGGTGGTGTGGATCAGGTGAATTGGTGTTGGGGCCAGATCCGGCCCATGGGCCATATTTTTTGCACCCCTGGTTTAAGCAGAGAAAATGACAGCCTAAAATCTATCTCATCCTGTTGCAAAACAGATTGCAAGGCACGTTTTACTTCCACTTCTGGTGGGAGGAACCACGTGATCGGCCCACTGAACCACATGACCAGCCCGTGGCTTGAAAGGTTTGAGCACCCGTCATCTGTAGGGAAGCTGCTCAGAAATGCCATGTGGAATGCAAAACGGGATTTTTAACATCTCGCCACCACCCCTTTCCCTCTGCTCTTACCCTTCATTTTTACTTTTTGGGAGCAGCTTCTTGTTTCTATCCCTCCCCAGAGAAACATTTCTCCCTACCTGACCTCCCAGCTTTAGCCGGCTTTCCCAAAGAAATCAAAAGACGTTTCCAATGGTCGTCCCGTTTCTCGTGTATTTTTCTTGAGACCAAAAGAATGCATCGCACGAGGGTTATTAAAGGAAAAATCGTGCAGATATTTAATTATCCCCTGCGAGTTATAAGGGGAAGCTCAATCTTGGAAACTTTCAAGTGTCTAGTCCTCAGTGAATACCAAGCCCTGGCAAAGACTAATGAAATCTCTGAAGCCGGTTCCAGTGCTTTTATCCTGGATTCCCTTTGCAGTTCTGAGACACAGTTGAAGCCAACTTACTTACTTCCTTTTTTTTCTCTTCCTTCCTTCCTTTTTTCTTTCTTTTTTCTTCCTTCCTTCCTTCCTTTTTTCTTTCTTTTTTCTCTCTTCCTTCCTTCCTTCTTTTCTTTTTCTTCCTTCCATCCTCCCTCCCTTCCATCCTTTCTTTCTTTCTTTCTTTCTTTCTTTCTTTCTTCCTTCCTTCCCTAAAGGACCCGACCAACACAACCGAGCTCTTGTTCTCTAGAACCCCAAAGTGCCGCTCATGCCCCACAGTGCCCAGACAAGATTAAGCTGCTGAACCCCCCAAAGTGAGAGTGTTGGGAAAGCATTGGGTGAAGTTTAGAGGTGGAGAAGGAGAGCCAAGGGGCCTGCCTGCCTGCCTGCCTGCTTGCCTACTGAGGCTTCCTTACCCTGCCAAAAGGCTGCCTTTCCAGGCTGAGCTGGTGCTTCACAGATTCATCCCCTGCCTCAAGGCCTCCTACTCAGGGGTCACTTTTCCTCCCCTAACAGCTGCTGAAGCCCCAGGGAAGCCGCCCGCCTGAGGCAATCAGGTGGGTTTGTAAGGCAAGGAAAGTCATGGGAAGGTTAGGAAAGACTTTGCGCAACCATGAATGGCCCCAACCAATCAAAGGAGCAGCCGGTGAGACCAAGCTGGTCTCTTGCCTCCATCACCATACAGGTGTATTTTACTTCCACTTCCAGGAGCAACAAGGATGACGCAGGCCAGATGAATTTGTATTGGGGACCAGATCTGGCTCACGGGCCATAGTTTGGGCACACCGGGCATAAACAAACATTTCTCTCTCTCTCTCTCTCTCTCTCTCTCTCTCTCACACACACACACACACACACACACACACACACACACACACACACACACATTTGTACCACCCATCGTGGAAACGAAACACAGCTGCAGGAGCTTCTCTCGGAACCCCATCATCCCACACCCACAAATCTTCACTGATGACATCCCATTTTGGCTTATCCTGAAAGAGGACGGGGTGAGAGTGGGGTGGGGTGGGGTGGGGTTTCTGTCACAGCTATGGCATGCCCACACTGGACACCCATTAGGCAGACCTCCGTAAGAGGCTGCTAATTGCATTACATGGATGAGGACACCAGGATGAGCTTGCTGACACCCGCTGGCACGAATGGAGCCGCTCCCCACAGGGTCCCTCAGAGGGAAGATTGCCAGGTACAACCTGCCTATCCATTCCTCTGCCACCATCGCGACAACAGGGCCGTGTGTACTGAGCCGATAAATTAAACAGCATCATTGTGAGAGCCCTGAGCAGAGGAGACCAGGGGATTTCTTCCCTTTTTCCGTCTTTGAGCAAAAAGAAAAGGGAGGAGGAGGAGACTGCTGTCTTCCCCTCCCCTCTAGCCTCCCTCCTCTTTCGAATCAGGGCTTGCTAGCTTAGTGGTAAAAATGCTGGACTTGACAACTGGAAGGCCGGCAGGTCAGCAGTTCGAGACCCATGGGCTGTATGATGGAGTGAGCTCCCATTGTCTGTCTCAACTCCTGCCAACCTAGCAGTTCAAAAGCAAGAAATTGAAAGTAGGTAAATAGGTACCACTTTGGCAGGGACGATAACAGCATTCCATGCACTCCAGTGTCTAGTCAGGGTACACAGAAAGTGCCTCCTCAGAGATTGTGGTGTTTTTGAACCACAATTGGGCGTACCATGGCAACAGCAACCTTTTGTCACTGGCTAATCTTTCTCATACTAGGTCAGGCAGTTTCATATCTGGCCTAGACATGGGTAAAAGTGTCTAGTCCTGCCTTCCACATGTCCATGGAAATGTCTGTATACACAGACAGCGCTGGCTCTTTGGCTGTAAACCCGTGTTTCCCAACCTTTGGTTTGCGGATTTCAAACCCCAGAAGCCTAAATCAATTCCCCAAAGCTCTGATCAGCCAGTGTACTGACTGAGGCTTATGGGAATTGACATCCCCCTGTGGGGTGTGGTCCCCCCCAAAAAAAATTTGGGAACCACTGCTATAAAATGGGATGAGCACTAAACTCTAGAGTCAGACATCAATGGCTTTTGAGCAAAGGAGACCTTGACTTTTACTAGGATGTTGGCATTAATTATCATCTGATAAAGCCATACTAAATATTTAGGAATATCAGATTATGGAATGCCCCGTGGACACTTCCAGCCCCTACCACTCCTCTGCCATGGCCATTCCCCAGCTGCTCCTCGGAGGAAAACTAGAAAGCACTTTCAGGGTTTGTGGAGAACTTTCCTGGGCCACCATTTCCACCTGGCTTGGCTCTTGTTCTTTGCAAAAACCTGGGAGTTATTTTGCACGCTCAGATCACCACTGAGACCTCTTGAAGAACCGTGTCCATTCCTGCTCCTTGATAGCCAGGAGAACGTGGGAGACCTTGGGGTCAGCCATGAAAGCCAGGAGGCCACGGACATATGACCGAAAGAAGTGCCCCCTGCCAGGGTGGATGAGGGGGGCAATAGCACTGGGGTAGTTTTAGGAACAGGACTTCCTTCTTGTGTACAAGCTCTTTGGGCACAGGAATCGGAGGCACGCAACATTCCAGAGTCACCAACTGCCTTGCAGTTTACAGCCTGATCTCATGCACATTTATAGCATCATTGCCTGCAACTCTGGATTTCACAGGTAAGGAAAGCAAAACAATCACACCTATATGGGGCTGTGGTGGCTCAGTGGTTAAGAAGCTCGCCTTGTTAGCTGGAAGGCCGTCAAGTCAGCAGTTCGAGACCTGGGTGCTGCATGGCAGATTGAGTCCCAGCTCCTGCCAACCTAGCGGTATGAAAGCAAGAAATTGAAGGTAGATCAATAGGGACCACTTTGATGGGAAAAGATTTGGGGGACATGAAAGGAGCCTCTTTTGGGCATCCCCTGAGTGGAGTTTCTCCAGCAAAAATCCTTTCAACCCAGAATAATCTCTGACATGAAGATGAAGACACACACACACACATACACACACACAGTGACCAATTGTGACTTCTGGGGGGGATTGCGAACCACAATTTAGTTGTTAAGCAAGTTTTTGGTTGGTTTTAGTTGTTAAGCAAGGCGACCATTCAGAGAAAATTCTGCTCTTTAAGCGAGTTAGACTGACCTTGGAAGGATGGAAGGCTGAGTCAACCTTGATTCAACCAGGATGAAGCTCACAACCTTTTGGTTGCAGCACAAAAGCTCGAACACTGCGCCACCAGGAAAGCTCCTAGAAAGCAAAATGAAATCTACAGAGTTACTGCGTTCCTGGCATTTGCTCAGTTACACGGCTGATAATCCTGCCAAGGTTGCACGAAGGAGCCAGAAGGTGCTTGAAGCCCAGAAGCCATAATACGTTGTTAATTTGGCATCCGGGCGATGTGAGGGAAAGCGATGCATGAGGCTGGTTTCTCACAAGCCCTTTTCCTTTTCCCCACCAGAGAGTCTTCCTTTCTGGCCATTCCAGTTATGTATCCCACATGTTCAGCTTGTTTGCTTGGAATTGTTGTTCTTTATTGGGCTATTTAATATCTTGCTCTTCCAAACAAAGGCTTCCAGGGACGCTCACAACACCAATTTAAAAACAATGATAGGGTTGAAAACCGCAAGCTAACCATAAAGATTCTATAAAATGAGACGGTGGCGGTAACTAAAAGCTGAGTTTAAATCGCTGATCTAAGCTTTACCCAATTCGCCAGATCACAAAGTCTCACTGAAATAAGAATTAGCAAATGGGGGACCTTTTCAGTCATTTCGTTTGGTTTACCTGGGCTCTGAGATGAGAGCATTTGTTGTAAACCAAATTCTCATGCGTAGCTCAGTCTAGTTTACCTAAACTTAGGTCAGAAGACCCCCATGTTGCGAATATGAAGTTGAGTGATGTCACTGTCTCATAAAGAGTAACTTAGACTCAGTTCATGAGATCTCAGTCAGCATCATCACAATTGCAGTTTGTGCAAATGCTTAGATGCCCCTCCGTTTGATTCCTGCCTGGGAAGCACAAATGTCTGTCATCACCTAAAAATATCCAGCAATCCTTATCCTTTGCTGGGAATTTTTTGCACGCTGATTTTTGCTCATCAGTAACCACAATAAAACAGCACTCTGCATGAGATCAGGAGAACTCTTTTCATTGCTAATATCTTTGCAGTGGCAGTTGGTGACTACAGTTTCACATGGGGGGGAGAGATCTAAGCCCACGATGGTGAACCTTGGCACTCCAGGTGTTCTTGGACTTCAATTCCCAGAAGCCCAAGCCAACACTCCTGATGATCAGGGCTTCTGGGAATTGAAGTCCAAGAACACCTGGAGTGCCATGGTTCACCATTACTGACTAAGCTGACTCAGAGCTTTCTTGGTCCTCTATGGGTTGGACTCCAGCTTCAGCACATTGGAGAGATCCTTGGGAGACTCAAATCCCACCCCCAACATTTATAGTCACAATCCTCACTGCATCGCTGTCTATTTCTAAGGCCTGATTCCTGACCCTGAAGGGTGGGAACCTTACAAGTGGCAAGATTGGGAGGTTGATGAGTAGATGTGTCCACATCCATCCAGGATCCTGGTCTTGGTTGAAGATCTGGGCATGTGATTGGGTGCATGGATACACGAGCCACTTTCTACTCAGTCTGGGTCCACATAAAATATGCTTCTGTTGAGCCAGACCCTTCATGCATCTACCGCAAAAGGATCAACAGCTCTTCCACCTGATGTACCAACATTGAGGAAGTAATTCAGCACAGCCCTTCTGCCAGGGAATGGGTAAGGCATGTAAGAATCCGGGCAAAGAAAGCTACTCCTTGAGTCACTTTGTCTGCATATTCCTCTGCATGAGGTAAAGGTAAAGGTAAAGGTTTCCCTTGCTTGAAAGCCAGTCGTATCTGACTCTAGGATGCAGTGCTCATCTCTGTTTCTAAGCCGAAGAGACAGCGCTGTCTGCTTCTGCAGACGTTTCCGTGGTCATGTGGCAGGCATGACTAGACACCAGAGCACATGGAACACTGATACCTTCCCACTGAAATGGTCCCTATTTATCTACTTGCAATTTCTTGCTTTCGAACTGCTAGGTTGGCAGGAGCTGGGACGAAGACGGGAGCTCATTTCCATCCTGCAGTACTCCGGAATCAAACTGCTGACCTTCCGCTTCCCAGTCAGCCTCTTAGCCACTTGAGCCACTGCAGTCCCTTCCTCTGCATGAGTCCTAGTTATTAACCCAGTGTGAATCAGGTACTGTATATAGCAGCTCCCCAGTGGCTCAGTGGGTAAAAGCGCTGTGCTTGGAGACTGGAAGGACGGGGTTCGATTCCCCAAGAGCTGCACAATGGGGGACATGAAAGGAGCCTCATTCGGTCATCCCCTGTAAAAATCCTTTCAACCCAGAGTAATCTCTAACACAAAGACACACACACACATTCAAGTATGAACTACACGCAAGTGCCAGCAGTATTTTGGAGAATCCGTTTCTGTTCTTAAGACACTAGTGTCTGTAGCCTCGGTTCCATCTCTGAGGAGCAAATCTGAGGTGAAGGAGACAGGAATTGGAATAGTGTGCTTATTCTGAAATGCTTGTCTTGCCCTGCCCAGTTTGGAACTGATGCAGAAACAGAATGTAACCTCCAGAGAATAAACGCTTCCACCAACTGGTGACATTCCTCTGATCGGACTCAGCCTGAAGCGTCCACCAGGCTGGCTGGGTAGCTGTGCAGCCTGTACCCTTTACAAGCCAGATTGCCCTTATTAAAAAGGCCGGTGCTCTTTAGAGAAGCAGGAACAATATTGCAGACAGGGCAAAAAAAAAGAATCCAGGCTGCCTTTATTTTTTCATGTAGATTTAGAGCTACTGCAATCCTAAACCCTTGTGGGGAGAGACCAGAAGCATATTTATGGCTAAAAACCGGCTTTAGGTTGGGCATTATAATACTTCTGTAGGAAACTTCTACTTCATAAGCCCGTGATGGCGAACCTTGGCACTCCAGATGTACTTGGACTTCAATTCCCAGAAGCCCAAGTCCCTGTGAAACCACACGAATGGATTTGCTGCAATTCATCCGGCCCACATCATACCGCCCTCGTCGCTCCTGAAAGTGGAAATAAAATGCACCCATACAGAAGAAGGGTTAACCGAGAAGAATCTTAACTGTTTTACTTCCACTTCCAGGAGCACCGAGGGTGGCGTGGCCTGGATGAATCGCAGCAAACCCATTCATGTGGATTCATGGGGGCTTGGGCTTCACGGAATTGAAGTCCAAGAATATCTGGAGTGCCAAGGTTTGCCATCACAGTCATAAGCAGTGGATGGTTTATGATAGGGTGGGCACTGAGGAATGCAAGCAACGATGCCACAGCCAGTGGCAAATGACTGCTGAGATTTGCATTGAGTAACATATGTGTAAGTAAATAGGGCTCTGGCCAAGAGTGAGATGGGCAAATAGAGAAGCCAAGAATTGCTAAACGGGGAAATAGAAGGGGGTGAGACAAAGAGAGAAATGGAAGAGAGAAGAGGGAAATAGGCAGATGATCATGGGAAAAGGTATATAAGTGGAAGAAGAAATCTGGCCATGTGTCCAAAAGATAATAATTGCTTGAAGGTCTCTGTGTAAGACAAGACATCCGCATGTAGCTAAAGGAATAAAATCCTCTGATTGTTCAGCGGCAAATGGCATTTCTCTTTCCAAATTTGCAGTAAGAGCTTTTGGGCAACAGAAAGAATCTGTTAGATCCTCCTTATGGCTCCTGGAGCCTAAACCCCACCGAATGCAGTGAGATTTATTCCTGGGTAAATATTCATCAGATGCAAGCAAATGTATCAGTTCCAAACTCTATATAAATCCCCTCCCCATTCCCCTCCTCCTTCTACCCAATTAACTCTTTTAGATAATTGATTAGAGACACTTACACCAATTAAAAAGTTGCCCCCAATTAATCAGGCAGCAGATTATTAAATATGTTTAACTATCTTTAACACAAGTACATGTGCTATAAGGCCAAATTTAATGGTCTTGGACTTAATTTGGTTTAATTTAATGCCAGGCAGGAAAGTACGGGCAGCAGCCGGGCGGCATCTTGGGAAAGCTCTTTCTCCGTCTGGTGGGAGGTGAAGGAAGGCTTTCTCCTCCAGGGTATCCAGGCTGTGGCTTAGAAAGGAGAGGATGCTGAGCTTTCTCTGCAGAACCCGCTGGGGGGGCGGGGGGGGGGGGCGGAGAGGCACAGAGGTTTCATCAAGAAGCTAACTCAGCTCATCTGATGGCAGAAGAAGACAAGGGTGGGCTTCTGGATTTCTCCCTGAAAGAGTGTCCCATCCATCCATCCATCCATCCATCCATCCAATTTGATTGCCAGTCTGTTGAGCTATCCATCTGTCCATCTGTCCTTCCATTTATCTATCTATCTATCTATCTATCTATCTATCTATCTACGGATCAATCTATGGATCAATTGATCTAATCACCCTGAATAGGCTGAGGATCGTAGTGCCTAAATGCAAGAACAACAGGCTCAAGTGGGGGCTGCTGGCAGACAACAACACACTGTGTGAATGTGAAGAGATACAGGATCTGTCCAGCTCATTTACTGGTCTGGCGATTACTGCCAGAAACATGCACCAGTGAGGACTTAAGTTTGGTCAATGACAAAGCCTAGAAAGTGGCTTTGTTTTTGGCAGTCCAAGGGTTTGGTCGGGACATGAAAGAAGGAGAATCAATCAATCAATCAATCAATCAATCAATCAATCAATCAATCAATCAATCAATCAATCAATCTATCTATCTATCTATCTATCTATCTATCTATCTATCTATCTACCTACCTACCTACCTACCTACCTACCTACCTACCTACCTACCTACCTACCTACCTTGTTGTTGTTCAGTCGCACAGTCGATTCCGACCCTTTGCGACCCTATGGACCATTTTCCTCCAGGCACCTCTATCCTCCACCATTCTCCTCAACCCACCAAGCTCTGTGCCCATTGTGTCCACAATACCATCTATCCATCTCACCTTTGGACACCCCCTTCTTCTCTTTCCCTCCACCTTTCCCAGCATCAAGGCCTTCTCAAGTGAGTCCCCCCTTCTCTTTAGCTTCATCTTCACTATTTGTCCCTCCAATGAACAGTCAGGGTTGATTTCTTCCAGTATTGACCTATTTGTTCTCTTTGCTGTCCAAGGGACTCTCAGGACTCTCCTCCAACACCACATCTCAAAGGCATCTATTCTTCTGCGCTCAGCCTTCCTAATGTTCCAGCTCTCACACCCATAATTACCACTGGGAATACCATTGCTTTGACTATGCGAATTTTTGTTTTCAAGGTGATGGCTCTGCTTTTCACTATATTCCCCAGGTTTCTCATTGCTTGTCTCCCCATAATCAGTCATCTTTTTATTTCATGGCTACAGTCGCCATCTGCAGTGATCTTAGATCCCAGGAAAGTAAAATCTGTCACTGCTTCTACTTCTTCCCCATCTATTTTCCAGGGACTGATCGGACCTGTTGCCATTATCTTGGTTTTCTTGATATTGAGTCTCAAGCCAGCTTTTGCACTCTCCTCCTTCAATCCAATCAAGAGGTTCTTTAGGTCTTCCTTACTTTCTGCCATTAGGGTGGTATCATCTGCATATCTCAAATTGTTGATGTTTCTCCCAGCAATTTTGATCCCATATTGTGATTCCTCCAGCCTTGCATTGCACATTATGTGCTCTGTATATAGATTGAATAAGTAGGGTGATAAAATGCAGCCAACTAAGGTACACAACCAATCAGAATGTCAGAACCAAATAAGGAGAAATAAGGAGAATTCTTCTCACTATTCTATGCATGCCCAAAATCAAGCGTTGTCTCTCATGTGTACAAAGAGGCCTTTGTTTACAAAATGTGTAGGAGACAGGCAGACAGAAACCAGATACATTCCCACAGCCTTGTCTTACTCTTTTTCCTATTCCAAACCACTCTGTCATTCCATGTTCTGTCCTAACTGTTGCTTCTTGGTTTGTGTACAGATTTCTCATGAGGCATATGAGGTGTTCTGGTATTCCCATCTCTTTAATTACTTGCCACATCTTGTTGTGGTCCACACAGTCAAAAGCCTTGATGTAGTCAATAAAACAAAAGTAGACTTGTTTCTGGTATTCTTTTGTTTTCTCCATGATCCAACGTATGTTAGCAATGTGGTCTCTAGTCCCCCTGCCTCTTCTGAAACCGGCCTGCACCTCTGGTAGTTTTCTCTCCACATGTTGTTGAAGTCTATCCTGTATTATCTTGAGCATCACCTTGCTGGCATGTGGGATGAGCGTAATTGTTTGGTAATTTGAGCATTCTTTGGCATTGCCTTTTTTGGGGATTGGAACATACACTGATCTTTTCCAATCCTGTGGTCACTGTTTTGTTTTCCAAATTTGCTGGCATATTGAATGCAGTAGTTTGATTCCATCATCTTTTAGGGCTTTGAAAAATTCAACTGGGATGCCATCATTTCCACTAGCTTTATTGTTTGCATTGCTTTTTAGGGCCTTTCTGACTTCACTCTCCAGAATGTCTGGTTCAAGTTCAAATTTCTCATTATTGTTATTATCAGGAGTGTTGAGGTCCTTTTTGTAGAGTTCCTCTGTGTACTCTTGCCATCTTTTTTTTACCTCTTCTGCTTCAGCTAACTCTTTTCCATCTTTGTCCCTTATCATGTTCATTTTTGCTTTAAATGTTCCCTTGATTTCCCCAATTTTTTTGAAAAGATCTCTAGTCCTGCCTCTTTTGTTGTTTTCCTCCATTTCTTTGCACTGTTCGTTCAGGTATTTTTCCTTATCTCTCCTTGCTTTTCTTTGAAATTCTGTATTCAGGTGGTTGTATTTTTTCCTTTCTCCTTGGACTTTTGCATTCCTTCTTTCCTCAGCTATTTTAAGAGCCTCATCAGACAACCACTTTGCTTTCTTACAATTCTTTTCTTTTGTTATGGTTTCTCTTGCTGCCTCCTGCATGATGTCCCGCATCTCTGTCCATAATTCTTCTGGTACTCTGTCTATCAGGTTTCCCTTGCTCGAAAGCCAGTCAGGTACAGGACATTAAATCTGTTCATGACCTCCACTATGTATTCTTTAGGGATGTTGTGTAGGTCATAGCTGTCTGGTCTAATTGTTTTCCCCATTTTCTTTAGTCTAAGCCTGAATTTTGCGATCAGTAGGTTGTGATCTGAGCCACAGTCTGCTCCAGGTCTTGTTTTTGCTGACTGAATGGAGGTTCTCCATCTTTGACTGCAGAGTATGTAATCAATCTGATTTTGATGCTGGCCATCTGGTGATGTCCATGTGTAAAGTCGCCTCTTGTGTTGCTGGAAGAGGGTGTTTGCTATGACTAGTGCATTCTCTTGGCAGAACTCTATCAATCTTTGCCCTGCTTCATTCTGTGTTCCAAGACCAAACTTGCCTGTTATTCCATTTACTTTTTTATTTCCTACTTTGGCATTCCAATCTCCTAAAATAATGTGGACGTCATTTCTTGGTGTCTGTTCTATGAGGTCCTCATAGAACTGGTCAACTGTGGCTTCATCTGCACTAGTGGTTGGTGCAGTGATATTGAAAGGTTTGCCTTGGATTATGACTGACATCATTCTATCTTTTTTGATGTTGTATCCCATTACTGCTTTCCTCACTCTTTTATTGACAATTATGGCTACTCCATTTTTCCTGAGGTTTTCTTGCCCACAGTAGTAGATATGATGGTTTCCAGAGCTGAATTCACCCATCCCTGTCCATTTTAATTCACTGATGCCCAGGATGTCAATGCTTATTCTTTCCATCTCATTTTTAACTACTTCCAGTTTTCCTTGATTCATAGACCTCACATTCCATGTCCCTATGCAGTATTGTTCCCTGAAACACTGTATTTCTCCTCCCCCTTTCGTATCCCTCCCCCTTTTCAGATCTGCTATGCTGAGCATCCCCTTGTTTTGCCTTTTGTTTTGGTCCATAGGGTTCTCTACTTACTTACCTACTTACCTACCTACCTACCTACACATATCTATCCATCCACCAACCCACAGGCCAGGGGACAAAGGCCAGGAGCAAAAGGGAATCATCTGAGGTGACCTGGGAACGTGGGCCAATGCTGCCATCTGCTGGTCAAGTTGCTCCTAGATGATGATGATGATGATCCATATCTTGCTGTGCCTTATAAGAAGTCCCCACCCCTTGAAAACAGCCCTGGGACAAAGCTCTTTGGGGTCCTTTGGTTAAGCAAGAGAAGGCTGAGAAGATCCCTGTTGGCAGCTGGACCGAAAAGGAAGGGGCAGAGAGAAAGACCTCAAAAAAAGCCAGCAGCCCCCTCCCCACCCCCTAAGTGTGGGGCAATGACAGGAAGAGAGTCACACTAGCAGTGGCAGCTACACAGACCCATGTGTCCATCCCAGAAAGAGGAGGAGGAAAGAGCGGAGTGAGACCAGAGCCCAAAATGGCTCTGATTGGGCTTATGGCTTCACAACGAACCAGGCCAGAATAGAAGCTAGGGAAGGTTGGGTTTAGGGGTGGGTTTTGGCTTCCTAAACACCCCATCTGCCTTTTCATCCCAATGCCATTCTGGAAGTGGAGGGGGGGGTTCCATAAAAATAATGTTTCCAACTTCCCCATCTCTATCACCTGAATGGGTTCTTGGCCACCCCTTGTACAAGTAGTATACATCTCCCCCCACCCACCCACCCACCCCCGGAGTTTTGTCTACTGCTGCCTTTTAATTCCCCCCCATATGATTAATCTGCAGTGCATTAGAATCAGGAGGCCTGTTTAATTAACAAGAATGTCAACCTTGCTTATGAGTCATTAATAAACCTTCTCCGTGATTGACAGATTAATGTGTAAGAAATCAATTAGTGCTTTTGCAGACACACACACGCACTACTTTTTTAGTCAGATTTCCTTCCTGGCCCCAAAATAGGGGAACTGGAAGGCCTGAAGGCCACTGGTTTCTGGGTGAGAAGCTGCTGTGGGGCTCAACCACTGACATTGTGGGGTTGCCCAGCAGATCTGGGACATGGGGTTCTTCTTCTGCAGGGGCATCAGAACCCCACAAAGGACTTGCATCTGTCTCATGCATGGGATGTTGGGACTTTTGGGTGAGGCCAGGTAAGAGCATCAAATCATTTCCCATTGGACACATTTATTAAAGAGCCAAGTCATGGTAAAATAGCACATACTTTATATATATACTTTATATATACTTTATATATGTGCTATTTTACCATGGCTTGGCTCTTTAATAAATGTGTACAATGGGAGGTGATTTGATGCTCTTACCTGGCCTCACCCAAAAGGGCAGAATGAGACTTACCGAATCATGTAGTCGGCCATGTGGCCACTATCAGTTGACAAACATAAAACCAGACTGTCCAATTCTGTACACTTCACTCTACGCTGTTCTCCTTCACTGTTGTGTTGAAAGGCAACAGATCCCAAAGTCGAATGATTTTGTGAACCTTCATAAAAACTGGCTTTCAACTATTCCCCACGCTCGCAACCGCTGCCACCCTGGGACCATTTGAGAGGCCTCTCAACCTGCCATGCCCTGTGGCATGATTTATCCCAGTTTTAAGGCATAATATGCACAGAAGACCCCGGCAGGTGTCTGAACGGAAGATGGATGAGGCGTCCCTGCCAAATTAATACCTCTCAGCCAAGAATGACACAAACGGTGTGAAGCAGCTGCCGAGTGACATGACAAAGCCATGCAGTTTAGCTGGTTTCTGAGAGGTCTTTGTCTCATCTGGAAGAAGAATCAAGAATAATAGCTGCCTTTGCTTCTCTCGAGGGACTGTGGTGGCTCAAGTGGTTAAGACACTGAACTTACTGGCTGGAAGGTTGGAGTTCAATTCCTGAGTACTAGCAGTTCAAATGCAAGACATTGCAAGTAGATAAATAGGGACCACTTCGGTGGGAAGGTAAATAGCGTTCTATTCACTCTGGTCTCTAGGTGTGCCTGCCACATGTTCATAGAAACCTCTGCAGATGCAGACAGAGCTGGCTCTTTGGCTGTAAATGGAGATGAGCACTGAAGCCTAGAGTCAGATACAACTGCCTGCTGACTGACAGTCAAATAAAGATAGGTATGTAACTGGCTTTCAAACAAGGGCGACCTTTACCTTTACCTTCCTTCCCTCCCTCCCAGTGCCACCTGGACAGAGGAAGGACTGGATGGAAATGGAGGCAGGAAGGGGAGGTGTGATGATTGGACTGGATCCCCCGGGTTGGACTGGCCTCCCTTCACCTTGGGAGATGTCGGTGAGCAAACAGGTATGAAGTGCTGGCAAACAGAGCTACAGACATCTATTTGTCTTTATGGATTGCCTTCCACCCCCTGGGAAAGCTTGTTTGGAACAGCTTGCCTCACCCATGGCTCTCTTCATGAGAGTGTTGTGTATATGATGCAGTTTAAGCCCAAAGCTGATGCACTAGCTCTGCTCATTCTGGGCATTAAAGAGGGCAGACCCAGGGCTGGAGGTCTCTGGTTTGCCCTTACCATCATCTCCTCCTCTCCCTTCCTTTGCAACCCACCTTTGAAAACTTTACTTTTCTCTTCCTTTCATCCCAGAGTTTAACGCTTACATCCTTTACACTGTGTTTGTGCCAAAGATTCACTCATATGTGCCTTTTCAGTCTTGCTTTGTGACCTTCTGGTTGATGTTTCCTTGAGGGCATAAAGATGTGATAGCCAACCTTGGCACTCCAGGTGTTGTTGGACTTCAATTCCCAGAAGCGCAAGTCTCTGTGAATCCACAAGCAGGGACGTGCAGTATACCCATTCATGTGAATTCACAGCGACTTGGACTTCTGGGAAATGAAGTCCAAGAACACCTAGAGTGCCAGTAAACCCGTGTGGATTCCCAGATACATGGGCTTCTGGAAATTGAAGTCCAAGAACACCTGGAGTGCCAAGGTTCACCATCATGGGCATAGAGACTTGTCTAATTTTGGCTCAAGAAAGGCCTCAAAAGTTCTGTGACACTCCAAGTTCTGTATAGCTAATGGTAGATTACGAAGTGTTCCCCATGGGTGGATTCAGATTTTAGAAGAGTGGTTGAAGTTGCTATGGCAGCAGTGGACAACCTATTTCCTGTGGGCCAAATGTGGCCTGCATGTCTCCTCTCCACCCATCCCCATGGCTCAGCTCCTCAGAGAAGGTTACAGATCCGCAGGGAGGAAAAAGATCTTATGAGGAATGTATAAAGGAGGAAGCCTTCCCAGGCCACATTTCCTATAAACTGGTATTCAACACACCTGGATCCACCCTAAAACAGCTGCTATGAGGACCACCTCTCCCCGGTGCCTCAACATCCTGGCATACTTGCTTTGGAGATGGAAGGAAGCCTCAGGTGGCCTTGTAGATCCAGCAACGAATATCAAGGTAGGCAAACTCAGAAGGTCCAGGACCCAATTCTCTGTCCTCAAGACCCTTCAGGGGCCACAGAGACTGTCCAACTCAGAAGAACATCCAAAGCAGCCTCAAGTCCACATCCAGTGTTGGGAGATATGGGGTGGTTTCTGGATTTGGTGGTGCTGGAAGCATCCATGGGAAGGGGTAGCTATCCACCTTTTATTGCTGGCTGGGTGAGATTTGGCAATGGAGGTCTAGTAGAGAGGGGGATGGGGCAAAGGGCAGCCTTAAGGTGAGTCAGGCATGCCCCAACTACACACTGCACCCCTGTGCTATCTATGCACACTGTTAAGTTGAATAGCCTGGAAGAGTCGGCTCTACAGCAAAAAGCAAAAGCTTTGGAACGGACAATGTGACAACCATTAATGCTCATTTAAGAGACTATTTCTTTCTCCCTCAATCTCTCGGCATCCCTTTATTGGCATCCCTTTATTTCCCCGGCTGGAAAGGAAGTAAGAAACCCCTCCACCAAGGGTTAATTCAGCATCCTCTGCAGAAGAGGAGGAGGAGGGCTGGAAGCCTAAGCGCTGATTGCTCAAATTGTAGATTGCCTCTTGACATTAATTACTACCGTATTTATTCGTGTATAACGCGCAAAATTTTATACCAAAAAAAGAAATCAAAGTTGGGGTGCGCGTTATACACGAGGACTGGGTGCGCGTTATAAACGAGCCTCTTTTACTTCCTTTTTAGAATTGGGTCGGCTGTCTATTGCTGCGGCGGGTGAAGGGGAGGCGGGGGGGGTGGCTTTGAAGAAATTGACGGGATCTGATTGGGTGGTGCGGGAGACGAGGCGTGGCCCGGAGGTAGCTCGCAGTTCGAGCGAGGCTCCTGGAGGTCGGAAGTGCTCGTTTCGGATTGCATTTTCTGCAACAGGTGGGTCTGATTATCCCCCCCTCCCTCAATATTTTAAGGCGTGCTCTTTTTCACCGATATAACTGGTTCCCCTTTAGATGGCATCTCAGGGTATCAAGCGTAAACGTTGTGCATATGACGCTTCGTTCAAGCTCAAAGTTGTTGATCATGCTGAAATGCATGGAAACCGAGCAGCTAGCCGAGAAAATTTTATACCGAGATTTCATGGAAAATTAGGGGTGCGCGTTATACACGAGTGCGCGTTATACTCGAATAAATACGGTATGTAAATCCAACAGATTAACATTGTTGGATGATGAGTGACAAGTTTCATTTGGCGCTCCCCTTCTCAGGTGTTTGGCTGCTGTTTGGGTTGCCATGGCAACCTTCTCTGGGGGGGGTATTCTGGGCACCAAAGAGCCCAGGCTCCAAGCAGAGCCATAGGACCCAAAAAGGCCCATAATTTGAGGATGGGTGTGATCCCCAGAGGGGTCGGGGTCTGGGAAGAACAAAGGGTGGGGAGGAATTTAAGGGGTCTTTTTCTGCTTGGCCTTCTCTCTCTTTCCACTTCCCAAATCCCCAGGAAAGGGGATTTGCTTCACTGCCTTCATCTCCCTTTCCTCATCACGCTCTTACCAGACTCTTCTGACTCTAGATGTTACAGTGATAAGCAGCATTCTTGTGCTGGTCCAACTCAGACCACAGGGTCCTTCAGCCAAGGAAACATCTGCAGATGCAGACAGCGCTGTCCCTTTTGGCTGTAAATAGACATGAGCACTGAACCTTAGATTCGGTCATGACTGGCTT
The DNA here is from genome assembly GCA_035047305.1 of Bradypodion pumilum. Taxonomy (NCBI): domain Eukaryota; kingdom Metazoa; phylum Chordata; class Lepidosauria; order Squamata; family Chamaeleonidae; genus Bradypodion; species Bradypodion pumilum. Next base: position 39,079,870 of record JAWDJD010000007.1, on the reverse strand, counting down.
TCAAGCAAGGGCAATCGTGACCTTTTTATGCCAAGGATCTCCATTACTTTTCCAAACTTTGATTCACATTCTGTGTGAAATGGGGAAACAAAGAGGAAATGTTTAGCTGAAATCTCCTCTCCTGTAGCTGAATACACATGAATCCAGCAGTTTGGACCCTGCGGTCTGGAGCAACATAAGACAAGCCTGCTCCATCTTTCAGATCAGGGGTCCTCACATTTGGCACTCCAGGTGTTCTTGGACTTCAATTCCCAGAAGCCAAAGTCAGCACTCCTGCTGATCAGGGCTTCTGGGAACTGAAGTCCAAGAACAGCTGGAGCGCCAAGGTTCAACATCACTGCTCTAGGCAGTATGAAAAACATATCAACAGAGGGATAACTTTTTGATTAAATGTTTCTTGATAAAAGGGGTTTCAGAACACTTTTTTTTAGTTCCAGGGTAGAAAAAGGCGTTCTCAACCTTTTAAAGCTGGGAGCCGGATCACGCTCCCTCAGGGACCAGATGGCCATTTTGCCCTTCCTATACCACATGGAACTTCCTGGTGTGGTGGTGGAGGTGGTGGTGGGGGCACATGAAATGGTGCCGTGGACCACATCCAGCCCACAGGCCACAGGTTGAGAATCCCTGGTCTAGACCAGCCTCTACGCTCCACCAAGATCTTCTTCATGGCCTCTGTTAATCCACACGAATGGTTTTACTGCTCGTACGTGCATTCATGTGAGCTCATAGGGGACCACAAAGAAGAACAGTTACAGGTAAGCAACCTGTCATTATGGAACATGGGTCTGCAAACTTGGCTCTCCAGCTGTTCTTGGGCTTCAATTACCAAAAGCCCAAGTCAGCACACCTGCTTGGATCAGAGCTTCTGGGAATTGAAGCCCAAGAACATCTGGAGAGCCAAGTTTGAGGAACCCTGTCCCAGATCATAAATCTTTGGTTTCAAAGAGGCCATTGTACATAGACTGCCCTTCTTTTACTCTGTCCTTGCTTTAAAACAACATTCATAAGCTCTTCCTGAGGCCAGAACAACATCTATAGACCTCATTTATTTTTTGTTCCACTGAGAGCAGAAATACAGCAGTGGGAGGCTGGGCATAGGAAGGGCAAAATACCTTCTCTTAGCCAATAATTGCTATATTATAGGATTTGCTACAGGATATTGGGACATTGAGTTTCAACCTCTGCCCTTTCCCCTCATCGTAGGCCTTCCTCTCTCACCTCCCAACAATGCTTCCTTTGAAATGAAGCAAAAAAAAATCTCTTTGCTCTGGCTTTGGAGGAAAAAAACCAGATTTTTGCTGGAAAAAGAGACAGGGCAGAACTAGAAGCTAAGGTATGGGGGGGGGGACATTGTTCTCTTACTTATGGGGAGGCTGCCCTCTCCTTTGTTCTTTTGTGGAGAAAACATGTAGGCTTTGGACAAAGGAGAGCCTCACAAATAATGGGGCGGAAAGGTTGCCTTCAGAACCACGGATTGAAGAAATTTCCTCCTGGGGACACAGAAAGAAGGGGCAGGCCGCCCCTCCCTGAGCAGGACAGGAGAATATCTGCCATTATCTTTAATTAGAGCAGAGGTATAATTATGGATAATGACTATGTAGCAGGGAAAGGATCTCACAATGAACAATTAGCATATTGATAAGCCCTATAATGAAGAAAGCAGGATTTTTTTTTTAACCAAACAACTTTTGATACCTGGTTGGGAAATGGTTCTCTGCATGTTCTTCATCATCCTTACTAGAGACCGAAGCTTCGAGAGCTGTGGTCCGTGTCACCTAATCAATGGCTGCCCTCTGAAGTTCCAGGGAGATGCCACACTTCTGCAAATCTCAAGTGGTGAGGTCTGATTTTGGGGTGTCACTCGTCTCCAATTCACTCCCGCTGTGACGCACTTAGGCCAGGAACAGGCACTAGAGATAATGCGTGGGTGGAAGAGGGATGTGTTTAACCTCTGTAAGTCTCTGAGGGTTACATCTTGAGATTCTCGTGCAACGGAGTGCACGCACCTGAGAGGATGCTCTGAAGCGAGAAAAAGAGATCAGAGAGAGTCCATAACTGGAGCAGAAAGCACAGTCAAGTTGTGGAAGGGGAAAATTGATGTATCCTTTTCTTTCGGTCTATTTGTAAGGTCAAAGTTGCCCTTGCAACTCTAGGGAACTCATCTCCATTTAAAGCCTAAGAGCCAGTGCTGTCTGCATCTGCAGATGTTTCCATGGCCATGTGGCAGGCATGACTAGACACTGGAGCACACAGAATGCTGTCACCTTTCCCACCAAAGTAGTACCTATTCATCTACTTGCAATTTTTTTTCCGAACTGCTAGGTTGGCAGGAGCTGAGACAGAGACGGGAGCTCACTCTGTCGTGCAGCACTCTGGTCTTGAACTGCTGACCTGCTGACCTTCCAGTCATCAAGTTCAGCGTCTTAACCACTAAGTCACTGCAGTCCCTTTATGGGTAAAGCAACCGACCAAACAAGGATCTGGTGCTTAAACTGAGAAGACCCATCATCAAACCAAACAGTCTGCGTGTTCAGCACCGTGAACAGCTCCTGAGGCTTTTCAGACTGTATCCGGCCGGGTTTCTCCCTGAGATCTCTAGATTTCCCTTTTATTCCAGTAAATCCAGTGCCTTCCTTTGGAAATTGCTGCAAAAGAACTCCCTGCTTTGCAAATGGCCAAGACTCAGCATCAGACTAAAGTTGAGATCAAGCCTCGTTTATTTTCTTTCTTTCTTTCTTTCTTTCTTTCTTTCTTTCTTTCTTTCTTTCTTTCTTTCTTTCTTTCTCCCTCCCTCCCTCCCTTCCTTCCTTCCTTCCTTCCTTCCTTCCTTCCTTCCTTCCTTCCTTCCTTCCTGGGAGCCTGCATTTGCACCAACATGCCGCATTCAGCTTCTGGGACATAAACTGCAGCCCCAGCCCCCTGTGTTTTGCCCTCACCCTACAACCCCAGCCCCCTTCTCAGACATCTGACAACCTCTGCTGTCAGGGAACATGAGTTTTTCTGAGTTAATTTCCTCCACTTTGAGCAAAACCTGGCTTATTCATTTAGTCATCTGCTTTATTTGCTTAGAGTGTGTTGGACTGTGTGTCACTTATGAGCTAATTAATTCCCTTTTAGAAACTCTACAGTAATATTTGCTATTCCCCAAAGCAATTATGGTGTCTACTTTGGTTCTCATGCACTCATTCAATGCACCCTGAGAAACAGCTATGTGGGAGAGCAAATGGCGGGGACCGATCTGCTTTGACGCATGGCTGCCAAAGGTTCCCAAATGCCTGCGTGTTGTCTGAATGCACATGAGTTCACACACGCAGCTGGAAAGCTCAACTCCTGAGCATTGACCAGATGGAAATCCATTTGCAAACTGGTGCTTCTGCACCATCGTTCCAAGAGACAAGAGAGAACTCACCCAAGTTCAAGAACAGCTGGAGTGCCAAGGTTCACCATCACTAGTCTAGGCCAAGCTCAATTTTCATGAAACCCTTAATGAGTGGCTGCTCCTTCCCTTGTGGATCACACGTGGCCCAGCTAGACTCTGGCAGGGTCTATTTCTGAGCTCAGTTAAGCTTTTGAGGCTGTGACCTTCCAAAATTCAGCTTACAACTGACTTATGCAGCTTGGCTCCGACGGCTGCCTGCAGAATTTCAATGGCGTGCCAGAGCAGGCTGTGCGGTGGGAGAAACTACGGTTGAGAAGGTGGAAAATTAATTGGGCAGCCATTTTCTCCCCTGGTCAAAAAGCCAAAGAGTGCCAAACTCAACTGAATTTGACACAGCCGTTGTGGGTCTATAAGGCTGGTTTTGGTCATACACAAAGGCTGCAGTTCATGATTGAGGCGAAAGAGAAGAAATGTGTCTTGTGGCATAGTTTGCAGTCTCTTTCTTCTTTATACAAGTCCAGTTTAGGCATAATCAACAAAAATAAACTTTGTGTAGAAACCCACCAAGAACCCCACTCTCCTCTCTGAATGGGGCCAATCTACTGTCGAATAGATCATGTCTTTCTTCCTTCTCAGCATCACAGCCTCGCAAGAAATCACAGTGGGAAGTTTTTTAAACTGGGAAAGATTCTCCCAGTGGCTTAGTTTGGATAATTTTTACTGCAATTGTTGGTTTTTGCTTTGTTTATTTCCTGAAAAACAAAATTGCACAGAGAGTGTGGTTGAAAAATAGGTGCCCTAGTGCTGTCCTTCACATGACATTGTCTACAGTATGTCTACCCCGCAGTCTAACTCTTTGTCAATTCCCAAACAGATAATGGCACCGGGGTACTAAAATATCCTGGAAGAGAGTCAAACTGAACACTCAGATGGGTCCACCAGCATGAGATATTCCATTTCCCCCCTCCTCTTCCCAGGTTTCCCCTTTGGTAGGCAACTAAGCTAAGCACAATACATGCCAGATGTTCTCTCATCTTCTCTGGCGATGCTGAGAATAAAGAATATGGGTCAAACTGCCAGGATTGCCTCAAAATCTTTGACATCCTGGACAGTAAAGTGCCATAAAGAACATCATCCACACCATAACATTTCATGCAAAACATATGGTCTGTAATGGAGGAAGACTTAGGCCACCTTCCAGCTATACCAGTGATGGTGAACCTTGGCACTCCAGATGTTCTTGGACTGTAATTCCCAGAAGCCCAAACATCCTGTGAATCATCACAAATGAGTTTACTGTAATTCATCCAGCCTGGGCTGCCCTCGTCGCTCCCAGAGATGGACGTAAAATGCGCCTGTATGGAGGAAGGGTTAACCCGGAAGAGCCTTAACTGTACAGGCGCATTTTACTTCCATTTCCGGGAGCGACAAGGGCAGCGCTGGCTGGATGAATTGCAGTAAACCCATTCATGTGGTGCTTGGGCTTCTGGGAATTGAAGACCAAGAACATCTGGAGTGTCAAGGTTTGCCATCATGGACCTATACCCACACCCTTCATCCTGTGGAAGTGCTCATTATAACACCATTGTCCCCCAAACACTTTTTGACACCAAAATCATCTGCATCCAAGAAATGCATCTCTCCTTGCATCCGGTTAAATTAGGGGGTTCTGCTTCTTCCCTCCATCCAGATGTCCCATCAATATTTATGGGAGGATCGTCACACAAGATGGCCCATGGCTCAGCTGCCAAAACTTAAAGAAGAAAGGGAGCAGTAACCTTCTGAGAAATCCATGTCAAAAGACAGAAGCAAGATTCCACAGAAAACAAACAGACTTGCCAAGGTTGGCATTGGAATTTTTACATTTTTGTTTCAAGGAACCTGCAGCCTTTCCCTGTCCAAGTTAAGTGAACAGTACTAAAGGCCGTTGCGTGTTGCTTTGAGGGGAGGAAAGCAGGATGCATGAATCTGGGCACCACTAGGGATTAAGAGAAATGAGAAATTAATCAGAAATCAGGTCTACCATTTATGGGGGGTGGAAAAGCTTCCTTGCACTAAAGAGAATCTCAGGGGGGCGGGATTGGTGTGCCAGGTCCCCGTCTTCTATCCAGGATCATTTCTCATCTGGAGTTGGAAGCTTCATTTCTACTTCCACCCAGCCATCTAGACACTCTGAGGCCGTGATGGCAAACCTTGACACTCCAGATGTTCTTGGACTTCAATTCCCGTACAGGCATGTTTTATTTCCACTTCCAGGAGTGATGAGGATGCCGCAGCATGGGCCAGATGAATCTCAGCAAACCCATTCGTGTGGATTCATGGGGGCTTTGGCTTCTGGGAATTGAAGTCCAAGAACATCTGGAGTGCCAAGGTTTGCCATCATGGCTCTGAGGGCTGCAAGCGATTTCACAAACCAGCCTCTACATTCTCCTTAAGACCTGCACACATTGCTGCATACAAAAAACCTCTCTCTCTCTTTCTTCCGGCAGTGGATCTACAATCAGCACTTCACAGGAGATTGATTCCACTTCAATTGCCCTGGATCCACGCCTTGGCATTCCAAGAGCTGAAGTTTAGTTTGTGCCTAATTCTCATCTGAAGAGTTCTCCTATGCCCTCCCTGAAGCCTAGGAGACAATTATAACAAATGCATGTTAGCTTCCATGAGAGAGAGAGAGAATCTGTACTGAAGTGAAACATTTATTAGGTTTCACCTCGGTAACCCAAAGAACTTGCATAATATAAATTCCCACAATTAATTCAAAAGCTGCCTCCACCTCATCTCAGGGCACCAACTCCTTGGTGGTGGAGAGCAGAGAGCCTCTGGGTAGTCTTTGAATCCTAAGCACTAGCGTTAATTTTGAAGCATTTTAGAGAGTTCTATGTCGGTTTTTAGATAGTTCTAAGTCTGTCAAGAGCACTGGCTCTTAGGCTTTGAAACAGAGATGAGCACTGAACCCTAGAGTCAGATATGACTGGCTTTTGAGCAAGGGAAACCAAGTCTGTCATCAAATTACAAACCCCTGGATTCTACAGAGCAGAGGCAAGGCAGTTGAATCAGAAACCAACAACTGGGTTGTCTATATCAGTCTATATCAGTGATATATCAGTGATAGAGAACCTTGGCACTCCAGGTGTTCTTGGACTTCAATTCCCAGAAGCTCAAATCTCTATCCACACAATGGGTTTATTGCTTTTGAGTGGGTTAACTGCATATGCACAGTAAACCCATTCATGTGGATTCCCAGGGACTTGGGCATTTGGGAACTGAGGTCCAAGAACATGCTCAGTAAACCCCTTTGTGTGGGTTCACAGGGACATGGCTTCTGGGAACTGAAGTCCTAGAACATGCAAAGTAAACTCATTCATGTAGACTCACAGGGACTTGGGCTTCTGGAAACTGAAGTCCAAGGATACCTGGACTGCCAAGGTTCGCCCCCACTGGTTTATATTAAAAACCTGGCCTGCAGTGCAGGACTGAGAGGCATCACATCTTGGCATAGGTCGGACAGAACCTAGTGACAGAAGGTTCCCTTCTTGGCCAGAGCTTTTGACTGAAAGTCAGTGTAGTACCATTTTGAAGTCTTTCTTTCTTCTTCTTCGGCTTCTTCTTCTTCTACTCCAGGGTGCCCAAAAGTTTCGGGCTGTGGGCCAGTCACATGGTTCAGTGGGCCAGTCATGTGTTTCCTCCCACTGGAAGTGGAATTAAAATGTGCCGAGCAATCTGTTTTGCAACAGGATGATTTTTAGGCTGTCATTTTCTCTGCTTAAACCAGGGGTGCCCAAACTACAGCCTGTAGTCCATATCTGGCCCTTGACACCAATTCATCTGTCCCACACCACCCTTGCCACTCCTGGAAGCAAAAGTAAAATGTGCCCATACAGCCACATTTTACTTCCACTTCCAGGAGCGGCAAGGGTGGCATGGACCAGATGAATTGGTGTCAGGGGCCAGATACAGCCCACAGGCCATAGTTTGGGCACCCCTGTTCTACCCCATCGGATGTCGAGGGAGATGTAAGGTTCTTGTTATAACACTTCTAGTGCCCTCCCCTGGGGTTATTTGGTGTTCTTGTAATATTTCTTTGATGTTGTCTCATCATCTTCCTCTTCTGGTCTGTCCCCATCTCTGAGCATTCTCAATGCAATCATCCAGGTCAGGTTGTAGCTCTTCCTCCGTACAATTGCAAGCAAAAAGGCACATGATGTGCGTCTGTGTGGATGTTGCTATCTAATCACAGAGACGAGCCTCACATCAGGGCAGGTGAGACAGGAGAGAGAAAGAGCCTACAAGAGCCATTTTCTCCACTTACACAGAGAAAGAACATATGGGGGAGAAAACAATTGTTATGCCAATCAACAAGCGAAACAACTTTGCAGATGCTCTGCCTCTGCCTCTTTCTCTCCCTTGAGTGGTTGGAAAATGTAAGGCCAGGAGGATCTCAGACAAATGTAGATACAGTGGAACCCTCTATAACGAATGTCCCCAGAGCGAAAAAATTGCATAATGAAAAGAAAATGAGAAAACTTGGCATCTCGTACAATGAAATTTTTTGCTATGCGATGCAGCATCCCTATGGGGAAAATCGTACAACGAAGCTCTCTATAGGAAAAATCTCTTAGCAAAAAATTTTCATTGTCCAGTTTTTCCCATTGAGATTTTCTTTGTACGATTTTTTTCCATAGGGACTTTCATTAGCATAGGAGGAAAATCATATAACAAAAAAAAATCACATAGCGAACAGCCCCATAGAATGAATTATTTTTGTTACACGAGGTTCCACTGTATTTGTTAGCTAGCTAGTGAATGTGTTACCTTTATATCTCACCTGTCCCTCAGTAACTCAAGGCTGTGTAGATGTCTCTCTCTCTCTCTCTCTCTCTCTCTCTCTCTCTCACACACACACACACACACACAGTTTTATCCTTGTCCCAGTCCCATGGGATGGATCGGGCTGAAGGTCCTTTGGGTAGGGATTTCAGGACCATGGACAGCTCCATGACACTTAGCCTATGCTCTTCCATTCACGTGCTGTTGGTAACCCTTCTGGTGGTTATGGGTATCTCCATGGTATCTCATTGATCTGGCCTCAGAATCATAGAAACATAGAACTGTATAACTGGTGGGGAACTCCCAAGGTTCATCTAGTCCAGTGATGGCAAACCTTGGCACTCCAGCTGTTCTTGAACTCCAATTCCCAGATGCCCTGATCTGCAGGAGTGCTGACTTGGGCTTCTGGGAATTGAAGTCCAGAGAACAGCTGGTGTTGGCCACCATGGATAACCCATCCTTTGTTGGTGCCAGACCTCTCAAGCTACCACCACTGTGAGAAATGGCGATCCAACCTCTGTTTTGAAGTGCCATTGAGAGAGAAGCCTGGCACCTCTCCAGGGAACCTGCTTACAGTTCTTACTATCAGGAAGTTCACCTGAGTATTTAGCTAGATTCTTTGTTCTCATAATTTGAATCTATTATTTTGGGTCCTACGACAGAACCCACGAGTCCCTCCACCTGCCACCTGATAGCCCTTCAGATGTCTGAAGATGATGACCCTGCTCTTTGCTTCTGCATGTTAAACCTACCCAACCTTTTCAGTTTTATTTCTGCACAATAAACTTGGACCTTTCAAGCAGCATTTTTACAATCCAGATACAGCATTTGCAGTTTTTGAGGGTCCGGCCAATGGCCGCTCTCTTTCCAACATTTAAGACTGCAATCGAAAGCATAAATGGGTCGATGTGTCTGCTCTCTTGTGCTCATTTCTACCAGTCACAAAACCCGATTTCTTGGGTAGATACAACCTTCAAATGCTCCTGCTTGAAAGCTACAAAGGCCACAGTTCATTAGGATCGTTGTTTCCCATGTGGAATCCATGTGGCTGTTCGGGGGAGGTTGCTCTCCACCGGCTGAATCCAAAGCACAACTCCAACCCTCTCGAATGCATGGCTTATGATGGGCTGCCTGTGTTTATTTCCCACTTTCCCATGCCTCCTTATATTTGAAGAGACTTGTCCCCGACTTGATTGAGCCGTCACCTGTCTGTCCCGCTGAAAGCTGCCTCTTGATGAAGTGCCTTTCCCACGGCCATGAGAGATCCATCAAGTATCCTCGCCGTGTCAGCTCAAATTGCTTCCTGAGAAGCTTTGGCGCCAGCTTTGCAACAAAGCTGAAATGTTTGCTTGCTGGCACTTCACTGACGATCATCTTAAGGTCAGACAATGTTTGGCTTTCATCTTCCTGCGAGTTGAAGCTGAACTTGAGACTTTTAAGGAGCTGCCAAAGTCACTCAGGGCCATGTGGATGGTTGCGGGACTTGACAGTGTGGAGAAAGAGTGCATTCCTTGCAAGCAAGAAGGAAAGGATTGCAGGAGTTCAACTTTCACACCAGTGCATGCCCAGAAGGCCTTGCGACTTGCCAGGTGGGGCAGGATTCCACCATTTCTGCTGAACTGCCCCTGGTTTGGTGGTTAAGCTGCTGGACTAAAACATGAGGAGCCAGGTTCAAATCCCTTGTTCAGCCATGAAATTCACTGGCTGACCTTGAGCCATGGGTTCTCTCTCAGCCTGACCTACCTCAGAGGGTTCTTAAGAGGAAAATCGTGAAAGGGTAAAGCCAACCACCTATGTTTCCTTCCTTGAGCTCTTTTTTTTTTTTGGTAAGGTCGGGTATAAGTATAAAATAAAATGAATGAATGAATGTACCACATCCCATCGAGGTCTTTCAGCCTGATACAGGTCAAGGTCAACATCTCCCTTGCTCAAAAGCCAATCATGTCTGGCTCTAGTGTGTGGTGCTCATCAGTCAAAAAGGCATTGCTATCTGCATCTGCAGGTGTTTCCATGGTCACGTGGGAGTGCTGGAGCACACAGAATGCTGTTACCTTTCCCACTGAAGCAGTACCTTTTGATCTACTTGCAATTTCTTGCTTTCGAACTGCTAGGTTGGCAGGAGCTGGGACAGGCAACGAGAGCATCAAGCTCATGTCTTATCCATTAAGCCACTGCAGTCCTTGCAGGCATAGGTACACTTACCCTAAGATGATGCTTTCCTGGAACAAGGTCTACTACAGGTATTTGCAACCTACGGCCCATGGGCTGGATGTGGACCACGGAGCCATTTCATGTGTCCCTCTGCCCTCATTCCTGACGCCACTGCCACAAGTGGCAGAAGCACTAAAAATGTGCATAAAATGTTGCAAAACGCACTGAAAACACACAATAATTTGCCGAAAACACACGAGAATACACTCGAGAACTCGCGCGGAACCACATGACTGTCCCAGCCATCTGAGGGCGAGTGGTCCAGCCGACGACCCAAAAATGTTGAGAAAGCCTGGTCTACTAATTCAAGGTCAGACACAGTCAGCCATTGGCAACCCTTCGCTAACCCTAGATCTGAAAGTCTTCCAACTCTTTCTTTGAGCTACATCCATCCATCCATCCATCCATCTGGTGTTGGAAAAGCATATTTTTCTTCTCCATGCCCCACCTAAGCCCCCCCCCAAGCCCCTCAGGAAGCCCCAAAGAGAGTGTGGGTACAGTGGAATTCCCCCAGACATTTCCCCTACCTTCCTCTCTCCCCCCAACCCCCCCCCCCGCAACCATGCTGTACATGTACCGTCTCCAAAAGATTATGTTTTCCTCCCAAACAAAGACACCTCCCTACTTCTTGACCTGCACAAACACAGAGATAATAGAAAATGAATGAAACGGATACACATTAATCTTTGCAGGCGCAAAAGCTTTCTGCACGGCCTCTTTGGGCTGGAGCGAGATCTCACCAAAGCCTTTATCTGTATCTATCTTCTTCATTTGCTCTCTCTTAACAGGATTACGCCTGCATGGTGCCTTTGTCCCTCTAATACCCACTGTGCTGAATACATGATGTGGCCTTCAGATACAGCAACCCAACCGCCTCTTAGAACATAAGATCACCTTCTTTAAACAAGCAGGTAGACTGACCTTCCTTGGCTAGGATACCTGACTTCAGGCAAGAAGAAACACCTCAATGAATTGTTGGTAGTGGTGTTTTCCTGATCCCTATTCTTCTCACCCCCACACAAAACACACACACACACTAGACACACACAGGAAGGAGAAGGAAACCGAAGTACTCCAACATTCAGGATAAATTAAGCAGTAGGTCTTAATTTCTATTTATCTCCAGTGGACCCTTGCTTAACAAATTGAATGTGCTCTCCAGAAACGTTTGTACTATGAAAAAATTATAAAGTGAATTTCCCATAGGGATACATTGAAAACCAAAATTTGTAATGCGAAACATGCTTTCCCATAGGATTGTATTGAAAACCAATGAATCCGTTCAGGGAGGGGGGTAATTGTTAACTGAGCCACTATTTTCTATGGATTTCCTTTTGTTATGCGATTTTTGTGTTTTGCAAGCCGCTTGTTAAGCGAGGTTCCACTGGACTTGTAATTTCTTGCTTTTGGACTGCTCAGTTAGCAGGAGCTGGGACAGAGACGGGCGCTCACTGCATCATGCAGCACTCGGGTTTCGAACTGCTGACTTGCCAACCTTCGATTCATCAAGTTCACTAGTGGTTCACTAACCACTAAGCCACTGCAGTCCCACTTCAACGGGAAAGGTAATAGCATTCCATGCACTCTGGTATTGAGGCATGCCTGCCGCATGTCCACGGAAACTGTTGCAAACGCAGACAGTGCTCGCTCTTTGGCTATAAACGGAGATGAGCACTGAACCCTAGAGTTGGATACGAATGGCTTTCAAGCAAGGGTGACTTAGCTTTACCTGAATTTCTACAATGAGAGACGGAGGCTGCAAGGGCTCTCCAGGGCCTGGCCAAAATCTCAGGGAATGGCTACACCTGCCCAGGTCTCCAGGTGGGAGACAAATCTTAAGGTGATACATGTGCCCCCCTCCAAGGGCACTCTAGAAACAAAATGGCTGCCCTTTTGAAGCTGTTGGGGCAAAATGGCTACCCCCATCATGCAGGCAGCAAAAAATGGCTGTCCGTCCTTCGAAGCTGACTGAGAGAGCATGACCCGGCCCCTGTCTCGAAAAGGTTGGGATCCCCTGCTCTAGAACATTATCTGAGTTCAAGCACTAGCCTTTCTGGACTACAACTGACAGCATCTCCCAACTATCCTGGAAGAGGGAGGCTGGCATTTGCAATATGGTTGTATTCTGGCCGTTGTGATCCAAATAAAGGCATGGTTTTCCCAGATTTCTGGCTCCTACCTGCTGGAAGCAGGTGTCTTGAGCCATAGATAGTGTTGACCCATGGCGTGACATGAAAGCTCATTTTCTGAGATACAGGTGACCCACACAGTTGTCTCGTGGGCCAAGAGGTGGCCGGGACAACAGCTCTTGCCTCCATTTCAACCCAGAAGATGCTTCTGAGAGGCTTCATCGGCTGGAAACCATGCCTGGCAGGTCCGGCCTCTCCCCTTTGAGTGGTTGAAAGGAGATAAATCAGCCGTTGAGGCACCTCATCCATTTTGCAGACATGACTGTGGCAGACCTTACACTGCTGGGAACGGGATGCTAAGAACACTTATCACCCCTCCCATTGTTGCCTGACGAGTGCGGTTTGTTGTCAGCAAATTCCAATTAATTTCGCCAGCCTCTCCTGACAAGACACATTAAGGAGTCTTTGTCCCAGTCTTGTCCCTGCCACCCGCTATCCTATGGAAGGAGCGGGCACTCATGCCAAGCAAAGGTAGATGCCAACCTCCCTCTGCCAAGGTCACTGGCTCAACCTGCACAGTTGGATTACCAACCTCTCCCCTGGGAAGCCTCTCTTTGGATATTGCCCATCTGCTAAGGTTAGAAGGGCTTTCCTTGGCTTTCCTTCTCCCTTCTCATGGCTCGTTGACAGGAGATCTTATCACTTCATCCTCCACTATATCATCCTATGGAACTCCTGAACGTCAGAGACTTCCAACTCAAAAGCAGTAAGATCGCAGTTGCTCGAAAGCCAGTCATATCCAACTCTAGGGTTCAGTGCTCATCTCCGTGTACATCCAAAGAGCCAGCGCTGTCTGTGTTTGCAGATGTTTCCATGGACATATGGCAGGCATGCCTAGACACCACGGAATGCTGTAACCTTCCCACCAAAGTGGTCCCTATTTATCTACTTGCAATTTCTTGCTCTTGAACTGCTAGGTTGGCAGGAGATGGGACAGAGATGGGCACTCACACCATCATGCAGCACTCGGGGTCTCGAACTGCTGACCTGCCAACCTTCCAGTTATATTTGCAATTGGCACTGGCTACTATAGATACAGAGGTCCACAGAAAGAGCCTCCTCAAAGACTGTGGTATTTTTGAACCACAATCAGGCATACCCTTGTGACAGTCACCTTGTGTTACTGGCTAATCTTTCTCACACTGGGTCAGGGGGAAAGGAACTGCAGAATGAACTCACCAAAAGGTGCCTTCATTTTGGCATAACAAAGAGTAAACAAAACAAAAAGACAAAAAAAAATGTAGTGTCAGTTTAAAGCCTAACTGCTGTATTTCACTTTGGCAGATTTGCATCTGTCCTAGACACGGAAGGCTATTAGTACAAGAGATTCCTTTTTTCCATAAATTATCAACTCCAATTTGCAAATCATGGTATTTTGTGATTTTTTCCCCTCCTCCTGTTGGTCTTCAATTCATGCAGCCCTTGGTATAGCCATGTCAATATGCCAGAACTTCTCTCCCCATCAGTTATATCAGGTGTGTTAGAAGTCAAACATTTGTCCCTCTGTCTGTCCATGTATCTGTCCATCTGTCCATCCCATTCTTTGGCCAAGTGGGGAAGGCCACCGATGTCTCCCGCATGGGAAAATGAGGGCAGGCTCTAAGCTACCGTTCTCCAATCATATCTTTGCTTATTAAACTCTGCTCCTTAGCAAGTGGATAATTTGTTGTGGATGCCACAAATGAAAAATTGAAACCCATTTGTTCCCTCCATGATTTTCCTACAGATGCTACCATCAATGCCGGCTTGCGTAAGGCAGCTGCATAGCATCCAAAAAGGACTTTGCTTCACATCCATCCCTTTGCACTCCCCTCCCCTCCGCCTGCCATCATTTCAGTCCAACTGGGCAGGGTGCCACCTGAGAAGGACTCTGTCCCGTCCCCGTCCCTGTCCCCATCCTCATCCCCGTCCCCGTCCCTGTCCCTGTCCCCCACAATGCTCCACAGTGCAAGAAACATTGTATATATGGCATAAGGACAAGGTGGATGTCCAAAACAGTGTGCCCCCTTCTCCCCACCACCCACTTCCCCATAGGTCAAGGGTCACAATCACTAGGCCTCCTTTCCAACTCCGTCTGCCTTTTCTCAGGGGATGATGGGCTTGGCTTCACCAGCAAAATGCCCATGAAGGTCAATGAGGGGCCATTTGGCAATGGTCTGATGTGCGTTCAGGTGACACATCTTCAGAAGACCATTCCTACTTTCCACTTGGCAGCCTGAGCCGGTGGAAACATCTCTGTAATGGCTGTGCTTGGGCAGGATGGCTTTTTCTGATGCCTCATCTTGTTCTTTCAGGTGATTTCAAATGAACAAGGCTGGTTCCCTTTGACTCCTCCAGCCATGCAGGGGAAAATGTTTGAGCATTGCTGCATCTCTGACACATCAGCTTTGTATTTCTCTGTGGGTGAAACAGGCCACATCTCATAAGAAGCAGGTGCAGTCGCTTTTGAAATCTTCTTCTTCTCCGCCTCCTCTTCAGTTCAAGAAGTTTGGGTTGGGACTTTGGTCTGAATGGTCTCCTGTCTCACTTTCTCCCAGCCCGGTTGAGCCCCACTTTTTCATGAAGAAGTAGCAATTAGCAATGACACTTATATACATGCCCCCATAAAAGCGCTTAGTGCACTCTATGGGTGGTTCACATGTTAAATTAGCATTTTGCCCCCAGCCTAAGCGGTGTACTCATTTCAACAACCTAAAAAGAATGGAAGAGGCTAAGTCAACCTGGAGCCCTTGTCAGGATCAAACTTGCAACCTTCTGGCTGTAGTACAACAGTTTAACACCTGCGCCACCAGGGCTGTATAATGATGGTTAATTACCTGTAACTGTTGTTGTTCTTCTATGTCAGGCTTTCTCAAAGTTTTTGGGTCACTCCCTCTCAGGTGGCTGAGCGGGCCGGCCCGATCACGTAGTTCCACATGAGTTCTCATGTGTTTTTGCATGTTTTCAGCGAGTTCTCATGCATTTTTGGTGCATTTTGTGCATTTTTGCACATTTTTGCCGCATTTTCTGTGCATTTTTGTTGCTTCTGCCACTTGTGATGGCAGCAGCAGGAACAAGAGCAAAGGGCAACATGAAATGGCTCCGCGGCCCTTAGGTTGCAAATGCCTGTTCTATGTGGCTCCCTGTCTTAAGAGGGATGGTTGACAGAAGGGGGTATTTTAAACCTGAGGAAGAGGAGAGAGAGAGAAAGAGAGAGAGAGGTAACATAACAGGCCTGATAAGTAAAGGTCTGTCATGCTGAAGAAGGAGTGAACTTGTTTTCTTTAGCTCCAAATAGACAAAAGGATGCAAAGTTAGGGACTCAACAATAAAAGAGATTCCAGGTGAACATTAGAAAGAACTTCCTCCCAGGTGAGGAAAATCCACTTGTGCCCCATCCTGACTCTATAGCAGGGATGGTGAACGTTTTAGAGACTGCGTGCCCAAACTACAACCCCAAAACCTACTTATTTATTGCAAACTGCCAACATAGCAACAGGGGAGGGAGGAAGCGCTCCCATTGGGCTGCTGGGCAGAGGGGCGGGGTGAACTCTGTGCTGGGGAGAGGGAGGAAGCGCTCCCATTGGGCTGCCGGGCAGAGAGGCGGGACAAACTCTGTGCTGGGGAGGGAGGAAGCACTCCCATTGGACTGATGGGCAGAGGAGTGGGGCAAACTCTGTGCTGGGGCGACCACATGGCTGCGCACAGATAGGACTCAGAGTGCCACCTCTGATGGCTGCCCAGGGGTGCCATCGATTCAACATCCTTTCAACTCAGAATAATTTCTGACATGAAATTATTATTATCCCAGGGATGAGAAGTAGCTCAGCTCCTCTTATAGTGATGGGGAGCCCCTGCCTTCCGTCAACCATTCCTCTTCAGACAGGGAGCCACATAGAACATGCATTTGCAACCAGGCTGCGGCCCGCAGAGCCATTTCATGTGGCCCTCCATCCTTGTTCCCACTGCTGCCACCGCAAGTGGCAGAAGCAACAAAAATGTACAGAAAATGTGCCATAGGTTCACCACCACTGTTCTATAGAGTCCTGCCATGTCAATGTCCCAACTAGAACAGACCAGTGGCTCTCAAGACACAGAAAGGCCACCGAATGGTTGCATCAAATGCCCCGTGACATCTGGAAAGATGGTCAGCCAGCACATCTTATTGCGCCATCTAATGGCTGACCAGGGGTGACGTCAATTCAACATCCTTTCAACTCAGAATAATTTCTGACATGAAATTATTATTATTATTATTATTATTATTATTATTATTATTATTATTATTATTATTATTATTATTATTATTATTATTATTATTATTATTATTATTATTATTACCTCAGGGATGAGAAGTAGCTCAGCTCCCTTTCTAGTGATGGGAAATCCCTGCCTCCTCTCATTAAGATGCTGGCATTGCCATGCAAGTGAGAGAGAGCCGTCAAAATCGGAAGAAGCTCAAGTATGGTGGGTTGGCGGGGAAGGGGGAGAATGAGCGAGTGAAAGAGGACTGGGTGCGCTCCACTCTGTTGTTAAGAGCAAGGAAACCTGACAGGAACCAGAAAGAGACTTTGCGGGAAGAATCGCTTTCAAGAACTCCAGTGTCGCCCGAGTGTCTAATTGGCATGTGGGCGCCCCTCCATGTTTTATTCATCCTGCCTCTAAATGGTTTCCAATGTTTTGTCAGGAACAATTTGCTGTCTTACAAAGCATCGATTACAGCTGCCGTCGGGGTTGCTGCTGGGTGTCACCGCAGTGAAATATTTATGAAGACACATTTAATCAAGGTGGGGAAGAGGAACCGTCAAAAGCAGGGATGCCCAAACTACGGTCCGTTGGGCCAGATCCAGCCCTTGACACCAATTCATCCGGCCTGCACCACCCTCATTGCTCCTGGAAGCAGAAGCAAAATGCACCCATATGGTGGTGGTGCAGGCCAGATGAAATTGTGTCAGGGGCCAAATTTGGCCCATGGACCATAGTTTGGGCACCCCTGGTTCAAGCAAAGAAAATGGCAGCTTAAAATCCATCTCATCCTGTTGCAAAACAGTTTGCAAGGTGCGTTTTACTTCCGCTGCTGGTAGGAGGAACCACAGGACCAACCCGCTGAACCACATGACCCGCCCACTGAACCACGTGACCAGCCCACAGCTCAAAAAGTTTGGGCACCCCTGGTCAAGAGGATCCTTGGCCCAGCCACCAGACAGGGTGGATTCAATCTTCTGGGATTCTGGTTTTGCCAGCCTTCGCCCGCCCACTTTCATGCTTGAGCGTCTCAGGTGTGAGAACCAGAAACGTCCATTCCTTTTCCTATAGAAAATCTGCCAGGTTTCCTTGTGTGTTAGATGTTAAAGCATCTGGAGAGGTAAGCAGGTCGCCTGGGCCAGTTGGGAGCTCTTGAGAGATAACTAGCAAAGTGGCTTTGACATCTTGTTTTTCTTAAACTGTTCTTGCCTCTAAATGAGAGAATCGTTCTGAATCTTCAAAGCAACGCTCCTCAAGTAAGCTCAGGGTTATCCTGGGGAAACAGGTGTGGGTCTTTTAATTACAGAGTCATGCATAAACAAAGTGGATGACACTCTTGTGAATAACATGTTGTTGGAGTGGAAAGACAGCTGAGGATCTCAACCTCCCCTACGTCATTTGGAGGACTCTGAATAGGCTAAGGGTCAGAGTCCCGCAATTCAAGACCCACAGGCTCAAGTGGGGGCTGATGGTGGTCAACAACACACAGTGTGACTGTGGAGAGATACAGAATCCATGGGCTCATTTGCTGGTCTGCTGATGACTGCCAGAAACATGCACTGATGAGGACTTAAGTTTGGCCAACGACAAAGCCAAGAAAGTGGCTCCCTTTTGGGCAGTCCAGGGTTTGATCGGGACATGAAAGAAGGAGTGGAAAGATGTGTCTCTCCGAACACTCTGGCCCTTTTCCCACAGAGCCAGGGATTCCCGACACCCAATGATGGATGTCAAAGGTTTTAACATCTCCTTGACAAAATGAAACTGTCTCCTCCAGCTTGACTCACCTTGAGCTCTGCCTCCCTGCCTCTGAGCAGAGCAGCAATCCCTAGAGACTTCAGGCAGCAGCCTGAGATGGGCAACACCTGCAAGTGCTTCTGCTGAGCTGGGTTTGCAGTGAACCTCCAAGAAAGGGGGTTCTCATCCTTTCTCCGCAATCCTCCCTCCACTTGAGATGAGACCTTCAAAGAAAACCCAGTTGACCCTGCCCAGAGATTGATTTACATGGGAAGGAAAGCAAAGTAACCATACATCTATCCTGCCCCAGTGCCCCTTCTGGGCAGTTCACAAGTTAATTAGCATTTTGCCCACAACTTGCTGGGGACTCATTTTGCCGGCCTTGGAAGGATGGAAGAAGCTGAGTTGACCTGGATCACCATCAGGTTCAAATTCACCTTTTTGGTTACAGGACAGCAGTAACCCCTGCACCGCCAGGGCTCTATAATGACAGATTGCTTATCTGTAACTGTTCTTCTTCATGGTCCGCTGTGAATCCACACAAATGAGATTACAGTACATACGTACAGTAAACCCATTCATGAGGATTCACAGAGAATTTGATAGAGCATTGAGGCAGAAATAGAAATTGTAGGCAGACCATCATTAGAACATTGTTATATTTAACAAGGATATAGCCCAATTGGAAGGAAGAGGCTGGGTCAACCTTGAGCTCTGGTCAGGATCGAACTTACAACCTTTTGGTTGCAGGACAGCAGTTTAACCCCTGCGTCACCAGGGCTCAGCCACCCAAACAGCCATCCTGCCAAGTCACCAGTGATAGTTTGGTGTCTTAGAGAACAGCTCTTATGGAGAGAATTCTCTGCTTTATCAGAAAACTGTGCATCAAAACTGTCCTTCAGGCCAACTTTCCAGACTTCTCAAAGTGACACCTGCTGGGGCTGTCAAGGCACCAGAGCAACATCTGGGCTGCTTTATTCTGTTTACAAACACCAGCTGGCGGAACGGAAGGTCCATTTGCTTGCCCCAGGCCAGGTGGCCCCTTTTGCTTGTTCGTTCAGAGAACGCAGGATGGATGTTTCCTACACCGTGTGGCCAAGCTTTGGAGGAACCCATGTGCCTGCCATCCTCCGCAGCGTGTTGGCTTCCTCTTTTGGGCCTGTGACAGCAGCAACATCTGTGTGTCATTCTTGTCATCCATAATCCTGGGTTCAGAAAAGCCATTTTGGACCACAGGGGAAAATGTTTTATGAAGCTCTGGCTCGCAGTGATCGAACCTTGCCTTAGCATTAGAGTCCAGCTTTGTGAAATGTAAACTGATGCGCAACAACATTGTTGAGCAGGCAGAATGTTCCCCCTTTCTTTATGCTACTGAGGAAGGCCTGGTGGCCGTACCAGTCCTCCTCCTGAGAATTAAGAAAGAGCAGGCCATGGCTGACTGGTGTTTGGTGACAGGACAGCAGGAGTGAGGCCCAGGAGTTCCCCTCTACCAGAGGGATGCCAACTTTGGGCCAGAAATAAAAGTTGTGGCTACAAACATGTGAATAGATGGATACGAACTGTTGGAATTCCGGTGAGGCAGCTAGAGTTCTAGACGCAAAAGGAGCAGGTTTCATCACCCAATAGAGCAATATAGACAAAAGCTTGCATTTTTGACAGGAAAATAAATACCCTCAGATGACAAGCAACCCACTATTGCAGAGAAGTGTGGGGGATAAACCAGAGCAATTGTTTTAAGGAAGAAGCTTCACTAGAGACCTGCCAGTGAAACCAAGAGCAGTTGACATTGTTTATCTGGACTTTCAGAAGGCTTTTGACAAGGTCTCGCACCAAAGGCTCTTGAATAAACTTACCAGACATGGAATAAAGGGACAGGTCTTGTCCTGGATCAGCAACTGGCTAAGGGACAGGAAACAGAGGGTAGCACTAAATGGACACTTCTCCAAGTGGAGGGAAGTCAAGAGTGGGGTCCCTCAAGGTTCAGTACTGGGACCCCTGCTTTTCAACCTCTTCATAAATGATCTAGAATTAGGAGTAAATAGCAAGGTAGCCAAATTTGCTGATGACACTAAATTATACAGGGTAGTGAATACTGTGAGAGATTGTGAGGAGCTCCAGAGGGATCTCTTGACACTGGGGGAGTGGGCAAAGCAGTGGCAAATGAGCTTCAACACGAGTAAGTGCAGAGTGATGCATATTGGGGCAAAAAACCCCAATTACATTTATAAACTGATGGGGTCTGAACTCTCTGCAACAAACCAGGAAAGGGACCTTGGTGTCCTGATGGACAACTCAATGAAGGTGTCAACCCAGTGTGCCTCAGCAGTGAAAAAAGCAAACTCAATGCTAGGGATCATTAGGAAGGGTATAGATAATAAGTCAGCAAGTGTCATTTTGCCTCTTTATAAATCTATGGTGAGGCCCCATCTGGAATACTGTGTCCAGTTCTGGTCGCCATACCTCCAGAAGGATATTATGGAGCTGGAAAAAGTGCAGAGGAGGGCAACCAGAATAATTAGGGGACTGGAACACCTTCCTTACCATTTGAGGCTGCAACGGTTGGGCCTCTTCACTCTTGAACGACATTGTCTAAGAGATGGCCTGATGGAAGTTTATAAAATCATGCACGGTGTGGACAAAGTAAATAAGGAAAAACTGTTTTAATTGGTATTGGGTATGGTTTTAACTGATGTTGTGAGCCGCCTTGGGTCGCTTAGGCGAAAAAGGTGGTTATATAAATCCAACAAATAAAAAGAAATTAAATTACCCAAATTAAATTTCTTATTTGATACCCTGCAAATATATATGAAAGAGAAGGAATTAAAGGTTTTTCAAACTATATTAAATAATTTTTGTAACGGTGGAAAAAGGGCCAGGATACCAAAGTTTTTATGGTATTCATC
Source organism: Bradypodion pumilum (assembly GCA_035047305.1). Classification (NCBI taxonomy): domain Eukaryota; kingdom Metazoa; phylum Chordata; class Lepidosauria; order Squamata; family Chamaeleonidae; genus Bradypodion; species Bradypodion pumilum. The sequence continues at coordinate 39,058,400 of JAWDJD010000007.1, read as the reverse complement.
ACAAAAAAAGGGCGGGTTAGGAATTCCAAATATTAAAAATTATTATTGGGCATTTCAACTGAAGAATATTTGTAAAATTTTAGTGAAAGAAGAATCGATTTGGGGAAAAATTGAATTGCGAGAGAAACTGGGTGAAGAAATATTAATGTTTTTGGGCAAAGGGAAAGCAAAAATTAATGCTACAAATAAATTGTTAAAAGCTCTTTTAAAAACTTGGACATTACTGAAAAATAAATTGGCACCAGGGTTGTCCCCAATATTAGGCCTGAGTGATATGAAATCATTCCCACTGAGAATGGATAAGAGCGTAGAAGAAGTATTGAATAAGAATAATATAACTCTATTAAAGGATTGGATAACAGCATGTAGAGACAAGGAAAGAAAGTTAGATATAGGTAGACAACTTAAATTGAATTGGCTTCAATTGATGTCTATTGACAGTTGGAATAAAAGATATTTAGATGAAATGAGCTTGGATAGGGAGCGGACGAAATTTGAAGAGTTGGTACTTAGTCTAAAAAGTGGGCAGGTAAAAGTTAAGGGGTTAGTAAGCAAAATATATAAGGTTTTAGATGACTCAGATCAGCATCAGAAAGCTTTAAAAGAAACATGGGAGCTAGATTTGAATATCATAATTACAGACGAGCAGTGGAATGCTAAATGGAAAAGGAGAATAATGAGGTCTTTGTCTGTAAGAATAAAAGAGCACAATTATAAATTATTGTGGAAGTGGTACTTGACTCCGGTACGACTACACCAAATTGACAATACAAAGTCGAAATTTTGTTGGAGGTGTAAGGGGGAAATTGGAACATATGAGCATATGTGGTGGGGGTGTAAAGAGACGAACTCATTCTGGTTGAAGGTGGAACACGAAATTGGGAGAATTCTAGATGTAAGAATGAAATTGGATGTAATTTTAATTTTGTTAACAGATGTGGAGGTGGTAGAGCAACAAAAAAGGGAATAATTAGCAATTATGTTATCCAGTGCTAGACAGTGTATAGCGCGATATTGGAAATGTTTTGTTACCCCAAAAATAGAGGATTGGTATAAGGAGTTGTGGAATACTGCGCTGAATGATAAGCTCACCTGGGAGTTAAATTTAAGAAAAGGGTTAATTAAAGAAAGCAAATTTCAGGAAATTTGGAAATGTTTGATAGATTATACCTTGATTAATGGTCATGGGCAACTGCCGGTGCCAGATTACATTGCATTTTTGAGATGATAATAGATAAAAGGGGAAATTCTGTCTCCGTAGCATTGTATATAGCACGTGGTGATATTTTGTTCTGTTTCTTTTTTTTTCCTGTTCTCTCTTTCTTTGCTTATTTATATTACTGTGTATTTTGTCTTTTATTTTCTTATATTGTTCTGTTTGTTATCTCTTGTTTTTTTAATTATTGGACGTGTATCGAGAAATAAATTTTTGAAAAAATAAATAAATAAATAAATAAATAAATAAATAAACATGGTAGCTAACAAGGACTGCCACAGCCACAAGACAGCTTCCAAGTTGGATCAATAGGCTCTTAAGAGCCTGCAAGGTGATTAAAGTCGTTAAGCATATCCCTTCTGAGCTGTTGTTGTCATCGGAAGGAGACAAAATGTAAGCTATTCTGTTGGGTCTTTGCGAAAGAATGACTCAGTGCAAGCGCTGATCCGAAATCTGGCAGCTGTAACAAAGGGCGAATGCCATGCGAGGGATTATTAGGAAATGAGATTTCAAATAAAACTGCCTGTACCGGAATGCCTTTACATAAATCTGTGGTGCCGCTGCATTTAAAATGTTGTCCCTAGTTCTGGCTGATCCACCTGAAATTGGGGAGCGGGGAGGGGGTTACCTTGTGCAAACAAAGCACAATATGGGGAGAGGGAAGAAATTTCAGAAAGAGAGAGTTAGAAGAAGAGGAAATGACAAAATCCAGTCCCCTGTGGTCCCAGAGTAATTCCATTCCTTCTGCTTCTCCTCCTTGGCACAGAGGATCATACAAGGAAATAGACAGGCCCCATTTCCAGCAGAAAGAATGGACTCTATTTCTTCACATAATACTTCTACCGTAATACTTTGAGCTCTTGACAAACTCCTATTCCAATGACATTGTACCTGTAGTGTCCATTTTGGCACCCTGGGACAGCTAGGTGAGAAGACAGGTTTTGGGACAGCTGTAGCCACCGGGTGCGAGTGACTGCAGTGGCTTAGTAGTGGTTAAGATGCTGAACTTAATGACTGGAAGGTCGGCAGTTCGAGACCTGGGTGCTGAGTGACAGATTGAGCACCCGTCGTCTGTCCCAGCTCCTGCCAACCGAGCAGTTCGAAAGCAAGAAGTTGCAAGTAGATAAATAGGTACTGGTTTGGCAGGAAAAGTAACTGTGTTCCATGTGCTCTGGTGTCTATTCATGACTGCCACATGACCACTAGAGGTTGGCCTCTTTAGGATCCAGGCTGCCATCCACCACCTCTGCTCAACCTGTGCATGCTCACACTCTGCAAGTGAACTCAAAGTGCCTACGGTACTTGGTGGGCTTGCAAGCAAACGTTTGCTAAATTCATGAGGCTCTACGCCCGTGATGGCGAGCCTTGGCACTCACTCCAGCTGTTCTTGGACTTCAGTTCCCAGAAGTACATGCATTAAACCCATTTGTGTGGATTCACGGAGACTTGGGCTTCTAGGAATTGAAGTCCAAGAACAGCTGGAGTGCCAAGGTTCGCCATCACTGTTCAAAGCCAAGTCCTCCCCCTTTTTGCAACTCTAAATCTGGGTCCATCCTGAGGGAGCTTTCCTGTGGAGTCACTCTGCTTTGCCTTCTTCCCTCCCACCTGCCTTTGATAATAACCTCTTGCTCCTGTGCTTTTAGATTGTCAATCCTATTGTAGGTTTTCCCCAGAAGGTCTTTGCCAAGGGCACTCATTTGAGGCCACGCTGTTTTCTGGAATATTGTGTTTCCCAATGAATGCTGTATGGCAGGAATGGCCAAACTTTTTTGGAACCGGTCATGTTGTTCCTCCCACTGGAAGCGGAAGCAAAATGCACTTTGCAATCTGTTTTGCAACAGGATGAGATAGATTTTAAGATGCCATTTTCTCTGCTTAAACCAGGGGTACCCAAACTATGACCCAGGGACCAGATCTGGCCCCTGATAACAATTCATCTGGCCCACACTGCCCTCATCCCTTCCAGAAGTGGAAGTACAATAAAACCCCTACTTACGAAAAAAAGTCCATTCTGTAGGCTTTTGCTTAAATTGATTTTTTATGTAACTCGAAGCAAACCCATAGGGAAAAAATATTTTTTACGTAACTCAAAGCAAACCCATAGGAAAAATGAAAATTTTATGTAAATCAAAGCAAACCAAAGAGCCAGTGTTGTCTGTGTCTGCAAATATTTCTGTGGTCATGTGTCAGGCCTGGCTAGATGCACATGGAACACTGTTTACCTTCTCACCAAAGTGGTACCTATTTAGCTACAGACAGTACTTTCAATTTCTTGCTTTCGAACTGCTAAGTTGGCAGGAGCTGGGACAGAGGTGGGAGCTCACTCTGTCATGTAGCACTCGGGGCTCGAACTGCTGACCTGCTGAAATTCTGGTCGCCAAATTCAGCATCTTAACCACTAAGCCACTGCCGCCCGATAGGGAAATGAATTTTTAAGTAACTCGAAGCAAACCCATAGGAAATCATGTAAATCGGGACATGGTTTTAGCACAAAATCATTATGTAAGTCGAATTTTATGTAACTCGGGGCATTTGTAAGTCGGGGTTTTACTGTAAAACGCACCCATATGGGCACATTTTACTTCCGCTTCCTGGAGCGACAAGGGCAGTGCACACCGGATCAATTGGCATCAGGGGCCGGATCCAGTACACAGGTCATAGTTTGGGCACCCCTGCTCTATGGCTTGGGGAGTGTCATTCTCAAGGTCTTTCTCCTCCTCCTCCGCTTTAACTCCCAGAACAAGGATCCAACCAACAAACAGCAAATCGTTGTGCAGAAGGGGCTTCCGCTTGAAAAATGGGGAAGCAGCAACATCTGGTGGGCTAAAGCAGGAAAGACTCAGCTCAGCCTCCAAAGGAGAGCTGCTTCCAGAAAGCCACTTCTTCGTTTATTTTGTCTGATCTCTTCGTCTTTTTCTCTTTATAATATAAGGTAGCTATCGGACAGCAGTGGCTTAGTGGTTAAGATGCTGAATTTGACGACCAGAATTTCAGCAGGTCAGCAGTTTGAGACCCGAGTGCTACATGACAGAGTGAGCTCCCGCCTCTGTCCCATCTCCTGCCAACCTAACAGTTCGAAAGCAAGAAACTGCAAGTACTGTAGGTAAATGGGTATCACTTTGGTGGGAAGGTAAACAGTGTTCCATGTGCATCTAGCCAGACCTGCCATATGACCACAGAAATATTTGCAGACACAGACAACACTGGCTCTTTGGTTGTAAAAAGATATGAGCACCCAACCCTAGAGTTGGACATGACTGGTTTTTGAGTAAGGGTGATCATTACACTTACCCTTACCCCTACCTCTACCTCTACCTGGCTGCACTTCACAGTGTTTACAAAGAAATGTAGGGTTCCCCCCCCCCCCCATTTTGTGTGCTGCCTTGGGTCAGCCCCATCGTAAACTATTGGGTTGGCCTTGGGTATTTTTAACAATGCAAAACACTGGTCAACATTGACAATGGGTGTGTCGGGGGAGTGGGGATCGTGTCGTATGAGAGGTTTCACTCTCACCTCTTGATACCAGAAGCCATGTGGACGTTGCTTGTCTTGTGCTGCAATGTGGGAAAGATCTACTTCTCTTTTGGCAATTCCCACTCAGTGTTGTCAAAAGAAGAGGAATCATAATTGCTACACACACACACACACACACACACACACACACACACACACACACACACACACACACACACATGCCCTTCAAGCTTCCTCGCCTATCTCCTCTCATCTTTGTTCTGTAGCATGAAAGGAGGAGTGTTTGCAAAACTTTTCTGATCGTAGTAAACCCCTAATCCAGGGGTGCCCAAACTTTTTGGACTGTGGGCCAGTCACATGGTTCCATGGGTTGGTCATGTGGTTCCTCCCACCAAAAGTGGACGTAAAACGCACCTTGCAATTTGTTTTGCAACAGGATTTTTAAGCTGCCATTTTCTCTGCTTAAACCAGGGGTGCCCATATGGACGTGTTTTACTTCCACTTCTGGGAGTGATGAGGGTGGTGCAGGCGGGATGAATTGGCGTCAGGGGCCAGATCTGGCCCATGGGCCGTAGTTTGATCACCCCTGCCCTAAGCCACCAGAAATGGGCTGGAAGCCCTGATGGTCTTCCCCAGACTTTTGCACGGACATCCTTAAATTGTTGTTCAACCCAAACAGGGAAAATCCATATTTCTAGAACCTTTTGCTAATGGAGAAAATAATTTATTTATTTTTGCTGATAGGTTCCAGTTTTGGGTCATTGGGCTACAAAGTCCAAAGGCTCAGGTATAACTCAAAAGCAGTTGGTATTTATTTTTCAATCATTTTTCAATCAAAATATATTAAATGACATATATTGTGTGTGTATTTTCATGAAACTTCAGAAATCATCCTTGTAGCAATAGTAATTACACTTACACACCACAGTGGCTCAGTGGTTAAGACACTGAGCTTGACAACCAAAAGTTTGGCAAGTCAGCAGTTCGAGACCTAACTGCTATGTGACTGACTGAGCTCCTGTTGTCTGTCCCACCTCTGGCCAACCTAGCAGTTTGAAAGCAAGACATTGCAATTAGATAAACATGTACTGCTTCAGCAGGAAAGGTAGTTGCATTCTGTGACCTCCAGTGTCTAGTCCTGCCTGTCACATGACCACAGAAACATCTGCAAACACAGAGTGTGTTGGCCCTTTGACTGCAAACAGAGATGAGCACTGAACCCTAAAGTCAGATACAACTCACTTTCAAGCAAAAGAGACATTTTCCTTTACCTTACTATAGCGTCAAGGGCACTCTCTGGATGAGTCACAAAGTAATTGGTATTTTGTCCCCAACATGGATGGAAGTCTGGGTTAACCTTGATCCCCATCAGGATCGAACTCAATTGTGAGCAGAGTTTGAGCTGCAGTAGAGGTTTAACCAAAAGGGCTCTTGTATAGCTTTAACTCAGGAGTTCTTAACCTTTTTAAGCTGGGGGACCGGGTCACGCTCCCTCAGACCGCTTCGGGGGCTGGATGGCCATTTTGCCCTTCCTCCACCACATGGCACTTCCTGGTGTGGTGGAGGCAGGGGGCATATGAGATGGTGCCGCAGGCCTTATCCGGCCCATGGGTCGCAGGTTGAGAATCCCTGCTTTAACTGAAGGTCAGCCAAAAACATATTCTGCACGCTACAAATAAACCCATATATAAGATCCTATTGCTATCTCCTCCTCTTGAGGTCAGGATACGGTGAGCCTCAGATTCCATCTGCGATAGAATCAAAGGAAGTTACCTGCAGAGGAAGGGCAGATAAACTTCATTGATCTGACTGCCAAGAAAAGCTAAAACTGGATGACCTCTCCGAGAAGAACGTCCCTTTAGTGTATGGGACCAAAGACAACAGGACAACCGAAGGGTTGGTTTAACACAGGTTTATTGCATGGTGTTCCGGTGAAGCATGGGGGTAATGGTGGTGGTACATCTCATTATATACTGAGGACTATACATTTGAATCTTGCAGCACGGTAGCTCATTGGCTACTGTCGGCGTGGCCTCGCCCAGGCACGCCTTACTCTCGCAGTTGTATCTTCTTCCTGCTGAATGCGAGTATCTTCATTCTGCTGAATGCGGAGGCATTTCCCGCGGCTGTCCGTGATTGAGCAATGTGAACCATGTGAGGCTGAACGCTCGCAGCTGCCCCCAAGGGGTTGCTTGCTCGCGTTCCTTTCAGCTGAGATACATTGTAATTGTGATGGAACATTTATATCTTGATAGCTTTACAGTACATTGATATGCATACATAACACCCCTCCCCCCTAGGATGGGACGAAGTCCCGCAACCATTGTGGCTTGCCGCACGTGCGCTTGGGGCGTGCTTGCGCCTGACCTAGTACCGGAGAGCCTGTGATCCCTGATTCCGCGGGTGCTTGTCCTGCAACGGGAAACGGGGATTCGTTAGTGGCTCTGTGGGGCGTCCGCGCCTGCCTTGCGCCCGGGGATGGGAATGGAATGAATAGTTGGGAGGTGAACCTCTGCCTGTTGCTCTCGGACCCCGGGGACCCGCCTATTGTGAACCGCGGAACCGATGAGGTCGCCCTTGTGGTCCTGCTACCTTCTGATCCTTGCTCGGGGGACCTTGAGACTGTGGTGGGCGGACTCGCTGTTGCCTCCCGTCTTGGGGGTGTCGGTCTCCGGGAAATTGGCGCTATATTGCATTCTAACTCACAGGGGCTACTGGGACTGGAAGTACCAGGGGCTGAACTGAAACCCCTCTTTTCGCTAGGACGGGTGGGGGACCACTCCGCTAACTCCCCCTGGTACTGTAAATCAACGTCTAAACTTCTATGGGCATCTGTGTTTCGGGGAAAATTCCGAGGGGTATGTGTGTGGTCGGGGCTCTTCCTTTCTGCCGCGGACTCCCGCAAAAGATCTCTGTGGATCGATTCCCTTTCCTCCCCCCTTGGTGGGGGCCCATGTTCCCCTTTCCCCCCCCCCTTGGGCTAAACGGGTGGGGGAGTACCCTAACGCTGATTCGATGCTATTTTCGTCTCCGTCCTGCTCTCCGGGGACCCTGCGCCTGAGTTGGTCCACGTGTCGCCTCCACAGGAAACCCGTACTGGTCTCCACGCGGTATGAGAAGGGGCCGGTTTGTTCTATTACGGTGCCCGGCACCCAGGCTGGCCCCGCGTTGGCGTAGTTCCTGCAATGCACCGGGGCGCCTACGCTGAAACTCTTTGTGGGTTCCACCCCTATGTTCTGCCCTTTGTCCACTACTCTCGTGGGGTCTAGCTTGGAGATTCCCGTGGCCAGCTTCCTGCGCATCAACAGCTCCGCGGGGGAGTACCCTGACGCCAATGGGGTGACCCTGTACCTTAGCAGGAATTGGCACAATTTCAGGTCGAGGTCTCCGGGGCCCATGCGCAGCAGCGCGTCTTTCGTGGTGCGCACGAGGCGCTCTACTTGGCCGTTGGTGGCCGGGTGAAAGGGGGCGGAGGTGATGTGCCGAATGGCGTTTCGCTCCATGAATGCCCCGAACTCGGCGGACGTGAAACAGCTAGCGTTATCGCTGACGAGGGTGTCGGGTAAACCGAACGTGGAAAAGAGCCTCCGTAACTGCTTAATTGTTGTGGCCGAGGAGGTGCTCGAGACTGGGATGACCTCCAACCACTTGGAGAACGCGTCCACCACAAGGAGGAAAAGCGTTCCCCTGAACGGGCCAGCAAAGTCTACGTGTACCCGGGACCAGGGCCCCCTTGCTGCGTCCCACTCCCTATGTGGCGAGCGGGCCTCTTCTGGCCTGGAGCTTTGGCACGCTTCGCAAGTGCCGACCATGTGTTCGATGTCGGCGTCTAGCTGGGGCCACCAAAAGTAACTGCGGGCCAGTGCCTTAGAGCGGACGATCCCCGGGTGGCTGACGTGCAGCAGTTTAAGCACCCTCGGCCGGAGAGACGTGGGGATCACTACCCGCTGTCCCCACAAAAGGCAACCCCTCTCCAGGGACAACTCTAGTTTCTTTTTGAAAAATGTGTCGAATTCCGCTGCTGGGGAAGACACGGGCCACCCTTTCTGTACCCAGGAGCAAACTGTGGCCAGCGTTTTGTCCTTGCCGGTCGCTTTAGCGATGTCGGCCGGTACTACTGGAGGGGAGTCTAGGACCTCTATCATTAAGACCTGGTGGTCCCTCTCTACCTCGCCCACGTGGCAGCAATCCCGGGGAATGGGGGACCTCGACAGGGCATCCGCATGGCTGATCTCCTTCCCGGGCCGGTATACCAACGCGTGCTGATACGCGTTGAGAAAAATGGCCCACCTGAGCATTCTCGGGGACAGGATTTGGGGTGTGGGCTTATCTGCGGTGAAAATGCCTAGCAAGGGCTTATGGTCAGTCACTATGGTGAAGGGGCGGCCGTACACAAAATCATGAAATTTCTTAGTCCCCGCAATTATCGCTAGTGCTTCCCTGTCTGTCTGGGCATAGTTCCTCTCCGCTTGGGACAAGGACCTAGAGTAGAACGCTATCGGGGCCTCCCTCCCGTTCTCCAGTACGTGGCATAACACCGCCCCCACCCCCACCGGGGATGCATCGCATATCAGGACCACTGGGCGTTTGGGATTGAAATGGGTCAGTACCGCATCTGATGCCAGTAGTCGCTTCAGGTCATTGAAAGCCCTCTCCTGGTCGTCACCTCGTCCTTTTTTAACAATTTGTGTAGCGGTTCCGCTACTGCTGCCTTCCGCGGAAGGAAGGAGTGGTAAAAGTTGAGTAGTCCAAGGAACGACTGCAACTCGGGCTTGGAGGTGGGGCGAGGGGCCTTCTTGATGGCGGCCACCTTGGATTGGGATGGCCTGATTCCCTCGGGAGTAACACGGAACCCTAGGAACTCAACCTCAGTTGCGAAGAAAACGCATTTGTCCTTCCGCAACCGCAACCCCGCTTTCTCGAATATTGTCAGGACCCTTCCCAACCTGCTTGCTAATTCGGCCCGGCTCCCCCCTGTAATCAATACGTCATCAAAGTAGGGTAACACCCCCTCTAACCCCTTCAGGAGGCGTTCCACGAGTGACTGGAAAATCCCGGGCGCCGAATTCACGCCGAATTGGAGGCGCGATACCTGGAACGCCCCTTTGTGGGTGACTATGGTCTGTGCAGCAGCTGCGGCGGGGGTCACCGGGAGTTGCTGGTAGGCTTGGGCCAGGTCGAGTTTAGCGAAACACCTCCCCCCGTGTAACCTGGCCAACAAGTGGCTGACTACCGGCACCGGATAAGCATTAGGGCGGATCGCCTTATTGATGGTGCACTTGTAATCAGCGCATATGCGGACCTCCCCGTTGGCCTTGAGCGCTGTTACAATTGGAGTTTCCCACTCCGCAGAATCAACAGGAACAAGAATCCCCTGGCCCACCAATTTGTCCAACTCCGCCTCTATTTTGTCCTTTAGTGCGAAAGGCACTCTGCGCGGTTTAAGTCTGATTGGACGTACTCCAGGGTCCAGGTCGAAAGTCACTGGGGGGCCCTTGAATTTTCCGAGCCCCTTTTTGAAAACCTCGGGGTGCGCGTCGCACACGATCTGTATTGGATCAGTCCCGGTGGCGTGTGCTCCCACGACGTGCACCCCCCCAATGAACAACCCCAGGGGCTGGAACCATTGAGTCCCGAGGAGGCTGCATTTTCCTCCCTTGAGGACGACTAGGGGAAGCGTTGCGGTGTGCTTTTTAAACTGGACCTGGAACTTCCCAACCCCCAACACTGGGATGCGGTTCCCTTGCACGTCCTTCAGTGTGGCCCTCAACGCTTTGAGCTTGGGCCGCGCGCGGGGGGCGATTTTCATGAACTCTCCCTGGGAAATAATAGAGTATGACGAACCCGAGTCCACCTCCATTCTAACAGGGGCCCCTTGTATTACTACCTCAACGAAGTAACGGGGGTGCTCCGTGGAAACGCTGCAAACCGGAGCGTCGTCCTCGCTGTCGTCGGAGATGCGCCCTACGCCGTCCCGCGTCCTCGTGGTCCGGGTGCCGTCCTTTGGCCTCGTGGTGCGGTCCTGCCTCGCCGAGCGGTCTGGAGAACTCCTTGTGGCCTCGCGCCGTTTCCGGCAGACCTTGGCGATGTGCCCGCGCCGGCCGCAGTTGTGGCACTCGGCCTTGCGGAATGGGCATTTGGCGCGGGCGTGGGCGGCACCGCAGCCGTCGCAGCGCCGGCCCTCTCTCTGGACCCTCCGGACGTCCTCGTCATCGCCGCTCTCCGCAGACGAGTTCGAAGCTCGCCGGGCCGCGCGCACCGAGCTCTCTGCCTTGGCGGGCTTCGGGCGCCAGTCCTGAAGCTCTTGCACCCCGGCAGTCGTGGCCTCCGCGGCCTGTGCCGTGTCGAGGACTTGTTGCCACGTGGGAGGCGGCTCCCTTTTCATCAGCGCGCGCTGAGTCTCTGTGTCCCTCAGACCGCAGAGCAGGCAGTCCCGGAGGGTGACGTCTGGAGTCTCCCACTTGCATGGGCCGGCGGCCAGCCGCAGGGCCGCGGCGAACTCGGCGACCGATTCCCCGGGCGCCTGGACTCGCCTCCAGAACGCGCTCCGAGCGGGGAACATCGCTATTGCTGGCCGGAGATGGGCGCGCAGCGCCGCCAGGAGCTCTGTGGCTTTGAGGTCGCCCACCTTCCTCGGCGCGATCAGGTCCACCAAGGTCCTCTTGGTCTCGTGTCCGAGCATGCGGACGAAAATGGCCCTCTTCTTGGCTTCATCTGAGACTTCGAGCTCCACCAGCGCTGCGTTGAAGTCTATCTCAAACAGCTCCAAGTCTCCCGGCTTCCTGATCTCGTAGCCGGCGCATGTCTTGGTCCCGTGGGCAGCCATATCCCACCTTCGTCGCCAATTTAGTGTATGGGACCAAAGACAACAGGACAACCGAAGGGTTGGTTTAACACAGGTTTATTGCATGGTGTTCCGGTGAAGCATGGGGGTAATGGTGGTGGTACATCTCATTATATACTGAGGACTATACATTTGAATCTTGCAGCACGGTAGCTCATTGGCTACTGTCGGCGTGGCCTCGCCCAGGCACGCCTTACTCTCGCAGTTGTATCTTCTTCCTGCTGAATGCGAGTATCTTCATTCTGCTGAATGCGGAGGCATTTCCCGCGGCTGTCCGTGATTGAGCAATGTGAACCATGTGAGGCTGAACGCTCGCAGCTGCCCCCAAGGGGTTGCTTGCTCGCGTTCGTTTCAGCTGAGATACATTGTAATTGTGATGGAACATTTATATCTTGATAGCTTTACAGTACATTGATATGCATACATAACAGTCCCCCCCACCCCCAGAATTTTCTTTTTGATGAAAGCCAGTCAGTATATCTAGGAAGTGAGTCAAGAAGGGGCCAAAATTGCTCCCATGTTCTGTTGAACTATGATCTGCCTCCAGAAAGAAGAGGCTCCCAAACAATCATCCCACTCAGTCGCATTACACCGAGGATAACTCTGGCTGAGAAAACATCGCGACAGGCATTGGGTCCGGATGGGACCCGTCTGCAGCGCCATCGCTTTTTGACCTGCTTGTCTGAGCAACGACAACTTTCTGGTGGCTGGTTTTCATTACGAACACTGCGCCTTTTTAATTATTACTATTGTTTTAAATCGTTTGGCATACATTTCTTTGCTTTAATGATAAGATGCTTTTAAAAGACATATCCATGCTGAAGAAATGCCATGCGCAAAGTTGCAGTGTATCAGCTGCTGCCCTGGTTTGGGTAGCGAACTGCAGGAGTTGAAGAACCCCTTTGGGGCAAAATCTGTTTACTGAAGTTGCCCCCCAGGAGAGACTGTTGATCTCCCTGGCCTGAAACCAAGAGGGGGGGGGGAGAAAGCAGACAATTATTTTCAGCCTGACACTTTCTCCCTGCTGGGCCCTTGAAGTTTTTGTCCCACAGAGCTGGACAAAACGAGTCACCATAGTTACAAGGGGGAAAAGAGCTTGTTTTTCTTGTAACAAACAGCTAGAAATTGCATTACAACTCTGACTCATCTTCTGGCCGGGCTGCCGACGGTTTACGTCCGTTCAGCAGAGAGGAACGGTGGACAAAAGGTACATCATCCGATGGTGATGCCCATGAAAGCATTTTGCAAACCTAGAAACCGAGGAGTCTGTCCTGTTAATATCCCAGAATTTGATGAGTTCCTCTTTGAAAGTGAAATGATTCCATGGCAATACTGACCGTGGATTGCTCTGGGCACTTGAATGGCATGAAGTGGGATCAAAAGTGATGTGCTATGGGCAGGCTCTGAAAGAAAGATAGAAGGAAGGAAAGAAGGAAGGAGGGTGGGAAAGAGGAAAAGGAAGGAGGGAAGGAAGGGGAAAAGGAAGGAAGGAAAGAAAGAAAGAAAGAAAGAAAGAAAGAAAGAAAGAGAAAGAAATGCATTTCTCCAGGTTTTCCATCGCATGTCTGATCTCAAGGGAAGGGGGAACAGTTCATATAAATCACCATTCCAAGCCCAGGGATGGAAACCGCTCACTAGCTGCCCTTTTGGTTCCCTTATTTGCTGTGTAACACTCTACAGTCCTGAATGGGTCAGCAAAGCCTTAGGTCTGGTGCTAAATAGGTCAGAATCTGACCTTGTCTAAAAGCACAACCAACTCCAAACTGAGCACAAACCCTTTCGTTTATTTTTATTTTCCCCCTCCTTTTCAGAAAAGAGGAACTCTTACGGGCAGTTTGCTGCAGCGCTCTGTGCCGGAAGCCAGGATGGGAAAGGCTGTTGTGGAGGGAATTAACACAATGTACTTCACACTGTGCAATGCCTTGAGTTGTTGTGTTTTTTTTGGGGAGGGGTCAGTTAACGGTCACTGGAAGTTACACACACCCCAGCAACCCTGCTTCTGCTTGTCAAGCTCTGGTACATGGATTCGCACCTGGGTCGGGGTGTTTCTGGGCAAGGAAGGCGTCCGGAGTCCTCTTCCACAAACTTTCTCCTTTTCTCGTTTCTTTATCTTTGCTTGGCCAAATACAAGTATTTACCCCAGACAGATTTTAGCTTTTGAACTCTAACTGTGTTCAATCAATCAATCTTTATTACATCCAAGAGCAGCATAGCACAGCAAAAGAGGGAGAAAGTCAAAAGTCAAAATGAGGGTACTTAAAATACACTTTTGAAAGTACATGTCTACCCTGAGTTATTTGAATATTGGCCTAATACAGGGTTGCCCAAACTACAGCCCATGGGCCAGATCTGGCTCCCTGATGCCAATGCATCTGGCCCACACCACCCTCATCGCTCACAGAAGCGGAAGTAAACCATGCCCATATGAGCGCGTTTTACTTCTGCTTCCGGGAGCAACAAGGGCAGCGTGGGCTGGATGAATTGGCATCCGGGGGCAGATCTGGCCCACGGGTCATAGTTTGGGCACCCCTGCTTTAAGCAGAGAAAATGGCAACTTAAAATCTATCTCATCCTGTTGCAAAACAGATTTCAAGGCATATTTTACTTCCATTTCCAGTGGGAGGAACCACATGACCGGCTCGCGGCATGAAAAGTTTAGGCACCCCTGGACTAATACATAAGACTAATGATGTCATATCTACTGTACTACTAAACCTATGAAGTAACACTGGCAGTTTCTTTAGCTGAGGGACCTCCCAGGATCGTTCTTCTGATCTTACACGCTGCAGCGCGGAACCTGGCAGTGTTGGTTGTGAAACTTTGTTAGTTATGCAATATTAATGCAAAAATGTAAACGTGAAGCTGTGTTCCTGGCCACTCATGACGGACGAAAACAAGTTCACCTGCCATGTCTAGGAGCAGATTGCCAAATGAATCTAACTTATTCTAATACACCAGTTCTCATCACTGACATAAGAGTAAGCATTGGTGGGTTTTCACAGAGAGCCACCAACCTAAAAATCTATGGCTGGCCCTCCCGGGCTGCATTTCTGGAGCAAAATGAGTCAAACTGAAGCAGACAACATCAGGGGGAAAGGTTAACCCAAACCCCATGTGCCACGGCCGAGATTCTGCTCCCCACGCTGAAAGTGAGAGGTGGACCCCCAGATGTTCAATCAATCAAGCCAGGGATTGTCAACGTGCAGCCCATGGGCCGGATGCAGCCTGCAGCACCATTTCATGTGGCGCCCCACTGCCTCCACCACACCAGGAAGTGCCATATGGTGGAGGAAGGACAAAATTGCCTTCTGGCCCCCGAAGCTGTCCGAGGGAGTGTGACCCGGCCCCCGGCTTTAAAAAGATTGAGAACTCCTGTGTTAAACCTTGGGACTCTTTTCTAATGGAAAGACAAATGCTGGGCTGTATGGTGATTGATTTCATCTAAGCAAGAAGTGCTTCTCCTGGATAATTGGAGCCTGCTGTGGCTGAGTGGGAAGACCTGCCCCTGAAGCGCAAGTCAGGGTCAAACTGTTTTCAATCATATATTTTATATATGATTGTAAACCACCCTGAGTTGGCCTCAGACGAGTGAGCGGTGAAGAAATATAACTAATAAATAAATTAAATAAATAAATAACTTGAAGTCTGGCCACGAAATCCAGCAGTTGACAGCTGCAGCCAGCCACTGTCTATCAGGAAGAGGGGATTCAGATGTTACTTATGTGTAGCACAGGGGAAAGCAGAGAAAGATATACTTGTCTTCACTATGGAAAATAGCAGGTGCTATAGGAAAGAGATCCTCAATTAACAGAATAGTTATTAGGTAAAGGTAAAGGTCACCCTTGCTCAAAAGCCAGTCGTATCTGACTCTAGGGTTCAGTGCTCATCTCTGTTTCATAGCCGAAGAGCCAGCGCTGTCCGCTTCTGAAAGCAATTCACAAAACTGGACCAGTGGTACCATGGATGTCATGCTGCGATACAGAAGACAAATGGAAGGCCACTGCATTATATGGTCCCCAGGACAATCTTCATGGCTGATTGACATGAGGATCACCTATTTTTGGAGTTGGATACGGAAGAAGAAGAAGAAGTCATTACATTTGGCAGTGTGCATGTTTTTGTGTTTTCAATACTTGCTCTACTTGCCTTAAGAACTGGCAGGCTGAACCACTCAGTTGGGGAGAGGGTCACGCACATACTTGGGTCTGTGGTTCCTTTGCTGTGTTTTCATATTTGTTATCCAGGCACAGTCTGTTTCAATGCAAGGTTTGTTTTCTCCCTCCCAAAAAAATAGGAGTAAATGATTGGAAGAAAATCTAAGGAAAGGATTCAGTGAGTACACACAGTGGGAGATTTCCCTGGAACAGAGAACATGGGCAAGATGCGTAAGCATCACTTTCAGAGAGTTGACTTCATTGCAAAAAAAAAAACGGTGGTGATAATGACACACAGCTGTTCCTTCGCAGGAATCAGGCACCTTTCGCTCCATCTGCCGCTGGTTCAAGGCCATCCCTGCTTCAGGGATGATAAGAGAGGAAGAAATGGCAGAGCTTGGCGGAGAGAAGTGGGTAAGTTAACAGGAATGTATGTCGATGTTTAAGAAAAAGGTTGGAGTTCTGATGATACATAGATAAACTTGGGTGTGCTCTTTAAAGCAGGAGGGGCTTCCCCTCTGGTTTGCTGAATTATTTCTCCAAGTTGTGTCTGTGGGGGAAGAAGTGGGCTGCGACGATTGTTATACGTTATGGGGAAAACTTTGTTAGACCATATAATGCACTCAGAAGTAAAGAATACTTACAGTGCTTGGAGCCATAAAGAAGTGTTTTAATACAATAAACTGGAAAAACTGCTAAATTTAATTTAATTTAATTTAATTTAATTTAATAATTCGCATTTGCGCTGCCGCAACTCCAGGTAGCTTACAACATATAAAATCATTGCATAAAAACTTTGCATGGAAGAAGTTGTTGTATTTTTTTAAAAATGCTTTGTAATCATGATTTTAAAAGAATATACTTAGTGGAAATATTGTTAAAATATTTATCTGCTTAAATAGGGAAAGGGGCTGCTTGGGTTGGCTTGGCTTCACTGCGAGGCAGTTTCTCAAACCATCATCTTGGCCAGTTTTGTGGAGCTAATGAACTTTGAGGAACTCTGAAATTCAGGTTTTAATGATCCTGAAACTAATCCTTTAATCGTTGCCACATGCAGAGAAGATGAGGACAAGAAAGCTTTAAAGGATCCCAAATATCAGTAAAGTAGCAGCTTTCCAGTTTTTCTAATCTGGCTTTCTGGAGTCTACCAAACTGGTTCCTCCACAGGAATTTCACCTCCCGTCTTGACTGTGAGAGAAGGATGGAACCGTTTGAGCAGCTCAACCCCAAAAATCTCAGAGGTTAATTTAAAGCAATTTGTGTAGGTTTGTTCTGACTGCTTTGGCAAAGTATCTTATGCCCACTAAGGAATGCAAAATATTAGGAACACCAACGGTTCATCTTTTGTTGACTCAGAGCAACCCAAGAGAAACAGTTGAAAAGGCAGACTAGTACTTTGAGTCCCTATAGAGCAGTAATGGTGAACCTTGGCATTCCACGTACATGCAATAAACCCATTTGTGTGGATTCACAGAGACTTGGGCTTTTGGGAATTGAAATCCAAGAACACATGGAGTCCCAAGGTTCGCCATTGTGGCCATACAGCATAGAAACTATTCCATCGCTAGGAGCCAGAGGAGAGCAATAGGTGTTAGGTTCAAATCTCAACAGGCCACAAGCTGCAATGAAGTTCCCTTAGCACAGTGATGGCCAACCTTGACACTTCAGATGTTCTTGGGCTTCAATTCTCAGATGCTCTGATCAGCAGGAGTGCTGACTTGGGCTTCTGGTAAATGAATTCCAAGAACACCTGGCGTGCCAAGGTTGGCCATCACTGCCTTGCGATATTTCCCCAGGGAGCTTTCTAGAATTGGGTAAACCCTTCAGTTGAGGAGCACCTACCACCATCAAGATAACCTGGGAATTTCTGAAACTAAGAAGGGTTCAAGTGTTGATCAAGAGGCACAAAAGCCTATCCTGATACTAGGTCTAACTGCAGCTAAACTCCTAAATCACCCCACCATTGATAAGGCCACAAGGCTAATCTGTTAACAAACTACTGCTTTCATCATCATCACCATCATCACCATCATTCACTGCTGCTGCTGCTCCTTTTTCTTCTACCTCACTGTCTTTGTCATCATCTTACCAGGCACCATTCCAATCCTTTCCTAGTTCTTGCTACAAAGAAAATAAAACTTCTCAATGGTTGGACTAAGTCTCAATTCCCATGTGCCATTTGACACACACATCCACTCACGTAGACTTCTCTAGGTTACACTAAAGCAGGGATTCTCAACCTGTGGCCTTGGGCCGGATGCGGCCCATGGCACCATTTCATGTGGCCCCTCCACTGCCTCCACCACACCAGGAAGTGCCATGGGGTGGAGGAAGAGCAAAATGGCCATCCGGCCCCTGAAGCTATCTGAGGGAACGTGACTCAGGCCCTGGCTTTAAAAGGTTGAGAACTCCTGGACTAAAGAGCTGCTTGTCGTTGAATGCCCTTGCCAGCACTCTTTGGGGAGAGGTTTCCAAGTGGCTTTTATGAGGCCTGATGAGGACTTCCGCTTTCCCCCCACTTGGTGATTCTCTTTGAGTTCAACACTGAGCTTTATCTGCTCAGGTTTGAGAACTGTCATTAATTATGGCTCTTGCACTTGGCTGTGGCGCTTGCCGAAAGTCTCGATTCCTCTGAAGTGGCACTGAAACTAGCCATACATCACCTGCTAGAGCCTTCTGTTCAAATGCGAGCCATATCCTTCTGAGGCTCTGCTCTTTGAAAGCACCTGAACACTCTCTCACACACAGGCTCCTAGGCACAGACATTGATTCTCCTGAGCCTGGAGTCTGCAATGCTGTTTTCGATCATCAAAAGCCCTTGGAATGGTTTCTAGACACAAAGCAATGTCTTCCATCTTCTTGGCAGTAACAGCTTGGGCTGGGTTAATCGGACTCTCTCACACACATTCACACAAACTCTTCCTGCTGTCCTGTCTCCCCTTCCTGCCGGCTTGTTTGCAGGTAATGCTTTCTCTTTCTACTTTCTTACCGTGATGATGAAAGCTGACTTGGGTGTGATTTGTCCCGGGAATCATTGGGGGCTCCTCTAAGCAGATCCCACCTTCTGGCTTTGGAAAGATAATTCATGTCCTTTTTCTCCTGGTTGAACCACCAAAGCCCTTCTTCTTGTTATTCTGCCATATTCGAATCCAAATACTGTACTGTATTGGCGATCCCCATGCCGATCAGCCATGAAGACTGTCCTGAGAATATAATGCCATGGCCTTTCATCTGCCTTCCACATCATAGCATGACTCCCCATACCACTGATCCAGTTCCGTGAGTCTCTTACTGGTCCTGAGCCCGTTTGGCATGCAAAGTCCTCCTCAGCAACACCCCATCTGGCCCTCTTCTTCAAGTGCCACATCTGGTTCTGAATATTGGCAATCCTCATGGCGATCAGCCATGAAGATTGTCTTGAGAACCATATAATGCAGTGGCCTTCCATTTGCCTTCCGCATGGCAGTGTGACACCCATTTAGTACCACTGAGCCAGTTCTGTGAGTCCTTTTCTGGTCCTGAGCCCTTTTGGCACACAAAGTACTCATCATCAGCCTCAGGCCAGGATGGATGAAGCTGCTGCTCTCCATCAAGAGGGATTCAAGTGGGACCATTCAATCCACTTGGGGACCTTACCCTTCCCTGTGGACTTCAGCACCCAAGGACGTTAGTCCTCATGGTAGTCAGGTTATTGAACCACCTCCTGACACTCGGTGTTGAGTCGCTGGCAGCAGGGACTACTCTATTACTGTAGCAGGACAGATAACCTGGCCAGACAGAAAGCCCAGGTCAGGAAAAACACACATGCTAGTCCATACAGCAACCTGCAGCTGGTCTTCCGAACACCTTGTTACTACTTAGTCCTGCACCCTTACAACTTCTTGACTTAACTGCACTTATTACACCCAGCATTTACCAGCTTAATGTCCACTCAGCCTACTCTGTAGATTTCCTTTTAGAGCTCTTTGATGTCCTTTTCTGCTTTCGCCGACCATGAATAAATGGCTTTTACCACCAATTGCCATGAATGTTGAAATCTCCAACCAGAAAGTGTTTTGGTTTTCAAAACAAATGGCTTCTTAAAGCAGAATGGCATATTAGGAGGTTTATACATCGGCATCAATATACTTGCAGCCAGTGTGACTGTCAAAATGTCTCTGTCAGGGATGCTCAAAGTACGGCCCGTGGGCTGGATCCAGCCCCCGATACCAATTCATCTGGCCCATGAAACCCTCGTTACTCCTGGAAGCAGAATAAAATGCACCCAAACAAGGAGGCTGGTCACTATGGCCTGTGGGCTGGATCCAGCCCCCGACACCAATTCATCCAGCCCACGAAGCCCTCGTTGCTCCCAGAAGCAGAAGTAAAATGTGCCTGAACAAGGAGGCTGGTCACTATGGCCCGTGGGCCTGATCCAGCCCCTGACACCAATTCATCCAGCCCACGAAGCCCTCGTTGCTCCCAGAAGCAGAAGTAAAATGTGCCTGAACAAGGAGGCGGTCACTATGACCTGTTGGCCGGATCCAGCCCCTTACACCAATTCATCCGGCCCACAAAGCCCTCATTGCTCTTTGAAGCAGAAGTAAAATGCGCCCGGACCAGGAGGCTGGTCACTATGACCTCCCGAACAGGCGCCTTTTACTTCAACAAGGGCTTCGTGGGCCAGATGAATTGGTGTCGGGGGCTGGATCCAGCCCACAGGCCATAGTGACCAGCCCTCTGAACTATGTGTCTGGCTTGTGGCCCAGAAAGTTTGGGCTCCACTGGTCTATGTTGTCTTTTTCAGTATAGTCTGTTGGGAGACCTGTAATACCTGGTCTTACAAAAGAATGCCACTTTCCTGTTGCTTGTGGGGACACTCAGAGCAACTGGACACATTCTGGGAACTTTCTGGTCATACGGTGGTCAGTTCCTCTACGTGATCTTGGATACTTCTGTTCACGGCAAAGTGAAGCCAAGAGTTCCTCTTTAGGTGAAGAGACGCCTTCAATATTACTAGAAATGATGGCCTTTTGTGATGGTGCTAGAAAGGACCGTTGGGTCGTTTTGCTCCTCAGCACGTTTACAGCACAACACTTCAGGATGGAAAGAATTAGGTAACTGTCCTTCACTGCCCAAGGGGACGACACTGAAGTATACTTGCAATGCTTTCTGCTCTTCAAGGGAAACTCTTTCTACACACACACACACACACACACACACACACACACACACACCCTTTATTCCCATCAAAATCAACTCTTGCACAATAAATATCCAGTCCTAACAAGCAGCAAACAAGCCAGCCAGGAAAAAGATATGGCCATGGTCTCTCACACGCACACCTTCACGTTTACCATATGAGGTTACTGCACAGGCCCGTCTCTGAAATCTCTTGGAAACTTCAGTTGTTTTGAAATGTACCTGCAAAAAAAAAAGTTGATGAAAGCCCGTCTTGTGATATCTATTCCTCCACTTTTATGTGGGTTTCACAAGATGCAATTCAAAATGGTGGCTTTTACCACCAAAACCTTACCCAACGTTGGGACCAGGATATCGGAAGTTGCATCACTTCCAATATGATCCCAAGGTTGACCAGATCTTCGGTGTTGCAGGAGGGTGTTGCTCATTGCTGCCCTGACTCATTCAAGGACAGCTGGCAGGCAAAAGAGGCAGGATATGCTCCCTGGTGTAAGCAAGTGGCTAAGGGTCAGCCGCAGGCTTTCCATTCTTTGAGTCAGCTCCATTCTTCAGGGCTCCATCCCATTAATAATCCTGTCCTATAGGTAAAGGTCAAAACAGGAGCACACTCTGTCACACAACACTTGGGTCTTGAACTGCTTGTCTTACAGTCATGCTTTGCAGCGTCTTCGCTCTTGTGCCAGGCTATAAATTCCAAGATTCCTCATGTCAGACCTGCTATAGCTTTGCTGAGCAGGTCATTGAGCATGTTAGCAGAATTAAAGAGGGAAAGGAGGTCAAAAATACTGACCCTTCGAAGACTAAGAGAGCCGTTCCAGTATGAACCTTCGTAGATCCAAATCCACCTCTTCAGAGACTGTGGAATTTTTTGCAGGGCCATGGCCAGGATTCAAGATGTGGGTGGGTGAATATTTTTGCAAGATGGGCAACAAAGCCTCTTTTCAAAGCATCCTACGGGAAATCACGCTTTGCCAGGGTGGGCAAACTGCTAACTTAGGGTGGGCCAAGCCCACCCTGGCCATGGCCCTGGTTCTTTGCCCCGTAGGTCTCTTTGTGTGCCTTCTGTAGAAAGGGTTTTTATTTCAGGTAGCCTTTGGTCTTCTGTATTGTATTTGCTTCATCTGATACACTATTCTGTTGATTAAGGTTTTGCACAGGTTCATGTGTGCAAGCATTTTTGTGCACATGGTCATTGTTTCATTGTGTCTAATATGACATGGGTATTCTAAATCCAACATGAGCTGCCTTGAACAACCTAGGTTCAGAACTAAAAAGGTGGAATAATTATTTTGCGATAAATGAGTACCGTATATACTCTAGTATAAGCCAACCTGAATATAAGCCGAGGTACCTCACTTTTCCCCCAAAACCCAGGAAAATAGATTCACCTGAGTACAGGCTGAAGGTGGGAAATGCAGCATCTGCTAGTGAGTTTCAATAATCAAAATACATGAAAATATAGTAAAATTAATTAAATTGTTGGCGCATCTCAATCCAGCATGGTCTTGGACCCCTCGTGGTTGTTGACCTGAGTATAAGCCGTGTCCCCTTTTTAGGACTCATTTTTAGGGCTAAAAAACTCGGCTTACACTCAAGTATATATGGCATGTACATAAATGAGGAAAACTCTATTTACAGACAGGAAGGACCGTAAGCCCAACTGGAGCCAGGCCAATAGATTTGGAGAGTGAGGAGACCAGCATCTTTCTCCTACAAGCAAGGCTTTGTTGAAAACAGCCTGGCCTTCTGCCAGCGCCCCGCTGTATGTAATCCTGTAACAAACAACTCCTCTGTATAGGAAGTGATACCATCCTAAATGTCAGAAAAGTGGTGCAGAAATTGTGTTTCAGAATGATGCAACTTGCCTGTTCTCACAAAACAGACTGTATTTCCAACATGCAGTCCTCTGGTCCACCTGCAAAGGAACAGACCAAGCACTACAAGAATTAAAACTGTGTACCCGATATACATATATTTCTTCTTTGTGTGCTGTATCTGGTTCCAAATATTGGCTCGCCTCATGGCGATCAACCATGAAGATTGTCCTGGGAGCAATATAAGGTAGTGGCTTTCCATTTGCCTTCCGCATTGCAGCGTGACACCCATAGTACCACTGATCCAGTTCACTTTCTGGTCCTGAGCCCTTTTGGCACACAAAATCCTCCTCAGCCCCAAACCAAGATTGATGAAGCTGCTGCCCTCCATCAAGATGGACTCAAATGGGATTTAATCCAATTGGGGATAATCATCCTTTCCTGTGGACTTTGGCACCCAAGGCCGTTACTCCTCAGGGTGGCCAGGTTAGTTAACCTCCACCTGACAATTGATGTTGAGTTGCTGGCAGTAGGGTCTATTACAGTGATGGCGAACCTTGGCACTCCATCTGTTCTGGAACTTCAATTCTCAGAAACCCTGATCAGCAGGAGGGCTGACTTGGGCTTCTGGGAATTGAAGTCCAAGAACACTTGGCATGCCAAGGTTAGCTATCACGGGTCTATTCTATTACCATAGCAGGATAATTTGACCAGACAGTCACCCTATATATCTATAATAAGACACATCCTGTTTTTTATACACATTTTAAAGGAAAAAATAGTTTCTACATTTTTTCATGAATTTCAAAAATTAACTCCAGGAGCCGAGGAGAGGGGGAGGGGAGAGGGGGGGAGAAGGACCCTTTAAAGCCCATTTCCACTCATTCCACCACCACTGGCCACCAGGAGCCATCTTGAAACTGGATCAGTGGTCTGAGTGTCACGATGCGATGCAGAAAGCCAATGGAAAGCCACTGCATTCTATTGCTCCCTGGACAATCTTCATGGTTGATCCCTATCAGAATTGCCAATATATGGAACTGAATACTGTATACCACTTGAAGAAGATTAATTTTGTCTTGGAGTGAGCGAAGGAACGGCAAAGGTGGCCCTTCTTAGGGACAACGGGGGCTGGAAGGGGGAGTAGAGAGGATTTCTCCTGGGCTGCCCATGCCACAGCCATATTTTTATCCTCCAGCCGTGTGTAATAAGGGCTTACACAACCCTTCTAAGAGGAAGAGATACACAACAGCACCACAAGCACGCACACGCACACACACACCTCTGCCTCTTGATGATGCAAGCTGGCCATTCACTTTCAAGGCACCACCATGGCAGCTGGGGAGAAACCTCAAACACTAAACAGTATAGGGGTTGTGGGTTGGGACTCTTTTTTGGCTCAGCAAGGGGAGGGTCAACCATTTGGCTTTTTGGCCTGGGATTGTTGCACGCCCTCGCCTCTTGCAGGGCAGAATTCAGGCAGCCCTCAGCATGCGCACAGATAACAGATGCATGTTGGGAAAAGAGTTGCAATAGGAACAGGCGGTTAAGTAAGTCACCCATTTGGAAATGAGCCCCCAGTTAAAACCACTCAATGGGCCATTGAAAAAGCACAGCCGAGAGAGAGAGAAAGTGTACAATGGCTACGGGGTAAAAACAACAACAGTAACTGTTAGAGGGTTTCTGAAGGTTCGGCCCAAAGACCCCAGTACTCATTCATTGCCTTTATAGTTCTTTATTTCCACTGGCCGCATGGCGGTCAGTGAGGATCAGTGGTCAGGATAGGAGAGAGGGTCGTTGGGTAGGTGAGGGTCCTTTAATAGGGTTAGGTGAGGTCAGAGGAGGTCAGAGGGGGTAGGGTTACACGAGCGGTGCATTACGGTACATGTAGTTCATGGCAGTATGATATCATCCCTGACAAAACCCCTTCTGAGATCATACGGACAGAACGTGATGTGATTTGGATTTTGTTGTTCTCCTACTCACTAAGACGTAGGCCATTTAGCAAATAACTGTGTTGGGCTAATGGGAGTGGTTTGGTCAGGATATCCGCTACCTGTTCTTGAGTTTCACAATGTATCAGGTCTATGAAGCCTCCCCCTATGAGTTCCCTTACTTTTTTGTACTTGATATCGATGTGTCGGGATCGCCTGGCTAAACATTCGGCCCTTGCCATGTCTATGGCTGCTTTGTTGTCCTCGTGAATGATAATGGGAAGGCTGGGCTTTTCCCAGATGAGGGAGATTAGCTCGTTTATCCAGATCAGGTCATCTGCTGCGTTAGACAGACATACGTACTCTGCTTCAGCGGTGGAGGAGGAGACCAGTTTTTGTTTTTCAGTGCGCCAATATATGGGGCTGCCATTCAGCATCACTATGTAGCCGGATGTACTCCTTCTGGTCTTTGTACATCCGGCCCAGTCGGCATCAGCATAGCATGAAATGTTTATCCTGTCATTTATTTGAGGGGTTAGCAGTAACTTTTTGTCCATGGTACCCTTCAAGTACCTCAACAGCCTTTTGACGGCCACCCAATGGTGGGCCCTTGGGTTGCCGGAGTGACGTGAGAGAAGGTTCACTGCCAACGAGATGTCCGGTCTGGTCCAGTTGGTGATGTGCAAGAGTGATCCGATGATGGATCTATAGAGTGTGATGTCCTCGAATGGTTCTCCCTCCTCGTGGGAGTTTTTTACGAAATCCGTCTGCATGGGGGTCCCACATGGGTGGGCGTCGGACATGTTACACTTGTTAAGGAGCTCGATTATCTTCTCCTTCTGAGATATGGCAAAGCCGTCCGTTATCCTTGACACATGTACCCCTAGGTATTTGTTCACCATTCCTAGACTCTTCAGTGAGAACTCGTTTTGTAGGCCTTTGGCGAACTCATCGCATCTAGACTTGCTTTTCCCAAAGTACAACAGGTCGTCGACGTAAACCAGAACCTTTTCTACCCCTTCTGGAGATTTTCTTAAGAAGACACATTTGTCTTCTCTAACTGGAGAGAAGTTCAATTTCTTCATGGTTTCAGCTAGGCACTCGTACCATCTTCTGCCAGATTGCTTGAGTCCGTAAAGGCTCTTGTTTAGCAGCCATGTTTCTCCACTACTGCGTCCAAAACCGGGTGGAGCCCTGACGTATATCTCCTTATCCAGTTGTGCGTGTAAGTACGCTGTCTGTACGTCGAATTGATATACTTGTTCTCCAAGTACTGTTGCCATTACTAATGCGGCCTTAACACTTTCTGGTTTCACTGTTGGAGAATATGTGTCCTCGTAGTCATCTGGGTATCGTTGAGTGAAACCTTGGGCCACTGGTCTGGCCTTGTACAGGATCTGTTCATCCTCTAGCTGTTTGACCTTGAATACCCACTTTGTTCCCACCGTCTTTTGTCCTTCAGGTACCCTTGCAGGTGTATATACGTCGAGGTCTTTGAGACTTTTCATTTCCTTCTCCATGGCCGCCCTCCACTTGTCCTGTTCTTCAGGTGGTAGCTCTGCTATGTCTTCGTAGCTCGCTGGTGTTTCGGGGTAGGTCTCCATGCTCAGAACATAATCCTCCAGTCTTCTCGGGGTTTGGTTCTTGGTCGACCTGGTTGACTTTCTAGGCGCTTCTTTTGTGGGACTTGGGGATTCGACGTCTCCTGCGTCTGTGGTGCTTGTGCGTGCTCCTTGTGTTTCAGACTTGCCACACATTGCATCTCCTGGTTGGTCGGGCCTTGCCACGGGCAGTGCTGCCTTGACCCCTTCAAGCTCTGGGTCGCTGATCAATACTTCATTCGCGTGTATCTTGCCCCAGTTCGTGTGCTCGTGGAATGTGGCTGATCTTGAAACTACCAGCCTCTGGTTGTGGTCTATGAACCGGTACGCCTTCGAACCTGGCTCATAGCCTAGGAACCTTAGCCTTCTGGTTATCTTGTCCCCTTTCTTTCTAAGTTGCTTGGGTATGTGCACGTCCGCAGGTACGCCGAAGACGTGGAGGTGCGCCAGCTTGGGTTTTCGGTTGTACATTGCCTCATAGGGTGTCTTACCGAGAACACTAGACCACAGCCTGTTTAACGTGTAGTTGGAGTACAGCAACGCCTCTCCCCAATATGAGAAGCTTAAACCTGCGTCTTCTATTGCACATCTGATCATGGTTTGTAGTACCCCGTTTCTTCTCTCAGCCACCCCATTTTGGAAGGCTGAGAATGGTGCAGTCTTGAAGTGCAGCATCCCCTTCTCCTTTATCCATTCTTCAAACTCTTTTGACAGGAACTCCGAACCTCTGTCCGTCATCATTTGCTTCACGTTCACGTTGTGTTGAGTCCACACCCTTGTGTGGAATTCCTTAAACTTGCTGAACGCCTCATCCTTACTGTTAAGCGTGTATACGTAACCGTACCTGCTGAAGTCGTCAACTATTGTTAGGAAAAATCTCTTCTGGCCTATTGATCTTCTGAGAGGTCCTACCAAGTCGAGGTGTACGAGCTGGAATGGGTGATCTGACTTCCTGGCCGAAGTTTTTGGTCGCGGCTCAGTTTTGGACTTCGAGCTCTTGCATACAGAACAGTCCAGGTAGTTCTTGCAGCCTTTGACCTTCAGTCCCTCTGAGCATTCCAACATTTTCTTGACGGTGGGAAAACCTATGTGTCCTAACTTTCTGTGTAGTAAGTGTGCACACTCATCATGGTCTGGTTTCCCTATGGTTATCCTTGGTGTTTTTTTCTTCATTCTGTTGACCTCTCCATCCCTGGTGGAGTTGTGGAGGTCATCCGCTTCCGCTTCCGGTCCTTCATTTTGTTGTTCCTCGGGTTCATCTGATGTGCCTTCCTGTGCTTCTTCTTCTTCATTACTGTCGAGCGATCCTATGGTGACTTGTTCCTCTTCGTCTTCCCCTGCAATGAAGTATGGTAGTCCGCCTATGATTTCCACTCTTCCAATTTCCTTTCCCCTTCTTTCAATGGATGCTTTCTTGTTTCCGAAGATTATTCTCAGGTCTGGGTCCTCTGTGAGTCTAGTAGTAGCTAAAACATTATATGGAATGCGTGGGGCATAAAGGACGTTTTGGACCAGTCCAATTTCAGGGATGTGTATGTCGCCTCTGCCTTCTACCTTAGCGTGTGCCTGATTGGCAACCTTGATGCTAAAAGAGTCTTCTTCAAAAGAATCAAATATTTCTCTGTGGCATGATGTGTGTGTAGTGGCCCCGGAATCGATCAGCCAGCGTTGCGGGCGGGTGCCAGTGGGCCTGGTTGTCCCATGGCGTCTACTTCCTTTGCCGTGTTTCACTGCATTTATAGAATCAGGCTCGTGTCTCTCTTGGTCTCTTTGGGGCCTAGGGCGCCTGCCTGGACTGGGTGATCTCCACCGTCTATTATCTCTATCCTCGTTGTATCTTAGTTTGCTTGAGTACTCGTCTCGTGACTCGCGTCTCGGCCTCGGCGTGTCGTCATGGCGTGTTCGGTCATGTGAAGGGCTGTATCTCGCATCCCTCCTGTCTTTGGCATATCTTGGGCAGTCCCTTTTAATATGTCTTCTGGAACCACATGTGTAGCATTCCCGTGTTGGGCTGGTTTGCTCTGTGAGTACTGTCCTCCTGTGTGGCCTGTCTTCCCTACGTGTTGTGGGTTCTGTGAAAACTACCCTTTTGTGTGGCCTATTCTCCCTGCGTATGGTGGCCCTGTTTCTCCTGAGGTTGTCTTCGGCTATAAGTTTCCTGGTGACATAGTCCAGTGTGACATTGTCACCGCTGGTGTTGTCTAATTGGGTCAGGAAGTCATCCCAACTTGGGTCGAAAGAATTGTAGATGATGCTGATTAGGTGCTGTTCAGTAACGGTTTCACCCCTTCTTATGAGATCAGACCTCATGTTGCTTAATCTCATCAGATGCTCACCCATGCTATCCCCCTCTTTAATCTTGTATGCGTACAGCTCCCTCAGCAGTAAGCACGTTGTGCTCCTGTTCTTGCAATAAAACATGTTATACAATTTCCCCCAAACATCATAGACAGTTGACTCACTTGGAATACACCCATACATAGTTGCATCTATGGTACCCAAAAGCAGGCAAAATGCCCTGTGATGCAGTCTGTCCACCTCCATGGACCATGGCTTCTCTGGTGGGTCTTGAATTAGGTGTAAAGCCCCCTCCCTCATTAACAGTACCTGAAATTGTTGGTTCCAGTCCATAAAGTTCTTCCCAGTCATGCCGAGGGTTTGGAAGTTATTTGGCAGTTGGCTCTGTTGGGCTTGGTTGCTTGAATAGTTCTGGTGCCCTGGTCTGCCTTTAAACTGGCAGAAGGGTATGGGTACGCATATTGTTGGTTTTGAAAGTCCCGCCTGTTCCCATTTTGGTTGCCAGTAGGGGGAGCCCGTTCTCCTCTCGGTGCTTGGCTGGTCTGTTGGAGCTTGTACTTCTCCTTCTTCGCCAGTGGGGGAGCTCTGCTGCCTTATCTGCGTCTGCGCAGAGCTCATTCATTGTTGGTCTTCTAGGTGGGCGGATCTTCCGTCCCTGGGGCTGCTTTCCTGGTTGGGAGGCCATGCGGAGTCGTAGGAGGGATGTCGCCTTCTTTGTTGGGCTGGGGGAGTTCCGTAGCGCCAGGACTCCGCCTCCTCAGATCGTGGCCTGGCGTGGGGGTCTGCATCATCCTCGGAGTCTCTCCCGCGGTCGGGTCGGATGGGCAAAAGGTCTTGGTAAGTTTCTGCTTCTCTCATTTCCCTTGCTTGTGTTCTCAGTTCCCCATGCCCCTCGCGTCCGCTTTGGCCCTTTGTCATGGGGGAGGCCTCTGCCCCCCCTTGAGACTCAGCCATGCTGCTGGCGGTGTCCCTTTTTGGCGCTTGTCTTCCTCTTGGGGTCTCCCACTCCCCTTCTATTGTCTGGGGGCTGAGGATTGGCATGGCCCACGTTTCTGGGGTACGTGCATCCAGGCTCCCGGGTCCCAGGATCCCTTCCTTTTTATGCATTGCCGGCCCGCTTGGGTTGTCCCTGGGTATCATTGGCCCGATGGGGTTCCCCACCAGATGATTTGAATCTGAGGCCACCATCTGTAATTGGTCGGCCAGATTTGGGATCGGCGTTGTGTCTGGTGTTCCCGCCACAGAGGTCCCCGGGGTGGAGCTTACCGCGCTGTCGTTGGAGCGTTCGCCTCCGTCGTTTATCAGGGCCAGTAGCTCTGCCATGGAGATTGTCTCTTTCCCGGCGATTATTTTCTGGAGCTCGGTTACCTGGATCGTGTGCGGGTCATCTCCGGTTTTGGATCCATCTTTGAGCCCCTTGGGTTTGGCCTGCATCTTGGCCCCCCCTTTGCTCGTCTGGGTCTTCCGTTTGGTCATTTTTGCTTTCTGGGGTTAATTATGGGCAAAAACCATCCTCTGCTACCAATTGTTAGAGGGTTTCTGAAGGTTCGGCCCAAAGACCCCAGTACTCATTCATTGCCTTTATAGTTCTTTATTTCCACTGGCCGCATGGCGGTCAGTGAGGATCAGTGGTCAGGATAGGAGAGAGGGTCGTTGGGTAGGTGAGGGTCCTTTAATAGGGTTAGGTGAGGTCAGAGGAGGTCAGAGGGGGTAGGGTTACACGAGCGGTGCATTACGGTACATGTAGTTCATGGCAGTATGATATCATCCCTGACAGTAACTCTTCCTTGAGAGCCAGTTCATGGGCAAAGTCCTATTTCAGTGATGGCTAATCCTGGCACTTCAATTCCCAGAAGCCCTGATCTCCAAGAGTGCTGACTTGGGCTTCTGGGAATTGAAGTCCAAGAACACCTGAAGCGCCAAGGTTAGCCATCACTGTCTATTTAAACCTGAAAGGTCTGGATAACCGTCCTAAACAACAAGGAAGGCTTATGGTTGGTAGGGGAGCCATGCTAAGTGTCCACCAACTCCAAGGGTTTGAGCATAGGCTGATCTCCTTTACAACAGCACTTGTTACAAGTCCCAGCATTGCCCATGAACACCCAAGTCTCAGCTCATAGCTGTGGGAGGCCCTTTCTTTCTCTCCCTTTACCTCTTCTTCTTCTTCTTCTCATGCCATATCTGATTCTGAATATTAGCAATTTTCATGGCAATCAGCCGTAAAGATTGCCCTGGGGACATTATAATGCAGTGGCACACAAAATCCTCATCATCAGCCCCAGGCCAGGATGGATGAAGCTGCTGCCCTCTATCAAGATGGATTCAAGTGGGGTTTAATCCACTTGGGGACCCAAACCCTTCCCTGTGGACTTCATCACCCAAGGCCGTAAGTCCTCAGGGTGGTCAGGTTAGTTAACCGCCATCTGTCACTTGGTGTTGAGTCGCTGGCCGTAGGGTCTACTCCAGTGATGGCCAACCTTGGCTATCCAGGTGTTCTTGGGTTTCAACAACCAGAAGCCCAGGTCAGCAGTCCTGCTGACCAGGGCTTCTGGGAATTGAAGTCCAAGAACACCTGAAATGCCAAGGTTGGCCATCAGTGGTCTACTCTATGACCATAGCAGGATAACCTGGCTAGACCTGGCCTCTCATTTGCTGAATGCAAAAAGATCATCAATTGTGGATTTAAGATCCATCTTCTCCTGACCTTGTGTGTAGGTTTCCCCCACCAGATGTTCTCTCCTTACACAAACCCCAAAGCATTGTGCCCCGTTTCTCTTGCTGCAGTGCTGCTGCCAAGCCGTTGGTCATTCTCAGACTAGGACTGTCCCTCAATCAAGATGATTGTTGGTGACTCTTCCGCGGCATGAAGCTCAGGGAGGGCCTCCAAGAACCAGCCCTGCCTGACCTTGGGACCTGTTGGATTGAGAGCCTTTGGGTGGGTTATCCACTATCCCACCCTCCTCTTTTCCTGAGAGAGCGATGAGCAGATCTGTTGCTATGTCTGGACTAACTCTGATGAGATGGGCAGGGAGGGTGAGTCCAATTCGCAACACCTTGACCCACAGACAGCCCCACCTGGCCTTTCCCAGCCTTCCAAGGTGGAGATGATTGCTACATGGGGGGGGGGGGGGTGTTGGGTTGCTGGCCAAGGCAGGACCCTATAAAGCCACCAGAGCTGGGAACAGTGAAGCAGGGGCTGTCATTCTCTCTCTCTCTCGTTGACACCCCTGCGTCTATGACTGTGCCAGCCACCAAGTTCCTTCCTTCCTCTGAGCGACCGAGTTGGACAGATAACGCCTTGTAGAGGAGCATTTTGCAATTACCTTGCTCAGAGAGACAGACAGAGAGAGAGAGAAACAGGAATTAACGACGGCGCTCCATGCAGGGTGGGTGAAATTTGATTTTTCTCCTTCTCCATTTTGAGGAACTGAGAAGGGGTGGGTTGGCTCCCCGCTGGAAAGAGGGCAGAAGATCCCATCCTGCTCTCCTGCGCAGCTTGTTCCCAGGAGGTGCAAATCGTGTACAGGGAGCTGGACACAAAGGTGAGTTTTAGGGGGGAGGGTCACGAGTCCTCGCCATCCAGAGTTTGCAGCTGCGTGTCGCAAAGTTGTGTTGCCAAAGTGTGTTTGTTGGCTCCTCCATGGTTCACAGGTGTTTAGGGGTTGTCCTAAGAAGCACTGGCATTTCTAAGGGCATATTGTTTCCTCTGCCAGCATGCCAGGGGTTGGTAGAGGCAGGGGGCCCCACTCCTTTTAGGGGGAGAATCTCCAGATTTTCCCAGTTGGAGTGCTTCTAACGTGTGGGAGCAAATGCCCAGGCAGGAGGGTGAAAAGTCATGGAAACGCTGTTCCTGGAACTGCGATGCAAGAAAGATCTGGGAGGGAAGGATGGAAATAATGCTACCATAGAAGGGAAAGCCCCCAAAAAAGACCTTCCTTGTTAGATGAAACCCAGAAACGCTGGATACCAGTCCGAGCGGCAGCTGCCTTCTCTTTGATGACCATCAAGTGGAAATTGGGCATCCTTTCCTCTGTCACCACTTTGTTGCGTGCATCACTCTCAAGTCAATGTACACAAGACTGCAGCCTCCATCGGGAGCAGAACCCCTTCTGCCATTGGTGAAACAACCACGATGATTCCCCGAGATTGGAAACATCCCTTTGGGATACTTTAGCCAGGAGGGCCTGCGGTGGCTCAGTGGTTAAGAAGCTCACCTTGTTAGCTGGGAGGCTGGCAATTTGGCAGTTCAAGACCTAAGTACTGCATGACGGATGAGCGCCTGTCTCTGTCCCAGCTCCTGCCAAGCTAGCAGTTCGAAAGCAAGAAATTGCAAGTAGATAAATAGGGACACTTTGGTGGGAAAAGATCTTGGGGACATGAAAGGAGTCTCATTCTGGTGCTCCCTGAGTGCAGTTTCTCCAGCAAAAATCCTTTCAACCCAGAATAATTTCTGATACAGTACATTGTTGTTGTTGTTGTTGTTGTTGTTGTTGTTGTTATAGCCAGGAGTGCTATGGATATTTTGTTGACTTGCGAGTTCTGAGAGATGTAGTCCATATATATATTTTTTCTTTTCATATATGATATTTAAGTTCTGAGTTGACCAGTTCCAAGAAGTCTCCTAGTGTTAACAGCACTGTGCCCTGCAGTGGTGGTCAATATGCCAACCTGGGGGGACTTTACATAGAGAGCCTCCTGCCCTCCAATGTACTTGTTACCATTGCTGCTTTTAATGAGCATTTTCAATTTAGAGAGGGAGCTATAAGCAGAATAGGCATGATTTCAACCCGTGGTTCGCAACGGGGGAAGGGCAATATGATTTTTAAGGGGGGCAATTTGAGAATGCTTTATTAACAGTGATTGATTGATTGATTGATTGATTGATTGATTGATTGATTGATTGATTGATTGATTGATTG
This sequence comes from Bradypodion pumilum, assembly GCA_035047305.1. Taxonomy (NCBI): domain Eukaryota; kingdom Metazoa; phylum Chordata; class Lepidosauria; order Squamata; family Chamaeleonidae; genus Bradypodion; species Bradypodion pumilum. The sequence goes on along the minus strand of JAWDJD010000007.1, from coordinate 39,024,965 downwards.
ATTGATTATTGATTGATTGATTGATTTTGCAATTGCCTTTTAGGCTTCCTCCACGTGAATAGGAGTTCACTTTTTGAATAATAAGAATTATATGGCACGAGGAGGGTGGATGGTGGGGGGAGAGATCAGGGCTTTAGATATGCTTAGGTGGGGCAAGGCCAAAAATGGTTGGGATGCAGTGGTTTAGACTGGGGTGCCCAAACCTTTTGGGCCATGGGCCAGTCATGTGGTTCAGCAGGCCACATGACTGGCCCATGAATGTAAAATGCACCTTGCAATCTGTTTTGTAACAGGATGAGATAGATTTTTAGGCTACCATTTTTCTCTGCTTAAACCAAGGGTGCCCAAACTATGGCTCACAGGCTGGCTCCGGCCCCTGATATAATTCTTCTGGCCAACGCCACCCTTGCCGCTCCTGGAAGCAGAAGTAAAACGCACCCATACAGGCACATTTTACTTCCACTTCCAGGAGTAACAAGGGTGGTGTGGGCAAGAAAAATTGTATCAGGGGCTGGATCCGGCCTGCAAGCCATAGTTTGGGTACCCCATGGGTTAGACAAAACCAGAACATGTAAGGCTGAGTGAGAAGGTTGCTATGGCTTCAATGTGACTTTTGCATCCCATTATCCAGACCCAAAGGGCTTGGGATGAGGTTTACACACCTACATCCATGTGCAAAGGCCTCTGCTCATCACATAAAAGACAGCTTTCCCCGACTGAAGTCACCAGCAATAACAAAACTTGCTATTTGCATTGTCTGGTTGCAACATTGGCATCTTCCAGGCTTCTGGCATCGCACAGATGCAAAACCCCTCATCACCCAGCCCCATGGGTGCCATCAGGAGAGACTATTCCACCTTTGTTTTCATTAGGCCTGGTACCCCAAAAGAGGGGCGGTGAGGCTAGGGCAAAACATAGCCTGGGAAAATTATCTTGCATGCGTCAGTGCTGCGTGCATCAAGCTTCCTCTTGTTGTGAAAGACAGGTGGCCAGCCGGTGAAACCCTAATCTTCACACTCTCCTGTCTGGGCTTAATGATCTCAGATGGCTATACCCTTCATGTAGAAGCTGATCTGCCTGGTCTTTGTCTCTCCATCTCCAGGTAATGCGAGAAACCCGCGCAGAGCCATGACAACCTCAGGGAAGCCCTGGAGGAACCTGCAGGGATGGTTTCTCTGCTGTTTTCTGCTCCCGCGAGGTAAATAGCCACTTGCATCTCACCTAAGCAGTCCTCTCCTTCTAAGGAATAGATCGGGGTACTGCATCCCCACTGGGGTCACCAGCTCTCTCCAGGCAACAGATGGAGTCATAAGGGGTTGCTGTGCTTTGCCACCTCTACAGGCAGGGAGGAAAACTTCAGGATGAGCTTCACCTGGGTTGGGAGAAGGTTCCCCTTCTTCAAGCCCAAGCAAGTTATCTCCACCCATTCCCAGTTGATTTGGGAGCCCACCGGCTCCAGGCACCCACCTACTCCAGGCATGTAGGCAAGACATTTGTGTGTCAACAGCTCAAAAAAAATGAAGAACCTCAAGCTCTGACAGGCACCAGTGGCCTATGCTTCTTCTGGTCTCCTGGTTCTCTGGTACTACCTACACCAGTGATGGTGAACCTTGACACTCCAGGTGTTCTTGGATTTCAATTACCAGAAGCCCAAGTCTCTGTGAATCTACATGAATGGGTTTGCTACATGTGTTCCTTGACTTCAGTTCCCAAAAGCCCAAGTCTCTGTGAATCCAGACAAATGGGTTTGTTGCACAAGTCTCTGTGAATACACATGGATGGGTTTACTGTGCATGTTCTTGGACTTCAATTCCCAGAAGCCCAAGTCTCTGTGAATCCACATGAATGGGTTTGTTGTGCTGTGCATGTTCTTGGACTTCAATTCCCAGAAGCCCAACTCTCCATGAATCCACATAAATGGGTTTACTGCTTGTATGCACAGTAAACCTGTTCATGTGGATTCACAGAGACTTGGGCTTCTGGGAATTGCAGTCCAAGAACACCTGAAGTGCCAAGGAGTGCCATCACGGACCTATAACTTTGAGCAAAGCCAGCCATGGAACATCAGTGTTGAGATTTCAGGGGGCATCTTGTTTGAAAGGTCTTTCCAGAAGCTGTGTAAAGTCTTGGGGAGAAAATCCTTTGCCTGCCTCACTTCTCTGACATCACAGGTCTTCTGCCCTCCTTCACCCCAGCCTCTGGATTGGATCCTGTAATATCAGCAAACAGGTTGCCTGAAACAGACTTTGTCCCACTAGCAAGTGTTTAGGTGCCTAAGCCATAAATCAGAGAAGGGGGAAATGGGTGGATCTCCCAATAGAGGTTAGGAGCCCAATAGGCTCCCAAATCAACTGGGAATGGGTGGAGATAACTTGCTTGGGCTTGAAGAAGGGGAACTTTCTCCCAACCCAGGTGAAGCTCATCCTGAAGTTTTCCTCCCTGCCTGTAGAGGTGGCAAAGCACAGCAACCCCTTATGACTCTATCTGTTGCCCGGAGAGAGCTGGTGACCCCAGTGGGGATGCAGCACTGTGTGTGCAGTGTTGATAGATAAGGGTAAAATGCATGACAGCTTTGAGCCTTCTGGCATCACAAGACTCTTTGGGCAGTCCAAGGGAAAAGGCTGCCATTATTCCATCCATTGGAATTGATTTAATTTGCATCCTGACGTTTCCTATAGTTTGGTACTCAAGGCTGCTCACAGACTGATCTAAAACACAAGTACAGTTAAAGGACACCAAATATTGCAAATATCAAAATGTAGTTGCATCAGATCTAATAGTGTAGCAGAGTGACGTTGAAAACAATTCTTAAAACATCTCAGCAATAATAAGAATGGCAGAAGGTCAGCATGAAGGGAAAGGACTTTGCCTGACAGTGGAAGGATGGCCGGGAGGAGACAAGCTGAGCCCCTTCTTTGAAACCGCAGAAACCTTTAATGGAAAAATGATATCTCCTGCCACTTTCCAGTGGCAGCTTAACTCAGTCATTTCGGTCTCTGGGTGCAGAGCCAAAACCTGGAGAGTTCAGATGCCCCATCGTGCTTCCTACTCACAACAGAGTGACCTCCCGTCATCTGTCCCTGCTTCCACCAGCCTAGCAGTTCGAAAGCAAGAAATTGCAAGTAAATAAATAGGTACCACTTTGACAGGAAAGGTAACAGTGTTCTGTGTGCATCTAGTCATGTCTGCCACATGACCACAGAAACACCTGCAGACGCAAGCAGAGATGAGCACGGGCTCCTAGAGTTGGATATGACTGGCTTTCGAGCAAGGGTGATCGTGACCTTGACCTAAGTCAGAATTGACTTGATGGCTCACAATTAATTAAATTAAGACCTTAAAGCAGCTGTGTGCATCTCTCCTGCAAAGCCTCAATCCTAGATGACTCACAAGAGCCTCTTGCCCACATTACAACAGTTGACTTGTCAGTGTGTGTTTGTGTCACAGGTCTGGCGGTGAAGGACATATAAACCCAAACACACCTGGATTTGATCTTTGTGTTTGAACCCTAGTCACTTTCTGAAGCTTTTGGGGGGGCTGAGGATTTTTCTTCTTCTCCAGGAGCAGCCCAGTCCTGCAGCAGCTTGGCCGTGAATTCATCCGCAGTTCTCCTGGGAGGAAGCATCTCGGCCAATTGTACCATCTGGAAAAGGCGCTGCCCCATTGAAGAGGACAATGAGGTCCACATCCTGTGGAAGTGGGATCACCAGTTCCTCAGAGGGACACAGCGCAGCGCCGGCGATGGAGTGGAAGTTTCCAGCATCACCGTCGGCCCCATCAATCAGACCACGAACATCCTCAGCTGCTGGTTGGAGAGAAATGGAAACCCACAGATTATGAACCTGACCCAGATCCATGCTGGATGTAAGCATCTCTCTCTCTCTCTCTCTCTCTCTCATTGTAAGCCACCCAATATAGGGTCTTCATGATTTGGGTGGGATGTTAATTAATTAATTAATTCAACCAACCAACCAACCTCTCTTGCTCTCTTAGTGCTGAGCTCAACCCATTAGGCATTTTTGGCCTGAGTAGTTCCTCAGCTGACCTTCCGCTTTCCAGTCAGCGTCTTAACCGCTTGAGCCACTGCAGCAGTTCAAAACCTGAGTACTGCATGATGGAATGAGCACCCATCTCTATCCCAGCTCCTGCCAACCTAGCATTTCGAAAGAAAGAAATTGCAATTAGATAAATAGGGACCACTTCGGTGGGAAGGTAAATAGCGTTCCACGCACTTCAGTGTCTAGGCATGCCTGCCACATGTCCACGGAAATGTTTGCAAAAGCAGACAGCACTGGCTCTTTGGTTATAAACAGAGATGAGCACTGAACCCTAGAGTCAGATATGACTGGCTTTCAAGAAAGGCCGACCTTTACCCTTTGTTGTTGTTGTTGTTGTTCAGTCGCACAGTCGACTCCGACCCTTTGCGACCCCATGGACCATTTTCCTCCAGGCGCCTCTGTCCTCCACCATCCCCCTTAGCCCTCCCAGCTCTATGCCCATTGTGTCTACTATGCCATCTAGCCATCTCATCCTTGGCCTCCCCCTTCTTCTTTTGCCCTCCACCTTTCCCAACATCAATGCCTTCTCAAGTGAATCCTCCCTTCTCATTTGATGTCCAAAGTACTTTAGCTTCATCTTTACTATTTGACCTTCCAATGAGCAGTCAGGGTTAATTTCTTCTAAGATTGATCTATTTGTTCTCCTCGCTGTCCAGGGGACTCTCAAAACCCTCCTCCAACACCACATTTCAAAGGCATCTATTCTTCTGCGTTCAGCCTTCCTAATTGTCCAGCTCTCGCATCCATACATTACTACTGGGAAAACCATTGCTTTGACTATTCTAATTTTTGTTTGCAATGTGATGTCTCTGCTTTTCACTATGTTCCCCAGGTTTCTCATCGCTTGTCTCCCAAGAATCAGTCGCCTTTTTATTTCATGGCTACAATCCCCATCTGCAGTGATCTTTGATCCTAAGAAAGTAAAATCTGTCACTGCTTCTACTTCTTCCCCGTCTATTTTCCAGGAACTGATGGGGCCTGTTGCCATTATCTTGGTTTTCTTGATATTGAGTCTCAAGCCAGCTTTTGCACTCTCCTCCTTCAGCCCAATCAAGAGATTCTTTAGGTCTTCCTCACCCTTTACCTTTACTAGTTCCTCAGCATTGAAACTTTCAATGCAAAATAATCCAGGCAATCAATAGAAATAAAAAGTAAAGTTACAGTGAATAGTTTTTTTAAAAGGGAGCAGCAAAACTTTAAAAAGCAGAAGCAAATAAATACATGTTAAAGATTGAAACCCTAGGAAATGTACTGGAATAAATCCATCTTCACTTGCTCATGTAACCATGAGCAAGTGGTTAAGTGGAAAGTTGTCATAAGTGGGGAAGCTGGCTTGGCAGCAGGTAATTATTATTGTTCTGATTACACTTCCCTTTGACGGCTGCACCATATTTTAGGGCATCAGAAATCAAAAGGCCCAGTCATGCCAGCCTGCCTCTGAGCATGAGAATGCTAGAGGAAAGTTTCTGAAGGGGAATTTAAAAAGCCTGAAAAGGATCATAAGGTGGACTATGGGGAAATAAATACAAAGGCCACTGAAAGAATTTCCTTGTTAAAAATCAAACTCGGCACGTAGAACTGGATCAAACTGAAGGCAACGACCAGGTCGAGACCACGGGGGTCGCATGCCTGCTCTTGTCCTGCCCAGCAAGGGATTCCCAGAACCCTCCTTCTACTTAAAAAGCATTGTCTGAAGGTCTTGCACCCACATTGATATTGCCTTTCTAGAATCTCCTGTTGCTGCCATTGCATTTGGAGGGAGAGGGGTCAATTTAGACAAGATGGCAGCACCATCACTAGAAGCCATCTTTCCATTTTCCCTCCAGGGCTGTACTTCCTTCCAAGTTTAGATTTGCAAAGGAGACCTCTGTGGACTTCCCAACAACCCATCCCAAAAGAAAAGCCACCTGGTTGCCAGCATATGATCCAGGCGAGGAGGAAAAGAACATGTGCTAGAATCATCAGAGGTCTTTCCTGTGTCTGACAGTATGCTGACGGCAGGATCTAGTTCAGTGATGGCGAACCTTGGCACGCCAGATGTTCTTGGACTTCAATTCCCAGAAGCCCTAATCAACAGGAGAGCTGACTTAGGCTTTTGGGAATTGAAGGCCAAGAACACCTGGAGTGCCAAGGTTCACCATCACTGGCCTAGTTTGACCTTGAGTTTTTAAGGAGGCTTATCTAAACGAGGGCTCTGGCTCTCCAAGAGACAGACCCACTCCTCAAAGGGAGGGCTGTGAGCAGAGATACACCAACTCGGAGCAAGGAAGAGTCTTTTCCTGACCCCATCTTATCTCATGCGGTTCTCCTTCAGATCCTCCGTCTGAGCCTCAGAACCTCACTTGCGTTATGAACATCACCACCACAAGCCTAACCTGTCAGTGGGACCCTGGAGAGGACAGCCACCTCCCGGTCAACGTCACGCTCAAAGGTGTCCGGTAAGGAAACAGAATTACTAGACAGAGTCTTCCCTCCCCTTCAAAACACCTGGGAAACCCCAATGCCCTCCCCAGATCCTCTGCCACCTTCCCTCTAGCTCAAGGATTCTCAACCTGTGGCCCATGGCACCATTTCATGTGCCCGCCCTCCCCCAGCCTCCACCGCACCAGGAAGTGCCATGTTAAGTCATGGTAGACAGAATCCCAATGGGTTTTGTATCAGCAGCTGTCTGTAACTCACTGTAGCTAATCGTGGCTAATTGATGGGGTGCTTCTTCACTGCACTATCACACTGCTGGAAATTTTCAGCCTGGCTGCAAAGCCAAACAAAACCTTGTGAAAAAGTATTTACACTGCCAAACAAGGTGCACCTTTCTCTGTGCATCTGGTTTTGCACCAGAAATGCTACTTCCTAAGCAAACCACAGAAGAAAGCAGCATTTTTTGGGTACTGTCATGGCAGCATCATATTTTGGTACCGCAGTAGCAGCAGGAACCCTTGGGGAGTGTTGGGAATCCTGCACAAATTCAGGAGTGGGGGAAGGGGGCTAAAGCCTGTCAAATGTATCCCCCTGCCCACAACACCAATTCTGAAAAAATTATATGCTGGTCTTCCTTAACAACATCCCAACATGGTTTGCAAAATTGAAATTAAAAGGCTATCATGGTGGGTTTCATATAGTGATGAACGTGGATTTCATACAGTAATGACTGCCTGATAGAGACAACCTGTCTTTGGTTGTTTCTAGAAGTGGGAGCGAATGCAACGTCCACCTGCAGGACGTCCCACTCTGCGTCCCCTTGGCTGGCCAGAACTCCTGCTCCGTCCCTCGGGAGAACCTCTTCCTCTACCTAAATATGGTTTTTTGGGTGTCAGCAGAGAATGTGCTTGGAGCTGTGAGATCCAGGCCCTTGTGTGCAGACCCAATGGATTTAGGTAGGTTGCAACAGTGGTGACTGAAATCAATATTCTCTCTTTCTTACCAATGAGTGGTAATTCATCTCTTTCCAGTGGATGGGGCCATGAACGGAAGTGATTCAATTTGGGGGTGGTGGGGAGAGACAGTGCTTTGCAAATGTCCTTAATGTTCCAGCGTGCAATGAATGGTCCTTCTGCCTACTCAGTATTTCCTCAGTATTCCAAGTACTATGAGATATCCAGGGGAAATTGGCTTTTCTAATGCTCAGTTAATCAGTTAGCTTAACTCTTTGTATTAACTAAAACTCTTTGTATTAACTCTGATTAGCTGGACAGCAAAGTTTTACAAAAACCATAATTATGCATAAATTCCTATGAACTTACAATATTTTAGAAGAACGACTCTTCAGATGCAACACTTACATTTTTGTGGCTTTTCATTTATTAGATTATACTTTTGGGGGGGTTTCTCATTTGCATTGGACTGTTCTCTTTGTCTGGGAATATGATTGGAGGATGGATAAAAAGTATAGATAAATTAATTATGACATTGGATCAGAGCATGGCTGTATCCTTCCACCAATGTGTAGACTTTAGATCTGATTGCCGTCACTCATGTTGCCTGAAAGATACCAGCCATATCAATGAGGGACAATTCAACAGCTTTGCAAGGCTGCCATTTATGTTTGTAGGCTCCAAACCCCCACCCCCACCCCCAAATGCACAGAGGTTGGGCAGGAGAAGTGGAAAGGGAAGGAGACTGAGTTTGTTGAGCAGGTGCACCTTGGACGAAGAAGGTTGGGAAGCCTGGCTGGACAGATGGACAGTCCCGAGAGGTGTCCACATAGCTGAACAGCATTTCCAAGCACATATCCATCCATTGGGATAAACACACAAGATGTAAAAGGCCAACATGCCTTCTTTTGTCAAATAAGTCTTAATCAGAAAGTGGCTGGAATGAACCCTATTTCTTCCAAATTTCATTCTTGGATGACTCTCGGAAGAAAGAGTGGCCAGCCCTAGCAAAGCCTGTGCCTGGGGAGTTGTGGTAGCCACTGTGGGTTGGTACCAAAGGGGCATGTAGACACTCGCCCTTTGTGGGCAGAGGAGAGGCAATAAGGAAGGGAAGGGAAGGGGTGGGAAATCCATCGGAAGGGGAATCTGCCTGAGGCATTGCTCATGGCTGATCTGGTTTCAGTCAAGCTGGATCCCCCAGTCCTCCAAGAGATCCGGTCCCTCCCTGAAGACACCAACTGCATGTCCATGACCTGGAAGAGACTGAAACGCAGCGAATACATTGAACAGGCCTGCGAGCTCCGCTACCGGCCAGAGGAAGAGCATCTGTGGACATCGGTGAGCATCTCTTTGCAATACCCCATCTGGCTCTCTTCTTCATGTGCCACAACTGGTTCTAAATAGTGGCAATCCTCATGGCAATCAGCCATGGAGATTGTCTTGGGAACCATATAATAATTCAGTGGCCTTCCATTGGCCTTCCACATGGCAGCGTGACACCCATAGCACCACTGCTTCAGTTCCACTTTCTGGTCCTGAGCCCTTGGGGCACGCAAAGTCATCATCATCACCCCCAGGCCAGGATGGAGGAAGCTGCTGCCCTCCATCCAAATGGATTCGAGTGGAACCATTTAATCCACTTGGGGCCCCTCACCCTTCCCTGTTCCTCTGAGGAGGAGGAGATTTCATCCTACACCCTACCTTGCATGAGGAGCTAGAGATGATCTCTATCATTCAATCAATTGGGTGGCGGGGAGCCTATTGGAGCAGATAAGAGCTACCCAGCCCTAGGTTCAGTTGACCACCTGCCTGCCTGCCTCATGACCAACAGTTGTTGCTCTTTCGTGCTGAACTCCCAGCCCTACTCCTGGGTCACTGGATGAGACAGGGAGCAGATCTTTAGGGGGGGGGGCATTTTCCTCTTCTCAGCTGTGTGGTAGAGTGAAAATGAAAATGCAGAGGTTGAGGCAGACTCTGAAGGAAGACCAGCTTGCCTAGCTGTGCATGTATGAACGCTTGCTCCCCTGCTTCTCCATGCCCCCCTTTGCTCCCAGTTTTGCCCATCAGTCCTTATTCTAGCCTGGACAAAGTGTCTCCAGGCTCACTGCACCCAGCTGAACACAGAGGTAGGTAGGTGGTCAGTCGGCCAGCCAGTGCCCCACAGCCTGCTTGGCTTTGCTGTTTGACTCTTTGCCATTGATCAGCTCTCTGGTCTGCTGAGACCAGGGGTGCCCAAACTTTTCAGACCATGGGCCGGTCACATTGTTCAGTGGGCTGGTCACATGGTTCCTCCCACCGGAAGTGGAAATAAAACACACCTTGCAATCTGTTTTGCAACAGGATGAGATATATTTTTTTAAGCTGCCATTTTCTCTGCTTAAACCAAGGGTGCCCAAACTATGTCCTGTAGGCTGGATCCAGCCCCGACAACAATTCATCCAGACCATGCCACCCTTGTCGCTCCCAGAAGCAGAAGTAAAATGTGCCTCCGGGAGCAACGAGGGCAGTGTGGGCCGGATGAATTGGTGTTGGGGGCAAGATCCAGCTCACAGGCTGTAGTTTGGGCACCCCTGGCTTAGACTCATCCCGGCCCCCCACTGAGAACTTCCTCACCTTCCAAGCCATTTCTCTGGCTGGCCGTTCCCTGGCAACCTGCAAGATGATCAGATTTACCTGACATGACTGTTTGTGTGTCTTCTTCCCTACGGCAGCCACCCTGGTGTGGAACAGAGCAAAGGAAACTCAGACAAGATCCTTGGTCTTCCAGAGGAGTTTATTTAAATGGGGGACACCTGGGATGGGGGTCCAGAAATGCCCTCCAGACCCTCCTCTTCCTACCATCCTCCATGTTGTGTTCTGATGGTTTTACCTTTCCACATGGATTACAATGTATCTGAGCCAATGTAACCTTGCCTATAGCAACAATGTAACCTTCAGCTGTATCATATAAACCCTGTAATAGGACGCGAGCTAATGACCACCAGCTGGCAGCAGCGAGCGTCCAAGCTCTCTTGGTCCGAACTCATCAAAGGCAACAGCGCGGGAAGTTTTCCCGCCACCACCTACACCTGGACAAGAAGGGCGTGACCCGCAATGACGTCACGCAGACAGTAGCCAATGGGCTACCATGGCACCACGTTCAAATGTATTACTACTGTATATAAAGAGCTATCGATCCGCCATTACCTCATGTTCCCTCTGTCCACGATGCAATAAACCTGAGTTAACCCAGCCCGAGGCTGTGTCCTGTGTCTTGGTTTGCATACACCAAATTGGCGACGAGGATGGGATTATGGATCCCCACGGAACAGCCAGGGCACAGAGCGGGTTCAACATCACCAAACCGCAAGACTGGGAGCTGCTAGAGATGGACTTCCAGGCGGCACTGGTGGAACTCAGAGTCAAAGATGACGACGAGGAGAGGAAGAGGGCCATCCTCACCAGAATGCTCGGGATGGAAACCAAGCGGACGCTGGTGGGCATAATCGCTCCGAAGAAGGTGAGCGAATTTAAGGCGGGCGACATCATGAAGCTGCTGCGAGAGAGGTTCTCCCCCTCGAGGGCAATGTTTCCCGCTCGGAGCGCGTTTTGGAGGCGAGTCCAAGCGCCGGATGAGTCGGTTGAGGCATTCGTGGCCGCCATGAGGATAGCCGCCGCCCCCTGTAAATGGGGCGACATCCTGGAGATGGCCCTCAGGGACGGCGTGTTGTGTGGCCTGAGAGACAAGGAGGTACAGCGCAGCCTGATGAATAAGGAACCGCCACCCACGCTGGCAGAGGTCGTAGAGGCCGCGGAAGCCGCAGAGTCCACGAATGCTGGAGTGGACGAGATGCACCAGTGGCGTGAGTGGCGTCCTAGAGCCGGCAAGGCGGAAAATTCGGTGCACGGGAAGCCCGGACAGTCGGTGCACGCAACTCGACGGGCCTCAAAGTCGTCTACGGAAGGCAGCGACGGCGAGGAGGTCCAGAAGGTCCGAAAGGGGGGTCGACGCTGCGAGGGTTGCGGAGCGGCCCATGAGCGCGCGAGATGCCCGTTCAGGAAGGCCGAGTGTTACACCTGCGGCCGTCGGGGGCACATCGCCAAGGCATGCAGAAAACGGAAGGAGGGCCGGAGGCAGTCACAAGACCGAGCGGCCAGACCGGACCGGCCAGCGAGGCCCAAAGATGGCGCCCAGACCACGAGGAAGCACGATGGCGTGGGCCGCGTCTCGGACGACAGCGAGGACGACGCCCCAGTATTCAGCGTGTCCGCAGGACAGTCCCATTACTTTGTTGAGGTATTAGTACAAGGGGCCCCTATTAAGATGGAAATTGACTCGGGGTCCTCTTATTCTATAATTCCCCAGAAAGAGTTTTTGAAAATCGACCCCCACGTGCGGCCCAAACTTAAAGCGTTGAGGTCCACGCTGCGAGACGTGCAGGGGAACAGCATTCCGGTGTTGGGGGTCGGGAAATTTCGGGTCAATTTTAAGAAACATTCTGCGGAACTGCCCCTAGTTGTCCTCAAGGGGGGAAGCTGTAGCCTCCTAGGGACACAGTGGTTTCAGCCCTTAGGGTTGTTCATAGGGGGAGTACATACCGTGGGGGGGGGACCCAATACAAGCGGTTTGCGATGCGCATCCCGCCGTTTTTAAGAAAGGACTCGGAAAGTTCAAGGGACCCCCTGTAGCGTTCGACATTGACCCGGAGGTCCGCCCGATAAGACTCAAACCGCGCAGGGTGCCGTTCGCACTCAAGGACAAGATAGAGGCGGAACTGGACAAACTGGTGGGCCAGGGGATTCTTATTCCTGTTGATTCCGCGGAGTGGGAAACTCCAATTGTAACGGCGCTAAAGGCTAACGGGGAGGTGCGCATTTGCGCTGATTATAAGTGTACAATTAACAAGGCGATCCGCCCTAATGCATACCCGGTGCCGGTGATCAGCCACCTTTTGGCCAGGCTAAATGGGGGAAAGTGTTTCGCCAAACTCGATTTGGCACAAGCCTATCAGCAACTTCCTGTGACCCCCGCCACGGCCGCGGCACAAACGATAGTTACACATAAAGGAGCGTTCCAGGTGTCGCGGTTACAGTTTGGCGTGAACTCGGCACCCGGCCTTTTTCAGTCGCTTGTGGAACGCCTCCTGAAGGGACTGGAGGGGGTGTTGCCTTATTTTGATGACGTGTTGATAACAGGGGGGAGTGAGGCTGAACTGGCAAAGAGGTTGGACAAAGTATTGACCGTGTTCGAGAAAGCGGGGCTGAGATTGAGGAAGGATAAATGTGTCTTCTTCGAAACCGAGGTCGAGTTTTTAGGGTTCCGGATAACACCCGAGGGGATTAAACCGTCTAAATCCAAGGTAGCTGCCATTAAAAAGGCCCCTCGCCCCACATCCAAAACCGAGCTACAGTCCTTCCTGGGGCTCCTCAATTTTTACCATACATTCCTCCCGCGGAAGGCGTCCGTGGCCGAACCGCTCCATCGGTTACTTAAAAAGGAGGAGACATGGATGTGGGGTGACGAGCACGAGAGGGCGTTCACAGAGCTAAAGCAACTCCTAACATCTGAGGCAATCCTGACGCACTTCGACCCCAAACGGCCGGTGGTCCTAGTTTGTGATGCATCCCCGGTGGGGGTGGGGGCGGTGCTTTGCCACGTGTTGGAGGACGGAAGGGAGGCCCCGGTAGCGTTTTACTCAAGGTCCCTGTCCCAAGCGGAGCGAAATTACGCGCAAACCGACAGGGAGGCGTTAGCAATAGTAGCGGGGACCAAAAAATTTCACGATTTTTTGTATGGCCGCCCGTTCAAAATCGTGACCGATCACAAGCCACTGTTAGGGATTTTCACGGCTAGCAAGCCCACGCCGCAGATCCTGTCCCCGAGAATGCTGCGCTGGGCTATTTTCCTCAACGCGTACCAACATGAGTTGGAGTACAGGCCCGGAAAGGAGATCAGCCATGCTGATGCGCTTTCGAGATCCCCTTTGCCATTGTCGGACGACCAAAAGGCGAGAGCAGAAAGGGACCGCCAGGTGTTGCTAATTGAGGTTTTAGACGCACCCCCAATAGTACCAGCCGACATTGCTAGGGCGACAGGCAAGGACAGGACGCTGGAAAAAGTTAGTTCATGGGTGCAGAAGGGGTGGCCGGCTTCGTCCCCGAGTACAGAGTTCGACCCATTCTTTAGGAAAAAGCTAGAGTTGTCCCTAGAGAGGGGGTGCCTTCTGTGGGGCCAGCGGGTGGTGGTCCCTGCGCCCCTGCGGACGAGGGTGCTCGAACTGCTGCACGTCAGCCACCCGGGCATAGTTCGCTCGAAGGCGCTGGCCCGGAGTTACTTCTGGTGGCCACAGCTGGACGCGGACATTGAGCACATGGTCGGCACTTGCGAGGCATGCCAGGGATCCCGACCTGAGGCGGCCCGTCTTCCGCATAGGGAATGGGACACAGCACGGGGGCCATGGTCCAGAGTACACGTAGATTTCGCTGGCCCATTCCGAGGAACCATGTTTCTCCTGGTGGTGGATGCGTTCTCCAAGTGGCTGGAGGTTATCCCAGTAAAGAGCACGTCCTCCGCCACGACAATTAGCCGGCTAAGGAGAGTCTTTTCCACGTTCGGTTTACCCGACACTTTAGTCAGCGATAACGCTAGTTGTTTCACCTCCGCTGAGTTCGGAGCCTTCATGGAGGCAAACGCCATTCGGCATGTTACATCCGCACCGTTTCACCCGGCCACGAATGGCCAAGTGGAACGGCTGGTGCGGACAACGAAGGAGGCGCTACGGCGCATGGGCCCGGGGGACCTGAATCACCAGGTATGCCAGTTCCTCTTAGCGTATAGGGTAACCCCCTTAGCGTCAGGCTACTCGCCGGCGGAGCTCTTGATGCGGCGAAAACTGACCACGATCCTGTCCAGGCTAGACCCGACGAGGGTCGAGGATAAAGGGAAAAACATAGGGTTGGCAGTCTCGAAAGGTTTCGCCGCCGGGGACCCTGTTCACTGCAGGAACTTTTCCAGCGCAGGGCCGGCCTGGGTACCAGGGAAGGTTGTAGAACAGACGGGGCCAGTATCGTACCGGGTCGAGACTAACACCGGCCTCCTCTGGAGGAGGCACGCAGACCAACTGAGGCACCGAGTGAGTGGGCCAGTCAGTGGAGCTCAGCAACAGGATTCAGCGTTAGGGTTCTCCCCCACCCGCTTAACCCAAGGGGGAGACAGCAGTGGACAACAGTCCCAAGCAAGGGGGGAAGGAAGCAGAAGCAGCGGCCCCGACTCATATCCTTTTGATACGCCAGTCCTATCAGGGGCCGGGGAAGGGGGAGAGGAGTTCGCGACCGCTGCCCCCGATAGTAATTTTGATTTTGATTTTGCGAGCCGGGGGGGGGGGTTCAGGAGTGTTCCCCCACCCATCCAAGCGAGAAGAGGGGTTTTTCGTTAGCCCCCAGTGCCCCCGGTTCCTCCCTAAGAAAGAGCACACCTCCCAACAACACCGCGGAGCCGTGGCAAGTCACTAACGAGTCTCCCTCTCCAATTACAGGACAGGAAACCAGGGGACAAAGAGAAGGTAGCAAACCCGGGGAGAGGCAGCCCGCATCGAGACCCCAGCGTGTTCGAAATAAGCCATCTTGGCTGAGAGACTTTGTCTCCTAAGGGGGGGAGTGTGTGTGTAAGTGGGGGCTCGAGACTTTGTCTCGTCCTAGGGGGGAGGGGTGTTGTGTTCTGATGGTTTTACCTTTCCACATGGATTACAATGTATCTGAGCCAATGTAACCTTGCCTATAGCAACAATGTAACCTTCAGCTGTATCATATAAACCCTGTAATAGGACGCGAGCTAATGACCACCAGCTGGCAGCAGCGAGCGTCCAAGCTCTCTTGGTCCGAACTCATCAAAGGCAACAGCGCGGGAAGTTTTCCCGCCACCACCTACACCTGGACAAGAAGGGCGTGACCCGCAATGACGTCACGCAGACAGTAGCCAATGGGCTACCATGGCACCACGTTCAAATGTATTACTACTGTATATAAAGAGCTATCGATCCGCCATTACCTCATGTTCCCTCTGTCCACGATGCAATAAACCTGAGTTAACCCAGCCCGAGGCTGTGTCCTGTGTCTTGGTTTGCATACACCAAACTCCAGCAAGGTCTGGATGGTTCCACAGCAGGGGCAAGGCTAGATAAGTCATCTTTCTCTGTCCCTCTCTTTCCCTCCAGGTCTACAAGCACAACATCACCACCTCCACCTGGGAAATGGAGCTCTGTGAGTTCCTCTATGCAACCCACTACTGGTTCCAAATGCACTGCCAGCGACTCCCGGCCGGCTACTGGAGTGACTGGAGTCCCACCAAGAACTTCACCACCCAGGAGAAGGGTAAACTCCAGGGTCCTGTGGTATCCGTTGGGGCAGTGGGTGGGCAGAGGACACTAAAACAGTGATGGTGAACCTTTTAGCGACCGGGTGCCCAAACTGCAACCCAAAAAACACTTATTTATTGCATAGTGCCAAGACACCAATAGGGGAGGAAGGAAGCTCTCCCATTGGGCTGCTGGGCAGAGGGGCGGGGCAAACTCTGTGCTGGGAGAGGGAGAAAGTGCTCCCATTGGCCTGCTGGGCAGAGGGATGGGGCAAACTCTGTGCTGGGGTGACTGCACAGGTGCCCACAAAGAGGGCTCCAAGTGCCACCTCTGGCATGCATGCCATAGGTTTGCCACCACTGTACTAAAATGTTAAGTGGACAATTCACCAGACAAGTTGCCATGGCAGATGGATGGATGGATGGATGGGAGGGGGAGATAGGGGATTAACCCTTTGTCCACTCCCTAGACAACAGTGTGATTCCCAGCATCTTTGGGACTTAGTTTGAGAATGGTCTTCTCATGTCAAGGCTTGGCTCCGAGCCATACCAAGGTAAAGGTGGGCACTTAGCCTCTGGCCACATGCAAACTACACAAAAATATGAAACGCTAGCTATATACCAATGGAAGAACACATGTGAGGTCAGATGCTTCCGGGCCCTGAGCCACCTCCTGCCTCAGTTTCCTTCCCCAACACTTCTGTTTCTCCTGCAGCACCTTCAGGCATGCTGGATACCTGGTGGAAGGTGAAGACCAAAGGGGCAGGTGGAGGAAAAGAGGTCCAGCTGCTGTGGAAGGTGAGGAGGACAAACTCCAGACTGCATGGCTCAAAAAGGCAAAGGAAAAACATCTGAGACCCTTCTCTGCCATGGTATTAGCTTAGGCCCATGATGGCAAACTTGATGATCAGAAGGTCAGCAGTTTAAGACCCGAGTGATACACGGCGGAATGAGCTCCTGCCAACCTAGCAGTTTGAATGCAAGAAAATGCAAGTAGATAAATAGGGACCAGTTTGGTGGGAAAGGTAAGCAGCATTCCGTGCACTCTGGTGTCTAGGCATGCCTGCCACATGTCCAGGGAAACATCTGCAGATGCAGACAGTGCTGGCTCTTTGGCTATAAATGGAGATGAGCACCAAACACTATAGTTGGATACAACTGGCTTTCCAGCAAGGGCGACTTTTACCTTTTATCTTGACCTAAAGGATGTTTTATTGGGAGAAAAAAGAATTTGGTGTGTCTTGTGCAAAGGGCACAGCCAGTTCCATGCACTAGATTTCACCCACAACCTGCCAACCTCACCCTCTGGCTTCTCCCCTTATTTTCCAGCCTATGAAACCCAGTGAGGCTCATGGGAAGATCCTGGGCTACTGGGCCACACTCAGCCCCAAGGACCACATCCAGAACCCGACCTCCCTCTGCAACACCACAGCGTTACACTGCACTTTCTCTCTGCCGCCTGGATCCCGGCAGGTCCTTCTCACAGCTTACAACTCAAGAGGCGCCTCCCAACCCACCAAAGTGTCCTTGCTTGAGAAGAAAGGTAGGAAAATATATTTGGGCAGGAAGGAGAAGGGGAACCATTGGTCCTCAAACGCCCTTGAGATGATTAAGCATCTCTTGCAAGTAGACTCAACATCCATTGTACTCGCTACCGGTAGCGTTCCAGACTCAATACTTTCCCTCTCCAAGAATGGACAGCAGAGACTCAGGGTGGGCAAAGAGGTGTCCCTCCAGAAGTTAGATGACCCACCATAGAAGTAGTTTGCTTAAAGATATGGTTAACATTTGTTGTAACATTTTTACTCACTCTGTTCTCAAGCCTTGTGACTTGAGTGACCCTCAGCTTGCATCCATGTCACCCATAATAAATGGCCATTCCTCCCCCGTCCCCATTCTATGATGGGTATTCTAACCCATGGTTCTTCTTTCTCTTTTTCTTCTTCCATATCCCAATTAAACCCTGGATTGCCAAAATGAAGCCACTTTTATGGCTTTGTCGTTACCCAAACCAAAGTCCTCATCAGTGCATGTCTCTGGTAGTAATCGTCAGACCAGCAAATGAGCCAGAATCTATATTTCTCCACATTCACACCACATGTTGTTGTCCACCACCACCACTTGAGCCTGTTGGTCTTGCATTTAGGGACTCCAACCCTCAGCCTATTCAGGGTCCTCCAAGTGACGTTGGGGAGGTTGAGATCCTCAGCTATAGCCTCCTGGACATGTTTAAACAGAGCTTGGATGACCAGTGGTCAAGGATAATCTAGCTGTTTTTGCCCTCACCTTCTATGGTTCGAATCTTCCATTTCCATGCTTTTCAAATATAATCAGCTGTGGTTATAAATATACAGTGGGTTATGTTCTGTTTTTAATTATTATGTGTCATCAAATCAATTCTGAGTAGCAACGACCGATTTGAGTAGGCAGATGAAAACAAGTGTGGAATGATTCTCAGCTACTGTGTGCTGTCTGGGGGACTCTCCACCTGTCAATAAAGAGCAGAATTGAAAGGAAAAAGAGGAAAAAGCTTGTTTCTACCAAAGAGATCCTTCTAGAGATATGTTTTAGTGGTTAAATTAACCAACCAAGGAACAGCCTTTCTAGAGAAATATCCAACGTGCCAGTATAGGAATTACTTCTGAGTAAGCTTAGGGAGAACAGTCCTGTTTAATCCATAAACTGAATCTCTCTCCAGTCAGAGTTCCATTGGAGATTTACACCAGTTTTTAAGTGTAATTGTATTAACTACCAAAGCAAATAATTGCTAAGTAATGAATTATCACTTGTATTCTTGATGATGTGCAACTCATTTGTGACATTTAATTAGGGGCACTTCATTTCTGCAGTTCTGCAGTTACACTGGGATAAATAGCCAATAGGATTCTCCCCATTGTTTTCTTGGAAGCTCACGTTTTGACTTATATCATCCAAATCTGCTTCACAGCAATATGTGTCTGGGGTGAATGAATTAGGGTCATTTGGGTTTGTCTGAAGTTGTGGCAGTTCACTTCCTGAGTCGAGGTGTGCAAAACAGCACAAGTTGGCTTGTTTTCCAAGAGAATCTCTAGCTGGTATTAGCTTAGGCCCATGATGGCAAACTTTGGCACACCAGATGTTCTTGGACTTCAATTTCCAGAAGTCCAAATCTCTGTGAATCCATACAAATGGGTTTACTGAGTGAATGTGCAGTAAACCCATTCATGTGGATTCACAAAGACTTGGGCTTCTGGGAATTGAAGTCCAAGAACACCTGGAGTTGGGCCAGTAAACCCATTTGTCTGGATTCACAGAGACTTGGGCTTTTGTGAATTGAAGTCCAAGAACACCTGGAGTGCCAAAGTCCATCAACATAAGCTTAGGTGGATCAAAGGTTTCTGGCTTTGTTCTAACCATTCCTCCTTGCACTTTCCTCAATGATTCTCTTCCTAGGCCAGCCTTTGCCCAAAATCTGGACATCTCCTTATGATGGAAAGAGCCTCTGGGTACACTGGGACCCCACAGGGGCACTTTCAGCTACAGGCTACATCATCGAATGGCATCGGGTGACCTCTGCAGATCCATCTGAGGAGATTGACAGCATGAGATGGACCAAGGTGGACAGAGGCACCACCACACAAGCCCTGATCCAAGGTGACCCCTGGGGAAGAGAGGGCAAGCTGGCTGACCCATTGGTAATGGCCCAGACCCAACTAGCAATGTACACACATATAATAAACTAGCATATTTTGCCCGGCGGTGCCGGGCTGTTTTAAATTGTGTTGGATAGTAAAGGGTTTCATTTTTGTTTTTTTCTTGTACAAATGGTGCTGGGCTGTATAAAATGGTGTTGAAAGGTTATGTGATTTTGTGGCTTCGAGGCGCTGCGTCCGCCTGCGGCGGACTTGCGCTCCCAGTGTGTGTTTTATTTTTATTTTTTGTGCACCAGCTTCCTTGGTGCCAGGCTCTTTAAATTGGTTTTTGAAGGTTTTTGTTTTTGTTTATGCAAATTTTATTTTATTTTTAATTTTAAATTTAATTTTGGTTTATGCAAATTTTATTTTAATTTATTTGATTTAAATTATTTTTTAAATTTTAAATTTTATTTTGGTTTTTTTTAATCTTTATTTTTACGCATTTTTTATTTTTGGTTTTGGTATTTTGGTTTTTTTGAGTGAAAAATGATTTCTGTTTTGGTTTTTTTGGTATTTTTTGAGATTAGTGTGAATATTTTTGAATTTTTGGCTAACTTATTTGATTTGTTTGGGAATTAATCTTTTATTTTTAAATATTTTTGAATGTTTTTTCTCTTGTGGCGTCTGGGTGGGGGTGGTGAGCTTTGCTTCCTCTCTACAATTCTTCTCTTCTGTCCTCTGGGTGCTTCCGGTAAGTGTTTCCTTTCTTTGCTCATTTGAGTTCCGGTCGTCATGAAGTCAAGACGTCTCTTGGTAGGCTCTCTGTTGTTGTTGTTTTTTTGGGGGGTTGAGGGTTTTGGGGGGGGTCTGTGTGTTTTTTATTGTTTGTTTTTGGCTGTTTTTGTGTTTGCTTTTTCTATTTTTGATTTGTGTTTTTGAGTGTTTTTGGTTTGTGTTTTTCTGCTTTCTTTTTTAGGTGGGGGCCTTTCGTTTTCACGGGCCATGCTGGGTGGCCTGTGGGAACGGAGTGCAGCGGCGGCGGTTTTTTTTATTCTTTTACTTTTTGTGCACTGGCTGCCTCAGTGTTCTGCGTGCTGATGGTGCACAGGACGCTGGGGCTTGTAGTTTTGGCTGCACGTGTTTGGTTACTGCAGCGGGTTTTTTTCTGCGCCTTTTTTTTATTGGCCGCGGCGCATTTCCGAACGTTCCTTTTGCCGCGCCGTTCTGCCTGATTGGCTCTGGCGCGGGGTGGCACAAGGAACGTTGGGAATTGAAGTTCCCTTTTTTTGTTTGCGTCCGGGGGGCTCCTGCCCCCGGGCCGAAAATTTCAGCCCAACAGTTACCTGCGAACCCCTTTCGGGCAAGTGCACGAAGACTCGGACGGGGCTAGTGGGGCCTGGTGCAACATCCTTTGTCACATTCCAACGGTTAATGCACCATTTTATAGGTATAGATTAAGCAGTGTCAGCCCAGTGATGCTGTTGTGGAATGTTGAGTCATGTACATTCCATTGATTCAATGATCTACAAGGGCAAGAGCTACCAACTGGATCTAGGCATACCTGCCCAAATTCATCAGTTGATTTTTTTCCCCTTGAGAACAAAAAAGCCAGTGGAGCATTTGTCCAAGATTAGGGGCATCTGTCCATCTGTCCATCCATCTGCCCATTTGTCCATCTTATAGTGTAGTAACAACAACAACAACAACAACAATAATAATAATAGTTATGTTTAAAGGGCTTTTAACTATTTTATATTGTTTTTAATTGTTGCTGATCAGCCAGTTAAGTGCTTGCTGGACTGTGTACACTGCCCAGAGTCTATTGATTGGGGTGGTATATAAATCTATTGTAAATAATGAAATAAATAATACTTATACGCCACCCATCTTGGATATTTTTGTACTCTGGGCAGCTAACAACACAAAACTCACACATAGAAAACAGTCACACATTTTAAAAATACAAAAAACCCTATTGGCAACAGAAAGAGAGAAAATAAAATACCTAACACTCAACTGTTGGCAAAACATTCTCAAAAGCCTCTTTAAAAATAAATGATTTTTAACACATATAGATGACACTATAACATTTACCTAACTATGAGTCAAGTATAAGTAAAGAATGAAACATGAATGAAATATGATAAAAAATATACATGTGTACACAACTCGATTAGGGGCAAAGTAAACATGGTGGGCTCAGACATTTATGTTTGCTCACATAGTTTATTAAACTCTCTATGGCGTTCTCTTTTTTCTCTCTTTTTCATGAGGAGGTTCCTCTTTCTAACGCCAAGTTTCAATCTAGGTTTAGTCACACCTAGAGCAAACCCATTGATGGGACCCAAATTAGTCATTTTTAAAACATGCTCAAGGGCACCGTGGGAGCTAAGCAACAAGCTCTGCTCTTAGGAAAGGAGCCTCAGCCATTGATGCTCAGGTGATGCAGCTGAGAAATTGGATGCCAGGGCAAAGAGACAATTCAGCACCACGGATAGCCTCCTTTGAACACCTTCTTCCTACAATGCCCAGAGCCCTCTTCAACTGCACCCTTTGATACAAAAAACACCCCCAGAGGGAAAACCTGTTTTTTCTCAAGTGATAAATTCCTCATTCCATTTGATCTTATCATCAACTTTTCCTGCCTGGTTTTATCTCTTCCAAGTGACAATTTCCTGTTGGTCTCTCTCTCTCTCTCTCTCTCTCTTTCTTTCAGAAGACTTTGAACCTTTCCAGCGGTACAACATCTCCGTCTACCCACTCTACAGTGATGTCGTGGGGATCCCCCGAGCCACAGAAGCTTACACCTTGCAGAAAGGTATGTCTTCCATGTCAGGGGATGGCTCAACTCAGGTTCCATCCCTTGGGGACTGGCAGCAATTTCGACCATGTAAAGTTCTCCTTTCCTGCCAACCTAGCAGTTCGAAAGCAAGACATTGCAAGTAGATAAATAGGGACAACTGTGATGGGAAGGTAACAGTGTTCTGTGCACTCCAGTGTCTAGTCATGCCTGCCACACGACCACAGAAATGTCTGCAGAAGCAGACAGCGCTGGCTCTTCTTCTTTGAAACAGAGATGAACACTGCACCCTAGAGTCGGATATGACTGGCTTTCGAGCAAGGGAGACCTTTACTTAAAGTTCTCCTTGGTCAGGGGAGAAGAACGGTCTTGGGAGAAATGGAATTGCTTCTTTCCATTTTGTCTTTTCCTGGCTTTCCTGAGATATGGAGGTGACTCCATCATAGCCAGACTTAAGCCAGAACTGCCTTGCACTCCTTCTGACCGACATCAAACTGATCCTCATCTGTTGATTGCAACATCTTTTCATTATCTTTCCATTGTTTTTGACACGTATTCATGCATTTCATTAGTACAGTGGTACCTCATGCAATGATTTTAATCCATCCCATGGGACTCGCAGTTTTATGAAACAATAGCTATACGATGCATGCATCGTATAGCGATTTTCTCTATGGGATGCATCATACAACTATTATTATTATTATTATTATTATTATTATTATTATTATTATTATTATTATTATTATTATTATTATTATTATTATTATTATTATTATTATTATTATTATTATTATTATTATTATTATTATTATTATTATTATTATTATTATTATTATTATTATTATTATTGCTAGGTGGTTTTTCCCATTGAAAAATTGTTGTACGATTTTTTTCCATAGGGAAAATTGTTATGTGGGGACACCATATTTTTTTTTTCAAAACCTAATTGTTATGCAATCTCATTGCTATATGGGGCAATTGTTGCATGAGGTTCCACTGTACTTCTATATTCATACAAGAAGGGACTGCAGTGTCTCAAGTGGTTAAGATGCTGAACTCTATGACTGGAAGGTTGGAGTTCAATTGCCAAGTACAGCAGGACGGAATGAGCGCCCGTCTCTGTCCCAGCTCCTGCCAACCTAGCCATTTGAAAGCAAGAAATTGCAAGTATATACATAGTTACCAGTTTGGTGGGAAGGTAAACAGTGTTCCAGGCATGCCTGCCACACGGCCACAGAAACATCTCCAAACACAAACAGTGCTAGCTCTGGCTCTTTGGCTATAAACAGAGATGAACACTGAATGCTAGAGTCAGATGCGACTGGCTTTTGAGCAAGGGAAACCCTTTACTTTTACTATTCATATGAGTCATGTGCTTGGACAAGTAGAACACTCCACTGTGAGACAATAATTGTCCATTTAATTTAATTTAATTTAATTAAATTTAATTTAATTTAATTTAATTCTCACACTTGTATGCCACCCAATCAGGAAACCCGACTCAGGGCGGCTCACACAATATTATTATTGCTCTTCAATTATATTATACTATAGTACCATTGTTTTTTTAAAAATGTCTGTAATATGAATGCAAATTTACATCTTTGTACTCTAGGTTTAAATTGAATATTTTTTCCACCTGGGGCTGAAATTTTTAAAAACAATGGTTAAGATAAAGAGCAATGAATGCCTTCATAGCTCTCCTTTTGTTTCTTCTCACCTGTTAATATTTCCAGTAATAAACAGACCACCACCACCCATCCTCCCCTGTCCCTCTTCCAATTTTTCCATGCAGCTCCCTCGGAAGGGCCCAGACCTTATGCAGGGAATCTCAGCAAATCAACCGCTGAGGTTCACTGGGAGCCCATCCCTGTCGAGAAGCAGAATGGATTCATCGTCAGATACACCATTTTTTGGACTGGCACCAGCGAAGACATAAGCAGTGAGTCCCTATCATGGTTCTTAGACCACCCCGTAAGGAAGACTATTTAGCCAGGGTTCAATTCTAGCCCTTCATGCAGAGTGCTGCTCTGTGATCTAGGGGCCATATCGGATAGATGCTTCCCAACCCTCCTGGGCATGAGGTGGGGCTTCTCATATCCTCCCCCAGAATCCACATGCTGATCCAGGGAGGCAGGTGACAAGCAAGCTGAGCCTGGCTTGTTGGTTCTCCAGGTGCTGTGGTGAACTCATCCATCCACACCTTCACCCTCAAGGGCCTCTGGCCTTCCAGGACGTACCAAGTCCACATCATGGCCTCCACAGTGTCTGGAAGCACCAACGGAACCGTCCTGATGCTCCACACAAAGGCAACAGGTAAGGGAATCCATGGAGGTGGTGGAGCTGGAGTTTGGTGGAATTAGGACTTCCATTCAACAACCATAGCATGGAGGGACCTTTCAAAAACTGTGGGGTGCATGAGACCTCAGCATCTGCCTATACACCTGGTGCAAAGGTCAATGATGCTGGTAGACAGAAACTACCACCTGTTCTGCATCACCCCACTGGACTTTCTCTGGTCTCCAACATGAGTTGTCCGGTGGTGACCAGCCAGGGGACTTCTTGCTGCCAACCAAGCAGTCACAGACTCATTCAAACACCCCAGACATCCCTCCTCAACAAAGCTGTGCCACGACCTCAACACCATCTTAAGTCTAGGGACCCCTCCCTTGGCATCTCTTTACCCATGGCTTGAGGGCTGCAACTGCATGTGTAAACTGCTCATTGATCCCCATGAACCCCAGAGCTGATGAACTACAAATCGGTCCCAGGCTGAAGGGAACACCACATTACCCGTTCCTCTGGCCCCTGATGTGGAAGGTGGTCTCTGAGACCCATCCCTCCCATTAACATTTTGCTTGCTCGTTTCCAGATGACCTGGACCTAACATTTGTGTACATTGTGGTTGCGTTGCTGCTGACTATGATTATTGTCCTGGTTTGCTGTTTCCACAAGAGCAAAGGGTGAGCATTTAGGCAGTTTATTCAGTCCTCAGTCTTTGTCCCTCTGCAAAACATTCCCCATCTCTGATCAGGGTGGGGATCTTTGGGTATGGCAAGCAGACACAGAGAGGGGAGTGGGATGAGAATAAGATAACACCAAAGCCAGGGGTAAAGAAAATGAAGGCATGACATCGGAAGCCTGCCAAGGTGAGGGGTTTTGTAAGCACTGGAACAAACAGACTGAATATAGGCACTGTCTCCTTCTATTTAAGGTGGGGCTGAGAGGGGGGAAGAAATATGTTGCACAGTGAATATTTGTGATGCCTATCGTGGAAGCCACTTCCCTAAGACACACCTGGTTTCTCTCCCATACAACCCATAGGATGAAGACACAGTTTTGGCCCAGTGTCCCTGATCCAGCCAACAGCAGCCTGGGCAAATGGGCGCCAGCTGTTCTGCAAGAGGTAATAATCCAGCGGGTGGCTTAGGGGTTAAAATGCTGAACTTGGTGACTGGAAAGTTGGCAGGTCAGCAGTCTGAGACCCGAGTGCTGCATGACGTAGTGAGCTTCCGTTCCTGTCCCAGATCCTGCCAACCTAGCAGTTCAAAAGCAAGAAATTGCAAGTAGGTAAACAGGTACTACTTTGGCAGGAAAGGTAGCAGCATTCTGTGCGCTCCTGAACTTAGTCATGCCTGACACATGACCACAGAAACATATACAGATGGTGCTGGCACTTTGGCTATAAACAGAGATGAGCACCAAACCCTAGAATGGGATACGACTGGCTTTCGATCAAGGGAGACCTTGACCTTTAGTATGCTACCACAAATGGCCTTTATACCCCAGGACTTTCTCATGTGTAGACCCCCCCTTTCCTGAGTCCTTCACCTCCAGTCTAGTCTGCTGCATGTAAGAGTGGCAGAGCTCGGCGTGTGACTCCACATTGCCTCTCTCTATGGGGCGGGACTACAGACAGTTCCTCCCTGGTCCGTGTAGCATCCATGGCTAGAATTCACTCCAGGCTGGACTCGAAAGCACAATGGCCAGCAGCTAGAGAGGCTCGTGGGGGTGTGCGCCAGTCTCAGCATTTTGGCATTTGATGGTCAAGGCTAATGCAAGCCTCTTGCCTTGAAGGCTAGCCATGGCAATGAGAAGAGCAAAGCCTGCCTACTGAAAGGCAGCCTACCTGAGAGTTAAGGGAGACTGGGGAACAAATTAGCCCACCTGGGATGTTAGAAGAACTTGATCCTAGCTGGCAGAGGGCACTCAGAAGACCCTCCTTCGGCCTCATCCAGCCTCCTCTGTCAGCATCAGCCACCCTTCTCCTTCCCCTCTGTTTCCCCAGGAGAGCCCACCACCACCCCTTAAGCCATGTGAGCTCAGCCCAGTCATCGTGTCTGCAATCTTGGTGCTCGAAGCCGACGAGAAGAAATGCCTTTCCTGTCAGAAGACCGAGCCTGGGAAGACCCTGGAGGACAGCTCTGCTGCCTTCCACATCTCTTACGTCCATGACGCCAACCCTGGGACTTTGCCAAACAGGAGCCTGCCACCAGCCCCCTACATGAATAGCCCCGAGTCCGGCCAGTATGCCAGAGTGGTGGGCGACAGCTACCGCAGCCAACGGGAAACCAAGCCCGCTTTCTACATGCGCTCTGAATCCACCCAGCCACTGCTGTGCGACACGACGCCCAGCCCAAAGCCGTATGAGAACCTGTGGTTCCACAGCAACCAGCCCAACCAAGAGAAGAGCTTTCAGGAGGAGCCGGTCTTCTTGGAAAGGGCCCTCTTGGATTTCCCACTGCTGCAGGGCCTGAGGATCGAGGGGGCCGATGACCTGAGCAAATTCCGTCAGCTGTAGGCTACGGGCCTCGTCTGCTGTCTTTGGCTGGAGTTCTCCTTCTCTGGAACAAGTAGTATCCAAGTGCTTGGCCAAATTACCCTACCAAGCTCTACGTTGGGTTTTCACTTTCCAGCAAGACCAAGGAAATGGGGAGGCTGTTGAAATTGGTCTCTTCAATGCCAGGGTGATCCTCTTTCCTTCTGAGAGCCAGAATTTCCAGAGCAAGCCGAAACACCTTTGACTCATCTCCCTTCCTGTAACCCCTTTCATGGCAACTCAAACTCTAACTCAGAACAGTCAGCGAACCCAAGTTGTTGTACTTGCCGTGAGCCTGGCCCTGTACCTACTCTTCTTACCTGAACTCTAAAGATTTGGTGCCTGTTCTCTTGGTCTGCATCATTTCTGCTGCTCACAGAAGCTGATAAAAAGCCAGTTCCTCTAACCAAGAGCTGCAGCTTTCCACACGCATGTGCAGAACGCCAGCAGTCAATCAAGAATCAATTGATGCCTAACAAGAAACATGCAAAGATCAGGCAGGATGAACTTTAAATCAGTATTCAATTGGGAGGTCTCTCCCGACCACCATAGAGGAAACACGTTGGTTTTCAAGCTAATAAACCTAAGATTAAACCTAATTCAGCACTGGCAATTTTCCTTTACTGGTGGTAGATTTGCCCTCCAACTATTGAAATTAACAAGGAGTCTGCACACCTATATCAAAGTTGGCTACGGCTGCAAATGCCCATCCCTAGACAAGTCTACCTTTAATCAATATCCACCACCACCCCTCAAAAAATACCCCACCAAAACGAATAGATTTTCCCCTTCTAGATTAGGCATATATTTCAAGATCAAAGGTATGATTTGAACTACCCAAGAGCATTATAGTTTTATACTGCTCTGGGATCATTGTTTGTGTGTCATACTTTTGATGTTGGCATTTTTGTAAGCCAGCCAGGGGCAAAGAAATCATTTTACGCATTTGTAGCCAAATGAACTGTGATATGATTCTTGTGATTTTCTGATCTCACACTTGAATTAACTCTCTCGTTGATAAATATCAGATGTAACAGGCCACCAAAGACTCAAAGTACTAGTGCAGTGATGGCAAACCTTGGCACTCCAGCTGTTCTTGGACTTCACTTCCCAGAAGCCCAAGTCTCTATGAATCCACACAAATCCACATCCATGTGGATTCTGAGACTTGGGCTTCTGGGAATTGAAGTCCAAGAACACCTGGAGTACCAAGTTTCACCATCATGGTACTAGAGTGTTATAACATTTTAGAGTGCTTTGAGGTCTATCATTTTTTTGACTTTGACACATGGCCCCCAAACAGAGAAACTTAAAGCAGAAAACTATCCTTGAAACTCAAAATAAGCTGTTAAGTGTTAGGACCCATTAGTCTGTGTAGCAGAGACAAGGTGCAGCATCTATTGCGGAGGAAACTCAAGGAGCAAAAATACTTAAGCTGGTCCTCCTGGAAGAATCCTAAGGAGGAAAACAAGGATGTTCTTTCTTAGCACCCCTGAAAGTTTGGGGTGGGGCGTATCATGGGAGTCAAAGAGGATTGAAAAGAAGGGAATAGTGTGGTTTGTTAAAAAAATTATCCACTGCTGCTCTTGTTTATCATGTACAGAGAATGTTGCAAATAAAAGGTGCTTCACAACATCTTTTGTGTATGGTTTGTTGGTCTCCAGGGTTTTCACTTAAGCCAAAGTAAATTGGCATCTTTTTCTTTCCGCCTAAACTACCTGATGTGATTTCTTAAAAAGTATGAATGGGGACCCCCCGCTAGGTGAGAGCCTTGTCGAGGCACAAGGGCTAGAGTAGTCTAATTAAACAGTGTAGGCTATCTTTTGCTAATGATGTTAGGCTGGGACTAAAACTCACCAAAGCACCCTCCACCTTATCCCTTGGGCCAGGTGAAAGCGGAGGGCACACGTCATGGTCTGCCTTGCCAGCAGGTGACATGATATTCAAATGTCTTTTTAAAAAACCACATGCAGATGGACTTGATTTCCCAGTTCCATTTGCATGTGCGGAATGTCATCATGGAGACGTCTACCAATGCACGGGCTCCTTGCTGAATAACAACTCTGAGGTACCCAAGGTATGAATGAATGGGGATTGTGGATGCTGTACTACCTTGGACGTCTGGGAGGCAGCGGAAGCGTAGATATAAAACGGAGGGGTCTTCCCCGCTTTCCGAAGCTATCAACCTCTGGTCTGCCAGAGGCATGCCCAGGTCTAGAGTGCCATCCCATAAGACCGTGATGGCGAACCTAGGCACTCCTGATGTTCTAGGACATCAATTCCCAGAAGCCCAAGTCTTTGTGAATCCACACGAAAGGGTTTACTGCGTGTATACTATGAGACACATATCACCTGGTCCAGACATTACTCAGTTTAACACTTATTGCCCTCCTCTGGCTCCTGGCGATGGAATGGTTTCTATGCTCTATGGCCACAATGGCGAACCTTGGCACTCCAGGTGTCCTTGGACTTCAATTCCCAGAAGCCCGTCTCTGTGAATCCACACGAATGGGTTTACTGCACGTACGCTGAGACACGTGTAACCTGGTTCAGATGTGACTCAGTTTAGACCAGTCATGGCGAAACTTAGCCCAAGTCCCAGAAGCCCAAGTCTCTGTGAATCCACACGAATGGTTTTGCTGTGTGTATGCTATGAGACACCAGTAACCCGGTTCAGACATTACTCAGTTTATAAGAAATGCCCTCGAGAGGAAGGTGGAGGGGAGGACAGAGAGGCAGCGGAAGCAGCACAGAAGGCTCAGCCTGTCCTCCCTCGCAGGGCTGCTGGGGAGGAACCAGGGCGAGGCTGCCTGTGCTAGTTGGAGTGTAAGAGGGGGGGAGAGATCAAGAGGCAGCCAGTCAGTCCTTCAGGTCACAGAAGACAAGAGCCAGCATCCTTCCTAAGAAGGATGATGAGTGACTGACTGCCCATGGCGCTCGGCCCTTGGGCTAGGGGGCTGCGGAGGGCAGCAGAGGCCAAAAGGGCACGAGACCCCCGAAGCCCCCCTTGGTCAAGCTCAGCCCCCCCCCCCCAACAGGAGAAGCTCACCCCCCACCACAGCCCCAAACAGGAGAGTAAAGTTGGGCAAGAGTCAGACTGGCTTAGGTCCACCAAGCTGCGCATGCGCGTCCCGAAGCCGGAAGAGAAGAAGGGCAAACCCGCTGCGGCTGCGGCCAATAGCGCCGAGGGGGCGGGGCCCGGAGGCCGCTTCCCATTGGTCACGCCGTGGAGGGCACGCGGGGTCAACGCCTCTCCAAGATGGCGGCGCCCAGGAGGGCCTGAGAGAATCCAGGAAAGCGAGAGAGGGAACGGAGGAGGAACCATGTGGCGGCGGGGCGCCTGGGCGTTGGCAGCCGCCGCCGCCGCCGCCGGTGGCCTGCGAGTGGGGAGCCACGGCCTTGGAGCCGGCACGGCACGGCCTGGGCCGGGTGAGGAAGGGAAGGAAGCGGTGGTAGGTTGCCCTGGGCTGGTTCCCCGGCTCGTCAGGAGGCCGCCAAAGCCTCCCGCTCCCCTGCCTGCGGGGCCTAGTCAGGGAGAGCCTTTGGGATATCGACCACCTGGCCAGTTAATGTGGAAAGGAGGAGGAGATGGAGGCCTGGCTGCCCCTCCCGTCCGTGGTGCTTGGGGCTGAGGCTGGCCCAGGAGCCTCCCATGTGTGCCTCACTGAGTTTCGTGGGCTGAAAAACGAGGGGTGGGTGAGGTTGGTGGCTTATGGGTGAAATCTCGTGGGGAAAGGGGGCAGTGGGGAAGGGGACAGGGACATCAGGGAGGTGAAAAGCTCCGTAGGTGAGTGAACCTTTGGACACAAATGGTCTGAGCAGGGCTGGCTTGATCCTGTAGTAGCCAATGTTCCATGCTGGCCTTCTTCGTTTACCTTTTGTAATTAAAGGAGGGTTTATTTTATTTTGTTACATATAATGATGCTGTTGCTTTTTTGTCTTCCTAGGTAACAGCCTTCTTCAAACATGCAGGAACTATGTCAGGCCTGTGCAGAAAAAGAAGCCAGGTATGTGCTACGGGGGACTGCAGTGGCTCAAGTGGCTAAGGTGCTGGCTGGAAGATGGGAGGTCAGCAGTTCGATTCCCGAGTAACTGCAGGATGGAATGAGCTCCCATCTTTCTCCCAGCTCCTGCCAACCTAGCAGTTCAAAAGTGATGAAATTGCAAGTAGATAAATAGGGACCACTTTGGTGGGAAGGTAAACAGCGTTCCGTACACTCCAGTGTCTCGTCATGCCTGCCACATGACCACGGAAATGTCTGCAGAAGCAGATAATGTTTGCCCTTTGGCTTTGAAACAGATGAGCCCTGAACCCTAGAGTTGGATGTGACTGGCTTTCGAGCAAGGGTGGCCTTTACTTTTACTATGTGCTAAGTTGTTCTGAATTGTTTGATGTCAAAGGTACTCTGTATATGTTCAGGAGATTATGGATGAGAGCTTCAGTTCTTGACCCCAAGTTCTGCCCCAGTGAAACAAGAAAGTAAAGGTGACCAGAACCTTGAGCCCCCATCCCTCTTAGATATGGGTTACTCTGTTGGTCCAAAAAACTAGAGTTCCAACTTCCTCATGACCTCTGGGCCTCTATAGCTTTCTTAATTGAATCCCCTCCCCCCAAAAAAAATTAACAACATATTTCCCTCTGTTTACCTATGGGGACTTTCAAATTTCTCATTTGAAATCTCCCCATGATCTTATCTTTATTTCCCTCTCCTCACCTTCAGAAACTTACTCGATGTTGTCTTTTGGCATCACTCTAGTCACCACCTTCTAGCACAGGTGAACTGTCAGCAGATGACATCTAGCTGGCCATTGTTCAGAGATTGTGTGCTGAAACAGAAATAGCTAGAAAGATGGCTCTTAGGCTCTTATGGATCTGTTTCATTTGCAGTTAAACCCAGTCACTTGGATGACTTGCCTCCTACAATGTTGAAAATGGAGTATGCCAAGCTCCCAGTTATGGACAAGTAAGTTCTGCAGATATAAGAGGAGGAATGGTACATTTCTGAAGCAATCTAGTCAGTGCGTATACAATGCTAGACTGCCCTGGTCTCTGCTCCTTCCAGATTTCTGAATTGGGAAGAAGGGAGTCCTAGGATTCAATCGCTGCAATCATTTTATTCCTGGGATCTTTTTTTTATGACTGGGCGAGCATTTTCTTTTAAACCATCCTCTCCGTATAGGCTTCCTCTCTATAGACAGCCAAGAAAGGGGAGGATCATGGTTTCAAAACTATCTTTACTTCCTTTGTTGTCTATATTCTAAAATGTTGAACCGTTTAAAGATGAGAATGTTAATAATGCAGAGATTTCTTTGCTTTTCTGCAGGGTAGATGATGTTGTAAGAAGGTTGCTTTCCGTGGAAATGGCAAGTCAGGTCAGTTCTTCCCATTCAGGGCAAGTTGAGTATTTTCTCTCCACCCCCAATCAAACAGTTTCTCTGCTTCCATATTTTACTTTGGCTTCGAGTAGCATAGAAGTTAGAGAAACCCAAAGTCTATCTTTGCTGTAGGGAAACGGATGCGAGAACAATGCTGCACTTGCTTTCTATTCTTGACCATACTCTAAATCAGTGTTTCCCAATCTGGGACTTCAATTCCCAGAAGCCGAAGTCAATTCCACAAAGCCCTGATCAGCCAATGTACTGACTTAGACTTCTGGCATTCAAGGCTTGCCTATGTGCCTGACTAGAGCAGATAAAGCTAAGTCAACAAAAAGGGTTTGCATAATTCTGGGGCTACCCTTAGAAAGATCAGGCACCAAACTTGAGATATCTTAAGGATGAGCAATAGTTGCAGTGCTTCTCAAACTACGTAGCCCCAGAATTATGTAAATTCTTTTTGTTGACTTAGCTTTATCTGCTCTAGTCTGGCACATAGGCAAGCCTTGAATGCCATTCTCTTCCAGTGTAGCCAGTAACAAAATTTTCTGCTTCAGAGAAGCTTCTCACTACTACTTTGTGTATTTATGAAAGCTGCTCTGGTTTCAGTATGTGACTTTATACAGAATGGGAACCTAGCCAGAGACTGAAAGGGCTCTTTGGCAGAAAGAAACAATGAAAGGATAGCTGCTGCAGACACCTGTTTCTTCTTTTTCTTGTGCACACAGACGGAAAAGTTGAAAATAAAGAAAGAGCAGCTGGCAGACAAAGTCCGGAAGGACCCCTATGACAATGGCTCTGTTCAGGTTCAAGGTAAGCTGAAATGCTACAGGTGCCTTCTCTGTCATCTTGAGAATGCTACATCCTTGGCCAAGGGAAGCCCAAAGATGGACCCTAAAGGGAGTGGGGCGGGGAGGTCTTTGGCAAGTGAATCTCTGTGGCTTGACATCCTCGACCTTCTTGCTGTGGAACTGTTCACACTAAGACAGGGGTGCCCAAACTATGGCCCGTGGGCCAGATCCGGCCCCCAATGCCAGCTCATCTGGCCCGCAAAGCCCTCGTTGCTCCCGGAAGCGGAAGTAAAACACGCCTGTCCAGGCGTGTTTTACTTCAACTTCCAGGAGCAACGAGGGCTTCGTGGACCAGATGAATTTGTGTCGGGAGCCGGATCGGGCCAACGGCCAGATAAGTTTGGGCACCCCTGCACTAAGGAAAAGGCACCGTTTGGAAAGACAGCCGATGCTCCCACCAGCGTCTTCATTCCTACACCAAACAAAGCCACAGTGATTCTACAGCCTCCGGCTTCTGCCTCCCTTCCTGAACATGGTTGTTCTTCCTGAGTGTCACCTTTGCCTTAAAATACATGCAAAGAATGCAGAAGGACACCTGGCTGGCTGGCTGCAGAAATCTTCTTTGGGAAGAAAGCAGGCAGTGCCAACTTCGGCAGCAGAGGAAGCCCCTTGTTCTGCCCCTCTCTTTCCCCCTCTCTCTCTCCATGGCTTTGAACAGACCTCAGCCCCGGAACAGGTGTGCCTCCGTCCCCACATTTCCTTCCCAAGCCAAATGTTCCTCCTCTTCAAACTCCCAAAGCCTTGAGGAGCTGGAAGATTCTACAAATTAATCTGACGAGAATGGTGGCTAGGGGGCTATCTTAATTCATGCTTGTTGGGTCTACTTTGATTGTTATTAGGTCCAGCTATCAGAGTCAGGGCCAAGAGTCCTGGTCCTGGTCTTGGCTTGGGAGTGAGGGGACACCGGGGGATTGCCATTTGTTCCAAACTGTGCCACAGTGACTCACCCTCTCTCTCTCTCTCTTGCTTGCTGTTCTAGTTGCCTACTTGACGGCCAAGATCCGCACCTTCCAAGAACATATGGAGATGCATCATAAGGTAATGTTCTGTGAAGCAAAAGGTTGGCTTCATGGCAAATCTTACTGTATGGCATGATAATGATATATCTAAAGTTAGTCAAGCTTGTAGTTTAATACACAAATCAAAAGCTAAACACAATGTGTCTCTAAGCGAATCATAACAGATGGGTAGCTCAGTTATCATGCAGAAACCAGTTAAGATGTTAACAGGCAATTAAAACAAGGAACAACGTTGTTTTCCAAACTGGATCTTACACAATATCGGTTGGCATTGAACTTGCTTAATTTTTTAAGTCATTTTGGTACATGTGATGAGGAAACTACTTCCTTCAAATAAAGGAGCAATCTTATTTTAAATTTAAACTGCACAGTACAGTGGGACTTTGGTTTACAAATTTAATGCATTCTCTGGGACGTTTTGTATTGCAAAAAAATTGTAACCCGAGACGCTATGGGGGTGGCGCTATAAACCTCCAATGCATCCTGGGGAAATATACTTCGTATTGTGGGGAAAAAATTCATAAACTGAGGCATTATTTTCAATGGGACCATTTCGTGGGAAGGGAAACAGCATTCTGTACACTCTAGTGTTGAGGCATGCCTGCCACATGCTTTCGAACTGCTAGTTTGGCAGGAGCTGCCTGGTACAGAGACGGGAGATCACTCCGTCATGCAGTACCCGGGAATTGAACTCTGACTCTCCAGTCAGCAAGTTCAGTGTCTTAACCACTTGAGCCACTGCAGTCCCACGGCTATATTTAAATGTGAGCTTAAGTTTTAACCAGTGGATTAGTAGCAAAATGACTGCATATAGTGCCAGAGTTTCCGTTGTGCATTTAATACAAGGGAAGTTAACAGACTTCAACCTTTCCCTCTAGGATGTAGCCAACCGTCGCAATATGCTGCTAGCCATAGACCGAAGGAACAAGCTGTTGAAGCTTCTACGCACAACCCGTTATGATGTCTTTGAGCACACATGCAAGCAGCTGGACATTGAGTATGTGCCCACGCCACAGTACCGCAGGAAATCCTCACGGCGTGCCCAACTCAAGAAGGCCTTCTGCCTCAAGGTATGTAGAGGGGAACTGGCCAGCATGGTTGGCCATCGTTTCCAAGGCCACAGCTGGGGAGGTGTCGGCTGAGCATCTGTCCTGCACAGAGGAAAGTATTGCTTGGGCTTTCTGCTCTTGCATCAAAAATGTCAAAAGGGAAACGGGCTGGTGTTCCATGTTTGAAGTAGGTTGCATGGAGTGTTTGGAAAATTTTAAGTAGGCAATTCCAGAGTGGAGCAAATTATAGAAAAATTGAATAGTAATGAGGCTAGGCTTTCGAAACAATTCCCCCCCCCCTTCTCTGAAAAGCAAAGGGACAAAAGAAAACTTCATCTCCCTATCAGCATTTGAATAGAACACTTTGGGTGGGTATTGGCCTCATGCAACTTTCATTTTATTCCGAATTTGATGAGCAGTGAGCATGCACAGTGAAGCTCTTCATTAGGTGAACACTCAGAGCAAAAAGAAGATAATCGGGTGGTGGGTGGTGGGTGGGGAGTGTCTGTTTCTTTGGCCAGTTGATAAAAGTAGCCAGTTTATAAAGTAGTTCCCTTCATAAAAGTAGCTGTCGCAGAAGTGGATTTCATAAACTTGGTAGAAAGTGGGTGAACAAGCTGACTTCTTCGAGAGAACAGTTTATGGTTCTGTATGAGAAGCACATGACCATATAAGCAACTTTGTTTTGTGAAGCACAGGAGAAAAACAATACATAGCAATAGCGGTGACACTTTTCTACCGCCCCCATAGCACTTAAGGCACTTTCTGGGCAGTTCACAAGGCAATTAGCATTAGCAGTACCTCTCCCAGGAAAGATGCTGAGGCCGTCAAAAAAACTTTGCACCTCTCTGGCTGTTAGAAAGACAAGGTGACCTTGCAAGTTGGCTCTTAATGTCCAGTGATGTTGAGCATGTCCGTGATGGGCCAGTCGTACTGCCTCAGTCTGATCAGCTTTGCAGGAGTCTTGTGTGGGGCAGAAATTTCCTTGGGGGTGCGGGAGTGAAAGCAGCTTCCTCCTCTTCACCTTTTAGATCTTCCAAGAGACACAGAGGCTAAAACGCTCAGAGGTACTGAAACAACAGTTGGAATTGCGGAAAAGGGAAAGAAACAGCCAAGAAGGAAACCCTGCAGAAGGCACAGAGGTCTAAGCAGCACCGCCTGCTCCGGGCTGAAGAGGATGCAGTTGAATCACACTTGCTGAGACTAATCCACAATAAATGGTTTCACTGCCAACCTTTCCTCTGCTTCTCGTTTTATGAATTTCTTTGTTCATTCCATACGATCTCAAGGGCTTTGTTGTTTGGGTGGTATGTAAAAAAAAATACTAAATAAATCAACCATGCTATTAAATCGAGGGGCTTGTGCCTCATTCCTGCGCTCAGGTAAAAGGGACGTAGAGCCGCAAATGCTTTGAGCCCCAATATTCCCAATGCTGGGTCTACTCGGGCAACAGAATGAGGCGGTTGGATTGGACTCTGAAGCAGTAGAATTCATTGTGTCAGTTTAGACTGTAGGTGTGGCACAAGGTTTTTTATCCTTGAGATGAGTCTCAAGGTAAAGGCCGCCCTTGCTCGAAAGCCAGTTGTATTTGACTCTAGGGTTCAGTGTTCATCTCTGTTTATAGCCAAAGAGTCTGTGTCTGCAGAAATTTCCGTGGACATAGGGCAGGCGTGCCTAGTGCATGGAACACTTTATCTTCCCACCAAAGTGGTACCTATTTATTTAGGTACAATTTCTTGCTTTTGAACTGCTGGTTTGGCAGGAGCTGGGACACGACAGGAGCTCACTTCATCATGCAGTACACAGGAATCGAACTTGGACAAACAAACAACATCACTTTTCCCTAACTCTGTGTCCCAGGCATAATATCTGGAGAGCGTCAGGTTGCCGAAAGCCGGCCTGTAGGGCTGCTCGATCCCTTCTCTGTTCCCTTCTGCCCACCAAAGGAAGAACACGAGGGGCCTTTGGAGTATCTCACTTTTGTGCTCTTGCATAGGGACTCACTTGTGCAATTCTCTGCTGCTTCCTGTTATGACAGTTTGCATCAGGAAGACAGTTGCAGGCAAAGAAGGGATTTTGCAAGTAGGTTTGGAGGATGGGGTTGCGCGTTGCTTGGTAAGCTGTAAACTAGTTCCTCGAGGCTATTTTGTCACTAAAAAACCACCCTTTCATACCAGCTTCAACAGTCCTGTGGCTACTAATATGTACGTGCTCTGCTCACTCCCAAAACTCTTGGTATTCCCCACTGCACATAGCTGTAACTGCTTCAGTGGAGCGACTGGGTTCCCTGTGAAAGAAGAGCGGCAAGAAACCTTATTATGGGATAGTTTCAACAGCCATTGAGGATTGCCTCCCCGAGGTAGAGCCAAAGTGGCAGCCATTTCAGATCCTGGTATGGCACAACCTGTAGTTTGCCAGCCAGTCAGCACCGTGTTGCCGGTGACCATGTCTTCAGAAGGAAACCAGAGCACTCAATGGTATGACTGCTGCATTGACTGCCCTATGTGTAAGTGGACATTGCTGTTGCTTTTTGCTCTGGTAAATAGAGTGGTGGTTGTAGTGGGGAATTACTATACTGTATATAGAGAAGACCGGGAGGGGGGACCAGAATCGGAGAAATGTACCTTCCTATAATTTGTCCCAAATCATTAATTGTTATGTTGCTTCCAGATTAATAAGGCTAATAATAATAATTCTGTGTGTTGAAAGGATTTTTGCCGAAGAAACTCCACTCAGGGGACGCCCAAATGAGGCTCCTTTCATGTCCCCAAGAGCTGGGACAGGTACAGGTGCTTAATCCATCATGCAGTACCCGGGTCTCGAACTGCCGACTTGCCAGCCTTCAAGCTAACAAGGCGAGCTTCTTAACCACAGCCACCACAGCCCCAATAAGCCTAATGGTGACATTTCAGGCCTATGTAGATGGCAGAGTGCTTGTTCTGTTAATTAGGTTGCTGGATGTTAATTCATGTGCACACGCACACACGTTTCATTCTGCAGGCTGTGTTGGAATTTGCTGTTCAATCGTGTGCTCTTGCCTGTTCAGTATGAAGAATGCTGCTGCCGTGAGAAGTTGCCCTTCGGATTGACAGCATTACGAACTCACACACGACTCTCCTACAACATTCCGGCCTTCAACCATAGCTTCGCTTTCTGGACATTATAAAGGCTCTTCCCACCCTATTGCAGCAAGAGGGGTCAAGGTGTGAGACAAGATTCAGCCCCGGCCATGGAGCAGACTGTAGTTTGCCAGCCAGTGAGCACGGTGTCACCAGTGACCCTGTCCTCAGAAGGAAGTTGGAGCACTGGGAGATACGACTGCTTCTCTGACTGCCCAATGTGTAAGTGGACTTTGCACAATCAACTGCCACACTTATATTCCATTTCGCATAACATGACCCAATAATTTTAGCTTTTGGTCTTTCACTCTATGCTTCAAATCAGGGGTTCCCAACCTTTTTAATCCACAGGCCAGAGAATGCCCCTCTCAGACAGCTGATCGGGCCGGACTCGTGGTTTCCCCCGCCATAAATGCTGCCATAAAACACGTCCACGCCTGTCATAAACGTGTTTACAACAGCCACAGGTACATTTACGGCTGTCGAAAATGTGACCGCTTTCGGTGATGGTAGTACAAGCCCGATATTTGGTGCCACAGGCCATGTCTGGCCCACGGGACGTAGGTTGTCCACCCCTGCTTTATAGTTTCTTCTCTGTTTCTTCACTTCAGCATTTCTTAATTTGGCCACCCACTTCACATGGATAATTTTTTAATTATCCTGTGCCAGATCTATAGTTCAGATACTTTTCTCTTTTAAATATTGACTGTGTTAAAAATCCACAATTCTTTCTCTCTCTTTTAAAGTTGCTCAGGTTTTTTTTCCAAGATTTATGCACAGGATAGTTGCTCCAGGGTTTTTATCAGAAAAAGCAAAAGAATAAGAGTATTTTAGAAGGACAGAGTTATTTTGGATCAGGATGTTCATGGATGAATTTTTTTGGATCTGAGCATGTGCATAATGCTGCACTCCAGAGGCTGTTAGATTGCAGTGATGGCTAACCTTGGCACTCCAGCTGTTCTTGAACTTCAATTCCCAGAAGCCCTGATCAGCAGGAGTGCTGACTTGGGCTTCTGGTAATTGAATTCCAAGAACATATGGAGTACGTGCAGTAAACCCATTCATGTGGATTCACAGAGATGTGCGCTTCTGGGAACTGAAGTTCAAGAATATCTGGAGCGCCATCACGGGCCTAGGGTGAGGAGTAAATTGGGAATGATCCTTGAACGATGAAGGATCTGTCTGGAAGAGGATACTTGCTAACAGATTGGATAATGACATTTCAAGCCTATGTAGATGGCAGAGTGGTTGTTCGGTAATTATGTTGGTAGATGTTTATTTATGTGCATGCACACATGTTTCATTCTGCAGGCTGTGTTGGATTTTGCTGCCCTTCAATCTTGTGCTGTTACGTGTCACACAAATATGGAGAGCACTGTTGCCTTGGGATGTTACCCGGTGGCTTGACAGCATTACGTACTCACATGCGACTCTCCTACAGCATTCCGGTAAGCAACCACAGCTTCACATTTTGCACATTATAAAAGCTCTTCCCACCCTACAAAGACCAAGCAAAATAGATCTAGACAGCAAGGGATACAGTTCAGATGTGCATCAAGAAACTACGTATTGTCATTAAAAGTGTTCACCGTAGGGACTGGCAGTCATCAATCCTGTGTCATGGTCAATTTCTTAACTGTTCCTCATAAGTTTCCAAATGTTGTCACTTCGACTATCTCTGGACTGAAGTGACCTTTATTTTGCTGAAAAAGTCTGATTTCCACATATAACTTGGGAAGACCATGAGTCAACATTCGCCAGACACTGTACTGTTGTTTCATACCATTGGGTACAACCTGAACCATTAAAAGAAAATTTTTGTTTCCGAATCTGTTTAGGGGACTGTCTGCAGCGATTCCCTGTCCATGTGTCTTTGTGGCTGGTGTGAGCTGTGCCGCATGGCTCGTGAAGTGCACACCCGTTCTCAGGCTTAAAACTCAAAAGAAAATTGCAGAGGTGGATCTTCATGGTGTTTGCAGGATAAATTCCCAGAGGCAACTTTGATGCTTTCAGGATTAGAACACACACACACACAAATGTTGGAAGGAAGTTCTAGTATTTGCATACCTGTCAACCACGGCTCCAGCCAATCCGGGACCTGCGCAGAACGGTTCTGCGCAGGTCGCCTTCTACGCATACGTAGAAGGGTTTTACGCTTGCGTAGCCCCCTTCTACGCAAGCGGGGTAGCCTTCTATGCATGCATAGAAGGGTTCTACGCAAGCGTAAAACCTTTCTACGCAAGCGGCATAGCCTTCTACGCATGCGTAGAACCTTTCCCCCGCTGCCAAATTCCGGGGTTTCGGCAGCGCGGGACGGGAAATGGCGCAACTCGGCACCGAAAACCGTGAAATCCCGGCCAATCCAGGAAGGTTGACAGGTATGAGTATTTGCAGGGTTAGACCCTCACCACACTGCAGTTGCTAGGCTCCACCCAGATGACCTGGAAAGTTGAACTATATAAAAACCAGCTCCTCCCTGTAGAAGCAGGAATGACAGTGACTGAACTTGTTGTGCTCCTGGTTCCTGCTCTTGAAGAACATCTCTTTTCCTACCTTGTTCCTGTGGACTCTTGCCTTGCCTTGCCTGGATTCTTCCTTGAACCTTGTCCTGCTCCACCCCTGACGATGCTCTGTTGTGCCTGTTCTCTCAATCACCCTGCTGTCCAACCCAACTGGACTGTGACAAGGCTTGTTGCTCTGGATCCTGGTGCTTGTGTTGCACCTCAAATTTTGACAAGAGGCATGGCCACCCCTGAGCCTTTCTCTTGACTTCTTAATGCTTTGGATATCAGAGAGACATTGAGGAGAGGGGAAGAAGAATGGCCAAGGGTGTAGAAAAAGTTCCCTGTGTCTCCATCTGGAATCCAGTCCCCTGGCTGAGAAAAGCATTTGGATACTGGAGCAGGAGACAGAGATCCAACCTAACCAACCAGATTTTGTTGGTGATTCTTGCAAGTGCCTTGGGACCCTGAAGTCTGTGGTGCTGTGGGAGGATAAATCCATGCAGGAAATGAAATAAGGGAAGGAAGAGAAGCTGGAGAAGGAAGGAAGGAGAGACTTGCCACCCCCCCCCCTCCTCAGCTTTAGTTCCTATCCTCTGACCAAATGAACTTGATCCACCAAAGCTCACATTTAAATACAGAAGTTAGACTTTAAGGTGTCACAACCTTTGTTTTTATTTTCTGATATTCCTATCGTCTGTACTTTTTAAGTGTTTGCCCATCTCTGGCACCTGAAGACATATTCTGGGCAAAGAGGGAGCCAAGTCCAGATTCTCTTTTTTGGGGGGCTTGCACGACGGTGAATAAAGGTCGTTTTAAACTGTTATTTCTCATTTTTCCTGGGTGAGGGCTAGGTTTTGGTTACATCAGCCTTCTGGTCACAGGCTGTCTCTGGGGAGATGCAAGGGACGGAGGAAGGTCATGAACACCTCCCCAGCCATGACCAACCTCCCCATCCCCAAGACCTGGATGGGGTTATTTTGGGGGGCTGCCATTTATGGGCCAAGAACAAGAATTTTTA
The DNA here is from genome assembly GCA_035047305.1 of Bradypodion pumilum. Classification (NCBI taxonomy): domain Eukaryota; kingdom Metazoa; phylum Chordata; class Lepidosauria; order Squamata; family Chamaeleonidae; genus Bradypodion; species Bradypodion pumilum. The sequence continues at coordinate 38,983,032 of JAWDJD010000007.1, read as the reverse complement.
ATTGGGGTATGTGTGTGTGTGTTATTATCTTTGTTTTGTTATTTATAATTTTTTCAGTTTGTTTATTTTTTTGTTTAATTTCTTATTGTATAGATTTTTAAAATGCACTGTTAGCTGCCCAGAGTAAGAGAATATCCCAGATAGGCGGGAATAGGGATATAAATGCAACAACTAATAATAAATAATAACAATTTGGCTCCCAAAGGCTCCACTGCGCACGCGCAGCTCGAGCGGCCCTCTGGAGGCGGAAGCGGGGAAGGTGCAGAGCCCGGTTTTAGAACGTGAGAGGCCCCGCCGACTTGCCAGCAATCCGCCCGCTGATTGGCCAGCCTCCCTGTTGCCTTAGTGACGGGGCCTACGCCGCCCCAGCAGAGCCTTTTATCCGTTTTCACGGCTGTGGCGCTTTGGAAGAGCCGGACTCCGAGTCCGGAGCCGCCGCCGCCGCCGCCCAGCCATGTCGCTCCGGACGCTGCCGTTGCTGGTTCTCAACCTGGCCGGGGAGATGCTTTACATCGTGGACCAGCGGCTGCGCGCGCAGAGCATCCCGGGAGAGAAGGCCCGGCAAGGTCAGGGGGGGGGAGGGGAAATTAATTAATTTGACAAGAAAATTAACAGAAGTGTCTTTGTGGTTCAAGCAAGCCGAGCGTCTTCCTCTGTTTATCGAGCCCTGCAGAGCAATGCTCTAGGACGAAAAGCCATTCCTGTTCATCCAATGGAGACACCACAACGCGCGCACACACTTCCTTTGATTTGATTTATTCGATTTGTATGCCGCCCAGGCGCCCACTCGGCACACGGCGGCTCACAAAAATCACAACATATAAAAGATTACAGTACAATAAAAATATAACGACACGGCAAAATGCACAAAGTATCACAGAATATCAGATAAACATTGGAAAGCACAATAAATCCCTATAAATAAATACAAGCAATAGAACAACAAATAAATCAGGTAAGAAATTGAGAATTCTTGGTGCTGTCAGGTTCAGAGTCTGGAGAGCCTCTCTTTCCTTTCTTGCAGTTAACACTGCTGTGATGCATTCCTATGTACTGCATAGTCCGTACCAAAGTTGCACAGCTGTTGAGTTGTTGCATTACCAGAACATTTTATTGAGGGGAAGCTACATTTTTTTTACCTTTCCATATTTTGCAAACTGGACTATAGACCCATTTTGCTCTCATGTGTTTCTATCGTCGTGTTTTTCTTTCTTTCACTTTTTGTTACTTAAAATTAATTGAAAAGTTCTTTCTTTTTTTTGCTGTGCAATACCAGTGCCAGTGGGGGGGAAATAATAAGGTCCCATTTTTTTCAGTCTGGCGGTCAGTGTGTTGTTCGTAATACTTGACCCATCGTTTTTTTCTGTTTTATGCTTCATTGTAGATGAATGGACTGATGTGGACAGGAGACGAGGTACTGTAACATTTTTAGTCCCCTGAATTAGGTCCCTTTTTTGCACTGAGATTCCAGAATGTACACACATAATGCGTTGAGGAAAGATACCTCAGGACCCACACTTTGGTATTTGCTGTGCTGAAGTGACTGTGTACAATAGGTACTGCTCCAGTAGTACAAAAAAATATTAGCAGATAGTATTGCTCACTACACCGGCTTTATTAATTGCCTTGAATCTGGGGTTGTAGTGGATAAGACGCTGACTGGGAGGCGGAAGGTCAGCAGTTCAATTCCCAAGTACTGCAGGACGGATTGAGCTCCCGTCTTTGTCCCAGTTCCTGCCAACCTAGCAGTTCGAAAGCAAGAAATTGCAAGTAGATAAATAGGGACCACTTTGGTGGGAAGGAAACAGCGTTCCATGCGCTCCGGTGTCTAGTCATGCCTGCCACATGACCATGGAAACGTTTGCAGAAGCAGACAACGCTGGCTCTTCGGCTTTGAAACAGAGATGAGCACTGCAACCTAGAGTCGGATACGACTGGCTTTCGAGCAAGGGCAACCTTTACCTTTACCTTAGTCAATAATATCAAATCAAATATCAGTTGATTGTGGTCAAATATTGTCAGATATTCCGATAATGCCTCAATTTGTAGATAGTAGCCTGCACTTTTTTTATTTTTCGTTAGCTTATGAATATGAGCTGCTTCCTTCCTTGACTTAAAACAAGTACTGTATAGGTGAGTCCAGCAACAAAACCTTTCCTTTTAGCTACCTGTTATACCGGGCATCACCAAAGAGCATCCATAACAGTTACCAGTGGCAAAAAGTTGCCTGCTCTATAAGGCATTTAGTGAGTGATTTATGATAATATTGAACAGCAATTACTGTTCAGTCCTAGCCAGTTACTCTACTGATGATGGCCGTTAGTAGCTTTAGTCAGACAACATCTGTAAGTCCCAAAGCTGCCAGCCCTGGTGTAAATAATTGCAAGTCTGAAACAGCATGATTCAGGGCCTCATGCAAGTTGTTAAATGGCATTGATCCAGTCACACAGCCTCAGCTTAACAATCTGTGTATGAGAGGAGAAGGAGTTATGTAAACTCCCTGAACAAAACTTGAAAATATTTCTTTTTTAAACTGTATCTCCTAGAATCCTCCATGCCAGTAAGACCACAAAAAAACCCTAATAATTCAGAGGCCTGTTTTTCCTTGGGGAAAGGATGCATAAAATTAAAAGAGTAATACAACAGTTCATTACAAATCTTCTTCCATGTCTAGGCCAGACATGAAACTGCTAAACTGAAGGCACCTTTTGGTGAATTCATTTCTACAGTTCCCTTCACCTGACCCAGTGTGAGAAAGATTAGCCGGCAACATAAGGTATGCCTGATTGTGGATTCAAAAATACCACAATCTTTGAGGAGGCTCTTTCTGTATACCCTATTTCAAATAATAACTAATTTGTTTTTGTAATTGGTATAAGTTTCAAATCTGTTTACTTGCATATTATGGTCTTGATTAATATTTGACCAATATTAACTGTCTTGTTAAGTTTTTGGGGAAAAAATCTTCAAATTCCTACATTAGTTTACTTTCTCAGTAGGACGTATACAGCATCCTAAGATCTGCTATAGCAGCACAGAACCTACAATCCTAGAACCAGTCTTCCCTAGCTAGCCACGCTGAGAGAAAAACTGTCCAGCCGCTCTGCAGAGGGTCAGTTTAGGGAAGGCTGGCATAGACTCTCAAAACTAATGAAAAATATAAAAATGTGCTTTTCAACACACGGACTGCCTGCATGTGCCTGTTCATTTGTTGAAAATATATTGAACACAGTAGTCTATAACATTTGTATCTCCCACCTGAACAATTGCACAATTAATATTTCATTGACTAATGTATTTTTGCATTGCATGTAACATGTCCATCCCTGCATACATATATGCTTCTTCCCCGCTTCAATGCGGTCAGAATAGCAATTGATGGGCAAGCTGTATTTTGGCCGAAGCTTTCTGCATGCACAACCTAAACTTCACTTTCTGCTGAAATACAAAGGTGCACCTTGAGAATCTGCCATTGGCTGGAGCTATACTCCATGGATTGTTGAAGTCTTTGCCAGCTTAACCTACTTGTGAGGGGAACCAGGTAGCTGTGTGACTGAGTCCTGAGCCATCCTTGTTTATGAGCAGTGTAATTCCGGCAGAGTGCATATGCCATCTCTGAATTAGGATGATCTCAGCTCTCACCCTCTTCCTGCTCTACTGCAAAAATTAATACCTGGTTTCTGAGCTCTTGAAAGTAGGCGCCCTTGGAGGACCACTTCCAATTCACAGGTTGCCACCACCACCCCCAAAAGCTGAAAGCTTGCCGGTGCTTGTGGCTCATGTTTTGGAACTGCACTGACGGTCATGCTATCTTGTTCTTTTTTTTGTCACCGCAGTGGAAAATGTTAGAAGTCACTCTTCTTTCCACACATTCTTTGCTTTGAATCCTCATCACCAGGAAGCCTTTTGTGGGGGGCTTATATTAAAAGGGGAATGCAGTGGCTTAGTGGTTAAGATGCTGATCTTGAAGACTGGAAGTTCAGAGATTAAGGTCTGAGAGCTGCATGATGGAGTGAGCGCCTGTCTCAGCTCCTGCCAACCGAGCAATTTGAAAGCAAGAAATTGCAATTGCAAGTAGATAAATAAGGACCACTTTGGTGGGAAGGTAAACAGTGTTCCGTGCGCTCCAGCGTCTAGTCCTGCCTGCCACATGTCCATGGAAACGTCTGCTGGCTCTTTGACTATAAACAGAGATGAGCACTGAACCCTAGAGTCAGATACAACTGGCTTTCAAGCAAGGGTGACTCTTACCTTTGTTAGAAATAGCCAGTGCTATGGGTGAAGCACTCCACAAGTCCAGCACCAGGACAAAGATGAGGCTTGAAATGTTTTAGCCCCGTAGTTCCCACAAAGGGGTGGGGGTGGGGGGGATTTTGAGAACGAGTTAGTAACAGTGAACAGCTTTTTAGGTTTCTGACATGTGAGTAGGAGTTCACTTTTTGAATAATATGAATTCTATGTCATGAGGTGGGGTTGGGAATCGGGATTTTAGAGATGCTTAGGCGGGGCATGGTGATAAAAAGGTTGGGAACCACTGTTTGGCCTAATGGCCCACCTCATGGCCCCCCATAAGCAGCAGAACATTGCAAAGAGGCAAGTAAGTTGCAACACATCTTTCCCTGCAAAAGAAAAGGGCTGCTTGCGGTGAGGTTGTATCCAGGGCAATTTTTATTCTTATGCATTAGGATGAGCAACATTAAGCTCCACATGGACATTTTAAAAATTAATATCTCATCAGTCCCACCCACCCCGAGACCCATTTCTTTGTCAGCCATGCGTACAATTCATTTCAGGTTGGCTGGGAATATCCCAGTCATTGAGAATCTGATGCTGATAGTGGGATAATTTGGACATATTTATGAATTGTTGTGAGTTTTGTGTCTGGTCCTTTGGTACACCGTCATTTCTTAGAATAATTCTTACTGCAATTCAGTCTGTTAGCATAGCCAATAACAGTTGACAGGAAGTCTTTTGTGACCGACAATATTTGCCTGTCACTGAAGAGAAAAGAAATATCTTCAGCCTAAATGATGCTTGTATGGTGTCACTGTAATTATTTCTGCCTGTGACTGTCCACAGTGAAAATCTTATCAGAGAAAATTTGGAAATCTTCTAGATGTCCATCCACATTCAAAATGTGGGATGTATCAATCCAGCTAAATGTGAATGGTTAATGTAGGGGACAAAGTGCTTTGATTCTTCTTCTGTCGCGTTCAAATGGCTGTGATTTCTAAGGGCTTTCTACCCCAGGTCCAGGAAGCAGAATTGCTGCAGTTTTATATTCTTGCGATACGACATGGTTCTCTCACATTGTCTCCTGCAAGTTGTCTCTTCAACTAAACCAAAAGTGGTGCAATGCCTTACTGATGTGGCTAATTCTTCTCTTCTCCTCAGTGATGAATGACATCATCGGAGGCATCTTCAATAAAAAGTTTATGGATGAGTTGTTCAAGCCCCAAGAGCTCTACTCCAGAAAAGCCCTGCGGACTGTGTTTGAGCGGCTGGTTCATGCCTCAATCATGAGGCTGAACGCTCCCAGTATGGACAAGGTAAGGACATACTTTTCTGTTTCCCCAGATGAGTTAAGGCAGGGGTGACCAAATTACGGGCCGGGGCCGGCCCCCAACACCAATTCATCCAGCCCCTGAAGCCCTCATTGCTCCTGGAAGCGGAAGTAAAACACCTCCATACAGGTGCGTTTTACTTCCACTTCCAGAAGCAACGAGGGCTTCGAGGGCCGGATGAATTGGCATTGGGGGCTGGGACTGGCCCCCGGGCTGCAGTTTGGGCTCCCTGAACCACATGACTGGCCCATAGCCCAAAACATTTGGGCACCCCTGAGTTAAGGTGAATTGAGATCATGCTCCACGTTGTCCAGGTGGAACTAGGAAACTGTATGTGCATCTTGGAATAGGCAGCGAACTTGGTACTAACAGTGAAGTGGTATCTTCGTGATAGAAATGCTAGGGAGGGGGGTTATGTTAGGGACTTCCAACATCTGTGCGGAGGGGCACATGATGAAGATGATCCTAGACCCATGATGGTGAACGTTGGCATTCCAGGTGTTCTTGGACTTCAATTCCCAGAAGCCCAAGTCTCTGTGAATCCACACGAATGGGTTTACTGCACGTAAGCTGGAGTGCCAAGGTTGGCCATCCCTGGCCTAGACCCTGTGATTTAACAAGATTCCCTTTGTTTTGCTCTGCAGCTCTACGACCTCATGACAATGGCTTTCAAGTACCAACTTCTCCTCTGTCCTCGGCCCAAAGACATTCTGCTCATCACTTTCAACCACCTAGATGCCATCAAGGAGTTCATCTATGAATCTCCCAAAACTCTAGCCCAGGTTGATGTAACCTTTCGAAGGCTAATTGATGTAAGAACATGTTGTAGTCCTTACTACAAGTATGTCAGGTTATAAAGATTACGTTGGTGTAAAGCAATAATGATAGTTTTACTTGCTCATAAGGTAGCCAAATTTTGAGGTTGATGCTAAGCTTCGTTCAACTAGCATCTTTTCTCTAACTCCAGATTTTCCCTTTTGTGGTTGTTAACAGTAGCCTTTGGGGTGGAACGGAGTTCTGGCCAAGACAGGCCTTGGATCTAATCTGGCTTCAGTGCTCTTTCTGTATTCTCCTGGCTCAGGAGCTTTGAGTTATGTTCTTAGGAGTAACCAAAAAGCCACAAACTGTTGAAAAAATGGCTCCATTGCAGTTTTTCATCCCTAGAATGGAACAGCCTTTCCATTAATGAAGGGAAGGGCAGGAAGCTTGTGGCCTTCCAGATGTCTGGGGCAAAAAAGTTCCATAGCCTCTGTTGGTTGTAAGCCAAGGCACCAAGACAGAAAGAAACCTCCATCCCTGTTCAGGCAGCAGTTACTAAAGCGTAGCGAGCATTGTGCCTCTTTTGAGAAGGCCTATGGATAGGAAACAGACTGCAGTGGCTTAGTGGTTAAGACATTGAACTTGATGACTGGAAGGTTGGCAGTTCGAGACCTGACTACTGCACAACTGAGCGAGCTCCTGCTATCTGTCCCAGCTCTTGCCAACCCAGCAGTTTGAAAGCAAGAAATTGCAAGTAGGTAAAGAGGCACCACTTCAGTTGGAAGGTAAACAGCGCTCCGCTGTCACATGACTATAGAAACATTTGCAGACGCAGACAGCGCTCGTTCTTTGGCTGTAAACGGAGATGAGCACTGAACCCTAGAGTTGGATATGACTGGCTTTTGAACAAAGGCGACCTTTCCCTATGGATAGGAAATGTTTTGTATCTAGTGCGATATTTTGTCCCACTCCTCTTTTTCAGGCTTACAACTCCTGCTCTGCTGGTGATTTCCAGCTCATCCGACAGACGCTGTTCATCTTCTTCCAGGACATACACATCAGGGTAAGGTGTGCTTCCACATCAGTCTAAGCCCATGATGGCGAACCTTGGCACTCCAGCTGTTCTTCAACTTCAATTCCCAGAAGCCCAAGTTTCTGTTAATCCGTGTGGATTCCTGTGAATTCACAGTGAATTGGGCTTCTGGGAATTGAGTCCAAGAACAGCTGGAGTGCCAAGGTTCACCATCCCTGGTCTAAGCACTCATGATGGTAGATCAGGGAATTATGTGTGATATTCTTTGACAGGTAGCTTTGGGCACAAAAGGTTTCTTAGCGGAATGCCTTCCTGACAAAGCTGTTTGGCTCTTCCCGCCTAGGTGTCGATCCTTTTGAAAGATAAAGTACAGAACTCCAACGGACATTTTGTCCTGCCGACCTCCGGTCCAGTTCCGTGGGGAACAGAAGTTCCAGGAGTCATCAGGTGAATGGGCAGCATTGTCCTTTTTGAGTAGCTGGTGCATCGATCAAGCACACCTGGCAGACCATTTCTCCAAACCAGAAAATCCCTTAGCACAGCATTTCCCCATCCTTTGGGTTTTGGACTTCAATTCCCAGAAGCCTCAGTCAGTCCATTGGCTGATCAGTTCTTTGGGAAATTGACTTAGGCTTCTGGGAGGTATGAGCAGTAAACCCATTCGTGTGGATTCACAGAGTAGTGTTTCCCAACCTCTGGTTCTTGGACTTCAATTCCCAGAAGCCTCAGTCAGTCCATTGTCTGATCATTGCTTTGAAAAATCGACTTTGGCTTCTGGGAACTGAAGTCCAAAAAACCAAAAGTTGTGGAATACTGCCTTAGCACAGAGCAGAGAAGCTCAAGAGTGGTTGTATTCCAAATCCCATCAGCCTTGGGCAGCCTGTCCAGGAGTGAGGAATGATGGGAAGTTTAGTTTGCTAAAACATGGCAAGCTGAAGGCTCACCCCTTCTGCCATAGCACCTGTGTGTGTGAATAGTGGAAGGCCGCATGCATTAGAACAAACTGGCTTTTATCAAAGTCTTTAATGAGATAATGTTTCCACAAACTCTAATTATCCAATCTGAAAATGAAGACAAGTCCATTCGCCTCCCCAGCATTCCTTATTCAGAAGCATCATAACTGAGCCTGTGATTCTGTTTTGCAATTCCACAGACTTTTCAACAACAAAGGGGAAGAAGTTCAAAGAACTGAGTTCACCCACGGTGGCAATTATGTTCTTCCATATCGGGAAGGCTCGTTCGACCTCCACGGAGACAGAGTCCTTAAACTGGGAACAAACATGTAAGCGGTGATGTGGAAACCCACATGTCAACTGGGGGGGGGAGGTCTCTAGGCCAGTGATGGTGAACCTTTTAGAGACCAAGTGCCCAAACTACAACCCAAAACCCACTCTGTGCTGAGGTGGGGAGAGAAAGTGCTCCCATTGGGTAGAGGGGTAGGGCAATTTTAATTTATTTTAATTTAATTTTTAAATTTTTATGCCACTCACTCAGGCGAACCCGGCTCAGGAGGAAGGAGGAAACTGCTGGGGCGAGGGAGGAAACGTTCCCATTGGGCCGCTAGGCGGGGTGAAGTCTGTGTTGAGGCAATGGTGCACGTGCCCACAGAAGAGTTTCTGAGTGCCCCCTCTGGCACGCATGCCATAGGTTCGCCACCACTGTTCTTGGCAGTCTTTTTTCTTTCCTGTCTTCTGCAAGCTTTACCATTTGCCTCTAGATACAGCATCAGCCGGCCTGTGGAGACGGAGACCTCGGGGGCTGCTAAAAAGTCAGCATCCCATGTCAAGGTCAGTATCCTCATCATGGCTAGGGAGAAAACCATTGCGAGACATTGCTTAGTTTGAGAGTGCACAATCAGAACACATGCAAAACTTTTTCCTTTTATTTTATCTGTCTTGCCGTCGGTTGTGATCCGGCAATACGTTGCCAGATGTAATGGGGTGCCCATACTTTTCGGGCCATGGGCCAGTCGTGGTTCCTCCCACCGGAAGCGGAAGTAAAATGCACCTTGCAATCTGTTTTGCAACATACAGTGGTACCTCACTTAAAGAGCATAATGCGTTCCACGGGTTTGCTCTTTAAGTGAAACACCATTGTAAGTGACCAATTGTGACTTCTGGTGGGTGGGTGGGGGATTGCGAACCCCGATTTAGTTGTTAAGCGAGTTTTTGGTTGGTTTTAGTTGTTAAGCAAGGCGACCATTCAGAGAAAATTCTGCTCTTTAAGTGAGTTAGTCTCTAAGGAGGCGCTCTTTATGTGAGGTTTTACTGTATGTTTTGCAACAGGATGAGATAGAGTTTTTAAGGCTGCCATTTTCTCTGCTGAAACCAGGGGTGCCCAAACTACGGCCCACGGGCCAGATCTGGCCCCCGATGCCACTTTATGCAGTGCCACAATTGTCTCTCCCAGAAGCAAAAGTAAAACGCTCCTTTTACCCCAGCCTGGCATGGAGGGGGGGGAGGGTAAAAGGACCCTTTTTGATGCTGATGGTTCTTCCTCTGTATGTATAACAGCCTCATTCTTGTTCCACGCAGGAGAACGCCCCTCCCAACCCTCTGGCTAAAGAGGAGCTGAACTTGTTGGCGAAGCTGATGGGCGGCCTGGAGTTCAAGAACCCCGTGGGCAAGGAGGCTGGCTTCCGTCTCAATCTCTTCACCACCGATGAAGAGGAAGAGTAGGTCCACTTTTGCTCGGTCTTTGGGGGTGCACGTGAGCCCAGCCCTTTTGTTCATTTCAGTCAGGGCAGGGAAGGGTCTCCCTGGGGGACGGTACCTGCTCTGTATATTTCCTTGGAGTCATCAAGGCACAGCAGTGGAGGTTTCTCATATCAATGGTGGTTTTCCCTTTCTTTCTTTAAGGCATGCTGGACTGATCTGCCCGGAGGAATCGCCACATCAAGTTATCAGTATAAATGCAGACCAAGTATGTGGTTGTTATTCTGTACCAATTGATGCAATGGCGGGGAGGGAGGCTTTGTCGTTTCTCAACTATAGTGAAGAAAGGTTTGACTTGCACAAAAGCTTGTGATCTTGCAACTAAAACTATGAGTTATTTGGAAATCTGGAGTGTTCAGCCCAGATTTTCCAGGGTTCCAACTCATGTACAGAGCCTACACTAGAGCAGGAATTGTTCCCCTTCATCCTGCCTATTTTGCTTGTGTGAGAAAACTAACAAGTAAATGGGCAAAGCTAGCCTCTTCCTCTAACTGTGTTGATGGTTCTGGATTTCAGGTTTTATTTATTTTGGGGTGTTTTGTTTTTGTTTTGCTACATTTATGCCCCACCTTTCTAAACAGTTGACTGTTTTCACCTCAATAGTACTCAAGGCAGCTTAAAAATTCATGGAAGAGTATAAACAAGAAAATCCAAATGTAACTGTAAAATCATACAGTCAAGATAATACCAATGTCAGAATAGGGCTTGGATCTCTTTGCCATCCATAAACTTGCATAAATAGGCTGCATTCATTTATCAGGTGGAAGGACTCGTGATATTTTTTTTTAACAAGTTTATTATTTTGTGACTATGAGGCAGCTTCTCAGGTGTGGATCCAGGAGCCCCACAGGCAGAGTATGAAGGCAGAAGCTCTTCCTGATGGGTTGTTCTTTGCTCTTAACGTTCAGAAGCACACACTTGTCTGTCAAGATGGAGTATCTCCTATGGTTGTTGCACAGGCAAAACACTTGCTGCCTTTCTTCTTGTGCCATATCCCAGGGATTCCCAACCTTTTCAAGCCAGGGGCCAGGTCACGCTTTCTCAGTCAGCTTCGAGGGTCGGACAGCCATTTTGCCCTGCTTGCACAATAGGGGTGGCCATTTTGTCCCAACAGCTTCATAGTGGGCAGCCATTTTGTTTCTCATATGCCCTTGGAGGGGTGTGGGGCACATGAAATGGTGTTGTGGGCTGGATCCGGCTAATGGGCCTTAAGTTGGGAACCCCTACCATATCCAATTCCGAATATTAACACTCCTCATGGCAATCAGCCATGAAGACTGTCCTGTGAATATAATGCAGTGGCCTTCCATTTTCATTCCACATCACAGCATGACAGCCATGCCACTGATCCAGTTCCGCAAGTCACTTTCTGGTCCTGAGCCCTTTTGCCACACAAAGTCCTCCTCAGTCCCAGGCCAGTATTAATGAAGCTGCTGCCCTCCATCAAGATGGATTCAAGTTGGATTTAATCCACATAGGGGACCATCACCCTTCCCTGTGGACTTCAGCACCCAAGGTCGTTAGTCCTCAGTGTGGTCAGGTTAGTTAACCGCTGCCTGACACTCAGCGTTGAGTTGCTGGCTGTAGGGTCTACTCTATTACCATATCAGGATAACCTGGCCAGACTTGCTGCCTTTAGAGGATTTCGTTGTAGACTTTAAAATCACACTCAGGTGTCCAAAGGAAGCAGTTAGTTTTGTCGGAGAATTTGTGTATTTTTGTAGCATCTCAGACCAGAGAGGCTGATTTTTCAGAGCTCATGTCTAAAGAGAAAATGATGCCACTCTAGACATCTTTACTCTCACTGAATCACACATGACTCTTTCTTAAACAGGACCAACAGCGCAACAAGGAGTTGGCTCGCATCATGGGAGAGTTTGAAGTGGCTGAGCAGCCCAAGCCGGAAATGAGTAAAGGAGCTGACCTCTTGGCCATGATGGATGAACTCTGACCCCTCTGTTTCAGGGAGAGCAGTGCACACTCAATGCAAAGGGTTGGTCGGTTCCTGCTATCTTGATGTGGGCAGCACCTAGAGTTTGGCCTTCCATGGGAGGGAAGTGGGTACCAAAACTACACGTTTTAATTGTGCCCGTAAAGGCTGTGTGGTGCTTCGGTCTCTTTGACAGACCTACTCTGTGGATTGGAGGAATTGGGAGATGGAAGCTTTAACAGCAGCTTCTATTCCTATGCTGTTATTGGCTTGGATTATGCCTCAGGGAGGCGAAAGTTAGACCAGCTAACAAGAAAGTTGACATTCAAATCCTGCCCTTTATCTGTGAGCGTAGAGTCCTCTAAATCGGTCTTTATTCCTCATTAGGAGGGACAAAATGTGCTGTGTGCCTAGTTTATTTGGTTGCTTTGCTCGTTTGTGAGCAGAAAGAGCATTCCCTCCCTTTGGTTTTGGGGGTCCAAGTGTATGTAGCGTGACAGTCACATTCTTTTCAGCTGCAACAATAAAGGCCAGAAACAGTACATGGTCCATCTTGTTCATTGCTATATTTTTTATGACCAGTGGGAAACCCACCCCACAGCACTGCCATTATGACCTTTAACAAAGATGGGAAGATGCATCCTTGTCTGTCTAGCCCAGGCGAAGCAGCAGGTAACTGTGTTTTCAAGCAAGATGCGTTCCTAGCTCTACGTGGAAATAAAGAGAAAGAAAGACGCTTCATTGGGGGAAAGCAGGGATATAAGCACAACAAATAATGTCCTAAATATTTGTGTGTTAGGTATAGTTGGGGTTGCAATTGTTGAGGCTAAATAATTTACGAGTCTTCTCTTGTTTCTAACATGCTTGAATCTGACAGCATTTCTGCTCCAATAGTTTCTGTAGACTTTTGTGTTTTGAACTGAATGGTTCTTTTGGCAAGACGGTGGAGTCAGAGCTCTTTATAAGCCAGTGGTGGTCCCAGCTACCCACTGAAGGTGGCATCCTGGGATGGGGAAGCCTGTAATGAGACTGTGGCTGGGCTGGAGAGGAGGTCCTCCTCCTCACTGGTGGGTATTAGGGAGGAGGCTGATAGAAAGCAAGAGGCGGAGGAGGATGCTCGTGCCCTTCCACTGGGGCTGATGGGAGTCCCAGGACGACGGAGCTGGGTGGGATCCCCAAGGGTCCTCTGGCCCACCCTCAGCTGTGTGGCCAGGGACACCCAGCGAAGGAGAGGCGGCGAGGCCACCCCATACCATCCCCCTTGCTTACTTTGTCGTCCATTGTATTGTGTTGGGTGTTGTATTATGTTGCTGTTGTTTGTTTAATTGTGTGTCCACCGCCCAGAGTGGCGGGAAATCCAAGGTGGGCGGTATAAAAATGTAACAAACAAAATTAAAAAAAAACATATTTCCAGCGGCTGCTGCTTCATCCATGCGGCGTCCCGTCGGGGTCCGCGCGCGCTCCCACGAGCGTCCTCTTCGCGGGCTGCGAACACGCGTGGAGTAAGGGCGGAAGTGAAGTCCGACGCAGGGCGGCCAACTGCGGGCAGGAAAAAAAAGCGAATTGCCAGGCGGCGCGTAGCGTTCCGCCCGGGCCGCGCCTTCCTATCCCTCTCGGTCCAATGAGGCTCCGTCGTTTTCTCTCGCGAGGATTAGAGGCAGCCAATGGGGAGCCACGGCTGGCGCAAGGGACCACTGCGCATGCGTAGTTCCTTTCTCGTGAGAGAGCCTCCATCCAGGGCGGCGGCGGCGCCTTGTCCGGCTTCAAACTCTCCCGGAAGCCAGCGTCTCTTCCAACGGGTGTGTGTGTGTGTGTGTGTGTGTGGGAGGGGGGGGGGTTGGGGGATGATGGGGTTTGTAGTCCCCGGGGGACTACAAACCCCATCATCCCCGTGCGAGAGGCTTCGGGAGAAGGAGCGGCTGCCTTTTCCAAGGGAAGAAAGACTGGGTTGACCCCCAAAGGCGAGGAAATTTTTAAACTTTATTTTATTTAATGTGCCACATTGAGTCAACCCATAACAAAAAGTCCCTCGCGCGCTCTAAGGCTGCAATTGCTGAGGAAGAGGAAGAGGAGGTTCCTTTGCCTTCTTCTGGCTCAGGCGGAATTCAACCGGTGCAGCTGGTTCTGCTTTCAGTGCCCCCTTCAGTGAAAGCAGCAGCGTTAATTACCCTGCCAAGCCAGGCTCATCATCATCTCAAAGGTCTACCTTCCCAACATTGCCGGTACTGGTAAGCTAGTAGAAAGACCTCCAATCTGGTCATATTTACTGAGTTTTCCTTCTTCCTCTCTGGGTTCCAGTGGCCGGAGCTGCCCCTGCCATGGAGATCAGCCACTCGGTCAAGGAGCGCACCATCTCCGAGAACAGCCTGGTGATCCTCCTGCAGGGCCTTCACGGGCGCGTCACCACCGTGGAGCTCCGGGACGAGAGCCTGGCCGTGGGCCGCATCACCAACGTAGACGCCTTCATGAACATCCGGCTGGCGGAGGCCACCTACACAGACCGCTCTGGCCGCTCCTCTTGGTTGGCCGAACTCTTTGTGACGGGAAGGAACGTCCGCTACGTCCACATCCCCGACAACGTGGACATCACGGCCACCATTGAGACGCAGCTGCAGCTGATCCACAGAGTCCGGACTTTTGGTGGCCGCGACAAGGGGAGGAAGGAGTTCCTCAAGCAGACGGGGAAATGATCCTGGGGGGCGGGTGGGGGGACCTCCTGAATTCTCCCAGATACTTTTTTGTACTCTTTTAAAACTCCACTTTTGGTTCCAGGTTTGGAGCTGCATTTGTACAATATTCCTTGCATCTTTCTAGCTGCTTCTCCTGGTTCCACTTCAGTTGTTTTGTAGACTAAAGTGGCTGTTAAGATCCTTTGCACTGCAACTGTAATGTTTACAGCAACGTGTAGGGATTGGCAAAGCTACAAAGAGGAGTCAGTCTTTCTCTCTTGTTCTCCTGCTTTGACAAAAACAGCCTTTTGCCTCCCTTTCCTCCACTGCTGTTTTCTCAAATAAGCACAGTTGTTAAAATCTTTTCTCAATTTCGCAAGGAGATTCATACCAGTCTTTGACCAGCAACAGACAGTGGTAAATATCTTTTTTACACAATCCCACTCTGAACTGAATGAAAACTACCCTTACATCTAGTCCAAGATTGAAGATGACAGCAGTCATGTTCTCCATCCACGTTTTGAGCCCCGAGTACAGGCTGAGCAGAAAGTGCCATCATATGCTAACTCAGGAAAGCGATTTCAAAGCCCAGAGTGGCAGTTCTCCCCTGCCCAAAGCAGGAAGAAATCTTAGCTTGCTCAGGCACCTTCTATTCCGGGACAACACAGAGGCCTTATTCTATTCGCTTCCGACTGTGTTGGATCACACAGCTGCAGCTGAGGGAGATTTTGCCTGCATACAAACAGGCTCAGCAAATTTAACTAGGTTGTGTTTAAAGGTAAAGGTTGCCCTTGCTCGAAAACCCGTCGTATCTGACTCTAGGGTTCAGTGCTCATTTCTGCTTATAGCCAAAGAGTCAGCGCTGTCTGCATCTGCAGATGTTTCTGTGGACATGTGGTAGGCATAACTAAACACCGGAGTGCACAGAACGCTGTTTACCTTCTCACCAAAGTGGCACCTATTTACTTCCAATTTCTTGCTTTTGAACTGCTCAGTCGGCAGGAACTGGGACAGAGGCAGGAGCTTACTCTGTTGTGCAGCACTCAGGTCTCAAACTGCTGACCTGCCAACCTTCCGGTCATCAAATTCAGTGTCTTAACCACTAAGCCACCGCAGTCCCCTATGTTGTGTTAGTTTCCCACAAATATTGTTCCATCGCTCTATGGTTGAGACGCATAAGTTTGGCTTGGTAACCATAGATCACTGGCATGGAGCTTGCAGTTTATCCAAGCGGCGGAGGATGCTGCATGCTCCATGGCAGTTCTCTTGTGAAAGAAAAGTTTGCATCGTGAACAGACAGTGGTGCTTGGAGACAATGGCCTCAGTCTGTTTGAAAAAGCAGAAGAGAGACTAGTGGCAACCTAAAGGCTAATTCACAACCAGAAGGTTTTACCAACAGGGTCTCTTCCATGAGTTGGGTGTTACTGTGTATGAGCCATTTTACAGGCACAGGAAGGCAGCTGCGTTTTGGAGCTACTTCGGACAAGAATCGGGCAGTCTCCGCTAGAGATGCAACTTACCTAACGAAATAACAAAAACCCATAAAATGTAACTCCCTGCTCTCGTGACAATCTCAACAAAACTTACATTTGCAAAAATTATTTTATGTAAATTATGTAACTACCCTGTGGCATACATTTAAAAAAAAAATTTACAAGCACTAGTTAGATTGTTGGTGTGATTATTTCTTAACAGTCGCCTGGTAGCCCCTTTGCATCTTCTTCCTCCTGACAGGAAACCAGTTTTGCCCAGACACATTTTGTGCAAAGGCTGAATTCTTGTTAGTGTAGTAAATTACAACTAAAACAGGCGCACTGAAATAGAGGAACTAACTTATCAAATCACCACTGATTCAGTGGGTCTATTCTAGTTGGAAATTACTACGTTAAGCAACAGGAGTTCAACCAAGTTGTGGAAACACATAGCAGTTGAAGAGAGTGTGGCTCGTTTTAAAGTGGGAAACACTTAATTTCTGGTGCCAGTTCTTCCCCCCCCCCCCCCCCCCTCCATCTCTGGGGTGATCTAGGTGTTGTCTGCCTCACTCCATCTAATAACAGAGCCACGGAAGCAGCGGCAGTCCTTGCTGCCTACCCGCCTAGTGACTTTTTCTCGCCCACAAAGGGATGCTTGAGGCTCCCACGGAGTGACTCACGCCTGCATGACACCACCTTGCTCAGCTGCTGGACCAGACTGAGAGGGAGTTGCTTATGTTGCCGCGATCTCCACTACCGCCACCCCAGGGTGACTCACTGGGTGCAGCAACTGAAAAATGTTGGCGGTTGCGCTGCCCGTGTCTGCCAAGCGGGTGATGTGTTTCCACCTCCTCCTCCTGTCACCCTCACTATAGGAGGCGTGTTGGCAGAAGCTGGCCATGACATCTCTCTGCCCCACCGCTGGTCCGTCCGCCCACCCATCACCGCTGCTAAATCTGCTATGGAGACATGCAAGCTTGGATCTCCACCATCCTGTACGGTCACTCGGGGCTTGTCAGCCAAGCCCTGGTGGCTTAGCGGTTACAATGCTGTCCTGCAGCCCAAACGTTGTGAGTTTGATCCTGATGGGGATACCAGGGCAAGTGCCTCTGGGCTCCTCTCTCAGGCCCGGGTGGCTCCGAGGTGGGGGGGGGCAGGTCTCACTCAGGCTCCGTTCTTCAGCCAGGAAGGAAAGGTAAAGGTTTCCCTTGCTCGAAAGCCAGTCGTATCCGACTCTAGGGTGCAGTGCCCATCTCTGTTTCAAAGCCGAAGAGCCAGCGCTGTCTGCTTCTGCAGACGTTTCCGTGGTCATGTGGCAGGTATGACTAGACACCAGAGTGCACAGAACGCTGTTACCTTTCCCACCGAAGTGGCCCCTATTTATCTACTTGCAATTTCTTGCTTTCGAACTGCTAGGTTGGCAGGAGCTGGGACGAAGACGGGAGCTCATTTCCGTCCAGCAGTACTCGGGAATCGAACTGCTGACCTTCCGCTTCCCAGTCAGCCTCTTAGCCACTTGAGCCACTGCGGTCCCTAAGGAAGGGAGAGGAGGAGGGAAAAGCCAGGGGAGTTCCGCAGGCTATGGAGGTCGGCCAGGATGGAAGAAGGGAGGGCGTCACTCGGAGCGGCTCCAGCGACTCCTCCTGAGCTGTCCTTGGACTCCCACTCCCAGCAGGGCCAGTCGTCCGCTCGCGGATTCTGGGCTCTGTAGTCCCAAACCTTCCTGCCTGCTTTGCCTCCAACAACCACGGGAGCGATTTAGCCCGAGCGCCCGACCTCTCACTCCGCAGAGAGAGGCTTCGCCTGGTGGGCGGGGCCAGGCCGTTGAGGCGGGGCCAGCCTCTCCTCCAATCCGAGCGCTACCTTGCCTCTTCGCCCCGCCCCTTTTCCCCAGGTCGGCCAATCAAGAGTTAGGCGCGCCCGGGTGGGCTTCGAAATGGCGGCCGGAGAAGACGGGTTTCAGCAGGCGGGCGGAGGCGGATGACGTTGGGTCGAGTGCGGTGGGGGGGGGGCGGCGGGGGAAAGCTTGCGTCACTTCCGTTGTCAGGTGGCGGAGCTGAGCCGGAGGAGCGGAGAGGGGCTCGGGGGGCTGGCGAGGCGGACGGTGGCCGGCGGGGCCGGGGCCGGGGCCGGCGACGATGGGTGAGGAGGAAAAGGAAGGAAGGAAGGAAGGGCCTTTCAGGAGAGGGCGGGGGGGGGCTTAGGTGGGACGATGGGTGCCTCCCCCTCCCCTCCCCTCCCCGCCCCTTCTGTGCCGAGGAGCCCTGCGTCTCTCGGTAGGCTGGCTGCGTTGGGGCCCCCACTGAGGATGCCCAGCCTCTCCCCCCCCCCGTCGCACCTGAGGGAGGGAAGGAAAGACCTTTTTTGGGGGGTGTCTCATGGGGGGCAGCAGGTGGAAGACTATCTGGGACCTTTAAAAGTGGGGACCCCTCTGCTTGGTCAGGCTGTTCCCTCAAGTGGCCTCCTCTTGGGTGGACTTGCTGTGGGTGGGTGGGCGTGTCTTGACCTCCTGACCTTTGCTGCTTCTCTCCTTTACTTTTACGTTACTTTTGACTTTATATACCGCTTTCCTTGTCCTTCGGCAACTCAAAGCGGTTTGCAACTGGGTACAAAGATACAATAAACAATTCAGAAAATGCAGCATAAAATATACAATTTAAAAATGCCCCATACAATATCCCCCAAGACAAACAGGGGAGCACAAGAATAGATTCAATGCAATAATCAATAATAAGCATCAAATTAATAATGTAAAATATTAAATTGAGGCTACAATAACTGTAGCAATTAACCCTCCAAAGCGCACGGCCGACCCGTCGACAAGGAAAGGCAAAACGGCGACAACTGAAGGAGCGTCGGCGTCGGCTTCTGATACTGAACCTCCCTCCAGTCACGCTCTAGCAGGGCTGCGCTCTTCCCCCTAGCAAAGCATCTTTGCCCCACTCCCCAAACATTCTCCCCTTTCCTGCCTTTGCATCTCCAATCCCCGTCCTCTTCCATTGACCCACACACACACCCTTCTAAACCCAGCTTGCTTTGTTTCCAAGGCGACCAAAGAGCAGCCAAGCCACGTTTGGCTCTAGTATTCAGGGCTGGGACAAGTCTTCTCCATCCACCCTTTTGTCCTGGACAGCTCCTCTTGGCTCAGGCGGCACCAATGTAAGCCCACCCAAAGGATTGATTGGATGAAGCAGGTAGCCCAAGTGAAGCGGCAGCCTTCATGGGAAGCCCTAGAGCAGTGATGGTGAACCTTGGCTCTCCAGATGGTCTTGAACTTCAATTCCCAGAAGCCCTGATCAGCAGGTCTGCTGACTTGGGCTTCTGGGAATTGAAGTCCAAGAACACCTGGAGAGCCATGTTTGAGGAACCCTGCCCTAGAGCAATGATGACAAACCTTGACACTTGACCAGGTCTTCTTGTACTTCAGTTCCCAGAAGGCCAAGTCTCTGTGAATACACACAAAATGGGTTTGCTATGGATTCACAGAGACTTGGGCTTCTGGGAATTGAAGTCCAAGAACACCTGGAGTACACCCAGTAAGTAAACCCATTCATGTGGCTTCACAGAGACGGGCTTCTGGGAATTGAAGTCCAAGAACACCTGGCGTGTCAAGGTTCTCCATCACAGCCCTAGATTATAGAGAAAGAAACCCACTGGACAGAGGCAGAGCCCAGGAGGCGGCTTTGTTTAAAGTACATGGTTCAGAAGGGCATCTGTTATCATCAGGCTGTCTTCCCATTAACTATTCATTGCTTTCGGCATTCAACTCAAAACCTTTTCCTCAAAGCATCTTACAATGCCTTACTTTTGCAGCATAACTAAAATATTGCCTAGAATCCTGTAAAGTGACTTTGTTCCTGTTCTTTAAAAAATATCTACTTTCATTGTTTTCTGTTGCTGAGGATTGTGATAACTCATAGAATCGTACAATAATGTTGTGGGGAGAGGCCATTGATGCCATCAAGTCCTGCTCCATGCAGGAATTCAAATCAAAGTATATCTGAACAAGAAGGCTTTCCTGTTTTCCCATGGAAATACCTCTAGCATTGGAGCACCCACCATGTCCTGGGGAAAGTCTTTGTTTTCATGCTCAGGGTAAAAGAGGGGATTGCTGATGAAATGAAAACAATGTTTTTTCCCTAGGGATGACAGGATAGAAACAGACTCGTTAAAGTCAGCGCTTAAGCATGTTTGACTGGCGACAGAACCAAGTTTGTCATTTCCTGGATTAAAAAAGAAAAGACCCTTCTGGAACTGACGAAGGAAGCATTCCACCCAAATGGTCCAGGCTTCTGTGGTCCTATAAATAGAGTTTGTGCCTGGACTTGTTGTAGCAATGCATTCTTTTGCTCACTGGTGTTGCTGAGCATGTATGGAGTGATTCTACTTCTGCAATGAGCAGGTGGGGTTAGGCTCGATAGCCTAAAAGCCTCCTTCCAACTCTGTGATTTGGAGTTTTTGAAGGAGGTTAGGACTTATGTCTCCATATTGGTAATCTGGTAGTCAAGGGCTAGGAAAATATAAATTGCCACAGATTACTGAATCATTTTGTGCAGCAGCTCTAAGTCAATGTGCTTTCCATATTGTGGTTGTAATATTTCAAGCATCATTGATGTGGAACTGGGAAAATTCCTGAGCAGGTGGAGGCAATTTCTGGTCCTCTGTAAATTTGGGGGCCTAGATTCATGCATGGTTTTCCATTCCTGACTCATTTGGCAGCTATGTGGGGACATCCCATGTTTTGTCATCTTCAGCCTGCATGGAATGACGAGAACTTTTCCACATTCTTATTGGGGGTCTTTCCCTTGCAGTGGGGGCTTGTTCAGCCCAGTTCATTGTTAAGCAAAACGGCTTCATCTTGATGGATCAACTTAGTCTTCTTTGGTGGCAGGGAGTCTATTTTGTTGGAAACACTTCTCTTCTTGTATGGCCGTTCTGTGGCTTCAGAGGTTGATCATACCACACCAGCTGTGGTTTAGTGGTCGCTGCTTCTGGGGGAGAGCCAGGTGGATGAAGGAGATGCTCATTTTCACCATCTTCTCCTCTGATCAATAGGATACTGTGTCCAGGGGCCTCTGTTGTCCCAGCAGTCATCTTGTGAGATCCTTAGAGCAGGGATGCCCAAACCTTTCAGGGTGTGGGCCGGTCACATGGTTCCTCCCACCAGAAGTGGAAGTAAAACGCACCTTGCCATATGTTTTGCAACAGGATGAAATAAATTTTAGGCTGCCATTTTTTTCTGCTTAAACCAGGGATTCTCAAACTACAGCCCACAGGCCAGATCTTGCCCCAGTGCCAATTCATCCAGCCCGCGCCACCCTTGTTGCTCCCAGAAGCAGAAGTAAAATGCGCCCATACCAGCACATTTTACTTCTGCTTCCAGGAGCGATGAGGGTGGCGCAGGCTGGATGAATTGGCATCGGAGCCAGCCCACAGGCTGTAGTTTGGACACCCCTGCTCAGGAGGCCAGTTGGAGAGAACATTAACATTCTCCATCTCTAAGTCAGAATCTTTGGACCTTATGCAACCTTGGCACCGTCTGACAACCTCCCTTGCAGTTGAAGTGGTTTTTATGACCCTGAGAGGTGCTTTGTAATTCTAACAGGAAGTTAGGTGAGCGGGTGGATTGATTTATGGGATATAATGAGTGCATCTGGCTTGTGCATTTTCTGCTCAAGGTCTTTAATTACTGCGGAGTCAGTCACACGCAGAGCTGCAGATTGCAACACCAGAGAGCTAAAATGCCACCCGGGAGAGGCAATGAAACAAGCTCCTTGCGCCTTCTTCGTACATGTACGAATGAGAACAAGGACATGAACGGGCAGGGGTGGGGGGGAGGCGACGTGCATGTCTAGCCAGCAGATGGTACCTTGTTATCTGGTAACCCAGGGAAGGGCACTAGCTAATTCAGTCCAGTGTTGCTGTGGTTTCTTTTCTAATCATTGTAGCCGTGGCCGCAGCTTCACCCCGGAGGTTGTGGGAGTTTTAGAAATAGAGAACGGCAGAGGAGAAGGCTTCTTCCAGTCTCAGATCCAGGGTATCAGAACATGTTTCAGGACTTTCCATGTTTGCTGTCCCTTAGTGGTTAAGATGCTGAGCTTAAAGACTGGGTGGCCGGGGTTTGATACCCGAGAATTGCACTTGGGGACATGAAAGGAGCCTCGTTTGGGCGTCCCCTGAGCAGAGTTTCTCTAGCAAAAATCCTTTCAACCCAGAGTAATCTCTGACATGAAATTATTATTATCAACTTTGATGCAACACTGCCGTTTTCTGCCAATGGACACTTGGTTATTGACGTTTAACAGGTGAAGATGTCTTTTACAAACTGGACTCTGGACACTGACCAATCCAAAATTATGCTGCCATGTTGAAATAGTAGCAGGTTTCAAAAATGTGCAGGTATGTTGTTTTGAGCTACAGCTCCTAAAATGCAGTCTCTGGGATTTTAGAAGTTGTTGTCTAAAACTAGGAATTTATAGACCTCCGTCCAGGTCCTTGAGGCTTCCTGGTCTCTCAATAGGAGGGTGGGAGGAGTGAATCTGACAGCAGTTTAGCCACTTTCCAGTGTAAAAGAAAAATATGAAAATAGCAAGCATATTGTGTGCAAGATGGAGCTGAGCAAGAGGAGCAGATAAAGAATTAGAGATTACTGTATTTCTCTCTTCCTTTGGAAACAAAAACCTGACCTCTTGAACCATCTCATGATGTACACAGCCCTGGTGCCCAGGGCACAGCATGTATAGAGCTGAACTGCCTTGTGATTAGTCTAGGATTGATTAAAACAAAATGATTCAGTGCCTTCTGTTCTTCAGGAGACTCAGAAGTCGCAGGGCAATCCTATCGGTTTGTAGTGGCCAAGCCTTCCTGGGCTCAGCTTGAAAAAGAAGGAGGCACTAAGGATATTCTTCTAGGTCAGTGATGACCAACCTTGGCCCTCCAGCTGTTCTTGGACTTCAATTACCAGAAGCCCTGATCAGCAGGAGTACTGACATGGGCTTCTGGGAATTGGAGTCCAAGAACACTTGGAGTGCCAAGGTTCACCATCACTATTCTAGGTAAAGGTCAAGAGCACCCTTGCTTAAAAGCTAGTCATACCCAACTCTAGAGCTCAGTGTTCATTTCAGTTTACAGCCAAAGAGCCAGCACTGTCTGGCTCTACAGCTGCTTCCGCTGTCATGTGGCAGGCATGACTAGACATTGGAGTGCACAGAACACTGTTAACTTTCCCACTGAAGCAGTACCTATTTACAGTGGTACCTCGGATAAAGTCAGATTTGGATAAAGTCCGATTCGGATAAAGTCGCAGTTTTAATGCACACGTGATGCATCGCATAAAGTCCAAAACTGCTTAAAAATGGACGTTATCTGAGGTATTTGGTATAGGAACCTTGGATACAGTCCATTTTTTGGACGTTATCCGATGCATCGCCCATTTGATTCGGATAAAGTCCAAACTTGTGGAATGGAGCTTGGACTTTATCCGATGTTCTACTGTATGTACTTGCAACATCATACTTGAATCTCTCCTCAAATGTCCCAAGCAGCTTCTTTTAATGGGGGTTTGAGGTATGCCGAGCATATGCAGGGGGTGGGGATGGTTTTTCTATACAACTTTGTGTGCGCTCTCTTTCCTTCAGCGATCTCTGGAGAGCTGATATTTTTGAGCAAAGACATCAGCAGAAAGAAGCACCTGTTCTGGCTGGAACGGAGCGAGAGAGAGCGCCCAAAAGCTTGACTGTCACAAGAATTCAGTTCTGTAGCCCCACGTTAATAATGCAGGGATAGTTCAGAAGAGGAGCTGGTAGATGAGAAGCCACTGCTTGCTTTGATGCTGTGGCCACAGAGAGCAAATGTCACGGAACATCTAAGAACAAAGCCTCCGGTGCTCCTGCAAGTTCTGCTGGACAAAGCGTCCCAATGGAGTGTGGACGTCTGTTCCCAAGAGTTGGTGTGCTGGAAGATCCCAAGGGTTGTCTGACTCCTGAACAGTCTGTCCTGGTCTTCTGGCACACCAAAGCCATTTTCTCACCGCCTGGATTTCCTTGCCTACATTTGGTCAGAGAGGTAAACCATGCAGCATGTTCCGCACTGCACATGCCAGACCCACATAGCTGACATAGCTTCTGCCAGGAAACAGCTCTAAAATAAGCGTGTTAGGGAATGGCTTGTCGGCTGAGGGATGTTCTCAGTGATAGGGGTTTTCTGCATCTTGAACAACATCTGGATCAGGCTCTTCTAAAGACAATAGTGCTGTGATGGTGAACTTTGGCACTCCAGCTGTTCTTGAACTTCAGTTCCCAGAAGCCCAAGTCCCTGTGAATCCACACGAATGGGTTTACTGCGCATACGCCTGGAGTCACAGGGACTTGGGCTTCTGGAAATTGAAGTCCAAGAACAGCTGGAGTGCCAGTGTTCGCCATCATGGCACTATTGTCTCTAGAAGTAAACCCATTCAGGTGGATTCACAAGGACTTGAGCTTCTGGGAATTGAAGTCCAAGAACAGCTGGATTGCCAAGGTTCGCCCCCAATTGTGTTGGGGGGAGGCGGGTTGCCTGAAAGTTTTGAATGGTGTTTTTCCCCAACTAAAGTTAAACTACAGCAATCTGGTTTAACAAGTTTCTTTCATTTAAATTTTGTAAGTCAGTCCAAAACTGCTACATTTGCTTTTCCTTCCGTATGCATGTCTGAAAGGGGTGTTTTTTTTGCAGCAGCAGCTAAACACAGGACAACAGAAATGTTAGAATAGGTGGATAATAAAATGCACGAAGGGTGGTTTAAACGCGGGCCTGCTCATATAAACCCAAAGCTTTGTTGCAGAAAGTTTTCCTGTTAGGATGCATGTAAATGTTTTATGAGTGTCAGCAAACAAGTTGGTCAGGTGTCCAACTCCCAGCTCAACAGGCAGCTCCTTTGTGTTCGCGGGGTTGTAGGCTTGTAAATGGTTAAACATTTCGTTGTCTAAATTGTTAAACACTTAAACAGTCTCAGCACACATTAATTTTAGCCTGCCTAAATAACAGAATGCATAAATGTATGGATAGTTTCATCAAGGTACAGTCACCAGAATGTAGGTATCGTCATCTGAATTTATGAGGTTTTTAAAAATTTAAAACCTTACTTTTAGATTGACAGTTCCAGTAGCCCAGTTTGATTTGTAATGATGGGATTCATTCACTGAGTTGCTGATTAGTTTTATTATTAAACTGTGCCTTATCCAAAAGCAGAACATGTTCCACCCCTGAAAAACAGTAGGGGAATTTCTTCCACCTGACATGGTTGCTGGGAGAAAGATAATTCTTGTCCTTCATAGTACCTTCTAGGTCTGGGGTTCCCAAACTTTTTATGCCGCAGGGCAGGCCATGCCCCCTGGACAGCTGAGCGGGCCAGACTGGTGGTTTCCCCCAGTGTAAACGCTGCCGTAAAACACCCACGCCGCTGCCGTAAACGTGCTTACGACAGCTGTGAGCACATTTACGGCTGTCGTAAATGCATCCGCTTCTGGTGTGGCGGCAACATGGGCCACATGAAATGGTGCCAAGGGCCAGGTCCAGCCCGCATGTTGTAGGTTGGGAACCCCTGTTCTAAGTGGAGAATTCCAGTAAAACTAATAAGATGTCAAAAATGGGGAGTGGATATGACTCGAAGTTGGAAACTGAGCTCTCTATTTCTAGACAAAATCCTCTTGGGATAGTTTAAGAAGAGGGTAAAGGGACTGCAGTGGCTTAGTGGTTAAGACACTGAACTTGATGACTGGAAGGTCAGCAGGTCAGCAGTTCGAGACCCAACAGAGTGAGCTCCCGGCGTCTGTCCCAGCTCCTGCCAACGTAGCAGATCAAAAGCAAGAACTTGCAAGTAGATAAACAGGTACTGCTTCAGCACGAAAGGTGACAGCGTTCCATGCATTCCAGGTGGCTTGGAAGGCTGCACTTTGCCTGCCCTCGACTTAACCCATTTCCTGAGTCTAAATTCCTCTCGCACGGCAGTGCTGTAAATGCTTCCTTGCCTTGCTCTTCTTCCTAACCATTAGTCTGGTGGCTTGGTATGGCCTTGCTGAGGTCCTGAACAGCCGGACGTCGGGGATCCTCAGTGCTCTGAAATTACAATGTGTTGCATGTCTCTCGCAGAACGGTTGTTACTATCAGAGGAACACCTCATTTGTGGCAGGTTGAATAGGCGCCAAGAGCTGGCAGTTGGAGTGGGGGGGGGGGATGGCTCTCTGTTTGCTCTTGTGGCGTTTCTCTTTGTCGGCCCCACAAAGTGTGACAAAGGAACATGTGTTTATTTGCCCTTCAGGGGCGACTCGGTCCTGTCCGGAGGCTCAAGACGTGGAGAAGATCTGGCTTCGAGAGGGTCCTCCAGGTTGCCCACGGCCACGCTTCACAGCTGTATGCTTGTGGCCCCAGTGACCTTGAGTGGAGACACAGTTTTGCACATACTGTTGTTTTGCCTTGTTACACTTGGCCGCCTTGCACACTTGCATTTGGGTTGCCGTAACTCTTGCGGCGACATCCCTTCTACGTATGTGAAAGAGGGTGACTTGGGCGCACCAGCTGAGTCGGCAGAATCTTCCCTAGAGCCACGTCATTCTTCTACACCCGCTGCCATCAGAGGAGCCGAGAGGCATGGGTGTCCGTACAGTGCTTTGATGCTGGTGCTGCACATTCTTCCCTGTGTCCGTGAGAAGGCATAACCGTAGCACTTCTGGCTTTGCTCCTTCCTGGCGAAGCAGCCGGTTTCTCTCTCCTCCTGTCCCCTTGCGTCCTCTGAATGATGCTTGGTGAGACCCACAGGAAGGCCTTTTCCCAGGGAGAAATCTTAGGCAGAAGCCAAGCTGCAGGGGCTTGGGAACTCAAGGGGCCCATGGGTTGGCACGCTGTCTTTGGTACACTGGGACTGCGGTGGCTTAGTGGTTAAGACGCTGAACGTGATGGCTGGAAAGTCAGCAGTTTGAGACCCGAGGGCTGCACGACAGAGTGAGCTTCTGTCCCTGTCCCAGCTCCTGGCAAGCTAGCAGTTTGAAAGCAAGCGATTGCAAGTAGATAAATAGGTACCGCTTCGGTGGGAATGTTAACAGCATTCCGTGCACTCCGGTGTCTAGTGCCTACTACATGTCCACAGAAACATCTGCAAACGCAGACAGCCCTGGCTCTAGCTATAAACAGAAATGAGCACTGAACCCTAGTGTTAGATATGACCGGCTTTTGAGCAAGGGTGACCATTACCTTTGGACACAGTAGGCCTTTGTATTTGGGGTGACCTATATAGAGCAGGTGCTGCCTTTGCTTTGCTCCCCCAAGCTGGAGGCAGGTAGGAGTGGTGCCTGGTGACTTGGCACAGCTCAGGTTGGGCTAAGCTGGAGTCGTTTTGTCTGGCTGAGGAAGGTGTGTGTGTGTGGGGTGGCCTTCCTTCCTCTCAGCTTGAACCTGGGGTGCTCCTGTGGCTCCCCCTCCCTCCCTCCCTCCCTCTGTGGTGCTGGGGGGGGGCCTCTGGGTCTCTCTCCTTGCTGATGCTGACATTTCGTGTCTGATGAGAAATGGTGCCTTCGGAGGACAAGGTGATTCATCTCTTCCGCATGCAGCGTGGGGACTCCTCTCTCTCGTCTTTCCCTGTGTCACATTATGCTCTGAGCGGAGGAAGCAGGCTTAACCCCTTCAGTGGGAACTCCCTCTGGGCCCTGGCAGGACAGCGGGGTGTGAAGACTGGCAATGGGGTGGCTTCTAATCGTCTTGCAAAGCATTCCTTAAACCCCCACAGGTTTTGAGCCTCGTCCTCACACAGACCAGGCGCACCGGTCAGAAATTACTCTGGCCTGAAAGGATTTTTGATGGAGGAACTCCGCTCAGGGAGGGGGCCACCCGAAATGAGGCTCCTTTCATGTCCCCAAGATCTGTCGTGCAGCACTCGGGTATTGAACCCGACCTTCCCGTCTTCAAGCTCAGCCTCTTCACCACTAAGCCACTGACTGCAGTGTTGCTACGCCACGTGGTGAGAATGGAGGGCTGCCTCCTGTCACTCAATAGAGGATGGCCTTCAGGGACCTCCTGGTCACTCTCTGCCTTTACTTTCTCCCTGCAGAACTGAGGATGAAGCGGCGAGTGCCCGACAGAGGAGGAGGAGGATGCGGGGAAACCTCTGCCAAGGCTCTGTGCCCAGGGATTTCCAGCAGCAGCAGCAGCACCAAGCGGGCGGGACCTTTTATTCTCGGTAAGCCGGAGGGAGGGCGTCATATCCTCAGGCAGCTCCGGCCTGGTCAACCTGCGGGTTGAAGCAAAGTCAGGACGACCCGTGGAAGGGCTGAAAACAGAGATAATAATTTTGTCTCAGAGAGGATTTTTGCTGGAGGAACTCCGCTCAGTGGGCACCCGAAAGACACTCCTTTCATGTCCCCATGTTTTACTTCCGCTTACGAGGGTGGCGTGGGCCAGATGAATTGGCATCAGGGGCCAGATCTGGCCCACAGGCCATAGTTTGGGCACCCCTGGTGTAGAGCAGTGTTGTCCAAACTGTTCCGCAGAACACCATTGTTCCATAGAGGCCTGCAGCTCCCAGAAGCCTTAGCCCACACAGCCAGTCCTGAAGACTTCTGGGAACTGTAGTCCAAGAATGCCTAGGGACCCAAGTTTGGAAACCCCTGGTGGTAGAGAATAGGCAGCTCAAGCACCCTTTGTTCAAGGAGGAGAAGCAACAGCAGCAAAGTCATTTCTACTGGGTTTCATTCCTAGGGCCTCGCTTGGGCAACTCCCCAGTGCCCAGCATCGTCCAGTGCTTGGCTAGGAAGGACGGGACGGACGACTTCTACCAGCTGAAGGTGAGCAGCTCTCCGGGGGGCGTGGGGGCGGCTTCCACTGCGCAGGCGACGATGGCTTCACAAAGAGGCATCTGAGGGTTTGGACCATCCTTAGTGCAGTGTAGAAAAGGCAGGGAGGGCATTGGTGCCTAGAAAGGAACTGATCCCTCTCTTCCCCTGGGACAGCTTTCTTTTCCTTTTCCTTCCTGCAACGATCCATCTGTGCTTCTGACCCTTCCGTTGGGTTGGGAGGTTACTTGAGAAGAGGCTCTGCCCCCTTTCCTCTGTCTACAGCCACCACCACCCTCGGGTTGGGGTTTTGTTTTTGAGAGTGACCCCCAAAATAGAAAGCAGCCTGCTCATATCTAGAGAGTTGTCTTCCTAAGAACAAAGGAAGAATATATTCTTACTAGATAGAAAGGTAGTAAACGTGTACCCTTTTGAGGCCCAAAATACTGCACTTGTTAAAATGGATTCTGAGGGATCAGCTGTAGTTACCTGCAATACTTGATTTGATTTGATTTGATTTGATTTATTCGACTTGTATGCCGCCCACTCAGCATACGCCGACTCAGGGCGGCTCACAGATAAATCAGGAATATAAAAGCAGGTACACAGCAATACAATATACAAAATTCAATCCGAGACACAAAACACAATATCAAATCAGATTACAATATCAAATTACAATTCAAAAAATCACATCAACACAGTATCAGCACTATATAACACATATCTGAAAAGTCTGACAATGAAAACAAAGTCAAAAAAGTCACCACACTTGTCCTCCTCGTGGCCAATGGAAAGGGCCAGGAGGGCACGGCAGTTCAGCTGTCTCTCGTTCCATCAAGGCTGGCCTGGCTGTGCCATGTTTGTGTACTTGTGCCATGTTTGTGTTCTTGCCAAAGCACATGGAGAACTACACTTGCAGCAAGTGCAAGCTGGTTGCACTACTAGAAGAGAAGGTCCAGCAGCTAGAGGCCCGCATATCTAACCATCAACAAATTAAGGAGCTTGAGCTGTTCTTGGACAGAGCGGAACAGACTATCCTGGACAAAGAAGAGAGGGCACAGTTCTGAGAAAGAAGGCACTTCACTAACTCAGGAGGGAGTTACTTGGAGGAATGTGACAAAGGAGGCGGAGGAGAGTAGGGGATCACTCTGAGAGTCTGAAATTACAGAATCAATTTGAGGCTTTTTCCCTCATCACACCTGATGAGGAACACACAGAGGAACAACTGGTTCCAACTGAGGATCTCTCCTTCATCACACTTGATGAGATCCAGGAAGATAAACAACAGGAACAAACTGAAGTCCTCTCCCTTAATATGGTTGATGAGGTGCATGTAGATGAACAGATTGCAGGAGAGAGGCTCCTTGTACTAGGCGATTCAATAATTAGAAATACAGAGAGATGGATTTGTGATGCACATGATAACCGTATGGTGACTTGCCTGCCAGGTGCAAAAGTTGCAGACATCACAAGAAATCTAGATAGCTTGTTAGAGAGAACTGGGAAGGAGCCAGTGGTCATGTTACACGTTGGTACCAATGATGTTAGGAAGGCCAAGCAGTCTGTCCTGGAAGCCAAATTCAGGTTGTTAGGAAGAAGATTGAAGTCCTGGACTTCCAAGGTAGCATTTTCAGAAGTGTTGCCTGTTCCTTGTGCAGGACCTACCAGGCAGGCAGAGTTCAGAAGCCTCAATGCGTGGATGAGGCGGTGGTGTCGAGAGGAGGGCTTCAGATTTGTCAGGAACTGGAGAACATTTTGGGACAAGCCAAATCTGTTTAGGAGGGATGGGTTGCACTTGAACTATGATGGGACCAGATTGCTGGCACGCAACATCAAAAAGGCTGCAGAGCAGCTTTTAAACTGATAACTGGGGGAAAGCCGACAGGAGCTGGGCAGCATCCGGTTCGTGAAAGTGGGTACTTGAGTAGTGAGGAGGATGCAAAAATTACTGAGCAGAGCGAGGAGCTAGTCACCAGCACTCTAGCAGAAGGATGCAAGAGGCAGTCTAACAATGCAACTGGACTCAAAAGACTGTATCAGAAAAGCATATATAAATGCTTGTATGCAAATGCCAGAAGCCTCCGGAACAAAATAGGAGAGCTGGAATACTTAGCAATAGATAGAAATATTGATATTATTGGCATCACTGAAACCTGGTGGACGGATGATAACCAATGGGATACAGTTATCCCAGGCTACAAACTGTACAGGAAGGATAGGAAGGGGCAAACGGGAGGTGGTGTAGCCTTGTATGTCAAAGAAGTGATAAAATTGTACAAATTGGAATATCTAGGTGATTTGGAGTCACCATTAGAAACTGTGGGTAAGAGTACCAGGCTACAAGGATGGTCTAAGAGTAGGCTTATACTATCGGCCTCCAACCCAAACTCTTGAGGGAGACTGGCAGTTGGAGAATGTTGTAAAGGAGGCATCCAAGAAGGGAAGCCTGGTTATAATGGGGGACTTCAATTACCCTCACATAGACTGGGTGAACTGTTGTTCAGCACATGATAAAGAGATAAAGTTCCTAGATATGCTAAATGATTGTTCCCTGGGACAGATGGTTGAAGACCCAACTAGAGTTACAAGAATCCTTGACTTGATCCTGAATAATACTCAGGATCTGGTGCAAGATGTTAATGTGACTGATCCAATAGGGAACAGTGACCACAACTCAATTATGTTTAACTTGATCATAGACGGCAAGTCACTGATAAAATCTAACACAGAGACCTTAAATTTTCAAAAAGGAAATCTCCCAAAAATGAGGAAACTAGTAAAAAAGAAATTGAAAGGGAAAATTGAGAGAGTCCAAACACTCCAAGAGGCATGGAGGCTGTTTACAAAAACAATAACAGAGGCCCAATTGGAATGCATACCCAAAAGGAAAAAGGGCACTGCCAGGTCCAAGAGGACTCCAATGTGGCTTACAGGAGCTGTTCGGGAAGTGATCAAAAGCAAGAAAAGCTCATTTAGAAGATGGAAGGCTTGTCCGAATGAGGACAGCAGGCAGAAACATAAATTCTGGCAGAACAAATGCAAGGCAACAATCAGGAAAGCAAAGCAAGACTTTGAGGAGCGTATAGCTAAAAACACGCAGAGAAATAACAAAGACTTCTTTAAGTACATTAGAAGTAAGAACCCAACTAGGAAGGCCATTGGACCATTAGATGACAATGGAGGGCAAGGGGTTATTAAAGAGGAAACAGATAGCAGAGACTCAATGAATTCTTTGCTTCAGTATTCACTGAAGAAGATAGAGACCACATGCCCAAAACAGAGCCTATCTTCGTAGGGAGGGAAAGCGAAGAATTAAGCCAGATAGAAATAACCAGGGAGGAGGTCCTTGCATGTCTTGTTAAACTAAACACTAACAAATCACCAGGACCAGATGGCATCCATCCACGAGTTCTCAGGGAACTTAAAGATGAAATTGCTGATCTTCTAGCCAACATATATAATCTTTCCCTCAAATCAGGCTTTGTGCCTGATGACTGGAAGGTAGCGAATGTAACACCAATTTTCAAAAAAGGGACAGGTCTTGTCCTGGATCAGCAACTGGCTAAGGGACAGGAAACAGAGGGTAGCACTAAATGGACACTTCTCCAAGTGGAGGGAAGTAAAGAGTGGGGTCCCCCAAGGTTCAGTACTGGGACCCCTGCTTTTCCACCTCTTCATAAATGATCTAGAAGTAGGAGTAAATAGCAAGGTAGCCACATTTGCTGACGACACTAAATTATACAGGGTAGTGAAAACTGTGAGAGATTGTGAGGAGCTCCAGAGGGATCTCTTGACACTGGGGGAGTGGGCAAAACAGTGGCAAATGAGCTTCAACATTAGTAAGTGCAGAGTAATGCATGTTGGGGCAAAAAAAAAACAATTACATTTATAAACTGATGGGTTCTGAACTCTCTGCGACAAACCAGGAAAGGGACCTTGGTGTCCTGGTGGACAGCTCAATGAAGGTGTCAGCCCAGTGTGCCTCAGCAGTGAAAAAAGCAAACTCAGTGCTAGGGATCATTAGGAAGGGTATAGAAAATAAGTCAGCAAGTGTCATTTTGCCTCTTTATAAATCTATGGTGAGGCCCCATCTGGAATACTGTGTACAGTTCTGGTCGCCATACCTCCAGAAGGATATTATGGAGCTGGAAAAAGTGCAGAGGAGGGCAACCAGAATGATTAGGGGACTGGAACACCTTCCTTACCATCTGAGGCTGCAACGGTTGGGCCTCTTCACTCTTGAATGACGGCGTCTAAGAGGTGACCTGATTGAAGTTTATAAAATCATGCACGGTGTGGACAAAGTAGATAAGGAAAAATTGTTTTCCCTATCGCACAACACTAGAACTAGGGGGCACTCCATGAAACTTTTGAGTACTAGTTCTCAAGCAAATAAGCCAAAGTACTTTTTCACCCAGAGGATCACTGGTCTATGGAACTCCCTGCCAGAAGAAGTGGTGACAGCTGTCAGTCTTGACAGCTTTAAGAAAGGATTAGACAAGTTCATGGAGGACAAGAGTATCAATGGCTATAATTATGGCTACCTAAGGACAACCTCCGGGTTGGAGATATAGGCAGGATATCTCTCAATGCCATTTCCAGGGAATCCTAAGCAGGTGAAGGCATCTCCTTGGGAATAATACCCTGAAGCAAATGGTGAGCCACTGTGTGAGACAGAATGCTGGACTGGATGGGCTGTGGCCTATTCCAGCAAGGATGTTCTTATGTCTGTGTGAAATGTTCTGTTTATTTATTTATTTATGTTTCTGATTTATATTGCCACCCAACTCCAAAGACTCTGGGCGGCTCACAGAAAATAAAACCAAACATCACATTTTAAAACCAATAAAAACCCATTAAAACTGCTACCAAAATTACCCCAACCTCTACAGATTAAAAGACATTAAAAGAGGTAGTGTTCTTACTAAATCACCCAGGCATAGGGTTGTTGATGAGACAAAGAGTGAAACTCTGGGGGTGTTTGTTTGTTAATTCCTCCCTCTCTCTCCCCCTTCCTTCCTTCCTCCTCTTCCTTTCCCAAAGATTCTCACTTTAGAGGACAGGAGTGACAAAGCCACAGAAACTCAAGAGGAGCGTCAAGGCAAAATGCTTTTGCACACTGAGTACTCCCTCCTCTCCCTCCTCCATAACCAAGATGGGGTGGTTCATCATCACGGCCTTTTCCAGGTAAGCCAAGTCACGTTGGATGTGTCTTTGGATCTCTATCCAACTACATCCCCCCTCTGTGTGTGTGTCCGTGTTTCTCCCTTAGAGCAGTGTCAAACCTATGGCATATGTGCCAGAGGGAGAACTCAAAGACCTCTCTGTGGGCATGTGCGCCATCCCAGCACAGTTTGCCCTGTCCCTCTTCCCAACAGCCCAATGGGAGCACTTCTTCCCTTCCCCCAGCACAGAGTTTGCCCCGCCCCTCTGCCCAACAGTCCAATGGGAGTACTTCTTCCCTCCCCTCAGCACAGAGTTCACCTCACCCCACTTCTCAACAGCCCAATGGGAGCGCTTCTTTCCTCCCCCCAGCACAGAGTTCACCACACATCTCTGTTTGTGCACTCTGTCTCTAAAAGGTTTGCCATCACTGCCCTAAGGTACGGTCCTCTGAGAGCATAAGCAGGGGGATCTCCATTCATCAATGGACGCTCTGCTCTTGCCCAAACCTTCTGTGTCGTCCAGCTTTCCTGAACCCAGTCTCCGCAGGTGTCCAGATTTCAGCTCCCATGAACCGCACAGCATGACCGGCAGAATAAAGGGTTACATAAGGGCCAACAGGGCTGTGGTTCAAAACATCCCAAGGCTGCTTACCTGTAATTGTTCTTCTTCATGGTCCCCTGCATACGCGCAGTAAACCCATTCATGTGGATTCACAGAGACCACGGAGAAGAATTTGATTGAGTGTAGGGGCAGAAACACACATGGTGGATAGCCCTTAATTAGAACATTGTTATATTTAACAAGGACTGTTAAATTTAACAAGGATATAGCAATAACATTTCTAAACCACCCCGTAGCTCTTAGTAAATTCTAGATAAGAAGGTTGGGAAGAATTGCACACCTCGGTAAGAAGGGTCATTTCCCCCCCCCCCCCCCCCCAGCAGTGTGGGTTCAATAACAGCAAAAAAAAGGTTGTTGCAGTCATCAAAGGTTGTTGCATATTTTCTGCTTTCGTGTTGCACAGATGCACAATTATGGCTGAGTGGTGGCTTAGTGGTTAAGATGCTAAACTTGATGACTTGAAGGTCAGCAGTTCGAGGCCCAAGTGCTGCATGACAGAGTGAGCTCCCGTCTGTGTTCCTAGCTCCTGCCAACCTAGCAGTTTGAAAGCAAGAAATTGCAAGTAGATAAATAGGTACTGCTTCGGCGGGAAACAACTATGTTCTGTGCACTGTCTAGTCATGCCTGCCACATGTCCATGGAAACATCTACCAACACAGACAGCGCTGGCTCTTTGGCTAGAAACAGAGAGGAGCACTGAACCCTAGACTCGGATACGACTGGCTTCCGAGCAAGGGCGACCTGATCTCACCACAGGTGGGAGCATTAGGATAGTGAAGAGTGGATTGCTGGGTTTCTGGTAGCTGCAACCTTGGCCAGACTCTGTGACCAATGGGGAGGCTGGTTTGTTGAGCTGACTCCCTCTTGACCTCTGCAGGACCGCGCCTGTGAGCTGGTGGAAGACCCGGAGTCCAGCCGCATGGTCCGGAAAATGAAGAAGCGCATCTGCCTGGTGCTGGACTGCCTCTGCGCCCACGATTTCAGCGACAAGACCGCCGACCTCATCAACCTCCAGCACTACGTCATCAAGGAGAAGCGCCTGAGCGAGCGGGAGACGGTGGTCATCTTCTACGACGTCGTGCGGGTGGTGGAAGCCTTGCACAAGGTGCGCTTCCCTGTGCTTGCACCAAGAACAGGGACAAGATGTGGGACGGCCCAGCATGGGGCCGCAGCCATTCTTTGAATGCCCAGAAGGATCGGCAAAGGGTTGGCCAGGTTGTGGGCCAGAAGATTGTCAGCCTTTAGCTAGGGCCGTGATGGCGAACCTTGGCATTCCAGGTGTTCTTGGACTTCTGTTCCCAGAAGCCCAGGTCTCTGTGAATCCACACGAATGGGTTACTGCGTGTGTTCTTGGACTTCAATTCCCAGAAGCTCGAGTCTCTGTAAACCCATTCACAGAGCTTGAGCTTCTGGGAATTGAAGTCCAAGAACGCCTGGAGCGCCAAGGTTTGCCATCATGGAGCTAGGAAGATGAAGGAGACCGGAAAGGGGTGGCCTTGGCTTCTCCTCTCTTCAGCAAGGGAGGTGGGCATGGGGGAAAAGTCCCCTGCTTAAGCGACACACACACACACACACACACACACCGTGCCTGGCGTCTCCTTCCCTCTAACAGAAGAAATTCTCCTCTGTCTTTGCAGAAGAACATTGTGCATCGAGACCTCAAGCTGGGGAACATGGTGCTGAACAAAAGGTGAGTGCCGCGTCCCCCTTGCGTTGCTTCACCCCAGAAAGGATGGAGATTTTTGTGAGTCCTTTTCAAAGAGTTCACGTAGGTTGTGTGTCCTGAAGAGGAGCCACGTGGCAGCCGTGGACCGAAGTGTTATGCTCCTCTTGAAGGAAACCTCGGTTTCCCAGTTTATACAGTCCACGTACAGCTTGTGCAGCAACACAATGAGAAGGTGTTACAATAGCTGCTTCTTCGTTGTCATCTTCCTTTGGGATGAAGGCCATCCATAGGATTTTAGAGTGGGCGAAAGAAAGGATTAGTGGAGGGCATGAGATGGGTAAAGCCTCCGCCAGATATTTAGCTCTGCTTTCGGTGACTACACTGCTTTGTCATGTGTAGATTTGATGTTCTAACAGTCACAAGCAAGAGCAGGCGAACCTGTTCTCTTTCTCTCCCTGGAGTTGTCACACCCGTTCCTTTCTTTTACACATGGGAAACTCAAGATTTCACTGTCAAGAGCACGGCTTCCATAG
This sequence comes from Bradypodion pumilum, assembly GCA_035047305.1. Lineage (NCBI taxonomy): Eukaryota > Metazoa > Chordata > Lepidosauria > Squamata > Chamaeleonidae > Bradypodion > Bradypodion pumilum. The sequence goes on along the minus strand of JAWDJD010000007.1, from coordinate 38,946,105 downwards.
GTCCATGTACACGCTTTGGTTTAGCCAGAATGTTCTTCTTGTTGGTTAGTTGATTTGAAACCTACTGGTCAGTCGGTCTCTCTCTCCTGTCATAGTCAGTTTCTTGGGTTTCAGGGTTCTGGAAGGCTCATGCAAGCCAACTTTAAAAAATATTAATTCAGAGAATACCTAATGCCTACGTGGTTGGTGAGCGAACCTCCTGGAAACTTTGTAGGTCTACTGTGATAAAGGGGATCCTGTCCTCATTTGACTTTTGGGTTGGTCCAGTAGAGTTGGTGGATGCTTTTGGAAAAGAAGCTGGAAGAGGGCCACTCACAGACCCCTGTCTCTGTACATGGATGTTCAGATATGCTCTGGCTCAAGGTGCCTTCTTTTGTGGCATCATCACCACCACCTCTACTGCTGACTGTGGCTCTTCCTGAGCAGACCCTCGTCTTGCCCCAGGGGTCTTGTGAACCCCAGCTGAATTTCTGAGATGTGTCGCACTTGGGGTTGTGCCTGTTGGTTGTCTAGAAACTCTCCTTTGTACAGAAGGTGGCTGACGGGTTATTGAGCCCTTTAGCAGGCTGAGAAACCATCCCTGGCTTGCTTCCTTGCACAGTAGAGTATATCTGGCTTTACTTACAAGAAACCTCACCCTTCCTTAGAGGTAAATGAAAACCCTGCCCTGCCTCTCTCACAAGACTTGAGTTCCTGATGAACGGAGTAGAGCTGGATTCTGCATCAATCCCTTTGGTATCAATCCCTTCAGCTTTCTCCTCATTGTGGGAATGGGCAGGAGTCCTCCAGTTCTTTCCCAGCTTTCAGGAGTTGTCCTTGGATAATCTTTGATTCCAGGAGGCTTAATCACAGAGGGTGACTCATGGGGCTGGGTTGGTTCAGAAATGTCATGGGGCGGGGTGGGGGGGTGGGGAGGTGGTTTGTACCAGCCGCTTGGAGCCTGACAAAATCAAATTCAGCCAATATCCAGAAATCGCTGCCCTTGCTCTGCTACAACTATCTGCACTTAAAACGCCTATAGCAGGAGTGCCCAAACTGCGGCCTGTGGGCCGGATTCGGCCCCCAATACCAATTCATCCAGCCCACACTGTCCTCATTGCTCCTGGAAGCGGAAGTAAAACGCGCCCACCCAGGTGCGTTTTACTCCCGCTTCTGGGAGCAACGGGGGCCAGATGAATTGGTGTCTGGGGCCAGATCTGGCCCTCAAGCCATAGTTTGGGCACTCCTGGTTTAAGCAAAGAAAATGGCAGCCTAAAATCTATCTCATCCTGTTGCAAAACAGATGGCAAGATGCGTTTTACTTCCACTTCTGGTGGGAGGAACCACATGACCGGCCCACGGCCCGAAAAGCTTGAGCACCCCTGACCTACAGGTTTAATTCACAGCACAGGTATAATCCTGCCACCCTGGCGTCCAAGGCTCAAAATGAATGATGGCTAGGAACACAGGATACACCAGGCTTTGTGAAAAACGTGAGCCGTGAGTGCACAAAGGTGCTCCTCCGTCACTTCCAGGGAGGCGCTCGGTTCACCCGCGGTCACTCTGAGCCAATTACTTCAATTACTGTTCCTTCCTGGCCTCCGCCTCAATGGAGTCATTTCTTGGCTGACAGAGAAGGACCATTAATTCGCTCACAGCGGAGGCTCTGTGCAGGCCGGTCATGCAGGGGCCTCGGTAGCAAAACACAGCAGCAACAGCTGCCTGCCAGAGGAAACGGAGGTTGCCTTATGAGACAGGCCAGGCCTGTGACCCTCAGGAAGGTCCTCCATCTCTGAGGGTTTGGGGAGGCCCGATCCCTTGGCTTTCCCCGGAGAAAAAGATTCCAGTTGGTTTAAGCCTGAAGAGTCCTTGCTCTATTGCTCTTCTGTCTATCTCCCCTGGACATCGCTTAATTTTCCGTTCTCCAGTGACGTTCTTGGGAAATGAAAATGTCTGGCAGCTGCGGCTCAGGACCTCGCCGTGATGTGTGCCAGCAATCCAGGGAGACAGAGCCACGCTTTGTCAAAGAACTAGATGAGAAGGAGGGAGATGGGATTGCGCATTGCATGTGCAAGAGAGACCTGGGTTTGGTTCGTCTCCTGTGTTTGTGTTAGCTTTGCTTGGTGCAGTGATTATTTCCCCTTAGATCCATGGCATTCCAGGTGTTCTTGGACTTCAATTCCCAGAAGCCCAAGTCTGTGAAGCCACACAAATGGGTTTACTGTGCATACGTGCAGTAAACCCATTTGCGTGGATCCACAGAGACTTGGACTTCTGGGAATAGAAGTCCAAGAACACCTGGAATGACAAGGTTCGCCATCACTGCTTTAGATGCTTGTGGGCATCACCAGTCTAACCTCTGCATGTCCAGCTGTGCTGAGAGATGTTGAAAATGTCCCATTTTTGTAATGCATAAAGAGAACGAAAGGGCATCTCTTACCTAGGTCTTGCCTGCAGTTCTTCCACTTCCCTACTTTTGAGCCTCACCACTTTGCCGCCTTTGAAATTAGGAGCAGATACCTGGACGCAGAAGAATGGTTTGATGTTTAAGAGTTTAGTCCCCGCATGTGGCTTTTGTCCAAGTTCTTCGCTCAGTCCTTCTGTGCCCTCAAAGACCCCTTTGAGCATCGTCAGCTTTGGCTCTCCTTAGGCCTCTCATTGTTTCCTTGTCCCCAGGACCCACCGGATCACTATCACCAACTTTTGCCTTGGGAAGCACCTGGTGAGCGAAGACGACCTTCTGAAGGACCAGCGGGGCAGCCCAGCCTACATCAGCCCAGATGTGCTCAGTGGTAGGCAGTCCTTTTCTCTAGGCTCTGGATCTGGAGAAAACCCATTTGTCTGGATTCACAGAGACCATGAGGAAGAAGACGACGATGAAATAGACCTTGTAGATAGCTCATAACCATTAGAACATTGTTCTGTTTAGCAAAGATTGTTCTATTTGAAAATAGTTCTATTTAACAAGGATATAGCCATAGCAATCACACTTCCATCCCACCCCACCCCATAGCCCTCTGGGTGGCTCACAAGTTAATTAGCATTTTGCCCCCAACATGCTGGGTCCTCATTTGAAGAATGGAATAAGCCAAGTCAACCTTGAGCCCTGGTCAGGATCGAATTCATAACCTTTTTAGCTGCAGTACAGCAGTTTAACCCCTCCCCTGTGCCACCAGGGCTCCCCAAAACGTCTCTCCCCCTGGCCTTTTCTCAGGCCCTGTAGATTCCCCACCAGCCCACTCAGCTGGGAGGCAGAGTTTGGGGAAGAATTTCTCCACGTCTCTGCTGTCTTTCCCAGGCAGGAGGAAGGGGTTGAGGCTCTCCTGGGCACCTTCACGGCCTCTGCTGCCAGGTTGTGTGTCTGTCTGTCTTTCTCTCTCTCTCTCATGGGGTCTTCCTCTGCCCGTAGGCCGGCCATACCGGGGGAAGCCCAGTGACATGTGGGCCCTGGGTGTGGTCCTCTTCACCAAGCTCTACGGGCAGTTCCCCTTCTATGACAGCATCCCGCAGGAGCTCTTCCGCAAGATCAAGGCCGCCGAGTACACCATCCCTGAGTGAGTGAGTGGGAGTGAGCGGGGGACCTAGCCTTCCCTAAAGCCCATCGTCCATGCCGGGGGGGGGGGGGGGGGGGGGGCTCCCTGCAGGCCCCGATCTCTCTCCAGGGCCCCTCCCCTCCTGCATGAATGGGTCCTCTGCTCTCTCCTGACTCTCCCTCTTCTTCCCTGGCAGAGATGGACGCGTGTCGGAAAACACGGTGTGCCTGATCCGGAAGCTCCTGGTTCTGGACCCCCAGCAGCGCCTGACAGCCTCCGAAGTCCTTGACTCCCTCAGCTCCATCATCGCTTCCTGGTAATATAGGGCAGGGTGTGGTGGTGTGGAATGGGGCTGCCTTGTGGGGCTGAGAGGTGACATCACAGTAAAGCAACACCTGCAGGCAACCTGCCAGGATCTCGACTCCCGTCTGCTTCCTTTCCTGCATCGACAAGTGGGACGGGATGTCCTAGTCCAGCGTTTCCCAACCTTTGGCTTTCGGACATCAATTCCCAGAAGCCTCCGTCAATTCCCCAAAGCCAATGAACTGGCTGAGGCTTCTGGGAATCGAAGTCCACACACACATGCGCACGCACACACATGCGCCATGTGTGTTGAGCCCACCTCTCCTGGTTCTAGGCTTCCCAGAAGCCAGAGGTGAAGGTGATTCACAGAAGATCAGGTCCCCTCTCCCAAAGGATGCTCACACACACACCGTGTGTGTTGAGCCCCCCTCTCCTGGTTCTAGGCTTCCCAGAAGCTTCACCTCTTCACTCTCTGCCTGAAGGGGATACAAGATGAGCAAGGTCACCCATTCCTATGCTTCTTTGAGCAGACGCCACCAGTCATCCCAGCACAGACTGAAGGAGAGGAGTCTGCCATTCTGATACAGAAGCCTCTACTGTAGGAACCTGTGGGGCAAAGTGTCGTTGCTACAACCCACCCTCCTCCTCTGATCTTTTGTGGTTTAGCCTCCCCATTCCAGCTTTCTGCTGGATTGTGTCGGCTGAGCAAGCTCTGACCCTCATGCATCTTTCTCTCTCTTTCCTGCAGGCAGTCGCTCTCGTCACTGAGTGGACCGCTACAGGTGGTGCCAGACATTGACGACCAGGTGGCCAGTCCAGAAACCGCCCACGAGGTAAGGTCAGCTAGGGACGGGACCCCAAGCCCAGCTCGGGGGGTGCACATGGCCCATGGAGGAGGCAGACCCTGCCCCCTGCTAAGGGTGTCCTATCCACTCGGATGGCAGGACTTTCTGTTGGTCAGGGAAGGAAGGGCGGAGAAGCCAGGAAAAGCCCTGGGGCTGATTTGGTGCCTCTCTGGGCTGTTACGCTGCTGCTGCAGCCTTGGCTATGCAGGGTTTCCACTGAAAACCTCCGGAGGCTTCTGGCCATCAGATCCGAAATGGACCCCACTCACTGTTGGGGTTGTTGTCCCGGTCAGGCTTTGAATAGGATGGGGATGGCTTGGTTCAAATCCAGAATGTGTTGTTCACTGGGGTGGTTCTCCTTCCTTTCCACTCCCTCTTCCTGCTCCCCCTTCGGTCTTTACTCTCGGTTGATTTTTCTCCCCTTGAGCAGGACTCTGGAGCATCATTCCCCAACCTTTGGGTTTTTGGACTTCAATTCCCAGAAGCCTCGGTCAGGATTGGTGCATTGGGAAATTGACTGAGGCTTCTGGGAATGGAAGTCCAAGAACTAAGCACAGTAAACCCACTCGTGTGGATTCTCAGAGCGGTACTTCCCAACTTTTGGTTCTTGGGTTTCAGTTCCCAGAAGCCTCAGTCAGGACACTGGCTGATTGGTGCCTTGGGGAACTCTGAGGCTTCTGGGAATTGAAGTTCAAAACCCAGAGGTTGGGAAACACTGCTCTATCGCAGTGGCGGCGAACCTATGGCATACATGCCAGAGGTGGCCCTCAGAGGCCTTGCTGTCGGCACCTTGTACAGTCACCACAGCACAGAGTTTGCCCCACCCCCTCTGCCCAGCAGCCCAATGGGAACACTTCCTCCTTCCCCCCAGCACAGAGTTTACTCTGCCCAACAGCCCAATGGGAGCATTTCCTCCCTCCCCTGTTGCTGTGTTGACAGTTTGTGATAAATAAGTGGGTTTGGGGTTGCAGTTTGGGCCCTTGGTCTCTCAGAGGTTCACCACCACTGCCCTAGAGGGTTGAAGATCTTCCTGCACTGAAGCTCTTCAGACCCCGGTTGCCAGAAGCAGCCTCCGAACCAAGTCTAAGAGAGTGAAGGTCTGGCAGGGGGAGGCAGTTTAGAGTGAGGGATGTTGAGGGTCCTAATCTACCTTCATCCAGGGGTACCTTTGGCTGGGAAGGAGCCCGGCCCAGTTTCCCAGCATAGACTTTCCGCCCCCGCTGGCCGCTGCACTCAGTGATGTCAAGGCTCTTAGGACAGACTAAGGAGCAGGGCCAGAAACACACACCTGAAAGGTGTGTCCGCCTGAGCCTCCTGGCACGACCCTGGGTGGCATTCGGAGTTGCTGTGCCAGTGGCAGGCATGAGTTGCAGGGCTGGGAGGTGGGACAGAGCCCCTTCCCCTGACCGGCTCCCTCCTTCTCCCCCAGGTCAAGGTGACAGAAGAGTGTTCGCAGTACGAGTTCGAGAACTACATGCGGCAGCAACTGTTGCTGGCGGAGGAGAAGCACTCGCTCCACGAAGCCAAGGGGTTCCTCCAGAAGCGTCAGTTTGGGAACGTCCCACCCGTCCGGCGCCTCGGCCACGACGCTCAGCCCATGAACCCCCTCGATGCGGCTCTCCTGGCACAACGCTACCTACGGAAGTAGCGCCCACCCGCCCATCTCGACTCAGGGGGCTCGAGATGGCGGTGGCTTTCTCCCAGGACCCTCCGGTCATGTAGCAAAAGTCTATCCGACTCTTCTGAGACCAAAATGGGGGGGAGGGGGCATCATCGCTGTTCTGGCCGGCAGAGCCCCACCCAGGAGGGCCTGGGAAAGGACCACTCAACTCTCTTGCGCAGGGGTGCCCAAGATACAGCCCACAGGCCAGATCTGGCCCCTGACGCCCATTCATCTGGCCCACACCACCCTCGTTGCTCCTGGAAGCGGAAGTAAAACGCATGTTTTACTTCCGCTTCCGGGAGCGATGATGGCGGCATGAGCCAGATGAATTGGTGTCAGGGGCCGGATCCGGCCTACAGGCCATAGTTTGGGCACCCCTAGTTTAAGCAGAGAAAATGGCAGCCTAGAAAATCTATCTCATCCTTTTGCAAAACAGATTGCAAGGCGCGTTTTACTTCCGCTTCTGGTGGGAGGAACCACATGACCGATCCGCTGAACCACATGACCTGCTCGCGGCCTGAAAGGTTTGGGCACCCCTGTTCTGGGGGGGGCAAAAACAGCAGTCAGATTTTTAACTCCAGCCCTCGGTCGCTGATATCTGCTTCTCACCACGAGTCTGAAATCTACCTCTCTGTCTTTTTTTAACCACACTGTTCTCTGGACTGAGGAGCGTCCGGGCAACCAACCGATGCCCCAGCGGGCGGCTTTTCTTTTTGCACGCGGAGGACGTCCGAGTCCCTGTGGGTTGCCTTTCGCTCCGTATGGTTTTAATAAGCTTGATCATTTATCCCTTATTATTATTTTTTGTTCCCTTTGAAGAGTTTCATGGAAGCAATTATTTCTTAAACCTCTCCTGCTCACACACACACACACACACACACACACACACACACACAAAGATCATTTGTGTTCGGGTTTTAATTTAACACCTGGTTTAGATACCATTTCCATGGGCGTCGGTTTTGAACTCCTAAGCGGCCGAAGACTTGGCAAATGCACGGGATTCGCCTTGGCCATAAGCTTTTCAAGGCAGTAAGTGTCGCTTTCAGCCGGGGCCGGTTTTCCTCCCAGGAGTTGTTTGAAATGTAGCTTTTTTTTTCAGAAGAACGAACCTCCCTCTTCCAATCAGTTAATTGTTTTTGATTTCTGGGAATTCTGTTGTTTTGTTCATTTAATTGTAGCTGATGAATGGGTTGGGGGAGGCGTTGTGAATGCATTCTGTGTTCTCTCTCTCTCTCTTTCCCCATCCCCTCGGTGGGACGAATCTTATAATGTGAAAGGAAATCTTTTCCTTCTTGCCCCAATCCCGGCACCTGATTCCCCCCAGCCCCAAATATTCCTCCCCTCCAACCACTTGCATTCAGAAAGGACTGCTGGCCTTTGCACGTACTTTGCTTAATCTTACCATTATCACCTGACAGCATCAGGGTGGAAAAGGGGGTTCCTTAACTCCCGTATGTTTGGTCGGTGATGCTGAGAATGGGCTAGGTCCATGATGGTGAACCTTGGCACTCCAGGTGTTCCTCAACTTCAATTCCCAGAAGCCCAAGTCTCTGAATCCACATGGATGGGTTTACTGCACATACAACCTTGGCACTCCAGATGTTCTTGAACTTAAAGAAGCCCAAGTCCCTGTGAATTTGCAGAGAGTTGGGCTTCTGGGAGTTGAAGTCCAAGAACACCGGGAGTGCTGCAGTAAACCCATTTGTGTGGATTCACAGTTACTTGGATTTCTGGGAATTGAAGTCCAAGGACACCTGGAGTGCCAAGGTTGGCCATCACAGATCTAGGTGATATCTGAGCCACGTTCTTCCAACCCGATGCCTCTCTTGCCACCTCACCCCTTCTTGTCCTAGCCATCTTCTTGCCCATATGGCCAACTTTCCAGAAATGTCTCGAATGCAAATTTTGTTTTCCCTCCTCTGGCCAAAGTATGCCAGTCAGTGGCACTGGAAGAGGTTTATTATCAAGTGCTTCTAGATCAGAGGGTCCTCAAACATGGTTCTCCAGATGTTCTCGAACTTCAATTTCCAGAAACCTTGATCAGCCGGTGTGCGGACTTGGGCTTCTGGGAATTGGAAGTCCAAGAACACCTGGAGAGCCAAGTTTGAGGATACTTAATCTAGATGGTGAAAGAGGAACCCAAAACCCAGCACCTAAAATCTGGACTTGGCCAGACAAGAGGACTTTTCTGCTAACATACGACCTGTGAAGTTGCTCAGGAGTTGGAAGCAAGCCTGTAAGTCTCTTGAGCAGGGTAGGTCCTGGTTTTAGTTCTGGTTTTTACCTGTAGGTCTCCTACAGTGATGTAGACCTGGGTGGGAGGCAGAGTCAGCTCCCCCCCCCATGTCTGCCCAAGTAGGAAGGTGCTGGTCAACTGGGGTAAAGGTCCTTGCTGGGTCCCCCTTGAGCTGCCTCTGGACAGCTGTGAGCAACCCAATTCCTCACCTGCAAAGACAGATGTGGCCTTCAGCTTAACTGGGCGTCTGTCGCTCGGAAACCAGTATCATGAAGGGAGCTCCGGCTTTCTCTAGAGAAGTTGCTGTTAGGAAGCAGTGGTTTCTCTGCCTCTGGTCCATGCACTGTCCTGTATGGCAGGGTTCCCCAACCTTTGGTTTTCAGACTTCAGTTCCCAGAAGCCTCAGTCGGTCCATTGGCTGATCAGTGCTTTGGGGAATTGACTGAGGCTTCTGGGAACTGAAGTCCAAAAGCCAAAGGTTGGGAAAACACTGCTGTAGGGCATCTCCCCGTGCCTTTGATGGTCCTTCTTGGGGCATGACTTGCATCATCATGGCTACCAGTTGTAGCATCTTCATTGCCCACAAAGCACCTGGAAGAGGAGGAGGAATCTCAACCTATTTCCCCTCTCCAAGCATGAGTTGCCCAATTGGTTGACTGGCACACATTGGTGTTGACTGGCACACGGCTTGCTAAGGTTAAGACCCAAGATTGCTCTTTTGGGGGGGGAGGTCTCCCTTCCTAGAAGCAGAACCACCAGTTCTGGATAGAGCTTCCCACGGACCCCGATTGCACCCTGATGCATGTTCCTAACAAAATCAGAGGAGGGACACAACCGTCTGAAGGCGAATCCTAGGAGAAAGCAGGCACTTCATGGTTGGGCTGGCATGATCCACTACAACTTCGCTTTAGCAGCCATAGCCTGACCCCCTACGCACCAACCCCCAAAGCAGAACGCGTGTCTCTTCAGATGCATGGGCATTTCCCATGGATGGTGTGAGTAGCACACTTGTTTGTCAGGGCAAATATTTCTTTGCCCTCTTGGAAATGCAAGCAGGGCAGGATTCCCCCCTTTTCGGCTCTCCAGTCCTACCGCCCTTCCCGATTCCCTGGCATAACTCGCACTGTGTGTCTTTGTGTTAATGTTCGCCCCAAACTTGAAAACAAAATAGATAGCAATACTTTGTGGACTGTAAAGCTGAGCGCGTTCCCTCCATCTCTCGTGGTGTGCTAAAAAAGAACTAGAAGCGAAGGGAGAAGGAAGCTAAAGGAGGAAGAAGAAGAAGGGGGCAGAACAGAGGTCAGAAACTGGCATTGAGTGATGGCTGCTGGATTTTCTTTCGGTGGATTTCCAAGCTGGCCGAGACGCCAGAGACAAATGATCCTATTGTAAAAAAAAAATCGCAAAGAGAATTTGTATAGAGACCTATTTTTGTATTACGTCAAACTATTCCTGCATGTCAGCAATAAAAATTTCATAATGTAGAAAGGCCTGCCGTCTGCGTCCTCTCGTGAAAAGTTGGGCCGGTCTCAGTTTTGAAGGCATTCCTAGTTCTGTTTCGATAGACCCTCTGCAGGCTCTTTTTATCTCTTCCTTGGGAAACCTCTAGCCCAGGGGTGCCCAAACTACGGCCCATGGGCCAGATCTGGATCTGGCCCCAACGGCAATTCATCCGGTCTGCACCGCCCTCATCGCTCCCAAAAGCGAAAGTAAAATGCATTTTACTTCTACCTCCAAGAGTGATGAGGGTGGCACAGGCCGGATGAGTTGAGTCAGGGGTCAGATCTGGCCCACTGGTCGTAGTCTGGGCACCCGTGGTTTAAAAGAAAATGGCATCCTTAAATCTCATCCTGTGCAAAACGTATCTGTTGCAAAACAGATTGCAAGGTGTGTTTTACTTCCGGTGAGAGAAACCACCTGCTGAACCATGTGGCCGGCCTGCAGCCCAAAAGGTTTGGGCACCCCTGCTCTAGCCCTTCATACCTGGAAATTGCCCGAGCCCTGGCACTGCTGTTGTGGGGAGCCCGAAGGAGGACCTGGGCCCTTGTTGGTGAATTATCTCCATCCTTGACTGCATTTAATCCTGCTTCTCTCTAACAAAGTGCACAGCCAGCATCTCTGAAAAAGAAAAGAGAGAGACCATGTGTCGAAATGCTCACGTTAGTCATCAAAGGTCATCCATGGCCAGTGGGAAGAGGTGGAATTAGGTTGGGAAGTATTCCCACCTCGGAAGGGTCTTTGTCCCTGAAGTCTGGAGGAGAAACGCCAGACGTTGTGGTGGGGGTGGGGACCCCTTTCCTTGCAAGCTGGTGTTGGGGCAAGTGGGTTGGAAGAGGAATTTGCTAAGTCTCGTCTCCCCTGTTCCCCGGGCCAGAAAAGGCCGCCTTACCAGCTAATCCAGTGGTGCAGGGGTTAAGCTACTGTACTGCAGCCAAACATGAGTTCGATCCTGCTGGGGATCAAGGTTGACTCGGCTTTCCAGCCTTCTGTAGTTGGTAAAATGAGGATCCAGTGTGTTGATGGCAAAAGGATTGTTAAATTGTGAACCGCCCAAAGAGTGCACTAAGTGCTTTGGCACAGTATATAGACACCATTGCTATATCCTTGCTAAATATATTATTAGATAGTTTTATATGATTTAAATCTGGTTTTAGATAGGGGTTTTTTATTTGATGTTTTACTTGATGTTTTATCTATTTTGTGAACCGCTTTGGGTGAGGAAAGCGGTATAGAAATGCTTAAAATAAAATAAAATAACACTGTTCTAATTATGGGTTAATGACAATGTCTATTTATGCCCCTACACTCTTCTTTGTGGTCTCTGTGAATCCACACAAATGGGTTTACTGCGCATATGCTGGCGTATGCACAGTGAACCCATTTGTGTGGATTCACAGAGACCATGACCACAGGTAAGCAACTTGTCCTTATAGGGCAGGGATTCTCAACCTGTGGCCCACGGGCCGGGTGCAGCCCACGGCATCATTTCATGCGGCCTACCACATCCAGAAGTGTCACGTGGTGGAGTAAGGGCAAAATGGCCATCCAGTCCGTGAAGCTGCCTGAGGGAGTGTGATCTGGCTCCCAGCTTAAAAAGGTTGAGAACTCCTGTTATAGAGCCCTGGTGGTGCAGGGTTACTCCTGTCCTGTAGCCAGAACATTGCGAATTCGATCCAGACGGGGACCCAGGTTGACTCACCCTCCTCCCAAGGTTGGTAAAATGAGTACCCAGCATGTTGTATACAAAAAATGTGAACCGCCCAGAAAGTGGACTAAGCGTTATGTAAGTGTAATTGCTCTTGCTCTTTTTGTGCCCCAGGAGTTGGGCCTGAGATCCATCTCTCCCTCTTGGCTCCCCTGCACACGAGGAGACCTGTAGGCAGACAAGGGGAGGAGGGTGGGAAGGGGCTCAAGTGAGCTGGAATCATCAACCCCAATGAAGCCCTCAACCCACCCGGACGTCAGTGGCTGCTCTTGCCACCAGAGGGCGCGTGGGGGCTGCCAGCAGGATGGCCCAGGGCCAGTCATGGCCAACCTTGGTGGCACTCCAGGTGTTCTTCAGCTTCAGTTCCCAGTGACCTTCAGCTCTGTGTGGATTCACAGAGACTTGGGCTTCTGGGAACTGAAGTTCAAGAACCCCTCATGTGGATTCACAGGCTCATTGGTTATGCTCACCTTGTTAGCTGGAAGGCTGGCAAGTTGGCAGCTCAAGACCCGGGTACTGCAGGACAGACTGAGCACCCATCTCTGTCCCAGCTCTTTGGGACATTCCCCAGCAAAAATCCTTTCAACCCAAAATAATTTCTGACATGAAAGTATTTTTACAAAGACTTGGGCTTCTGGGAATTGAAGTTCCAAAACATCTGGAGTGCCAGGGTTCGCCATCGCTGCCTTAGTGTGTCGAGGGAGATTCAAGGTTCATGGTGCTAAATTTAAAGTGCCCCAGTGCTCTTATCTGAGTGTGTTCTGAATCCAAGCAAAACAACCTACCTAGGCAAGAAATGCTTCCTCCCCTCCCTCCAGTTCTCCAAAAGGAACACAATTCCAGATGTGATCTTTTTTTTTCCTTACTCTGGAATTTACATTCTCAGTCTTTCTCTGCTTTGCTTTATTTCAAGGGAGCTGACAGGGCGGCTCGGTGGTTTAAGTAAAGCAGGGGTGCCCAAACTTTTCAGGCCGTGGTCCGGGTCACATGGTTCAGTGAGCTGGTCACTATGACCCAGGGCCCGGATCCGGCCCCTGATGCCAATTCATCGGGCCCGTGAAGCCCTCATCGCTCCCGGAAGTGGAAATAAAACACGCAAAGCAATCACACTTCTATACCTGCCCCAAAGCGCTTAGTGCCCTCTCTGGGCGGTTCACAAGGTCATCAGCATTTCGCCCCAAATATTCAATTCCTTGCTGGGTCGCTAAGAGGAAAAGAGGCAAAGTTGCCCATGTAGACTTGGATAAACGGGGGCAGTTCCTTCCAGGGCTCCCTCCTAAAGAAGGGCACGGGGAACCGCTTCTGTGTGCATCCTCTACCTAGGAATCTCTGAAGAGGATCACCTAAACCAGAATTAACTTGTTGGGTCATGATGGTTATTGGTGGTGTTGAAGAAACAGGACAGTGGTTTCTTCTCGGGCCGGAAGAGGCCCTGGGGTTGTTACCTGCCCAGGAGCAAGTGTGCAGGTAAAATGTTGCCAGCATCCTCTCTTTGGTTCTACAAAGTCCCCAGATGGAGAAGGGGGGGAGAAAAGGGAGGGGAGCTCTGACCACCCTCACCCCCATCTGGCCCCTCACAACCATTTCCTGTCGCTCAGCAACATTAATGGGAACCAGAGTGCATTTTTGCGTCCTGTGCATTTCTCCCCTTGCCCCGGCGCAGGAGAAACCGAGTAGGAAGTGAGGATTTCTTGGGCAAAAGCGCTTCCAACTGGTGCCCCATCACCCCCAGGCTGCCCAGGTGAGTGCCCAGGCTGCTCCACTCCAGGTGCCCAGGTGAGTGAGTCCCACGGCATTGGGGTTAGGTGGGTTAGGAAGGCTCCTCACCCAAACCCCATCAGCCCACCCAAGAAAAGAAACCTGCATCAGTCCTCCATCCATAGTCAATTGTCATTTTGCAATTGCTTTTTCCTCCTTGGGGCTGCTAGGTTGTGGGGTAGGGTGGAGGGATCCTACAAGGGAGGGAACCCGTCAGATAGACTGGCCCAGTACCTGGATGATCCTCACCTCTGCTTTTAAAGACACCAAAAGCGATAGGCTCTGTTGGCAGGTAAGCCATGTGCCATTAAGAGCAAGGCGCAGCTACAGAAGGTGGTAGGAAAGTTGGCAATCCTGGCCAGTGGCTCCCTAGACTGCCCTCCCCCCTTCCCTTCCCCTCCCCCCCCCTCCAGCTCCTTGACTTTGCTTTTAATCATCAACCAGATGTTGCTGGCTTTGCATGGAAAGGAGGAGATGGGGGTGTTAGATGGAGCATTGCTGGGAGATTATGGGAACCCTGGAGGGTTTGGGGTCGTAGGGCAGGAAGGATGGGGGGGAGCATAAAGGAAGATGAGAGCCCCCCCCCTGAGAAAACTGGGGTGGGGGCAGCCCGCCCCCCCCCCTTAATCTTGTGAGACCTGACAGAGCCAGGGAAAGTGCAGAAGTGAAACAAGGCTGATTTTGCACCCAATTAAGGTGATCCCTTTTGAGGGTGACTCCCTCCCCCTCCTGTCTTTTTAATCTGTGGATCAGCTGGGAAAGAATCCCAGTAAGATGGAGTAGCCCAACTGTTCCCAGAAGCTGCTGTTTTGTGTTGTTTATCCCACATACACACACAACCCGTGGCTGTCCAGGCTGAAGTCTCAAGAGCCCGATTCTGGTGGAAATTAAAGCCCATTTGCCACTGGAGGGTGGCTACCTGGTGATCCATCATACGCACACACCCCTCGGCACAGAGCGAAAGATGGTAATAGCAGAAGATCCGTGGTTGGTGTTTAGATTTGCTGTGAAGTTTGGCCCTGTTGAGTTGCAAATGGTTAGTAAAGGTAAAGGTAAAGATCTCCCTTGCTCTGAAGCCAGTCGTATCCGGCTCTAGGGTTCAGTGCTCACCTCTGTTTCAAAGCTGAAGAGCCAGCGCTATCCACTTCTGCAGACGTTTCCATGGTCATGTGGCAGGCATGACTAGACACCGGAGCACACGGAACGCTGTTTACCTTCCCACCAAAGTGGTCCCTATTTATCTACTTGCAATTTCTTGCTTTCAAACAGGCTGGCAGGAGCTGGGACAGACGACGGGAGCTCACTCCGTCCTGCAGTACTCGGGAATCAAACTGCTGACCTCCCGCCTTCCACTAGTAGACGGGTGCAAGAGAGACATTGTGCCATTACACATTTGCTAATGAGCTGTATATTAATGAGCTGTATTTTAATGCAAGCCTTCGTGGGTCAAGTCCCCTTTGTCAGACCTAAGAGCAAGGCCTCGTGGCATCAATTTAAACACACGTTAGGTACAGAGGCACACACGGGTTGGCCAGCACAACAGAGAAGCTTACAAATCAATCTGGCTTTTGACAACCGGTAATAGTAGAACACCTCTGGCTGTGAAGTTTTGGCCCTGTTGAGTTGCAGATGGTTCTGTCCCTTACAACAGTGTTCCTCAACCTTTGGGTTCTTGGACTTCAATTCCCAGAAGCTCAAGTCAATTGTCTGGCTGGACATCCCGCTACAGCAGTAGAGTAGACCATACAACCGGCGACTCAACGCTGAGTGTTGGGCAGCGGCACTGTATATATTTTATTTATTTGTTTGTTGGGTTTATATAACCGCCCTTTTCGCCTACGTGATCCAGGGTGGCTCACAACATCAGTTAAAACATATACCCAATGCTAATTAAAACTGAATACTATAGAACTATCTAAAACATTTATAGAACCTCCCCAATCCCCTTAAAAAGAAGGACACCCGGGCAGGAAAAAATAAGAACTCCTGGCAGGGCTAAATAAGCCAGCAGGGTTTATCGAGTATATGTCGGGGGGGGGGGGTTAGCCCCCAAAATGAGGTCCAAAAATGGGACTTGGCTTATACTTGGGTCAATGAAAACACTCAAAAACATACCCACACAAATGTCTTAATTAATTAATTAATTTTACCGTGTTTTCATGTATTTTAATTATTGAAACTTACAAGCAGCTGCTGCATTTTCCACCCCCGACTTATACACAGGTCAACCTAGATTGAGAGGTCCAAATTAGGTACCTCGATTTATCTTTGGGATGACTTATAGTCGAGTGTATACGGCAAATAACCTGACTCCCAAAAGGGGCCAACGGCTATGGGCGGATGAACCCCCTTTAGGTGGGGTGATGGTCCTTCTCAGTGGAGGATATGCCACTGGAAACCATCTTATTGGGCCCAACGGCAAAATGCAAATGTTGGGGGATGCTGCATTCGGACACCCTGACTTGCCAGTGAACCAGAGATCATTGGCAGTTAAGCGCGCACACACACACACAGCCCTGCTGCATTTCTCTTGCAACCGGCCAGCCAGCCTCCCTTGGTTGTGGGGCCCTGGGTCTGGGTCTGCTCCCTGGCCTGGTTCCTCTCTGCTGATGCATCGCATTCCCTGCATTTCTCTCTCCCCGCCCATCGGAATATTTCTTGGAAAAACAGATGATAGTGTGTGTGTGTGTGTGTGCGTGTGTGTGCGTGTGTGTGCGTGCGTGTGTGTGTGTGTGTGTGTGTGTGTGTGAGCGCTTCCGGTGGGTCTGCTGCTCCCCAGCTCAGTCCAGGCTTAGTGTCTGCTCTTTTCTGGTTCCAGGGAAGCTAATTCAGAGAGAGGGAGACAGATAAAGGAGGACCCGTCCTTGGGCAACCCTTTCCCTCCACAGGTGAGTCCATGAAGGATGTAGGAAACAGGATCTGTTGGGACCATGTTGGTTGGGATGGAAATGGTGGCCAAAAGGGGAGGCCAGAACAGAAGTCCCAAAGGTAAGGGAAGCTCTCCAACGGCAAATAGGGAAGTTTATTCTGCACATCTTCAGGAGAAGTCTCGTATCCTGAAACATTTCTGGGGATTAGTAAAGGTCGCTCTTGCTCAAAAGCCAGTTGTATTCTACGGGGTGAGACTCAGCCCCATTTACAGCAGGGGTGCCTAAACTATGGCCCATGGACCAGATCCAGCCCCCAATGCCAATTCATCTGGTCCACACCACCCTCGTCTCTCCCAGAATGCTACAGGAGACGAGACTTCTCCTGAACATGTGCAAAATAAACTTCCCTATTCGCCATTAGCTTCCCTTATCTTGGGATTCTTCTGCTCTCTGTACAGGAGCATTTTACTTCTGCTTCCAGGAGCGACAAGGGTGGCGGGGCCGGATGAATTGGTGTCGGGGGCTGGATGTGGCCCATGGGCCGTAGTTTGGGCACCCCTGGTTTAAGCAGAGAAAATGGCAGCCTAAAATCTATCTCATCTTGTTGCAAAACAGATGGCAAGGCTTGTTTTACTTTTCTTTCCGGTGGGAGGAACCACGTGATCAGCCTGCTGAAACACGTGACCGGCCCATGGCCTGAAAAGTTCGGGCACCCCAGATTTACAGCCAGACTAATACTGACAGCCTCTCCCTGCATGCATCTTCCCCCTGAGCCTCGGCCCTAAAAGTTACACAACCCCACAAAAGGTGCCTTGTTCCCAGGCACAAGCGAAGTGGGAACCGACACTCGGCGGTCATTTGGTTTGTGTGAAAATATCACTGGGCTGTTTGAAAACAGGATTGGAACAGAGTTGATTTTCTTCAAAAAGGAGAGGCAAAAAGTATATACTGTATGTGCTGGAACCACAGATTCCTAGAACTAGAAGCACATTTTCCAGAACTAAGAGTGGGCAATTGCGGAAGATGTTGGTTTTAGCAAAAGGTCCACAGAGGGAGAAAGAGAGGCGGGCGGGCGGGCGGACAGACAGACAGACAGACAGACACACCCTTTGCCATGAGCTTTGGAGTGGAGGGAGGGTGTGGTGGCTTTGCTGGCAAGCCTATCTATCTACAGTCAAACCTCTACATATGAATTTAATTCGTTCCTGAAAGTTGGTTGTATCTTGAAAAACTCTTTTCTTGAATTTCCCATATAAATGCATTGAATGCCATTTCCCATAGAAATGCATTGAATTTCGTATCTCAAAAAAATCCTATTAAAATTCTTATCTCGAACCGGATTTTTTTTCCTGAGGTGTATCTCATGTTTTTCTTAAGTTCTTATCTTGAGGTTTGACTCTATCTATCTACTCTGTCTAGCTATTATGTATTTGTATATTTTGAACTAGTATTTTCTTTCTTTCTTTCTTTCTGTCATCTACCGACTACTTAATGTTATTCTCTTTACCTACTGCATGTATGTCTGTCTGTCTGTCTGTCAACTCTTGAATCATTCAAGAGAGAATTGGACAGCCGTCTGTCAGACCCGTTTTGATTCGGATTCTGCATTGAGCATAGGGTTGGACTCAGTGACTATCTATCGATCTATTTATCTGATTGATTGATTGATTTCTATTCCTCCCATTTGGGAAGTTTTCCTATTCTGGACGGTGTACAAAAGTTAAAACCTAAAAAACGAGACACACACACACACCATGTCTCTCTCTTGAGGTCGCTGCCCCTGAACCTCTTTCTTTGCCCAGGGCTGGGAGAGCTGGTGCCTAGTAGCCTGGGACCCATATGGGGGAGTGGGGTGGGGGGGCAGAGGGGCATCGGCTTTGCCCGCCCTTTTGCTCCAGATGTGAAAGGCGGTGGCCTGGAGGGAGGCTGTGGGGTCCAAACCCCTCCTCCCTCCCTCCCTCCCTCCCTCCCTCCCTCCCTAGTCCGGATGACCCAAAGGGCCTCCTCCTCGCCCCAGGAGCCCCAGCTGTGCAAACACACCCACATCAGACCATTGATGCCAAGGCCCTGCCCAATCTCTGGGACACCCAAACCTTGGCTGGGGCTCCTTTGCGCCAACCGAGCTCCAGAGACATCCTACTCCCCCTTTCTGTTCTGCTGGGGGGGGGATCACGGGAGTCCATACTTTGGCCGCCCTCCCCCCTGCCTCT